>QCXZ01000064.1:59476625-62079541 GCA_025024175.1 Rhyzopertha dominica
ACGTTATACCTGCAGCTGTCATCAAGTATTAAGTGTGTAGTTTTTAATGCAGTGTAGCTGTGCCTTAAATCAAATCCCGAATTTTAAACTTAAGTGGAAACAAATCCGTCCCTATGGCCTTCTTAAATAAATATCTGTAAGGGATTCGGCACATTTTAAATTTTTCTTTAACGATAATGTTGACATGAAATTGTGCCTGATATGTTAATACATCTCAAATCGATTATATCATTGTTACTATTTATACGTGTGCATATTATTTTATTGCATCACAAATCAGCATAATGTACTTATTATTGCTATACTTAGAAATATATATTTCAAGTTAATCTGTGTCTTATTCCACAAAACCCAGAGGAAATGTTGAGAGCACTTAGGTGAGTTAAACTCGAATACACTTCTAATTTCCTGTGAGAAGTCTATTATATGTTACCACGCTATAGGTTATTTATTTACTGTTTGCAGTGTTTTAACTAGTTTAAAACAAGCTTCTGTCAATTTATAACTACGCCAGCAGCAGGCCAATGTCTCATGTTAATAAATCTTCACAAAATTTCAGCTCGATGTGACCAGTATGAGTCAAGATTATGATCGCTTAAAAAAACATAGCACCCATTCAATTAAATTTGCGATATATACTTGATCAGTTCAATTTGCAGTTTCCCCCCAGGAATTGATCAACAAAATTGCCTTATCTAACAATTATTATTCCCTCTTAATCAGGACACCAAGTTCACTTTTTTTGAAGTTCATATTGCGAATGTTGGAAATCGACAAACAAGAGCCGGCAACAATGCACAAGTATTTTAGTTCGTTTGTACCGAACCCGCACTGTTACTACCAACTTATCAACGTCAATTTCGAAAATAGGTTATGTTTACATTTTGAAAAATTGTTACTTAAGCAGAAATACACGCACTGTGTCATGTTTTACTTAGCAGGGAGCATGAAAATCTGTTTTGTAACAGTTAAGTTCCAGAACACAATTTTCATATGCGTTTTGGTCGGTTATATTGAATAGAAAAATGGGAAATTACGCTATTACAATATTAAATAGCTTAAGCAACTCTCAACCGAGTTACGTATGCGGCGAGTTCGTCAGTTTTTGTATGTTTTAGTATGCAGTAAGAAATCACAACGTGTTGTAGTGCTGAATTTACTAATTTACATTACATGTCAGGTGTACCAGTGAGCAAACCCAAGCTAGACGAATAGCCGAAGAGCAAATATAATGTACAACTCACTTTGGTTTTGTTTACTGGTTTTAAATGAGGTGTCCTACAACTGGGAGCAAAAAAAATATTTTATAATATTGAGTGTTGTGGAGCTTTAAGCCAAATATGGGAGTGGCTTGGTTTAAAGTGAAACCTAAAACAGCTTAAACATGCAAAAATAGATTTGAAATGTTCAGTTAAAGCATTTGCATTCTTCCTTAAATTAGTAAGTTGTACCCCCCAGACTTCTAAGATCTGTTGTCGCTGAAGGTCTGAAGGATGTTTGTAAATAAACACACGGACATATATATACAGGGTGGATAAATATAAATCAGTCCTTCAATAAAAACAAACATTTATTAAACTAAAGTACAAAACAACAACAGGCAGTGCTAGATATATATCAGTGGTGGTGGTGGTCATCGTGGGGTTGCTTTACCCAAAATCCCCACGGCGCGAAGTGCTCGTGCTCCGAGGGCCCACGGTAAACTTTTATTTGCACCCGCCCGTGGTGGTGGCCTAAGTTTACCAAACGTGAACTGAAGCAGTGACATAAAGAGATTTTTCTTACCTCCGGACGCCGCAACATCGGAATCGTCCAAGGGGTGGCAGTGCACCGCCACACACAGAACTGCAACCACCACCAGCAGAGCGATCTAAAACGGGAATTATGAAAAAATAAACTATAGATTCGATCGTTGCCTACTCACTTTCAGCCTGAAGAACATTTTGGGTCGACTGTTGCTGTTTGATTTGATGGCACATGCTGTGGGATCTATTTATACACGAAATAATGGAGGCGTGTTACTTGCTTATTCACTTGTTACATAAAGATCATATTGAAAGCGGATCCGCTCAAGCATTAAGTCCTTTTTCTAACAGAGAAGAAAAGTCTGTACCACTCTGCACAGGAAAGTGAAAGTGCACCTCATTATTGTAACATTTCCATTACTTTTTCAGCCATTCCAAAATGTTTTCTCGGCCCTCTCCGCTGATCGCGCTCGCCTCTAATATCGTGATTTTTTGCCGGATCTCGTTTTGCAGCCGCGTCATTTGTAACATAAGCAAAGCCTCGTTTCTCATCTGTCTGTAGCTGACATCCATTTTCGTCAAGACCAGCAAGAACTTTGCGTTTCTCAGGTTGGGGTTGGCTAGAATCATGTAAAGAAGAACTCCAGCTGCGGATACTTGACAAAGATTCGAAGCATCAACCACGTATATCACTTTGTTTTCCCCCTCGAAGTACTTCGACCACAATGGGGCCATCACACCTCCTAATTCTCGTATCAGAACTTGTTTGTCTCCAAGTTTAACAGTAAATATGTTTGTTCCAACTGTGGGCACGGAACCTGTAGTTCTATCAACGCTGTTTACATTTTGAAGCTTTTTCAACAGCAGCGTTTTACCAGAACTTGTGGGTCCCAAACATAACACCATTTTAAACGATTTTTTTCAAATAATGTAGATTTATGGAATAAAAAAGAAAAAACATTTGACAATCGTAATGTTAATTAACCAGTTAAATAAACAAGTAAGTTGCCTAGCGACCATAGATGCCAAGTTTACCTTTATTTCTGCATTTCTACAGATATTTAAATAGGTATTTCTCATAAAACCATAAAATTACGATTATAGCCACATTACAAATTCATTATTAATGTAAACACATTATTCATAAGGTGGTAAAGTGTTCAAAAGCATCTATAGCAACATATCTCAACATTGATGACTGATAAACATCAAACAACGATTCAAATTTATTTCGTTTTATATAAAGCGTATTGTAAATAAATTCTTCACTATATTATTATTATGCTTTAATTAGAATTAGGAAAAATACAAACAGATACCTACATGGACTTAACTGTAACTATTTTTCTGGGTTGTGACGTACAAAATTTAAAGCTTTTTCCACTTTGGTAAGCACCATTGCTTTTGTGTGTTTCTTCAGTGAAAAGTGACCAAAAAAAAAAACTACATGGGATTCCCATCCTGTTTTTTTTTCGCTATACCTACCTATTATGTTACACTTTTGACTGTCAATAGAAATCTTTATAGTATTTGGGTTAGAATTAAGTTAGCAACACAATAATAATATTAGAATAATGTTAACACTACTCCGAAGAAGTTCTAAACGTTCTAATAAATAATGTCTATTATGGAAAATCATTTGAAACTCGCATTACAACAACAATCTTCGAACGATTGTCAATATAAATCAATTTTAATTTGCTACTTGTAATTTCAACAGTGGAATCTGGCATCGCTGCTAACGTGCGGTACGGTATGTGACCCGGTTAAAGAAAATGTCCTAACGGTACATTCCAGCAACAATTACCACGAAATAAATCAAATTAAGTGCGAAACGTATGTTTAATTACAAACTGATAAGGAAACTCGTTGATAATCTTACGCATTTTGATTTTTGACCCATGATAGATTCAAATTAACCGTTGTCGGTTGACATTTTTCCCACTCATTCTTGACCAATCACAGGGCGCGTTACAAAGTTCGATGCACCTACTGTGCGCGCGCTTCTAAATTTGATTTTGTCAAAGGGAACTGAAAACTTTGAAAACCGTGTGTTAGTTTTATCAAAATGTTCATGAACGATGTGTACAAAAAGGAAGAAATACGAAGCATCGCCATCAAAGACTTAAGAAGCTTGGGGATAAAATACAGACCAAAGAAATCGAAGCATAGTCAGGTTAGGTTTCTACCTGATGTAAATAAAACATGTATTTAAGGAATTTTCTTGTTTTGTAGGAGGCAAAGAATGGCAAGAAGCTATTTAAAACCTTCCTGGCTCTGCTACCCATGCAGACTGTAACTCTAGTGACTGGTCAACAACTCAAAGTGCCAAAAATTGTCCACGAATTGTGTTCGTTCATTCTTAGCAAGGTAGAAACCGAAGGGCTGTTTAGAAAAGGTGGTTCGAAGTCTAGGCAGAATGAAATAAAAGTATTAAGCGTGAATTTCTTGATGAATCAGTATTAACAGGTTTTGTTACAGCTTTTGCTAGATGCGGGCTGCCGTTTGGGTGATGACCACCACGAAATCGATGTGGCAAACGTGTTAAAAACATTTCTTAGAGAGCTACCGGAGCCGCTCATACCTCAGTGTTTACACGATGTATTTCTGAGGTGTGTTTTATTGGAAACTGGAAAGCTGGAAGCTTTGCTTTTGGCTTGTCTATTACTTCCAATAGAGAATCTCAATACTTTTGCATATATTATGCAGGTAAGTAATGGATTTTCAGGTGGTAGAAACAAAATTAGTATTATCAGTCAAGTTGTATAACATCCAGACCAGTTATTAAAAGATTTAGTTCGAATAACAGCTTTCTCAACTTCCAGTTCTTACATCAAGTAACCGAATGTTCCTATTCTAACAAAATGGATTCCTACAATATCGCCGTATGTCTTGGACCTTCAGTTTTACCAATAGATGATAAAGTGGCACTGAACACCCAGCACAGGTTGAAGAAATGGTGCGAACTGTTTCAACAGCTAGTAGAACATGCCGACAAAATAGGCATTTTGCCGGAAAATATTATCGAACGCATTGCGCTGTCTTCTTCTTCCGGATCATTGTCTGATGAGGAAGTAGGTGTCAAAAAGAAGAAGAAACGAAGAAGTGGCTCCCTCACAAGTAAGTAATAAAATAAACTGCATTAATTCAAAAATGTAACTGGTCGGAATGTGAAAAACCCAAAAATAAATCGCTTTTTTCGCATAGGAATGTTCAGTGGTCTCAGAAAAATGGTCAGTAGTAGGCTTAATGAAGACACAGAACCAACATTAGTAACACCTGATCTTTTGATCACACCACGTATACACAGAAGCAATAAGAAACGGAAACCCGGAATCGGCCATTTTTCCAGCAAGAAAAAGTAGGTTTTTTTGCATTACTAGTAAGCCTGTTCTGATAAGACATTTCATATAATTTTGACAGGCAAGAGTTGCTTAGCAATTTACCAGGGGGGGCCCTAAGAACACCTATAACACCTGCACGCACTCCAATCAGCAATAATCCCAAGTAAGTAGTAATCTACAAAAAAACCTGAATTGAGCTTCAAAATTTTGTACATTGCAACCTCTTCAGTCAATAAAAATAACAATTTTTGTATCTAGTTGACTTCTATTAAATTTGGAACATACTTTTACAATCAGAAACAAAAGTAAAACACTAATGAAGAAACTAATTACGACAAAACACATTTTTTAGAACTTGCTTTGTTAATAGGTAAATAATAAGCAGAAAAAATGGACATGCAAATTCTGTCAGAAACATGTATTTTCTAATAAAAAAATGCTCTCATTTGGATATAAAAATTTCTGTGACAGAAAACTACCTAACTGGAGAAATATTTCAAATGTTGCTTTCATACTTCTATTAGATTCCTTGGTATTCGAGTCAGTTTCATTTGAAAAGAAAAATGGGAGGGAGAGGTGGTTCTATTTTACAGTGCTGTTATCATGCTATCCTAATACAAACATAAAAATTTTCAACTTTTAATGCTGGAAATGTTTTGAAAGAAAAGTGAAAAATATATACAGGACACTCTGCAATCATGTTAGCATATTTTAAGGGGCATTCTGCGAGATATTTTAAGGAGGTATAAAAATTTCCTATTTGAATTCTTCCTGTCAGAACACATATTGATATTTAAATGGCCAAATTTTTTCTTGAAAATAGTAAAGTTAAAGATTTGCATTTGCTTGTACCTTGTCCTAATTTCATTGATATTTTTTTTAATACCCCATTTAATTTTAAATTTTATTTCGCACATAATTTTTTGTACAGCCAATAATTTGCGACCAAAAAAATAAAATATGTTTTCTTTATTGGTATTTTAAAATTATTACCATGTATACTAAAAAGCGCAGCAGGTGGCTATCATTTAACATTGTCTGTTTACAGGTTACAGGATAATTAATAAAATTCAAATCAGAAAAAACAAAAATTGGGTAAATTCACATCCAAAAACGTTTGATAGCTTGCCTAACAATGCTAAAAATGATAGTTACCCACTATGTTTTTTAATAATCAAGTGGAATATGGCAAGAAAAAAAAAATTTTTACTATTACAGCCAACGAAATCAATAATTATTAAACATAAAATATATTTAAAATGCAATAATTCGCAAAAACATATGTAAGATGTTACTAGAAGCCATAAATGACCAGTTAGTAGTCTTCACTCTGAATTTAGTGGAATTTTGGAAATTATGGGCTTTACAGGAAAATACCTAAACATATCTTTTATTACAAATTTCATAGGGATCAAGGCTATTAATAACAATTTTTTCATTTCTTAAAATATTTTGTAAATTTCCACACCAAAAAATTAAATTTTGTTAAAGATTATTTTCATGGTGAGTAAGTGTGTCCTATATTTTTTTCTAGTATTATTCACCTATTAAAGAGGACATTTTGAAAAAAATAGTTTTGTTGGAAATATTTTCGCTAACAAGCCTTTACCACGTTATCTACTGCAGAAAACAACAAACCCTGTCAAACTAAAAAAAAAAAAATCAGATAAATATTACTTTCATCAATCTATATTCTAAATCATAAGTTAAATAATCAAATCAAAATTAATATTTTTTAGTTTTCCAAATTCAAATGATGTTAAATTTATAAGGAAATTTTGTTCAACAAATGTTTCTCTAATTTTTATCAGCGCTACAGAGAAAAAATCCCAATGGTACTCTAAACCCAAGACCCAGAAACTTCGAAAATTAGCCAGCAGCGAGAAATTGACCACCGAAGAACCGCGAAGGGCTTTAGAACGGAGATGGTCCGCAGCAAGCCAATTGGCTTCGTTCAAAAAGAACAAGAAGGCAGTGCCGGCTCAAAAGACCGCAAGTATGTCCAACATCCCAGCGACCTCCGAATCAGACGACTATGTTCGTGTATCCAAGAGCGAATACGAAGAAATAAAAAGCAGAGTCTCGGAGATAGAACGCCGAATTTCCATCGAACTCGAGTCTGTTACGGAAGACTACAAAGTCGTCGATAAAAATGAATTGGACAACATTCAGACAGAGTACGAGAAAACGAAAAGTTTAACGCAGTTGAGCCCAACAACGGACCACTTAGCCAGACAGTTAAGCAAAAATTTGAAGATCCGGCGAAGCCAGGAACATCCAGKGATAAGATCCCCGAGTGCACGAAAAATCGGCACCATCAAACGCAGATCTTTGGAAAACCAGAAGGTTAGGGTGACCAGGAACCAGTCGTGGCACGTAACGCCCTCCAACACCTCCAGAACTAACTTGAAGAGAAACAGACGACTATCGGGAACGCCGGAAGCTAAAACCCAGAGAAAGTTAAGCCGAACTCCCAGCTTCAAGAAAGTCTCGACAGCAGAAAACAGTTGGGCCAGTGCACAAGACTATTTCGAACAGGTGACTCCGAGCACCGGAGGATCCGAGAACTCTCGAGCGTCCATCGCGAGGCTGCGCAGCCAGAATGCGGGAATGGTGCTGGCGAAAGCGAGGCTGTTCGAAAATTCCGCAGAGAAAATGAAGATCGCCGTGGAAGACATCAAGAAAGTGACGCCGCCTCAGAGAAAGCGACTGCGCGTCTGTCACGTGAAGCAGGTCGACAAGGAGAATATAGTCGGCAAGGGTGCGTCAGATCTGGTCAGGGAATACCCGAACATTAAGAAAAGTCTTGCGGTTAGGTCGCCAAAGAGGCTCTGCCACACGCCGAAACTGGGGGAGAAAATGCGTACACCACTGCGTGCTACTGTCTCGATTAGGCAGCAGAAATTTTAAATGTTTTGTGGAGTTTTTATGTATTGGATTTGTATATTGTTCTTTTCAATAAATGATTTTATTATTGCCTACTTTTACCTTCGTATTGATTTTTTTTTTTGTAACTCTAGACAGTCAGGCATTCACAGCCGCCATATTTGTCCTACGACAATTGCAGTTACAAAACAGCACACCTTAATAATATTGCCTCACTAAGTTTGAAAATAGTCTTATTAAAAAGCTGGTGATCGATATTTTCATGCAAGCTGCTTTGTATATACAATAAATGAAATTGTAGCCCACAAATAATGTCAAAGGTAGACTTCGCAATTAGAAATTATTTTAGGGTATAGTTGAATATTTTATCTTTCAGGTAAGCATTCATTTATCTATTTAAACTAATTCTTTGTACTCAGTAACAGAAGGATTTATTCGAGTAGGATCTATTTTCGTGCTATACAGGGTGCAAGTAGATAAATACAAAAAAAAGGTTGCCAATAATTGTTTTTTCTGAAATACTTAAGTGGCAGTAATAACATTAAGAAGACATTTTCTGCCATTTTTTATTTACACCCTGTATAAGTATTACTTGATCGTAAAAATTATTTTAGAATTTGCTGATGCTTTTTTCTTTAAATTTATCTCATTTTTTAAAAATTAGTGTTTAAAACAACTTATGCTTAGTAATTAGTGGATCCAAAACAGTATCTAAAATTTGTTTGTGATATACTTCATACTATTTTGTGAATATTGTGTTAAAAAAACTGTAAAATCGAGTCAAATGTATCCATTTCAAGMTAAATGMGTAGGTACAATGTAAACATTAMTTTTCTCCAACTTACCGTTACTTCCTATGACAAAAATTAGTTAATTTTAGTCTTAATTTCTTCCCAATAGGTGCTTGCCTTATAGAAAAGATCACCTCCTCTACAAAACTATACAAAGCAATAAGTATCATACAGGGTGTTTCAGTAATGTGTATTTCTTCTGTATCTCCGAAAGTATTACAAATACTAATATAAAAAATTCGTKAAGCAAAGTGAATTGGTTTCAAATTCTCTACAGCATAAAATTATGTATGCATATACAGAGTAGKCCATAATAGTGCTGTAGGCACTAACTTTCTTATTTTAAATAGAACACCCTGTATATCATTGCATTTTTTGATTCTGCAGTGAATTTTAATGTAACCTTGTATAAGTTTTACCATAGCTGGATATGACCTTTTTTTGAAATAATAACACTTCTAAAAGATTTGACTTGTAGAGGTTCACAGAAATAATGTTTTTTTTTATAAAAAAATTTGGCAAATGTAATTTTAAATAATTAAATATTATGTCTGCTTTATAGCTGGACACTGGTTTTTATCGTTTATTCAAACAAGGTGTTTTAAATGACAATAATTCTTTTATTTTAAATAGAATACCCCGTATTTTTATTTCACAAGTAAATGTCTAATAAAATTCTGTTGCTAATGTTGTCCTATATCAAAAATTGCCAGATTTTGAATTAGTCTTAAAAGAAAGAAATTTTTTGCTATTATTGAGAATGTCATCGCAGACCCCAATTTCCTTTTTCCTTTCGTTGACATGGACCTCTTGCAGGTCACTGTCGACCTCTGAGAGTACAATTTATTTAGTTTGAATTGAACCCAGAGTGCATGTATAGTTTCATTTCAAGTTTCTCTTGCCTAATATCTCATTTTAAATAAACTACTGCTTTGATAATGGTGTATACAATAACTACAGTTAATTCCACCGTTGTTCTTTCATAAATAGGTGGTAATAAAATGCCCAAAAGATCAGTACTTCAAATGAAGATAAAAAAAATTTGATAACACTGCATCTTGACAAAATGGCAAGTCACATGTGACGGATTGGCATATATTCAAATTTTTAAATCGCTTAATAATTAATTTATTGTGCCAATTTACATATCACTTTTTCAGTACAGTGTCATAAATATCGCTTCTCCTCTGTTTGAAAATCGGTATCTGTTGCCTAACCCGATCACACTCGTTAAAATCCAGATCACAGTAGACGATTTCTTCCTCGTGGCCAGCCTGAGCCAGCACTKTCCCCCAGGGACTTGTCACTTGCGAGTGGCCCCACGCAATGTATCCCTTGTCACCTCTCGCAGGACTGATGGCGAAAACGAACAGCTGATTATCCAAAGCTCTCCCTCGCTGGAGCAGTTCCCAATGTATCGGACCCGTTGTCATATTAAAAGCACCTGGGTATATAAGCAGTTCACATCCTTGTAAACGGTAAATCTTGGCTAGCTCTTCGAATCTTATATCGTAACAAATACCAATACCGACCTTAACGCCTTCTATTTCGAAGACAGACAGACCATTTCCGGCACTTAACACGTCAGATTCTTTGAAGGTAATACCACCCGGTATGTCAATATCGAAGAGATGCATTTTACGATACTTAGCGATCAATTCGCCTTTGGGGTTCCAAACGGTACAAGTATTAAAGTATCTTGAATCCTCTATTTCGGGAAATGTCCCCCCAACTAAATAAATTTCATTTTCTTTGGCTGCTTTCGAAAGCATTTCACTTGTAGGTCCATCTGGAATGCTTTCCGCGTACTGATTGAAGAAGCTGGTTCCGTATGGTGAATTGAAACATTCCGGCAGTGCTATTAGTTTAGCACCTGCATTTTTGGCCTTCGAAATGTGTGCTGCTGCGTTTTCCAAATTCTGGGCCCGATCTTTCCCCACTTTTAGCTGTATTAAAGCGGCCTTCAAGCTTCTCTGCATTGCACTGAGATTTCTCGCCTGTAAGTATTTAGCCGCTGTTGTGAAACACTGTTTTATGTTGAATAGCATTTGCAGTTCTATAAATAGCAACTGATAACACGGTTGAACTTACTCCAGTAACTTTAAACCGGTAATAAATGTAAAAGATAAATCATTCTTAAATTACACAACAATGAAATAGTACTGCTCCATCATAATATATTACGTATTCTTTTAAGGAATACATTTCTGTGTTCTTGATCTAAACGTATAAACGAACCATTATAATTAGTATTTAGCCTTAGTAATAAATAAACAAATCAAAACACTAGTCAAGTCAAAGTGATAAAGTGAGGTTAACGTACGATCTGTCAATGTCACTAACTTTAATTAATGCAAATAAGGCATAAAAGCAGAATTGGTATACACCATTTTAGTAAAAGAGTCTGTAAACAATCATGCTATAAGTGAATAAAAACTGTTTCTGATAATGCTTGATAATATAAAGTACAATTTCGAACTGGCAACCACGCAAACTAACCAAAACGTGCGCAAGCGTCAGTAGAGCCAATCACCACGCCCGGCCATCTTCGCTTTTCGTTGCTCATTTGTTTCTAGTGGCGCGAACGTAAAAATACCGGCAAGCAGTTGTCAGTCTTGAAGGGAGTTTGACAACTTTGTGGGGGTCTTTTATACAAGTTTTTTGCGTTTTTTATCGGGACAGTGTGCAGTTCACTTATAATGTCGACGGAGGCCATCGAAAGCGTCGAATACGACCAGATAGTCCAAAATGGGCCAAAGAAAGTAAGTCGAGTTTGAATGAATCCTTATGAAAAGTTCCGGGAAGCGGAAACATTTTTTGATAATTGATTATCAGATTTTTGCTTCGTGGGATAGTATCATGAGTCAGGTTCAAGCCCTGTCTGGGATTTAACGTGAATCACCCGTCCACCCCGATGTGATTTAACAATCGTTTRAATTGTATACRCCCACACCGAACGCATTGTATCAAAAATAGTAGTTTTTTTGTTCGGAAGCCTTGAAATGCAGAGTAACGTCCGCTTCGTCTGCGTTTAAGGCTTCATTAAAAAAAATCTGGATTTACAATGATAAAGACTAGCCCGACCAGTTTCGCGAATAACGGGATCTGGGATTGTGCGAAATATTTTCAATGTCAAGGTCCGTTCCCAACAAAAATGAAGGCATTTCGTTTGTTTTTTTTTAACCGTTTTTGGTCTACCCCACTGAAATAATGCAGAGGTCATCTCGGTAGGAATGCTGTTACATCGCATTATCTTGTAACTGTGAGCGATACCGACGTGGAACAGATGGCAAACGCCTGATGATTCCGTTTGAAAATAATGTAATTTCAACAAGCTATATGCAGCAGTCTAGATAAGCGGTTGCTTGATGGACTAGCCCCTCTAGTTATTAAGTTTATCTTTATTGTACTGCAGAAAAGATAGCGAATGAAATATAACGACTTCAAAATTTAATCGCATTAGCTCTGACTTTTATGGCTTATGCGTCTAGAAAGTGTGGGGAATGAAATCTTAATTAATGTGTTTGATCGGCTTTCTTTTTCTAATTAGCGGTTCACATTTTTATTCGCTCGTAATAGAGCAATTACTGGTGCAAGTTGAAGATTTTGTAGCCCGACACACTTCAAAAAATTTAGTACTTAGAACCATTCTACTAGAACATTTATTACTAAATAAACTGTGTACATAGTACTTACTCATTATATTACCACGTATATTTGAAACACTTATCTTGTTTGCAAAGTATTGTCGACTGCATATAAATTAAATGCACGTTTGCTTTACATATACATATATTTGTTAGTCATAGCATTTTTTTTCTATTTCGACTTAGAATTTTTACGATAAAACGACTGCATGTTGCCAGATCGAGATTTTTTCCCTATAAAACGTAAAAATTTTGAGCAATTCCAATTGCATTTTTTCTGGCTATGAAATTAGTATGACGCTTGAGGCTTTTTTACATGTAAAATTACTTCAAGACGTTTAAATTCTGAAATAGTTTCCAAAGCTGTAGTGTATTTTTAATGTATTTCCTAAACTCAAGAGTGTAGGACCTTTCTAATCGTTCAGTATTCCATCAGTGGGTCTAATAATTGTAGAGCTATTTTCTTTAAATGACTACACAATTTAATCTTTTTAATAGATTTTGCTGCTGAGACTACTGACATTTCTGACACTACTTTGTTCCTATGCATTTTGGAAAATTTTTAGTCCTGTCTTATGCTTGTAATCTCGAATTTTACAGGTATCAATGGTAACTGACATAGACACAGAAGCTGTCAAAGAAGCGTATGAAGATGTTAGAAGCGACAATTCAGACACTCTATGGTAATTAGTACAAATGAACTTTGGAAAGTTGTAAACACTCCTCTTCCAGGGCCGTTTTTAAGTTTGACGGTCCTATAATAGTGTGTTCGGCCAAAGGTTCCCAATTTGAGAAGTTCAAAGAGCAGTTTGCAGAAAACGAACGGGCCTTCGGCTACATCAGGCTACAAACCGGGGACGAGATGTCGAAGCGTCAAAAGTTTTTGTTCGTCACATGGGTTGGGCCCGGTGTTAGCGTCATACAACGGGCAAAGATGTCAACAGATAAGAGCGTTATAAAAAATGTGGTTACGGTGAGTCGAAACTGAACTATTTTCAGCTGTTTGATGTAAAATTTTCCCTTCCAGAATTTCGCCGTTGAATTGCAACTCGAAAACATTGCAGAGTTCGAAATGGAGAATTTCATTGATGCCCTGAACAAAGCTGGAGGTGCTAACTATGGTACTGGTGTGCGAGAGGTTTGAATATACCCCAAGGAGAAACTATCGTGATTTATTTTATATGTAACTTGTTTAAATTGTAAATTCATGTATATTATACTGGCGTCTTCGTTATACCCTGTCATTAGCATTATAATAAAAGAGCTTTTAGTAACATTTTGATTGGGCGTTATATATAGTCTTATGACTTTTACTTCTTCAATATTGTAATTGTATGAACAAACGGTTGATGCTGCTGGGCAGCCTAGTCCAAGTCTGGATAATATAACATCAAACAAAGTGTGTTGATGAATTGAGCACATAATTATTATTATGAAAACGCATTTCAAAGACTTTTAAACTAAATATAATAGATACTTAAGAGCTGGAAAAGCATGTTGCATTGATAAGGACCCATGCTGTTTGATCGGACGGTATAAGTGCATCTATGCTATGCAATTCCATGTCATCTCTCATTTCCGATATATGGCTATAATCATTGAAATTCCTGATTTTAAAAATGTATCACACTTGTACAATTTATTGCTTCCGAGTTGAGAAAAGTGTAAATATAATAATTGAGCCTGACAAAGAACGAAAAGAACAATTTTCTTTATCTTTAATATGGACAAGAAAGCCAGGTATTACCATTTTTCCTTGTCTAGTGATAATTACTTCCACATCCAACGGATGGGAAGTATTGTATCGCGAAAAAAAATTTTCAAAAATTTTTATTTGCTCATTCGCTTTAAAATGGTCGAAAACGCAAAAAACTAATTTTGAGCAAAAAAAAATTTCTTGTCTATGTGTCTGTGGTATTGTTTGTAGACACGATAACTTTCGAAAGACTTAATATATGAACTTGAAATTTGGCAGACGTATAAATCTCAACTACCCAAAGCGACCTATTGTTTGTGGGGTAAGTAGGGAATCGGGAAGGGGGCGAAATTGAGGGGTAACTACCCTTTTTGCAAATTTTTATTTTTTTATATTTTTTTCGTTTTAGTATGTGATTAGTAGTATAACTGCGAGTATTATTAGCTCTTATAAATTTTCGGTACAACAAACAGTTTAGAAGATATTAGCAAAAAAGCGTCACTTAAAGAAAACGTTTTTTTTTAAATATCTCCGAATATATTTAATATATTCAAAACGTGAAAATGCCATCAGATAGGAAATAAAATTTCTCACAAAAAGTGTCTTAGAAAATTTATCCAAAATGTTGACATTTTCGAAATATTTCCAAAAAAACTATTTTGGACCATGCTCGTACGATTTTTTTTAAATTTTTTTGTTAAGTTAATAATTATTGAGTTATTTGGAAAAAAAATGTGTAGAGAGAAAAAATGCTCAAAAACTGATTACTAATCATATAGTATAAAAAATAAAAACGTAAATGTCATTTTGACAATTGAATGTGGAAGTATTGATTCAATTTGCAGCGGTTTTTTTGTCTAGTTTTATCAATTTATTGCGAATCACATGAAAATGCAGTGTTTCTTCAGTTTTACATTACAGAAGATGATCAAAATGTTCCCCATTTACTTCCTGACAGTAATGCAGCCTTGCATAAAAGTTTTCTAATGTTCTTTTTGGATATTTGGAGGTATGTTCTGAATTTCTGCCTTGATTTGTCCTTTTAAATCTTTTGCATTTGTGGCCGATCAGCATAAATATGATTTTACAGACACCCCCACAAGAAAAAATCAAGTGGCGTCAGATCAGGGGAACATGCTGGCCATTCCATCGCTCTGCACCTACCAATCCATCTGTGTGGAAATATTGCGTTCAAATATCTACGAATGTTGACTACTACCATATCTGTTCAGAAGGACGCACAGTATTTTCATGATTAGGGAACAGGCGAATAAGTTCTGGTATACTGTGTTTGCACAAGAGCTGTAAATACATGACCACATCAAAATTTTTTGAGAATACCTTTTATGACTTGAAATGTTATACAAGAAAACTTAGTAATAAGTATCTCTTATAAGTTCTTATTTTTTCAAAAAAAGAAAAACGAGCAACATCATCATATAAAACCCCTAAATGTAGAAAAACGCCCATGAGGAACTAAATGAAATCAAACAAACCTTCGAGCAGTTAAAAAATTGTTTATTTTGTTGTTAGTTTGCTTAGCTTAGCAAAGTTACACCTCGGCTTCTTCAAAATTATAAAAAAAATCATATACCATATTTAAAACAATATTGCTGTTAAATCAGTTCTTCCGCGGCTTTTTCGGAGCGTTTTCCAGCTGGTCCAGTTCGGGAGCTATCGCCTTGAGAAGTGGCTGCTTGCAGTAGCTTCCGAAAAGAGTCGTGAGAAGAGCGACCCCATACCCAGTGGCTCTCTCGCCCTAAAATATTAATTATTTGATACTCAGTGTTAGAAAGATTTTTTAAGAGACACAATGAACATATGCATGTTAAGCATGGGTTTAGTTCAATACATACTGTCAGCATTTTAACCCAAGCACATGTTGGGTCGTAAATCTTTTAAAACATAGGAAAATAATCCAGTAAATAAATTACGCTGGCAATCTGTGGTTATCAGGTCTTAACACATTTTATCAGTTTCATGCAAGAAGTGTATATACTTAATAAGTGAAATATAAATAAATAAATTAAATAAAGGAACACAATCACTCAAATTGCGAATGTAAAACATATGTTTAGGTTTGAATTTTCTAAATACTATGTGCAGCATGATACTTTCTGAAAATTAAATTCTTTTTATAAGATAATCACTAATTTTCCATTTAGATCTCATAATGTGTGGCAGCCAGCAAAGTTTTGAATGAGTATCATTAAGAATTTAACTAAGATTTTTACTGTTTTTAGATATAAGTATGAAATATGTGTTTTATACTCTTATAAAGGACTATGGCGTGCAAAAACTGCTTCCGAAATAAAAAATGACAGTCTCGAACTACCTAAATATGTCAGTTTACAAAACAATGAAAGCAAAATAGTTTTAAAAAAATCACAGTTGAAATATGCCTAAAATAATGGCAACTAACAGCTAACCAAGATGACAGCTGCCAAGAAGTGATGTGCAATTATAATATTGTTGAGAAAAATACAGACGTGACATCTTATATTACTGCTAATATGTGAGATTAGATAGTTTTAAAAATAGTGGGATCAAAAAAAGTTACAGCTGTATTACATATATAAATAACTCCACTAAGGATAACGATCTTTGCCATCTGTCATGCTACAAAAATGAGTTCCTGTAGATAAAGATTTCGAATCTTGTAACGCTATAATTTAGCGAAAGTTATATTCAGTCCTTTTTTACATTTATTCAATCATTCATTGGTATATGTATTGGTTTAATAGAACAGGTCGTCGCTTCGCGTATTTCATGGTTTACCTCGACCGGTCCTGCTCGAGGGTTTCTTGCTCCATTCTTTTTTGTATCTTGATAAGAATTGCGTTCTAAGCTGGAAAAATCTATCATTAAACGGCGATACGTTCTCGTGTTAACGTAGAAATAAATCACAATCGAGTAAAAGCTTCATAGCTAGTTCCATTTTGAGTGGTTATAGTGTACTCACCGATTTTCGGGATTATTTGGACTAGTTAGATGTATATTTGCTTGAAATTTCGCACGTTAGTTTGGTTTTTGTGCGTTAGCAAATGTTGCCCGAGCTAGGGGATTCAGAAGATCGTTTGTTTGGAAGTTTAATCACATTTTCTACGCCGATTCTGCATTGTGATTTGACCCTCGACCAGCTGAGGTTACTTGTAAGTTTCATTTAAAATGCTTTCTAGCTAAAGAACCTGATATTTTAGGGTTTTACTGTCGGTTAATAGTGCCGAATAGTATTTACAACGCTGAGGTACTGTTGTTCTTTGTCGAGGAGTTTCCTCAAGGGCCTGTTATCTCTGGTGATTTCGGGGGGCACGGGATTCCATATACAGCCGTTCACCGTTAGCCTTAGCCTAAGGGAGCCTATCGTCATCACACCTATTTACTTTTGATGTTCACCAGTTCCTTGTGACCTGAAGAGATCGCCCCGAACTTAAGTTGTGTATATTACTTGTTATTTGAATATTTTGTTGAGATTCACGTTCATTCATTGTATATAAATCAATTCAGTTTATATTGTACTTTCAAATCTCTTTCTCATTGTCAAGTAATTGAGTATTATTTAACATTAACTTCAATCTTTTGACTAGTTTCGTTAGTATTTTGCATTTATAGTTCTGTTTCTATTACAACGGTAGAGTTTTGCTTTGATTGTTCAATAGTGTTATAATTTTTAAATTCAATTCGTTTCGGTTCACGATACCCGAAACAGCCTTTTTAAAATTAATTTTCAGATATTTCAGTGGATACCTCGATATACGTATACCGAGGACACCACTGGATGCATGTAAGTACTTGGGTAGTATTTTTGTTGAATAGAATTTGTTGAACAATCGTTGAATTTTTTTTTTGTTGAGATATTCCTGTTAGATCACAGAATTTTTGACATCTTTCACCTGCGGTTCGTGATTGGCAGATATTCGCTTAGAGGTTAAATCATGTGGCGCCCTTGTTTTTTTTACTATCGGTTAATACCCCGCCCATCTCCACTAAACTGGCAGCCCGCTTAAGCGCACATATTAATTGATCTTTCGGGTTATAATTTTTCATTAATTGTCACTTAGTTTGTTTTCTTGAMTTTTTTCTTTTTTAAAAAAAAAACACCACAATCTGAACAGTAAATGTTGACAATTTACAAGTATTATATATGATTTTCTTATATTGTGACTTTGGAAATGTTAACTTCATAATTCGTTATATTTGTTATTTTAAAAAAGTTGCAATATTATTCATATGGTTAAAAAAGCCCACAGGAGGAAGAAACGGAAACGAAATTATAGTATGAGTTTTGCTAAATGCATTGTTTAATATACAACTTTATGAAATTTAAGGTCACTCAAAGCAGGCAAACAAATAAATGTGTGTATCCTTCTCAATTGTTATATTACGATAAACAGCTACCCTACCAAATCGTTTGTTTGGTATCCTTAGTAGAGTTATCCATAATTACATATAAAAAATAACAGAACTCAAGCTGACAGATGATATTCATTATTTGTTGTTACAAAATGATAGAGAAGCAAAAAAATTATATGATATCTGTCAAAAAATAACCGATGTGGGTTGTCAAAAAACTGACAGTTGTCGCAAGAAGGACAACTGATCAAAAATAACAGCCAGTTATCTTCTAAGGACTTGGGAGTTTTTTAGAAAATGTCAAATTTTATTAAATTTCTTTACTATTTCCAAAAGTTTGACCCCAAACACCACAATTTTTTTAAATTTCAAATTTTTGTTCGAATTTTAATTTGTACTTACACAATGCACAGGAGAAGCCATGTCCACGTGAACCCAGACTCCAGAGTAATCGAACCCAAGATGTGCGGCGATGAAAATACCAGCACAACTTGACTGAGCGTTGCTCCGATCAGCAACAGAATTCTTCATATCGGCTACGGACGAGGCGAACTCCGAAAAGTGCAATTCCGGACAGTACGGGATGGGGAAAACCAGATCGCCCGAAGTCTGTCCGGCCTTGGTGGTGAAGTGTTCCCAGTCTTCGTTGTTGGTTAGAACGGCAGCGTGGTATTTGCCAGTCGCTATCGCCTAATACTGATCGTTAATAATGTCGGATGGAATTTTTTAAATTATTATACCTGGGCGCCCGTCAACGTTGCCATGTCTAAAATGATGTCTGCTTTCAAGTCACGGTGGGCATACACAACGCCATCTGCCAGAACGAGACGACCCTCCGCATCCGTGTTATTTATTTCCACGGTACGTCCGGAATACAGAGTGTGAATGTCGTCCGGTCTGTTAAAAATTAATTTTTCAAGGCAAAAAGTTAATAAAATCGAGAGAAGATTGAATTTACCTCGTAGAGTTAGGTCCAACGGCATTTTCAGCAAGACAGAACACCGCGTGAAGGTTTTGGGAGAAGTTGTTTTTGACAGCTGCGTAGAACGCACCCAGAATTCCGGCGGCGCCACCACAGTCTCTCTTCATACCCGGCATGGCTGTCTAGATTGGACCAAAAATGTTGGTCAAGTCAACATATTTTGTGCAACAACTGCAGGACTTTAGATCAACGTTGCCAATGGTACCGTAATTACCATAATAGTTCAGTATTTTGAGTAAAAGTACAATACATGATCTTAACCYTCTATTATACTCCCAAAACAATAATTTGTGTTTCAAGTTTTAAGACATATAATGTACAGGAGATTMACATAAATGGTAATACCGGAAGTGAATACTAACTTTCTTACTTTATATAATAACACTATTTAATAAAACAAAATCTGAACTTTAACACCCTGTATCTTTGTTGATATTCACTTTTGGACCAAGATAAGTAGTTAAATCTTAATATTTTTGCACAAAGAATATGTGGTTTTACTGTGTTCCATTACTTTTGGACCACCCTGTATATATTATGACACTTTTGAGTTCCCAGTGTAAATCTGGACATAATTGTATTTTTTCGAAAATTGTCTAACTGACAATTTTAGAAAACTACTCTGCGACAAAATTAGTGAAAAATCAGTCAAACACTAACTTCAAAAATGTGTCAAAACACAATTTTTCTAAATAAAAACACCTTTTTATGTCCTCAGCAAAATATCAGTTTAATTTAAATGGTCAATTTATTAGCACATACTACTACTCTATTTGCTGTTCTTTCTGAGATATTTCATTTTTTTCATAATATCTTTAGGAAAAAAAGTAGTGCAAATAGAGTAGTATAATTGTATTCACAATTTGTCACATAAATTTGATAAGAAATTTTCTAGCGACATAAAAAA
Source organism: Rhyzopertha dominica (assembly GCA_025024175.1). Lineage (NCBI taxonomy): Eukaryota > Metazoa > Arthropoda > Insecta > Coleoptera > Bostrichidae > Rhyzopertha > Rhyzopertha dominica. The sequence continues at coordinate 59,496,977 of QCXZ01000064.1, forward strand.
GGGGGTTTTTATTAAAAAAAAAACAGTTTTGATACATTTTTGAAGTCAGCGTCTGATGGGATTTTTGTGCTGCAGTATAATACTTAAAAAAAATTGTCTGGCGAAAGTTAATTTTATAAAATTGGTATTTCAAGGCAGACAACTGTTATCATAATTATTTCGAAAACGATTAAAGTTAGACATGAGAGTTACTAAAATATGTCCAGATTTATAGAGGGTATTCAAAAACATCATAATATACAAGGTATACCCATGTTTTTTAAATGTAATGTAATGGAGACTTAAATATGGTAATTACAATGATGCAAATGTCTAGAGTATTAGAATACCTAATTGTTTGTGACAAAACCTCCACTAACCTTTCCCTTGATGCTCAAACCGCCAGTATCAAAAACAATTCCTTTTCCGACCCAAGCGACAGTCTCAGTCGCATCTGGGGGAGTGTGGCTCAAAACAGCAAGGGCGGGAGGCACCACTGCAGCCTTACCAACTCCGTAAATACCCCCCATGCCCTTCCGTGCCAGTTCTTCACCCTTAATTATCGTAGGCGTTATCCCCAGAGACGTCCCAACAGCTTGCACTTCCTAAAAACAAATTGACAGTCTACCATGCAGGAATCTGTAAAATAAATGGCGAACCTGCAAGAATCCATCAACTGTCATTTCGTTACAAGGTGTGTCGACAATTTTGGCCGCCAAGCGTATGCCCTCTGCGGCCGCGGATAAAGCACGCAGCTCTTCCGTTGTCACCTCGTAAGAATCGTCAATGCCATCTGTAAATTAACATGAAAACTCAAGCTTAACCTCAAAATTTTGGTACGACTTACGGCTGTTGGGAGGAGGTACGACTATAAACTCCACGTTCACAGTGATATCTTCATTATTTCCCAACGAGGTCTTTCTGCTGTACAGCGGGAAGGCTCTGGCAACTGCACATCCGCTAGCGTAGACGTCATTCTTTTCGCACACGATCTAAACACGTCCACATTAAATATTCTGTTTTAATCCGATTGCTTTGATTTTACTTACGACAATACTTTCATCCACTCCAACGCTGATGCTCTGCACCAGCCTCGTTAACGCATGTGACCTAGATGGTGTGTTGTGACGGCTACATTTCACAGGTAACGCAGCTATGGTGGCTAGATTTAAGTACAGCGAACAAGTGTCCGTCGGCGAAGGATGCAAGCTTGATATCGCAGTCTTGTAGACTTCTTCGGACACTCTAGGTTCCAATTTTATCCGAATATCCTGGTACTTCACCTGCGTGAGGTGTTTCACTTGCCCGATGATCAGAACTGGGTTCTGTTGGGGATCGGTTCTTGATAGAACGTTGCTAAACACTAGCTGCGTCGACATCGTATTGTTTGCTAGAAAACTACACTTTTAATTCACGTTTTTACAGATTGGAATGATATAACCTCTTATCAAAGAGCTATGATTATTTTATTGCACGATTTTATTAATCTCAATTCGTTTTATCACTTAATCCGTTTTTGGCACAGCTATTATAACTATATAGGCCCTGTTCTAAATTTAAAATTGCTGAATCTCTTTGTTACCAAGCAGGCTGGCTATTTGCATTTTAATGACGAATGTGAATCGTGTACATTTTAGAAATGGCGATGATTTATACCGTTATCTCTTGTTTTCTGCTAACTATTCAATCGTGAGGGATATCTAAGTTAATGTTTAACAAACGCTCAATGTATTTGAAAACATTAAACTATGAACAAAACATCTCAAGACGTCACCATATACTTTTTTTAATTCGTAGGTATACATCTAATGAAACTACAGTAGATATCTTATATTTTTATATACTAAACGTTTTATTTACTTTATCGTCTAAAAAAAGACAAAGGTTAAAAGATAATAAAGCTTTATTCCCACAAAAAGTACTGCTTTGCTTTGATAGTAAGCCAACAAGCCAACATTAAATATTAGGTATTTGAAATTTCTAAAGAATTAGAAAGAAAAGATCTGGCAACGTCGCCCKGATAGGAACAGCGCATTTTACAAGGAGCACTGGAAATGTAATTGCACAAAATTAGAGATTGCCTAATATCGTTGTCTGAATATTAATATTCAGACAACGCTAATATAAAGGCTAAATTTCTGTATTTTTTTTAAGAAGTACACGTATTATGGATACAGTTGATTAGTGATAATCTGTTTAAACAGGTTTTTTATTGTTTTTTTGATATCTGCCCAAGAAGTCGCGACAAATATGACTTTTAAATATCATATAGGTAAGCTAATATTAGTGAACTATAAAAGTAAGTAATTGTAAGAGAATACCTAATCCTACTGTAGTACCTGCTGAACACTATTTTTTATGAACATTAATACCATGTATTTTAGATTTCAAAGGTTTTCCTCCTCTAATTACACTATTAAAAAATTAACCAGTGAAGCACATTTTCTAGGTACGATACTAAAGAAATTATATTTTCAATAAAATCATTACAAAAAATTAGCACATGGTGGTTTATATTTTACTTTTGTTATATAAAATATGTGCAGATAATTTTAGCTTTATAAAGAGCTTTAAATATTTTTTTATTGAAACAATAGGTAGTTCTACTAAGACAATATACATATACTTAATGGAGTTGTAATTATACATGCCAGCTTCCGAAAATACATTGAAATAATTGGACAAATATATTTTCCCTTAAAATCAGATATATTAAAATTAACAAAATTTATGAGTTTTAAATTTGAACTTTAACTCATTCTTAAAACTAAATTAACTGTTGTGTAGTTCAATTTGGGTACGTACCACTTATGTAATTGTATTATTATATTGTCATATGGGTTCTCTGGAGCATTCAGTAGTAATTATTGCGGAATTATGCGCTAATTTTATTTTTATTCGCATAAAGTATCATACGTTACATCACATCCAAGTAATTTTCGGTTGATGAAACACGGGCGTTTATAAAAATTATTTTTTAAAATTTAACATTAACAATTTTTATAATCACGTTTTCAATCACCTATCAAACTTTGTCAGTGTGTATCGAGAACACCCTTCTGTATAAGATCTTTTTCAAAAAGTAGTCACAATACTAAAAAAAATTCTCATAATCAACCTTTCTGGTTTAAGAAATCTTAGTCCAATAGGCTACAGTAGGTATAACGATCTTTCTGAAAACATAATCCAAAAATTTATTTTTTTAAGCAAACTGTGTCGAACATTAAAGCACAACGAACATTTAATCATCATTTATTTTTAAATTAACCCAGTAAACTGGAAACAAATACTTCATAAGTACAATTTGGCAAAAGCAATGATATGCACTAAAAATTAATTCGACTTCACTTTTTGATTCGCTGTCAAACTACAAACTTGTGAATACACACTAGGAAACTTCTGTATCGCGAAATATACAGTGACAAGGTACAAAATTATTCCCACGGTCAGGACGAGATCAAAAACAGCCGGTTTGACACTGTAAGAGAAAAGAACAGATTAATTAACAACGAAATGGATGTAAAGTAATTTGGGCTACCTGTAAATGTTGACTGTTCCTTTGGTAACGTCGTAGAATTGAAAATCTGGTTCTCTTTTGTCCGGTACGGCATATGTGATTTTTACATCTCTCAGATAGTTTGAGAAAACATCTTTCAGGGATGATACGAGTATGTTGTCTTTATTGCTTAAAATTTGGGCAGCTCTTGGCTGGCTGCCGAGGTAATTTATCCAGGCTTCTAGTGATGTCTTTTTTACACCCTAAAATTGTATTTAACAAGGTGTAACGTAGTAGTAGTAGTAGTAAGTACTTTATTTAGCTTACCATAAATATATGCAAATTATAATAATGATAGGTAATATTATACACAAAGAAATGTGATATTCCAGATGTAGCAATACTATTATGTTTTTATATACATACTTAAATTTTTGACAATCCTAAATAAAACCATTTTTGACAAGTTTTTGCACTTTCATGTTTAATGTTTGGCAGCAGTTGTTTCAAGTTTTTCCACAATCTATTACTATTGTTTTTATTTACTTCTAACAATTTTTCAAATTATTTATCTTTCTCTTTTTAATCAGTCTTCTGCTGCATTAGTAACTATTGCTATATTATAATTACTGTCTGTTTACTTTAGTGAAATAAATACAACATGTACCAAAGTCGGGTTCAAAATTTAACTTACCAAAGATCGTTCTAGGATATCCCCATGTGAAGTATTATAAATATGACTAGCTAAGGCTTCCGCAACAACTTTGGTATTCCTATGCAACCTTTCAACATTAAGATTCTCCCTGGTGTCTAGAATAGTCCCCCTGCACAAGTCTCTGKKACTCTTCAACGACGACAAAGTAAAAGCAGGTAACCGCCTTATGCTGTACCTCTCATGTTCCCACGCTAACAAATCTTCCGCCAGGTTGATTTTTTTATGTACACCATCCACCGTCGTAGTGGGAAACTTATCACCCGCTGATTTTAGTTCTTTGAAGAACAGAGATGCAGGAGAACCTTCCTTGGGTGGTTTGGATACATGCATGTAAAGAGAGTCACTTTTTGCTAGTGTATCCAAACACATTACGTAGGAAACATCCTAAAAAATTGCAATGCTCAAAAAATGTGCTGAACTAAAGGTTAGAAATTGTACTTGTATTATGGATCCATCTAGCGAATCCAGCTGGTCTTCCAGCCACTTCTTGCTCCCTTGATAGTTAATTTTGCCCCCGCCAGTCAAAAGGAATATTAAATTATACTTCCCTTGGGTGCCAGGGTCTGAATAAAGCAAAGAAAACAACCTGACTAGTTCTAACAACGCCACTGCACCAGAACCGTTAGAATCTGCTCCAAAAGCCAGTTCCTAAGAAAACCATACCCCATTTTAAAAGTTCTTTGTTGAAATAGAACTAGAAATCACTTACCGGGGCAATGCCGAAGCTATCATAATGTGCAACAACTGCAATCGTAGGATTTTTACCATCTCCACCCTTACCGGCCAAGTACCCTTGAATCGTAGCGATTTTCACATCGTGCCTGACATTCGGTGAACCAGGACTAATCACAATTTGATACCCGTTCCCTGAAATTGAAGAAAACATGGCTTCCGCAGCCGACTTCGTCTTGTCGCTAGATATACTGGTGCGAGTTACTTCTTCGACTATCACGCTCAGTTGAGGCGTCCAACGTGCGAAATACACTGGAATGGACACTTCTTGAGCGAGCAYGGCATSCTCAAGGAGCATCAAATGCTGCAGAAATCAGAATTGGCTTCCAAACAAAGATTTTATCCTAAACTTTTACCTGCTTGTCTTCTGAAGACAGCCGTGATAGATCTTGAGGAAGAACGACTATTAGACCTCCCGCTTTGCTTCGAATGTTGCGGAAGTGGTCTATAGTCAGATCCTGGAGTTTCGTGATGACGCAATGACGTGAAGTGCTCCAGCCCATTAACGATCTGGCCTCCAAGTTAATGGCGGTGCTTCTACAACCTTAAGATGAGAAAAACGTCAAGTAAAGTGATGATGAAACTATAAAGAGGTCAGAATTACCATGTGCAACTCCGTGTAAATCAAAATGTTGCATTCGGTACACTGGTAGCTCATGCGATGCACCCACAGGATTAACTGGGGATACAATTATGAATATGGGCAAAACTATCAATAGATAGTAAGGCAAATAGCCTTTGAACAGTTCCTCAGCTTCTTCTATCCACATTTTAATTATTTATTACAACCAAGGACCACCTTTAATGAATGACAACCGGTGATAGATAGGCAACCCGCAGAAACACGTGCCATGCGGGTCAATGGACTATGACAGGTCAATCATTATATAGCTGTATATTTACAAAACAGTTTATTTTTACGCAAATTAGGTCTAAAAATTTAACATGTCACGGTTTTCGTTAAAATTTTGCTTGTTAATACCTTTTTCTTTTACGTTCATTTTCGCGTGGTAGTCCGGTTGACTGGTAGTTCTAGCTCCTTGTGCATTTGAACTACTTTAGGAATGTCGGGAATTTTTCAAATTTATAGTGATTAAAAAGTACTACAAAAACAAAAAAAAAAGTAAACATTGACAATTGAGCTTTTTAATTAATTCCTGTAGGAATGTAGGTAATGCAGTAACAAACAAAAAAGTATTTAGGATGTAACATTCGAATGACGTGGTCTACATGCAGGGTTGTCATATTTGCTGTTTTTAGTCAACTTTCCTTTTTCCTGTAATATTTAATTCTGCATACATCTATGATATTTGTACTAATTTTATATTAAAACAGTTAAATTTCGATTGACCGAGTGCGACTGAAACAATAAAAAGGGTTTTGATACATAATACTAAGGAGGTATTGCGGTTGAAATGATTATTATGTAACAGCAGTAACATTGCAAAAATGTCTCATTTAGGATTTGTAACTGAATACACCTATGAGCAACTACCTATCTTCTTTAATAAGAAAAGGTAACATTTATTAAAATAAGAATATTCGAGAAGAAACTAATAAACCAAGGTGTCGATTCAACTAAACAGGGGGCAATATCCGTTTTAATCCAGCAAATGAACAGCTGAGGACCATACATCTCATTTTATTAACATGTGGTTGATAAAACATGCAGGCGCCTTTTTGCCGCCGAAGAATGCAACACAAAAACGACCCTCTCGATGCTATGAATAACTCAAGTGTCGAGATACATTGCACTCGTCCGGGACTATTATTGTTTTTTGTGCTTACTATTCAACATGCGTACGTCTCGGAGAAATTGCAGACGAAGAAACGCACCGGTCTGCAACACGCGTTTATTACACAGTAGCTGAGTTTACGTTTTTTTTATTCGATCGAGCGCGTTGTTTTATTCAAATCGCCAGACTGTGAGCATGTACGAAAGTGAAAATATCAGCGAAAGTGACGTATTCGGAAACTTTTCCGAAACTAACGCGTTTGAGAATGTGCCCGTTTGGATTATAAGATCGTATGTTTTTTTGATATCTTTGTCTACATGCGTAAACACAGTCTTTGTGTTGGTTCTATCGTGCTCCAGAAGGACTGGTAAATCTTTTCTATACTTTCGTAACTTCTACTATATTTAATCTCATTTGTAGGAATCCTTTCAGTAATCTTACAAATACTAATAGTGGACTGCATGCAAATTTACGTGGCAGTCACAGAAATATGGACTCTGAATTCGGAAAATTGGATTTTTTCTCCGGACATGTGCCATTTGTTTTCCGGAACAGAAGTATTGACCAACACTTCCACGATATACTTGCTGATCTGCTTCAGTTTTCATGTTCTGTCGTTGTTCAACCTCCACGTGTTTGAAAAACAAAAAACGAGCAAGAACCCACTGACGTCATACAGCGATAGCGAATCAAATGAATGCCTAATGACCAAGCCGGAAACAAGCGCGAATCGCGCAGTAACAATCGATTATCGCAAAAGGAAAAGCGATGTTTCCGTTATTTTTCCGGCCATGCTCGTTTGGTTTGTTAGTTTGTCTTTAAGTATACCGGAATATACGATTTCTTCGATTGTACGTGTAAACAGCAACGTGACGTTATGTTCTATAGTTGACGTAAATTTTGGACAAATAATGCAAAATTTGCTTCTAGTATTTCGCGTGGTAATACCCGCACCGCTTTTCATTCTGTGCGTATTCTTGTTGGGAATTAAATTTTGCCGGACAAGACTTTCCAAGGACAATTCTGGCGATATTTTGACTAAAAAATCTTTCAAAATAGAATCCCTGTTAATTTTTAGTCTAGCCTTGTGCTTTGTTCATATTCTAACTTCATTTCAACGCGACGTACTTTATTTATTACACGTGTGGTCTCAAAAATTCGACGTTGAAAACTTGACTAGTTTCATGATGCCTCCATTACATAATACTCATTTAAATAACCGCCAAAGAACCTATTTATCCATGCTACATTACAGTGGCGGTATTTTTAGGCCTGTTTTGTATGTTTTCTTATTACCTAAATTTAGATTTTTGGTTAGAAGCAAGTTGTTGTTGCTTAACACGAAACGGGGTGCGGAAAAGTAATGGCGTTTAAACAGCAGTCTTGTGACGTCATATCGTGCGAAAGAAGCGGTTGGTATGAGACTGAGATCAGTGCGAAATAGGCTACGGAAAAACTGTCTGGCAAACGTTGATTAAAAAATCACTGTAATGCTTGATATTTGGCAACCAAGCAAAAACTGTCATATGTCAAATACTGTACTATAAAGTACCGAAAAAGGACTTCTGAGTTTTTATTATTATCCAAATGTTTTTGTACTTATTTATGTTATGTAATAAAGCAATAAAACACTTTTTATTTACGAACTTGTATAATTGGTTTGCAACGGCATAACAACGTATTTAATGTCTCTGTTTTGTGTCTTTCTTAAAACGTCTGCAGCGTGTGACAGCTGCAATGCACAGTCGGGGTGTGCTGTGCCAGGTAGCTGCGTGCATTCTTGTTCAAAAATAGTCGCCAATCCATTCAGAAGCTCCAGGAAACCTAGGGATATCGCAGCTTTTCGTAACCTGTTCAGTTCCTAAAATAAATCACCTTGAAAGTTGAGGTTAAACAAATGACAGTTGCATATGTTGACAAAGTAGCCATATTGGACAGAAAGGGCGTCAAATTTGCGAGATTCAAAATTAAACGACTCATTTACCTTGAAAAAGTTTTTAAATGAAGCCTCACCTTATAAAACTGTTGCGTTTTCTCCGGTAATTTCCTGGCGTGCCTCAAAATCTTCTGTATATCAGACTGTAGTCCCGCCGGTCGAATCCAGACGACGCTGTTCTGTGAGTAGCTCCTTTTCTCTGTAGGTCGGACGGGGAAGGTGCCCAGATGCTCCAGGGGCACGTTATCTGCAACTTCCAAATGGCTCAGATCGCCCAGCCAGGGTATTGCGTCAGATCCAGGAGTCAGCACTGTGAGCATTAGATTCGATTTCTTTTTGGAATCGGCCCAGGAGTAAATGAAGCCGAACCAGTTGTCACCCAGAGTCACAAGGGCGGCCATGTCTTTTACTTTTAAGGCGCCGTGGAGGAGGACGCAAAATGATGGCGTGGTACCTTCATCCGAAGTGTCTTCTTCAGTATGCTCTGGTTCGGAGTTGACTGGGATGTTTTCTTTGTTGTTGTTGCTCGCTGGGAGTATCAAATGACGACTCACGGCCATCGGGGATCCCACGTCTGATACCGATATAAAACCGATGACTTCAATAAGTTCGGAGATCGTGTACGTTTGACAGTCGAAATCGGTTATTTTCGTGTAGGGCTAAAAGATTAATTTTCGTTCAATGTAAAACGCTAGTTAAAAACTATTACCACGGGAGCAGGAGACAAGATTATTTTCGATTCCAAATKMCCGCATCTCAGCACCCCCTTAAACGAAGCGTACATGTCTTCGGCGAGCTTCTGAAACATTGTGATCACGCTCGTTTCGTTCAGTTGTTCCGGCATCAGTACAGAACCATCGTAACCGCTCATGTCAATTAAACGCTGCAGTAAAGACTTCGCTGGAGACCAAACAAATTTTAGTACTTTTCAAGCAATTCCTGTACCACGCTTACATTTAATAAAATTTGGATCACTCGCTTGCGTAATGCAGACAATGTGTAACTTTGCTGGAAATGAGAACGGTATTGGGAATGGATTATTCGAAGTCCTTTGGTTTAGACTGGCGAATGACTCCTTGAGGGACATATGGCCAACTCCAGTGCTGCCATCTGTTATGAGGATGACCTGACAACGTTGCATTTTTCATAAGAAACCAAAAATCATTTCAATCAAGTAGGATAACTCACTTGGCAAGGCGTGTTATTCCCCCACTCACCCAAAACAAGTTGGTTGACACCGTGGAGTGCTGTTTCAATGCAAGTTTTGTCATAATCTTCTATATTTTGAAGCTCCCCTTTGATTATGCTGTAATCTCTAGTAAAAGGGCATTTTTCCTCGTACAGCGATGAGAAGGCCATCTGGAATTCATCATGAAAGTTTCTTAAGTTGTTTGAACATACAAAATTTTTTAATATAGCACAAAAAATGGTTTCAAAAGCTTGAAAATAATTTGCATCAGGCTGGTGTTAATTTTATTAAAGCCTGATTAAAAAAATTGTAAAAAAATGTGTACTCTGTTTTGACGAAATCGCTCTAACCAGTGGTCTGAGGTATAATAATAGGTTTTGAAGACCTAGAATCATTAGGAACAACAAAGGAAATGGCAAAAAGCTCATTGGTTTTTATGGTTCAAGGTTTGTACAAGAAATGGAACCAGCAGTTGCATTTTATTTCGTAAAAACTTCGGTAAAAGAAACACATTTAAAAAAAAATATGCTGAATGTTAGTGAAGAACTATTAATTCATGGTTTTATTGTGGTATCAACTGTGTGCGACTATAATTCCACTAATGTATCTGCAATTAATCGGTTATTGCAAAAAGAACTTGTGTTAACGGCAGAAAAGGTCTGTTTTTTTTTGTTAAAGCTCATAAAATTATCACATTTTTTGACACACCCCACCTGTTAAAAAATACCAGAAGTTGCCTTGCAAGATACAATATTCAATATATTCATGATGATGGCCCAAAAAAGGAGCAAAATGATTTCATATAGGTGATTCCGATAACACTGATGCTTTCCAGTACAAATTACGTGAATGCCATTTACATATTAAAAATACTTCTGATAGGGCTTTAAAAATGAAAGTGTCCATTGCCGCAAAAGTTTTTAAACTTGCACTGCAGGTGTAAGAAATCGAAAATTATATTTTAACAAATCTTAGAGTTTTAAGCTGGTTGTAGAATTGAAAGATCCTTAAAGGTAGACAACGAAAACAATGAATTTTTTAGAATACCTTTAACTGAGAAATCTGCAAATTCTTTGTTAGAAATGCAAGTTTTGGCTTGCGGTTATTTGATAAGCAATCTTAAAAACCTAGATTGCAATCTGTGCCGTCAAGCATTATTAAGTGACAATTTAGAGCCACAGCACTTATATACAAGCTATAAAGAAAACGATAACCAAAAAAGCCTAAAACATGGGACTCAAAATTTAGCAAAATATTTGTCAGAGCTTCATGATGTAATCTATATTTAAAAAAATAAAAGGCAGGAGAAAGCTTTAATGTTGAAGTGAAAACTGCCAGGGAACTGATAAAAATTTTCAAATTAGTTTCCATGTAAGGAACATTTCAGCTAAGTTTAAATAGAAATATTAAATGATGCAGTCCCTTTAATCACAAAAAATTATTTATCTGAACAGGAAAGGTTTGCACAAGAAAAAACAAAAAACATTCAAACAAAATGAGAAAAATATTAGATGTATAAGATGTTTTGTTACGAAATGTTAAATAAATTACTGATATAATTTTTTTTTAGTTTATATTCTTATTCTATATTTTCTTATTTGTAACAGTTAACAGTCCTACATATACGCATTACTTAAAATTTCTTATTTTGTTTCTTTGTATGTCATTTTATCAGTTTGACATGCATTTTATAAAACTGAACCTATTTCTTTTTTAACCCATATCAAGCAAATACACCCCATTACATGCAAACAATTTAGTATTTCATTCATTTCATATTTCGCGCTGCTCTTAAATTAGTACAAACTGCTGATTTGGGTACAGCTGGCTGTTGTTTCTAGTTGCAAACACTTTGATAGCTCGCCTTCTGGCACTGATGCTTATTTTTCTGACACTGTCGATTGACATAACATTAAAATCAGAATAAAAAAGAAAAATTGTTATAATATTTACATTTTTTTCAAATCATATTAATCTTAATAACAACTTGATAGAAACCACACATCCTGCGTTACAAATATTTATTAGCATACCTAATAAAGATCATACAATGTACATAATTGAAAATCACTAACCGCAACCGATGTTATTTCGAACTGACTGCGGCCTGAGCGGCTTTCTTCGCTTTCACCGCCTCCACGAGTTCCTTGTACCTCTTCATGCAGTCGCGCTTTGTACGATTCGGCACGCACTCGGCTATTCTATCCCAACGTTCCGGGGTCGTGTTGGGGTACGTCTTTAACGCCTGCTCCAATAATTGTTGTTCGGCCGCTGTCCACGGGGCTTCTGCTTTGCTGCATGTGCCGTTTGTCAGTGTCGCTTCGCCGTTGCTCACTTTCGGTTCGGTGTTCGTTGAGATCTGGGCTTCCTCAACTTTCAAAACGTTCCGTTTGTCTTTTTGGAAGTTGTCGAAGGCCTGCTTGTTGGCGACTTCTTTTAGGTTGTTCTTGGAGAAGTCCGTGCTCTGGAGGTCCTTCGCTTTGGCCAGCACAATCTTGGCCGTGAATTTAGTGCTTCCTTCGGAGAAGGTGCCATGTTGGTTGATGAAATTCGCGACGACCTCCCAACGCTGGTTCGTGCCCGCGGGAAACAAATTGACAGCTTTTATCAAGAGCTGGAGGTTGTCCGCCGTCCATTCCGGATTGACTTGGACCACAGATTTCGTGGATTTGTTGGATTTCTGTGCCGCTTCCAGTAGGGCTTGCTTTTCCTTTTGTATTCGGTCTTCTGATTCTTTCATCGCTTTCAAAAAGCAAGCTTTTCCGTTGCTACTCAAATTTTTGTTCAACTCTTCTAGTTCTAACAGTGAAAGCGTTTCGCATATTTTTTCAACGGCTTGCATGTGTGCTAAGCTCTCGTCGTTATTTTCTGCATAATAATTGTTGGATTTACAAGTGTCTCTAAGTGTCTTTCTCTCCTTTTTCAATGCTCTCTTTTGCGCTTCCCTTTCTTGACGTTTCGCTTCTATCTGTGCTCTCTCTGCTGCTTCAGCTTTTTCCTTAGCCAACTGGACTTCCCTTAGAATTCGTTCTTCTTCTTCCTTTCTCGCCTGAGCTGCTGTCTGTTTTGCTCTCTTCGCTGCAAGCTTACGTTCCTTATCTTCCTGCTTAAATTTCGCTATCCTAGGATCGTTATTATATGCTAAATCTACTAAAGCTCTAATCCTCGACATTTCTTCTTTCTTTTTTCGCAGACGCTCCGCTTTATTCATTTTATCCACGAAACGTCGCTCGTCCCTATCCTGACACTTCTCCTTATCTTCCTCGTCTTCATACGAATATTCCCTCCACGATTTGAAATCGTACCAGAAGGAGTAAAAATTTTCCACATCTCGTCTACTAGCATCCGGCCCTCCCAGTTTAGGAACATTCGATTTTTCTGACCAACGCGAATTAAGCGCAAAATAATAGGGGAATATCTCAAAAAAGTCCTGCTTCAAATCGTTACCGGACGGTAACGAATTGTCAAACTCGGGATCGACGGAATCGTACGCCCGTTTCTTAGCAGGCGTCCCCAGAGTCTCGTAAGCCATCGTAATGCACGTAAAATAGTCATCGTCCGGTCGTATCTCTTCACCCAACGCTTTCCGTTTATCCGGATGATGTTTCAAAACGATCTTCCTGTACGCCACCTTTATGAGATCATCGGATGCTTTGTGACGGATGCGAGTCAAGCCTAACACTTTATAGTGGTCCTGCGTCTTCCATTCCTTCGGATCCAGGCTACGTAGATACTCCACATTGACTTCTTCGATGCTGCTTTCGTTGAAGACCTCTTCTTCCACTTGAGGACAAGTGGAAACCTCCAACTTCTTTATTCTGTGCGGTTTGAACTGCAATTCTTGCGTGTCGTTTTTGAATACGAATCTGTACCTAACCGCCACTGTGGTACAGGGGGCTCTACCACCTTCATTTAAAGCGTTGACTTCCCCCATTGTCACGAATACATCAAATACTATGGAGAAACTGTCTAGTTACTGTTACATGCGTTATATTCAGGATTATTTAAGTTTCGATCGGACCACACTACTCCATGCTTTCGTCGTTTAACCAAACCAACTGTCAAAATTTGACAGATGCAGACACGCTAACCCCTAACACTAGTGACAGCCACAAAAAACCCTAACATTATCCCTAAACAATCGTGCACATTTTTTGAAGAAAATGTGGAAAAGTGACTTACCAACGATATAAACTCCAGTTTGGAATGTACACTTAGATGATCCAGAAATGCCGCAATACCTTGCACTGCCAGGTGCTTTCGGGTGGTTTCATTATTTTCCCCTAGCTCCACAGGTCGTGTCATCGAAAGGGATACATCCAGAAGTATTACCGTGGGCATCTTTAGTAATTTCGACGATTATTTCGAAAATAATTACTTAAAACGTCATTTCAAATAAGTTGGGCTCCTGTATTGTAAAACTTGTAGCACAATTGTAAACAAGCAGTGCTTGCAACTTAAAACTGCAGATAAACTATTCATGCGTTTAAAATAAATTCGTGCTAATGAACAATGTTACAATGAGGCATTTTGTTAGTTTTATGTAAAAGAATTTGTTTTGTATAAGCGTATTATTCGATTTTGCTGTTGTAAACTTGTAAATCATTTAGGTTGGTTGTATGTCTAAGATTTACATTGACAGTGACATTGACAATTCTAATTGCACAGTACCATACGCAGTAAAGCAGTTCAAATGTTGTAATTGTTTATAAATAAGTATTCCAGGTGTAGAGTAATCCAATCCTGGCGATTTAATTCAAGAGAGGCTCCAGTTTCTAGTGCACTAAACAATGACACTAGTCAAAATCCACAAGATCGACATAAAGACAAAAAAGGAAAATGGGGAACATGCTGTTTTAGGCGAAGGAGAGCATGTCTTTGGTAGAGGCTCTTTTTTACAGGTTTGAACGTGTTGATATTGAACTTCAGTACATAATTTTGAATTGTTGCAGTGCGCTGACAACAGGGTATCTCGCAAACATGGTTCAATAACTGTCTCAAACGATGGCAAAGCATTCATTACATCAGTAAGTGCTTATGTTTGCTGTTCTGTGTGGAAGTAATAATTGTATTTTGTGGTTTGCAGCTGCATGTCAACCCATGTTTTCATATCGCCGACACAAATAAAGGTGTTGCGATATTGCCTAAGAACACACCTGTTGAATTAAAGGATGGTGATATGTTCGCTTTGTTGCCAAACCAGTATTGGTTTAAGGCTAGGATATGTAATGAGACTCACAATGGATATGGTTTAATTCCGTCAGAAATCGATAATATTACACCTGATCAGATTGATTTTCAACCTTCCACTAGCTGCGGTCAGAAGAGGAAATACGATGATTTTGTTTCAGAACAGAACAAATCAGCAAGATGTAGTATAAACACAAGTCCGCATAACATAAAGAAAGAACCTGACCTTGACGTAACTGCACAGCTTAGTGCTAGTGTAGCCGATGGTGATATAACATCACAAATTTCCTCACTAAAAGTAAAAGTAGAGCCACCTGGTGAAAGTAGTGGTAACCCAGCATGGGAAACAGCAAATACACATCGTTTGCTAGTTGAAAGTAATAATGTGAAGAAAGAGACTGTGTCTGATGATGAAGATCAAAACCAAGACGAAATTCCGAATGAGGAAGAAGAGCAGGGGACAGTGAAGCAAGAGGACACCAGTAACCAGCCAGGTGAAAAGAACGATAGCGAAAAACCAAAGAAAACGTTTCGGGATCGTTGTTGGTATGGAGCATCCTGCTACAGGTTTGTTCTTTCGTGTTCTCATTGCTTTTTTGTATTCTTAATGTTTTTTTTTTCATTCAGACAAAATCCTGACCACAAGTTGAAGCTTAGCCATCCGGGTGATCAGGATTATGATACAGACCCCGAAGATAACCGTCCCAGTTGCAGTTACGGTGCCGTGTGCTATCGTCGAAATTCAGACCACCGCAGGGAGTTCAGACACCCAAAAAATGCTGTGCCCCCATCACAGAGAAAAAGTAAGCCGAACGTAATGTATGTTTTTCAAAATTGCACCTGCTGTTTCCACAATGGGAAACCAAATTGCAATCGTAAAGATGGTTATGAAAGTGACGCGGATTCAGATTAATGTTTCTTTGAAATCAGTGTTTTGTAAGTTGTTCAAACCCATTAACGTGTTGAATTCATGTACTTTGTTGTATCGATTTTAAAATGTTTAACATATTAATTTTTAAGGCAATAAAACAATAAAAGTAGTATATATCTTCGATTAGTTTTTTTTTTAACTCAAGAAAATTGTACCTTGACATTTAAATCTCAAGTGTTTGGTGTGCCATGTGTATGGCAACCTATTACAGTGACTATATAAGCACAGTATGGCCATGTTTCTTCCAAATTGGGTTGCAAGTAAATGTATGTATGTAATGTATCTAATTTAAAATTGGATTAACATGTCGTTTCGAATATCGACAGTTCTTGAAGTTATTTTAATCTGTAAAGGAAATTTTCCAGAATTGTCGGGATAATGAAAATTTTTCACTATCTTTTCCATATATGCTTGAATTTGGCCCTCCCTAACATTTTATGACGATTTCAGAAAATTATCTTTGATTAAAATTACTTCATCAAGAACTATTGATATTTAAAATGGTATGTAAATCCAGCTCTAAATTTTAGTCGTGAAAATTTGGAAAGTTTTACCAGTTTTTCTGGTATATTTTCCAAAACATTTGTGGAAAATTGCCAAAAGATATATCATAATAAACTACACCTACAAACCAAATTTCATTCTGATAGCTCAAATAACAAAGAAAGTAACAGGTATGCGGAATGCAACCATAAGTCTCTATCTTGACATTGGCATACCAAATTTGGAGGAAACATGGCTGGACCAGTCGAAAATTTGACCATTGTATGACCACACTGTGTATAATTTTTAAATGGATGTGTCGCTGCTTAGAAAATATGTTTTTCATTATTATGAAAAATTTCAGGAATCTTTGAATAAATTTTACTAAATTAAGGTGATGTATTTTTAACTCTCCTGGGATTTTGCAAATCTTACTGGAAGTTCTGTACATCTACAATGAAATTTTGTGGCTCAACTAATATTAAAAATTCCGTAAAATTTTTAAGAAATAGGTTGTATCAAATGAAGCACCCTACATTATAAAATTATTTTGCATTATGTAGGGTATCCTACATATGTATATTTGAAGTTTTCACTCTGTTGGAAAAAGTAAAATATGTTCAAAAATATTTTCTAAGAGTCTAAATTTTGCAATTTTCGATTATGGTTAACTTGATTCCTTTTAATTGAAATGGTATTATTTTTACGTTATTAATAACTGATTGAAATTACCTTTCTGTTGATATCGGGTTGTAGGTGTGTCCTTAAGTCTTTTAAATGTCATTTTGCTTGTTAATGGTCATCTGTTGTGGCATATTTTGAGTACAACAAAGGCCTCAGTTTCTATTGAGCAAAGAACATCTTTTGTTAATTTTTATTTACTACTTTTTGTATTGAATTAGCTGTAAATACAAAAATTTAGGATTAAAACAAATTAAAATCTTGCTAGGAAACCCTTTTAGTAAATCTAAAATGTTGATGTATTAAAAAATTAAAAACGATTCTTTAAAATAGTGTACTTCATTCAACCTTTAGTATTTTTGTTATTAAAAAAAATCATCCACCCTGCAAACAAATAGTATCTTCGCTGTGCAGGGCAGAAAAAGAGGGATACAAAACCAAAGGACCCGGCAACTCAAGATGACGATTCAGAGGACGATTACGATCTCGACAATCCCTTTATCAATGACGGTTCAGAAGACGAGTTTCAACCGAGTTCCAGTAGCGAAACTGATTGTGAAATGGACTCACAGGAAACTGAGGGAGACAGTGAGGATGTAAAGAGGTTGTTAAAGGAAGCCAAGCGATTTACGAGGAATTCAAAAAAAGATTGAATGTGATCGGTTTTTGATAATAGTAAAACACTTGTTTATGATCCTACTTCTAAATTATTATTTTTGGCAAAGCCAAATGTCTAATTTTGAACCACCAAGCGACGTTCTTCGCTGGCTTTGGAAGTAGGATCGTAAACAAGTGTTTTACTAGTATTAAACTTCACTATTCAGTATCGGTTTTTGAGTTTGATTCTCAAGAGAATTTGTGTGAAGAATATTTTTGGAATTGTTGTTATATATTTGTAGAGCACTGAGGAATTAATAAATTTTACCTTGGCATATTTACATTATTTTATACAGAAATTCTTCGTTATTTTTCATATATTGCTAATTTTTTAAATCATTCGGTTATTTTGTAAATACTTAATCTAAAACCCTTTCTTTTTCTTTGATTGATACATTATTCAAATAAATAAAAGAAAATCATAAAAAATTGCTCTTTTTTAAAATGTGATAAAATCAATAACTTTCGGGCAAACTGCAACTAAAGGTATTATTACATTCTTCTTAACTTGTGATGTCTGCTAACTGTTGCTATGATACTAAAATCACTCCTGTTCTAAATACGAGGGTAGTCACAAAGTACTTTTGTAGATTACCTCCTATGCTCTAATGTTTTATAGCTGTAAATGAAGGAGCGGACTCTCCCAAAGTGGAAGAGACTTTACTGAAAGGGAAGGATATGAACCCATATCTAGACATCTGAGTAAAGTCATTTGCTACAAGCATATGTTTGCCATAAATATACATACATAAAACATAATGCCACACAACTAAACCCTCTCTAAAGTGAGTAATGTACTCTTTGAAATTTATGTATTAAATATAAATAAATAAATATGCTTATTTTAGAATGCCATGAAATGTCAGTGTTTACTGTCAACTTTTGATTAATCCAGGGGATTTCACTTACAAAATTTCCAGTCCACATGAGTCCAGCGAAAAAACTACACCCCCCCTTGAAGCCTCTAAAATGGCTGCTCGGCGAATGGCTCTCCGTGGAAGCTGAACGATGCGATTCAAAACTAGTAATGCACCCTATATGCTCATCGTTCATCGTCAAAAATGAGGGCCTGCGAGCCCTAACTTACACGTTCAACATGTGGGACGCAGAGGGCAAACGAGCAAGGCAATCAGGCAGAGGTTTCATCAAAATGAAGGAGAAATCGGACCAGGTGGCGCTGCTTAACAGCCACACCTTTGGGATCGTCAGCCTTGAAGATGGGTGCAGCAGCAGCGAATGTTTGCTGGTCGTTGCGTCGAAAATCTTTAACCTGAGCTTCGCCAGACAGCCACCTCTCAAGCATCTGCAGAGGATGATAAAGCTCGAGAAGGACATACTGCACATGCAGATCTGTATCGCTTGCGAGAAACATCCCACGTTGCATGAGTACTTCAAGGGAACGTTCAAGAAGAAGGGGAGCTGTTAAGGGGGTGGAAAAATAAAATTGTAATGTCTCGAAATTTATTGTTTCAATTTTAGAATCGTCGAAAATACATTCATTGAGTCACAAAGCGGTAAAGACAATAACAACATCGATTTTAAGAATAGGAAATGTTAAAAACCAGAATGGACCTGTTTGTTATTTATAAAAAGTTGTGACAGGTCCATTTGTGACATCTAAAAGAACCTATGTTGGGTGTCTCTTTGAATGGGTAGTACTGTTTTTGTAATAAGTGTTTAATATTTTGTTACATAAAAAATGACTTGCTTTTATAAATTTTTAGAGTTGAGAGTGCAAATCAGCTATAAAACTTCATCCCTTATAACCACTTGAGGAGTGGATTTATTTTCAATCACAAGATTTCTTTTGTTGTTCCAATTCTTAAAAATAAGTTACTCTTGTTAGAATGCGAAGCAATCGTTTTCGAGATAATTATTACCCTAAAACTTGGAGCAAGTTTGTCAATTTACCTGCTTTCTGTCAGATATATGAATCTATTGTTATGGTTATTATGAGGATTATTTTTTATTAGTGTACTAATTTAAAGCAAATAGTGTTATTTTAAATATATGGTATGGTTCAAAGAGTCACCCTTATTTATTATCACAAGTTGCTATAAGACAAAATTGCTCATGCTGTTGAATGAATACACTAGAAGTAATTTTTGAATATATTTATATGTGCAATAGCTATGGAAATTCTAAATTCTTAACAGTTAATAGTAATTTCAAAGGCACTGGAGATTATACATTAAATTAGTACTTAGGTACATTTCACTCCTCAGTAGGCTTTTGTTTAATCAAATACACATCAGAAAAAAATACAGTGTATCAAAGCTTACCAAAAAAGTTTTAGCAAGTTCCTTTTGTCAATTTTAAAACATCTAAATGCTAAAGTCGTCACACACACACACACAAACTTTTTTTATACTTAAACATGAATCCATCTCAGGAATTGATTTTTAAGATGGATTACTGAAAAAAACTTAATTTAAAGTGTAATACTTCAGTTACCACAAAGCACAATGGAAGCTTTTAGTTAGCTTGCTATATAGAGGACAAGTTTTGTTGTGTTATTTCTTTTTTAAACTGGTTAGAATAAAACAGTGTGTAAGCTCTTGCTTCCAAGTTATGAAACAAAGTTTTTTTTTTAAATACAAGTCATAGTTGGCTACAGCATTAATCAAAAGATTGTTATTTTCCTTTTTCAATGATATGAAACTTGACCAGGTTTCTTGCCAACAACAAAGGAGCTATAAGATGTTATTCCAAAATTACATAGTAAGTCTTGAAAACTAAACTACTCTAAAAATGAAAATTATGCTCCTTTATTAGTTTGAACAAAATTTGTTGACATCTGTTCAGGAGACAAAAGTTTACCTAATGTTAAAAAAAAGTACAATACCTAGCAGCCTTCCACAATACTTTCAAGAGAAAATCACAAGTTACTTTTTTATTGCAGATTTGAAACTGTCAACATTAAATCGTCACGAAATATACAGACCTTTTCATTTATCAACTTATATATATAAACTGAAAAGAACAAAGAGGAATACACAGATTTTGCCTGTTCTTTTACAGAACTGCATCCTCTTGATATTCCACGACAAATGAAGTGAACTGACAAATATTAATACACTTAGAATGTAACATGATTAATGCGACATTTATTACAGTTCAGAGTAATAAGACAATTATTAATTTGTACAAAAAAAAGTTTATTAACAGAGACGTTGTCACATCCTTTGAATAACGAGATATCACATGCTTAGCTAAGGTCCACCGCGTCCTATCAAATGACTGGATTCCTAACACGTGATTTCGTAACATTAAAACACTGCAGAGAGCAAAACGTACATTCCATGGGCACATACATCACACCGGTCTCGGATATAACGACGTGACGTGTCATCGTTGAAATTAGCAAGGGTTGGGTGTGTTCTATATAGACGCTAAAACATGCCTTACCACAAACGCAAAATTTCGC
The DNA here is from genome assembly GCA_025024175.1 of Rhyzopertha dominica. Classification (NCBI taxonomy): domain Eukaryota; kingdom Metazoa; phylum Arthropoda; class Insecta; order Coleoptera; family Bostrichidae; genus Rhyzopertha; species Rhyzopertha dominica. The sequence continues at coordinate 59,518,129 of QCXZ01000064.1, forward strand.
ACAGTCCAGGTAATCGATTAATGTTTTGGGTAGAGACCCAGGTGGATAAGGCAAATTGAATAATAGAACTTTTCTAGCGGAATATTCCTTTAAAGACGCTACAGGAAGAGTCTTTTGGTAATTAGCAGGTGGGTTGTTTAAGCTATCGAAGTTATTATATGATAAATCTAGGCTTTCCAAGGACCATAACTTCACGCTGCCCGGTAAACTCGACAGTTGGTTTTGTGAAGCCGTGAACACTTGTAATTGCTTTAAATTACCGATCCCAGATGGGAGCTTTTGAAGTTCATTGTCGTCAATGTTCAAGTAAACTAAGGAGCGCAGTTTGCATAATTGGTGAGGCAAATACCTCAAACGGTTGTGACTCAGATCCAAAACTTTTAAGGTTTTTGTGAGATTCCCGCCCATCCAAGCCCATTCCTTCGGTGAGCCCTGTCCCAAACGATTATCCGCCATCTTCAATTCTTTAAGACACTGCATACCACTTAACTCAATCGGAAGCCGTTCGATACAGTTTTGGCTGAGATCCAACACTTTCAACCTGTGTAAGCCCAAAATCCCCTTATCAAGTCCACAACGCTGGATGTCGTTAATAATGAGCACCTCTAAAGTCTTCGGAAACCCTCTCGATGGGTATTCAGATCGATTCTTAATCATCAACTTGACTACAGGAACGTTCTTTGCAGAAATCGGTGTAACCGCCATGCTGGAGTATGTCAACTCCTTTTCAGAAACGTTGCCTTCCAGAGCTCTTCTGAAGAGATGCAGGAACCCCTTCAGCTGTATTGTATCGGCCTGGATCCTCAAATCGTGTGGCGGTTCTTTAAACTGGATGGTCACTTTGCCCTCGTTGATGCATCTTGTGAACACTTGGAGCACGTTGTTCTTCAGGCCGTATTTGGTACCGTGCTTGCTTGAGCCACTGAAGAGGATTACAGAGAATTCCACGGATTTGGGTTGCTTGCAAAGAGCAAGGGTGGACCTCGAGTGCTTGGCCCTTGCGTTTGGTGCCAACCTGTTACCAACGGATACATTACACAATATCTTCATTGTAGTCGAAGACGGACATCCAACATTTAGAGGTGGAGTTTGCAAGTAACAGCTTTTTAAAGGCCTGATAGTGCTTTACGCGCGATCTCGGATTTGTGTACAAACAGACGAACACAGATAACCTCTATAAGAACTGACATTTGACGGAATGACAAGTCGAAGCTGCTGCGTTGCCGGATCGTCTTCTAAGATTACTAAGTTTGGGGTTGATTTTTTAAGTTAAAATCGAGACTAGCAACCGAGAAACTTACAAGTAATATGTTGCAATACCTCTTGAACATAATTATTGTATAGTACTTGGATAATAGTGAACTAGTTTTCCTGTTCTTGTACTTAGTACTTGTATATACTCTTATGTGCTGTCAGCACTGATCTCTAAATATTTAGAGATCAGTGGCTGTATTTCAAAACCAAAGTTTGCAACTAACTCATAGGAATCATTGATTAGAACAAATACTACTCCACAGAAAGTCACTTAAACGTTTCAGTAACGAAGCTTTTATATTAAATTCGTTTTGTACTAGTTAAAATTGCCTTCAACAGAAAATTGGCAACACAGAACTGTATCTGTCGGTAAAACGGTTACCGACAGAGCATTTGAATCGATTTTAAACAAGCACAGCTTAAATAATGACGAAGGAACAAATAAACATGTTACTCAACAAGCTCATATGTTTATTGCAATAAGAATTCATAAAGGAACATAATATACAAAAACCTCACAAGACTAGAATTAGCAGAACGTCAGTAGTTTTTTGCTTTTTTTAAAAAGTCGATGTAGAAAAATATGCAGGACGCAGATTTTAATAAACAAAAGATGATTCATTAAGTATCTATACATTCTTAAACCACAGCTCAGTACCTAATATAATTCATACACACGTGTTGATTACGTATATAACAGTTATCAAAAGCTTGAAGAATTAGAAAATGGAAATACAGTTAATTGTTCTTTTTCACAATGAAAGTAACAAGACAAAGTATGCCAAACTGTATTTTTTGAAAGGCTTACAGTCTTCTGTTCATTAGGCACATTACGATCAAAATGAATATGGTAAACCGCATGATTTTGTTAATACCCCACAAATCCCTTTATCTCGTATTCTTCCCGCCGGTGCTAGTTTTTGAGGCATTTCCAATACGATTTGGCTKATTGAATTGATAAGTTGCGCACTTGGGGATGTGTCTTTCGGCGGCAGTTTGATTGAATCTTCTTCCGCAGTGGGGACATTGGACGTAATCTGGATTGCTTGATGGCGGTGGAGGAGGCAAATCCGATATTTTACCACCTTTTGCGACGTGTGCCTGTGCCATTTTGGCGGCTCGAATCGCCGAAATAAATTCCTCGTGCGTCCTTCGCCAGTCCGCGGTTTTCTTGCTCGTTGTACTCGTCTTGGACTGCAAAACAATACACGTTTTTTAAGATCAACGTCGCCTATGGTCAAAGGTCGAAGTTTCTGGACGCCATTGCGCGTTAGTATGAGGCAGTACTCGGCGTCGGCTGCAGCTTTCTTAATTAATAATTCGGAATAATCGTTTTTTTAGATGAAATGTGTGCTGATAGGGTTTTGTTCGAAATGGAACGAAGCCTCACCGCGGGACAATCGTGAAGGTAGGATTTTTACCTTTCTATATTTACCTTTAAGCTAGCGGTTCCCTTGATCTTCCTCGCGTAAGGCTCCAGTTCGGTTCCTTGAATCCTGTGTTTGATCGCGTCGTAGGTCTTCCTCTTTTTCTTCCCGGTCTTCGAGCAAATGTCTTCGTGGACTTGAAGCCTGTCTGGTAGGAAACGCCGATTACAGTACCTACATTCTTCCAGATCGTCTCTGACGATGGCCGATTTGGACGATTGTTTTGCAGACGGTCGAGTTTCCGAGGGGGCCCTGGCTGGGGTGACTTTTTTGTTGCTCGAGCTCGCCGGCTGCATTTTTCTCGAAGATGGTTTGCTTATTTGCGATTGGAGGCTAACGCTTTTCGTCAGAGATGGTGCTGGTGATAGCTTGTCGTTCGATGCTCTATTCGGATGGGGTTGAGATGGAAGCCTCGCAACGGTTTTTCGTAATAATGGCTGAAAATGATAAAGACTCAATTGTTGGTTCATTATTGTTACGCTTGATCATGATATCAATAACAACAACGTCAAACTATCTTCATGCAACTTTTTTCTGAAAATAGCAGTCCGTTCTTTGACGCAAATGCTCGGAATGATTCGTTAAAAGCTACACATCATTCTATTAAAAAATGATAGTGAATCCCACCACTGACTTCCTATAAGTTTCTATGTCTGGAGTACCCCCTTACGTACAAGATAATAGAATAATTTATGAGTAAGTCCCAACCGTAGCGTTCAATGGACAACTAATAAGTTCAAGTACCTAGTTACTAGAACAGATAAAGGTTCAATCATATATAGAAGATATAGAGGAGTTAGGCAGGTTTCTAAATCATTCGAACAGTCAAAATCCTGACAGAATTTACTATGGAATTAGAAAGCAATGGTAAATTTGGACATATTTACAGAATAAACACTGCACAGTTAGGACAGTGTTAAAGTACAAAGGATCTCAAACGAAAGTTCTTTACAAAAGTAAATCAAGTAAATTCTCAGCCAGAAAAAAGTAAATTAAAGTTGAGTTTGCCTTATGTACAAGGCCATTTGGAAAAATCAAAGAGGATACTTAGAAAACATGATTGTTAGTAGTTGTTGATAGTAGGTATACTAATTCAGACAAATTTCAAGTTGTACTAAAGATAATGTACATTTATAAAGTAAAGGTGTTTCCAAAATTACTTGCGATTGCATCGTGTTACCTAGGTAAAAAAGTAGGTACGCTACTAAACTAAATTATCACGTTATCAAGTGCCTTATTGATTCACCTGTACTATATTCTCTTGTTATTAACTATTTTAACAGAATAGAATACTTTGCTTCCTCAAACTCTGTTATATCAAAATGTTTCATTTGTTCCCTTAAGTAAATACACTGAACTTGGCACTTCTACTGAATCTGCTTGTGATTTATTGAGTTTACACATTTGACTAACTACCAGAAAACCTTTTCTGGCTTTTTTATATATGTACATAAATGTCTTCTTTGAGATAAGTTCATCCATTCGTATGACTTTTTTTACAGAAACTAAGATATTTGTTAAACTATAAAAAAACATTTGCCATCAGTTCATTCCTTAAGCTGCTTCGTCTTAACTGATGTCCAACTATTGCTTTTATAAGAGCTTAAGTCTGTCTATATCTGCCTTCATCGTTATGCGTTAATTTAAAATAAAATGAATTTGTCAATAATTTCACTTCATAGTCACCAAAATAATTACATTGTTTTTCGTTTTTCTCCTCTCTCTCAAATTCCCATATTCATAATTTTTTACATCTAATTATGTCAAACTTATTTTTATAAAAAAAATTCTACAAGAACCGGTAGTATATAAATTATCGGTGACTCCTACTTTTTCATTTACTGTTTTCCTGATTTCTGCAAATTTGGGAAATTAAAAGATTTTCTTTAAAACCAATAATAAAAGTACCGAAACAATTAAAATTTTAACACTAAAGCTTGCTAAAACAGAATTATTAATTTAATATCTGTTTTAATGAGTTTTTTTTTATTTTGCTTTAAATGATAGCCATATTATATTAAGAAGCAGAAGTGGTAGTGAGTATTTCTGATGCAATAAATTCAGAACATAAGCAAAACGAACATTTTAACATTCTTTATACAGGGTGTCAGTTAAATGATGTCATTAATTTTAGGTGGCCATTCCTGAGCGAATTTTATGAAGAAAACCTTTAATAAACGTATGTCCTAACTTGTTTCGTTTTCGACTTACAGGGTGTCAAAGTTTTGCTTTTTTTTTGGTTTTTTGTAAATACTTTCCGATCTAATAACCATATCTCGATGAAATTCGGTATATGGAGGTTTTTCGGGGCGAGCTATTCAAAAATTTTATCGAATTTGTGAAAACTCGTAGAGGGCGCCAGCTGCACTAATATCATGGTGTCAAATCGGTCATAACTTTTTAGCGCGCTATGTTTCGACAAGCAGCACTCTTGCAACTTATTCCCCTGGCAATTCTAAGCAAAAAAGGTACTCTTGGTCGAAAGCTCTCGGAGCAACCGTTTTTAAAATAATGGCGATTAAAAGTTTCAATAAATATTATCAAAAAGATTATCGATAATTCAATAACGTAATTTAATTAACAATTATTTAAGAGAATCACAAAAAAATTAAAAACGAAACAAAAAATTTCTTAAATTAAATGTTCAAAGTGGGAACCCGCACTTGCTATGCAAGCATGAAGTCTTCTCCTCATCGATTGCCGCACACGTTCCAAAATTCCTGGAGTGTTTCGTATAAAATTAACGTTAATTAAAATTCTATTTCGCAAGTCCTCCTCATCCACCACTGGCGTTGCATAAACAAGGGATTTGAGATGACCCCAAAAGAAATAATCCAGTGGATTAAGATCGGGCGATCTTGGTGGCCAAAGTTGAGGTCGTCCACGGCCAATCCACTGTTAACCAAAAGTTGCATTAAGGTGTTTACGGACGGTAAGACTAAAGTGAGCAGGTGCCCCATCGTGCATAAACCACATATTTTGCCTCGTTTGCAGTGGGATATTTTCTAGCAACTGAGGCAATGTTTCTTCTAGGAACTGTCTGTATGTCTCACCGTTTAGTTGCAGAGGGAGAAAATGTGGCCCTATGATATAATCACCAATAATTCCCGCCCAAACGTTCACTGAAAATTGTTGTTGAAATCCTCGTTCTACAACAGCATGGGGATTCTCATGACTCCAAAAATGATTGTTGTGGAAGTTAATAATAGCTTCCCGTGAAAAATTTGCTTCATCAGTAAATAAAACTAATGACGTGAAGTTGGGATTGTTTCCAAGGTGTTGGAGATACCACTGACAAAAGCCCAGTCGTGTAGGAAAATCTCTTGGCAGCAATGCCTGTACTCTTTGCACATGGTAGGGATACAATAAATCTGCATGCAACACCGATTGAATACTGTGGCGACAGACATTAAACTGTAACGCTAATTTTCGAGTACTTGTTGAAGGATTATTTTCAACTTCTCGAAGAATTGCTTCCTCCAACTCTGGCGTCATTAGGACTCTAGGTCTCCCAGGACGTTCATCGTGTTTATTTAGTGATCCAGTATTACACAATCTAGCATGCAATCTTACAAAAGTTCTTTCTGATGGAACGACTCTGTTAGGATAACGTGCTTGATAAATTCTTCTGGCTTCTGCAGCGTTTCCATCCGCAAGTCCATAAACAAAATGCATTTCAGCTTGTTCAACAAAATTCATTTTACTAAATTTGCTAAGATAAACTACTTCAAACAAAATTGAAAGCGTCAAACTGGCGTCTGAAAACGTCAAACTGACCCATCAGGTCAGTCATGGCCAGCCATGATTCTGTTGATTAGTAAAATGAATAGGTCTTCTCATGAGTTCATAACAATTTTTAATCGCCATTATTTTAAAAACGGTTGCTCCGAGAGCTTTCGACAAAGAGTATCTTTTTTGCTTAGAATTGCCAGGGGAATAAGTTGCAAGAGTGCTGCTTGTCGAAACATAGCGCGCTAAAAAGTTATGACCGATTTGACACCATGATATTAGTGCAGCTGGCGCCCTCTACGAGTTTTCACAAATTCGATAACATTTTTGAATAGCTCGCCCCGAAAAACCTCCATATACCGAATTTCATCGAGATATGGTTATTAGATCGGAAAGTATTTACAAAAAACAAAAAAAAGCAAAACTTTGACACCCTGTAAGTCGAAAACGAAACAAGTTAGAACATACGTTTATAAAGGTTTTCTTCATAAAATTCGCTCAGGAATGGCCATCTAAAATTAATGACATCATTTAACTGACACCCTGTATAGCAACCCTTTTTACAAGTAAAAGTAATTGCTTTCTACATTAAATTTTATTTCATACAAGTTGTTAATCCATTTACAAACAAGAGGTTTGAAATCAATCTTCAAGAAAGAAAATATTTTCAGTTTTCCCTGCACTGTTACCATGTTCAAAACACAACTTCATTTGTAATATTGTCAATCTCTTAACTGATTTTGCATTTATACTCTTGTAATGTTTATAAACTGAGAAAGAGCACAATAATTTTCTTTTACAAACCAATTCTAAATACTCTGAATCTATTCCAAACGTTTTGCTTGATGATACAATTACAAAAATGTTTATCGTTATTACAGATATTGACCTATTTCACAGAAACATAAAGGCTTATATTTGAAAATTAGCTGGTTGGCTAAATAGTGCATTTGTTTTAAACAAACGTATTAGTAAGTATTTACATTATTTCTTCTGCCTGTACAAGTGCCTTACGCATAATTTCACTAATAAATTTTCTACATAATATTTCAGACTTTCCTTTTTATTCGACAAAAGTTATTTATATAAATGTAAGTGTTAATATTGCATTCAATATACCTACTACCTAAWAATATTGAATACATTTAATATTAAAAAAAGTTTGGTGCCTTAAATAAGTGTAAKTAAGTGTTTAAGGTTTTGATTTACAATACTTCTTAATTTTGGTTAGCTATGAWAGAAGAAGTACCTATATCAAAAATAAAAATTGGACTCAAAAAATTTTCGTTTTGGCCAACTTAATCAGAATTCCTTTTGTTGCTGTTATTTATCTAGTTCTAGTGGCTTTTTATTTCGAACCGGATTTGTATAGAGTTAGCAGTTCGACATTTTGGTGGTATTGTAAAAAATAATCGTCTTATAACAGAAACTAGAATTTTAAAACTCAACTCTCAAATCTTTGTTAGCTAAAGTAATTTCTTAAGGTAATTCGAAACATTGAAATGGATTTAGTTAAAAAGCAAAAGAATAGTGATAAATTTGAAACAACCTACTCTATTAATACCGATCCCTGCCCCGTTATTTAGAAGAGTCTAAATTTTGAAATTGACATTTCCACAACACTATAGAAAATGTAATAGAAAATGCTTTTCCGGTTACTGCCATCAGTTTAGAACAATATTTATCCAGTACTTAAAGAGTAGAACAAGTTCTTTGAAATACAGACAAAAGAGAAGCATTTTAATTAAATAATTACATGATTGTCACTTCACTTGAAATTAAAATAACGACTTGTCTTCTGAATTTTTTCTTAATGTAACCAAAATAAATCGGATTTTGCACAGTCTACATCTTATGCTGTGGGCCTACCTTACTCGAAGATTTCTGTTTGGTAAAGACTTCAACTATGTCCTTGATATTGAGGCACTTGTAAATTTCTTGATAGTGCTGCTGGAGCATCTAAGAACGAATTTTCGAACAATGACGTGATGTGATGATGAGGTGAAGTTTTTGACGACCGAATGACATAAGGTCAAGTGATTAAAATTTGGAATGAATAACGCCTTTGCAAGTTAGTAAAAGTGGCTTTTGAAACACGCACGTCTCGTACAGCTTTTTCGTATACGCATATATTTACAAAACAGACCGATTATGAATTATTTAATTATGGGCGTGCCAACGCACTTTATTGCTTCAAATCACGCAATTTCCGTAGCGTTAGCCGTTCATGCATACTGTTTGCGAAATATTACGACACGCAAGTTCTGGTGAAACACTTTTCTCAGAGATTATATCAGGATTCTCTGAAGAGTGTGCTTTTCCAAGATATAGTATGACACAATGTTGGCCTTGAGAGCAGCAGGAAAGGGCAGTATGTTGTTTCAAGGCCACAAACTTTTAAAACGAAATAAACCGATGCCTAATTCTTGTTAGGATTTGCAGTAGTAGGTAGCAAAAATGTCTTTATTTGTTGGTTGCTGATTCCATAGATTATTGGTATATTTCGCCTTCGAAGTTCCTGAATTTCCTTTAAATGTCTGATTTGTCAAGATCAAGTACTGAAAAATTGACTGTCATTTTGTGGGATTCTGAAAAAAATTCTGAACATGGCATGTCAAGCAAAAAATTTTAATTTGGGGGTAGGTTTTGTTGGATTTTTTTAATTTTTAACTACTTTAAGCATTTAATTTCGTGTCCCTCTCTTTTGCAGCCCTTAGTCCGATTAACTCAATTATTCTAAATTTTGAAGTTCATGTTACGGTATTTAATTTAAAATATTTAGAAAAAACAGTAATTAATTAATAAATTTTTGCCTTCTCAAAGAATTTCTCAAATCTTGCCATATCAGATGATATAAACTGTCTGGCATTGGAGATAAAATATTATTATCTGAATTAGATGGGTTCGTAATTAAAAAAAAATAAAAAACGTATTAACAGCAAGAATTACTATTCTACTAATTCATTTACAAAGTTATTTAAATATTCTAACAGAAGAGATAACATTTTATGTTATTATTGATACTTATCCCACCCTTTCAGTTTAAAATAAGGCGAACAAAATTATTAAAGAGTGATAGTATGTTTCTTTGTAACTAATTTGCTGCCCTTTGGTTCTATAATTTCTTTAATAGAAAAGAAGAGATTTATTTGTTTTCTAGCTAAAGTGCATTTCTGTTGATTATTTTTAATGAGATATTGCGTCCTCTTTCACTATTATTTGCTTGGGTTTTAGTTAAAATTAACCAGATGTCAGTACTGGTTTTTATTCACTTGATAGTAACGCACCACCAAAAAAATATCCAAAACTTTGATGTTAATTGGTGTCCAAACTACTTAGCCGACTTGTATGATTTTTTTATATACGATAGGTTCAATCTTCCACAAAGTGACTTCATTATTTATTTTTCACATAAATAATTTATGAATGTATATCGGGTGTAACAATTATAACATGTTTTTTCCATAAATTTTCTAACACCCGTATAGTTTTACAGTCGTAACAAGAATTTGTAATTCAAATCATGTTGTGGTTTTAGCTTTTCTTAACAACTTTTTTTTGGTTCACCTCCTTTCGGAAGAAAATAAAATTTGATTCTGAATTCTTTGTGCCGCCTTTTTGTAACTGCTGCCAAGCTACAATATGCACGGCGATAGCAAGCAGCAAAAAGTACTGAAGGTTGCAGATTAATGTCACCCCACATCTCAGAAATGTGAGCTTTCTGCAACTTTAAAGTTAATTATCCCACAAAATACTAAAGAAAACTAAAAAATCGACAGATGATAAGTACGCGTCACTTTCCTGAGTGGCGGTAAATTGATTTAATCGATAATTTCTATAAGCGCMCTGGATGCATGAATCATTTATAGAAACCCTGTACTATTTGAATTTCAAGTTTGAGTGAATCTTATCTAATTACTTCAAGCAACGTGGAACTTGGAATCGGACCTAAATCTGAATTCTTTAAATATCTCACCTTTGGATCGCTTCTTGCAGTCTTCGAGACTTCTGCTTTAGGAACCATCAAGCTGGTAGCTTTTTTAATGATGCCATTTTGACTTGGAAGCTTCCCTCCCAAATTAGTCAACTTCCCGTTGACCTGATGATTTACTTGATCAACTTCGTCCAGGCCCATGTCAGGAAAAGTCTCATCTTCTAAGCTGTCGTGCAAATTATGGTCGTTCATCATCCTCACAATGGCGTTCTGAGAATCGAAGAAATCGCCAGCTTCATTGCCGTTGCTGTAGATGTGTTCTTCGTAGTCTTCTTCGCCTCCGTTGTTGTTGTAAACAGTGTGTTTGACAGCGTTTTTATTCGCAACCACGTTACCATTCTTGACATGGGCGACGCTTTTCTGCACTGTGGTTTTGATTACGGTTCTTGCGTTTCCTTTCGTTGTATTCTTATTCAAACCATTAGGTTTGTTCGTTTTCAGTGGTTCTAAGGGATAGCTCTTGTCTATGCCTGCTTTTTGTCGTCTTTCGTCAAACATCTGCCTCACCTTCCCCCCAGTGGTGATTGATGTGTTGCTTGAATTGCTTCCGGCGCTGCTTCGATTCAGTTTCTCTATTGTTCGCTGATGCTGGCTTTCGTAGAGACGAAGTAGCTTTTCTTCCTTCTCTTGCATTTGTTTTTGTTGGAAACGGGCCTGAAACAGAATGTGGTTTTTAGGAAGACATCATTTGAATTGAACTGTTGGATTGTAGAACAAAACTATAAATTCGATCATAAATTATTTTTCCCCAATTTTGGGAATGTTCGAAATCAATGAAATGGAACTGTAGTTGGGTGCTTTATTCTTTTCAGAAGCTTTGTAAACAGGAATTACATCAGCTTTTTTAGGTGCATTTGGCCAAAGAGATGTTACGTTATTAACTCCGCCAGATTTATGTTGCATGTCATATATTATTCTTTTTATTTCTACTGAATTTGTGGGTTTAAAAAAACTGTACTATCATTTATTTTTGGTAGAGTTGGTCTATCATTAGTAAATTTCACAAAAATGAGGGTTCATAAAATTTGCTATTTGCCTAGGTTCTCCTATTTTAATATTACTATTATCTCTATTCTTCCTTTTGTCTAATTTTTCATTAATTTGGTTCCATAACTGTTTAGAATTTTTGCTAAATGTTTCTACTAAATTTGTTTCATATTCTATTTTAGCGTCTTTAATTACTTTTTCCAAGGTCTTTAAGTACCCTTTGTATTAATTCTTTAGTGCTTCATTTTTTGGATCATGTTTCCAAATTTTATATTTTTCCTTTGTCTTATATAAAATTAATATTCCTTCCTAGGTTTATTATCCACCCTATTTTTATTTGTTACTTTATTTTCTAAAGACAAATTAATGGTTTTTTTTGCATTTTACTGATTAGTGACTCAATGGCAGCATGTGCTTTAGTCTCATTCATTAGATTTTATGTTATTAAACTGTAATTTTACGCAAATAAGAACGCAGTTTCTCAAATTTATACACTTAGAAGTTGCAAAGTAATAAATCTGCATTACATAATAATATAGAATTTCTGTGGTATAATGAAATCAAGATAGGATCTATATGATACTCGGAGGCGTATCCAGTTGTTATTTTTATCATCGATTGTTTTCGAGGCTGACTTATAAGCCGTGTCAAGGACAAGGAGATCCTCCCATCCACGAGCCTTTGCATGAATTATGACAGACAAGAAGATAAAAAAACAATACACGCAGGTAGATTATCCATTTTAGCAGACTTATTGTATAGAATAGTTAGTCATATCGTGCTGGTGGCAACAGGGGCGTGTGAATCATTTATTTGTTTGATTACAACATCTGGCAAACTGTTGCTTTTCCAATTTATGAATTTAAATGCGTCAATTATGACGAATTTCATGTTGTAGATTAATTACTCTATTGTAGTAAACATATGTACTAAATATTTTATTAAAGAAAATACTTATAAACGAAATATGGACCGGTAGCATCATGTCCTGGATATCGTCTTCCAAACGGTATAGTTCATCTCTCTTATGATATATAGTTTTTTTAGTCTGTTATATTTCTTATTTATAAGCCATCATAGTCCTGTTTTTTATCCCTTTGTCACGCTACCTTCCATCCATATTAGTTTATCTTGTGTGAATTTTCTTCTACTTCTACATATGTTGTGGTTTTCTTCTTTGAAATACTCTACCCATCTTTTTAGCATCTCTTCCTTACCACGTAAGTACTTATTGCTCATTATTATCCTTACAGTAGATGAGTTTCCTTTTTTTGTGGAAATGTCTAGGTTTTTTATTTCTCTGTAATTTTTTTTGGTTTAATATCTTGAATAGCTTATTAGGATGACTTTTATCTACTGTTTTAGATATCCATACGGTTTTCTCATCCTAAATAATCTTTTMTGTATTCCTATTTTTTGAGWTGCCCTGGTTGTGATTTGTTCTATTCTTACTATTTCTCTTCAAAAGACGATGACCTGACAAACCAGTCTCCTGTTAGTTGTAATTTTTGTAATATTACTATATTTATTCTGAAACGCATTCTTGATGTCCTCTACTGTAATATTCTATACCAGAAGATCCATATTAACTGTTTTACAGAAGTCTACTACAGTTTCTTGGCCCACAAGCTTTTCTATACCGCATTTATTGCTTGTAGATCTTTATCGTTTTTCTAGGTTTGGTCTTCTACATCTTCCTTTTGCTCTTACTATTGAAAAAGAAACGTCATTGCCTCTTTAATTTTAAGGAAAATTTATAGAAAACTAACACAGTCAGATGTTACAATCCCGGCTTCTTCAAATCAATTATGTTTTATAGTTTACTAAACAGACTAATAAATATACCACTTAGAAAAAAAAGTTTCGAAAAAAAATTGACGACAATTAAACAAATAGCCTTTAACAATGGATATGACACAAAAATTGTGGTACAAATATTTAAAAATCAATATAAAATTAGAATACAAAGAATGCTGTACAATGCTAACAAAGAGAACATATTTTTGCCGCAGTGAATTATATCAAACGAGTTACTGTTTGTGTTAAAAATAGGCTGAATAGACTCGGAATAAAAGCAATAGAGGTTAATAAGTGCAATTTGGGAGGTCTTCTAGTTAACAATAAGCCAGAATCCAATAAATTGAACAAAAACTGCATTTACCAAATTAAATGCATGCAATGTGACACGATATAGATAGGACAATCAGGTAGAGCTATTAAAAACAGAATTAAAGAACATGTTGCGAATATAAATTCAAACTAAAGCACTACAGGTTTTGCTGAYCATTGCGTAGAAAATAACCATCACTTAGATGAAAACGACGTCAAATTTTTACATTGCGAAAGGAAAGGAAAAAACTGAACCTTTTAGAACTTTTGGAAATTAAAAAGGGCCAGCATCTGAAAAAACATTTGGCAAATACACAAATAGAAATTCCTACGTCCAGTACGCCTTTGATATTGCCGAAATTATAAATTCGACCTTCAAAACCCAGTACAACTGTACTTTACAACCCCTGTAAAAAAAGGGGACGTAAACAAAATTCTGCACATCTGTGTTTAGTATAACGCTGTTATATCTCTTTGACAATGACCGTTTTAGGTCGAAACGATCGTCAGAGTTATCTGATAAATCCAGTGAGGCAAAGCACATAAGTTCAATCAGCTTGTTTCCAAGCTAACTAATTGATCTTTAATTTCCCTCTGAGACCCAAATTCGATCATTCTCATTGTAATTTTTTTTGACGTGTTTGTCATGTTTACCAATGGTTGGCCCGTTTTAGCATTGAAAACTCCTAAAATCATTTTAACATAAAAAATATTTTTCGTTTTTTCTACGCATGTGTTATCTGTGCGGCAGTGTACATTTATTACAGTTATTTTTCGTAATGTAAAATTCATTAGTTGTTTTCCGTGTTTGTTTATCACCGTCACAGCACAAGGTTTCTTTGTGGTACTAACTCTACTTATCAATTCGGCAACTTCTCATTTTGAAATTTAAGGACTATAAATTTATTACTATGGGAGACTACGCGACCCTGCCTAAAATAAACAATATCTTTACAAAATCCTAGTATCGCCACTGTTTAATCGAGGTAATTAACAATTTTCCCGAGCATTCTAAAGAGGTAAACCGCAAATTAGAAGCGACACCATCCATAAATCCACCAACACAATTGCATTACGCCAATCTAGCAGCGCGAAACTTTTCCAATTAACATAAAACACCCTTACATCCAGCCGCGACAGTCTGATGGCCTGCTGCAGGCTCCTGGTTGCCCACGAAGTTTCCGGATCAACGGACACCACGGAGGCCAGGGAAGTCGGTTGGAAATGGGGTTGCATCCCTTGGTTCGCCCATCAAGAGCTGGCACTTATTCAATTAGCTGCGGTCCGATTCGATTACGAGTTTTACCGCGCCGGAATTCGCGACTTACTTTGCGGGCGAAGTGGATCAACTGGAGTGAGGGAAGAGGGAAAACATGCGCGGGTGGACGGTGGTCACTAGGTTACGAAGGCGAAGTACACACTTGTTAAGCTTTACCGGGAAAGTGTTTTGTTAGGGGTTGTTGGAGGGTGCACATGCGAGAATCGATTCATTACGTTTTTTATGACATTGCTGCACGTGCTTCCATTATAATGAATGAGGTGCCTTTGCTATTTTAGGGCAACTGATGTTAAATATTACGATAAAAAGCTCCGTGTTATTCTTTATAAATGGAAATGGTAAAGGTCATAATACCGTCAATAAAGTATAGCATATGATTCAAAATAAGGGTTATTACGAAAAAAGTACTGAAACAGCCAACTTAAGATTTAAAAAGAGATTTATTTTGAGTTCATTGAAACAGCAGCCTGATGTTACTATGACAAAGATATAACGCCATCAAAATGTTTTCATAAAAACTTATCTTTCTATCAGCATGTGGAAAGATGGATTGATCCTCAAACTATTTAATACTCTGAAATCTGGAAAGACTGTGAAGCTCATCGAGCGATGAGTAACCCAGTCGAGAAAACTTCTGTATGCAGACGACATGGCATTGGCTTTGCAAAGTAAAGGCTTTTCTGTACCTGAATAAAATCTTTCAAGAGACATCKAGATTATGAATTGCTATTTCAAAGCCTGGCGCTTGTGCCCTAATCCAGTGAAGACAGAAGTAACTTGTTTCATCTCAACAATCATCAAAAGAACAACTTAAAGTTATGTCAAATAAGATAATTCTCAAGCATAATTTCACGCCAAAATACCTTGCAGTGACTCTAGACACGTCTCTAACGTACAAGAAACATCTAGAAAACATCAGTAAAACATCAGRCTAGAAATAACATCCTGCATAAGCTTGTTGGTATTCTGTCTGCAAAAGGAAAGATTGACACTCAACTAAATACCGCAATGCGACTGGACCAATTAAGTAATCTCCATTACCTTGGCTTCCAAATCTTTCAAACATTGCTCCTCCGGAGATTCGCAGACAGTTTGCTACATATAAAGCTTGACAAAAATATCAGTCAGCTTCTAATGAGTTTCTGATTTATCTGTGGACAGAAGATTTCCTTCGTGCTCCTTACATCGACGAAAATGGGTGGTGTTCTGTTTGGCAACTTAAGAAACATGATATATTCAATCCACAGATYATAAACCAGCCTACAGAAAAGGTGGTTGGAACTGACCTCCCGAGAAAGTCTTGAGTCACTCTGAATCGCATTCGCACTGGTAATGGAAAATGCAACTTTTTTCTTAATACGAGTAAATAGGATCTATTAACCCTTCTTGTCTCCAAACAATTGAACATATTATGATCAACAGATGCCCCAGTACAGCATGGCCTGGTGGTTTTGCCTCCATCCATCGTATTGATGAAGGTGTTAAAGATTGGCGTAGGTACACATATTGCTAATCATTACTCATTTGTTATTATACTTGGTTTATTACTTGTTTTTATTTACATATTGCATTTAAGCTTAGTTTGTAGTTTCATTGTTTTATATTATATTTTATGAACCACGGTATAACAATGTATGATTTGTTTTAGTGTGTGTCATTTTGGGTTCGCTGCAGGCACTCTATAAAATACCTCTTTCAGCGGTTTTTTGAATTTTTGGAAATACCTAACCCTTGTTTTGAACTTTACTGCAAACTAGTACTACATTTATTAATTTGATCAATATGTCGCTTCCAAATAATATTCTCATTTACAGGTTTACAAAAATATGTAAAATCACCTAACTTTTCATCAATCACTGCTACAAATCGATTTCCCTGCCTAAATTTACAACACTGTTCTTTATTCACATATCTTAGCAAATCCAATCTAGTTTTTGGTTTGTATTTAAATACCAAACTTGAAGGTGTGACACCAGTAGAGGCGTGTATGTTGTTTCTATAACTGAATAAAAATCTATTCAGTAGTGTAATAAAACCCACACCTTTATTAGCGTCATCCTTAATAGATTTCATCAAACTATTTTTGAGGTATGTAACAGTATTTTTCTATTTCAAAATTGATTCATACAATTCAAAATTATTATGACAATTCCAAAAAAAGATAATAATAATAATAGTTGTTTTCCACTAGCTTACTAGAATATATTACAATAACAAATCAACTTTTTAGAAGAAGAAGAAAACAAACTTATTGTTTACAAAAAAAATCTGCTTTTTGAGCTTTTAATTTACCAACTTTCTTAGGAATTACGATATGGTGAATGTTTACTTCATCCAAATAGAAGATCAGTTTTATAGAGATGATAGATGAATTTATCATTCCCTTTTGGCTCATGTATGCTCTCTAATAATTAAAAAAAGGGATTGTTCTGCAGTTAAAAACAGATGCACAAAAATCAAGTAGGGTGCGAATGGTAATTGTTAAATTTAGATAATTGCATTGGAATAAATTGATAAATTGTTCGTCGTCTTAAAAATATAAAACGTAGAGAGCTGTATAAATTCGTAAATTTTGACATAAACTTCAATCATTTGCATTAAGTAAATTCGGCATTGTAAAACAAATTTTATTTTTGAAAAATGTTTATTCAACAACAGTAATGTAATAAATGCTCAAAATGTCGCCCTCCGCTGTTTTCACAAGCTTGACTTCCTGCCCAAAACGATCTTTTAACATGCATTAACATTTCTGGAGTGATGGATCTACATGCATCACGTATTTTATTTCTAAATGTTCTACACTTTCAATTGGTCTTTGGTATACTTGCTCTTTTACAATTCCCCACAGAAAAAATCCAAAGGAGCAAGGTCCGGGCTTCACGGTGGCCAAGAATTAATTGAACCTCTTCCTATCCATCGGTTAGGCAAAACCAAATCAAGATGTTTTCGCACTATTCTATGATAATGCGCAGGTGCCCCATCTTGTTGGGACCATATACATTGTCTTACTTGTAAATTTACATTTTGGAGAAGTACCGGTAAAATGTTTCTTAAGATAAGTATTGCCGTTTAAACTATCGCGAAAAAAATAAGGCCCAACAATTTGATTCCCCAATAATCCGCACCAGATATTCGTCGAGTAGATAGYTTGAAAACGTCCTTCTCGAATCCAACGTGGATTTTCTTGCGCATAATAATGCATGTTATGTTTGTTAACTCTACCATTATTAGAAAATCTTACTTCATCTGAGAAGCAAATGTTGTCATAAAAACTCAGATTTAAATTTTGGTGTACCCGAAAAAAGTTACAACAAGCCAGTCTTTTAGGATAATCTGTCTCCTTTAAGGCCTGAACCAATTCAAGTGATACGGATGAAATTGATTGCCTTTAATTATTCGGTGTACTGAAGACAGACTAATACCGGTTGCTCTTGAGACTACCCTTCGACTAATATGAGGATTTTCATCAATCATTTCCAATTCTCGAATTTCATTGTCAGGGCCTGTTGCTGTTCTTTCTCTTGATTTTTTCAGTGGTTGCCAGTTTGTCTTTAAAGTTAATTCAAGTCTCTTGAAAATTGTATCGGCACATTGGCTATGAGAATGTATTTTGGGTTGCATTTTTAATTTCGTCTGGGTCATTATCGTTCGTGAAACATCCTGTATACAAATTCTAAATATTTTAAGTACTCAATTTTGCAAATCCTTTATTAAAATCTGATACAGTATAATTTCTTTGTGCTAATCATCTGCCTCAGTTTGTTCAGCAAATTTTTGCAAGCAATTTTTGAAACTGATTTTCCTTAACTTGAAACGCTAGAAACATTTAATATGATTTGCTATTACCGTAAATTCAACGCTTGATCACGGTATAAAAAAGTTAGTTGTGTAAGACAATAAAATTATTAATCTGCGTAATTTTTTGACATCTTAACGGTGATATTGTTGAATACTTGGCCCCACACCTAAATTTTCGGTGCTTTTTTGTCATATTGATAAAATTATTAAATTTTGATCTGTTCGGAAATCGAGCAAAAATTGTTTCAATTTTTTGTTGCAGTGTTTTTAGCGGGTTGGGTTATTTAACAAAAACCCCAAAGCTCTTATAGTGGCCGAATCTTGTATAACAAAGACAGCCTTTTGACTCTTTTCCAAATTCACTCCGTTCGACCCTGGTCGCGCTGCCACCAAAAATCAATTACATCAATTCAGACAAACTCCACAGCCAAGAAGACGAATGAACCTTGGGTTAGCGGTTCATGTGGGCTTCGGTACCAAGAGAACCAGACTCGTACCTGTCTGTGAAAGTGACATTGAACGGTTGATTCACCTTAACGAGCMCCTTTGCTAAGGTTGGCCGGCCGGCCGTAACCGATGGCGGAGCGCCCACGTAAATGATTCATCGCCCCTGAAATTGTAGTCGGTTTGCAAGAAACAACGTTTCTTCCTTATATGGTGGCGTATTGCATAACGCTTAAAAATGGCACGCAAACAGACCAACATTTAGGCGGTTGTCCATTAAAGGATTCGATTGTTCAGTAAGGATGTGGCGTTCAGATTTAGATGGACGCTTATGAGTAAAATATAAGGCTTCCAGGGGTTGTGATATTGTTTTGTTTCTAAGAAATCCCATATTTCATAACACTACATTCAAGAAACTGTAATCTAAACTAGAGAGCATAACTGTCTAAATTTCTGTGACCGAACGTCAAAAATATGTTAATACAGGATGTTTAACGAATGATAATGACCCTGACGAAATTAAAAATGCAACCCAAAATACATTTGCAGAGGTAAAATTGATAATTGTACATCGTCTTAAAAAATATAAAACGTAGAGAGCTGTATAAATTGGTAAATTTTGACATAAACTTCAATCATTTGATTTAAGTAAATTCGATATTGTAAAACAAATTTTATTTTTTTGAATGTTTATTCAATAACATTAATGTAATAAATGCTCAAAATGTCACCCTTCGCTGTTGTCACAAGCTTGAATTCGTGCCCAAAACGATCTTTTAACATGCATTAACATTTCTGGAGTGATGGATCTACATGCATGAGGTATTTTATTTTCAAAATGTTCTGTTCTACACTTTCAATTGATGTTTGGTATACTTGCTCTTTTACCATTTCCTACAGAAAAAAAATCCAAAGGGGTAAGGTCCGGGCTTCTTGGTGGCCAAGGATTAATTGAACCTCTTCCTATCCATCGGTTAGGCAAAACCAAATCAAGATGATTTCGCATTATTCTATGATAATGTGCAAGTGCCCCATCTTGTTGGAACCATAGATCTTGTCTTACTTGTAAATTTACATTTTGGATTTTTTTAAATATTTAGATAAGTATTGCGGTTTAAACTATCGAGAAAAAAATAAGGCCCAACAATTTGATTCCCCATATTCCGCACCAGACATTCGTCGAGTAGATAGTTTGAAAATGTCCTTCTCGAATCCAACGTGGATTTACTTGCGTGGTTGTTAACTCCACCATTATTAGAAAATCATGCTTCATCTGAGAAGCAAATGTCGTCATAAAATCTCAGATTTAAATTTTGGTGTTCCCGAAAAAAGTTACAACAAGCCAGCCTTTTAGGATAATCTGTCTCCTTTAAGGCCTGAACCAATTGCAAGTGATACGGATGAAATTGATTGCCTTTAATTGCCTTTAATTATTCGGCGTACTGAAGACAGACTAATACCGGTTGCTCTTGAGACTACCCTTTGACTAACATGAGGATTTTCGTCAATCATTTCCAATACTCTAATTTCATTGTCAGGGCCTGTTGCTGATCATTCGCTTGACTCTTTCAGTGGTGGCCACTTTGTCCTTAAAGTTAATTCAAGCCTCTTGAAAATTGTATCGGCAGGAGCTCTTCTATTTGGAAAACGTTATCTGTATAAACGGGTAGCAGCGGAAGCATTTTTCTTGCATTCACCATAAATCAAAATAATATCTGTTTTTTCATCATTTGAATACGTTTTGACTTTTAATAAATACAGTCACAGGACCTATAGCGCATAGCAGTCATGGACTTAAAATAATACTACCATTATGTAAAATAACCACATTGGCTATGAGACTGTATTTTGGGTTGCATTTTTAATTTCGTCAGGGTCATTATCATTCGTGAAACATCCTGTATTATTATTTATTAACTGCCACTGTGTTGTAACAATTGTGTTAAAAATGCCTCGCGGAAGGTATCTGAGTGTCAAGAAAAACGTAAAATCTTGGCTTTTGGGGACGAAGGCTTTAGTCGCCGAAAAATTGCTCAAATAATTAACCGGTCTCGTAAAGTTGTCGCCAATTATTTGTTAAACCCTGAACAGTATGACACTATCAAAAAAGGTGGCCCTAAGAAAAAATTTCGCCCAGAGCCAGAGCCAGAGCCAGAGCCCAAAGCAATCACATTGGAAAACTTACTTATATTCACATTTTGATAGAGATTGTTAAAATTCAACTTTTCAAATATTTGTTGACCTCTTCTTTTAGGGTTAATCTCACCATCATTATCTTGTAATAAACCCTATTCAGTATTGACATCTGAATCTTCTACCCATTTTGGTACTCAAGAACCTTGGTTTTACTATGTGTCCCAAACTACTATAAACAAAGTACTTGCATGCTATATTATTGCCAAAATGTACTCGATTACCTATCATTACATTATATGTCTTTCTGTATGTATATATTTTCTTTTTCGCGTTTTATATACCTAAAAAATTGCTAAGCCAGTGGCATATAAGTATCTGTCTGTGTGTTGGTTTTGTGTAAACCTTGTGTCTTAACTGTCCACTGTTTATTCCTTAAATTTGGATATCCGAGAAATGTAAACTACTATTGCTTTCTAATTCCGTAGTAAATTTTATGTCAGGTCAGGTCAGGTCAGGATTTTGATTGTTCAAATGATTTCATAACTCTTCTATACCGTGAGGCCAAATAACAAAAGTATTATCTACATACCTATACTAACACTTTGGCTTAAACTGAAAACTGTTGAACGCTACTTCTTCAAAATTTCCCATAAACAAATTGGCTACTATGGGACTTAAATGTAAACCCCTTGCACAGCTTGATTTTTTTCATAAACGTTAATGTGCATAACACAGAAGTTGTTTTTAGGCAGTGCTCAGTGTCATCTAAGTGATCTCTATTAAAATTGAATTTGATGACATATATTGGTTCAAATATGGGTACTTTCGTAAATTAAGAAACTACGTCAAAACTAAATAAAATATCAGCTTCTGAAATAGTTAAACCTTTTATGGGCGCTGAAAGCATTCACTCTCGTTTACTTTCTTACTTACATATGCTGGAAAAACATTTTAGGGTATCTTTACGTTTTTACTATATACCTTGCAATTCTGACGAAAATGCTTCACCGCTAACATACAAAATTCGATAAATTACACGCAGTAAAAGGCCCTAGCCTTTTTGTGGTAGAAACTATAAATATCAGTTGAATCGTATTGATACCTAATATACAAGTCCTATAATATAGTATTACAAAATAATTGTATCCATAAAACTATTATTATTAATTACAAAGTACCGATATCCAGAATCCAATATTTAAGTGGAAACGAAAAGTCCCGTTATTTTATCTTTATAAATGTCAGGCTCACAGATTTAGTTAACCAGTACTCGTCCTGCATATTGTTATCTGAGTTATTCGCTGCATTCTGCAGAAGATGCATTTGCATATATAACTGTAGATAGCCCACTTACGGGTAAATACCTTACGCCGTCTTTTATGAGGGTTTGCTACTAATACATGTAAATTACCCTACAATCACCCACATATGTTTGTAAAGCTCGTAAAACAAACGACTTAATGGCTTGTCCTGTTAAGCTGTCTCCCTTGCTTATCAAAAATTGTGGGAAAAATAACAGCTAGGAAAAATAAGCGGCATCATTGAATACCACTATCATTTCATTCCCGTGTTCGTTATATTTGTAGATTGTCAGAGTTTGTATAAAAACTTCCTTTAACTTTTGTTGCTTCAATTAAGGCTGACGTAACTATCTGCCAAGATTCCTGTTACATAACCGCTTATTGTTATTTCGTTACGCKTTCGWTTTGTTGTTGTTTTGTAGTATACCATGCAAGAGTTCACATAATGACAATAGAAWCTTGGAGACTGGCATATTTCTTTCAAGTTTRGTGGCAACKTTTGATAACTGACAACATAATTTGTTTGTTTCTGTTTTTTTTAGATTATGATAAGGCAAATAACTTAGAGGTTATCTGGTACCAAATTAATTTATAAACATTCATTAATGGAATGCAAACAGCACCTATATCAGACTGTGCAGTGAATTCTTCCTAACTTGTATGTATTTGCACTTTCTTTTTTATGTCTACCGAAGTAAATTAAACCGCACTAATTGCTCTGAGCCAATGCACATTATGATGCTGTATTGCGCGATAAGCATAATTAATCTGATTCAAAAACATCAGCTGTTACTTTTAATTGTGAGTCGTCTTCGTTAACAACAGTTTTGTATATTTATGCTTAGAAAGTGTGTCAGTATAACGAAAATGGCATTTACGTTTTCTTTTTCCATTGGAAATGTCCACATCAAGTTTTTGCACTACACTCTTGGTAGCGTTAAAATACTTTATCACCACTAACGATGTCTTCCTGGAATTCCCACAAATAGGCACAAAAATTAAATCGCATTTCCAACCTGTATGAGAATTTTATTATCGATTGATAAGCTGTTTGAACAACAAACTGATAGCAGTGGAACATCGATTTAATGAAAGTAGGCCAACCCAATAAAGCCAATATATATTCCGTCGTCTCTAATGTTCCTTCCCTGTTATACTCAGTTAAATTCGTTCTATTAAATTAGGACCAGTTTTCTCGTATGTCATTGCGGAAACAAAGGATCAAGTATGTAATGAACTGAGGCAGAGCTTTATTCATATAAGTTACTTCCCACAAAGAAAACTGTGGTTTATATTGGATAATATGTTCCTTTGTATTTGTGGTACTATAAACTAAACGTAGTCTTGTTAAAAGAGCAGGATATATTCGAAAATTTACGAAATATATAAACTTCTGTGTTTATATTAAACACAAGATTTAGCAAAACATCAAGTAATTCCTGCCAAGCGTTCCTATCATTGTTCCGTTATATCCAGAATGGTMAGAAATGTCGTATTGGAACAAAATATTACGCTTGTATGATCACTATTAGTGTAGGTTGTGTAGCCCACACGCAACGAGATTTGCTGATTCTGAAGAGGTATCAACAGATACAAATGCACTTCTGAGGGAGTATTTATCGAGCTAGTTTTTTTCAAACGCCTTCGATTGAATCATACAGTTCCCACTCGCTGTATAACTGGACCCAGAGTGCTTACATGACAATAAAAAACGAAAGAACTAGTATAGTTTTAATTCTGTGCGTGGGAATATCCGTCACTGTAAAAGGTCAAATTGGAACAATTTCCCGTACAGTCGTAAAATCAGCTTTTGAGCGGGATAATCATAATTTATAAATATTAATATGTATTAAATATAAGCTTACCTGCATCTGAGCTAGCTTCGATGTCATTTTTAAAGTTGGCACACTTAATATATCTTTGAGGAAACAGTGACTTTAAGATCACAACATCTTCTCCAAGTTCTGTAACAGAAAACAGTGGGTAAAGCAAAGAAAGCAAGACGATTATTATTGTATAATAATAAAACAATTTATGGTAAGCGAAAAATGATAAACAGTTGTTTAGTTAATAGAAAAAAACTTGTGATTAAGAGACAAAACCGTAAACTTCACACCTTAAATAACTTTAAATATAGCAAAAACTTAAAAATTTGCAAAAACAGGTAAACTTTTGTTTGCAGGGGGACAACTTTTGAGATAAGTTTTTAATGGATAGCGCTTACTCTCTGAGCAGGGTAGACACCCCTTTAAAAATTTTAAATGGAACTATCCATCTTGTGAAACATCATTTGAAAGCTTATTTCACAAAGAGTCTGGCSATGTAATTAGTTTTACCACGTTCAACTTATTGACGGGGTAATAGATTAATAGTGCCTACGAAACAGGTTGCTTATTAAATTGAATATTTTGGACTCTTTTCAACAAAATGTATTTTATTTTAGAGCGGAAATAAAATWTGTCCTTACGAGAACCCAAAATTTAAACAAACAACTTGTAAAAAATACGACACTTAAAAAAAAACTCCCAGAATACTGAAAATATTCTTTTAACATTATTATTAACATTAAAGTATTTATCATGTAATTTTTTAGAAAGTCCATGTCCACGAAAAAGAAAAATTATTCATTTGTAACTCCAAAAACAGTGTGAACAAAACCATAGAAATTCAAACTTTACAATAGATTCTCAGAATGTGCACCACCTCTTTCCATATAATAATACAGACGGTTCTCGAACTCCTGCTGCACTTTTCGGAAAGTTTCAGGTGGAATCTTCCCGCACTCGTTAATAATTCTTTCTCGTAGATCGTCCAGGCTAGTAGGTTGTGTTTTGTAAACCACAAATTTTAAATGACCCCATAGAAAGAAATCTAAAGCAGTCAAATCGGGTGATCGTGGCGGCCATTCAATTGTTCCACGCCTACCAATCCAGTGAAGAGGAAATCTATGATTTAACCATTTTCGCACATTCATGGCGTAATGCGGTGGGGCTCCATCATGTTGGTAAAACAATTCGTATTCATCCAACATTGGATTTCCTTCAGGGTCACGTTGGTTTTCTAATTGCTCTGTGATTAAAGGATCAATAACGTTATCAAGTAATTCTAAATACATTCCCCCATTTAGCGTCCCATCAATGAAAATTGGACCTACAATTGCGTTGCCAAGTATTCCAGCCCAGTCGTTCAGCTTCTGAGGAACTTGTGTATGACCTCGAAAAATATAAGGATTTTCGTCACTCCAGTACCTGACGTTATGTTTATTTACAGAGCCGTTCAAAAAATGTGCATTCATCACTGAAGCAGATATTTTTTATTAGATTTGGATTTACTATAATCTTTTCTGTCATAATTTCGCAAAATTGCAGTCTTCTATCGAAGTCATCTTCGCCGAGTTCCTGGAGAGTTTTCATATTATAGGGATGGAATTTGTGCAGTTTTGTAACTTTCCTTACAGATGAATTAGAAAGTCCAGTGGCTGTAGAAATGTTACGCAAAGAGCTAGTTGGATCCATTGCAAAATGACCAGGTACTTCAAGTTGGGCCATTTCATCAACGACTCTATTCCCTGTCCTTTTTTTGTTTACTACAGATCCATTGTCTTGAAATTTCTGCACGAGATCGAGAATGTACCTAGCGTCAACATTTTTATCGGGGTGCCGTTCGTTAAACACCCTTGCTGACGCACGAGCACAGCTATGCTCAGCACCGTAAATAAAAATTATTTCTACCCTTTCGGCAGTTGAATAAACCATTATCACTTGGACTCTCACTTTAAAATTTCACGCGATTTATAAAAAGGAATGTGAACAAAAAGATGGTCGTGCCAAAGAAGTAGCCAAAAAGTTGAAACAAAAAATTGGAAACACAAAGTAGATAATTATTTAGCCAATTCAGTATAAACTGTCGAGTTGCAATATCAAGTAATGTCGAAAGAAAATTTTAAGTATTTTTGGCATTTTGCTTAGGTGTAACAATTATTTTTTAACAAGTTTTTTTAGGCTTAAGTGAGGACAATTTTTATTGTAACTGCAAGACAATTAAATTTTGTTAAAAAAACTCCAAAATATTCCATTTTATAAGCCACTTGCTACAATGCACTTTTTGACCCACTACCCCGTCAATGGGTAAAAAATAGTAAAATTAATTACATGGCAAGACTCCTTGTGTAATAAGCTTTTAAATGATTTTAAAAGTTGTCCCCCTGCAAACAAAAGTTTACCTGTTTTTGCAAAATTTTAAATTTTTCCTCTATTTAAAGTTATTTAAGGTGTGAAGTTTTCAAAAAATCACCCGTATATTGGTTTGGCGAGGACAAAATAAAGTATTCCTATATTCTTGATGGCGTGCATGTGTACCAAAAAAGTGAGAATCAAAACTTACTATCAGCTTTCCAGCATTACTGATTTGACCTTCATTTATCATCGTTTTAATCTATTCTCAGTATCAGTTAGAAATATAATCTTGGTTTAAATGTAATTCAAATTAAACTTTGTCGTCTTTTCCTTTAATAGGTATATAAATTTGGATACTTTAAAAAAAAATAAATTGAATATCATATGTAAAATAGAAAATGATTAAAATTTATTTATGAGAACGAATTTAAGCTGGTTTTATATTTGATATAATAATAATAATATAATGAAACACCCCAAATTTGTATTTGTATATACGGAGAAGTGTTTCCCTGCTGTGATTAGGTCCTTATCGGTCACATGTACTACACAGAATGCGGAAATCGTAACGTAACAGATGATAAACAGTACGGACCATCAGGTCAGCACAAATGAACTGTGATGGTGGTATTAAACTGCCTGTTAGCAGGCTTAGATGATTACGTCTGCATGAAATTCTGGGAATGCAAATCCTGCAGCAGCTGCTAACAGCTGAAGTGTTTTGCAAATTCTGGAGTGGAATTTACCTTGTACATTTTACGCAAACTTTGTCGATGTATTAGTTTCGGAAATAGTACTTAAAATGTTAAATAGATGTTTAGTAGTTAGCATTTTTGTACATGCACAACATACTTCTGACAGTAGAATAAACAACAATTACAATAAAGTATCCTCACTAATGGATTGTCAGCTATGCAGAGTACGGTAGAGTTACCAGGGAGTGTTCATAAGTGGCTGTAGGTGTACTGTACCCACATGTAACATTTTTATCTGACTGCAGCATACTATGTTTCGTACGCTATTAAAAACGCCTTGCCTTTTCACCTAAATGCTAAGTGAGCTGACATTTCGAGAGGTACTGCATTTCCGCATTCCATACGGGTTTTATTATAGTTCTCTAAATCGTTTACGAATTAAATAATAAATTAACGATCCTGAGTAATCAACAATAATGATATTACTAATAATCGACCCACTTTTACAAATCTAGTTTTACACGTTTTTGACAGAAAGACTTGAGCATGTGTTAGTTACAAGTTGAGCAAAAGAAAAAAAAACTTTGAAATATATTGTGCTCCTTCTAACAATATTTCTAACATTATAAAATACATACTTTGTAGAATCTGGCTTTTGTCCATACATTTTTAACAGCATTAATTTTCATGAACTTTATTCTGTACAAATAAGTCATTTAATTTAATTTTACAAATTCTGTTCCTCAATAAACAGTCTGGAGGTTTTTGAGCAACCCCTTTACTGTATCAAAAATACAATACATATTAGGTACAAACTTACCTTAACATTTTATTTACATTGAAGTATGCAGTTGCATGCCAATTTGTCAGGCTACAGATCACTTCCTTTAGGAAGTAGTATCCGTTAAGGCAGCTAGGTGGCTTTGTCATCATGTCAGTGTAATGCTGACAGATGGCATTGCCATCCTAAATTCTTAATTTCATCATACCATTGCTTTGGTATGTAAGCAAAACCAGTTCTATGCCGTGTTGTCTACACTAGACCTAAACTGCACTGATGAGCTGTAATGACAGCGAAATAGTACTATCTGCAGTTGGTTGAGGTGTAGACAGCACAGCATAGACATGCATTTTAATTTTATTTACATGTTTTATGACATGACTTATACCTTGATGAGACCCTTAATTATATCAAAGACTGCATTTTCAACTGCGTTTTGTTGTTAGCTTTTTATCTCATGCAATAACTCATTTTATATTACGGTGATCTGTTATAATCAAACAATCAAAATATATATCTATTTCGATAATAGTGGTGTAATATGGTATGACTTAATCCTTTAAAAACTGTTATATAAACGAGTTAAGTACTGATTCTGTTCTAAACAATGTTACTCGAGTTGAAGGTAACTTATTTCAGCAATTTTATAATATTTAAATGGAAAATATTGACTTCAGCTCCTTAATCGAGACATACTTACATTTGAAGATTTAACTATTGAGGTAACAAAAAAGGCCAGGAAATCAGTATGCAGTACAGCAGATTTTTATAAATTCTCGTAACAAATTTGTTTCACATCAACTTCTCAGCTTCGTGGTATTCTAGTTCTTAGTTCTGTTAAAAAAAAACAGTCGAATGTTTGAGCTTGTTTTTGTACAGTAAAATTGAAAGTGTAACAAAAATTGTCGCTCCTTTCTTCTTTCTCTTTTCAGATCTGTAGTTTCCAAATAAACATTAGTAACAGACATTTAAGGACTGTCTCGAATAAAATTAGATGGCTGTGACCTTTTAGATAAAAATATTTATAAAAATATTTGTCATTGTCATTTTGCGCTGGTTAGCAAGTAAGTTTAATAATATAGTGAAGTACAAGTTATATAATACTTTGATTATAAAAAATGAATGAAGAGGAGCATTGCAAAAGAATTGAAAATGCCACGATCCACAGTAAATGATGTACTAAATCGATATTTCAAGGCTCAAAACACATTAAGACAGCCACATTCTGTAAGGAAATGTAGCGGACATGATTTGCAATTGGAAGAAAAAAGTTTGCACGAAAAATCGCGGCTTGCCAAAAAATGTGGTGCAATTTAAAGCATGGTATAAAGGGTCAAAAAACGTGCTGGTTTGAATACGTATATAAAGCAAAAAGTGCCAAAGTTACAGAAAAGCAGGAAAAAATTATTAAAGCCCGAGCCCGAAAGCTATACAATTTAATTTTGGAAACACGACCTTGCTTGGTATTGGATGACGAAACATACGTAAAAGCAGACGTTACGAATCTACCAGGTTCACAATATTATATTGCTTTTAAAGGAGAGATTCTTCCCAAGTGCGAAACAACCATCATTGCAGAAAAATTTGGGAAAACGTATCTTGTATGGCAGGCAATCTGTCAATGCACGCATCGTACTTAGTGCTTCGTTACCATAGGAACAATTAATGGCAAAATTTACATCAAAGAATGTTTGCAAAAACGCCTGCTTCCTTTTCTAAGGAAGCGCAAAAGCCCCACATTATTTTGGCCAGATATAACTAGTAAATCAACCTAATGTGCCACAGTGTGGGCCAATTGAAAGATATTGGGCTCTCTGTAAATAAAAAGTTACAAAAAACTGAAGAAGCAGCTACTAGTGCCGAAGAGAAGGGCAAGTAGGACGATTGCTGATGAAACTGTTAGACATTTAACGAAGAACATTCGAAAAAGCCTAAGAAAAAATTGGATTTAAGATAAAATGTTACTTATATTATGTTAAATTTCAGAAAGTGTCTTTTCCTATATGTGTAATAGCTTGAACAAAAAAGTTCAAAAAAGCGGGATTTTAAACTATACAAGCCTTATCATACAAAAGACAAAGAAGATAAAATTTGCATTCAAGAAATAGGTTTAAAGAATAATTTTCGCGCCACTGACGACTGGACTTTATTCTGCTTCTTCTTTTCTTTATTTAAGCAATTTCGAAAGCTAATACACCACTTTATYAAGTATTCAATGCTGTGCTCAAATATCMTGTAAACCTCACTGGTCAATTACAAGGGTTCGACACCCTCCTTTCTATACAATCGCAATAACAACGAAATGTATCCCCCTTTCTGCGCTCAACCTCACAAATGCTCTTTACCGTTCGTGTTACAAACGAAAGGAAACACTTTTTGTTCCTGCTGCATTACTACCGGAAAATTACGTGCGCGCCCCATTCACTGCTTCCACTGCATATCTGATTAGGGGATCATTGTTTCACGACGCTATTTAGGGCACTAGGTGTGTTTCTGGGGCAGGGTGAACGACTTGGCGATGTCCCACGGAGACACGAAATATGGATTGTAAACAAAAAACATATCGTGATGATCTGATGCATTCAATAAACAGTCTCCGGGGAAAGTTACCGGCAGGAAGTTACAAAGCCTGCTCAAGGATGGCGATCAATCATCGCAACGAGAAAGTGGGAAAATATTAAAGATGCTGTCGGATAAAGCCCGGTTCATCATGTTATCGGAATATTGGGTGTAATTGGAGCGTGTTTTGCTTTGTGGTAATTGGACAATACCGCTCAAGGTTCTGTTGCTTGCTTAGCTCGAATTAATTTATTGGAAAACGTTGAATGAGATAAACAAAGCTTGTAGGCGGTGTACAAAGCTATTATTGATAAACATAACCTACGCATATGATTATAGAAACGCTGATTGGATTTGGTATACTCATGCAAAATTCTAGAAAAGTAAACTTATGCTAACTAGTGAAAATATTAATAATTTTGAGTTTCCTGAGAATTGTGTTAGTGAATAATGGATTCCATGTTTCAGAATCAAAACAGGTCACTGACTTGTGATCTTTCTAAATGAACTGAAGACACTGATATTTGTTAGACTTAAAGGGGGTCTACATTTTTACTTGAGATTCGTAAAATTTGATTTGTAGTGTTTTTTTACAAAAAAAATCCAGAATTAACATGTGGAGAGATTCAGGCAGTAACCAGTATTAATTGAATTATGCCAAAACAAAACTTTCGTCCGTACTACCTTGAGCTACATCCAGAACTTTTTGAAGATTTTCAGAATGAAGTGATTTTTGTGAAATCATAGTGACTGCTTACAGGTGAAGAACAGGTCACTAAATTGTCTACGTGTTATACTAAATATTATTCTATTCTATTTTGAGTTCAGATGTATAGGGATTATATTTAAGAAATTGAAGTTATAGACGCTCGAATTTATTAAAATTGATAAGTTGGTGTAAACAGCAACCTGCATTTTGCGCTGCTATGGAGATATCGATTCCTTTTTCAATAGTAAAATGTTACGAAAGAAAGTATTGCAGTTTTTGCAATCGATTAAATAAAAACAGCAGCAGATATATAGGCATAGTAATAATATCATTCAACAGATTCAAATAACTCTATCAGTTTAACGTAGAAAGGTGACTAATTAGCAACACAAATATCACACGTACACTGTCAAATCTTTATGCATATGTTAATTTCGCATATGGCCGCCAGCTATGCCAGGCGATTATTAATTTGTTCCCAATGTCCTTTTATGGGATTGACTTTAATCTGCCTCGACGTCAACTAATACATGACGAATTGCTAAACATATCGTAAAAGTGTATTGACAATCTGCCATCGGTAATAATAGATAAGCTGTTTATGGATGTCAAACGTACAATAAAACGCCCGTATATTTCTCGTAAGATATGTCGATCGCGAATGGAATAAGTTATAGCTATAACTATGTAATCTTGGGCAGACACAAGTGATCAAGGTGTTGCCCTTTATTGGACCAAGGCGTATCCCTGAGCTAAGTAATAATCGTTTGAGATCATGCTTTCGAAGCACCGTGACCCACATACCGGTCCGAGCAAGGTACCTTTGTGTACTGCCAGATGATCGAGATAAAAAGCATTTGGATGTCATATGCGGTAGTTTTATTCTTGTAAAAACTAAGACTGTAATAGTATACACTTTCGGTTTCGGATGAAATTGCCCTCTGGCTTACTTTATGTCAAAAATTTTTGCAACTTGCTATGTGCGTTATACTTCTTAGGGTAGATAAAGTTGCTATCTGAGCTTTAAACTATCGACTTTGATATTGCTAATTGTACATTTTGTTACAGGTGTGCGAATGCCATAATCACGAGACTAGAATGTAAGTAAGACATCTTTATAAGTATCTTTGTAGTCGACCTAGCAGCTGCTTTATAGTGTTTTTTCAGAAGGTATCAAGTGTACTTGATATAATAATTGGGTGCCAAAGCAAGAGTAATTAATTCATACAACTAACACAGACGATAAGACCTAATATGTACTATGAACATTAAACATTAGATAAACTCCCTATTTTTGGTACTATACAATTTCTTGTACGAATAGCCATTAGTTTAACTGAAAAATATACCGAGATTCTAATATGTTATTTTACAATGCAATTAAATAACTGAATGATGTAATTGTATATCCCAAGTTGCTTATTTCATAAAAATTTTAATTAAAATTTTTCGTTTACTACTAGGTTTCGACTGTTTTTTTTGTGGTCTTTATGAGGTTTAATGTTTTTTCTTATCACAGTTTTTGGTTGGGTTTTCGTTACAGTTCTAGTAGAAGTAAATAAGGAATTTTAATTAAGAAAGAAGGAACTAATCCACCATTAATTTACAAATAACAGATTATTAGAAAAAAATTAAAGTTTTACGTCTAAATGTACATTGCTTGTCTAACAAATGGAATAATTTCTTAAACAACAAACAAACATCCCAAGATGTTTCTCAGACTAATTATTGTAATTTAGCTTTTGTGCCCCTATTAGTAATATTACATAAAAATTTGCAAATGTATTTCTCTATGAAAATAGTATATAGCCTATATAGCTTATATAATAGCCTAATAGTAACAGTGATTATACAAATGTTTGCTGATTTCAGCAGAAGCTTTACATAGCTTAAAACATACTTCCATCTTATTAACCCACAGTGTAAGAAATTGCTGTTAAATGAAATCAAACAATAATGATAACTTTATGTTAAATTAAAAAAATAAAACACCTCCACACATATAAAATTATGGAAAATCACTAATAAAACATGAGTTGTGAAGTCTTAAAACTTCAGTGTTTTTATGTGGTGTGTTGGAATTTAATGTTGCAAACGTTATATTTTGAAAAAAAAAACAGGCTTCTGGAGTTAACGACATCGCTGCAACAATTATTATGTTTTGGAGCAAAGCGTATACCCAAGTGGTTTAAAATTCGCAAAAATTATGCCATTGCATAAAAAGGTGATAGCACTTGCCTCGCTAACTATAGATGTATTACTTTGAACACCGGTTTATTTCCAGTTTTTGAACATATTGCGAATGATCAACTTCTTACATAGGAGGGTCATGTCTTAATTCCTGCACATATATGTGCTATAGCAAGCAGGCGCTGAACTAGCGATGGTGAAAAAACAAGTGCTGTCAAATATAAAAGCCTATCAGTGTATGTGTAAAAAAATGAACGGCGAACGTTTCATCTGTGAGATGTGTTTTTGCGTGTTGGAAATTTGACATGACCCTCATATTTAGTCAAATAGAAGCTCTCATCTAATAATTAAGATGGATTATCAGATTTAGTTCTACTCTATATGAGTTTGTAAATAAATTAAATCTCCCGTTAGATCAAAGATTTGTAAGACTTGATGTGTTTTTAGATTTAGTTAGTCACAGCCTACTGTTTAACATCCCTTTGGAGTGGTTTCAGTCATATTTACATGGCTTAAAGTCAGAAAAAGTGGAGTTAGGAGTTCCTCAGGGCTCAGTATTGAGTCCAGCATTATTTTTTCGTGTGTATTAATGATTGTTTTTTAAATTTATTGACGTCTCCTCTGAAAACCTAACAAATCTATCTAGATCCTCTCTTAAAACTGTAGGTCATGAACTTAGTAGAAGCGATCGTATCTAGTTTAGAAGGCAATGGCCAGATATTGTTAATGATTATTATAGGCACTTAGATCATTCAATTATAATATAATACTTTAAAAAATGCTAGGATCAACAGTTTAATGTTGTATTAAATCGACGATATTTGTAAAAAAATACCGAACATTTTCTTTACTTGACTTGAGTACCTTTGGAGCACGCATAATGCTTTTAATGTATCAAAGATCTAGGTGCTATAATGGCTGTAAACTTTATTTTGAGTGTTGATTTTAAATCTTTTAAACGTGCTGTGAAGAATTGTTACTGGCACGTTTTTATAAAGTAAATAAAGTTTTATTATTATCCTTAACAAAAAAAAAGTGTTCTATAAAATAAGGCACACAATCTTTTAGTTTAATATTATAATAAGAGCTGGAGGAATTGAGGTTTCTTAAATTTATCAACTAACATATCCAGCATTAACAATTAATAGCAACTGTTAGCATTTGATATCCACGTTTCCAAAAAAGTTGGCCCCTGAATTATGGAAGTGACCAAGTCAATCTGTAAAGTCTATCATTTGTGGATGTGACCCAGCAGATTCCTAATAAGACAAGAACAAGGAGAGCACACTTACCTCACGATTGCACTAACAGTTCTTCACTCTGAAGACGTACTTGTCTGTATAGCACTAATTGCACCGTGGAACCGGCTTTTCTATAGCACGACCGCTCGTGAACCGTATACCGTCGTGTTGGCACAGCGACTGCAACAACAGCGATATCGAACAGCAGGTTTGAGGCTGCCTTCAGGGGAAGCGTAACGGGCCCCAGTCACCAGGTCTCGTTGCCTTTTATGCGGTTTTCACCTTTGTGTGCGACTCCCCCTTGTCGTTCGATCATACTCGGAAAAAAATCAAAGTGTGGGTTCAAAATGAGTCATTTTTTTTGAGCGAGAAAAACAATCCAATCTAAGAATTTTCTAGGGTGGTCCACAACTTTTTTAACTCTTTTGGAGATGTTACCATTATACTAATGTAATGTAATGTACGTCAATCACACAGATCTGCGAAATTAAACTTTTTAAAAGTTTTTCTACTGAATGGTTAATGTTCGTTATAGTAGTCTTAAGTTTAATATAAAACACTTTTTTAAGATGCCCATCACACCACATATGTATAAATTTTTGGTGAAATAAAATCTTTAGATATATATAACGTTTTAACTATTTAATCAATAAGTGGAAACAATACAAACATATAATTAAACACTCTGCTATTTTTTGAGTAAATAATGTGTTTTGTTGGTTTCCGGCGATGTTCTTCATCTGTTTCTCTGTGGATCATCCAACAATAGTTAGCCATCATACTGACGTCCCAATAGCCTTGATATCTTCTTTCCATATCTTTAATGTCCTGGTGAAAACGTTCCCTTCGTTCTTCAGTGTAATCTCCAAGATTTCCCAGAAAATATTCAATATGGGAATATAAAACATGAATTTTTATAACAGTTTAACATTTCTTTGACTATGTTTTTATAAGTGGGATCTTCAAATTTCGAGATGACATTTTTAAAGGAAATCCAAAGTTTTCTTTCTGAATTTGTCACAACATTTTCAAAATTTTTCCCTTTAATTATTTTTCAGATATCAAATAAATTAGGAAAACATGAACAGAGGTAGATCAATCTTTTGGTAACGCTTTGGCAAATTATTTCATCAATCTAAGTTTGAGGTGCAGTGGTGGAAGCAATATGTTCAAGCTGGCATGAATAACTTTCCTTTTTTCATCTTCCATTTTTTTCGAAGTGGCCAGTCTGATTTTTTCCAGTTTAAATCTTTTGCTCTACTATACCATTTGCAAATATAACATGCAACTTTTGTATAGCCTTGTTGTTGACCCAGAAGCATGCACACGATTTTCAGTCATTGCAAATTAGCCAATTGTGTTTAACATTCTTTGTTTTTTCTAAAACACTTTTTAAGTTAGCATAAGACAGGTATTGATGCATATTTATTGCCAATATGTAGAAAAAAATATGGATCTAACTTTGAATCAATATGTAGAGGAACAGCTTTCAGGCTTCTTTTCAAAGAGTCTATAAATAGCCTCCATTTTTGTGTTTTGTACTCAATGCCAAATTTATGTACCAGACCGTCAACATCACAGCACAAAATCAAGTACTACACGAATTCTTTCCCTCGATACCAATAAAATGTTGTATCAGAGTTAAACAAATTGTTTTCTTTTACACGTGAGCCTAGATGCTCAGCTGCATCTTTGGGTAATCCAAGATATCGTACCAAATCATTCAGTTCTTTTTGCTTAAATGATCGAGGCTCAATCGCAGGATTAAAAATTTCAGTGCTGCTGGGTAAATCACTACATTCTGAATTTTGCGAAATTCGGTATTGTACAACAAATTTTATTTTTGACAAATGTTCATTCAATAACATTAATGTAATAAATGCTCAAAAATGTTGCCCTCCGCTGTTTTCACAAGCTTGAATTCGTCCCCAAAACGATCTTTTAACATGCATTAACATTTGTGGAGTGATGGATCTACATGCATCACGTATTTTATTTTCTACATGTTCTACACATTCAATTGGTGTTTGGTATACTTGCTCTGTTACCATTCCCCACAGAAAAAAATCCAAAGGAGTAAGGTCCGGGCTTCTCGGTGGCCAAGGATTAATTGAAACCCTCTTCCTATCCATCGGTTAGGCAAAACCAAATCAAGATGATTTCGCACTATTCTATCATAATGCGCAGGTGTCTCATCTTGTTGGAACCATAGATCTTGTCTTACTTGTAAATTTACATTTTGGAGAAGTACCGGTAAAATGTTTCTTAAAAAATTTAGATAAGTATTGCCGTTTAAACTATCGCGAAAAAATAAGGCCCAACAATTTGATTCCCCAATATTTCGTACCAGACATTCGTCGAGTAGATAGTTTGAAAATGTCCTTCTCGAATCCAACGTGGATTTTCTTGCGCATAATAATGCATGTTATATTTGTTAACTCCACCATTATTAGAAAATCTTGCTTCATCTGAGAAGCAAATGTTGTCATAAAATCTGACATTCAAATTTGGCGTTCCCGAAAAATCTGTTTCCTTTAAGGCCTGAACTTGCCTCTAATTATTCGGCGTACTGAAGACAGACTAATACCGGTAGCTCTTGAGACTACCCTTTGACTAATATGAGGATTTTCGTCAATCATTTCCAATGCCCTAATTTCATCGTCAGGGCCTGTTGCTATTCTTTCTCTTGACTTTTTCAGTGGTGGCCAGTTTGTCCTTAAAGTTAATTCAAGTCTCTTGAAAATTATATCGGCAGGAGCTCTTCTGTTTGGAAAACGTTGTTTGTATAAACGGGCAGCAGCGGAAGCATTTTTCTTACATTCACCATAAATCAAAATGATATCTGTTTTTTCATCATTTGAATTCATTTTGATTTTTAATAAATACGGTGACAGGAACCATAGCTCATTTATTAATTTTTAAAATAATACCATTATGTAAAGTAACCACATTGGCTATGAGAATGTATTTTGGGTTGCATTTTTAATTTCGTCCTGTATAACTGTAACTGTAAAACTCAGACAGGTATAATTTAGTATAATTTACCTAAAACATATTAATTGTTTAAGTATTCAAGCAAGCAATTGTGACCTGGCGTTTAAATTAATAGTGAATTGCGAAGTGTAGAGCATCTAACTATTTTTTGTTACATACTTTACGTACCTACAGTTTTTTTTGTGCCGTTGTTCTAAGATTGGTTTATTGCGTTGCCTTTCGTCACAAAATTTGGAGATGGCCCCAAACGTATTATAGGATATATAGATATAAGAAAAAGTAAGGAAGAGAGGAGAAATAACATAAAGGCGACTGCAGGACCGTTAAATGTGTCCAACAAAAATATTTTACAAAGTAGCCACTGCCAACCCCCAAAAAATAAAACTAAAGTTGACTTATTAGACTCTAATGAAGATGACCATATGTTACTACATGATACTGACACAGAAGTGAACCAGGAAGATTTTTCTGAAAAAGGCAGTAGATTCTGCAAAAATACTACTCGAGACCAGTAAAGAAAATATGGACTATATTCCTAATAGATTTAGCAAAAGACTGAACATCACTTGCAGTTAAAATTACACAACTTTTGATTCGAATATGGCTGTTTAGCCGAAAATCTCTATAAAATTATGCGCAATTAAGGTAAAAATTGTCCTATATATTGGAATTTGACTGTATCAAAAATAGGAACAACGATCTATATACGACAACTTTATTGAGGGATAAGGTACAGGTATCACAATGATCGGTAGCATTACCATTACTATATACATATACAACACTTATTATCATACTATCGTACACTATACATTTAGATCTAGTCGCTTATTAGTCATGCAACTCGAATACCTTTCGTACTTGTGAATGGACGATTGTCGGACCATCCATGAAGTTTAGGTCTTTAACATTGAATTCATTTAGGCCTGTTTAGGCTATTTGCAGATGTGGAAAATAGTATAAAACGTTTTCCAATGATTTCTTTTTTTGCTTATGTTTGTGCTGTTTATGAGCTGTACAGATAATAGTCTCGATGACGCATATAAAAAATGCTATAAAAACTCATACGTTTTTTGCCTTATGTTCTAGACTATAAGTTCAAAAAACAAGCACCTTTTACAATTGGCAATTTTTAGCCTCGTCGCTTCTCTGAGTATACTGYCGATATATTTTATAGCATTACAATAACTGACGAATTTGTTAGGTTTTTCATTTGTTTAAATCATATTACATTTAAGATAATAAGGCAAAGTGTACCAATCATCAGTTCATCTTGTATACCACTCTTAAAAGTATTATGTTTTGGTGTTGCTAACAAACAATATCTTATTTGACTAAGTTATCAGGCCCATTCATCTATACAAATTTATAAAATTTCGAAAAATAATTTCAATCGCACAATTCCTAACTAATACTAACAGGGTTGGAGTTTGACTTACAATGTTTCGTAATAAATAGTAAAGTATCATATCCTATCCTAATTCTAGACTTACACATATTTAACTTAAGTACGCGTAATATACATTTAAGTTACATATAAACATCAACGTATGCTGCAAGGTTACAACAATCTTTAGGTATTATGGTCTGGCAGTGAGATGCCTAAAGTACCTCAGTCTACTTTTGGCTGTTGTACAAAGCAAGTTACTCGGTTCGCTTAGAATTACTTAGAATATCTCTACATTGAGGTTTGATTCTTTTATCGAGAGTAGAATTACAAAATGAGCTAAGTCTAGAGGCTTTTTCGTTATAACTCACTTTGTACAGTGATTATAGACAGCTAGAGGTTGGGTAGAATGGCCACATATAAGCTAATTTTGAAGGATTCATGCACTTTCAGTCATGCTTAGGGGAAGATCAGAGAACTCGATTGTATTAACAC
Organism: Rhyzopertha dominica; assembly: GCA_025024175.1. Classification (NCBI taxonomy): domain Eukaryota; kingdom Metazoa; phylum Arthropoda; class Insecta; order Coleoptera; family Bostrichidae; genus Rhyzopertha; species Rhyzopertha dominica. The sequence goes on from QCXZ01000064.1 coordinate 59,557,813, forward strand.
AGAAATTCTTGAAAAAAAAGTGCCACCTATTTAAAACAAGGCTAGATTAAAATGCATGTCTATGCTGTGCTGTCTACACCTCAACCAACTGCAGATAGTACTATTTAGCTGTCATTACAGCTCATCAGTGCAGTTTAGGTCTAGTGTAAACAACACGGCATAGAACTGGTTTTGCTTATATACCAAAGCAACGTTATGATGAAAGTAAGAATTTAGGATGGCAATGCCATCTGTCAGCATTACACTGACATGATGACAAAGCCACCTAGCTGCTATAACGGGCACTACTTCCTCAAGGAAGTGACCTGTAGCCTGACAAACTGGCATGCAACTGCATACTTCAATTTGACAGCAGGCCCCCCACGGCACTTTTTGCTGACGGGCAAGAACCAACATAAAAACACACAGATCTTTCTAATTATGAAAATATTATGGAAATAATGAATGTAGTAGGTGTGGTTTCAGTAGAAGAAGGTTCTTTTTTATAGACTGATAGAAGAAAATTGCACAATATCCAAAACAAAAGAGTACATAAAGTAAAAGCTTCTCGTGTAAAAACACGTTATAAAAAAGTCTACAATCAATAGAAGAGGAAGTTACAAAAATGTATTTAAAAATAATCTGCTAGAAGAAATACTACTTCATACTTGCAAAAAGGACTACCAAAACAGAAATTGTTCGTGCTAGTTCATTTTAAAGCATCTTTGTTGTTTTCTACATATACACTGAAATGAGATTGTATGTATGTTCCTATATTTGCGTTGGCTGCTTTTTATAAATTCAAAAACTATATTTTACGTTTCAAACTTAGATTGTCCACTATTTAAAACATTAGTCAAAACAGTAATCAGTTAAAACCAAACTTCTCTCCTGTCCTTAAAACGTTAAAAAACTGGTTGACTTGTAAACATACTAGTGCAAAATCAGTGTTTAAATATCTGAAATTAAAGGCTTTATTATTTAGAGGATAAAGGAAAATATAAAGACAAGAAGATGTAAAGGATGTTAAAATTCAAAAGCACTTAAATGAATTGAATGTGAACAGGTTTCATTAATGTAAGGTTTGTGCATATTTCTAATTAAACATATTTAGTACCACCAGGTAGCATAGAACTAGCATTCTCAACATTAGATTTTAACCACCCGGAATCTACTCTCCCACAATATCTGCAAATTCAATATACGTTTCATTGCCTCAGATTCCGCTCCTACACGTTTTGTTTGCGCAACCATACTGTTATTGGTTTTGTCATCCGTGTCTGTGCAATGTGATTTGAGCTGCTGCGGACACCATCTTGCTCCTGTGTATGACAGTCGAGTGTTTTGTCCGCGTGATATAAACAGTATTGTACAACCTTTGTGGGTTGGGATTGAAATGTGAATTGGGAAGTGAACTTCTATTAGGCTTGCTTTTCACGGATGTGGATTTACTGAAAACTCTTAAAACACTAGAGCTTGTTGCGATTGTGTTAACATCGAATACAAGTTGGAATTTCAACTATTTATTAATATTTTTAAATTCTAAAATTGAGCATTGAAGTCATATAAGGTTAGCCTGATCCGATCTACCTTCTAATCTGTCAAATAGCGATTCTATTAATGCATATTTTTCACAGTATTTTCAACCAAATAATATCGTCTATAATAATAAAATGCAATATTATGAGAATGCTCAATTCCCATCCCTACGATATTTTTCTTTGAGAATGGTTACTTTAGAAGACGTACACTCCGCACTCTTTAACGCAAAAAAGATAACTGTGGCACAGATCATCTCGTTGAAAATGTAGCGCATATGTAGTCCCTTTATTGATTTATACCTATTACACATCTTCAATTGTTGTGTCGAAAAAGCTTATTTCCCCACAATGTGGAAGAAAGCTTTTGCACTATCTCTACATAAAAAGTCTAACCCTGAAAACATGTCGTATTTACGTTTGATTAACATCTTTCCTACAGCTTCTAAACTGTTTGAATCTCTAGTCTACTAACAGATATCTGACTTTGGCTGCGTTGCACAAAGCGTGGTTGACCAGACCCCCTGGTTAACGCGCGGTTAACCAGCCGTTGTCATAAGCAGCACCAACGAAGAACCCTTAAAAAGAACCGTTTCCATAACAACTGCCTTTTGACCGCGTGTTAACCAGGGGGTCTGGTTAACCACGCTTTGTGCAACGGGGCCTTTGTGTTTTCTAGAAAAACCATTCCCGATGCTCAGTGCGGATTCAGACGTGGTCGGAGCACTTCTACTGCACTAGCTTCAGTCATGGATGATCTCATTTCAGCTTTTGATAAGGGCTTAGTCAGTGCTTTGGTTTTGCTCGATTTTTCAATAGCGTTCGATGTTATTAATCATGGTCTATGCGCCAAATTAAAGCCTTAAGGTTTCAGCAGTATGTCGGTACAGTTTATTAGATCTTATTTGAGCGATAGAACTCAAGCGGTAAAATATAAAGATGGTGTCTCCTCTGAATTGTCGGTTAGATCTGGTGTTATATATTATAAATTATCAGGTCAAAACAGATTTTGGTTAACTCTTTTGGTTTTTGAGTTACCTATAGTCGAAAATTGAAAATAGCGTAACGATCGAGGTTTTATATTATTTATTTTTAAAATATGGTTGCCTATAGATTTTTTTACATATTAGCTTTTGATATTGCAAATATTTATTGAGGTATAAACCAAGCTTGTGTGTGTGTGTGTTTTTTTTTAATAGAAACCATAGTTGGCTATGACTTTATCAAAAGGAATATTTTTGTGCTTTTCAATAGCAAAAGTCAGTCACTTTTTCAAATAAATAAATATTAAAACCCCGGGACTACGAAGCTCTTAGGATATTCAAAATTTTTCAGTTTTCAGTTATAATGTAACTTAAAAACTAGAAAAGGTAATGAAAATCTGTTCTGCCCTACTAATTTATACAAAAGAGTAGAACAATTTTTTTCAGATATTGACTTTATCAATTATGTCTAAAGGAGAAAAATAGATAGGAAACTAATTTGCTCCACATTTTCTTGGTTTAAATGCCATGAATCAGTTTAACTGGTGTCTGTGTCATCTGGTGGTAAGCAAAAGTGATGTCAGTACTGCAAATGATATTTTTTAAAGCAAAGTAATAAAAAAAGTGGACTTCATCAAGTTCTCTACCATATATTTTGAAAAGAGTCGACTTCAAAATCGCCATACCTCACCCAGTCTATGAAATTTGTTTGCTTTCAWGAACTGCCCGCAAACCCTTCGTCCCTACCCTCTTTTAKAAGCTGAAGTCGCCAMAAGCGCTCCAGTCTACCTCGTCGCAGCCTCCGAAGGCGTAGTCTTCGACGGTGTGGTAGTAAAGAGTGCTGCTAACGGCGGCGTCGTGGACGCAGGCTGATTGAGTGGCCCAGGCCGTTTGACCCCATCCCCATCCGTGCCCCCAGTCGATCACCACCCCGGAGAGGACGGTGTGGTCGCCTTCGTACGCGGCGTTTCGGTTCTTGTTGTTCGACGTCTGTCCCACGGAGGTTTTGTCTTGAGCGTTTGCTGAAAAACGATGAAGAATGTTAGATTTTGTTGTTGGGTTGCAAACCATAAGCGAATCGAAAAGCACTGTAGGGAAATTTTTATGTAAAATTGAGAAGAAACGTCTTACACTGGGAAAAAAACAAATAATAATCGCAGGGAGCCATATCTGGAATATAAGGAGGGTGATTTACTTGTTGGAACCCGCAATCATGGTGGCAGCTTATGCAACACCAGCAGTATGAACGGGCGCATTGTCGTGCATGAACCGCACGCCTCTGGTTGATTTTCCTAGACGTTCTTCATGAATACTTTCCCGCAACCTATGAAGTAATTCTGCCATCAACGGTGCTATTTGTTTCTTTGAAGTCAATCAGAAGGATTCCTTCACAATCCCAAAAGATCGTAGCCATTACTTTTTGTGTTGACTGGTGGACTCTAAATTTTCGTGAGGGCTCACCTTTACGGCGCCATTCCATTGATTCTCTTTTTGATAAAGGATCATAGTAAAGAACCATAGTTTCATCGCCGGTGACAGTGGCTTCCACGGGGTTCGGATCAGCTCCACACAGTTCCAAACAAGATCCAGCACACTCAACACGACGTTGTCCCCCCCGAAGGGTGTTTGGGAATCCATCTTGCACTGACTTTATTCATATCCAAATGGTCATGGACGGTTCGGCGAACAGTAGTATCGGAAATTTTGGTCATTTCTGTCATTTCGTTGACCTTTAAACTTGGGTCACTCAGTACCAGCTCTTCCACAGGAGCTTCTTTGTCCTCCGTTATCACCACCACTGGCCGTCTAGGTCTGGCGTCATCCTCAAGGGATTGCTGGCCCATGTGCAAACTTTTTGCTCATTCACTACAGAACAGGAATGAAAGAAATAGCTGCAATGAGTAATCCGTCAGGGCATTTGCATATGGGACATGTTCGAGGATACACGATTAGTGATACTATTGTTCGGTATCAGAGGATGAATGAAAAAAACTCGTCACTCGAGGTGTTACTTCGTAATCTTGCAATATAGCTTTTATTTTTCGTAACTGTTAATTGTAATCTATTCCATTCTTTATTTCTTATTTGGGTGATATATCTAAAAGTTGCCTTTCGTTTACCTGCTGTAAATGCAGTCCCACATGAAGGAGCTTGGATGTAGTTTTGAATGGGAAAGAGAAATTGCAACGTGCGAACCGGAACATTATCACTAGACTCGAGAATTATTTTTAAAATTGTGGGATGCAGGGCTTGTGTGCCAAAACGAGTCGGTTTGATAGCTTGAAACAGTCCAAAAGGGATGTACTGACGGTTCTAGGAAACGTGCTTTAAATATTTCACCTTCTAAAGGTAAAAGAATTTCAATTTTGCATGCCGGGAGTGCATGTATTACACCTAGGGTGTAAAAATTTAAAGAATGCTAGTGAGGACTACCATTCTGACCAGTGCTTAATTAGAAAAAATCCAAATGGTAGTGTTATTGTGTTTGACGATACCAGTTACCATTCTGTACTAGTTGGTAAGTTGGTAGTTAGCAATGAAACGTTGCCAATGATTCGAGAAATATTCGATTTAACAACTACGGACGCTTGGAAGAAATCTGTACAGCACTTAATAAAGATAGAAGACGAATATCAGAAAAATAATAATAATAATACACTTTATTAATTAGCACAAGGCTAACAATATTCGCACGCTAGCCAGTACCCGTAATATAAACCAGCAACTGTGATTTGAAGCATCTAAGAGATTTAGCAGATCTAACATGAAGTGGCAATGAATTGTATTTTATAAAACCTTAAAAAGAGAGATTTAGAGGCAGTTGTGTAAGTTCTATTCACAAAAATATCACCAGCATTTCGAGTTTCATACTGATGAACATCATGTGTCCTAACTATCATTTTTGTTAGGTAAGGTGGCATGAGATTATTTATTATTTTATATATAAAGACCATCGTAAGATACAGCACCCTATCCGCAATATTCAACCACCGTAGAGCAATCAACATAGTCCTAATCGGCGTGAGCCTGGTACACTTTAGAATAATTCTCATTGCACGATTTTGAAGTTTTTGCAAGCAAGACATCTTGTTAAGGTTGAACTGGAACACTATCGACGCACAGTATTCAAAATGAGGTTGTATAATAGTTTTATATACTCTAATGGTCGTTTCCGTAGAGAGGAATTTACCCACTCTTGATAAAAAGAACAACTTTTTAGATATTTTCTTTGGCATGTAGTTAAAGTGCTCATCAAACGATAACAAGCAGTCAATTGTGAGACCTAGGTATTTATAGATCCTTACATTATCAATTCTGCAATTGCAAATATGCAAATCTATTTTATCAAAATCTAAAAATTTATATTTGTATTTAGTAGTCACAATCATACCCTTAGTCTTTGATACATTAAGCTTTAATTTATTTGAAGCTTGATACTGCTCTACCTTTGCAAGAGTTTTATTCATTTTTGCTATTGCTACATCTTAATTACAATCACTTTCAACAAGTATTGTATCATCAAATCACAACCAACAAACAAATCAATATCATTAATATATAATATAAACAACAGAGGTCCTATCACACTCCCCTGAGGTACCCCACATTCACTCACCGCCTCTTCCGAAACTATGTCCCCAATCCTGACTCTCTGTTTTCTACTACTAAAATAATTAGCCAACCACTCGTCCACCTTTCCCTGAAAACCATATTGAAATAATTTTCTGAGCAAAATCGACCTGTCAATTGTCTCAAAAGCTCGCTTCAAATCGAGAAAAACGCAAACAATATACTTATTAGTGCAAATATCGGCATAAAATTTACTGAGAGTCAACTGGAGGGCACTCTTACAAAAGTGATTTTGCCTAAATCCGGATTGATAAGGCAACAATATTTCATATTTTTCTACGTGCTGTAAGAGTTGTCTATAAACTACCGTTTCCAATATCTTCTCAACAACAGGCAAATTCGCTGCACTCAATAATGTTTGCCACCTACTACTACAGGGCTTCATATTAGTATATCCTAAATTACACGATTATTGTTGTCGCGTGAAAATACTGCGTGCAATCATTAAAACTGATAATGGTCCCTTTAATTAAAAACTGCGTAACAAGCTGCGAAGACACAATCTGCTTGATGAGGGAGCCCAGCCTAGATTACATCTCTCTCGCCATCCTCGCTCCCGATTTATGAGTACACGGTTTCCTTAGTTTAATTTACGACCAAGGTTTTCTTCATAATGATCCCCCTTCTAGCGAAATTAACGTTCGGTTTTGCACAACACGTACACGGCGAAGAGAGTATTCCACTTTAATGAGGGGTTGCTCCTAATACGCAGGGCGCCGGTTGATTATGCGATGTAGCTAAATAAGGGCCTATCATTCTCGATTAGTGCTTTGAACACCTCACAAGGGATGCCTTTTACGTGGAACTTAGCAAATTGGGAACTCGATACCCCGATTTAAACGATTAACAAGATTTCTGGGATAAACGATCGATTGACTGTCAGAAACAAGAATTAATCTTTTATCTTTAGTATATTAAGGTAAAGTCGCAATTAAACAATTTAGAGGAAGTTCCAAAAAACCGAATTCTGCGTTATCTTCTCACCCAATCAAACAGAAGCAGAAGCTTATAGCGGCCAAGTTTAAAGGAAAGAGAGGACACAAAGCTTTTGCTATTGTGGATCCAAATGGAAATGCTATGCGCTATAGGTATTATCTGCACATGGTATGAATGAGATGAATGAGGAACTATTTCTCCAGTGCCAATAAATAGGCCACAAAATCCGCTTGGTTATACAGGGTGTTTCCTAAGTAATCTAAAATATTATTTGGGGCGCTTCGTCACCCAATTTTAAGACGAAAAGTTCATATAAACATGTGTGGTAAGTCTTGTCGTTAATGAGATACAGGGTGTTTTATTATTTTATTAGAAGCAACAACATGTGTTAAACATAAAGAAAAAATAGTACATTTCAGAGCATATGTTCAAAATGTCCACCTGCAGCTAAAATGCAAGCATCTGCTCGATGTCTAATTGATTGCCGAATACGTTCGAAGATACCAAGATTGTTACGAATAACATTACAGCCTTGTATGATACGATTTTGAAGATCTTGTACGTTTAATATCGGGGTTGTGTAAATGAGCGATTTCAAATATCCCCACACACAAAAATCCAGAGGATTGTGTCCCGGTGATCTAGGGGGCCACGGGTGTGGAGATCCTCGTCCGATCCAATGGTCTGGAAAAACGTTATTTAAAAACTCGCGTACAATCACTGAAAAATGTGGAGGAGCTCCGTCATGCATGAACCACATGCGCCTTCTAATAATAAGAGGTACATCTTCCATAAGAACTGGAAGTTCATTTTCTAGAAAATTAAGGTATGTCTCACCGGTCAACCGTGCAGGAAGGAAAAATGGTCCTAGTAAATAATCATCGATGATGCCAAGCCAAACATTGACCGAAAATGTTTGTTGAAATCGTTTTACACTTATGGCATGTGGATTTACATCTGCCCATATGTGGTTATTATGAAAATTCATAATGCCATGTCTTGAAAAGTTGGCTTCATCCGTATACAGAATATTGGCAGCAAAATTGGGATTGTTTGCGATTTTATTTAAAATCCATTGGCAATACTGTATGCGAAGCGGATAGTCAGTAGGTAGCAAATGTTGTACACGTTGAACGTGATATGGATACAATAAGTTATCTTTTAAAATATTCCAAACAGTTCTGTTACCAACATTTAGTTCATCAGCAATTTTTCTGGTACTCGTTTCTGGATGTTGATCAATCACTTGAAGAATCTGGTTTTCCAATTGTGGAGTTCTCACACTTTTGGGTCGTCCAATAATATTCTTTGATTTGGCAAAAGTTCCAGTTTCTTGTAAACGAATATGTAGCTCAGTAAACGTATCTGAACGTGGTAAACGATTATTTGGATAACGCTGGGCATACATACGTCTAGCCTCTAAGGCATTACCATTCGCTAATCCATACAAAAAGTGCATATTAGCCATTTCAGCATTAGTAAACACAGGCATCGTTGTTAACTTAACACAAAAAGGTCGTATTTATAAAAATTTCTTGTTCGTTTTTTGCGTTGGTTTTTAGGTTTGACACAGTATTTGTCAACGTTACTCCAAAGGCCACTTAGAATAAACATGTTTTTTCGTATAACTTTTAAAAACCAGTAGCGTCACCAGGAAAAATTAATTTCAAATACACTCAGACCTGATTTATTACAAACAATTCAACACCCTGTACCTCATTAACGACAAGACTTATCACACATGTTTATATGAACTTTTCGTCTTAAAATTGAGTGACAAAGCGCCCCATATAATATTTTAGATTACTTAGAAAACACCCTGTATAGACATTATCACTTATAAGTGTACATTTTCTAAACGTATTTTGACCTGTAATTGCCTAAAAATACCCCAGGAAATGTTAGCAAACTACAATAGCACGTAACTCTAGATATTCTTCAAATATAGTATTCGAGGGGTTAAACTTATTTACGACAAATTAAACTAGTAAAACCTGTATATTAAGTGAGGATGAAATAAAGATTTCATTTGGATTTCATACAAATTTCATCGTATTACACGTATATTTCATTCACTATTGGTGGATTTCAAGCGGACTGCACAAAAATAATAATGTATCTAGATTTCACCGAATGATTTTTCTGGATTACATGGCGGCTGTTCCACAGATTTCCTTAGTGGTTACCCCCTCGACAAATTTTAAGAATCTGGTATATTGATGCGATTTGTTGAGCTTGCCACGCCCCATATTGTTGTCGCGCAGATTATTTCAAAGGATTTACATGAATAAACCGTCGCGGAGTTCGCGGTCACGTCGACTGAACAACTTGCCCAAAGTTATTTGATCTAAGCCACCTGAAATTACAGCATGTAAATGAACCCTAAGCCTGGCAGTATGTTAAACGTGCAAGCTAGGACAGTGGAATTACCATAATCCTCAATGTTTATTAATTTATGTCCCCTTTCATGAAACGAGACGCGTTCAAACAATAAAACAAAAGAATGTATAAAACCTAATGTAAATAGTTTGCAATAACTTCAGATGATTCAATCACACATTACATAGTACGGGTATGTTCGAATTTTATAAAAGCGTTGAAAGAAAAAATATTTTCTTTCGACGATAAGCGATCTCGCATTTGCGCTAAAACAGCAGAAAAACTCAAATCAGATCTCGATTGTCTTACGCCAACCAACACCCTCATTAACATGATGGATAGGCGCAAAACCACCAGGCCACGATGAAGGGGGGCATCTGTTGACTATATGTTCAATTCTTTGGAGGGGGTCTCCACATTTACAAGAAGGGTTGATAGATGAATCCCATTTATTAAGAAAAAAGTTGCATTGTCCATGACCAGTGCGAAGGCGATTCAGGGTACCCCAAGACCTTCTCGGAGGTCAGCTCCTGCCAGTTTTTCTTGATATTTTCGTCCATAAGCTGTTGATTGAATATATCATATTTCTTAAGTTGCCCAATAGAATATCATCCATTTTCAATGGTGTAAGGAGCACGAAGGAAATCTTCTGTCCAAAGAGGTTTTCTGGAAGTTAGCCTAGTTGTAGGTAGCTCTTGCAGATCTCGGGAAATCAGTATCTCATTAGGAGCTGATTGATATTTTTGCCAAGCTTTGTATGTAGCAAACTGTCTGCGAATCTCCGGAGGAGCAATGTTTGAAAGAATCGGAAGGCAAGGTAATGGAGTTGACTTAATTGTTCCAATGATTAGTCGCATTGCAGTATTTCGCTGAGAGTCAATTTTTCCTGTGCCATGACTATCTTTCCAGACAGGACAGCAGCACTCAGCAGTGCTATAAAGGAAAGCAGTTGCAGAAGTACGGAGAACATTTGCATTTGCACCCCAACTTGTACCAGCAAGCTTATGCAGGATGTTATTTCTAGTCTGTAATTTTTTACTGACGTTTTCTAGATGTTTCTTGTACGTTAGAGATGTATCTAGGGTCACTCCAAGGTATTTTGGCGACAAGTTATGTTTGAGAATTATGTTATTTGACATAACTTGAAGTTGTTTTGTCTTTTGATGATTGTTGAGATGAAATAAGTTATTTCTGCCTTCAATGGATTAGGACACAAGCGCCAGGCTTTTAAATAGCGATTCATAATCTCGATGTCTCTTGAAAGGTTTTGTTCAAATACAGAAAAGTCTTTACTTTGCAAAGCCAATGCCATGTCGTCTGCACGTACAGATTTTCTCTACTGAGTTACTGGAAGGTCGCTTATGTAAAGGTTGAAAAGAATAGGCAACAGAACCGATCCTTGTGGAAGACCATTATTAAAAATCTTGTATTTTCTACTGTTCTCTCCCAGAAACACTTTGAATTGAACTTGATACTGTCTATTGCCTACTTTATTCCAACAAGGAAACTAGCATTTTCGAAAACTCATGTCAATTCGAGCACTAAATTCGAACCAGTCCGCTTTTTGATAGTTCCATCTTGGTTTCTCAAGTGATGGCACATTTTTAATCTGTATCCCAACTACTACTAATTGTGGCCGATGTTGGCTTCGTGGAAAGTCATTCAACACTTGCCGTATCACACGAAGAGGCATTAAATTAGCATCACAGGAGGAGATGCAGAGGTCCGGATTGTAGTCACGCCTCCATCTTGCCGAATGGAAGCTCTTTTTCTCTTTTTCAGAGTAAACAAGATGCAGATTGTGCTCTTCTATCCAGTTCATTAGAGCAAGTCCACTCATGTCGTTATCACTGTAGCCCCATAAATTATGATGGCTATTGAAGTCACCAATATACACACAAGGATGTTGATGGTATCTAAGGAAGTTGTTTGGCCAGACAGTATTTGAATACTTATTAATGTTGAGGTTTCCTACTTTAGTTATGATCATTTCAACACCATTTACAATTTCTTTATTAACTGATCGGAAGTTGGTTAAGTTTAGAGAATCGATTTGGGTATATCCCAAGATCGTCCTTCGCCTGCGGAGATATTGAACATCGACCGCATAAATCTCTTGAAGAAGTATCAAGTCTACTTTATTGTCTTGAGTAACCCTTGCAAAGTAGTTGGATTTATCCTTTCATATACCTTCTATCTTGTAGAATTCGAGGACTGTGGTCAATATTAATGGACCGGGAGCAGCCAGTAGGCTGAGTACGGTCTTGTAAGTGACGTCCATCGAGAAATCCAGAAAAAATCCAATAAAATCGAAACTTTAATGGAGAATTTAAGGACCGTGATTATTTATAGAGAAAGATCTTTTGTGGTGACAACTAAACTAGTATAAAGGAAATTTGAGCAAGGTACTCACGTGATGTCCTGTTTTCTCGCGATGGCGTCACTGTGCGAAGTTTGTCTTCAACGGGCAGGTGTGGGGGTGGCGGCAACTGGAACAATTAGAGTCGATGGCACGTGTATTCAATCATTTACGGCCAGGCGCATCCCTAATGATACAGTCAATTTGATTCATGCGCATGCAGGCTATTGAAGCACCATGCTTAGAATGCCGCTAATTGCAATAACTGAGGCATTCGGGCGCTCTAGGTTAATGAGGAATTGAGCTGAATTACTTCAAACTGAATGGTTCTTGGGAAGTCAAGTGTTTTAAATTTAAATCTGTTTTGAGTAAATGAAAACAATTCAATAAAATTAAGCAATATTCTTTTTTCCTTGCTTTTATATTTCTAAATTTAGAAATGGCTTTTAAACTTTCAATTTGTTGAAGGATCTGTCATTCTCCATAAATCCATATATAACATTGGAACAGCATATAAGGCAGGAAATAAAATTGGCTCACTTTTAAAAATTCCAAAAGATAAAATTGCAGTTGAACACCAAGGAGTCTATCAAATACCATGTTTAGACAATACGTAGGCCAGACAAATAGGAAAATATCTGCAAGAGTAGCTGAACACAAAAACCTAATTAAACAGAAGCAGACCACCTCAGTTCTATTCCAACATACACAACGACAGGTCACAAAATAAACTATGAGGAAACAAAACAAATAGCTGGTGTGGACAATTTTTTATTCAGAGTAACCAGGGAGGCAATTAAAATTGAAAAGAGACTGGAAAACCTAAACAGGAAGGATGATAGCCTGCGCTTGCCAGAGGCATGGAAGCCAGTATTGAAGGATTATAAGTTGACTTTGGAATCGGATGTAACTGCAAACATTGCTGTAGCCTCTGGAATACGGACTTCTGTAGGATCTTCAGGTCAAACCGGCATCACAACTGGCCAATCTAAATGCTTCAGCATCAGATCCTGTCCAATACACTGCACCAGTCACCCACAGTAAACAAGGACAGCTACAACCAATACATTTTGACTTTGTCAAAAAAATCAAAAGCTTTAAACATTTTTACCACTAGAAGATGATGAGTGCTATCTCACTGAAACGTCGTGGACAAGACTCTTTGCAGAGGTGTACGCAATACACGCGAGATAGCCTTGAAAGTTATGATAATAATAACATATACTACACTCAATTATGGTACAATAAACTTCAATTCTTAAAGATTTTAAAAGAAAAACTTTTTATAAATCGAACATAAAAATAGTTATAGGAAAAAAATCAAGTTATCCGGGATAGAAATTCCTTAAATTAAATTCTCCATAGTTTTGATTTTCTCAAATCGCATCTCTTCAGGTCGTTTGTTTTGAAGATATTAAGTTTTCAAAAAACTCCAATTAGTCACAAAAGAGTAAGCAGGAGGCCACATGTCATATTAACAAAAAGATAATAAAATTCAACGAGCATTCTAAAAACATATAGGGTCGTGTTTAGCGCGGTTTACAACATATTAGACAAGGTAAGATATTCGTACTATAGCTATACATGCATCCAACTATAAAAGAAGCTCTCTAAACTCCGGGTACCGTGCTAGTTTTGCCAGCACGAGGAAAACTACATCAAAAACGACTTCAGCTGCAGCGCTTGCATTTCACGTGAAATTTACGACGGTCGTAACTCTTACGACACGCAAAGGCAGTTAGAATTTCGCATAAAACTGAAAATGGCGACCGACTCTTATAACGAAGGATACAAAACTCGCACAAAAGCAATTCGCTTTAAAATCCCCAGATAATCCAATAGTTTAATTGGCACTCGGTATTGTTGTCGCGTTCGCCCCGAGGAATCCAAATTCGGTTAGCCAAGAGTCGTCTTCATAAACACAATGATCCGCAAATTGAGGGGGGTGCGGTTTATTCAGCGCGCCCTTTCAGAAGTGGGATCTGTCAGTGACGGGCGGGCACAGGCGGACACGGCAAGTGCCCTTGTAAATAATGGAACCGGGATAGCGGGTTTTTCATTTTATAAATTATTGTATCCCTGTCGTTTACCTGTGCGTGATCGATACGGGTCCGACGAGGAATGGAGGAAAGTGCATTGGTGCTTTCTCGAACACGCGATTTATAAATTACAGCAACATCCTTTGGAAGGGTTGTCTCGTAAGGAGCACACTCTTCGGAGCAAATTAGTTGTCGTCAGATGAGTCCAACCATAACAGTAAAGTTTCTTTAAAGTAGCAAAATTTTGCAGTAATAACAACTAAAGCCAAAAGTTTGTCTTTAATTCGTTCTCGTTGTGTCAGAATGAATGTAGCTGAAATGTAGGAAGAAGTAGAAACGTATAAAAACAACCTCTTTTTGTATAGTAATTAAAGCTTTCACAGAGTCCATACTCCTAGGTTATCTCTTTGCATGTCTCCGAGCGAACATAAAGTGACTCTGGAGCGTCCGCCGGTGGGTACAGTCAGCAAAAATCATTTTGCAACAAATTGTTCTTAACGACACGTTATTTTATTTCAGTTCTCCTTATCGCTAGAGGGTACTGTAGCAGATTTTTGCTTGAAACGCCTAAAGAGGTGGACGATAGCCACCCCCATTACACCTCATCTGGAAGTCGTCAAAATTCATTAAAAGGGCCCTAGATTACACCGCATTTTATAAGAAAAGTAAAATTTTTTGTTGCAAAATTTATACTTTTAAAATAAAATGCCACTTAACCTTTTTATGTATAGTAAAATTCTGTATCATTTAGTTTAAGAAATTGTTAGTCATTTATGTCTTGAACAAAAATGAATATTAACGGTATGCCTCAATAGTTCTTCTTGACTAGAGAGTAAAAGAAAAAATTTTGATGTTTACTAATGATTTGATAAAACAGATGTGCACAGAATTATAATATTTTTAGCAATCAAAATGGAGGGACTATCTTACTTGCTTTGATATCAACACATTGCAGATTCTCATATTAAAACATCTGAAATCTTTCATATTTCTCGAATGCCAAATAATTACGACTTCTTGTCCACATAATGATAAATGTTAGATAACGTTGGTTACATCCCAAAATATCTAATAGTTAAAAATTCTGCTGGTCGGTTTAGATATTTGTTGAACCAGTACTTCGACTTTTATTTTCGCTACTAAATCTGACATAAATCTTGTAGAAGCATTTTCCAGCCGACGACATCTCGACTTTGTGTTCGCATACAGTTTTATTACCGCCATCTCGTCGACATCAGAATCAATAAATAAGGAGGAATGATGGTCAAGATTTACAAGACATCCCAAATATACGACATTATAAATCCTAACGAGCTTTAATATTGGATACTACAAGCAAACAGTCGTTCTAACCCTGGGAATATTTTTTTTTCGAAAACATCGTATTTACTGACTTCTGTACACTGTACGTTTAATGTATTTATACGTGCTTCAGAAACTTAAAAACTTTTTCTCCTCTCGAAGTTTGTGAAATTATAGATCTATGTTTTAGTCATTTCTTCATTCGTGGATTCGCACATATCAGTCATTTATGACGCCTATAAGCAGTGATGTCAATGCCATTCAAAGCATAATCATGCAGATCGACATATTCATAGCAGCACTTACCGTGTTACTGATCGCCGTCATCCAATCACTGGAAATGAAAACAAAACAGTCAAAATTCATTATATTGTCGGAATTTAAGATAGAACAAAAGCTAATACTGTCGTTAAATGCCATATTTTTTGTCCACAACTAAAGGACCATTTAAGTGGTGATACTTGAAGGAGAGCACTTAGGAAATTAATGCTGAATTTGCATTTCTTGAGAGCGTATTGGATAGATTTCTAATTATAGGTTTTATTTAAGGGTGTGATCGTTCCACGCTTTTGTTCAATATGTCACGAAAAATTTTAAGACTCATGAACTGTTATGTAACTGGCTTAATACTAATTAGTTAAGAAAGTATTCATAAGAAAAATTTGCCACGATAGTTTCCTTCGTATAATCAAAAGTAGAGATGTTGACATTATTTTCCATGACTGCTAGTGTTTATATTATTAGGTGGATAATATTTACCTATTAGCTTTGTTTAGATGACACTAACGTAATGGTATAAATAAAAAACATTGTGTCAACTTGGTTTACCTAGCATTCATTTTTGGCACATCGTAACTGCTATCTGTATAGTAGTTTAGTTTATTATTTAAAGCTTGAAATTGAAGGAATATGTTGATTACAGTATACATCAGTAGATACAAGATCAGGAGAATCAGCACTACTTTTCGACGAAGATGAATTTTTTTGTCATTATTAGCAGTAACTGGACCTTATCTGCAAATTTCGTTTGAAGCTGAGCTTTTTGTCATCTTATGTAACTGCTGTGGCTGTCAATGTCTTTCCCACCTTTCTACTTCTGTTTGTTTTTTTTGGAGKTGCCTGAACTTAGCATTAGAATTWTAAGGTAACGATTCATTAAAATGGACTGAGCATCGGAAGAAGTGGTTCAATTTAGAAGAGTAAGAAATTGGTTCAATGAAGTTTGTTTTCTATACGTACTGCGTTGKTTTAACTAGGTATGGCTGTTGGTGAAGATTTCTGTCGGTTACGTGTACGCCAAAAAATATTTTCGTTGAAACGGTCAGTTCCCTCACATAGTTCTTAGGACCATTGCTGTTTACAATTTATACAGCTGACATCTTAAATTCGGTGAATGACTGTAAAGTCATTCTATGCTGATGACACGCAACTCTACCTGGGTTTTGACAAGGATGGTTTTAAGTCAGCGAGTAATATTTTAAATCATGAGCTGGAAAACATTCAGCTCCTGAAATTCCCTCTACACGTTATATTTTATACAACGAAGGAATGCAGGAATAGGGCACTTAAAATTAAAGAACACTTTGGTTATATTTAATTAGGTGGTCTCTCAAATATTCCTTCCTTTTTGTTAATCACCTTACTTCTTCAGACTATTCGAGTAATTACAATAATGTTAAATTCTTACATGCCTATTGTAGGGAATCCAGACTGAATAGTTTGGAAATTTTGGAAATAAAAAGTTAATGAATGTATGGTCAACAGAATTTTTGTGGTTCCTTCTTTTGATAATTTAATGGCTTTTCCTCCGAACAAGTATTATTATAAATAAACATGGTTTCTTTCAAACAATATCAGATATTTTGACTATGCACATAGCCTATCATATGGGTACAAAAATGAGGTCAATTAAGACAGAAAAATTCTAAATCTAAAAGTTGTTAACTAATGGAAGAAGTTTCGAAACAAATTTCTGGCGAATTACTGCGTTTTGGTTTGTCTTAGACATGGAACTAACTTATTATGCTAGTGACTTTATCCCCACATTGCCACTTATAAAATCAAGACGTTTCTCATTTGACTTTCTTAAAGATCCTAGATGAAGGCAGCATATCACCGTAACCAGCCCATAATACATTTCCGCAGTATAAAAGCAAGCCCACTCATGTGACATCAACCGACAAATTGCACAGTGTAAACTTCCCGAACGGCGGTAGGTTTTCAAATGCGAAGGAGCAAAAAGGAGATCCATATTATGAATTGCTGTCGGAGGTTTTTGCAATTTTATCTCCGCTGGCTGGAATACGACTGAATGTTATGTTAGCGTGTAACAGCGCTGGCAATTTGCAATTGCTGTCGAGATTTATCGATTCGTTTCGCCTTCTGAACGCTGCAACTCAAGATGGTACAATTGGAATTGTCTGAATATGGTGAACTCGAATATAACAAACTTTTATATTAATTTTAAGAACATGTATAAAAACACTTATTCATGCGAAATGATACTTTTGTTTGGAAACGCATATTTGCATTCGTTTTATTCGTTTTCAAATCTTATTTTTTTTTCGATATTTAATAATATTATAATATAATAATATTTGTTTTGGAATAGTATCCGTCTTCAAACAAACTATTTTGATTACACAGAGAAATAGATACATGTAGTTTGGGGTTTGCACAACATTTTCTTTCGTCTACAATCTTAAGCAACAAGTAATAGCAGATTAGTCATTCCTTACCGTTATTATATTACTCATAGGCGGTTTTGTAAGAAAAATAGCCACATAAAGCAGTTACATAAATTTTGTCCATTGTAAATCTAGATATTCCACTTTTGCATTAGGCATAAAGGCGATAGAAAAAGTTAGCCCAAATAGTGTCTTTGCCGTAGTAATTCACGTTTGTATGTTCACATAATGATTAATTATAGTTTGCGCTAGATGGTGCATTTTGGAATGTAAACACAGTTGAATAAACTGCACTGAGGAGCTTTAATAAAAGCGAAACAGATCTACGTTTAAGACAGTAACGTGTGTTGAATTAAAAGTTTTGTCGTTATCATTCACTAGGTAGTTAATTAGATATATTTATATCATATCTTTCATTCATGCAATAACATTTTTGTAGCAAAGAATACAAGTTATGATGTTGACAAATGAATTAATAAAACGAATATAAACGAGCAATATTGACTGAAAATGAAAGGCAAACCAATAACACAAAAATTAGCGTTCAAATAAATAATTTACACGCAACTGAAATTACAAGAATCGTTTATAATTGTCCGATTTTGGTGATTTAAAATTTTCTATATCTCTAAAACTTTCGAAGAGTTAATTTTGGCCATTTGTTAAAAAATGTTCCCCTTGGTTTGAAGGCTTTTGTGGTTGTTGTCGATGACATGTTGTTTTCCGGGCTAGTTCCCACGTTGGGTAGTATCTACCTCTTGAGGAAGACACCGTCATGAGTGTCGAAACGTCAAGGTCTAGTAACCAACGTGGGAACCAGCCCGGAAAACAACATGTCAAATGTAAGCCTTTCAAATTGTCTAATCTAGAACAAGAATGTTTAGATCATAATAAATGATTTGATAACGAATAGTTTGAAGTTACAATGTGTATTATCTTCAGTTTGTTTAATACAAACAGAATTACAGTCACTACCTACATGAAAAACTATATACGCCTGAATGATCGAAAGCTGAAATTTTATCTTTATTATGCACAAAACAAACACTGTCTACAACGGAAAAAACAATATTTTTGTCGTGGGATGAAGATAATTTATTTTTTGTTAATAACAAGGGATGGTGTTACAAGAAAACCTTAATTTAAAGCACAATCTTCCTGTTATTGTTGAAAAACTGTTATTATAAGCAATTTAGAGAACTACACTCAGTTTTTTTTGAAGATATTTAAATAAAGAAGAATTTAAAAAAGTCTGTGAAAAAGAGAATGAAAAACGACCTTGCTATTTATATGAGAGAATACAGAAAAATAAGGAATAATATAATTACATAATTATATAAGATTATTATATTATAAGTTTATTAATGTAAGAAATTTAGTTGATTTTCTGAAAAAAGACCCTAAACATCATCGACAACAGTACAAAAAAATAATATGGGGTGACAAACAACGTGAATATTTCTTTTTCTAAATTATTCATAAAGAATTACGCTTTTTGTTATTGAAACAGAAAAAATCTAGTCTAATACAAATTTTATTAACGACCTAAATATGTAATAATGATCAACTAAAATTTAGAAGTAGTGGGTTACATAAAATATTTAAACAGTCTTGTGGAGGAGTCGAAGGAAAGAAACTGTTCACATCATAACAAACAAGGAAGAACCTTTTGGTATTTTAAAACAAGAAGCCTAATAGGACAGCCATCTTTATGTATTTTAGATTATCCATAGAGCCTTGGAGTCATTGAATTCAGGGATAGAATTTGTGATTTAAAACAATTAAAATATTTTAAAATTAGTTTAATCTTGCCTAAAAAATCTTTTAAGAAGAAGTTAAATACTAAAGTATTCATTTTTGCCTAAAATTACCATACAATTTCCTTAGTCAGCCTTTGAAAAAAAATTACTCTTAGAACCTATACTCTAAATTAATCTGTTAGTATTAAAATTTAAGCATGGGCGTACCGAAGGGGGGGCAAGGGGGGTAGCTGCCCTCCCTGGACCTGTGTTGCCAACTCTGGGCTCTTCCAATTTAAAAAAATTGAGCTGGTTAAATATGTGTGTACACCTAAAAATTGTCTTATTTACAAAATTGTAAATACGGTAAAATTTATATGCAAGTGTATTTCACAATTTTCATCCAGAACTCATATTTGACCCTCGCAAATGACCTTCTCTAATAAGACGTTGTCAAATGTTTTCCAAGCTTAATCGATGCCATGTGCGTTTTGAAGCTGTAACTGCAACATTCTTGTTGTTACGAATCGTTGTCTTATGGTGGATATAGCTTTAAAAGACTATCTTGGTCAGGATGAGTCATAACACGATTTCTGCTTAGTTCAGCTATTCTACCTTTTCCTATAAAGATTGTTCAACTAACTATTGTTATTTACAATCACAACAGAATCTGTCTGTCGGTGATAACTCTAACTTTTGTACCAAATTTACAAATTCACATTACATTTTAGCAATTAGTACAAAAAAAACAAAAAAAAGAAAACTAAAATCTATCCGAACTCACGTTTATGAAAGTCAATTTATTTAATATAAGTTTTAGGAATCCAGTAAAAGCATTATCAGCACGAATTAAAACCAGGTGTGTTGTTAAAAGTGCAATTAATTATATTTCTGTTTATTTAAATGAAGTTTAATTTGGTTAAAATATTAAGTAGTCGGTTAATTTTTGAGAGCAATGCACTGGCGATCTAAGAAGGTTGGCTTGACGTATAATGCTGAGGCATTTGTCATTCTGAATTTTAATAATGTTAGTTATCCATCGAGTCTCTTTCCCTGGGGAGTAAAAATTACTACAATTGTATCTTTAGCACCTATACATATGAACTCCCAGCTTAAATTTCTAAAGCTTCTGGTGTAAGAAGTTGAAACTGTACTAAAAGCATTAGTCTTTGATATGTGTTAATTCTGAATCAGAAATCGTGCTCCTATTAGTGGAACTTTTAAGGTGAAATTTATGTTTCTTTGGTACTTCGTATGATATCCTTATACATTATGTGGATCACGGATCTTTATTCTCCCAAATAAAATGTATCAACTCATTTGTTGTTAAACGCGAGAGCGATGCAACTGAATGCGCCTTCATGAATAACGGAATTAGTAATAAAGGGGCTTTGTATGATCAGTGAACATAGAAAACATATAAACAATTGGAGTCTTTATTTCACAGAAGATGTTTTAAGTCACCTTGCAGTGAATAAACACTTCATTAATTACTTAAGTACCTATTTCTTATAAACATTTATTATTTCTATTTATTCTTCAAAAGGAAATATTCTTAAAGCGAACTTCCACTTTATTTTTCAATCGTAAAGCGCTTTCGGCTACATGTTAGCCATCGTCAGTACAAAAGTTAAAAGTAAACTAACAGTTTGACAAAGTCAAAAATCAGAAACAAGCAAACTTGACTACAAACTGAAATGTAACCCACATGCCAGTAACTCAAACGAAACATTAATTTAGATCAAACAAAGAATTTAGAATAGGACAATTGAAATTACAAAAATCATTTAGAATAGTAAAATTTTGTTCGTTAATAATTTTATAAATGTCTAAAATTTTCAAATAATTTAATTTAGATGATTTAGTACACAAATGTAATGAATTTAGATTGTTGTCCTATTCTAAATTCTTTGTTTGATCTAAATTAATGTTTCGTTTGAGTTACTGGCATGTGGGTTACATTTCAGTTTGTAGTCAAGTTTGCTTGTTTCTGATTTTTGACTTTGTCAAACTGTTAGTTTACTTTTAACTTTTGTACTGACGATGGCTAACATGTAGCCGAAAGCGCTTTACAATTGAAAAATAAAGTGGAAGTTCACTTTAAGAATATTTCCTTTTGAAGAATTAATTAATAACTCCACTTAGAGAAGATGGATCAGTTTTCAATTTCTATTTATGTTGAATTATACTCTACTGGACGTTCCTGCTTTGCCCCCCCCTAGACCAAAAACTGGGTACGCCCATGAATGTAAGTTATAATTTTTGTTTAACTTGGAAGACATATTATTAATGTTAATTGTAAATGTTAAATAAATAGCCAAATCTTCTTGCTGGCATATTGGATATCAGCTTTTAAGTCCAAATTTTGTGTTTACCAATACCTACTTACAGTAGAACTGCAGGTGATTTTTTTTTTGGATTTTCAGTGATTGTACAATACCATCAATAAAAGTTTTGCAGTGTAACTCTACATCTAGAAATCAATGAGTCGATGTAGTCTGATGATAAAGAAAATCAGAATCGAAAACTAGGTAATAATCACATTTATATTATATAATCCGCAAAATTTGTTCTGCCTAAGTGTGTTGTATTTTGAATACCCGTAAATCTAATAATAATATTCAAAATTTTTAAAATCCTGAGAGCATAGTTCTAAGCCTTTTATCTCTATGTATCGTCTTTATTAAACTAAGCCTAACGACGTTTATTCCAAATATTTATGCATTTGAATGCTACACTTACTTAACTTCCGCTGGAGACTGGGCCATAAGCCAGTGTACACTGTCAGGTATCCTGCTTCCAACCGCCAGAAGCTGACCTATGTGACACGCTCTAGGAAACCGCGGTCTCCTGGGAACTTGTCTGGTCCATTCTCCAACTGCTAGTAGTTCTGGTGCTTCGCTAATCCGAATGTATCCCCTGGGTCTGCTCAGGCCTTTGTCTGCGTACCACGCCAGGGTAGAGTCCTCGTATAGGACCACCCATTCCTCGCTCCAGCCCTTGCAAAAGAATCCTCCTGCAACAAATAGGAATGAAGGGGATATAATAAAAAGACATGAGGGTCTTTACTTTATTGTGTTATGGAAGCATCGATTGTTTTGACATACATGTGATCATTTTATRATCCAAGGTGACTTGAATGAATTCGCTTTAAGGTGAGTCTTTTGCGTTTTGCGTCTGATTCAAAATTCAAAATGGACCATATATTTACCATAAGCCAAGTAATAGACAAAACCAGGAGGCAACAGAAAGAAACATATATGTCGTTTATAGATCTAGAAAAGGCTTTTGATAGAGTGCCACAAGATATGGTATGGAAGAGCTTAGGCAAAAGAGGCGTACACAATGAAGAAATTGAGGCAATAAAGAGTATATATCAAGCAAATCAAAATTACGTAAGAACACAAAACATGGAATCTAAATAGTTTAAAACTAGAACTGGACTGCGGCAAGGTGGTGGGCTGAGCCCTCTATTGTTTGCTGTTATGTTGGATGACAATGAAAATATGTGATAATAAAACTAGTAAAATGTATATAGGATATAGAAACTTAAAACAAGTGGGCATAAGACACTGTGCGTATACGGACGATATGGCGCCACTGGCAAATTCGGAAAAAAAACTTGCAAAACCTAATAATTCTGTGGAATAGTGAACCGTCAAAGTATAATATGAAACTAAATGTAGAAAAAACTAAAGTGATGGTGATAGCAACACAGACCAACCTGGGGGCGAACATAGAAGACACAGGAAATATAGAAATTGAAATAAATCACCGTATTGATAGCGCAGCTAGACTATATCCCGCCTTAAATAGACAGTTTATTTCAAAGAAGGAGGTTACAGTAGAAACAAAGATAATAGCATTTAAGACCATATACAAACCAGTACTCACCTTTGGGTGCGAGGCATGGACACTTACAAATAAATTAAAGAGTAAACTGCAGGCTGCAGAATTAAAGTACCTGCGAAGAGTGAAGGGCATTACAAGAATGGATAGAATAAGAAGCGATCAAATTAGGGGCGAGTTGAAGGTAGATTCGATGGTAGACGTCATAGAAAAGAGACAACTGGGGTGGTATGGGCATATGCTAAGAATGAGTGGGAATAGACCCGTGAAACAAATTTAGGAAGCTGGAATAGTGGAGCAAAGAAGAAGAGGGAGGCCTTCGCAAACCTGGGATCAAAACATCAAAAATATACTCAGGAGAAGAGGAAAAACTGTAGCAGAGGCAAGTGATGGCACTAGATAAGAAGAAATGGACAGAGTTTGTGCACGAAACATAAATTTAACCCCCTACACCTTTCGGTACAATGGGGATTTGATTATACAGGGTGATTTTTTGAAAACTTCACACCTTAAATAACTTTAAATATAGCAAAAATTTAAAAATTTGCAAAAACAGGTAAACTTTTATTGGCAGGGGGACAACTTTTGAGATAAGTTTTTAATGGATAGCGCTTACTCTCTGAGTAGGGTAGACACCTCTTTAAAAATTTTAAATGGAACTATCCATCTTGTGATATATCATTTGAAAGCTTATTTCACAAAGAGTCTGGCCATGTAATTAGTTTTACCACGTTTAACTTATTGACGGGGTAATAGATTAATAGTGCCTACGAAACAGGTTGCTTATTAAATTGAATATTTTGAACTCTTTTCAACAAAATGTATTTTATTTTAGAGCGGAAATAAAATTTGTCCTTACGAGAACCCAAAATTTAAACAAACAACTTGTAAAAAATATGACACTTAAAAAAAAACTCCCAGAATACTGAAAATTTTCTTTCAACATTATTATTAACATTAAAGTATTTATCATGTAATTTTTGAGAAAGTCCATGTCCCCGAAAAAGAAAAATTATTTATTTGTAACTCCAAAAACAGTGTGAACAAAACCATAGAAATTCAAACCTTACAATAGATTCTCAAAATGCGCACCACCTCTTTCCATACAATAATACAGACGGTTCTCGAACTCCTGCTGCACTTTTCGGAAAGTTTCAGGTGGGATCCTCCTGCACTCGTTAATAATTCTTTCTCGCAGATCGTCCAGGCTAGTAGGTTGTGTTTTGTAAACCACATATTTTAAATGACCCCATAGAAAGAAATCTAAAGCAGTCAAATCGGGTGATCGTGGCGGCCATTCAATTGTTCCACGCCTACCAATCCAGTGAAGAGGAAATCTATGATTTAACCAATTTCGCACATTAATGGCGTAATGCGGTGGGGCTCCATCATGTTGGTAAAACAATTCGTATTCATCCAACATTGGATTTCCTTCAGGGTCACGTTGGATTTCTAATTGCTCTGTGATTAAAGGATCAATAACGTTATCAAGTAATTCTAAATACATTCCCCCATTTAGCGTCCCATCAATGAAAATTTGGCTTTCAATTGCGTTGCCAAGTATTCCAGCCCAGACGTTCAGCTTCTGAGGAACTTGTGTATGACCTTCTCGAAAAATATAAGGATTTTCGTCACTCCAGTACCTGACGTTATGTTTATTTACAGAGCCGTTCAAAAAAAATTGCATTCATCACTGAAGCAGATATTTTTTATTAGATTTGGATTTACTATAATCTTTTCTGTCATAATTTCGCAAAATTGCAGTCTTCTATCGAAGTCATCTTCGCCGAGTTCCTGGAGAGTTTTCATCTTATAGGGATGGAATTTGTGCAGTTTTGTAACTTTCCTTACAGATGAATAAGAAAGTCCAGTGGCTGCAGAAATGTTACGCAAAGAGCTAGTTGCCCCTTTTTTTTATTTACTACAGATCCAGTGTTTTGAAATTTCTGCACGAGATCGAGAATGTACCTAGCGTCAACATTTTTATCGGGGTGCCGTTCGTTAAACACCCTTGCTGACGCACGAGCACAGCTATGCTCAGCACCGTAAATAAAAATTATTTCTACCCTTTCGGCAGTTGAATAAACCATTATCACTTGGACTATCACTTTAAAATTTCACGCGATTTATAAAAAGGAATGTGAAGAAAAAGATGGTCGTGCCAAAGAAGTAGCCAAAAAGTTGAAACAAAAAATTGGAAACACAAAGTAGATAATTATTTAGCCAATTCAGTATAAACTGTCGAGTTGCAATATCAAGTAATGTCGACAGAAAATTTTAAGTATTTTTGGCATTTTGCTTAGGTGTAACAATTATTTTTTAACAAGTTTTTTTAGGCTTAAGTAAGGACAATTTTTATTGTAACTGCAAGACAATAAATTTTGTTAAAAAAAGTCCAGAATATTCCATTTTATAAGCCACTTGCTACAATGCACTTTTTGACCCACTACCCCGTCAATGGGTAAAAAATAGTAAAACTAATTACATGGCAAGACTCCTTGTGTAATAAGCTTTTAAATGATGTATCGTAAGATGGGTAGTTTCATTTAAAATTTTTGAAGGGGTATCTACCCCGCTAAGAGGGTAAGCGCTATCCATTAAAAACTTATCTCAAAAGTTGTCCCCCTGCAAACAAAAGTTTACCTGTTTTTGCAAAATGTTAAATTTTTCCTCTATTTAAAGTTATTTAAGGTGCGAAGTTTTCAAAAAATCACCTGGTATATCACATGTCAAGTATAATCAACATTTTTAAAACAGCTTCTCTAAAAAATAAAAAAAAACATTGTCTATATAAGCCAGCCTCTATCTAGAAAACCAAGCATTTACGGGGCTAAGTTTGTTCTAAAAATCCTTTAATTTAGTCATAGAGTCCGTGGCTAAATTGTTGCGCGCTAATGTCAGGACACCCTGTATACTCAAAACTATTCTCTACTAAACGCTTGCTATAATATCCGACCGGACAGTATAGCGTTTTTTGCTGCGAATTTTTTGTCTGTTTAACGCCTGGCCACATTCTTTGCTTGTTTTTATGCTTTGCTCGATCAGTCTGTATCGCAGAATGCCGCGAGCGGTCGCACAATAATGGACCCGGTGTGATAAAAATGTATAAATCGTGTTCTTGGACTGGATCAGTGTTTCTAGCTATTGTAACGGAAGTGTTACGTAAGTTTATTTTTTACATTATGTTCGATAAAAATTCTCCAATTGCGATTCAGTTTTTCTGTAAACCCGCAAACCGTCTTCAAGTGGTCGACATTTGAATTTCGAATTTGCGATGGAGTGCAGCTCGGGGCTTTAGTCATAAAAAGTTTCTGCCATGAGGAAGTAAACAAGATCATTCAGTTTCAAAGTTCGCAGCGATAAAAATACACATGCCCTCGAATGGGGAAAGTTATAAGGACTGCATCGGAGATTAGGTTTATCTATAGACTTTTTTCCGGAGACTGGAGAAAATTCTCTCCCGTTGTTTTCACTTGACTTTCTGCTAACGCGATTTTTGTGTCTTCTGGAGTGTCGTTTAGGTATCCACTACGTCTTAGAATAGTGTTTGACCTAAATTATTGTTAAATTGAATGACCAGATTTCAAACCTATATTTCTTTGCAGATTTCCCGAACTCTGGAGGAAGACTCATGGGCAGCGACAAGGTGAGTCTTATTTAATAGTAATTAATTATGCCTTAGTGCGTTTTTCTTATAGTAAAGGTTTATTGGTTTGGTTTTAAATCTGTTCTTATCCAAGAAAAAATACTAGTTACTGGAAGGTCACTTATGTAAAGGTTGAAAAGAATATGCGACCTAACCGATCCTTATTTTAGAAGACGATTATTCAAAATCCTGAATTTGCTACTTTTCTTTCCCAGAAACACTGTGAATTGACGTTGGGGGCAGCATTCGTTCGATAAGCTTCACAGTCTTTTAACATTTCAGAGTATTAAATAGCTTGAGGATCAATCCATCTTTCCACACAGTATCATAGGCTGCCGATAAGTTTTCAATCGTTCCTGGAAACCAGCTTCAGCATATGTTGTTAGAGCCACGACGTGGTCACAGCAACTTCTGTTCTTTCTAAAACCGGCTTGTTCCTTTGGAAGTGAGTCTTCAATAATAGGTCTTATTTTCTGGTAGAGTACTTTCTCTAGTAACTTGTAGCAGACACTCAGGAGGGCAATGTGGTGGTAACTTCCTTGTTCATTTGGAGGTTTCCCAGGCTTTAAAACAGCAATCACCTTTGTTTTTCTGAAACAAACCTGGAAGAGTACATCAAAACCAGCAGCTTTGTGGGCTTTCAGAGCATAAATAGCTTGCCGAAGTGCTTAGTGAAGGTTCTCACCTTTTTATTAACTGACGAAGTTTTCTCTCCATCTTTTTAAGTTCCTCCGTAGATATTTGAACAGAATTGGAAATATTAACCAATCCAGAAGCTCAAACATTAGGCGAAATTAATGGTGCTTGTTTATGTGTTTCATGTGTTTCTCTTGAACATATCGACGATCTAAATAATGCTGTAGATTACTTTTATAGTAAATTGAATAGCGTTTTCTATATCTGTGTACCCAAATTTTCTTCCCGCCGCCTTCGTAAATATCCGCCGTGGTTTGATTCATTAATTATAAAACACATTAAACTTAAAGCTAAATACTGGACACCATATAAAGATAATAATGACATTTAAGCTCTTGCGGAATTTAGAAGACTTCGAGGATTGATAAAAACTGAGGTCATCGACTCCTATAAACGTTTTGTACACAATACCGAAACCAAAATAAAGACCGATCCGGGCAAATTCTGGTCATTCATTAATAACAAAAAAAGACAATCCAATATTTCAAAGTGCATGTACTACGTTTTAATACGCCAGATAATATTCTAAGTGCTTTTGCTGATTTTAGCAAATCTTACGCAGAATCATCACATTTGTCAATAAATTCGCCGGTCACACATCCTGCTATTATCTTATTAGAATTCACTGAAAATGAAGTATTACCTGCTTTAAAGCGAATTAAACCTAAGATGACAACAGGGTCCGATAGCATTCCTGCATTTTTGTTAAAAGACTGTGCACATATATATTGCCCGTCCTTTGATGGTTTTATTCAATCTATGCCCAAGGACGCGTATAATTCCCCACATTTGAAAACAGTCTAAGGTATGTCCGCTCCACAAAAAGGGTGATTTACGGGACATTACTAATTACAGAACAATTTCTATTGTATGCAACTTTAGCGAAGTATTTGAGATACTCTTACATAACTATTTATATCATAATTTATCTAAGTATATTAGTGTACACCAGCACGGCTTCATCAAGGTATGCTCTACTACCACCAATTTGGTTTGTTTTTCACAGTTTGTCGCTGAAGATTTGGATGGTCATTTGCAGGCCGATGTGATTTATACGGACTTCTCCAAAGCGTTCGATAAGCTGGATCACAATATTTTGTTAAACAAACTTATTTGCTTCGGCATATCTGATGCTTTGATTCATTTGTTCAAATCTTACCTCTACAATAGAGTTCAATACGTGGCATATAATGGATTCAAGTCCAGCGCATACAATGCTACATCTGGAGTGCCGCAAGGTTCTGTTTTAGGTCTTTTGTTTTTATACTGTTTATTAATGATGTAACCGACGTTATAGACGTCAACATTTTACTTTATGCGGATGACCTTAAACTTTACACTACCATACATTCAAGCATCGATTGTATTCGTTTACAAAACAATCTTGACGTACTGAATAACTGGTGTAGATCTAAGGGACTGCCTTTGAACATAGCTAAGTGCAACGTTCTATCGTTCACATTAAAATCTGTACCTATAATATATGACTACGGTTTTGAGGGTGTTTCTCTGTCTAGACCCGATACATTTAACGATCTTGGCGTAACTTTCGATAGCAAGTTATCTTTTATTCCACACAATCATAAAATGTGTCTTGATGCCAGTAAAACATACGGCTTTATTTCACGTAACAATCGTGATTTCTGTTATAACACATTAAAATTGCTTTTTTACTCATTTATTAGATCTAGATTGGAGTACGCAGCGGTTGTGTGGACCCCGTATTATATGCGACATACAAATTTTATTGAAAATGTTTAACGAAAATTTCTAAAACTGCTGAGTTTTAAACTCGACGGCGTCTTTTCCTCCCGAGGTGTTTGTCACAGCGATCTGCTTGAGAAACATGATATTTCGAGTCTTCAGACTAGAAGAGACCTTCACGCTTTGGTGTTTCTATTCAAAATTGTCAACAATTTACTTGATAGTGCCGAAATTTTGGGTTCTTTAAATTTTGTTGTACCTAGAGTGTCTGCCAGAACATCTCACACATTTTATCTGCCAACTGCCAGAACGAACATAAAAAATCGTTCACCACTATATAACACGTGTGTTCTATAGAATTCCCGGTGTATAAATCTTAATCTTTTTGGGGGCAGCATCACTGCATTAAAAGATATTTTTGTATGATTAGTTTTATATGTACGTTTTGATTAACTCTTATCTTCCTGTTGTGTAGTTGGGTGCAAACCACCGATATTGCCAACTACACCGACCGAAAAGAAATATTTCAAGTGGACCGAACTTATCTAGTAGGCCGGGCTTGAAATAAGTTAAAATAGAATAGTTGTAATAAAAACACAAACATGCAGACTCGAATGCCTAATAAATAATAAAGTGCCATACCTATATTGATGCATATTATAGTGAGATTCCCGGCGATCGTTGTTAATTAACCATGCTTAACACATTTTAACTGCGTTTTAGGCCATGCAGATATACGCGCTTATAACAGTGTTCTAGTATTTCGCTGTTTTTAATACCGGAGCCTCTTCAAATTCCATCGTCGTCAAGGCGTCAAGTTTCTTGTCTACTAAGTGCAAAATATCACGTTTCGTCTCGCCCAGTGTTAAAACAATCCCTTTCCGAAACAAATTACAAGGGGGAAACTAATTGGCTCATTAACGATTACAGTAAAAAAAACGTGGTCGTGTGGTTTTAACATGTTGAATTTCAACCTACAGAAAGCTTCATTCAGGCAGCACTGAAAAAGCTCGCTGTGTGTTCCAGCGCCGTTCGCTTATAACTCGTGCCGTTAAAAGTTCCAAACGTAATAAAAGCGGCGTTAAGCTCTGTCTTTTTTGTCTACTTCGCTGAAATTTGCTTACACATGACATAATCCGTAATAAACAGGGGTATTATATCGCGTTTTATTGCAGTCTAATGGAAATCTCTTCTCTACTCGGCGATGTTAATTTTCATAAATAAACACGAATGTAGTGTTTTGTGTACACGCAGAATTTTCTCCGTATTTACTTGTTTTGTGATGCGAAACTTTCGCCGAAAACGCCGGGCTCATATTTGGGAAACTTGTAAACCAAATAACACTCGTAATTAGCGGTTGTCCTTGGTTGAGATTTATTCAATACCAACAACTAATTTGATTGCTTTCTGCTCTAAAATATTGAACAAGCGTTCCACTATTACATTAAATAAATAGAAATAATTCGTTTTCGAATGTGCACAATTGCAAAAACATTCCTTCCAATGTTCGTCTCTTATAATAACGTTCTATTAGTTTCAGATTGCTCTGAAGCCAAGCAGCTTAAAATTTTTAGCGTATAGTAAACGACACCCATTATACATCAGGATTCTATATCTATGATAACAGTAACATCAGGATCATCACGTAAACATTGATTTAAGTTTATTTATAGCAGCAAAAACCTTATTAAAAATAATAAGGTCCCACGACACATTCATCAATTATTCCTCCCGAAACATTGATTGACCATCGGTGTTGATTGCCAATTTGTTGCATTATTTTTGCATTTTTGACAGAATAATAGTGAAAGTTGCGTTTGTTGACAAATACGGTATTGTGGAATGTAGCCTCGTCGGTAATCGTGCCCACGTACAAAATTCTCCTCTACGCTGAAACTAATCTTCATTCTATGCCTGGTGCAATCGAATGTTGTACCCATGAAAATGACATTCCTTTAAAACAGTTGGATTTTCTGTTACTGCTAGCAAAACCGCTAATTCATTTCCCTAATTTTCTTGTCTTCTCAAACTTCCTGTAATTTACGGTCCCTCTTTCAAGAAAGCGCTCAAGCAGCCGACTAAAGCTTACTAAGTAACTAAGTTACTGAAGCACATGCATAAAGAACTCTCAAAGGAATCGAAATATGCAAAAAATATGGGGTGATCCATTTAGAAAAGTTAACCTTAATGTCACCCTGTACGTGTGTACTTGAGCAACAGCCAGAGCCCATTTTTAGGGTAGCAAACGTTTGGAAATAAAGTGTTTTTTTGCCGAAATTCAATGATCTTTTTTATTGGAAAGATAGAAGATAGATACAAGGTATTTATTTGGTAGAATCTTAAAGGTAGCCTGAGAATAACCGTAAATTACGGACAGAAGTCTTAAAACTTTGATAGCATAGACCTGATTGTTTTTGCTGTCTTGGCGACTTTAAAAAAATAGCAAATAAACTCGCTGCCGGCACTCTTTTAGAGCACACTCGTGAAGTTTCACAATGATTGCTCTTTTTATAGGTTTGTTCTAATTTAAATACTAAAATCAATCAAGATTTAAGATATTTACTTAATCTGTGCAAGTAATCATTAAAGAGTAGGTAACGGATAATTTCCTTAAAAGTTTTCTTTATGAAATTATCACAGCCAACAGCACTTACTGAAGCTACGCATTATATATCTGAAACAGAAAGAAACCCCAAGCGAGCCATTAAACGCTCTTCGTAAATGGCAGGATATGTGAGCATTGAAAACGAACACGGACAGAACACACAAATCAACTTATTGAAACATGCTGCCTCGGGATTCGGGTCAAATTCTCAATTCGAAAGCAAATGGAAGCGAGGATCTGAGCAGATATTCTTTTACGGCCGACGGGACTCCGTATCAGCAAGAATTTAAGCGCATATTCCGCGGAACTTTAAAATAATCCGGTTTACGTGCGGAAGATTCAGTATCCGGACTTCGGTGGAAATTAAGATCGTGAAATTCGGGGAACTTGAGAAGCTTCTTTTCGTGGAACGATTGAAGTTTCAATTAGTTGGGGGTGCTATCATTGAGGTTGTGTATCAAAGGGGAATTAGGCTTTTTAGAACACGTGACTTTTGAGCGACTGCCAGGGGGCAAATTTCAAAACGATGCAGCTTCTAGCGCGCTGTCATAGAAACCCCATTACTTAATGCCAACGTCAGTCGCTAGAGCTGAGACATTCGATTAAATTCAAATCGTTCAATCAATCGCGTAGATTCGGATCATTCAAGTCGTTCATAAGGATCGTGAATTGAAAGTGACAGCGGTGTCTCCTGTCTCGCCACAGCATATAAATATGCTGTCATGCTGTTTTCTCGTCGTGTGCTGTCGTCAGCCGTTAACCATGTACGACGCACGAACGACGCTGATTCATTAGCTGTGAGCCAAATCAAGGCATGAATCATTCAATTTGAACGACTTGGTCATGAAGGACCCAACTCTATCAGCCACGCGTCCGTTTCCAGGGTTTCGCAGGCGCGTCCCATGCGTGCGCTTTTTGCCCCCTGGACGCCATATTGGATGACGTAATCTTAAAAAGCCTAATGGTATACAATACTTTTTAATATATTTTGTAACGTTAACCATGGTAATTTTGACGTCAAAATGTTTTATTTCGCTGGTCCGACGATGAGGCGGTATTAAAGCCTCGTAACTTGTTACCGTTAAAAATAAAAGAATTTGGAGTTAAAAAATGTTTATTAGGTATACTCATATAAATAAAAGTACATATTGAATGGATTCAAAAGTGCAGTCATTGTGAAACATCCTGAATCAATTAGGTAGCTTGGAAACAAGCTGATTGAACGTATGTGCTTTGTCTCACTCACAATCAAATTATTAAAAATGTATTATTCTGGACTATATATGTTGATGATATTTTTTGTATTTGGACGGGAACTGACAGGCAGTTGGATGTATTCCTAAAATTCTTAAATACAATAAATAAAAAGATTCAATTTACCCTAGAAAAAGAAAAGGATGGAGTTCTTAATTTTCTGGACTTATGAATGTCGGTAAAAAATAGTAAAATAGACTGAAATTTATAGAAAACCAACACAGTCAGATGTTATAATCCCGGCTTCTTCAAATCAATCATTACAGATTAAGCATTCCGTGTTTTATAGTTTAATAAATATACCACTTAGAAAAGAAAATTGACGACAATTAAACAAATAGCCTTTAACAATGGATATGACACAAAGATTGTGGGCCAAATACTTAAAAAGCAATATAAAATTAGAATACTAAGAATGCTGTACAATGCTAACATCAATGAAAAAGAACATATTTTTGCCGCAGTAAATTATGTCAAAGGAGTTAGTGTTTATGTCAAAAATAGGCTGAATAGACTCGTAATAAAAGCAATAGAGGTTAATAAGTGTAATTTGGGAGGTCTTCTAGTTAAGAGTAAGCCAAAATCTAAAAAAATTGAACAAAAACGGCATTTACCAAATAAAATGCATGCCATGTGACATGATATACATAGGATATCAGGTAGAGGTATTAAAACAGAATTAAACAACATGTTACGAATATAAAAAAAAGCACAAAAGGTTTTGCTGACCATTGCATAAAAATAACAATCACTTAGATGAAAACGACATCAAAGTTTTACATTGCGAAAGGAAAGGTAAAAAACTGAACCTTTCAGAACTTTTGGAAAATAAAAAAGCTCAGCATCAGAAAAAACATTTGGCAAATACACAAATTCATAAGAAATTCCGACGTCCAGTACTCCTTTGATATTGCCGAAATTATAAAGGCGAGAGATTTTACAACTGTACTTTACAACCCCAGTAAAAAAGGGGACGTAAATAAAATTCTGCACCCTGTTATCTCTTTGACAATGACCGTTTTGGTTGAAACGATCGTCAGAGTTATCTGATAAATTAAGTGAGACAAAGCAGATACGTTCAATCAACTTATTTCCAAGCCACCTAATTAAATAAAGTACATATGATTATATCTTTGTACAAGCCTCGAACGCAAACATGTTGTAGTTCATAAGTAGGGGTGAAAACTTTCTAATAGTACTGCAACCTCAGACTTTATTATTTGTGGCAGTGACGTTAATGTAGATATTCTAGATACAGCCAGAAGGAGAACACAACTATCAGTAAACATTTTAAATCAATTTGGCTTGAAACAAGTTATAAATGAACCTACTCATACTATACAACATTCCACTGCGCTAATTGGCTTCATAATTGTGTCAGATAATATAGATGTACTAAATGATGGTGTGAAAAAGCTCCAGAAATTTTTCGCCCATGCCATAGTTCTCTATTCATTGCAGGATCATTTTGTTTAATAACAGGAGAATGAAATTGAATGCAGAGGTTTTAAGAATATCAATAATGATCTTTTCTAAGTGAAGAGCCGTTTCATCTATTGCTCGGAGCCACAGATGTCAACGTTAGGTTAAATTGTTTTAATAAAGTCATATACGTATTTTTGACATCTTAGCTCCCGTAAAACAAATTAAAATGAATCTTAGAGAATCGGCATTAAAAAGGGTCAACAGGGAATATTACCAAAACTTAATGATATGCTGAACACTGCGATATGCAAGAGAAAAAGGGTGTATTAAATTCTGTTCCAATAGATTAGATACTAAAGCGTTATGGAAAAATTAAGATACTTGATGTATTAGGGAAATCACTAGGCACATTGCCTGCTTCCATAGATGACTTCAACGAAAATAAACAGATAAACAGGTCAAACCACATTAAATTATTATAATTTAAATCTAAAACTACATTGTTCAGAAACATTTATGTCTGTATTGTGCCCGAGAGTATCATACGCAAATGCCTTTTAGAAATTAAAACCCATTCATTTTAGGAACAGATGAGATCATTACTGATACGCTACTTTTATGCACTCCATATACAGGGTTTCTATAAATGATTCATGCATCCAGGGCACTTATGGAAATTTTCGATCAAATCAATTTGCCGCCTCTCAGTCGCGTATACTTGTCATCTGTCGGTTTGTGAATTATTTGATATATTTTAATATAAGAAAACGCCTGGGAGTGTATATTTTCAACAAATTCTGTAGTGTGTTGTGGGATAAATAACTTTAAGGTTGCAGAAAACTTATATTTTGGAGCTGCGGTGTGACATATTGATCTGGAACCTTCAGTACTAATGCCGTGAATATTGTAGCTTGGCAGCAGTTGAAAAAAGGCGGCATAAAGATTTAGAAATCAACGCCACCCGCGTTGCATGAATCATTTATAGAAACCCTGTATTTTAAATATGTTTTAGCCAATATAATAAATACTTGTTTGCTGGATACACATTTCCCGATGCGTGGAAACAAGCAAAAATTGTACCTGTACCTAAAACAGAAGAAGTAGATTCTCTTGTAAATTCCGGCCAGTAAGCTACTGTGCTGTCAAAAATCGTTGAGAAAATAATGAACTCACATATAAGAGTATACATTGAAAGCAATAACGTTCTTCACGAGTCTCAGTCAAGATTTCGCTTGCAATATAGTTGCACAGCTGTGACAAATCATATTATTAGACATATGGATGATGGAAAAGCGGCACCACAGATCCCATATTTTTCATTTTTTCATTGGTTTCTCTAGCTCCGCAATTAAACTTTTGGAAAATTGTTTCTCTAATCGGTTTCGATGCGTTCAAACAAGTAAGGGCAGATTCCCTTTTGAAACTATTGGCTGTGGTTTAGTTATTGTAAATGTTTACCAGCAATAGCAGGTTCCCGAGAACGTTTGTAAATCTTTTATAATGCATTAGATTCTTTCGACCAGGAAAATTATTCGAAACAATGCGTGTGATCGGTAAAACTTCATCATAATGATCGTCTGCAAAAAAGGAAAGTTCTGGATTGTAATCTTTCTGCCATCGAGCAGAATGAAATCTTTAGCATCAAATAGTAGGTTCCAAAATCCATCAAGGTTACAAAAGAAATCCATTTCGGTAGGTGTTTTCATAACACCATGATTTGCGATGACAATTGCAAATACCAACAAATATTGATGATGGATGTGGTAAGTTAACATCAAAATTCACAGACCAAGTGACATTTAGTGGCTTATAGATGTTGATGAGATGTAAATTTTGAACTTTAATTGCAATTATATGAATATTACATTTTTATAATATCTTTAGATTCAATACTTGGCTTGATGTAGGTAGCTAAACCCTAAATTGGGTTATCCAAAGAAGCAACTAAATGGAAACCTATATAATCTCTTGCTATAAGGTTTTACTCTGTGGCCGTATGGCTTTATTGTAAGAAAATGGCATCCACCTTCATTTCTCGGGCAAGGCAGATAATGTATTGATATTTATACTTAGAAATATCCTCAGTATTCAACTGCAGAATTTTTAAAGCAGGTTCAAGTTGAAATTAATATTTTCCAGAGGGTGCAATTGGTAAATGATGAACGTAGTATAATTAATTTTAATTAAACACTTCATTATTTTTTTACGTTAAATATACCTCCTTTACCTACTGTTCCCCAAACTAAACCAATTTTCCACGATCTAAACAGTTTACAACGCAGCTTTGCCCGACTGCGCCATCTAATTACCGTGATGGTCTCGAATGCTAATTCTCGGCGAGTTCCTCCGATACTTTTCAGCTTTTCCACGCGGCAACTTTCCTAATTATATTTGTTCCCCAAGGAAAACAAACTCGATGCGCCGAGCCCCAACTACAAATCAAGTTAAGTTCCTGAAAACCACGTGAATTCCATTGAGAAATTTCCCATCGATCCGCGCGTTCGGTCGACCTTATTCATGCCCTCAGGCCAAGAATTACATCGACTCTGGCGCTCCTCTATAGATCAGAACATCCCCCAAGACCGTATAGGCAAACTTTATTCGGAGTGCGGCAGTCATTTGGTGAAATATGGCCGAAGACGTAATGAAATTTTAACGCGGACGAGAAGCTAATCGAATCGGAGGATATCAGCGGCTTTAAATTTTTACGACGTATCCTTGCACGTGATGATTACATGCTTGGAGATTGGGTTGTATCGTGTCTCACATATTGATTGACAGAGACTTTTGTCATGGCCAAAGCAAGGAATAATATGTACTTAAACATGTTGAGATATGCATGAAAAATTAACAAAATGTGCAAGAAATTTGACGAAAATGCGCCAAAGTATTTTTAAACAGTGTATCCCCTAATTTATATATACATATAGGTAGTAGTGCCAGTAGGATGCTAAATTTGTCCACGAATAGCATTAGTGTTAGTAGTTACTGACCCTGTGTATGTATTCAAGTTACAGACGTCTTGTTCACGGTACGGGCACTCGTACACGTACCGAAGACAGAGCGCGGTCATATAATATTTCCACTGTTTGTACGTAGATCG
Organism: Rhyzopertha dominica; assembly: GCA_025024175.1. Taxonomy (NCBI): domain Eukaryota; kingdom Metazoa; phylum Arthropoda; class Insecta; order Coleoptera; family Bostrichidae; genus Rhyzopertha; species Rhyzopertha dominica. The sequence continues at coordinate 59,595,666 of QCXZ01000064.1, forward strand.
CTACAGACCAGACCACTCTTTTCGTGTTAAATGCATCTTTATAACAAGCAAAATGATAGCGAGCTTTCGTTTCAAACCCACTTGATGGTTTTGAGTCTAGGCATTCTAGGTGAACTTCTAAATATTCCACATCATCGTGCTGTTTGTAACATCAGAGATTGTAGTATAGCAACTTTTGCGGAAGCGCTGTAGGCTAAGCACGCGCGAATATCAACTCCTCGACTTTAAAGTGAGGTAGTCCGGTGCCACCAGGGTACTCTACATATTCATTGGGTGACTGTAAGGGAATTTCCTGTTGGAAAGTGTAGGAGAAGGACCAAGTACACTGCTAATGGACTTGGCGCGTTGGACCGCGGCCAATTTCAATAAAGTTCAACATGCAGCAGGGGACATCGCGCCATTAATGCGTAAAGCGCCGATATTGAAAGGCACACGGGAGAATTGAGTGCATATCGCTGTAATTAATTGGTGAGATGTCCTTACAATCTAATTGTCAGTTAGGGGCCCTATGTGCTTGTCGTCTGTTGGGCTCATATCTGTCGCTTCAGGGAATATTAATTTCGATGTGAAGTTTTTTTATGTTTTTACTTATAGTCCAGGCGTTAAAGCATTTCCGTGCTTTTAGCCTTGTCACTTTATTTTGACATTAAAAATGAGGTGCGAAAAGCACCCATAAATACCAGTGGTAGAACGTTAGGATACTCAAGGTCAAAAATGCTTTTTTCATGCTATATCTGCATTCCTGTTCATCGGATCAGAAAAGTACCTATTATAAAAATATGTTCTATACTAGTTTTTCATATGAGCAGTGGTTCTCGTGTAAAATGTATTTTAAAGAGAGAATTCTTATATTATATTAGGCCACCCATTTGCCCAACACCTTGTAGGTTTGTATTAGATTCTGATTCTGATATTTCAGTGATTATATTTTGCTCTAAATAATCGATTGGTAAGATCCACAAACAATTGAAAACTTTATACTAGTTTTTTGACAACAAAGTTAGTTGGCTGCAGAGTAACAACGCTTTTGCAATAATAGTTCTCTCACCCTGGATTTAAAAGTCCTGAAAACCTTTTCTGGCTGTAGATTCTCAGGTACAATAATTGTAATACATGCCATTTTGAAGGATACTTTCAAAGCAGCCAAAGTAACGGGGCCCTACCGTATGTAGATTACATTGTTTTTTGACATTACGCAATGCATCATACACCGCCGAAAGACGTTTACACAGTATGTCAATATACACCTCATTTAAGATTATGGTGAATCATTAGACCCAGAAGCTTGACCTCATTGGAATGAATAACTAAATGGTTCGAAAAAGAGATATATCAAGTCTTATTTCTAATGGTGCAAAGTTTATTTTTGCGTACCTACCTAGCAAGTTCGAAAAACCTTCTCGAGTTTAAGAAACAACTCAATTGTTATCAGAACCTGTGATTAAGAAGTTAGTATTATCCGCGTAAGATATTTGTACACAACTCGTATATGTTGTATATAGTGTATCAGACCATTTATGAAAATAACAAAAAGGGTCGGTCCCAATACCGCTGGTGTATTTCCATACTCATTTTAATATCATCGCACAAGGAATTTTTTGGGATCTATTACCTAAATATGACGTGAACCAATCTAGTGCAACACTATAGCGCTCGAGTTTATAAAGTGGTATTAGATGATTTACGCAATCGAATGCTTTGGTAAAGTCAACAAAGAGGCCCAAAGTCCTGAATTTACTATCTATCGATTTACTAACCATGTTTATATAATGAAATAAAGCAATACCTCGATTCTTGATAAAACCATGTTGGCAAGGGTTAATGATTTAAATACGATTAAATTGTTAACTAAGATTGAAAGACCTTAGAAATACTGGGTAATATACTTATCGGTCTGAAACTAGTGCCTGAGCTATTGTCACCTTTCTCAAAGTCAAGGATAACGATTGCTTTATATCAATTTCATCCACTCAGCAGTAGCCGAACATTACATGAAATACGTACAATATTTTGTTTGACAACGTGTTAGTTATAGCGAAAGTCCTCTTTTCATAACCCGAAAATTCTGAGAAGCCATAAAATTTCCAAACATCCGAATAATCTAAACGGCGAATATGGTTAACATCTCTCCACTATTCGATACCCAATCAACCAACGGCTATCCCCACTTTTACAGTCTGCCGTCCAAGCATCCCCACCCCCCTCGTAACTCCAGGTACATACAACGTTAACTATCATTTTCATTCCCTTTCCTCTTTGGGATTTCATTCAGTTCGGACATATTTTTCGCGTTAGGTTTGTACTATACCTATTCTATATTGCTTATTTCGGTCCTGATGAAGCATCTTACAAGTGCGGACTAAAGGTAGACTTTATTCCAAAATTCGACTTGGTCTGCTAGAATGAGTTTTTTTTTTAGCGTCTGCCTTAAGTCTAGCTTTCCCGTATTTGTTCAAACAAAAACTATAATCACCATTTGCAAGAAGGGCAAGTTGCACCTTTTTGCTGGGCATGTCGCAGTTGGCGAAACGCCTTCAGGCGTCGCGTTTTATCCGTATCAGCATACGTACAGGCAAAAGCGCCCGACAACAAAAAAGGGGGGAAATCTTGCTAAGTCTGTGCGGTGTCGCCACAAATGGAACCGTGATGATTAAACGGCGCTCCCGCTCTGACTCAAAGGAAAAGACGCAGTCAGGAGCAGCCGGTTAGGGCATTTATTCTAACACGATTACGGCCAAGTGAATTTTCATTCTGTAGGGAGTTGTGGAGCGTGAAAATATATTTCAACGGGACGCCGTGCTCGTCAGGGTCGCCTTGGTTCATATCTTAACTGAAATTGAAGAGTTGGTTTGCATACTAGGATGACCTGAAAGATTCTAGTGCTTTAGTAACTCGTCTGGTTACAAATGAAGCTTGGGCTAACGCTGTCGTTATTTGGAATCTTTTACACTGGTGGTGTAATAATGCTTCTATGCTAATAGTAAAGTAAATGACTATTACAGTTATATATTGTAGATGTAAGGTCCGTATGAAATAACACAGTGTTTCTTTTCTCGCTGAAAAGCTTTATCGAAGTAGACCTTTACTGATCATACAGATCCCTATCTTACCAATGAGATCAGCAATGGTTGCAGAATTACAAAATAATGAAACATAGCAAACGGTGTAAAGGCCTACTAGAAAGATTTTGATTGTTTAAGCATTTTATTGACCCGACTGTTATCCATAATCACTTTATAATTAAAGTTTTATCTACACTTAATAACCGTATAAAGTTATTTTCTACCTAAGATAATATATTTTCGGAAAGATCGCCGTCTCTTGAAAACACTGATAAAAAATCATAAGTCTGACGTTTCGATTACACCTGTAATCTTTGTCAAAGACGAAGAACCTCAAAATTTGCCTGACAAGTTCAAACAAAATTTTGAAAGTAAATAAACAATTCATTAAGGAAGCGGGACGTCATAGAAACAACGTGCCAACCTGATAGAAAAGAACCTAACGACGAAAAAGGAACTATCTACCTACTAGATATACACGAACTACTTCATAAATAGCCTTCCACATGTCACCTAACTCATAATTTCCACAATCCCTATTAAAATTGACATGCTGTTTTCCGGGCTGGTTCCCACGTTGGTTATTAGATCTTGACGTTTCGATACTCATGTCGGTGTCTTCCTCAGAAGTAGCTCTGAAACTGAGGAAGACACCGACATGAGTGTCGAAACGTCAAGGTCTAATAACCAATGTGGGAATCAGCCCGGAGAACAACATGTCATCGACAACAACCACGGAAGCCTTCAAACCCTATAAAATTATGGAAACTGTTTATCGCTACCTTTTCAAAATTTTCCATAAACAAATTGGCTACTACAGGACTTAGAGGTGAACCCATTGCACAACCTGATTTTTGTTCATAAAAATTATCGTTCCATAAGAAATAAGTAGATTTTTAACAATGTTCAGATAATCTGGCTATCGTGTCACCTAGGCGTATTGCAGCTTTCAGCGTCGAGTACTTCCACCACATGGATGAAATTGCATACTTTTTCGTCAAATTTAAAAAATATGATAACAGTACTTGTTAATTTATGGTACATGCACCCCGTTTTTCATTCCATTCGTTAAATTCGGAAAATACTTTTTCATAATGTTCCTTGGACTTCGTAGGCAATAATTGTAGAGTTGTTTCTGCAGCTTCCTTCAGGATTATCCCAGGAACTCTTCCTTCCATTTCTCACCTACTTTTTTTCTGTAAACAATCGAAAATAAATAGCAACAATTCAACATCTCCCGATATTTCGTTAGTTAATTTCTGTGATTTTTGGGGTGGTGGCCGCTGTCACAGCGAAATGTCAAATTAAATTTTGATGATATCAGATAAAATTCCGGCGATATTGGTTCTAAATGCCTGTGATTATGAATAAAACGTTATATTGCATTCGTGTTTCAGTCGTATTTTCTCCACTTAAAAAAGTTAAGCGCTCGAGCTTCGCTTTCGCGTCTAAACATTCTTGCGTGGATAAAATGCTATCTGAAATAACAATGCATTTTTACATAATGCAACAAGTTAATAAACATACAATCTAAAAAATATTTAAAAATTCATCTTCAAATGGAGTATTCTAAAGCCCAATATTATTTAATATCTTATTGATTATCGTAGGCTTCTTGTAGAAGTTCTAACTCTATTAATATGATCTGTCTCACGGAAACAAGACCATTCTATTAAAATTAAGACGAAATACTAGTAAGGACCAGGAAAGTAACCAAAATAGTTACTTTGCCGAGGTAAATTCGTCAAAGAGGTAGTTATACTGGCTCAGTATGATAGGAAACTAAATAAAGCTCTTCGACAGGTAAAACGCGACGTGCTCAACCATCATTTCCACCAAATCTGTAGTGTGACCGACATCTTCATTTCGACATAATCAGGCCAGTCAATATGGTCTTCCGGGGTATCGATCTCTTATAAGGGCCGACGTATACACTTTTAAAAAGCCCTCCGTTGGAAAGACGTCGCTTTCAATTACAGTCTATGCACGTTTAATCCAACGAACGGCAAAGTTTCGCAGAACTGCATTTAAAACCTACATAACGCCCAACTGAAGCCTGGTAATTGCGGTGTTATTCCATCCGAGTGGAAAGTTCACACCCTGCTACATTCCCAGAAGGAAACGTACAGCGACGAAGCGTTAATTGTTGTGAGGGTTGAGTGGAAATGTTGGTATTTCCAAGCAGTCGTTGAATGAAGCATTCTGCGTATGAAGCTGTTGTGCCTTTCATCTTGTAACTACTCCTGATTACTTTATCATAAATTCAAACTTTGGTGGAATTCTGCTTATGTAACAAAATCACTACAATCTCGGTGAGAAAAACAGGAAAGCAAGTTACTGATAGATGGCTAATTTGCTCCAATTGGGTGTTATCACTTTTTTTGAAAATTACGTAAAATGAATCTTGAAGTGCATATATATCGTACGCCATGTTAAAAAACAAGAAAAATATTTGTAGGTAGAGAATTTCAGGTCTGAAATTCGAATCTTAGGAGTCACCGCCAAAACGCTTCTATCCAAGGTTATTCAGCTCGTGACGTCAAGTGTCATGTAAACATTACCGAGGAGCATGCTGTTCAATGGTGTAGTATCAGTCTTGCACTGGAAAAGCTTTTGTGTGGTGTTTATTGACGGTGTAAGAGTGATTTGTGTAGTTTTACGAGCATCTATTATGTATGGAAAACAAAACAGGTGTTGTTTTGTTCATGGTTATAAAAGTACTTCAGTCAGTACAGCTAACAAAATTTCTGTTACCGTTCCTTGAGATTATCAACGTATGAAAAAGTTGTTTCAGGCCCCTAGACGTAATATGCCGAAATCGCAAAGTGTGTTTTTCTATTATGAAGATCATCTTAATTCTTACTGTAAGTTTTATTATTCTTTTATAAGTGTTTACCATTCAGTTTCCATTTTGTTATAGCTTGAAGAGGATATGAAAAATTATATGCTTTTAAGTTAATAGGGGGAAATGTTATAATAAAAAAGGACATCGCTCCCCATATATTCGACTGTTAGCCAGACCGGAAACGAGCCGCACGAGCCCCGAAAATAAATGGCAATATATATTCATAGTACGTTTAGTAAGTTTAGGGTACATTTTTGATTTTACATTTTTATGTTTACAAATAGTATGTTTCCAACAACCCACTGTGATCAAATTATCAATGCTACGTTAATTTGATAAAAAAGTTCACTTATGCTGTTGCTTTTACGTTCCCATGTCCGCCGCGTTGAACCGCTCGTCGCTGTACACAAATTCCATAACAATGAAAATGCCTTCAGAAGTCATAACTCATAAGTATTTCATTTTTTATTGGCGTATTTTAATTCGCTTGTCACAAAATAAACGCAAACAACAAACTGATAAATTGACGGGCTCAGGCAGACGCGTGACGCGCTGACCCCAGATGTAAACAAGCGGCCATTTACAAGACACCTGACGTCATGGCCAATATGTTCGCGTTTTGGCGGTCCCTTTAAATATTCACATTTTTAATATTAAAAATACACCTTACGATCCACTTTTTCGAATTTATAAGCTGTCACAGCTGTTTTGTGGATTAGATGCTACCTATTAATATGCAATTGAATAAAATATAAATTCATGGCAAATACCCAATTGTAACAGTAATGCGGTTGAGTTTCTAACGCCGAGCGACGACTGAAATAAAAAGTACACTGTTAATTGAAATATATTACTAAGAATATTGATTAAAAAAGTCGGGAATATATATTATATATTCTTGAAAGAAACAATGCAATATTTGACATAAACGCTAAAGCCCGCATACAATTGGAGTCACAGGTTATCAATATACTAGTACTGGTTCAATTTTTATGGAACTAGCTATACGGGTTCTCCTGAATCTTAGAGTAATCAAGGAAAGTGTAACAGAGATCAACTAGATGTATAGATCATAAACATTTGATTAGGCCTCAACCGTATATTTAAAGTGAGAACTAAAATTTTTATTTTTGATTTTCTATTACTTATTATATGCATGCAATATGAACAGAACTGAAAGGTATAGTCTTACGTCGCGCAAGTGCGACTTTGAACATGACAAGAATTTCAGTATGTGACACCAATAATGGGTATGAGGGATATACAATGTTTCTTTTGTAATATAAGTATCTTAATAATTTTTCTTAAACTTTTTTGGTAGCATCCACGTGGCAATCAGCAGTAGAAGGACATATGAGACCCGTATAATCTGTTTTAAGTGCCACGTTAACAATAAGAACTAAATGTGCTACTACAATATCTAAGCAGTACTTCAGTCGACAAGAATTCTTGGAAGAACGACAATGAAGCTTGCCTGATATTTTTCAAGCTATGGCAGACATTCTCCAATAAAATTTTATGTCATTAGCATGAAAAGAAATCACGTGACCTCATCTGCCATTCATTTCATTCAAATGGGTGCTATAACACAGATGTAGATAAATTGATCTTTTGCAATATACCTATTGCTTATGACAGCATGTTGACGATGATGATATATAATATATGTCAATAACATACCTATAAATATCTACAAAGTGATAAAAACTTCTTCCTATACCTTCAATTGTATCATGAATTGATGCGTTCTGTATAGCAATACTTGCTTCTCCACCCCGTATATCCAGGAGCGCATTTCATCCCATAATGTGCCACACTCAATTTGACGCGCTTTTCATTTACAGTATAGACGTGCCTGCAGCCGGCGACGTTTTCCACATTTCCCTTTTGTCAGGCTGTCCGCCCACACTTCCATACACGTTGTGTTTGCCCTCGTTAATTTTGACAAGCATCAAAAACCACATTCAACCCTGAAAGTATTACCAGCTACTGGCATTTTGTTGAAATACGAAAACAGAAACAGGTCCTAAGACCTGAGTATTTTTTAGTTTGTACTAGTGTGGATCTTCATTTTGATATCGGCAGTAATATCACAAGAGAGTGAGAATAAATTGAAAATAATTTGACAGAAATTCAACAATGCGTTGCCCAGGAAACAGACACGAGAGACGGTAGGGCTCGAGTGCCTGTTGCAAATTTATCGAACAATCGAGTGGATTTTTTTTAAACAAACTTAAAATTTTAACGTTTTGTGATGTTTTATTATTATAATATCTTAAACGCAAACATGACAACTTGTTTTAAGTATTTTCTAACAACAAATTACCCTTTATTTGAAGAAAAAAATTGTTTTTAAGCAAAAATTCACAAAGTGCATAGTTGGCTATGAACTCCAGGTAACAATGCTTTGTTTTTATTGTTTTGAGAAATCTGACAGGTGTAAATCACATTTGAAATTGGTGTTTTTATGGTTGTTAATCCCGAAACCGCGGCTGCTATTGTTGCATTGCTTCAAGATGGAAGAACTGAGCGATATGTTGCCCAACAGTATCACATAACCAATAGCACTGTGCACTCTATTTTTATAGGTTTCTTGGAAACTGGAGCTTACACCAGACGACCTGGAACTGGTCCCCAACGAAGAACTACCGCTCATGATGATCGATTTATCGTCTTACAAAGTCTTCGAGATCGTCGTGCTACGGTTGTAGAGTTCAGAAATCGACTTCGTCACGCCCGGAATACCAATGTAAGCGAGCGGACGTTTAGGCGAAGACTTGGAGAAGCCAGTCGTAGACCTGAAACAGGTCCAGAGCTTCCTAGAAGTCGTCATGTTGCGCGACTTCAGTATACCAAAAATCAGGAGCAATGGGGTGAAAATGAATGTGGACGCGTTTTGTTTACCGATGAGTCCAGATTTAGCCTGCGGTCTCCAGATGGTCGTGAGAGAGTATGGCGAAGACAACAAGAGCGTTTTTTCAGAATGTACCTTCAGTCCCAGGATAGGTTACCAAGGGGGCTCAGTTATGGTGTGTGCAGGAATTTCTCTGGAGGCACACACAGAATTGTACATCCTTCCGAGAGGTTCCTTAACTGCTGCCAGGTACAATGATGAAATTCTCCAAGATCTTGTTGTCCCGTATGTTGATTTTATTGGACCTGACTTTCTTCTGATGCATGATAATGCCAGACCCCACACCGCGAGAGTCACACAACAGTACTTAAACGTATACGAGGGTGAATGCTTTCAGCGTCCATAATATAATAAGATAATATTTTGTCGGATAGATCGCTGTCTCTTGAAAAACACTGACAAAAAATTAATAGTCTGAAGGTTCAATTACACCTGTAATCTTTGTCAAAGACGAAGAACCTCAAAATTTGCCTGACACAAGCTCAAACAAATTTTTAAATTTTTTCAAGAGACAGCGATCTATCCGACAAAATATTATCTTATTTTAGTACTTAAACGTATTAAACATTCCTGTTATGGAGTGCCCAGCGATAAGTCCAGATGTGAACCCAAATGAACATGTTTGGGACATGCTTCGACGAAGGCTGCGACGTCGTGTTCCTGCTCCTTTAACTTTAAAGCTCTTTTAGAGGAATGGGAACGTATTCCTCAAGAGAACATTCGCCATTTGATTTTAGGCATGCCAAGGAGAATACGTGGATTAATTCGAGAACGTCGGGGCAACACCCGTTATTAAAAATGTCTCTTTACAGTTTTTGATAGCAAATTGTTTCAGTTTTGATTAATTTAACGTCCTCATGTATTAATTTCTAACAAAACAATTTTTCTTTTGAAGTAATCGTTCAGTTTTTGTTAAATAATACTTACAACATGTTATTATGTCTCCGTTTAAGATATTACAGTAGGTAATAAAACATCACAATTCATTTGTTTTAAAAAATTCAGCTGCTCCGTTTTTCTTGCCGGTGAGTGTATATTTTCATTGATCTTTTTATTGATTTCATCGAATGRAGACGAATTAAATCTTGTTACACACATTTTTAGTAAAGTTTGATGACAGACAATATCTGATGCCATACAAAGCCTACCTTAAATTATGCATGAAATCTGATTTAACTTATGAACTATGTTAAAAAATTCGACCCTCTATTATTTTTACTGTCTCCCATGGTTACCAAAATACGCTGGAAAACACAAGAGTTCTGGATACCCTGAACATCTTACTGTGCAAAAGACTTGTTTCTTTCAGTATGAATTGAAGCATGTAGTGAAAAGCAGAATTTTTCAATTGGAAAATCTCATCAGTAGCCCGAATAGCCCTATATTTGGGTGTGTGTTGTGCTTTGACGCCTCTCGTTGCAAAAAAAGACGAAGTTTTCGTTCCCTCGACCGATTAATTACAAAATATTGTCAAATATGACCCTCGCCTTTAATCACACGCTCCTAATCAATCAAAGTTGGCAAGTGGCAGTCGCTGGTGGTGTCAGAAATCCCGTCAGTAATTGATTAATCCGTTTTAAATAACCCGCGTCTCTTAGAAAAAGCGTCTTTCCTCGGAGGACGCGTTTATCGGACTTTTATTAAAAGTTCTCGAGTTTAATCGTTGGACATCTGCGAGTCATTACGTGGATTGTGTACATCCCGGTTGATGGATGCTCGTGTTTGCATCCAGCGTGTATTTTGTAATGCGTGCGTTTACCTGTGCTGATTGAGATGGATCGGGGCGAATGGGAGATTTCTTTCTGGAAAATCGCAACGGAAAACACAAACGATAGCGCTACGGGGCTGAAATAACAAACGGGGCATCGGTTTGCCTTATGCAAATTAGAAAAGTTTACATACAGAATGAAACTAGCGGCGCACACTCATAAAAATCACTCGCTACGCATTAATACTATTTATTAGACACCAATCAGTTTTATCTTTGCTGTAGAGGCAGGTAACATTTTATTTCGAAATAACAAGTCGTCTATCCTGATTAATTTCACTTGCAAATGTAGAATTCGTTGCAATAAAATTGTAAACTGCGTAAAATTAAAATATGGAGTTACTACATGTTATTTAAAAAAATGTACTTACTAGTGGTGACTTAATTGGTTATGAAAGACTTGTTTTCTTTGCTGGAAATATTCATCGTTTTTTCACATTTTAATGTGTTAAATTAAAACGTACCTTTTACTGCGCTAGGGTTAGGTATACGGTTCCTTATTGCACTGAAATAAGTCATTTTGAGTAAACTTATTTTAATTTAAAAGTAAATATTAAAGGTACAAAGCGTTACAGTTCAGATTATGTTTTCGATATTCATAAAGTACCAAGTACATATGAGATTTATTATGTAGGGACGGAAGAAGAAAAATGTCGGTCATAAAAACAGCAAAAAGGGCACAATTTTTTAAATATTTGAATACCTTGTCTTAAAAAATCTTCGAATATCAATATACAGGGTCGATACAAAGTATGGAATCAGCAGGATATTTCAGGTTCTTGCATTTTCTGGAATTTTTTCAGCTTCGTGTCAGCTCTGGGCGCAAGTTGCATTTTTTAATGGGAAAGGCTTATCATTGAAACTTTTTCCTGATTTCAAAAATATATCACACAATTTATTGCTTCTGGATTGAGAAAGATGTGACAAGAAACTTGGGTCTTGCAAAAACCTGCGGGATAAAAATCATATTCGTTATCGCTAAGTAAGAACAAAAACTCCAGCTAAAAATGCATGTCTATGCTGTGCTGTCTACACCTCAACCAACTGCAGATAGTACTATTTCGCTGTCATTACAGCTCATCAGTGCAGTTTATGTCTAGTGTAGACAACACGACATAGAACTAGTTTTGCATTACACTGACATGATGACAAAGCCACCTAGCTGCCTTAACGGGAACTACTTCCTAAAGGAAGTGACCTGTAGTAGTAAGTAGTTCCCGTTAAGGCAGCTAGGTGGCTTTGTCATCATATCAGTGTAATGCTGACAGATGGCATTGCCATCCTAAATTTGTACTTTCATCATACCATTGCTTTCGTATATAGCAAAACCAGTTCTATGCCGTGTTGTCTACACTAGACCTAAACTGCACTGATGAGCTGTAATGACAGCGAAATAGTACTATCTGCAGTTGGTTGAGGTGTAGACAGCACAGCATAGACATGCATTTTAATGTATGTTGGTTCTTGCCCGTCAGCAAAAAGTGCCGTGGGGACCTGCTGTCAAATTGAAGTATGCAGTTGCATGCCAATTTGTCAGGCTACAGGTCACTTCCTTTAGGAAGTAGTTCCCGTTAAGGCAGCTAGGTGGCTTTGTCATCATGTCAGTGTAATGCTGACAGATGGCATTGCCATCCTAAATTCGTACTTTAAAAACTCCAACTGTCTCCATTTTCCTCGTGACTGGTGACAATTTTTCATTCACTTTGTTAGTTGCAATCGCAATGCCTCAGTTAACTGAACATGATCGCATCGAAATTTTGATGATGATTGGTTATGGAGGTAGAAGGCGAAGTTATTCGGAAGTAGTTGCACTCTACAATGCAATTCATGAAAATTATGGGCCAGTTTTGACGAAACCGGCGGTGTTAAATCGTCAAAAGTTGCTGAGTGAGGAAAGTAGCTTGAATGTCCTTTTAGGTTTCGTAGAACAGCGTGCTCTGACTCACCATATTAGCAGAAGATCTGTTCAGAAAATTCTGAAAAAAGAGTAGTTTCATCCATACAAAATTCACTTACTACAAGAACTGAGCGAAGATGGTTTCGATCGTAGCCATAAAGAAAATTGTTTTCATTCTTTTTGTCCTTTGTCAGGCTCAATTATTGTATTTCTTTTCTTAATTCAGAAGCAATAAATTGTACAAGTGTGATACATTTTTGAAATCGTTTTCAATGCCTTTTGACCCCCTTCCCATTAAAAAAAATGCAACTTGCGCTCATATCTTGGAAAAAGAGCTGATACGGAGAGAGAGAAAATGCATTTTAATTATTCATAAGCCCATGCACAATTTCAGAAAAATCGGTCGAACAGAACCTGAAATATCCTGCTGGTTCCACACCTTGTAGCAACCCTGTATATGATGCTCTTTATTGGATGACTACTCATGTAATGCTGGGGAGCACTGTAATTGAAAACATCATTCGTCAACGAACGCCTATTTATTTTAACTTTCATCATAAGAAGCAAAATTTATACTTCAGATGTGATGTAGCACTGAGCTCTGGAAACATATTTCGCTGCAGTTGCATTTCCAGAATTGTTCTTGTATTCGTTGCTCGTGCTAAAGAATCGACCTGGGAAATCAAATGTCACCATGATTGAGTCACACATTCTATACGTCTGTCAACCGTGTAATTCGTTTTGTAACTCCTTTTTCTGGGTTGCTCCGCAGTACGATCAGAACTGATATACAGTACATCCTTCTTTCATAACCGGAAAAGTATTTCATAACTCGAGATCAAAATGATCATTAGTAACATAAATTGATGGAGTTTTCTCGAGAAAAATTATTTGAGTACGAGTTGTCTTTTAGAAAACAGACTAAATTTTCTGGTTTTCAGTTTGGAACATTACTTTTTACATATGATGCAGTGCAAAACTGAATATTTTCGTTTCAGATTACGATAAAAGTACAAACGCTTGCATTCCCCACATTATGTAATGATTGGATAAGCCGTAATATTTACTATAAATATGAATAATCTTTTGCGTGATAATTCGCTTTATCATGTTAATGCATGTTAAAAGTGATATTTAGTTAAAACTTGTCTAGCAAGCCAAGGAATCTTGAGTGATTGAAGTTGTATCTTACAAAGTGATTTGCGCTAAAGACTTATTATAACAAAAAAAATTTAGTATTTATTCTCTGAAGTTCGCGATCCAAACCTTACTATTTTAAGTCAATCATTTATGTTACTTATATCACATTCTGCTGATATTTATTGCTACAAGTTTATTTTACTTTGTATATAAGTATAATTAAGTCTTTTGCACTCCAGGCTCAATGTGACCTCATCATCGGGCCAAAGGCTACAAAATGAAAGGCGAAAATCTACGTACGATTGTCATCTGCACACCATTCTTAACAGATTACTAATTAGTCATTTCATCAGGTTGTTTTGCTCAATATTAATATCGGTTATTAATATCGAAATTGGGTCTTGCATCTAAAAGATGGTTTGCAACCAGTGAATAATTTTTTGCCAATTGTAAAGACTTTACTTACTTTTATTATTGGTTTAAAATTTCCACCTACACAGTTACAGTATTTGCGTAGTAATTTCTACACCCAACATTTATACATCATAGCACTACATATTTATTATTAAAAAATGCCTTTTCTAAATTATAAAATTTTCTTTATTTACTTTTTTTCGATATTTTGTCGCTAATGTTACTTGCATGAGAAATTGAATAATATTCTTTTTGCATTTGCTATAGCTTTTTTGTTGAAATCAAAGTAAATCAAAGCATGTTATTTTCAAATAGGAACTGCTTTATTTTTAGCTTATGATTATTTCTTGAGTAAACGTGCCGCTTTTGAATTTGTAATAAATTTTCGCCAACTTTTTCTGTTGTTATCTTTTGCGGTTATATAATACACATCACAAAAAACGTATTATCGTTTTCGCTCGTTTTATTCCTTTTAATTACACATTGTTCGTGACTCCCCTTACCGTAGTGTAACTGATATGAGACGAAGACAAAACAATAATCTCTTATTCTACCACGTGATTTCAATTCCGAGACTAGTAATTGCATTTCTCGAATTGTAATCCTGCGTAGCCTTAGGTCTCTCTGTTAGACACCCAGGATTATTGTTTACTCCGCGTATTGTGCTCAACCACGTACAATTCTTTCATATTGCCTCTCCTCCGGGGCATTGCAATTCCGCCAACATGAAGCTTCGGGCAGCTACACCTACATTCGGCAAGTTTAGAGCTTTAGGCAGGCAATGACGTAGTATACGTATTGATTACATTGTTACTAACACTTCTTGAATAATCAAGGACAGAATTGAGGAAAAATATGCCAGCCAAGTACAACTACGAGGCATGTTTTTTAAGTAAGTACCGTTTTGCGATTCCGCCGCCGCAGCGCTACGGTCGGCGTTCCGCGCATGCGCGCTGGTTACCTACATCTCTTGTCTACGCACTGACGCCATTACAGTTTGATTCTTCATTGTATACGTTGTTTACTGAGTGTTTAAGATGCCTCCGACAATCGTGAGTCCCGCCGATTGTGAAGTACGGGCTGTTATACGATTTCTTAGTGCTAAAGGCGTAAAACCGATCGATATTCATCGTGAGATCTGTGAAGTTTACGGACAAAACATTATGAGTGATGGAATGGTAAGGAAATGTGTGAGAGCATTTAAAGATGGCCGCACAAATGTGCATGATGAAGAACGGAGTGGGCGTCCTTCGGTCGTTAATGAAGATTTGGTGCAGAAAGTGAACGAAAAGGTGAGAGAAAACAGACGCTTTACAATTTCATCATTGTGCGACTGCTTTCCTCAATATTCTCGTAGTGTTTTGTATCGCATTGTGACCGAGAACTTAAATTACCGGAAATTGTGTTCACGTTGGGTTCCGAAAATGTTGACGGATTTGCACAAAACCCAACGTTTAGGCAGTGCATTGACTTTCCTTGAGCGGTACCACAATGAAGGTGAAGATTTTTTAGACCAAATTGTTACTGGTGACGAAACATGGGTGGCCTACGTCACACCAGAATCGAAACAACAATTCATAGAATGGCGACATTCATCATCACCCAAAAAAGTGAAGTTTAAGCAAACAATTTCTGCCCGGAAAATCAGGTGCACAGTTTTTTTGGGACAGAAAAGGAGTATTGTTAGTGGAGTTTCTGCCTCGTAATGAGACAATCAATGCAGCGTCTTATTGTAAGACATTGAACAATCTGCGTCGTGCAATCCAGAACAAAAGACGTGGCAAGTTGAGTAAGGGTATCGTTTTGCTGCATGACAATGCCCGTCCACATGTGGCTAATCGGACCAAAGATCTCATCAAATCTTTTAAATGGGAAACTCTAGATCATCCTCCATACAGCCCTGATCTGGCGCCCAGCGACTACCATTTGTTCCTGCACTTGAAGAAACACCTGGGTGGTCAGCGTCTTCAAGACGATAACGAAGCCGAAACATTTGTGATACAGTGGTTAACAAGTCAGGCGGCAGAATTTTATGAGGAGGGTATTCAAAAACTGGTGCCACGTTATGACAAGTGCCTCAATATTCACGGAAATTATGTAGAAAAGTAAATTAGTGTACAGGCTTTCATGCAAGATAAAATTATTGCGATATCTTTGCACGTCTTTTTTTAATTTCAAAACGGTACTTACTTAAAAAACATGCCTCGTATTTGTGAAATGAAGCGTATGAAGCCCAGAGCCAAGAATTATTCTGCAGTGCAGCAGCCTAATGAATGCACTGCGTATTAAATCACACAGCTAGACGCAAATGCTGTAAGCAAATTAATAAATCTAATTCGTCTGAGATGTTTACTCGTACTAATTCAATTAGCTTTTAAATAAGGAGCCCTTTGAAATCAGATGTAAGGAGAGCTGTTCTTAACTTGTTTGTGTAATCTGTTAATTCCGAAGTTTGATTTAAATCAGGCAAATACACACATGCTCGAACTAATCTACTTACTCCTGTATCTGAGCAGATACCCTCCTTTGATCTGTTTGTTTGCTAGACCTGCAACAAAAAATGTTCATTTATTCAATATTCTTTCCACTGATCTGATGATTAAAGATCTTCTGTCCGCTACCATGCTGTACGAGCAATATCAAAGTACTTTCTGTAAACATAAGTCACTCAATTACTGTTACACGTGATTGAAAAGCACATAAAAGCAACTCGCCACATTTTAAAATACAATTTTTAAATTGCAATAGATTGATCCAATTTGACGATTTTAATAAAGGTATTTTTATGAAATTAAAATCAGTACTGACACACTTAATAAACACTTGTTTACTGGAGAACATCGTTCCCAGCGCATGGAAAATTGCAAAAGTTTTGCCGGTGTCAAAAAAACGATGGTGGCATCTTTTGATGAACTGCGTCCAATTTCGCTTTTGCCGGTAATGTCGAAAGTCTTGGAAAAGATTTTGGTGCGACAAATAAAGGTCACCTGGATAAATACGATATCTTACCTCTCAGACAATCAGGATTTCGAGAAAGATATAGTTGTCTTACTGCACATCTTGATTTGATTGATGATATCATTCGTGAAGTTGATGTTGGAAATATCAGTGCACTTATTCTGTTATACTGTGACGGATTTCGCTGGATCTGAAGAGGGAGTTATTACGTCTGGGGTGCCTCAAGGATCTGTGCTTGGACCTATTTTATTCTGTATATACACATGTAACTTGTTGTCTTGTGTGCGGTACGGTATGTATATGCTGATGACACCCAGGTCCGTTTTTCGTTTCCCTCTAGTAATATACATTTCGCAAATAGAATGATTAATGAAGATTTAAAGCAATTGCAACAAACTTCTTTGCTACATCAACTTAGTTTGAACGATTTAAAGCGCTGTGTACTGATATTCGGTAAACACAATAAAGAACTAGCAGACATGGGCGAATCGAAGGACCTGGGTTGCCATCCCTGGACCCTTACAATTTCCCATTTAGCTGGTTAATTATGTGTGTACACCTAAAAATTGTCTTATTTACAAAATTATAAATACTTTAAAATTAATAGACAAGTGTATTTCACAATTTTCAGCGAGAACTCATATTTGATCCTTGCAAACGACCTTCTCTAATAAGTCGTTGTGAAATGGTTTCCAAGCTTAATCGAAGCCATGTGCGTTTTGAAGCTGTAACTGCAACATTCTTGTTGTTACGAATCGTTGTCTTAGGGCGGATATAGCTTTAAAAGACTATCTTGGTCAGGATGAGTCATAACACGATTTCTACTTAGTTAAGCTCTTCTACCTTTTTCTATAAATATTGTTCAACTAACTACTGGTTTATGGAATCACATCGGAAATTTTCATATATTCGGTGATAACTCTAACTACCAAATTTCTAAATTTACATTACATTTTAACAATTAATACAAAAAAAAAACTAAAAATCCATCCGAACTCACATTTATGAAAGTCAATTTATTTAATATAAGTTTTAGGAATCCAGTAAAAGCATTATCAGCACGAATTAAAACCAGGTGTGTTGTTAAAAATGCAATTAAATATATTTCAGTTTATTTAATTTTTTTGAGAGCAATGCACTGGCGATCTAAGAAGGTTGGCTTGACGCATAATCCTGAGGCATTTGTCATTCTGAGTTTTAATATTGTTAGTTATCCATCGAGTCTTTTTCCCTGGGGAGTAAAGATTACTACAATTGTATCTTTAGCACCTATACCTATGAACTCCCAGTTTAAATTTCTAAAACTTTTGGTGTGAGAAGTTGAAACTGTACTAAAAGCGCATTTGATATGTGTTAATTCTGAATCAGAAATCGTGCTCCTACTAGTAGAACCTTTAAGGTGAAATTTATGTTTCTTTGGTACTTCGTATGATATCATTATACATTATGTGGATCACGGATATTTATTCTCCGAAATGAAATGTATCAACTCATTTTTTGTTAAACGCGAGAGCGATGCAACTGAATGCGCCTCACCTAACTGAATTCATTAATAACGGAAGTAGTAATAAAGGGATTTTGTATGATCAGTGTACATAGAAAGAATATAAATAATTTGGGTCTTTATTTCACAAAAGATGTTTTAACTCACCTTGCAAAAAATCCACGAAGATTATTCATGGAAGAAATACTTTATTAATTACTTAAGTACCTATATCTTATAAACATTTATTATTTCTGTTTATGTTGAATTATATCCTAAAAGTTTGGGTGTTGATATAAGCACGGAACTACGTTTTAGTAATTTCGTTACTAAAAAATTGAATATTGCGTACGTTAGCTTGAAACAGCTGGCTCCTTATCGCCATATCGTACCCACTAACTTGAAAATAAAGCTAACGGATGCAACGGTCTTATGTCAATGAACTATTGCGATCTCTTGTATGGCCCCTGCTTAACCCGGGCAGATGTAAATCGCATTGAGCGTTTGCAAAAGTCTTGTTTGAGATTTATTTACGGAAATCGAAAATTTTCTCGGATTTCACACAAGTTGATTTCTGCATGATGGCTGAAAATGGCCCATAGACTTGAGTTACACGCGGCGTGCTTATACTTTTCAATTATGTTTTTCAAATGTCCACCCTACCTGTGCAACAAAATCACTTTTCGTACTGATGTGCATTCTTTGAACACTAGTTTTCGTGGACTCTTGTCCCCCCCCCCCTTCCCCTCCCTGGACACTACACTTCTTTATTCATTCGATCTGTTACTTAAAACATCCACAAAATGTTTAATAGTATTCCAATTCAGATGTGTAAATGTTTGGCATGACTCGTCAATTAATATTACCACTACCACACAATCTTAATAACCAATAGGATCTTCTAAAAAAATCAAGGTAGAACTCAGACATTTTGTGTTGCATTTTACATTGAAAGTGAAAAGAAACCAGCAAGTTGATCGCCTGTGCTTTGGAAGAAATCACACGACGATTAATACCGACTCTGTCCAAGTGAGTTTTCCGCGAAATAGTTTTAGAGTGGTCAGGGATTTGGGATCTAATTACCGGTGGATTGATGGATTTTTTTGTGCCAAAGGAAAAGTTTTCGCGTGGAAGTTTCGGGGTGGCCGTAATCCGTTTACTATGCCGTTTAACTTAGTGGTTTGAGAAGCGTTAAGTTCCAAATTTGTGAGCTAATAATTCAGGACCGTAGCCAGAAGAATAACTTAAGATAATGTTACTGAAATACTTACTTGGCTTGTACTGTACCTACATATAAGAGTGCATTTCAGGGAAATATTTCTACATAATCATATTAAGATATTAAGATTCACTTTTTTATTATTTAAGGGCTCTCTATGAATGCCTAAAATTTGTTTCATTTGCTTTAGTAACTTCAGAAAATAACAAACAGAAAAAATATAGATGACAAATATGATACATCTGGGCTTTTATGTCAAACCCTTTACATAATATTTATCTAGTTGATGTAAAATTTAAATGGATATAATTATTGTTATTACAACTTTATCAAAATTCTCGTCGGTTTGTACCTTTTTCGGTTTTGTCTTTTATTGCACTGAAATAAATAATTCTAGATTGTGAGTTAAAATACTATATTTTTTCTAAACGAATATGTAAATGTGATAAATGTAATGTAAATGAAACATTTTTTTAAAGGTGTTCAAGATATCCTTTCAATCTCCATCGATTTCGTATGTGTTATTCAACATAGCTCTAACTTGTTTTGAGAAATCGGTTGAATACTACATATTCTCCAATAATCATTCAACAAACACTGATCGATCAACGTAGCATTGTTTCTAACTAGGACATTAATAATGTTTTATTTAAAAAAGGTAAATCTTATGAGGGTCATGTCATATTTCCTGCACATATCAAGCTGGCACTGAACTGGCGATGGTGATGTTTATTCAATAACATTAATGTAATAAATGCTCAAAATGTCGCCCTCCGCTGTTTTCACAAGCTTGAATTCGTGGCCAAAACGATCTTTTAACATGCATTAACATTTCTGGAGTGATGGATTTACATGCATCACGTATTTTATTTATTAAATGTTCTACACTTTCGATTGGTGTTTGGTATACTTGCTCTTTTACCATTCCCCACAGAAAAAATCCAAAGGAGTAAGGTCCGGGCTTCTCGGTCAAGGATTAATTGAACCCCTTCCTATCCATCGGTTAGGCAAAACCAAATCAAGATGGTTTCGCACTATTCTATCATAAATGCGCAGGTGCCCTATCTTGTTGGAACCATAGATCTTGTCTTACTTGTAAGTTTACATTTTGGAGAAGTACCTTTAAGGCCTGAACCAATTGCAAGTGATACGGATGAAATTGATTGCCTTTAATTATTCGGTGTACTGAAGACAGACTAATACCGGCTGCTCTTGAGACTACCCTTTGACTAACATGAGGATTTTCGTCAATCATTTCCAAAACTCTAATTTCATTGTCAGGGCCTGTTGGTGTTCTTTCTCTTGACTTTTCCAGTGGTCGCCAGTTTGTCCTTAAAGTTTATTCAAGTCTCTTGAAAATTGTATCAGCAGGAGCTCTTCAATTTGGAAAACGTATAAACGAGCAGCAGCGGAAGCATTTTTCTTGCATTCACCATAAATCAAAATCATATCTGTTTTTTCATCATTTGAATAGGTGAATTTTGACTTTTAATATATACAGTGACAGGAACCATAGCGCATAGCCGTCATGGATTCCCAATTTATTTTTAAAATATTACCATTATGTAAAATAACCACATTGGCCATGAGAATGTAATTTGGGTTGCATTTTTAATTTCGTCAGGGTTATTATTATTCGTGAAACATCCTGTATAGAATGTAATAAAGATTACATTGAAAAATTAAATTCTTATTAGTATTGCATTAATAATTTTGACAAACAATATTCTTAGGGTTTTTGACTCCCTTGTGTATGCCCTTGTATACAGCATAAGTCAGTTTATTAGTGCATTATTTACCATTTTACTGTGATATCTATTTGAATGAATGATTAAAAAGTTGCTATGAGTACGGCCCTGTAAATGGTGTTTATTTTATAAACCTGCAGAGCGACAGATTACCGATTTTTTCATGCATAACGTATACCTATAATGCTCTAATAAATATTCCATAAAGAAACGTCTCGGCTGTCGTTTCGCTCGAGTATTTGCATTGCCGGCAAACACAATTATTTTTTCGATAGAACCCTTTCAAGCGTCGCCCTTTAACCCCTCCTCTCAATTTTCGCACACCTTAAGCCCCAATTTAAATTCATATTAGAATTCTGCCCCGCTTCGCTGTTGACAGCACGACGCAAACGTAATGGATACAAAAGAAGGAGGTCCGTTAGGAGCGGTTGACAAATAATATTGAAKGCCTCTTTTGGTAAATTTGATTCCGGACTGTGGTAGGTCAAGAATCCAATAAAGGTATCGGTAGTGCACGAGTCCAATTGCGAAGTTTCCTAAAGTTTCAGTTGTTTTGCTCTCCGTCGCTGCTATTTGGAGCAAGTTCAGCGCGTCTTTTATGTTGATTTCTTGTTGTCTGGAAGAATTTGAAGGCAATGAAAATATACTGTCCGATAAAATGAACCGTGCCTTTCATATGAAGATTTCTCTTGGAATATTTTAATCAAGAATGTCGTAGCAAAACTACAGAGTCGTCAAATTGAGTATTAATAATTTTATCTTGCAAATGTAAACATCCAAAATAATGCAGAGGTTTAAGCTAACCTTTAGAACTTCGTGAATTTTTGTGAATCCCCTCAGAATTTGAGGGATATAATACAACAATTACAAGTAGACTCATTCTGCCCATTTAGTTATAGTTCAACACAACACTTTCCTTATTTTTAAAAGGGCTGTATAATTTAGTTAGAAAAATCTCTGGGCTATATTTGGAGGCTTAGTATTGATAATTTTTGTACCTATTTGCGAGCAGCAAAGCTGTTTTTGGAGTGAGGTTAAATTGATCGTAATAAAATGTTATTGGCGAATTTGGTAACTTATAGAATGAAGTATTTAGGTGAAAAAACGACTGGTATCAAAGGTATCTCGTTAATGAGATTTTCGCCTATTTTGTTAAATAAAATAATAACTTAAAAAATCGATAACATGAAGGGCCGTGCAACAATAATATATGTGATTAATTTAGTACAGACATTGTCTCAGTTTTGAGGAGATTTATCAGTATACTGTATTACTTGACAAGTTTGCAGGTTAATAAGTGAGTTGCCAGTCTCCACATTTGGTTCGTTTTTGTGTACAAAATAGATGATTACGTCCAGTAGAATTAGTCCTGAAAAACTCTTATTACGTATTCTATGTATAACATTTTCACGTTTAGTGGCTAAGATACCCTATTTCTTCTTTTTACACTAAGATTTTATAGAAAACGTCTGTTTTTATATAAATTAGGATCTATATCACACTTACTTTAAATTTTTTTGGAATGGAAAGAATAAATACAAGAGGTAAAAACATTTTTAAAGCTGATGACCGGTGTGTCTTAACAAGTCCTACATTTAGTCATGTTTTCCTTTTGTGTTTTCGTTTTCTGAGCGACGCATATAGAACTTCTTTACTTCGCACTTTCCTTTAACTGGTACATTTTACTTCAAGGAATTATGTGGGTTTTGAAATAGCTCAAACTAACACGAGAAAAGTCTTTTTGTTTACACACCCATGTAAAAATAAATAACAAAACATAAAAAGCTGTAAATTGATTATTAACGAGATTTTCAAATTAGCATTATAATGTACGTTACCTGAATTTTTAACTCTATAATATATGATAAACATTTAGCTTCAAACGAGTCCATAACTGAAATCTCGAACTTTCTTAGTCTCTTCATCATATCTTGCGCATAATTCATATGGATCCTGTTCGATGTTTTGTCCCATTTTTCTCAAAATTGGTGATGTTCTTGGCTTTATCTCTTTTTTTTCTGGGTTGGCACTTTACATGAGACCAGTATTTTTCAATAGGGCTTAAAAAGCATTTACATTATTCAATCGAGTTGATCAAGTTACATGAATAGTACCGTTCTGATATTTCTTATGCTTCGCTAGTAAGTGCATTTGCAACTCTCAATATTCTGAAATGGTGTGAAAGGCGTAAATTAAATGACGCAATTTTCCTATTTAAAATCATAAATAATTTGTGTGATTGTATTAATGTGCTGGGTGCAGTTTCTTTTGTGGTTCCGGCTTATAGTAGTCGTTCGCAAAATACATTCTACATTCAGCAGCGAAGAACGAACCTAGCAGTGAATTCTCCCGTCAGAAGAATGTGTGTTTTTGTAAATAAACTCGATTTTTTGGGCATCTTTTATGTTTCACTTGCGATTTTCAAGAATTCTGTTAAAGGGTATTTAGCTTTTAAATCAATTATTTAGTTAAATATTTTTGCATTTCAATTAATTATGTTCTTGGTGATTTGTGAAAATATATAATGTGGGTGAGTTATATGTAATTTTGATTTTTTTTGAATTGGTATCTGTAATTTGGCAAGAATGCATGTTAGTGACATAAATAAATAAAATAAAATATGCATGACAATCCAAAAAAATTGCAACCCCAAAAAAAATTGAAAATACGTACGGTTCTGCCGGTTGGTGTCTTCCAGCGAAGGGTGTCCGCGCGACATGCACAACGTGAACATCTCGGGCAACCGGCCAGGGCTGTACTGACGGCGCGATCACACCCAGCGTCCCGACGCCGGCGGTGTCATGCGTCGATTGCAGGACCCGACACAACGTGCACGTTCCCGATCCCCAAATAATGGACGTTCGACGACTGTTTTCGTTTGTGCCTCAACAATGGGAGTATCTGGGCCGTAAATGGGTTACCCAGAAGAGAGAGAGGGAATATTCAGCGAAACAATGGGGTGCAGTTTTCTTTGAGAGACGAAAAATATAACGTAAATGAGCGCTACTATTTTGCCCAGGGTCTAGGAATATGCACAGAGAGAACAAGTTTTCAGAAAAATCAAAGTACTGCCACGGTATTGTTGAAAGTCCTGGACGATATGATAAGAGAGCGTGATAAGGGCAACTGCACGACTCTCGTTTTACTTGATTTTTCTAAAGCGTTTGGCACAATCGATCATGAGCTAATGTGTGCCAAATTGTCTTACTTGGACTTAATGTAATCGCATGTAGATTTTTTGTGTCCCTTTAAAAAAACTATTCCAAATAGTTCGAGTTAATGACCTTCTTTCTGATAAATTGCCTGTTACTAGTGGTGGGCCCCGAGGGTGTACTGGGACCCCTTCTATATTTAATCTATACTTCCGATATATTTTGCCGTGTTAAATTTTCAAATATTCTAGGATATGCTGATGACACTCAACTGTACCTGCCCTTTAAGATGTGCGACACAATTACCGTTTGCGAGCAGCTTAATTGCGATCTCGACTCCATCTCTAAATACAGCGTAGACCACAATCTTAAACTAGATGCTGATACATGTAAGGTCATTGCGACCTGAATACAACAATCTGATGCGACAGAAGGTTAGATTTTAATAGTTTGCTAATGTGCTCTCTAAATATTAAATCGATGTCGATGAAACACCCAGACATTTTGCTGATTCTCAAAATTGCAAAAATACTTCCCTAATGCCTACAGATAAGCTTAATCACTGACGTTTAGATTTATGACAGAGACAAAGAATGGTATATTTATTTGGATTAATTAATAAATTATCTTATAAAGATTTAGGTTTTCCCATCTTTAAAAGACAGAATAAATCCTTAAATAAAKAATCTGCCCTGGTCAGTGCACTCTCACCCTGCGACTAGTTTCTCCCTGTTGGGGTTCATCAGGTAGGGGTAGAGAGTAAACTGACCATGGCAGACCGTCGCCTATAACCGCGGCGGGCGGACTGGTTGAAAGGAGAATAGGAGGGCTGATGCCCTCAGTGCCATCTATGCGGAACTCTGCGAGCTAGGCGGTCTATAACTCTGATAGACACCTACCTAGTGCAGGTTCCTAGCGATGACTCCGGGGAGGCTCCCCGTATAGCATTGATTAAATAAATAATCTGCCCTGGTCAGTTCACTCTCACCCTGCGACTAGTTTCGCCCTGTTGGGGCTCATCAGGCAGGAACCTGCACTAGGTAGGTGTCTATCAGAGTTATAGACCGCCTAGCTCGCAGAGTTCCGCATAGATGGCACTGAGGGCAGCAGCCCTCCTATTCTCCAGAATAAATCCTGTATCTTCTAGAGGTATTTACAGCATTAGCACAGAATAGATCCTTTAAAATCAGGCTTAATAAAATCAGGTTTTTTCACCCCCTGAAGAATTCCCGTCTTTAATAGATTTTTGTTTCAGAATGTTGCTCTTTCTCATTTAATAGTGTTGTCTATAAACAGTAGTTTGGTGTATCTATGATGGGCAAGGCTTTCCTTATGATATTGCGAATTTGAGTAATATTTACAAGTATATTTTGGCACGGAATACCAATAGATAAAATTCCTAGTTTAAATAGTTGGCATATTATACTTTGACCCCGTATGTTACGGTTTAAAACTAAATATATGTGATTTATAATGTGCGAAAACAGATTTTTTTGCCATGTTTACGTTGATATTGCCTGTAAACTCTCGCTGTATTACTAGATCCCGAAGAAGGAATAAATTAATTCTGAAAGCTTGGATTTCTACAAAAAAATCATCTATTATACCCGAAAATAAATTATAAAATTTCAATGAAGACATTTGCATTTCAAGTAACTTCACGGACTGCAAGTATCTTCGTCAGTTAATTTGTCTGATTAAGTCTGCACTTACTTCCTTTAAACCTTGATTAACAACAACTATCTTAACCCCCAAAGGTTTGATACGCTATAAAGAATGAGTTTTTCCCGATAACCATTATGTGGACTTGATACTTGGTACATGTCTTCAGTCTCGCAAAAACTTAATATAAATTAAAGTTAACTAATCAAAATCGTTCATTTTAAATCATGATATGAAACAGCTACTTACTCAAACTTTAGTTCTTTGAAGATTTGACACAGAGTCTCAAAGCACACTGGAGGTTACTTTATAAGCAGCAGGCGTACACTTTTTAAGAACTATGTATTGAGTTGCTTTACTTATCTTGCCCTCTAACAGCTGTGTTCATTTTTCGTATAGGTACATCACCAACCTTGCCTTCTGATAGCTGTATTCATTGTCCATCTAGGTATATCTCCAAGTTTGTCCTCTAATAGCTGTATTCATAGTTTATCTAGGTATATAATCAGGCTTGCCCTCTAATGACTGTATTCTTGTTCATATAGGTACATCACCAAGCTTGCTCTCTAATAACAATGAAGGGTAGTTCTCATTTAGTGATAAAAGTTAAGACATTAACTATAACTTTATTATTATTTACAATATGTTGCCGTAAATGTAAAAAATGGCAACACTATGACACCATAGTCAACGATAGTTTACATAAAAATATTAATTTTACGTTTCGTCTATATCTATTACACACAAAATTATTATCTTTTGAGACCTAATATTAAATAAGCATGCACTTCGATTATAGATAGGTATATGAAATTAAACTTATCTTTTCTTTATAGGAACGCCAATGGAAGCGGCTACGTCTATAATCTTCTAATGGTAAGTAAATAGCCACTTTTTTCGAAGCGTTAAAATTTGAAAGCCCGTAGAAGCTTCAGCTGCAGCTGCTTCGTTGCTAATTAAGACGGTTTCACCAAGGTAATCGTTCTGAAAGCTGACACAATGCGCACGGCAGCAGACTCAATCGAACGCGGTGTATAACGCAGCGATTCCTCCAAATGAAAAGTTCGATTTGGCCTGATTGAAACTGGCCATTACGTTGGAAAATTGGAATCCGGCAGGCTAAGCTGATTAAGGGCAACGAAAGCGTGTTGTGTTTAAATTCAAAGCGGCCGTGATACCGTGACGAACACCGAGGGATTTCGGGCCAATTACATATCCGAAAGTAATTCACTTAGACGGAGACATCTATATTGCACGGTGGCTTGCGTCCGGCCGTTCGTCTTCAGCTCATTTATAAAGCGTCCAATTACGTTCGAGCTGAAGAATGTCGTTTTACTGGCGACGTCGGGTATATCCAAGCGGACGCCTGGTGGACGCCCAAGTCCTCAAAGAAATACGCGAACATATTTGCCTCGATTAAGGAAAAGAGCATTCTTTAAGGTAATACCTTAGACTATGGTGCAGATTGAATTTGAGAGATGTCGCCACTGTTCGTAGAGCTCGTCTTACTGAAGTTTTTCACCGGATATGAAGTCAATTAATTTTCCCGTTGGCAAAAAAGTACCTCCTATTTTTAATGTAGCTGAGGGCATGAAATATGTAACGTAAACATTATTACGTATTTTTATTACATTCCCTATGTATATAATGTATATACGAGCCCAGTCCCATTTCATTTGGCCCAGCTGCATTTTTTTTTTAATTTTTTGTATTTAATGGACAGAAGTTGCAATGCTATTATGAAACAGATATTTAATTATTTTTCACTACAACTTTTGAAACATTTTCCACTTAATCAATTATTCATTTGTCTAATTCAAACATTTTATTTCTACTGAACTACCAAGTTGAAGCAAATCATAAGAAAACCTGAGTTACAAACAACCGACTTAATCTATTTCTTCAAAGGCTACCATTGAGTAACATCACCTTTATTTTTTATGACAGCGGTTATCCTTCTTGGCATTGCATTAACTAAATTTTGTGATGTGAACTTATCTAATATAAATTGAAGTTTATGCCTTAATTTCATAGTGCGCCAAAGAGTTTCTATAGCATTTCTCAGGACTACTGGATACCCATTTTAAAAGTGGAATACTGTTGTCAGTGAACCACTGTAAAGATGTTTTGGATACAATAAAATCATTTCCTAACGTCAATGACTCGTCCCTAATGGGTAGCGAAGATTCACTTAAGATATTAAGATATTTTTCGGTGTTCACAATGTCCTCAATGAAATGTAGTTTTCCTACTCCTCTTGCAGACATTGATCCGCACACCATAATAGCTGCCGCAAATTTAACTTTTCTATTCAGACAATCTGGATGATAAAATTCAATTTTGCCGAAAAACTCGGCTGCGACACAAACTTCAAATCTAGACTCGTTTCATTGTTCGGGAATCCAAGTTCTTTTGCTCACTTCAACCGATTTTTCTTTTGTTACGTTGTTAACAGTGGCTTTTCCTTGGCCTAGTCAATAAAAACACATTTTTGTTGAAAACATTTCAAAAGTTAGAAACAAAAGATTTTACCTTGTAAGTTCCAAAACCCAATCTTTGTGCTTCCTGGTGACAGGTGGATCTTGTAACATATCTTCCTACACCATCACGCCAAAGTGTGCTTAGTTGAATGTAGTTTGCCCTCCTGTTCTGTTTAATTATTCGTTTCAACGCCCTCCGACCAGTATCAGTAAGTGCACTTTTTTCACATACTTCTGTTTAGGCTCGACATTATTGCTTGATTTTAATAACTGCACTACTTTGCGAACAATGTATCTTGACAAACCCAATAACTGTCCAATTTCTGCACTGGATCTGACACATTTATATAAACGAATAATAATTGAACGAATGTTCGGATTAATAACTTTTTTCCAGTCACTTTTTAATTCTTCAATACAAAATTCTATAATTGAAACTACCCAAAACGCTTTTGACGTCTGCTGTCAAGTAAACAATATCTCTTAGTTACGCGATATTGCACAGCCACCTCAAATGTTACATTGACCTGTATGCAAACTTCTGCAAACAAATATAGACAGAAACCAGGATTCGGCCTAAATAGTTAGTATGTTTTTACTATACAATTTTAATTATTGAGAACAGTTCAATTGTGCGTAAAAATTAATATACCATAATTTAGAGTAACTATTTATAATACAAAAAAAACTCCAAGAAGCGATTTTATTTAAAATTTTAAACGAGAACAAAGGAGAGAGAGAGAGAAAAAGAGGGAATAGTGACTCAGTTGACGTATAGGAGCTAGATGTTGTGTGCAATATACATGGGCTTAGCTAGGGGGGGGGCTTAGGGAGGCTAAACCCCCCAAAACTTATTTAAATAAAATATTTCTCAAGGTTTAAATATATTAATTTATTTATATGTATTCACTTTAAATTTTAATGAAATACGTTAAAACTGCCTCCACTGAGAAGTTCAACTTCAATATTTAATGTTTTATTACCTATCGTAAATAATTTTACGATCAAACGAACTTACCTGTGAAGTTCGATCGGAATTATATTAGGCATCTCGCTCGAAGAGATCACTGTAATTTCACTAGTAGTACCGCTAATTGTCGCTAGGTGGATCACAAGGTTTAAAGAGAACAAAATTCCTGGTTCCGTGCTGGGCAACCCGGAGCCACTTCCGCACCACGTTATTCGCTTAAAACACTTTTCAACATCACAAGGGATAAACACAGGGCAGGGAGGGAGTGATCTCTTCGAGCGAGATGCCTAATATAATTCCGATCGAACTTCACAGGTAAGTTCGTTTGATCGTAAAATTATATTACGGCATCTCGCTCTCAAGATCACTGTAATTTCACTAGTAGCAGTTTAAAGAACCTATGTTGCAAAAGTCTAAGAGCACAGCGGAGAGAAAAGAGGAGAACAAATTACTCTAACTGATTTTAACTAAACATTAATCAGATATATTTGTCCAATGGTAAATCAAAAAACATATGTAAGCAACTTAAACCAATAATAATAAAAATAATCAAGTATACATAATTCTTTTAAGAGCCATTTAGCATAAACGCAGTAAAATTTGGGCTTGTTACAGGTCGATTATAGAATTGTGCGAAGGTAGTAGATCTTTCGGACCATCCAGCTGCCTTCCGGATGGAATCTATATCTAGTCCTCTGCGCCGAGCTGCTGATGTAGATGCATGCCTGGTTGAGTGTGCTGAATAAGTTGTTGTGTCTATGCCTGCTGCTTCCAAAGTTCTTTTGATCCATCTTGATAGACTTTGTTTGGAAGCCCTACAAAAAGGTCTACGAGTGCTTAAAAATAAATAATCTTCCTTCTCTCTAATTGATTCAGTGATTTTTAGATAGTCACATAAGCAAGTTGCTACACATAAAGCAGGATTATCCGTAAAAAAGGGTAATTCTAGACAAGGTTGAGGCCTGCCTGGGGCTGAAGTCTTAATAAGATCTGATATTAAAATAGTTACGCCCTCTGATGATCTGATAATCCCAGATAATTTAATTAAAGACAAAGTCTGCATGCGTTGAGCTGTAGTTAATGCTAATAATGTAATTAACTTTTTTGACAATTCCTGCAAAGGTAAATCTTGATTTGGAACTTTAGTTGCCAACAAATCTAGAACCCTCTGAGGGTCCCAAGTGAAAGAGTACCTGCATGAAGCTGGGCGTAATCTTGCAATACCCCTAAGGAACCTCTTAACCTCAGAATTATGGCTGATGTCAACCCTTAGAATAAGAGATAAGGCTGAACGGTGGGAATTAAAAGTTCCATACTTGCATGCAAAATTATCAAAAATATATTGCAAAAATAATATCACCTCCGACACTGATGCTGCAAAAGGATCTGTTTGCTGTTGAGCACAAAATTTCCACCATAGTTTGTAGGTTGTTTCATACTGCTTTATAGTTGCAGCTGATAAGGAACTCATCATAGTTGAAATGGCATTTTCTGGAACTCCTTTTCCTAAGAACGCCTGCCTGATAATAGTCCGGCAACCAAGGTAAGGGATGATGAGAGTGGATGAGTCCTTCTGAAAGGAGACGAAAGCATGAATTCATCTGGACCCAGAAAGACTGGCTCTTCCTTTAATAATTTATTAAACAGAGGGTACCATGGCTGCGAAGGCCAAAATGGTACAACCATGATACCTTCCGCTCCCTCTGATACAATCTTATTCAGGGTTCTAAGTATGAGGGCAAAAGGAGGAAAAGCATAAAAGAAAATGTCTTTCCAAGGATACGTAAATGCATCAGTACCTACAGAATCAGGATCTAAATGCCACGAATAAAATTCAGAACACTTGGTGTTAATTCTTGATGCAAAAAGGTCTATAGAAGGAGTGCCAAACTTATTAATAATTATGTCAAAGAAATAAGATCCCAATTCCCATTCTGTTTCAATAGAAATCTTCCTCGATTCGAGGTCAGCCTGAATATTATCTTCAGATTTTATGTAAGCTGTAAGTAACCATATATCTCTACGTTCACACCACTGCCAAATTCTTTTTGCCAAATTTGATAATTCTGGGTATTGTATACTACCCATCTTCCTAATGTAGGCCAGAGCTGTTGAATTATCTACTCGAACCAGAATTCTGCAAGAATTAAGTTTAGAGGCAAAACACTTTAGACCAAGGAAGACTGCAAGTAATTCCAAATAATTTATGTGTTTTTTGGCATCATCCAAATCCCACCAGCCATGGGTAGACAGGTTACCAGTAGATGCACCCCAACCTGTAGTACTAGCATCCGTAAAAATCTCCATATCGAAAAAATCCTGATTCAAGTTGTGACTGGAAGACAGAATGTTCTTCTCCCACCACACCAAATCTTCAATTAAATAAAAAGGAAGTTTCATAGATTTATTAAAATTTTGTTGTGATAATTTTAATGCCAAAAACTTTTCTCTTTCTAGGCTTCTAGTGTACAGTAAGCCATATCTGACAGCTGGACAAGCAGCAATTAAAATTCCAATAAACTGAGCTAATTCTCTGATAGTACAACTTTTACCTAGAAGATTTTTAAAATGTAAAACCCTAGAAAGGATCTTATGACGTTTTGAATCTGGCAAGCTTAAGGACATGTCCATGGAATCAAAGATAAACCCCAAAAATTTACATTGTCTAGAAGGGACTAATCTACTTTTTGTATAATTAATAATAAATCCCAAGGATTCTAGGAGTGAAACTGTATAACTGACATGTTTCGAACATTCATCATAAGAGTCTCCAATAAMAAWAAAGTCGTCTAAATAGACAACAACTGTAATACCTAATCTACGTAGATGAGATACTACAGGCTTCATCACTTTAGTAAAGATAAAGGGTGCTAACGAAAACCCAAAGGGAAGGCAAGTGAATTCATATAGTGAATTGTTGAAAGAAAATCTAAAAAATTTTCTGTCCTTATTCAGAATAGGTATCATATAATATGCGTCCTTTAAATCTATAGATGCCATATAGGAGGAATGATGCAATAATCTGCTTACAGTTCTATAGTCCTCTAGTTTAAAGTGACTTGGATTTACATAGGCATTAAGGTTCTTAAGATTTAAAATGAATCTCTTTTTTCCATCAGGTTTAGTGACCAAAAAATAAGGCGACAGAAACTGACCTGAGCAGCTGGTACATTTGTTAATGACCCCCTGTTCCAGTAAGGAACAAATACTAATGCTCGTGTCCTGAATTTCTTTTTCAGACAAACGCCTAGAACGAAAGTTCTGAGTCTTAGGTAACGGATGTTGAAAAGGAATTTTAAAACCCTGAATCCATTGTAAAACCAGAGGATTAGAAGGTAAATTTAACCATTGATCATAAAAGCCTCTTAGTCTGCCTGCATAACAGGTACTTACAGCTACTTGCGACCCCTCCTTGGATAACTGTCTCTCTCCCTCCTGACTTTGAACGACCTTCTGGAGGATGGCCCGTCGGTTCTCGCTTCCCTCCATCTGCGAGAAGGGCCCCTCCGGTTTAAAGTCCTATCCACCGCAGAATGCACTCTACCAGTGTTGTTGCGTGGTTTAAAAGRGGTTGCTGAGCCCTGGGTCTTCAGTTCCTTACTAGTTTTCTCAACAGCCCTTGCTGCTTTAATGCGGTCTGATAAATCATTTCCAAAAAGATTCTAAAGCTTTTAACCGCTTTGAAAGTTCCCTTCTGGACAGAAGATGATCCGGAGACGGAGATCGGGATCTTTTATCTCGTCTATGTTTTCCCATGGCTAGAGCAAACGAAGATGTTAGATGAAAAATAAACTTACCGCTGTGCAAACCTGTTAATACCACCAAGCACAAAAAGCGAATGACGTGGTGCGGAAGTGGCTCCGGGTTGCCCAGCACGGAACCAGGAATTTTGTTCTCTTTAAACCTTGTGATCCACCTAGCGACAATTAGCGGTACTACTAGTGAAATTACAGTGATCTTGAGAGCGAGATGCCGTAATATAATTATTATTATCTCTACTCGAGGGACTTAAGTCCCTCCTAAAATATTATGTTAGCTACGCCTATGGCAATATATAGTGGATACAATGTTCTCGGGCATTTATTTTTGTTCATTTTAGTTTCATTTTGTATAAAAAAACTCCCATCTTCTATATTTCCCACAAACATCAATACCTTAGTTAGCTGAAAACGGATAATTTGTTTGGTTTGGGAGGGGCTTGACCGAACTGAGCGGAAGATTTATCACTGTAAACCCTAAAATACTGAAAAAAGCATAAAAATTTTTATTATGCTTATTAAACTCATACAGCGGATAGCCTTTTGCATATTCACAATTAATTTCTCATTATTATTATGTATAGAGGGTCAGAATATGTGAGAAATACGATAAGCATAAATAATACACATAAAATAAAGACGATTGTTTAAATAAACTTATATGCTAGCAGGCACAGGTCTTTAAAGTACCCAAATGTAGTTGACCATTTTTGGTAATTGTTAATGGATACTTAGAAACGAAAAATTGAAAATTTCATGAAATTCAAGCAAGAAGAAGATGCATTTTTAGCGTACCTCAACTGTTAAAACCTCTGGAGTGTCTATTTTTAAGTATTTTCTTCGATTTAAAAATTGTGTCTGATAGGAAATTTAATTCGTAAACTTTTTTGGCTCTTGTAAAATTTCGTTTAAACGCATAGTTTTGATAAAAAAAATAAAAAGTTAAACTTTATTATTTTACTAAACACACTGCCTACTCATACTAGCAGGTTGTTTACAAAATGAGACAAATAAAATTATGACATTTTGTTAACTAACCTTAAGATCACATACTCATTACAACTCAATACGTAAAGAAAATATGTGGCCTTCTTTTTGTGATTTCATTATCAAAATGAATAAACCGAGCTTTTGTACAAGATTTTGCAAGTATTTAAACATCCTGTAATTATGTAATATGTTCATAACATATATTTAAAATGATTTCATAAACTAACTGTTGTATAGCACTTATTAATAAAACAGGGTGCTTGCTTAAACTAGAAAGCTGCTTAAAGAACTGATTCAATAATAATAATTACTATGTTTTACTTATACAACATTCGAAACCCGTTGTAAAACATTTCAACAGTCTGTTCGATGTATAAAGCACGGGCGATGGCAATCAAACTACGTATTTCCTGGAGTGGATGAAAAGTACACAGAATTAAATCGTTTCGACAATCGATTAGTGCGGCCAGTACGAGCAGATATCAGCAAAACTGAATCGTTCTTCAGAGTGTATGTCATTTCCAGAGAATGAATTGGATATTCGTTAATAGTGTAATGATTTGGTGTATTTATGGTTCACTAACACTCAAAATAAGCTTAGAGAGAATTTTATTAAATACTGTGTTAATTTTCGCAATTCTATCGTGCAAAATCAAACACTTTTCTTGATTTTGTGTTCCGGCACTATGCTATAACGTTTCTCCTTCTTTCTTCTAAACATTTTCAGTACAATGCGGAATGTTTTACATAATATTAATATTGTAACGACGGCTATGGCGCTCATGAATACCACAATGTCTAACAGGAAATGTTGGTAAAGCGCTAGTTCCATTCCTGCATTCTTTAGGTGCGCTGCTCCTTTGAACTCGACAACGTGCTCTATCCAAAACATTGCGTGGCTTAGAGGCGGCACTGCCTGGTTTTTAAGAAGCCTGGATCGCATTCTTGCATTATACGAGTAGCTAAAACAGAATTAGAGTTTTTTAATATTTGTTTGGCCTGTTTTATAGTATCACACTGACAGTTCTGTACTGGTTGATTCACAAATAGATGAGATTAAAAGTGTAATCCAAAATAACAAAATTATCCCGATATCCTTATCAAAACTTCAAATCTTTCGCTTGAGGAAAAGTAGTTTTTACTGTTTGTGATTGCAAGATACCTAAATTTTACGTAGATGCCACATCTCACCAGTCTCCCACTCAAAACAGTAGTGTTATTTGTTAAAGCCCAACGAATTCCAGATGAAGGTTCTTTCCAACAAGAAATGGTTATAGCAATAATAATATTTGGTCAATTTTTAATAAAAGTGCTCGTCCAAGTCCAAGTCAATGCCCAATCACCACAAGTAATTAAAGTTGAGTTTGCCTCATGTAGAAAGCACGATGTTTTAGTTGTTCATAGAACGAGGGCCGGCGAGCCCGGCACAGACGGTACAAATATACCGGGGCCCGGGCTAAACCAGGGGCCCGGCGAAGCCCTAATTCATAGTCATAGTCGTGAATAAAAAAAATTGCTATGAATTTGATAAATAGCATCATGAAGTGTGAAGATTATTATATAGGGTGTCAATGACATTCAAGTCAAGTCAAGTAAACAAGTGGTCTCACAGACATTTTGTCTATCTTTAACAAAGAGCTAGCCTATTATAAAAATTCTTCTGAGTATTAAAATATATACGGTACCTGCTAGAAACAAGGAAACCTATTTAAAAAAAAAAATTAAAATAAATCTTTTTCGAAGAATTTTATTGAATTTGCATTCCTTCAACAATGGATTTTTTTAGTAATGACATCTTTCTCTTTGTTTGTTAAAAGGTTTTGCTGGTACATTCTTTATGAAAGAATAATCGAATCATTGAACTGATTGGTGAATATTTGTAAATCAATGAAAACCGGTAAATGGAGGATTTCTCACGAGTTATCTAATAAAGATTTGGTTTTAGCTTTAGTTTCTTTCTTATTTTTTTGCTTCATTTTGTGCTACTAGCCTACATATCAATCTCTATCCTGTGGTGTTCATGTTTTCGTATTTTTTTCAGGCTTCTTTCTTTGTTTTGATTTCCTCTTTAATTTCTTCTGTCCCCCAGTTTGTTCTTTTAAATTTTGTATTAACCATTTTTTTCTCCGCATACCCCTTTTGCTGTTTTTTTTTTTATTATTTATTTTACTGTATTCCAGTTTATTGTTGTTCCTTTTTGTTCTTCTCTTTCTAATTATCTATTTTAGCAGGTTTTGTGCCCTTCCTTGAACGTATTATCTTTCAGCTTGTTTATGTCTATTTTTCTGTTATTACCTACCTTTCCCAGTTTAATCTTTGCCACTAATAATTTGTGCTATGTTCTTAATTTAACACTTCTGAAGACTCCCACCTCTTCTATTTGTTGTCTTATTTCCTTATTGTGCCATGATGTAATCTACGATGCTCATGGCGTCTCTTCCCTCTGATACAAAGGTCCATTTGAGGATACTTTTATGAGCGTACCATGTATATCCATATTGGACGGCTATTAGGCTATTGATACAAAATATTCTGTCTCCAGCCTCATTCACCAATCAGTTAGGGTAATGTAATATGACATAAGGTAAATGTAGGAAATGTATTTATTGGGAATCCCTAGTCCAAGCCAATCAGGTCCGAGCCCTGTGGTTTTTTACATTTACATATAGCTATTTTGTTGCTTTAATTTACGAATTTGCCATACTTAAAAAGGCCTGAAAAGGATTTGTTCATTTACATATAGTTGTTTTATTGTTTTTAATTACGAAAATTAAGAAAAAGGTGTAGCAGTCATAGATGCTTTGTTGTTCCAAATAAATACTGTACTATATTTTCAGTAAATGTTTCTTAGTTAATTTTATTTCCTATTCCTCTTATCAAAAAAACTAATTTCGCCCTCAAATGTGCTATAGGTGTAATGACTTCATTTTGGTGGATTTCGGTCGGGTTATTGCATAGCAAATGAGGCGCTTAAAGGCAAAGGGGTGTAGGTGAAATTCATGCGATTTTGAGTCAAGTTAAGATTTGGTGAGCTTCACGTCGCTTAAAGTCTTTTATGACTATACCTATTCTATTCGAAATTTCTTTTGAGTCAAGAATCTGATACATAAGTTGGCCTGGCAAATAGAGGAAAAACATACAAATCGATTCGTGTAGTTATCTCTGAAATTGAAAGAAATCCCTTTGCCTTTAAGCGCCTCAATTG
Source organism: Rhyzopertha dominica (assembly GCA_025024175.1). Lineage (NCBI taxonomy): Eukaryota > Metazoa > Arthropoda > Insecta > Coleoptera > Bostrichidae > Rhyzopertha > Rhyzopertha dominica. Next base: position 59,633,331 of record QCXZ01000064.1, read on the forward strand.
TATTACGAGTATTTCACAGTTATTAGTTGTTAGTGTACCGATATTTTACTAGATCCGCTATGACTTCTGACCGCACAGGCTGGACCAAGTGTCAGAACACTAACAATCATAGGCTAGACCTAATACGAAAATGTAATGCAAAAAATTGAGGCCAAAAATGACGTCGCAATGTGCGTAGGCCTAACACCAATATTAAACTTTCAGTTTACTTCTCCTTTTGGCCCTAGGGCCCGCCTTGCGACTAGTACCGGGGCCCGGTAATGCTCTCGCCGGCCCTGCATAGAACATAATAATTTAGACAAAATTCTATGTTCTACTACAGATAAAGTACATTTAGAAAGCGCAGGTAAACACAAAATTACTTGTTCTTGCGGTACGTGTTACACAGAAGAAAAGTAAGGACACGTTTGAAAGAACACGTATGTGGTGTTAGGTCACAATAGATAGATAAATTTTCCGTAGCTGGATACTCATACTGAACTAAATATATGATTGATAAAATAAAAAATTTACATAGAGAAAAATATTATTACAAACCTACAAAATTTCTAGAAATGCAAATAACGTTAATAGGCATTATGAGTTAGGTGATATTTGGAAGGCTTTTTTGTAGTCTTCTTTTATCAAGTAATTCGTGTATATTCAGTAGGGAGGATGAAGCTTTTAATGAAATTACCTGCTGTTACTCAAAATTTCACCGACGGCAATTACTAGTTTGTTTCCGGTCAACCCTGTCATACTAATTTCACTACCAACCCCATTGGCTACCAGTACAGCTGCCAATGAATTCTGTTCCCCAAACCATGGCACACATATCACTGGAACTCCGTGATGTGTGGCTTCTATAGCACTAAAGATATCGCAGTGGCTTACGAGAAGCTTTACCTTTGGGTGTGCTACAAAAGATTTACTAAAATTTGTGCATTGAAGCGCGCAGTGCTCACCTAAAATATCGTTCCGTGGTAGCAGTTGGCCAGTTTTGATGTTTGGAAACGTGGAATCTTCTTCGGCGTCCCACTTAGCAATTACGCGTAACGGTAGTTGCGACAGTGATTGGAACAGGTCATCCAATTGCGATTGTGACAGCAAATGTGGTTCTAAATTGAAGTAAATTGCACCCTGCGTTGCATCATCTAGAAATGCTTTCAGTTCCTAGATGAAAAAGATATAGAGAGTGATTAGATTTAGAGGAAAAATTAAAAGCTTCTAAAAATAGGTAAACTTTTGGTTTCAGGGGGTAATAGAAGATAAACACATTTTTAATTGGATTATGTTTTCTGATGAAACGACTTTTGCCTCAATGGTAATGCGAATAGACATAATTGTAGATATTGGTCGGATACAAATCCACATTGGATGGAACAGGTCCACACACAACACCTTCAGAAAGTGAATGTTTGGTGTGGTATTATTGGGCCTTCTTTGATCGATTGAAATTTGAATGCGGTCAGGTATTTACAGCTCCTGCGCGAACACATTATACCAGAACTTATTCGTCTGTTCAGTAATTATGAAAATTCTGCGCGCCATTCTGAACAGATATGTTTTCAGCAAGATGGTGCACCGCCCCATTTTGCAGTCAACGTTCATGGATATTTAAACGCAATATTTCTAGACAGATGGATTGGTAGGCGCGGAGCGATGGGATTACCAGCACGTTCCCCTGATCTGACGCCGCTTGATTTTTTCATGTGGGGGTATCTGAAAAATCGTATTTATGCTGTTCGGCCACATAATGCAGAAGATTTAAAATAATTTTGAGCATGTAAATCTAAAAGATACAGCATTTTTCACGGAATCATGTTTTTCTTTATTACTTTTTGGGTATCCGATTTGCAGTAAATTGATCAAACTAGAACAATTAGAAAGCCGAATGTTGGACGAAGAAAATCTTTTTTTATTATCACGATGGCGCCCCACTGCATTACACAGTTAATGTACTGTAACGGACGGTACAGACCAACGACCCGGGTTTCGTGTATTTTCAAAACCTGAGATATTCTCATGGAAACTGAGGAACAGCAGTACCCGCGTATGTGCGATTTTATTATACACCTTTTGTAATAAAAGTAAGGAAATGGAAACGAACGTGCCGATGAGTTGATTGCCATAGTGTTCTCACCGATGGTGTAATTTTGCGACGTGAGAACCAACCGCGAGTATTGCTGTTCCGGCAAAATTTGCGATGGGTTCCAGATTCCCTCAAAAGATCTCAAAATCAGTTCCCTAGTAACCGTCGTCGCGTAAACTTTAAATCGAACATTTCAGTTGTAAGTTTTATTAAGTTTTTGTCGCGTACTAAAGTATCAAAGTGGGCTAAGTTTTTCGTTTAGGACGATACGGATTTACCCTTTCTTGGATAATTCACATCGAGGGACTTGCTTTTGGGTATCGTTAAACTTTTCATTTCGGTAATTATTGTTTGTATTTGTTTTCCAAATTTCAAGTAAATTTAGCTTGGTTTGGTCAGTTCCAGTAACGTAATTAACAACGATTTAAAAGAAATACTGGATAATTGCTATATGTTCCTACGACAGTTTTCACATTTGTTCTTTATATGTATCAATCGTAATTCTTTAGTCATCTTGTTTGTCTGATAATTTTCTTTCATCGAGTTTATCAATAAATTTAAGTAAAGTCAGAAATCGGTGTTTAATTTATTAAAAGAGCTAAGTAAACTTCGTGCTTCGAAGGTATCTCTCGTCCCGAAGAGAAGATCAACGTGGGGAGTTAGCCCCTACTTAAATTTCTACACTCCGGTGTAGTGGTGGCAGCGAACGCTATCCAAAGACAGAGTTCAGAGGGTAACAGTACGAATCGGTTAAATCATAGATTTTCTAAGTGTGGAACAACTGAAGCTCCGCCACGACCACCAAATTTTTAATGGTTTACAAAACACAACCTTTTCTATTTCATTTGTCTGCACGCGATGTTAACCCTTACCTGTGGTAGTTCTTTGGGTCTTTGAACGTGGAATCCTCCAATCGGTATAACGTTAGGCACTACAGGCCTGGGGCTCTCAAAGCTGAAATGACCATTCGACATCACTAGAGCAATCTGCTTCCTTAACTCGTTCACGCTCGGTGGATTTTTCAGAACCTTCTTCAAAATCTCATCCTGTACTGCCTGATTCTTCCAGTTTATTTGATATTCGTAATACAACCCATTTATGGTATTCCTCAGTCGTTGGAAAAAGCCCATACGGTCGGTGAGAGGCAGACCAATAATCGGAACATAGGCAAACGGTGCTGGGTTGCCAACTGAGTTTAAAAAATTCGTACCGTAAGGGGCCAGCAACACCACGGGAGCTGCGAAGACGTAACCAAATACTAGATTTGCGTCGTTCATAAACCAGTCGAGGATTATTACGTCAAACGTGCTCTTGAACCTTAATAGATTTAGGGTTTCCGGGTGGGTGAGTGCTCGTTCTGTGAAGTACTCTGCGAGGTTCATCAAGGGATGTAGGTCGGTTATTGCGTTTCGGTCATTCGGCAGTAAGGATTCAAGCTCTGGAAGGGAGAATTATTAGCTTACCAAAGTTTGTCGAAAGCAAATAGGAAATATTATATTTGCTTTTTGTACATACAGGCACTTTCTTCTTCTAATAACATTTTCTGATTCAGTTTTTAGTATTTTCACATATAATAATAATGATAATAATAATAATAATAATGTTTATTAATGCCTGACAGACATATTTGTCTATATAGAGCACAAAAATACAAATATATAAAATCAGAAAAAAATAATACAATCATATTATACATGCCTGAGTGTACACCAGTAAATCTTATAAACTAAGCAAACAATTCTAGTAACTTTCGTTTCATTGAAGTTGTCATAAAAAAATATTAAAATTACTGTTGGTCATAACACAATTACATAACTTAAATGCCATTATCATGGCGCAGTTGCAATGATGTTGAGTGGACGGTTCACGGTAATAAAAGGGAACAGGCGATCTGCTATTAACTCTGGGGACATTTATGCTTATCTCATTCAGAAGAGTACTACTAACTACTTTACCGCAAATAATTTTTGTCTGTTCTCAAGAGAGACTTCATTAACAACATTTAATAGCGCGCTCTGATCACAATGTCTTGTAGGGTAAAGATCAAACATTTTAAAGTAGAGATACTTGGAAAACTTTCTTAAAATATTTTCCAACAGATCAATATATTGCTGCTGGTAAGGATTCCAAATTACACTGCAGTATTCGAGCTTAGATCTAAATAAGACATAAAACAATAACTTTATAGCAAAAATGTTATTGAATTCAGAAGTATTACGCATAATAAACCCCAGAGTCTAAAGTGCAGCAGCCGCAACATTTTCAATGTGCTGAACAAAAGACAACTTACAGTCAACGATAACACTAAGTCGCTAATTTCATCACATTTGGAAAGTACCATTCCCTGAGATGTTGTAGAAAAAGTTAATGCATATATTTTTTCTGCCGAAGGTCACTATTTTGCACTTATTAATATGTTTAATTCAAGTTTGTTCGTGAAACACCATCTATTTAAATTGTCAATATCCTGCTGAAGAAGCAAGCAGTCCGAATAAGTCAGTATTTTTAAGTCATCGGCATACATGTAAACATTACACTTAAGCGCTTTTACTACATCGTTGAAAAATATTACGAATAATTGTGGGCCCAGGATCGAACCCTGAACCACTCCACTAGTCGCATGAAAAGTGTTAGATCTAAAACCACCATGTTCAACAAATTCCGCTAATCCATCAAAAGAGACTTAACAACAGAGACAAGCCCATCGCAAAAACCAAAATTTTGCAGTTTATTCAATAGAAAGCAGTGATTAACACGATCAAAAGCCTTTTTGAAATCAGTATACGCAACGTCAACCCTGTAAACGTTCATCAAGAGATTTAGATATAAGATGTGTAAACTCGTAAAGATTAGAAGTCGTTGATTTTCCCTTAACAAATCCGTGCTGTTCCAGTGCTATATAGGGCTCAATATGTGAATAAATAACTTGAGACAAGACCAACTCAAATAACTTAGCAAAATTGGCCATAAGAGCAATAGGTCTATAATTGCAAACATCCGCTTTATCACCATTTTTAAAAACTGGAGATATTCGTGACGTTTTCTATACATCGGGAAAAGTTGTTATTTCACAATTAGATTGAAAATGTGACATAAAGGCAACACTAAACACTTGATACAATCAACCCCAAGAAGGCTGGAACATTATCAGGACCGGAAACAAAATTACATTTAATGTTTTTAGCAGCTCTCAAAATGTCATTCTCATTTATATTAAACATGTGTAAAGTAAGATAATTGTCACTATTTGTAGATGATGGACTTCGTTGGCATCATCTTCATAGCTATGCTCATACGGGCAGCACGCACTATCACAAAAATCGCAGACTCTGTTGCCACAGATTCCATCAGAAACATGGTTAAAGTCATTACTGAACACACTAGCAAAGAAATTACCAAATGCATTCACAATATCTGCTGATATAGGAACATTTCTGTATGTTAGATTCCCTGGAATACCGCCCGTTCTTTTTTGGCATTAACAAACGACCAAATTTGTGTGGTGACTGCTTTATAGAGTTTTCGCTGCGCCTGATAAAACTGACATGCTTTCCGAATTTCCTGACGCACATCTCGCCTTAATGATTTAGCTTATCAAAGTGAAATTGCAACTTCGATTTCTTGTAAAGATTCGACTGTTTATTTTTTGTATTATAAATATAATAAATATACTTGTTTTTTTCATAGGATTTAATAGTTACTTGCAGTGCTGTTTCGATATAAAATTTATATACTTGCAGTGTGTTAGAAAAGGCTGGAATAAATTTAGTGTTTTCATAAGTGCGAATGGTGCCATAAAATATGTGGATACGATTTATTTTTTCTGGTTCACATTTTCAGGAATATAAAAACGATACATAATGGCGCTAGCAATTTGTACTAATATATAAGTATGTATGTCAATTTTTGCTTACTTACTTTGCTTTTCTTGTGCAAGTCCACTCAGATATATCACTTTATAGTTAACTGTAGATATTTCTTCAAAGGCCGACAACATTGTCACGTTATGCCCTTTGATTGCTAGCTCCTTCAGAAGAGTTTGTCCCAGTACATGATGATCCTTCTTTGGGTAGTGAAAAACACCCAAAATATTCGCTGCATAACAAACTGAAGTATGTATGAGTATCGATAGTGCAACTGTCCTAAACATATCGAAAGACTAGTTTCAGGGCAGTGTAATCGGTTTCTCTCTGTTGGTGTTATCGTGTGTTATCTTTATTATTTGATAAATAAAATGAGGAACTGATGCTGGCTTAAAAAAAGTGGATGTGCATCTTATGAGTTTGCTTGTTTGTAATATTTTTATACAATTAGTATTAAAAGACAAAGTAGTCGTCGTTTTGTGGTCTTGATGCACCGCATTTATTACAAAAGAATGCATATATGTACAATTAAATGCTACTAAAATATAAATTTGTACCTTATCTACAGAATTGTAAATCTTTTATGCAACTACATATCTTAGTCTTTAAAAACTGATTATACTTGAATGATTTATAACGCAGAGAAACGAGTATTCAAGTTGATTTATGAGGTAGTTTCTTACGAAATTTACCTGCAAATTGATATTAATTAGAGATATAAGCATTCTGACATCTCGTGGTGGTATGTATTACTTTTTGTTGGGAAGCAATCAATACTTCAGCTGAGCTATTGGTTGGTAGATGGCTAGTTAGTTCGGTGGTAAAAACAATTGTATTTTGATATCTTGTGCTACAAATTCTTATACATTTCAGGGTTGTTACAATGTTTCCTTTTTAAAGAAATTTTATAATCCCACATACTAAATAAGTGATTCTGCAATATAAATTTAAGGGTTATCTTCCCTAATATACAAAATACAATATAACTGGAGTATTTTAGAGTATTATATTCATCATCAACAATCGGTGTTAAAACGCTTAGCCTTAGCCTTAATAGGCCTATTAATTACATTTTAGTTACATTTTTGCATATTCGTTCAATGTGGTTTTAATTGTCTGTTATTTTGAACTTACTAAACTAAACTGTGGTGCATTTTCAGAAATTCGTATTGCCTGTTCTTGTCAATTCGGTTTTTAAAAGATTGACAACAAAAATGAACGTGCATTATTGTTAAGTATAATTCGCTCTGTCCATTTGCTGTAATAAGCAATGAGAAGTAAATAAAATTTATATTCAAGATGTAATATAGCCTATGCCAGGGTGAAGGTGGAACGTAATAAGATTGTAGAAGTTCTTCTTTTTTCATAATGGCTTGTTCTAAACATATTTTACAACTCTGGATTACATCTTTATTTTTTTTCTCATTTCTATCCATAGTACAGGGTTTTTATTATTTCCTGCCTTAATTTTTAGTGCAACCTTGCTCTTGTATTTTTATTGTCACTTTTGCTTCACCATTATCCGAGTCATTTCAGAATGGCTTAAAGTCTGTTGTAATAATAAATTCACAACCATACACATAAATACAAACTTTGACAGATATAATTTCAAATAAATCTAATGTACCTTAAAGTTAATATACCTGTTATTATTACTATAACAGTTTACTGATTTACTGCAAGAACGTAGACACTCAAACACGTATCAAAGCGTGATTATCAACAACTTGAACTTAAAAGATACTAAGTAGTATCTGATCCAAATTACTTGAATAGACCACCAGACAGTTGCTATCCCATAGAGCATACCTATTTGTTTAAAAGCAACCGATAAAGTGATGAATTTGTTGTCGTGTGTAGCCGTTCTTTTAATAGCTGGGTGCGCTGTTGAAGCGGCTAATATTCTTGCAGTATTTCCCTTACCCAGTCCAAGTCATGTCGTACTTGGAAGTGCCCTGCTCAAAGCCTTGGCCAGAAGGGGACACCACGTGACAATGCTAAGTGCATACCCTTTGAAGGAACCCGTGGAAAATTATACAGATATATTCTTGGATGGATTGTTAGAGTATAAAGAGAGTAAGTAGCAAGCACTCTGAACTCCGCTCAAGGCAGGTCCAAATCGAGAAGATCAGATCCGCAATTTTAATTGACTGTTGTTTGTTAGTATTCTTGACCGTTATATTAAAATTGACGTTCTGGCAACGGTTAAATGTGTTTGATAAGATTACTTATCTATGCACTTCAAACTTATCTAACTATAATCCCAGTTGATGGTTAGTTAAGGTCTGCTATCTTCTTCAAAGTATCTCTTCACGCATTGCATCCATAACCTCCTTGGCGCTCTCGTATACCACTTTTAAAGACAACAAGAAGTAATGCTATAGGGTCTGGTTAACTCTTAACTCTCTTCTGTGTCTTTTGTCACTTTCACAGCTCTTTTGCCACAACTTTTGTTGCATTTGCTGCAGTAGCTTTTATGATCTTCAGAGTTTATTGATTTATCTATTTCCAAAAGAATTTTATAAATAAGCTGTTCTTCTTTAGTTTCAAGTACCATTGTTCTCATTAGTTACATCGTTTTTTAGTTACCTTCATAGCTTTAGAACTTTTCTAATACTATAACTTTTCAAAATGATGCCTCCACATTTGAAGAACATCATCTTAGTTTCACATTATTGTCCTTACAAAAAATGTATTTCTTGTGCATTTTTTTTGTTTCTTCATCCTTAACATACGTTCATACATAGTTCCTGTTACTTCTTATATAGTACGTGTTCTTAGCTTATCTTATTAGCAATGGCCTGACAAAAATTTTCTGGTACTTATACTGCAAGTTGTACTAGTACATGACCTATTTGGTTTTACCTTGTGGTTATGTATGCTATGATTCTGTATTTTTTACTTGCTGCAAGACTTTTTTCCATTACTCTCTTTGTGCTTGATAACTTAGGTACAGTCAAGCTCCCATACATGGAGCATTTTTTTCATTTAATAGATCATAATTGTTAAGAAAGTTTCTGTTAAACATCAATATTTGTATCAAAGGTTGTATGAATACATTCTTTTATTTATTGAATGAAAATCTAATCGTAAATATAATTGTAATTTTTAATGTCATTCTCTCAAGTTAGGCATACGTTTCTTAAATTGCGACACTCCTTTATGTCACTTTATCGTCACAGAAAAATAATTATAAAGACATTCCGGGACAAAAATAAAGAACAAATACAGCAAAAATAACCATTTTATTTCAAATGAACAAACAAAATCTACAAAATATGTTTATTATGAAAGTAAAACAAACCTTTTAATAAACAAATAAAACAAACATTCTGTATTTAAATAACAATAACCGTTGAACTTTGAACAATTCTTTTCTTCTCAACAAGAATACTACTCTTCTACTTCACTTGGTTGCCCTTCTTTTTTCGTTGAATCGTTTTCTGTAACTATATCTCTTATTTTTATTTATCTTATGCTTTTTGCTTCACTGCACAAAATACTTAAACAATATTTGAAATGACAAATGATTTCACCTGCCTTCACTAGGAAAAAAGATAATCTACAAATAGAAGATTTTATTTCCTTCTTAGGGTCAGCAAAATACCTGATGAATTTCAATGCCAGCCATTGGAATCTGATGTACACCTTCGATATACTAATGGAAGGAGCAGAGGTACAGATGCAAAGCAAGGCACTAGATCAGTTACTAAAATCCAACGTCACCTTCGATCTCTGTATAAATCTGGCTTTTGGGTCCGACGTATTCCTTGGACTGGCTCATCACTATAAAGCACCCGTGGTATTCTTCAGTCCTGTCGGTCCTACTGAACTAACCAACGCCATGATGGGCGCTCCCATGGAATACTCATACGTACCTGGCCTGTTTTTCGGTTACCCAGACGAGATGAATTTTCTCCAAAGAGTTGCAAATGTTTTGGGTGGAAATTTGCTTCAGCTTGTGCTGCAGTTCGTCTTTATACCTGCACATGATACGGTGATGCACAAGCGCTTTCCCGATGCCCCTCCGCTGAAGGAACTGCTGAAAAATGTCGACCTCATACTGTTCAATTCGCACCAGAGCATAGAGAGCCCMAGGCCCTATCTTCCAAACATGATTCAGGTTGGTGGTCTGCAGATGGAAGACGAAGAGTTGCCCCCAGATTTGAGGAAATTTTTGGATGAAGCCGATGATGGTGCCGTGTTTTTCAGTCTGGGCTCGAACTTAAAAAGTTCCGAATTGCCTGAAGATAAACTGAACGGGATACTAAATGTGTTTAGAAGGTTTCCGGGTAGACGATTTCTTTGGAAGTTTGAAGCTGATGGTATTGAACTTCCTGAAAACGTGAAGATTGGGAAGTGGTTGCCCCAACGCGCAGTTTTGGGTACGGTATCAGAATAAAATTGAGTTCTTCAGCATTTTTGATTCATTTTAGCACATCCAAAGGTAGATCTTTTCATCACGCATGCTGGATTACTTAGTCTAACGGAAGCTGTGTACTACGGAGTACCTATGATCGCCATGCCTGGATTCGGAGATCAAAATGCAAACACGGTGAAAGTGGTAACCAGGGAATACGGTTTGAAACTTACCATCGACGATCTAAACGAAGAGAACTTTTACTCTGCCATTCATGAAGTCGTTAATAATCCAAAGTAAAGCCATGATGACCTTCACGATACATTATTTAATGACTCCCATTTCAGGTACAAGGACAACATAGCTAAATCATCAGATTTAATGAGAAATTCACTAGTTAAACCTATGGATACTGCGATATACTGGGTAGAGCATGTTCTAAAGTACAAAGGTGCACCACATCTGAGAAATGCTGGTTTGAAGCTGAGATGGTATCAATACTATCTTCTGGACGTGATTGCTTTTTTGCTTGCAGTACTGGTTATACTAGCACTTATCAATTTTTATACATTCCGTTTAATCATTAGGTTTTTGAAGAGGAAACTTATAGGACAGCAGAAAGTAAAAATGAATTAGTATTTTTTCGTGTTATGATAAACGACATAGTTAAGTGTTGCTCTGTTTTAATCGTCTAAAAATGGTTATTATAAACCCTAAATTGCTTGTTTCAGAGTTTTATTTTCGAAGTTTTGAAAATAACCCTTATTTTATCAACACTAGGTATAATCTTGAAGCCTATATAGAAAAAATCCATATGAAACGATAGTTAGTTTAAGTTATACTACTGGAAGATTGACTTGAATGACTTCCAAATTGCAATATAAAGTAATTTAATGGGAAGCTAGAATTATAGGTATATAAGTGTTTTAGAAATGTCCATTACATTGTATACGTAAGTGGAACATTAAAACAGAAAATTATTAACAGTTGTCTCAAAAAATCTCAACAACATATTGGAAAATATCTGTGCTGTGGTACTATAAAATTCGTAATGATTTTTTTTGGAAATGCGATTTTTTAATATAAATGTCGGTATTCTACTTAGTTTTAATCTAGCTTCTTTATTTGGCGATGTATTCGTATCTAAAACGATTGATATTGTCAAATCTACTTATTTCTTATCGAATGGTATTTTTTTATGAAAAATAATTAAGGTTGCGTAATGGGTACATATCAAAGTTTGTTTATGTAAAACTGTGATGGGATAGCGATTAACAGTATTTAATTTAAATCAAAATATTGGTATAGATATGAGTACATAGACGATAGATCGTCAAGGCATTTGATCTGAATTTGATAAAAGTGTTCGCCAAAATCAAGTAAATTCTCACTGTTTGCTTTATATACAAGGATTTTTTTTAAATATTTAATTCCAACGATTTATTTATTAAAAATGTACCAAACGTTACATTTTGCTTTATATACAATTCGCTGTCAAAATTTGATGAGCATTCAATGCAAGTACACTCGTTGGTTGTAAATAAGATTCCTAGTACCTACCGTTGGACAGACGACCTTTTGATAAATAAAACAGCTTGTGAATTGAAATGTCCTTGCCATTCAGAAGCTACTGTTGGACTACGAACATTCGATTTACCTGTTGAATTGTTAATAACATTGCGTCTAGTTACTATGTTGAATGCCTATCCCTCAAAATAACCTTTAAACAATTACAGATATTTAGCGTGAGAAAGTTAAAGTATACTAGTTTTAAATTGCATCTACATTTAACATATTTTTTAAACATTATAATTGCACAAAATGTCTACATTCTTAAAAATAAGATGATACTGCATATTTGATTGGATAAATCTACAAGTATGAGTAATCGATCAAGATGGTTCTTTATCTTTGACCAAATCGTAATCTGTTTGAGTCATTTATAGTTTCTGCAAGTAGGCTCCTATAAGAGTTATACTTTAATTCATATCATTGGAACGTAGTAGTTTATGATGTGATAACGAAAGCTGTAAAAGTTCATATGTAACTAGAATTCTTCAATAATTGGATTCAGCTCTTGACTTTAGGTGCTTTGAAAGTACCTGGGTGTTTGTTACCTCCTTAACATAATTCAAATCGGCGGTTTACAAAAGGAAGACCAAGATTTGAATGAGTTTTTGGTTTTCTGACAGGTTTTTTAATTGCCTGAAGCTGATGTGAGGGGTGAATGGTGAACCACAATGACAAACTCTTCACCTTGTATTCAGACTAAAAGTTTACGATTGCGCGATTAGGATGCTGTGATTCATTTGATGATTTGCTAGATAGTGTTGTGTAATATCTTATCCTGCTCACTACATTAGAGCGATGTCAATAGCTTTAGTTGCAATATACGGTTGGAGGCAGCTGTTCTATAATTTAATCCCGCGATGAACCTACAATCGCTTTTGATTATTCTCTGTGTGGCCAAGTGTGGTGTCGAAGCGGCCAACATACTTGGAGTGTTTCCCACCCCAAGTCCCAGTCATAGTGTGTTGGCAAAAGCCTTGCTTAAAGAGTTGGCAAGGAGAGGACATCMAGTTACTATGTTGAGCCCATATCCCTTAAAGGAATCCATGGAAAATTACACGGATATATACATGGATGGAATACTGGAGTACAAAGAAAGTTAGTCACATATAATGTTTGGTTTGATTGCTGGTACATAATAGTGAGTGTAAATCAGTATAATACCACTTGATACTTATCTTGTTTGGAGCTAAAAATACTTTGATATCTACTATTGATTTGAGTCATACAACACAATAATCAGCTGTTCTGGATTGGTATATAGTTTCTAAATACTCTTCCATTCTCAGGATCCGCAAAGAAAATAATGAACTTCAACTCGAGCCTGTGGAATGTGTTCAACTTAATGAGCTTAAAGACTGAAGGAGCTCGGGTACAGATACAAAGCCAGGCATTGGATAATTTGATGAAATCAAACGCAACCTTCGATCTATGCTTAATAATGGCATTTGGATCTGAAGTGCTTTTGGGTCTAGCCCATCATTACAATATACCGGTGATTGCTCTAAGTACACTGGGATCGAGTGACGCACTTAATTGGATGATGGGCGCTCCTCTGGAATTTTCTTACGTTCCGAACTTGCTGCTTGGATATGCTGATGAAATGACTTTTTTCCAAAGAGTTTTGAATACTCTATCTGGAATACTTTTCCTGGTTATGCAAAATTACGTATTTAACCCTGCATACGACGCTGTGATGCACCAGCGTTTTCCTGAAGCTCCCCCGCTGAAACAATTACTGAACAACATTGATCTCATGTTCTTCAATTCTCACTACAGCATCGAAAGTCCGAGGCCTTATCTTCCAAACATGATCCAGGTTGCTGGTCTACAAATGGAGTATGAAGAATTGTCTCAAGATCTCAAGAAGTTCTTGGATGGAGCCAAAGATGGTGCCGTGTTTTTCAGTCTGGGCTCGAACTTGAAGAGTTCCGAGTTGCCCGAAGATAAACTAAATGAAATATTGAGAGTTTTTAGCAGGTTTCCTGGTTATAGGTTCTTGTGGAAATTTGAAGTTGATGGTATTGAACTACCTGGGAACGTAATGATCGGGAAGTGGTTACCACAATGTCCTGTTTTGGGTAAGACGTTTACCAAAATTTTGGGCAAATTGTTAATTTTAATTTATTTCAGCCCATCCGAAACTGGTTCTATTTATCACACATGCTGGATTGCTCAGTTTAACAGAAGCTGTATATCATGCAGTGCCCATGCTTGCAATACCAGGATTTGGTGACCAAAAAGCTAACGCAGCAAAGATAGCTTCAAAAGAGTATGGCTTAAGACTAGCCTTAGACGATTTAAACGAAGAAACTTTTTACGCTGCTATATCCGAAATTATCAATAATCCAAAGTAAATTGATTTACATTCTCTTTATTTCAATTGCTGCACTAAATGATTTGCAGGTACAAAGATAATGTCGCTAGATCATCAGATTTGATGAGAAATCCATTGGTTAAGCCCATGGATACAGCTGTATATTGGGTTGAACACGTCTTGAAATACAAGGGAGCAAAGCATTTGAGGAATGCTGGTACGAGGCTGAGTTGGTACCAATACTTTTTGGTGGATGTCCTTGCCTTCATAGTAGCAGTTGCGGCCACACTGATTCTGATAACTTTGTATATGTTCCGTGGAATTTTTAGGTTTTTCAAGAAGAAGCTAGGAAGACAGCAGAAAGTAAAAAAGCATTAATTTTCTTGTAGCTAGTGCCTATACATGTAATATTTATACCAGCTCGCCATTATACTGTAAAAGAAAATCTTTGTTAAGGCACCAAGTGCTGGTAGTGGTAACCCCTTAGGTTTTTAATTCCTGCACGTGCTCGGTCCACCTATCCACCTCTCCCTTCTCAAAATTAAGGCATGTTGAATTATGAATAATAACAAACGCGAATGCTCCATTGTTATGTCTGCACATCCACAACACTGATAAGTCCCTAACTAAAGAATTGTGAAGTTTTTAGAATAAAATGAATCCGCTAATACAAGTTAATTTTTAATTGCAACAGATTTGTTGTGGTTTGTTGTGGTGTAGTTCCAGAAGTATATCGGTAGCAGCGTCAAGTGTGAGTGATTATAGTTACTTTTATTATACTTGCAAGCAACAATCTATGACACTCATTATACGAACAGCCGATTACCGCTCACAGTGGTTTACAAGTATTACCTGAAGCTGTCGTAAATAACAGACGGGTTCGGCACGTTCCACTGTTTTGCAGCTGAGTGGACCGCATCCAAAAATTGTGTACACATAAATCAATGAGCATTATTTGGTATTATTATTTGAACTACAAATATTTCTCTTCTAATAGCTTTTAATGTATGACTAAATCGTATTCTTTCCTAAATTTATTGAGTAGTATCTATTTTTATAACCATGAATACTTTCTAATTTTTGATCACGGTGTGCAATCGTCCATTGTTCAAAACCAAACAGCGTCATAGTAATGGACAACGCTAGTTACCATTCGGAGCAAAAGGATAAAATTCCAAATACAACAACTAATAAGGCAACCGTTGAAGAGTTTTTAAGAAAAGAAGATTTATATTTCGAAGAGAACTACACAAAATTTAAAACTAACATTCTCGCTTCTGAATGCGGACACACCATTTTACGATTACCCCCATGTCATTGCATTTTCAACCCCATTGAAATGATATGGGGGCAGTTGAAACAAAGAATTCGACGAGGGAACACCGGTGGAAAATTTAGCAATGAAATGCTGCTAAAAATTAGACACGAAGCTGAAATAACAAGTGTCGATGCATGGAGAAATTCAGTGCGGCAAGTACTGGACATTGAAAATCGGTACAGAGCGAATCATGTACAAGAATTAATAAAAGAAGTTAATCGTGATTTTAGCAGTGAATGTGATAGATTAGTTTGTGACTCTTGTAATGTGCTTATTAACAAGCTGTAATGAACATAATCGATACCGTGTATAAATTTTTTATTTATATTATATTTGTATAAATTCGTTATGACATGCAAAGGCTTTTATTTTATACAACGGAAAATTAAAACTCAATAAGGTATCACATAAAAATAGATCGCGGGTCGCCCAGTTAGCATCAGGTCTGCATTAAATAAAATTTGTTATAAAAGCTTCTATGTTTTATTGATTGCTAAATTAAATAACAAATTTCAAGAATTTATAGTGGAAAAGTTAAAATTTTAGCCAACAAGATTTTTTTGGATACGGCCCATTTAAGAACTTTGAAACGTGCCATTAATCCCAATTGTTTAGGACGGCAGACCATAAGGTTGTAAAAACCCTCATTTACAATATAAGAGTTTACGACGGCCGACCATCAAGCTGTAAAACCCAGTGCATAAGTCAGTCTCATAGATTGCTGCTTGATACTTTAAGACCATTGAAAGTTGGCTTTACTTCAGTGGTTTCAAGTGTTTTAATATAATTAGAACCATAAGGTTTATTATTCCTACAAACCCTTGATATTTATGAAGTTTAAAAAAACAGCTGCTCCGACTTTTAATACGATTTAAAAAAAAACATAGTTTCTTTCTATAAGAAAATGGATTTAACGTATCACCAGATAATTAAAACTGTTCTAAAAAACTGATAGTAACAGTGTCAGATTTTGTATACATTTTTTCAGATTAGCCATAAGTAAATTTCATGAGTAATTAGATATTTAACAAAATACAAAGATACGGTTAATTTGTTAATTTTTAGTGACCAGTTTATTTGCATAAACTCATATTTAATTAGGTACCCAGAATCTTCTAAGCAAACATTTTCTTTAGACACTATAAAATTCCAAAAAGAAAAGTAATTAATTTCGTAGACATAAATTGTTTATTCTGAAACAATGAATACGAATACTAGTAATACTGTGTAAGTTAATTGATCCTTGTGAGATATGGTGTAATATCTTATCTTGCTCACTATAATAGCGCGTCGCCAGTCCACAATTACATTAATTGACTTACAGTCGGGCATTGGCTATCGTTCTGTTTCGCGATGAATCTACCACGAGTTTTGATTACCCTCTTTGTAGTTGCGTATAGCGTGGAAGCGGCTAACATACTCGGAGTGTTTCCCATGCCAAGTCCCAGTCATAGTGTCCTTGGAAATGCGTTGTTCAAAGCTTTGGCAAAAAAGGGACACCAAGTGACCATGGTTAGTCCATATCCCTTAAAGGAACCCGTGGAAAATTATACGGACATATACCTGGATGGAATGCTTGAGTACAAAGAAAGTAAGTACTGTTTAGGCAAGGTTTAGTATTGTTTGGTGCACATACTTTCTTATTTATTAGGTATTATAAAGCCAGTGACTTGTATGATAGTACCACTTGAATCTTATCTTATTTGGAATCAGTGGCAGTTCATTTTAATTCGAATCATTCAATGCAGTAATCAACAGCAGAGAAACTTAAGTTTTCTTTACGCAAACTGCACAAATTAGGATAACACGAACTCTGTTGTTCTTGTTGTTGAAAATACATTTTAATTAGTTTTTACTTGGCCCTGTATTGGTTGAAATATTTTATAAAAAATCCTAATCATATGGATTTGCACTATTTATCACTCATTTACAGTTTTCTTTAATTCACGACAGTTATCATTACATTTCATTTATAATCTTCGCTGACAAAACACAGTTTTTATCTTATTTTGAAAAACAAGTATAAGTCAATATTCCAAAATTATTTTTTGTGCTGCAGTGCTCATGATACTAATTCAGCTAAATGCAGTCTATCTTTCAAGTTAGTCCAAAATTAAGAGAAAATTGCAATTTTTAACCATTCTGGTCTTATATACAGCCTCTGAAGTAATAATAGCAACATGATTTACGTTGGAAAACAATTTTTTATGGTTAGGAATAGAATAGAATAAGGAATAGTATACCCCTGATTAGATTATAATTAATATTAGATAACCTCAGTGTTTCATACTTTTATGACAATTAAAAAAATATATTTTTAAAAATTCTTATTGGCCAAAATTTGTACAGTTTTAAATGAAATCTATAATTGTCGTTTTCGTCTTGATAATGTCACAGAATCAGCCTCATTTTATCATTATAAGCAGCCCATCTGTTATTGTTAAAACAGTACAAAATAGAATGAAATGTTATATATAATCTTGCAACACTCAGGAAATATGCAATTCTCTAGCGCGAATGTATATCTTTATGCAAGTTATTATTCATCAAGGTCTCTAGAAAATACCGGAACCTAGTGTCTGTTCATTTCAATAAGGGTCCTTTTGGCACTACTACCATTTCTAAATTTGTTACACGTGAAGTGATCCACATTCCTTTCTAAATGTCATCAGTCGAGAAAATTTGTGTATGCAGACGACATGGCATTGTCTTTGCAAAGTAAAGACTTTTCTGTACTTGAACAAAACCTTTCAAGTGACATCGAGACTATGAATTCCTATTTTAAAACCTGGCGCTTGTGCCCTAATCCATTGAAGACAGAAGTAACTTGCTTTCATCTCAACAACCACCAAAAGAGGAAACAGCTTCGAGTTATGTCAAATAACATAATTCTTAAACATAACTTCTCGCCAAAATACCTTGGAGTGACCCTAGATACGTCTCTAACGTACAAGAAACATCTAGAAAACGTCAGTAAAAAATTACAGACTAGAAATAACATCCTGCATAAGCTTGCTGGTACAAGTTGGGGTGCAAATGCAAATGTTCTCCGTACTTCTGCAACTGCTTTCCTTTATAGCACTGCTGAGTGCTGCTGTCCTGTCTGGAAAGATAGTCATGGCACAGGAAAAATTGACTCTCAGCGAAATACTGCAATGCGACTAATCATTGGAACAATTAAGTCAACTCCATTACCTTGCCTTCCGATTCTTTCAAACATTGCTCCTCCGGAGATTCGCAGACAGTTTGCTACATACAAAGCTTGGCAAAAAT
The DNA here is from genome assembly GCA_025024175.1 of Rhyzopertha dominica. Lineage (NCBI taxonomy): Eukaryota > Metazoa > Arthropoda > Insecta > Coleoptera > Bostrichidae > Rhyzopertha > Rhyzopertha dominica. The sequence continues at coordinate 59,652,102 of QCXZ01000064.1, forward strand.
ATCAATCAGCTCCTAATAAGTTTCTGATTTCCCGAGATCTGCAAGAGCTACCTAAAACTCGGCTAACTTCTAGAAAACCTCTGTGGACAGAAGATTTCCTTCGTGCTCCTTATACCATTGAAGATGGATGGTGTTCTGATTGGCAACTTAAGAAACATGATATATTCAATCAGCAGCTTATAGACTATCCTACGGAAGAGGTAGCAGGGACTGACCTCCCAAGAAGGTGTTGGGCCACTCTGAATTGCTTTCGCACTGGTCATGGAAAATGCAACTTTTTCCTTAATAAATGGGATTCATCTATCAACCCTTCTTGTGAATGTGGAAATCCCCTCCAAACAATTGGACATATGGTCAACAGATGCCCCCGTACAGCATGGCCTGGTGGTTTTGCGTCTATCCATCGTGTTGATGAAGGTGTTAAAGACTGGCTTAAGACAATAGAGGTCTGACTGGAGTTTTCTGCGGTTTTCTTCAATACTTTGTCCAGAATAAATACAAACATGTATGTATCTATTATGGATAAAGCGCAAATGCGGGATCTCTTATCGTTGAATGAAAATATTTTTTAAAATATTATATATATATATATATATATATATATATATATATATATATATATATATATATTTTATAAAAGTTGACCGTCGTCGCATGAAATTAACAGTACTGTGGAATGTATTAATGATTTTCATAAGAATATTATATATACATAGCAATTAATCACAGTACTGGAACTTTCGTCGCGAAGAACAAAGTCAAAGATTACCACTTGAAAATGGCAAGTGCGACCTTGCCGAAACGTCTGAAGAACGGTCCTCCTGAGGATCAAGCTACTACACGGAATACAACCCGAAAAAGTTTCACACCATATATATACCTTTAAAGAAGTAGTCGTATGTCTACCAAACTAGTAAAAGTATTTTGATAGCCATTCATGCGACGGAATTTAATAAAACCTCATTGCATTTAATTTCTTCGGCGAACAACCAGATGAACTGGCTCTAAATATTCTATTTTTTAGGATCTGTGAAGCAAATGATGAACTTCAACACAAGCTTCTGGAGTGCCTTTAACTTTATGAGCGTAATCACTGAAGGCGCTGAAGTACAGGCCCAAAGTCAAGCATTGGATCAATTGATAAAGTCCAACGCAACTTTTGACCTATGCATCGTAATGGCGTTTGGAACAGAAGTATTTTTGGGTCTAGCTCATCATCACAAGATACCGGTGATACTCTTTAGTACACTGGGACCGACTGAGGCACACAGTTGGATGATGGGTGCCCCCTTGGAATTATCTTACGTTCCTAACATGCTTCTCTCATATCCAGATGAAATGACTTTCTTTCAAAGAGTTTTGAATACTTTATCTGCAGTACTGTTTCTAATTATGCAAAATTACTTCCTCAACCCTGCATATGATGCTGTGATGCACAAGCGTTTTCCTGAAGCTCCCCCACTGAAAGAATTGCTGGACAACGTCGATCTCATGTTGTTCAATTCTCACTACAGTATAGAAGGTCCGAGACCTTATCTTCCAAACATGATCCAAGTTGGTGGTCTACAAATGGAAGATGAAGAACTACCTAAAGATCTCAAGAAGTTCTTGGACGGAGCCAAAGATGGTGCCGTGTTTTTCAGTCTGGGCTCGAACTTGAAGAGTTCCGAGTTGCCTGAAGATAAACTAAATGAAATATTGAGAGTTTTTAGCAGGTTTCCTGGGTATAGGTTTTTGTGGAAATTTGAGGTTGATGGGACTCAACTACCTGAGAACGTGAAGATTGGGAAATGGTTACCGCAACGTGCTGTTCTGAGTAAGACATTTGCTAAGTTTATGAATAAGCTACTATTTTCGATTTGTTACAGGTCATCCGAAAGTTGAAGTTTTTATTACCCATGCTGGATTACTCAGTACGACTGAAGCTGTTTACCATGGAGTGCCTATGATTGCAATACCAGGATTTGGAGATCAGAAAGCTAACGCAGCAAAGATAGTATCAAAGGAGTATGGATTAAGATTAGAGATGGACAACTGGAATGAAGAAACTCTTTACGCTGCTATATTCGAGATCATTAATAACCCAAAGTAAATGGCTTTCCATTCTCTTCATTTCAATTACTTTACCAAACGATTTGCAGGTACAAAGAAAATATCGCTAGAGCATCAGATTTGATGAGAAATCCACTAGTTAAGCCCATGGATACAGCTGTGTATTGGGTCGAGCATGTTTTGAAATACAAGGGAGCAAAACATCTAAGGAATGCTGGTATGAAGCTGAGTTGGTACCAATACCTTTTGCTGGATGTCTTTGCCTTCTTAATAGCAGTTGCGGTTATATTGGCAGTGATCGCTTTCTATACGTTCCGTGCCATTTTTAGGTATTTGAAGAGGAAGCTAGGAAGACAGCAGAAAGTTAAGAAGAATTAGTTTTTTTTGTAGTCATCTCTGTTGGTGATTATATATACTATTTATTTGCATTTGTGATTCAGTGGTTTTCAAGCGTGTTGATAATTTTGTAACGAACAAAAAACTGTGATATTCTTCTACCATTCTAAAATAAAATCTATCAAGGTACACTTACGAACTAAAGAATTATAAAGATGCTCATAAATAAAGTATATTTGTTTTTCTTTAACCTAAAATCGTTTATATTAATATATTATCTGAGATTAAGCTTGATATTTACAGAGTGTTCTGATTTTAGTGTGGACTGAAAATGTTTTAAAGATGCGTAGTTGTTTTTATTACATTAATAACAGAGCTCTGCTTGAACTAAACATTACAACTGTTTGGTATGACAAGCAGTTTTAAAAATACGACATTACTTTTCATTACTTATTAATAACTAGAATTATAATCGCATTAGAACGTGATTTCTTTGCAACCTTGGTATTCAAAGGAATTAAGTTTTTACATAATAAAAAGGTTGTCATCGTAGAAGCATAAAAGCATTTAAATAATTATTGTCGCAGAAAGCGGATTTGCCGTTAGCTAATAGTTTCATTCATGTATTGCTAATAATGTAACAGTAACACTCATTTTCTTTGCTGCGAGTAGTTCTCATACTCGCATTGTTCATAGAAAAAACATAAATGTTGTAATAATTGTGTTCATATACTTACCTACCAATTTAAAAATGCTATAGGTACAATTTTTAGATAGGGCTATATTGGGCTGTAATTTTCAGCAACGTATTTCATGAATCGTCGTTGTAATTTTAACATTTAAGTTTAATTTCATTTTTTAAGTATACTTTTCGCTTGTTTATATGACGAATGCGCCAAAATATTGAATAAATGTTGGTATCCCTATGCTGAAAGTTGGGATACTGTAATTCGTTCTTGCTGAAGTGACCTGTAAACCTGTAAGTTGCGCTTGAAACATGGACAGTTAGATGGCTCTGTATGAGCGAATTATGTGAGAATCCTTGAGATTATTTTGGAATTAATTGCGTTTATTGTTGCTGTTGTTTGTTGTTATATAATTAGACCGCCAGGATTTAATATTTCGGATGTAATTCAAATTTTAAAAAGGGTTCTGTGATAACGTAATAAAGAATATGTGACGAGATTTTCTACCAAACTGAATAAATTTATATGAATCAAATGTTTAATGTAAATTTGAGTGACTTAGCATGTTTATACGATACAAGATATAGATATATTATCCAGATTGCTATGATAACGTGGTACACATTCCTTATCGTGTCACTTCGCCATGTGTCTATAATAATAGTTTAAAATGAAGTTACTTGTAGTATTAATCGTATTAGTATATTACAGAAAAGCGGCCAATATTCTTGGTGTATGCACTGCTCAAAGCTTTAGCCAGAAAGGGACACAATGTCACTATGATGAGTGCCTATCCTCTGAAAGAGGAAAATTATACCGATATATTTTTTGATGAAGTAATAGAGTGTAAAGAGCGTTAGTATTCAGAATAGGTGAGAGTACTTAATTGTTTTATTAGGCTATTCCAAAGCTTTCCATACAATTGTTGTGTTGGGTCGTGATTACTCACAATGCACATCAAAATATGATGTTTTGTACCTCTCTACAATTCATTCTATAAAAGGTGCTTTGAACATAGGTCCAAGTGATTCTGCGTGATGTTTAAAAATTATTCCTACACCTGTATGTGCAATCATTTAAGCTTGGTTACTAATTGAATTGTAGCATAATTATTTTTCACATTTTCAGCCTTTTTGCTACTTCTTATCTCTATTCCGCATCTCACATTGTACTTAATTCTGGATTTCTGTAACTACACCCACAGGAAGTTTCTTATTCTTATTCATTCTCATAGCCAAGTCTTGGACCAGTTGCTGAAGACCTCTGCGTAATAAACACTTACGCATCTGATGTGTTTTTAGCATTGGCCCACCACTACAATTCTTTAGTGGTCAGTTTCAGCCCCCTGGGACCGAATGAAGTGACCAATATCATTGTGGGAGCCCCAGGAGAATTCTCTTATGTTCCCAACTTGCTGCTTGGATTTCCAGACGAAATGACATTTTTCTAAAGAGTGGACAATACAATGGTTGGAATACTAATTCAGCTAGTTAAAAATTTCTTGACTGATCCGATGCAGGATGTCGTAGTTCACAAGTGTTTTCCTAGCGCTCCTCCTCTGAACGAATTGATTAACAACATAGATATTTGATTCGCACTACAGCATAGAAAGTCCGAGACCTTATCTTTTAAACATGATCCAAGAAGGTGGCCAACAAACAGAGGAGGAAGAACTTCCTCAAGATCTTTAGAAGTTCTTGGATGGAGCCGAAGGCGGCGCCGTGTTTTTCAGTTTGAAAAGCTCTGACTTGTCTCGAGACAAACTAGAGGAGATACTGAGTGTTTTTAGCAAGTTTCCTGATGGGCGATTTCTTTGGAAGTTTGAAGTTGATGGCCTCGAACTACCAAAGAACGTGAAAATTGGAAAATAGTTACCACAGCGTGGGGTATTAGGCAGGATGCTAGCGAAATTTAACGGCAGGTTGATATTTCGGCCATCCAAATGTTGATCTGTTCATCACCCATGGTGGATTGCTTAGCTTAACAGAAGTTGTATATTACGCACTACCCTTGATCGTTATACCTGCGTTTGGAGACCAAAAAGCTGACACTGCAAAGACAGTCACAAGCCAATACGGTTTGATATAAATGATTTGAACGAAGACAGCCTTTTCGCTGCTATTTCTGAAGTCACAAATAATCCCAAGTAAAATCTTTTGTACCCCATTTGCAGTAATTAGATGAATCGGGTTTCAGGTATAAGGAAAATAATTCCAAATCTTCAAATTTGATGAGAAATCCTCTGGTTAAACCAATGGATACTGCCATATACTGGATTGAACATGTTTTAAAGTACAAAGGTGTGCCACATCTTTAGAATGCTGGTTTGAAGCTGAGCTGGTACCAGTATCACTTAGTAGATGTCATTGCTTTTTTGATCGTGGTTGCCCTCGCTCTAGGATTGATCAATTTCTATGTATTCCGAGGCATCTTTAGGTTCTCGAAGAGAAAGCTGGGAAGGGGAAGGCAACAAAAGCTCAAAGGAAACTAATGTTCTTCAACGAGATTAGGTTTTCACGGAATTGTTTGTAAATAAACTATAAGAACAAATTAAMATGCATGTGTATACTGTGCTGTCTACACCTCAACCAACTGCAGATAGATCTATTTCGCTGTCATTACAGCTCATCAGTGCAGTTTAGGTCTAGTGTAGACAGCACGGCATAGAACTGGTTTTGCTTATATACCAAAGCAATGGTATGATATAAGTAAGAATTTAGGATGACAATGCCATCTGTCAGCGTTACACTGACATGATGACAAAGCCACCTAGCTGCCTTAACGGGTACTACTTCCTAAAGTAGGTGGCTTTGTCATCATGTCAGTGTAACGCTGACAGATGGCATTGCCATCCTGAATTCTTACTTATAAGAACAAATTGATAGTGCAGTTGTGATAGTTATATGATATGGTACATTTACAATTAATTAATGGCACAAACAACCTTGGTAGCTTATATTTTATTGCATATTTTACGGCTAAGAAAGCTTACATTCTTATATTTCCATTGTATGCACAAAATTTCCAACTATTGGTGTTATAACGCCACACTTCACGTTTGCTTTGGGAAGACGTCATAAAATATTCGACCTGCTAAAGAAATCGCATCCAGCGGATTATTATGGTGGAGGTTCCTTTGAGACTATCTAGGGCACGCTAAAATGTCTTAAAAAGGAAACGTATTAACGTATTGGCAGCCGAATGAAGATGTAGCGGCCATAAGATCAAGCCCGCCCGTTTGAAGTTTCGCGGAGCGGTTCTTTTGGTGCAGAATTTAGGGCTTTGGAAACGGGGAATTAAAGCCACGGATTTCCAATATGACGCTACATAAGAAGCTGATTTATAAAAGCTGCTATATTCAATAATGTTCAGAAAATGTGGTTTTACGTTAGCATTGTTCGTAGCTGATATACACATTATTATCTTCGTTAGAGAATTGACAATGAATATTCGAAAGCGTATCTAAACGATCTAAGAATAAAAAATTGTGGAGCGGGGGCCTAAATAATTTTGGTAAAGGTATAGTACTCGCTTCATATATTTGTATGCCTTTTTTAAATGTGTGCGATATTCGCTTGATTAAATAACATAAACTCATTAACAAAATATCTTGATTTCTCTCCTAGCAGCGGCAACACTATACACAACAGTGTGAAAACACATAGCAACAATTTTGGTGTTATATATATATTTTGTACTACAAATATTTCATAGCTTTCTCTTTTGTTCCAGGTATTGGAAGGAAATTAGTACCAACATCTTCAATCATATTTGGTAAGCTCGTTTTTTATTCAGTATACTGTTCCAGGCCATACAACAATACTAAACAGGAAAACAGTAGGGACTTAATACTACTACAGCTATTACAGATTTAATTATATGTGTTGAAGGCCTTTGAGCCAAATGTCAGTAAATATTTGACGGTTTTCGAAGCCGTTATTAACATAACTTAATTAAATTTAGACAGCTGGCCTGATAGAGAGAGTCCCTTTTTTCTATTAATGGCTAATTTTTCACTTATTTTTCAGTTATTTCACCAAGCTAGCAGCTCTCGTATTTTCCTTAACAAGCTTAAAAATTTCAACTCCGCAATGGCACCACCGCAGTTAATTTAATAGGCAACAGATACCACCAACAGGGCTCCGCTTTTGTGTAGCGGCAAATTAAATTTTAAAGTAAATCTGGAACACACTGTTAATGGTTGCCTTTTGGCAATCTGTTAGTTTTTATTCTCAATTTTAACACTCGAAGCGACAATATAGCTATTCCGCTATATTCATATTCATATAAATATCCAGTTTTTAAATTTATTTTAAGGAAACCTCCTTCAGTTCAAAAAACTACAGATTCATATAAAGGTTACTTGCAGTTTTTGAGATGAGAGCTAGAAAATCTTTAATGAACATTTCACGAGTGACAGCGTTTCATTTACTTGACATTGTTTTGGAGGACCTCAGTTTTGTAGTCTTTTTTGGCTTTTCAGTTGGCACTCCTAGCTGATGAATTTAAAAAGGACGAAACCAGAGATGTAGGTTCAGAATGACAACCCTCTAAGGTAATGAGGAACTAAAAAGAAGGATTTTTTCAAATTTTTCGAAAACCTTCTTAAAGGGGGCAATATTTTTTTTTGACGCTTCAGACATTGCTTCCTCTCACTTGCCATGCCAGTGTAGCCACGTGCGCTCAAGCACGATACACTTATATATTCTTATCGATTCACGGTGTATTACAAAAGTTTGGCCATGTGAGATATGAAATATTTCTGCACGTGTTACCCCGTGATTCATGCCCGTTACATGATATCTAAATCGTAAGGTGGCTGCAGCRGGATATCTGGGTCAAATGATATTTGATTCCGTGGATACTGCGGTCGGAGTCTGTAAATTGCTCCTTCGTGTTCGTGGATCAGTTTMTTTTCATATTTTTTACAAGCGGTATGGACCTAATTTTTCTGAATGTCATTGTATGATTTAATTTGCATATAGTAAAAAACTTAAGTAATTTTTGAATTGTCAAAGTAAGTTCCGCAACATAGGTCTACTATTCGTATTTTAGCATCAGTCATTGATTCCTGAATTTTCATACGAATTTGGTCTCGTATTTAGGATCCTTTATTAATTAAAAACTAATTTTATATTAAAAACTGTTTTGAATTTAAAAACAAAATTTCTAATATTAATGTTCCAAATAACCAGTAATTTCCCTTTATACAAACATACCAGTAGCATTAATAGATACTATTATCGTAAAAAAAACAGGAATTAGAACAATACACAAATATCCCAAAAACAGAGTTGATTAAGCATTAAACATCAGATTGTGTAAAAATTATTTCCAACTTGAAAACAATTTTTAAAAACAGATATTTGCAGTAGCAATGGGATCCCACATCTTTAGTAGCATAGCCCAACTGATAATGGAAGATTTAGAAACAGCAGTAACGAACAAAGTAAATTACATAAAACTATATATAAGATGTGTGGATGATCTGTTCTTAATAATATCAGAGGACAGAACGAATTTTAAATATATTTACTAGGTATTACCCAAAAGAAGAGAAGAACAACGTAATTAACTATCTTGACCTTACGCTGATTAAAAAGAATAACAAAATTATCACCAAATGGTACTCGAAACCAACGTCATCAGGAAGATTCCTAAATTACCACTCTAATCACCCATACAAACAAAAACTAGCTATCTTGGACTATACAATATAGCGAGTAACCTACAAAAATTAGAAATGAAATTTTACATGCTAAAAATAAACGATTAACCCAATAATCTAATATACAACTTCATAAAACAACAACTGTACAATAGCATGCAATATGAAAAACCGGAAAAAACCACAAACCACAAATACTTGGCCCTACCATACATTCCACCCCTTACACAAAAAATAAAAACATACTAAAACCATATAATATCTTAACTACGTATAAACCAATAAACACAATTAAACAGTTCTACACACCCTTTAAAACAAGAAGACCGCACGATACAAGGACATATTCAGTATACAATGTGTGAAATCATGTCAGATTGCAAGGCATTTGCGGAGAGAACAAAAGTTTGTTAACGATGGCGTCAGGTCGAATTTAGAGATCATTATTATTTTTATCGTACTTTGATTAAAGTCAAGAAAATATGCGTGTTGATGCATTATCGAGATTGTCTGTGAACGACACAGTTACTGAAAATGTTGATTTGGATTATTTGCGTTTTGTAGAAAAATCAGAAGTTATTGACATCAGTAAGATTTGTTCAGAGACACGTAAAGATACGATGGCTCTGAAGGGCCAAGCAAAAATAAAAATAAAACACGATTTATATTTTATACATGGAAGTGAAAAGCTGTTAACTGGCAATTGTCAGATAGTAACTGGCAATTGTCAGATAATAACTGGCAATTGTCAGATAATAACTGGCAATTGCCAGATAGTAACTGGCAATTGTCAGATAGTAACTGGCAATTGTCAGATAATAACTGGCAATGCCAGATAGTAACTGGCAATTGTCAGATAGTAACTGGCAATTGCCAGATGATAACTGGCAATGCCAGATAGTAATTGGCAATTGCCAGATACTAACTGGCAATTGTCAGATAGTAACTGACAATTGCCAGATGTTATCTGGCAATTGTATACGCTAGTTATTTGACCGGCCGGCGCGGTAGGCGTATGCAAAATGTCAGAACAATCGCAATATCCAAAAAAATAGTTAATTGTATAATCTAAGGGCTTATCTTAAGGGATTACTTTAAATAAACCTTCCTGCATACCCACATACATACCGCAACTTAGCTAACATTCAAAATTTAAATGAATTAAAATGTAGTATAAAATAAAAATACATATTTTATTGATCTTTTAGATATAAAAATGTAGAAAATCATACAAAGAGAAACATAAAATCTAAAGATTACATACCTAAATATTGCTGGTACATTTGAAATGGTCTTAAGCATTTGATAAATAGGTACCACGGTATGTTTAAAATCAGGACCAGTTGAAGTAAATAATACAATTATATAATATACCAAAAAAATGTTAAATTTAACAAATATTAGGATACATAATAAGTTACAAATGAATAATTATTGATATGCGGTTGATGATCGATAAATATCAAAGTCCCGCTCGCTTGCACAGCGGTTTATTTGTCTTTAACAGCAATTATTTTTATTATAATAGTATTATTCTGTATTGCGGTTATTAATTATTATTACTTTCGTTATACCTGTTGTATTTCCAAAGTCATTATGTTAATAACAAATTTAAATATATTTCATGATGCCAATTTCATTAATAATTAAAGTATTTATTACATTTCATATCTCAAATACACACACGTGCAGCTATCATAGAACTCAACGGTAATCAGCTGTTGTGTATTGTATAGCACAAGTCCGCAAGTACAGGGTGAGCAAATAAGAGAGGTGGCGGGTCATATCTCATAAACCAGTAGCCCTAGAGCTTTGAGGTAAAAAATTTCTTAAGTAAAGTGGCCAAGAGAAATTGCTGGAAAATATTTTCGAGTTTCTAAAGTGACCGCTAGAGGGCGCTGTGGTACCTCCAAATTACAAAATTAATGTTTGTGTCATTTTTAGCCTAATAAATGTCTGCGGTATTAAACATTTTAAGATTATTTGGACTAAAATCTAACATTTTTGTTTAGAACATTTTTTGTTAAATGTCAAATAAAGGAGTGGGGGGCGGGTGAATATTAATGCAGAAAATTATATTTCAGGTACGCAAAACGAAAATGCAATTTTCAAAATAAAGTCTTCACATTCATACATGGTATAAGTGAAAAGTGGAGATTAAGGTGCTGGCACACCAAATAATAATATACAAAATTTTCAAGGTAAGCATCTTCAAAATTTAGACACTAACAAAAAAAACCTTAATTTTGATAATACTGAGCTTGAATATTAAAATTCCACCGATTTATAAAAAGAGGGACTGACCTTGTGGCAGTAATCGTACCGCCATTTGTCTACCATCTAAAAGGAAAATGAAGAGACATGAGGTTGTACACCTTTTAACAAACTAAAAAAAACAGGACAGAACAGATATAATCCTGAAGTGGATTGGTAAATTACGAGAAGATATTTACAAAAATAAAATTCTCAACAAATGTGACATAAAGGATATGTTATATGGATGTTATAATTACAGAAATAAATGTATAGGTATGTAATGTAATCTAATAAAAACAAATAAATAGGTACCTATGTTTTGTCTAAAAAATGGAACATGGGTATATTCACAGTGCAATATAGGAGTGTCTGACATAGCCACAATCAGGTGTGTGATCGATGTTTAAATTTGTTTCATTTAGATTGCGTTAATAATAAAAACGATTCCGTCCATTTTTATATGCCCCAATTGCAATAGGTATTCGGTATTAGTGCTGTATTCTATATTTCATGTCTTTGTTTTCTTGGATATACATCCTAGAAATAAGATAGTATGTAATCTTTAGATTTTATGTTTCTTTTTGTATGATTTTCTACATTTTTATATCTAAAAGATTAATAAAATATGTATTTTTATTTTTTACTACATTTTAATTCATTTAAATTTTAAATGTTAGCTAAGTTGCGGTATGTATGTGGGTATGCAGGAAGGTTTATTTAATGTAATTCCTTAAGATAAGCCCTTAAATTATACAATTAACTATTTTTTGGATATTGCGATTGTTCTGACATTTTGCATACGCCTACCGCGCCCGGCCGGTCAAATAACAAATAAGTTAACATCTGGCAATTGTCAGTTAACATCTGGCAATTGTCAGTTACTATCTGACAATTGCCAGTTAGTATCTGGCAATTGCCAGTTACTATCTGGCATTGCCAGTTATTATCTGGCAATTGCCAGTTACTATCTGACAATTGTCAGTTACTATCTGGCATTGCCAGTTATTATCTGACAATTGCCAGTTACTATCTGACAATTGCCAGTTACTATCTGGCAATTGCCAGTTATTATCTGACAATTGCCAGTTACTATCTGACAATTGCCAGTTATTATCTGACAATTGCCAGTTACTATCTGACAATTGTCAGTTACTATCTGGCATTGCCAGTTATTATCTGACAATTGCCAGTTACTATCTGACAATTGCCAGTTACTATCTGGCAATTGCCAGTTATTATCTGACAATTGCCAGTTATTATCTGACAATTGCCAGTTACTATCTGACAATTGCCAGTTAACAGCTTTTCACTTCCATGTATAAAATATAAATCGTGTTTTATTTTTATTTTTGCTTGGCCCTTCAGAGCCATCGTATAAAGATGTAGTTTTAGGTTATGTTAAATACGTTTTTGGTGACGAGTTAATGAAAGTTCAAGACCATTTGTAGTCAGAAAGGATGAGTTATCTGTTGATAAAAGAATTATTATGTAGGGATACAGAGCTGTGATACCAATTAGATTTAAAAAAAATTTTTTGAAGGAGTTGCATTTAAATCATGATAAATGAAAACAATGGCTAGGTTGTACTTTTGGTAGATTTCTGTCGACCAAGATATCGAGAAATGGGTAAAAGGTTATGACACATTTGTGTGAAACAAAGACCCGATCCTGCAAAAGCTGTTAGTGGTTCGTGGAAACAAAATACTAATGTGTATGAAAGGGTACATTGTGATTATTTAAGTACCCTTTCTGGCAAAAATTTCTTAGTGGTAATAGATGCTTCTTCAAAATGGCCTGAAGCATTTATATTAGGAAAAGCAAATTCGAAAAAAATGTCAGGGAAACTTAAGGAATGTTTTACAAGATTGAGATTGCCAGATTTGGTGGTAACTGATAATGGAACTCAATTTACTTCCACAGAATTTACTGAATTTCTATCTAATAATGGTATAACATTTCTTACATCACCTATGTGCCATCCGTCGAGCAATGGTCAAGCTGAAAATTTAAAAAACTTAAAAAGTTTGATAAAATCAATCATGGATGACTAATAAAGGTGTGGGTTTTATTCAACTATCGAAACAACGTACGCTCCTCTACTGGTATCACTCCGTCAAGTTTGAATTTGCTGAGATATCTCAATAAAGATTACTATTGTCAATTTAGGCAGGGAAATCGATTTCTAACATTCTAAAAGGGGGGAGGAAGGATATTACAAGGATTCTAAGATTCCAAATAAAAAGGCTTGGGTAAAAGCAGTGATAGATGAAAAATTAGGTGATTTTATATATTTATGTAAACCTGTAAATAAGAATCATATTTGGAAGGAAACATCGATCAAATTAATAAATGTAAGTGCTACTAGTTTGCTGCAAATTCCAGTTATAATAATCTCAATAATTGAATTTAATAAATAGGGGGTAGTTGTAATATATTCTAGTTAACTAGTGAAAAACAAATATCTATTATTTTTGTATCGGTCACATAAGATTTGTATTGTATGAATCAAGTTTGGATAGTATATTACAATGATGAATTCCAAACTCCTGCTGACGTTATTGGAAAGACAATCTCTGCTGCTAAAGTTAATACTAGACAATGAAATCTCTTTGGTCATTTATGGCTTACCGACTCAAAAACTGAGTATAATCTGAGCCCATCTATAAATCTACGGTCGGGATTCCACCTGATTTAACTAAAGGTGCCGCCCCCCATGCAATTATGCGTTCATAAGGGGAATTACAGAGTGCACAGGTTCAATTCGAAGCTGTCCGTTCTTAAACGGGTCCAGTTCAATCGGAAGCAATCAACTCCGAGTATCCAATTGGCAACCGCCGCAGATTGGCCGCAAATTGCAGGCCGTCTAGAGTTCCCTGGCACTTGAACATGTTGCCTGGATAACTCCTTGTTTCGGATTTTGGGGAGAGCGCAAACTGGATCAATTGACTGTGTCACAAAGAGACTGCGACTATTTATAGTTAAGTTCCCATATTGGGGACAGTACTGTTAATTTCAGTCGACTTTTATAAAAGCGTTGAAAGAAAAAATACATTTTCATTCAACGATAAGAGATCACGCATCCGCGCTTTATCCATAATAGATACATACATGTATGTGTTTATTCTGGATAGAGTATTGAAGAAAACCGCGCAGGAAACTCCAATCAGACTCTATTGTCTTAAGCCAGTCTTTAACACCTTCATCAACACGATGGATAGACGCAGAACCACCAGGCCATGCTGTACGGGGGCATCTGTTGACCATATGTCCAATTGTTTGGAGGGGATCCCCACATTCACAAGAAGGGTTGATAGATGAATCCCATTTATCCAGAAAAAAATTGCATTTCCCATGGCCAGTGCGAAGGCGATTCAGAGTGACCCAAGACCTTCTTGGGAGGTCAGTTCCTGCTACCTCTTCCGTAGGATCGTCTGTAAGCTGCTGATTGAATATATCATGTTTCTTAAGTTGCCAAACAGAACACCATCCATCTTTAATGGTATAAGGAGCACGAAGGAAATCTTCTGAGAGGTTTTCAAGAAGTTAGCCGAGTTGTGGGTAGCTCTTGCAGATCTCGGGAAATTAGAAACTCATTAGGAGCTGATTGATATTTTTGCCAAGCTTTATATGTAGCGAACTGTCTGCGAATCTCCGGAGGAGCAATATTTGAAAGAATCGGAAGCCAAGGTAATGGAGTTGACTTAATTGTTCCAGTGAAACAGGACAGCAGTACTCAGCAGTGCTATAAAGCAAGGAAGTTGCAGAAGTACGGAGTACATTTGCATTTGCACCCCAACTTGTACCAGCAAGCTTATGCAGAATGTTATTTCTAGTCTGTAATTTTTTACTGACGTTTTCTAGATGTTTCTTGTACGTTAGAGACGTATCTAGGGTCACTCCAAAGTATTTTGGCGAGAAGTTATGTTTAAGAATTATGTTATTTGACATAACTGGAAGCTGTTTCCTCTTTTGGTGGTTGTTGAGATGAAAGCAAGTTACTTCTGTCTTCAATGGATTAGGGCACAAGCGCTAGGTTTTAAAATAGCAATTCATAATCTCGATGTCACTTGAAAGGTTCTGTTCAAGTACAGAAAAGTCTTTACTTTGCAAAGCCAATGCCATGTCGTCTGCATACACAAATTTTCTCGATTGAGTTACTGGAAGGTCACTTATGTATCCAACGGATGGGAAGTATTGTATCGCGAAAAAAAAATTCAAAAATTTTTATTTACTCATCCGCTTTAAAATGGTCGAAAACGCAAAAAACTCAAAATTTGAGTATCAAAAGTTGTGTGAATGTCTGTAATATGCATTTCCTTATTTATTAATTGAAAATCTATTTTTTATTTTTTCTTGTCATTCTCCCAAGTTAGGCATGCGTTCGTTATTGCTTTTACTTGGGACGATTGATCGTCACAGAAAAATAATTACAAAAATATTTCGGGAAAAACTAAGGAACAAAGACAACCATTATTATTTTGATCATCGAGATCGTCGAAGAAAAAAATTGTGTTTTAATTTAGTCGACAGTTTCGTGTATTTCTTATTTGTTACACTTCTTCAGGACTAGAACTCGGACAATATAATATTTGATACAATTAAACAAAAATCAAATCATCATCAAATATTATGTTGTCCCTGTTCTAGTCCTGAAGATGTGTAACAAACAAGAAATACATGAAACAGTCGACTTAATTAAACCATAATTGTTTTTCCACGATTCCTATAATCAAAATAATAACCATTATGATGGAAAATAGCCAATCAAATAAAGACATATTTCAAATGAACAAAAACTATCGCCTTCGCGAGCCTTCATCGCGACATTGTCAATTCATAGACTGTAAATATATAGTATTTGTCCCAAATAAAGCCACCGTCCCATGTATGGGGACTTGACTGTATTATTTCATCAAATTTTAATCACCTTGAGGAAAGTATGTTGTAAGTGTGTGTAGGTTTTTAGAAGATTAAGCTCTTTTATAACAACCAACAACTCTTTTTTTGTTTCAAAATTGTTATTTGTCATCTACGAAATTATTTCTTCTTTTTTCGTTGCTGTTGTAGGTTTTTATTTTGTTGTTGGAATATGGAAGTAGTTACTTGGTAAACCATGTGTCAAACAACGATGCGTTCATTTCCTTATGATAATTAGCAGAACAGCAATATGTTTGCTGATTGAGCGTTTTGTGCCCAACCATTATACCTCCAGCATACAATTATAATTCTTTTTTCTCGTATAGTGGTGTATTTAAATAAAAATTAACAACATAGTGAATATTGACACATTTCATCTAAATAAACTATCGGGATTCTCTCTCTGTAAAATTGTTACATACTGATATTCCATTCAATACTTTCTAAGTTGTGGTATTTTTATCATAGCCATTCTTTTATCAAATGTTTTATAATAAAATCAAGTGCTTTTTAAATAAAGCGTGAACGTTTCAAATCCTCAATCAATCAGTTTCGTTTTTAAAATTACGACGATGGGGACTACATTTTGTTTATACATATCATACATTACTTCTTGTTCAGTTTTAGTATAGTAATATGTGATAGTACTCTGGTTCTAACTATTGTTTTAAATGCCATATTAATATTCTCGTAATAATAAAATGAACAGAATTCCCTGTTCGTATAGAACGGTATCAGACGTTTTCTGTTTTAATTTTTTCAGCGACCGATGGGTCAAGTGTCCTAGATCTTGCGCAACAGAGTAGGAACCACGAGATAAAAATTTGTAACAAATAGGAGACCTTGTGTGTGCTTGGGCTTGTCCTCCCACATTATCCAGTAATAAATTTTTCGATCCATGACTATTTGCCCCAAAGCTCACTGGCTCGCAAAATTGTTTCCTTTTCATAGCGAAGGGCAATTCTTTTGACGAATGAATGGGAATTCAAATCAGCTATAAACGCACAAGGAAACTTCGTAATTCGTTCCTTTAACTTTTGTCGAGATTTAGTCATTTAACACTGTCCTGATTTATTTTCTTTCTCCCTGAAAGCTCCCTCGGTTAAAAAGTTTGAATTACACCAATTTGAGCCTCCCACTTCCTTAGCTTATAATAAGTGAAAAATCGTTCTTCATGTCATTTTAAAACACAACGATAGTTACAAGTACAGCAAGATCAACGCGTTTTTAAGTTTGTAACAGATGAGTTATGTCCGTTTTAAATGAAATTCCATCCTTCCCTGTGCGAAGTTCGAGACCTAAACTGGAACTGTAACCTCGTTAACGGTCTGTAAAAATTGTTCAGACCAGGTCAAACTTTAAATTGTATTGTAGCGTACTGACGCACTTGTGTCTGCTTTTGTCGTTCCTGTAGCTGCAAAATAGTGGGTTAGGAAGTTTACACTAACATGAAATACGTTTCAGCGTCTATACCGAGCATTTGCTATATATTAAGAGGAGCTAGAGTGGAATGGAAAAGAATATATTTTGATTGTAAAGAAATTTACAAAGCTACATCCTTAAAACATAGGACTTAGCATTATCGTTCGTTTCAGGTAAACCGAGTCACCTCGTCAAAAACTTCATCTGTTTCTCCTCTCTACATTATTTTCAACTTAATTCTTCAATCTTTCTTGACATTTGGAAAACGACTACCATTTGCATTATCTTTAAGAAAAGAGATCGATCAGAAGTAACCAATTATGGTCCAATAACCCAACTGTGCTGTTTTCCAAAGGTCTTTAAGTCTATCCTACACAAACTTCTATTTGCTCATATCAGTCAGTTTATTTCTTTACATCAGCACGGTTTTGTAGCTTTCGCAAAGCATTTGACACTGTAGATCATAACACTCTTTTAGGTCAGCTCGAAAAATTAGGATTCTCTCTCACATTACCCCTCTTAGTTTCATCCTCTCTTAATAAGAGACACTAGTTTGTCCTCTATCGTAATTTTAAATCTACCTTATTTGTTGCGATCTCTGGAGTCCCTCAGGGATCAACCTTAGGCCCCTTATTTTTATACTTTTTGTCAATGGCACTGTTAATGTTTTGCAGTGTAAAAAGCTCATTTAAGCAATCACCTTAAGATTTTCTGCAACTGACTGTTTAACCTTACAACACGCTTTAAATGCTTTATCTCAAATAAACTCTTTCTTAACATTAACAAATGTCACTAGAAGGTTGTGGGGATAGCAGTCACTAGTAAAGAGAAAAACTCTTTTCATTTCAGCCAAGCTTTCGGAATTATTTTATTCCTTCTTCATCTGGGTGAACATACCTATTTAATGTTAACCTCGACTCAATGTAAGTTTTTTTTGAGTTATGTTTCTGCAATGTATCCTTTTGACGTGTAATCTTTTAGCGCCCTGGAGAAGGAATAAAATCATTCCAAAAGCTTGGCTGAATTGAAAAGAGTTTTTCTCTTTACTACTGACTGCTATTCCCATTACCTTATAGTGTCATAATTCATCATGTCAGTCCGTCTACCTTCCACATTTTAATTTATAATAATGGGATTTTTTACTCGCATCAAGACTATCTATGGTTCCCTCATATTGAGCGCAGCAAAAGCATATGCTAAAATTAACACCAAATTAGCTATGTACCGTAACAGAAGAAGTTTGTTTATTTTKGTGTATTTGTGTATTTTTGTTCATACTTTTCCCGGAATTACACTATGTGGTTACCCTCTTGTCAAAAATATTATTTTAGACGTTAGATTTCCATCAGAGGTCGAACACCTCCCGATAAAAAAATATCACATCAACTTTTTCGCAAGAGTTTGGTAAATGCCTGTTGAAATGTTGCATTTACTGTTATCTGTCCAAAGCAATTCCCTCCTACAATGGCAACCTAATTTCCTGTGCCCCGGGCGATAGCATTCTTCTCTGTAAACAATAAACTTCTCCCAAATGTATCTTAATATAATTTCCTCCCCATGAAAGGCAGTGTTCGCATAACGCTTTGTGAAAACTATTCAAACAAGCCGCGGCATGTTGCCGAAACTGTGCTGAATACGTACGACGTTTATTTGCATACAAAGTTTGCTGGCGCTATATTAAAATAGCCCCGGCTCGATTGTTTACAGTTTTGCAAGAACAAACGGGACCGACGTAATTTGCTGCAGCGGGATGCATGTTATGGTGTTAACGGATGGATGAACGCGATTCGCGGTCTAACGTGGAACGTTCTTGGCTCCTTGGCACATAGTAGTCACGGTGGTAGAGCAAATATGTACCCTAGAATCGTCACTGCGCGTTAAATTCTAGTTTGGGGTAGTTTAGGAAGTTTATAATATACATTGAGAAGCGCAGGGTGAATATTAGAAAAATGTATTTCTTGTCAGCTGTTTGTTCCAATTTTTGCAATGACAGTTGCTTTCATTATATTAATTATAATACTGACTTAGATCTAAGTTTTTTATCTATTAGTTATTTATGCATTAAGGGCATAATAAGATTTTTATGGTCCGAGATCCTCTTTTGAGCCCAAGCCCGTTAACGCGTGGGCTAAAAAAGCTCTGTACATACGAGGCATGTTTTTTAAGTAAGTACCGTTTTGCGATTCCGCCGCCGCAGCGCTACGGTAGGCGTTCCGCGCATGCGCGCTGGTTACCTACATCTCTTGTCTACGCACTGACGCCATTACAGTTTGATTCTTCATTGTATACGTTGTTTACTGAGTGTTTAAAATGCCTCCGACAATCGTGAGTCCCGCCGATTGTGAAGTACGGGCTGTTATACGATTTCTTAGTGCTAAAGGCGTAAAACCGATCGATATTCATCGTGAGATCTGTGAAGTTTACGGACAAAACATTATGAGTGATGGAATGGTAAGGAAATGGGTGAGAGCATTTAAAGATGGCCGCACAAATATGCATGATGAAGAACGGAGTGGGCGTCCTTCGGTCGTTAATGAAGATTTGGTGCAGAAAGTGAACGAAAAGGTGAGAGAAAACGGAGGCTTTACAATTTCATCATTGTGCGACTGCTTTCCTCAATATTCTCGTAGTGTTTTGTATCGCATTGAATTACCGGAAATTGTGTTCACGTTGGGTTCCGAAAATGTTGACAGATTTGCACAAAACCCAACGTTTAGGCAGTGCATTGACTTTCCTCGAGCGGTACCACAATGAAGGTGAAGATTTTTTAGACCAAATTGTTACTGGTGACGAAACATGGGTGGCCTACGTCACACCAGAATCGAAACAACAATCCATGGAATGGCGACATTCATCATCACCCAAAAAAGTGAAGTTTAAGCAAACAATTTCTGCAATTTCTGTGCACAGCTTTTTGGGACAGAAAAGGAGTATTGCTAGTGGAGTTTCTGCCTCGTAATGAGACAATCAATGCAGCGTCTTATTGTAAGACATTGAACAATCTGCGTCGTGCAATCCAGAACAAAAGACGTGGCAAGTCGAGTAAGGGTAACGTTTTGCTGCATGACAATGCCCGCCCACATGTGGCTAATCGGACCAAAGATCGCATCAAATCTTTTAAATGGGAAACTCTAGATCATCCTCCATACAGCCCTGATCTGGCGCCCAGCGACTACCATTTGTTCCTGCACTGGAAGAAACCCCTGGATGGTCAGCGTCTTCAAGACGATAACGAAGTCGAAACATTTGTGATACAGTGGTTAACAAGTCAGGCGGCAGAATTTTATGAGGAGGGTATTCAAAAACTGGTGCCACGTTATGACAAGTGCCTCAATATTCACGGAAATTATGTAGAAATGTAGATTAAGGTACAGGCTTTCATGTAAGATAAAATTATTGCGATATCTTTGCACGACTCTTTTTAATTCCAAAACGGTACTTACTTAAAAAACATGCCTCGTACAAAACCTTAAATGTTTTTATACGGTTATTATTTGTTTCAAATTATAGCGATATTTAAAAAAACGAATGAATACTAATCTTCTTTGAGAAATATGGCTACAAAGTTTGTTTTCATAGTTATACATATTACCTATTTAAGGCTTAAGTCTGATTGCAACTGTCAACGTCAGTGGTACTTTTTTCCTTAAAGTGCCAAAAGATTTTTCTAATTTAGAGTATGCTAATATGGTTTTTGTTTATGGCTTCTGTAATGGCAATGCCACAGCTGCTGTACCTGAATATCGACGACATTTTCCACGTGAGAAGACTGCTGACAAAAACGTGTTTGTTCGAGTTTTTAACAAACTTTGCGAGACTGGAACTTTTCCAAGTGGTAAAATAACATCTGAAAAAGCCGATCGACAAACTTTAGAAGAAGTGTCAAATATTTTGAATCTAGTAGAAGATAATGCAAAGACCATCACCAGAAGAATCGATACTCAATTGGACATTTCACAAAGACGAGTAATACACACACTTCACGAGCAAGGATTATAACCATACCATCTACAAAAAGTATAGTTTCTACACCCGGAAGGTTATGCTAAACGTGGAATTTTATCGGTGGATAACTAACAATTGTCGAGTTGTATCCCGCATACCTTTTACTGATGAAGCAACATTTGCCCGTGATGGCATTAATAATCTAAATCTCTTGATGAACGTTTACAGGTCGACGTCGTGTATACTGATTTGAAAAAGGCTTTTGATCGTGTTAATCACCGCTTTCTATTGAATAAACTGCGAAATTTTGGTTTTTGCGATGGGCTTGTCTCTGCTGTTAAATCTCTTTTGATGGATAGGCGGCAATTTGTTGAGCATGGTGGTTTTAGATCTAGCACTTTTCATGCGACTAGTCGAGTGGTTCAGGGTTCGATCCTAGGCCCACAATTATTCGTAATATTTTTCAACGATGTAGTGAAATCGCTTAAATGTAATGTTTATGTGTATGCCGATGACTTAAAAATACTGAAGGCTATAGGTTATTATTCGGACTGCTTGCTTCTTCAGCAGGATATCGACAATTTAAATAGTTGATGTTTCAAGACAAACTCGAATTAAATATTAATAAGTGCAAAATGGTGACCTTCAGCAGAAAAAAATGTACGCAATAACTTTTTCTACAGCATCTCAGGGAATGTACTTTCCAGATGTGATGAAATTAGAGACTTAGGTGTTATCGTTGACTGTTAGTTGTCTTTTGTTCAGCACATTGAAAATGTTGCGGCTGCTGCACTGTAGACTCTGGGGTTTATTATGTGTAATACTTCTGAATTCAGTAACATTTTTGCTATAAAGTTATTGTTTTATGTCTTAGTTAGATCTAAGCTCGAATACTGCAGTGTAATTTGGAGTCCTTACCAGCAGAAATATATTGATCTGTTGGAAAATATTTTAAGAAAGTTTTCCAAGTATCTCTACTTTAAAACGTTTGATGTTTACCCTACAAGACACTGTGATCAGAGGGCGCTATTAAATGTTGTTAATGAAGTCTCTCTTGAGAGTAGACGAAATTGGCATCTATTGTTTTCTTGCAGAAACTTATTTGCGGTAAAGTAGTTAGTAGTACTTTTCTGAATGAGATAAGCATAAATGTCCCCAGAGTTAATAGCAGATCGCCTGTTCTCTTTTATTACAGTGTACCGTCCACTCAACATCATTTCAACTGCGTCATGATAATGGCATTTAAGTTATGTCCAACAGTAACTTTGATATTTTTATGACTTTTCAACGAGTTCAGTGAAACGAAAGTTGCTAGAATTTATTGGTATACACTCACTCATGTATAATATGATTGTATTTTTTTTCTGATTTGAAAGTTTGTATTTTTTGTGCTCTTTATAGACAAATATGTCTGTCGGACATTAATAAATATACACACAACTAGCTGAAACTAATTTTCAAAACAAGTTTTCAGTATTATGTGTGATGTGGTATGATTGTTGGGTATTTAATTGTCCCTTTTATCATGGAGAATCGCCTCACTTGGGAATACTACCTTAATTTTTTAATAAATGAGTTGCCAGCATTGCTAGAGAATTTCCCTGTAAACGTAAGACGCCAAATGTACTATCAGTATGATGGAGCCCCTGCACATTTCGCTCGTGTGGTCAAGCAACACTTGGATGAAATGTTTCCAGAGCGTTGAATTGGTTGCTGACGTCCAATTAGTTGCCCTCCAAGAAGTCCAGATCTAACACCACTAGATTTTTGTTTAACAAATAATTAATACTGGCGCGTTCTTCAAGAAAAACAAGAGCAAATGGGACAAGCAACAGGCGCTGATCGCAGACGTAGTAGAGCATGTTTAAAACTCAATGGGAGTATTTTTGAACACCTTATAAAAAGTCATATCTATTAAAAAATTACTTGAATAACTTGAAAATACATGGGTGCGATCCTTCCCAAGTAACTTATGTGTGATGACCTGCAACCCTTTCATTTTTTTACTCCAACTTGCTTGCAAAAGAACAATGAGTATTGGATTCCAATCACAACTTGCTTCAGAATGCTTCTGAATCTTGCTTTAGAACCGAACCACGGCACCCCTTACGAAACCGTAAAAAGGCATAAATCACCTCGTTTTCAATCCCATCCGTGGCGAAACCGAATAACGTCGCGAGGGTTTTCTGCATCTGAACGCGTGGACCGAAGCCACCGAGAGCTATTCATGTCGAAATAAGGGATAAATATTTATTTCCTCGCGACCACGTATTAAATCGAAAAACGCCGGGGCTAGATCAGTCCCATTATAGCAGCGAAGCCCGATCGTTACCCGTATCCAAGGCATCGGAATGGAGTTCTTTTTTATCAAAGGCTTGAAGCGACGCGGTAAATAAGTTCGGCTATAAATTCTAGAATGAGAGAGAGACGTTCGGATGCAAATTGTGGGCGAATGTGGGTTTACCTTTAGTCACTTGGGGGAGGGTGATGTGTTTTTGATAAAAAGGAGTTTTGTGTCTTCTCAAAGTTCATTTTATAAGATCTTTTACTTCACCACTATTAAAAGTAGAATTAATAGCTACCTCTCTTAATTTCATGTGAGAAACTGTCTACAAATGGGTTTTCTATTTCACTTCCCCATCTGCTTTTCAGTTTTTTCCTTTACTGATGTAGCTTGTGATGTATACGTAAACATTTTTCACATAAATTCAGTTCWGTGACTTTTGCKGCATCTACCTTCAGAAAACCTTAACACTKGTAAATAAATGTTCTTGTTTATAAAAAATTGCAACGAGCGTTAGAAGCTAGAAGAGTTTACCTTTACCTCTTACAAACTGGTGTTGTTTGTAGTCCTTGCTTTAAATTAATTTGACTTGTCTTCAAATAATGTGATGTTATGTAAATAAGGAAGCAAGTAATCAAGTTTTGGAGAGACTATTATATCTTCATATGTTTTCCAGTCGTTTGATGTAACTTTATCAAGCTTAGACAGAATCAGATAAATTAATAGAGAATCCCAATGTTGAACCGGTTGTTTTAAAGTTTTTCATTAAATTTCTACGAACGCTACTAATTAAATTGCGGAAGCCCAATGATGACTCTTTAACAATAGATTTAATAATAAAAAGAGTCCTAATGTGATCATAACATAATAGATCCCAAGCATGAATATAATTATCAGTACTTACTTGAAGAGACTGAATAACCAAATATGCATCTCCTTCTAACGAAGTTTGTAATTAGTGAAACTTTTCAGTCTCATTGATATCACTGTTATCATGAACTAAAGATTTAAAAATATCTCTGAATTCCAACCAACAGATATAATCATCGTTAAACGAGGGCAACCTGATTGTTGGCAGTTTTACAAGCCCGATCGTTACCAGTATCCAAGACATCGAAATGGAGTTCTTTTTTATCAAAGGCTTGAAGCGACGCGTTTAATCAGTTCGTCTATAAATTCTAGAATGATAGAGAGAGATATTCGAATGCAAATTGTGGGTGAATGTGGATTCTAGTCACTTGGACGAGGGTGGTGTCTTTTTTGATAAAAAGGAGTTTTATGTGTTCCTAAAGTTTCTTTTATAAGCAGCTTTTTTCCAGCTGTCTTTTGTAACAACKCCTTTTTATAGATGGATTTATTATTTCAGCGTATCACACTCATAAAAGTGTTTGTCCTCTTATTACGGTAGTATATATTGGGTTCTTTATGAACAGCTGTCAGTTTTTTGTTATTGGCTTTTCTTTCACATATTGTCATTCTTTCTTCCCCAATATGTTTTACTCAGTAACTTTCTCTTCTAGTCTTCAAGCATGTTTTGCTTTCAACTTTGATCATCTCTACTTTCAAATTCCTTAGTTTTTTCTGTTTTCCTTTGAAGTGTTCCAAAATTTTTCTTCTTAATTTTTTCTTTTATATTTGGCTTTACGGAAGTATGACGTGTTTCCTTTAGATATCCATACCATATAATGCTTTTTATTATCACTTCGCTTTCAGTAGTGTAAATATTACTCAAGCGACTTTTCTAAATTCCCCATGCGCTGTCATTGCTACTTTCTTTTTAACTAGTCAAAACCACCTTTTTTCCTTCTTGTGTTCTTATATACTGGCAGCAGAATTGTCTGTGTCGAATTTTGAGGTAGTTTATTATTGGGTCCATATCTGTTTTATTAGCTGTTATAATTTTTTCGCTAATCAATCTCCTTCACATCTAGGTATTTAGCACTTGGTAGTTTCACCTCGTGATAGCTCTTGATACTTTTCCAAATGCTCATTGTTTCTGTTGATGGCATGATTTTTTAGCCGAGCAAATGTGCTTTTTTATATTTATAGAATGTGTAGTTGCACTCTCTTTTTATACTATTCATCGAACAAAGAAATAAATAATATTTCTCTTTTTTTATTTCTCTTTTTTTCATTATCATTTTTCCCATATGATATCGATTGCCTGTCTTCTGTTTACCAGTATAGACCCTTGATTTTAGGGATATGAAGAAAATATGACTTTTAAGTTTGGTTTACGAGTTGTCAAACTGTTTCAGGTCTTTCAGCGTTTTGTAGAAAAAACATCTGCACGGCAGTAAAATAAGATTCCCTACAGATAGAAACGAAGCAAACACCCCCTATTTTAATGGTAGCGCAGCCCCCATCCACCTGACGCCGAAAATCGAGGCGAAGATAAGTCGGCGATTATGAAAACGGGCATTATCAGATCATTTCGTCTCCCACTCAAGACGGCGAGGGACAGCGAATATCAATAATACTTAAAAAGCCATTTGCTGCAGTTCTTTTATTAACATCATAAAGGTGGCGGTGTACTCCATCAAAGCCTCGTCACGACGCAGTTAGGATAAAACGCTTTTCGTGTTGAAGGAAACACGTGGTTTTGTTTTAGTCTCGAACGTTAAAAGACAAACAGAGTGTTAGACGACAAGGTAAACATATAGAACATGATCCGGTGAACGATTTAGAGGATTTAGACACGACTTTTTAACATTTCATTTTTTTAAAGAAATATCCGTTTGACGGTGTTAGTACTGGAGAATGGGATGGGTGTTATTTAACGAATAGCCAGTTTAATTACTTCCACATCCAACGGATGGAAAGTATTGTATCGCGGAAAATTTTTTTCAAAAAATCTTATTTGCTCAATCGCTTTAAAATAGTTGAAAACGCACAAAAACAAAAATTGAGAAAAAACAAATTTCTTGTCTGTGTGTCTGTGGTATTGTTTGTGGACACGATAACTTTCGAAAGACTTAATATATGAACTTGAAATTTGACAAACGTATAAATCTCAACTACCCAAAGCGATCTATTGTTTGTGGAGTAAGTAGGGTATCGGTAAGGGGGCGAAATTGGGGGGTAACTACCCTTTTTGCAAATTTTAATTTTTTTTATATTGTTTTCGTTTTCGTATGTCATTAGTAATATAACTGCGAGTATTACTAGCTCTTATAAATTTTCGGTACAGCAAACTGTTTAGAAGATATTAGCAAAAAAGCGTCACTTAAAGAAAACGGTTTTTGGTAATATCTCCGAATATATTAAATATATTCAAAAAATTAAAATGCCGTCAGATAGGAAATAAAACTTTTCACAAAAAGTGAAAATTTATCCAAAATTTTGACATTTTTGAAATATTTCCATAAAACCTGTTTTGGACCCCGCTCGTACGATTTTTTTTTAATTTTAGTATTATATAGACAATCAAATTTCTGATCAGAAAGCGCTCTTGTAATTTTTTTGTTAAGTTAATAATTTTTGAGTTATTTGGAAAAACCGATTTTTAAAATGTATATATTTTTGATGTCACGAGGACTGTTTGTCTTAGAAAAAATTTGTAGAGAGAAAATGTTYAAAACCTGATTACTAATCGTATMGTATAAAAAATAAAAACGTAAATGTCATTTTGACAATTGGATGTGGAAGTATTCATTCAATTTGCTGCGGTTTTTTTTAACGTATGATCGATAATTTTGTGTTGTCTTGAAAAAGAAGTACACTTTTGACAAGCTTTCCAAAGCAATTTTTACAGTTTTTTTAAGTAATAGGCCAAGGAGTCTGAAATAACAAATGTTGAATGTAAATATTTGATTATTTTTTTGTTTCCATATTTGTTCACACAAGACAAATTTCAACTTTTGTCTTACTCTATAGACTCAAAAAGGAAAACCAATCTCCATAAGTGCAGGCGAGAAAGGAAAGACATGAATTGAAATACTGCAAACAGCAGTTCACAATTGCAATAATATATGCATATTATTGTACAACGAACTTTCATTAGAAGAATATCAGGAACCAATTAAAGCATTTTTCTGAAATTTTTTAGGTTACTTACTGTTTTGTGATTATTTGAATTTTTTTGAAAATTTTGACATTTACGGCGTGTTTGAAAAAATTTAATATCTTTAAAACAAAACAGCCTAGAGAGATGCTATTCGAAAAATTCAATTTCCCATGAAATTTTCTACATAACTAACCTACAACACCTTACGTCTTTGCAAAATTCTAGTAACTATAGAGAACTCAATTTAAAGAACTTCTAKTCCGGACAACTTGATTTTATTTAAATAGAACGGCTCGGAATGGCATACGTATAAGTTTTTAACTCATTAAGACCTAAATTTAGGTATCTTTTATTTTTATTGAGATAGCTTGGAGTCCATTCTTAAAAGTTTAGGAAATATTTGCGATTTTACATTATTTTTGTATGTTAAGACACTGTTTTTGTGGCATAGTGACAGCAGAGAGATTCTGTGCTGTTGTATATTAGTTGCCTGTCACTAGCAAAGAAAAATTTGAAGTACATTATTAGAATCGTTTTTCTTAACTTTCTTTCATATAATTAACCCAAATGTCACGCTTTAGATATTCGAATGAAGATTTGTTTAATTTAATTATCACATATGGCGAATGTGATAGAATAGTCGAGTTAAGTCACCCAAAACCAACTAAAGATGTTATAAGAATATAGTTGAAGAATTGCGTTTGATTTTGGATCATTTTAACCATTGACTGAAATCAATACAATCGTTCGCATTCACTCATTTCCATGATGTGTTTGTTAGCTAAGACAAATTTGATGAGTATTGACAACTTGGGCAGACATTAGCTTTAAGCTGGCTTTAATATTGTTTCCTACGATGTACAAACAGAAAAACAAAGCCACGTCCTCTGCGTTGCTTTTTTCCTGACGAATATTGAATCTTTTGTGCTAAGTAAAGCGCTGTTTTCCGCCGCCTCTCATGGAAACATTGCTTTTAAAAGATTTGTAACTCAAATACAATGGAATTACTTTCGTGTTTTGTGCTTTCCCCTGTTGTCTTGTGTAAAACACGCTGTTTCGAGTTACGGACTCATTTAATACTCTTCTGTTTATACATGGTCGCTACAAAGTATGGAACCAGCAGGATATTTCAGGTTCTGTTCGACCGATTTTTATGAAATTGTGCATGGGCTTACGATTAATTAGAATACATTTTTTGGAATTTTTTCAACTCTGTATCAGCTCTCGTTTCCAAAATATGGGCGCAAGGTGCATTTTTCTAAATGGGAAGGGGGTCAAAAGACACATCATCGAAAATGATATTTTTTCCTGATTTCAAAAATGTATCACATTTGTACAATTTATTGTTTCTGAGTTGAGAAAAGTGTAAATACGATAATTGATCCTGGCAAAGAACGAAAATAATGAAAACAATTTTCTTTATCGCGAAAATGGACAAAAGAGCCAGGTATTACCATTTTCCTTGACTGGTGATAATTTTGGTCTAGTTTGATCAATTTATTGCGAATCGGGTACCCAAAAGGTAAAGAAAAACACACGATTCCGCGAAAAATGTTCCCCTTCCTGGCAGTAATGCAGCCTTGCGTAAAAGTTTTCTAATGTTCTTTGTAGCATATTTGGAGGTAAGTTCTGAATTGCTGCCCTGATTCGTTCTTTTAAATCTTCTGCATCATGTGGCCGATCAACATAAATACGATTTTCAGATACCCCCCCAGGAAGAAATCAAGCGACGTCAGATCAGGAGAACGTGCTGGGCATTCTATAGCTCCGCGCCTACCAACCCATCTGTCTGGAAATATCGCATTCAAATATCCATGAACGTTGACTGCAAAATGGGGCGATGCATCATCTTGCAGAAAATGCATTTTAATTACCCATAGGCCCATGCACAATTTCAGGAAAATTAGTCGAACAGAACCTGATGAAATATTCAGCTGGTTCCATACTTTGTAGCGACCCTGTATATTCCAAACAGAAAAGGAAAATGAAATGTATATTAACCTTTTTTTAAATTTATCATAAGGATAACGATAGACACACCTTCAATCCAAACATCTAAATTAAAGCCGTGCAGTAATGTAGAAATGGTTTAAATTATTGAAGATAGCTCCCCAAGTTTTAAGCAGAAAAAACCCTTCCTAAATTATACACGCAATGCGTGAAGTGAGCTTCGGAAACTTTGTTACCGTTGAAGTTCTCGCATCAATAGTTAATGCCTTCCCTTACGGTGTAGCCTCATTCCGCATTATCTAATGAMGTTGAGGTAATCGTGCTCATCTCCGGTTGCCATGGGGGGAGCAGAAAATACAGAAGCTACATGCTTTTGTACAGTAGCTCTTTGATGGGAGATGTATGAGAGTTAAATTGCTGATAATATTCATGGTGCTTTTCGTGTTCATTTATATTTGAATACACAAATTATTTCAGGCAGTAAATGCTGTTTACCGTTACATTTTCTTTAGAAATGATGTCAATGGCTCTTTGGTTGCCTCTCGGGTTAGATGTAAATCTGAAAAGGAGCTAAATATAATGTACAGCTTGACTTTGAAAATAACTCGTTGAAGTTACGTACAAAACAAGGAATGTAAGTTAATGTTTTGAAGCCTTTATTCAGAACGTTTGAAGTCTGGTATATTTTCATGATTTCTAATTGCGAGAATTGTGTAATTTATCTGTCAAATAACAGTTTTTTTCTGATCTGTTGATTGTAGTATTTCGAATGAACATTGATTTTATTCCTTTTAATACAAATGCGTTCCGTAGGTCCATCAATAATTGTATACAAGCCTTAAGTTTGTAAAAAGTGATGACGGGAATTCCAATTTTCCATCATTTTCATACCCCACAAGAATAAACAGGATATATTAAGGAAACTATATTAACTAATCTGCTAGAGAAAGTAACAGTACTTGTATATAATATATTCGTACGTATAATCTGATCATAAGTATAGATATGACAAAAAACTGAAAAAGGTTATAATTATCGTGTTTAATTTTTTACAAATACATTGACATATAAGGAAACATATTCGACGTCGACACTTTGCTAGTATTCTCTTTCAACCCTTTCACGGTGGTACAAAAGGATGCTTAGTTTTTTAGAGGTACAGTACTAGGAAACAATGAATACGAAATAGACATTTTCACGTTTTAGTTGACATATCCCTGTGAGTAAAAAAAACCCAGGAAATTAGCATAAATATTCTACGACTATAGAGATAAAAATATCGAACTAAAAATTGATACAAATGTATATGTATAGATATGTATAGATTTTCGGCACTATTGGAATGCCGGTTAGAGTCAACTGTCTTCATCCACAAGATTTTCTAATTTTTGATACCTATTAACTGCTTTTTGCAGAAGATTGTGGCGCTGCTCATCTGATCTGTCAATAATTGCTTCGAACAAAAAAAATTCTGGTATGAGGAAAAACTAAGTATAATTCCCTTCTCTATGGGTACAGGATGTATCGCTGAGAAATGAGGATACAACGATGATCTACAAGCCCCATTTGGAAAAAATTACCAGTACATCAACAAAAGCTTATTGGAAGTAACTTTGTTCTCCAATGCTCTGAGGGTTGAGTTGATTTGGCTAATGGTAAAATTATTCATGGATATTTTAAACAAAATTAATGAGAATTGAAGTCATGGGGTTGTTGAACGATTGTTTGCATACACTAACGCATTGATAGGCTTATTTAAGCTTTGGCTCTTTTTTCTGGTACTGATAACCAGACATTTTAATACCTATCGAGTACAATACGCAACGCTTTCAACAGCTTGAAGTAACGCTTGTTAGTTTACCACAAAGTATTTTTCATCTAAAATATATTTATAGATTTATAGATCATGTCGTTCAGTGAACAGTGGCTAAATCAAGAAKCTTACGAAGCCTTAAATGATAAAATAGTGTAATCGGTGCTTTCTTGAAATTATCAAAAGCCTTCGACAGAATAGATTGCGAAATATTTTATCAAAGTTGGAGATAATGAACTTTCGGAAAAATGCTGGAAAGCTGTTAGACCCTTAAGTAGAAAACCGCAACCAAACAAGTCATGATAAAAGATGATAATGGTTCGTAAATAATGTCAAAATCCAGCTGTAGTGTGCCGCAAGGCTCAATATTAGACCCACTTTTATTCCTACTGCTTGTAAATGATTTTCCTGCTGTTGTTAAAGAGCCCATAAGCCAATTTACCGATGATTTGTCGCTGGGCATAAGAGGCGAATCCATACTCGTTTTTCAAGACAACTTACTAAGTAGAATGAAGAATATCAAGACAGACTTAGTATGATACCAATAACTCGATCGCAGAAGATTGCTTGCAGATTTACTGCTTTTGCACAAACTAGTGAATTACGCTCTTCATTCACCTCACTGCTTTCGCTTGTCTCTCTAAATGTTCTAGTTGTCGTAATCCACCATTGTTTTGCGAAACCTTTTTTAGAACAAACTCTGGTCAGAATGCACCAATTGGGTATTTGCCATGTTTTTATATTTTATTAAATTGCGTATTAATAGGTAGCATCTAATCCACAAAACAGCTGTGACAGCTTATAAATTCGAAAAAGTGGATCGTAAATTGTATTTTTAATATTAAAAATGTGAATATTTAAAGGGACCGCCAAAACGCGAACATATTGGCCGTGACGTCAGGTGTCTTGTAAATGGCCGCTTGTTTACATCTGGGGTCAGCGAGTCACGTGTCAGAATCAGCCCGTCAATTTATCAGTTTGTTGTTTGCGTTCATTTTCTGACAAGCGAATTAAAATACGCCAAGAAAAAGTGAAATACTTATGAGTTATGACTTCTGAAGGCATGTTCATTGTTATGAAATTTTTGTACGGCGACGAGCGGTTCAACGCGGCGGAGATGAGGACCGTAAAAGCAACAGCATAAGTGAGTTTTTTTATCAAGTTAACGTAGCATTGATAATTTGATCACAGTGGGTTGTTGGAAACATACTATTTGTAAACATAAAAATGTAAGATCCAAAAATGTACCATAAACTTGATATTTATTTTAGAGGTCAGAATAAATATAAATTGCCGTTTATTTTCGGGGCTCTTGCGGCTCGTTTCTGGCCTGGCTAATAGTCAAATATATGGGGAACAACGTCGTTCTTTATTATAACATTTCCCTCTATCAACTTAAAACGCATGTAATTTTTCATATCCTCTTTAAGCTATAATAAAATGGAAACTGAATGGTAAACACTTATAATCCCAAAAACTAGTATGGTGTCAACCCGCTTTGCGGGTTATAAAATGGTTAAATGGTAATAAACACTAATATATTTTTGGATATGTGTGGAAAAACACTTAAATTATTGTTTGAAATATAATACTCCACCGCCGTTCCCCCTCCACCGCCGATTCCCCCGGTTTGTAGTAGGAAACAATTACATTTAGTCAACTTAATTTTTATGTAAAACCTCTAATCCCGCTTTGAAATTGTATAAAAATTAATAAAAGTTATGTTTTTGAATATAATACTCCACCGCCGTTCCTCATCCGCCGCCTATTCCCCTCCACCACCCTTCCCCCTCCACCGCCGATTCCCCCGGTTATTGACATAGAACATACATAGTTAACCTATTTAACTTTTATGTGAAATCTCTATCCCCGTCTTGAAATATAACTAAAGTACGTTAATGTCGTATTTGGAAATTTAATACTACGCCGCCCTTGTTCATCCACCGCAAAAATACATTTTTACCTGGGGGGGCTCTGTCCCCCCCTTCCCCCGTATCTATTCGTTTTGCTTGCCTAAATAAATTTTATTACAATTAACTTTTATATAAAACCTTTAATCCCGCTTTGAAATTGTATAAAAATTCATAAAAGTTATGTTTTGGAATATAATACTCCACCGCCGTTTCCCCTCCACAGCCAATTCCCCCTGTTGTAAATAGTAAACACTTATATTCATCCAACTTGATTTTTATATAAAACCTTTAATCCCGCTTTGAAATTGTAATGAAATCATTTAAAACATGTTTTGGAATATAATACACCACCGTTGTTCCCCATCCACCTCCTATTCCCCTCCACCGCCCATCCTCATCCACTGCCGATTCCTCCGATTACTCATATAGAACATACATAGTTAACCTACTTGACTTTTATATGAAATCTCTAGCCCCATCTTGAAATACGTTAATGTCATATTTGGAAACATAATACAGTGTCCATCCATTTGCAAAAACAAATTGTTTACCCCCCGTACCTAAATAATTATGTTCCATAAGGTTCAACTCACTTTAAGACACATTGTTTACTTTTCTATTGTTAATATAATAATGTGGATACAAAAAAAAAGAATTTCCCGAACTGTAATCAAGAAAAAGCAATCTTCTCAAGGTCATATTTTGGAAAGGGTAACCACTATAGAAACGGAAGAGATAACTACCAAAAGATACCCGCGAATCAAAGCTATGTGAACGGTACATAAACTCCATAACCATGACAGCGAGTAGCAATGCAAAACATTTTTGAAATTTTAATCGCAGCCATCCTAGATGTCGCACAGACACGCACGATACGACAAACGAAAGGGGATAGAACGTAATTTCAGGTCGAAGGTAATCTTCCTCGTTACAATGCGCTGTTTAGTTGCTAAAGGGCGACTCATCAAAAAGGTGCCCCCCAAAAAAAATTTTTCGCGCCACCMCGGACCCCAGGACMTCTGCTACGAYCAGCGCAGTTAGGGAGCCGACGGTCTATCAATATATCGAGTTTCGGAGGGACCTTCGACATGTAACTTTTTCGCTAGGAAGGAAAATAGTTTTTCGCCCCCCCCCAAAAAAAATTCTGAGGGGTGCGACGCAGAAATAGTCGATCGGGGCTCTCATCAGCCATCGTCGAGGGTGAAGATCGTACAAAGTTTGAAGCGAAACTGGCAAAAATAACGAAAGTTACCGAAAAAATACGGTACAGTAAGAAAGGTCAAATTTTCAAGGTAATATCTCCTGAACGATATCCGCTAAGGAGACGGGGGTTGTACCAAGAGATAGACCCGAATTAGAGCTTTCCAGCGGTATACGCGCGGTGCGGATCGGTGCATAAACACCGTCGCTATAGCAGCAAGAGTAGCAATCTGTTGTCGGATAGCCGAAATGGAGCCGTTTCGGACGCGATGCAGATAATTTTTGAAAAATTCACTGCGGCCACCCCTGACGTCGCAGAGATACGCGCAATATGCCAAAAGAAAGGTAAAAGAACGTAGTTTCACATCGAGCTGGATTTCGCTCGTGGCGTTGCGCGATTTAGTTTTTAAGAGGCGACTCGTGAAAAAAGTGTCCCCTAAAATAATTCGCGCCGCCTCCACTGGAGCTCGGGACTTTTGCCGCACATCTGGGATGATCAGCGCAGTTAGGGAGCCGACGGTCTATCGATCTATCGAGTTTCGGAGGGACATTCGTCACGTAGCTTTTTCGCTAGGAGCCGAAGTATGTTTTTGTCCCCCCCAAAAAAATTTTCGGAGGAGTGCAACGCAGGCGTACCCGGTCGGTAGCGGTCGTTGCACATCGTCAAAAGGGAGGATCGTACAAAGTTTGAACCGAATGTGGCAGAAAACACGAAAGTTACCGAAAAAATACGGTATGATAAGAAAGGTCAAATTTTCAAGGTCATATCTCCTGAACGGTACGTCCTAAGAAGACGGGGGTGGTATCAAAAGATAGACCCGAATTAGATATTTCCCGCGGTATACGCGCGGTGCGGATCGGTGCATAAACACCGTCGCTATAGCAGCAAGAGTAGCAACCTGTCGTCGGATAGCCGAAATGGAGCAGTTTCGGACGCGATGCAGACCATTTTTTAAAAATTCACTGCGGCCACCCCTGACGTCGCAGATATACGCGCGATATGCCAAAAGAAAGGTAAAAGAACGAAGTTTCACATCGAACTGGACTTCGCTCGTCGCGTTGCGCGATTTAGTTTTTAAAGGGCGACTCGTCAAAAAGGTGCCCCCTAAAAAAATTTGTGGCGCCACCACTGGAGCCCGTGACTTTTGCCGCACATCTGGGATGATCAGCGCAGTTAGCGAGCCGACGGTCTATCGATCTATCGAGTTTCGGAGGGACATTCGTCGCGTAACTTTTTCGCTAGGAGCCGAATTATGTTTTTGTCCCCCCATAAAAAATTTTCGGAGGGGTACAACGCAGGCGTACCCGGTCGGTAGCGGTCGTTGCACATCGTCAAAAGGAAAGATCGTACAAAATTTGAACCCGATCGGGCAAAAAACGTAAAAGTTACAGAGGAAATAAGGAACGGCGGGAAGGATAAGGTTTTCAAGGTCACGGCGGTCACCAGGTACGTCATAAGGGGACGGACGCGGCACCGTCGGAGAGCCCCGAGCGTGGGCTTTCAGGCTGCACGAAATGGCGGCGATCGCTTTATAAACGCGACCCCTGTGGCGTCGGGAGTAAAAAGACAGTTCGAAAAAGTGGTAAATTTCCCCAAATTTCCGGATTTTCCCGGAAACTCCGGACTTTCGACGTGACGTCCCCACGTGCAGCTCGTCGACAGCTAACGGACGAAAAAAATTGCGCTCCGATACGTCGCACCATTGGGGAGCTATTCAAGTGAGAAATGGAAAATTCGACTACCGATTTTCACCGACGGCCTGCGGAAAATTTATCGGAAAGTCGGAAAATGTAAGGGCGACGGTCGATAGGCCGTAAGATACAGAAGCGAACGCCACCCGGCACGCCTCGTTGAGACGCACCGTTCGAAAACGGCGGCCAGTCAAAGGAGCGACCCCTTAAAAAATTGTCTTCGCCGCCACTGGTGTCACAGATTTTAGCCGTAGAAGGGAGGGGGTGGGGACGTATGGGACGGAAAACGGCATCGACCGAGGAAATTAAAAAGAAATTTATCTCCCCGTTTTCGGGCGACGGGCAAAAAAGTGTCGCACACCTCCTCCAGTGAAATTTACGCGAGGAGGGGGGGAGGGGGAGGCCGGTCGGTCCGTTGTGGGGGGCGACCGAGAAAAACCTCCCACCAAAGTTTGATGCCGATCGGACGTCAAACACGAAAGTTACAAAGGAAAAACGGACGACGACGGAGGTCAACCGTCTCAAGGTGACAGGGGTCAAAGGGTGTGGCGTACGGCGATCGCGCGGGCACCAGTCAAGAGCCCCAAGCGTCAGCTTTCCGACGGTACCCGAACGACGGCCATCGCTTCATAAACGCGGTCGCTACGGTGACCGAACGGACGAAACGGCACCACCGGCCGACCATATTTCCGAATTTCCCGGATTTTTCCGGGCGCTGCAGAATACCCCGCTACTTTCCTTTAATAGCCGAAGACCGTACCTAGCGAAAGCAAAAAACCGCGKTTCGATAGGGCACGTCGTTTAGGAGATATTCGGGTGAGAGCGAAACGGTGAGTTTCGGAGACCGCACCCCCGACCGCATCATCCCCCGTAACTTAACAACGGAGGGTGGTATCGGGACGGGCGGGGTGCCGTTGGAATCGGGAAGGATCCCTCTATCATAGTGCGGAAAAAAATTGAATTTTCACAAACGGTATTTTTTTAACGATTTTTTTTCACACTTTCACCCCTATTTTAGGGGATGAAGAAGCGAATTGGGGCAATAAACGCTACGGAATCGTATTCGGCACGTCGAAAAACGTAGGTTTGCAAAAAAACGCGACGTTAAAATGTAAAGAAATGCGGCAAGCGAGAACTTTACGTTTATCATCCCCGTTCCACTCGTATGGGGTATAGGGGAGTGAACGAAGGCAATTCTCGAAGAAGAAAGACGGCTCTATCCGGCGTTCCAAAATAGACGGCGATCCAGCTAAAAATACGTATTTTATAAGAAAAGCGATAGAGCGTGAACTCGAAAATAGGGAAAGTTCGCACTTTACCCCCTCCCCCGGAAAATCGAGGGGTAAAATCTCGATCGCGACACTGCCGTTAGATAGCCCGTGACGGGGGCTAACATTTATCATCAGTCGTCGAAGCTCCAAGTGTCGCAACGGAGGAGCTACGGGCGAAAGTTTGAAAATTCGTACCGGAGGAAAGGCCCCAAAAAACAGGATCGGACTGAAAATAAGGCCCCGAGCGCCGCCGACCGCCGTAACGTATGGAGCTAGTCAAAGTAAACATTTTTCAAAGAAAAAAATTTTCCGCTACGACGCACCGTTTTCGAGATACGGCCGATCGAATATTTTGTGTACGGAAAATTTCTGAATTTTCCAGAAGGAAAGCGTGTAACTTTGAAAGACCAACAAAATGAGCAAAGATCGACAAAGGACCGTACTTTCAGAAGACAGTAACGAAACATCGCCAAAAAAAATACCCAAGGTGAAAAAAAATACCAAACCATCCCCATAATCGACCCCCCTCCCCCGCCCGGAAAATCAGGAGAAATGAAAAACGAACCAAACAGGCATAGAGAACTCGCGAAGCCCATTCTGATACACTTTTACCCACCCCGATAGCTAAAAAAATGTAAAAGTTACGCGGGGTCAAAGTATAAGGGTTAAAAAAATATGGCAAAAATTTTCCGATTTTCCGACGTTTCCGGAAAATTTCTTTCAACCACCAACATCGACTCACCGAACACTACCGACAACGAAAACGCGGTGAAAATCGGGCAACCTACGTCCGCCACGATGAGGTGTCGAGTGGGGGTGGTTTTTCCGATAAATTTTCCGAACGGGTGTAGGAAAATTCTCAATTTTTGCACCAAACCCAGTCTTTTGATAAGCCATGCCCGCACGCAAAATTTCACCGTCCTAACTCAAATAACAAAGAAATAGGGACGAAAAAACCTAAAACCGACCCCGGAACTTCACCGGAACGCCGTACCGGAAGCGAGGGCGCGATCGGCGGCCGAGACGCATTTTTGAAAACGACTTTGACATGACAACGCCTCACCGCGAACAGAACCCGCTAAGGCGCTTCGTCGCGCAAGAAAAAAATTTCGTTTTTACCGAACGACTTAAAAAGCGCCCGGAATGATCCGGGCCCCCGAGGTTCCGGAGCCGTCGAGTCCGGTACCGTCGGAAGCGSMCGGACGTCCCGRACACGACGGTGAAAACCGCAAGTCCGTATCTCGTTCCGTTCGGAAGTTAGGGGCTTCCGAAGCGAACGGCTACCGAAGGAAAAACCCGGCCCCGGGGGCCCCGCGCCGCCCCGTGGCGGGGGTTGAAAATGTGTCGGCCGGACTCCGACCGTTCGACAGTTCGCCCGCGAACGAAGCACTTGTATTTGCTTTCTATGTGTAACATAGAAAGCAAAAGTGTTTGAGGGGTCCAGGACGCACCGTTTCCGAGATATCAGCCCTTAAAGATTTCGTTACGGGGGTGGACCAAAATTGTTCGAAATCTACCCCTTTCGAGCTAGTAACACGAAAGTCGGGACCCGGGGTCTTCGGACGCGCAGAAATCTATTTCCGAAGCGGCGATCCGATCCGACGCTTAGTTTTCGAAATAACGCACCCCTCAGTTTTAGGGGGTGGCTTTCACGGCGGCAATCTCGGGAGCCCCGTATCTCGGGAACGGAAAATCGGATCGGGACGTGCGAGGGCTCGTCGGAATCGTCTCGACGAAAGCAACGAAAGGGGTCGAGGCGGAGAACGCCGAAGAAAAGCGAAAAATTTTCACGGGAAAAACTAATTTTTGAAAGCCTCGTTAAGGACCGAAAATGCTTCGGACGTGAAAAATTTCAACGGAAACGGATTCGCCGAAGTCGAAATTATCTTGTGGCCGCAAAGAATCCCGGAAAAACTTCGCGCTTCGATAATTTTCCGTAAGAAACAGATTTTCCCGACTTTCTCACCCCTAAAATTTTAAGGGTGGACGTAAGGGGGTCGCGCGACACCTCGTTAAAAAGGCCGCGATCTCCTCCAAACAACCGTGTAAAAATGGCCGTCGTGGCTCGAAGGACGCCGGAGATATTCGGGAAAACCCACGTGAAGGTTCGGAAAAATGAGCCCCTTTAAAAATTAGAGCCGCCGGTGCACCCCCGATAAACGGAATCGAACCGAACGTTTCGCCGTCGCATAGAACTCGCCGTCCTCGACGAAAAAGTATACCGGTGTGAAAGTCGTCCCGCCGCGCGTTTAAAAGTTATCGCGGTAAAACCGTCAAAACGGACGCAGGGCCGGCACGGGGAAAAATCCCGTCGGGCCCGATCGGCGCGAGCTCCCGGATTCGAAACCCCCTCCCCAAAATAACGACTTTTGAGTCTGAGATAATTTTCGCTCCGACGCGCCGTTTTCGAGATACGGAGGTTTCGAGAGGTTTTCGGACTCTTTTTCCGGAGGCCGTCGCTCGAAAATGCGCAAACATAAAATTCCAAATTTTGCGGCAAATCGAAGAGGAAAAACCAAGCTGTCGCACTGCACCGCAGAAATCCACGGGACTCGTCCGGATTCTTGGCGATCGCCGCGAAAAATTTGCAAACTTTCGTCCCCTTCTCCCCCCGCCCGTCGCGAAAAATCGAAAATCGAGTGGGCCGGTCCCGGAGACTGCGGCGAGCGCTTTCGAACGCCGCAAACCCCGTCCCGATACGACGAACGGTTCGAAAGTTATGAGGGGTCGAAATTTCGGGGGTGGTTTTTTCCCCCTCCACGTCTTCCGAGAAGAGCTCCGGAAACAAACGCCGCCCCCCTAGACACGACGGGCACGCCGAGATCTCGCCCCTAACGAATTTTCGGCTCGTCCCGTCGAGCCGTTACGGAAATATGAGGCCCCGGAGTTCCGAGCAAACCCCCTCCCTTTCGCAAAGGAGGGGAGGGGGAGGGGGACGATTTTCGATACGATCGACGCGCCTCCGTGCGGCACACCCTTCACCAAAATTTCGTCCCGGTCCCTTCACAAGCGCAAAAGTTATTCCCAAAAAACGTGTTTTTTCTAAATTCACGGACCTCGTAAAGATCCGCTAATAACTCCTAGAGGGCGCCACCGATTCCGAATCGCCACCTTTCGAACGACGTCCCTGAAAGCACCCTCGGAAACCCCCCCGGTCCCGTTTCTTTTTGAAAACGTCGAGGTCGGTCCCTCCGGGGCCGACCGTTTCCCGGATCCGGACCTGTAAATACGGGCCCTTCCCGGCTCCGCCGGGAAGGCTCGATTTTTCCCTCGCGCCTCCGGCGCTCGCCGGGAAGAACGCAAAAAACCGCGTGTTTCTAAGAACGACGTAAGTGGGAAATTCGCAAAACGTGTAATTTCGTTATACTATAGATAATCATAAAACTTACAGTAAGAATTAAGATGATCTTCACAACAGAAAAACAAATTTTGCGATTTCGGCATATCACGTCTAGGGGCCTTAAACAACTTTTTCATACGTTGATAATCTCGAGGAACGGTTACAAAAATTTTGTTAGCTGTACTGACTGAAGTACTTTTATAACCATGTAAAAAACAATACTTGTTATGTTTTCCATACATAATAGATGCTTGTAAAACTACGCAAATTTGGTGCGACCTTTACACCGTCTTTTCAATGAACACCACACAAAAGCTTTTCCAATACAAGAATGAAACTACACCATTAAACAGCACGCTCCTCGGTAATGTTTACATGATACTTGACGTCACGAGTTGAATAACCTTGGATAGAAGCGTTTTGGCGGTGACTCCTAAGATTCGAATTTCAGACCTGAAATTCTCTACCTATAAATATTTTTTTTGTTTTTTTTTAACATAGGGTATGATATATATGCACTTCAAGATTCATTTTACGTAATTTTAAAAAAAAAGTGATAATACCCAATTGCACGTACGATCAGAACATACGAATCCTTTGCATCTAAATTTGATATTTTTCATCATTCTGGATAATGTTTAAAAAAAAACTGTTTAAGCGTTTCAAGTTTTACTTTATACTTAAATTATTATGCACTTGCATGTAACTAATTTCTTTTATTGTATCATTTATCATACAAATTATCTTTCTTTATAAGGCATGTATTGCTGCAATTATCTATGTTATTATATTCTGCTTATTGATGATTTCACTTATTTTTGCATATTGAATTTAAGCTTTTTTGTAGTTTTATTGTTTTATACTATATTTTATGAACCACTGTACAACAATGTGTGATTTGTTTAGTGGGTGCCATCTTTGGGTTCGCCTGTAGAGACCCCCCTCTATAAAAAAATAAATTAAATAATTATTCTTTCTCTGCATAAGTTTTGGACCTGAGGACTCTACGTGATAATGTGACGTGCAACTTTGCGGATTATTCGAGCTAAATCCTCAACTGCACTACACATGGTAAAGAAAATGAAGCATTTAGTTCGCATCTGCCCCAAATTTCTTCTTCTTGGTGGTGAACCAAGAGGCATCCTGCCGCAGGGTCACGCTAGTCGAATTACGTCCTGGCGGAGCTCGAATCCACCTCGGCAGCGTTGATCGCGGTCCATCGAGGAAATTAATCAAGTTATAATCGCCGGGGTCCGGAAGTTCTGATTCCTGGCAGCTGCTAATCCTCTGCGACGATACATCCGCATGATGTAGTCGCGCGCTAATGCCCGTATAACAAAAGTGAATCTGCCGATGTGCGCGTCCTTCTCCGTTTATCTTAAGCGATCGATAAGTGTCTTGCTCCGCCCGTTCAGACACCCCCGGAACGTAGACTGTGCCTCTTAATTCCCCGGCGGCTTGTCCAAGACACTTTTATATTCCAACTATGCGCGCTTCCTCGAGTTCGACTAAGTGTTTTCTTTTTTCGCATGGAATTATACAACGGGCGGGTAGGTGGCGCTCCGGCGCCGTAAACTCCGATGGAAGTTTGGGAAGTTGGGGGTGAAGCTTTGCAGTGTCCCACGCACGAACAGATGACTGAGAGGGTGGTAGTTTTTAGTTTACGCGGTAGCTTTTAGCATTGAAGATCGTTCGAATGATGCATTATCATTTTACCTTATTTATATATTGGTTGTATAAGTGTACATTTCTTTATTGTTATCT
This sequence comes from Rhyzopertha dominica, assembly GCA_025024175.1. Lineage (NCBI taxonomy): Eukaryota > Metazoa > Arthropoda > Insecta > Coleoptera > Bostrichidae > Rhyzopertha > Rhyzopertha dominica. The sequence continues at coordinate 59,694,617 of QCXZ01000064.1, forward strand.
TACAACATTTTCTTTCTCCATTTCCTTCTATAAACTGCCTGCTGCAATGTGCTCTGACTTCCCATAGTGTGTACTGTATTCTGAAAGGTTTCTGTCTGAATTCACTCTTAGTATATAACCTCAAGCAAGCTCTTGGTATTTCATCCGACAGTACCTGAAACAAACAGTTAATTGAATTAGGGCAGTAATTGTATGTATTGCAGTCGCATTCTGTCTTAAAACAGGGGTCTATTCGCTGGCCTTCTTTGCAAAGCGTAACAATGAAGCCGGTGAGGTATCTAGATGTAACCCTGGAGTCCAAACGGGCTTGGACAGATTATGTTAAAGAAATCAGTCAACACTGTGGATAGTCTCGGCGCTCTTGCAAAGGCATGGTTTCTTTGGTCTCGGTCTCGTGACGAGAGTCTCGGGTTTCTGATATGTGGTGGTATTCCTAATATTTTTGAAATCCCGATATGTTCCTTTTACAAGAATGTCATCAAAGGCGATATTAGAAGTATTTACAACTAAAGTGCATCGTAAATATCTTGAGATACATCTTCTATAGTTTACATTATTTGTCCTCTGTAACTTTTTCTTTTAAAATAACAGCGCAGCACACCAACTACATTTGTAAGCCGCATTAAAATTATATGTGGTAAATATATTTGTGTTGGCATAAATATGTCAAAATGACCATTATTTATCAGATTCTTATAACATTTTCACATACCGTGATTTAAAAAGTATATACTTTGGTATATATTAATTAATTTGAGATTTTTCTTATAAATAATGGTATCAAGTTGATCATGCAAGTAACTAAACTTTGCTATCCGCTCCATCACATTTGGTCATAATTGACAACAAAATGCATACAAATTAATGTATTGCGCTATAGCCTTCATAGTATTTATGTACCTACGCAAGATGGCTTGTCGATTTCGTAGTAATTATAGTAGTTGATTTGACTGTATTATTGTATTTTATTAATTATTTGTCAGGACAAAATATTAGATTGAATCTAACAATGCTTCTTATGCAATTAAAACCAAGGGCGCTGTAGCTGAGATCAAAATTTAGTTACCTACTTCCATCATACAATTATAATTATTTAGAAGAAACTGATATTAATTCTTACACTTTACATTTGTCTTGTTTGGTTTATTTCTTGTAAAATACTTTCTTACGTCGCCGAATATAGAAACCAATGTTTTATAAGAATCGTAGAAGAATATGTTTAAAAAAATGTTGTCTAGCATTATTCTGATATAGGTATCTACACAAACATGATTATTTTATCACGTCTTCGTATATAACTTTTACTACGATCTACAAACGTATAGGTCAAGTAAAGGTACTTTTTTAATAAAGTTCTAGGGGTTAATATTAAAATCACCATGTACGCTGTATTGCCATTGACCATTGGTTATAAAAACTACTAATTACAAATTACAATACACTATGTACATTGATGCTATCTGCCACGCCACTGTGCGCTATGGAACGCCGATATAGCATTTATTAACAAATCTTTTCATGTAACATTTCAAAAACTATTTTGAACATTCATTTAATGCTTCTTGATTTTACATGAAACAATGTTTTGTTCGTTCTGCAAACTAAACCGAATAAAAATGTTTAATGAATTATTTTGTTAGTTTGATAAAAGCGTTGTGCTTACATTTCGAAACAAACATATCTTTATTTTTATCATTTTCATTCAAGTAACATTTTTATTCACCAAACATAAATCAAAGATTTTTAAACTGAAAGCATCGCCTTTCCTGCCAATTGTTACGTTTGTTGATTCCTATCCTTGCAAAGGCTTTTAGTGTTACGTGAATTTTGGCACAGTATGTAGTTATACGGTAAATATTTTAGCTGTTTTTGAGAATATTGCATAGACGTGCAGGTAATATTTTATAATATGCTTTTAAGCCATTTCTGAAAATTTGCTTTTTCTATAGCCCTAGTACTTCATCTTTCAGATAAAAACTCACTATATAATCTGCAGAGCTTTACCGCTTACTATTTTATTACTATTTGAATTAAAACACTACTAAAATTATATAAGTAAGTAATAGAATTAGGTAAATAATTAAATTATATTGTGCTAATTTAGTAAACTAAAATAATGGGTAAGAATAGTTACTAGTGCAAAACAATTTAATCCCACCTTTTTATACATCTATTTGTGTAAAAAAACGAGACTCTCGAAGTCTCGTATGTTTAGTCTCGGTCTCGTATGGGTCTCGGGTACTTTAATCTCGGTCTCATCAGAAGCACTAAATTTAAGTGTTTTAGTGTAAATTATAGTTACGAAAAGTTCTTTAGAGTTGAAGCAACTTTCATTTTTTACTTTTTGATGCGTATTGTACAAATTATTGTATGTATAGATTGTATTCAATTTGAGGTAATATAGCGTAGGTGAAAATCCATGAGACCCAATATCTTGGTCTAACGATAGTCGTTTATAAAACAGAAAAATGTAGGGATGGTATAAATATATTTACGTTTTGTTAGGAACTCTTAATGCTTTAATAACTGCTCTCAAATTGTACAAGTGCACGAATTTCAGAAGTTTTGCACGGTCTTCCAATCAGATCAGAACAAGTGGTTTTGAGATAGCTATATACCTAGTTAATGATAATGAATAGGTAAACCTTGTTCAAAACAAGACTACTTCTTTCAGAGTAACGTTTAGTCTTGGATATCTAAACAACCGATCTTAATTTTCAATGCAGAGGAATGTATTCCATCTCTTCTTTACACGAAGGCAGATTAATTTTCTCCTTATCTGACACCGGAACTTGCTTCTGCATTAGCGCAAGTCCATGTCCGGACACTGAAATATAAACACATTTTATTTCTGCCTGGAGGTCCGCAGTAGATGGTTTTATTTTGCAGATGTGACAGACTGCCATTTGTAAGCCAGACAACACCGGAATACCAAGCACCATGCGATGCGGAAGAATTTCACAGAATTATTGTTCGGGGGTATTAAGTGGTTTTCGCCTTTTTTCGGCGTTGAAAATTAAATAGGGTTGGGACGCTGCTGAAGTCATGATAACGAGTCTCATGTATTGGCACTTAATTAGGAAGTGATAAGCGTATCAGTTTATACGAACGGTGATGATTGGTTTTAGTGTCAGGATGGTTCAATATAGAGAAAAATTCTTAACCCAATATACAGGGTGAGTTTCTTTCGATGACTAGCATATTTTTTAATAAAGATCATGGTTTACTAAGTATATTGAAAAAACTAAGTTTTGAGTAAGAATTTAGGATGGCAATGCCATCTGCCGTTAGGCAGCTAGGTGGCTTTGTCATCATGTCAGTATAATGCTGACAGATGGCATTGCCATCCTAAATTCTTACTTTCATCATACCATTGCTTTGGTATATAAGCAAAACCAGTTCTATGCCATGCTGTCYACACTAGACCTAAACTGCACTGATGAGCTGTAATGACAGCGAAATAGTACTATCTGCAATTGGTTGAGGTGTAGACAGCACAGCATAGACATGCATTTTAACTTTTGAGTATTTCTTTAAAACTTCTTATCYCGTTTATTTTTTATGAAATGGATAATTTTACCCTTAATAAAGTAGTGTACTCCAGTTTGTTATGCGTTTTGTCATATTTTTTCTTCTTTTCTATACTGTCTTCCACATAAGCTTCTGCAACTCCACTGCTACGCCAACCACCGTGTCTCTTCAAAACTTGAATCTCGGCTCCACTGTCGACCAGAAAAGTCGCTGAAGTTCTGCGGAAACAATTTCTTGTGAAACTGTTTGGCTCCGGTAGACCTAAGAACGCGGCAATTTTTTTTGGTATATTGTAAAAGGTGTTTATACCAACTGGTTGCACTGTGCATTTTCCCTCTTTATATTATACAAAGAGTCTACGGTGTTCCACACGTTTCTGTCTTAGCTTCAAGGGCTTCCTGTAAATCTCCATGCCGTCTATTCCACCTTCCGATGTTACTGTGATGACACGTTTTTTCTTGTTTTTGTGTCGTGTGATGTAACTACTAAGATATGCCCGCAATCTACTACGTCATCAACTGTCAGAAGTCGCAATACTCCGCGCGACAGGCCCCGTGTAATGCTATTATTGTCACAATCTTCATAAGGAGAATGTTGTTATCAGGAGCATTATTAATGAAATTCTTCACGTTGTCCATTGATAACTCTTTTGCCTTTTTTGCGACATAACCGTCATTTTGAAGCTTAAGATATGCAAGCAATTTTTTATAAGCAAAAATGTACACGTTTTCGATTAACTGTATAGTGCTTCATACATAGCATTAAGTACACAAACCAGAGTGTTGAAGCTTTAAGAGTTTTCATCTGTAATGATATTTAGAATTGGGTCTCGTAATAAATTTCATAAATGAAATTTCATAAAAAGTACACAATTAGAATCTTTCATTTGCTTCTGGCACATATTTTTCATTTCTCCAGAGACAAAACTTTTCCGTACTTTGCTTTAGACTTTGTAGGTAGCAAAACTGACTCTGCTTCTGATACTAATTCCAAAATTTCATCTTTAATTTCACCTGATTGAATCATTTTGCGGTTTGCAGTAAAGCTTCATCACAAATCATTTATTTACTATTCTGATGTTTTGTTTCTATGTCAACAAGTCTACACAAACTTGACACAGATTATTTTAGGAACAGGAAAACAATTTATTTTTAATATTAAAGTAAATTTCGCGATATACACGAAAAAAATACATGTTTTATGTGTAAAAAAGTGGGTTTTCTTTACTTGTAAAACAACCTGCTACTTCTTATAATGCATGTCTATGCTGTGCTGTCTACACATCAACCAACTGCAGATAGTACTATTTCGCTGTCATCACAGCTCATCAGTGCAGTTTAGGTCTAGTGTAGACAACACGGCATAGAACTGGTTTTGCTTATATACCAAAGCAATGGTATGATGAAAGTAAGAATTTAGGATGGTAATGCCATCTGTCAGCATTACACTGACATGATGACAAAGCCACCTAGCTGCCTTAACGGGTACTACTTCCTAAAGGAAGTGACCTGTAGCCTGACAAATTGGCATGCAACTGCATACTTCAATTTGACAGCAGGCCCCCACGCCACTTTTTGCTAACGGGCAAGAACCAACATGCATTAAAATTCTTACTTCCATCATACCATTGCTTTGGTATATAAGCAAAACCAGTTCTATGCTGTGTTGTCTACACTAGACCTAAACTGCACTGATGAGCTGTAATGACAGCGAAATAGTACTATCTGCAGTTGGTTGAGGTGTAGACAGCACAGCATAGACATGCATTTTAATGTATGTTGGTTCTTGCCCGTTAGCAAAAAGTGCCGTGGGGGCCTGCTGTCAAATTGAAGTATGCAGTTGCATGCCAATTTGTCAGGCTACAGGTCACTTCCTTTAGGAAGTAGTACCTGTTAAGGCAGCTAGGTGGCTTTGTCATCATGTCAGTGTAATGCTGACAGATGGCATTGCCATCCTAAATTCTTACTACTTCTTATGATATAAATACTTTGTTTCCGCTTAACATGGACAACCGACTTCGCGAGCATCACCCGAAACTAAAAAAAGAAAATTTCAAATCAAAATATCGGCAGAATTTCATATTCAACAGGGTGTTTTCAATTTGGAACGAATTGCCGGATGCAGTGGTTGACTCAACATCAAAAATTAAAAACAGATACCTATGATATGTTAAATTTAATCTGAATATGTACTATACAATAGCTGTTTTACATGCTACACAGGTTTTACCTCGCCTTTTTCTTGTAGTTATAATAATAGTAATATTAATTATGAATAACAATCTTGAAGGCGAGGGTCGGTACGATTCATTTCTGTAACGTATCAATCTTGGTCCGCGTGCCGACTGCCAGCTTATTCCAAGAATGCAAAAATTGTTTGCGAAAACGTCGATACAAAGCAAAACCCTTGCGATTACAGTCAGACTAAAACACCCACGCTCATCACGGTCACGAATACTTTACGCGGCGGACGCCCACGCGTTAAAGCTAATGCAATTTTTTGCCCTGATGGCGACGCCGTTCCTCGGCAACGTAGGTCAGTAGAGCGTCGCGGCGGTTGTATCGGTTGAGATTTGGGACTTTTTTGTTTTTCTCATGAACTACCATTTTTATAAACAACACAGCTTATTTCACAACGAGTCTCACTAATTACTATACTAATCTTCACTAATTTACGGGGCAGTATATCAATAATTACTACGATACAAGTTGCCTGTTAAACTGAATATTCTGGGCTGTTCAACAAATCGTTATTTATTTACTACGCAAGAATATAAAACTGTATTTTGGGAAGATAATTAAATTATATCGTCGTATATAATATTATATTTTTTCTATAGCATATCTATTCTTTTCTATAGCATTTTATTCGGGATGAGTGATGTGAAAGAAGAGATATTAGTGGCCCAAAGTGGAAAACCGCAGAGAATATTAATAGTGCTAGCAGAGAATAAAAACTTTTCGGAGAAGTCAAAGAAAGCAAAGCCCTTAACACTATAGCTTACTATTCTGAAGGATTGTGCTGGTATTTTTTCTACATCGCTTTCATATCTTTTCAATCTTATCTTATCTTAAAAACGTTTACTATTCCGGATTTCTGGGAGAGATCCAATATTCGAAAAGGGCTACAGAAACAACATTTCTAATTATCGACCGCTTTCTCTTCTTTGCAATTTTTCAAAAGTATTTCAAATGCTTTTATATCAACAGCTATATGAAAGTGTCACAGTTTCTTTGCATCAGCAGGGTTTTATGCATAAAAGGTGGACTGCATCTAATCTGGCTTGCTTTACTTGAACGATACAGAGCAAGTTGAACCATTTAGTTCTGTTAAGTAACATGGAGTCGTATTGATTTTCTTCTTTACTCATTAATTTATTTTATTCACATCTGCAAAATCGTCAGATTAGCTTTAAATGCAGAAACTATGTGTCTACTTTATGCATATGTTGCTATATCCTTCCTTGTTTAAATTCACGTCAATATCTGACTTTTATTTATTATTATATACTGTTATTATTTAAAACATCACATCAAAAGACTGTTTAAATAGTTAGACGGCTAGGACAGGAAACAACTATATACTTACAGTTTAAAGCACTTTATGAGAAATTCTGACAAGCAATATTTTAATTTTTATTTGTACTACATTCCTAAGTTTCAAACGATTTATATACTAAATAATCATACCATCACCAGCATATAAAAGAATTGAGAAAACATTCATTATTTATCGAAGATACTAATCTATTTTTCAAATTATAGTCATTTAATTGATTGGTTGAATTTTTTTTTGTGTATTGCTTATATTTTGACTCAATAGTTTATTACAACTTTTATAACAATGGCAACTACTTCAGAAATTCTAATACTTAATAATTATGTTGTCTAATGATGCATCATTCGTTACTTACGTAAATTGAATGTTTTCGAATAAATGTCGTCGTTATGCAATTTGCTGAACCTATGTCCGTTTTTTTCAGGCACCTTCTMGCGTGGGAAGCACAATCTGAAATCTCGTTTGCAGTGTGAGCAAGTAATCCCGTTGCAGCAATTTGGCTCMACGAATCAGTATACTTTGTGAATGCTCGACATTMTCTCCGGCCATTGTGCTCGTGCTGTAGAMTACGTCCGACAAAATGCAAAAGGTAAGGTGCAGACAAGCGAAAAATTTTATTTCTAGCATATTTTTGATTGGTTCAAATAACACTGCAAGATTTTTTACCAATTTTTTTTTCCAAACCTTGGATTACACCATTCTTTCACTCGTACTTTTGTCGATGACGTAATTAAATAATCCCTTTGTCTTACCGCAACGCTTGGCCTTTTATATCTGAACTAATTGCTCATGTACGGCCATAAAGCAAAAAAACTAACCGCAACCCAGAAAACCTGAGACGACATAGTAGTTCCAGCAACAATGTGTAAGTACGTCCTTGCGGTTTGTGTTCATAATTTTTTGCTTGTTTTGTCTCGACTGTTTCGTTTTTGCTACGCCGTGGACGAGAGGTAATTCAGACTCTTGAAAGTACGTGTTATTTTATTGAGTTTGTCGACCCCTGAGAGTTGGATATGTGGAAATCCCTTTGTTGTTTAGCATAGCTTTTACCGGTGTGTCTTTATTATGTCATTAAACAATAATGAAAGGTTTTTTTTCTGGAATGTCTGATGTTTATATACAATAATATAAACGTCTACCTAAATCAAAAAATTAATCTATGACTGCAAAACCATTTTTAAAGAGACCAAATCTATTGTCAGAAGAAAGATTATCTTTAAGTACCAAGCAGTTTAGTTTCAGTTATTGTTTAGATGTTTAATTTTTTCTTGAAAAGAGTATCTGTAGAGAAAGGCTAGCTCCTTTCTGTCTGCAGTCTTTATTAAACCAGAGATGTAATGTAATAATAATCTGATCTGACTAGAACATAGTGTGACCCAGTATCTGTGCCTCTGTATACACGTCAATAATTTTACTTACATATTTATATTGTAGTAATACCTAATTTATTTAGTTTGAGGTTTTGTACCCTGATAATCATCTTTGTGAAATGTATTTTCATTAGACTCTTCTTTTGTCTCTATTTTGGCTATATCCTATCCTCTTATTTACATGTAACGTTTATCGTTCTTTATCTTCTTGTTTATTGCCCTTTTACGTAGTAACGCCCTGTTTAGTAGTGGTACACTTTTATTGCGCTGTTGATTCTTTCATTTATTTCTTAATTCATTAGTTCACTGGTTTTCTAGGGATGTTATTGAATACCTTCTCCAAGTCAACAACTCTAAACAGATTCCTTTTTCTCTGTCTATATTTTCAACGTTTTGTTTAATCGTAAATATATCTACGCTTTGTGTTTCCTGAAATTGTATCTCCAGCTTTTCTCTTAATCGTGTTTCCTGCAGTCTTTCATGCGCTTTTGCTACTGCATTTAACAGTGTAATTCTTCCATAATTCCTACATTCTTCGTGTCTCTATGTGTCGGTACAATTATTCCAATTTTTCAGTCCTTTGGTATAGCTGCTTTATTCCTTGCAATATTAAACATTGTTTTTAGCATTTTTTCGCTGAAGTCCCATGTCTTTTACATTTTTGGTGCAATTTGATCTTGATTCGCCGCGCTGCCTTGCTTCTCTCTATTTTTTATTTCCTCCCGTGTTTTGAAATGTACGTAATTTTCTGATTCCATATGATACACCCTAGAATATCAAGTTTGTTATTTTCTCCTTCAAAATTTACCGATAAACTAGGGGTGCATCTGGATGGATAGATTATTTGCGACACTTATATTTGGAAGACCAACCTGTAATAAGGAAAATAGAAATACCGAAATTACAACCAACGGGAGAGACCGGAATAACTGCAACAAATGCAGAGGATTTGCAAAAATCAAAATTAGGGAAATGATGACATATCAGGAATACTGCGAGGAATAGATGATAGGACAATTGACACAGTTTGTCAGCATAATGAAAATAGAATACAAAGTATACAAACTTTGCTTTCTAAAAAGGAACTCAAAAAATCCGGGAAAACTTTTGAGGAATCATGTTTTTAAATACTACGCTGAAATTGTCGACAAGAATTTTGATTTGACAAATAGGCGAAGGAGCCGAACAACATGGAAACGGACAACAGAGCAATTCCAAAATATGTAGGTCGTTTACTATATAATCATGGAATTCTGTTAGAAATTACTGAAACAATAAAAATCCATAGAAGTAACATAATAGAAAATAGAGACAGACGATACTGATATGAGTAGGGTATAAAACAAGGTATCTTATGGAGTCCCTTATTCTTCCGTCAAGCGATGAAATAAACTCTACTAGACAGGTAATGGAATTCTTATAGCTGAGATTGAAGACGATTAGCTGTACACGTCAAAATGCGGGTACTCAATAAATAATCTATTAATTATTTATTAGTCAACATCAAGCTCAGGTCAAGAATCAACATTTATTCCCAACAGTTTTCACCATTTACAGGGTATCCTAATTAGTTTGTAGAAAATACATTTTTGGCAGCATTCAACATTACTTCTACAGTGCAGTTAAAAATATCGCATACGTTACAAATTCTGTGAAATTTTGTACACATTACATGAACTTGGTGACTTAATAAACATGAGCTTGCTACTTTGCACCAGAAAAATAGCGTAAATCTAGTTTAAATCTGTGGCACATTTAAATTAATGTTTCCCAAAATTTCCTCACATACAATTTCTCCATGTAGAAGTTTGTACAAAAATAACAATGACGCCTCGTAGCATCTAGATATGTACAAGGCTAGTGAAATTGTCGACCAATTTGTGTTTGCCAGTTCACCATAGAGATTACAATAGTTGGCTTTCTTAAAATTGTAAGCTTTAGTGCGCGAACTTTGTTTCAGTTTGGCTACCTTAGTAACAATGCATTTGACACTGATAGTGATGTGCATCCTCAGTCATCACGGGAGTATGTTCTCGTGCAACTATACAAACCGTGTTTGTGATTACTAGATCGAGTAATCTCCTATTAACATTAGTTATGTGGTTGCWCTGCTTAAAGTCGTTTATTTCTAAAAAGTTTTTGTCACATATGTTCTTCCATCTTCTATGACCTCATTAACGTACATTGGTGAGTTACAGTCACCTGCAATACACAGTTTTTTGTTAATCACTTTATGAAGATAATTAAACACCCCAAGACCGAGAAGAAAATAAAGATATACGCAACCATTATAAGGCCAATAATGGCACACCTCGACATCAAGAACCAGGACCACAAAGACTGTGGGAACAAAATATGATTAGAGGTAAATATAAGGTGAAAGAAATAGGTAAGTGGACGCTGTTCCTGCAAATTGTGTAATACCAAATCATTTAGGAAGAACAGAAGTTCATAGACTGATCGACAGCCTACGATACTGTGTGGAAAGATGGATTGCCTATTTAATACTCTCAAATGTGGAAAGACTGTGAAGCTCATCGAACGAATGCTATCCCAACGTCAATTCAGAGTGTTTTTGGGAGAGAAAAGTAGCAAAAAATAGGATTTTGAATAGTGGTCTTCCACAAGGATCGGTTCTGTCGCCTATTCTTTTCAACCTTTACAAAAGTGACCTTCCAGTAACTCAATCGAGTCAATTTGTGTATGCAGACGACATGATGGCATTGGCTTTGCAAAGTAAAGACTTTTCTGTACTTGAACAAAACCCTTCAAGTGACATCGAGATTATGAATTGCTATTTTAAAACCTGGCGCTTGTGCCCTAATCCATTGAAGACAGAAGTAACTTGCTTTCATCTCAACAATCACCAAAAGAGGAAACAGCTTGAAGTTATGTCAAATAAAATAATTCTTAAACATAACTTTTCGCCAAAATACCTTGGAGTGACCCTAGATACGTCTCTAACGTACAAGAAACATCTAGAAAACGTCAGTAAAAAATTACAGACTAGAAATAACATCCTGCATAAGCTTGCTGGTACAAGTTGGGGTGCAAATGCAAATGTACTCCGTACTTCTGCAACTGCCTTCCTTTATAGCCCTGCTGAGTGCTGCTGTCCTGTCTGGAACGATAGTCATGGCACAGGAAAAATTGACACTCAGTTAAATACTGCAATGCGACTAATTACTGGAATAATTAAGTCAACTCCATTACCTTGGCTTCCGATTCTTTCAAACATCGCTCCTCTGGAGATTCACAAACAATTTGCTACATACAAAGCTTGGCAAATATATCAATCAGCTCCTAATGAGTTTATGATTTCCCGAGATCTGCAAGAGCTACCTAAAACTCGGCTAACTTCTAGAAAACCTCTGTGGACAGAAGATTTTCTTCGTGCTCCTTATACGATTGAAGATGGATGGTGTTCTGATTGGCAACTTAAGAAACATAATATATTCAATCAGCAGCTTATAGACGATCCTACGGAAGAGGTAGCAGAAACTGACCTCCTAAGAAGGTCTTGTGTCACTCTGAATCGCCTTCGCACTGGTCATGGGAAATGCAAGTTTTTTCTTAATAAATGGGATTCATCTATCAACTCTTCTTGTGAATGTGGAGATCCCCTCCAAACAATTGGACATATGGTCAACAGATGCCCCCGTACAGTATGGCCTGGTGGTTTTGCGTCTATCCATCGTGTTGATGAAGGTGTTAAAGACTGGCTTAAGACAATAGAGATCTGATTGGAGTTTTCTGCGGTTTTCTTCAATACTCTATCCAGAATAAATACATACATGTATGTATCTATTATGGATAAGGCGCAAATGCTAGATCTCTTATCGTTGAATGAAAATATCTTTTTTCTTTCAACGCTTTTATAAAAGTCGACCGTAGTCGCATGAAATTAACAGTACTGTGGAATGTATTAATGATTTTCATAAAAATATGTATATATTTAGGTTGTAAACTGTAACAGCCAGGAAGAAAGATAATAAGAAGAAGAACAAAAATGAGGACAAGAAGAAGAAGTAGAAGACCATGAAGAAGAAGCTTGTTCGTCAGATAGCTTTTAGAAATAAAAGCTTAAGTAATAGTTCCATGGCAGCAGGGATAAAACTCTTMCACCAAAAACCTCTAATTGCACMATCCCCCATCTCCTCGATCTTCACCCATCCATGACCTAGGCTCAACCCCTAGCGAGCGCATGCCTCCCCCATGTACTACACATCGGGAGCGGGCAACCCACACCMCAGCCGCWTTTTAATATCGCCGTCTCCGAGTTTTTCCCCGGCCCTGATAAGGGCGCAGGCGTGCATGCGCGGCTGCCGGCAAGCCAGGCGCAACGCCAGTGCAGCAAAAGGATCGACAACCGCGGCCAGGTCGCGATCGGTAGGCGCTCGGTTTCGTTATTATAGTGTTCTAATTAGATTCGTTTTAATTGGTGTGTTGCTAGTGGTAGTGTGTGGTCGCCCTTCGGAAATCGGTAAGAAAGCAGGACTAATGCGGATGGGGCTGGAAAAGAGGGAAAATGACGGGGAGACGTTTTTAGGGCAGCGATGGGGGTAGAGAAGGAGATCGGTACCTATAATAAGCGGCGCTTTCGTGTTGGATCTTGTGTTTTTCGTGTCTTTTTAAGGAACGATGTTGAAATGTTCGAGTATTGACCGGAACTCTTATCTCCGTTAGATAAATTTGGCTGTATCTAGAATCAGATCATCTGTAGGGGTAAAATACTGAAAATTAGAAGTTCCTCTTAATGCAATGCAAAAAGGTAGCTCCTATGTTTCTCAAATAATCGAAAATTCGATTATTTTTTGGTAAATTACACGAGAAGTAGTTTTAAAATTATCTACTGGACAAACAAAGATAGATAAATAAAATCAACCCGTTGCATACCACTGTCATCTATAAAGTACACTTGCAACCGTCTTCCTTTTAAAATTTGGTAAGTAAATTATATGGAGTACAACTTGTCAGTACAGTGCTTGGAAATGCATCTTTAAAATTTATAACTGTTTTTTTATTATTGCTCTCATGAACATCTGATTTAACTGGCATGAAAAAAAACACATTTTAGTGTTTGTGTATGGAAGTGCATTTTCTACTAATATATTCAATTAATAATATTTCTAGTTGCTATTAATTTGTTTAATTTATCGAGACTACGAACTAAATTCCCATGTATCAATCTTGCATCAGTGTGTTGAACGTCTGGATGATATTCTTGTAACTTTGATTCCGGTTTATAGTACTATTGTAATATAAGGCGATGTTAATGTAAATTTATTTAATATGGATAACCCTATTACTGAGTGTTTTGATAAATACTCAGATGTACTTTTCTTTGCGGCTGTCGGATTTGGATGCTACTAATACTGTTATTAATGATGATTTACGTGCACTGACTGATTCGTCTGCATTACATTCGTTACCACTCAATCCTAATAAAACTGTTGTACTTTTTTTGGTAGAAAAAATGATGTTCAGGTAGCTAAACAGAACTTAATTGAGAAAATTAACGACACGGTAATATCAGCACAGGACTGTGCAGAAAATCTTGGTCTATGCTTTGATAATACTTTTAGATATAAAAAGCATCATTGGATGTATACAAAGAGCATATGCAAACCTGCAACTGTTGTATCCTCATCGCCATGTTTTATCCAGATCTATAAAAGTTGCTTTAAGTGAGGCTTTAGTTTTGTCACAATTTACATACTTTGTGCTGCTGTATTTTAATTCATTAGATTCTGAAATCAAAAGGAGAATTCAAGTTGTACAGAATTCATGTATCCGTTTTATTTATGGTGTACGCAGACATAAGCATGTGTCCTATAGACTTAAAGAGCTAAACTGGTTGTGTATGCAAGATCGTTTTCTCCTACAGACTGCTACTTTTTTTACAGAATCATTACCTTCAAAGCTCTTAATTATTTGTATGAGAAGATTACCTTTCGTACGGATGTTTCTCATCTAAATATTCGTAGTAAAGGTGTTATAACTCCATCTCGTCACACTACCTCTCTTTTTGAGAGAAGCTTTTGTTACTGCATTTATAAAATTTATAAATCTTTACCTTCGGATCTTAGGATGTTGCCTTTTGGAAAATTTAAATCTACATATAGAAGACTACTGTTTGAACGCGTGATACAATGAACGCACTGCAGGGAAGTTTTGAACTGGTGTTTGTAGAAGCTAGAAAATCGCACTATTGCATTAGATTTATAGGAAGATTTCTATAACTCAAGGGTTAAGTGGTAGAGCAGACATAATGGCATCTTATGATGCCTTGTGAACTGAATTTCCCCTTGTGGTTTTCCCAATATGAACATTTCATTTATAATTATTTTTTTCCTAACCTATGTATTTCTTTTGGGAAAATCAAGACCATTATTATTATTACATATATTATATTACTCGAGTAAGCGTTGAAAGAAAAAAAATCTTTTTATTCAAGGATAAGATATCTCCCATTTGCGCTCTATCCAGAATAGATACACACATGTATGTATTGGAAAAGAGTATCGGAAAGAAACAGTAGAGAAACTCTAATCAAATCTCGATTATCTTAAGCCAATCTCCAACACTTTACCAACACGATGGATAGACGCAAAACCACCTGGCCATGCTGTACGGAGGCATCTGTTGAGCACGAAGGAAATCTTCTGTCCACAGAGGTTTTCTGGAAGTTAGCCGAGTTGTAGTTAGCTCTTGCAGATCTCGGGAAATCAGAAACTCATTAGGAGCTGATTGATATTTTTGCCAAGCTTTATATGTAGCAAACTGCCTGAGAATCTCCGGAGGAGCAATGTCTGAAAGAATCGGAAGCCAAGGGAATGGAGTTGACTTACTTGTTACACTGATCAATTTGTACCTGCAAGCTTATGCACGAGGTTATTTCTAGTCTGTAATTTTTTACTGATGTTTTGTACGTTAGAGACGTATTTAGAGTCACTCCAAGATATTTTGGTGTTGTTTTGTCTTTTGATGGTTATTGAGATGAAAACTTTTTTACTTCTGTCTTCAATGGATTCAACGGATTAGGGCACAAACGCTAAGCTTTGAAATATTAAAGTTTTTATTTTGCAGAGCTAATGCCATGTGCCTGTCTACAAAAATTTTCTCGATTGACTTACTGGAAGGTCACTTAAATTAAAATTGAAAAGAACAGGCGACAGAATCGATCCTTATTGAAGACCGTTATTCAAAATTGGGTTAGCATTCGTTCGATGAGTTTCACAGTCTTTACACATTTCAGAGTAATAAATAGTTTGAGGATCAATCCATCTTTCCACACTGCTCCAGTTTTCAATAATTTTTGAAAACCAGCTTCAGCATATGTTGTTAGAGTCAAACCTTGGTCGCAGCAACTTCTGTTCTTCTCAAAACCTGCTTGTTCCTGCGGAAGTGAGTCTTCAATAATAGGTCCTATGCCCTGGGAGAGTAATTTCTCTAGTAACAGGTATCAGACACTTACTGTAAGGGTAAGCAATCCTGCGAGCCCTTGGCTTACAGATACTATCAAAATCATGATCAATGAACGTGACGCTGTTTTTAGAGACTTCAAGCTCTATAAAAGTGAGGATGCATTGAGAAATTGCAATCAGTTGAGAAATTTTGCGCTAGTGAGAGAGAAAAACGAAACTACGTCAGTAACTTGCATTCTCAGAAGATCTCCCAACTTACCAATTCTTAATTTGCATCAATTTTGAAAAATACTGACTGCTCAATAGCACAACTATTTTATTCTTCCACTAAGTTGAAAGATACGTAAAATTGTTCCTTTGCATTAGCTACAACAGTCAATATTTTTAATGATATCAGGTGTTTTAAACCTAATGCTACGGGATGGCACGTTATAACAACTTTTTTTCGCCCAAAATGCTTCCTCACATTACACATGTCATAAACTGCTGCTTAGAGGTTGGTTACTTTCCACAACGTTGGAAAGAAGCTATTAGTGATCTGCGGCCTATTAAGCTGTTACGCGTCTTATCAAAGGTGGTCGAATCAATAGTATTTAAACAAATTAGTAGCTATGTGTTGGTCAATAAAGTTATTCCGGAGCATCAATCGAAGTTTCACAAGTTCCATAGCGAAGCGACATCTCTCATAAATGTTACTGACCACACTATATGAGCTTTAGATAAGAAATTTTCTCATTCGATCTTTCAAAAGCTTTTGATGAAATCATGTGTGTCCAACTGGTCTACTACGGATTTGATCCAATTAGTGAGCATTTTTCCAGTCTTACTTGACAGGTAGTACCCAGCTCGTGTATGCAAATGATTCAATGAACTTTTGGTTGACAAACTTTGACAGCTTAAAGAATATTACAGTTGTTATCTAGGCAGACAAATTTTGTTTAGTGGAAAGTGTCCAGGCAATAATATTTTAAAAGTTTTTTTTTGAGAATGATGTTATAGTTAATAAGAGCTTCCCTAACAGTGATCCTGAAATAGATTCAGAAGGATAAAAGCTTAAAGTTAGTCCTTTTAAGGTTGTAAAATTCATAGTTTTTTAACTATAAGGAGTACCTATAATTCATTTTTGAGGAAAATGGACCAGTGGGGTTCAGTGAATAATACTAAATGGTTTACCTCATGTGACATTGTGTCGAATAATAGTTGAATGATAGTTAATCAAGATAACAATTTGAATAAAAGACTTCAATAAATCCAAAAGAAATTAGATATATTAACCGGAGGATGAGTTGATACATTTTATTTGAGAGAATAAAGATCCGTGATCCACATAATGTATAATGATATCATACGAAGTACCAAAGGAACATAAATTTCACCTTAAAGGTTCTACTAATAGGAGCACGATTTCTGATTCAGAATTAACACATATCAAAGACTAATTCATTAACCGATGCACTTTTAGTACAGTTTCAACTTCTCACACCAGAAGCTTCAGAAATTTAAACTGGGAGTTCATGTGTATAGGTGCTAAAGATACAATTCTAGTAACTTTTACTCCCCAGGGAAAGAGACTCGATGGATAACTAACATTAWTAAAACTCAGAATGACAAATGCATCAGCATTATGTGTCAAGCCAACCTTTGCTCTCAAAAATTAACCGACTGCTTAATATTTTAACCAAATTAAGCTTCATTTAAATAAACTGAAAGATATTTAATTGCATTTTTAACAACACACCGGGTTCTAATTCGTGCTGATAATGCTTTTACTGGATTCCTAAAACTATTAAATAAATAGACTTTCATAAACGTGAGTTCGGATTGATTTTTAGTTTTTTTTTGTATTAATTGTTAAAATGTGATGTGAATTTAGAAATTGGGTACAAAAGTTAGAGTTATCACCGAATATAAGACAGATTGCGATGTGATTCCATATAACAGTAGTTAGTTGAACAATCTATAGAAAAAGGTAGAAGAGCTGAACTAAGCAGAAATCGTATTATGACTCATTCTGACCAAGATAGTCTTTTAAAGCTATATCCGCCCTAAGACAACGATTCGTAACAGCAAGAATGCTGCAGTTACAGCTTCAAAACGCACATGGCATCGATTAAGCTTGGAAACCATTTCACAACGACTTATTAGAGAATGTCATTTGCAAGGGTCAAATATGAGTTCTGGATGAAAATTGTGAAATACACTTGCCTATTAATTTTAATGTACATATTTACAATTTTGTAAATAAGACAATTTTTAGGTGTACACACATAATTAACCAGCTAAATATATGGGAAATTGTAAGGGTCCAGGGGTGGCAGCTGCCCCCCCTTCGGTACGCCTATGCCTGTCAGTGATATATCCTCCGGTTAATCCAGCCAAAATTTCAAGGAGAAGTTGTTTTTTTACTGAAGATGACAGTTTAGCTGCTGAAATACGTATTTAGTTATCCAAATGTTTCAGTTTCTTTCTGGTTGTTGTAACATCAATACCGAACGACGATTTCTGTTTACTTTATCAGCCGACATCTTTCACGGGCTGCACAAAGCCCCGGAATAATTTCCATTTATATTTTGTTTTTATTCAGAGCGGGGCATACAAACAGCGCACCAGACCAATTCATCACAATGAATAAGCGCTACGTGTACGTGCCCCAAAGGCGGGCTGCAAAATTGATATTACCCGGAGCGAC
This sequence comes from Rhyzopertha dominica, assembly GCA_025024175.1. Lineage (NCBI taxonomy): Eukaryota > Metazoa > Arthropoda > Insecta > Coleoptera > Bostrichidae > Rhyzopertha > Rhyzopertha dominica. The sequence goes on from QCXZ01000064.1 coordinate 59,713,192, forward strand.
GAAGTCTTACGAGTCGATGGGAAACGAATCTTCCTTTTGAAAGAGCGGAATTAATTTCCCCGCGCGAACTGCCAGGGCAGGTGGTGGAAGAAGGGTTGCGGGAAGAGCGGTACGTAAATGTTGACATTGCTAATGATACCGGAAAACACGGGGACGTAAGCAAAACATTGGCCAATTTAAAACACGAGGGTATGTTCATTAAGTCAACACTGCGCCAAAGTGGCTTATGTAATTCCGGAAAGTGGCCGGTGTTTTTCCTGGAGTGGGAATTATGCTCGCTTATGCAAATAGGGATGTGAATTTGTTCAGTCGATAGTGGATATGGGGATGTCGGTGAAACATTACACAAATTTACAGGTTGTGGAGGTTTAGAATTCAGTAAAGTACACTATTTAACTCAATAACCATTTCTTGAGAGCTCTTCTTCAAATATTAGATCATTTTTTTTGTTTATCTTCATAGAACCTGAAATTGTTATAGTCTTCATTCCTTTTTTCAGTGGATGACCTGGTGAGGAGAATATCCTACGGTTAATCCTTCCAGAATTCAAGAATTTCTTTACTCTACTGAAGAGGGCAGCTTAGCTGTTAAAATATGTATTTAGGGTGTCTTAATTATTGTGGTTAGGGTTTTTTCATTATAGTTTGAGTATAATAGAAAACCACACTCAACTCTTACTTACAGAGCAGAAGTTTGTAGGACTAGCCAATGACAAATACAAACCTTTTAGATCAGCTTTGCAAAAATGTAAATGGAGTGTCAGTCAGCCTTACAATAAGTACCTAGGCATCAGTTACGAAGTCTTATATTTTTTAAAGTATATTTTCTTCTCTATTAGCTATAGGCAGGCACTTGCATAACAAAAATACCAATATTCATACATCAGTAAGTCAGAACAAAACTGTATTAAGTCACAAAACTTACATATTACGGTAGACGCAAATAAGATTTTTGTTTTGTTTATCACAATGTTTTTCAAATACTCGGTACATGTATTGAGCTTTTTGTTCTTAAAAATGGCATATGCAACAATGCAGAAACTTACAATGTTGAAAAGTTTTAAAAATTATTTTTTTGCTTTCAAAAATTGATCTTAATACTTTTTTTGTTCCGTTACCGCATAGACTTGTGATTTAACACTCTGTGCATACAACAATTTTACTCATTGCACTGTTTTTCTTTCTTTTCTAGGTTGTTTTTTTTAGATTAAAGAGTTAAGCTCTTTAACTGTTTTTTTTGCTGCAGTAAAAAATTGTCTGTTGTGACTACCACTATTTTTTATTAATAACAAATAAACAGACCAAAATTTAAAAAAACAATCTCTATTCTCAAAGCAAAAGTACAAAAAATTAAGTTATTATATTTTTGAAATCCATTTTATCAATCTTTGAAGGTGGATTTCGTAAAGTTTCGATAGACATTAGTGATTTTCGTCCTTCTATACTATTTAAATCTACGTTATCAAATTCTCCATCATCAAATGTTCTTTTGCAGCACATAATTCCTTGAGCTTCTTGTCTAATTTTCAGGAATACTACTTTTGATGTCAAAAACTTATCACCTTTTATAGTTTTGTTGTTGTTCTGAAATAGTGAATCCATGTTAGTGTATAATTTATTGACCAGAAGTAGTCATTTCAAAAACCATGATTTTTGGTGTCTGCCCGAGATCTTAGCTAGTTGTAGCCAGTCCCAGGGAGTAATAATTTGAAAACTAGGACATTTTTAGCTTCCCGTTCGATAATGGAATGTATGCAATTTGCCTCCATGTGAGTATGTCCACGCAAAAGAAACTTGTGACTATTTTTTTTAGTTTGAGGATTTACTGCTAAAAGATATGTGTCATCTGTAAAGTTGGATTCTCCGATGGGCAGTTTTTGGTCCAGATAGTTATTGAAGTTGTAGTATTTGGCGGTGGTTACATACCGTACTAAACATGACGTTTCCACCTCTACTAGCGATTGATTTAACCAACATAAGGCAATTGGCCTTCTTTCCTGTAGAATCGTAAATAGTATAATTGAAACACCATAACTTCAAACTATAAAAACCTTGTGCATTAGTTAGTTGTGGGCGTGGCAGACATTATTGTAAGTTAGTCATTAAAACTTTTTCTTCGGCATTGTTAAATGATGTTTGCTTGTCCAGCTTCTTCAAATTAGATCTTTTGTGAGTATCATACTCAGCTTCATACTTTATCGCTCTTGCGCAGAATTTGACTGTTTTATATTGAGGATACATTCATGACGTGCATCCAAGTGTCATTTGAAGCAGGGGCGAATGGCAAACTGAATCTTCTTGTTCTTCATCCGATATGCGTCACCTGTGGCGTCAGACAATATCACTATCATATTCTTGAGCAGGAGCACAATAACTTCAAAACGAAAAATTACACTTACAAAGTATGACAATTTTGCAAATGGCGCCCTCTTTAGCACGGTACCCTTAGTGAATCACCCTGTAGAATCAACATCCTGTTATCAAATCCACAAAGGACTACTTTAGCTTTTTTGGGTATATATAAGACAGATGATGGTCCTATATTTACAAGCTCTTCTGATGTGCAAAAGTCTGCGTTTCTTTTTTAGAAAGGAGGCAAATTAAGTAGGAAATTTTACATTATAAAAAAAGGAAAATTGAGAGCTCAGTAGAGCAATGATTTTTATCATAGTATCTAAGCGTATACATCCATCACGTTGAAACTTATTTGTTTCACCAAGTATATGAAGAATTTAATTAACCAAAGCAAAATTCTTCTTCCATTCGATTTGTTGCTTCAGCCTACAGAAGACACACCCTTCTCCAACACACTAACGAAGCTCTTCCTCCTTCCAGATCGTTCTCCATGGCCGTCTCTCCATCAACAAGAACCAACCACCGCTGATCAAAGCCGACGCGATCTCGGGGACGGTTCCACGGGAACACGATCAGTGCACGTGCCGGGTATACCCAAAGACATGAACCGTTGTATCGAATGTGGTCGGGCAGCTGTTGAGGACGACGAATCGATATCGAGAAGGCCGAGTGCGGCATTTTAATGCGATCCGGTGCAACATGCGGGCGCTGATCTTCGCCGCACTCGCCGTGCTCGGACTCGGTTCCTCCGGCTTCCTCTTGGACGGCTCCTTCGCCCAGTTCAGGAAATGGGGCGGTGGCACCAACGGCAGCCTCGAGTTCGAGTTCAAGACGGAGCAGCCTAACGGGCTGCTGCTTTACACCGACGATGGAGGTAGGTTTTATTTATTTTGGACACAAGGCAACTCGACAGGAACAATACGTTCCCACTTGATGAGTTGGATAAAATACAGACTCCCATTTGCAATTTTACAACTTATAACAAATATAAAATGAGTCAGAAAAAAGAGAATGGTGCCATAAACCGGGGTTACTTCGCACCAAATTATTGAGTTCACCGGAATTATTCTTTCAAACCATGGTTTAAAAAAAGAGTAAGAAAGATGAAGTTTTTATACAACGTAGTGAATGGACTGCAGATTTAGTAGAAAACAGAAAACTAATGGTTTTAATGAATTTTTTCTAATGAAAGATGGAGCAAAGTCTACCAGTTGATGGGGTTACTCTGTACAATTATATTAAATAGGTATAGTAGGTATTGACGTAAAGTAACTCCACCAGCGCATTGGGATTAAAAAGGTCTATACGCAAATTGCAACAGGTCAAGTTTGGATATCCATTTATTTAAGAAACTAAAACAGATGCCATAAAATTCAAAAAATCAACTTTAAAGTTTTTAAATAACATATTAACGATGCTTCTAGGAGCGTGATCTGATACAATTTACGTCCACCATACTTGGTCAAGCTTTCGAATAGAGAAAAAATTTCTCTTTGAAATTTTTCGTGGTGGTTTAATGCTTCCCAGTATGTCAGTTCATGGATAAGTCATTTCATCACGGTGCTCGGGCCATTTCCACTATTTTAATGACCTTTGCATTGCATTGATTGTCACCTCCTTTTTATCGAAAGAGGTAATTCGCTCTGGAAATAGTTCGTTTTTGTACACAAACACCACGAATTCTCCAACCTGCTTGTTTTTTAATATTCGTGTTTCGAATTCCTTCGTTGGTATTTTTCCAGTCGGAAAGCACCTTTCTCCACGCAATTGTGAAGAGTTTAAAGAAAATAAAGAAAGAATAAAGAATCATGTGCCATTCCAACCACTCCGCAAAAATTGCTGCATCAAACCAGCCGCTTGAGCTGCAATTATAACGACATCCCTTTGGTCCGTTTTCTGTCCACGTAGTCCACATATGACCAGCTCTATAAATGACGTAAGGTGGCAGTAGTTCCCCAGCAGCATTACCGGCAAACATGATAAAGACTGATGTTTTTGAATGCAGCTGTTTCTCGGATCGGTTAGGTTTGGTTCGTCAAAGTTCCAAATATTACTTTCTGGTACATCTTTGCCCAAATTTTTAATTAAATTTCTTAGATCGGTTTCGTCTATTGCCGCTCTAGTTCTTTTCGCATTTTCTGCCAACCTCTCCGAAAGTCTAGGATATCTGATTAGTTACGACTTTGTCCATTGTCTAGGAATATACTGACTTTTCTGCCACATCGATTCAGATAATTCTTCATAATATGACTTAATTCCTTCGTATTTACCGGGAATTAGAATGTGTGCCTTTTAATTTATTAAAGAGCATTCGCCATGGAATACCATACTTTTCTTTTGCTATTCTGTGAAATTAGACCACTTCTGATTTCATTTAAACATTCTTCCGATGTTTCTTCTGTGCAATCGGCGTATTTTCTAGTCCCAAACTTTCTTTGATATTTTCTTGGCATATTTTCAATAAAAAGAAGAAATAACCATTTGTTCGGAAAGTTTGGTTGTGTTTTTACAGAACCGGTCGTGCAAATACACCAGTTCTCAATTGTGGAAGCAAAGTAACCCCCCATTTCTTATGAAGCAGACCGTGATCACGCAATAACTTCCTTCACACGTTAATTATGGGAAATATTAATAGGTAGCATATCGTGTGTACACCCCAAAAACTTGTATCTGAACGAGAAAATAACGTCGTCTCCAGAGGCAGATTTTTGGAACGCAAATTCTCTTGCCTTTTGACGCTTGGTATCATTCGCCAGGTTATATACTGCAAAGCGCGCTAAGAATCTTTCGTTGGTGGACCGGAGTTACCAAGCATTTAGCTTGTTTGTGACAATGCTGTATTTTGGTTCCGTTAATTCAGTAAACAAATTATTACATCGGTTCGAATATGCTGTTATTGGGAAGTTCCTATTTCCCTCTATATTTGTATTCCTCCCAATTTTTAACTGAGTTTCAGTGATCAATTTGTTTTCTATTTGACATTTTTCCTTCATCAGTTTGTTGGTTTTTATTATAATGTATTTTCCTCCCTCTTCTTTTATTTTATTCATTTTCATTCTTAATAGGTCAATGTTCTCAAACATCCTTTTATATTTGCGAATGTCCTTGTGTTTACTATGATTAGCAGTTCTATTAGCTTTCCTCCGTTGAGAATATATTCTCTGATCTTGCATTGATCTTATTCTTATTATTTTCTCATGGTTTTTTAAGTCACCCATTGTTATTGTCTGTTCTTTGCATTTGTTTTTGTAATTGTAGAATTTGTCTATTTCGTTTTTGCATCCCTGTTTAGGTCATATGCTATTGTTGAAAATATTACCTCCTTGACATACAGATGCATCTCCGTCACTTTCTCTCTCGCATTAGTTACAATTGGGTATTTGCCATGTATTTCTATTTTATTAAATTGCATATTAATAGGTAGCATCTAATCCACAAAACAGCTGTGACAGCTTATAAATTCGAAAAAATGGATCGTAAGGTGTMTTTTTAATATTAAAACTGTGAATATTTAAAGGGACCGCCAAAACGCGAACATATTGGTCGTGACGTCAGGTGTCTTGTAAATGGCCGCTTGTTTACATCTGGGGTCAACGCGGCGGAGATGTGGAATGTAAAAGCAACAGCATAAGTGAACTTTTTATCAAATTAACGTAGCATTGATGATTTGGTCACAGTGGGTTATTGGAAACATACTATTTGTAAGCATAAAAATGTAAGAATCAAAAATGTACCTTAACTTGACATGTATTTTAGAGGTCAGAATAAATGTAAATTGCCATTTATTTTCGGGGTTCTTGCGGCTCGTTTCTGGTCTGGCTAACAGTCGAGTATAAAGGGAACAACGTCGTTCTTTATTATAATATGTTTCTATCAACTTAAAACGCATATAATTTTTCATATCCTCTTCAAGCTATAACAGAATGGAAACTGAATGGTAAACACTTATAACCCCAAAAAGAATAATAAAACGTACAGTAAGAATTAAGATGATTTTCACAACAAAAAAACAAACTGCGATTTCGGCATATCACGTCTAGGGGCATTAAACAACTTTTCCATACGTTGATAATCTCGAGGAACGGTTACAAAAATTTTGTTAGCTGTACTGCCTGAAGTACTTTTATAACCATGTACAAAACAACACATGCACATAATACATAATAAACATAAAAGATGCTTGTGAAACTACACAAATCACTTTTTGGTGCAATCTCTTACACCGTCCTTTCAATAAACACCACACAAAATCTTTTCCAATACAAGAATGATACTACACCATGAAACAGCACGCTCCTCGGTAATGTTTACATGACACTTGACGTCACGAGTAGAATAGCCTTGGATAGAAGCGTTTTGGCGGTGACTCCTAATATTCGAATTTCAGACCTGAAATTCTCTACCTACTAATATTTTTTTTGTTTTTTTGAACATGGCTTACGATATATATGCACTTCAAGATTCATTTTACGTAATTTAAAAAAAAATTGATAATACCCAATTCCTACATGAGAAGTTAGGGTCTTGTGTACTAAATTTTCGTAATTGATCTTCGTCGGACAAGCAAGTAATAGTGAATATTTTAAACTTACCTAGAAATATTTTCTGGTACTCTTTAAGATTATTTTAATTTTAATGTTCGTAACATACTTGTATCTTCTAGGCGAAAAAGTAAAACATTAATTTCCCTATAACAAAAAACCGCCTTTGTCTATTATTAATCTTACCAATTTTACAGTTTCTGTGATAAGGAAAAAGTTTGAGGTATTCACAATACCTTATTGAGGTACAACCAAATTTTCGTCCTGCTGAACCTCGATATTTTATAAGATTCTATTCTGTCTCTCACTTTATACCTAACATTTTTACATTCCTGAAAGTTTTGTTCGTGTTCTTTGCAAGACAGTGTTTTTTTTTCTATTCTAACGTTTTCCACCGATAGACTAATATGTAATGTGAATAATGACATTTTCCTTTGTTACTTACAGATTCAAATTTAAAAGTTCTAACCTTCCATAGCATATGATTGAGAAATATTACAGCCAGCAAAATTAATATTTCAAATCCTATTTTTTTTTTCATTGAAGGGTCATATTTCAGTTCGCAGAGAAAATAATATAGCATTTGTTTTTCAGGAGCAATCGTTCTCTTGTGTGACATAATAAAACATGCAATGTACAGTTTTAATTGCACGATCATTGTATACTGTAATACAAGTTTCCTATTGAATTCATTCACAAAAAGAACTTGGTCTACGATGTCATTTTTCCTAGGAGTAGCTAGTTTAAGTTTTTTCGAATTAGATGGATTTTTTTCAGCATCTTTTGTTGCTTTTTACTACTTAAAAACAAAATAGTGCAGCAGTCCTTTCAGTAACAAACCCTCCCATTACAGGCACCTACGACTTCTTCGAGATCAAGCTCGTCGAAGGAGCCCTCCGCCTCCGCTACAACCTCGGCGGAGGCGCCCAGATCATCACCGTGGGTCGAAACCTGAACGACGGCCACTGGCACAAGGTGCACGTCCAGCGTCAGGAGGAGAAGACCATCCTCTCCGTGGACGGGGTGTCTCAGTTGCGTACGTCGCGCGGCAAAGAGTTCAATTTCGGCAGGTTCTCCACGAACTCGGACGTCTTCGTCGGGGGTGTGCCGGACTGGTATCACACGAAGTTGGCGCTGCTCGCCCTTCCCAGTGTCGTGTTCGAGCCGCGGTTTTCGGGCGCCATCAGGAACCTCGTCTATCCGGATACGGAAGGGGGTATGCCCAGGAGACAGGAAACCAGACCGAAGGATCATAGGGTGAGTGGATTTTAGTGGATGGTTTTGTCATAATTTGTCGGGAGGGAATATGCTGGGAGTTGGGATGAAGGGTGTTGAATGGTGGCAGGGAACAGATGCCTGGAGCATCGCGGAATATACAAATTTAGGCAGTAAACTTGCAAGATAAAGATGGAGAATTAAACTTTGTCGATGGACGCAGTCGTTTATACCAACTAAAGCATTCTGTAACTCTTTTTCTGTTACGCTGTTTCAAGAATAAAAAGCTATTGATCTGACGTTTCGATTACACCTGTAATCTTTGTCAAGGAAGAAAAGTTCCGAAAACTGTCTGACAAGTTCAGACAAAATTTTGAAAGGAAGTAAGCAATTCTCCAAGAAAGCGAGACGTCATAATAAATTACCCTAGAAAGCAAACTCCGCTCAGCAACTGTCTACGTGATACAAAATTAATATCGCCAGAGTTTGCATATAAATTAAAATTATTGTACATGAGATTCACTCTTACCCACAGTACAATAGAGAAGCGGTGTAGAGTAGAAACAATAATCAATGCTATTATGTAATAGATCATAAAGAAATACTATACTTATTTTAACTCTTCTGTACAAAAGAGGTTCGAAATCAAACATATTTAATAGAGCACCATGCTCTATACCAGTCTCAGGGTATACACTATATATTTTAAAAAACAAATACTTTAAAAACCGCCTCTGTACCCTTTCTAACGCCTGTATATAACAACTATAAATTGGATAATAGATCAGTGCTCCGTACTCAATTTTAGATCGCACAAGTGAAGAAAGAGAAATTTCAATGCAAAGATATTACTAAAATTTTTAATAAAAGTTCTCGTCCAAATCATGTAAATTCTCAGCCAGGACAAAGTAAACTAAAGTTGAGTTTGCCTTATGTAGAAGGCCTTTCGGAAATATTGAAAAAGATACTTAAAAAGCAAGTAATTTTAGTCATTGATAGTACTTATAATAATTTGGATAAAATTTTAAATTCTGCTACCTATAAAGTAGATTTAGAAGGTGAAGGTGTTTACAAAATTACTTATTCTTGCGCCAAGTGCCACATAGGTCAAACTAAATGAAAAGTATGTACAGGTTTGCAAGAACACATACGTGCTACTAGGCTGCAACAGATAGATAAGTCGTCCGTAGCTGAACACTCATATTTGAATAAACACATGATTGACTTTGATAAAACAAAAATTTTACATAGAGAAAAATATTATCACAAACGTCTAGTAAAATAAGTTATTGTGGAAATTATGAGTTGGGTTTAGTGGATAGCATGTAGTGAATAGGTACTGAACTAGAGAATAGAAAGAGGCCAATACCTTTCCTAGTACCACAATTAGATCAAAAATTTTTTCCCTGTTTCATGTTTCATGACATTTCTATTAACCAGAAGAAAGCTTATAACATTAATAAAAATTTTACACGGATACCATTATCTTCAGAAGTGTTACTCCAAAACATAAAGGCAGTAGGGGCTTTAAAACTTACAAGGAATGATATATTTACCTAGCTTTATCGTTTTTCCCCCTTCATTTAAAAAGTGTAGTCAAATGAAGACATATTGCACATCTCACGAATTGAATGTTGATCAGGAAATACATAAATTAAAAATACCTACAAGTATTTAGATTATTCTCATTTTTTTTGTATAAGAATTGTCAAAAAGGCGCAAACTGAGCAAAAAGTTATTGAAAAATTATGTAACATATTGATAGTATGTCGCATCTAGCAATAGTAGTAAACATAAACAATTCCATTTGAAAACCTTCAAACGGCAGGCTTCAAGTTTTTATTGACGTCAGTTCAGAGATCATCTGGTGATGCCCTTAAACGCCTTGAAGTTGTAACATAAAACTGCCAAGGTTGATGATTATTGCTGATTATTGATTAACTTGTTTACACGACTGTTTTTACACGAGCCGTCTGAATTTCGTGACGTGTTTCTACACAATCTCCATGTTTGTCGAATAATTGTTACCCGACACGTTAGTTTTAGCCTATCTTCCCGCATTTAAAGAGAGATAAGTGTGTGATTGGATTTCAAAATATGAACCCAGCGAAGCGATAGCACTGGCCTGGGCCAATAGGTTTGCGGTTGTTCCAACGAACGCATTATCGCAAAGTACTCGCCAATAAATGTTATTGGGAAATTTTCCGTCCAATTGTGATTCACAAACAATTACTTTGTTTTGTGTTTAACGTCGTTCAAGGGTACTGCGTCTTGTAGCGTAAACAACTAAAGAATTAATAATTGACTGTTAGGTTCAGTAGGAGTGCTGATAAAAAGAAACTCTAATTGTATATTCCGCTCTGAAATTGAATTGAACACTATTTCTCTCTAATAGACAATTGATTGTAGCAAAGCTAGCTCAATAAGGAGCTTGAATTTTGCAATATTGATCCTACCTCCTTTTTTTTAGAAATCATAACTTTTGATAATGATAAATAATCATCTTCTAAATGAAGACCTGGTTAGTATAAAGAATCAATATAATGGTGTAACTCAAATATTATAATTTCTACACTAAATTATACATAATAAAGGAGTTTTATTCTAAAATCACAAGCAGACATGATAGTATTTTAGGGGGGAGCACTAATACAAAAGCTTAGAGGGGTATAGAATATATTTATGATTAATATGGCTTTACTACTTACATTTTATGCAACTTTGTCATAATATTAATAATGCATTTTTAAGTTATTTTTAAACTTATTTGACTTGTAAGCATAAAAGCCTCGCAAGAGCATATGCGTTCCAATATTGAAATGTCTTGACAAAAATGGCATATTTAAACATTATATTACTGCCAAGCGATGACAAAGTGTTTTGGATATGCAAAGGAATTATATTGAACGACTTTATTGCATTTTTTTTTTAATATATGTTTCATTTGCGAGCTGTGTTTTTGTGTACAGGAATTTTGACATGACCCTGATATTCGACAGTTATCTCTTTTTTCTGTGTGTGTATTTTTGCTACCTCTCACTTCTGCTCTATTTTGAACCTAATTTCGGTGTTATAAAACCGAACCACGTAAACTTGCCAAAAGTATTAATCCAAGGCAATTCAGTTTGTACTGACGAATTTAGGCAAATGCAAATACGGCCGGCAACACGCAATCAAAACATATTTCATGTAGTGCCCGACCAGGGACTTCGCCTATAAAATTCTGGCGTGTCACGTCCGCACTGATAGCGAAAATTGTATTTTTAGATTTTTCAATGCGGGTGGATTTCAATGAAAGCTCGCGAGACACGACTAGCAAACTAGGTTACTATACCGGTGAAAAGAGCAGGTTACCGTAAAATGAACTGAAAATTTCAGGGGAAAACAGGTTTTACAAGCCTATTTGTGCTACAATTGTGGTATTGAATCAGGGTAGCACCTTTTTTTTAAATTTCAGCTAGTGATTGGCTTGTACTGTCCACTACAGATATAGCACCTCTAGTTTGAAGGTTTGTCAAAACTCAAAAATAACGAAGATACAGGGTGTCAAAATTACTTTTTTCAATTAATTTTTTTAAATAATTTTTTTTTGCCTGTGTATCGATTATCTTCAAATTTCCTATATTATTGTGAATACTGTTTCAGAATTAAAGCAAATCTTTCAATGCCAAAGGGCCTCAACTGTCCTTGGCTTTTAAATTATCACCCACAGCTGTTTTATTTGTGATTATTTATAAATTTTAATATCACAGAAGATAGTTAGAATCGATACATAGACAAAAAAGTTGTTAAAACAAATTAACCAAAAAAGTGATTATGACACCCCGTGTTTTCTTTATTTTTTGAGTTTTGAGTTGTAGCATTAACTTTTCGAGTAGGATCATCTCCTTCATTTTTGCTCATCATTTCCGAACACCCTGTATGCAGTAAGCTCAAAAGTGTTGCAATAAATGAAAATTAAATAAAAATTCATGCACATATTTTCCTGAAACGCCCTGAAACACCCTAAGACCTTTTTATGTAAAATTTCGGTCATAGTTCATGTGTCAGTTTAGTTAAGAAAGAAATAAATATAAAAATTACCAAATTCCTCAAAATATACCTGTTTGTTCTATAATTTTAATATTTTATCTTATTGGTTTTATGGTGATCAGTTTTATTTATTAGATAAAATACAGAAAGTAATACAAGGGATGAAATCAGTGGTTTTGAGCGGTTATTTTTTGAACGCCGTTGATCAATCAATGAATTTTATCTAGGTATTAACGCACGATCTTGTATCACTAAAATTTAACTTTAAAATAACTTGAGGCATCTTGCCCATAAACGGTCAACTTCAACCAAACAGCTTCGCTGAAATAAATGATATGATTTGCATGCACTAATGGTTGATTCAGCTATACACAATCGACCTATTTTTACCCAAAAATATAAATGGGGTTTCCGTTAAAAAAAGGAATGTTACTCTGTAATCATTAGTTAGAAAAGTACGCGACTGAAAATAGATAATGATGAGTACGAGCGTTTTACACGAAAAACCAGCGCCTCCACCAAAATTGACGGTACCTTAATATATGTTTTATTTTGATAATAAATGGAGAATTTCCAATTTTACCAATTTACAAAGCTATGTAAGTATAATTTACAAGAAAATCAAACAAATATTTGTATATAACGTAGTTCATATACCCCTATAATTAAAATTAGACATACTACTCCATTTGCAGTTCAATAACTTACCTAAGGAACGCACCCATTATTATTGCATATTGCACCGTAAATTCGCTCTAATTTGGCACAGGCAGGGAGAATTCGCGTACTTTTTAATATATTCATAGCGCGGCCGTATTTATTGAGATTCAGTTTGACGCTTTGCTGAGTACGAATGCAACAGCGTTCGCGCAACCTACGCGTTTAATATAAAATGTGCGACACAACGACGCGGGAAATTAATTAAACGTCGTTATTCGGGGACTAATTTGCAATTTATACATTCCATAATTGCGCCACCTGCCTATGTAGTTCAGCGGACGGAAGCGAATTCGCCTGAATTAATTAAGGTGGTCAGGCAGAATTCGTTTATTGCAGAATTTGTACTTTGTTAGAGTTCAGAATTCGCCGAGAAATTACGTCTTAAGTACCGGAAATATATCGAAATAGTATAGGCAAACACTCTAACGCTAATAACCTGATTTTTTGACTAACTTTGATTGGTTTATATTTTATTGTATATTAAAGTGTCTTCGTAATGAAGGGGTAATCGACTTCTTATGTTAAAATAATGTTTACTCTTCTTTCTTTGCCAAGCTTTAGATTTTTATTTCAAATCTTCGTCAGGGCTTCTATAAAACTTTTACAACGAGTCTTAGGTATAAAACATGTAACTAAACCTTAGTAAAAATGAGGTATACAGAACGGGTCCAATTAAAACATGCAAAAAACATTCCATTTATGAATAATGTTATTTTGAATTTAGAGTTTAATTTTGGACAAATTAATGACAAAATCTGAAAGTTGCAACATAGTCACCATATTTTTTATGTATTTATAACTGCACGATTTACTAAACATTTTCATTTTATTAACTTACGATTTTAATGTCTGAGATAATAAATAGGTGTAAATATTACTTAAATTTTGTGTGTCTGGTTTTTTTATTAATTGTGTTCATATTTTTATTTATCTGCTACATTTCTAAAACTAACGTTTATTTTAATTTTTTTTCCAAAATTTTGATTTCATCCCAATTTAATTCATGATCGTTTTCTATTACATGTTCCGCCAATGAACATAGATTTTTATTCGTCCTAGTATCACTTTTATGTGATATTATTGGTAAAAATAATTAAAAACTTTTTTTCTTCTTCAATGTCATACTTTGGGATTACTAAAATGAAACCATTCACAATTTTTTTAATAAATATTATGTTATAAGTTAATTTTGTTTTACATGAATTTTGAAGTTTGTCCATCACATACTGTGCAAGTATAGGCTTCAATTTTGACCCCATCGCGCATCTAAAAATTTGTTTATAATATTTGTATATATTATTAAATATTGTGGAAGTATGCATGTAATCAAAGTTATTTTATGTTTAAAGGCACATTTTATAAGCAAGACTGCCAATATTATCATGTCGAATGAATAATGTGTTATTCTGGACCAGATATATATATGTTAATGGTTTTTTTTTAATATGATGAAGTTCCTAATCTGCTAGACTTATGTATGCCATTAGAGTAAAACAAAATTGACTGTATGTTTTATTTTTATTTATATTTTATATTCGGACAGGTACAGACAAAACATTAGATCAATTTCTAAATTACATTATTAATAAGCAGATACAATTAATCTTTGAACCTGCATTCTTTGTTTGTGTGTAATAAAGTGGAATAGTGTAAACTACCAAAAATGAAGAGAGACTTGGATGTAATACAAAGAAAAACAGGTGATGAAGATGACAACATAAATGAATAACAGTTTGCTGATGATGCAAATTTTGCAAAATTTGGATTATATTGGAAACCATTTATCTCAAAATAGTTATTTGCAAGGTCTTGGTATTTTCTGTAAGCCAAAGACGGAAAATAGCGAAGAATAGCAAAAGTGCATTTGCCAGAAAGCATTTGTCTATTTAGCTGAAATGATAAAAACGTACAAAATATTAGCTCATTTAATACTTTTAGTTCCCATAATAGACAACGATCGAGGAAAACATTGCAATAGAAAAAGTAAACGTTAATTGACAAAACGTTTTGAATGGGTTGTGCTCTTATAATTACATTTTTGTTGTTGACCAGATCGATCTCTTGTAGTTCAGACTGTTCAAATACGTAATTGATAAGTTTTAGAACTCTACTTGCACAAGCCTGCGTAGTGTTATACGAATATTACTCGAGCAAATGCTCACAACTGAAATCAAAATCCTGCACCGCCACAACTTCTATTTCACCCCGTACCTTTCATTTATCTATGAGCTCGTCGTTTTGCCAACTCCCTCCAGACTTTACTCATTAATTAGGCGCAGCGCACGCGGAAGCACATAATGGGAAAGCGATTTCCGCAGCTACTACGACGTGCTCTCAGATAGTATAGACGCTGCGGCAAAGCGCCACCCACGAGGATGACGGTGAAAACGACGCCAGGATAGTGTGGGTTTTAGGGTCGTTGAAACTCAAAATTGCGCGTGTATATTCGAGAGAGATTTAATATAATCAATATAATAATAATTCAACATAGTCGCCATCGAGGACGATACACGATTGTAGCGATCTTCCAATTTTTTGATACCATTTTCCTAGTACGATTTGTCTTTTGCTTCATAATAGATTAACTTTTGCTTTATTTTTGTAAAGTCCTATTCCTCCATATTTCGTTGTACTCGAGATGTTCAAAATACGCACTCATTATAAATGCTCCGTGCATTTTTGCAAAATCTATTAAAAGTCTGCCATTTTCATTAGTGCTACCATGCTTTGAAAACTTGCCTATTGTTAGTCTATAAATATCCACTGACATTTACATTGCCACACTACTCACCCAGTATCCAGTGCATATCTGTCTTTCAACATATTTGTTCACGCAATGTTTTTATTCATGATTAAATTAAGTTTTAWTTATTTTTAATAATTTGTTTTTGCAGCCCATCAGACGGACAGAATAGTCACAGAGAAGCGTTACATTGCGCTATCGATATACAGGATGTTTCACGAATGATAATGACCCTGACGAAATTAAAACTGCAACCCAAAATACATTCTCATAGCCAATGTGGTTATTTTACATAATGGTATTATTTTAAAAATAAATTGGGAATCCATGACGGCTATGCGCTATGGTTCCTGTCACTGTAGGTATTTATTAAAAGTCAAAATGTATTCAAATGATGAAAAAACAGATATGATTTTGATTTATGGTGAATGCAGGAAAAATGCTTCCGCTGCTGCGCGTTTATACAGACAACGTTTTCCAAATAGAAGAGCTCCTGCTGATACAATTTTCAAGMGACTTGAMTTAATTTTATGGACAAACTGGCCACCACTGAAAMAGTCAAGAGAAAAAACGGCAACAGGCCCTGACAATGAAATTAAAGTATTGGAAATGATTGACGAAAATCCTCATATTAGTCAGAGGGTAGTCTCAAGAGCAACCGGTATTTGTCTGTTTTCAGTACACCGAATAATTAATCAATTTCATCCGTATCACTTGCAATTGGTTCAGGCCTTAAAGAAGACAGTATATCCTAAAAGACTCCCTTTTTGTAACCTTTTCCGGGAACACCAAAATTTGAATATGAGATTTTATGACATTTGCTTTTCAGATGAAGCAAGCTTTTCCAATAATAATAAAGTTAACATGCATTATTACGTCCAAGAAAATCAACGTTGGATTCGAAGACATTTGCTTTACAATATAACTATTCTGAAAGCAATCAGAATTAAATGCCGTCCATCAAATTCCTTAAAGCGTGTTCTGCAATTCTTCCACCCGTCATGCTGAAAGTTTTGTTGTGCCATTCTCTCATAACACAATACGTCCTCAAGCATTTTTGCCTCCGGGCCGACAGGATTTATCAAACAAAATTCTTATTCCACTTTAACGAGTTACAATTGCTCCTAAGTCGCCTGCGGAGTTGTAATTCCTTCCAGGATATTAGCGGATCTCCAAGGCAATACAAAAATGCGGAGAAGCTATAATCTCCCTCGATGGCGAATGAGTGTAATCGTGCAGCCCCCCGTTTCTCCTCGGCGACGAATTTGACGGCCTAAATCCGCCCTCTTCTTTGTTCCGGTTTCACGCTTCGAAAAAAATTGGTCTGAACGGAGTTGTGGCTGTTTGTTTGCAATTAAGGCAATTTTCGGATTTGGTAATTGCACATCTCAAATAATGGGTTTATAAGTTTTATAGCTCTAAAGAGTGTGAATTGCATTAGTTAAGTAAGGAATATGTAGTATTTGTAGCTCCATGGCTTTGAAAACATTGCTTATAGCTGAAATTTGAATTGAATGTCTTCAATGTGTGGTAACAAATAACATGTAATCCTCTTATTTTTACTTATATTTCCTACATTACTGTGTGGGCTATGAACACAAGAAAAAGTATTTTTTTAAATTACCTTTTATGAAATTGCTTGAAATTTACAATCCATCAATAGGAAATTGTAGGTAGATGCCGTGGTCGTGGTTGATATGAAAATACAGCTATGCCAAAAGCCAGGGAGAGTCATCCCTATTGTGTAGAATTAAAAACGCTACGAATTCAAGTTTTGATCGAACTAACAAAATATTTACTACTCCGCAAATCACGAAAATTTCTATAAATATAACCAAACAACAGTATTTGTGACATGGTCCTTAACCGTTAGTTTATAGCCAAAAGTAACATCCAGGTCAGGTCAGGTCAGGATAAATATAACCAAACAACAGTATTTGTGACGTGGTCCTTAAACGTTAGTTTATAGCCGAAAAGTAATATCCAGGTCCTTAATATTATCTATAGCATACACTATGTTCAATATAATTAATACAGTACGTATGCATTAGAACGGATTGTTTCCTTGAAAATGAAACTATAGCACATTTGGAAATATTCAGAAATAAGCAGATCCTACTGTAGAAAATGACAGTCATTTGACGATAAACTTCAAGTCATCAGCATAAAGCAGCTTATTACTATGAATGACACATGTGACATCGTTAATAAGTAATCAAAACAACAAGAGGCCAAGACTCGAACACCGCTGACTACATGCTGACGACTTTCAGTCAAGTAAGACTGAAACAACATCATCAGAATTGAAGAAAAGCAAAAATACACGAGGTTTATGAATGAAAACATTACGGTCAACGTGATCGAATGCCATGCCGAAAACGATGTAAATAACATAAGTGTTTAACTGTCTCATAAATATTTCCAAACAGTACCTATCGTTTCAAAATTTTTGCAAAGTTACATAGAATGTACATGGGTCTGTAGTTCTCTATATCAGTTGCAGAGCCGTTTTTAAAGACAGGACATATTATGTAAGCACGTTTCATACACTAGGAAATACTGAGGATTTCAATATTAGATTGAGTAAGTAAAACCATGAGGATTCAAATACCGGAGCACAATCTTTTAGAATGAAACTAGGAACTCAATTCGGTCCAGCAGTAAAAGCTTTACTTTACTTTATTTACAATGCACCGAACACTTGTGCCTAAACAAAAGCAAGAGCAGTGTTATCATCATTATTGAGCACGATATATACACTCTTAAAAAAAGAAGCAAATGGGTCTGCTATAGATTGAGGAGAGGTGAGCTAAAAAATAAAAATATAAAAAATATAAAAGATACCAAGATTTTTTTTCCACAAAAGTGGTAGCTGAGGACCTCCAAATGGATAAAGCTTGGCATTTCCCAATTTGGAAAACGTAACAACTCTCTTTTGGACACTTCCAATAGTATGGACATTCATAACTTGTTTAGTACGCTTACCGTGCAACTATGAAAAATGACCAAATTTTCAGATTGAAAGCTCGTAGATCAACATATTTTGTAAAAGTTCTTTCGGAATGACGAACACTATGATCTTTGGGTTTTTAGTATCCATTAGTGTAACAATAATTAGCATTTCTGTCTTTCCAAGAAACCAAGTATGTTCATTTGCTTCTAGAAGAAATTTAGTTATTTCTTCTTTGTTTTGCAGCCTTCGGCTTTTCGTCTCAAAGACAAAAATGAGCTACCTTATCCGTAAAATAATTATAATATTTAAATAACTTCAAAGAGAGTTTTGTACATTGATTAACCAATAATCCAGAACAACGTAGGAGAAAGTATTTCAGATTTGACTTTGACCTACTCTGGCAATACATCTTTATTAACCACATACACATTCTTGCTTTTGCACCATTTTTGAAAGTGTTCGTATTCTTTTTGATATCTTTATTTACATATTTCTCCCAGCCTAAGATTTTTCTAATATTTAAATGGATCATCAAACTGGTCTTCCAATTCATACAATATTATGTACAATGAAACTATTTTATACATGATGCTTTACCACTAAAATGCTTCAGTTTGTCTTATAAAGTCCACGAATCAATATGGGGAAAGAGTTAAAGTTGAAGTGTGTCTGTATAGTGTAGTATGTAGTTCTAGCTATACCACTATTTGCACATTTATCAAAGGTTTTTAGATGTTGCTCTAAGGTAGGACCGTTAGAAATTAAGAGAATAATAGTAAATCTGAACTTTATTTGGAGTTTTTAGTTTTATTTTTACGCCAGTCAGTACAGAGGACACCGTTTTTCCTGATGAAATACCAAGTAGGTATTAGGGGTAAACCGAAATATTAACGCAACCTTCAAAACAACAGTAAATCATTATCTTTATAACATGTTGATATCAGATCGTAAATTTACAGCCCAGAATAAAACAGCATATAAATCGTATCCTTACATTATTTTATGTAGAACAGCCCATTTATCCTATTTAATGGACGTCGAATGGCATTTTGAAGCAAAACTGCTCAAATCCCGTATAGATTCACGTAAAGATCTGCAGGACCCACGCTCAGTGTGGCACGGCACAACTTCGCCCACGCAACTGGATTAAACACATCACCCGCTGTTAAACCCACAGATAAGGCATCACGGCGGTTATTATGTGGCCGGGGGTGTAAAATTGGCACGCCACTAAATCTAGGTAACGCGACAGATTTTGTGGGACTGTCTGGGTAATGGTTTGAATTAATAATGTGACATAATTTAAAATATGTATTTCGGTTTCGGGATGTTACTATAACAGCCGCAAACTCTTATTAAAATATGTTTCATACAGCTTATTATGATGAATAACCATGTTCAAAACTTGATAAGGGTTCCACAACTAGCTTGCTCTTAAAAATAAAGTAGCGTGCTTAGTAATCATGGTGTGCAAGTGTTTTATGGCATGTAGAACATAAAATCTTACGTTCTGTAAAAGATAAGGTACCTTTTCGGATCGACGGATTTCTGTAGTGTTGTTCTACAGCTCATTGATTGTGAAGTAGAGCTTAGAAGACTAGATCTTTGCAACACATTTAACAATAGTGTTCTGCAGATCTCTTGAAGTGAAAAGGCAGGGTAATGTAATGTTAACTAAGTTAAATTTACGAGTCTTTTAGATTCTTTTTGAACAGACAAACGTATGTATTACCGAATTGCTGATGCACTTTCCTTTATGACCATAACGAGCTAAATTAGTTATAGTTGACCTCCCCGAAACAATTTCATGTTGATAGGATATATCATTAAAGTTTCCCTGAATTATAGATTCAAACACATTCGCGATAATCATTACAAACACTTCATCTTAAGACTGGACTCAAATTGTTTGATAAATAAGTATTTACGCGCAGTCACACAAAATTTGTAGGCTATTATGTAAGATAGGGAGGGAAGTGTCATTTTCCATTTTGATTTTTTTTAATAGTGCACATAAGACGCAGAATAAAAAAAGGTATTTAATGAATTCTTTAAGATAATAATTCTTCAAGTGAATCCACTCAATTCTTCTATTATATATATTATTTATAGCGCTTTCGACTAACAGGTAGTCATCGTCAGTACAACAAAGATCAAAACATAGAAAAAAGAAGATTTTATAAATCGATTGACGAAGTCAAAAAATTTAGAAACAAGCAAACTTGACTAAACCAAAAGTAACCTACATGCCAACAACACAAACGAAATATTAATTTAGATCAAATAAATAGTTTAAAACAGGACAACAGAAATTACAAGAATCATTTAAAATAGTAAAATTTGTTCGCTAACAATTTTATAGATTTCTAAAATTTCCAAAAAATTTTTGAGACTTTAGTGCACTAGTGTAATGAATTTAAATTGTCTAGCGTGGCAGTGTGTTTATTCAACAATAAACGGTTAGCTAACGAAGAATTTGTTGTAACAATATCCGTATTCTTATACTTATCGTTTATTGTTTTAGATGTCCTTTACCTCTAATTAAAAAAGATCTTCCCGTTTGTTCAACATAAACTGAATTGCAATCATTGCATGAAAAACTATAAACACCTGAATTATTTAAAACTGGAATTTGGTCTTTATTGCGGACAAGACTGGCAAACACACTGCCTACGGTAGAAAAACCAATATTTATTCCACGAGAAGAAAATAATTTACATAGGGTAACTGAGACTTAACCAGCAAACTTTTGCATCAAAATACGTTGTACAGAAAAAAATATTTAACTTTTGTCAAATACTTAAAATACAGTTTTTCTATTAAATAATTTGGGAAAATTGTTATTGAAAACAATTTGGAGAATTACACCAAATTCGAAAGGATTTAATGGCAATGGTATTTTAAAAAGTCGATTTAAAAGTAAATGAAAAACGGCTATTTTGTATGAATAAGAAATATATAAAATTGTTAGCGAACAAAATTTTACTATTTTAAATGATTCTTGTATTTTCAGTTGTCCTGTTTTAAACTATTTATTTGATCTAAATTAATACTACGTTTGTGTTGCTGGCACGTAGGTTATTTTTGGTTTATAGTCAAGTTTGCTTGTTTCTAAATTTTTTGACTTTGTCAATCGATTTACAAAAGTTTCTTTTTTCTATGTTTTGATCTTTGTTGTACTGACGATGAGTATATGTTAGGCGAAAGCGCTATGCAATAAAAGAACTGAGTGGATACACTTGAAGAATTATTATCTTAAAGGAGAATTCAATAATTATTATTCCACTTTGAGAGCATGGATCAGGTTTCAATTTTTAAAAAGGTATTTGCTCTGGCAAAGACAATGAATATTTTTTACTTTATTTTGTGTGCTATTATTTAAGAAAAATCCTTTTAGATAAAACTCTAAAATGAGAAAATCATTTTAATTAATTAATAATAGCCTACAAAATGATGTGATAAAGGTATTTTGTACTACCTATTTTTTCATCGAAAATCAAGAAAAAAAATCCTTTTTTTTCTGTATCTTGTGAGTAGGTACTATTTTGCCAATAAATGGCACTCGTGTGTAGTTGTCTCTTTCTTATATAACAGCCTACAAAATGAAGTTAAAAAAGTTATACCGACCTATTTAACTTTTTCTGAGAAATCGATGAAAGCATGACAGTTTCCCAAATCGATTCGACTGCTATTTACGGAAGCCAATTTTGGAACAATTTTTCGTTAATATTAATCCTCTCGAAACTCTCTCTAAAATGAGTCCTAATTCGTTGAATTTGATTGAGGCGTTTAGAAGGTACCTCTGGCATTTAGTTTCGAAGCTATTTTACTTTGTAGTGTCATTACCATTGAAACTAGAGAAAACATGTTGTTAAGAAACCTATTAAAAACAGGTTCTAACAATTATATGTCACCTACATTTATCGCCAAAGTTCTAAAGCAGGAAAAATTTTGGTAAGATATCAGAGAACATTTAAATGATTACAATAAAGATGTTTGACGAGAACCTTTTTGGACTAATGCATTAAAAAGACTTTTATGAGATAAGAAAGTCATATTTGTAAAATTCATATTTGATAAAACAAATCTCCCTAGTTAATACTTTTTAACCAGGCAACTATCAGAATATTCTAACATTAAAGCAACTGAGTAGCAAAAAGTAGGTCGTAGCGCGTCGATGAGAAAACACCCCCGATAGTGACGCAGGAAGAACCGTTTTTAAATTAATTACCTCCGGGATCTCCTGGCTCGAGCATTAGTGTTTGCAATTTTAAAGAGAAATAAACGTTCGTGCCATTAACTTTTTATGCAAAGGTAACCTATCGGTGGGAATTCATCCCACCTTTAGGATGTTCGCCGGTATAAAGGTCAGGCTGGTATTTTGGGTTGTGTTGATACAAGCGAAATGAAATGTATGATGTAGTACCGATGGTCTACTTCGAAGTAATTTTGGTAGGATGCAAAAAAATTCTAGTCGTTCGACTGGAATAATTTCCGATAAAGCCCACGGTATATTTATATAGCGTAGGTGCTCTCCTCCAAATCGCCTGTCAGAAACACTCCGCTTTGATCTGATTAAGTTTTCGATAAAGAATTGAAGGGTTTTTTTTGAGTTGCGTCGTGGTTAGTGTGATGTCGCGTACGGTAAATTGAAAATATTATACCTATGTAAGCATATTTACAGCAATATTATTATTAACACTAATAGTAGACAATGATTTTACAACCTAAATAGTACCTATAAGTATAAATTATGATATTTTGATGTAGAAGATTACAGATATTATATTGCACTATCAGTGGATCTGTATTAAATATTTGTCAAAAATTAATGTTTTTTAACTAATTCAATCGCGTAGAAAACGGCAGTTGTTATCCTGACGGTTTTTATCCAAAGTAAGATTTTAATATTTCAACGACGAAAATATTCAAACAAAACCTCTAGTTATGCCAGTAGTCGTCCTTAATATAGTAACAGCGAATTGACAGATCGTGTCATAAAAAAATACGACGAGGTTTATGACTAAAATGCGTTTATTTCCGTCAGGTCTTGGCTTACTCTATGCTGAATAAGGGATATCCTGAAAAGGGACAAAGACAGACCCGCCATAAAAAATTAGTATCCTATATCGTTGTGTGCACAGTCCACAAGGTACCATAAACCATAAAACGTCAGATAGTGACAACTTTTGCCGGCCTTGTAGTTTTTGCTCATGTATTAAAAACCTTTACTTTGAATTTTTTAGTTAGGTATAGAGAGAGACATCGAAAGGAGTTGGGCAAAATTTGGTGAACCTATCACAGACAAGAAACTCTCACTGGTGTTCCAAAATGCAATGTCTTTATCTTGACTTCCAAAGTTTATTTATTTATTTCCATACCAAACAGCCGAAGTCAGTTACAAGTGAAGCAAATCGCAATAATAATAAGATATTACACATAAGGAGGGTACACAAAATTTTCGATTTAAAGAACAATACGTAAGAACATGTCAAGTACGTCGTTGTTCTTATTCTTTTGGCTAAATAAGAGGTTAATTTGCCAAATTAAGGTAGTTGAATAGCAATAGCAAGAAATTACATTCACACAACATACTATAAGGCTTTTAAGTTAGTCTAACACAAGAAGTTTAATGCCCCTAACGTGGGCTAACGGAGGCTTTCAATATTGGAAATATAAGTTTAATGATAATATGAAAACGGGTTTGAATACTTTTCGACAAACATCCGTTATATCTCTTCTTACTTTTCCAGAAATTTATAGGAGAAACAGATTTTTCTTGAATGCTATGCTACATATTACAGTTTGTAAGTTTCAAAACGTTACCTACTATTTGTTAGATTTATTTGCTCCAAGTACTCAGATATGTACATGAATAAGCACGGCACTTTTTGCAAGCGGCCTGCTGTCAAATTGAAGTATGCAGTTGCATGCCAATTTGTCAGGCTACAGGTCACTTCCTTTGGGAAGTAGTACTCGTTATGGCAGCTAGGTGGCTTTGTCATCATGCCAGTGTAATGCTTACAGATAGCATTGACATCCGAAATTCTTACTTACATCATACCATTGCTTTGGTATATAAGCAAAACCAGTTCTATGCCGTGCTGTCTACACTAGATCTAAACTGTAATGACAGCGAAATAGATCTATCTGCAGTTGGTTGAGGTGTAGACACCATAGCATAGACATGCATTTTAATGTATGTCGGTTTTTGCCGCTAGCAAAAAGTGCCGTGGGGGCCTGCTGTCAAATTGAAATATGCAGTTGCATGCCAATTTGTCAGGCTACAGGTCACTTCCTTTGGGAAGTAGTACCCGTTATGGCAGCTAGGTGGCTTTGTCATCATGCCAGTCAGAGAAAAATGTAAGAAAGAGAAAGCCAACTCATAGATTGAGACACTCAGAGCCATCTATATTTGGTTCATGATATTAGGTTCGCCTGACTCACGATTTTTACAGAGCACTGTAATACTGTCAACACTGTTGCGGTGGATACTTCACGTTCATGATTACAGAAAAAAATAAATGCAATTTTGGCATAACATTTTTTTATTTCTTCATAATAATACAATAATTATCAATATATGTACAATATAACAGGTAATTTACACCTTATGAACCTATAATGCAAAATGTTCATAGGTACAAATGACACATAGAACAAATTAATAGAAATATAATTATAAAAAATATAATTCACATAACTGTCAGTAACCAGTAACTAAAATAAAAACGAAATATACAAAAAGAGTAACACATTAACATAGAAATTCCTTAAAAAAAAATGGTAAAAAGATGATATCAAAAACATCATGTGCAGTCAAACTAAAGAAATTAAATAAAACTTTTGATCACAGGTGTACATAACGTCGGCGTTTTTTTAACTTTTATGCAGCGCACCGGGTAATATCATCTTGATTAACTTTTCTTAAGTCAATGCCTTTCAAAATCCTGTTTATGTTTTTTAAATAGCTGTATAAAACAATGTCTACAGAAATTACCGCAAGTTTGTCAGCATGTGTATGGTGCTGTTCACAAAATAAGACTATCATGTCAGACAAAAAGATTTTTTTAAGTATGGTGACAAGCAAAGACTTAATGTTATATTTATTAAATAAATGTGGAATATAAAACAACACGACAGAAGTACATTTTTTAAACAATGCTATAAAGAGAGTACTGGGTTTTATTAGCTTAGATGAAGGACGATATTGTCTTTCCTCAATTAAAGCATTTTGTTCATTGTACTGAGTACTGTACAAATAATTCTGACAGTCTGGACAATCAGAGATGTTTACAAAGTCATTTAGCCTCTTTAAAACGAAACCAGCTACATATGAAGTGGCATAATCAAAAGTTTTAAAAGTGTTGCTGCTGATGGATGTCTCACCACTAAATTCAGGCAGATTTACATTCTCATTGCACAAAGGGTTGGGTTCTACTGGGTTTTCTACAAAAAATCTTAATGTTGACAATGCTGATTTACACTGATCTTCTTCACAATTACTTCCAATTTTATGGTATGACAAAAAGTTGTTAATTAGAAGAGCTTTATTGCTAGTAATGAAGGAAGAGCAGGTAGGGTTTGTATTTCTTACACCATATGACCTAATACATGAAAAGTAATTCTCTATAGGATCCTGATTTAAATTGCGAGGCAAGAGGTATTTAAATTTATTCTCTTTCATTTGTTTCCACAAATAAATCAGTGAAGTTATTGAAAATATCCAGTTTTTCAAGGATGGGGCAACATATTTTTTATTATTACAATCTGTATAATACATTGATCTCAAAACAGGAAGACATGTTAACCAAAATTTTAAATGATCGGATGTTTCTGTAATGGCAGCACGCAAATCCTTTCCACGTTATGGATGAAGTGTACTGCCATTAACACTGTCAAATAACTTATCAAAAAATAGCAGTAATTCTGCGGTGTCTTCTGCATTTGGATCAATGTATATTTCAGATTCTGGTGAAGCATTTTTACATAGCAAAACATAACCCTAATWCCTGTTTTCAATATTTTTTTTTGATGCAATTAATTCGTGTTTCATTTATTAATGTATTTATGGCTGCCTGATTAGTCGAACCTTGGTCACATATACTGCAAACTATTTTGAGGCCCAAGGAAGTCACTTCTCTAATAATATTTTTAATTATTCGCACTAAATGAATGGTAGGTGTAGTACCTTCACAAAAAAAGAAGCATATAGGTTGCTTCCATTTTTTGAATAGACCTCTTATCATAAACACTAAAGCATGATCTGCAAACTTGATTTCCCTATGATCAGTTCCATAATCAACTATGCCTTCTATGCAGTCAAGCTGCTTATTGTATTGCACGCCAGGCTCTAACGATATTTCATCAAAAACTAATGAACAGTACTTGTCTATTTCTTTCAGTTTAGCTACTCGGGTCTTTAAGTGATGAAATACATGTTTATTGAGTCCACAACCAAATGGAATATGGTTTAGCAAAGCTATTAATGTGCTTCTAGAGGGCAAGCAGAATATTCTTGACAAAAATCGATAGGCTTTACCACTCTGCTTATACAACGCCAAGGCAAATATTTTGTCATCGATAGAAAATCGTCTTCCACGTGGCTTTAATTTTTGATTTTTTAGTTGTGACAGAATAAATTGCATTGTAGGTTCATTAACATTTTTAAGATCACTCAGAAGGTGTGGATTTTTATGGATATGTAAAATTTGCTTTTTGACAGATTTATTTTCTATGAGGGTATCTTTCAATTTAAATAATTTTTTATATAATGTCTTCGCCTTGGGAGTCAGCTGTTGTGTCCTATTGTAGTATTTGTTAACACCAAGTCCTAGAAACAATTAACAAGATTAAATAATTCTGTAACTAAACCTTTTCTCTAGGATAGAATAGATGATATTTAAAACAATAAAAATCAAGTATCTTGAACAATAAATATTTACTATTTATTCACAACTGTTAATATTACTACTATATATATATATATATATATATATATATATATATATATATATATATATATATATATATATGTATTACTATATAGAAAGCAAATCAACAGCAACTTACTCATTCGACTAGTTTTTAATATTACTGAAGAAGCTACTTCTGGTTGTAGTGCTACTGACTCTGCAGCTTCTAAAACTGATATTCCCAAGGAGGCAGCTAATTCTTGTACAGTTTCTCCTGGTTGTAACGTACTTGATGTTGAAGGTACACCAGGATCTTCGTCTGTACTTGTATGTGCTGCTGTAAAACCAAAATAAATATTGTATAACAATTAAATTGTTTCTAACAATTTAAACTTACTTGTTCCTTTTGTTTGAACCTCAGGTTGTCTTCTAGCACTATAAGTGCGTTTTGGAATTTTAACCTGTACTGCTGTAGGACTAATTTCAGTAAGTTTTATTTGTTCAATTTTGCAAAACGCATCTAAAATGACAAAAATTAGTATATTCTTTGCAATTCTACTGCAACCTACTACTGCCAACAAGACACTCAATATATATACACCTTATAAAACCCTTCCGTCAACAATGTTTTTTTTTCAATTTTCTGGAATTTTTTTAATTAAATCTTAAAAAACTTTTAATATTAACACAAAATGCATACAGCAACAACACATTCACACTAAAAATGTTTACAGCATGAAAAAATCCACAATTTTCACATCATAATGTTACAGCATTATAAATGCATATAATTAGGTAGCATGCTAATAAGATAAAAATAAGTAGCTAATGCTATTATATATAATTCTCTTACCGTGGCGCAGTTTGGTTGTCACATACAGGAACACAGCAAGGCCTCATTTTATCACAATGCACACACAAGAAACTATAAGAATGCTTTTAAGGCATTGGTCACCAAACACACTTAAGTTTCTGTCTTAAAAGTAAAAAAAAAACGTCAAACTACCCATAGCTTATTATGATTTTGAAACTGCAACGTCGCCATCTAACGATTTTATGATCAAATATCAAACCATAGCTATAACCATGAGACAAGTTTAGATGGCGCTGCCTGTTTGCATGAAAATGACAGATAGAGTTAATACCCCCTGATGCCAGTGTAATGCTGACAGATAGCATTGCCATCCTAAATTCTTATTTATACTAGTGAATATTACAATCACCAGCAATAGGGGCGTTATTACCATGCAAATGGTCAAATGTTTCGAAGTAATTCTTTCCAATGAAGAGACAGGAAGTTTTACGCGAAACACGATGAATTGCGAATAAAAGCCTGACCATAGCTCTAGTCCAATTGTTTCATTACCCCACTATCGCACAGTCGGACCATTGTACTGGTAGCATCCAACGAACAAAATGAATCAATACGTCTTTCTGTCTCTTCTTCGCTGCGCCGCTACATTGTGTCAGCAGGAAGTATTAGGTCATTAAGCCCGCTGCTGATCTCGACAAAAAAACCTTTGAGTATCGAGTTCGTTGTTCGGGCGCCAAGAATCGCGTCCGCCTCCATATGCCGTATAATCCCGTCGATTAGATTTTACGGTTACGAGCGAGGCCCGGACTAACTGGCCGTTGGATAAAGATTTATGTCGTGTGGATATGGCCTGGCCATATTTGTGACAAATATCGATGTTTATTGCATAATTTGGATTAAAATCGATAAATTCGAAA
This sequence comes from Rhyzopertha dominica, assembly GCA_025024175.1. Taxonomy (NCBI): domain Eukaryota; kingdom Metazoa; phylum Arthropoda; class Insecta; order Coleoptera; family Bostrichidae; genus Rhyzopertha; species Rhyzopertha dominica. The sequence goes on from QCXZ01000064.1 coordinate 59,742,396, forward strand.
AAGGAAAATTCTGTTATTGAAATAATTGTGCTAATTAACTGCAAATACCCATATGTTTCAGCCTAATATGGTTTTTGAATCTCTGTTCATGGTGCATTGCTAGTAGAGTAACTTTTCTGTAGTTACCGCATTCATCCGTATCTATATTCTCGCGCATTGGTAAATGAATTATTTACAGATAAAATACACATTCAATCTTGTCGAAATCATAAATGGAATTAAAACCATTACATGTAAAATACACAATAAAGGCAGAACAATACACATTGTATTGTATTTTTTTTTGTATGGGAAGGAAATTTGGAACGCTTTCCATCTAATCATATGATTTAATATTTCCCAGGGTTTCACAAATCTTCAATATTCAAATAGAAATATTCGCTATCTGCTTACTACTGCAGTATAATTACATGGGTACCTTATCTATAGCTCATCAGGAAAGTGTTTTCGGACAGAAGTATCTCAAATCGCACTGCAAGATCTCTACATTTGATAAAACATAACTTTTTATGAGGATTTGTAAAAATGAGGTTTGTCACACTTGCGTCTCGTTACAAGACCCTGTTTACATTCAGTTCAAGCTAAAAAGAGATGTGAAAGATTCCTATCGTATTTGTTAGTATGTCTTTTTGTGATACAAGTCAATATTTGTCCATATAACAGCTTAAAAAATCAGCAGTGAATAGTGTGTGCTTTGAATAGTATTAGGGAAATAGAAATAATAAATCAGGAATACTCTTTGCATCATATATATCCAATAAGCAACAAATAACATCACTTCAAAACCCAAACGGAAGCCTCACTATAAATCTCAGTGTGGAGAAATCCTCAGAAGAGTGCGACAAAGATCCATGTTATATCAGGTTCTCTTCCCGTTTCATATAAAGAACTTATACTTGTGTAGGTCTCAGTTTTACCGCAATACGTCGATGATACATCGGCAGTCTTAAATGTGAATAAGCCTAAGAACATTGATAAAATATTAGTGGATTGTCTAGGTTATCAAAGGATGGCTGGAAGCATATAATCTAAGCCTTATCATAAATAAAACTAAGCTTGTGGTTTTGCTAATTCAGTGCGATCGCTTCAAATAATTGATATTGACTTCTGTGAAAATGGGCTTACATCACAGATAGGAGCATGATCAGACAAGTCACTATTTAAGAATTAAGTATCTATAGGTTCTTAATTTGAAAAAATGTTGTATGCACAAAATACTACTACGATGTGTTATTCTAGTAGGTTTCCTAATTATCGGTACCACATTTGATTCTTTAAAAAAAATTAATAATGATCTTGTTTTGGGGATGCCATGCACATGTTACTAACTATGTCCTGAGTAAAATAAAAATGCCATCTATCAAGACTCTAAAACGAACGTTAAAAACATACCTAATCTCAAACGCTTTTTAATACAATCAAGGAGTGTTAACACTCTAGATTTGCTTAATCTTATTCATTACGAGCGGGTGTGCGTAGTTTGTCTAATGTAAACTTGTGCAGTTTTAAGTAAAATGATATGTAGACGTGTTCTATAAACAACTATAATTGTATTATCTGAATAAAAATTATTATTATTATAAATAGCGCTCTAATAAACGCTCAATCTCTGGATACTTCATTTTATCGCTTGAGTTGCAACCTTAAACAAATACACCACGCTTCTGCGTCACGAGAAGCCAATTTCGTCCTCCAGTGCACGATACAAATTAATTACCGTCACACACGCCGCCAAAAGTATCAAAATTAATTCTGCAACTCGCTTTTCATGTTGAAATTGCAGAGTTCACTCTGGCGGAAAACTCGAATCGCATTGCTACGCTATTCCGCCGCGGCTCGGATCATTTATGATTTTAATTGGCCCGTCACTTTTATGTATGACTGGCTTTTAACGCACCTTTGTTTTTGAAATCTGGGGCTCGAACGTGCAGGGATTTGAGGGATGCTGAGGCGAAATTGCGGCTTATGTCGATAAAGAGATTTGTTTATTTATACGCAAACGCAAGGATTAGTTAGTTTGAGAATAATACCTATTTGTTCCTAGCAGATTCAAAATGCGTATGTTCTGAATCGCAAAAACCATTATTAGCACTCGTCAGAGTGTCCCAATTTCAGAAAGTACTACAATTTTACGAATATATTTCGTTATAAATTGTATCAGAAGTTTTATGCAGTAATGCACATTACTAATAAAAAGCTAAGATATTATATTTAAGTTAACGTTTAAATATAATTATTATTTTTCTATACAGGAATACATTTGCAGACGATCTTTTAACATGCATTAACATTTCTGGAGTAATGGATTTACATGCATTACGTATTTTCTTTTCTAAATGTTCTACACTTTCAATTGGTATTTGGTATATTTGCTCTTTTACTATTCCCCACAGAAAAAAATCCAAAGGAGTAAGGTCCGGGCTTCTTGGTGGCCAAGGATTAATTGAACCTCTTCCTATCCATCGGTTAGGCAAAACCAAATCAGGATGATTTCGCCCCATCTTGTTGGACCATAGATCTTGTCTTACTTGTAAATTTATATTTTGGAGAAGTACCGGTAAAATGTTTCTTAAAAAATTTAGATAAGTATTGCCGCTTAAACCATCGCGAAAAAAATAAGACCCAACAATTTGATTCCCCAATATTCCGCACAAGACATTCGTCGTATTAGAAAATCTTGCTTCATCTGAGAAGCAAATGTTGTCATAAAAATCTCACATTCAAATTTTAGTGTTCGCGAAAAAAGTTACAAAAAGCCAGTCTTCTATAGGATAATCTGTCTCCTTTAAGGCCTGAATCAATTGCAAGTGATACGGATGAAATTGATTGCCTTTAATTATTCGGTATACTCTTCTATTTGGAAAATGTTTTCTGTATAAACTGGCAGCGGAGGAAGCATTTTTCTTGCATTCACCATAAATCAAAATCATATCTGTTTTTTCATCATTTGAATACATTTTGACTTTTAATAAMTACAGTAACAGGAACCATAGCGGATAACCGTCATGGATTCCCAATTTATTTTTAAAATATGACCATTATGTAAAATAACCACATTGGCTATGATAATGTATTTTGGGTTGCATTTTTAATTTTGTCAGGATCATTATCATTCGTGAAACATCCTCTATAAGCAATCTAAATTATGTTTTAATGTATTCAATTCAAAAGGTCAAGGAACAATAATTTAGACTCAATGATGTGTTTCGTTATATCAGTTCCATTTTTATACTCATGCGCAGTATAATATTGCGTATAGTTTATGTGTATAGCTTCTATTACTAACTATATATTTTGTTTTTTTTTCAGGTAAGTGTTCAAACCATCCATGCGGACTTCTTTAAGTAAGTTCTATTTTAAGTTTTAACTTCAGCCGTCTTAAAATGCTTTTCTACATAGCAGATGTTAAAGTGTATTTTGATCTATTTAAATCAAAAGGTCAAGTAACAAATTAAGAAAAAATTATATTTCAACATCAAAAGTAGATGAAGTAATTTATATTTATATTAAAATGTTAATAATTAGGTCGCAGAACACAATCATTTTCTAACTAAAGCAGCCGATTCTGATGAAACTGTACGTTCAAATTAAACTCTATAATATTATAACGCTTCCAAAATGCTTATTATCATCTTACGAAACCGGTTCATATCAGCGGTATTACTTGACACCATGATTTTCTACTACTTTGGGCATTATTGCAACAGAAAAGTAATCTACTCAAGAAAACTGTCCGAAAAATTAATTGTTCGTGTATTTGATAGAAATGGATAATACTGTTTAACACAAAATAATTAAGAAAAATGCGACTTGTCTTGTTAGCAACTCTTTTCTTGATAGCAACACTTTTTTCATTTATTTATTAGGATAAATATTATATTATATTATATAGTGTACAATTGCTTAAATTATTAAACATTATACTAGATGTGCAAAGTGACTCACAAACTGATAAATTGGAGTTCATTCCTCCACTTAATGTTTCGGATACTGTCGATGTTGACGGGACAGAAATGATCGAAGATTACTGCTCAGTTTTTCACCTGTAATAATATTTAAAAATAGTTCTTGTAATAAATTTCATAAATGAAACAAACCTTTTCCCAATTATACGCAATTAGAATGTTTTCATTTGCTTCTTGCACGTTTTTTCATTTCTCCAGAGAGAAAAGTGTTGGTAAACTTTCTCGTACTTTGCTTTAGATTTTGTAGGTAGCAAACGACTCTGCTTCTGATACTAACTCTAAAATTTCGTCTTTAATTTCACTTGATTGATTCATTTTGCAGTTTGGAGGAAAGCTTCCTCACAAATTATTCGTTTACTATTGTGATGTTTTGTTTCTATGCCGACAAGTCTACAGAAACTTGACACAGATTACTTTGAGAACAAGAAAAACAATTTATTCTTAAAATTAGCGTAAATTTAGCGAGATAAACAAAAAAAAATACGAGTTTCACGCGTAAGAAAAATGGGCTTTCTTTACTTGTAAAACCATCTACTATCCCTGGCGGAGAATTCTTAATACGATGACCTGCATACTCCAGAGTGTACAGCCAATCTTCTGGTTCTGGATTATCTGCCACATGCACCAAGATTTTCTCTTTTTGTTTTTGTAATTTAAAATCTGGCCGTCTTCTATTTGGATAAATTTCTTGATACCGGCGATGAGCACTATTCATATTAAAATTTTCTTGAGCGTATACGCAAACCATGTCTGTCATTTCCAAATTTTAAAGTTTATTATCTCTTGGTATTTTCACTTTAATGTGCTTTTACTGTGTACTATTACTTATTCACCAGCCTGTATAAAACTTATACAATCAGTACATTTTTGCTTGTTTCAGTCTAATTTTGATCTATAAAAACATTCAAAAGACTCACTATCTAATTCAAGCCTTTAGCTTTCAACTTAGTGTCTCAAAAATTAATGTGCCTGCGAATTCTTGATCAATGGAGTAATTTTCGAAAGCTGAAGTCGTATTTAGGGACCAAATTAGGTATAATTATCTGTTTCCTAGCAAGCTATAATTTCCACACTCCTTAATGAAAATAACCCGTTTCTTTTCTCGCCGGAACCGTCCCGATCAATTCCAAATTCAATTATGTAACAGGCCATCGCTCACGGTCGCACGAAGTGCCAACACGGAACGCCGCCATTTCGAGGATGCGACTTCATTCTCTGGCAACATTTTCGGGGGTACACACAGGTACGGCGTTAATTCCATCTGGCCGCAGGAAGCTTTCAGGTCCCAAAAGCCCATTACTCACTATTACGTGACTTTCAACATCCATTAGCAATCGCATTACGCGATATTATATCGGTTATTTTACGGGCCGTGTGTGAGTACAAAAAGCGGCGTACGCTTTCTTTTTTTTTTCGATGTAACGTACGTGATGTGCCGCTCCGGCTTTTGTGGACACGCGAATCGGTCGTTCCGTACAACCTTAACCCCGCGATCGCTATCTGAAAAGGTCGAAAAGCGCCATAAAATTGAAGAAAAGCTCGGCATGACAAAGTGAATCAAATGTCGGTGAACATGAGGTCGCTAAGCTGGAATGGCTCGTGGGCAGTGTCCCGGAGGAGCTTTTAGGTGGCTATTGCTAGAAATCATTATGGGTCATCATGATGTAATGGGTTTTATTTGTGGTGTTCGATACGCCCACTGCAATCTACGTCCTGATTGGCTTAAGTTTCAAAGTATGCACTACCCAATAATAAGCTTGCTTTGGCCATTTCTTGTCTTTTCTGGTTGATGAAATTGTAAGTTTCATGCTGATATGACATCATGTTAAGAGGTACCTAAAACAGAAGCTACTCCCTTGTGGTATCACCGATGTTGAAGATCATCCATTTACAGGTCGTATTACTTGAACATCTTCAGCATACCGTACAAAAAGCCGAGAGAACGGGAATTAAAAAACACAAATTACAAGAGTTGATAGCAAGGAAGACCTTCCTTCTATCTCCGCTAGCTTCTAGATCCCAATACTATACATCGAACAAACTTATATTCTATATGAAATGATGGCCATAAAATCGAAATTGAAATCGTTGCGGTGTTAACTATTAACGAACATTCCTTACACACCTAGCTATATTGGAGATGTATACAAACTATACTTAGGTATACTGTTATGCTGAGAATTACAGTAGTAAACTTCTTTTCATACGTACACGTGCCGAAAACAGAGCACATGGGATCCCATTAATACGTGGAAATAATGAAGAAAATGCGCCTGTTTTATAAACTGCAACCTGTCAGAGTTATACAAACTCCGTCAAGTTGCTGTTGAACTATCCGCACACGACTCCTGGCAAGCTTCTTGTAACGCACCGTAAATTTCGGCAACCGTTTTTTCGCGCAGTGTTTGAATTTTTACATACGCACATTAATCCGCTACAGTGACGCGTTTCATCGCAACAAACCACCCCGATTTGGGACATATTTACACATAAACTGAGTAAACTACCAGCACTCTAAACATAGCTGAGTGATGTCCCAATGATAGACTTTTTTCACCATCGGCAGTTCAGCGCCAGCTTGATATGTGTAGGAATTATGACATGATCCACGTATAAATGCCACATTACATGTTAAAAATATGATCAGTACAAAAGTTGACAAATCAAAGTACAAATCTGAAATTAGTAGAAACTTTTGGTAATTTATAAGATTATGAAGACTACATTGAGACTTTCAAAGTCTTTTCTAGTGTTACATGCGTCTTTGGACATATGTACAACATTTCAGATAATAATATTTTCTGTAGATTAGGTTCTCTATCTAAAATTGATGGATTATAAAAATCAAATTAATGGTAAGTTTCTTTTACACGAGCGGCTAGTGCTGTAATATAAGACTATAACAGATTGCGTTGATTACAGTCATTTTTATGATTATTAATTTTGGACGATAACCGTTGTTTGTATATAAAGTTTATTAAAATGTTGGCATTTAATCTGATACACTACATTGGATTGTTGGGAAACAGGGGTTACATCTTGTAGTCTGGTATATAGCTTGTCGATCGTTTTCTTGTTATAAAACGCTAATCTAAATCATTTAAACGTAAGACACTGAATTTAAATGATTTTAAGATGAAAATTTTTTGGCTAAAAAGAGTTTTGATCTTTTGTACCAATCAATCACTATGCAGTTGTGAAAAATGCAATCTGTTTATTCTTCTCTAATTCTAAAGTGACTTGATTTTTGAATGAAAGGAGTTGAATGTAGTCAAAATAGTGTTAATTTGTCTCGAATGGATTGCTGTTATGATGTCATCAAAGTAACAGTTCAGAAATGGCTAGTTCAAAGGTATATGGGGGATGCAATGCCTCAGTAAATTCTCAGCAACTATAACAAATTCGATAAATGGGTGAGGCTGGATTTCCCATAGCACTTCTGTAGATCGGTTTGTAAAATATATTTTGGAATGAAAAAGAATGACTCAAATAAAAACGTTATTATCTGTGTCAAATCATGAAGGTTTAAAATTGTGAAAATTCCGATACGTCGCCAATTTTCGGTGATCGACCTAATTGCTAAAGTCTACAGATAACTAATGATACAACATCCGGTGAAATTAATGTGTAGTTATCAGGCAATGGAACTTTGCTATATATTTGAAAAAACTGATAAGAGCATTGTATTAAAAAATATGCAATTAAAAGTTGAGTATTTGACACCACCAAAATGAGCAACAACTAAAGGTGGCACTAGGTTTATTGTAAAAAAAGTAGCTACATTAGAGGAATGAAAAGATATTGCTAATATTTACTTTTTTCAAAATATTTAGTAAGTCGTAAACTTTTTAAAAAATTCAAGAGATGCAACTAATTAGGCTCACCAAACTGCAACTGTTTTTTTACTTGACCTTCCTTCTATCTCCGCTAGCTCCTAGATCTCAGTACTAAACATCGAACAAACTTATATTCTATATGAAATGATGGCCATAAAATCGAAGTTGAAATCGTTGTGTGTGTTAACTATTAACGAACATTTCTTACATACTCGGCTACATTTAAAATGTATGTATGTATTCAAAATAAAACTTCTTGATMTGTACACGTACCGAGAACAGAGCACATGTCATCTCATTGATACATGGACATAATGAAGAAATTGCGCCTGTTTTATAACCCGCCACCTGTTTGAGTTAAACAAGCTMACTATAAACATCATATCGRACATCAAACAAAATTTTTATCGTAAAAGTATGTCCCGATTTGAACGGGTGACGTCTGGTTGCCCGCTCTCTACAGGCATTTGTCGCTTAATTGATCGCAGTCGCCTTGAACTTCCGGCACGCTAATGTCGGCGATTCTCGGGCGCTGCAGCTCGTAAACTTCTCGATGTGACAGCGAACTGATTGAGACGTGTTGTGTTACAGTGCGAGGGCGCTGCAATCGCGGGAATCGGGGATATGTGTCTCCCCCAGAGCAGGGTGAGTCGTAGAAATTTCAACGTAGATTAGTTTCGTGTTGCTTTCTGTGAATTAGCGCGTGGCAGCCATAGTTAGCTGGATTAGAGATGATAGTGATCGTTGGGTAGCTCGTTTCTGTGGGTGGAGTATGAATGAAATATTCTTTCACGCTCTCTGTTACTATTCTTTTCAGTCTTATCTAGCGTAATAGTAAGCTTTTACTCAAAAAGATGTGTATGGCGTTTCGCTAGAAAGAAGGGTATCTTCAGGGCGCTAGACACTAATAAAAGTTATAAATTGCTGGTGACATACCCTGAAGGTTTATACAGGGTGAATCACGAAACCTCCTATTTGAAGAGCTACACGTCAGTTAAACGAGAGAGTTGCTAAATTACTAGCAGTACACGGTACTTACTTAGAATTAAAAAATGTTATGTGGTTTTCTAAAAGTAGTAAAATTACTACTTTAAATTTTCTATAGCTCTCTTATTTATATGAATTTTGCATATATACATCCATAATTATTATCATCATTTTATAGTCAAACAGAATATTTCTCGCCTACTAAATTTTGATATACATATAGACACTTTTGTATTTTCTTATGGATTTCTACATGGTTTGAAAGAAAAGGATTAAGGAATCCCTTGATGTAATCGTTATCGTGTACATCAGTCTAATGCATCTGAGTTTGATTAACATTATTTTGTGCTAGTTTTTTGCAGATAATCATGTAAAGCTAAATATAAAGAAAAAACCAAACCTAACATTAATTCTTATGAAAATTTCTGATGGAAGAACATTTACTTCCAACTGCCAGTTCATTGATTTCAGCCCTCTCATTTACTCATCTTTTTTGACATTTGAAAACTTGTAGTGTAACTTTTACAAATATTTTTTCTTGAAACCAGCCTAATTCGCATTTACTATGAAATATTTCGCCTCACAGTTGTCTAGTTGCTGGCAGTACCACAGTCTCCAAATTTTACTAGGCTTGCTCCCCTAACATAAACCAAAGCCCAAAAGTAATTTACGTTAATTTACTATGTATTCTAAAACAGTTTTTAGTTTTGCATAAGCTACTTGAGTGTAGTTTATTAGGTTTTCACTAAACAAACTAAATACAGCACTGTATTCAGAGTAGTGTGGGTTGCAAATGTTCTTCTTGTGCATCCTTTTCCAGTACTTTGATTTCATTTTCTTTGCATTATTATTACCTCATGTAATAAACCACAAAAAGAAATCCATTTGAGTAACTTAACTTAGAATTTGCCTTACACCGAAAGGTAGACAAGGCTTCTGGATTAAGTATGCAAGCGATATTATCGCCAGCTCTGATACTTTTCTCCGTATGAAAGGCTTTCCTGGAAGTTATATAAATCTATCATCGCAGGTTTCGTAACCCACTAATCTTACAATGCGGTTGTAATCCAGTTCACTTTCTTTCAGTGCTCTTAATCCTGCTATTGTGTTTTCTGGGTGGATCTGAAAGCGTACGTGCATTCGCTGCAGATTACAGTTCGTCAGCTTCGAAAGAATTACGGCTATACCATGATACCAACATTGTAGAGGGCTTAATGTACGAATTTGACCTGGTAGTTACAAGCGGCTTAGTTTGTAAAGCTTTTGCCTACTACAGCAACGAGGGATTATAACATTTTCAGTGTTTGTACAGTACAAGTGCTATAAATCTAAAAAAAAACAAACGTTAAAAATTGTCTTTGAGGAGGGGTGGTCATTTAGATTTAGGAAATCATTATAAGGCCCAGAAGAACGACGCATTCTAATCATGCTATTATAATTCCCCATACTTCTTTCACATATGAATTATGAAAATCAACCTCTGGATTCCCCCACTTTTCAGCACTAATCTTGTCAACATCGTTCCTAATAAGGTCCACCACACTAGCACTTAAATCAGGAGAATTATTGTGTCTTTTAATTCCTCGTTTTAGATCACTCCAAATTAGTTCAATTGGATTGAGAACACAGTAGATCGGAGGCAGTGTCAGCACGGTGTGTCCTTCTTTCTTCGCGATTTCATCAATCCTGTATTGATCAGGAACATTGAGATTTTTAGTTTTATTCAACAAGTCTTTTTTGGTGGCCTTGTTTGGTACTTCGATATGATTTCTCGTCATATAATCGATAATGTGTAATAATCCATTTCCTCTTAACAGTTTCATTTGTTGAAACCTGCTTTTTACATGATCTAACCCAACCTTTTGCATGATATTTTTCCATCAAATTCCGCCCACTTTTCGAAGCCGTTGCGAGCTGAAAAGTCAGCTCGTTCAATAAAATCCGATTCCGCCCGATGTGAAATATGTGCTTGTGACAGCATAGCTGCCCGTCATACGTTCAATCAAGATTCACCCCCGTGCTCGCATCGTTTTATAAATAGCGGGATGTTCCACCCTCTCGATCGTGGGTGGATCGCACGCATATCGGTGTTGTTCAACTCGTAAGTTCACGCCGAGGCGGTCCMTTTGATGTAATATTAGATCTTCAAACGCTAGATTTACCACGGAGGGGCATTTCGGCGCTGAAAATGCGAAACGGCCACCCGGGGACCTGTCAGAAGCGGGGTTGTTGACTTTAATGGTTGTTTAAGCTAAAAAAAGTTATTTTCATCAGGCTAGATGCAACATTTTTTAATTTACACTTACGAATACAACTAACGGGTGGGCCATATAAAATTTGCATTTGCTATAAATAAAAAATTAATGAATATTTTTTCAAAGTTATAAGTTTATTAGAAAGGTTGAACTTTTACATTTATGAATGAAATACGACATCATTCAAATAACTACCACGGCTGGCTTTGCAGTACCCCATCCGATCAACCCAATTTTTCAGTACATTTTCGATTGTTTGGGCTTCAGTTTCATGAATGGCAACTTCGATTTCCTGTTTCAAAGCCTCAATAGTCTCTGGATGGTTCACGTAACACTTATCTTTAACGGCACCCCACAAATAATAGTCCAACGGTGTCAAATCACAGCTGCGAGATGGCCAATTCACATCACCATTTCGGCTAATTACTCGATTTTCAAAAACAGTTCGCAAAAGATCGATGGTTATGTTGGCTGTATGGCAAGTGGCACCATCCTGTTGAAACCAAACATCATCCATGCCATTCTCTTCAATTTTTGGAAACAAAAATTCGTTGAGCAATGGCACGGTAACGATCTCCATTGACAGTAACGGTGGCTCCTTCATCATTTTCGAAGAAAAATGGACCAATGATGCCTCCTGACCAAAATCCACACCAAACAGTCACTCGTTGTGGATGCATTGGCTGCTCAACAATCACGTGTGGATTTTCTGATCCCCAAATACGGCAATTTTGCTTATTGACTTAGCCTGCAAGGTGAAAATGAGCCTCAGCTGAAAACACGATTTTTCGGTAAAAATGCTCATCTTCAGCTAAACGATCTTCAGCCCATTCTGCGAATCGAAAACGCATTGGATGGTCATGAGGCTTTATTTCTTGGACTAATTGAACTTTTTAGGCTTTCATACCGAGATCTTTATGCAAAATTCTCCTGAGAGAAGTGCGAGAAATGTTCAATTCTTGAGAACGATGACGAGTTGATGTTGATGGTTGTTCACGCACACTACGAGCAACAACAGCAATATTTTCAGCTGTACGCACTGGACAAGAACGTAAATATGTTGGTTTATTCAATAACGATCCAATCGTGAAGGCATTTGATTTCTACTGAATTTTCCACGTAAGTTTCTTACAGTTTGGACAGAAGATTCACCACTTTGGAAATAAGTTTTCAATATTTCCCAATTTTTTTCAAGCGTAAAGCGACCCATTTCGTAAATGTCAAATATTAAATTAAATTTCTGTCATAGCACGAATGACAGAAGTGTTGCCAAACTCAAAATAACCACTACTTCAAAATGCAAACGTTAAATGGCCCACCCTGTATTACTGAATTCAAAAGTGATGGTCAGTGTAATTTAAATAATATAAATTAGTTAAGTATAATTATTTTTCTCTGCATGTTACTGCTTTTATACCACAAACTTTGCGTTACAAACTAATATTTTTATGAATTCATGACTGTCCGAAATCGTAAAAAGAAATTGACTTTTTTGCACAATATTATAATGTGCAAAATACACCCACTATTCTATATTGAAAGGATTCAAAAAGACCTATATTTTAACATACAGGGTGTTCACGCTAAAGGTGTTATTTTTTATTTGAAATCGTAGAATAGCGGTTTAAATGGAAAAGTTTCTTGATTTTCCGAGAAGAATTTGATAGTGTTTACAAACAACCACATCATCTGTCAAAGATATTGACTACAAGTTTGTTATTTTAGGTAAATAGAATGACCCCACTTTTTATAGCGCACTCGATTAAGGTGAGTTCACGAAACAGTCTACAATAGCTAACTGTTTTATTTCAAATCGTAGCATAGTTGTTTAAATGAGAAATTTCTTGATTTTTTGAGAAGAATTTGATGGTGCTTACAAACAAAAACAATTGAACATCACTTGTCAAAGCTATTGACGTACAAGTTTGTTATTTTAAATAGAACAACCCCACTTTTTATAACGCATTCGATTCACCACATCACATTAAATAAAAAAGTATTAGGAAACCCTATTGTCATTTGTTTTTGAGATATTTCAGGTAATATAATAATAATAATAAATGCATTTATTCTGCATACATACAAAAATTATAACCAGAACAGAAAAAATATATATTTAGATGCAGAAATGGTTGCAATCAGAGCTGAGGGATAAAGAATCGATCAACTCTGTTCTTCCTTGCAACCAAATATAAGAGGGCAAAAATTAACAAACAAACGCGCTGATTACTGAGTATTAGGCACTTGAAAAAAATCAAGAAGCAGTTGGTGCTAACAGATATATACTAAAGTACTAAATATTATAAGGTTTGAGGTTGCATTGACCACCGAGCAAAAGCTCACGAACATGGCGTAACGAGTTTATATTATACTGATGTGAGAGATTTATAATTTTAGGGGCAATATAAGGAAAACAATTTTGAAATTGTGAACTTCAATGTTGAGGGACAGAAGTCACGTCAATGGGCTTATATTTAGATCATGTACTTGGGATATGTTTTACAAGGTATTGCGGTTCTTTATTTTTTAGTATTTTAATACATATATTGCAATAATAACTTACGTTCCCTCGTATTTAGCCAACCCAGTTCCTTTATCTTCTCCGAAACACTTTAGGTAACAGAATAATGTGAGCAAGTTTCCAAACATTGGGATATGTCCCTGTTTCTATGATACAATTGAATAAATACAGTATAAATTTTAAGACATACTGGCAACAAAAAAGCAACATGGTCGTACTATTGCCATCAGTGCCTATGGCTTTTGATCTAATACTATACAACGCATTTAATACATCTTCCTCACTGACGAAAGCAAAATTGAACCCGCCAGTACCGTCACATAATGTATGTGATAGATTATGGAGTGTATTATTGTCAGGGCTATCTGTAGTCTCTGTCGACGACACAAAAACTTATTCAAGGCGTCCAAATCAAGCAAATTAGCGGGAAGTTCTGTTCACGAAACAGTCKACAGTAGCACAGCGGTTTAAATAGGAAAATTTTTTGATTTTTCGAGAAGAATTTGATGGTGTTTACAAAAGAACAATTGAAGATCATTCTACGATTTCAAATAAAAAAAGTAGCTATTGTAGACTGCTCGAGAACACAAATCATATTACCTGAAATATAGGGGGATATATAGGGTGGTGGTACCTTAGTACCTTTTTGTTTCTTTCACCGCTCTTATTTGAGTACGCTTTAAATAATGGGGTCGTTCTATTTAAAATAACGAACTTCAATCAATCAATATCTTCGGCAGATGATGTGCAATTATTTTTTTTTGTAAACACCATCAAATTCTTCTCGAAAATCAAGAAACTTTCCCATTTAAAGAAAGAAAAGAATCGGTGGCGGGCCCTTTATACCATTGGATATAACAGGCGAATTAGCAATATATACATTTCGAAATTTACATAAAATTGTCATTTAGGACGCGACGTTTCAAATAACCGACAGACAGACACAATAAAACACTCAAATTACACGAGCAGGGAGACGGACAAAAAGCCATCGAAAAAATAAGGGCCTAAATAAATTACCTACGTGGGATTATTTATTCGCCACTTTGCCGGAGCACTTTTGTCTTCGTCCCCAAGTAGGCTAACTTTGCTCGTTATACCCCGGTTTGTCCGATATGCCGACGCCCGGCGAATATAAAATGTGAGCAGATTCCTTTTACGCCCCCTGCGAATGAAATTTTGTGCCGCTGCACAGAAATCATTATTACAACAAGTTATACGGGCGGGCCATAAAAATGAGGTGTTTTGCAATTTGCATACATATTAGCTCCGCTGACACAGACAGAATGCCCGTTACATATGCAGAGATGTCCCGCTCGGAACTGGGTCTCGTGAATCTTAAAAAGCTGGTCGTCTTTGCTCTTTTCCACAATACACGTTGATAGTACCATCTTGGTAGTAAATTGTAGCAAAGATGATGTTAATACTGAATTTTAGGTACTTATTGAGAAGAAAGATACATCTAAATGGTTAAGAATAAAGAGGTGTTAAGAATGCTTCCCACTTTAGATCAACTAAATATAAGATACCCATGATTGGTAAATGGTTCTGTTAAATACTGAGATATCATTATTATTATTATTATTATTATAAACGCACATTGATAGAAAATGTCCATTTACAGTTCTAGTACTGTAMAGATTTTACGGTACTGKTATCGTAAATTGTTAATATACAGCGTCGCTGCAAAGTATGGAACCAGTAGGTTCTGTTCGGCCGATTTTTCTGAAATTGTGCGTGGGCCCATGGGTAATTTTAATGCATTTTCCGGAATTTTTTAAATCCATGTTAGCTCTCATTTCACAGATATGGGCGCAAGTTGCATTTCTTAAATGGTAATGGGAGTCAAAAGGCACATCATTGAAAAAGATATTTTTTCTTGATTTCAAAAATGCATCACATTTGTACAATTTATTGCTTCTGAGTTTAGAACAGTGTAAATACAATAACTGAGCCTGACAAAGAACGAAAAGAGTAAAAACAATTTTCTGTATCGCGAAAATGTACGAAAAAGCCAGGTATTACTATTTTTCCTTGACTGGTGTCGAGTGAGTCGAGTATCCTAAAGTAAAAAAGAAAAACATGATCCCCTGAAAAATGCAGTATTTTTTCAGATTTACATTACAGAAGATGCTTAAATGTTCCCCATTTATATCCTGGYAGTAATGCAGCCTTGAGTAAAAGTTTTCTAATGTTCTTCGTAGCATATCAGCATAAATACGATTTTTCAGATACCCCCACAGGAAAAAATCAACCTGCGTCCAGATCAGGGGAACGTGCTGGGCATTCTATCGCTCCGCGCCTACCAATCCATTTGTCTGGAAATGTCGCATTCAAATATTCACGAACGTTGACTGCAAAATGGGGCGGTGCACCATCTTGCTGAAACCGTATCTGTTCAGAAGGACGCGCAGCATTTTTACGATTACGGAACAGGCGAATAAGTTCTGATATAATATGTTCGAGCAAGAGCTGTAAATACTTGACCGCATTCAAATTTCCATCGATGAAAAAAGGCCCAATAATGTGCTCGCCGATAATACCACACCAGACATTCACTTTCTGAGGGTGTTGTGTGTGGACTTGTTCCGTCCAATATGGATTTGTGTCCGACCAATATCTGCAATTATGTCTATCCGCATTACAATTGAGGCAAAAAGTCGCTTCATCAGAAAACATAATCCGATTTTAAATGTTTCTATCTTCATCTATAATGTTCATGCCAGTTTCGCAAAATTGTATCCTACGGTCGAAATCATCTTCGCTCAGTTCTTGTAATAGGTGAATTTTCTCTTTTTTCAAAATTTTCTGAACAGATCTTGTGCAAATATGGTGAGCACGCTGTTGTACGGAACATTGGGATTCTCTTGTAGATATAAAAGGATATTCAAGTTATTTTCCTCACTCGTAGCAACCTTTGGACACCCTGGTTTTTGACTATTTTTAACACCGGTTTTGTCAAAACATTACAATGTTTTAATAACTGTTAATCTGGAAATTGGTTCACGATCTTCAAGAATTACATTGTAGAATGCAGCTACTTCCGTATCTCCACAACTAATCATCATCAAAATTTGGATGCGATCATATTCAGTTAGCTGAGGCATTGCGATTTCAGATAACAAAGTGAATGAAAATTACCATGTCGTGGGAAAAATTGAGACTTTCGGCCCCCCTTCCCATTAAAAAAATGCAATCTGCGCCCATATCTCAGAAACGAGAGAAGACATGGAGTTAAAAAAATTCCAGAAAATGCATTTTAATTACCCATAGGCCCACGCACAATTTCAGAAAAATCGAACAATAAATGCAGGTACGTTGTCGAATCCATTGTTGATTTACTCTTAACTTGTTTTAAGGCAGATTCTACGTCTTCTGTGATCTTGAAATTGAAACACGTTTTTACCTATTACCTAGCTACCTAATTAACAACAGCAAATCTTCTGCTTGTAATCATTTTTGACCTCAAAACCCTACAATATCAATTTTTCACTATATTTGGCGAAAACTAAACCGTTGCCTCATAAAAATTGCCCTCATATGTCAAAATGTTATCAGATACGCTGTTTAACTGAACGTTCAAAATTTATTTATCGAGCAACAAAATTATTTTCCGAACGCTAGCCCAAAACTATCTTCCGCCAAGCGCAGATAGCAGCTCGTCAGAACATAGCGTTTTTTGCTCCTAATTTTTTGTGCGTTTACCGTCCAGCGTGGATACGTTTTTTGTTTAGATTGGTCAGTCAGTTGAGAAATTCGACGTGTCGTGAATGCACACGCGGTAATTTTACAACGCAATCGTAGTGATAAAGTGCGGACGGAGTGTTTTGAAAAATAAGATTTATCGAACTTTTAACAGGCTACAGACTGCGTGTTGGAATAACGTCAGTCGTGATTTGATTCTGCAGTTTATTCAACGTTTGGTATGTTTCACGCTTCCTTGTAACTATTTACAGTTTTATTACTTCTCTATAGCTTTCGTTTATCTTGTTTTATTTCAATATATCAACKATCAAAGTTGCGTTTGCATTTGCCACAAACGCTAGAATTTGTGATTTTATTGATTATCTAATTTATTATTATTCGTATTATTTATGAAGTAAAATGAAAGCTTAGTAGCTTTCAATTGTCAAAAGCCTATATAGGAATTTAAATTGATTATAGGTATGTGACAAAAAGGAACCAACATCAATAACTAATTGCAAGTAATGCCTAAGTGTGTATGCTTTGCTTAGAGAAAAAAATATTTTTATTTTATGCGTTTTATTATAAATCACCGAAGTTTTTGATTAGCCTTCATCTTTAATTATTGGCCGTTTGAACCCAGTGGATTTTCCCGTTCCCAAGATTGACAATTGTGACAACTGACTAAATAAAAAAATATAAATAAAAAATTTCTTAAAAATTAAAGACTTTATCTTCATATGACCAAAATCGTACCCCTAAAGTTTTTGGATCAACCGGATCTTATAAGGATAAAAATTTTTCCTTTTGATAAAGACAAGTGTAAGTCCAATGCAAAGATAGATTGGGACTTTTTACTTTTAAAAAAAATGTTTAATTTTGTGTCGTCGTTTAATCTGAGATGACCAGATATTAGCTTAATCCCGTTTCGTGAAGTCGTGCAACAAGTCTACTAACCGTAAACTTTTCTGTACTTAAACAAAACCTTTCTAGAGACATCGAGATTATGAATTGCTATCTCAAAGCCCGGCGCTTTTGCCATAACCCATTGAAAACAGAAGTAACTTGTTTTCATCTGAACAATCATCAAAAGACAAAAAAAAGCTTCAAGTGAAAGTTAAATACTATATTGAATCATAAAATTCTTCCAAACATAGACAAACTTTATCACTGTGATAATTCCATAACAGCATTTTCTCCCTCAATATATGCAGCACTTACATAAAAGCGAAGTAGTATGTCTTAACCAGGATCCTAAATCAACATTCACTTCCACCAAAAAGCCCCTAATTTCGAGTCGTCCATCACAAGGCTCTCTCTTAGATGAAAATCTTGTCCCCTATTTTTTATAATGCCGCTTTGTTATTGCCTTTTTAACGGTGGAGTTCGTAAATTTACTGCTTGATAAGGTGCAACCTTGGACTAACAGGTTTCGCGTGAACGCTACTATTTAGGACTATTTACTCTCTGAATCGCCATTAGAATGACGGAGGACCGAGTTAATTCTAAGTGAATAGTTCTATTTGTGTCTTCTGTTTGCGTAATTTTGTGCCAAATGCATGTTCGGCCACAATTTGTGGGACAATCGGTGATTTGTTGGGGTAACGATAAGATGCACGCGATGATCTGAAGTGGTACAAGGTGCACCTGAAAAGAAGTCGTCGCCAGAAGAATGCAATCGGGTTTTAGCATTTACGTATACAGGCCGTTCCACGACCAGCTTTCATTAGAGGAATATCGGGAACCAATTGAAGCAACTTTCTGAAAATTTGTAGGTTATAGTTTCATGCTGGGTTCATTTCATGTAAAATATTTTCAGGTTTCGGCCACTTTCCGTT
This sequence comes from Rhyzopertha dominica, assembly GCA_025024175.1. Lineage (NCBI taxonomy): Eukaryota > Metazoa > Arthropoda > Insecta > Coleoptera > Bostrichidae > Rhyzopertha > Rhyzopertha dominica. Next base: position 59,761,482 of record QCXZ01000064.1, read on the forward strand.
ATACCGGAAGTTGATGGCAACTTTGTTAATTTAAATGGAACCTTCTTTATATAAATAACATTTATTCATTTTCAAAATTAATAATATCGGGTGTACCACAAGGGTGGTTGTTATTTTAATATATACATCTTTGAACAATTGCAATTTTCACATATACAGTGTTATGCTGATGATACTACATTATTGTATGCCCAAAAACATGGATGAAGTAAACATATCTAACAATAATAGTCTTCAATTAGTATATTCTAAATCTTTACAACATAATTTAATAATTAATCCAAATAGTTCTTTGTTTCTGTCATAAGTTCAAGAATCAACAAAATGTCTAGGTGTTGTCATTGACAACAACAATCTACCTTCTGTCGTATAAAATTGTTGTATTGAAGTCGCCACTTTTTAGACTTTAAAATGCATAAAGAGCTTTGCGCATCTTTCATTATGTTCATCTTATCGTTTGCTAAAACATAAAGCAGTTAGTCTGAAGTGTTTTTCAATAAACCATTCTGTATCCAATTGTGACAAAGAGGTCAAATGTATGTATGTACAAAAAACAAAAATTTCCATTTGCACCACATAATTTTTCTGCTGTTACTGTACCATAAAAACAGCTTGCGTAATCTTTTGCATAATTTCTCATAAAATATTGAAAATGTGCATCACGCCCCATGACTCTCCAGTTTCAAATGTAAAACTTTGCTTTTATCGACCAGCATCGATGCTGTCGGTTAATTAAGGTCAAAGTTCACCTCTTAATGATTCAAGCACACTCCACCACCTCTAAAGCTAAAAACGTATCGGGCTGCAACACGCCGAACTAAAATGTAAACTTGTACCGAAGCAATCAAGCGTTTGATGCGATCCACATGACTTATTAAGGGGCAGGAGGCGAAGAAATTCAACAAATCCACTTGGAATTTGGGTAACTAGATTGACTCATATGCTTTGTTTGTATTGAACTTGATAAGTATATCATTAAGCTTGCCTCAGGGAGAATATCAATTAAAAGTGTCGTGAAATGTTGATGTCGTATAAGTTTATTAATTTCAGTGTTTTAAACAACTTTTGTAATCGATTTAGTAATTATTAATTTATGGTTTTGTGTTTTGTGGTTTTTCCTATAAAGATTGTTGAACTAACTACTGCTATAAGCAGTCACATCAGAATCTGTCATATATTCGGTGATAACTCTAACTTTTGTACCAAATTTCCAAATTTACATTACGTTTTAACAGTTAATACAAAAAAAACAAAACAAAACTAAAAATCCATCCGAACTCACGTTTATGAAAGTTAGTTTATTTAATATAAGTTTTAGGAATCCAGTAAAAGCATTATCAGCACGAATTAAAACCCGGTGCAATTAAATATACATCAGCTTATTTAAATGAAGTTTAATTTGGTTAAAGTATTAAGTAGTCGATTAATTTTTGAGGGCAATGCACTGGCGATGTAAGGTTGGCTTGACGCATAATGCTGAGGCATTTGTCATTATGAGTTTTAATAATGTTAATTATCCATCGAGTCTCTTTTCCTGGGGAGTAAAAATCACTACAATTGTATCTTTAGCACCTATACATATGAACTCCCAGCTTAAATTTCTAAAGCTTCTGGTGTGAGAAGTTGAAACTGTACTAAAAGCGTATCGGTTAATGCATTAGTCTTTGATATGTGTTAATTATGAATCAGAAATCGTGCTCCTATTAGTAGAACTTTTAAGGTGATATTTATGTTCCTTTGGTACTTCGTATGATATCGTTATACATTATGTGGATCACGGATCTTTATTCTCCCAAAGAAAAGGTATCAACTCATATTTTGTTAAACGCCAGGGCGATGCAACTGAATACGCCTCACCTAACTGAGTTCATCAATAATGGAATTAGTAATAAAGGGGCTTTGTATGATCAGTACATAGAAAACATATAAATAATTTGGGTATTTATTTCACAGAAGATGTTTTAAGTCGCCTTGCACAAAATCCACGAAGATTATTCATGAAATAAATACTTCATTGATTACTTAATTACCTATATCTTATAAAAGTTTATTATTTATATTTATGTTGAATTATACTCTACAGGACGTTCCTGTTTTGCCCCCTCCTAGACAAAAAGCTGGGTACGATAAATCATTCTACGGGATATATTTTGATGTTGAAACAACCGAACAATTTCCGCTTTGGACATTTTAACTAACTTATAGATATTTTTGCGGAGTTTCATTCCATTCGTTAAGTTCGGAAAATACTTTTTCATAATGTTTTTTTGGACTTCGAAGGCAATAATTGTAGAGATGCTTCTGCAGCTTCTTTCAGGATTATCCAAGGAACACTTTCTTCCATTTCTCATCAACTTTACAAAATTTTACAAATGGAGACGATAAACAATCGAAAATAAATATTTCTTTATGAAATTAGATAAAATTCCAGCGATTTTGGTTGCAAGTACCTGTGATTAGGTATATATACGTGGTATTGAGTTCGTGATTCAGTCGAATTTTATCCACTTACGAAAATCAAACAATCTTGCGTAGATAAAATGCTATCTAAAACACTTATATACAATAAATAACTATATATTACTAAGAATAAATAAAGTTCTCAATTTGCTAAAATATATACATCTCTCTCAAGAAAGACATGGTGTAAATTATTTTCTTCTGCGCAAAATTTTAATAAGATATAATTATTATAATCCTTTCTGCGGGGGTTGATTTTTTGCGACTTGCGAGAAAAAGCTTCTTTGCAGATCTAATTAATCCTTGGTCATATAATGACATAGAAACTGCAATAAAAACCAGCAAATGCAACTAACAGAGAAATCTCGTGCAATACAACCGTCGCATATCCCCGTTTTTATAGTGCATAAACGTGAATAATATTCCGCTTTGTCGCGAGGGCAGATCCGGATCGTTAAATGTGACGTTTAATTTCCTTTATGCACCAACAAAAAGCGCTATCAGCATGGTCTCCGTGTGCCACCCTGTCGCATTTTTACGATGGCTTTTTACCTCGCATTACGTTAATTATGCAAGAGTTTTTAGAGCGTGCCTCGACTGTCGAATCGGATGTTTCGATGCGAAAAGTCATCGACCCATTTGAAAAGTGAAATTAAATTGGCGATTGGTGATGAACAAACATTTCAGGCTATTAGTAAGATTGACAGAGAAGTTGCTTCAGTCTAAGTTTTATGGAGAAAAAATAATGATGATATTCTAAGTAAAAAATATATGAACATATGTCAATTCATATTCTCGTGCTGCACGTAGAGTATTACCATTACTTAATCCATAGATGTAAATTATGTCTGCATATTTCGCAGTCGAGATTTCATACATAATTGCTAACTCAGAAAAATATTTGTGATTTTGATAAAAAAATATGGATTTGACAATCAAGTAATCATTGAAGACCAAGGTAGGTAAATTCCCAAATAATGATTCAAAGGTAACTTGGGAATTTCAAATTCCATACAATTTTTAACATAAATAATGTAAATGCCTATAACTTATAAACTAAAAGAATATCACCATTATTCATGTGTTCAAGTTAGGCATAGAGCTGATAGATCACCCTGTATAGCATAAACCTCCATTTCTTTAACCTGCATGCCAACACATCACATCGCAAGGGCCGAACTACATTTCACCCCATTCCCTTTTTTATGGAAACTAGTCGTCCGACAAGGGACGCATTACATGAATTTCATGAGCTGTATAACGATCTAGGGAAAAGAGGCCCGCGATTCCTTATCCGAGATGTTCCCGTTGCCAGGGCCTTCCCAATAACCGGCGTCTGTCAGGACATTATCTGTTTGCCCCGCGGGAATGGATAAGGATAATTAATGTAGTCCTGTGCGACTTTCCAAGTGGCTCGTGAGATATGCCCCGAATATGTGAAAATATGACGTGGATAGACACAAACTCTTGTGAGACACACCTTAACAAAGCGGAAGGTAAACTGTAAACATACAATATATAACACATATTTGACTCGTCCATACTACAGTCAAAAGGCTTGGAATAAGTATAAGATTTTTAAAGTGTTACTCTACGTATTCTCTCTCTCTCTCTCTAAGCACTTTTGTTATAGTTAAAATTGTGTATATTTTAGTTGTGAAGCTTCTATAACTAACTACATATTTTGTTCTTTTCAGGTAAGTCTTCAAACCATCCATGAAGATTTGTTAGTAAGTTCTAGTTTCTAGGTTTTTTTTTGTTTTTGATGTAATTTAAGCAAAAAAAAGGTTTTTTTATCTTTTTTTTCGGAAATTTAGGAACTATATTTTACTTGGTTCCTGAATAACAGATTTTGTATTTATAAAATCGMCTAGTTGTGACAAATTGGATAAAAACACAATCTGATTGTTGTGATATTATTTTGTCAATCTTTGAGATTGCACTTTTATTTCTGCAAATCATCGAAAGTGATTAGGACGTATATTTCTTTTGTTAAATTAGAGCCTTGTCTTGACATAATTATTTATAAAAGAGTAAGAGGAAATTCAATTTGATCCGTTCGTCACACGTTAACATTAATACTACCCATACAATTAAAAACGGAAGAGGAAAAAGAAAGCCTCGGTTCAGTAGAAGTAGTGTATATAATAAATTGAGCTTCATCTTGTATGTTCACCACAAATTTACTGTAGGAATAAATGTAGATACACAATTTACTTTGCCTCAGCAACTATACTCATTGCACTACCTGTAGGTTTTAAGGTCTTTAGATACTATTTATCTATAGGATCATTTACAATAATCATGAGAATTACTTGTATATTATTTGTTATATGAGAATTTTCATCCTCAAAACTAGAAGGCATCTGTCTACGTCTAGCGGAACATGATTTTCAGTATTTTTTTAAACAGCTAAGTTGCAATAAGGCATTCAAATGAATTTAAAATTCATATAATAGCGAAAAGTTTTTTCTTTCAAAAATAGTAGTAAACTTAACTTTTTTCACGATCGCCCAATAACAGTTCTTATTATAATCACTGTTTTGGTGGAATACTTAATATCAACCATATTTTTAAGCGACACAATTGAACTAATTTGAACAATTCTACAAGACGTTATCCTAAATTTTTAATGCGTTACCTACCAACCCCATCTTTTAAATATTTACATATTAGACGAAATTATTAATTAAATTAAAAAGTTAATTTGGTTAAGTCATTTTGTCACCAATGATATTAAAGTTACGAATACTCAGATTTCAAAAAGAAAGCAGAATTTGCCTCATACATAACGTTAGTGTATGACCTTAAACCTCAAGAAATTTGACTGTCAATATGGTTAACTGACGTAATCTACTCATGAGGTATCAATAGGAGTTAAAATTGWTGCAACGACAGGACTGCGTAACCAAGTAAGAGTATTTATAAACAGACTAGGATTAATGTTTAGAAATATACGTAGCAAATAGCAGATTTATATCACAGTCGTAGTAGAAAGTATTATGCCAGCAAAACTACTGAATWAATTGAAAACTCACTAGATAACTGGAAGTTAGTCTTGTCTTATCGCTCAAATTCTGATTCCACATAACAAYACAATAGTTATAACAAAAATAATTTTTTATMACTACMAACTAAGTTCAACAAAAAGAACGAATATCTATTTCAGTTAAAATTGAAAAATAATAAGAATACTACTTTCTTTGTTTGACCCCTCAACATTCCTTTTGCTTATTATTTTAATAATTGTACGTATAAGATTTGGGTTTACCATCACAGATATCTTTTATTTTGTGGTCCCTGAAGGAACAATTCTCATCTTAATGCATTTTACCTATAGTACGTATTGAAACAATTATAAATATTATTCGACCAGGAATATCAGCCATCCGATTTTTAACAGCTGGTATAATTAGGGGACATTTATTTTCAATTCTACTGGAATCTAGTTAATTCTTGTTAGAATATTAATATTGATCCATATCTTTCTTAGTAGTAAGTAGACTAATGAGGCATGACGATGGACAATAACCTTTCCTCGGAGCATTAAGAGTGTTGTCAACAACAACAGGATTAACAAAATAATTTCAGTTCTATAAAGTTAATCTATTTTTGGTAAGACTTTTATCTTCTTCCCTCGCGATGTATCCATAATTACTCACGAAGGATTATTCTGAGGCCATCGGTAATCCATCGTAATAACAAAACTACGATGGGGAATAATTCCATTTATTACTTCAGCAGTGCAGAGTTTGACAAATAAAACACTGATGAAATCCTTCTTTGGCTTCGAATACCTTTGATGCCAATAACATTCCTGCAAGTCCTGCGACAACCCTGACCGAACTACTTCTCCATCTACATCAAAGCACGGAACTAATCATATTTAGTGCATTTTAACAATTCGTACTCTTCAGCAAACATTAGTACGAAGTCCCTCGGTTAGAATTCCTCCTCCTGTAGATTTTGCAGCACACTACTGCATAATCTCTGCCATCGAGGGGTCACCGACGCCCCAGGACACGCCAATACGGCACCTAAGCTGGCGGATCAAATAGTTCCTTTTCAGCTTTTGCGGTCGGACCGACGTTTTCCCGATGAAAACGGAACATGTCTGCATCGACACGCCCAGCAAGCGAGAGCCCACCGTGTATATTGATCTGTCTACCCTTTCTCGGCAGCGTCCTTTCGCCAGTGGCGGAGATCCCTTTTGGGCGACGGGAAGTCCAAAATGCGATTATGGAAATGTCAGCTGTTATGTCAGCAAGTGTCGCGGAATAATCAAACTTCTTTCAAAGAGCATGTTAGGTCGTTTGAGTGCTGTCATAAAAGTGTAACTGCAAAATACCACCATGTTAACAAGATTTATGTAATTAATGGAATGTCTTACAAGGCTGATCATTTGATTTGTTGAGGAAATTGTCAGCGTGAATTAAGGGCAGTTATGGGTGTGACACTTGGAAAAGTCTCCACACAACAGCGCATGATGACAGGATGAAAAATTTCTGGTCTCGTGAAAATAATTGGAGGTCGTTATAATTAAACTTTTTACACGACCTTTATTATAATGTTCAATGTTACCCCCTCATACGAGAGAGTAAAGTGGTATTTTACTCCCTCGATAAAAGAAAAACATATCCAAGTTGACAAGTGTTTATTATACCTCATAAATAAGTAATAAATAACTAACAAATAAATGTTTCAAGTATTTTACACTCTTTTTAACACCCCGTATGTCTGGTCTAACCAGCTGGCTCTTGACGGTTGATTTGTGCTCTCCGCGTCTGTTCCATAAGAATATGCTGGGCAATCCTCTTCTTATTGACTAATGTGATTTCTTGGGAAAAGTAGGAGATTTCCAACAACCATGACATTTTATAACGCGAATATTAGCATCTTGATACCAATGAGAATCACGTAATTGCAGATTACGAATGCAATCGAAATGGCTAAACAGCTGAAAACACATTTTTTGAGACTATGGTAAAATATTCTATTTACATTCTTTAATAAGGATTTCTAATTTTTTCAACTGGTATCTAACATTTTGCTTTTTAAGAACTGCTAATATGTCAAGAATAATAATAATAAAGAGATTGTCACTGCTAAGGTCACTAATGTTATTACTAATTTTATTCATATAACGTCCATTTCAAATCATCATTAGAATGTAGCCAGAAATAAGGCTTCCCTCGGGAGTAATTCAGAAGTATTAGTATTAAGACCTGACACAGATAATGTTTCCACTATACTTAAAAAAAACGAATTATTCACAGATACAATTACAGTTATAATAATCCTTTTTATATCAGATTTTTTTCAAATTTTCGAAGTTCAACAATTTCCAGCTACCTCAGGGTTTTGCAAATATTTCATTGAAGCTGTCTCCTTGGTTTTTGATAATGCTCAACTGTTATTATTCTATAAGCATCTCCTAACTACATCTTTAAATTAAAATAGTGTGAATAATAACTTACCCACATCTATGTTAATTTGCAATTTACCTTACGTTGAAGACGTAACACAAATAATCACTAATTTCTTTAAGGATATTCCCAGAATTGTTTTCCTCTCATTCCTTAACTAAGATTGATTTAAATTGTAATGATGTTTAGGTATTTGGAATAAACGAACATAAGATGTTTGTTCTGAGGCTTGTTTAATTAAACGATTGTTTGTAGAAATGGTTTATATGAATAAAGAAACTCGCAGCACTAATAAGAGGTCAGATATACAAAATTTACCAGAAATTTATACTTATCTTATTTATACCAGTAAATAATGGCTGGCAGCGTTGCTTTGTTTTATGTCATTGGTTTTCAGTCAGTTATCTATTATTTATCGGACGGTTCTGAAATTATTGGAACTTGTGAATTTAAATTTTAAACTCATCGCAATGTAGGTTTGAGCTATATCTTCTAAAAATGCATCCTTGTAAGTTATATATTTTGTAGCTCCTGAAGAAGGCATAAAATATTCCGAAAGCTTGGCCTGACTTTGCAGTATTAAGTTTCAACATAGACGGTCCGTTTGCCATTCAAGTCATAATCCAAGGCTGACCTTTACTATTAAATTTTCTTCTTGTCCAGCTCTGTGTAGACAGAGGATGAAGCCTGGAAAATCATGTACCTCACACCTTTATTGTATAATCTATCATTTCTTTTACATAAACTCTATTAAGTTCAATTCACCTCAGCATCTCACTTATATCTCTATTAAATTAGGAGCTTTTTCAAAATTCCAAATATCTAAATATGGCTTCTTCTCCTTTTTCGCCAGCATCAGTCGTTCTTTTGACCCAGTGTGTTGCTTTCCACGATTTAAAAGAATAAGGCTTTACTAGTTCGCCATTCAAGTAAATCTGCAGTTTGCAAACATTCTCCATGTAATTGAAACTGTGCTAACTGTATATTGGTAGGCGGTAGGCACTCGTCAAGATGAACATGAAGAGTAAGTAACTGTCACTTCCATTAATTGTTGCTAAAAAGTATTTCATATGACTCTTAAAAATATAGAAGATATATCAAGTCCGCAAACTTTCTGCAACACTTTTCCAGAGTAATATCGAGTGCATATATTGCTATTTTAGGAATATAGATGATATTTTTAATTGGTTAACAGGCATAAGAAGAAATGAGAAAGTTTTGCCCGCCTTGACCGAGATTTGAACTCGGAACCTTTTGAACACTAGTCAAACGCTCTCTCCACTGAGCTATCAATGCCCTATTCAGAATCGCGGTCAGAGCGGCATATATAGATCATCAAAGTTTACTATATAATACTGCTGAACGCCATCCAGCTCATTTGCAGCTGAATCGCTCGTCGCTCAGTATTTTCGAGCTTCGGAGCGTAATTCGCCGCGGTGGCCAGATTATGGCTCCTAGCAGCTAATTACAACCCAATTATATTATATTTTGCTTTCTATCAGATATATTTGTACTGTACTAATACACTTAAATTGACTGTCGTTTTAAAATACGCGGAAAGCTGATTTTGACACTATTTTTTAAAGAGGCGATGCAAAACTATTAAAGAAACATTTAATAATCACAACAATAGGTGTAATTTTATAAATTTTGTCAGTTTCTGTTCTTATTTATGTTTTGGAACTGTACAAGTTTTTTTAACAGTGTATAATGACTTTTTTGATTGTAACTTTGTTAGGTTTTTAGATGGTTCAGCTGATAATGACCTTATAGGTCGAAACCGGTCCCGAAGAAAATAAACTTCTACTACAACGAAGCAATTTTCTCTCTAATCCTCTGGTGCTGTTAAAGAAAGCTCGAATAAGCAACCCGCCACTGTACCGCCCCTTGTACCGGTTGCACAGGTCGGGCGCCGCTACGCTTTCCTCGGATAAGTGCGGTGGTGTTTGTCTAGCCGAAAATATTAACCCCATGGCATACATCCGGTTCTATCCGTCGACCTCACGTACTGCCGGCAGATGGGGCCGCAATTCGAGTCACGTCATTCCGCCGCAGGTTCAGCGGGTGCATGAATAATAGGGGTAATGGTTTTGCTCGTAACATTCTTCATGAAGTTCGGGAAAGAAACAGTTTTGTGAGGAGGGTTGAAGGGGATGGCGTCAAATGGTTTCCACTTGTCAGTACTAGGATTCAGTTTGTTTCTGTGTGGTTCTGCTTGTTTTTAGTCAATACTTAACCTTTGAATACTGGGTGTTTTAGTTGAAACAAGTCACTCTACTAAGAGAGGCGCATGTTCGAAAGTATTTGTTTTTTTTCATGTTTTATGAATGCATGTTGTACTGGCTCAACCATTTTGCTGCATCTTCAGTAAGCTCGTGCAGTTCTTGTAACGATCCTTCAAAACAAATACCAGGACATTCCAAAGCCAAGTGGGAAACTGTCTGTTCATCGGCACCACATCTTTCACATCGAGAGTTTTCTTCAAGTTTTCCTGCATATTCCATGGTCAGTACGAATTCTGTTCAGATTGCAACATTCTCTTCTTTTAAGGGAAAAGCCAGCGACCTTAATAGTTGGGTCTTTTATAATATTGCAGTTTTTCACCTCTTGCGTTCTCCATTGTTCCTTCCAATGATCCTTAACAGTAAAGTTAAGTAACTTAACCGATTTGTTGTTAGAGAAGCATCATGCATGGGGAGAGTCAAATTGTTAATACACTTTTCAATCTGTTCTTTAAGACGAGCTAGTCGTCTTGTTTTTGGAGGTGCCATATTGCTTAATAACGGTAACCACTGAACCATAAGATTTGTATGATGACTGTTTAGCCATACTGGTGCACAACATTCAGCAGTGGAAAAAACTAACGCAGCTACACTTTTTAAAATTTTAGCATCAGCTCCCCAAGAAGTATTTGCAAGTTTTTGCACAATGTTGATTCTCGTTTTCACTTTCTCTGGCAGCATTTTCAGGTGTTTTTTATATGTCAATGATCTATCAAGGGTAACCCCTAGGTACTTTGGATAAAAATTATGCTTTAGTGTAGTACTCTCATATACAACACCAAGTTGTTGCCGAGCCTGACGATTGTTTAGATGAAAAGCTGCTAATTCTGTTTTTTTTAATATTCACTGATTAATTGAAGGTCTTGTGTGAGTATCAGTTCACTGTGATTTAAGCTTGAATTTTGTGTAGCGATGGCCAAGTCGTCTACATAAATAAATTTCCGTTGCAATTGGCAAGTCTGCGGTATAAATATTAAACAGGAGCGGAGCCAGTACAGATCCTTGTGGAAGTCCATTCTGAAGGCTTCTAAAACTACTTGTCTGGCCATTCAGGTGTACTTGGAATACTCTGTCGCTCAACATTTGGTTAAGTAGTTTAATGAAAACTGTGCATGGAACTACTTGGCACAGCTTAAGTAACAGGCCGTCTTTTCACACAGTGTCATATGCAGCAGTCAAATCAATAAATGCTGCAGACGTTTTAAGTTTTTTCTGGAATCCGTTCTCAATAAAGGTGGCGAGAGAGAGCATTTGATCGTAGCAGTTTCTTTGTGGCATAAACGCAGCTTGTTCTACAGGTATAATATTACTTGCGATTGGTAAAAGTCGTGAGTATATTAATTAATAACAGACACAGAGAAGAGCTAAAGGCCTATAACTGTCTGCAAGCGATGGATCCTTCTGCGGCTTGCATATAGCAATAATTTCCCTTTTTTTAAATAGCTTTGCTTGCCTACAGGTTGAAATTATGTCATTATAGAAACGTAAAAGCCATTGACGAGTTTTGCAGCCCAGGTGCTTTATGAATTCAGGATATAACTTATCTGGCCCTGCTGCTTTTCTGCATTTCGTTGATTCAATTGTAGAATCTAATTCCTTCATAGAAAAAGGAGACATAATTAGAAGAGCTTGTTGGTGACTTCTGCGATATATAAGAAGCCTATGCCTCACTCCTTTTTTATAAGTTTTATCTACCTTAGGATTTGCAAGGTGTTTGATTCTTTTAGCTTTGTCTTTCGGGTTGGAACTAGTAAGGCATCCTGTTTGCAATTTGGGCCCACTATCTATTTTCCTTAACAAACTCCACGCTGTTCGGCTACTATGTGTGAAATTAAGCTGTTCAAGTTCTAGCATTATTTAACGAGTTTAGTAATTGGTGTTGAGAGTGCACTAAAGCTTCAGCTACCCTTTGTTCCAAGAAAGTATGTATAAAGAGCTTTAATTCCTCTAAATGCAGCGGCAATTTTTCTATAAAATATTTACCTGTGAACCCATTTAATGTCTTCAAATCCCTTGTGCTGTGTCACAATCATTTTCTTCTTGTGTGTCGAGTTCTTGTATTTTCCCGTGTTTTGCGTTTAGTTGTATTATTTCTCAACAAAACAATTTCTTTCAAGACTGTACATTTTATTTGCATTACGCAAGGTGTGTTTTAAAATAGCAGTAAATTTTGGGAATACACTATAAATTGAAATATTCTTATAGCACTCGCTTATTATAAAAATGTGGAAACTGTGATATAGAATGGAAGGTGACATCAACGTAGAGGTTGTTGAATAAGTTGGAATAGCAGAAGATGTTTTTGACAATGATGTTAAAATGATGTACCCGAAGAGTCAAATCTCATTGAACGAAATCATAATCATTTACCACCTGAAGCTAAACAATAAGTTTTGAACGTTTATGAATACATAAAAATGCGCAGTGAGAAAGTGGGTCCATCGCAAAAACAAATGACCAAAATTTCACAATCACCTGTAGAAATATAGCAGTAAATGGAATTCAGGACAGAGAAGCGCGAAAAGACGTTGGCTCGTCAAGGTTTGTAAAGTTGGTCACGCAAATTTAATACGATGTATGATTTATGAGGCACACAAAAATGATTATGTATTGGCAATTGAAGAATTACACAAGAAAACTAAAACTGAACCAAAAATTAACTGTTGTAAGAAAAATTTACGTATTTTTTTTAAATGGAGTTACATTATAAGAAAATTAATAAACGCCAAATGCTTATGGAATCTCCACGAATTTCGGAATAGCGAGTAAATTACTTAAACGAAATTTAAAATATTTAGAGATTAACATAGACCAATCAAATATGCCCACGAAACTTAGTAAAAATTAGGGAAAGTTAAACAAACCAACCCTCAATTCTATAAGTTGCCCTATAGCCCGTAAAGGGGTGTCGCCAATTCCTCTAGCCTCTTTACCAACGTAACAAAGTAGATTTCATCAGTTCCTGGAGGCTTGTATGGTTTAAAGCTCAGGATTGACCATTCTAGCCTGCATCTAATTAAGTTTAATCAATCCAGCAGTTGAAGTCATTAAAATACTTGGTATTGCTTTACGACCAGGTTTTCTTCATTTTGAGTTATTGCTCGCCGGCTGCACAAGAATTATTACATTAACTTTATAATCGACTATTTGTTCACATCTAGTTTAAATATCTCAAGCTTCTGTTCACACCTGAAACTGAACTAAAATGCATTAGTATGGCGAATTCTAAGTTAAAAAAATATTTTCTCATTAGTAGAAGCTTTTAAAGTGCAGTACCTTTGATTATAAATTACTTATTYGTTTATTTATTAAAGAAGTATATTTGGTATTGTATATTTTCTACCACAAATTAGGTCATGTTTCCTGGACTATTTTTCAAGAGCTATACGTTTACTAACAAAGGATTGTACGACTATTACGTTATGTTTTTTCTCCTTTCGGCCAATTCTCGTCGGGCTTTCCTCAGGTAAAGATTAAATAAAGTCACCTGAGCAAGGCCCAACGAGAAAGGGGCCGAAACACTAAATACTTCGTCACGCATTCTTGGAGCCTTTCCCCCAAAAAATAATAAATAACTTATGTAGAAAAAATATTTTTGTCTCGCGTCACTCCTTAGATGGTAGCGTGTTACTAGTTTTCATTTCACTAAACTGAAAATAATGTGATGAACTTTATCACTGTAAAGATGTGAAGATTGCATTCGAAAACAACGCTATGCCAATGTCGCTTAGAAAGTTTCCTCTACAAAAGGACACACATCGATTTTTCCGATCGAAACTGTAAATAACAAAAATCGTGCTAATACCGCTCTAATAACAAAGAGAACGTCAGAAGCACATTACGTGATTTATGACCACCAATTATTCACCATTTCTTTGCGATCTTTCTAACGCAACTATGGTCCCGACAAGTAATGCAGCACATAAATCACTGCAACGACAGCATGACGATCTATCACCGTTGGCTAAAACAAATTCTACTAATAGTATAGAGCTTTATTGTTCGCGACGAGATTGAATAAGTTGGAAACTGCATGCGAATCCCAGAGCGGCCAGTCTCGATCGAGAGTACGAGGGCACTCATCGATCAGATTGGGGGCGGCTTTTTCAGACATGGCAATTTGCATTCTTGCATCCCTTGCCCAGTTTTGCTTGTTTACTACATATTGGAATGTCTTCGGTGCATTTATTTTGAAGGCAGCACTTGAATCAATAGAGGAGCGTAGCATGGCATTAAGAATTGGCTGAAAACCGAGGTGAAGACACATTACAAGAAATCAACATCTATTTAAAATCTTTATTTATTTTAAAGTTAAGAGTGATTTTAACGTTCACATTGGGTCGAGCTAGTCAATTCTAAAATTTTCCTCATCTCATCCTTCAGCTAATTTTTTGATACACATTTCAAATCTCTGATTTAAATATTAACATGTATTCCTTCCAAAAGAGTTGATATCAAATTTATTCAATTACTGACTGCTGATTATGAAGTAATTTTGGCCAACTTCAATTCATAAATTACAAAAATTTATTAATAACTTTAATAATGTATCTTCCAAAAACAACGAGAAAGTATTACATACATTTTGGTACCAAATTAATTGAGACTATATTTCAGGAGAGTACTAGACAAAAAATATCACAGAATGTTAAAAATTTAAAAGAACTTTTAGACGTGGTTGAACTGACAAATTCTATCCATATATATGGACTCTATGGACTACCTAAAATATATAAAGGTGGCCATCCCTATAAAGCTTGTTGTTTGTTATACGAGGCATGTTTTTTAAGTAAGTAAGTGACGCCATTACAGTTTGATTCTTCATTGTATACGTTGTTTACTGAGTGTTTAAGATGCCTCCGACAATCGTGAGTCCCGCCGATTGTGAAGTACGGGCTGTTATACGATTTCTTAGTGCTACAGGTGTAAAACCGATCGATATTCATCGTGAAATCTGTGAAGTTTACGGACAAAACATTATGAGTGATGGAATGGTAAGGAAATGGGTGAGAGCATTTAAAGATGGCCGCACAAATGTGCATGATGAAGAACGGAGTGGGCGTCCTTCGGTCGTTAATGAAGATTTGGTGCAGAAAGTGAACGAAAAGGTGAGAGAAAACAGACGCTTTACAATTTCATCATTGTGAGACTGCTTTCCTCAATATTCTCGTAGTGTTTTGTATCGCATTGTGACCGAGAACTTGAATTACCGGAAATTGTGTTCACGTTGGGTTCCGAAAATGTTGACGGATTTGCACAAAACCCAACGTTTACAGTACATTGACTTTCCTTGAGCGGTACCACAATGAAGGTGAAGATTTTTTAGACCAAATTGTTACTGGTGGCCTACGTCACACCAGAATCGAAACAACAATCCATGGAATGGCGACATTCATCATCACCAAAAAAAGTGAAGTTTAAGCAAACAATTTCTGCCCGGAAAATCATGTGCAAAGTTTTTTGGGACAGAAAAGGAGTATTGCTAGTGGAGTTTCTGCCTCGTAATGAGACAATCAATGCAGCGTCTTATTGTAAGACATTGAACAATCTGCGTCGTGCAATCCAGAACAAAAGACGTGGCAAGTTGAGTAAGGGTATCGTTTTGCTGCATGACAATGCCCGTCCACATGTGGCTAATCGGACCAAAGATCTCATCAAATCTTTTAAATGGGAAACTCTAGATCATCCTCCATACAGCCCTGATCTGGCGCCCAGCGACTACCATTTGTWCCTGCACTTGAAGAAACACCTGGGTGGTCAGCGTCTTCAAGACGATAACGAAGTCGAAACATTTGTGATACAGTGGTTAACAAGTCAGGCGGCAGAATTTTATGAGGAGGGTATTCAAAAACTGGTGCCACGTTATGAAAAGTGCCTCAATATTCACGGAAATTATGTAGAAAAGTAGATTAAGGTACAGGCTTTCATGTAAGATAAAATTATTGCGATATCTTTGCACGTCTTTCTTTAATTCCAAAACGGTACTTACTTAAAAAACATGCCTCGTATAAATTTTCCATGTTATTAATTAGCAAAATTTTTAACAATGCTTTTGCCACTAAGAATACACTGGACCAGACAAAGGTAAAAACTGAAATAGCAACAGATTCCTTCTTTGTTTCTTTCGTCATGAACAATTAATTTTCTTCGATTCCTTCACAAGACTAAATATTTTCAAAATTCTAATTTATCATTATTAGATACAAATAATTTAGCGTCGTTAACAAAATTTGAATTAGTTCAAAAAAATTTATGTCATTAATAATAAAATGTTAAACAAGAGTCAGGTTCAGCTATGAGTTCTTCCCTTAGTCCACTTTTAATAAAACTGTTCATGAATTTTAACACTAGAAGGTTTTAGGAATAGCAGTCACTGGTTAAGAGAAACGCTCTATTCAATTCAGCCAAGCTTTCTGAATCATTTTATTCCTTCTTTATCGCGCTACAAGATTGCACAACAAAAGGAAACAAAGTAGAAACATAACTCTTAAAAACTTACATTGAGTCGAGGTTGATATATAAATAGGTACGTTCACCTAGATACATGATCTTTCGATGAATTGACACGATTAAATTTATATCACAACACATTAAAATTAATAGCTATAACATAAATGTTTCCCACATGTGTTCATACAGAAGAGCAAACAACAAAGAGATAATTAAGTCACAACGATCAAAGAATTAGACAAGTAACGCTGCCAAAGTACGAAAAAAATTTTTTAAAGTATAAATAAGGTCAGTATAAATTTTTGATAGATCCTCAATATCTGACCTTTTATTGATGCTATCAGTCTCTCTATTGATGTACACCATTTATAAAAATAACCTTTTCATCAAATTCTTCTCAGAATAGATAATTTTGACATCATTAAAATTAAAATAATGACTGGTACTCGTTCAATGTTTGGTGAATACAAATTAATTAGATGTTAATGTTCCTCCATTCTTTTTTTCCAAATACCTATCAGCCTGTCCTATAATATGGAGAACACGAGTTGCAACCAATCCTATAAACAATATTCGATCTTAAATTATTAGCTTGTTTTCCTTTAACCATCATACACAAAAAAGTGGCAATTTTCATTCCCCTTTTCTTTCTTTAAATACCTTCGAATTCTGCAATAACAGTTTTCCATTTTACATAATAGCGAAATTGTACTTTAAATACTTGAAAAATTTAGGATTTTTAATACCATGACTTGAGTTTACTGATAAGTAAGTGATAAGTATTGCCTTTTTTACTGTCGCAGTGTCTGGTCCCGTTTTCTCCATAATAAAGATAAATTTACCGGTTTAAATAATTCAGGTGTATATGATTTTTCGTGTAATGACTGTTATTCTGTTTATGGACAACGATGCGATGCATTGTAACTTCAAACTTTCGTTAGCGAATCATTTATCATCGTTCAAACATACTTCCACACTGGACAATTAGCAAATTTCAATTTTTATTAACAAATCGTCAAAATGTTAGACCTATATAAAATTTTAAATGACCAAAATTAGATAATTACAAATGATTTTTGTAATATAAAAAATGCAAATAAAATTATTTAATTGAACTCCAATTTTTGTGTTACTGGTTTGAAAGTTGCTTTTCATTTCAAGTCAAGATTGCCTGGATTTATTAATTTATTCGAAAACATCATAATTTACTGCACATTTATTCTTTTAGAATGGCTTATTAGCCGAAAGTGCTTTACTTTATAATACAAAAGAGGCTTTACTCTTTGCGGAGTTTGTTTTCCAAGAAACAATAGAGGATGCGTTTTCTTTAGTTTGCTAGCTTATCAGCAAAGGTGTAATACCCTTCAACATATCAGTTACACTACATCGCTCATTACTGTAATAATTTTGTACCACAAGTTATAATTACAAGGATTTATCAGCGGTGTATCCATCTCTATAACATGGAACACAGCCATGCAGCTCTGTTATATATCACTATTTCGAAATGGCCCCTGACTTAATTGGATAAGTTTGTATGTCCATGAACACAACTGATTACGAACCGAGCATTCAACTACGCGAAATTACATTTGCTCCTGTATTCCGGGATCGTAATAGCTAGTTACTCCGGTATTTGGCAGATTGTAATAGGTGCAAGATGTGAACTAGGCTTATTAGACGTCGAAATATAACATGTCGCTTGCAGAATGCGCGGATAAACGTCCAATACATGTATAAATTTACGTTTTACTTCTACTCTTACTTTCACCACTCCTTATAGAACAAATAAATGGGAATGCGTGGTTTATATACAAAAGGTAATTGCCCTAACCTAGCAGGGCCATTAAAATATAAAAAAGAATATCTACGTGGGACCAGATATGACGATGATTATCAAGTGATGACAGCAGTAAGCGACTGGTTAGAAGACCAACCACAAGCATCCTTTTCTAGAGGAATCAGAGCATTGGAACATCGTTGGACTGTGTGTGTTGGTTTTCTGTAACCCTTTTGTCCTAGCTGTCCAGTGTTTACTTTGTAAATTTGGAAGAAAGGTAAACTACCATTACTTTTAATTGCTCAAATGATTTAGAAACTTAACTAACTCTTGTATACAGTGAGGCTAAATAACAAAAGTATCATCTACATACCCATACCAACACTTTAACGGGATATTACTTTTATGGATTTTGGGCGAAGCATACAATTTAGGTACCTTGCAATGCTAGTTAAAAAAGATTTCTTCTCGTTCGAAAGATTTTAAGTTTCGATAAGATCGTTAGTAATCTTGGAAATTTTTGAGGTAGGATCTCGGGATAATATGTTTCCTGATCTAACAATTCTCTGCATATGAACAGTACTAAACTTTTGTTCGTACTAGACTAATATACAAGTATTGTAAGTTTGATTGCAATTTCTAAAATCTGTACACTTGCGGTATATCAAGGCAAAGGCTTTATAAGCAGAAGCAAAAATAATACACCCAAATCTCGAACACTGTCATGTTGAAGTAAGTAAGTCTAGCAAAACTACAGAGCGTTTTTTTTTCAGCAAGAAGTAAAAACATTGCACTTAGACGTGTATATATATATAGTTTTAACACCATGAAATATTTTAAGATCGCCGGCAAAAAATAGATCATTGCAGGAAACAATAAAAGGGCCTAAACTTGATTCTTGGGGAACTCCAGAAATTACATGATGCGGCAAAGAAAACACTTGCTGTTTTCAATCAATATTCTAAAAACAGATTTCAAATATTGTCACATTCAAGGCTATTTAGTTAGCAAACATTTATAATTTTTTAATTTCGTCATAAATGGGTCTCAGCTTTTGTGTGCTGCGCCCTAATACCTTTGATACTGTGGTTTTAATAATAATGCTAATAGCGTATATAAGTGTATCGGTTATTAAATACAAACTAAGTTAATTGAAATTCGCTTCTGCTAAGAAATTAATTCATCCTCCCTTACGGAACAATTACAATGCAAATGCATCTTACAAAAACAGCTAAGGGCACAGGGAACGGGCTTCTACCAACGCTTTAATTGTTGTTGAAACTCGCGTCGTTGAGTAATTAATAACTTCTACAATGTGTATTATGCTAGCTCGCGAATAATAAAGCAAAGGCGAAACGGGACGATTTTTTGCACGAGGCGACCTCGCTACACTTCAAAGCAGTCGTTTCATTAAGCTGGTGTTTCTGGGCGCTTTCGCTCCGGCAGTAGCAATTTTGTTAATTTGGTTTTTGTTTAGGGGAATATTGTTTTCACACCTTTACGCTGAACTTGCAACGAATATAAGTTCTATAACTCTCGTACTTTGTCTCACACAGAATCATCATCAGTCCAATTCGAACTTTTTTCTATTCAGAGTCAGTATTATCTGTGACCTCAAACAACAAAAACAAATTGTTTTGCAGTAAGTTTAATTTTGCTATTAACCATTCTTGATTTAAAGCCTGGTTTGTTGTTTGTTTTCTCAAGCGACTTCAACAGCGTTTTAAAACTGCCCATTATGTGAACACACATGTTACCCCGATTTTTGTACCTTTGTTAATATTTTCTTCATCAATCTATTTCTGGTTCAACTATTATTAACGATTCTCTGCAAAGTCTTAAAAAACTTTAAGGACGTTTTGATTATATACAGGATGTTTTACGAATGATAATGACCCTGACGGAATTAAAAATGCAACCCAAAATACGTTCTCATAGCCAATGTGGTTATTTTACATAATGGTATTATTTTAAAAATAAATTGGGAATCCATGACGGCTATGCGCTATGGTTCCTGCTACTGTATTTATTAAAAGTCAAAATGTATTCAAATGATGAAAAGACAGATATGATTTTGATTTATGGTGAATGCAAGAAAAATGCTACCGCTGCTGCCCGTTTATACAGACAACGTTTTCCAAATAGAAGAGCTCCTGCCGATACAATTTTCAAGAGACTTGAATTAACTTTAAGGACAATCTGGCCACCACTGAAAAAATTAAGAGAAAGAACAGCAACAGACCCTGACAATGAAATTAGAGTATTGGAAATGATTGACGAAAATCCTCATATTAGTCAAAGGGTAGTATCAAGAGCAACCCATATTAGTCTGTCCTCAGTACACCGAATAATTAAAGGCAATCAATTTCATCCGTATCACTTGCAATTGGTTCAGGCTTTAAAGGAGACAGATTATCCTAAAAGACTGGCTTTTTGTAATTTTTTTCGGTAACACCAAAATTTGAATGTGAGCTTTTATGACAACATTTGCTTCTCAGATGAAGCAAGATTTTCTAATAATGGTGGAGTTAACATAACAAACATAACGTGCATTATTATGGATTCGAGAAGGACATTTTCAAACTATCTAATCGACGAATGTCTGGTGCGGAATATTGGGGAATATTTTTTGCGATAGTTTAAACGGCAATACTTATCTAACTTTTTTAATAAACATTTTACGGGTATATTTCTCCAAAATGTAAATTTACAAGTAAGACAAGATCTATGGTTCCAACAAGATGGGGCACCTGCGCATTATCATAGAATAGTGCGAAATCATCTTGATTTGGTTTTGTCTAACCGATGGATAGGAAGAGGGAAGAGGCAACCGAGAAGCCCGAACCTTACTCCTTTGGATTGTGAAAGTGTAGAAGTGGAAAATAGTTTATGCTCAAACATCTTATAAACATAATTGTTATCTTTCTAACCAAAATAACCCATATTTGTGTTCGTGCATGTTAATTTCCATACTACTTTACCAGTTTAAAAAAAGGCGACGTTGTTAGTTTGAACAAGTATAGCCTAATGCCTACTGTAGCTAAAATATTTGAATATATGTCCAATCCAGTATGAACAATTATGAATCTTATCATTATACGTACACCATTAGAAACTGCGAAGTAATAAAATATAACTTCCGCAGACTTAGCAGAACCAGCCTATTATGGTATAATTTATAATTGCTACATGAGGATACTAGAAATCTTAGCAAAATACCGGTACTTTCGAACTTTGTCCTTAAAAATTTTTTTACATGATGCATTTTATTTGTAACGGTGTACTAAATTTTCAGATCTATTTTCTGTCTATTTTGAATAGAATATACTATTTATACTATACATAACTAATGAATTTATGAAAAACACCGAACGATCTATAATGTTCAACAATAGCGGATGCTAACGCTTTATACCGACGACAAATCGCTTTAGCAAATGCAGCGGATATTGTGTTTGTAAATCAGGCGCGTTCCGGGCCGTAAAAACCCATATTATTTTCAATTTCGCTCGAAAGCGGGAACATACATTTCCCATTTCCTTATCTACGGACTCGAACTACCGGCGTATGTCAGCTGCACGGCCGTCATTTTTCCGAATCCGTAATCTCGACACGGGCAAACCAATAAACTGGATTTGACAAGTTTCTGATGCGTAATTTAACTGAAAGCCGAGCTGGCACCCAGCTCAGAATGTGATGAATCGTCGTCATCAGTCAGATCGCTCGCTTTCATCGATGTTGCTTCTAACTGGATGAAAGTTGTCCAGGCTCTGGATTCTGATATGGAAAATTATTGCTGTCGTTCAAATCCTGTTTATAAAATGGAATATATAATGAATTTATTATGAAATAAAGAACTCACATGTTTGTTTCAAAAGCGTTTAGTTAAAGGGCGCAGCTTTGTTTACTTACTTAATTCTTTTTTAAAACAGAAATTTAACCTTTTGCTCAATGGGTGAAGTAGGAAAACTGCTCCACAACCTGTGACAACTTAAATCTAGGAAAATATTTCTTAAATTTTGCTCGAGGGAGTAACCACTTAGTATATATAGATTCTTATGAAAATCATTAATACATTCTACAGTACTGTTAATTTCATGGGACTACGGTCGACTTTTATAAAAGCGTTGAAAGAAAAAATGTTTTCATTCAACGATAAGAGATGTCGCATTTGTGCTTTATCCATAATAGATACATACAAGTATGTATTTATTCTGGAACTGCAGAAAACTCCAATCAGATCTCTATTGTCTTAAGCCAGTCTTTAACACCTTCATCAACACGATGGATAGACGCAAAACCAACAGGCCATGCTGTACGGGGGATTCTGTTGACCATATGTCTAATTGTTTGGAGGGATCTCCACATTCACAAGAAGGCTTTATAGATGAATCCCATTTATTAAGAAAAAACTTGCATTTCCCATGACCAGTGCGAAGGCGATTTAGAGTGACCCAAGACCTTCTTGGGAGGTCAGTTCCTGCTACCTCTTCCGTAGGATCGTCTATAAGCTGCTGATTGAATACATCATGTTTCTTAAGTTGCCAAACAGAACACCATGCATCTTCAATGGTATAAGGAGCACGAAGGAAATCTTCTGTCCACAGAGGTTTTCTAGAAGTTAGCCGAGTTGTAGGTATCTCTTGCAGATTTCGGAAAATCATAAACTCATTAGGAGCTGATTGATATTTTTGCCAAGCTTTGTATGTAGCAAACTGTCTGCGAATCTCCGGAGGAGCAATGTTTGAAAGAATTGGAAGCCACGGTAATGGAGTTGACTTAATTGTTCCAGTGTAATGCTGGAACAAGTGCGATGTAATCTTATGAATCCATAATGAAATCGCTATTTAAAGCATTATGTAATCTTGTGAATTTTGTGTGGTCTCTAAGCAATCTGCACAATCGCAATGAAATCTGTATTTAATCACTGTGTAATCGTTAGCATTGCACATTACTCGGATTCAAAATCAGTTATGTAATCCGTGTAATCTCTAGTAAGATTTACGAATCTCTAATGATTACATGAATCTCCGTGTATTCTACTGAAATCTTATGTAATCTGCAATCAGAGGGACAGTTTTTCTTAGCGGTTATCTCCTCGATTTTTCTGATGTTTTTTTTGAATTTGTTTTCCTACTGCAAGACCGTTAACCATTTGGAAAAGCTTCTATAACTAGCAGCAAAGCTCTGTCCAAAGTTAGTTCTTTCGTTGCTCATATCCTTATGTCAAAAAACTTTTTGTGCTAAGTGACACCTTTCCAGTCTTTTCAAAAAATTATTTACCAAATAGCTAGTATCTCTCAAAAAAACTGCACTTTTCTTTGTTTAATCTAGAATCAGATTTAGGTAGCTTTTCAAAAACCGTTTTAATATTTGTAAATGTTCCCTACTAGTCTTTTCTGATACAATAATGCAACCAAATAATTTGCCTATAGCTGGTATTCCTACTAATATTTTTTGAACTATCAGCTGAAATGTTGCACATGCTGGCTTTCTACCAATTGGTAATCTATTTATTTTAAAAATTCCTCCATCCTAAAAGCATTCTTGTTCGTCATCTACTTCTGATTTTAGGCATTATTGAAATCAAGTATCCTAAACAGCTTTCTCCCTTGCAGTGCCACAATACGCAGTAACAGATGGTTTACATTTTATACATATTTATGTATTAGCACAGTATTTTTTTTAATTAGACTATCAAAGCGTATCCCATTTCTCAACATCAACCTTCTATATTACCTCTTCATCTAACAATCTATTAAGTTTTCCATAAACTGCGTCACTGTATGTTCATGGTGTAGGGCTCGGTTTAGAAGACGTTGGTTTTACATTCGGTTCAACATCTAATGAAACTTTTGATCCCTTAATAGGAATCTAGCTCATTCTTAAATAGATTGTTAATAGATAATTAAATTCAGATAATGCGATATTCCCAACATATAATTGTCCACTAATAATCTACAGTCTGCAGTACTAGCAATTGACAAATTTTACTGGCATTGCTGTCACATTACTCTCTTTGCTTGAGCAACTTGTGTACTTGGGCTACACTTCCTGTTTCCAATAATACTGCTTCTTTAGCTACATCATTCTCATACAAATCCCCTAGTGATTTATTCTCATTTTCTTTATATAAACGGTTCAAAATTGCTCCAATTTTTAGCCAGGAAACAAATCCTTTACCGTTTGCAACAATGGCGTCCCACCTTTACAATAGTCAGACATTTTATCTTTTAGAAAGTGAACTTGGTGGTTGATGCTGGCCTTTAGCTTTGCCAAAAATAAAAGTTCGGAAGTAGGATCATAAACAAATGTTTTACCATTTTTAATGGTTTTTTTCTCTTTACAAATAGGCAATTGTTTTTCGACCTCTCTTTCTAGTAGCAATAAACTTCTTTTGCTTTAGTAATGAATGATTGTAGATGTTTTCTAATACTCATCAGTTAACGTCAAAAAACCTGCAGCTCTACGTTCTTCATTGAAGACAACAGATTCTTTAAGCATTTTTGTCTTTTTTAATTGATATTTAGTAAAATATATGAGAAATTTTTTACAAAAGCATTTGTATTGCATTGTAACCAAAAGAGTGGCTTCATTCTAGCTATTTATACAATATATTATTTCAATTGCCTTCTTCGTACTTGAAATCTTAGTTTACGATTACTGAATCCGAATGGTAGCTTAAGTAAGAGTTTGTTTTTAAAGTACTAGAAAATCTTTTATAATTCTCACTGACAAAAGCATCAGTATATTGTTCAAGCCAGTGGCTTTTGAAACCACCTATTATTTTTAAGAACTTCACGACATTATAAAAGGCTGGTACTTTTTTATAATAAATGTAGTAGCTCTTAATATTTTTCCTAGTCTCGATCTACTTCCAACAACTAAACGAATCATCAAGGGTGTGTCAATGAAATAAAGTTTTCTTCAACATCAATTTTAGATTTATCGGTTCTACTAAATTGTCACTTCTGTTATTAAGTTCCCCGTTTCCACTATTATCTTGTGATTGAAACTGATTAGAGTAAAAGTTACCGATACTTAATGCCATCAAAATCGACTGAAGTAGAATCGTATTACTTTCCGTGCATGTAATTTTCTGCATCTATTCTCCATCAAGAAATGGAACGAGCCATCATCTACATAATAAATCCATTTGAAGTTGTGCAGTTTCACAGGGCTAAATATAGTAACCGCCACTTAGCAACAATACGGTTAAGACACGAAAAGAGATAATTATGCCATTGCGGAATTTGAAACAGATTTCGCAAGTAAATGAAAATTGCTATTTTCCTCTGCTTTATGGTAGAATGCCTTATTTTTTTGAGTTTCATGATGTTCCTATTATGATGTTTTATAAAGTAATGCAACCTTWTTGATAAAGACCTWATTGATGTAATCGACGAAGACATGAATTCTGTACTTAACGGTMCACACAGGATCAGTATACTCTGGTTTTAGTTAAGTTTTTGCTACTGCACATTTGTTAMAACYTATGACAATACTTCTCTAATAAAAAAAACTTTGCCAAKAGAGAAAAGGTCACCTGGTATACTCGTATTTCAGGTGAAGCAACTTTTACGTTAACGGAAGATGAGTTTTACAAATTAACTGCTAAATTCAATTTCACCCCGGCCTTAAGAACAGTAGGACGCATCCGGTAACTTAATAAAACAGGCAAATAAGGGACGACTGCAAAGTTCAAACGACCAGATGGAATTATGGTCTCACGGGGCAACAGCGAAATGAAACGTGATAATTTCAAATAGAGTTCTGGTGGACACAGCTGTGAGACCAACGAGGCTGCAATATTGAATTAACAGTACGAGACATTCTTCCTTAATTTGGATAGGAGTTATTTAAGCGACAACTAAACGCCTTCTATCAGAATTATTGTTCTACATAAACAACACACATTATGAATTCTCTAATTCTAATTTTATTCAAACATGTATAACTCGTAGCTGCGAGCTAAATTTTTCCATAAAAAATAATTTAACGGACAATTCCAAAAGTGGAGATAATGTCATCTGTGTCTTCTATAAGCCTGCTTCTGAAGAATCAAGTGAATATGGTTAAAATTAGTCTAGGTCACGCCATTAGAAATTCAGGTACTTCCAAAGCTAATCACATCTGGAAAAATAAACTCTTATGTATTTGTGACATGAGCAAATAAAGAATAAGGAAAACTCTTTTTAAACTGTTTCCGGCTCTATGGTTCATAAATTGTGCGGTTTGCCCAAAATCCATAAAACTAATGTCGCCTTAAGACCTATAGAATAGAACTAGGCTACTATGAGCAGAAAAGTTCAGCCAAGTTAATTACAAAATAATATAAAACTGTACAATACATAGTACAACATAAACTACATTCACAAGGGCATACAAAATATACAAATAAGGGTTATCCTATAAATTCTAAATTTTTATTTCGAGAAAAGTTTCAGAAGCAGGTTCTTAATGTAATTTCCCATTTGGTTATAGAATTTGATATTGGAGTATCAATCGCCTGCGTCAAAACACTCGTTGACTCTCTAGCTGTGCTGAAGAGGCTTTACAAGCCGAAACAGCTGACCACAGATTGTTTTGACACAGGCGACATGGCATAGACGTAATTATTAGGTCTAAGTATTTCAGTAACCGCTATTTTAGTTAGTTTTAACGTCGTTTCTTTATTTTTACTTCCACATTCAACGAATGGGAAGTATTGTATCGCGAAAAAAATTTTCAAAAATTTTTATCTGCTCCTTTGCTTTAAAATGGTCGAAAACGCAAAAAACAAAATTTGGGCAAAAAAATTTCTTGTCTGTGCGTCTGTAAGTCTGTGTGTCTGTGGTATTGTTTGTGGACACGATAACTTTCGAAAGACTTAATATATGAACTTGAAATTTGTCAAATGTATAAATCTCAACTACCCAAAGCGACCTATTGTTTGTGGGCTAAGTMGGGTATCGGGAAGGGGGCGAMATTGGGGGGTAACTACCCTTCTTTAAMATTTTTATTTTTTTATATTTTTTTCGTTATGGTCTAGTTTTGTAGTCTGTTTATTTGCTTCAAAAATATTATTTGAACTTGTTACAAACAATTTTTGGAAATTCTTTTCTTTGACAAAAATTACAGGAGTTAGATTAATAATTTTTTATAAGTCAATCAAAGTTTAGGTTTAACCGTCTGAATATTAACAACATTTCAACTATGACATGTTGTTTTCCGGGCTGGTTCTCACGTTGGTCATTTGACCTTGACTTTTCGACACTCATGTCGGTGTCTTCCTCAGAAGTAGCTCTGAAACAGTTTCAGACACCCACATGAGTTTCGAAACGTCAAGGTCCTTACACCATTGAAGATGGATGGTGTTCTGTTTGGCAACTTCAAAAACATGATATATGCAATCAGCAGCTTCTAGAGGACTATAATGGTATCGATCTATCAACCCCCCATCAACAGCATGGCCTGGTGGTCTTGCCTCTATACATCGTGTTGATGAAGGTGTGTGTCTTCTATGGTTTTTTCTTCAATACACAAGTTAATGATAAGATTTTGTTCTTTCCGCTCTTTTATAAAAGTCGACCATAGTCGCATAAAATTAATAGTACTGTGTAATGTATTATTGATTTTCATAATATATATAAGAATAAACTTCCTGGGCCCAGTGTTAAAATAAAATAGGAATATTTTGTGGGGTCTGATATAAAAAAAATTCATAGAAAAAAGTGTCGTTGACAACTACAATTTAGAAGATCTCCACAAAAAAATAAAATTAATGCTAGAACATGGAAAACGGTTTCATCAAGGAATGGTTGACGTCAAGAGCATTATGGTGGTCAATGGAAACCATTTATGTTTGAAGGCTTCTGTTGGTGTCTTCATAGGAATGAGGCAAGGATTAACTACAGGAGAAAAGCCAATCTTTCAAAAAAAGAGTTTTTTTGGTAAAGTAATACAAGCTTTTCTCTATGAAACCTGATGTGATTTGGTTCTCGGTTGCGTGTCTCACCACAAACAGATCGCAACATATTTTTCGCATCTGTAGCTCCCCTCCAGTTTTCATAATTCAGCCCTACAACGAACACCCCTAATTAAATTAGCATTTGCCCGCGGCGATACATCATTTAACCGCGGTGTTGTCCTTCTGACATGACCTAAAATCACGTGCATGTTAAATTAACGCTGCAGCTAGCCGGATTTCAACGTTCTCTTTAGGTTCGGTAGTTTAGTTGCTCTTTAAGACAACTTTGGTCTAGATCTCATCGGTACGTGTAATTTAGTGATCTCGTCGACGAATCCATTACGGATTCATGGGACGGACGTAATTTCATCTGTCGGTTATCTAAAGGGCGATAATAAAAAAACGTAGCTGGACAAGTTTGAAATTTCCCTTGGGGATGGCTGGAAAGCTTATACTGTTATCATTAATGCATAAGGACTTGATTCATACGTGGGACGTCACTTATTTGTGAAGTGTAGGTCACGGAAGAGAGAGAATTAAAATTTGGCGTGAAATCGATACAAGATGAGTTGCTGAGTGGAAATTGGTCAATAATGAAAGCATAGTTGAAATGTTCCGTGGTTGTTGTCGATGACATGTTGTTTTCTGGGCTGGTTTCGACACTCATGTCGGTGTCTTCCTCAGAAGTAGCTCTGAAACAGTTGATTGCATATATCATGTTTCTGAAGTTGCCAAACAGAACACCATCCATCTTCAATGATGTTGTAACATTCCGTTTGTCCGTTTATTTAACTAAATCAAAAATCACTAGATTTGTACATATTCAGTAGTCTATCTGTGGTGTGGGTTGTCCCCAATCAGGCTGTCGTTCTGCCCGTGGATTTGTATTGTTTTTTCTTACATTTTTTCGGCCTCTMTTTTTGTGGAGATTAGTCCCATGTTCTGGCACTCCGCTGCCGACTTCACTGGCCATAACATCTTGAGCTGAAAGKAAAACAGTAATTATTATATTAACTAGCACCCGGTATTTATAGWGTATCTACCATTTTTGATCGATCATTTGCTCTTACCTTTACTACTTTAGGGTTCCTGATAAATTACTGCAATTTTCCAATTTGAGGTGCTTGCTTTGTTGGCCTTATTTCTGTCGTCGAATATACTTATACCTATAAGCTGACCCTCCGCGAAGTGAGGTAAATTATATAATTAATTTTGTACAGCTTACTTACATTACTTTGATTCAATCGTTAGGGTCGAACGTCGAAGTCACATTAAGGTCATCCATCAGTTCATTTTATATACCGAGGGTCTCTGTCTGTCTGTCCGTACCTGTAGGAAGCTAAATATAAGAATGGAAGCTTGCTTACTTACCGGAAATCGTCGAATTGCATAACCACTCAGGCCACCAACTCCACACTGTACATACCACCACCATTTGACAGGATACAGATAAGTGAACACCACCTTTCGATATTACACTATACGTAGCGGTTATTGAATGTGCATGAGATCAGATTGAGATCGATACATAAAGATTAATTGTAAATCTGAGCAAAGCATTGTGAAGAGTCACAAATTTTATCTGTTTCTTCACCGCATATACGTTAATTATCAATCAGTACTGCCCACCTTGTGTACAACCGTCTGCACATATTTTATAACTGCTTTTTATCTTATATAAAAAAACTGTATCTTTCCAAGTGGTCATTTATTTAGCGGTTTTCCAAATTTCCCACACGGTGGCCGTATTAGTTACTTTAATAGCTGCCTCGCAACATTTGTAACTAAACTCCTCTCAAGGAGCAGTTACAATATAAGGAGCGCGAAGGAAATCTTCTATCCACAGAGGTTTTCTGGAAGTTAGCCGAGTTGTAAGCAGCTCTTGTAGATCTCGGGAAATCAGAAACTCATTTATTTAGTTGAGTGTCAATTCTTCCTATGTGATGACATCCAAACAGGACAACAGTACTCAGCAGTGCTATAAAGTAGTTGCAGAAGCATCCCAGCTTGCACCAGCAACCTTATGCAGGGTGCTATTTCTATTCTGTAATTTCTTACTGGTGTTTTCTAAATGTTTCTTGTACGTTAGAGACGTATCTAGTGTTAATCCAAGGTAGTTTGGCCAGAAGTTGTGTTTGAGAATTATGTTATTTGACATAACTTGAAGTTATTTTGTCTTTAGATGATTGTTGAGATGAAAGCAAGTTACAATTCATAATCTCGATGTGTCTTAAAAGGTATTGCTCAATTACAGAGAAGTCTGTAGTATGCAAAGACAATGCCACGTCGTCTGCACACACAAATTTTCTCTATTGAGTTACCGGATATCACGTACATAAAGGTTTAAAAGAGTAGGCGACAGAACCTGTCCTCGTGGAAGACCATTATTTAAAATCCTGAATTTGCTACTTTCCTGTCCCAGAAACACTGGATTGTCGTTGGGACAGCATTCGTTCGATGAGCTTCAGTCTTTCCACATTTCAGAGTATTAAATAGTTTGAAGATCAATTCATCTTTCCATCATATACTGCCGATAAGTTTCAGCATGTATGGTGTTATAGCCAAGACTTGGTCACAGCAACTTCATTTGGAGGTTCCCCGTGCTTTAAGACAGCAATCACCTTTGTTTTCTGAAACAAACTTGGGGGAGTACATGTATTTAAAATATTATTATAGAACAATAACAACCATTTTAAAGCTATTGATCCAAACTTTTTCAAGAATTCTGCGCAAATACCATGAATACCAGCAGCTTGTCGAAGTTCTTCCAATGAGAATAATTGTGACAACTCTACTAAAGGTTTGCATCTTTTTCTTATTTGACGGAATTGGAGATATTAACCAGTCGAGAGGCTAAAACATGAGGCGTAATTGATGATGTTTGTTTATGTATTTCATTAACGGTTAGTTCTAACTTTTTCAGCAGGTTACAGACTTCTGCGACTGGAGTGGGTGAAGTTCATGCTGTGTATTAGTGTATCAGTTTTTTCTTTCGAGATTGATTGAGGGATCAAGGTATCAGTTTCTTTATTCTATCAAGGGATGTGGCATTTTCGAAAACCTCTTGGGGTTATAGACAATGTAGGCAGCTGCAAAATTAAAACACAAATTAATGATAAATTCAATGAATATCGTATTGTGAGTAAAAATTCTCCATTGTTAGGTCAGGTCAGGTCAGGTCAGGTCAGGACAGGTAGTAGAATAATGAGGAAAATCATTATAATAGGAAAAAATGGCCCGTGTGTAGTTCCTCTATTCTAGGACAAAAAATGTTTTAAATGCACATTTAATTTAACTTTGTGAAGAAAATTTTACAGAAATAGCAAAGGATTTCTATACTAAAGAAAATCATAAAACAATTATTTAGAATTCCTTAATTAATGTTTAAAGTTATTTGATTTAATAAACAATTCTTTGAAAATTCGTAGTATTTATAAATCCTTGTTGATGTTAAAAAATAATTTGCGTGATGGGATAAATGTGACGTAATTTTTGTCTTATAATGGTGAATTGTTCTTAGAATTAAGCATAATTTTTTGTATAACGAAAAAAAAAGAATTATAAGATTTAACTTAAAGTATTTTTTTAAAGAAAGGATCAGTTTTCAGCATTTTACATAGACCAAAATGGACTGCTTCCAAAACAATGCAACGTTTTTCCTTTAGTGAACGGAGCAAGTTAATTAAAGTTAAGAAGCAAAGCTCCGCAGCGCTTGCCACCAGGTGAAACGAACGCCCCAGACAAACGGTCCTTTAATTAATGGCGCCATCGTCCCTGTATATCTTCTAGAACAGGGCGAAAAAGAAAACAGTGGCGTCTCCTTAGCCCGAAATGAATGCCTCCGCACTTAGACTTAATTAAATCATTTAAATTATCCGGATCCCCCGGGACGTTTTTGCCTGCGGTCCCGTCGAAGACGTTCTCGCGGTTTTAATGCTGCTAATTAAGAAGTTTCGTATGGGTTTTTGTGCGGCGATTACGGTGAGGTAATGGCTTCGGCGTGCTAAATATGTTAATTTACTTCGGTCATATTTCTGGCGCGCCGCAACGAAATGCATAAATTTTGCAGGTATATACTTCAACTCGAAATTCTCCTGGCGAGGAAGACGTCGACATAAACATGTCTGGGGAATCTATAACGGCACTGTATTGCATTGGCGCGGCTTGCGATAACGGTTCAATTCAATTCGGATCACAATGATGCAGAAACAAAATGTCGAAACAATGGTTTCCTCGACGATGGCGTTGCATATCCTTCCGGAGTGTGCTATTGCATGCGGCAGTAAAATGACGTCAGTGGAGGTTTGTGTCATGCAAGAATTTTACTGTGATGGTAAAGTTTTCATCTTCGCTGGAAGCTTATTTCATTTAATTTAATTACACTGTTGTACAGGTTTGCACCCAACTACACAACAGGAGGGTAAAAGTTAATCAAAACGTACAGACAAAACTAATCATACAAAAATATCTTTTAATGCAGTGATGCTGCCACCAAAACGATCAAAATTTATACACCGGGAATTATACCAGGTGATTTTTTGAAAACTTCACACGTTAAATAACTTTAAAGAGAGGAAAAATTTAAAATTTTGCAAAAACAGGTAAACTTTTGTTTGCAGGGGGACAACTTTGAGATAAGTTTTTAATGGATAGCGCTTACCCTCTTAGCGGGGTAGATACCCCTTCAAAAATTTTAAATCAAACTACCCATCTTACGATACATCATTTAAAAGCTTATTACACAAGGAGTCTTGCCATGTAATTAGTTTTACTATTTTTTACCCATTGACGGGGTAGTGGGTCAAAATGTGCATTGTAGCAAGTGGCTTATAAAATGGAATATTTTGGACTTCTTTAACAAAATTTATTATCTTGCAGTTACAATAAAAATTGTCCTTACTTAAGCCTAAAAAAACTTGTTAAAAATAATTGTTACGCCTAAGCAAAATGCCAAAAATACTTAAAATTTTCTTTCGACATTACTTGATATTGCAACTCGACAGTTTATACTAAATTGGCTAAATAATTATCTACTTTGTGTTTCCAATTTTTTGTTTCAACTTTTTGGCTACTTCTTTAGCACGACCATCTTTTTGTTCACATTCCTTTTTATAGATCGCGTGAAATTTTAAAGTGAGAGTCCAAGTGATAATGGTTTATTCAACTGCCAAAAGGGTAGAAATAATGTTTATTTACGGTGCTGAGCATAGCTGTGCTCGTGCGTCAGCAAGGGTGTTTAACGAACGGCACCTCGATAAAAATGTTGACGCTAGGTACATTCTCGATCTCGTGCAGAAATTTCAAGACACTGGATCTGTAGTAAACAAAAAGAGGGCAGGGAATAGAGTCGTTGATGAAATGGCCCAACTTGAAGTACTTGGTCATTTTGCAATGGATCCAACTAGCTCTTTGCGTAACATTTCTACAGCCACTGGACTTTTTTATTCATCTGTAAGGAAAGTTACAAAACTGTACAAATTCCATCCCTATAAGATGAAAACTCTCCAGGAACTCGGCGAAGATGACTTCGATAGAAGACTGCAATTTTGCGAAATTATGACAGAAAAGGTTATAGTAAATCCAAATCTAATAAAAAATATCTGCTTCAGTGATGAATGAAATTTTTGAACGGCTCTGTAAATAAACATAACGTCAGGTACTGGAGTGACGAAAATCCTTATATTTTTCGAGAAGGTCATACACAAGTTCCTCAGAAGCTGAACCTCTGGGCTGGAATACTTGGCAACGCAATTGTAGGTCCAATTTTCTTTGATGGGACGCTAAATGGGGGAATGTATTTAGAATTACTTGATAACGTTATTGATCCTTAGAGAAAACCAACGTCACCCTGAAAACTAACGTGACCCTGAATCCAATGTTGGATGAATACGAATTGTTTTACCAACATGATGGAGCCCCACCGCATTACGCCATTAATGTGCGAAATTGGTTAAATCATAGATTTCTTCTTCACTGGATTGGTAGGCGTGGAACAATTGAATGCCCGCCACGATCACCCGATTTGACTGCTTTAGATTTCTTTCTATGGGGTCATTTAAAATCTGTGGTTTACAAAACACAACCTACTAGCCTGGACGATCTGCGAGAAAGAATTATTAATGAGTGCAGGAGGATTCCACCTGAAACTTTCCGAAAAGTGCAGCAGGAGTTCGAGAACCGTCTGTATTATTGTATGGAAAGAGGTGGTGCACATTTTGAGAATCTATTGTAAGGTTTGAATTTCTATGGTTTTGTTCACACTGTTTTTGGAGTTACAAATAAATAATTTTTCTTTTTCGTGGACATGGACTTTCTAAAAAATTACATGATAAATACTTTAATGTTAATAATAATGTTAAAAGAAAATTTTCAGTATTCTGGGAGTTTTTTTTTAAGTGTCATATTTTTTACAAGTTGTTTGTTTAAATTTTGGGTTCTCGTAAGGACAAATTCTATTTCCGCTCTAAAAAAAATACATTTTGTTGAAAAGAGTCCAAAATATTCAATTTAATAAGCAACCTGTTTCGTAGGCACTATTAATCTATTACCCCGTCAATAAGTTAAACGTGGTAAAACTAATTACATGGCCAGACTCTTTGTGAAATAAGCTTTCAAATGATGTATCACAAGATGGATAGTTCCATTTAAAATTTTTAAAGGGGTGTCTACCCTGCTTAGAGAGTAAGCGCCATCCATTAAAAACTTATCTCAAAAGTTGTCCCCCTGCAAACAAAAGTTTACCTGTTTTTGTAAATTTTTAAATTTTTGCTATATTTTGCTATATTTATTGCTATAGTTATTTAAGGTGTGAAGTTTTCAAAAAATCACCCTGTATTTAGTGATTTATATTGAAATTCGTCCTTCCAATACATTTTTGAGAATGTTTGATTGAGTCTTGACAGCATATTTTCTGATTGTTGCAGATCCTACGAGGAAACAGCAGTGACGCCTGTGAAATAAGAGATCCTTGTCAACATGGCGGAATATGCATTTCAACAGATAGTGGGCCCATTTGTGAGTGTCGAAACCCAGATTATGAAGGACCTCATTGCGAAAAGGGTACGTMAACTATTTTTTATTCTAAATTTTATCATTTATTAAGGTGACGAATCTTAATACTCCTTCATCGTCATCGTGACTCCCAAATACAGTTGATTCATGATAAAGGAGCTTCATTTTGATGATAATAATCATTGCCAATGAAAAAACTTCGCTGCCTTAATTCACTTCCAAAAATTACAATAAACATCCTATACACTCTATTTTCTATATTAAACAGCTCCTGTTTTTGTTGGCTTTTATTTATGTGGTTATTTCAAGGTATTCTGCTGACCCAGTGACTGCCATATACCGTATTTTCATGTCTGGTGCCAGCTACACCACTGTGTTCATGTGTGGGTGCCTTGTCAATCGATTAATGCTATTAGTCGTTCTATTAGTCTCATTAAATAAACTCATTGACGTACCAAGTTGGTTAGTTCTGGATGAATGGGCCACAAAAATAAATAACCAGAGGCATAGTCGTGAGCGAAAGCTTACGTCAGAGCTACTGAAAAAGCACAGCGGTCGAAAATAGAACAGTCTCCCTTTTCCCATATTTTCGTTTAGCTAAAGGAAGTGCAATTGTCAAAAAAAATCTTAGAAATGCTTCCCTTCTTAAATAAGTTGTAATTGAACGATTTTGATAATTTTTGACAATATCTTACCTCAACACTCGTTCTTCCTGAAAAACAACAATCGTATTTTAGAAGATTTAGAGTAATGAACCATTTATAAAACAGTCAGCAAGTGGTTATTTTATAAATCCCTTTACTAGGACAAATAGCTAGAAAGTTTAAATCCATTTTTTGTTGTTGTTTGTTAGCTCTAGTATTGCTACTTATTTTTCCATATAAATTGAAAGATTCTTCTTATATTTGGAACAGTAAAATTCTCTTAGCTTACCAGTTATTGAAGATTTTCAAATGTATTGCAATCGTCTTTGTTTGTTATCAGAGAAAATCGGAAGGATCGCGCCGAACTCCAGGACTGCATTCTGCACATCAAAATAGTGAAAGAAACTTTAAATGTTACTTTATAAAAATCATAACTATTAAAGAAATGTTATATGTATACAGAGAGAACAATTTGTTCGGAAAAAAATGTATTTACGGCAAACAAATTATTTGTTTTGTATATGGTGAAGTAAAGGATTTGTTTGTTTCAAACCCTCAAAATTCTTGAAGCGGCTAAAATAACATTTATTTAACATAATATATACAAAGCTTTAAATTAACTTTTGAAACTACTGAATCAAGAATAATCATTTCCTTTGTAGAACAAAGTATTTGTTTCACTAAACCATGAAGCTTTTTGGAATAAACATATGATTAAATTTGACTGAAACAAATATTTGTTTGGAATCAGAGCAGAGGTAATTGATTCTCTGCATACCAAATAAATATTTCTTTGCAGTAAAAATATCACTGATTTAGTCCAATGAAACAGCTATTTCCTGGGAATCAAACAATTGTTTTATTGAAAGAATTCATATGCTCAATTCATTATCTCTGTTATTGCAACAAACTGCATGTAAATTTTAATGAAATATATATTTTTTAATTAGATTGTATAAATATTGCATTCAAACAAGCCCTTTAAACATATAAATAAATTGTTTTTAAGTTAAAGAAATAAATTTTGATTCACCCACTTCGATATGTCTATGTATTTTATGCAAGTGTATTCATGTGGCTTCCTGTTTTTATAGAGCGTATAAAAGTTGTTTCTTGTAATTAAAAATGCAATATGTCACTCAATTCGCAAAATTTTGCTACCTATATATACGAATATAATGCAGACGAAAAGTATGATATTTATTTTAATTTGAAGGACAATCACAAATATACTGGTTTCTATAGCGTGATAAATGTGTTCCATTTTAGTATTACAAATATACTGAATAAATAACGCATTACTTATAATAGTAGTTAGGTACAAATAGGGCACTTCATTGAGCAGACTTCACTAACATATGCCTACATCAAGAAGTAGAGAAACAATGCCGTAATTACCATCCTTGCAAATCATAGGTGGTCATTTTTTTTGTCATGTGTTTGCTTGAATGCCTTATTTTTTACATCATATTAAGCAATTACTTTATTTAGGCTTCATACTTACTTTTAAAAACTGTGACCATCGTCCTCTTTTATTTCACAATTTAATGAAATAAACTGACAATAATAAGAAACAAATGACGGCGGCTTTTCCCGATTTACCTTGATACATTCTGTCCAGTGTCCAACCACGGCTAAAGAAGCGGAACCCTAAACTTCCACTTTGCTAGCGGCACGCGCAAATTTAACCAATTATTTCTTTGTATCCAAAAACAGATTGTTGCATTAAAGCAACATTTATTCTGTTTAAAAACATGTTGTTTTCTGTAACAACAGGTGTGTTTGAGTTGAACATTTAAATAGTTGAATAACAAAAAGAAACATTGATTTAACGAAAGATATATTTATTAGAAACAAGTATTTTCTGTTGTTGATATAATTCTTCAAAGCATTTAATTTAAATATTTGAAATTTTAACTCATTGGAATAAATTGTTTGACCGTGAAAAATAATATTTTTTTCGCTCAAATAATTATTAGGTTACTTGAACTCGCAAGTTCTGTTCGATCTCAAATAAATGGTAATATAGTTACAAACAAACTGATACTCTTCTTACAAATAAAATTTGTTTGTTTGAAATACAAATTGATTTTATCAATCCAAACAAACAGTTTTATATGTGTATATAATATAATAAATTATGCTATAACTTGAAAACAAATGAGAATCGAATAAGAACATTTGAGTATTTTTTAATTATTTTGATGTGCAGAATGCAGTCCTGGTATTCGGTGCGATTCGCCCAGTATAAACTTAAATGCTTGTATCCTTCACTCCAACGAACACCCAGGTGTAAATTTAACCCTGCCATGAACGGAAACCAATGCACCACGCATTGTCAGCCAGACAATGCCGCGCCGTACAAATTTTAGCAGTTTGAAATTTGAGGTCGATAATTCAATATTTATTCACGAACCATAAATCAGCCGGTATAGAAATACCTACGCGTGTTCGTCGAATAGTAAATGCCTCCAATCGATGCCAGTTACGTGCATCAATGAATTTTAGATGTATAGGTCAAGCATTCGGTTCTATAGGTCAAATGTTAGGATAACAAGCCGTGCCTGAGCGTATTGTTGTAATTTTTTTGGGGCAGCATTCGAGAAATAGCTGCTCCATATTTAACGAAATATGTTTCTCGCTTCCCCTTTTCATTTGAGTGCTGTACACGATTTTAGCAGCGACCATTGTTCTTTTCCCTTTCTGAATTAATGGAATTAATGAGTTCATATTCAGGTCTTGATGTTACACGAAAAAACTTTTAAATCTTTTACATATACCAGCTAAGTTGTAGTGTTTTAATCTTGAAACGTTAGTGCTTTTAAATGTATTAGTATTGCTTAAATACTGCTAGAATTCCTTCCATAATAAATAAGAAAAAGTAATAAACGTTACGGTTCTTAATAAGACTTGTTCCATAAAACTAGGCTGGCGATAATATGATGTTACAAGAAGCAAGATTGTTAAAAAGATTAATCTAAACCAAGATTATTTAACAGGAAACTGCATTATACAGAAAAAATATTGCAGAGGACACAAGGTTAATATCAAAAACGGAAACAGTATCTATCTTCCACGGATTTTGACTTGCCAGTTAAAAATGTTGTGCAAAGAATCAACATGTGTTGTAGCTTTGCATATACTAATATTATTATTGGTATTTTTATGCACAGAAGAAATTTATTTAATATTAATTTGCTTTAAAAACTTATTTGTACTTCAAGGTTTAATTTACAAGGTCAGATCTACCAAAGTTTGTTTATATTTGGGTGAATTCAAGAGTTGTAATTGAGGGGCAATAAAAAATTGCAAACCACACGACCGTCTGGCCTGGCTCAGGTAAAGGACCAGTTTATTCTGATAAATGATAGGTACCTTATACATTTTAAAAATATTTTTGAACCTCAGTTTGTATTAAGTCACGATTGAGGCAAGTACGCAAAAATGTGAAGATCATGATCCTGTGAACAGAGTGAAAACGTGGAAAATGAAGAAAATGTGGAAGTGGGAGAAAACGAAAATATGGCAAGTT
This sequence comes from Rhyzopertha dominica, assembly GCA_025024175.1. Classification (NCBI taxonomy): domain Eukaryota; kingdom Metazoa; phylum Arthropoda; class Insecta; order Coleoptera; family Bostrichidae; genus Rhyzopertha; species Rhyzopertha dominica. Next base: position 59,801,016 of record QCXZ01000064.1, read on the forward strand.
TGGACAAAAAAAATGTCACTGCTTATCTCCCGAGGAAAAACGAATTATTCTCAATAATGGGCTCGCCGATAATACCACACCAGACATTCACTTTCTGAGGGTGTTGTGTGTGGACTTGTTCCATCCAACGTGGATTTGTGTCCGACCAATATTTGTAATTATGTCTATTCGCACTAAAATGTTTCTATCTTCATCTATCATGTTCATAGCAGTTTCTCAAAATTCTATCCTAAGATCGAAATCATCTTCGCCGAGTTCTTGCAATAAGTGAATTTTGTATGGATGAAACTTCTCTCTTTTCAACACTTTCTGAACAGATCTTCTGCTAATATAGTGAGTGAGAGCACGCTGTTGTACATTGGGATTCTCTTGCAGATCTAAAAGGACATTCAAGCTACTTTCCTCACTCGTAGCAACCTTTGGACGTCCTGGTTTTTAACGATTTTTAACACCGCCGGTTTCGACAAAACGTTGCATATTTTTAAAAAGTGTTGATCTGGCAATCTGAATTGCATTGTAGAATGCAACTACTTCCGAATAACTTCACCTTCTATCTCCATAACCAATCGTCATCAAAATTTTGATGCGATCATGTTCAGTTAACTGAGACATTGCGATTGCTGATAACAAAGTTAAGCAAAATTATCACGTCTCGAGATAAATTGAGACTTTTGACCCCCCCTCCCTCCCAGTAATCAAAATGCAACCTGCGCCCATATCTCGGAAAGGAGAGATGAAATGAAAAAATGCCAGAAAATGCATTTTAATTACTCATAGGCCTATTGCCTAACTACCTAATTAACAACAACAAACCTACTGCTTGTAACAATTTCTGACCTCAAAATATCAATTTTTCACTATCTTTGGCGAAAACCAAGCCGTTGCCTTATAAAAATTGCCCTGATATGTCAAAATGTTATCAGATACGCGGTTTAACTAAACGTTCAAAATTCATTTCTCGAGCAACAAAATTATTTTCCGAACACTAGCCCAAAACTATCATCCGCCAAGCGCAGATAGCAGCTCGTCAGGACCCAGCGTTTTTTTGCTCCTAATTTTTTGTGCGTTTATCGTCCAGCGTGGTTACGTTGTTTGTTTAGATTGGCCAGTCAGTTGCGAATTCGACGCGCCGTGAATACACACGTGGTAATTTTACAACGCAATCGTAGTGATAAAGTGCGGACGGAGTGTTTTGAAAAATAAGATTTATCGAACTTTTAACAGGCTGCAGGCTGCGTGTTGGAATGACGCCAGTCGTGAATTGATTCTGCAGTTTATTCAACGTTTGGTATGTTTCACGCTTCCTTCTAACTATTTACAATTTTATTACTTCCATTAGCTTTCGGTTATCTTGTTTTATTTCAATCATATCAACTATCAAAGTTTCGCTTGCATTTTCCACAAACGCTAGAATTTGTGATTTTATTGATTATCTAATTTATTATTATTCGTATTATTTATGAAGCAAAATGAATAATCATAATGTGCACTAAATCTTTATAAGTTGCTAGAGAAGTGCATTTTTGCTCTCTTTCGTACATCTAGTAGTATTTACTCTAAAAAATTTACTATTTTTCACAGTAAGCACTATTTGAGGTATAGGCCAACCCATTAAAAATAATCTAAATTTAAAAACCACGTATTCATTAGGTTTTCCAGTAGCTCCTTGATCCATACCACAGTGTAAAGTTTGTCTATATTTGGAAGAATTTTACACTGAAAGAAAGGATTTGTTCGGCTTACTTTAAATTTAGTATTGTCAACAAATTCTATTTGTAGCTATAGCCTCAACTAAAAACTTTGTAAAGACAACGAATTATTTTTGTTATTAGAAGTAATTTGTTATTAGTAGCAACAAAAACGATATTTGTTAAAATAACTTATAATTTATTAATCACAATGTGTTTGTAGTAGTTACAATAACTAATTATTTTGTTGTACGGGCAAGTTATACGTATTTAAAGCGACTGATGAACTGTTAGTTCTTCCAACACTCACTATTACTTACATGTACAGAAGTACAGATACCTAATATTTATGGAGGCAAATGCACAACATGTTGGTATAATAAGCTATATTTATTAATTTTCAATCTGGTTTATTTATAAATGAATACGTACTTACCACTCTTTGTTCACATTTAATTTCTGAACTGCCGCACATATGCAAATTTCATTGCAAACATGGTACAATATAATAAAACAAGACTTCATTCATGAAACATTTATTAACTAAAAGAATGTACTGCTGAAAATTAAAAATATATATTTCCATTAACACAAAACTTAAAGTTACGTGTCCATTGGCCGTCGTGGATATCAGTAAATGTAGCGTTGTATGAACATGGACTGGAAACGGGTAAAATAAGCAAAACGGCGCCCAGAAAACAGCACAAAGTAGGAAGCATTAACTTGCTGGGAAGTACGAAATAATAAAAAGTAACAAAGGGTACTAACAATCTGGATTTTTTACTAATACGGATGAGTCCAATCTAGATCCGGATTACTGTAGCTCTACTACAGGGCATACAAGTAATTAAAAACGCTTCAGTTTGAAGCTACTCTAAAAACTCATAAGAAATAACATAAAGAATTAATTGTACTTACATTGAAAACCTCTAATTAGATTGGGATTCTGGAAACCCCATGTTTCCAAGACCTCCGTGACTAATGCACCCAGTTAAAACACACTTCTTGAATATTGATAAATCCTATTCTACTAACATGCAGCATGAAGCTGCACTGCACGCGTCCGTACTCATGGCATGGCGTGTTTCGCTTTGTGCAAATCGGGCTGCCAAAGCCGACAGAATTGTCAGTATTCTTCAGCAGTATGTCCCCATCCCTATACTCGGCAAAATGTCATCCAGACTAATAAAATGCAGATTGCTACCGCCATTACGAACACGCTAAAACCATCATTGATGGTCATAGCACACAATCAGATTAACATAACGAACAAAAATTCAATAAAAATAAATTCAAAGTAGTTCTGCATGAACACATACGTTATATTGTTACTACGTTTAATAAACCAAATGTAGAGATATAGTTTTTGTCTTTGAAATTCAAAGTTGCTAAATACGAATTCTTTCTCTTTGGGGATGAATCGGCCAACCTGGCAACAACGAATGGCTTTAGCCGCATTTTCGGTTATGACTTTATATAGCAATGGCGTGATTTAAATGGTTGTGATTGGCTAGAAAATGACAACAATTTTTTTTGTGTATGTAACTCATTTAATTTGTTGGCTATATCATATATATTATTTGCGGTAACAAAATTTATCTTGGTACAGGCAACAATATGATTTTAGTAAATCGAAATAACAAGGAAGCAAATGTTTGGTATTTACAACAAATAATTCTTTACTATAACAAATTTGTACGTACAAACGGAAATTTGTTGTTCAACTTTTTTCAGTGTACGTTTAACGTTTGACGTTAAAGGTAAAGGTTATGTATAAGTACCTTATRCATTAAACCTCTGTTTATATTAAGTTACCTGTGAAGCAAGTACGCGAAAATGTGGAGACCGTGGTCCTGTGAACAGAGTGAAAACGTGGAAAATTAAGAAAATAAGGAAGTGGAAGAAAACGAATGTGTGGCAAGTTTGAACAACAAAAAATGTCACTGTTTATCTCCCGGGGAAAAACAAATTATTCTTGATGTGTATAAGACTCTTAAAGAAGATAAAATTATAGCACACGAAGAATTGATTAAACAGAGAGTGAGGTTGACCCATCAGTGTGGAGAATAATTAACTGCGGAATATCGGAAAGAAAATCTCGGGGTGGCAAAAGAACTTTAAGAAAGCTGCTTGAACGTGGACATGCTCATTTATTAAAGACCATTATTTACGATTTATATAAAGACAATTGTGTGCCGACACTAAGAATGTTGCAAGAAATAATCGCCGAAACAATTAAAATTTGTGTTTGCGTTGGAACCCTACCAAAATTTTTAATATTCATTGGTTGTAATCACAAAATGTTAAATAAAACACACGTTTTAATGGAATCGCCCAGGATTAGCGAATGGAGAATGAATTATTTGAAAGAAATCAAATAGTTTAGAGACAAAGGTAGACCGATAACCTGTCTAGACGAAACGTGGTTTAATTCGTATAATACAGTAAAAAAGGGTTGGGTAGATAATTCAGAAAAGTGTGTATTAGATGTGCCAGTGGGAAAAGGGCACCGTATTATTATATTGCACGCAGGATCAAAGGAGGGTTGGATTAAAAACTGTTTACTATTAAGCGCAAAAAAATATGAAACATTCCTCATTTGACTATCACGATGACTTGTCGGGCGATATATTTATGGATATGGATAATGGACAACGCCGGCTACCATTCAGTACAAAAAAAAATAAAATTCCAAATACAGGCAGTCGAAAACAAGAGATTATGGACTTCTGAGAGAAACATGATCTGTATTTTAAAGATAAGTATACGAAAGAAGAGTTGTTGGAAGTACCAAGGACTAAAGATTTAAAAAGAATATGAAGCAGACCAAGAAGCAGCGAATCGTGGCCATCAAGTGCATCGGCTTCCACCCTATCATTGTATTTTTAATCCCATTGAATTGATATTGGCAGAATTAAAGGGAAGTTTAAGGACAACAATGCAAATCCCAAATTTAGTGTAGGCACCGTAAATTTAATTGAAGAAGAGGTCAATAAAATAAATGAAGTTAGTTGGGCAAGTTGTATCAGTCGTGTAATTGAAATCGAAGATAATTATCATGCCATGTCCTAGAGAGCGGCAGTAGTGATAAAGAATTTTGTGATAGTGACCGTGACAATAATTAATTTTTAATATTTATTTAGTTCGAATTATCTACCTGCGTAGTTTTTGTCGTAAATGTAAACACAATACATATTATTTAATTAAAATGCGTGCAAATTGGTATTATTATTCTTTTAATACGGCCCTGGAAACTCACCGGCGCGTGGCTGTTAGTCCCGTTTAAGTAACATTTGAACCCGGCACCTCCACCAAAGTTGACGCTGTACCGGGTGTTCTAAATTAAGTGCGCACCATTGCTAACTTTTTTATTATCATAGATACAAAGTCGATTAAATTGGCAAAGTAATAGTACTTTTTCTACTGATTAAGATGGTGGAAGCAGAAAAACAATTGAACATAGCATTTCCGAGAAAATAAAAGAAATGTCTTTTATTTTAATGGAACACCCTATATATTTTTCAATAAAAAGTTTGCAAATTGTCCGTAGAACAAAATGTTCCTTTACGATGTAGTCCTAAAATTGAAAATAACCGAATTATTACCATATTTGTCATTTAGACAAGTAGGCTATGTAATTTCTTAAACAAAAGCTTTATACGATCTGACAGAGAATTATTATTGTGTCAGAATCAATCATTTGGTATATTTTTCGTATTAGACGTGTTTTTGGAGCTAGTTAGTTAAGAAGTTAGTTAATTAGTTAGTAGGAAATGGCGTTTACTCATTTAGAAAAATGCAAGATGTTAGAAATGTATCTTGTTTGCCGTAAAAATAGTGTCCGAGCACTTGAGCAATATGGTCAAATGTACCCTGATCGTGATCAACCAGATAGGAGGTATTTTTTGAAGCTCTACATAAAGTTTAGAAGCAATGAACGGATTTTTGAAAAATCTAGAACTACAAAACAGTTTATAATAGATGAACAAGTAGAAATAAATGTGTTGGCATATTTTGACGCAAATAAAAATAATTCAACTAGAGATTTGGTAAGGGATAGTGGCTACAGTTTGTGCACAATTTATAGGATTTTAAGAAAATATAAGTTTGTACCTTATAAGTACCGACCAGTGCAAACTTTATTACCTGGCGACACTGCAAGAAGACTAATTTTTTTGTCAGTGGTTGGTAGATATGTGGATGCATAATCCCAATATTTTAAAGAATGCTCTTTGGACTGACGAAGCAAATTTTTCGAATCGGGGTATGTTTAATCGAAAAAACATGCATTATTGGTCTAGTGAAAATTTATTTATTCCTCAACCCAGAAACCCACAAGGACATTTTAGTGTTAATGTTTGGTGTGGGCTGATGGGCAGACAAGTAATTGGGCCATTTTTTTATGAAGGCACATTGACTGGAAGGAGATACGTCGACATGCTTTCAGAATTACTCGAAAATTATTTGGATGATGTCAACTTAGAGACTCGGACCCAAATATATTTCCAACAAGATGGAGCCCCTCCCCATCGCCTTCAGGAAGTAAGAGCGCTGTTAGAGAGATGTTTTGAAGATAGGTGGATAGGAACAGATGGTCATATACCTTGGCCCCCAAGATCTCCTGACATAACTCCATTAGATTTTTACTTTTGGGGTTATGTCAAAGATGAAGTCTACAAGAGGAGATATGCGAACCTGATAGAACTGAAAAACAATATTAAACGCATTATACGATCCATTGACGGCAGAACAATTTTTAGAGTTACTACTCAACGAGTACTGAAAAATGTCCGAAAACGTGTTGAAGAAAATGGCGATGTTTTCGCACACCTAATGCAAACTTCTTTATTATTTAAGCTAAAATAAAATACGTTATAAAGAAACAAATTTGGTTTTCTTTAAGAAATTACATAGCCTACTTGTCTAAATGGCAAATATGGTAATAATTCGGTTATTTTCAATTTTAGGACTACATCGTAAAGGAACATTTTTGTTCTATGGACAATTTGCAAACTTTTTATTGAAAAATATATAGGGTGTTCCATTAAAATAAAAGACATTTCTTTTATTTTCTCGGAAATGCTATGTTCAATTGTTTTTCTGCTTCCACCATCAGTAGAAAAAGTACTATTACTTTGCCAATTTAACCGACTTTGTATCTATGATAATAAAAAAGTTAGCAATGGTGCGCACTTAATTTAGAACACCCGGTACAATTAAACTTCATGGCATACTTTCTTATAAGCAGTTTTCTATAAAAGCGTCGCTACCACAACTTGCATTAATTTATTTATATTGCATACTGACAATATTATTTGATATTCAAATTTAGCACTTCAAAAAGTATGTCATATGACTCATTACAGTCGCAAAAAAACTTTTAAAGAATACTTAGCATGTAGTTTGAATCAACATGAAAACTCTTGAGGTAATTGGTAAATTTTGGGCATCTCCCAACAGAATTTAATTTTTATTTAGGTCTGCTAGCAATAAAATTGTGATAGAATTTTCAATTAAAATCCAAAGAGCCTTCACTGAAAATCCACAGTAAATATAGCGCCAAAATACGTAAATATAAGTAAACAAACAAGACTTCTAAGCTTCTATTATTTGTTGAAATTATGTTAATGTAAATACATCTGCTCTTTGCAAATCCTGGAAAAGAGAAGTTTTCTTGTATATGCCGAGATGGGTGAAATTTTTAAACGGCTTATTCTATCGGAATGTAACAAGATAACCTTTTTTAAAGATTATATATTCAAATTTATAAATAATCACAAATAATAGTATAATAGAGATGATAAATTTGTTTTGGCTGTTAAATAAACTTTCTTCTTCTGAAAAAAAAACTAAGCAACAATTAATTCTAAGACGGCAGCTTACTTATAGGCAGGTTATATTTATAGGCTAGTTGGGTAGGTTTTGAAAGTCCCAACGGTCGACAAAAAGTTGAACACCAAAATAATCTTTTCCTGCCTCCCGGGGTTCCCAAATTTTGCCTTTGCACACGTTATCCCCGTATCAGATTTTAGTTACACACAAATGAGCAACGGCTTTTGCATAAATTCCGTTTCGCAAACAACGTGGAAACGTGACTTGGGGCCATGTTATCTCGGCATATCTGACTGGGAGTGACGGTGTTCGCCCGCAAGTGGGGGTTTAAAATTTTATTTCATTTGTTTGTTACATAAACATGCGGACCGGGCTCTTTTTGCCGGCATCAACTGCAAACATCAGGAATGTCCGGGCGGAACGGAGGGCCAATTTAATTTCGAATAAAACAACAAATACCGATGATACGAAAGGCAAATTCTCGGCGGGCTTCCGCCGACGCAGTTAAAATAAAAATATTCTGGATGAATGCGGGGGTTAAATAAGCAGCGAATAGCAAGGGAAAAAAGGGGAGCGAGAATGTTGGAAAACGCATAGTTCTGGTGGAATGTAAAAACAGAGGTCAACAGCGGATATATCCTCCTCTCACGTTAATTTATGTGAAAACTACATCAAAATTGGAATTTTATTTCAAGTTAGTCAACAATAAAGATAAAATGCTAGTTTAAAATAATTCTGATGTATCAGGTAACGAAATGGTGCAGTTTATGTTGAAAAATTTATGGTTAAAACTATAGAACATCTTAAACAGTCTGGAGATTATAATAATTATTATATAATAACAACAAATTCTTCCATGGCTTAGCAATTAATTGTTTACTACACGTGTCAGACTTATAGTCTCTTGTTATACATAGATGATAAGAGAATATAACATATAATAATATTTTTTTAAGTTAATTAGGATGTTTCAACCTAATTGATAACTCAATATTTCCGAGCTTTCGACTGATTTATTCTCTAATCTTCTTCAGAGAAATAGTTTAAAATATTACATAAGAGCTAGAACATTAAATTTTTGAATTTGACACCAAACTGAATGTTGACAAAGTAAAATCTTTTTCTAAACAGTGATAAAGGTTATCATGGATAGATAACAATACCGTGAGAAACTGAATAAAATTTTAGCTGAAAACGATAGCTTTGTGGTGCTGAGGGGAGATCCATCACGTACAGTACAAACAAAATCAAACTCTTGCATTAGTCAACTGGAAAAAGCTTTATTTATCACTAAAAATGAGTCAAAAACAAAAAATCTGCAATGCGGTTAGTCCAAGAATCTATTGAAACGATTTATTATATTTTGTTAAAACAACGCTGCTGTTCCTTACATGTTTATATTAATATTGTAAATTCAGTATTTTGAGATTATTTTTTTTGTACATGACAACTAAAATATCTACTTCAATGATAGGGTTGTTAACTAATGAAATCCAGTTATACATTTTGTTTTGATAGGAGTTGAGCCATGAAATTTTAGTTTATTTACTGATTTTGTATAATTTCATGCTTTATGTGGTAATACGTAATTTTAATGGCTTATTAAACAAACAGCCAACAATTGTGCAGCTAATGATCWGTGACATTACGATCGAGTGGCATATGCACGTCGTCCAATAACAACATAGCTCTGAAAATCGATGGTAAATAACGAATTTATACTTAATGGCAACGTTCAACTCGACTGTCTCGCAGCTCGACAAGTTTGATTGGCAATTACAATGCTGAAATACGGCGACCACGTCAACGTCATAACGTAATCTATAATGAACTATCTGCTTGTGCACAAGTTACCGCAGCAATAGATGCCGGTAATTACTATATTGATTATGAGTATGTCCAAATAGGAAGTTGGCGAAACTGGCAACAAGCATGGTAAATCTTATTTATTTATAAAATGACCTTCCACTATAAGTGATTATAGGCATTATAAAAGAATCTAAATGGATTTCAGACTAAGGATTAGAAATGTTGAAAATTACTTATTCAAGTTTTAAGTAGAAAAAAAGCGATGACCATTTTCATCCGAGGCTATCTTTGAGAAGGTTTGTGAGGAAATACATGAGCCTAAACAGCGTATGGCCAGATACAATGAAACTAAAAATACAATGAGTGTATCACCTGTATCTCGAAAGAACCAATAAAAAAAGTTTGAACAATGAAATCCGATATTGGTATACTTAGAAGAGAAGGCTTCAAGTTTCATCAAAAATTGATAGATTCCCGACTCCTGAAGACCCTATATAACTGAGAATTTTGTTTACTGGATCGACAAGTTCAAGAAGATACCAAAACAATATCCCACAAGCAGGATATTTAGGAATCTAAAAATTTTAAACCAATATTTGAATTAAAACTATCAGTTTTACATACAAAAAGAAAGCCTACCATTGGGTTTTCTACTTACCGTTCTCCTTGTCCTTCTAAAATTTCAAMAAAATTTAATTTTKAGGATTCACTGCCCAAATGTAATCAATTTAGATTGTCTAGTGTGGCAGTGTGTTTATTCAACAATGAATGGTTAGCTAACGAAGAGTTTGTTGTTACAATATCTTTATTCTTATATTTATCGAATTGTTTTAGATATTGACATGTTTTCCGGGCTGGTTCCCACGTTGGTTATTAGACCTTGACGTTTCGACACTCATGTCGGTGTCTTCCTCAGAAGTAGCTCTGAAACTGAAGTGTCCTAGTCCGCTCGGGTATTTTGCCAATTTGTAACATGGAGAATTATTTAACAAACAACAGGTCTGATAGGACAACCATCTTTGTGTATTTTAGGAAGTCCATAAAGTCTAAGAGGTAAAAGGTTCATACATAAAATGTGTGAAGTATTGCAATTAAAAAATTTTAAGGTTGGTTCTACCTTGTCTAAAAGTTCCTTTAATTTGTTGTTATATTTAATCGTATTGTCACTTTCAGTCATTACAATATCTCTATTTTCCAATAAATTTAAAGTTTCTAAATTTTTTTACTGTGTCAATCGATTTATAAAAGTTTCTTTTTGTTTTGATCTTTGTTGTACTGACGATGACTACCTGTTAGTCGAAAGCGCTTTACAATAAAAGAATTGAGTAAATACACTTGAAGAATTATTATCTTAAAGAAGAATTCATTAATTATTATTCCACTTTAAAAGCATGGATCAGTTTTCAATTTTTAATATTTTAAGTTTTTAAGTTTTTCAATTTGGAGGTGCTACTCCAAATACTTCTTAATGCAAGGTGAACAAATGAAACGAATGGCATGAAAAAACATCAAAAATAAAAATTTGACCTGCCAACCTCTTACACTAACAACAATTACACCGGATTCTTGGACAAATCTAAGCACGCAGACCCGGAAATCGTTCGGGACGGATTCAATTCGAAACTGGCACAATTTCCTATTCACATACAATCCCGTGCAACCGCAGCTCGATGTGTCTCCGTAATTTGAAGAACGTCAGTCGTCACCAGTGTGTTACGCCAGGAAAGTTTGACCCACTTGGGGTGAGCCGCACACTAATGATCCTCTGAAGTCCCGGATTTAGTCCTGTCCCGCTTAATTACTGGGAATTTACGCGGTCTTGAAGGGTGCGAGGCGCAGCTAGTGTAGCGTGCATCTGTGCAACGGGCAGATAATTTTTGTTTGTACACTCTGATCACAATCAATCAGTTTATTGATGTCTTTGTATTTGATAATTCAAAGTTGCATCCCCTATAAAAATGTGTTTTAAATTATGAGGTCGTTTTTGTCTTTTGTTTACATAATACTTGGTATTTAGGTCCATTTGACTAAATTGGTTATTTCTGTACCAWGAATTTAAAAAATCCTGATCATAGCGTTTTTCCTAGTACACTCAAGGGCTAATTTAACCACCAATAAACGTCAAGTATATAAGAAATGCAGCAAGAAATCATATTTTGAAATTCCGTGTGATATAATCACATTACAGCCGTGAGCGTGATTTGGAAATCATTTGAATTTTTCCGAATGTAATCTCTTTATAGAGAAGCGTACCTTGAAGGCAGAATCCTTCTAAAAGATACAGATAAAGAATGGATGTACTCGGATATTTTTTATATATTTTATTTTTATTTACTTTTGGGCATCGAAACAATAGATTTCAAGTCCCTTTATGAAAGCCCTAGTGCTCCAAGGTGTGCCAAAAAAGTATGTTGAGCAAGACTTTCTTGTCTCCAAAGTTGTTCATCTTCAGATTCGAAGAACTGATCCCGGAAAACTTCTACAAGGTCAACTTCTACGATGACTTTGAAGAAGTATTTTTCAACAGAAGCACTAGGCAATGGGGTAGTTTTACAGAAGAGGTTCTGGAGGTCAGAGATGGTCAAAAACCAATGTCCATAGAGAAGTTCACCTTTAAAACTTTTTTACCTGGGTTCCGAAAACTTTCCACCTTTTTTATAATACCGTAAACATGTCATACTTCTCTTAAATGTGAAATGCCATCCTTCTAAACTGAACTTCTGTTGAACATAAATAATGAAATATTTAACAAAAAAAACCAATGTTAGCTAACACAAGATGTAGCTAACCAGATAATTGGAAAACGGAAAACTGGATTTCTCAGCCGTTTCTCACAATTTTATAAGCCAACTATATATATATTCCGAAAAAAAAATAGCACATCCGAATCTGTCAAAGCTACCTATGGTGCTATTTAAAAAGAACTTAACTTCGTGTCATATCTCAGAAACAAATAGATTTCTTGTTAGTTTATCTAATTTGTCAAATTCAAAGTAGTTTGTATAAAAAAATGCCTTTACACTTTTTGCGTATCTTTTCAAATAATGATATTATTCAACTTTTTTTTAATTCTAATTACGCAACAAAGCCTTCTCTAATTACAAAAAATATTCACGCAATTTAAACTGCTCCAAGGAGACTGTAAATAGTAAATGGATTTATTACAAGCAGTTAAGAAATATGGTTACAGCTTCAATCAGACGTGAAAAGAAAGCCTATATTGAGTATGAATTGCGGTGCACAAGAAGCTCGAAGCTTTGGTGGAATACTGTAAACAAACTGAATATTCACAACAATACCAAACGCACAATTCCGGATCACTTTCAAGATCCTGATCAATTTGATTATCACTTTGTTAACTCTGTTCCAGATACAACAGTGAGTGCAGCAGATGTAGCTTTTTATAATAGTAACTTGCATCCCAGTATCAGCAGCACTTTGCGATTTCACGAAGTTTCTTCGGATGATGTACGGGAAATAATACTTCATATGAAGTCTAACGCGGCGGATAGTGACGGGTTTACACGTGACATGTTGATTATGTGCCTGCCGTTTTGCCTAAATGCATTAACGCATATTGTAAATTATTCGTTAAGTAACAGTACGTTTCCTTCTGCATGGAAATCAGCAATTGTATTTCCACTACCCAAATCAGATTCGCCGAATTCGCTTAGCGAGTTTAGACCTATTAGCCTGTTACCTTTGTGTTCCAAACTTCTTGAAAAGGTGGTTTACAAGCAATTAATCATTCACATTAAGCACAATGGGCTAATACCTGATCGTCAGTCAGGATTTCGCTGTGGTCATACTACAATTACTACTTTGTTAGATGTAACTGACGATTACTTGCGCGCCATAGACAAGAAAGTATTTCTTGATTACACTAAAGCCTTTGATTGTTTAAATCGTGAAATGTTATTAGCCAAATTAAAATTTCTGGGCATTAGTGATGACACTCTTCGTTGGTTTTGGGACTACTTATCCGAAAGGAATCAAATGGTAAAACTTGATACTAATAATATTTCACAGCCTGTTGCTTTGGATTTCGGTGTGCCGCAGGGATCAATTTTGGGGCCTATCCTTTTCGTGTTGTATATGTGGGGTTTTGAAAATGTGGTATATAATTGTAAATTACACTGTTATGCGGATGACAGCCAAATATATCTGTCGTATAAGCCTATCTCAATTGTTCAGGCGATTAATACTATTAATGAAGATTTGAATAGAATCGAAATGTGGTCGAAGAATCAAGGTTTATTGCTTAACGCAAGAAAAACTTTCTCTGTTACTTTTAAGTCAAAAAAAATCGCATTTTCTGAAGACCTAGTACAATTGCGATTGGGAGGTGGTGTTATCCAAAACGTTTAGTTAGTTAAAAATTTGGATGTTACTTTTGATTCTCTTCTAACTTTTAAAAACCATGTTTCATTAATTTCACAAAGTTCTTTTCTAAAGCTGAAAGCATTATATTGTTTTAAGAACATTCTCTCAACAGAATGTAAAATTAGATTAACGAATTCATTAGTGCTTTCTAAAGTCGAATATGGTAGTTTGACTGGCGCGAATGAATATAGAATTCAAAAAATACAGAATGCATGTATGCGATATTCTACCGGTATATCTAGGCGGGAACACATAACACCCTTTATAAGGCTTCATAAGTGGTTAAGAATGCGAGAAAGATGGATATACCATCTTATGTGATTGGTGCACGCCATTATCTTGTTTAACGAGCCAAAATACTTAAAAGACAAAATAAATTTTCGCGTACAAAGTTACAACACTAACCTGCGGTTTGTTGCTACTACGTTGAACATACCTAAGCGTAATACCGTCCTCTTTCAATCAGCTTTTTCATATGCGTCTGCACATTACTATGGAAATCTGCCTAGAGATCTGCGGTCATTCTCTTATCATATTTTTAAATCAAGGCTGAGGTTGTTGCTCCTTGGTGGTCAAATTCGTATTGATTCTTGATGTTTACTGTTGTATTTCGAATATATAACCTACTTATATTATATTTATTCACTTTTTCTGTGCCTATGACATTATTTTCTTTGCTGAGAAGAAATATATATATTGCATAGTTTTGTATTGCCAAATTGGTTCTGGTTGGCATTAAAAACAGCGCAAGCTGACAGCCCGCCAGATTAAATAAAAACGTTTATTATTATTATTATTATTATAAAATTCTACTTAAAAGTTGTCCAAATAATAAATTTGTAGTATCGAAAAATCAAAATTTTCGAATAATGAATTTGTTAATAGTACATATTTGGAATTTTAGATTCCTACAAACACTGCACCGTTGAGTTTTTATTTTTTAATTTAACAAAACTGGGATTGACAGTGAAGACGAAATAGTTCCGACTTCTAATGTAAAAAAACCTGAATGACGCTTATGAAAAGATGAATGACTTACAATTTTTTATTTTGCATGATAAGGTGTGCATTTTAGAATTACTTTAACATGTAGAAGATAAAATTATAAAAAATAAGTTTGTAAACAAAAATTAATGATTATTTTAAAAACACTATTTGTAGTTAACAATAACTATGCACGTAATTCTGTTCGTATGTTACCGTTATTTTATACATATTTTAAAATTAATTAGTAAACGCTTAAAAAATTAATKTAATTTATTTAATTAATTCTCGTAACCTCTTTACAACGGACGCCTCTACAAAAAGGACAATTTCTTATTCCCCATCGGTGTCCGTTGTGTGTATTAAAATTTACACTTCGAGAAATATGGATCAGTTTTCAATTTCTTATCATTATTACTATTGTTCCAGATAAAGCTCCATCAGAGGCTTCCTTTCGAGGCAAGGAGTTCCTATCCTACGACCTCCGACAGACGGGAGGCGAACCGATAGTCAGCGCCCAGGACTCTGTCACGTTCTATTTCAAGACGCGCCAACCTAACGGCCTACTATTTTACACGGGTAAGTCGAGTAGAAATGAAATTTTAAAGGAATCGCTGCAGCCTTTTGTGTTCAGACGCGATATTGCCCGCTTTTCATCTTCCAGGAGACGGGACAGATTACCTCAACGTCGCCATTAGGGACGGAGCCCTCAGCCTCACGATGGGTTTAGCCAACGGGAAGCAGGAAATGCAGATTAAACCGAACAAAGTGCGCTTCGACGACAACCAGTGGCATAAAGTCAGCGTGCACAGGAGGATACAGGAGGTAATCAAAAATTTTTTAGTTATTTAAATTATCATATCTGCTGAAGTAGGACCGTAGTCAGGTTTTGATCTTAGAGTGGGCAACTGAAATTTTTGGGGGACAAACTTATTTTCATTTTAATTGATATAAATACCTAACCAGGAAGTAGAAGAAACGGTAGTTTTATTAATTAAAAGCGCAACAAAAATTGTATTAAATGTCAGACTTTTTGATAACTTTTAAAACAAGAGAAGCAAAAAATAATAAACTACCAAATACAAACAAAATGTGTATATTGGAATACACGGTCATTCATGAAAAGTGGCCTGTTACAATGTTTAAGTGGATAGTTTTGCAGTCCTTCAAGTTTTTTTGTTTTTTTTTCTCGGAATATGTAGAGCATTCAATGACACCGCTATTAAATACCCATTAAGGCAGTTAAGTGGCTTTGTTGTCATCATGTCAACTCGGAATGTTTTTTGTCTTTAGAACCTCCAAAAGTTGTTTCCTTGCATAACATTCCTCAAAATTTAAGTAATGTTTTAAAAGACTTTTTCAGTCTGAGCAAAATGATAAGACGCATTGACTAATACAATTTGTGGCGTTTTTTTCAAAACAAGGAATAAAAATCAAGAAAACAAACTAAGTGACAATTAATGAAAAATATAACCCGAAAGATCAAGTAATATGTGCGCTTAAGCGGGCTGCCAGCTTTAGTGGAGATGGGCGGGGTATTAACTGATAGTAAAAAACACAAGGGCGCCACGTGATTGAACCGCTAAGCGAATATCCGCCAATCACGAACCGTGGGTGAAAGATGTCAAAAATTCTGTGATCTAACAGGAATATCTCAACAAAAAAAATCCAGCGATTGTTCAACAAATTCTATTCAACAAAAATACAACCCAAGTACTTACATGCATCCAGCGGTGTCCTCGGTATACGTATAACGAGGTATCCACTGAAATATCTGAAAATTAATTACAAAAAGGCTGTTTCGGGTATCGTGACCCGAAACGAATTGAATTTAAAAATTATAACACTATTGAACAATCAAAGCATAACTCTACCGTTGTAATAGAAACAAAACTATAAAGGCAAAACATTAATGCAAAATATTAACGAAACTAGTCAAAAGATTGAAGTTAATGTTAAATAATACTCGATTACTTGACAATTAGAAAGAGATTTGAAAGTACAATATAAAATGAATTGATTTATATACAATGAATGAACGTGAATCTCAACGAAATATTAAAATAACAAGTAGTATACATAGCTTAAGTTCGGGGCGATCTCTTCAGGTCATAAGGAACTGGTGAACATCAAAAGTAAATAGGTGCGATGACGATAGGCTCCCTTAGGCTAAGGCTAACGGCGAACGGCTGTATATGAAATCCCGTGCCCCGCGATATCACCAGAGATTACAGGCCCTTGAAGAAACTCCTCGACAAAGAACGACAGTACCTCAGCGTTGTAAATACTATTCGGCACTATTATAACCGACAATAAAACCCTAGAATATCAGGTTCTTTAGCTAGAGAGCATTTTAAATGAAACTTACAAGTAACCTCAGCTGGTCGAGGGTCAAATCTCAATGCAGAATCGGCGTAGAAAATGTGATTAAACTTCCACACAAACGATCGAGTAGGCTTCCGAATCCCCTAGGTCGGGCAACATTTGCTAACGCACAAAAACCAAACTAACGTGCGAAATTTCAGCAAATATACGCGTAACTAGTCCAAATAATCCCGAAAATCGGTGAGTACACTATAACCACTCAAAATGGAACCTAGCTACGAAGCTTTTACTCGATTGTGAATTATTTCCTAATTAACACGAGAACGTATCGCCGTTTAATGATAGATTTTTCCAGCTGAGAACGCGATTCTTATCAAGATACAAAAAAGAATGGAGCAAGAAACTCTCGAGCAGGACCGGTCGAGGTAAACCATGAAATACGCGAAGCAACGACCTGTTCTATTAAACCAATACATATACCAATGAATGATTGAATAAATGTAAAAAAGGACTAAATATAAGTTTTTCTAAATTATAGCGTTACAAATTACTGCACTGGCCGGAAGCTTCAGTCGTCATACTTTCATGATATTCTACTTTTGCCAGCAGTTAATTTTTAGCTCCGTTTTAATTTTCTTGTGTAATTCTTAATTATTGTCAATACAAAATTATTTTTGTATGCCTCATAAATCATATGTGGTATAAAATTAGCGTGATCATTTTCGAAAACCCTCGACGAACCAACATCTTTTTGCACTTTTCTGTCGTGAATTTCATTTAAACACTGCCAAAATTGGTGGAGGCGCCGGCGATGGTTTCACTTATTAATGTATATGAAATAAAATTTATATTACTGAAGCGATTTCTCTTAGTATTAGGTGGTGACAGGCATTAGATTTTGAGTCCTTTTTCTTTATGACACTTTTATATCTGTTTACACATTTATTAGCAGAACAGCTTTATACATTTTTATCGTCTTTATTTGTTAAGACCTCGAAGAATGTCTTGTAGTTCTTGATATGATCATCCTCTCTTATTTAGAGTTATAGAGTGATCTTTACTTAATTAGACTCCATCAGTACTGAAGAATAAAAGCTTGTACAAAGTTTAATATTGACAGAATCAGTTACAGAGACGAACAAAATGTGGCTTCGCTCGATACGAGGTGCCAAAAACATATAATTGTAAGACAAAAAAAGGGTTCACATTAAATTTCTTTTTATTCTTAACAATATCAGCGTGAAACAGTACAACAAGGCAATTTTAATAAATGTGGTGACGCTGTAACCGTCAACGTTCAGTTCCCACCCACTCAAACGATTTCGAAAGAAGACTTAATCAAATTTGTTAGTTAAATTAGTTTCCATTTCGGTTGTGCCTCCTCCGGGGAGATTTGAGTTGGGGTGAAACGTGAATTAATTAAATTTCGATGGCTCTGTAAGATTGCTTTCTCGAAAACTGCTAAATGAGGAATTTCGAATATTGGGGTGTATAAAGCGTTCGCCGTTGTGACTCAAGGGAGTGATAATAAAACGAAACTATGTAACCGATGTATATAGATATATAAAGGAGGGGGTACTGAAATTCTTTTACGTATATACCAGGTGATTTTTTGAAAACTTCACACCTTAAATAACTTTAAATAGAGGAAAAATTTAAAATTTTGCAAAAACAGGTAAACTTTTGTTTGCAGGGGGACAACTTTTGAGATAAGTTTTTAATGGATAGCGCTTACCCTCTTAGAGAGGTAGATACCCCTTCAAAAATTTTAAATGAAACTACCCATCTTACGATACATCATTTAAAAGCATAATACATAAGGAGTCTTGCCATGTAATTAGTTTTACTATTTTTTACCCATTGACGGGGTAGTGGGTCAAAAAGTGCATTGTAGCAGGTGGCTTATAAAATGGTATATTTTGGACTTTTTTTACCAAAATTTATTGTCTTGCAGTTACAATAAAAATTGTCCTTACTTAAGCCTAAAAAAACTTGTTAAAAAATAATTATTACACCTAAGCAAAATGCCAAAAATACTTAAAATTTTCTTTCGACATTACTTGATATTGCAACTCGACAGTTTATACTGAATTGGCTAAATAATTATCTACTTTGAATTTCCAATTTTTTGTTTCAACTTTTTGGCTACTTCTTTGGCACGACCATCTTTTTGTTCACATTCCTTTTTATAAAAATCGCGTGAAATTTTAAAGTGAGAGTCCAAGTCATAATGGTTTATTCAACTGCCGAAGGGGTAGAAATAATTTTTATTTACGGTGCTGAGCATAGCTGTGCTCGTACGTCAGCAAGGGTGTTTAACGAACGGCACCCCGATAAAAATGTTGACGCTAGGTACATTCTCGATCTCGTGCAGAAATTTCAAGACACTGGATCTGTAGTAAACAAAAAAGGGTAGGGAATAGAGTCGTTGATGAAATGGCCCAACTTGAAGTACTTGGTCATTTTGCAATGGATCCAACTAGCTCTTTGCGTAGCATTTCTACAGCCACTGGACTTTCTTATTCATCTGTAAGGAAAGTTACAAAACTGCACAAATTCCATCCCTATAAGATGAAAACTCTCCAGGAACTCGGCGAAGATGACTTCGATAGAAGACTGCAATTTTGCGAAATTATGACAGAAAAGATTATAGTAAATCCAAATCTAATAAAAAATATCTGCTTCAGTGATGAATGCAATTTTTTTTGAATGGCTCTGTAAATAAACTTAACGTCAGGTACTGGAGTGACGAARAKCCTTATATTTTTCGAGAAGGTCATACACAAGTTCCTCAGAAGCTGAACGTCTGGGCTGGAATACKTGGCAACGCAATTGTAGGTCCAATTTTCATTGATGGGACGYTAAATGGGGGAATGTATTTAGAATTACTTGATAACGTTATTGATCCTTTAATCACAGAGCAATTAGAAAACCAACGTGACCCTGAAGGAAATCCAATGTTGGATGAATACGAATTGTTTTACCAACATGATGGAGCCCGACCGCATTACGCCATTAATGTGCGAAATTGGTTAAATCATAGATTTCCTCTTCACTGGATTGGTAGGCGTGGAACAATTGAATGGCCGCCACGATCACCCGATTTGACTGCTTTAGATTTCTTTCTATGGGGTCATTTAAAATCTGTGGTTTACAGAACACAACCTACTAGCCTGGACGATCTGCGAGAAAGAATTATTAACGAGTGCAGGAGGATTCCACCTGAAACTTTCCGAAAAGTGCAGCAGGAGTTCGAGAACCGTCTGTATTATTGTATGGAAAAAGGTGGTGCACATTTTGAGAATCTATTGTAAGGTTTGAATTTCTATGGTTTTGTTCACACTGTTTTTGGAGTTACAAATAAATAATTTTTCTTTTTCGTGGACATGGACTTCCTAAAAAATTACATGATAAATACTTTAATGTTAATAATAATGTTAAAAGAAAATTTTCAGTATTCTGGGAGTTCTTTTTAAGTGTCATATTTTTTACAAGTTGTTTGTTTAAATTTTGGGTTCTCGTAAGGACAAATTTTATTTCCGCTCTAAAATAAAATACATTTTTTGAAAAGAGTTCAAAATATTCAATTTAATAAGCAACCTGTTTAGTAGGCACTATTAATCTATTACCCCGTCAATAAGATAAACGTGGTAAAACTAATTACATGGCCAGACTCTTTGTGAAATAAGCTTTCAAATGATGTATCACAAGATGGATAGTTCCATTTAAAATTTTTAAAGGGGTGTCTACCCTGCTCAGAGAGTAAGCGCTATCCATTAAAAACTTATCTCAAAAGTTGTCCCCCTGCAAACAAAAGTTTACCTGTTTTTGCAAATTTTTAAATTTTTGCTATATTTAAAGTTATTTAAGGTGTGAAGTTTTCAAAAAATCACCCTGTATATTTGTTTGAGCTCTCTACTAACCTTTATAAAATTAATAATGGAGAATTTTTGATTATGTCAGATTATATCATACGTACAGGGTGTCACAACGAGTTCTCAAGTACGTTTCTAATGGCAGCCTAAAACAGCTCTTTGATGCTAACTTTGGTATTTATAATAAGTATTGTAGCACGCCCTGCATATGTTTGCATTTTTAGATTCATGTAAAATTTTAGATTGATTCTGTATAACATATGATATACCTAAAATTAACAATTTCCAAGATACGGTAGCTTTATCAAAATTCTTGACATCTGCTTTACCAGACAACAAGAAAATTCGAATGGAAACAATTGTTACTAATAACATTAACGATCATGGTCCAATTTAGATTTCTTTTAACTCATATTTTAAAAATTGTGTCACATATCAGGACAGTCAAAACAAAAAAAAATAAATTGCCGTTCTTTCTTCATGTTATTTTTTATGTAAATATATTTTTTATTCTACACTAACTTACTAAATTAATAATTGTGAATTTTGAATTATGTCAAATTATAACATAGCATTCGACTCCTGTATGGGTTTGGACGCATCTTCTAAATTTGGTGCCTAAAATTCAGTTTTGCGTAAATACCCTATTATATAAATCGGTTAATAACACTAAGAAACGTCCTTGTGTTCGTGTTCTGCCACAATAATCATTGGTATTAATTGAGTAATGGTCAAATAAAGGTTGAGAGAACTCATTTATACTAAGTAACCGATTGTGTAAAAGCGTAAACAAAATTGCAGCATTGTGCGAGACGAGTGCTCTAGACGATCCTGGTGAGATATAGCAGCAAGATATATGTAGCCATAGAAACACTACACAGTACACAAAGTGATAAATGATGTAGTGAGCTAAACCTATCAGACATAGCACTTAAACCTTCAACGCTTCAAAAATCAATACGGACAGAAAAATGTGAAACCAAACAACTGCATTTGATCATGCCTGCCTTCCTTTCTAACACTTGCGCTTCTTGTTTCAGATTTCTGCTATGACCAGCTTTTGTAGGGTAAGTAAATTACATGCCTGCTTAGAAAATTATCAAACCTGCCAGTACATCCATAAATTTTATCGCGCACGTATCGATATTATGTACGTACGTGGACATAAATATGAGATATTTCCTTCTGCTTTAATGCGTATTGACATGTAAAATTACACACATAAATTTCATGGCAATCGCTTTATGGAAACACCTGCAACTAAAGGCAACGCGTTAAGCTAATGCTTTATGAGGTATGTATAGAGAAAGGAGTAATGATGGAAATTCACCGTGAATGTATCTTGCAGGATAATAATATTCGGTGGATATTCGAAATTATTTGTTGTGCTGTCAGGGCTTTTAATTAATTATGGGCACTGGCAGCTATAGTCGAGAATTCGTTTTAACAGTTAGTCTTGTAAAGTGAAAAATGGCTTCAGTGACTTCATGGACTAAAATTTATTCAAACTCAGCTTTTTATCAGGATATTTAAAACCAATGTTTATATTTTGGTAATTTCGAGATTTATAGAGGAAGGAATAACAAAACAAAACACTAAAACTTATTAACATTAATAAGAATATACATATAACAGTAATGGAGTTATTAATTTTACTGAATAGGAGCTCTCCCATTTTCATTCGAAATATGTTTGTTATCCTAATCATTCTTTTCTTATATTAAAGAAAAAAAATATGGTATGCCACAATAATTTATACTGTTGTTCCATTGTACACTAAAAACCTTGAACAACCTTTGCTAAACTTTGGGTTTCATAATCATAACAAAAATTGATAACTGATCCATATTTCTCCAAGTGGAATTATTATAATTAATTATTTGGAAATTTTAGAAATTTATAACATTATCAGCTAACAAAATTTTACTATTCTAAACCATCTTTGTAATTTCAATTATTTAATTATTTATTTGATCTAAATTAATATAATATTACCTTTATGTTTCTGTTATGTAGGTTGCTCTATTTCTACATTTGTACTACTACTATTTGTTCCTTTTTGCCTTATTTATGAATAAAGTGGACTACACTTCAAGTTTACCTATATTTCTCTTAAAGAAGAATTAATAATCATAACAATTTTGTGTCTAATATGAAACGCCGCTAAATCTGCGTATAACATTAATTCTAATTAAAAATGATACTTAAATGCCCAAATTTACTTCTAAAATGGGGTTTGTTCGAAGGGGTAACCACTGGTAGAAATAGTGTTCCAGATGTCATATTGCATTTGATTTCAAAGATTCCATTGAATTTATCGATTTTTAAAACAAACAATTTATTTAATATATTCAGAAGGGGCATAACAAAAAACGAATAACAATATACTTTAACCATTTTGGTACAGTAAGTGGGTAATGAAAAGTATATACCATATTAGTTAATAAAAATGTCAAACCAATAAAAAAATCATTTCGCAAATGCAAATGTATATTTTTATTTATCAAACATGATATAGTTTATACCAAACATTAAAAACAAATAATACAATTTTGTAAGACATTCAAAAGCTTCCTCGAGTATTCGTAGGCCACCACAGTTCAAAATAGGTTTAGAAGTTGTACACTTGTAAGTACGGATATCTATATAAAAATAATTCCTCCTTTATCCCATTCGTACAATAGGCTTTGCGTTTGGATCCACAATAGCAAAAGCTTTTGTGAACTCTCCTTTGAACTTTTTCCTGTTAAATAGTAGAAGCTAAGAATGAAATCCAAGACAGCCGACTCTGTTTCATTTTTTAATAAAAAAAACTCCATTCACTAATGGAAATTTTGTAACATGTTCTGTGTGGTTGCATAGTAGTTATTTTATTCAGAACTGCTAAATTCATTTGTATTTGTGATGAACGATCTTCATTTGCAGCTTCTCACTGATGTCTCCGTTTTCTAAATCATTTACTAATGGTACAGAACATTTGTAATTATAATCTTTAAGTTTAGGGAGTGCGAGAGCTATGACATCCGAGATGTTATTATTCATGGATTTTATATTTTCTATATATAGTTTCTTTATTGTTTATTATACAACTTTTTAATATATGAGTTGTTTTATTCGATATTCTTGGCAATACAACATCTAGTAGCTTACACATGGATACGTCACTTTGCAAATCAACTCCTTTAAGCTTTTGAATAATGCTAAGCAAACTGCTGTTTGTTACCGTTCAATAAGTCCTAGACAAATTGACTACTATACAGGATGTTTCGCGAATGACAATGACTCTGACGAAATTAAAGATGCAACCTAAAATACATTTGCGGAGGTAACATTGATAATTATTATTCATCGTCTTGAAAATTGAGAGCTGTATAAATTCGTAAATTTTGACATAAACTTCAATCATTTGCTTTAAGTAAATTCGGTATTGTAAAACAAATTTTACTTTTGAAAAATGTTTATTCAACAACATTAATGTAATAAATGCTCAAAATGTCACCCTCCGCTGTTTTCACAAGCTTGAATTCGTGTCCAAAACTATCTTTTAACATGCATTAACATTTCTGGAGTGATGGATCTACATGCATCACGTATTTTATTTTCTAAATGTTCTACACTTTCAATTGGTGTTTGGTATACTTGCTCTTTTACCATTCCCCACAGAAAAAAAATCCAAAGGAGTAAGATCCGAGCTTCTTGGTGGCCAAGGATTAATTGAACCTCTTCCTATCCATCGGTTAGGCAAAGCCAAATCAAGAAGATTTCGCACTATTCTATGATAATGCGCAGGTGCCCTATCTTGTTGGAACCATAGATCTTGTCTTACTTGTAAATTTACATTTTGGAGAAGGACCGGTAAAATTTGGTTAAGTATTGCCGTTTAAACTATCGCGAAATTTGATTCCCCAATATTCCGCACCAGACATTCGTCGAGTAGATAGTTTGAAAATGTCCTCGAATCCAACGTGGATTTTCTTGCGCATAATAATGGATGTTATGTCTGTTAACTCCACCATTATTAGAAAATCTTGCTTCATCTGAGAAGCGAATGTTGTCATAAAATCTCACATTCAAATTTTGGTGTTCTTTTAGGATAATCTGTCTCCTTTCAGGCCTAAACCAATTGCAAGTGGTACGGATGAAATTGATTGCCTTTAATTATTCGGTGTACTGAAGACAGACCAATACCGGTTGTTCTTGAGACTACCCTTTGACTAATATGAGGATTTTCGTCAATCATTTCCAATACTCTAATTTCATTGTCAGAGCCGGATTGTATCGGCAGGAGCTCTTCTATTTGGAAAACGTTGTCTGTATAAACGGGCAGCAACGGAAGCATTTTTCTTGTATTTACAATAAATCAAAATCGTATCTGTTTTTTCATCATTTGAATACATTTTGACTTTTAATAAATAGAGTGACAGGAACCATAGCGCATAGCCGTCATGGATTCCCAATTTATTTTTAAAATAATATCATTATGTAAAATAACCACATTGGCTATGAGAATGTATTTTGTGTTGCATTTTTAATTTCGTCAGGGTCATTATCATTCTTGAAACATCCTATGTAATGCTTGCAGAAACAGATGGTTCATTTATTATCAACAGTTGTTAAGATTTTGATCATTCTAGGAAATTCCAAACTAGATTATCTATTTCTGTCAGCATCATACACATAAAGAAATAAAACCTATGACTGTGATGCAACCGTATTATTGTACATGGCACGAAATTTGCATTGGGGAATGAGTTTATTCAAAAATAAAACAGAAACAATTCTTTAGCGTTTTATTCTTAGATTCTCACGTTTAACAGGGCAATGTTTACAAAGCTTTTGCTATTGTGGATCCAAATGCAAAGGCTATCTATAGGTGTTTTCTGCACATGGTACGAATGGGATGAAACTGGATTTCACAGAATGATTTAGCTGGATTACATGGCGGTCATTCCACAGATTTCATTGGTGTTTACCCCCTCGGGTTTTTTAACTGTGACAGATGCTAAAATGAAACTTTTATATATATATTCATACGTAAATGATATCATCATTATGTTTATTTTGCTCTATTCGAAGGCATCGCACTATTTTTATGTTCGAAAATGCATCACAGAATAATATGCATGCTGTTTTTGTCGTCAGCCAATGGAAATATACAAAAACAGAAATTATATGCGGTAACTACAGTCATTCTGTATGGTGCAGAAATCTTTATATCAGATGTTTTTTTGCGTCTCCATTCCAGTTTCTAGAAAAAAAGGAAATATTATGATTCCATAAATATAGCATGACGGCATCTTATCATATTTTAGTTTTCCAGATATCAGTGAAATACTACGACAAAAGGATTATTGCATTTAATTTCGTTCTGTAATTTCAAAATTTGTGATGCAATTTTAAAATGTTGTGTACTAGAGATTCAAAATTTCACTCATTTTAAGGCTATGCTAAAAAAGTCGGATCGGCAAGAATAACTTGATTCGTGCATATTTAGCATATAAAACCGGCGCCTCCACCAAAATTGACAGTTTCCTATTGAATCGTCGTTTGATGGAAATTCATTCGTATAGTGAAAAACTTCCTTTTGTATTGTTTTAATATTGAAATTTAGCACTTTAAACTATTCAAAGAGTATAGGATGTGGTTTCTCACGTCATTAATAATGATTACTCTTATAAATTTGGTGGTTGTCTACCCAAGCGAATTATTCAAAGTAAACCACTTATTCCTCTTACCTGCCCAATTAAACGGCAAACAGTCGCAAATTTAACATGATCATTCACTCAGATTTGCTGTTCTCCCCAGCGATTGTTGCCATCGCAACATGTATAGCTCGGGGCCGCCAAAACAAAGGAGAAATCCTCCTCGATCCCGAGGGAATTACATTTCTACCTCAGATAAACAAAAGAATGTATAAGCGCATTACGCGTGCACGCTCTATATACCAAACAATTATGATACATGCAATCCGATTACAAATAAATTTCCTGGCTTCAGTGGAGGGGCCGCTTCGACGTTTCCCGAGTTTCCTGCCGGCTTTCCAGAACTACCGTCTGAAATTTTAATTAACAATGGAGCCGGGCGTATTATTTTGAAAACTTTTTGCCCCACGGGTCGAGTTTTAAGTACAGGTGCAGCCTGGTAATTCCCCCGGTTCTCGTTTGTTCGTAAGTTTGGCGGCACGTTGAAATCGTTACAGAGAATGGTTTGAAAAAAAGTCCGGGATTATATTTTAATAGGCACAGTACGAGGGAAATAAGTCGCTTTAGGGTAGTTAACGGGGGAAACGTTTAATAACAAGCGATGCGGTGAGAGCCAACAAACTAGTAAACAATTCTACTTTCGACTCTTTATTTTGTAGAAAGGATGATTCCGCGGTAATTACTAGAGCTAAAAATATCGTTTTCTTTATCAAATTTTTAAAGAAATCTCATTTCAGTCTTTACAAATGAGTGCTTTTTGCCACACCACCTAATTCACAAATTGTTGTCCTCGAATAAGTTCATTAATTTAGCGATTACATGTGGCCAATCAAATACAAAATTTTCGACTGATGATGAGATCTATCAATGCAATATATCCGAGGATACGTTTGATACAACTGGCCGTTTATTATGAATTAATTTTAGAAAAAAGATAGTTCCACACTCGCTGGAAAAATATCTTAACAATATTGATTATTTGACTTTCAAATTATTACGAGGCCGTTCAAAAGTTGATTACCGAAAATATATACAATCCGTAGAAAATAGCATTCAATCTAATTCAAAATGCATTTGACAATTTATTCGGAAAAACCTTCCACCGTTTTTCCAAATAACATCAAATATAATATTTATGAGGCAAACAATGTGCAAGCTATTTGTGAAACATTTGCCAATTATTTTTCTTCTGTTTTTGAGTTATCGTCTAACACTACTTCGAATACGATTGATACAAATAATTCAGCTTCTTACTTTGATCAATATTACATTTCTCAGAACGATAGTCAATACAAGCTAGATAAACTTGCCAATAAAGGGGCGGCCCGGACGAAATACCTGCGTGTTTTATCTTTAACTGCAAAAACTCTCTGATTAAACCACTACATATAATATTTAATAAATCATTAAAAGAGGGTTGTTTTCCTTCTATTTGGAATACTGCCTTTATCATACCCGTTTTTAAATCTGGAAATACTCATCTTGTTGAAAATTATAGACCGATCTCTAAACTATGTATTTTTGGAAAACTATTCTAAAGTATAATATTTGATTGCTTATTTTTTTATATTAAACGTCGAATATCTATTACAAAATTTAAATAACAGATGCCAGGTTGATTCAGTGTATACCGATTTCAGCAAAGCTTTCGGCAAAGTTGACCATTGTATTCTATTACAAAAGCTTGCTGGTATCGGGGTGCACGTCCATCTCTTGGGCTGGTTTGAGTCTTACATTCGAGATCGAAGTCAAATAGTCTCACTCGGAACTACCACATCCGAAGCTGCATTAGTAACATCTGGTGTGCCGCAAGGATCACATCTGGGGCCTTTATTGTTCAATATATACATTAATGATATCTCTAAATGCTTTCAGTTCTCAAAATATATAATGAACGCCGATGATTTTCAAATCTATCACAGCATTACTTGTCAGGATAATAGAATAAAATTTCAAAATGATCTAAATAATCTCTCACAATATTGCAGCGATAACAATTTACATTTAAACCTCAAAAAGTGCAATCACATTACCTTTGCTAGAAACAATATTATAATACCAACAGCATTTTCCCTATCGAGCAGCGTCCTGCAAACTGTTAAGCAAGTGCGTGACTTGGGTGTTATTTTTGACTCGAAATTACTTTTTGACCAGCGCATTAACAGTATTACGATAAAAGCTAATAGAATGTTGAGTTTTCTTTGTCGGAGTTGTCAGGCGTTTATAAATCCTAACAGAATACGAAACCTTTATATTGCTTATGTCGTCAGTTTGCTAAACTACTGTTTGGTAATTTGGAATCCCTGCTATAATACCTATATTGAACAAATTGAAAATGTTCAGAAAGAGTTTGTAAGGTTTGATAACAAAAAATACTTTTCCACAGATGTTGAACGGCGCCATATTTATTGCAAATTAAATATATTGCAGCTTGAAAGTGTAAGGAAAACTAAAGCTATTATTGACAGTATTAAACTTATAGTTCCCCCATACCTAATTTGCCATATGAATTTATTTCAAATCGATAGATCTAACATAACATAGAGTTAAAACTACTTACTATGAACTTTCACACTTACTTGATATAGACATTTTTTTGGCAGTAATCTCAAATTCCGAAAGAAAGTTTACCAATACTTCTATTCTACATTCTAATGCTAATCAGTTGAAGTTTTTATTGTGCATGCTACTCTTTTCTCTTTTGGTTTTTATTCATTCTTGGGTGGTTTGTAAACTTTATTTAATATTTAATTGTAATAATCAACTATATAATAGTATTAATTTTATTACTTAATTATTGGGTCGGTATGTTTTTGGGCCTGTTGTACCGTTATGTAAAGTGCCTTTCTCATAGTATTATAACTGGCACCACTATTACTAAACAAATTTATTAACAATAACTGCAGTCGTTCAGTCTAGCTTTTATGTCCTTTATTTCCCTGTAGCGAAGACGAACATTCTATTGTAACCAACAAAAAAGTAATGCTGAAAAAATAGTATTAATTCTTGCACAATATCTTTGTAGTTTTATATACTTGCTTTTAATATAGTCCATAGCATCTTGGGTAGATAACTCATGATGTGGTTTTTATCATTCAGGTTCAACATATAGGAAATAGGTAGAGTGTAGGTACAGGAATATAATATTTTAAGCAGAGCTCGTAAATGCCTTATTGTGTGACTTTCTTCTTGAAGGTAGTGTACATTGCATGTATATGGTAATTAATCACTTATTGAAACTGATCCAATTTTAAATAATATATAAACTTCTGATGTCATAGGTAAAAAAGGCTGTACATGCAGTTTCTTGAATGCCATCCTGATAACTTACAGGTTACAACTCATTTTGGTTTGAAGGCTTGCGTGGTTGTTGTCGATGAGATGTTGTTTTCCAGGCTGGTCTGAACCAGCCCGGAAAACAACTCATAATAATAGTTTTGTCACTGTTTATGATAATTTATTTGTCATTTGAGAGAAACAACAATCTGAGAAAAGAGCAAGAACAAGTCGACCTGGGTGACAACGAACCTGGCGCCATCT
This sequence comes from Rhyzopertha dominica, assembly GCA_025024175.1. NCBI lineage: Eukaryota > Metazoa > Arthropoda > Insecta > Coleoptera > Bostrichidae > Rhyzopertha > Rhyzopertha dominica. Next base: position 59,831,154 of record QCXZ01000064.1, read on the forward strand.
GAAACGCGCACGCGTTTTGCACCCAGTAGTTAAGCCGAGCTTAAACACCATTATCTACCACCTTGCCCGACTTAAAGACTGGCATGTGTTCTCTTCCAGAAAGAAGGATTATCTTTTAAATCATTTTGTCACTTGTTTGCTTCTCCGTTTAATGTTCCGTTCTATAATTAAATCTTAAAATTTCTGCAAACATACAGCAGACGCCGATTCGAACAAAACGCCTACGCCGATTTGCTTGCCATTCATCCCGGCTAATGCCATTAACTTTTTGGCGGCGGCACGTGCCCTTTTCAGCAGTTTTGTTTTCGTTTCAGCTTTCAGCGGTCGTAGACGGTGTCTACGCGGATCACTCGCACATAGCTGGCAAGTTTACTATGCTGTCGTCGAGCCGCGTCTACGTCGGAGGAAGTTTGAACACGAGGGCGCTTCCAGGGTCCAGGGTACACAATAACTTCGTGGGATGTTTGAGGAAGGTCAGTTGTGTTTGAGCTTTTATATTTTTGTAGGTATGTCTCGGATATATCGATGGTATTTGCTCTTCGACGTGGGTAAATATGCAGCGTTTGAGGATTTAAAATGATAGGATGTTTTAGTTGTTTTATGTTGCTTACCGTCTCTGGTCTCGACTAATTTAGAATTAGAAAAATGATAATTTTTTTTGTTAAAATGCTGATATTTTAGTTTCTGCAGAGAGGTTGAGATTTTTAAAACTGCATTTTTATTCAGGAACGATATCATGTCGTATATTGCTTTCATCATTTTATAGACGTTCTTTATAAAACACAATAATTAAATTATGATCATAATTTTGATAAAAAAAACTTTTTTATCTTGTTCTTACTAATTATAATTTGGACATGCTCATTTCTCATTGCGAATTTGACTTAAATTATCATCCATCTGTATTAATTAGTTTTAAAAAACTAAAAATTCCCAAACTCACCACTAAATTTCTTATATTGAAGGTTTTATGTTCCTACATCTCGAAGTATCCTGTATGGCTTACGTCTGATATAAACCAAATCGTACAACTAAGAAATGCGACCGAAAGAAATAGTTTTATAATAAAATTCCATTCTCTAGTTCCACTAAAAGGCAGTCCTGTATGCCAAACCCAAAAACAGTGGTTAATTTATCTTCCTACCCCCTCTCTCAGTCAGAAAAGCCTTGTGTCAAAGTGGAAAAGTTAAATTGTTCAATCTTTAACTAAACCACAAAATGTACTACCTTTTAATAGATCTGTAATTTTCGATTCGAATAAACCGCGATTAATTCATTACTTTTTCATCTAGGAGAAATGCTAATCAACGTCCGCAAGTCAAAGGAATACTGTTTGAATCAAATTCAGAATACCACAGCTTTGCTTTACCAACCATTAATCAAAGCTAGCGGAAGGAATCCCAGGACGTAATTACCAAACTTTCCAAAACTGTCAGCAAACTTACTAACGCGCATTCAAAGAGCTAAGTCCGCCCTTTTATGACAGAAAAAAGGAATATGTAGTGGAACGAATGAGTTTATATCTCTTACAGTTGAGTCTTTATGCAAGCAAGAAAATATCAACTAAAGCAAAAGAGTTTACTAAATACAGGCATTTTAAAAAATTAAATCAAATTGTTACCTCCCTATTGCTACGAGGTAACAAAACACCAAAAACAAAGAGGAAATGGCGATAACTCATTATTCGAATTACTAAAACAGGGGGCACAAAGAAAAAACCGAAAAAAATAAGGTCCAAGCTTACTATTGCACCGACTAACCCACACGGCAGAGTGGGGTGGGTAAACAAAAATATATTGTAGTTAAAGAGAGCTGCGCCGGATTTCACAATTAAGAAAACGGAAAACTACTTAAGAAAATTCACGTAAGAGACCAGTACAATTTTCGCCAGCTAAAATGTTCATTTATTTAACCAACCTTGATTTATAACAACATACGTACGACACAAATATCAGTGCATGAATACAACTATAGCTATATGTTTATAGTAAATATTGATTGCTAACAACAAATCTACAAAGAGAGAAATATGAAATGCACTTGTGTGGCAAAACAAACCATACACAACCGTGTGAAACGAGATGGTGGTACCCTTGTATAATACTCGGTTTACAATTAAGCTTAATAATGTTCAGCTTTTATTTTGTCTTAACAATATAAAAATAGTAAGGAGAGCAGGCAATTCTTGTTCTTCCTTTTCTATTTAGTTACTATAACTAGAAATAGTTTCTTTCTTTCTTTTCTTTTCTTAAAGTAACATATCTTGTATTACCAGCTTTATTGTTCTTTCTCTTAATTAGGCACCCACAACAACATGCACGGACTTGCCGGATAATTGAGAAAATTCCTAAAGAACCACCGTTTAGGACACCAGCAGCAAATTATAGATTGAATTGGGTATTTGCCATGTATTTATATTTTATTAAATTGTATATTAATAGGTAACATCTGATGCACAAAACAGCTGTGACAGCTTATAAATTCGAAAAAATGGATCGTAAGGTGTATTTTTAATATTAAGCTTGTGAATATTTAATGGGACCGCCAAAACGCGAACATATTGGCCGTGAGGTCAGGTGTCTTATAAATGACCGCTTGTTTACATCTGGGGTCAGCGCGTCACGCGTCTGCCTCAGCCCGTCAATTTATCAGTTTGTTGTTTGCGTTCATTTTGTGACAAGCGAATAAAATGCGCCAAGAAAAAGTAAAATACTTATGAGTTATGACTTCAGAAGGCATGTTCATTGTTATGGAATTTGTGTACAGCGACGAGCGATTCAACGCGGCGGAGATGAGGAACGTAAAAGCAAAAGCAACAACATTATTTTATCAAATTAACGTAGCATTGATAATTTGATCACAGTGGGTTGTTGGAAACATACTATTTGTAAACATAAAAATGTAATAATCAAAAATGTACCCTAAACTTGACATTTATTTTAGAGGTGAGAATAAATATAAATTGCCATTTATTTTCGGGACTCTTGCGGCTCGCTTTGGGTCTGGCTAACAGTCGAATATATGAGGAACAACCTCGTTTTTTATTATAACATTTCCCTCTATCAAGTTAAAACGCATACAATTTATCATATCCTCTTCAAGCTATAACAAAATGGAAACTGAATGGTAAACACTTATAACCCCAAGAAGAAAAATAATACAACTCACAGTAAGAATTAAGATGATCTTCACAACAGAAAAACAAACTTTGCGATTTCGGCATATCACGTCTAGGGGCCTTAAACAACTTTTTCATACTTTGATAATCTCGAGGAACGGTTACAAAAATTTTGTTAGCTGTACTGACTGAAGTACTTTTATAACCATGTACAAAACAACACTTGTTTTGTTTTCCATACATAATAGATGCTTGTGAAACTACACGTATCACTTTTTGGTGCGACCTCTTACACCGTCCTTTCAATAAACCCCACACAAAAGCTTTTCTAATACAAGAATGATACCACACCATTAAACAGCACGCTCCTCGGTAATGTTTACATGACACTTGACGTCACGAGTTGAATAACCTTGGATAGAAGCTTTTTGGCGGTGACTCTTAAGATTCGAATTTCAGACCTGAAATTCTCTACCTACAAATATTTTTTTTGTGTTTTTTAACATGGCGTACGATATATATGCACTTCAAGATTCTTTTTACGTAATTTTCAAAAAAGTGATAATACCCAATTGTGGTAACTCTCAATGACGAGGGTGATGGCCGCTAAGGCGGGGCTTCCTGATGTGATCCAAATCTCCACAAGACGTAAACTTCGGGTTGTAAAACACGTTTCCAATAGAATGAATCCTATTGCAAAATAATGGGAACCAACCCAGATCACAAACCCAAGGAAAAAAAGGCCTAAAAATTTACAATACTGAGCAACAAAATCTATCTTTTATTAATCATTTTCTTACCAGATTGTAATTGTCTTCAGTTAAGCTTAGAATTTGAGAGCAGCAAAAATTATTTTAGCTACCAAACCAGCTAACGATATGACCGACCAAAAAAATAAGAAACACAATGAAAACGAAATCGGAATTTTCCTTCACGATATGCACTTACCCAGATAAGGAATTCAACCAACAGTGGGTTACAAGAACCAAAGACAAGTAAACTCGAAATTTGCCATAAAACGTCAAATTCTCCGAAAATCAAGCAAAGGACGAAAGTGGCTAACAAATCAATTCAATTACTCCAAAATCGCCAAAGGAGAACGTTAAGGCAGTATTTCTAGACGAATCCGCAAAATATTGCGATATCTGCTCGCACCAGCAGCAGAAAACATACTGGATCCAAGGATCCGCAAATAGGGAAATATATAATAATATCGGCATCAAAGTACCACCAAAGTATCGTATAAAAAAGTATCGATGCTCAAAATACTTTGTGTCGATTCAAAAGTAACCATTCTTTACTACTATCGAAGTATCCTTCACTTCTCTACGCATCTATATTTTTAGTTTTCGAGATATCATTAAAAACTGCGCAAAGATGATTCATCAATTAGGTAGCTTGGAAACAAGCTGATTGATTGAACGTATGTGCTTTGTCTCACTTGATTTATCAGATAACTCTGACGATCGTTTCGACCTAGAACGGTCATTGTCAAAGAGATAACAGCGTTATATTAAACTCAGATGTGCAGAATTTTGTTTGTATACCCTTTTTTTACAGGGGTTGTAAAATCTCTCGCCTGGGTTTGAAGGTAGACTTTATAATTTCGGCAATATCAAAGGCGTACTGGACGTGGGAATTTCTATTTGTGTATTTGCCAAATGTTTTTTCTGATGCTGAGCTTTTGTAATTTCCAAAAGTTCTAAAAGGTTCAGTTTTTTACCTTTCCTTTCGCAATGCAAAATTTTGACGTCGTTTTCATCTAAGTGATGGTTATTTCTTATGCAATGGTCAGCAAAACCTGTTGTGCTTTTGTTTGAATTTATATGCGAAACGTGTTCTTTAATTCTGTTTTTAATAGCTCTACCTGATTGTCCTTTGTATATCATATCACATTGCGTGCATTTTATTTGGTAAATGCCGTTTTTGTTCAATTTATTGGATTTTGGCTTATTGTTAACTAGAAGACCTCCCAAATTGCACTTATTAACCTCTATTGCTTTTATTCCGAGTCTATTAAGCCTATTTTTAACACAAACACTAACTCCTTTGACATAATTTACTGCGGCAAAAATATGCTCCTTTTCATTGATGTTAGCATTGTACAGCATTCTTTGTATTCTAATTTTATTTTGCTTTTTAAGTATTTGGTCCACAATTTTTGTGTCGTATCTGTTGTTAAAGGCTATTTGTTTAATTGTCGTCAATTCTTTTTCGAAACTTTCTTTTCTAAGTGGTATATTTATTAGTCTGTTTATTAAACTATAAAACACGGAATGCTTAATCTGTAACGATTGATTTGAAGAAGCCGGGATTGCAACATCTGACTGTGTTGGTTTTCTATAAATTTCAAAGTCTATTTTACTATTTTTTACCGACATTGATAAGTCCAGAAAATGAAGAACTCCATCCTTTTCTTTTTCTAGGGTAAATTGAATCTCTTTATTTATTGTATTTAAGAATTTTAAGAATACATCCAACTGCCTGTCAGTTGCTGTCCAAATACAAAAAATATCATCAACATTTCTAGTCCAGAATAATACATTTTTAATAATTTCATTTTTCTTTGCAAAAAGCTTTTCTTCGAAATTTGAAATGAAAATTTCTGCCAAAACTGGAGATAAAGGTGAACCCATTGGTAGTCCCTCGTCTTGTTTGTAGAATGTGTCATTGAACGTAAAATAACTTTGATCTATGCAAATTTCCACAATATTCAATAGTTTGACAGGTGGCAGCTCTCTATTTTATTTTTGAGGATTGTTAGAAGTTCATTTAGGTGGATAGAAGTGAAAAGATTAGACACATCGAAGGAGACAAGAATAGCGTTATTTGGTATTAATAATTCTTTTACCTTGTTCGCGAAACCTGCGGAATTCTTCACGCTGTATTTGGACTGGCATTCAATTGATTGTGTCAAAATGCCGTTGGCGAATTTGCATAATTTATACGAAGGAGCATTAATGTAGGAAACAACCGGTCTCAAAGGTACTCCATTTTTGTGAATTTTTGGGAGGCCATATAGAATTGGAGCTCGGGGGTTCATTATTCTTAATTTGTACTTTTCTTCGTTCGATATCAAGTGTTCTGAAGATTTTAAAATGCTAGTGACGTCTTTTTGGAACTGGCCTGTGGGATCTGAATTTAGTTTAGAAAAGTTGTTTGCGTTTAATAAATTATTTAGTTTAATCTGATACTCATCTGTTTTTAAAGTAACGATGGTATTGCCTTTATCCGCCTTACAAATAGTTAGTGAATTTTCTGTACATTTTTGTTTTATGCTTTTTATTAATTTGATTTCTACATTTGACCCCTTGTATGAATGGTAATTTTGTTTGTATTTGTTTGTTATCATATCCGCACACGTGTATTTTTCGTTTTTCGTATCCTCGTTTGTTACTTTGTCCAAGGCCAATTCTGAATTTATACCTAATATTTCAAATTCTTTTTTAGATACTGGAAAATTTGGATTATATTTTAGACCTTTATTTAATAATCTTTGTTCTGCCTGTGTAAAATTTGTATTCGTAAGGTTTACTAGACGATCACTGAATTTAAATTCACACTGGGGATTAACTGCCTTGATTTTAACTCTGTTTTCTGTTTGATGACTTTTCATTTCTTTAATTGAATCAAATATCGTTTATGGACTAGTATTTGAACATCACTGTAGATATCATTAGTTATCTCATCAAACATTATGTTATGTAGTTTTTTATGCAATTCTGTATGAATTAATTTTAAATGCTCACCCAGGTTTTGCTGACGTGTGTGCCACTTTCTGATTTCCAAATCGATCCAAATGGTAGTTGCTTGCTGTATTGCCTTTTTTGCTTCCCACGAGTTATTGTTACACTTAATATGCATGTAACCCGGAGTAACACCATAGAACTTACATTGCTTATTAAACCAAATATGATTGGAACACATCTTGAGTTTAAATAACGTCTTTTTGGATAGAAACACCAACTTGCCCGCACTGGCATTATGAATATGTTGAATGGATTCAAAGGTGCATTCATTGTGAAACATCCTGATGATTCATGCATTCAATTTCTAAATTTGTAATCCAATTTTAAACTGTCATATACGAAAAGATCCCAAATTTGATACTCTTTTACGTCCTGTACTCAAACAAGTCGGATTGGCGATAACAATTTATTATCAAAAATGTAGTTAACATATAAACTCGGCGCCTCCACCAAAATTGACTTTCCTCATATAAAATTTATTAATAATGCTATTTATTAGATTATATGGTGTAGTAAGTGCTTCATTTTTGTATCTCTCTTTAACAGCATGCCCATTATGTTGTTTAATATTGGAATTTAGCTAACCTCAACTCATACAAGCTGCAGCGCTTATACTATTTAAATATTTCAGGTGGAGTTTGTAGCGGATACGCTGAAGCTCAACTTGCTGGATCTTGGCAAATCCGGCAGCAAGCTAATTTCAGTAGTCGGAAAACTGGATTACCAGTGCCCTAACGAAGAAACCCACGATCCTATTACCTTCACGACGAGGGAGTCACACTTGGTATGTATCGTGTGTACGAAGACATAAAAGCGAAAAATCTCTATCGATTTCAACGCGGTTTGTGGTAGCATGAACGTGCATTTTAATTCCAGGGTTGTTTTTGATGATTAAATCGTAAACTAATTTATAAGTAGAATCTAGAATAAAAGAAAATATCAAATATGCATTTAAAATCCAAGAAGTATACGATGTTGATACTTTATGGTATTGTGCGAATGCAACTTAATGGTCTACTTAACTTTCCTTACTTCTTTTCTATTTACAAAAGATTAATAGTACTATTGAGTTGAAGACTCTATGTATTATACCTGTTTGGTCTAAATTGATAAAGAATATAAGAAGCTACAGAATGGTATAAACAACTATTAGCACTGTATAACATACGGTTGCTCAAGGCATGTTGAAAGCAGCCATCCTTCAAAAATCATTATTATCTCATAATCAAAACTGAAAACTCGCGTTTCTCATTAGTAAAGCATAAAGCCAAGCAGAGTAACAATGGTCGAACTGCAATTACGTCCGTCGGATAAAACCAGGCCATTCTAATAGACGGCGAGCTTTTCAGTCGTAGATCATTTAGCTTCAAAGGCCGCGACGTGTAAAAACAGATAAGGGAGCAAAATAGGAGAGACGCTCTTTATTATTTTTCTATTTTATCTCATTGATTTATTGCAGATCCTGCCCCCGTGGAACGCCAAGAAGTCCGGAAATATTTCCTTCAAGTTTCGCACAAACGAGGCCAACGGCTTGATACTTTTCAACGGGGGAGTCCGGCCGCCCAGGGTAATGTTTCMAATCTTATTAATGTGTTGGTACGCGATTTTTACCCACCTGTTAGTTCTAGAAGATGTACCTGCTTGATTTCTTTCGATAATACGAGCCCAGTCCCATTTCAATTGGCCCAGTTGCAGTTTTTTTTTATTTTTTGTATTTAATGCTATTATGAAACAGGTATTTAATTATTTTTCACCACTTTTGAAGCATTTCCCACTTAATCAATTATTCGTTTGTCTAATTCAAAGGTTATATGTCTACTTAACTACCAAGTTGAAGCAAATCATGAGAAAACCTTAAGGCTAGGTGGCTTTGTCATCATGTCAGTGTAATGCTGACAGATGGCATTGCCATCCTAAATTCTTACTTACATCATACCATTGCTTTGGTATATAAGCAAAACCAGTTCTATGCCGTGCTGTCTACACTAGACCTAAACTGCACTGATGAGCTGTAATGACAGCGATATAGATCTATCTGCAGTTGGTTGAGGTGTAGACAGCACAGCATAGACATGCATTTTAATATATAGGGTGTTTCATTTAAAAAATCAGAGTTATGTGCTGTACCAAGTAAATGGGACACCCTGCATATGTCTGGATAATTTTAGATTATACAGCTTTTTACCAGGAACGTTTTATGTATTAACTTTAACAATAAACAAGTTATTTTACTTTATCGCACTAATTGGTCACCCTGTATATTTAATCTGTAGCTGTCATCTAATATTTTTAGGGGCATTTCCTCCAAATAAATAAAAGAAAACAATCAAATCATAAATTTTTAATGATTAATTCATAACAACACTAAATATGTATATACATTTACCTACTGTATTACATATTATTCTGTTTCTCCTTTCACAGTATGACATGTTCGCTGTAGAAGTGTACAACGGGCACATATACGTTCACTTAGATTTGGGAGCGGGATCGTCGAAACAAAGGGCTTCTAGAAGACGTATAGACGATGGAGCTTGGCATGAAGTGGTCTTCAGGAGATCGGGACGAGAGGGAGTCATAATTGTCGATGGGTTCCACACGGATTTCAAGACGCCAGGTTGGTTTGATATTGTTCAGAATACAAAGGGGAAATTGTTTTGCGTCTTGCTGGTTATTTGAAAGCAATTCCTGCTGCTGTTAGTTGAGTATGATGCGGTTTGATTCGATGCGTTGTTCAAATAATGAAGTAATGCGAGGCTTGACTGTCGCTAATACAATATTATGCAGTGGAACGTACATGCAATGTGAAAATCTATTGGAATAGGCGCTGTTAACGACTAAGCCAATTTGTTTATGGAAAATTTTGAACAGGTAACGATAAACAGTTTTTAGTTTAACCCAAAATGTTGGTATATGTACGTAGATGACACTTTTGTTATTTGACCCCACGGTATAGAAGAGTTGGGTAGGTTTCTAAATTATTTGAACAGTCAAAATCCTGACATAAAATTTACTGTAGAATTAGAAAGCAATGGTAGTTCACTTTTCTTGGATGTCCAAATTTACAGAATAAACACTGGACAGTTAGGACACAAGGTTTACAGAAAACCAAAACACAGACAGATATTCACATGCCACATCTCACAATCTTAAATCAGCGCTAGTGAGAAATGGTTATAGCAATAAGAATATTTGGTGAGTTTTTAATAAAGATGCTCATCTAAATCAAATAAATTTTCAGCCAGGATAAAGTAAATTAAAGTTGAGTTTGGCTTATGTACAAGGCCTTTCGGAAAAATTAAAGAGGATGCTTAGGAAACACGATATTTTAGTTGTTGATAGTACATATAATAATTTAGATAAAATTCTACTAAAGATAGAGTACGTTTAGAGAGTGAAAATTACTTGTTCTTGCGGCAAACGTTACATACGTCAAACTAAAAGAAAAGTAGGTACGCGTTTGAAAGAACACATACGTGCTACTAGGCTGCAACAGATAGGTAAATCTTCCGTAGCTGAACACTCATATTCAACTAAACACATGATTGAATTTGATAAAACAAAAATTTTACATAGAGAAAAATATCACAAATGTCTAATAAAAGAAGCTATAGAAATTTGTAGGAATACTAATAATTTTAATAGGGATTGTGGAAATTATGAGTTAGGTGACATTTGGAAGGCTATTTTGTAGTTATCTTTTATCAAGTAGTTCGTGTATATCTAGTAGGTAGGTAGTTCCTTTTTCTTCGTTAGGTTCTTTTTTATCTGGTTGTTTCTATGACGTCTCGCTTCCTTGGTGATTTGTTGATTTACTTTCAAAATTTTGTTTGAACTTGTATCAGGCAAATTTTGAGGTTCTTCGTCTTTGACAAAGATTACAGGTGTAATCGAAACGTCAGACTAATAACCTTTTTGTCAGTGTTTTCAAGAGACAGCGGTCTTTCCGAGAAAATGTTATCTTATATTATGGATGCTGAAAGCATTCATCCTCGAAGACGAATTTGCTCGAAAACTTGTCACTTGATAGTCTGAAGGATCTGAACATACTTGATATCGAATGTATTACCGCAGTAATTATTTGTGGTTGAACTAAAATAAAAATCTTTGATAAAACTCTCTTATTCCCATACGTATACGGAGAGGCTAATTTTATTTAGCGAATGTCCAAGTGCAAAACATTATGTAATTCCATCATATTATTTCAGAGGGTTCGAGCAGCCTGGAGCTTGACGGAAACATGTATGTGGGTGGTTTGGGGCCTCCCTTTTCGGAAATACCTGTTCCCGGAGGACTGTGGACGGCTGTACTTCAACAGGGATTTGTTGGATGCTTCAAGGATTTGTCCATGAATGGAAAGGGTGTGGACGTGGCTACGTATGCGCGGGAGCAGGACTCCGGTAAGTTTTTTTTTAAATTTTAACGTCAAATATGATAAAAGCAAATTATTTTTGAAACTATGAACTTTGCTAGTCTGGAGCGATTTGAATTTAAATCTTCAAACTCTCTTCAAAAACTATGGCACATAGTAGTCTATCTTCTTTAGGTTTCGAGATATCGATGAAAAACTACGAAAAAAGGATTTATACGTTCAATTTTGTACTGTAAGCCTTAAGCGTATGAAGTAATTTAGACTCTTTGATATAAGACTCAAAATTTGATGCCTTTTCATGCCCGATACTCAAAATAGTCCGACCGGCAATAATAATTTTATGTTTGCTTGTTACTTACATACAGGATGTTTCACGAATGATAATGACCCTGACGAAATTAAAAATGCAACCCAAAATATATTTGCAGAGGTAACATTGATAATTGTTCATCATCTTAAAAAATATAAAACGTAGAGGGCTGTATAAATTCGTAAATTTTGACATAAACTTCAGTCATTATTTGCTATAAGTAAATTCGGTATTGTAAAACAAATTTTATTTTTGAAAAATGTTTATTCAATAACATTAATGTAATAAATGCTCAAAATATCGCCCTCCGCTGTTTTCACAAGCTTGAAATCGTGCCCAAAACGCTCTTTTAACATGCATTAACATTTCTGGAGTGATGGATTTACATGCATCACGTGTTTTATTTTCTAAATGTTCCACACTTTCAATTGTTGTTTGGTATACTTGCTCTTTAACCATTCCCCACAGAAAAAAATCCAAAGGAATAAGGTCCGGGCTTCTCGGTGGCCAAGGATTAATTGAACCTCTTCCTATCCATCAGTTAGGCAAAACCAAATCAAGATGATTTCGCACTATTCTATGATAATGCGCAGGTTGGAGCCATAAATCTTGTCTTACTTGTAAATTTACATTTTGGAGAAGTACCGGTAAAATGTTTCTTAAAAAATTTAGATAAGTATGGCCGTTTAAACTATCGCGACAAAATAAGGCCCAACAATTTGATTCCCCAATATTCCGCACCAGACATTCGTCGAGTAGATAGTTTGAAAATGCCCTTCTCGAATCCAACGTGGATTTTCTTGCGTATAATAATGCATGCTATTTGTTAATTCCACCATTATTAGAAAATCTTGCTTCATCTGAGAAGCAAATGTTGTCATAGAATCTCACGTTCAAATTCCGATGTACCCGAAAAAAGTTACAAAAAGCCAGTCTTTTAGGATAATCTGTCTCCTTTAAAGCCTGAACCAATTGCAAGTGATAAGGATGAAATTGATTGCCTTTAATTATTCGGTGTCCTGAAGACTGATACCGGTTGCTCTTGAGACTACCCTTTTATTAATATGAGGATTTTCGTCAATCATTTCCAATACTCTAATTTCATTATCAGGGCCTGTTGCTGGTCTTTCTCTTGACTTTTTCAGTGGTGGCCAGTTTGTCCTTAAACTTAATTCAAGTCTCTTGAAAATTGTATCGGCTGGAGCTCTTCTATTTTGAAAACGTTGTCTGTATAAAGGGGCAGCAGCGAAAGCATTTTTCTTGCATTCACCATAAATCAAAATCATATCTATTTTTTCATCAGTTGAATATATTTCGTCAGGGTCGTTATCATTCGTGAAACATCCTGTATAAAACAGTGTATTTAAAAGTCCTTTTGCCTACAAAAAGCTTATTAGTAGAGATGTTGAATTGCTGTAAGCTAGAAATTATTTAGTATAGTGAGTGTTTTGTTTTGTGTCATAACTTCTTATACAGGGTGTACCATACAAGCATGGCAAGTATAACTTGTATTTTTCCATATTCTCGGAATTCTAGTTAAGCAATTCGACATTGATTTCAATTTTGATATACATATATCGACTTCTCTCATAAACCAACACAGGGACATCTTTTATATATCACAAAGAGTAGCGGGAGAATCTTGTTCAGCTGAAGTTATGTTACCTTCGGTGTCGTGTAAGTAAATGAACCTAGCACTTTAGTTCGCTCTTCTACCACCAAACCGCGCTGAATCCATGTGATGGATTAAGGTCATTTGCAGGTTTAACCAACTGATAAAAGAKGTATTTTGATTTTGAYTGACGACGCGCCGAGCTTTCGGCGACGCACGGCAACGCGCGCAAACTTCACCTTCAGACGTCAAAATAAAGAACGAATCGATATGACCAACATTCGTTCTAATTCAGTGGCATACATCACGCGACGTTTTATGTTTTACAGCGCCGGCGGCTGAAATACAGGCTCGTGATTTTCTGAAGGGTCAAAGCTGTTGCTGAACTGAAACGATTACCATTGCTTACAGAAATATTCGCAAACACTAACTATGGAAATTTAAACGTTGAAGTGTACTGCTGTCGCTTTGTATAACTCGAATGTACTGCAAACAGAATTAACCCTGAAAACCGTAAAATGCTATTCTATAAATGGCTATACCATTGCCCGGAGGTATCATTGAGTGCCACATGATTAAACGCATTAAACTGTGGCCTAACAATTGTTTTAATCGGATTGCATTACAATCAAAGCAAAGTAACTGTTTTGAAGCTCAAACAACACAAACATAATTGATCTATCTATTTTGCGCTATAAAGCTTTTTGATCATTTATATTAGTACAGAAATTCAGATACATACAGAATGGGAAGATAACGGTCTATGCCCTTAAAATTGTATCTGTGTCGTAGCATAATTAATCAACTTTTAAGTTCAATAATGGCATTCCTTGAAGGAGTTCACCACAACAGGTTCTTGAACGTTCCAGCGCATGCAATTAAAAGGTTACACTTGATGAAATAGAAATAACGAAATAATAGAAGTAAGCTCGCGCCGGTTAAGTGACTCAATTAATGAAGGCAAACTAAATTAATTAGACTATTTCGTTTCGTTAAGTTGGAGTTGGAAAACAGTATAGCTTGCAAATTATTAGTACTGCTGCCTTTGTTTAAGCTTATATTCCTTTTCTATATTTTAATAATGCTGCTTGTCAGTAAAATCAACTTCTTCCAATTAAAGAGTATTCATTGTTTTAAATAATTAAAGATGAAACCTTATCTATTGCCTAAAGACTGGCATAATTTACGATTTATTATTAAATAATTATAATAGTTTATTACGGCAACACTAATGGTGGGCAATACAGAGAATATATACAGAGATTGCAAATAAATTCCAATACATAATGGAACAACCAAGTATCTAGTACTTTTTTGCAGTTATGCAGTTCCGTCTGAATTGTGCCTAAGAAACACCAGTGAAATTTAATTTACCAGAATATTTATTAACTAACAAAAAAGTACTATTCAACACCAAATGGTAGGAGTAATTTCCACTTTAGAAACATGAAAAATTACTTTTGTGTCCGATTTTTATGGTCAACTCTTCTACCTCTGTTATCACAATGGCGTCATTAATTTCTTTGTGTCAGAAGCACAATTTATGATTAATATAAACTATTTGATGTTTTATTAAAGATGCCTTTCCAGAATATATTCAGTGATCCACAATAAAATTTGCTTCTTTAAGACTGATATCTTTCAATATGTTTGATCTTCGCCGCTAATGTGATGTAATTCATTTCTGACATTGCCATCTAAATTCATACTTATCAAACTATCTCCTTTATTTTTACATATTTCAACTTAGTTCGTCTATTGTATAAAGCGAAGATACTAAATTTTAAGTGTTTGTGGTTATATTTATGAATTTTTCATTGTAGAAAACTGTATGTGTTTTTTTATGTTAACGTTCTTGGCTTTTAATTTACACTATACTGACAGCAATATTCTTTCCCATAAAAATTGTAATTCAGAACCCATTGTAGTGTAGAATATCCAAAAACTGCACAAACTGTGTTCATTTTTCGAAAATTGCGAGTATTTTCAAAGTAGTCGTTTTATTCTTAAATATACAGGATGTTTCACGAATGATAATGACCCTGACGAAATTAAAAATGCAATCCAAAATACATTTGCAGAGGTAACATTCATAATTGTTCATCGTCTTAAAAAATATAAAACGTAGAGAGCTGTATAAATTCGTAAATTTTGACATACACTTTAATCATTTGCATTAAGTAAATTCGGTATTGTAAATCAAATTTTATTTTGAAAAATGTTTATTCAATAACATTAATGTAATAAATGCTGAAAATATCGCCCTCCGCTGTTTTCACAAGCTTCAATTCGTGTCCAAAACGATCTTTTAACATGCATTAACATTTCTGGAGTGATGGATCTACATGCATCACGTATTTTATTTTCTAGATGTTCTACACTTTCAATTGGTGTTTGGTATACTTGCCCTTTTATCATTCCCCACAGAAAAAAAACCACAAAGGAGTAAGATCCGGGCTTCTCGGTGGCCAGGGATTAATTGAACCTCTTCCTATCCATCGGTTAGGCAAAACCAAATCAAGATGATTTCGCACTATTCTTTGATAATGCGCAGGTGCCCCATCTTGTTGGAACCATAGATCTTGTCTTACTTGTAAATTTACATTTTGGAGAAGTACTGGTAAAGTGTTTCTTAAAAAATTTAGATTAGTATTGCCGTTTAAACTATCGCGAAAAAAGTAAGGCCCAACAATTTGATTCCCAATATTCCACACCAGACATTCGTCGAGTAGATGAAAATGTCCTTCTCGAATCCAACGTGGATTTTCTTGCACATAATAATGCAAGTTATGTTTGTTAACTCCACCATTATTAGAAAATCTTGCTTCATCTGAGAAGCAAATGTTGTCATAAAATCTCACATTCAAATTTTGGTGTTCACGAAAAAAGTTACAAAAAGCCAGTCTCCTTTAAGGTCTGAACCAATTGCAAGTGATACTGATGAAATTGGTTGCCTTTAATTATTCGGTGTACTGAAGACTAATACCGGTTGCTCTTGAGACTACCCTTTGACTAATATGAGGATTTTCGTCAATCATTTCCAATACTCTAATTTTATTGTCAGGGCCTGTTGCTGTTCTTTCTCTTGACTTTTTCAGTGGTGGTCAGTTTGTCCTTAAAGTTAATTCAAGTCTCTTGAAAATTGTATCGGCAGGAGCTCTGTTATTTGGAAAACGTTGTCTGTATAAACGGGCAGCAGCGGAAGCATTTTTTTTGCATTCACTATAAATCAAAATCATATCTGTTTTTTCATCATTTTAATACATTTTGACTTTTAATAAATATAGTGATAGGAACCATAGCGCATAGCCGTCATGGATTCCCAATATCTCTTTATATTTTTAAAATTATAACATTATGTAAAATAACCACATTGGCTATGAGAATGTATTTTGGGTTGCATTTTTAATTTCGTCAGGGTCATTATCATTCGTGAAACATCCTGTATAGTACACGATACACAAGATGATCTTCATAAAGCCACTGAGTCTTGTAAAGGTAATAAATTAAACTTTTCTCGTCGTGGAAAACTTTATATTTACATATATGTAGTTGATGTGAAATCTGTTACGAAAAGGTCAATAAAAGTGTACTCTTCGATATTATTTAATAGCGTTGCTCCTACTGATTTTTGTTCTTTAGTGACATAATAAATAGTTCCCACAGAAAACATCTAACGTTTAATATAATATTTTGTGGTAACTTACAAAGATTACATTGATCTTGGATCCCTAGAGATTCAGTTTCAAACATTTCATCAACCTTTTAGCGTTCCTGTCACAACAAAAAAATTCTCTTTGGGGAACAAAGTACGGCAATATACCCGCAAGAATTGAAGCAATAAAAGAAATAACCGTGTTCCACGCCTTACCATTACAAAACGGGGTAGGCGTGGGGTAAACCTGTCTTTTATCCGCTTTACATTTCAGCTTCCTGAATACTGTTTGTGACGGTCGGTTTATTCTGGCGTGTGGGCAGCTATAACCACTTTGTGTGTTTAGGATGAGGCTTTCAACCGCGCTTTCAACACGACTTGAAATATAATAGTGCTGCTGCGGGGCAACGTTTTAAAAACAACATCTGCAAAGCCTAGGTGCTGTCACTCACCCAAAGTCTTTGGCTCTTGAAGATCATGTTTATAATCCCATCTTTTCTATGTTAGATGTTGAAGTGTGCTTTGATCTGTTCAAATGAAAAGGCCATGGGCCATTTTAGGCGCAAGAATGGATGAAATAATATTTTTTCGTGTATTTTATAGACAATGGATAATATTGTTTTAACACAAAATAGTTAAGGAAAATGGGACTTTTCCTGTTAGCAACACTTTTTTCGTTCATTTATCCTAATAAAGTGTACAACTGCTTAAATTATTAAACACTGTACTAGAAGATGTGCAAAATGACTCAGAAACAGAGAAATTGGAGTTCATTCCTTCACTTAACGTTTCGTATACTGTCGATGTTGATTGTGCAAAAATGATCGATGATTGCTACTCGGTTGAATTAGTGAAAACTCCTTCTGAATTTTTTTCTTTATTTTCTATACGCTATATTAGTTTGACGTAGATGTCGGCCATTTTGCTGCGATACGTCAAGATCCCGGATCCAAACCAACCTACTTCTTTGTCATWWTGTGCGTAAGGGAGTTCAGTGTYTGGTGTATTTTTTTAGTGTTAAATAGTGTTTTAATGTGTTACTGTGTATGTTTGAGTAGCTTACACTACTTTGCTTTACTTAACAAATATTACAAACCAAAATTACATTTAGATACAATGTGTTGTTGAAAAGCTGAACATACACTAAGTATGTGTGTGAATCATTACAATTTACAAGTTTTACCAGAAAATGGTAATGGGTTGGGTCCCTGGATGTTACCGTTATAATGAGAGAGAAACGTGTAATCTTTACAGCACTTTTTTAGGTTGTTTTTAAACAATAGATTGCAACTAAATGTAATTTTTGGTTTGTAATACTAAATTATACGAAGGAATGTAAACCACTAAAAATACACAGTGACGCTCAATGTTCAGAGCAAAATTATAGTACAAAACAATATTTTGAAGAGTTACTGTGTATGTTTGAGTGGTTTACATACCTTTGTATTATTCATTGAGTATTACAAACCGAAATTACATTAAGTTGCAATCTATTGTTGAAAGACAATTTAAAATAAGTGCTTAAAGTTTATACGTTTCTCTCTCATTATAACAAGAACATCCAGGGACCTAGCATGTTACCATCTTCTGGTAAAACATGTAAATTGTAATACTCTACACACGCACTTATTGTAGGTTAAGCTTTTCAACCATACCTACATTGTAACTAAATGTAATTTACGTTTGTAATACTTGCTAAGTAAAGCGAAGGAGTGTCAGCTACTCAACACTTTAAAATATTCTTTTAACACTAAAAAGTTGCACCAAGCATTGAACTCCCTCATGCAGGTTATGACAACTTGGTTTGTTTTGATCCGGGATCTAAACTAAATGTAATTACGGTTTGTAATACTTGTGAGGCAAAACGAAGGAGTGTAAGCTACCCAAATATGCATAGTAACACTTCTAAATATTATTTTAAAGTTACAAAATTGCACCTAACACTGAGGTCCGTTACGCACGTTATGACAACTCGGTTTGACGTTTAAGATCTTTAAGATATGCCAGCAATTTTTATAAGCAGAAATGTCTACGTTTTCATTTCACTGTATAGTGATTCGTAGCACTGAATGCACAGACCAAAGTGTTGAACCTTTAAGAGTTTTCACCTGTAAGAATATTTAAAATTAGTTATTGTAACAAATTTCATAAATGAAACAAACCTTTTCACAAAAGCACGCAATTAGAATGTTTAAATTTGCCCCTTGCACATTTTTTTCATTTCTCCAGAGACAAAACTGTTGGTAAACTTTCTGGTACTTTGCTTTAGACTTTGTAGGTAGCAAACTTGACTCTGTTTTTGATATTAATTCCAAAATTTCATCTTTAATTTCACTTGATTGATTCATTTTGCAGAGTTTGTAAGAAAGCTTCATCACAAATTATTTATTTACTATTGTGACGTTTTGTATCTATGTCGGCCAGTGTACACAAACTTGACAGATTACTTTGAGAATAGAAAGAACAATTTATTTTTGGAATGACCGTAAATTTCGCGAAAAAATAAGTGTTTCACGCGTAAGAAAAGTGGGTTTTCTTTACTTGTAAAACAATTGACATCGAGAGTAGATTAAGTGATTAATTTTTTGCAGTTTTTCACTTCCTAGCACGTATATTCCTTTTCATAGATGAGACGAGATTTTTTGTTTTATTTTTGTTCCCAGTAATTGTCATTTGGCACATTTTAGAAGGGCAGAACCGTTCAACGACCCTGAAGTCGTTTCTATAACTCTAATTTTATTGTTAAACTGATTAATGACCAAACAGCACGTAGCTCGTACTTTTCATTCAGGTTAGTAATAATTCATCGTTATCATAAAGCCACGCAACCATCCAAGTCATTTCTCACCTCATTATAATGCTAAACGGCCAGAAGCTTATTATTTTCAAACTGCTTTGTAACGTGAGAGAACCAACAAAAACAGCTTGCAGCACACCTTTAATGATAGCAGATGGCAAAAAGTTTGCGTGAAACACGTATCTTGACTTTCAAAGAAAACAGTCTGTTAAAGAGAGAATTCTTGAGACAGAGCGTTTAAACTAAAGCATGGATCAGCTTTTCACCATGTAATTGACAAACAGTATAAAAATAACCGAATGCCCGAGATCGCAACAAATGAGATGGAGTTATCATAGCAGACAAATTAGGTCTATTATTCAGGTAGGATCTAACTAAAAGAAGTAATACAGGCCTACCTGAAAGAACGTTGTAACTGACAACATCAAGGCTTGAGGCTAGAATGTTTCAATATAACCATGGAGGACGTTAAAAGCTTTGATCATTATTCACCTTAACTTTAGGAAGGCAGGATTGAGATTTACAAATGAACTTAAAAAAAGACAATAATATGTGCTAAAACAAAACAAAATATATTTTCGTAAATAAATAAAGACATTAGTTTCAACAGAAAGTTGATAGAAGTGGCTCTTTACAATCGATGAAGATATCAATGGTTCAATGAAAAGCATAGTCCAAGACTAAAAGAGTAGCATACCTGCTGTCCAAGCAATTGGTGTTAGCCAAAACACTTGATAATTTAGTTTACCTGTTGGAAATCATGAACAGTAATAACCTGTGGAACACATACAGGGTGATTTTTTGAAAACTTCACACCTTAAATAACTTTAAATATAGCAAAAATTTAAAAATTTGCAAAAACAGGTAAACTTTTGTTTGCATGGGGACAACTTTTGAGATAAGTTTTTCATGAATAGCGCTTACCCTCTTAGCGGGGTAGATACCCCTTCAAAAATTTTAAATGAAACTACCCATCTTACGATACATCATTTAAAAACTTATTTCACAAAGAGTCTGGCCATGTAATTAGTTTTACCACGTTTAACTTATTGACGGGGTAATAGATTAATAGTGCCTACGAAACAGGTTGCTTATTAAATTGAATATTTTGGACTCTTTTCAACAAAATGTATTTTATTTTAGAGCGGAAATAAAATTTGTCCTTACGAGAACCCAAAATTTAAACAAACAACTTGTAAAAAATATGACACTTAAAAAAAAACTCCCAGAATACTGAAAATTTTCTTTTAACATTATTATTAACATTAAAGTATTTATCATGTAATTTTTTAGAAAGTCCATGTCCACGAAAAAGAAAAATTATTTATTTGTAACTCCAAAAACAGTGTGAACAAAACCATAGAAATTCAAACCTTACAATAGATTCTCAAAATGTGCACCACCTCTTTCCATACAATAATACAGACGGTTCTCGAACTCCTGCTGCACTTTTCGGAAAGTTTCAGGTGGAATCCTCCTGCACTCGTTAATAATTCTTTCTCGCAGATCGTCCAGGCTAGTAGGTTGTGTTTTGTAAACCACAGATTGTAAATGACCCCATAGAAAAAAATCTAAGGCAGTCAAATCCAGTGAAGAGGAAATCTATGATTTAACCAATTTCGCACATTAATGGCGTAATGCGGTGGATTTCCTTCAGGGTCACGTTGGTTTTCTAATTGCTCTGTGATTAAATGATCAGTAACGTTATCAAGTAATTCGAAATACATTCCCCCATTTAGCGTCCCATCAATGAAAATTGGACCTACAATTGCGTTGCCAAGTATTCCAGCCCAGACGTTCAGCTTCTGAGGAACTTGTGTATGATCTTCTCGAAAAATATAACGATTTTCATCACTCCAGTATCTGACGTTATGTTTATTTACAGAGCCGTTCAAAAAAATTGCATTCATCACTGAAGCAGATATTTTTTATTAGATTTGGATTTACTATAATCTTTTCTGTCATAATTTCGCAAAATTGCAGTCTTCTATCGAAGTCATCTTCGCCGAGTTCCTGGAGAGTTTTCATCTTATAGGGATGGAATTTGTGCAGTTTTGTAACTTTCCTTACAGATGAATAAGAAAGTCCAGTGGCTGTAGAAATGTTACGCAAAGAGCTAGTTGGATCCATTGTAAAATGACCAAGTACTTCAAGTTGGGCCATTTCATCAACGACTTTATTCCCTGCCCTTTTTTTGTTTACTACAGATCCAGTGTCTTGAAATTTCTGCACGAGATCGAGAATGTACCTAGCGTCAACATTTTTGTCGGGGTGCCGTTCGTTAAACACCCTTGCTGACGCACGAGCATAGCTATGCTCAGCACCGTATATAAAAATTATTTCTACCCTTTCGGCAGTTGAATAAACCATTATCACTTGGACTCTCACTTTAAAATTTCACGCGATTTATAAAAAGGAATGTGAACAAAAAGATGGTCGTGCCAAAGAAGTAGCCAAAAAGTTGAAACAAAAACACAAAGTAGATAATTATTTAGCCAATTCAGTATAAACTGTCGAATTGCAATATCAAGTAATGTCTAAAGAAAATTTTAAGTATTTTCGGCATTTTTCTTAGGTGTAACAATTATTTTTTAACAGGTTTTTTTTAGGCTTAAGTAAGGACAATTTTTATTGTAACTACAAGACAATAAATTTTGTTAAAAAAAGTCCAAAATATTCCATTTTATAAGCCACTTGCTACAATGCACTTTTTGACCCACTACCCCGTCAATGGGTAAAAAATAGTAAAACTAATTACATGGCAAGACTCCTTGTGTAATAAGCTTTTAAATGATGTATCGTAAGTTGGGTAGTTTCATTTAAAATTTTTGAAGGGGTATCTACCCGCTAAGAGGGTAAGCGCTATCCATTAAAAACTTATCTCAAAAGTTGTCCTCCTGCAAACAAAAGTTTACCTGTTTTTGCAAAATTTTAAATTTTTCCTCTATTTAAAGTTATTTAAGGTATGAAGTTTTCAAAAAATCACCTGGTATAACAGTATTTAAGCAAAATGACTCGTTAATAACAAATATGCATGGAAACAACAAAATTGACAAACGTCAGGTTCAAAACAAAATTCTAAATCCAAGACACAAGGAAGTTATTCAAGTCTCAGATACAATAGTGTAAAGGTTTTTGCATAAAATCGTACATTTTAGATGTAAACCTCGCACATTTTGATACAAATAAAATAAGGAATGTGATGAAGCTGAAGACTAGCAATAAAAAAAACTATAGAATGAATTCCGTTAACACGTTTAATACAAAAATTGGGTTCACTGTAAGCAAGACTTTTCAGTTTAGAATAAAAAGTCAGCTGCTTGGGGTTTCAGTTGCATTATGTTGGCAAAAGGAGAGTATTATTTCATAGTTTTTGAAGTCGAAGAAGTTGATCTTTAAGATGTCAATCAAAGGATGAGATCGAATGGTTTTCAATTACATAATTGTCTGGGTGAACTCGTTTATGTTATCGATTAATGATTTGATGTTGTTTAACTGTGATATGTACTGGAACTTCAAGAGTAACAGATCTAATTTGAGAGCACGTTGATTTAATAAATCCGACAGCAATTGCAATAAATACTTGTACGCAAATCTGGCTTATTACATAGTTTTGTCAAACAGTAATTACCAATGTATCAATTATATGTCTGAAAATAAGAATAACCATCCATACGACTTTGCACTAATCACTTCTTTTTACAGCCATCGCTAATGGCAGAGAGAATTTTATTGTCCCGATTGATGCAGCTGCATTTCTAAAAGCCCTCGGAGTGGTAGAATGAATAGGAGGTTACGGTCTCAATTTGCGTAAGAGATTCCTAATTCCATGGGATATTCACTTAAAGTAATTGCGAAGCTGTACGGATCTGTGTGTAGGTGTTTTGAAAGCGTAATATTCCCCCTGCTTTGCGCAACCTATTCAGAAGGAGAGCTTAGGCTGTCTTGAAATTCTTCTGTAGTAATAATAATCATTTGCGCTTTGATGAATATTTGAAAGCAAAACGTTATTTATTCAAGTTGTTCTTTAAGACTTACGTGTCGTGCAAATCGTTTGCAAACTTTTCTGCAACTGCAGTTATATACGCTAAGTTTTAGGCGTTTATTTTTTTCTGCAATCAACCATTAGATATCTGTATTAATAAACTTTATATAGACGTGAGAAGAAGTAGCAGAAATGGTGGAGGCGCCGGCGCCGGGCTTGCMAATTATTACTCGTATTATCCAAAGCATGGAACTACATACATAGTGCGGCATGGKATTAAMTTTTGATTTTTGTTTCACATAACACTTGCAGATCAAATAATAAATTAACAAGTTGTGGGTAATAATTGAAGCTCTTCTTTGGGAATGCAAATATCCAAAATTCTTTTGTTGTAATAATACAATCAGTTGCCATTTGATGAACATTTAAAAGCAAAACGTTATTTATTCAACTTTTGCTTTAAGGCTTAGATATCTTACGAAGCGTTTGCAAACTAATCTAGAACTTTAAAAAAGGTTTTACATCTGTTTTCAGACAAATATTTATTGCCATAATAGCTTCAAGAATAGCGATCATTCTGTTCATATGAAAACTTTACCTTTTATTCCTGTGGTTTATTTATCATAACAAATAAGATACGACGAGCGCATAGCACCTGTTTTCCTTCGTGATTTTCTTGTCAAATTTTCCACTCCGCCTGCGGACTTAGCGAAAGGCGTATGTAGGCGTTTCGTTTTTGTGGATACAAATTACAAGCTACACAGTATAATTAAAAGCATCTGTGTGGGAGTACTTGCTAATTATGCCCGAATTTAATTCCGCTGACAGAAACGAATTATTTGACAGACAAAGGCAGTTATGTTTTAAACGGAGGTTTTTTAACCCCTCGCTTCGAGTGGCGAAATTAAGGGTAAGATAGTATATTGTTGAAAAAAAATCTCTGCAAATTGAATCAGTACATCCACATCCAATTGACAAAATGACATTTACGCTTATTTTTTAAACTATATGATAAGTAATCAGGTTTTGAGCATTTTCTTCTCTCTACACATTTTTTCTAAGACAAACGGTTTTCGTGATATTAGCAAAAGTACACAATTTTTTCAAATCGGTTTCATCCAAATAACTCGAAAATTATTAACTTAACAAAAAAATCGCAAGAGAGCTGTCCGATCAGAAATGTGATTTTCTATATAATACTAAGGGYCCAAAAATGTCAAAATTTTGGAAAAAAAACAACACTTTTTGTGAGAAATTTAATTTTCTGTCATGGCATTTTTTGAATGTATTAACTATTTTCGGAGATATTTAGGAATACCCGAAGTGACGGTTTTTTGCTAATATCTTCTAAACAGTTTGCTGCACCGAAAATTTATAAGGACGAATAATATTCGCAGTTATGCTACTAAACATACACTAAAACGAAAAAAAAAACAAAAATTTGCAAAAAGGGTAGTTACTCTACAATTTCATCCCCGATACCCTACTTACCCCAAAAACAATAGGTCGTTTTGGGTAGTTGAGATCTGTATGTCTATATAATTATTTAGAATTTTCGAAGGGTGTGAAAATCGGAGGCAGCAAGCATTGATTTGGTAACCTTCAGACCTTCTTTATCCTTATGAAGGTTGGATGCTAAAGTTGCTTTGCACTAGAGATTGAAGTAAATTACAACTACTGCACTTCTAAATTCAATCTAAGTAAGTTTGTAGCCAAATTTTGTGGTGTAGGTACTCTTCTTATAGGTAATTAGGAGGGGTTTTCCCAAATTGCAAATCCAAGAAGCACTCACCCCTCAGCATATAAAGGAGCTATGAAAACGTCTGTACCTACCAGCCATACTTAGAAATTACATGTGCTGCTTTTATTTTCAGTCTATCATGTCGATGTTTTAACATCAGCATCATCCTGAGTCTTTCAGGTGTAAAAATAAAACTCATTTTTTGCAGGCTCCATCCGCACCTTCTGCCACGTCCAACCCCCACAGTGCCCATCGCAGCCCTGCCTCAACAGCGGTGTCTGCACGGAGGGTTGGAACCGTTTCGTATGCGACTGCACCGACACAGTCTTCACGGGTCCCACGTGCGGAAAAGAGGCCGCCACTCTTAGTTTCAACGGATCTCAGCACATGGAGATCACCATGGCTTCGGAGACCACCACACAAGCCGAAGACATCGTCTTGAGGTTCAGAACGACCAAGCCTCTCGGGCTGCTGCTGATTACCAGCACCACCGATACTGGAGACAGAATAGAGCTGGCTGTGGCTGCTGGAAGGATCAGGATGGCCTTGAGATTGGGGGAGAAGGAGAAGAAGCAGGAAGATAAAGAGAAAGATAAGGTATGTGGTTAACTGATCTCTCAGCTTTTGTCTTAACAGCTTAATTAATCTTGACCCAAATACAGTGTGATGTAAACGAAGTGACTTCTATAATTGACTACTCTCTAGTCAATGCTCCAGCATTCCCATTAATTTTATTAACAATGGGGTATTTTTTAATAATTCTTGTTAAAATATTGTTTCAGATTCTTCTAGCTGGTCAAAATGTTAACAACAATCAATGGCACACGGTTAGGTTTTCTAGGAGAGGAGCAAATCTAAAGCTACAGTTGGACAACCAGTCACCTTKAAGAGGTACCTGTTTKATTATATTTATTTCTCGATTTTGGKCAGCATTTAAACATCCAAGTCATTTCGTAGAGATACTAAAATCATGTCTTGCGTAGGATTCTGAGCAAATGCCAAATATTTTTGTACTCCTGCTCAAGATATCATCGTTTGCATTTATAAATTGTCCTAATTACGTCTTTCCAGCTGAGACCCTAGGCAAATACAACACCTTACAGTGGCGCAGCATTCATCTTGGCGGGTTATATCATCTGGAAGAAGAGATAAGCATGACGACAACTGTGCCTAACTTCATAGGGGAAATCCAACAATTTCACTTCAACAACATACCTTACATAGAGCTTGCTAGGGCTTCCAACAGTGAGCAAACGGTACCTGGCTTCCCTACTATCAAGGTAATGTCAATTTTTACAATTACTTGTCAAAACAAGATAAATTTTGAGTAATAGCTTTGAGAATCAATATTTGGACCTTTCATTACATGACACGACTTTAAGCTTCTTCCACTGATTGCATAGTAAAAAAAAAGAAAAATCCATCAAGCAGCTTGGAGAACGTTGCTAACATTGGAATTTATAGAAATGTTATAATTTATTTATTAGATATGAAGAAACACTGAAGATTACATGTCTACCTAGAATGGACCTAGTATAATAATATTTGTTTTTTCCTAACTGCTAAAGATCTTCGAAAATATCAAATATGAATTTGGTTAATATTTCCTGGAAAAGCTTCAAGTATCCAACAGAATTTGAAACAAAACAAAATATGAGCCAATTCCTCCTTCCTTATTTTTGCAGTCTTCAAAATTTTGTAATAATAACTAAGAATGTTAGTTTTATTATAAGTTTCACGCGATACGAAATCACTTATATACTATGACGAATCATATAGCGGATGTACTAAAAGAAAATATTTTTTCTTCTTACGTCGTGTCATATTTCGAGATATTAAGCAAACTGCTGAAGGTATAAGGAAATAATTTTTAAGTTGTGCAGCCTCACTTATTTCATCAGACAATACAGGGAAAAGCAAATTCGGTTTTAGGCTTACTTTCTTGATTATTAATAATGCGGTGCAACAAGAAATTTAAAATAACCTGCCATGGCCCGTACTCAACTGTTTCTTTACAGAAAATTTACTGAAAAAGCAAGATGAACATTTCATTTGTATAAACAATACAGAAATGCAGCATAACAGGTGAAAGAACTATTGTTCATATTTCTCTAATTCTCGGATGCCTCGGTATTTTTCCACGGAACCTGACATCAAATCTGCAACAAATTCACCACAAAAATACTAACTTCTAATTGCGCAAAAGATTTCGTAAGATAAATTTCCCATCATCTTTGTTTGCCCATCTTCTGATTTCCACTGTTATGTGCAAAACTAAACACCGCCAAAATGCTCAACAATAATCCTCTTAAAGGTCTAATAGCAAATTGATACACTCTCAATTTTGGTGGAGGCGCCGGCTTTACATGTTAAATATAATATTGCCGATTTGACTTTTTTGGGCAAATGAAGTGAAAAACCGTCAAATTTTGGATCTTTTCGTATAAGACAGTTTCATATTTTTTGTCCATAAAGCGCAGTGGATCGGAAAGATCCCTATAGTGTCGGCATCACACGACATAGGTCTATAAAATTTCCACTTCAGCAGACAACGGTGAAATTCTAATCTAATTCTTTTTACCGCAAATCGCTAGGACTAGCCGTTATATTTTTACATTTTGTGGTTCTCTATCCTGCTATCTAATTTGAACCACTTCCAAAGCGAACCGTTGTATATCTAGCGACCAACTGAAGTTAGATTTGGATTCTGCAGGTCAAATTTAGTAAGGAAACTGACTATTAGCCGAATCTGAGGTGAAAGTATTTTCGCTGAATTTTCAACCCGATTATACTTACTCATGGTTTGCGGCAGTTTTTTTTATAAAACACACCGGTGTATTTTGAGCTCAAAAATAGATCATTCGGGGAATTCTTCTTCAATTTTTTTGTTATAAATCACAGTGGTTGAGCTTCTGTGTTCAGTTTCTGGAGTTACTCTGATTGTTTTTTTAAAAAAAAGCGGTGAACAATAATGGATTATGTCTTGCATACAATCCACTTAGAAGTCATTTCTAATTGTACAGTTTAAAAAATAAGAGTGTTCGGCTAATGGGAATATCACATTCACGGTTTTCAAAAATTTAATTTTCAGGGCTTTTTACCGCTGTACATAGGTAGTTGTATACAAAATAATGTAATAAAGTGTAAACTTCGTTGCTGCGTTTTTTAACTATTGTTTTGGGATAGACAAAAAATCCGCTTTCAGATGTCGACAAACTATGAATCATCGATAACCACCTCTTATAATATACGTAATTTGTGAAGATGTTCAAGCTACCAACTATGAACTCAACTTTCGTCGTTCCCTGAATCAAAATAAACCCCTTTGTTTTCTTTGTTTTCTTTGTCTCCACCTTGTTATGAACCAAACACTAACCAAAACTGATACTGATACCTTTTGATTATTTACACCTTTATTGTCATAAAATTTATCCTCTAAACTTAATGTTTTATAGATTATTTTCCATTCCTTTATCAAAAAAGCCTTTGGAAGGGAGGTAAACATTTGAAACAATAATTATTCTCTCATGCTAATTCATACTTGTTATAATAAATTTTTTATTGGATATAAATTACAATTTCAAGTCTTTAAATCTAATTCTGATTCCTCTTAAACATAGACCCCATTTCTGACAATGGTTAGGAACCAGGACTGGATCCCATCTCTCCAACAATCAGGAGTCTATATGCCAGTTAGGGAGGAGTATTTCTACTATAACTAAAGAGCATTTAGGGCATATTAAATCATTTAAAGATTCTGAAGATCTGAACACGCCATCCCAATTGGCTAACCATATAGTTAAATGAAAACACGATACTAATCCTGAAAATATTTTAACACTTTTAGAAGCCTTTGAAATCAAGAAAACCAACAGTCCAACAGATTTTGTCTTAATGAGCAAATTAAATTCAAATTGCCTGTTTTAAATCACTTAATAAATAGTTTCTGCAATTCGTAACTTACACTCGAGCTTTCAAAATATGTATTGTTTATTTTCAATTTACAGCAACCACCTTGTTTGACTGATGTTTTAGCTTTAAGTCTTGATAACCTGATCCCTTCTAGCCCTGTCATCTGCAGAAATTTCCTCAACAAACCTTTCTACAACTGCAGTTATATACCACAAGTTTTAAACATTTATATCTCACAGTTTCCAACAAACAGTCTTTCGTTGTGTCTCTTAATAAACTTTTTATAGACGTGACATGAAGTAGCACAATTGGTGGAGGCGCCGGGCTCGTGTTAATAAAACGGAGTTTGTTCAAACGAAGAATCTACGAACATAATGACACATGGTAATTAACTATTTTTTTCATATAAAACTTGTAAATCAGACAGTAAATTAAAAAGTTACGGGTACAAATTGAAGCTCGGTAAATCGTGTTTTCTGTTCGACAGAACACAAAGATGTCTTCAAGAAAAAATACAAAACTGTTATTTTCTTTTTAAGTCACACATGATTACGAGAGAGTGAGTAAAATCGTGTTCAAAAATAACATTCCACCCCTGAGCACGTGTGCTATTCCCCTACACACAAGAAACAGGTCACTGCGAATCCGTTCTTCCCCAGGTGGCCGCGAAATTCGTCAAAAGGACCACAGACAGCCTGCACCGTCCGGTCACGTTCCGGTCGAAGCACACGTTCGTAGGTCTGCCGATGCTTCGAGCCTACTCGAGCATCCACATCGATTTCATGTTCAAGACGAGGGAACTGAACGGACTGATCCTGTTCAACGGCGGAAGGAAGGAGGACTTTGTGGCCGTTGAATTGGTCGATGGCCATATAAATTACAGCGTGAACGTCGGTGACGGGACCGTACAATTGAGGGACACAGTCAAGTAAGTGAGAATTGGGTTATTCTAAGCGGAAGTTGGCTGCAAACCTATTGGCCTACAATTTGTAAAAAAAATACCTTTCAAACTTTTTTTTAGCTTAAGGAATAATTAGTAGTATGACGGAGCTAAATCGGGAGAATGAACAATATAAAACACGTAGGAAATGTGCGGTGTTTCTACTACTTGTGTGAGCCCAATCCGTTGATCTTGTAAAATCACATCATTGATAGAATCAATATTTTCCAGAATGGACACACAAATTGGTCTTCTGAGCGGCGATTATCTTTGACATCTGATCTTCCACTTTTAAATTTCACAGTCCAGTCTTTAATAGTGAAGGTCACTTATCACCTAAAGTTTCCACGATATCTATGCCCGGCAACTCTTTCTAAAATGAATTCTTAATAACTGACCCAAACTCGTTTTTATCAAAATTTAGCTTTCTGACAGTTTATTTATAAAACATCATTAAAAATTAAAATTTTGTTTATTGTTTGTGTCCAAGCCAATTAAATATCAATATGGCCTCATTCTTGAAGATGAAACAGGTACCCAAGAATGAAACATATTCATTTGTTCCTTTCACAATCAACTAACTAACATTTGTTTGGAACATTACCTAATTATTTACTTACCTAAGTAAGTCTTTTGAGAGATTAGTAAAATAAGTTGTTTTACCTGATTGAAAATTTGGCAGATAATAAGATTTAGTAACCATGCTTTTGGTGATTTAAAAATAGCAATCGCGGATTATAGTTTTGTATCGAAGATAAATAACTAATGTAGGTATACATATAGCTAACGAATTTGCAAGGAGAAAAATACATCAAGCATAGCTGGAAATGTAGTAGTAGTTATCAAAGTGTCTTTATTATATATACAGGGTCCCTACAGAGTATGGAACCAGCAGGATATTGCAGGTTCTGTTCGTCCGATTTTTTTGAAATGCAAGGACCTATGGGTAATTAAAATGCATTTTCCGAGATATGGGCGCAAATTGCTTTTTTTAATGGGAAGAGGGAAACGCACGTTACTGAAAATAATATTTTTTCCTGATTTCAAAAATGTATCATAGATGTACAATTTATTGCTTCTGACAACGGACGAAGAGAATGAAAACAATTTATCGCTAAAATGGACAAAAAGCCAGGTATTATAATTTTTCCTTGACTGGTGATAATTTCCGTCTAGTTTGATCAATTTATTGCGAATCGGGTACTCTAAAAGTAAAAAATAAAAACATGATTCCGTGAAAAATGCAGTATATTTTCAGATTTACAATGCTCAAAATGTTCCCCATTTGCTTCCTAGCAGTAATGCAGCCTTGAGTAAAAGTTTTCTGATGTTCTTTGTAGCATATTTGGAGGTAAGTTCTGAATTTCTGTCCTGATTTGTCATTTTAAATCTTCTGCGTTATGTGGCCGATCAGCATAAATACGATTTTTTAGATATCCCCACAGGAAAAAATCAAGCGGCGTCAGATCAGGGAAACGTGCTGGCCATTCTATCGCTCCGCGCCTACCAATCCATCTGTCTGAAAATATTGAATTCAAATATCCACGAACGTTGACTGCAAAATGGAGCGGTGCACCATCTTGCTGAAATCATATCTCTTCAGAAGGACGCGCAGCATTTTCACGATTAGGGAACAGGCGAATAAGTTCTGGTATAATGTGTTCGCGCAAGAGCTGTAAATACTTGACCGCATTCAAATTTCCATCGATGAAAAACTGCCCAATAATGTGCTCACCGATAATACGACACCAGACATTCACCTTCAGAGGGTATTATGTGTAGACTTGTTCCATCCAATGTGGATTTGTGTCCGACCAATATCTGCATTTAGTTCTATTCACATTACCATTGAGGCAAAAAGTCGCTTCATCAGAAAACATAATCCAATTTAAAATGTTGCTATCTTCATCTATCATATTCATAGCAGTTTCGCAAAATTCTATCCTACGATCGAAATCATCTTCGCCCAGTTCTTGTGATAAGTGAATTTTGTATGGACGAAACGTCTCTTTTTTTCAAAATTTTCTGAACAGATTTTCTACTAATATGGTGAGTGATAGCATGCTGTTGTACAGAACACTTGAGATTCTCTTGCACATCTAGAAGGACATTCAAGCTACTTTCCTCACCCGTAGCAACCTTTGGATGTCCTGGTTTCTGGCGATTTTTAACACCGCCAGTTTCGTCAAAACCTTGCAATGTTTTAATAAATGTTGATCTGGCAATCAGTTCAATTAACTGAGGCATTGCGATTGCAAATAACAAAGTGAATTAAAATTATCACTAGTCATGAGGAAAATGGAGACACCTGCAAGACCCAAGTTTGTTATCACACTTTTCTCAACTCAGAAGCAATAAATTGTTCTATAAGTGTGATACATTTTTGAAATCAGGAAAACATATCATTTTCAATGATGTACCTTTCGACCCCCTTAACATTTAAAAAAATGCAACTTGCGCCCATATCTTGGAAACGAGAGCTGACACGGAGTTGAAAAAATTCCAGAAAATGCAATTTAAGTATTTAGTAATTGATCATTGTCTATCAGAAACATGCAAAATTTTGCTTTTTTAGACCGATAGTAGTAACCATTCCTTGGTTTCTATCCTGCCTTGTGTCCCATAATTCTACACTTAATATGACCTTAATGAATTCTTCTTTAAGAAAATTATTGTTCAAGTGTATTACCTTCCTCATCGTACTAACGATAACTACCTTGTAGTCGAAAGCGCTCTACAAAAAAAGAATAAAGTAGATTACAATTGAAGAAACATTTTCTTAAAGAAAAATTCATTAATTATAATTCCTCTTTAAGAATATGGATCAGTTTTCACTTTTTAATTTGACCTTCTTTATTTGCAAATCCAGATCTCACCTAAACGACAACCGATGGCATACCGTCGGCATCCGGCGACCCTCGCCCAAGCAGCACACCCTCATGGTGGACGACGATGTCGTCGCCGCCGCCAACAAGGGCCACGGCAACCTCGAACTGGACGGCATCCTCTACCTGGGTGGCGTCCACAAGGACCTCTACGCCCAGTTGCCCCAGGACGGCGTCAGATCCAAGCACGGATTCGAGGGCTGCATTGCCGGTCTGGACCTCAACGGAGAATCCCCGAACATAATGGAGGACGCGGTTGTGCACAGCTCCCTGGTCACGGCCGGCTGCGAAGGTAAGGACAATGGGAAAGGGATTTGGGACGGTGGTCCTTTGTTTCGGGCGGGATCGACAACGTTAAGCCGCACGCAAAATCCTGTCGACATTCCTGCTGAATCTGTCGGGATTTTTAACAATGGCGGAGAGCTTTTGTCGCTCTGGCGACAATGGTATTTGGGTTGGATTGAGTGTGTTTCCAAATGAGGATGAGCGGGATTGTTTTGGCGGCTTTCATGTTTGATTGGTCGGAATTGAAAATTAAAAGGTTTTACTGGGTGATTTCAGCGTCCATGATATCGAATAATTATATTTTAGGAGAAACGGGGTCCTTATCAAACACTATTTGTTATTTGTATTGTTTACATTAGACATCGCAATGGAAACCTTCATACTCAAGTTGTCTTCTAAATACCCTCTTGCAATATTGCTCGATTCCCAGCCATCAAGTTCTTGTAAACTTAATAAGTCTCAACCAGCATTAACAAAAATGTTTGTTGGATTTTCTAGTTTAAAATACATAGCAATTTTCTCAGGTATTTTAGAAAAGAAATGGATGCCACAAGGTTAAAGCCACAGGTTAAGGTCTCCATTAGATATCACAGCAAAAAACCTTTTCTTGTGGGTCTTTGAGTCTGGAATTGTAATTACTAGCTTGCTCTCCAAAATTTCAACATCTTTCTCTGTATAAAATATTTGTCTTATCCGTATCAGTCGTGCGTTTGAATACAGGTATTCGGCTACGGGAGATTTATTCATTTGTTGCAGCATAATAGTAGGTACCTTTTTGTTGGTCTGACTTATGTAACATGTGCCACACGAACAAGTAATTTTGTGAGCACCTTCACGTTCTAATGTTTATCTAAATTATTATAACAAATAATCTGGGTGAGGGTTGCTTTTCTATAAAATGTGTCCTAACTGTTCATTGTTTTCTATGTAAATTTGGATATACCAGAAAGATTGCTTTCTAGTTTATATCAGTATTTTGACTATTCAAATGATTTAGAAACCTACCTAACTATTGCATATCCAATAGCAAAAGTATCATCTACATACCTATACCAACATTTAAACTAAAACTGAAAACAATTAATCGCTACCTCTTCAAAATTTTCCATAAATAAAGTAGTCTTTATAGGACTTAGAGGTGAACCCATTGCGCCTCCTAATTTCATAACAATTACTTCTCCTTAATAATTTTTGTAATTAAATTAATCACATCAAAATCCTTTTATAACATGAGCGAAATCTAAAGAATCCTTGATGAAACTAATGGTTTTTTCTGAATAAGGATTTAAATTTGTAACAAAGTAGGTACTAGTAAATTTGGAACTTTTTGAGGTAGGATCTCGGGATAATTTTTGATATGTTTCCACGTCTAATAATTCTCTAACTTTAGTTAGTTTGCTAAAATGCCAGTATACAAAAGTGTTTTGAAAATCCGATATACAGTACTCATAATGTGTACAAAATGGTCGTCAAACATTGAGATGTAATATGCTATCATTTTACTGATATATTTCAGTGACTGGTTATTATCTGGCATTGCTGTTATGCTCCTGTCATTATTTTAGCCAGAGAGCAAAAAGAAGTACTCAAATTTGATCAAATATCAGATTAATGCGATCACGGTTTCATGGCTTTTAATCCAAAATTTGCTAATGTCCAAGTTTATGGATGTGCTACATTCAGTTTCAGATGACCACATTAGGAACTATAAGCATTCAAACTATGCATATTTTATTAAAGTTAAAAACATAAATTACTTTTATGTGCCATAAAAATTGCCGCAGAAGTATTAATCGAAGTATAACTTACATTGCCATAATAAGATTAATTGATCATAAGGAATACTTGCATTCGGTAATAATTTATATTGTGCGTTCAATTGCTAATTCCTGCAGATATCAGTAGTCAAGCATATTCAGCGATATTTCAGTGCCAGTCAACAATCAAAAATCAAAGAATTGATTACTTACAGTTAATTACGATAGAGCCACATTGTTATTTATGTCGAGTTATTTATTCACTAACGGAAATTCCTGTTTTGCCCCCCCTTAGACCAAAAGCTGGGTACGCCCATGGGTATAGTATTTAATAGGAATATTTGGCCAGTTTTTAATAAAAGTGATTGTTCAAAACGTACAAGGTCTTTCAGAAAAATTAAAAGTTATTACGTTTCCGTTTTAGGTCACTCAACAAAATGCAGTCATAATGTCTGTGCCAACGGTGGAACTTGCGTTCAGCAATGGCATGCTTACACCTGCGACTGTGATATGACGTCATTCACTGGTCCTACATGTTCCGATGGTAATAATTTTTTGTCACTCTATCCCAATAGTTTAAGCATTATTGAAATTGTTTTCCAAACTTCTGTTATAGCTTGAAATTTGTGCTAGTTTTTTCTTCATTATCTTGGTAAAACTTGACTTAAAAATTTTCAGAATCAGTGGCGTACGAGTTTGGACCCAACCGTGGTATAATAACTTACACGTTTCCTGAGGACCGCCAACCAGAACCTAAAGAAGACGCAATCGCCTTGGGTTTTATGACCACAAAAGCGGACGCTGTGCTTTTGAGGGTGGTCAGTGCGAAATCGAATGATTACATCGAGATGGAAATCGTGAGTACAATGCGATTTTGCCTTGCTCCCTTTTACAGTTATCCAATTTCTATGTCCATTCTAGGTCGAAGGTAACGTGTTCGTTGTCTACAACGTGGGTGGTAACGACCTTCCCCTAAGCGACATATCTGTTAAAGTGAACGATAACGCGTATCATGTGGTCCGATTCACTCGTTCCGGATCAAATTCAACCCTGCAAATCGACGACTACAATGTTAGAACGTTCCATCCACCAGGTGAGTACATTCAATATCTTGGCGTTTTTCGATCTAAATTCAAATGCTCTTAGTGTTTCATCTGAAAACCTTCATACTAAAATTAATGACTTTTGCATTAACATCAATGATTCTGAAGCCGACGATGTATTATTGACTGAAACATGGTTACGTGAGAATGTATACTCAAGTGAACTATTTCCTAGTAATTTTAATGTTTTCCGTTGTGATCGCTCGCTTGGTAGAGGAGGTGTACTTATTTCCACTAATAGCAGACTCTCTGTGAAGAATTTGAATTTAGTCTCGCCTATCTCGGAAATTGATTTGGTGGGTGTGAGGGTTGAAATGCATTTAGCACTGATACCTGTTTATATACCACCAGCATTGCCTGTTGACAATTATGTTTATTTTACGGATTTTTTGGATGATTGCGTGGATTACTCCACTCCAACATTAATTGTAGGTGACTTCAACATACCGGAATTCTTGCAGTGCTCATCCGGTGCTCGGGCCACTACCATTTACAGCAAGTTCAATCAGTATTTAATTCTCAATAACTTGCGCCAATGTAATGAAGTGAGGAACAGTAACGGAAGGCTCTTGTACTTAGTTTTGGCTACGGAGTCTTTTAACGTTGTAGTCAGCAAACACCAGGGCCAGAAGAGTTACATCATCCCTGTCTGAATCTGCATTTATCTTTCAAGTTGAGAACTCAGAACCTTTCACTAAATCCTACTGTGTCCAAATGTAATTTTGACAAAGCCAATTTTGAAGACCTATATGTAGCATTATCTGAAGTGAACATAGCTTGTGAAAATTTTTACGCCGTTCTGTATGACCTCTTTAATATATATGTTACAAAGCAAAATATGTCATCGAAAAAATCTAACTATCCTACTTGGTTCACTAGACCACTAATTAAACTAATAAATACAAAAAATAAACAGTGGAATCTTTACAAGAAATCGAAGTTGCAATTTCACTTTGATAAGCTAAAATCGTTAAGGCGAGGTGTGCGTCGGGAAATTCAGAAAGCACATGTCAGTTTTATCAGGCGCACCGAAAACTCTATAAAGCAGTCACCATATAAATTTTGGTCTTTTGTTAATGCCAAAAAAAGAACGGGAGGTATTCCAGGAAATATGACATACCGAAATTTTCCTATATCAGCATCGGAAGATATTGTGAATGCATTTGGTAATATTTTTGCTAGCGCGTTCAGTAATAACGTTAACCACGTTTGTGATGGAAACTGTGGCAACAGAGTCTGCGATTTTTGTGATAGTGCGTGCTGCCCGTATGTGCGTAGCTATTTATTTATTTATTACAGGGGTGCGAACAGGCAAGCCCAAAGTGGCACCCACTAAAAAACATAGTTATGCTAAACCTAAGAATAACCAAACGTGAATGTTACAATTTAGTGTGTACAAAACTAATAAGTTTATCTATATTAGCAAGAAAAAAACAGTTATTGATGATAAGCAAAATAGATAATTAAGTGATAATAATATACGTATAATATACAGAAAAAAGAAGAAAAAAATATATACATATAGGTCAGTATTCTTGAATACAATAAGTAAACTATAGAGCAATTATGCGATATTCAAATTACATATAATAAACGTTGTTCAGCTAAGAAAAACTTACAAACGAAATACTATTGTCTGAATTTTAATTTTACTAAAGCTCTAAATTTTTTCAAAGAGTTATGGAAAATATCGACGTCAGAACAGTGCGAATTATACGATCTAGCAATACGGGGTAAAGGTCCATTACGACCTAAATTGGTTCGAAAGAGATATTCGCTAAATGATGGTAAAAAACGACTGTTGTACACGGGAACACTTAAGAAGATACTAGAGAGCAAAGAGGGTGAATCAACTGAGTTATTGATTATTTTGTGAAGAAAAAGCAAATCCGCTACTAATCTTCTCTTTTCTAGGCTCATTATGTTGTACATTCGGGTGAGTGTTGTGGCATTTATTAACTCATAGGAACCCACAACTTTAAAATGAAGATACCTTAAAAATTTGTTTTGTACCGACTGCAATCTTAATTTGTATATATCATACTGTGGAGACCACACAACAGATGCAAAATTGAGTCTGCTATAAACAAATGCAAAGTACAGGTTTTTTATAACTTCAATAGAACTAAAATTTTTAGTTGTTCGAATTATAAAGCCCAACATTCTATTTGCCTGAAAAGCTATATTATCTATATGCACAGAGAAGGTCATTTTCTGGTAGAAAGTGACTCCCAAATCTTTCACATGAGAAACGGCCTTTATCTTATTGTTGTCAAAGTTATAGTCAAAGGAAAATAGTCTAATGTTTCTAGAAAATGTGATAGTACAGTACTTGCTGAAATTTAAATAAAGTTTGTTAATTTTACAGTAATTATAGAATTGACATAGGTCGTTTTGAAATAGTATACAGTCAGAGATATTATTTATGGGAGCGAAGATTTTTAGGTCATCAGCATAAAGAAGAAAATTGCAGAATTCAAAACAATGTTTAATATCATTAATATAAATTAAGAACAGCAGAGGCCCCAAAACCGAACCTTGTGGTACACCTGAAGTGACCCAGTAAGGTAATGACTTAAAACCATTTATCGATATTACTTGAGTTCTGCCGCTGACATATGATGATAACCATCTTAACAAAGTTCCGTGCGCACCTATTTTTGACAGTTTGTGAATTAAAATACAGAGGTCGATTCTATCAAAAGCCTTGCTGAAATCTGTATAAACAAAATCTACTTGAATCTGATGATCCATGCAATTTAAAATAAAGTTGCAATATTCTGTAAGATTTGTTTCGACAGAACGTTGAGAAAAAAAGCCGTGTTGCTGAGTAAGAATTGATGCTTTCAGGGCCCGAAATAAAACGTTGTGCACCAGAAGTTCGAGTACTTTACTGAATATACATAGGTTGCTGATAGGGCGGTAATTCGCAACCAAATTTTTGTCACCGTTTTTGTGAATGGGCAAAACATGGGCTACTTTCCATTGGGAAGGGAATTCGCCCGTTGAAAAGATCGGTTAAAGATCAAAGTGAGAGGCTCACTAAGTGTTGTAGCGCATTTTTTAATGAAAAAAGGCCCTTGTCCCTTACTCTCATCCAGCTTAGACAGACAGAGCGCAACGCTCTCTTTCGTAAAAGATATGTTGCTGATGAGTGCAGACTGAACAATTAGTAAATGAGCAGGGTAGCTGATTATAAGGTTCAAACACAGAACGGAAAAATTCAGCGAAAAGTTCACAGACTTTGGGACCATCGTTGGCAAACTTATTTCCAAACTGTAAGGAAGAGGGAAAACTACCGCGAAACTTTCGATTTGGTATCAAGTTCCATATGTTTTTGGCATTTTTGAAACGCTGCTTTCTATTGTTTTAATGTGATTACTATAGTCACTCCTAATAAGTTCTTTAGATCGACGTCTTAATAAACAAAATTTAGCATAGTCGTCGGCTTTTCCATAACATTTCCACCTTCTATGGATGATGATGAAGATGATGCCAACGAAGTCCATCAATCTACTAATAGTGACAATTATCTTAATTTACACATGTTTAATATGGATGAGAACGACATTTTGAAAGCTGCTAAAAATATTAAATGTAATTTTGTTTCCGGTCCTGATGATGTTCAGGTCTTCTTTGTGGTAGATTGTATCAAGTGTTTAATGTTGTCTTTATGTCACATTTTCAGTCTAATTTTGAAAAAAAAACGACTTTTCCCGATGTATGGAAAACGTCACGAATATTTCCAGTTTTTAAAAACGTTGATAAAGCGGATGGTTGCAATTATAGACCTATTGCTTTTATGGCCAATTTTGCCGAGTTGTTTGAGCTGGTCTTGTCTCAAGTTATTTATCCACATACTGAGCCCTATTTAGCACCGGGACAGCACGGAATTTTTAAGGTAAATCAACAACTTCTAATCTTTGCGAGTTTACACATATTGCATCTAAATCTCTTGATGAACGTTTACAAGTCGACGTCGTGTATACTGATTTGAAAAAGGCTTTTGATCGCGTTAATCACTGCTTTCTATTGAATAAACAGCGAAATTTTGGTTTTTGCCATGGGCTTGTCTCTGTTGTTAAATCTCTTTTGATGGATAGGCGGCAATTTGTTGAACATGGTGGTTTTAGATCTAACACTTTTCATGCGACTAGTGGAGTGGTTCAGGGTTCGATCCTAGACCTACAATTAGTCGTAATATCTKTAACGATGTAGTGAAATCGCTTAAATGTTTATATATATTATATATTATAATTTATTTTATTTGTGTTAGTTTAGTGGTAGAATATATAAATGCTTCAAGAATAATCCCAAAGCGCCAAAAGGCCTGCTGTTTTTAATAAACAAACATTTCTTTTAGTAATAGAGATTTCAATAAAATTTCTACTATTTAGGTAAACAGCTTGAAGTTTTCAATGGCCAGTCTCAAATCCACATTGGAGGGAAGTGGAATAAGAACAGGATGCGTATAGAGAGACCCTTCACTGGCATAATCTCAGGAGTAGTAGTGAACAGCCTGCGAATTTTGGACCTGGTGGCAGAAAAGGACAT
This sequence comes from Rhyzopertha dominica, assembly GCA_025024175.1. NCBI lineage: Eukaryota > Metazoa > Arthropoda > Insecta > Coleoptera > Bostrichidae > Rhyzopertha > Rhyzopertha dominica. Next base: position 59,871,929 of record QCXZ01000064.1, read on the forward strand.
CCACACCTCTATTAGAGGTGACGTTCAAGTAACTACGGGAATATTGGACAGGCAGGATCAGATTCAAAAGATGCAACAGGTACTTAGTAGTATTATACATTTAATGAGCAGAATCAAGTCTTCTCTCTCAATTTAATTCTTATTAGTATCAAGAAATTACTCTTAAATCCCTATCATTGTAAAATTTCTGTCTATTATTCCAGACCCCTGCCTCCAGTTTCCCGGGAATCATGGACGATTTGGTCTTCAGCGGCGCCGGATCTGGGTGTAACGGGGACGATGAAGATGAGTGTCCCCCTCTGCCCGAAAGTGGGTCCGGGGACGACGATCTTATCACTCCGGTGTACATACCTCCTACTAGGAAGCCTGCTACACCCAAGACGCCGGACAAGGGTACAAACGCGAATGGCAAGCCCGTCTGTGATGATGAAGATTGTGTTGAAGCAGGTTCTGGAGGAGGAGAAGTACCGGTTGAGGAGACGAATGCCACTACTCAAGGGTCAGGTGAGTTCACCACATATAATTAGAACAACAACAAAGCCAGTCCGTGAAATGAGACAAAATGTACCTAGTAACTCTTGAGAAGAAAACATGAATACTCCCATCTCAACTCGCTAAAGCATGTACCTCCTGTATTTAGCAATGATTGAATAAAGGGTCAAAATTGTGCATCAAAATATTCTCGACATTCTTCTTCGTGCAATGGGATTACGCCGCTGCCTTTCATCTCTCGTCTACACTTTTGGAATCATGCGTTTAAATTTTCTACAAATAAGACAAATACATTTGTCTTTTTGGTATTTGTCTATTGCCTATTTTATTAAGATCCGCTTTAGCATTCATAAATTGCCCACAGCAGACTGTATAGACAGCAGGCATCGCCAATGTGCCATGCCCCAAAATTTTTTCAGGGTCATCGATAATTGTTCATCGTCTAAAAAAATAAACGTAGAAGCTGTTAAATGAAATTTCGACATAAACTCAATCATTTGAAGTACGGTTTAATTTTTTGCTACATTAAGTAAATGCTTGTCTCTACCAAGACGCCGGACAAGGTACAAACGCGAATGGCAAGCCCGTCTGTGATGATGAAGATTGTGTTGAAGCAGGTTCTGGAGGAGGAGAAGTACGGTTGAGGAGACGAATGCCACTACTCAAGGGTCAGGTGAGTTCACCACATATAATTAGAACAACAACAAAGCCAGTCCGTGAATGAGACAAAATGTACCTAGTAACTCTTGAGAAGAAAACATGAATACTCCCATCTCAACTCGCTAAAGCATGTACCTCCTGTATTTAGCAATGATTGAATAAAGGGTCAAATTGTGCATCATTCTCGACATTCTTCTTCGTGCAATGGATTACGCCGCTGCCTTTCATCTCTCGTCTACACTTTTGGAATCATGCGTTTAAATTTTCTACAATAAGACAAATACATTTGTCTTTTGGTATTTGTCTATTGCCTATTTTTATAAGATTCATAAAATTGCCCACAGCAGAACTAGTATAGAACAGCATGGCATCATCAGCATATGGTGCCATGTTATGTTTGTTAACTCCACCATTATTAGAAATTTGCTCATCTGAGAAGCAAACGTCATAAAAATCATCACATTCAATTTTTGGTGTTCCCCGAAATAAGTTACAAAAAGGGCCAGTCTTTTAGGATAAACTGTCTCCTTTAAGGCCTGAATCAATTGCAAGTGATACGGTATGAAATTGATTGCCTTAATTATTCAATGTACTGAAGACAGACTAATTCCGCTTGCTCTTGAGACTACCCTTTGACCTAATATGAGGGATTTTCGTCAATCATTCCAATACTCTAATTTCATTGTCAGGGCCTGTTGCTGTTCTGTTTCTCTTGACTTTTTCCAGTGGTGGTCAGGTTTGTCCTTAAGGTTAATGTCAAAGGTCATCTTGAAAATTGTATCGGCAGGAAGCCTTTCTATTTGGAAAAAACGTTGGTCCGTATAAAGCGGGCCAGCAAGCGGAAGCATTTTCTTTGCCATTCACCATAAATCCAAATCATATCCTGTTTTTTTTCATCATTTGAATACATTTGGACGTTTTTAGTAAATACAGTGCAGGAAACCATTAACGCATTTAGCCGGCATAGGATTCCCAATTATTTTTAAAATAATACCATTGTGTAAAATAATCACATTGGCTATGAGAATGTATTTTGGGTTGCATTTTTAATTTCGTCAGGGTCATTATCATGCGTGAAACATCCTGTATATTGAAAACAATAAAAATCCGAGCACTTTTATGGCCGTCGAACACGGCGTGCTGCTTTTTATTGGTCAGAAAGGATTCAAATAATTTGTAAGCTTTGTTTTGCATACCAGTAATTCTCAGCTTATTCAATTATATATCATGAGACGCAAGATCAAAAGGTCGACAAAATTCTAATAAACTGCAATTATAGTTTACCTAAATCAACATTTGTATATATAAAGCCCATAACTGACACAATAGCACTGTGTGTACTTCTTTTACTCAAAAAACCATGCTGGCTCACATAGATGCAACAAGGATCATATTCAGTCAAGTATTTTACAAATCTTTTTTGCATTACCACTTCAAAGATTTTGAAAAAGACAGACAGCACCCAGATAAGCCTGTAGTTCACAGGGCTTTCAACACTGTCCTTTTTATACACAGGTATCAACCTTTGTCTCCTTCAACAAATCAGGAAATGCCCTTTCGTTAATGTGTCTGTTGATTATCCCACCTAATACAGGAGCTAGCACAGTTTTACATTTTTTAAGAGCGTTGATTTTATACCATCACATCCAGGTGCATCATTTCCTTTTATATAATGGATAATTTCACCAATCTCACTAGTTTGGTTTTTCTTAGATACAAAGATGTATTTGCACGGTAATTTAATGTGACTGAGTTTGTGTTACTGGTCATTACGATATCACTAGCAATATTTATGAAGTAATCATTAAACACCGCCGGAATCTGTACAGGATCATCCAGGATAGTACCATTTCTCTGAATGATTTCTTCAATCCTTGATTTTTTATCGCTACCAACAGGATTTTTACTAGCTTCCATTGTTTCTGGGATTATTTCCAGTTTGTTGAAATTTTTCTTGTTTTTCTTTACTCCTTCTTTTTGCAGTCGTGATAACTCACACTGATAATGTTGTATAATTTTTTAATATATTTTGCTAATAAATGCTTGTTTTTAAGTAACTTTCCGAACCAAATTTTCCTTTTCAGAAATATCCCGATCAAGCGAGGTCCCAGGGGACGGCATAAGCTCAAAAACGCCGGAAGGCCCCACAACCGACTCCGGAACCAGCCAGGTACCGTCGAGCACCACCAGACAAACGGATGGCACCTCATCCACCGACGCAGGCACCACGGAGTCCAAGTCCACCACGGGAGCTACATCGCCCGACACCACCACCGAAGAGAGACACCATCCGACGCCAGAATGGGCCAGACCCACGCCCAAAATCGAACCCGACGACATCTACTACCCTCCGACGCCGCGCCCGACGAAAAAGGTGCCCCGGGTCAGTTCGGAGACTTCAGAGATCGTCGCCCTGGTGATAGGAATCATAGCGGGCAGTCTGATAGCCGTGATCCTCGTCGTCCTGGTGATACTGAAGTTCCAGTCGAGGAGCGAGAGGTCGTGTAAGATCGACGACGGCAAGGGATACCAGCAGGGTCCCAACGCGGCATTGCTGGGCAACACCAGCACCAACGGACAGATGCAGTACCAGATAAACGGGGCGCTGAGGAACGGCGACAGGGGGCAGGCGCAGAAGAAGAAGCGCGACAGCAAAGACATTAAAGAGTGGTACGTTTAGGGAGTCTGGTAGTTTCAGTGACCTCCGAGCCATTTGTGAAGTGATCAGACGTTGATAGGTTATTCATCGCTGACTCAGAGTGATAAAAACGATGATGACTGCTGGTGACCTTCTACGATGTTATTTCTCTTGAAGATTACACTTAGTGTTAATATGGAAACATTATGCTCATCTTGCGTACATACATGCAGATTGTAATTAGTTTTTTGGAGAGAGGGGAACGACCAGGTAAACCATATTAGTACACAATCCTTTTTAGTTGACAAATACATCAAGTATGTTCATTTTGTAACATTTAATTTCGAAAGTATCAACAAAATTCAAGGGAGGATCAGGTCTGGCAACTGTAGTGGTTCATACAGCTGGATACCAACACCTGAAGAAAACGTCGTTTTTCGGCTTATTTTTTGCTAAACTCAGTAAAAATATATACGAGTAATTCTTTTTAGTTGACAATAACATCAAAAATATTCGTTTTTTAACATATAATTTCGAAAGTATCAAGGGGAATGCGTTTTAAGTCTGGCAACTGTAATGGTTCAACAATCTGGAAAAACGTCATTTTTCGGCTTATTGTTTGCTAAACTCAGTAAAAATATATACGAGTAATTCTTTTTAGTTGACAATAACATCAAAAATATTCATTTTTTAAAATATAATTTCGAAAGTATCAAGGGGAATACGGTTAAAGTTTGCCAACTGTAATGGTTCAACAAGCTGGAAAAACGTCATTTTTCGACTTATTTTTGCCTAAATGCAATAAAAATATGTAGTTCTCTTTTTGTTATTATCTCACACAAATCTTTATTGTCTCTCCAGAATGACATGTTATGTGTAGCACATAATTTTAGACTTACATAAATACACTAATTGTATTAATTTTACCATACATGTTCAGAAATCATACATCCATCACTATGACTTGTAAATAAGTTACATGTAAACCTTTGATTGAAATCAGACACTTTAACAGTGCCTTAACGACGTTATTTCAATCAATCAATTGTCTTAGACGGTGGCTGGAAACCATAGAGTGCACCTAGTCGTTTCCCGAACCTACCTACTACAAAATAGATTGTCCTGAACACCTGAAGACGATCGAACTTATTTTTAATTGAAAATCGGGCACGAACTATAGGCAAGACTGTTCTGGATGCATTTGAGACTGCATGAAACAGAAAATATCACATCATATCAATTTACGAGCTAGGGGGATTCCTGTACAAATTTCCTATTTGTATTTTCCTTTAGATTAGATCGAAACTTCGCACTGCTGTTCTATACACCGGTAGAGTTAATGGTGTGTTAGTTCGTTCCCGATTTGAAAATGCGAGTTTGCCTGAGACCTTTTGTGACAGCATCAAATTGTACTCGATATAAATAATAGCAATACAGGACGTTAGTCAACACGATTTGGTTTGTCATTAGTTGTTGAGGTACTATTTGTTGTGTACGATATTGTAGGTAGTAAAATAGCATTTTGTATTATACTTTTTTGGATTTTGTTAGAGCTATAATAAAATGGCGTATATTTGGATGTTACAGCGGAGTCTTTTTATTTCTTCAATACTACCTATCCAATATAAAACATGAATTGGGAGTCTAAAATGGCAGTGAAAAAAAAATGAAAAAATTGCACAGCCATCTTTTGTCATTCAGTCAAAATGAATTGTCGCTATCTATTAACAGTTTTACAATCTATTTATGGAAGAATAACGATGTTTGCCATCTGTCATGCTAAAAAAATATCCTCTTTTATAAATAGCTCAAAATCTGCCTACAGATGTATCTTGACCTGCAGATTCCAAAAATGTGCACAGAACTGAGCTAAGACGCCGGGCGGCCTAATTTAGAACACTTTTAGGGGGAACTGTTGCAGCTAGCGACCATCTGAGGCCATTCCGAAATTCAGGAGGTCCAAATCAGTAAGTATACTTGAAGTCAGCTAAATCGGAGGTCAAAAAAGAACAAAGGGGTTGTTTCGCCTATCATGTTTCTTCATTTTTCGCAAATTGACCCTTCACTCTAGGTCACATTAAATGAACATAAAATTAGCGCAATCTGAGACCATCAAGCTTCAAGGTGAAAAAACAACAAAGGGGTTAGCCTTTGCTATTTTTGCAGTTTTCGGTGGAAATTATTTTTGGCTCAAAATCGGCATACTGGTGAATTTTGAGCTCCAGATTCCAAAAACGCAGTCAGAAATGAGCTAGGACGTCCGGAAATTTATTTTTTGCAAATTGATCCTTCTACTCTAGGTCGTTTTTCAGACGAACCGTTGCAGCTAGAGAAAAACTGACACCACTCCGAAATGCAGCAGGTCCACATTAGTAAATGAACATAAAATTAGAGCAATCTGAGACCATCAAGTTTCAAGGTGAAAAAACAACAAAGGGGTTAGCCTTTGCTATTTTTGCAGTTTTCGGTGGAAATTATTTTTGGCTCAAAATCGGCATACTGGTGAATTTTGAGCTCCAGATTCCAAAAACGCAGTCAGAAATGAGCTAGGACGTCCGGAAATTTATTTTTTGCAAATTGATCCTTCTACTCTAGGTCGTTTTTCAGACGAACCGTTGCAGCTAGAGAAAATCTGACACCACTCCGAAATGCAGCAGGTCCACATTAGTAAATGAACATAAAATTAGAGCAATCTGAGACCATCAAGTTTCAAGGTGAAAAAACAACAAAGGGGTTAGCCTTTGCTATTTTTGCAGTTTTCGGTGGAAATTATTTTTGGCTCAAAATCGGCATACTGGTGAATTTTGAGCTCCAGATTCCAAAAACGCAGTCAGAAATGAGCTAGGACGTCCGGAAATTTATTTTTTGCAAATTGACCCTTCTACTCTAGGTCGTTTTTCAGACGAACCGTTGCAGCTAGAGAAAAACTGACACCACTCCGAAATGCAGCAGGTCCACATTAGTAAATGAACATAAAATTAGCGCAATCTGAGACCATCAAGTTTCAAGGTGAAAAAACAACAAAGCCTTTGCTATTTTTGCAGTTTTCGGTGGAAATTATTTTTCGCTCAAAATCGGCATGCTGGTGTATTTAGAGCTCCAGATTCCAAAAACGCAGTCAGAAATGAGCTAGGACGTCCGGAAATTTATTTTTTGCAAATTGATCCTTCTACTCTAGGTCGTTTTTCAGACGAACCGTTGCAGCTAGAGAAAAACTGACACCACTCCGAAATGCAGCAGGTCCACATTAGTAAATGAACATAAATAGAGCGCAATCTGAGACCATCAAGTTTCAAGGTGAAAAAACAACAAAGGGGTTAGCCTTTGCTATTTTTGCAGTTTTCGGTGGAAATTATTTTTGGCTCAAAATCGGCATACTGGTGAATTTTGAGCTCCAGATTCCAAAAACGCAGTCAGAAATGAGCTAGGACGTCCGGAAATTTATTTTTTGCAAATTGATCCTTCTACTCTAGGTCGTTTTTCAGACGAACCGTTGCAGCTAGAGAAAAACTGACACCACTCCGAAATGCAGCAGGTCCACATTAGTAAATGAACATAAAATTAGAGCAATCTGAGACCATCAAGTTTCAAGGTGAAAAAACAACAAAGGGGTTAGCCTTTGCTATTTTTGCAGTTTTCGGTGGAAATTATTTTTGGCTCAAAATCGGCATACTGGTGAATTTTGAGCTCCAGATTCCAAAAACGCAGTCAGAAATGAGCTAGGACGTCCGGAAATTTATTTTTTGCAAATTGATCCTTCTACTCTAGGTCGTTTTTCAGACGAACCGTTGCAGCTAGAGAAAATCTGACACCACTCCGAAATGCAGCAGGTCCACATTAGTAAATGAACATAAAATTAGAGCAATCTGAGACCATCAAGTTTCAAGGTGAAAAAACAACAAAGGGGTTAGCCTTTGCTATTTTTGCAGTTTTCGGTGGAAATTATTTTTGGCTCAAAATCGGCATACTGGTGAATTTTGAGCTCCAGATTCCAAAAACGCAGTCAGAAATGAGCTAGGACGTCCGGAAATTTATTTTTTGCAAATTGACCCTTCTACTCTAGGTCGTTTTTCAGACGAACCGTTGCAGCTAGAGAAAAACTGACACCACTCCGAAATGCAGCAGGTCCACATTAGTAAATGAACATAAAATTAGCGCAATCTGAGACCATCAAGTTTCAAGGTGAAAAAACAACAAAGCCTTTGCTATTTTTGCAGTTTTCGGTGGAAATTATTTTTCGCTCAAAATCGGCATGCTGGTGTATTTAGAGCTCCAGATTCCAAAAACGCAGTCAGAAATGAGCTAGGACGTCCGGAAATTTATTTTTTGCAAATTGATCCTTCTACTCTAGGTCGTTTTTCAGACGAACCGTTGCAGCTAGAGAAAAACTGACACCACTCCGAAATGCAGCAGGTCCACATTAGTAAATGAACATAAATAGAGCGCAATCTGAGACCATCAAGTTTCAAGGTGAAAAAACAACAAAGGGGTTAGCCTTTGCTATTTTTGCAGTTTTCGGTGGAAATTATTTTTCGCTCAAAATCGGCATACTGGTGTATTTAGAGCTCCAGATTCCAAAAATGCAGTCAGAAATGAGCTAGGACGTCCGGAAATTTATTTTTTGCAAATTGAACCTTCTACTCTAGGTCGTTTTTCAGACAAACCGTTGCAGCTAGAGAAAATCTGACACCACTCCGAAATGCAGCAGGTCCACATTAGTAAATGAACATAAATAGAGCGCAATCTGAGACCATCAAGTTTCAAGGTGAAAAAACAACAAAGGGGTTAGCCTTTGCTATTTTTGCAGTTTTCGGTGGAAATTATTTTTGGCTCAAAATCGGCATACTGGTGTATTTAGAGCTCCAGATTCCAAAAACGTAGTCAGAAATGAGCTAGGACGCCCGGAAATTTATTTTTGCAAATTGACCCTTCTACTCTAGGTCGTTTTTCAGACGAACCGTTGCAGCTAGAGAAAAACTGACACCCCTCCGAAATGCAGCAGGTCCACATTAGTAAATGAACATAAAATTAGCGCAATCTGAGACCATCAAGTTTCAAGATGAAAAACAACAAAGGGGTTAGCCTTTGCTATTTTTGCAGTTTTCGGTGGAAATTATTTTTCGCTCAAAATCGGCACACTGGTGTATTTAGAGCTCCAGATTCCAAAAACGCAGTCAGAACTGAGCTAGGACGTCCGGAAATTTATTTTTTGCAAATTGACCCTTCTACTCTAGGTCGTTTTTCAGACGAACCGTTGCAGCTAGAGAAAATCTGACACCACTCCGAAATGCAGCAGGTCCACATTAGTAAATGAACATAAAATTAGCGCAATCTGAGACCATCAAGTTTCAAGGTGAAAAAACAACAAAGGGGTTAGCCTTTGCTATTTTTGCAGTTTTCGGTGGAAATTATTTTTCGCTCAAAATCGGCATACTGGTGTATTTAGAGCTCCAGATTCCAAAAATGCAGTCAGAAATGAGCTAGGACGTCCGGAAATTTATTTTTTGCAAATTGACCCTTCTACTCTAGGTCGTTTTTCAGACGAACCGTTGCAGCTAGAGAAAATCTGACACCACTCCGAAATGCAGCAGGTCCACATTAGTAAATGAACATAAAATTAGCGCAATCTGAGACCATCAAGTTTCAAGGTGAAAAAACAACAAAGGGGTTAGCCTTTGCTATTTTTGCAGTTTTCGGTGGAAATTATTTTTGGCTCAAAATCGGCATACTGGTGTATTTAGAGCTCCAGATTCCAAAAACGCAGTCAGAAATGAGCTAGGACGTCCGGAAATTTATTTTTTGCAAATTGACCCTTCTACTCTAGGTCGTTTTTCAGACGAACCGTTGCAGCTAGAGAAAATCTGACACCACTCCGAAATGCAGCAGGTCCACATTAGTAAATGAACATAAAATTAGCGCAATCTGAGACCATCAAGTTTCAAGGTGAAAAAACAACAAAGGGGTTAGCCTTTGCTATTTTTGCAGTTTTCGGTGGAAATTATTTTTGGCTCAAAATCGGCATACTGGTGTATTTTGAGCTCCAGATTCCAAAAACGCAGTCAGAAATGAGCTAGGACGTCCGGAAATTTATTTTTTGCAAATTGATCCTTCTACTCTAGGTCGTTTTTCAGACGAACCGTTGCAGCTAGAGAAAACTGACACCACTCCGAAATGCAGCAGGTCCACATTAGTAAATGAACATAAAATTAGCGCAATCTGAGACCATCAAGTTTCAAGGTGAAAAAACAACAAAGGGGTTAGCCTTTGCTATTTTTGCAGTTTTCGGTGGAAATTATTTTTTGCTCAAAATCGGCATACTGGTGTATTTAGAGCTCCAGATTCCAAAAACGCAGTCAGAAATGAGCTAGGACGTCCGGAAATTTATTTTTTGCAAATTGACCCTTCTACTCTAGGTCGTTTTTCAGACGAACCGTTGCAGCTAGAGAAAATCTGACACCACTCCGAAATGCAGCAGGTCCACATTAGTAAATGAACATAAAATTAGCGCAATCTGAGACCATCAAGTTTCAAGGTGAAAAAACAACAAAGGGTAGCCTTTGCTATTTTTGCAGTTTTCGGTGGAAATTATTTTTCGCTCAAAATCGGCATACTGGTGTATTTAGAGCTCCAGATTCCAAAAACGCAGTCAGAAATGAGCTAGGACGTCCGGAAATTTATTTTTTGCAAATTGACCCTTCTACTCTAGGTCGTTTTTCAGACGAACCGTTGCAGCTAGAGAAAAACTGACACCACTCCGAAATGCAGCAGGTCCACATTAGTAAATGAACATAAAATTAGCGCAATCTGAGACCATCAAGTTTCAAGGTGAAAAAACAACAAAGGGGTTAGCCTTTGCTATTTTTGCAGTTTTCGGTGGAAATTATTTTTCGCTCAAAATCGGCATACTGGTGTATTTAGAGCTCCAGATTCCAAAAACGCAGTCAGAAATGAGCTAGGACGTCCGGAAATTTATTTTTTGCAAATTGACCCTTCTACTCTAGGTCGTTTTTCAGACGAACCGTTGCAGCTAGAGAAAATCTGACACCACTCCGAAATGCAGCAGGTCCACATTAGTAAATGAACATAAAATTAGCGCAATCTGAGACCATCAAGTTTCAAGGTGAAAAAACAACAAAGGGGTTAGCCTTTGCTATTTTTGCAGTTTTCGGTGGAAATTATTTTTCGCTCAAAATCGGCATACTGGTGTATTTAGAGCTCCAGATTCCAAAAACGCAGTCAGAAATGAGCTAGGACGTCCGGAAATTTATTTTTTGCAAATTGACCCTTCTACTCTAGGTCGTTTTTCAGACGAACCGTTGCAGCTAGAGAAAATCTGACACCACTCCGAAATGCAGCAGGTCCACATTAGTAAATGAACATAAAATTAGCGCAATCTGAGACCATCAAGTTTCAAGGTGAAAAAACAACAAAGGGGTTAGCCTTTGCTATTTTTGCAGTTTTCGGTGGAAATTATTTTTGGCTCAAAATCGGCATACTGGTGTATTTAGAGCTCCAGATTCCAAAAACGCAGTCAGAAATGAGCTAGGACGTCCGGAAATTTATTTTTTGCAAATTGACCCTTCTACTCTAGGTCGTTTTTCAGACGAACCGTTGCAGCTAGAGAAAATCTGACACCACTCCGAAATGCAGCAGGTCCACATTAGTAAATGAACATAAAATTAGCGCAATCTGAGACCATCAAGTTTCAAGGTGAAAAAACAACAAAGGGGTTAGCCTTTGCTATTTTTGCAGTTTTCGGTGGAAATTATTTTTCGCTCAAAATCGGCATACTGGTGTATTTAGAGCTCCAGATTCCAAAAACGCAGTCAGAAATGAGCTAGGACGTCCGGAAATTTATTTTTTGCAAATTGACCCTTCTACTCTAGGTCGTTTTTCAGACGAACCGTTGCAGCTAGAGAAAATCTGACACCACTCCGAAATGCAGCAGGTCCACATTAGTAAATGAACATAAAATTAGCGCAATCTGAGACCATCAAGTTTCAAGGTGAAAAAACAACAAAGGGGTTAGCCTTTGCTATTTTTGCAGTTTTCGGTGGAAATTATTTTTGGCTCAAAATCGGCATACTGGTGTATTTAGAGCTCCAGATTCCAAAAACGCAGTCAGAAATGAGCTAGGACGTCCGGAAATTTATTTTTTGCAAATTGACCCTTCTACTCTAGGTCGTTTTTCAGACGAACCGTTGCAGCTAGAGAAAATCTGACACCACTCCGAAATGCAGCAGGTCCACATTAGTAAATGAACATAAAATTAGCGCAATCTGAGACCATCAAGTTTCAAGGTGAAAAAACAACAAAGGGGTTAGCCTTTGCTATTTTTGCAGTTTTCGGTGGAAATTATTTTTGGCTCAAAATCGGCATACTGGTGTATTTAGAGCTCCAGATTCCAAAAACGCAGTCAGAAATGAGCTAGGACGTCCGGAAATTTATTTTTTGCAAATTGACCCTTCTACTCTAGGTCGTTTTTCAGACGAACCGTTGCAGCTAGAGAAAATCTGACACCACTCCGAAATGCAGCAGGTCCACATTAGTAAATGAACATAAAATTAGCGCAATCTGAGACCATCAAGTTTCAAGGTGAAAAAACAACAAAGGGGTTAGCCTTTGCTATTTTTGCAGTTTTCGGTGGAAATTATTTTTCGCTCAAAATCGGCATACTGGTGTATTTAGAGCTCCAGATTCCAAAAATGCAGTCAGAAATGAGCTAGGACGTCCGGAAATTTATTTTTTGCAAATTGACCCTTCTACTCTAGGTCGTTTTTCAGACGAACCGTTGCAGCTAGAGAAAATCTGACACCACTCCGAAATGCAGCAGGTCCACATTAGTAAATGAACATAAAATTAGCGCAATCTGAGACCATCAAGTTTCAAGGTGAAAAAACAACAAAGGGGTTAGCCTTTGCTATTTTTGCAGTTTTCGGTGGAAATTATTTTTGGCTCAAAATCGGCATACTGGTGTATTTAGAGCTCCAGATTCCAAAAACGCAGTCAGAAATGAGCTAGGACGTCCGGAAATTTATTTTTTGCAAATTGACCCTTCTACTCTAGGTCGTTTTTCAGACGAACCGTTGCAGCTAGAGAAAATCTGACACCACTCCGAAATGCAGCAGGTCCACATTAGTAAATGAACATAAAATTAGCGCAATCTGAGACCATCAAGTTTCAAGGTGAAAAAACAACAAAGGGGTTAGCCTTTGCTATTTTTGCAGTTTTCGGTGGAAATTATTTTTCGCTCAAAATCGGCATACTGGTGTATTTAGAGCTCCAGATTCCAAAAATGCAGTCAGAAATGAGCTAGGACGTCCGGAAATTTATTTTTTGCAAATTGACCCTTCTACTCTAGGTCGTTTTTCAGACGAACCGTTGCAGCTAGAGAAAATCTGACACCACTCCGAAATGCAGCAGGTCCACATTAGTAAATGAACATAAAATTAGCGCAATCTGAGACCATCAAGTTTCAAGGTGAAAAAACAACAAAGGGGTTAGCCTTTGCTATTTTTGCAGTTTTCGGTGGAAATTATTTTTGGCTCAAAATCGGCATACTGGTGTATTTAGAGCTCCAGATTCCAAAAACGCAGTCAGAAATGAGCTAGGACGTCCGGAAATTTATTTTTTGCAAATTGACCCTTCTACTCTAGGTCGTTTTTCAGACGAACCGTTGCAGCTAGAGAAAATCTGACACCACTCCGAAATGCAGCAGGTCCACATTAGTAAATGAACATAAAATTAGCGCAATCTGAGACCATCAAGTTTCAAGGTGAAAAAACAACAAAGGGGTTAGCCTTTGCTATTTTTGCAGTTTTCGGTGGAAATTATTTTTGGCTCAAAATCGGCATACTGGTGTATTTAGAGCTCCAGATTCCAAAAACGCAGTCAGAAATGAGCTAGGACGTCCGGAAATTTATTTTTTGCAAATTGACCCTTCTACTCTAGGTCGTTTTTCAGACGAACCGTTGCAGCTAGAGAAAACTGACACCACTCCGAAATGCAGCAGGTCCACATTAGTAAATGAACATAAAATTAGCGCAATCTGAGACCATCAAGTTTCAAGGTGAAAAAACAACAAAGGGGTTAGCCTTTGCTATTTTTGCAGTTTTCGGTGGAAATTATTTTTGGCTCAAAATCGGCATACTGGTGTATTTGAGCTCCAGATTCCAAAAACGCAGTCAGAAATGAGCTAGGACGTCCGGAAATTTATTTTTTGCAAATTGACCCTTCTACTCTAGGTCGTTTTTCAGACGAACCGTTGCAGCTAGAGAAAATCTGACACCACTCCGAAATGCAGCAGGTCCACATTAGTAAATGAACATAAAATTAGCGCAATCTGAGACCATCAAGTTTCAAGGTGAAAAAACAACAAAGGGTTAGCCTTTGCTATTTTTGCAGTTTTCGGTGGAAATTATTTTTCGCTCAAAATCGGCATACTGGTGTATTTAGAGCTCCAGATTCCAAAAACGCAGTCAGAAATGAGCTAGGACGTCCGGAAATTTATTTTTTGCAAATTGATCCTTCTACTCTAGGTCGTTTTTCAGACGAACCGTTGCAGCTAGAGAAAAACTGACACCACTCCGAAATGCAGCAGGTCCACATTAGTAAATGAACATAAAATTAGCGCAATCTGAGACCATCAAGTTTCAAGGTGAAAAAACAACAAAGGGGTTAGCCTTTGCTATTTTTGCAGTTTTCGGTGGAAATTATTTTTCGCTCAAAATCGGCATACTGGTGTATTTAGAGCTCCAGATTCCAAAAATGCAGTCAGAAATGAGCTAGGACGTCCGGAAATTTATTTTTTGCAAATTGACCCTTCTACTCTAGGTCGTTTTTCAGACGAACCGTTGCAGCTAGAGAAAATCTGACACCACTCCGAAATGCAGCAGGTCCACATTAGTAAATGAACATAAAATTAGCGCAATCTGAGACCATCAAGTTTCAAGGTGAAAAAACAACAAAGGGGTTAGCCTTTGCTATTTTTGCAGTTTTCGGTGGAAATTATTTTTCGCTCAAAATCGGCATACTGGTGTATTTAGAGCTCCAGATTCCAAAAACGCAGTCAGAAATGAGCTAGGACGTCCGGAAATTTATTTTTTGCAAATTGACCCTTCTACTCTAGGTCGTTTTTCAGACGAACCGTTGCAGCTAGAGAAAACTGACACCACTCCGAAATGCAGCAGGTCCACATTAGTAAATGAACATAAAATTAGCGCAATCTGAGACCATCAAGTTTCAAGGTGAAAAAACAACAAAGGGGTTAGCCTTTGCTATTTTTGCAGTTTTCGGTGGAAATTATTTTTCGCTCAAAATCGGCATACTGGTGTATTTAGAGCTCCAGATTCCAAAAACGCAGTCAGAAATGAGCTAGGACGTCCGGAAATTTATTTTTTGCAAATTGACCCTTCTACTCTAGGTCGTTTTTCAGACGAACCGTTGCAGCTAGAGAAAATCTGACACCACTCCGAAATGCAGCAGGTCCACATTAGTAAATGAACATAAAATTAGCGCAATCTGAGACCATCAAGTTTCAAGGTGAAAAAACAACAAAGGGGTTAGCCTTTGCTATTTTTGCAGTTTTCGGTGGAAATTATTTTTCGCTCAAAATCGGCATACTGGTGTATTTAGAGCTCCAGATTCCAAAAACGCAGTCAGAAATGAGCTAGGACGTCCGGAAATTTATTTTTTGCAAATTGACCCTTCTACTCTAGGTCGTTTTTCAGACGAACCGTTGCAGCTAGAGAAAATCTGACACCACTCCGAAATGCAGCAGGTCCACATTAGTAAATGAACATAAAATTAGCGCAATCTGAGACCATCAAGTTTCAAGGTGAAAAAACAACAAAGGGGTTAGCCTTTGCTATTTTTGCAGTTTTCGGTGGAAATTATTTTTGGCTCAAAATCGGCATACTGGTGTATTTAGAGCTCCAGATTCCAAAAACGCAGTCAGAAATGAGCTAGGACGTCCGGAAATTTATTTTTTGCAAATTGACCCTTCTACTCTAGGTCGTTTTTCAGACGAACCGTTGCAGCTAGAGAAAATCTGACACCACTCCGAAATGCAGCAGGTCCACATTAGTAAATGAACATAAAATTAGCGCAATCTGAGACCATCAAGTTTCAAGGTGAAAAAACAACAAAGGGGTTAGCCTTTGCTATTTTTGCAGTTTTCGGTGGAAATTATTTTTCGCTCAAAATCGGCACACTGGTGTATTTAGAGCTCCAGATTCCAAAAACGCAGTCAGAACTGAGCTAGGACGTCCGGAAATTTATTTTTTGCAAATTGACCCTTCTACTCCAGGTCGTTTTTCAGACGAACCGTTGCAGCTAGAGAAAATCTGACACCACTCCGAAATGCAGCAGGTCCACATTAGTAAATGAACATAAAATTAGCGCAATCTGRGACCATCAAGTTTCAAGGTGAAAAAACAACAAAGGGGTTAGCCTTTGCTATTTTTGCAGTTTTCGGTGGAAATTATTTTTCGCTCAAAATCGGCATACTGGTGTATTTAGAGCTCCAGATTCCAAAAACGCAGTCAGAAATGAGCTAGGACGTCCGGAAATTTATTTTTTGCAAATTGACCCTTCTACTCTAGGTCGTTTTTCAGACGAACCGTTGCAGCTAGAGAAAATCTGACACCACTCCGAAATGCAGCAGGTCCACATTAGTAAATGAACATAAAATTAGCGCAATCTGAGACCATCAAGTTTCAAGGTGAAAAAACAACAAAGGGGTTAGCCTTTGCTATTTTTGCAGTTTTCGGTGGAAATTATTTTTGGCTCAAAATCGGCATACTGGTGTATTTAGAGCTCCRGATTCCAAAAACGCAGTCAGAAATGAGCTAGGACGTCCGGAAATTTATTTTTTGCAAATTGACCCTTCTACTCTAGGTCGTTTTTCAGACGAACCGTTGCAGCTAGAGAAAATCTGACACCACTCCGAAATGCAGCAGGTCCACGTTAGTAAATGAACATAAAATTAGCGCAATCTGAGACCATCAAGTTTCAAGGTGAAAAAACAACAATGGGGAGCCTTTGCTATTTTTGCAGTTTTCGGTGGAAATTATTTTTCGCTCAAAATCGGCATACTGGTGTATTTAGAGCTCCAGATTCCAAAAATGCAGTCAGAAATGAGCTAGGACGTCCGGAAATTTATTTTTTGCAAATTGACCCTTCTACTCTAGGTCGTTTTTCAGACGAACCGTTGCAGCTAGAGAAAATCTGACACCACTCCGAAATGCAGCAGGTCCACGTTAGTAAATGAACATAAAATTAGCGCAATCTGAGACCATCAAGTTTCAAGGTGAAAAAACAACAAAGGGGTTAGCCTTTGCTATTTTTGCAGTTTTCGGTGGAAATTATTTTTGGCTCAAAATCGGCATACTGGTGTATTTAGAGCTCCAGATTCCAAAAACGCAGTCAGAAATGAGCTAGGACGTCCGGAAATTTATTTTTTGCAAATTGACCCTTCTACTCTAGGTCGTTTTTCAGACGAACCGTTGCAGCTAGAGAAAATCTGACACCACTCCGAAATGCAGCAGGTCCACATTAGTAAATGAACATAAAATTAGCGCAATCTGAGACCATCAAGTTTCAAGGTGAAAAAACAACAAAGGGGTTAGCCTTTGCTATTTTTGCAGTTTTCGGTGGAAATTATTTTTCGCTCAAAATCGGCATACTGGTGTATTTAGAGCTCCAGATTCCAAAAATGCAGTCAGAAATGAGCTAGGACGTCCGGAAATTTATTTTTTGCAAATTGACCCTTCTACTCTAGGTCGTTTTTCAGACGAACCGTTGCAGCTAGAGAAAATCTGACACCACTCCGAAATGCAGCAGGTCCACATTAGTAAATGAACATAAAATTAGCGCAATCTGAGACCATCAAGTTTCAAGGTGAAAAAACAACAAAGGGGTTAGCCTTTGCTATTTTTGCAGTTTTCGGTGGAAATTATTTTTGGCTCAAAATCGGCATACTGGTGTATTTAGAGCTCCAGATTCCAAAAACGCAGTCAGAAATGAGCTAGGACGTCCGGAAATTTATTTTTTGCAAATTGACCCTTCTACTCTAGGTCGTTTTTCAGACGAACCGTTGCAGCTAGAGAAAATCTGACACCACTCCGAAATGCAGCAGGTCCACATTAGTAAATGAACATAAAATTAGCGCAATCTGAGACCATCAAGTTTCAAGGTGAAAAAACAACAAAGGGGTTAGCCTTTGCTATTTTTGCAGTTTTCGGTGGAAATTATTTTTCGCTCAAAATCGGCATACTGGTGTATTTAGAGCTCCAGATTCCAAAAATGCAGTCAGAAATGAGCTAGGACGTCCGGAAATTTATTTTTTGCAAATTGACCCTTCTACTCTAGGTCGTTTTTCAGACGAACCGTTGCAGCTAGAGAAAATCTGACACCACTCCGAAATGCAGCAGGTCCACATTAGTAAATGAACATAAAATTAGCGCAATCTGAGACCATCAAGTTTCAAGGTGAAAAAACAACAAAGGGGTTAGCCTTTGCTATTTTTGCAGTTTTCGGTGGAAATTATTTTTGGCTCAAAATCGGCATACTGGTGAATTTTGAGCTCCAGATTCCAAAAACGCAGTCAGAAATGAGCTAGGATGTCCGGAAATTTATTTTTTGCAAATTGACCCTTCTACTCTAGGTCGTTTTTCAGACGAACCGTTGCAGCTAGAGAAAAACTGACACCACTCCGAAATGCAGCAGGTCCACATTAGTAAATGAACATAAAATTAGCGCAATCTGAGACCATCAAGTTTCAAGGTGAAAAAACAACAAAGGATTAGGTCAGCAATAATCCGTTTCGCTCTACGACTTACCGTTTCTGAGATAGTTGCGTTTGAAAAATTTCCCTGGTTTTCCTTAAGAAATCATGGGACTTCTCCACTGCCCAGGCCTCCGTCGCTCTTTACCCTCATGATCCCACACTTTCCTGGCTCATCAGAAGCAATTTGGAATTTTTACTGTTCAAAAAACTCATTCCAAAAAAAGTTGTCGAAATGGCTCCTCTATATATTGAAATGTAAGTACTCCAAAGTATTCCAAAAGGAAAAAAGTTTTCACCTGTGATTTGACCAAGCATTGATTGTGTATACAAAAGCAGAAATATATTGCAATATTAATTAATAGAAAGGTTATAACATAAAGAAATCAGAAGATTTTGCATAAGTATTAGAAATCATTGAATATTAAATGTTTATAGAAAAATACAACCAAGTTTAACAATAAATTAAAAAGTGTATGTAGCTTCAATATATCTTCTAATGTATATTTTTATAAAACAAAAAACAGATTTGATTGACCAACAAAACATCTACGATATAAAAGCTAAACTGAAATTGAGTATTTCCAATGTCAAATGACTATTCATGTACCTGTACATAATCAATTATGTACCTCCATGCAAWACCAGAATTTTTTTATACAATAATTTATTAACATACCAAATTACAAAGTAAACACTTTAATGAACTCAAACATACAGTAAAAGAAGCTATAAATTGTACAACAGAAAACTTTTAAAATTGGAACAAAAAAATTAACAGAAATTACTTTGGAACTTTAAAGAGACAACTACAACGTGCTCTGTACCATTCCTTCATCCATGTTCTTTATACAGGAACCAAATTTTAAAGCTGCCCCTTTACAAATGTTAATCCGTAAATCTTCAAACTCATCCCCACATAACGCTTCAACCTCATCAAAACCAGGTGACTTGGAAAACAGGGAAACTTCCTCCTTCATATATACAACCAGCCTTATACAATCCATGATTTGCAAGTACTAGATGTAAACAAAAAAGTCAATAGAAGATCAAAACAACATTATGTATAAATACCTGCAAAAGTGAATAAATATCGATGGGCTTCAAGTAACAAAACCTTTTTGCTATGTCCGGAAAGCTTGTTGCTGGACATTCCAGGCAATGGGACAAGACATTTCCCAGCCATTTCTTCAGAACGGGCAGATTTAAAGTACCATTCACCATGTACCAAGGGGATATCCGCACAATCATTTCTTTTGGTTGTCTGAAGGAAATACAAATTAATGGAGAAGCACAAATGGTATACAGATTCATTACCCATCTTCATCATCATCACTAAATTCATCCTCCTTTATCGTCTTCAGCTTCCTCTTTTCTTCTGTGGTGATGACATGGGTTCTAATCAACCAACTGTCTTTGTAAACAAAATGAACGTAGATGTGTGAGGAAATTCCAACTTGGATGATGACATTCAGATTCCTCAAGAATGTTAAAATGTCAGCTAAAGTTGTTCTGTTGATGGTCTTGAAGGCGTTCTGGAAAAAAAGAAGATTTGAAAGCTCTGGAAAAGTAGCTTTCATCGTCTTACCTTGATTTCATTTGTCGTCGTGCCTATCTCTCTCTTAGTATGTATGAATGTTACGAGTGCAGATATTTTACTATTACTGCCGTAAGTATTTTTAATTTCTTGTGTCACATAGTCATCAAATGGGAGAGAGGCGGGGATAACATGGTCCCTACAAGAAACAATAAATTTAAACGAAATGAGAGATAAACTTGTAAACTTGTAAAATGGTCCATTATTTCAAAGCAGATATTTAGTTAAGTTTCTTTTTAAGGTATTTGATTATCAGTAAAGTGAATAAAATTGTACTTGGAGAAGTTTAATCTTTACAACTTAAAGAGACTAATTAAGTTTTCATACCTTCTCAACTGAAGCAACACTTCTTTAGCTTTTGCCGCCCCAACATCTGCACGTAACTCCTGGTGTACTTCTTCATCTATGAATGTGGGAGCTGGAAACACAGTAATGAAATGTCTGTTCAATTCTTCGTACCACTCGTCGTTGTCCAGAAACCCTTCACTCCTGGGATACAACCTGTCAAGCGAGAAATATAAGTCGCCAATATACGGAATCTTCCTGCTTCCTTGATCGCTAGGTGTCAACAATTCTTCTCTGATTTCCTCCACCGAAAGAGTGGTGGTCTCATCCTTTTCCGGCTTTGGTTCTTCTTCAATCATTTCCATAGGCGTGACTTCTTCCTTCTCCGGCTTGCCTTTGTCTTCGTCCTCCAAGTCTTCTTCAACATCCAAGCTCTTCAGGTCATTTTGTATGTCCATTTCTAGTTTCAGTTGCTCGTCTATGTCTTGGGAATCATGGGCTTTGATAACCTTCTCGATTATGGCGTCTATTGTGATTTTGGGATTACTTTTGGGCTTGGTTTTTATCTTGGGTTGTTCATGTTCTTTGAAAACTACAGTCGGTACTAAAATATCCCTCCTGTTCAAGGTGTAATGGTATCGTTTAGCCATTTCTTCTATTAGCCGTGAGTGGTCTTGGAGTTCGTTGTTTAATAAAAGAACATGGTCAGGAATGTCGAAGATGATTTGTAATTTTGTCAAAGTGGTGATTTCACACAGTCCAATGTTGTGCCCTTGTTTTAGGAGGCTCCAATCTTCGTTGGACAATTTACCGACGGGTTCGTCAACGACTAACATCTTGAAGAATTCATAAGCTTCCTCAAAGATAGCCAATGAATACTGCACTATGTGCATGCACATGTATGCTAAGGAAAACTTGAAGGGACATGGAAGAGTCACCAGAGTCTTCACGTTACGATTCTGCTCGGGTATCTTCTTCAAAGTAAAAAACTGCTGCTCCCTGAGTGCCATAAGCACGGACTTCAACAGGTTTTCAGGGAAGCTCTGGTAGACTTTGAAAAGCTGGAAGGTCAGCGTCAATTTGTTGCCTTGGCAACCAATTGCGCTGTGAATAACAGACCTTATAGTGTCACAAATGACGTCAGTCACGTTCTTTGGATTTAAATAGTACAGTTCCGAATCTTCGGCTGAAGAGAAACTGCTTATGTTGCCCGAGAAAAGATAATCAATAGTCACTTTGACTCCAGTCCTTTGTTCCATGAGTTTCTTAACTTCCTTGTTGGTGCTCAAGTAGTGGGCCAAGTAAATGAACGCTATGTGCATTTCGCTTTCCGACACTTTTTTCTCGTGTGCTCTCTCCCGAAATTTACTGAAATACTTGCGGACATAAAAGATGTTCTTGATGCTCTCATCGGAGAAGTTTCTTTCTCTCTCATGTTTGCCGCGAAACAGCTTCTTCAATCTTCTCTCGCAGGCTCTGGAAGTTTTGTTCCGTCCAGCCGGACAAAGTTTGTGGAACACATCCCTCATCACGCTGTAAGGTATCATCTGTTTGTTGCCAGGAGTTAAGTAACTTGAGGCGAAACGACAAATCAGCAAATAGAAATCCTCAGACGATGACCAAAGTGCTCTGCTTCCCTTTAACTTAAACATGATACCGTTGTCCACTTTATCATAATAAACCCTTTGGATCCCTCTTTGTTTTCTGGCCTTAAGAACCCTCAGCTGCTCCTTCTTCCTCAGCTGGCTCTTCATGACTCGCTTTTTTGACTCTTTCTTGCCACGATTGGCTAAACTAATGTACGACGATTGCATGCTTTGCAAGGCATCGAAAGAGATCGATTGGATTCGCGTCTTGTCCAATTTCTTCTTCCGAATTCCCATGACTTTATCGGGGGGTTTCATTTCTGCTTTTTGAGTGTGTTTCGCAACGATCCAGTTGCTTTTGCGGTATGAAAAGAGAGCGGAATCCACACCGGCAGCTCCGAGTTTGTCGCCCGGTATATAGCCCACGTCCCTTTCCGCAGCGCTTTGGTAGGTTTGTCCCTTGGTGGCAGCAAGCAGATCCTCTTTAAAGTCTACGTGCTGGAGGAGGATCGGCTTGTCAGAGTGTACCGATCGACGGCCCAGAGGTGTTTTCATGCATATGTTCCACATGGTGTACCAATATCTAAAGGGGGGATGTAAATAAGTTTCTCACTAAACAATCAATGTAATTTTTCTTAAAAATTAATGCCTGAGTGGGCCAAAAATGACTAAGGATGCAGAGAAAGTTAAGGTTCAACTACGTTGAATTTACTGAAAAACCAACACTCCCATGGATCATTAAAATATGGGTGGGTAAACAAAAAATCTATAAGTATCTTTTATGCTTTTTTTATTAAAACATAATAGGCTGTAAAAACCTGTCTTTATGTTTGAAGGTTGAGACATTTCTCGTGTCAGTTTGAGTTATTTCAAAACTCACATAATTTCTTGAAGCAGAATGAACCAGTTGAAGGAAAGCGATCGACGTCGAGTAATTGTAAATGTTTCAGTAAAAATTAAAAAATTGTTTTGAATGACATCACAAAAAACAGTATTATCTACAAGAAAGAAAGTATTTCAATTAATTATTTTAAATAAGGGACAATAAAATGTGATAAAATCAAAGAATTGGTATTACGAATTTTAATCCACTAGTACATTAGAAGGCCCCTAATTTACAGGAAAAAAAGACATATTATACCCTCCTAATATGGTGGTCATGGATAGAAATTATTTTTAAAACACCAAGATCATGACTACAAAGTATAAATGCAAGTTTGAACTGTCTGATGGAAGAGGTCACAATTCTATTCCCAAAATTAAATTTGAATCATAAAATTTTGCGAAGTGCTATTTTCACATCTTTTTTCATTGGTATGTTTTTGTTTGTTTGTCCAAATACTAAATACTAAATGTAACAACATTAAAAAACAGGGTAAACAGGGTCAGGTTAACTAAGCAAGACAAAGAAAAATGTTTTATACAAAAAATTTGAAGAATGATAAACTGTTCAAAAAAGCTAATGAAGCATTTAAAAAATACCACACATTTTCGAAAGGATGCAAAGGACAAGAAAGAAAAGCAATCACAAAAGAAAGGTAATTTTACAGACAAGGCAAATGAGGATGTGAACTAAATATGAACAAGCAAACAMAGTAAAAAGAGAAAAAAATATTGTTGACATTTTTTAAATGTAATTCGCAACAATCATAGTCAAACTGATTCTATGTGAAAGAAGTAGTAAAAAAACTGAAATTTATCCTTAAAGCTAGAAAATAAACAAAATATTTGCTAAAATTAAGATATCATCAAAATCATTTGAAGCAACGAAAGGAAAAGTGAACAATGATTCTGAAACTTTGAATGAAAAGTTACAAAATCAAACAACTATTTAAATATAAAGGTCCAAAACTATGACAAAAATACAGTACATTTGACTTACCTTTCAATGTCCTTTAACTCATCAAAATAAAAGCTATCCATTTGATATTCCTTGTTGGTAACCTGGAAATAACTACCCTCACTGGTCGTTGTATTATACAGAACGGCGTTTCTGTTACAGTACATCAGAGTTCTGTCTTTCTCCCTAATCTTCTGCTGTCCGAATTGAACTAATCCGACAAAACACAACCTCTCTGCAGTTTCGTAGACATTCATGATGAATATCCTTTTATACAGCAAAGCAGTACGGATATCAATGGGAAGATCTTTGACCAGAATATGCTGCTTGATCGGATGCCTCAATAAAGACGTCAGTTCAGGCACGACGAAGCGTACATTGTACAATTTGACGAAAAGACAGACGGGGATGCGCATCAGCAAGTCGCACATCAGCGCCCAACCTCGAGGCATGTCTCTGTACTCGGGAAGCGGCGGAATGAACAACCTCCAGCAGATTTCTTCACTGTAAATCGGAGGTAGAGCTTCAATCTCCGCATCCGAAAGCATGGGATCTTTCTTCTTCAACAGCGATTTTTTGACTTCCAGAGACAAAGGTTCGGATTTTTTATCGAATTTGTACACCAGATAAAAGAGAAGCTCATGGAGGACCTGCATACGGAGGAATTTCGGGGAGAACCCGTACTGTCTCCCAATGCTGGAGCTCCGTTTGTACTTGGGACGCATTGTGAAGTTGACCTTTCGGAATTCTTTGACGCTACATTCTAAATCGTCCTGCTCCGCTTCTTCGCATGCAGGCTTCGCTTTCAGTAGGAAATATGCTATTTTCAGGTGCTCCAAGGTGCTGACGAAGTCAGGACTTTTTTCCGTAATCTCGGGGCTGCAGATGAAGGTCGTCGTGCGACAGACGCCCTTGGACTTGAGGATGACTTTAATGATTTTTACGTAGCCTTCTTCGACCAAAACCTTCAAGATACGCGCCACCGATTTCCTATCTACCAGGTAACTGATGCCCTGTTCCTTCTCTATTTTACTAATGAACTGTTGCACTCTGACGGTGTTTTGCACGAGTTTCTCTTTCGCGAGCAACGCGATTATTAAATTGGCTCGCTTTACAAACCTCTGGTTGAACAATTTCGTTGCTGTATACGCCACTCCGGGTTTCTTTAGGCGTGGTGGAGGCGTCGAAAGAATTAATTCCACTTCGACCTCATCGTCTGTTACCGCCTTCCCCAAGTAAATCGGATTTGGACCCATGAAGATTTCTAAACGCGTAACATTCGGTTCGGCTTGCTCCTGCTTTGGTTCAAGGTATTCTTGCTTCGGTTCCTTTATATCATCTAAACCCATTTGTTCAAATTCTATATCGTGTACTTCTTCCTCGTTCTTTACAACTGTTTCAAATCCATTCATTTCCTCCTCTTTAAAAAAGTACATCTTGACTGTGGATATTTGATGAAATTTTTGAGGAAGAGAGAAATAACAAACTTCCCCTTCAATTGGTTCACATAAAGTTAAGTTTTCATACATATCTCTTAAAGAATGCCAAGCACTTGGACAGTTGAAGTAATTAGTGGCTTGTATGGTGGGGGTACAAGTTACCTCTGTATCAAAACTGGTAGAAGCTTCTTTTGTAGGTTGGTTCTTCAGCATTTTTTTAAGAAACGGCAAGCTTTTTTTAGGTGCTGGAGTGGGGGATTTCAAAGCTTCTACTGCTTGAATGTGCTTCTCTCTGTCTTCAGGGTTGTTCAGACAGAGTGAATGATACCTAAACAATGAGATCTCTACAGTCCTATCTGTCTTGGAATGAATACTATACATTTAGGTGCATATTCCTGACAATAAAACATGAAAAAGAAGTTGATACACCAGAGATTTGATATAAATGAGCTACAAAGCAGATGTAGGCATATAAAAAAAAAACTTTAAATTTGGAGTACCACAAGGAACAATTTTAGGGCTAATACTGTTTATTTCTTAGTACATATTAATGCAGTTTTTATGCATAACTTATTTTAAATTTTGTAATTTATATATCAAAGTGCATAAATTCTATTTTAATGTTTGAATCAGAACATCAAGAGTTAAATTCTTCTAAATACTCACATGAAGACATTCTGTCTCCCGCTTTCGACTTTTTGCACTCCCAGGAGATTGCGCTTTTCCAACACTCTGATCAGCCTGCGTGCGAGGTAGAAGTCTATGTCGAGTGCCTTTTGAATGTGTTTCAAGGCACAACCCTTTGGACCCGCCTCTGCCACTACCCTGTACGCTTGCTCAAGCAAAGTCCTGTTCAAGGTTAATCCACGTACTTCGCCTGCATCCTTTTCGTCCTCATCTAATAACGAAAGATTATAATACTCAAATTAATAAAGATATAATACAATGCCAGAAAAAATCTTTTGCTTGCATACAGTTTATAATTTTTTACCTGAAGAATCATTGTAATCATTATCACTCGCATTCCCAGTGTTTAGGTTTAAATCCCAATCAATTAGTTCTATAACTCTGATGGTTTTTTCTCTACTACTCGATTTTTGTTTCCATTCTGACTTTTCTGCCTCAGGATATAGCTCTCTGTATGGGACAATCTGTAAAGAAAGCTACCTACTATCAAAAACGTAAAAAAAATAGCAGTGCTTAAAATAATAATAGCTATTTATATATTTATTTAACAACAACAACAAATGAACAAAATTGTCTTCCTACTTGTTTCCTATTTAATTAATTTACAACCAGATATTCCTCTATCCAAGGTCTTTACTGCTAAATCTATACACCAGTATTTTATCTATACAAGATTAGAGTATATAATTTTCTTATAACGATTGTAATTAGATTTATACTGGTCAAACCGGAAGATCATTTTCGATTAGAGACAATGAACATTTAAAACAACATGGGAAATATAATATATAATTATAATTACTGATATAGTTACTACAAATTCTTCGTTAGCAAATCATTTACTATCATTTAAACACACTGCACCTTTCAATAATTTAAATTCTTTACAATTATATTTTTTTAAATTCCGGAAACATACTAAATTATACATAATTTTATTTAATTTAATTACAATTTTGGATGATTTTTGTAATTTTAGTTGTCCTGTCCTAAATCTTTATTTGATCATTGTTGTTTTGGCTTGCAGACTACTTTCTTTGAAGTCAAGATTGCTGATTACAATTTGACATCACTTTTATGGAAAATTTTATGGAATTATGGAAAGCGCTTTGCCAATTTTTTTACAAATGAAGTGGATATAATTTGAGTTGGTGAAGATTATTAGTCTTTAAGAAGTAAAAGATGATACAAAAATGGCAATAGCTTGAGAGTGTGCGCATTTTACCATAAAAAAATCTAATCCTTGTGCCTACAAACTTCTATTGAAAGGAGAATGTAATAAGTAAATGTAACATGCATTATTTATCCTCAAAATTGAAAAATGAAACTCACCAAATCTGTCCTGATGTGTTCCCTAAAGTACGGATGCCGCAGCAGCCTCTTAAACAAACCTTTGGATTCCATCATGCGTTGCAGCTCTACATACTCCATCCTGCACCCGGGCTTTCCCTTGAGCACCTCCACCAGGTATTCCACGATCCTCTCGTACTTCCTCTTTCTCGGCAAGTGGAATCGAGCAAGGAAGAAGATCGTACCGTTGACGGTGTGGTGCTCGAAACGAAAATGCCCAGACTGTTTCGATATGAGGTAGCTCTTGAGCAGCCCAATCCGAATATAGAAGTTCTGCTTCGGGTCCTTCGAGAAGTTGTGGCTCCTGTAGCTCAATGCCCCCAAAGTGCGAGCACGAGCGATTTTCTCCAACATGCAGTATTGAGCGTCATTCAGTTCTACAGCGGGGTCAGTGAGGGGGTTGAATATGGCCCAACGCCTCAATTTCTGACTCGCCACCACCACGAGTTTGTTTCCGTAAGTCAGAGCTTCGGAGAGAGAAGCCTTCTTCAAAAGCGAGGTTATGTTGGTCCTCGTGTGATACGTAGAACAAGAACCGATGATGCCTCTGTCTTTATCGTTTATCACACATTCAGGATATGGATCCTGCAGTTTGTCTCTCAACCACAACATGTCATGATTGTCATAGATCACTAGGTCGATTCGTGGCTCTTTCAGTTCGTAAATTTCCATCTCATCGCAAGAACAAATGACTGACCAAGCAAATTCCTTGACAGACTTGTTAATAGGTATTTTACATGAACGAAACAAACGCTTCCATAGTGCTAAAACAACAACACTTGTTAGTCCAATCAAAACATCGACACACACTTTTAACAAATTACCTTCTAGCGTTATCCCATCAAGTCCTTCCAAACTTATCTCATCTATGATGACATCCTCTAAATTAAAATAACGTGCTATCATACTGCTATCGTGGATGTTGATCTCTTTCAAGTGAAATTCATTCAGCAGTGGTATTTTCTGGTTCCAAAGAAAGCTTTCTTCTCTGTTAAGGTCCAGTTGTATGTTGCTACCACACAGATTTAAAGGAAAACTTACATCTCCATCATAATCACTATCGTATTGCTCATCCAGCGAGAGTACATCAACATCTTGTGAAGCTACCCATTAAAAAATCGTGTCAATGGCTGTATTTTATGTGTTTAATAAAACCAAACCTGATGAAGACGAGGTACCCTTTAGTTTTTTCACTGAACGAAGCTTCTCCTCAGTGTCACGCTTCCTTTTCCGTGCTTCAACATCTCGGTGGTCTAATTCGTCCATTCTGAGGATTTTACAGAACCATAAAGCTACAGAATTGTGAAAAAGATGTACCTTTAAAGTAACAACACCAACGAAGCGCTTACAGAATAGGTTAGATTACAGTGTCACACGAAACTACTAGTAGCTCGTTTGCGCCACCGATCTGGTACTTTTAAACTACTTCGCCAGTTTTACACTGAACTACAAAACTTTATTAGTTCAAATCAACTTACGCAATGAACTACATCCCACATAAACGAATTCTCTAGTACCTGTACAAGGTAAATTTGTAGTTTTGCGAGGTTAGGATGACTGACAGCA
Organism: Rhyzopertha dominica; assembly: GCA_025024175.1. Taxonomy (NCBI): domain Eukaryota; kingdom Metazoa; phylum Arthropoda; class Insecta; order Coleoptera; family Bostrichidae; genus Rhyzopertha; species Rhyzopertha dominica. The sequence goes on from QCXZ01000064.1 coordinate 59,900,854, forward strand.
GCAATATTAAACGTGCCATTAGTTTATTGTGTAAAGTTCTTAATAATCTATTTCAAACAGAACTGAAACCGGAACTGTTTCGACTAGCAAAATTTGATAAATCGGAGCAAGATGTTGTATGTGTCAAAGCTACACATAAACAATAATGTCTACAATGTTCACATTTGTTAATAGATACCTACCTTTTGGAAGTTGCTGTCTCTTATGACCAGCAGCGGTAACAAAGATGAAAAGTGTCGATTAAACATGCATTGTGAACCTCCAGAAAATGTATCCAAGGGAAGCAGAGAACTACTTATTGCCGTAGGGTTCTTGATAGCCCAGGGTAGACTTGATGAGCTGATTCGAAACAAATGTAAAGTACAGCACGACAAACATTCGTTGCAAAAAGTGTCGTCTGTTTCAAGATTACACAACACAATCGACAGCCATGAAGACATGATAAAATATTTGCAGTGGATCAAGGGGAGGATAACGTTTACCAAGAGAATTACTGGTGAATATAACACACAGATAGGCAAGATTAGGCATGAGGTATGGGAAAGTGGTTTCTAAAACAAAACAAGAATTTCATTTGAAATAAATGCCCAAGAAAAATTTTCTTTAGCAAAAAATATTCCCCATTTTTCTTTGGCCTTTAACAAATGTGAAAAAAGATTATTATGGTGGTAGTTTTCTTATACCGGGATCTACAAAATTAACAACTATCTGTAATTTTGCAAGTTATCCGTAAAGTTGATTCTTTCTGTTATTGCAGGAACCTACAAAATTTACAGGATGTTTTTTTTACACATGATTATGGACTGTTAATTTCAAATAAGAGGGCATTTCAGAATCTACACATCTTTCTCTAGTTGAAGACCTTGGTGCAAAAACCAGCCAAGTGCTAAAAATTTTCATTTCTGACAAAACAAGGAAAAACGTTCTGGATTTTGCAATTAGTTTGCAACTAACATATAAGTTCTTCAACCCTCCAAAGTTTTCTTACTTTTAGCAACAAATGCGGACTTTACCAATTTTTGCACCAAGGTTGTCAATTTCAATCAGTTATTGAATAATACAGAAAGATAGAGATTTTCTTGATGTTGTAAGTACCTAAAAACTGTCACGTAAAGTAATTTAAAAAATATCTTCCTTACAAAAGAAAAATGTGTTTTTTTAAAAATCTTTGAGGGGATTTCTTGGTTATTATTACGTTCTCATACTTTAGTCAATTTTAAATTTTAGATTGATCAAAAGTAAAAATAAAGTAAAGAAAAGTAATAAACGTGAATAACTGTAAGTTTTTGACACTTTACACTTACCTTAAAAGAATGAGAATCAATGGTTTCAGATTTTAAACAACACTCCATTGGCTGCAGAATTTAGAGATCTAACAACAAACGAAATGCTAGCACTGTATGATAGTAATCACGGCAGTGAATTTCTGCAAGATACAGAAGAAATAGTCATGATTCTGAGAGATTACGAGAGCTGGCTTAAAAATGAGGTCACTTTCTGGAACTGGATGGTAAGCTGCTGCATTTAAAATTTTCTCTATCGACAAAAGATTTTTATTGCAGAAGACCGTCGTCGCCCAACGAACACCATAATGTAAAATAATCGTTTTATTTAAGGCTATACCAATGTTTATTTTTTTACAATAAAATTGAAAAATATTTGTTGTATAACGAATTACATACACCTCCTTGTACCATAATACCAACTCTCTTGAGTATTTGCACCTTTCTTTAACAAAAAAAAATATATATGTGATGCTAAAATGAACCAATTAAAAAGGAAAATATAAAACTGATACCTTGGCAAGTAATTAGAATAATTGGCACACAAAATTCAGTCGAAAAAATAAATTAATAAAATCAACTAAAACGCGATTCACGCTGTGAAGTCGTTCGCAGCTGCTATAACATGCACTTGCTGACCTTTGCTGCTGTTGTACACCTGCCCTGGACTAAAAGGTTCCAAGCGTGGATGGGTCTCTAATTTACATGATTTCTCTGTCCAAACAAAAAAAAAATCACCGTCAACAAATGATATGTCCAGTTTAACAACCACAACAAAAAGCATTTTGTTTTTGATAAACCGGGTGTTAATATTTTTTTGAAATGTAACTAACATATCAAAAACAACATTTTAGGAAATTTCTTTATTTGATAAAGAAATTTCTGTAGAATTCTATTAAAAAACGGGGGTCTGCATTACCCCAGCGCACGCCACTGTAGCTTTAAAAAAACTCGGGTCACTTGTCTTTATTTTACCTTATGTCATTATGATTCCCACTAAATTTCAAGTAAATATCTTTTATAATTCAGGAATAATTTAAAAAACCGTTTTTAAAATTTAAATTTAACACCCTGTATATAAAAAATCATTTTTGGAATTTTTTTCTGTCAAACATTGTCAGTGTATTTTGAGGACACCCTGTATAATCATATTTTAAAAACTTGAAGTTTTTACTCACCCGGCTGAACAACCTCCGCAGGAATATACCTAGAAATCCGAACCAACGGCAGCGGTAGGAAACCACTGCTCAAGGGCATCACGTCCAAAACAACCACCTGCGGCTCGAAATCCGTGTCGAAACAAACGACTCCCGCCGTTCTCCCGCAAACCGCCCACAGGCTCTGTTCGGCCAGCACCTCGTACATCAAAGAATTCGACCTGTTGTTGTTCTCCAACGAACCCCCCACCCTCTTTATGCTCAAGTGGAGGTTGCACAACGACCCGATGCGACAGAATTCGCTGCCCTTCGTCGGTTCCACGTGAGCTTCCAGCACGTAAATAGTCTGAAAGTTAAACAGTTACGTGGAAAATGGAGACGCTTCGAAAGTGTAATACGCACTTCGTAGTTTGTTATTTCGAAATAGTGGTGGTACGTGATGTTGTCTTTTGTTGACCCGTCTTGTTCCGCCATTTTGTACTTAACGAAGAAGTCCGCTTTGATTGGAGGTGACTCGTTGCTGGGCTTTACTATCAGCTCCCACATGAACGAGGCGTTTAGACCATTTGTGATGACCTGGAAGTGTGTTGTTGAATTGAATTGTTATTATTATTTTACCAAAAAAATTAAATAAAAAAAGATTTTGATCTGGTCAAGATCTCGGTATACCGACTGCAGTCAATTGACTAGGCACAACTCTAGTTTTGGTCAAAAAAAAGGGATTACTACAAAGTTTACAGAAAACTGTAATTATGTAAAGAGTTCTGTAAATCATAAAATTCATGAATAATAATAATAATAATTTATTTATTCAACTCTTGCTACACATTATGAGTTTAGTAATACAATAAAGTATATGCCTGTATGAATGCATTGTTTATTTATTTATACATGTAGTTATCAAAAAATTTAACAGAATATAAATAAATAAATGAATACATGAATACACTCGCATAAGCATTGCTTGTGTGCGAGTATGTTACCTTTATTATGTTACTTAATCCCCCCCATGTACATATATCTTTGAAACAAACTTGATTTGACGTGATTTAGCTAAGTCACGACCAAAAACAATATAACAGGAATTTACACCATTATATCCAACTTAACAAAATAACAGGATATAAAGATATTTTATAGTTTTCAAATTCAGTCCATACTAATCACAGATTATGACATTTCCTAAGAGCTAGTATACAAATAGATATTCTCAAGTTCTATAAAAAGCGATTCTGCCTAATTATTGGTTTAAAATAAACTGTCAATTTCTTCTTTGTTTGTGCTTAATAACCAGTCTTTGACCTTTTTTTAAATGTATTTATGTTACTATAATTTCTAATATTTTGGTCGATTAGGTTGTATAATTTAGGTCCCATATAGAACAAACTTCTTTGTCCAATTTTCTTGCATAGTCTCTGTGTTTGTAGTTTTTTGGATTGTTTTTGCCGTGTCTCATAGCCATGTTGTGATGTAATTGTTTTTTTTTCTGATAGAGAATTGTGTTGTAGATATAGAGCCATCTGGGGTCCAACAACTTTGCCTCAGCATACAGTGTGTTTGTTGGATAATCAAATCTTTTTTTATAAATTAATTTTAAAAACCTTTTTTGGATGACTTCAACCTCCTTTATTAACTTCTTGGAGGCTGTACCCCATGCTGTTATTCCATATTGGATGTGTGATTGAACTAATGAGTAACAGGGTTCGCAGCTGGCTCTCTCTTAAAACTGTACCAACAATCCTAAAGCTATATAAAATGCATCTTAGTTTATATGTTAATTTTTCAATATGTGTGTCCCATTTTAAGTGTTTGTCTATGTATATTCCTAGGTATTTGATGCTATTCACGCTCTCAAGGGTGTATGTAGTCGTACTGTTGTTTATTTGTAATGTGTTGTATGCTGGTTGAGCGTCTCTATAACATGAAAAGGGGATAAATTTTGATTTATTTGCGTTTAATGTAAGAAGTTTGTAATCAAGATATTGTTTTATTTTTAGAAGATCGTCTTCAGCCTTCTTTGTTAGTTCTGTCCAATTTTTATCGGTATAAAGTACAACAGTATCATCTGCGTATGATATTAATTGTCCGGTTGTTGGTATTGTGAATAGATCATTTAGATACAGTATAAGTAAAATTGGACCTAACACCGTACCCTGAGGTATCCCATATTTTACTCTCGTTCCGCTACTAATTATGCTATCTATTTTTACATGCTGTGTTCTGTCAGATAGATAGCTTTCGAAAAGTTTTAGGGGTGTACCTCGTATACCTACAGTATTTAGTATACATGGATAATATATTATAAAAACACAAATTCCAAACGAAACAAAATCATTTTATAAACTGAAAAATAGTTATACCATTTACCTGACTAGAAGAAATGTTGGCATCCACGACCTTACAAAAGTCGCCGACGAGCAGCCCAGCAGACTCCACAATAACAGTCTTGGCGGACTGTGCCGTCACCGTCACCTGCACAAATTTCCTGTGTTGAACGGTGTGCAGCCTCCACGTCGACGACAGGGGTGATGTGAAATTCAATGCCACCGGGATCGGTTTGCTGCTCCACGGCGAACAGATCGTCACCTGATGATCTTTAGAGGGCAACGAAGCCAATATTCTAACGGGCACGACCATGCTCGAAAAAGGAGCCGTCTCATCCACTACTATGTCTAAGCTACTCGTTAGCGGTTCGTAGGGTTTGTACTGTATCAGGAGACCTCTGGATGCGGTCAGTTTAATTACAGAATTCTGTAATTTTATTTGTTCAAATGGATGAATATTCGGGGCAGAAATTGACTTACTGGTTCGATCGCGTAACTTCCTATCGTGACTGTCAATTGCATCTGTTGTTCGAAACCTGAGAGCAAATCATCGGCACCTTTGTCTAGCCTCAAGCTGGGTTCTTCCCGCTTGACCTCKATCGAAAGCCGGGGACTTAAACTGGGCGAGATTAGTTGTAAATTTTGGATGTGCAGGGCGATTTGACCTAAGTATAATTTACCGACTTCTTTCGCCTCCTTGCTCAGTCTTATCACGTTCGTTCCTGGTGTTAGTACTAAAGGCTGAAATTTTTACTTATAAAGTAGAGGAATGGCAAGTTTTTATTTAATACAAGTGCATATAAACTCTTAAAGGAACATCATCAAAACATTTTCTATCTGAATCCTCTCTGTCAAGAGATTTAACGATTTAAGTCTAAAAATGGAAAGAAAGTCATTTTAATTTTTTTTTTGGCGACGGTTAAAGTGATTATCCCATTCTTCAGGTTATGCTCATGAAGAAAAGAAATTAGCAACCATTTGTTTTCTCCTTGTTTGTTTTCCTCTTATTATTTTTTTTTGTCACCATGATGGTTTGGCACTTAAAAAATTAAATATGCTTTCCTTTTCACAAACAGTTATTAAAAAACACAGTAGGCAGTTGTCACTATTTAGATCATTTTTACTATGATTTTAATTTGATAAGAGAAACTAATTAATTTTCTGCTTACAAAATTTTTGGAGTATGAAATAAAATGACAGGTAAACAATAAATTTTTACCAGAACATTCAACAGCACACCTAAAAAAAGTGACTGTTAATAAATGACAACCTCCAGCTACATTTTTTAGAAACTCTTAATAACAAATGAATATAGAGAGCGAAAAAATAATTTAATTTGTATTTTTATTTAAATTTTTGTATATGATATATTTAACAAAAACCTTCATTAGGAACAGCGAACTTAGAAAAGTGTGTTGCTAATTGCTACCATTAATAAACAATCTGAAAAAAAGGAATACTACGACAAAATGGCACTCAATATGTACGAAAATAGAAAGTTCGACCATCAAATATTTTTAATAAATATGTAAGCTACATTGTTTAGCCATTTTAAGACTCAAATATCTTGGCAGGGTAGACGGAAATCGAAAAATTTTATGAGAAAAAATTATATTATGTACAGATGGTGCCACTTGTCAAGGTAAAGATACCCACATATAAATAAATACTTGTAAAATTACAGGAACCTGTAAATAGATTACAGAAGAATATTGTACAATAGGTACTATTTTTTGTAAGAAAAATTGGAACTAGGTATAACTTTGTCAATATTTGCATTCATCATCCTAAAACATCCACTGATACAAAATTTTATTAGCTATGTCAAAGTGACCTGACAATACTGAAGAAAATGTAACTTATCTTAACTTTGACAACCCGTACATTATTTTTAATTTAGACAATGTTAGAGCAACCAAAATAGAATTTCGTTTACGGTATTTATGTAGAGTGTAAATACGTATATTGTAATAAAACTAACGAAAAGTTAAGGTATATGAAAGATATCTTAACTTCATGTTAGCGCTTCTGAGAAAATGGAGTCCCAATGTCAATTTTCTTTTACTTATTCAGTAGCATTCAAAAAAGCAGTAGAATTATGTGTAAGTCTCCAAAAAAGCTTATAAAACTTGACCAAATATATCAAATTTTTCATATAATAATATTTTTGTAATAATTCCTAAATGTATCAAGAAGATATGCTATAAATATTTCTTTTGCAAAACCTGAAAAATCGATTCTACTTAGCTGTAAAATTTAGAATAGTAATAAAGCCACAGATTTTTTAGTGACCTATCATAACGAAGAAAATTATTTGATCAGAACTCAAAAGAATGCACCGAAATGCTAGAAAAATGTATAACTTACCAATTTTTTGACTTTCAAAGCCCTAGAAAAATCAGTTTGATGCGGTGCAGCAAGACTATCCTTCCTTTTCAAAACAGAAGACTTACAAACCACAGCACTGGCTACAGAGAGCTGTTTATCTTCACTGAAGTCCAAATACCTCAAAATTTTCAGTTTCTGCAAAGCAGGATCTTCGTTCTTCAAGTCCTTAGCACAAACAACACTACAGTTCGCAAACTTCTCCTTCACCTTACTGTTCTCTTTTGCGTCCACCTCCAAAGACATCAAAACATCACTACACAGAACTTCACGTGGAAAGTTCGATTCCAAAACGACCTCCACCTCGATATTTTGATCCTGCATGATGACACTTTCGTTTTTAACGGTAACGCTCACTATTTTAACGATGTTCGCAAAAGGCACTGTTAAGGGCTTGCTAAGGGCGTCCAGGCTGCGACACATGTCGTCGAAGTACGTCCACCTTATCAGAGTGTCTATTTCGGGAGCAGCGCACACCGAAATCGCGGATTTTACGAACTTTCTCGTGTCGCCAGCTTTCTTGTGACACTGGGCCAGTTCGCAGTGAGTCTGGGCGGCCAGTTCGTTCCAGCCGTCCTCTTCGAACGTCCTCAGGAGGTCGCCCAGGAACGCCGCTGCCTTTTGGGTCTCCCCTTGGAGCATGTAGAAGGAGGCGACGTCCCTGCCTACGAGGCGGGCCGAGCGAAGGCGACCTATGTGTTTATAGGTGCCCATCGCCAGTTCTGCTAATTCCTAATCACAACAAAATTATAAATTTGATAGCTAAGTCTGATCTTAAATAATATTAAATAAATAGAGAATTATTTTTATTTTATAAGTAAGAATTTAGGATGGCAATGCCATCTGTCAGCAATACACTGACATGATGACAAAGCCACCTAGCTGCTTTAACGGGTACTACTTCCTAAAGGAAGTGACCTGTAGCCTGACAAATTGGCATGCAACTGCATACTTCAATTTGACAGCAGGCCCCCACGGCCGTGCTGTCTACACTARACCTAAACTACACTGATGAGCTGTAATGACAGCGAAATAGATCTATCTGCTGTTGGTTGAGGTGTAGACAGCACAGCATAGACATGCATTTTTATTTTATATATTATTTCCAAAAATTGCACTAAATTTTACTTCTAAATTCTTGTTACTGTTTTTTATCTATGTTTCATTGTATATTATAGAACACCCTCTACAAGTAAATCTTTTTAATAAGAAACAATGCATTATACAACTGTAATTTAAAAATGCCATAATAAATTATGATTTATAAATTAAAAATAACGGGTGCGCTATCTCGAGCTTCGGTATGGAAATATTGAATAAGTAGTGAAAGTGAATGTTTGTTAGTGTTTTTTTATTTAATTTAGTCCTTTATAATTTGTTTCAACTGTACTTAGAACACAACATCCAACAAATGACCACCTTTACGAGCCACACAATATTATGCTCTTTTTTCGAACTTTCCAATACTTTGGCCAGCATTTCGGGCGATATTGCCTCTATTTCAGCTCGAATGTTGGTCTTAAGCGCTTCCAATGTCGTGGGCTTGTTGGCGTATACATTACTTTTTAGATAACCCCACAAAAAAAAGTCCGGCGATCTTGGAGGCCACTCAATATCGCCACCTTTCGACATCAAACGGCCGGGGAACTTTCGCTTCAAAAAGTTCATCGTTTTGATCGCCGTGTGGAATGCGGCGCCGTCTTGTTGAAACCAGAAGTTCAATAAATTTTTTTCGCGCATTTTTGGTATCACATAGTGCGCCAAAATCCACCGATAACGGTCGCCATCGACGGTTTCGCCTTCACGAAAGAAAAATGGTTCGATGATGGTTTTGGCGCTAACACTGGCCCAAACAGTGACTTTCTGGTCATGCAATGGCTTCTCGTGGATAATGTGAGGATTGTCGGTGTCCCAGAATCGACAATTTTGTTTGTTCACTCCGCTAGAGAGATGTAAATGGGCCTCGTCCGTGAACAAAATTTGATTCCAAAACTCAGAATCAACCTGGGCCATTCGAACCATGCTTTTTCCATATTCCAAGCGATGGGGCTCGTCTGTAGGCAATAATCGTTGATTATTTGCACTTTGTAAGGAAACATGTGAAGATCTTCCTTTAAAATCCTCCTAAGAGTGGATCCTTTAAAGTTTAGCTGCTGGGCACGGTGACGATATGACAGATTTGGGCTTCTCAAAACACTCTGTTTGACAGTTTCAACAATTTCATTGGAGCGTCTTTTACGAACTGAAACGTGTTGATCATTTGCCGCAGACCCCGTTTCTTAGAAATTTTTAGTCACATTGCGTATGGTGTTATCAGAAGGCACTTTACGACCGCGGTATTTTCGACGGTATGCACATTGAGCAAGCACAATTGAACGACCATTTTCCAAATACATGGTTAGAATTTCCGCACGTTCTTTAGGTGTAAAGTTATTCATGGTTAAAATTGTACTGAAATGACGTTTTCAAATTATTTTTTTTCAAGTCATACCGACAATGGATAACAAAGTTATTCAATATTTCTATACCGAAGTTAGAGATGGCGCACCCTGTATGTTGAAAGGTGCGGCCAAAAGTATCAAGCACTTATATGAAACTAGATTATCTCAAATCTGTTTTTGTAGACGCATGCTTTTGACAATAAATATATGTAGCTTTTTTTGAAATCCAGCATTCCTTCTTCTTTTAAATACTGAATTCCCTTGGTAAATAAAACAAACAGAATATCTAGATCCAAAGGCAAATAGTTTAGGTACCCTGCTATTCAACAATATATGCCAGAATATTAAAAACACTCACCAAATATGTTTTGCTGAAAACGTCTTGCGAACACAAAGCCTCCTTCAACTTATCAGTAGCCGATGGATGTCCAGGGGCACCAGGATTGTCCCCCATACCCGCCGACAACCCTACCACAATATGGAGCTGCTCCGATGTAGGGGAATCCCCTGGCATCAAACCGCACAGAACACCGAGTTCGCGAAGCTGAAAACATCAAACCCTTGCAGGCAGAGCGCTTTATCATCGATCATTGCTCACCTTCTGACTAGCGTAGGCCCACAAGCATGCCGTGTGCAGAGAGTACGCCCTTACTTCGTCGGCATGATTAAATTTATCACAAGTTTGAAGCACCTCCATGGCGGCAAGCAAAAGCCAACAGGATATAGCTCCGGGCGGAGCGGAAATTTCTAAGAGGGCGATTTCTTTGACGCAAGTGTGCAAAAATGGTAAACATCGAGAAGCAATCTAGAAAAAGACAAAGTTTCTCCTTCATGATTTTTTTACATTCACTGGTATTTAGTTTACAATAAGGAGTACCTCAAGGGTCCATGTTTGGCCCTCCCTTGACACTAATAAATATTTTTGCTCAGACATGACTAAAAAAATAATTATAGTAAATATAAATACTTCAGAAATAGTAACTTTATTATTTTTTATTACAAAGTACGCTATTAAAACATACAGGGTGTGCAACAAAAGTAAACATATGAGTACTTGATTTTTGAATTTGTCGATAATAAAAATGAAGCTTGTAGACATATAAGGGAGTTTCCTGAAAAACGAATTATAACGAAAGTCTAGTCTCTTTTATTTGTTGTTAAATATACTGATTCAAATAAATAAAAAAAGCATTGTTGGACTAGCAAATAAACTAATAACCAGCACAGTCATCGGACATAAGACCACTGCACTTTTTAAAAGTTTTATCAACAATCTAAGTGCTATGCAAAATAAATGTCATACATTTCTTCTAACCATAAATATAAAAACAAAAAAATACTACAAACTATTTGTTTAACGCAAGATAATAAGACACAACATTATGCAACAATTGGTAAACTTCCTGCCTGCCTTGCTGGAATGTGGAGTATGACCTACTTTATTTTTGTAGGCCACTCTGCACTAATCAATAGCAACAAAAGTAGTGATGTTCAAGTGATACTGTATTTTAACATACTTGCATAATTAAAGAATTTCAATCAAAATTGGCCATTTAATCAAACAAATAATTTTTTTCTTCTGTTTGCATTTAAAGAAACAAAATTACAACCTGCGAATGAAACACTACTTCTAAGTTGACTTACCTCCCATATTTTGTTCGACAGCAGCAACATGTGAGCCTGCTTGGCGAAAAGATAAGCCCTAAGTTCGAGGAGGGATGGTTTTTTTGGTAAAACACAGGGGCCCAATTTAAGCCCGTTCCACTTTTCTAAAGGACCCTGGAAGTCACTCAGCCACTTCACCGCTTCACCTACGTGTCCGTTCACCACAAATTGAGAGAATAAAGCGTCTAATTCATCATACTGCACAAGTGCTTCATCATTTATTCCTAGCATTTCAAGGACTTGAGCCAATTCCTCCTGTAAAAAAAACAATTACATTGGGTCCCTAAAAGTACTAAAGCGAGTAAATGAATGATTTATTAAGTACATACAGCATTTATAAAAACAAAGTTAACATTAATGTACTGGGATTTAAAAAATGATTGCTAGTAACTCATACATGCAGAATACACTTGTATTGGAAAATTCAAAGTATTCAGTAAATAGAAAGTGGTTTAATATAATAATCATGTTGTATTGTCATGTCATGCAGATTGAACCCTTCAAAATTTTGTTTTTGGATCAGCATAATATCCAGACATCTGTATTGACAACCAAAAAATTTTAAACTCTAATTTTGTATAAATTTTGAAAGTTATAAATGATAAAACAATATAAGCTTTATTAAATGCAGAAAAACTATATTCAGGATTCCATTGCATGCCTTAAAATTGCTTGAAAAATTTGTAATTGCAAATGTAGAATTATTTTGTATAGGTAGGTGTTGTCTCTTTGCAGAGATAATCTAAACTTGCATTTTTATAGCTTTTTTTTCAGTTGTTATTCTTTAACAGTTAAGTAAGAACAGCATGCTGTTGAACACAATCAAATCTTGTACTTATTATAATATTAAAGACCAATGCTTGACTGAATAAATGGATAAGTGAATTAATTGACGACTACACAGGAATAAATAAATGATTAATAATTTTAGATATGAATTGTTAGAATAAAAGAAAACTTGAATGTTTGGTTGACTTAATAGCAAATTTAAAAAAAAAAATTAATATGAGAAAAAAATTTCTTTACCTGTAAAGCGAAGTACTGCATAAAATTCCATCCGCTTTCGTTCCTCCTTTCCCGTTGCTGCCGAACATGATCTTCAAGCTTCGTAATAGCCTTATTATAAGCCACCAGGAGCAGGTGCCTTATACGGGCCACGAGTCCCCGCCACGACTCTGCAGACCGGGATTCCGGTTTTCCCGGATTGATGACCGAAATGCACCTATCGCCCTGTTTGGGGGCGAAATCCGCCCTAATCTTGTCGAGGACGGTTGTTCGTGGCAGCAGCTTATTTGTACGTTTTCCATCATAATTTTCAACCACCACTACGAGCCAGTCAACGATGTCTTTGCTTTGGAGCTTTTTTAACCACGATTCGATGTCATCCTTCACGGAAATTTTGTACTGATCAACGTCCTACACAAAATCGTCATTCACACGATCAAAAATTATCATAATATAATGTTTTATGTTCAACGTACGCTGCATTCCGTCCAGTAAATATGGAACAACGGCTGCCTTATCAAATCCCACTGTGTCGCCCCCTTGGGTAACGATTCCGGACTAAACGGAGCAAAGTTTGCTCCGATATGCACTTGTCGTGTGGGTCTCCCCAAAGACCTTCGCAGCTCAGCGGAATCCTGGGGCAACGCTTGCACCAAACTATCCTCTATCACAGAAAATACCTCCAATTCACCCGCACCTAAAATTCACTAGTAAATTCTTCAGCTCGTTCACACGACCTGATTGACCTACATGTTATTATTGGTCGCCTGTCAATAACCGACCCCTCGGCTATGTCTGTACCATTCATGACTGGAATTTAAATATGTTATCCTGGAGACAAGAGGGCTTGCATTGTCGCGCATTTTTTTTTACATGCCATCAATGGATACGCAAAAGCACTGTACCATTTTGGCTGGAAACGAACCGTATTGGAAGTGTTACAGATTAGGAGAATACGGACAGATTTCCTCAAACTAATGGTTGGAATATTGGTTCCACTTCCACATACTAAACAAACACCCACTACTCACAACACGATGACAGTTCTGAACGTCCTCAATGACATTTCTGTACAAAATGTCATTGAAATTTTAGTTTCGGTACGTGCGTTGCTTGTACACTTGAACTACTATTTTGCAGTTGTAACTACAATATACGAGTGTTTTACTTATGATCTAAGCAAGATTAAACTAAAGTTTCTAACGCAATAACTAGCACCAACTTTTCTTATGGTTATTACAATGCAAAACAGTGCAGATACTCATTATTTATAAACATCAGAGTGGTAGTTCACATCTTCTGATTGAGTAGGTCGTTTGAATGCAGCTGTCACCCTGATGGGACGTGCGTAGTGGAAAAGAATGCTTCAGCAGATATCTAGGTAAACTACACGATAAAAAGTGTCCAAAGGTTGATAATTCCCGCGTTCTACTTTTTTTGGCTCCCTTTTTTCGTTACCAAAGAAGTGCGATCAGAATTGGAAGTGCAGGAGGCCGACATTTTGCGAGAAGAGCTCCCATCAAAATGCCTGTAAATCAAGACGCAATTATAAGCGTATGCAAACAGCTTGCAGAACAACAAAATCTGCGTGTTTGTATATCGGAATCGCTAAAAGGAGCAGCAATTGCAGGAGGATGTGCCTTCATTGGGGGAATAATTGGTGGTCCCGTAGGATTAGCCATCGGTACACTTGATAGGTACTCCTTGAAACTTAAAATTTAATAATTTCGTTTTAGGTGGTGCTGTGGGATCTATAGGCGCTGGAGTTAGAGGTAGAGGCAAATACAAATCCGTTGCCGAAGTTATTATGTATGACATGACTCCAGCTCAGCGGAAAAAATTAGCCGATGCCATCAAGAGGGTGGTAAAAGATGTGCAGGCTGAAGACGTTATTCTGCTGACCACTTTAGTGATGAATAATGGATCCTTGCAAAAAATGATTTTAGTGGAAATGTCCAAGTTCCTTAAGAATGAAATGGGACTTGCTATTGCGTAAACTTGTGATGTAATATAGATAGAGAATTTTGAATTGTTTGCCATACGGTTTTTAATAATTTTTGGAAGTTGCTGCGCCCTTTTCAGAAATGTTAACCAGTTTGTTCAAATATACTCATGTTATTTATTTGTTAATGTGGCAGGTTCCAAAAATTTTTGAAAATCTGTAAATGTACTGTTTGCTTTGTAGTTTTTATAGTCTTGTATTGGTGCAATTATTGAGACTGATAATCATAATATCTACTTCGAGCTGTACCATGATTTTTACACACTTCTTGCATTGTGATTTTAAAATGTTTGATACCTAGATTTATAATCAGATTATGATACCTCAAAAGGTGGTTTTGCCGAAATATAGTTAAATATACCTACTGTTTTTTGAGTAAAATGCATTTTTGTATTCCTATTCCTATTATTAAAGCTACAACATTATTCATTCATAATTCGCTGATTGCTCAGATGTGGAACCAGAAATTCACAGTGTAATGATTGTTGTGTAGTGACCAATCTCTTTTTTTTAACCAAACTTGAAAACTTCCTTTAGAAAGTAAGTAATAAACATTTTTTAGATTTGCTGCTGTTCAAAAGTGATATGTTCAAATTAAAACAAGTATTTTTTATCTGTCCTTGCTGCTTAAGCATCATTTTTACTAATTTTGTTGAACATGAAAGTAATAAAAGTCAGCAAAGAAAACTAAAACCTTTAAGCTGGACGACATATTTTTGATGAAATAATCATATATCTTATTGGATGTTGTTTCATACAAACACAGGTAGATGATACAAACTTCTTCATTCTTGCAATATTGTATTTAAAATAWMATCTWTAATGGGGAAATATAGATCTAGTACAACAAAACTGAATAAATCACAGAATGTACAATTTAAAAAACAGAMTAGTACATAGTAAAGCTAAGCAGACTTAAGAAATAACAATAGGACGAACTCAATAAAAACTAATCCCAATGGCATCACATTTCTTGTGTCACTCAGTGATCTAATATGCGCAAATTACCAGATACAATCTTGTTTTCTAGCAGCGCCCCAGAAGGGATGTCGATTCTTTCTCCGTGATTGGCTATGATAATAACTGTGCCCTGAAAATAGAGAAGCATAATTTGATAAAAATTTAGTAAAGTATAAAGAAATATTCATCTAAAATGCATTTATCTCTAATAATGCAGAGGGACGACTCGAGATTGTCATATCATCCCCATTCTTTCAATTTGTATGTCAAAAACTTAACAAATCCAAATATCTTCAGAAGATATTAATAAACAAATTATACCTACCACTTTTATGAAATAACATTGAGTTTTTCATGTTTTAAAATAATGAATGAATTTTTTATGTAAACACAATTTCAAGGCACAATTGATAACTGATTTAACGGAACTCACCTTTAAGCTAATATTCCTTCCAAATGTGACGTCTCCGGAAACGGTAAGGTGATCCAGCTCTATGATATCGGGAATACTGGCGAACCTGCTAAGAAATTCTTTGACCTTGGCAAAATGGTTGTCGCCGAGCTTGACCAACGGGGTTGTGGGGAACATGCGGTTCGGCGCCATGACTAGAGAACCGTTCTTTAGGACATACAGGCTGCTCATGACCAACAACAGATCGGAGGTCTTCTTGACCGGCAAGAATCTGCTTCTGGGTACGTTTATTCCAATGGCGTTGTCGAAGACCTTCATCGCCGCACCCACGGCCGTCTCCAGCTGGATCAGGTTCTGGCCGTTTTCTGAAGTTTTTCTGTTCACTATTATTTCGAGGTCGAGCAGGCCTTGCTTGACCACTCTTTGAATAGCTAGAGGAAAAAAGTTATTAAAGATATGCAGATATGGAAAAAGGGGGTTTGTTACCGTCTAGTTTTACCCAGATGTTGTTTGTGTTAAAGTATTTGAACGTTTTTACTGATTTGAAGTCTTCTACGTGCTCTTTAGGTACTTGTGCGATTTCTAGGAGGCGAAGTTTATTTTCGTATCTTGTTAGTGTACCACCCTGTAAAAGAGATGGTGATGGATGTCAAAAATATGTTACCTTGTTACTTCTACATCCAACAAATGGGAAATATTGTATCACAAAAAAAATTTTATTTGCTCAATCACATTAAAATGGTCAAATTAGTCCAAAAATAAAATTTGAGCAAAAAAATTTCTTGTCTATGTGTGTTGATCTATGTGTGGACACGAAAACTTTCTAAAAACTTAACATATGAACTTGAAATTTGGCATACATATAAAGCTCAACTACCCAAAGCTACTTATTGTTTTTAGGGCAAATAGGAGAAGGGAGTGAAATTGGGGAGCAACTATACCCTTTTTGCAAATTTTTATTTTTTTTATCACAAAAAGTGAGGTGCTCTATTGAAAACATGGAAGTTGGTAGGTTGTTTTGATTTGAATACTACATGAAAAAATATATCGATTTTTAATTTGTAAGAGCCGTTTGCCACTATACTTATGAAGTACTGAAATAAGTTCTTAAAATTATTATACTGAAAATAAAATGTGCGCGCCGTTTCAATACAAGAAATAAGCGTAGGCTTTTGTTCTCAATTTGTAATTACAAATTCTTTTCAGTAAGTATTTCAATATGTACGCGTGCGCCCTTTTGTAGTTCTAATCTATTAAATTCCGTCTTTATAATATAGCAAATGCAACGTAGGGTCTATTCTACTGTTAGAGAAAAGTAGACCTTAGATGTAACCCACTCATAAACAATTACTTTTACTGTTGTTTGTGTTCGTGGTCACCCTGAATTACCACACTTTGTATTTAAAAGTAAAAAAATGCTTGTTGACTGAAAAACATTATTAAATGCATCAGTGTTGATACTAACAATGAATGAATGTTCATGGCTTCTTAAATGTGCTAATAGAAGATCCAGCAGCATATAAAAATTTTCTACAAATGAGCAGTGCTTCACTTGAAAAATTGTTTGAACTTGTCCATAACAAAATAGGGAAACAAGGTACACAATTCCGTGAAAGCATTCCTTCCGTTTCATTCACAAAAGCATGACAACACATCACGTTCCCGGGGTTGTCAGAAGTTTACTCACCCCAACATACATATTTTAAGAGGCGTAAAACTGCATTTCATGTTGATGTATTAATTAGTTGGTAGTAGACAGTCAGCCCAAAATAACAGATAGCCCCTATTCAAAAGTTTATTTCGCCGATATCAGTACAAAAGCTGCCTAATCTCACAACCCTGCTTATTGCATAGGTTTGAAAAGTAGGTTCTATGAACGTTTTGTTTATAAACGGTAAAACAGGTTAGTGTGCATCGATCTGCACAGTTTTAACACGAAGTATGGAAATTCAGTACAAGAAAATAGAACGTGGGCTAATTTCTTGTTCTGAAACAGAGCGCGCATCCAGTTTCCGTATAATGATTTCAAGAACTTATTTCAATACTTAAATAAGTAAAGGGCTCTAATTTTCATTCAACTTTCAGATCATGAAACATCTTTCAGTATTCAATCGAAACAAAAAAATACAACTCACCTTAACATCAGCCCTAGTCTTGTCAGTAACCTCCATGATGAACTCGTGCTGGATTTCATCCTTCGGATTCAGAACTAGATTCATGATCTTCAAATCCACCGTGGCTCCCAGGTTATCGATATTCGAAAGAAAACAGTACTGCTTTCCCTGATCGATGAATTTATCGAGCAAGCCACAATTCGAGAAGCTGGTGTAAAAGTCCCCGTGACCCGGTGGGTACCACGCTTCTAGATGCTCCTCTACATTACAATCGGATGCTATGGGAAGCAAGGTGTCACAACTTATCCTCGGAAAGCACGACTGTTGGAAAGAGTGGATCTCGACCTGCAGATTCTTGTACTTGCGTAGTACTCTATCAGTGTCATTGTGGGTATTGAAGGAATTCATAAGGACTAGGGGGACGTTTACCTTGTACGTTTTATTCAGGTGCTGGAAAGAAACAATTTTCTCTCAACTTAGGAAAAAAATTTGCTAATAATATAATAATAATAATAATAATGATTTATTTCCAATCAGACTACAATGTCTATAATGGACAGCCAGTAAAAAAAGATAATACAATAATACAAATAAAAATAATATAGAAAGCAATGAAAGTTACAATTAGAATTTAACATATGAGAAAATGAATAAATTAAGAAATCTAGAAGTTAGGGAGAAAAACATCGAAGAAGCTTGACCTTCACTGATTTAGAGTGAAATTTGTGAAAGAAGATATCCAGTTCTAAGCCTTTAACGCTATTATATAATTTAAAACATTTAAAAAGAGGTGAGTTAAAATGATGCAAAGTATTTGGGGATGAATAATAAAATATAGAGGAACTTCTGTTGATTATTCTTGGTACAGTAATATTAATGTGGTCCAAGAGATAAGTGCTAGAAAGCATACCAGACAAAAGTTTTTGAAGAAAAACAACGCAAAACAACATTCCTTCTACATAGTAAGCTATCTTCTTTCACATTAAAGAGAAGATCACTCTGGTCACAATGCTTATTGGGATACCTATGATATATTTTGAAATGCAGATACTTTGCAAACTTTCTTAAAACGTTTTCTAACATATTTATATAGAATTGATAATAAGGACTCCAAACAAGGCAAGCAGTATTCAAATCTGGACCTCACAAGTGCATAGAATAACATTTTAAGACATGATACACTAGTTAATTCTTTTGTGTTTCTAAATATGAAGCCTAAGGTCTTTAAAGCTGTACTAGTTACAAACATTATATGGGGAGTAAAAGTCAAACCACTGTCCATAACTATGCCTAGATCCGTAACTTGGTCACAGTTATGTTATAATAAAAATTAACTAAATTAGATTTTCTAGCAAAGGTAAGTTTCCTACATTTTTTATTATTTAAATATTTTTATAATTATTAATTAAATATTTTAAGTTCACGTAAACTTTAATTTTTATATAGAGGATGTGATATTTTTAGTATTTTTTTTAAATTGTTTTACGAAATTATTTTGATTTTATTTTAATCAGACCAAAAATTTATATGCCTGCCAGATGTTGTCGATTTCTGATACCAATCCAAAATTATTTGACCTTCATGAAGTAAAACTTTAGTGTATAGAAACGGTACTCCCCCACCACTCTCCCGTTCAACCGTGAACTTGATGTGCTCACCAAAAGAATTAAATGTATTTACAATTTCATCTATACCCTGCGATGATAACACCAACATTAGATCAATTTTTTTTATAAATACCAAATTGAAGGATAGATTCGGTACCTAAATGTCCAAAAGATAATCCATACAAACTGGGCCAAGATGGGGCTCATTTTTGACCCTACTGCACATCCAAATATTTGTTTCTTTGAAGAAGATTATGTTTAGTGCTGAGGCTACATTCACCTCTAATGGGGTTGTGTCGTCTCAAAATTGTAGATACTGGGCCACGAAAAATCCTCACTGGGTTATAAATTGTAAAGACCGATATTCCCAGAAAGTCGATGTTTGGTGTTGGATTTTAGGAGACCAAATAATTGGTTCTTTTGTCTTTAAATGCTGAGCGTTTAGTTAATTTTCTCGCTGGGCAATTTTGGGATGCAATTGAAAATATTCCTCTTAATGTGCCACAGGACATATATTTGCAACTAGATGGCGCATCTATTCAAAAATCAAGAATTGTTCGTGAGTGGATGAACCAAATGCGCTGGATCTAAAGAAACAGTTCTTTTGAAGTGTGGTCTCTCGATATTACACTCCTCGACTATTATTTTTGGGGCATGTTGAAAAACAAGGTTTCTAAAACAGGACCAGAAATCGAGATGAACTTTGTGAGAGGATAAGATAATAATGTCAAGAAATCATGACGAGTGGTTAGAGAGAATAGAAAAAGAATAGAAAGATGTATTCGAATAGACGCAGATCTAGTTGAGACAGACCTCATCTAATTACAGTTAATTAATTATTTTGTATTAGAAAAATTATCGTGTCATAATTTTTTTCTAAATCATAGAATTATCATTATCATTATCAGCGCACTAGTTATAAAATTCAAAAAAGATGTCAAAATATCGAAAACATTAAAAATGTGAAATTTGTCAAGAAAATTAGTATACGGGCCTAAAAAGATATTCTGAACAAATTTTTCTAATAACTTTTTTTGATATCTCTAACGCGAAACAAAATATTGAGAATCGGCCCTATTTGTCAATTCGTAGTAGGTTGAGTATAAAATTCAGAATTCAGTTAAGTATCCCAAAAATATGGCCTGTTACTGTTTATGACTGTGTGAAATTCAGATCTGTACATCTTTAAATAAATAAAATATGGGGGTGTCTTCATCTTAAATGCGACACACTGATATTACTTAAATTTCTTATTTAATATGTCAACACTTTTATTAATTTGATACATCTAAAATTAAACTCTTGTTAGTATTTTGCTCTTTTTCTAAAGTATTAACATTTTCCCAGTTTTGTAATACATGTTCCACTATTGCACATCTTTCCCATTTTTTATTTATTTCACTTTTTTGTAAAAATATTCTACTGACTAGGCACTGCGAAGTTTGACCTACATAATTGCCATCACAAGTTATACATTTTAAACAATATACTACTCCAGATAGAAATTTTAACGGTATATAACGAAACAAACCTTTTTTCACATTTCTCACAGCAATTTTTAAATTCTCTTGGTTGAATATTCTTATTAATTTGAGTGTTAGACCCGTAATGTCTTTTAGAATGTGATACTTTAAATCTTTTACATAAAAAAAGCATTGTTGGTTCATATTGACAGGGCTAACAGTTTTTGAGAAAATCAAATTTCTACATAGATGCACGCTACCAAACTGTTTTAAATTTCATGCTAACAAAACAAAACGAATACAACTTACTTCAATTTGCTGAACGGTAAGATCCAAAAAGGTCAGATCATTCCTAACCACAATCACCGATTTGGGGCCATAGCAGCCCATGGAAGTGCCCAAACCACCGTTCAGCTTAACAACCACCAACTTCTGCAACATCTGGTGTATCACCTCCGTCGATGGCATTTCCAGGGAGTCATAGTGACGCACTGACCCTTCCTCCAGTTTCTGCAGCTTGTCCCACTGGATGGAGGGCCCGTCTTCTTGCAGGAACCGCTCGAACAGGTGCTCGAAACCATCGAAGTCATGTTTCATTTGCTTCTGGTATTTTGGTGGCGCCGAGGAGAGCAGGTTCTCCAGTTCTTTCTTCAGGTGGTTCAAGGCGTCCCGTTTCGTCGCTTCCCTGAAGGCGCGGGCATCCCCGCTTGCCTCCCGTGTGTGACCACGCACCTAAAATTGGTTCTGATGAAAAATGCTTGTCGGGTCGCTAAACCAGGATGGGATACTGATACGAGTTTGATAATGATGTTTACCATTCAATGGCGGGTAAAACGGACACCTGCCAAAATAGGTGACAAGATGTCACAGAAAAAATATACAAGGTGTGTCACGTAAGACATGAGACCTGTGCATACACAGAAAATATTTTTATTTAATTGAAGTGTCCCACTTTTTTAATGGAACACACTATAGACTATTGTTTTTTTGATTCCTTGTTAAATTTAATGAGAGTCTATCATGTGCCATTTCGCAGCTACCAGTATATAAATAATAATAATTTATTGAAGGTGTATATGCCTTCACATTACATAGAAAGATAAATATACTACTTTAACAACACAGTATAGCTACACAACCGATAAAACAGTACATATGTGAGCATAAATGTGTCGACACATTATTTTATTTATTTACAGTCAACAACATTTAACAGGGTGTTCCCCTGAGAATTTTGTAGATGGGCAGAAAAAAAAATATATATATTTCTTCTCGAAAGTATTATTTAGCGATGAAGCTACTTTCCATAAAACAGGAAACGTTAATAGACGTAATCTTCTTTTCGCAGGAGGTGTAGGTCCTTCAATGTGTGGGCTGGAATTCCCAGATTGCACGTAGTGAGGCTCTTATTTTTTTTATGAACGGCTAAATAATATAATAATAATAATAATAAGGTTTATTGAAACAATATTATGCACAATAAACAATGATAATAACAGTAGCACGCATAAGCATAGGCCTGTAAGCGCAAAATAGAAATAAACATTTTCAAAAGAGTAAACTGCACATAAATTGTCAATATATCATAGAAAAAACATACCTTATAGCAAACTTAATAGAAAAGTCACATCCTCTTTTACAAACTTTTTTACATGTTTTAGAAATACTCGTGAGGATTTACTTTCTCTGATATAAACACTAGCATTAAGCACCATGTAATGCTTATTAAATGGGAGGCGATATCACAATTGGGTATTTGCCATGTATTTATATTTTATTAAACTGCATATTAATAGGTAGTATCTAATCCACAAAACAGCTGTGACAGCTTATAAATTCGAAAAAATGGATCGTAAGGTGTATTTTTGATATTAAAAATGTAAATATTTAAAGGGACCGGACAAAACGCGAGCATATTGGCCGTGACGTCAGGTGTCTTGTAAATGGCCGCTTGATTACATCTGGGGTCAGCGCGTCACACGTCAGCCTCAGCCCGTCAATTTATCAGTTTGTTGTTTGCGTTCATTTTGTGACAAGACACTTGACGTCACGAGTTGAATAACCTTGGATAGAAGCATTCTGGCGGTAACTCCTAAGATTCGAACTTCATACCTGAAATTCTCTACCTACAAATATTTTTTTGTTTTTTTCTCATGGCGTACGATATATATACACTTCAAGATTCATTTTACGTAATTTTCAAAAAAGTGGTAATACCCAATTCTTTAGAAAACCAGCTCTATAATTTACTAGAAGACCTTCCTGTAGTGTATTAGTACGGACACTTGGTAACATGATGTAAGATAAAAATGTTTTTTGATAGACAGATGTCATGTACAGTAATTAAATGTAACATCACAGAATAAATGTACTCCAAACAAGTTTATAGTTGTTATGTTTCCATTCCATGCGAACCCAAACATAAAACTGGCGACGAGGATGTTGAACGTGCATGGATTGGTGCAATCAAACCATAAAACAGTTAGTCGTACGTGAAGAAAAAGTGAAGTTACCGAGAGAAAACCGCTAAAAGCACGTGTTGAAATAAAAAAACTAGAAGATCAAGAAAAATAAGGGTTTCCTTAAGGAAAATGACGGAAATCGGAAAAATTAAAGAATTTGATCCTTCTAGGGAAGTATTTTCAACCTACTTAAAACGGTTAAAGTTGTATTTCTCTGTAAATGGCACTGATGAAGCGAAACAAGTCAACATGTTCTTACTGTTGATGGGAGCAAAAGTGTATGAAACACTAACGAATTTGGTTATGCCGAAAAACCCTGAAGATTTGTCTTTCAAAGAAATCGAGGAAGTGTTGTCTGAACATTTTCAACCAGCAAAGTTGACAATCGTTGAAAGATTTCAGTTTTGGAAGAGAGAACAAGGACCAAATGAAAGTGTGAGTGAGTATGCAGTAGAGTTAAAGAAAACTGCAATACCATGCAAATTTGGAAATTTTCTAAATGAAGCGCTGAGAGACCGATTTATAACTGGTTTACGGGATAACAAAATACAGAAAGAAATTTTAGTGAAAGACCGCTCATTCACAGAAGCACTAAAATTAGCTGTGAGTCTAGAATTAGTGGAAAAAGAGTCAAAAGAAATGCAGATGAAGGAAGTTCACTATTCACAAAAGGAGACAACAAAGAAGAAATTTCCAGAAATGAAAGCCAAGGAGAAGAAGGGAAAAGTAGCATGTAACTGCTGTGGTAAAAAGCATCCAGGAGAGTGTAAATATTCAGAATACACTTGCAAACGATGTGGGAAAAAGGGACATCTGATAAGGGTATGCAGAGCAAAGAAGGTGGTGAAGTACATGGATGGGGATGACGAAAGCAATGAAGACCAAGAAGAGGAAGAAACTGTCATGGACGAAAAGTTATTCTACACGTCTGGTGAGGTGTTTTCAATAAACAATTCCTTTGTCTTGAATGTTATGATAGCGTCACAAAATTGTCAAATGGAAGTAGACACTGGCGCATCCATTTCACTAATTAATGAACATACCTATAAGAATAAGTTTTCTGAATTCGAATTGCTTAAATGTAATACTAAGCTTTATAGTTTCTGTGGAAGTAGCATGAATGTTATAGGGAAAATTTATGTTCCAGTTAAGTATAAGACTGTTGCTAAAGAATTAACCTTATTGGTAGTTGAAAGTAACAATAACAGAATGAGTCCTATGTTAATGGGTAGAAATTGGTTACAAAGTCTAAATATAAAATTGGAATTTGTTAATAAAATCAATACAGATGTTAATGAAAAGATTGTTGATGAAACAGTTAAATATTTCATTCAGCATTATTCTGTTTTTAGTAAGGGCAATGGTAAATACACAGGATCTAACGTTGACATAATACTGGTAGGCAAACCGACACCGATTTTCTGCAAGGCAAGGCAAGTTCCATATTCACTGAGATCAAAGGTATCGGCTGAATTAGACAGATTAGTGGACCTAGGTATTTTAAAAAAAGTAAACCACAGTCATTGGGCTTCGCCAATAGTTGTAGTGGAAAAAGGATTTGGTAAGAATAAAAAAAATTCGAATTTGTGGTGATTACAAAGTTTCAGTCAATCCAGTTACTCAAACAGAACATTATCCATTACCAAACATAAATGACTTGCTAGCAATGATTGGTAAAAGCAAATACTATACTGTATTAGATTTGAAGAATGCTTATCAGCAATTAGAACTATCTAATACTGCCAAAAAATTATTAACGATCAATACTTTTAAAGGGTTATATCAATATCAGTATATGCCTTACGGAATTAAAAGCGCACCAGCTGTATTTCAGGAGAAAATGGATACCATTTTAAGGGGCTTGGAAAATGTATGTTGCTATTTAGACGATATATTAATTTGGGGAAAAAGATTTGACGAATGTAAAAAGACAGTAGAAGMAGTTTTGTACAGGTTAAGTCAAGCAGGATTGAAAATTGCAGTAGAAAAATGTCAATTCTTTAAAAAAGAAGTACAATACCTCGGTGTGAATATTTCAGAAAACGGTATAAAACCAACTGAAAAGGGAATAAAAGCTATCAAGTGTGCACCTAAACCTTGTGATTTGACTACTTTAAGATCATTTCTGGGATTAATAAATTTTTATGGTAAGTTTATACCTAACTTGTCGACAAAATTGCGTCCATTACATGAACTTTTGGAGAAAGGCAAAAATTTTGAATGGTCAAAAGATTGTGAAAGATCATTTATAACATGTAAAGAAGCAATTTTAAATAGTAATATTTTAACACACTATGATCCAAGTAAAACTTTGATTTTGACAACGGATGCATCAGCTTATGGATTGGGGGCTGTACTAGCACACCTGATTGATGGCATAGAGTATCCTATATGTTTTGCTTCACGCACACTGAATAAGGCAGAACGAGCCTACTCACAATTAGAAAAGGAAGCGTTGGGTATCATATTTGGAATAAAACGGTTTCATTTGTTTCTGTATGGCAGACATTTTATGATACACACTGACCATAAACCTCTTGAAACAATTTTGCACCCAAATAAGCACATTCCAACTCTAGCTGCTGCAAGAATTCAAAGATGGGCACTTTTATTATCATCATATAATTACTCCATTAGTTACAAAAATGGTAAAGATATTGGACATGCTGATGCACTATCTAGATTACCATTAGCAGAAACAGAACTCGAATCAGTAACTGAATGTAATTTTTTTAGTACAGTTGATGAATCCCCACTATCAGCTACAGACATTGCGAAACATACACAAAAAGATCCAGTACTTTCAGTTATATCAGACTACACCTTAAATGGTTGGCCAAATTATAACAAAAATGATGAAATAACAAATTTTTGGAATAAACGGAATGAAATTTCGTTTGACAGAGGATGCATTTTATGGGGAAGACGCATTATTATACCCAAAACACTGCAGCCAAAAATGCTGGATTTATTACATGAGCAACATCCTGGGATAGTTAGAAGTAAGATGTTAGCTCGTAGTTATGTATGGTGGCCTTGTATAGATAAAGATCTTGAAAATTACATTAAAAATTGTGACATATGCGAAAAAACGGCAAACTCCAAATCAGAAATAGGTGTTTCGTGGCCAAATACTACTAGAATTTTTGAACGTGTGCATATTGATTTAGCAATGAAAAATAAGGAAAATTTTCTTATTTTTATTGATAGCTATTCAAAATGGGCAGAGATAAAGCATCTTACTGTAACATCATCAAGATTGGTTATTGAGCAGTTGAGAACAATATTTTCTAGTTTTGGGATACCAGAAAAGATAGTTTCAGATAATGGACCACAATTTATTGCAGAAGATTTTGAAAACTTTTGCAAAAGCAATGGTATTTGTCATGTTAGAACACCGCCGTACCATCCAAAATCAAATGGTGCTGCCGAGAGATTTGTCCAAATCTTTAAAAAGCAATTGTCGAAACTTAATTTGCAGAATGACAAGAATTCTATTCAACATCAACTCGATAATATTCTTTTTGCATATCGGAATACCCCGCAGATAACAACATCAAAAACTCCAGCGGAAATGTTTTTGAACCGAAAACCAAGAACAAGGTTATCAATACTTAAACAAGAATTGAATACTAATTCAAAGATGTATAGAACATGTTTGTCATTTTACAAAAATGAACCTGTTTACATTAAAACTAAAAGAGGGGAAGAAGAGAGTTGGATTGAAGGAACAGTCTTGGAAAAACACAGTGAATTTACTTATCTCGTACAAGCAAAAGGAAAAATCCAACTGATTCATGTGGATGACTTAAAAAAGAGGATCAGGAACCTTACTTGTATTTCAGATAATGTAATGCCTGAACCAAACTATTCTAATAACGAAAATAAAATGAGCGATAAACCTGATCTTGGATGTGGAACAAGGCCTATGCTAAACAAAGACAAACAGATCTTTGACAAGGGTGTTTTACAAACAAGACTAACAGACACAGACAGTAATCAGTCTATGACAAATGTACCCGACACAACAAACAGCTCAACATTGACAAACCAAATTGAAACTTTGGAACACACAACACATACGCCAGATACACCTATAATATTAAGACGTTCAAGCAGAAGAGTGAAAGCTCCAGATAGACTTGACTTGTAATTTATGTTAAGGTATATCTTAGGTACATATGTAAGTGTTCTTAGGTTACTTTATAATGTAAAAGGAGGGAGTGTAGTGTATTAGTACGGACACTTGGTAACATGATGTAAGATAAAAATGTTTTTTGATAGACAGATGTCATGTACAGTAATTAAATGTAACATCACAGAATAAATGTACTCCAAACAAGTTTATAGTTGTTATGTTTCCATTCCATGCGAACCCAAACATAAAACTTCCTCTGGTATTACGTCGCGAAATGTGGATACAGTAGAATGGTGTACCTCCCCACTAACAGCATTTTTTATGAAAGAATAAACTGAAAAGAAACAGCTTTTGAGAATACGTTCATAAAAGTAATTGAAAAATGTATATATACAAGGGCATATTGATATCTAATTGGCCTAGACATTTTCCAGTAAACAAAGTTCAATTTGGTTGCTATAGTAACAACGATGTTTTATAAATATGCTGGAAAAAGTTTGGCATCCAAAAGTTCAGTTGTGACAAAACTGTGATTTTTTAAACCGCAAGTCTAAGAGAAAACTAAATTTTGGTAACAAGTTTCTGTCAGTTAAAAATATTTATAAAAAATATTCTAACTTCAATGAAAAGTGTATTGGAGTTTCTTCCCGTTGTAGCTATTTAGGGCCACTTCATCAAGCAAATCTGGTAAGCGAATTTGAGCCCATCAGCCTATACGGATGTGGATTTTCTGTATTTTAATAGCGACACTTATGTCTATCAACAACGTCATTTCTATAAAAGGTAGCTTAATCGGTAAATGCCACATATTGAAAAAAGTGTCATGTAAGATTTATCTACTTTGTAGACGTTCCGATTGTTTTAGTTCAAACGTACCACCACGAACACTGATCTCTAAACAACTGGATGTCGCTTACATGCCAAAATGCATGTAAATTATTTGTGATAGATTTAAGCCACCTTGGCGCTACTAGCCGCTGGTCCTTGTACTAAAATTTTGACAAAGGTTCGCTTCTGCGATAAATATGACGTTAATGATTGACTGTTAAAATCGTGAACTCATCACTTGCCTGCAGATTTCCAAAAGATGATCGTAGTGTTTGAGTGAGAAACATGTGCCGTACAAGCTGGATGTTACGTTTACACATAACCAATGCTATATTAGTGCTGACGTAATGACGGCCATTTTTCTACGGTACGTCAAAGTCCTGGATCCTGACGAACCGAGTTGTCATAACGTGCGTAACGGACCTCATTGTTAGGTGCAATTTTGTGACTTTAAAAGAATATTTAGAAGTGTTACTGTGCTTATTTGAGTAGCTTACACTCCTTAGTTTTGCATCACAAGTATTACAAACCGAAATTACATTTAGTTTAGATCCTGGATCAAAACAAACCGAGTTGTCATAACGTGCATAAGGGAGTTCAGTGTTTGGTGCAATTTTTTAGTGTTAAAAGAATATTTTAAAGTGTTACTGTGTATGTTTGAGTAGCTGACACTCCTTCGCTTTACTTAGCAAGTATTACAAACGTAAATTACATTTAGTTACAATGTAGGTATTGCTGAAAAGCTTAACCTACAATAAGTGCTTGTGTAGAGCATTACAATTTACATGTTGTACAAGAAGATGGTAACGTGCTAGGTCCCTGGATGTTCTTGTTATAATGAGAGAGAAACGTACAAACTTTAAGGACTTATTGCAGATTGTCTTTCAACAATAGATGGTAATAGATGTAATTTCGGTTTGTAATACCTTAATGAATAATACAAAGGTATGTAAACCACTCAAACATACACAGTAACACTCCAAAATATTGTATTATACTATAATTTTGCTCTGAACATTGAGTGTGTTACTGTGTATTTTTAGTGGTTTACATTCCTTCGTATAATTTAGTATTACAAACCAAAAAATACATTTAATTGCAATCTATTGTTTAAAAACAACCTAAAAAAGTGCTGTAAATATTACATGTTTCTCTCTCATTATAACGGGAACATCCAGGGACCCAACCTATTACCGTTTTCTGGTAAAACTTGTAAATTGTAATGCTCCACATAAGTACTTAGTATATGTTCAGCTTTTCAACAATACATTGTATCTAAATGTAATTTCGGTTGGTAATACTTGCTAAGTAAAGCGAAGTAGTGTAAGCTACTCAAACATACACAGTAACACTTAAAATACTCTTTAACACTAAAAAATTGCACCAAACGCTGAACTACCTTACGCACATTATGACAACTAAGTAGGTTGGTTTGGATCCGGGATCTTGACGTATCGCAGCAAAATGGCCGACATATACGTCACACTAATTAGGCCTTTTAAGATTACGTCATCCAATATGGCGTCCAGGGGGCAAAAAGCGCACGCATGGGACGCGCCTGCGAAACCCTGGAAACGGACATCCAGTTATTTAGAGATCAGTGACCACGAAATACGAAACGAACTAAACTATCATCAGTCAAAGCCCTAGCTAATTTGAAGGTCAAGCGAACATTGGTCAGATTTAGCGCGCGAATTTCAAATCCAAGATTTTAAGATTGAAACCTATATTTTGTCAAGTGGATAAGAAAGCATATGCGTCCGAATCGTGTTTTTTTTCTAGACGCAAACGTAAGAGTAAATGACCCGGATAACTGACGTTCATCTTCGTGCACGATAAAAAAAGCGTGCATCCACTTAAACACTTGCTTTGATAACGGTGATAAAGAAATCGGTCAACACGTCAATGCTTTATTTGGTGTAGTAATTATGTGGAATATAAAACCTATGAGAAACTAATCTTGCTAGTAAACTTTATCAGCGAAATAATTACCTAACAATAATTATTATGTTACACTTTATTAGACACATCAACGCGTTACGTAAACGAGGTGTTTGTTTTAATACTGCGCCGTACTGTTTCCACTATTTATAGGTGTTAATGCAGTGCTTGGATGTGAAGGTTCAAACATTCTTCAGGTGAGTGCCACAAAAAAAGTGATAAAAAACGCACCTGATCTAGTAAAGACGTCATTCGCACACAGTTCTTCGCCGCACAATTTATAGACAACTACTAAGCTCACAAAACGCCAGCATTTTACTTATACGCTGATAACACCTCTCGTATCACTTAAAAACCAGCGATGATACTGAGAGCAATTTCGGAAAATCATGCTTAGTATGTTTAACCTTCAGCCGTTTATAATCTGAACGCGGCAATTAGTAGTATTTACTATTCAGGCAATTGTGGATGACAGGGCGATTATTCCTACTTGAATGATTGTGGAAACACGCAATCTTGCATAATATTTGGCACTGTTAATTTAGGAAGCGGCGTAAAATGCATACTTTACAAGCATTCGTCATCAATGGACCTTGAGCATTGATCATCGAATAATTGGCAAAACAAAAATTGTGTGTGCATGCTTAAGTGATGGCTATTTTCAGGCTCTGCAGCGCTCATGATGTTAAAAGAAACACACTGTACTAGACGGATGGAAGTTCATTCAACAGCAGTAACCCCAACAGGGTTTTGGTGAACTGGTTAAGAACTAGTTTTAGAGTCAATAGGCGTTTGCTATTAATAAAAAAAGTAAACACCATTTGATCCTCTAAATATTCAGTATTTACAGTGTAAAACTTAAAGGAAGCAAAATTGATTCTGTATGTTTCAACAGGCTACATTCATAAGGTGATAGGTAATTTAAAATTGGCGGGGAAACGCGTCCACTTAATGACGTAATTAGATTGTACGAGGGAAGATCATTATTTACGGTCCCTGATATATAGTATGCGTAGCCTGACAATGAAATTCTTTGACATATTAAAAGTTAATTTATTTGTTGCGACACTTTTTCAATACCAGTCCTGTCATTCGTTGTTTGTTAAAATAATTTAGAATTTACGCGAAGGTGTTTGAATAATTTTCAACAATGGAAAAATCTGAGATACACGCACTTATAAAATATTTGCAAAAGATTGTCGCCAAAAGAAATTCATGAAGGTATGGTGGGTGTATTAGATGACAGTGCTCCTTCTTACCAAGTGGTAAAAACTTGGTCTCGAGAAGACAAACGTGTGAACATGCAAAGGGTGCCGGACGACCAATAACTGTCACTATTCAGGAAAATGTTAATCGTGTACATGACATGGTAATGGCAGATAGGCGAATGACCATTTGTCCGATAGCTGAAATTACAGACTTTTCATATGACACAATAGAAAAAATATTAACAGATATTTTATCTGCACGCTGGATCTCTAGAATCTTGACGCCTGGGTGGCTATTCTGAACTTCCTAGGAAACGACAGTTCCTAGGAGAGAAATAATATTTCACTCTCTCTTGCAATTTTCCTACGGTAAAATTTGGTATTCCTAACTTGAGATGAACACCAAGTCATATAGGAAATTAGTAGACAACGTTGCCAATGTTAATCAGATGCTTCATGCCCCTTGTTGGTTATCATTAACCAATCAGAGTGGCCATAATAAGACGTGAGGTGATCCGAATTTGATTTGTGAAAACGTCACCCACTCGTTAAAAATGTCTGCATTGCGAAAAACATTGCACATGCCCTAAAATGCCTTACTCGTTAAGGATTGATCGGCTGTAAACAAATTTGAACATGTAATTTGTTGGTAAGTTCCACATGGAAAAAAGGGAGTGTGCATAAAGCAAACTGATCATCAACATAGGACAGAGCAATTCTGAAAAGATTTTTTATTCAACTAGTTAGTGAAGATTTTTTGTACGTTCAACCAGGAAACGTCTCACCGTTTCTATAATATAAAGTTCCAATTCGTGATTAACACGTCACCTTTTTTTAAATGCCTTTGAGATCGAAACACAAGCTCGTTCTTTTCAACAGCATTAATTATAGTTGTAGTAGTAACTAATTCTTAAAAATCCATACTTGATGTTTATACACCTACAAGGTTTCTTATTTTATTATTTTAAATACAGCAGTATATTAGCAAAACAACTTACTATAATACAAATCTAATATAATATATCAAATTAATATATTCGGGCATTTTGATTATCTCACTTCTATGTTAAATACAAGTTATATCGTTTTACTCGTATTTACTTCGTGGTACACAATATCGCAAATTTTTTGACATTATAATGAGTTCAATAATGACACTGACAGTAACCACAGTAACAGCTTCGTGAGAAATCGCTTTTCTCTTACAAAATATCAGGAGAATTTAATTTCCTAGGAAACCTGATGAAAGTGAACGTTCGCGATTTCAAGAATACCAAATTTATTGTACTAGGAGAACTCCGCCTACTTTCTCGTAGGAATTGAGTCCAGAATAAGTACCCTGAACAGAAATGTTCGAGAGTCCTGCATTCTGAAGCCAGTCTGGCAAAGTTTTCAGCAGAACCGGATGAGTTTCTCTCTCGATTTGTAACTGTTAATGAAACATGGGTCCACCACTTTGACCCTCCGCTGGTAAAATTATAGCMCCAATTTTTTGGGATGCGGACGGAATTTTAATGGTTGATTTTTTGGAACGCGGACACACAATAACAGGTTTTTACTATGCCAACTTAATTTCAAAATTGCACGAGCGCATCAAAGAAAAAAGACGGGGAAAATTGAGGAAAGGAATTTTCTTTCATCAGGACAACGCTCCTGTACACAAAAGCTATATTGCAATGAATGATATCCACGACGCAGGATTTAATAATAATAAGAATTCTTTTCTAGAGAAATCAGTGCATTGGAACATTGTTGGACCAAATGCATCGAAGTTCAAGGAGACTATGTCGAAAAATAAACATTTAATTATTTTCATGTTTTGTGTCTCTCTATGCCGGGGACCGTAAATAATGATCTTCCCTCGTATATCATCAACGCGCACTAGACAGGGTGGTCAACCTTTTAGTTGTTCACCTTCAACACTTACGAGCCCTGACACAAAAATGTTCGGACATCAACTGATTTTTCGTAAAAGTTTGAAAATTTCCATAAGGTATTCAATATCATGTTTTTCTTTTATCGGACATTATAATATGTATTGTTTTACATCATATTTACGACATTGTTTTGAAATAACATAATATTTATTTATAAAACTAAACTAATGTTGATAACTATACAATATTTGACACATAAATGTTCKGACAATACATGTCAATAGCCGGTTGCGTCTCCTTTTGCCTTAACAACTGCTTTATTCTGGCAGGTATAGTTTTTACAAGCTTTTAGCAATCTTCTGCGGTAAAAGAATCCCATATATTATGCAATTTTACGCGCAAATGAGAAATCTTGCGCTGCGGATCATTTCTTAATTGCTGCTTCATCTTGTGCCAAATAGTTTCGATTACATTTAGATCAGTACTGCGGGAAGGCCAGTCAAGGACGGAATTGTTGTTGTCTTGCAGCCACTTTCTTGTGGTCTTGGCTGTATGGCAGGAGGCGCCATCTTGTTGAAAAGTAAAATTTCCATCAGGTGATAACATTGGAATTGACATCAACAAATTGGTTTCAAGAATATTCTGATATATTACTGCGTTTACAGTTCCGTCTACGAAGTGCAGTTTTCCAACACCATTAGCAGACATGCTTACCCATACCATAACACCTGATGGAAATTGTATTTTTCTTTTTAGGCAGTCTTTGTGGAAGGCCTCATTTTTGTTTCTTATAACACGTGATTGATGGTCACCCACGCAAACATCAAATTTTGATTCATCACTAAAAATGATCCTTTTCCAATCTTCGAAAGTCCATAATGCCCGTTCCTTTGCCCATGCTAATCGTCTCTTTTTTTTTAATTTTCCGTGAGGAACGGCTTTTCTTTTGCCTTAAGCAATGATAATGATGAATATGAAATTTTGCTTAAACATAACATACGTACCTTATAAAAATGTAAACCAGAGTTATGAATCCAGCGACGACACGTTTCTCGTGAAACATTTCCCATTGTTTCTTCATTCCATTTTGCTGTTATTTCTCTTAATGTACTTCGACGATCAGTTTTACAAATCCGAACAAGACATCTTTGCATTCTGGAAGTGACTTTGAGTGGCCGACCAGCACCATGTCTTGAAATTTGAATTGAACTCGTTTCTCTATACTTTTTCACAATATCTGACACCGTGGACTTTGGGACATTTATTTGCTTAGCAATATCCCGAAACGTTTTTCCTTGGTGAAACAGTTTTACAATTAATTCTCTGGTTGCACGATTAGTTGCTTTACCGCGTGACATTTTGTAGTCAATTGATATCTAATCGACTTAATTGTCAAGTTAAAAGTCACATGGAAACATATTATTTTGATTCCAAGGCTTGCTATTTATTTGTTTTACTAACGTGTCCGAACATTAATGTGTCAGCAAATAATGCACTGTTATCAATATTTGCTTAGTTCTATAAATCAATATTATTTTATTTCAAAACAATGTCGTAAATATGATGCAAAACAATACATATTATGGTGTCCTATAAATGGAAAACATGATATCGAATCCCTTACGGAAATTTTCAAACTTTTACGAAAAATCAGTTGATGTCAGAACATTTCCGTCTTTGACTGGCCCCCCAGCAGTCCTGATCTAAATGTAATCGAAACTATATGGCACAAGATGAAGCAGAAATTAAGAAACGATCTGCAGCGCAACATTTCTGATTTGCGAGTAAAATTGCAAAATATATGGGATTCTTTTACCGCAGAAGATTGCGAAACGCTTGTAAACAGATAGTAAAACGGCGCGATTTGCAATAATAATTCTATTACCAGTACCTAATGATAAAATCAATGGAATAATGAAGCAGAGAGATAAAGGCAAAACATAAACCGTAATTGCTTTAATACATGAATAAAAACAGCGATCACGAATCTCGATTAAACTCATCATTTGTTGACGTATGTGTTAGGCTAAAATACCTTGAAATTGATCAAACTTTTTCGTATCGACGTCAGATTGAAACTATGCAGTAAAAGGAATAGTTTTTGTTAAGTTATTTATATTTAATGTAAGTTAAAATTTAGGTGAGGAAACTACCTCCTAAAAGACAGGACTCCATGTTGTAATAATTTCCAAACAGGATTTTTTTTCGTTGGAACATATTACATCAAATATGCAATAAACAACGAAAGCAAACTCGTACAATAAATGATGTAAATCAGATACGGAATATTTTATACAATAAAATTATTGTTATGAACCATTATCATTGTTTTGGGAAAAAAGTAAGCGCTACTGTCGCTAAAAATAGCAAAACATATTCTATTACAGTAACGGCACATAAATCAATGCAAGTATGATACCGAAACACGTCATACTAAGTTTGGCCGTGGATATGATAAAAAAGTACAAATTCCAACAAAGGTTACAAGCAATAGCAAAAAACCTTTCCAAAAATTACTATTGCAACCATGAATGCTATAATAACATTCACATTAATTATCAAGAAAACCGTTTTATATTTTCAAATATGCGATAAAAAAAACGTAGTAAAGTCATTGGCGTTTTTATGGCATTTACCTACTCAAATGACCCAAATAATTTACCTAGCGATTAGCTGAAAACTACAACCTCGAACTAAATGATAACAATAACACCTTCCTGTTTTAAAATCGCCAATTTCCAAGTTTAGAACGCCATAAGCAACATTGCATCTCATTGAATTATTCCATACTTTTAGCAATTTTTCGGCGTAATTCAGGTACGAAATCAGTTGATTCTACAATATTCTCAATATTCTCTAATCTGTTATTACCATTTAAAATGTGATTATTTTTCTATTTTGGCAGTATCATGGACACATTGACCATGAACCTAATTCACTGACTTGCCAAAAGCCACGTAACGAATGGCGATCTCGCAAAATAAACAACCCACAATCGAAACCTACTTAAATCTTTGGTTATTTTTTTAACACCCTGTACCCTAAAGCATGGTCCACCACTGGAATATAAAGTTCGACAACGCTTTTCATACGAATGCCATTATTTTTTAAAACTCTAATTTTTTTTTGAATCGCATTAGGTGCATCAATAAAAAAGTGTCTGTTTAATCCTGATATGCTAGTACGTGATGCCATCACAGACAGAAGTTTTTGCACGTTTTTCTTATCAAATGATCTCATAATACCGGCCTTTTCAAGTTGCAATTACTTATAAATGATAGTTTAATTGATACCTCAATTGTGTCCGGTATACCTACAACATTCGACAGGGTACTCGTCAGTCGGTCTGACGCTCTAGTTTGACGAATACATAAAATTTAAAAGCAAAAGAAACATCCCGGTCGAAGCAGCTTGTACAGAAGAAGGTAAGAATTCATCATAAACAAATTTCCACAGCGTTTTTACAAAGGTCAACATTAGGACAAAATAAACATATCTAGAGATAACCTATTGTACATCAAAAACGTTTCGAACTTACTTTATCAGCATCTCCTACGCTAAGCATGGTGATTAGGTCTCAATATTCTTGGGCAATTAACGAAACAACTATACCGGACTCCCCAAGACACCACCTTTAACTTCAATTACATTTATTTTTAGCACCTTTTTTTCCTTCTGCCGTGGTGGAATTGCGCAGGCGTGGTCATTGGCGTAGAATATCAAGATGAAAGAGGGACTACCGTACTTTGCCCAAGGTGCCGTTGCGCACGGTTTCCAAAGGGGATCTAAACAGTTAGGGATACCAACAGCAAATTTACCAGAAGATGAGGTGGAAAAACTACCCTCGAATATCGAAACAGGGACGTATTTTGGATATGCATCCATTGACGATGGACCAGTATATAAAATGGTCATGAGTATCGGATGGAATCCGTACTATAAGAACGAGAAGAAGTCAATGGAGGTCCACATCATGCACAAATTCAACGAAGATTTTTATGGAAAGACGATAAGGATCGTTATTCTTGGATATTTAAGGCCGGAGTTGGATTTCGATTCGGTAGAGAGCTTGATTAAGCAGATTCATGAAGATATTCGACAAGCTGAGGAATTGCTTGATCAACCAGAATATTTAGAGTACAAAACACACAGTTATTTTCAGTCAGCTTAGCTGAACCTGTAACAACGCAGTTTGTTATGTAATTATTGGAATTTGTACTTAATGTTAATTTACTTATGTATAAATAAAGTATCAAATGACAAAAATGACTACTTTTGCTATACGAAAGAGTACAATTTTTTTAATGGCTCAGTCCTGGATTGTCGAAGTAGTTCAATCACTCAGGCATAGTAGTTCTGTTGCACCTTGGTTAAAATTGTAGGTTATATTTGGATGAACGGTGTGGATTTTGGAATGTAGCCTTCTTTCCGCTTAGTTTTCTGTGATTTCACGATGGCGTTGAGAGTAACTAACCAACTGGGACTACGACTTCTTCATGTGAGTATTTTTTCATAAAAAACCGAGCCTTTTCCAAGGAAATACGTTGCAGGAAGTAACAAGTGGGTTATTAACACCCCTGAACGCTACAGGTTTGCAATTCGTAAGGCATAGAATAACAAAACACTGGAATCCCAAATGGAAGAGGATGCGAAAAGAAAAGGTTATTCCAATTGAGTTGCCGAACTTCCATGAAAAAGAAGAGGATTTTACGGAAGAGCAGATGCGGCAGAAACTAAAAGAAAGAGGTTTGTTGCCGAATCGTCCTTGGCAGGAAACACCGCATTACATCAGCTGCACAGGTGGGATTTTTGAAGCGTATGTCCCACCAGAGGGAGATGGAAAGGTGTCCCCAATTACGGCACAGGTATTGTAAGCATTAAAATTGTGTCATAGTTTATTTGACCACTATTTTTGTAGGGAGCAAAACAAAAACTGCAGTTTCTCGAGAAGAAATCAAAAACTATGATGGCCATTCGTAAAATTAGGAGCTTTGAAGAAGATTTTGACACTCCGCTATTCTGCAAGCTAGCCGAAGAAATCTACATTAAATCCCACGAATGTCTCATGGACGATGATAGAGAAGAGAAACTAACTGATTATGTTACAGAAAGCGTTTACCCTGAAATAATCCACAACGTAACGAGAAAAACAATCCGCTGGAAATTCCTGGGAAATGTTGAGCTACCGAGAGTCGTACACGCGAGGTGCACACACGTCGTAGCGAAAGAGAACATGTTCGCACAGATCACTGTTCGTTTCCACACGAAACAGCAGCTGGCCATCTACGATCGTTTCGGCAGGCTAATGCATGGAAGCGAGATCATCGCCAAGGACGTACTGGAGTATGTCGTGTTTGAGAAGCATATCGCGAATGAGTACGGAAAGTGGAGGATCCACGCGAAGATCATTCCCGATTGGATGCCGCCGAGGGAGCCTGTTGCGATGACTTACAAAGTTGTTGAAGAACCTGTTCAAGAGAAAGTGGAAGAGGTGGCTGTGGCTCAAACGACAGCTGATGGTAAATCTACGAGTGGGGGTGAGGAAAGTAAACTGATTCCTGCTACAGCTTGAATTAAAATGTTGTCTCGCTATTTAGTAATGTAATAAATGTACAATAGTTATATATTTGTGTTTTTATTTATTGAAAACAGCACAAAAATGGGGTATAAGAATCTTTTTTGGAAATATATGTTTTGTGAAGCTAAAGGTATGTTAATACTGATTCCAAAATATTTCTCTCTGGAGTTTTAATGACCTAAAAAAATAATTGTAAATTGGTAAGAGACAATGCCTCCTTTTAAACGCAACTAGTAATGTGTAAAATGAGTTAACCAAATCATTGGCATCAACAAAATAAGGAATGTGCCAAAAAAATAGCAACTTATCTCAATTTACTTATATAGAAGATTCTATTCAATTAAACTGTTATAATATAAATTGTAGTCGTCTTGTTATAACTATTTTTTTATATAATAGTTTTATTAAAATTTTATATTATGTAAAATGAATATTAATAAAATCAAAAATAAGTTTCCAAGGAATGATAAATTCATTTAACATTTGTTTTATGTTCTAGATCAACAAATACTTTGGTGCTCTAGAACACAAAAGTATTTAGCAGCTAGATGACAAAAAAGGTTCCCTTTGTAAACTGAAAATTTGACGAAAATATCACCTTTTGATGACAAGTTTTGGAAAAATTTACTTTTAATTTAAAATTAACGTAGCTAGGAATTTTTTTCCTATATTCCAACTTCTGTCAGCAATGGTTTCAGTTTGGTTTGAAGAGTTATGTTAGTTTTGAGGTCATTAAATGGAAATCATAATAAATTGCTAAATCTGGCAACAAGGAAAAATATGCATTATGACGTAAAGGCGGTTTAGCAATTTTATGAACATACTTATGCAATAAAAACATACAACATAGAATTAAACGATTAAGAAAAGAAATAAAAGTATAAAATGTTGTGCTAGAAACATGTTAAACTAACTTGATGCAGGATGCAAAAAAAAACAAATTGTACAAATTCACTGGTATACTTTAATACTTAAAAAAAATCATTTCCCACACAAATACAACCTTAATAGACCAGATATTATACAAAACAGGATAATAAATATTCAATCTATTTTCATATGTACAAATATTTACAATTAAAAAAAAATAAAGTTTCAAACAAAGCTACTAGCCGGCTGCTCCAGAAACAAAGCCTGCTTACTCCTTTCGTTTCCCAAAACATCCCTCGGCCCCTTGAAGTACCCATTCTGCCCCCAATTAGAGGGTTTCATTGGTAAAACCTTCGGTTTCGGTGGCAACGGCGGCGGTTCGTTCATGTTCCTAGTCGGCGCACTTTCCACGACCGTACTATTCAAACTCCCCGATTTCGATGGGGTTGACTGATTGGAACTTTCATCAGACGAAAGTCTCTTGGGCGAGTTTATCCGCACATTGTTGATTTTCGTTTGTGGGCTGATCAGGACTCTTCGGCCGCCCAGATCGTTGTTTAAAATGCTCGTGTTTTCGTAACTAGCGGCGACGTCCAGTTTGGGGCTCTTCAGGGGGATGTGCTTGGAATGGTGAAAGTCGTTTGTATAAAACTTTGAAGTTTCACCCTCGCCGGAGAGTCGGAGGGGTTTACAAGTGCTCTGATTGTTTTCTTTGTCTTTCAGGAAGTCAGGAAGTTCGAAGTTGATTTCAGTGCCTCTCTGGTCTTCTAGTCGGGATCGTTGTGCC
The DNA here is from genome assembly GCA_025024175.1 of Rhyzopertha dominica. Lineage (NCBI taxonomy): Eukaryota > Metazoa > Arthropoda > Insecta > Coleoptera > Bostrichidae > Rhyzopertha > Rhyzopertha dominica. The sequence continues at coordinate 59,941,361 of QCXZ01000064.1, forward strand.
CGGCTAAGGCCTTCGTACAGCTCTGAAATTAAATACATATCTACTACGATAACACAAATGCCACCTAACGTTAATAAAAATCTTCTAAAATTTACTTTCGTTGAATTTTCTACTAGCATGTGACTTTCTTGGCTACAGTACGATAGACAGTAAAAACAGCCTATGAAGAAATTTGCTTCCAACTAACATAATATATTGTTTATAATTAAGAATATACAGGGTGTTAATTAAGTATGTACCATAACTTTAACAGAAGATTTTCGAGTTATTTTAAGACAAAAACTTCATATAAACATGGGTCCTCAAATGCTTCGTTTTCAAAATACAGGGTGCTAAAAAAATAATTGGTTTTTCGTAAATATTTTAATGAAATGTGACAGTGTTAATACTAGTGTTAAGGGACCCCTTTGCCCTGATTTGATTAAATTTATTAAGGTCCAGTGGCGTCTCGGAGGGCATCTTAATCAATATTTTTGACATAAAAGCGTGCATCACTGACCTTTTTTAAACTTTTATTACCAAAAATATTGATTAAGGTGCCCTACGGGACGCCACTGGGCTTAATAAATTTAATCAAATCAGGGCCAAATGTGCCCATTAACACTGTCAAATTTCATCAAAATTGGGTAAAGGAAATTTACGATATTTACGAAAAACCATTTTTTTTTCTAAATTTAACAGCCCATATTTTGAAAACGAAGCATTTGAGGACCGATGTTTATATAAAGTCTTCGTCTTAGAACAATTCAGAGAATCGTCTGTTAAAGTTAGTGCACACTTAATTAATACCCTGTATATCACATACCAATTTTGATCTTCTACATTTTTTTTCTGAAAATTGTCAGAGATAAAAATTTGAAAACATGGACTAATATATTTTGATAAGGTTCATTTTATTTTCTGAAAAATTAACAATCCCTTACCTAACTATTCCAAAAATTAGAGGTTACAAATCCCTTTCGGAGGTATTTCTCTAATGCTGTTCTTTGAGGGATGATTTTCTTTTCTCTATTAAAACAAACTTAGAAATGTACTATGCACAGTACAGTTCTAGAAGGAACCACTTGCAAAAAGGCCCAGTAAGTAGATTTTTATTACAGTTACTTGATAACTTTTTATTTATTAGGCTTTCCCTTGAATACATTATTAAAATAAAGTTGAGTTTTAAGAATGTTTAAAGTTAAGCCTTGATGCAATAAAAAAACAGTGTTGTTGTATGTTTTTATCTTCTATTATAAATATGTATTATAAAATGGAAGCTGGATTATTAACCCAATTTTTATCACATATAGGGTCGCCATTGTGTAAAACCAACTAACAATTACTTTTTTACAATAAAGTAATGTTCAAAAATTATGTCTATAAAGGAATTTAAAAAATTTTCGTATTTTGTAAGCACTTATGGATTTTACATTTATGAAATACTCATCATTATGAAACCTTTTAAATATTTTGTACATAAATATGCAAAAGTTTGACAGAAAGTTTTGTTTGGCAGTAGATAACCATATTATATAGAACCAAAATGTTTTGCTAAGATGCGTCTAATTTGTGTCTTTAAATGTTCTGTGAACGTTGTGACAATGATTACAGCAGATTTGGAGTTTCCTTCGCTATTACAATACTATACTAGTTCGTTTTTTTCGAATTCTGAAAATTTCAGAGAAAAATGTTAAAGGTTCAAGGTGAATAGCCAAAACCTAAAAATGGGAGGGAAATGGAGATTAAGTTGTATCTGTGACATATGTATACTTTTAATAAGGAACAACATATTCTTAATTAGAACTGCAGCCTTTTTCTGTTGGGCCAAGTTCAGCGATGTAACAGGGCACTAAAGTAAGTTTTTTGTTTATGGGCTCCAAATTTTGAAAATTTGTCACAACCCCTAAAGACCATTTTGCCTGATATGCATCAAAACCTTCTTACCCGCCACAAAATTGACTTTTCCTTCCTAACTTTTTAATGAGACTTGGAGTGGCCATCTGGTTTTTGTAAGGCATTAATTTAATTTCACAGAATTATCAAAATCAAATTAAGTGTTAATTTTTCTACTTTATCTAGAATTGATAGTTTAGCTGCATTGTGGCAATACAATACACTGCCCAAATATCAGTTATGAAATACAACTGTTATCACTGAAAAAACACAAAGTTACCAAAAAAGAATTGATGGTGAATTTCTTTTTGCCAAAAACTATTCTAGTAATCTCAACAAAATTACTGAAACTTACCATCACTTTCACTGCAAGCAACCTGAAGCTTCACTCCAGCCCTGAGTTTAGCAATCAAAGGCTTCCTGCAAACGACGGGCTGTTCGTTTCTCACGTCCTCCGTGCTGTTGTGGTTGCTTCCCTTTCTACCAWTCWCCATTTTCTTCTTCCTCTCGTGTATCGCAGAATCTCTCCTCAAAAATCTCCCGAAGATACCAGAGGAGTGCTCCGAACCCCAATCCTCGCTCTAAACCAATCAATTAATGAGATTAGAGAAGAGAAATATTTAGTTTTGTTACTACCTTGACCGACCCCCTGTCTGATTTAGGTTTGGACATGGTGAACTCGGATTTTTCATGGAGAATGTCCTCGTAGACTTTGTTGGTTATTTCATCCAAGGTGTTGCTTGGTTTCGGTAGTTTTAAAGTTGGTGGGTCTTTCTGAATAGGCTCCTCAAGAAGTTGTATCTGCAGTCGCTTTCCATCAACTGAAGTCACTGGTAATGAAATATCTACAGCCTCTTGAGGACCAATGGTGACATTCACGTGGTCCAAATTGTAGTCATACTTGCTCAGGATGGGTTTCAAAACGTCCTTCAGGATTTTTGTGTATTTAGATTTGACAGCGATGACTTTTCTGTTTGGGAGATCAAGTTTGAAAACCACCCTCTGCTCCACAGTTACTTCACATCCTGCCAATTTTATTGACGGTTCATTCGTGTCGACATTCTTGTGGTGCTTGTCTGTGTGCACTTCAAAGGCAGAGTATGACAGGCCTCTCTTTTCTAGCAACCTGCTGATGAACTGATGTATTGTTTCTTCATTTTTTATTTGTACTATGGTGGTGGTTCCATTGTTTAAAATCACACGGCATAAGGGGCCTCTACTGTTAGATAATTCATCCTGATTCCCTTTGGAACAATCCTGTAAAACAGTTAAGTCACGATGTGTGCAAATTTAACTATTTATTGAAGACATGCAACTAGAAATGGTCTTTGTAAAGCTGCTGTACCCAGCACAATCACCTGACTTTAACCCTATTGACACTACTGATAGGTGAAATCATAAAATTTTGGTTTATCTTTATCAATTATTATTTTTCTACAATGTACCAAGATGTACATGCAAACTAAAGAGTGACACTTACCTGTATTGATGAGTTAATTGCCAGGTCCAAAGAGGTCAAAGAAGACTTGCTGCTATGAACTTCATTCACACCATTCTTGCTGCAAACATGCAAGCTCCTGTTCATCTGAGTATTATCCAAGCTCTTCTGAATATATTCCGTTTCACCACGGTCTTTCGATTTCGATCTGTTCTTTCTGTGCCAAGGCAACAGAGACTTTCTCCTCCTGTCTTCAGCGTTGCTTAAAGACTTCTTTAATTTACTGGGGGTGGTGTGAACCGGCTGGACCAACAAGCTGGTGTCCAGCTGTAAGCCAGTCAAGTTGCCCGAAAGACACTCCTTGTACAAGTCCGACTTGAGAAACCGGGGGTAGCTGTCGAACTTCATCAGATTGAAGATCTGTTTCTGGGCCTGGTCGAACACAGTGCTGTCCGGGTCTTGGAGAGACTGCTCGGTGCATTGTCGGCCGTGACAGTCTACATTGACGGGTTCGGGAGCACCTACACAAAGGTGTTGCTGGTAGATCCGTCGAGCTTCTGCAGTGCGTTCCTGTCCCGGCGGTAAGTGGCGGTAGCGTTCGCATGCCGTCCAGAAGTAGATGTTTTCAGCGCTGAATTCCTTCTTCAGGAACTCCTGAAATGACGTAAGACACGAATAAAGATTTGGGTTTGAATCACCTCTTCTAACAGTTGGTGGGGACGAACGTTATATCTGAAGGAAAGAGTACCACAGGGATCTTTACTTGGGCCACTTTTGTATTTGCTTCATTCGGGAATTAAACAAATGAAACTAGAAACAGATTTTTTGCCTTTTATATTGAAGACTGGAAATGTATTTGTTTAAATTTTCAATTCATCGAAAGCTATAGAATCTTTCTACATGCATTGTGCTTATAGAATAAGTAATTACTAGGTATCAATTAATTTGTAATAAGAAATAATTATGATAAATAAGAGACAATTATAAATTCCAGAGAATGTGGTACTATAATGCTATCCCATAATTAATACTGACTAGCACTTATTTAAACTGTAAAGTCCCATATAATAAGCGTTTGACCTCGACAAGGTTAAAAAAATTAACGTACTTTTTGTACACGTGAAGGTGGAAGTGATAATGTGTTATAAAAAAAACAAGGTTTAGGTTTCAAGCAACCTAGTAATTATACCCAAGGATTAATTGGCTTTTAGTAGCAAACAAGTTCATCAAGGCTACCACAAAAAATTATCAATTACAGTTATAAGAATACACAAAGCAAAGCACAAGAACTGTATTTCACCTTTTTGCAAAAAAATACTAAGCAAACAAAGGATTAATCTAAAATCGAAACTTTGCATAAATCTTCAGTAGTTAATCATAATTTAATATACATAGAAAGTCTAATAAACGATCTGATAGGCAAGTTTACAATAGTGACACGACATCTGGCGGCAGATACATAAACTATTATAAACAGTACTTTAATGCTGGAAAAAGGCGGAATTATTGTGTAATATTGCTGTTTTTGTTATATCGTATTAGCATTTTTAAATTGAGGGCAGTGAATATTATTAAGAGAAAGGGGATACATGTAAACACAAAAAGCATGTGTGATATTATATTATAATAGTAATATGCGGTTATGTGATTAAGCGGTTATCACATAGGTTATTGCCACGAGTGTGTTTTGGTTACCATTACCAGTTCCTTTGTAATAATTATATTGAATATACTCGGTTGCGAACCCATCTGTGTTTCATTTTGAGATACAGACGAGTATATTATAATAGCAAGTACTGTTTATTTCCGCCATTTGCAAAGACACACTAGCGCCACCAACGGTCGATAAACTCTCCTATTATAACAACTATGTCTTCCAAGCATAAATAAATACGTAAATATGATATGAAATCAGAACACGAAGATTTCAGTTACATTAAACAATAAGGATGTTGAACAATCTTACGTGTAACGGTACAAAAGGATGAAAAGAACAACAGAGAAACATTGAAGTAAGGTATTAAAATATTGGAAGACGAAACAAAATGGAAAGTTTTATACAGGGTCGCTATAGATTTTTCTGAAATTCTGCATGGGCTTATGGGCAATTAAAATGCATTTTCTGGAATTTTTTCAACTCCGTGTCAGCGTTCGTTTCCGAGATATGGGCGCAGCTGCATTTTTTAGATGGGAAGGGKGGACATCATTGAAAAGGATAGTTTTTCCCAATTTCAAAAATGTATMACACTTGTACAATGTTTTGCTTCTGAGTTAAGAAATGTGTAAATACAATAATTGAGCCTGACGTAGGACGAAAAGAATGAAAACAATTATCTTTGTCGCTAAAATGGACAAAAAGCCAGGTATTACCATTTTTCCTTGACGTGATAATTTTCGTCTAGTTTGATCAATTTATTGCGAATCGTATACCCAAAAAATTCCGTGAAAAATACAGTATTTTTTTTAGATTTACATTACGGAAGATGCTAAAAATGTTCCCTATTTACTTCTTGGCAGTAATGCAGCCTTGAGTAAAAGTTTTCTGATGTTCTTTGTAACATATTTGGAGGTAAGTTCTGAATTTCTGTCCTTATTCGTCCTTTTAAATCTCCTGCGTTTTGTGGCCGATCAGCATAAATTTTTCAGATACCCCCACAGGAAAAAGATCAAACGGCGTCAGATCAGGGGAACGTGCTGGGCATTTTATCGCTCCGCGGCTACCAATCCATCTGTCTGGAAATATCGCTTTCAAATATCCACGAACGTTGACTGCAAAATGGGACGGTGCACCATCTTGCTGAAACCACATCTGTTCAGAAAGACGCGCAGCATTTTCACAATTATGGAACAGGCGAATAAGTTCTGGTATAATGCGTTCGCGCAAGAGCTGTAAATACTTGACCGCATTCAAATTTCCATCGATGAAAAAAGGCCCATTAATGTGCTCACTGATAATACCACACCATACATTCACATTCTGAAGGTATTGTGTGTGAGCTTGTTCTATCCAATGTGGATTTGTGTCCGACCAATATCTGCAATTATGTCTATTCACATTATCATTGAGGCAAAAGGTCGCTTCATCAGAAAACATAATCCAATTTAAAATGTTTCTATCTTCATCTATCATGTTCATAGCAGTCCCGCAAAATTCTATCCTACGATCGAAATCATCTTCGCTCAGTTCTTGTAATAAGTGAATTCTGTATGGATGAAACTTCTTCTGCTAATATGGTGAGCGATAGCACGCTGTTGTACGGAACAGTTGGGATTCTCTTGCACATCTAAAAGGACATTCAAGCTACTTTCCTCACTCGTAGCAACCTTTGGACGTCCCGATTTTTGACGATTTTTTAACACCACCGGTTCGTCAAAACTCTTGATCTGGCAATTGGTTCACGATCTTCATTAACTGCATTGCAGAGTGAAACTACTTCCGAATAACTTCGCCTTCTATCTCCATAATCAATCATCATCAAAATTTCGATGCGATCATGTTCAGTTAACTGAGACATTGCGATTGCAAATAACAAAGTGAATGAAAAGTATCACCAGTCGAGAGGAAAATGCAGACACCTGCAAGACCCAAGTTTGTTATCACACTTTTCTCAACTCAGAAGCAATAAATTGTATAAGTATGATAAATTTTTGAAATCAGGAAAAATATCCTTTTCAATGATGTGCCTTTTGACCCCTTTCCAATTAAAAAATGCAACTTGCACCTGTATCTCGGAAATGAAGCTGATACGGAGTTGAAAGAAATCCAGAAAATGCATTTAATTACGTACAGGCCTATACACAATTTCAGAAATAACATGTTGTTTTCCGAGCTGGTTCCCACGTTGGTTATTAGAACTGACGTTTCGACACTCATGTCGGTGTCTTCCTCAGAAGTAGCTCTGAAACTGAAGTCTCCTAGTCCGCTCGGGTATTTATACTAGTCCGAGTCACTGACTAGCGGGTGTTGTTACGCATGACCGGTTTCCAGATTGTACAAGGAAGCCATCGAAATCCAGAAGAACCCGCACAATTACAACCAAGACCGGGGCATCGAACTACCTGGAATCTGGAAACCGGTCATGCGTAACAACGCTCACTCGTCAGTGACCCGGACGAGTATAAATACCCGAGCGGACTAGGAGGCTTCAGTTTCAGAGCTACTTCCGAGGAAGACACCGACATGAGTGTCGAAACGTCAGTTCTAATAACCAACGTGGGAACCAGCCCGGAAAACAACATGTCATCGACAACAACCACGGAAGCCTTCAAACCAAAATTTCAGAAATAAACGGTCGAACAGAACCTGAAATATCTTGCTGGTTCCATACTTTGTAGCGACCATGTATATGAATACCTCTTACTCTACAACCTTAGGTATAGTCAAAATAGGTACGTTAGAAGTTAAAGATTGCGTCAAATAATTGATGATAAGTGGATACGTGTAAATAATCAATCAGCTTCACCTAATCTAATATCACTCTTTTTCCATGTTTGATGCAGTAAACAATACAAACTAAAAAGACGTTTTGAATATTATGGTTAATAAAAAATTATTCAACTCGCGTTTTTTTAAGTATAATATATCATTCAGTGTGGTTTTGTTATAATCAAACTGAAGATACCAGCTTAGCTGCCGAATACGTATTTAGGCTTTTTAAATCATTGTGGTTAAGGTTTTTTCATTTGATTATCTCGTTCCCTGTTAGTCTGAAGTATTTAGTAGAAAAAATTTGATTGGCGACAAAGTTTGATGACAATCAACTTACCGCGAACGTATGAAGTCCTAGGGGATCATCCAGCAGCTTCTCGAAGGACGTGGACCATCCCGCAGGTCCTTCGGGGTTGTTCTTCTGGGCGGGTCCCTTTTCACACTGCGGAAGAAAACGATCGTCACTCGTTGTTTGGATCTCGTACGTGAAAAGCATAGCGACAGGAAACAACACAAGTATCATGCAGGCGACGTGTTCCCCGGCATGAATGAAACGCTGTATAGTTCAATTAGGCGCTGGCGGTTTAATTGAAACAAATGGACACAGTGAAACGCGTCCACGGATGGAGCAAGGAATTCCGACTGATTTGTGCGTTGTTGGGTCCCGGTTGGGTTGGATGTATTCGACCATATCAGTGATTTCGTTATCAGGGATGGCGTAATTGGATATACTTACCTTAGACGTAAAAAGATATTGATAGTTTCATTATACATCCAAATCTGACATTTTTTTAACAAGATTAGTGAGAAATTTGGGTGCAAATACGCGAGAAATCCAGTCATGAATCCTTATTATCTCGAGTTCGAAGGACCAACAATTTCACTAGGTAGATAACGCCGATAAGGGAATTGCTAATCCAAATCTAAATTATTTTATGGTGTTTCAAATAGTTCAACTTAAAAAAAATAATAAGAATGCTAAGCTAGTAGTTAAATTATACTAAAAGTCACTTCGATGAAAATTCAGCTCAAATTCTCTCAAATCTACTTTGAATTCAAATACATTTAATATATAAAAAATGTTTGTTTACGTGCCACGTTTCCAATCTTGTTGTGAAGAAGACTATATACCTTTGTGACGCACATGGTAAACAATGAACGATAACGTAACGTTCTAGAAAGAAAAAAAATAGGATATCTTTGTGTCATTATCCGCATGAAAACAAAGTAAATTAGTAAGTGCTCTATGTAATTTCATGTTGTGTACGAAAATGTAATTGTCAAAGGAAAACAGCAATTGACTTGTTGATGACTCAAGCGTAATGCAAATCGTAGGTACATACGTCTAAAATCGAGTTACGTTCGTGTTATTTGCTAAAAATATATACACAAAAATAAGTTGAGTTTGGCGTTATGGTATGAAAGTGTATTTTTAGTTTACCATTTGTTTATTGTACTTTCTTGTTTGCAAGAAGCTTCGTCCATAACAAAAGCACAAGCGTGATAATGACAAAGCCTATGTATCCAAGGTGTCCAACGAAAACCTTCCAATTTTTATTTTTCCATATACCGCTAACTAAATGTTTTCGTTGGAGACGCTGTATACTGGACTAGTAAAATGTTTTTGAACAGTCGAATAACTCTGATATTTGTGAAGTAATTTTTTCGATTTATAACAAACAAAAGACAAGCTTCATACAATTGATGTATAATAGCAATCAGGACCTACTATATAAAAAGCAAGAGAAAAGAATGGGGGTAGTAAACTTTGGTAGGTATTATATGCCCGAAAAACTTCACTGTTTAAGAAAAAGTTATTTGAATGTTCAGTGACCGTACATACTGCGTTACAGAAGCATGCGCACAATTAAAAGTAAAATATACCTGAACCCTTACATCAGATGGGGCAACTAGCGAAGCTGGTCTCCTACCAAATCTGTAGGAGCCTCCTCGGCGGAAGGAACTGTTGAGACGCTTGAATGGGGGTCGCAAAGCCACCACCAGGCCAGTGCCAAAATTGTTGCCCTCGCTACACCACATGCAACCCAAACCCTCATTAGTTCTACTTGATAGTTTAGTACTACTCATATCTATATATTAAAAGATTTTCATTATTAGGAAAAAAACCAGCCTGTTCCAAATTCAACTGTTCATCAATGGGATATTGAGATAACAGGAGATAAAAGAGATGGTTAAATCACATTATGTATTTCAATTGGTGCTGATACCGTCAGATATCCGCGCTTATCGGAGCTCAATTTAAGGCCAGATTTTGGAGCAAACAGATATTAGAATACAAGTGTTGGATTTAGGTAGTTTTCCCTTAGTTTATCGGGGCCGCTGTCTTAAGCTTAAGCAAGCACGTACAATGAGTTAGTTGTATCCAATGACTTTTAGAATTCCAAACATTAAATCGTAATGTGCAGATTTCGGGTAACTGTGAAGGCATTTTGAAAAAATATAACCAATGAGTCAGTAAAAAAAACCCAGAAAACAATAAGAATAATAAATAATAATAATGGAATACAAATCAAAGAAAGAAATAAATAAAGGGAGGGAGGTCAGCACAAAAAACAAGGAAGGTATATAAGAGGTCGAGCTACTCGAGTCCCTAAAAGTATTATGCATAATTTAAAAACAAAACAAAAAACTAAGTAAAGCAAGAATATCAATATGCGCAAAGTGTGTGTTATATTCTCTCTGAATTCGCTCAAGAGGGGCATTCGCCGCGTAGTTGGTATTATGGAAAGGTATACAGGGTGATTTTTTGAAAACTTCACACCTTAAATAACTTTAAATATAGCAAAATGATGTATCGTCATGGTATCTAGGTGTGCTTCAAAACTAATTTGGAATCTAACACCAGACCCAAGTCATTCACGAAATCCACCTTGTCAGTTTTATGTTATTGATTTGATAATTGTAATCGTAAACGACAGTTTTACCAAATATCCTTGAAAATCGAATATATTTGCATTTCTCTACATTTAAAAACAGCTTATTGAGTTGAAAATAGATGTCATTTTGCACCTTTTTATAATCATCCAGACAACCTATAGGTGTGATAATTTTTAAGTCATCTGCATATAACAAAAAAATCCGAATACTTAAAGCATTGATCAAAATCATTTATAAAAATCATAAAAAGTAGTGGGCCTAAATGTGAATCCTGCGGGACACCCGAAGTATGAATTATATCCCGATAAATAGAATTGTTAAGTCTGACAAATTGAGACCTGTCAGAAATATATAACTCAAACCAAGCCAAAATATTGCCGTGTACACCAACCTTCTCCAGTCAAAGCTACTCAAGACTTTCTGAAATAGCCTTACCAGATTAGTCAGTACCAAGCGTAAAAACCATGCCGATTTGGACTGATTATATGCTTTAGCTCAAAAAGCAACCGTTTAGTTATTATGGATTCAAAAATCTTTGTCTGGATGCTAAGCAACGAAACAGATCTATAGTTACTAACTACCACCCTTATGAACGGGAAAGATACGGCCCGCTTCCAAAGTAGCCAAGATTTTAAGCCACAGCTCTGCTGGGTTTTACACAGTTGATGGAAATAAAAAAAAGTACAAATCATTAACATCAAAGCGTTAGATTTAGCCATCAAACACGAAAGGTCAAAATTACTTTGGTACACAAGTCTTGCGTTTGCTTAACACACCTGCTATGAATGGAGCTATAATTAACTCATTAACGGATTCGAAAATTCAGATACACGAGATACTTGCACTTATAACGCTTAAAACTACATATCCTATTATCTAACAAAGTGCACTGTTCAAATGTTTATCAGGTAATAACAATGAAGTATTTCAAATCAAGGAATATGATGAATAAACTTTGTTATAAGATAAAAGACAGGATGGTACTTTATTGTTTATCTGTGAATACCAGCTTGGTGGATATTAAAAACAAGATAACTCTCTACTGACTATGGCAACAGTGATGGATTTTTCATTGCATGAAAAAACTGCCAACTGCAGCTTTCATCATTTAATAAAGAACATTCTTCTTTCTGTCTTCGATAAATTTAATGACCAATATTTTCCAAAAGGCAGCAAAAACACTACTATTCTAGACATCAAATATGAAGCATTTACAGATTGAACAAAATGATTAATTCTTTTGTACTTTTTTGCACAAAGTTAACTATTTCTATGGACGTTCATCCTCTTCCCTAAACAGATACACAGGCGCCATTTGCTTAGATCCTAAAAAAAATGAAACCAAACCCTAGTCGCCGTTTACAAATTGACATAACCACTTCCGATGGGTTTACTTTGTAACAAAATTTACTACCTGGAATTTTCTACGAACTCTGCAATATGCAAACCGACTTATCACTGCAAATATTTGAGAACAAACATCGGGCACCGAAATGCGCCTTGCAATATGTAAATCGAGGGCAGTATACCGTATTTTTTTCTAAACTCACCGGGTTTTGTAGAGTATTTGACACACTAAACTATTGTACGTCCTGGATAGAGCCTGCTGCATCGGTGTTGTGAAAAACATTTTACGGAAACGCGAAAAACGCGGAACCGTTCCGTTCCCTAACGCGGTTGATCGCGCACTGCAACAAAGAGGTAAAAAATGTTTCACGGTCGTCGTAATCTAATCTATGAGCTCAATAACTCATTAAGTTTACATACGTACATATATATAGCTCTGAGTTGGCATGGGAGGTGCGTACGGTGGAATGTTGGGTGAATTTAAAATTTGGGGAGCTAATATCCATTCTGATGAGTACTTCGAAGGATGAAATTCAATACGAGTTGGGACGAAAGGAGTAAAGATGCCCTCGAATGAGATTTTTTAGATAACAAAATAAAATATTACAATACAGATACATAAACAAAAGTCTAGTCTAGTAACAAGGAAATACTGTTTGGAAAGAGGTTCGTTGTTAATTGTTCTTGGTAGGAATATTATTCGGACTATTTATAGCCTAAGATCTAGGGATCTGGTAAATAACACTCCTACTTAAGACAATGTTCATGATCCATTAATAAATTTAACCAAATGTATGCTCTCGTAGCAGTTCATCATGACTTGGGTCTGACATACTATTCGGTCAAATGGATATCGAGATTTTTCAATATAAATCATTTGGTGCCGTTCTGAAGAAATTCTTCTTTCTAGGGAAGTTGTAGAATGCCAACCTAAATACAACTTGTATGAGCTTAAAGGTTGATGGTATCAAAACAGAATTAGATACTGTTAGGGCTTTAGAGCTATCGCAAGAACGGCCTACTCATTCGATATATACCAGGTGATTTTTTGAAAACTTCACACCTTAAATAACTTTAAATAGAGGAAAAATTTAAAATTTTGCAAAAACAGGTAAACTTTTATTTGCAGGGGGACAACTTTTGAGATAAGTTTTTAATGGATAGCGCTTACCCTCTTAGCGGGGTAGATACCCCTTCAAAAATTTTAAATGAAACTACCCATCTTACGATACATCATTTAAAAGCTTATTACACAAGGAGTCTTGCCATGTAATTAGTTTTACTATTTTTTACCCATTGACGGGGCAGTGGGTCAAAAAGTGCATTGTAGCAAGTGGCTTATAAAATGGAATATTTTGGACTTTTTTTAACAAAATTTATTGTCTTGCAGTTACAATAAAAATTGTCCTTACTTAAGCCTAAAAAAACTTGTTAAAAAATAATTGTTACACCTAAGCAAAATGCCAAAAATACTTAAAATTTTCTTTTGACATTACTTGATATTGCAACTCGACAGTTTATACTGAATTGGCTAAATAATTATCTACTTTGTGTTTCCAATTTTTTGTTTCACCTTTTTGGCTACTTCTTTGGCACGACCATCTTTTTGTTCACATTCCTTTTTATAAATCGCGTGAAATTTTAAAGTGAGAGTCCAAGTGATAATGGTTTATTCAACTGCCGAAAGGGTAGAAATAATTTTTATTTACGGTGCTGAGCATAGCTGTGCTCGTGCGTCAGCAAGGGTGTTTAACGAACGGCACCCCGATAAAAATGTTGACGCTAGGTACATTCTCGATCTCGTGCAGAAATTTCAAGACACTGGATCTGTAGTAAACAAAAAAAGGGCAGGGAATAGAGTCGTTGATGAAATGGGCCAACTTGAAGTACTTGGTCATTTTGCAATGGATCCAACTAGCTCTTTGCGTAACATTTCTACAGCCACTGGACTTTCTTATTCATCTGTAAGGAAAGTTACAAAACTGCACAAATTCCATCCCTATAAGATGAAAACTCTCCAGGAACTCGGCGAAGATGACTTCGATAGAAGACTGCAATTTTGCGAAATTATGACAGAAAAGATTATAGTAAATCCAAATCTAATAAAAAATATCTGCTTCAGTGATGAATGCAATTTTTTTTGAACGGCTCTGTAAATAAACATAACGTCAGGTACTGGAGTGACGAAAATTTTTTATAAGTTGTTTGTTTAAATTTTGGGTTCTCGTAAGGACAAATTTTATTTCCGCTCTAAAATAAAATACATTTTGTTGAAAAGAGTCMAAAATATTCAATTTAATAAGCAACCTGTTTCGTAGGCACTATTAATCTATTACCCCGTCAATAAGTTAAACGTGGTAAAACTAATTACATGGCCAGACTCTTTGTGAAATAAGCTTTCAAATGATGTATCACAAGATGGATAGTTCCATTTAAAATTTTTAAAGGGGTGTCTACCCTGCTCAGAGAGTAAGCGCTATCCATTAAAAACTTATCTCAAAAGTTGTCCCCCTGCAAACAAAAGTTTACCTGTTTTTGCAAATTTTTAAATTTTTGCTATATTTAAAGTTATTTAAGGTGTGAAGTTTTCAAAAAATCACCTGGTATATATCGAATGAGTAGGCCGTTCTTGCGATAGCTCTAAAGCCCTAACAGTATCTAATTCTGTTTTGATACCATCAACCTGCTAAAGGTGAGAACTTCGATCAATTTTACGGATTGCTTTAGTAAATTTTTAGGTTATATATCTTCGATCATGGTCATAAATGACCCTCTATTGCAGAAGCTTATGTGCTTTTTAGAGACGAATTTCTTATACTATTTATGTTCTAAGGAAGAAACTGTAGGTTAATGTTTTTCGTTCTTAATTTGGTAACGCACAATTACATCAAATAAAAGTTGTGTCAAAAAACAACTGCCTTCACAATAATTATGATTCATTCATTACATGGTAACAACCATGCATTCGCTTCCAAAAACGAGCCATAGCAAAACCATGTCACTTTCCATCATTATTTATGCACTATTTTGCCGTTTCCACTTCTGCCTGTTAAAAGTGTGTCGGCTGCTTGTAAATGACGTGCATCCATTTCCTTAGTGTTAGTCAACAAAGGTACCTGATACTTTGTCCTGCGTCACAACCATAGTCTTAAT
The DNA here is from genome assembly GCA_025024175.1 of Rhyzopertha dominica. Classification (NCBI taxonomy): domain Eukaryota; kingdom Metazoa; phylum Arthropoda; class Insecta; order Coleoptera; family Bostrichidae; genus Rhyzopertha; species Rhyzopertha dominica. The sequence continues at coordinate 59,956,501 of QCXZ01000064.1, forward strand.
TGTTCGGCGAATTACAAGGAAATTCTTGATGACGTCAAGAAAAACATCCAGGTGTATCTGGAATGCGTGTGGGAATCTTTCTTGGAATATCATGAATTGTTCGAACAAATTATAAAATAATAATTAGTTTGTTATTGAACCTTCCCTATTACGGCAGTGTATCAACTTTATTCAAATACAAGAAATGTTTTGACACATTCGGTAAAAAACCGCTGCACATTAAATCAATACTTCCACATCCAATTGGGTATTATCACTTTTTTTTGAAAATTACGTAAAATGAATCTTGAAGTGCATATATATAGTACGCCATGTTAAAAAAAAACAAAAAAATATTTGTAGGTAGAAAAATTCGAATCTTAGGAGTCACCGCCAAAATGCTTCTATCCAAGGTTATTCAACTCGTGACGTCAAGTGTCATGTAAACATTACCGAGGAGTGTGCTGTTTAATGGTGTCGTATCATTCTTGTATTGGAAAAGCTTTTGTGTGGTGTTTATTGAAAGGACGGTGTAAGAGGTCGCACCAAAAAGTGATTTATGTAGTTTTACAAGCATCTATTATGTATGGAAAACAAAACAAGTGTTGTTTTGTACATGGTTATAAAAGTACTTCAGTCAGTACAGCTAACAAAATTTTTGTAACCGTTCCTCGAGATTACCAACGTATGAAAAAGTTGTTTAAAGCCCCTAGACGTGATATGACGAAATCGCACAGTTTGTTTTTCTGTTGTGAAGATCATCTTAATTCTTACTGTAAGTTTTATTATTCTTTTTGGGGTTTTAAGTATTTACCATTCAGTTTCCATTTTGTTATAGCTTAAAGAGGCTATGAAAAATTATATGCGTTTTAAGTTGATAGAGGGAAATGTTATAACAAAGAACGACGTTGTTCCCCATATATTCAACTGTTAGTTAGACCGGAAACGAGCCGCAAAAGCCCAGAAAATAAATGGCAATTTATATTTATTTTGACCTCTAAAATAAATGTCAAGTTTAGGGTACGTTTTTGATTCTTACATTTTTATGTTTACAAATAGTATGTTTCCAACAACCCACTGTGATCAAATTATCAATGCTACGCTCATTTGATAAAAGTCATAACTCATAAATATTTCACTTTTTCTTGGCGTATTTTAATTCGCTTGTCACAAAATGAACGCAAACAACAAACTGATAAATTGAAGGGCTGAGGCTGACTCGTGACGCGCTGACCTCAGATGTAAAAAAGCGGCCATTTACAAGACACCTGAGGTCACGGCCAATATGTTCGCGTTTTGGCGGTCCGTTTAAATATTCACATTTTTAATATTAAAAATACACCTTACGATCCATTTTTTCAAATTTATAAGCTGTCACAGCTGTTTTGTGGATTAGATGCTTCCTATTAATACGCAATTTAATAAAATATAAATAGAATGCAAATACCCAATTGTCAAAATGACATTTACGTTTTATTTCTTATACTATACGATTAGTAATCATGTTTTGAGCATTTTTTCTCTCTACACATTTTTTCTAAGACAAACAGTCCTCGTGATATTAGCAAAAATATATAAATTTTAAAATCGTTTTTTTCCAAATAACTCGTAAATTATTAACTTAACAAAAAAATTACAAGAGTGCTTTCTGTACAGAAATTTGATTTTTACATAATACCAAAATTTAAAAACATCGTGCGAGCAGGGTCCAAAATAGGTTTTTTGGAAATATTTTAAAAATGTCAAAATATTGAATAAATTTTCTAAGACACTTTTTGTGAGAAATTTTATTTCCTATCTGATGGTATTTTCATTTTTTTAATATATTAAATATATTCAGAGATATTTATGAAAAACCGTTTTCTTTAAGTGAAGCTTTTTTGATAATATCTTCTAAACAGTTTGCTGCACCGAAAATTTATAAGAGCGAATAATACTCGCAGTTATACTACTAATCACATACTAAAACGAAAAAAAAACAAAAATTTGCAAAAAGAGTAGTTACCCTTCAATTTCGTCCCCTTCCCGATACCCTACTTACCCCACAAACAATAGGTCGCTTTGGGTAGTTGAGGTTTATACGTTTGCCAAATTTCAAGTTCATATATTAAGTCTTTCGAAAGTTATCGTGTTCACAAACAAAACCATGCTGGGAGGTCATTTTACATAAAACCAATAAAAACACTTAAAATTYTATACCACCACGTCACATTATATAGCAATTATTAACGCCTCATAAATACTAAAAATATAAACCCATTCCAGCTTTTATGGAATTTAATTATAACCAAGTGCCATGCTATTTTCCAATTTTACGCACTGGAAAGTGGGAAAATTACTCAATGGCAGGATTGTTTACACACGAAATGACGTTAACGTCTGGTATTTTTATTATATTTTCATTAACGCCCGAAATGGCCATTCATATCGACATGATTGACAGGATTATATCTAAATCGTTCGAATTCGAATACGTCATCCATTCCGTGGGAGCTGCGCTATCAAAGCGAACATCGACCCGCAGTTTTGGTCCTGCAAGAGTAAAATTCCAGTCGCAATGAACATTGTTTGCCCAGCCAACTAATGGGAATTATTACATCGCGTCTAGACGAAATGCAGAACGGGGTTTATCATAAGTAATGCACACTCCCACACATGAGAAGCTTCCGCGTAAACAATACAGTGACACACAAACGCAGCAAGCTGGGAATGCCTTATGCATGAGGGCATTCGTGGAATTAAGATGTTTTGCATTGACAAAGATGAATGATGAATTCTGGTACAATGAGATGAAATAGTATCAAAGCAAATAATTCAAAAGAGATGACTGGAAATTTTTCAACAATCGGTGGACTGGTCGTGATGGACTAAATACGAGCCCTGTCCCATTTCAGTAGGCCCATCAACAGAATTATTAAAATTACTTAAAAATTTTAAACAAAATCGCTTCCTGGAGTCTGTTTTTATTATAAATAGCTTCTCTAAATTATGGTCTATTATGGTTTTTACGCACAATTGAGCTGTTCTCAATAATCAAAATTGTATAGTAAAATAATACCAACTATTTAGGCCGAACCCTGGTTTCTATCTATACTTTGTTTGCAGAAGTTTGCATACAGGTGAATGTAACATTTGAGGTGGCTGTGMAATATCGCGTAACTAAGAGATATTGTTTACTTGACAGCAGACGTCAAAAGCGTTTTGGGTAGTTTCAATTACAGAATTTTGTATTGAAGAATTAAAAAATGACTAGAGGAAAAGTTATTGATCCGAACATTCGTTCAATTATTATTCGTTTATATAAATCTGGCAGATCTAATGCAGAAATTGGACAGTTATTGGAGTTGTCAAGATACAGTGTTCGCAACGTAGTGCAGTGTTATTAAAATCAAGCAATAATGTCGAGCCTAAACAGAGGTATGTGAAAAAAAGTGCACTTACTGATACTGATCGGAGGGCGTTGAAAAGAATAATTAAACAGAACAGGAGGGCAAACTACGGTCAACTAAGCACACTTTGGAGTGATGCTGTAGGAAGACATGTTTCAAGATCCACCTGTCACCGGGAAGCACAAAGATTGGGTTTTGGAACTTACAAGGTAAAATCTTTTGTTTCTAACTTCTGAAATGTTTTCAACAAAAATGTGTTTTTATTGTCTAGGCCAAGGAAAAGCCGCTGTTAACAACACAACAAAAGAAAAATCGGCTGAAGTGGGTAAAAGAACATAGAACTTGGAGTCCTGAACAATGGAACAGTGTACATTGGAGCGGCGAGTCTAGATTTGAAATTCGTGTAGGCAACAGTCGCGGCAGACTTATTCGGCAAATAATGAAATTTATTATCCAGATTGTCTGAAGAGAAAATTTAAATTTCCAGCATCTATTATGGTGTGGGGATCAATGTCTGCAAGAGGAGTACGAAAATTACATTTCATTGTATATTTTCACTGTATATTTAATCCAAATCAAATAATTTGTCATGTAACGAGGCAAAATACTGCAGTGAAATTCAGTGATAGCACCACACAAGCTGTCCAAGAAGAAGTTGCGAAAATCACAGCAAATAGTTGGTGATACAAGAAGAAAATTTTTACTGGTGGCGGAGTTAATAATTCAACTTGGCGACGGTGATGAAACAGACGATTTTTAATTGACTAAAATCTGATTAAAAAATGTAAAATTGATAATTTTTAAAAAACAAATAGTATACGCTTTATTTTGTGTTTATTTATTGTTTCAAAGCAGTGGACTCTCACACCTCACGCTATAAAATGATATAAAACTGGACGGTTTTCCTTGTCAAAGAAATCTGCATGTTTATTTAAAGAGTGAATGTAAATATTTCCTTCTGCAGACGACATTTGGAACGAAAAAAAAGATACAGACAACATGACGCATCTAAAATCAAACAGATGTAGGATAGGCAGGCGCCAGTTGGCAAAAAAAAATTCTCGGAAGGTTTAGTACTTATCATTTGAAGCACACGTCAAACATGCGTGAAGTCAACTGAAGAGATAACGTTAGAAATGACTCCAAGAAGCACAAATTGCAACATCCCAATAACAATGTTTAAGCATTAAAAAACTTACATCAAAATCATCACAAACACAGACAGGTATCACACACTATGTCAACCTTGAAATGAACAGCCAAACTGACTGACTGAAACGGATAAAATAATGCGTCCACTTGCACATGTGTTGTGCAACAGTTGTTATAAAAACAGGTAACGTATAAAAAGGGTCAGGTGTTCTGCACTCCAGTGATTAAAAGGAAAGGAATTATTTCGAACCAACAGGTGCTGCCTGACGAAAATTAACGGTCGTGGATGATAACGTATTTTATATATTTTTAAAAAATAGTTCAGACACCTCTGATTGAAATTGTGCAGATAATGTAAAGTGCCACTTGCGCAATGCAAAGATTGCAGAAGACGWAGGTTTTCTATGAAGTGGTATGTTTTTATCATACTGTTGGMTCCGTTGCACATGATATGACCTAAATAGTTCACGTTAGGCTCTGATACACAGCTGGTGCAATATTAACAACAGTTTTTATTGTTGCGTTATAGCTTTGTTAGCACAGAAGGTAACAGCAAGTAAAGTTTAAATTTCTTCAGTACAATTTTGAAGGACTAAACAATTGTTTACAAATGGAATCCCAGTCAAAGGTGTACATCAGCTTTTCATAAACTTGAGGCAGAAAACAATAGTGGTCCCAAATTGGAACGCAGAGTACATCTGGTAATGAAACAAACAAATGGGATCAGAAACTGTTTGCAGGCTGGGCCAAGTGCTATCTCTTTAAACAATATTGAAGCTTTGAAATAACTAACCAATAAGGTGAAAGCTCGACACTTTTGATCTTCAAAATCCCACGAAAAACAGTGTATGATATTATTAGAAAAGTATGCGAATTAAAATATATAAATAATATATAAATAAAATAAAGGGCCGGACAGTGGAAGAAAACGTCAAAAAATTATTGAAAACAGAAAAAAGAAACTGGGAGCTATTGGTAAGGTAGGGCAGTCATTGAGAAAACTAGGTCGAAAATTTGAAATATCACATTCATATGTGAGAAATATTCTTAAGCGTGACTCTTAAAAAACGAAAATATGCACCCAACTATAGCCACAAGCAGTTAGAAGAGCAAAGAAGTAAACTGCGAAAATTGCGTGGAACTCATTTGAAACATTCTAACGATAATTTTGTTATCATCGACAATGAATCTTACTTCACGCTAGACGAGAGTAAAGCGTTATACAACACCTACTATTTTAAGGATAGTAATGAAGTGCCCAATGAAGTAAAATTCCATCGTTATGCCAGGTTTCAGAAGAAGGTTTTGGTATGGCTAGCATTCAGTTCAAAGGGAAAATCCATTCCATATATACATAGTGCCTTCAGGACTAAGTATAAAAAATGTGTATGCTGTATGCCAATGAATGCGTTAGAAAAAGACTAGTACCTTTCATAAAAAATTTCATAATGACGGCCAAACATGGCTACAGCTCATTATGGCACTCAAACAATTGAGACTTTTCACCAAGAGCATATAAAATATATTCCGCGTGTAGATAGTGTTCCTAATGTACCTCAATTGAGACCGATTGAGAGATTTTGGGCCCTACAAACTCAAAAGGTATACGACGGAGGACGGAAACCAAAAACAAGTGAAAAACTAGGGCGAAGAATTCTTAGCAAACTTCGTCATTATAAAAAAGAGCATTTAGAAACATTTATGGCTAGAATTTTTACAAAAGTGAGATTTTGTAGTTGCTATTTTTAATAAGTTTCCTAACCACTAGTTTAAGGAATAAACTTATAGCATTTGTACGGATTTTTTGTTTACACACTCTTAATTATCACATTAAATTATCGATCAAATTGTAGAGGATAATCAAATTTATACTGCATCGCATGCAGTAATTATTGTAGGCGCGTTAAGAACTATTTGGGATTTAATTATTAAAATAATATCTAATAATATAATTTTTTGTGAAATATCTTGGACAATGCACACATACTTGCAATTCTTTTTCCAGGAAAGTTCATAATCAAAAAATCTTACTTTTCTTAGAACTTTCTTTAGGTGTCGGCCAAAACTTGGTGTGATCGCAGTCGTATCGAATGAAGAACTTTCTGGATGTCATTATCAAGAACTTTTATTCGTGGTGGAACTGTGAGTTTTTTTTCTCGGTGTTTTAAGGTTTTCTGACAGACCATCCAATGTAGTAATAATATTGTCATCATTTACAAGTTAGGTTGATAATTCAAAGATACGAGGCATGTTTTTTAAGTAAGTACCGTTTTGCGATTCCGCCGCTGCAGCGCTACGGTCGGCGTTCCGCGCATGCGCGCTGGTTACCTACATGTCTTGTCTACGCACTGACGCCATTACAGTTTGATTCTTCATTGTATACGTTGTTTACTGAGTGTTTAAGATGCCTCCGACAATCGTGAGTCCCGCCGATTGTGAAGTACGGGCTGTTATACGAGTTCTTAGTGCTAAAGGCGTAAAACCGATCGATATTCATCGTGAGATCTGTGAAGTTTACGGACAAAACATTATGAGTGATGGAATGGTAAGGAAATGGGTGAGAGCATTTAAAGATGGCCGCACAAATGTGCATGATGAAGAACGGAGTGGGCGTCCTTCGGTCGTTAATGAAGATTTGGTGCAGAAAGTGAACGAAAAGGTGAGAGAAAACAGACGCTTTACAATTTCATCATTGTGCGACTGCTTTCCTCAATATTCTCGTAGTGTTTTGTATCGCATTGTGACCGAGAACTTGAATTACCGGAAATTGTGTTCACGTTGGGTTCCGAAAATGTTGACGGATTTGCACAAAACCCAACGTTTAGGCAGTGCATTGACTTTCCTTGAGCGGTACCACAATGAAGGTGAAGATTTTTTAGACCAAATTGTGACTGGTGGCCTACGTCACACCAGAATCGAAACAACAATCCATGGAATGGCGACATTCATCATCACCCAAAAAAGTGAAGTTTAAGCAAACAATTTCTGCCCGGAAAATCATGTGCACAGTTTTTTTGGGACAGAAAAGGAGTAATGCTAGTGGAGTTTCTGCCTCGTAATGAGACAATCAATGCAGCGTCTTATTGTAAGACATTGAACAATCTGCGTCGTGCAATCCAGGCGGCAGAATTTTATGAGGAGGGTATTCAAAAACTGGTGCCACGTTATGACAAGTGCCTCAATATTCACGGAAATTATGTAGAAAAGTAGATTAAGGTACAGGCTTTCATGTAAGATAAAATTATTGCGATATCTTTGCACGTCTTTTTTTAATTCCAAAACGGTACTTACTTAAAAAACATGCCTCGTACTATGGGTCCTATATCTAAATTTGGATTTGTCAAGTTTTTCAACAATTTATTAACATATTTGTAGAACTGAAATAATTCTACGTTCTCTTTGGATCGATCTCATACCTCACAATTCTTAAACTCGGCACGTATTTCGGTTTTTATATATTTTTCTAAAAACTTTGTTCCCAATTTCAGTTCCAACCATTTTCTGCATCTCTGTTCATTAGGTTGAGTTCTGGTTCAAAGGCTCTAGAATACAACACACTTCGCCAGGGTTCCATGGTATCTACTATCCCGCAGTTTTCGTAAAATGGACGAATCTGTATTTTCTAACCGCCAAGAATCTACTAGAGCTTTCCAGGGTCCTGTAAGGCTTCTAAAAACTACGGCATCCATTGGTTGGAGTAAATGCTTAATAAAAAGTATCACTGGTCTTGGAATACTGTCGTTATCTAACCATTTCTGAAATATATTACATATATATTCATAAAAAGTCTCCCTGGCCAACAATAGGGAACAAATAGTTTGTGATACGTACTGAGACGTTATTAAAAAAATCTCGTCATGACTTCCAAAATTAATCATCCACATACATCGCGTATCCATAGTTGGTTGTGGGACATCACACCATACGTCACAGTAAAACACAGAAATCCATGAATGAACCACGACGACCACATATTTCAACCGACGATATATGTGATTCATTCATACCTTCAGGTTTTGGCAAATTTCCAGCGATGTAAATATTATGATATGCACAGAACAAATGTCCGAATATATCGGTCTAATAAAATCATTTTGCGTGCAAGAATTTCGCAAAAAGACGTTAAATGGTGTGGTGTTTATAAACAAGTGTGAATTGACCGTGGCTGTATAAAAATATTGACAGAATTTCGAGGTCCTTTTAATTTCTGAAGACCCCTATTATGTTCTATAAATAGGCTACAGAACAATGGGAAAGATTTAGCATATTTGCCATGCCTGAAATAACGTTGTAAAGCAACAAAATAAATTAAAACGCTCATTAAAAAACCAAGTCTCTCTAGAATAATAAATCAGTTCTTTAATAGCCGTAACTTACTTTGACGGCATAAAAACTGAAAATGTCAACCTAATGTACGGCTATTACTTGTAAAACAGCCGTTTTGCAAGACCAACACGTTCACATAACGCTGAGGAATGCAGTATTTTACAGAATCAGGTGAACAGCGGACTCAGTAACAGCAAGGACGTGGTGGCATTCAAGAATTAACAGGCAGTTGTTTTTTGTGTACTCGACGCAAATGTGGACAAAAACATGCAAGATCATAATCTAACTTATGACGATGGAAGGACATCTAGAGAGCAAAATTGTGCAAGAAAAATAGTTCAAGAAGAAAAAAAGAAATGAGAAGTTGTATTGTTACCAGTGTTACTAATTAAAGATAATGGGTTTTTTTGAACGATGGCTGCCTCTATCAAACACTGACAAACAATTATTAATCTGACGTTTCGGTTAAGCCTTATTTCTTATGGAACGATATGGTGCTGTAGCTATAAAACAAAAATTACGGTATGCGATATGCGCGCAATGAAGAAATTAATTATGAAAGATGGACGAGTATCATCAAAACAACTAGCAAGAGACTGGAGTGAAGCGATGGGAAAGCCCATTTCCAAAGATACATGTCTCAGAAGTTTAAAAAAGTTGAATTTTGGATATTACAAGGTAGCAATTTGGTATTATTTAAATTACAGGGTAACAATGTGTCCATTTTAGGCTAAAGAAACAAAAAACGAAAGTATATTACAATACTACAAAACCATCTACTGCCTTCAACCGGAAGTTTGAAAACACCCGAAGGATGTTTCACGAATGATAATGACCCTGACGAAATTAAAAATGCAACCCAAAATACATTCTCATAGCCAATGTGGTTATTTTACATAATGGTATTATTTTACAAATAAATTGGGAATCCACGACGGCTGTGCGCTATGGTTCTCGTCACTGTATTTATTAAAAGTCAAAATGTATTCAAATTATGAAAAAACAGATATGATTTTGATTTATGGTAAATGCAAGAAAAATGCTTCCGCTGCTGCCCGTTTATACAGACAACGTTTTCAAAATAGAAGTGCTCCTGCCGATACAATTTTCAAGAGGCTTGAATTAACTTTAAGTACAAACTGGCCTCCACTGAAAAGGTCAAGAGAAAGAACAACAACAGGCCCTGAAAATGAAATTAGAGTATTGGAAATGATTCACGAAAATCCTCATATTAGTCAAAGGGTAGTCTCAAGAGCAACCGGTATTAGTATGCCTTCAGTACACCGAATAATTAAAGGCAATCAATTTCATCCGTATCACTTACAATTGGTTCAGGCCTTAAAGGAGACAGATTATTCTAAAAGGCTGGCTTTTTGTAACTTTTTTCGACAACATTTGCTTCTCAGATGTAGCAAGATTTTCTAATAATGTTGGAGTTAACAAACAAAACATTCATTATTATGCGCAAGAAAATCCACGTTGGATTCGAAAAGAACATTTTCAAACTATCTACTCGACGAAGGTCTGGTGCGGAATATTGGGGAATCAAATTGTTGGGCCTTATTTTTTCGCGACAGTTTAAACGGCAATACTTATCAAAATTTTTTAAGAAACATGTTATCAGTACTTCTCCAAAATGCAAATTTACAAGTAAGACAAGATCTATGGTTTCAACTAGATGGGGCACCTGCGCAATATCACAGAATATGAGAAATTATCTGGATTTGGTTTTGCCTAACCGATGGATAGGAAGAGGTTCAATTAATCCTTGGCCACCGAGAAGCCCGGACCTTACTCCTTTGGATTTTTTCTGTGGGGAATGGTAAAAGAGCAAGTATACCAAACACCAACTGAAAGTGTAGAACATCTAGAAAATAAAATACGTGATGCATGTAGATCCATCACTCCATAAATGTTAATGCATGTTAAAAGATCGTTTTGGGCACGAATTCAAGCTTGTGAAAACGGCGGAGAGCGAAATTTTGAGCATTTATTACATTAATGTTATTGAATAAACATTTTTCAAAAATAATATTTGTTTTACGATACCGAATTTACTTAAAGCAAATTATTGAAGTTTATGTCAAAATTTACGAATTTATACACGTTTTATACTACGTTTTATATTTTTTAAGACGATGAACAATTATCAATGTTACCTCTGCAAATGTATTTTGGGTTGAATTTTAATTTCGTCAGGGTCATTATCATTCGTGAAACATCCTGTATTTACCAACAGGATGGAGCTGCATACCACACGGCAAAAATAACACAAGACAACCACTTATAACTTGCCCCGCCAGTTCTCCTGATCTCTCGCCTATTGAAATTCTATGGCATGAAAGAAGAAGATTTTAAAAACAACTCCTCCAAGTTCAGTTGCTGACATAAAACAGAAATTATCGGAAATACGGAGATTTATGATCCAGGCTTTTGTGAAAAGTTGGTAGGCACTATGCCCAGACGACTTGGTACAGTAATTAAACGTAAAGGAGATGTCACGCAGTGGTAACAAAACAAAATATGAAACGGTCCGATTCATTTGCGCCAGGCGACTGTGTTTTATAATTGTTACATGGACTCTATTCATGTGGTGTTTGTTGTAGTTGCTTATAAATACACAGCATTCTTCAATTTTCTTAATTTTATATCTTTTTCTATGGCAGTTCTTGCAGCTGTTACGTTTTATTCGGTAATAAGCAGTGGCCCAATAAATATGCGACTGGGCTCATATGTACGAATAATTTTCAAAATGTTTAATAAATAAACTGTTTTATAAAAGCCTTTACGAAATGCCATCAAACATCAACGTGCATACTCCCTGACGTCAATGTAAATCAGTGGCACTCCTGCATGTGAAATATATACGTATGTACATGGGAGGCAAAAAAAATAACCCCTGATAGATATGCCATAAATTTGTGAAACAATTATGCCGGTGAACATGCATTAACACGTGATACCGGTAGCTATCACGTACGTCTACCTTGATTATGCGTGCTCACTGGATTGTAATTAAATATATGTAAATATTTACACATTCACCGAGGTTGATTTTATTGTGGCGAAAAAAACGAACTTAATCAGGCAGGTACTGGAAAGGGGAGATTTCAGATAGAAAGTGTTAGCAATCAAATAAAATCCAAGCTCCGTCAAGGAAGTAGAAGTTGCATAAACTGTTTGCTTTTAGCTCTTTAAGTAAACATCCGCAAAATTTTAATTTGCAATGTTTTTTATATTTGAAACCTAGATACCAGTAATTATCCATACAGCTACGGTGGTTTGGTGGTACATAATTGTGGTTCATTAAAAAAAAAGGTTTGTGTAGGTACGTATTTATGTATTCTACTTAAAGCACTTCGGCAAACGCAAATTTTTCACATAATTTATCAAATGATCACAACTTTGCTGCTGTGAAAAGAACTGTAAGAAGAAGATGGGAAGGATTGTCAACTGTACTAGAAAATCTAATTTTTCTAATTCTAATTTGTTTATTGTATAGAAGAGTTAACAGAAGTTTCGAAAACTACATGTACTGATGTAACTAGTGTAGGTACCTATATACCTTTTTGGCAGATATGAATGTCTCTGTCCTTTTTCCTTTTTTTACAAAACAAAAATTAGTTGCCTTGGCTTACAAGGATTACTTGTCTAGTGTTGAAGCCGCAATTTCTACCGATCCAAGTAAGCTATGGTCTGTTATTGAGTGTAAAAAGGGTAACACTAGAATTCCTGGTGTTATGACGTATAGTAATATGGAGCTATCCAACCCACAAGGTGTTGCAAATGCCTTTGCTACTTTCTTCAGTAATTTATTTCCACATTATGTTTGTTTCGTAGATTATATTTTAAGTTAAACAGTGTGTTACAATATTTACATACATACATTACATGATGAAAATAAACTTTATTATTATTATTATTAAAAAATGTATACCTTTTAGAAGTCGCTATCATGTACACTTTTCGAGGTATTAACATTTTAGTAATGCAATTCACGTAAATTTATTTAATAATATACAACATTTCAAGAAGGCTTTGATTAAAACAAGCTTAAAGGCAGACAACAATAAAAAGGTAAATTTTAATCACATCCGAAAAATGACAATGACAATGACAGTGGTTGTTTGTGTTGTATCAAAGTCTACTTAAAATATTCTATAGATACCATTAAATAACTGACGAGCATTACATTCCTAAAATGGTAATATCTCGAAAAGTGTAAGTGATAGCGCAAATGATATGTGGTTTTACTGTGTACCATAACTTACGAGGCATGTTTTTTAAGTAAGTACCGTTTTGCGATTCCGCCGCCGCAGCGCTACGGTCGGCGTTCCGCGCATGCGCGCTGGTTACCTACATCTCTTGTCTACGCACTAACGCCATTACAGTTTGATTCTTCATTGTATACGTTGTTTACTGAGTGTTTAAGATGCCTCCGACAATCGTGAGTCCCGCCGATTGTGAAGTACGGGCTGTTATACGATTTCTTAGTGCTAAAGGCGTAAAACCGATCGATATTCATCGTGAGATCTGTGAAGTTTACGGACAAAACATTATATGAGTGATGGAATGGTAAGGAAATGGGTGAGAGAATTTAAAGATGGCCGCACAAATGTGCATGATGAAGAACGGAGTGGGCGTCCTTCGGTCGTTAATGAAGATTTGGTGCAGAAAGTGAACGAAAAGGTGACAGAAAACAGACGCTTTACAATTTCATCATTGTGCGACTGCTTTCCTCAATATTCTCGTAGTGTTTTGTATCGCATTGTGACCGAGAACTTGAATTACCGGAAATTGTGTTCACGTTGGGTTCCGAAAATGTTGACGGATTTGCACAAAACCCAACGTTTAGGCAGTGCATTGACTTTCCTTGAGCGGTACCACAATGAAGGTGAAGATTTTTTAGACCAAATTGTTAATGGTGACGAAACATGGGTGGCCTACGTAACACCAGAATCGAAACAACAATCCATGGAATGGCGACATTCATCATCACCCAAAAAAGTGAAGTTTGAGCAAACAATTTCTGCCCGGAAAATCATGTGCACAGTTTTTTGGGACAGAAAAGGAGTATTGCTACTGGAGTTTCTGCCTCGTAATGAGACAATCAATGCAGCGTCTTATTGTAAGACATTGAACAATCTGCGTCGTGCAATCCAGAACAAAAGACGTGGCAAGTTGAGTAAGGGTATCGTTTTGCTGCATGACAATGCTCGTCCACATGTGGCTAATCGGACCAAAGATCTCATCAAATCTTTTAAATGGGAAACTCTAGATCATCCTCCATACAGCCCTGATCTGGCGCCCAGCGACTACCATTTGTTCCTGCACTTGAAGAAACACCTGGGTGGTCAGCGTCTTCAAGAAGATAACGAAGTCGAAACATTTGTGATACAGTGGTTAACAAGTCAGGCGGCAGAATTTTATGAGGAGGGTATTCAAAAACTGGTGCCACGTTATGACCAGTGCCTCAATATTCACGGAAATTATGTAGAAAAGTAGATTAAGGTACAGGCTTTCATGTAAGTTAAATGATTCCAATCAATAACAAATAATGATGACTGTATGTTAAATACAAATTACCAGAACGTAAATTAGCATTAAGAATACACCTACAAACACTTTAACAACCATCTGGCAATTTACAAAAACCTCGCATATACACTGCAATCAATCATAATTATTCATTATGCAATTGTTTTTTAAACAACGCGTGGACAACCTGAAAAAAGTATTTAACGGATTCGAAACATTATTAGTCACACAATCACAGGCAACCAGATGTTCGAACCTCATAAAAAAATTAGTTAAATCTGATCAAGTCGGCTTGTTTCATGTTACATAACAGATTACAGTTAAGTGATTATTGTTGCGTTTATGGGAGGCAGATGGTCGATTACTGTTACAGTTGATGATGTAGCAATGCACAAAGAACGAATCCCAAAATTTAGAGAAACGATCATAAATTATCACCGGCATACTTCAAACGTCTCTCCAAACATGACCCATGCCCATGTTTGTCTAGGAGGACTGTTATTCACACTAATAATCATAGTTTAGCTGTTATGCCGGCGGATATTACCCATCCAATGGAGATACAAGGCTCACTTAGTATTGTCATGCTAATCGTCACACAATTCCACTTATTTCTCCGCACTGAACAATAAGTACCAACCTCGATTCTAATGGAGTTAATTGGCGGGATACTACAAACTCGGAGCATGTGAAAATGTAGAAATGTATTCACATCCGTGCCTTGCATACAATTAACTAATAGCAGGGCTTTCTTCTTTCTTCAATAAATTTTGTTGGAGTGCAGTGTTCACTAGAAAATGACCAAAGAAAATTAGAACGACTGTGTGCCATTAAACTCAAAATACGATCTACTATTGCCGTTTTAAGTATAAAGTTATGAAGAAGGAACTACAGAATCTGCACGTGCTGTAATTAAATTGACAGACCGAAATTCGTCAGCAAAAGAAACCTGTTGCAATATCAAATTTAGAAAATGTATTTCTTTCAATTAACTTGCTTGTATAAAGAATCTTTTCAACCTCGTGACTAGTACAAACATGAATTCTAGCGAGGATATTTGTCTAACATACACAAGAATAAATTACTGCTGTAATTTAACTGGACAAATCCAGCAGTGACAAAGTGTTGGACAAAAGTGTGACCCGCCGTTTTTAATTCTGTATCGCAGAACAAATAATAAACTGACCAGCTGTTATGACAGCTGTAAGAGAGATACACCGACCAACACTGATAATGAGGCGGGATGTTTATAAACATCCAAGGACGTAATTAATAAATAACAGCGTTAGTTTGCGTTGCAAAATATTTGAGAACATAATGTGCAAAATGTCGAAGCACTTGACAATCAAACTAAGCAGAGTATAGAAATCTGAATAAAACTAGTGAGTACTTGAATTTATGTGCCCAAAATCCATGTCCCGTTAAGACCTATAGTCAATACAGATTGGCAAATTTTATTTAAAACCTTATGTAGGAAAAACCAGCAGTTTCATTAAGAATTCTTCAGACTTTATTGATGTTATAAAAGATTTAAGTATTTTAGTAGATGGTATTTTAGTTAGTTTTGACATGGTACGATATATACCCGTATATCTTTAAATCCAAACTTAATAGAGATCCCCTAGGTGACACGATAGCCAGATTACCTGAGCACTGTTTAAAATCAACTTATTTTTATGAACAAAAATCAGGCCTCCCAGTCCTATAATGGCCAATTTGTTTATGAAAAGTTTTCAAGACGTAGTGATCATAGTTTTCAATTTAAGCCAAAATGTTGGTATAGGTATGTMGATGACACTTTTATTATTTGGCCCCACGGTATAGAAGMGTAGGTAGKTTTCCAAATCACTTGAACAGCCAAATATACTATAGAATTGAAAGCAAAGGTAGTTTACCTTTCTTGGACATACAAATTTACAGAATAAACACTGCACAGTTAGGACACATTAGTTATTTGTTAGAGCACAAAGAATCTCAGACGAAAGTTCTTTACAAAAAACAACATATCATCTTAAAACAACGCTAGTGAGAAATGGTTATAACAATAAGAATATTTGGTCAATTTTTAATAAAAGTTCTCGTCCAAAACAAGTAAAATTCTCAGCCACGACAAAGTAAATTAAACTTGAGTTTGCCTTATGTACAAGGCCTTTCGGAAAAATTAAAGAGGATACTTAGAAAGCACGATATTTTAGTTGTTAATAGTACATAGGATAATTTAGATAAAATTTTAAGTTCTTCTAAAGATAAAGTACATTTAGAGAATGAAGGTGTTTATAAAATTAAATTAAAAGAAAAGTAGGTAAACGTTTGAAAAAATACATACGTAGATCACTATTATTACAGATATGCGAATTTTTGTTCAGTTCCAAGCCTTTCAAGAGGCAAGACCGACAAAGTACCAAAACGACCGAATATTTTAGAAATACCAGGTTTTTGTGATTAACTACTAAATAGACTGTTCTGCCATAAATAAAACAGAAATTGTTAGTATTTAACCAATATTTTACGTGAAAAAATAAGAATGCCAAATTAGACATCATAACACTTAAAGGAGAAGAACCTTCTCTGTGGATTTATAAGAAAATGAGGTTTATTATTTCTAATCCCCATATTTCTACTACTCCTACTTATGGTTTCCAAAGAAGGGAAATATCTCACAATCAACAAAATGTAAATCATATACGATACTAAACACGACATCCCGACGGAAGATTTCCAGATGCAAGTTTTTAATGATACAAATCGGAGTTAAACCTCAATAWCAAAATAGGTAAATGAATCCGAGAACAAGAAGTCTCAAGAATTCCATCCTTCGAGCGTTTTGTGACAATCCAAAACTGGGTATTCACATAGAAGGAGGGCATCTGCAATTTCCATCGATTAAATATTGAAAAAGAAGCACAGAAATAAATCTAAGTGGAAGGATTATACTTTATTATTAGGTATAGGAGAGTTCTGATCCTTTCTAGAAAAAATTACATTATATTGAGAGATATGTATCGTATTAAATGTCTTTGCCGCAACTTATAATACCTCACCTGATTCTATTACAGTGTACAACTTACGTACATTAAGGTATAAAATATCAAATACATGCAACAGAAACCCACATGTGTAGATGTTATAACGGTTTAAGACGGTTAAGAATCACATTACTTTTTTTAAGAACACCACATGACCACTACTTAAGTCGATATTATTAATTATTATATTATTAAAATGTTCTAGAAGTTACCCCTCTGAAATACTAGAAGCTTCTGGAGAAGTGTCAACATTCTACCAAGCAAAACAAAAGATACGAGTAAATATTAAAAAAAAATATGAAAACTTCCTTCTGTCTGATATCTGATGAACTTCTGTCTTTGATTATTAAGACAGGTTTAAGCATTCCAGGAGACGTATTCATACTATTGGAACAATTCCAAAATAAACGCTGTGAACATTATAGAGGGCATTTATTTCATAAGTATCATTCTTGTAGAAAAAGATGTCAATGAAAGAATGTGGAGGTCAGGATTGGTCAACTGTGCAGCGCTACTCTAAAAAAACTCTGACTGAAGAAGAATGAAAAATGAAAATTTCAAGTGCTGTCAAATTATAAAGAGTGTCTTATGCAGAAAAAGATACCGAAAATTTGTCATTGGATGAAGATAAAAATAATAGTGTTAGTGTTATGCTTAAAAGCTATTACAGTCTAGTCTGATGACCGCTGGTATCTGGGTCGGAAATTTAAATCGAAGAAGTGTAGTTCGGAACATTACAGCAAAGAAATAAATAAAAAATTCATTTTTTATGTTCCAGTAATTTCACAAAGCTCGCAACCTTTTTGTCTCAAAAGGGCAGATAAGCAAAATATAAAAATCTTCTGAAAACCGAAATAGAGTATTTTTCAGATATACATTCTTCGAAGACAAAGTTCTTTTGAACTATAGAAACATTCTGTTTCTTTACATTTTKTTATTATATTATGTACGTTTAGGATTTCTTTTTTTTTGGCGTACTTATACATATATTTTGAAAAAAATGTTTGTTTATTTCCTTTGTCTATGATTATTATTATTTTACATGTGCAAAAAGTATTGAAGAGGGAGTCAAAGTCTATGAAACTCAGGATGTGTAAAAAGTAATTCTTGGGGTTCTCTGTCTAAATAGGTGTGGATTAGCGTGAATAAGTCTTAATTTTGTAGGAGGTGTAATGGATATAGGTGGATGTGGATGGATGTACACGTTTGTCCGTGGATTTATGTGGATGTGTTTGAGAAAATGGATGAGTTTGTACAATTTTGGGTGGGTGATTTCCCCCTCGATTTGTATATTATAAATGCTTCTGCTATAAATGCCATAACAGAAATGCTTCTGCTAGATCTCAATCTAAAATCTCTGTCAATTTAAATTTCGTAATACATAGGAAAATTTAATACAAATTTAAGTCTTGAACCATCTGATGAAAACTAGCAATAACCAAATACTAAAGAGTACTCAATGAACATATGCAGCGAAATTTCAAAAATATCCATTTTAATAAAAGCTTAAAAACGTTGTGGGCTAAAAGAAGTTCCAATATTTCGCTTCAAAGAACCTTCTTAACTTAGAACTTCAAGGAATTTTATCGCCAATGCTGAAACCGCACGTGTAATTTTACAAAGCGTAAAATGATACTGCATCCTACTCATTATATCAACTGAACCGTCGAACGCATGAGTAAGAAACGCAATGTCTATACGGATGATGTCACTAGATTTCTTGTGAAAATGATTAAAAAAACCCTCAAAGCCTGCCATCGAAAAAATTCATTCCCCAAAAGAGAAGCAACGTCCAAACGCAGCGATATTCATCTAGTGCGTAACGTTCAAGGAATCTTGATTGGCTAATTAAAACAATTAAAAGCCACGACCCCAGAACACAAGCCTAATCGAAACTCACATGCATACTTCCATGGCTTTTTCACGTCAGGTACGGAACTACAATCCACATAACAGCACTGCTGGTAAGGGGACCTCCTCAAAAAACAAAAAAAAAACACCGGCGTTCACACGATTTGTCGGCGATTTATCGCGACCTTTTAGACATAGCTTTTGAAACAAGCGCCAGCCTGGTAGCGACTGCTCGAGATTCTCTGTGGGACTTTCGCTGGGCCATTCATTATTGAAGAGAATCGGGATAGTGGGGACGGCTGTACCTGTTTCGAAACGAATCTTAGATATGAATAATTACGTGAAAGTCTTTAATTTCACGGTTTGAGAATATGAAACATCGACGGAAGTGGAGGAATAGGAACAGAATATTTTACAGAAAACGAAATACGTAATATTAGCCTACAATAATTCACTGTAATAATTAAGTTTAAGCCCCTGCGGACCTCTGTTATAAATTAATTTAGTTCCAGAACACGAAGTTTAGTAAAGTGAGTGTTTCAAATACAGGATGTTTCACGAATGATAATGACCCTGACGAAATTAAAAATGCAATCCAAAATACATTTGCAGAGGTAACATTGATAATTATCTTGCTCTTAAAAAATATAATACGTAGAGAGCTGTATAAATTCGTAAATTTTAACATAAACTTCAATCATTTGCTTTAAGTGTATTGGGTATTGTAAAACAAATTTTATTTTTCAAAAATGTTTATTCAATATCATTAATGTAATAACTGCTCAAAATGTCGGCCACCGCTGTTTTCACCAGCTTGAATTCATGCCCAAAACGATCTTTTAACATGCATTAACATTTCTGGAGTGATGGACCTACATGCATCACGTATTTTATTTTCTAAATGGTCTGCACTTTCAATTGATGTTTGGTAGACTTGCTCTTTTACCATTCCCCACAAAAAAAAAAYCCAAAGGRGTAAGATCCGGGCTTCTCGGTGGCCAAGGATTAATTGAACCTCTTCCTATCCATCGGTTAGGCAAAAAAAAAATAATGCGCAGGTGCCCCATCTTAGGGGAACCATAGATCTTGTCTTACTTGTAAATTTACATTTTGGAGAAGTACCGGTAAAATGTTTCTTAAAAAAATTAGATAGGTATTGCCGTTTAAACTATCGCGAAAAAATGAGGCCCCCCAATATTCCGCACCAGACATTCGTCGAGTAGATAGTTTGAAAATGTCCTTCTCGAATCCAACGTGGACTTTTTGCGCATAATAATGCATGTTATGCTTGTTAACTGCACCATTATTAGAAAATCTTGCTTCATCTGAGAAGCAAATGTCATAAAATCTCACATTCAAATTTTGGTGTTCCTGAAAAAAGTTACAAAAAGCCAGTCTTTTAGGATAATCTGTCTCCTTTAAGGCCTGAACCAATTGCAAGTGATACGGGTGAAATTGATTGCCTTTAATTATTCGGTGTACTGAAGACAGACTAATACCAATTGCTCTTGAGACTACCCTTTGACTAATATGAGGATTTTCGTCAATCATTTCCAATACTCTAATTTCATTGTCAGGGCTTGTTGCTGATCTTTCTCTTGACTTTTTCAGTGGTGGCCAGTTTGTCCTTAAAGTTAATTCAAGCCTCTTGAAAATTGCATTGAAAAAAGCATTTTTCTTGCATTCACCATAAATCAAAATCATATGTTTTTCCATCATTTGAATACTATTTGTCATTTAATAAATACAGTGACAGGCACCATAGCACATAGCCGTCATGGATTGCCAATTTATTTTTAAAATAATACCATTATGTAAAATAACCACATTGGCTATGAGAATGTATTTTGGGTTACATTTTTAATTTCGTCAGGGTCATTATCATTCGTGAAACATCCTGTATAAAAAAGTCCTCCAATAAATCGAAATCAATTACTCTTTCCAGATTGCTGTAAAAAAAATGAGAAAGTCAGAAAATGCTAAATTACGACAAGCAGAAAAAAAGCATTAAATTTTTAAATTTCATTCATATTCCAAATTACTCCTCCTCGAAAGCATAAACAGACAAAAGGGGTGACAAATGAAGAGGACTCATGCACAAATGGTTCAAGACCTGTTTTTAAAACAATCATATGACATTTGGATGAAAATGCCAGAATGCATTTTGAAATGTTCATATAAAAAATAAAATCTACTAAAGTTAGAATACAAAAGGAAGTGAAAGGTAACCATTTATTACCAATGGTGCCAGTAAATAATAAATTGAACAGAATGAATTAAAATAATATAGCGTTTTAATGAGAAAAAAAATTGAAACCCTAATTGATATAAAACACATTATTCTGCACATACTTATTAAGACAGTTAGAAAAATTAAAAATTAATTGTTTTTGCGAAATTGCAAACACTATCCTAATAATACTAGTCAAAAAGATTTGTAATTTAAACTAAAACGCTTTCCACCTGACCTAATGTTACAACAAAAGGAAATCTTATATTTAGTTATTTGCTGTTACATGGATATTGAATAATTAATTAAAAACTGCAAGAATTGCTTATTTGTACAAAATAATGTACAAAAAGAGGAATGGTACATCACCAATATACGCATACTAAAAAGAATTCTTTCTAGGAAAATATTTCCCTATTTTAGTTCATACTTCAAACATAAAATGGCCACACATATTCACATCTATGTACAGTGACATTACAGTACAAACTATGTATAACACAAACTAGTAAAAATATTTGAAACTTTTAGAATCTCAGAACCGGTTCGTACAATCGATCATATAAATAAAATACAGCTGATAGTTTTACAATACAGAAAAATGCCCGATAGTTCAACTGATGTCTCACTTTCAAAAATGATTTTAGAAGGAAGAAACGCTCCAATCAGGCTTAATAGTAGATTTTCTTTCTTATTACTAAACTGATGCGCATGACTACAGCCAGACCCCTAATTTTGGCCATAACTCCTTTAAACTTTACCTAAATGAATAAATAATAATAAAATAAAATAACAGAACTCCCATAAATAACGTTTACGCCATTTCCAAATATTTTTTTTATTCACTTAACAAAATTGCGCAAATCATGGGTGCAAAGGTACAATAAATAATTTTAGTCTATAATTTAATAATGGGTTGGTCCACCATTTAATCAAATTAACTCAAAAATTCTCGTATTTATACTGCCAACCAATTTTATGAGTATTTCATTGACCATCTTCAAGTTATGTATTTGTAAATACAATAGCGATGAATGAAATGGTGTTTTCTCTTTAGCGTACAAAACAAATGCAAATGTTAGTCACAGGAGAGAAATACTAAAACTAATAAACCAAAAACTACAAAGCATGCAAAAACTTCATCTGAAATACTAACTCACCATGTGCTGTGCTGCCCTCTGTACCCTGACATCCGGCTCACTCTGCGCTATGTTCCTCCTCGTATTGTAGTTCCCGTTCCAGCTGCACAAGTCCTGTAAACTCCCAAAACCACACGTGTCCGCACTTTCCAAATTGTTCAGTTCCTCGCAGCTATAGTTCGGCTTCACGACACCATAAACTTTAGGACTCAGTTTGTAGTTTCTAACGGGATCGTCATACTTCGACAACACCAAATTGTCGCAGCTGCCTACCATTTTCAGATGACGCTTCACATGTTTTTTCGTCTCGAAGTATTTCGGATTCGGAGTCTTGAAGACGCATTTCAAGTTGTTGTGTTCGAGACTTTTGAAACTGTGAACGGAGATGTTGTCCACGGAGCTCTTGAAGTCGCTGAAATCTTCAGTCATCGAGTGTAGGGAGATGCTTTCACAAGATTTCTTGCTTGGGCTGTCGTCAGGGACATCTATTGCTCTTTCGGAATAATTATTGTGGTCCGGTMAGGCTCGAACCGTCAAGCGTTGGTCTTGATCTGGTTCATTGTTTTGCTTGGCCAAAAAATCAGATTTTTCCACATTTCTCTCTGTTTTATCTATGACGTTCTTGATTGTTATGTTCTCGTATGCTCTTACGTTGTTCAAATTATTACAGGGTCTTTCCAAATTCTTTTCTCTTAAATTATTCGCTAAATATCCTGACCTAACATTATTCAACGCATACTCCTGATTATTTTCATTATTCATCGGAGCATCCAAACTCTCTAATAAAATCCGAGAAGCATCAATACCAACAGGTCTTTTGTTGACTGGGTTAACGACAGGTAACGGTCGATGAGCAGGAAATTCAACCACCAAAATCCTGTCGCTGACATTTCCACAGTCATCCCGAAATCCAATCCCAGAATCTGAATTGCTCGATGCACTGGGCTGCGGAGAGTTCGCCACCATTTCGTTATCGTCCACTTTCTGTAAGTCCTGGTTTGAAACTTCACTGGCTTCTCTCAGTTTATACATGTTTTGAATTAAACTGACAATAGAAATGGCACTTTTCGGAAATTCAACACAATTACCACCGACAGCATCGACTGTACAGGTTATTTTAAAGGTCTCCGCTTTCTTCATGTGTGCATTGTGGTCGACCAGCTTTGGATCCGTGACGAAGACATGACAGCTGTTTGACACGTCTGTCTGAGATTCACAGGTGGCGCTAGTGACAAGACCGAAATATCTTGATTCCTTATCGTTTGTGCAACTGGTGTACACTAATCGGCTACTAGGATATATGGCAAGGATATGATTGGCACTACTTTTCAAAGTAAGACATGTAGGAATGACTGTCATAAGCACAGTGGTTGGTACTCTCTTCTCTTGCCGCAACTTTCTAATACAATTACACACAGTTTGAAGCCGAGAGTGGGGAGGTACTTGCTTGGGCATCTCAATAGTACCCAGATACCCAACCACAGCTTTGTGTTCAATAATACCAGCCTCCTCCTCCATTGGTAGATTCCCGGATGACCCAGGTGTGCCCTCCTTCCTAATCGCACCACGTTCCTTCTGCATTCTTTGAGCACGGGACCTATGCATGTATTTAAACTTCCTGTTATTAACTATCCGACCCATTTCCAACTCTTCATCACTACTATCCGAGTAGTAATTCTCTGCAATAGTCATCTTTATCGGTGCGACACTACTCCCAATCAAATTAACGACGGCATCGTGTGTGATCTTCGAAACAGAAACACCATTGACCGATATGAGGAAGTCACCAGCCCTCAATCCAGCCAAATCTGCAGGAGATTTGGGAACAATGCAGGACAATATGCAAGGCTGTTGTCCTGAAATGGTGAAGCCAAAACCATTTGGTCCACGCATTACCTCGACCGTTCTTATGCCATAGTTGGGTCGCTTTTTGCGACGTCTGCTGTGATGCATTTTCCTGCCTTGTGGAAAATAAACAAACACTGATAAACGCGGTCGTAAAAACACACGTCATGAAAGGTTGGTGACACGGGTTAACGCTTTCGAATGTTTTAAATGGCCGTTGGAATGTAGATCACTGTAATTGGGAACACCTGTTTGATTCAATACGCTAGCGCCAAATTTGAATTAAGCGATGATTATGGACGTTTTCAAGTATATATAAAAGCAAATCATCACATTTTCAGGGGGATTTAGGTTTTCATGGAGTGAATATACCATTTTGTTACTAGTTTATTGTACGTTTCCACCTAGCGGAAAATATTTCAACGATTCGCCCACAAGAATTTAAAATTCGAAACTGTATGACTAAACGAACTATAGATTGTGGGTAGGATGTATTTTCAATACCTCTAATTTTAACGTATACACGTCTAATGCAATGTAGGAAAACTTATGACGTTTTTTTTGTTTAAAAATATAAATTTTGCCTTATAGAAGCTTAGGATACGAACTGCTTTTATTCATGTTTCAGGTTTTTTCATCTTTTGGCATTGGAAGTCAGTATAAATTGTTTCTTTCATACAAACTGCAAACTTCTACAACATGATTATTTAAGTATGAAAAATTAATATAATCAGATACTTATAATGAAAATTTTGTAAAGGTACCGATACATTTCTCAAATATGCTTGTAAACACATTTATGGAGAAAATGTCATAAACTGTCTGGAAATGGTAGTTACAGTCATTCCCTCCAAAAAAGCGTTCACCATCATTTGTTTTAACTCTATACAAATCCGTTTACCTTTTGGCATGTTTCTTTCTGTTAAAAACATTAATTATTCACTAAATAATCTCACAATAAGTTTTTCCAAAACCACCTTGTTTTTAACCGCCTTTCTTCATGCAAAATTAAAAAGTTGCTTTACTTTTGTCGCTGTCAGAAAGTGCACTTCTCATAAATCGTTAACCACTAATTCTGTTTGACACTTGCAAACAATTTCATTTCTCCTGAAACAGTAGCCTACTATGACCTTTTAATCTGAAAGGGTTTTAATTTTCCTCGTTACCAGGGAGATTCTAGAAAATGGACTTTTGTACAATAGTGATGTGTACTTATTTAATGCAAATCACTCGATTCTAATTTCTGTTGCCTATAGTACTTTAAAACACTATTGCAATTGTTTTTTGGCCTGTCGAACATTTTGATTCATTGATTATATCATGTCTGTTTCTATTTCAATATCGTTGCTCGCTAACAATTTGATTACAGGAACCTGTAAATAACCTGCTATGCTGCCCTATTAGCACCACTAAATGGCATTGCCCATATCTAGTAATGTACGGGATGCACCGAATAAAATGTCAAAATAACAGTGAGCTTCATTTATTTTATTTAAAAATACGGCCGGGATGGAACGAGTACCTAATATATTTATTTTTATGTAATTAAAATCTACATTAAATAAGTCATTATTATCATAACACTATTAAGTTTCTGACTCCCTGTTGTTGGTCCCATCCTCTGGATGTCTGGTGAGATGAACGGTGTCAATTTCGTCCTCGGATTCGTCCAAAGTGAAAGCTTGATTATCTGCTGCATATTCCATTCCATAATCTGCATAAGGGGGCACGGAAAATCCAGGTTCGTACATCGGATAGTCGTTTTCGAACAACTGCGGAGTGCTTTGTAATGGATGCGGAGTCAGCGACAGATTGCTGTCTCTTTTCTTTGATCTTATCGATGAAGTATCACTTAAAGAGCTCCTAAAAAAGATATACTCCTATTGTATTAAGCTTGCTTACTTTAAAACGGAAAAACAGAAAGTTTTATACAAGCATCATTTAAAATCAACTGCTAATACAGGAATCTGGAGCCTGGTTAAAGTTATCAGTAACACAGAAACCTACTGTTGGTAATATAACACTCTGTAATAGATAATAAAAAAATCTATAATCAAGATAAAGTAGGACTCTGCAAAAGAGGCAATAGAGAAGCCTGTAATTGAGTTACAAAAGGAATTAAATAAAAATTATACTCCTCATACATATGCTTTAAGTATTAAACCATGATATGAAAATGAAGAAAAAAGCAAAACTGATATCAAATACTTACTTCTCTGATGATGATGCACTAATGGTAATATATCGTACAATAAACAGAAACAATGCAAAACCCATTACAACACCCATAATTGACAGACTCCAAATCAAGAGAGTGTAATTCTGATCGGGAACTTCATATAAAGAGAAACCATATTGGTTCAAGTAATTTTCAGCTAAAGAAGTCCACATAGCTTCCAGATGAGTCGAATTCATCTGATATCCACTCCACTCCACATAACTATCATTCAAAAATACCGGTAGAGAAAATCTTATTCGAACGCAGAGACCCTGGTTTGGCCAGTAATACGGACACTGGATGAGCTGATTGATGTGTACATTTTGGTCGCTAAGACAAGAAAAGTAAATGAAAAGCTGCAACTATGATGGGAGAAACAACATACCTTATGTTTTCCGTCAATGGAAAAAGGTTTGTAGTGCAATATTCAGTTGCCATTTGAGAAATCGCTAACGTGAGATTGCTCAGTATGGCACTGTTATTGTACTCGATATCGGCATAACCAGAAACATTTACTGTAAGATAAATGGAGTCATTGGCTGATGGTGTGGGCCATCCTATTGTCGTTGAGGGTTCTGGTGTTGTTGTTGCTTGTTCACCTGAAACAGAAAGTGTCCTTATGTTAAAATTAAAACCACTTGCAAGGCAGTAAGTCTTGAAAATTTAAATATTGTATACTGTTGGTAGTAACATGGGTACCATTAATTTTATTTCTTCATTTGCAAATCTAATTTACTAGACACTTACCGTATCTCTGGAATACGACTGTGGCACCCGATCTGTCATTATCATTGTCACCGGATACAACAAAGTTCACAAAAACCTTGTTTGAATCCACCAGATATTGTCGTTCCGTATCCAAATTGTAAGTGAATACTCGTCCATTTCCATCATCTTCAAGGGAAGAACCTAAGAAAAACAAGTGAATAATTTGAGATGACAGATCTGTATAGCTTTGATGCTCCTCATTTTTCCTTTACCTGACTTTATTAAAAGGTAATCCCCATCATCCCCAGCTATATCACACTTTGTTACAGTCACCAAGATTCTATATCCATAATCTGCTTCTACTACTAAGCTTTCACTGTCAATATAAGGATCAGGAGTGGACCATGTGTAAGAACTATTTGAATCTGTTAAATATACTGTGGTTGTACCATTATCTTGTGCACTTGCTACAAAAACTACACTCCAGCGTGGTCTTCTTTTAACATTTACCGTACTTACCGGTGGTAAAGAGAAATGAGCAAACTACACACAATAGGAACATGTTTTGTTGAACTTGCTAATCTTAATCGCCATAACTTTCTTTGCTTGTCACTTGTAATCTATTGTTATCTACTTTAATAATTTGTTTGATAAGGTCAGATTGCTACAGGAGAATCACAATCAGTATGGGTGTAATACAATGCAAACATTTCATATAGTACCATAACAAATATTAAACAAATCACTGTTGATAACTTGTAGTCAATGGCGGGGCAAGAATGCTCATAAATTAGGGAAATTGTCAGTTGCATGAGTAAATAAAAGAAATATAGTAAACAAACAGCAAAGAAAATTTTTTATTAGTCTTATCAAATCATGTAAAATATCATCACACGGTAAAAGTACGAGGGGCCACCCACAACAACAAACTATATTTAAAAATTAGAGTACAAAATTACATACTTACCTTCTCTCTTGAACAAAAACTAGTATTAATAATAAAAAAAACAAATCGAGTTACTTTTATAATAAACTTTATTGCTTATGACTATACTGCTATCTTTTTCTCCCTCTCATCATCCGAATTTTTTTTCACATCCCCATCTAATTCATTAACATCTTTCGATCCATCTTCACCTTCATTATCACTACCATAATCGCCCTCATTTTCATCTTCAACATCATGAAACCCATGCTTGAAAAGCTTGTCAAGCCACTCGACCATAGGTTTTTCATTTACTTCTGTATTGACTATGGTTGGAAAGATAAAATCCTCCTTGAATTCGTTGACTTCCCGTTCGACTTCGTCCCATACTAATTTTTCGTGCATTCCATCTTCACCATATCTGGTATTATACCTATCATAGTGAACGTATTCCAGTACTAAACCTAAACCAGGTGCTCTGGGTATGTTCACTTTTTCCTCTGAGAAGGCTTCTTTGAAGATATCTTCGGTTGTGTGGCCTCTCATTATTGCTATGATAAGGCCAACCATTTTTCTTATCTGGTGGAGCATGAAGCTTTGCCCTGAATCAATTTTTGTCAATCAACTTATTGCAAGAAAGGAAGAATTAAAAATTTTTCTTGTGCATGTTGGAATACAAACAGGTAAAACCTAACATAGTATTTACAACATGTTATAACTAAATATATATGTATATAAATGTAATCAGAAGAAGGAAAAAAAGAAATTGTACTGCTGACAGCATTCAAGGAAAGTAATAATCTGCATGCTTAAAATCATATCGAGGACTTTGAGAGCTAATTTTCAAGTTTTTGCGTGGTGCAAAGTATATAAAAAACTCCAAGCTTGGATGATGATCTTTTAGCTCTAAATGAAAATCTTTCACCATAATTTGTTAGTTTTTTGATGGATTCATAAAAAATCGATGTTTATTTTTCTGATGAAAACTTTCTTGCATATGTGTTTTAGTTTCTGAGAAATCATACTTTTGAAGATTATGCTTCAAAGTACGCCAAACTCTATACAATTTTATTTGTAAGTTTTAAATTATTTAAATTTAAACAAATGATAGTGCAACTTACCTCTAACTTTCATAACAGCAAACTCTACGTCCTTCCTAACGAATGGGGGTTCACATTCGAAAGCGAACATATACCTCTTCGCGCTGGGGTCGCTAGCCTTCTTTTTCGAAGTAAAATTGTGATAATTCTTTGTACCCAGATAGTTTTTCAACAGTTCGTTAACTGTAGACAAAGTTTCTTGCGATATCCTGTAAGACGTTTGGTCTGCGTTTTGTTGGTACGGTGAGAAAGCAACGGTCGGCAGCATGTACGAATAGGTCCTTGCATCACATGCGGATTTGCTGTTGAAGCCCTTCGTGACCCTTTTGGCAGCAAACACCCTGATTTGAGACGGAAGATGTTTGTTGATCTCTTTCACGTCAACAGATTCCGCTGCGACAGCAAAAATTAGTGACCCGTCTTTTGGGTAACTGAATGTAACTCACGTAATTTTAGTGATACGATTTGCCGCACAGCTGAGACGCCTTTGTCTGTTCTAGCAGCTCTTTGGAATTGTATGTTTTGGATCTGATCGAATGCCTCTTGCGTTATTAATTCTGCCTTAAGTAAGGCGGCTATCAGGTCTTCTTCTATAGTCCTTGAATGTGGGTTTCTAAAATTGAATTTATCATTTTTTAAGTTATCTGGCAATTATTAATTAATGAGATTTTTTAGCTCATTCAACTTCTCCCTACCAATGCAATTATTGCATTTAAACATTAAATTCTAATGAAAGAAAAAGGGCAGGTATCCTACTCATTGACAAACCTTATATTGTATCGAATTTAGGTACCTCTGCATTCCATAATAATCCACTCCAGAATATCCTAACATCAGCACGTATTTCCTCTTCTTTATGCGTTCAAACTGCTCAATTTTTGTCTTCTTATCATCGGTGACTTCCTGAGCTTCAGGGGCACCTTCTTTGGCATAATCTGAGCGTCGCTCTTCCCATTTACGCTTCTTAGTTCTTCCATCGTATCGTATACGTTTCTTCAGGAACGAGCGGATTTCACTCATAACATTTGTTGTCTCAGCTGTAAATTTTAGTTTTCTATAAACCGACATGATTTTAAAAAATACTTACGGTTTGAACATGCAATACTTGAAGTGCAATATTTCATAAAGCGTAACATAACCTTGTACCCACCAAAAAATTATCAACTTGTATTTGTAGAATATTACACTTGGAAAAAAACTCAATGTACGTATAATAAAAAGTCAATTATAAACGCCTATTTTCGTTTAGATTTTGTATATGTGAACAAGTTGACAAGAACATAACCTTCAAAATAGTACCCAGGGAACATTGTTGTCAGATTTTGTAAATATCAAGGTGGTAGATACTACTACCGTTGTCTGAATTATTATTATATTATTATTATATATATTATTATTCAGACAACGCTACTACCTTGTAAATATTAATAATTCATTAATAACAACATTAAAAACAAACTGGTAAATGCCTTATTTTGCGGTGGTTATAGTATAAATTAAACAAAAGTAATAATATAAGATAGGTAATATTTTTGAAAAATAAAAAAAAATATTGCTACCTTGGCGATTATTTTTTTACTACGCTTTGATTTAATATTTGAGTGACTACCTTTATCCTTAAATTAGATCAATTTCAACACAATAACTAAATAACGTCATGTTTATTGATGAACAACTGTTAATACATAATATATTCGAGTAGGAACTTTGAATACAGGCATATTTCTGTAGATTTCATAAATTACAAATCATCTGACATCACCGTGCAGTTCTACCAATCATAATTACCAATATTGCGTTAAAAATTGTTAAAACTTAAGTTGTAGTGACAATGGAGTAAAAACATTTAAAAATGTACGCCTATCGAAATGGTTATTTTATATCACATGCAGAGTTTATAGAAAGTTGTTATAAGGGTGTACAGTACGAAAAYAATGATTGCCAAGCATACCAACTTGAACCAAATTTATTTAAAATTAAAAGTCCATTTAAAAAAATGAAGTCCACCTCGAAAAAGAGAAAAAAAAGCATATCAGACTTGCATTGTAGTGGTGCTTTAGAAAATAACACAATGACCGAGGTATGTTTTTTAATTGTTCATGCCGTTTTATTACCACATCCTTTTGCAGGTAAATTATGTAAGAGAAACGTCTACAAAGTTATTAACAGAGTTAAAAAGCTTAGAAGCTTCCTACGAAAGCAATGATGAAGCTGTAAAAGCTGCAGAATCTATTTACGAATCAACAAAAGACTGCAATTTATTGTTGGGTATCTCTGGGGGCAATAACGAGAACTACCCTCTTATTGCCACAATACACAATGAAAAATACCTTATTCCTGCGAATTGTAAATTTTACTGTGATGACGTTAAAAATATAAGTAAGCATTTGAGCTGTGATAACACTTACGACGTTATACTACTGGACCCACCATGGTGGAATAAATATATAAGGCGAAAGAAGGCAAAAACGGAGCATGGTTATCAAATGATGTACACCAATGACTTAGGGGAAATACCGATAAACAAATTGTTGTCGGAGAAAGGTTTAGTTGTCATCTGGTGTACAAACAGTCAACAGCATATGCAAAATCTTGTTAATGGTGTATTTCAGAAGTGGGATGTTAAATTTTTTGCTAAATGGTATTGGATGAAGGTAAAACCTCTTATTTTTTTGAGAAGGTAATAAGAAAAAAAATTGTAGGTTACTTTATCAGGGGAGCCTGTCTGTCCATTTTCTTATCCTCCTGGTAAACAGCCATTCGAACAAGTTTTATTTGCGACTAAACATCCTGAAAGTTATGAAAAACTAGCTGCTCTTGACAAAACTGTGTTTGCAAGTATTCCAAGTGCTTTGCATTCCCATAAACCACCACTACTAGGTAGGTTTTTCTCATAACTCCAAATTATGCATTTAATAAAGTAATTCTTTTAGGACTACTAGAACCTTTCATATCAGAAGATGCCAAATGCCTAGAATTATTCGCAAGATACCTCTTGCCAAATTGGACCAGTTTTGGATATGAAGCTTTAAAATTTCAGCACCTAAGTCTTTACCAGCCGAAAGAATAAAACATATTTGAGTTTTTTTACAAAATAATTATTTATTGCTGTAATATTTTTTATAAAATACATAGTTTTTGCAATGCCGTTGTTCTTAGTGGATGAAATTTCCAACTCCTAGTGACCATTTGTAATCTTTATGTCCTTTTGTGTTCGGTACCCATGGGGGTTCATGGTTTGCCATCTCCAAAAATCAATACCTGTAAGAAAATGGATGAATCATCAATAGATCTGAACAGCATTTTTTTAATTTGGCATCGTGTCTAATATCACTTACACATCTCTTCCAAGGAATGTTTTGCCTTCCATCCGAGTTCAGATCCAGCCAAATCTGCATTTGCAAACATAACAGATATATCTCCTTCCCTCCTCTCAACTATCCTGTACGGAACTGCAGATCCAGTTACTTTTTCAAAAGTTTTTACCAACTGTAACACCGAAACTCCCTGGCCTGTACCCAAGTTAAAGACCTACAAATCTTTTAAATTATGAGGAACTGTTTTGATGCTGAATGTGGTAATGGAAAAGGAAATGAGAACAAGAGCATAAAGAAGGAGAAAGACATACCTGAAGACACTTGCCTTTAGATGCTGGTGTTTCCTGTAGAGCAGAGTCAGTGCTGCCACATGTCCTGTTGCTAAATCCATCACATGTATATAATCTCTGACACCTGGATAGTTATAATTAATTATATTTAACATTGATCAATTTCATCACTTACCAGTTCCATCACTTGTATTATAATCCCCTCCAAAGATTGTCAAAACAGGTTTGTGTCCAATAGCAACTTGAGCTATGTAAGGCATTATGTTGGCAAAAGGTTTGGTCGGGTCTTCCCCTATCAACCCAGAAGGGTGGGCACCCACAGGATTGAAATATCTCAAGGCGATTATGTTCCACTTCTACAAAACGTCAATTAGCACTGAAAACAATCTATTGTAAGTGTTTTCTACCCTATTAGCGTGCGTTATGTCCTTTAACATTTCTTCAATAAAGTATTTCGTTTTTCCATACACGTTCGTTATGTTCCCGCCAATCGGGTGGTTTTCTGTGATTGGTAGCTCTGATGGTTCACCATAGACTGTACAGGAACTAGAGAATACTAGCTGGAAACAGGCATGTTGCTCCATTACCTGCAAAAGTATCCAGTACACTTAGTATCTAGTACTGTTATTGGCATTATCGCAGATAGTACCAACCTCTAGTAAATTAAGCATTCCGATCAAATTATTTTTATAATACAACAATGGGTACTCCATAGACTCTCCAACTGCCTTCATTGCTGCAAAATGTATGACGCAATCTATTTTATGCTGCAAAGGCAAAAAAAATAACAATCTACCTCTGCAATTACGTCATATACCAACCCTATCGAATATATCTTCGACAGCGTTTTTGTTGAGAAGGTCACATTTGTAGAAGGTGACGCTTTTTCCAGTAATAGATTCGACCCTTTGAAGGGCGATGGATTCCCCGTTGGGGCCATCGACGCTGTTGCAAAAATTGTCGACGGCTATGACGTCATATCCGGCATTGAGTAATTCGACTATGCAATGGCTACCTATGTAACCGGCACCTCCAGTAACGAATACGGTTTGAAACTGAGACATCCTGTTGTAAAAATAGGTATTAGTCAATGTATCTTTGATATTTCCGTGAAACGATATTTATTTCTTGGTTTATGGGCTGACGTATTCGGACCCATTAGAATGCCTAATGTATTTATTAGAATTTAGCTTAAGAAATTCGTGACCTTTAATTGGTAAAGATCGCTGGCTTTTACGGATTACAAAATTTGTTTGCTAAGTATAATGGCCGGTGATTATAGTACTAATGAAATAGGTATGCATAAGGTGTTTCAAAATGATGGTGATAATAAATTAACTGAAATTTTGTTCATGGACAATGCGCAAAATATAGCAAAAGAAAAAAGATGTTATTAAAAAAGCTCGTTATTGCAGGTGATATTTTTGATCATTTTATGCGTGTCTAACTTTTTCTTTTGTTTTAATTAATATGGTAGCATATTCATTGTCGCTGATTGTACATGAGATTGTAGTTACCTATCTATAAAAACACACCATTTCACTAAAATTTTGCACAGAAAAATGATTTGTATTGTTTCTTCATAGACGTTTTTATATGAAGGATTTTGAAACGTCCAGTATAAAAACAACTGGCTATTGTTTATTTTTAGTATACCTATTCGTCCTTCTACGACGAAGTCGAAGTTGCTTAATGTGTAAGCAAATACCGCGATTGCAATTATTGCAAATGTTTAATGACATCATTTATGCTGAATAATGGTTTAGAAATGATCGCAATATAAACTTTTAAAAAGATAAAATAGAAAATTCTTCGCGATGAGATTTTACAGATAAATATCAAAAGCAAATCCATCATGTTGCTTTTAATACAAATTATAGCAAATTACCTTATGAAGATATACTTTAACTAACATTAGTCATATTTATATGCTACTATAAACGCTTTAATATAAAACTTACGTTGATAAAGGAACAGGTCTGTTAATTCTAGGCACTTTTTTCCAGTTTGAAAACTATCCCGATCACGATATTTATATATTTTCGTGTGACTTGCAGCGAGAATGTCTCCAGCAAACACTGATTCACATGCACTGCACGTGTTGTTTTAATAATAAACTGGTGTGTTCATTCCGTTAAGCGTATCATTCGGCTTTAAGAATGGTCGTTCACCTCAGTACGAAGTTAATTTCCAGGCTCATCTGCCTGTTTAATAGCAAGTCCGTCGTCTAACAGCGTATCTTGACGACTGCTACCATTGACCATCGAGGGGTTTCTGTAATTACAGGTAGAAATAACCGTTCGTGCAACCTTGAACTTCGTGCAGCTCCTACAACCATGTTGTATATAATGGCGTGCGTTTTTATCTTCAACGCGAACTGCAGTGAGAACAGATGAATTGTTGCTTTATAGAATATGATAGAAGTGATCAAGATGAAAATATTTGGCTATAGCAATTACAATACAATAAGTAAAGAGCGATGCTCAAATTCAAATTTTTCCCGCTCAGCAACTGACGGTATATAAAGTCCCTAAATAGATATCTATCTGGGGACTTTAACGGTGTATATTTTGCAGTGTAAATGCTTTTGTTTGGTTTTGCATGGAAAGCAAAAATACAATACCCAGATAATTTATTTTTTATTTGCTGAAGAAATAGATAAATAACAAAGTTCTAAAGTTCAAAAGGTACTTACGGCTATAGGGCCGAATCCTCTTCTCTATATTTTAAGTAACAATACCTTAAGGTAAAAGTAAGTGATTGGTTTACATTTTAAGTACAGAGTTGATTTTAGATTTAAAGAGAAGAGAAACCAGCCCATTGTCTTTAACTTCACGCTAGAAAGACATCATTGTTTACGGTTAAATTTCTGGTTGTCATTGCTAATGGTACCTAATTGTCTCATACAAAAAATATGGAAATAGGTACATTATATTCATATAGGCACTTGGTTTTTCACCAAATAAATGTTGGCAGTACTAGTTCAACATGTTTCTTTATAATTTTTGTTCAAACAGTACTGTATATAGCGGTAGCAACCTTGTGCAAAAAACCTTACAAATAAAATTAAGTAATACCTACATAGAAATTGAAATTTTATTTATTTGGACCGTAAGAGACTTGTTCCCTTAAGCTGGGGAAGTAAAACAATAAGTCCTTAAATTTTCTTTAATGATGTTCTCACATACAAAACATAGCTTAATACAAACATAAGTATTTTAAAATTAAAAATTCCCAGTTTACTGATCCCCAACATCAGCTAGGGATTCTGGAGTTATGATCTCCAGATCTTTAATACCATCCTTTGAAATGACTTGCACTTTGAAATTAGGTAAATTCACAATTAATCTTTGCTGAATCTCCTTCACACATTTTTTAAGCAATTCGTAGCCCTCCTTCACGCTCATTGTATCCAAATGGTAACGATCCATTATGGACAGTGAGAAGAAGCCTCCGTACCCATGTGCAGCATACTTAAGTTCGACTAATGACGCCAAATAATCAAGGAAATAAAGGTGAGGGCCTGTTTCTTTATCATAACCTGCTAAGAGCAAGTTTACGTGATACGGACTCTGAAAAATATCAACATTCATGTAAAAAGCCACAACACAAGTCAAGATAGCTTACTCCAGTACGCAAAGCTTCTGCCAAGTTTCTACGGGTAAATACAGCAGCCTCGTTTGCACTCAATTCGTATTGATTTCGCATCTTATAGAGTTGAATGTTTTTCGCAATGTATTCTGCGTATTGGATTGTGTCCCCCGACTCTCCAGACACTGCCATTACAAGGTTGTCGGCAAGCTTGTAAAGTTTCTCGTAGTCTGAAATAAATAAGGTAAGGACTGTAGGAAAGGTGCATAACATCAAATTAACTATATTACCTGATTTCATGACTAAAATGCTGTGGGCGTTGGTCATATCCGCTGCAATCAGCACGAAATCATTGAATTTAATTCCGATTAGGCACTCCATGGTGTTTTGAAAAAGTGCTTTGTAATGAATTACAACTTTCGGCGGATTAAGTAAGGTTAGGTTTACCAGTTGACACTTTTTAATGTATCTGTCAGTGTTACTCTGACTCGGGGTTGCCAGACTTATACAAATTCTTCGGACTTACGGCTTTAGTATTAGAAAAACTAAATTTAATTAAAAATTCAGGTATAAGAAATCAAGCCAATTGTAATAGAATAGAGAACATTGATTTACTGCTGTCTTTTGATGTATTGTGTATTCCTTTTGTGTGTTATTTTATAGTTGTAGACCTAGTACAAAGTAATAGGTATGTTGTTTTATTATTGTACATGGTGTTTTAAAAGCAGCACCTTGGTTATGTTAAATTTAAGGAAACAGCCTAAAAAATTCAAAGCCTTATACCCTTGTATATAATTCTATAAATATATACGATTTAGACATTACTTGCTTTTGTGGTTATAAACTTATGATGTGGTTTAGATCAGATAAAATGTATTTCCAGTTTCAAAGCATTACAGCCGTTGCTGGAATGGCATTACTTCGATTTACTTTTCTATATTTTTGATGAAAAATTAATCCAGCAACTCTGATTCATCCTTCGTAAAGATGTGCAAGTGCAACAATGCAACACATGACAAATGTGATAGAAAAATAGTTTGCTACGTTTAGAGATATACTAAGGCACTAATAAGTCCGCTTAAAAAACAATATAGTGGTATATTTAATGCTTGATTGTTAATTAATTAATTTAACTTCAATCTGTATGTACATCCTAAGTACAAGTTGACAACATTGATAAATTGCCATTGACAGTTGACGTTTTGCATACCGCGTGCAGATTAACAGTTTTTGCAAGATATTAAGCCGGTTTTCTAATTACTTTTTGTATCGTGATGGCTAATTCTTTAGCTGCATTATTTCGCAGAACAAACCTGCAGCTAGCTAACAATTTCCTGCAATGGAACCGAATCACAATAATTGATCATCAAGGTAACTTTCAACATAACCTATTCCTCTCGTTTTATAACACCCCTTTTCAGTTCGAAAATTGTATGCAAAGAATAGTCTGGGGTTAGATGGATTCCTTCAGCAAAGAGAAAGAGTCAGGAACCAGTTTGCCAACGTGAGCAACAAGTTCATCGAAAAAATGAAAGAATTCACTGCGGACGGTTCAAAGAACATGGTGTTCACTGAAGATCTGAAGAACATGGTCCACTTGGCTGATAGCGATGAACAAATTGAACTGGTTGTTAAAATGATGAAGCAGTAAGTGTTGTTAATTGTTTAGGGTTGGTTTTGGTTACATATACATCTATTTTTACAGGTTTGCGAAACAGAACAGTCAAATGCGTTTTGGCAATTTTGTTTTTGGACCTGTAGTTATGAGGATGTTCCACGCTAATAATAAACCTGATTTAGCATTCCAGGTTGGAATTTTCGGTTACATTTATTGTTGAATGAAATCAGACGATTTTCTTTGCAGTGCTTTAAGGCACCAGAGCTCCAAGGCTTTTTCGACCAGATAGCTTCCTACCAGATACTTTTAGATCTGTTATACGAAAACCAAAAGTACCAAGAAGTTTTGGAGGCGTTAGATATCATTAAAGATAAACAATTGGAAGGAATGAAATATCCGAAGAATGTAATTGTATTAGCTTATGCTGCATTATATAAAATAGTAAGTCCGTATTGATAATTTGTTAGGATATTGAATTGAATTTGAATCGTTTAGAATTCTAAAGAGAGCTTAGATCGTGCATTGAAATTGTGGAAGGAACTTCAAGAATTTGGACATATTCCAATGAGAAGAGCTTCGACTTTTTGTGCAGGCTTAGCTTTGAGACAGGGTGAGCCGGGCGTTGCATTGGAGATAATATCTGCAGTTAATAACCAGATGTACACGACAATTAGGGGTATTAAGGTGAGAAATTAATGTATTGAAGTCACAACAATCTCTCATGTAAATTTATAAAATTACTTGTTTGGATTCAGATTTTTAAATAATAATGGTTTTAGCTATGTTTCCAGCTATTTTTAGGCAAGAGTATTTGCTCTCTATTTTAATATTTTTATCTTTACCACAGTTTTAAAAGCAAAACTTCACTTGTTTCCTGAACTGTCAAACTCTTGACATTATAACCAACATCTAGTGATTATTCCAGGGCATAGTGTTCACATAGTTTCCATTTGTTTTAGGCTGCTGCATTGGCTCAGCTGGGACGTGTCGAAGACGCTGTAGTAATCTTGAAAAGTATTCTCACAGTTGACAGACCAGTGAATGTTAAGCTCACCTTTAGCAAAGACGTAGTGGAGACGGTAAAAACCGCGGTGGAAAAACTTGACAAGCCAGACACAACTGCAGAGTTCAACAGGATATATGACATATTCAAGGCCGAGGGACACATTTCCGAAATGGCAAGCTTAAATTTGTCTGTCTGTTTCTATTTGTCCAATAATTGTTTTTTTTTACAGACGCTGGATGAGCAACTCTGTAGTGAAATAGAGGGTCCGTCGCCTAGGTTACGTGACCCCACAAGAAATAGGATGCCTAGGTTCCAACGGGGTCCTGATGATGTTCGGAGGGCGCCTAGGATAAATTCTTACAACACTGTTAGGCCGGGATTGGCCGAATTGCAATAGGTTTAAGTTCTTGTTTGTTAGATAATTGTTAATTTGTATGATTAATAAACTGAATAGTTTATAGGATTTTTTGTTTTATTTGTCCCTTGGTATTTCGTTCCTTTTCGGTTTTGTGCCACATTTAACTATATCACTACATTTTTTTTAACAAGTTTCCATTAATTTCATATGTATTGATTGTGTAATAGTAAACAAATACATCAATTTAAAAAAATCATTTCCCCATTGTGAAATTTGTGTTGAAGTTAAGAATATAAATATCTTTTTTAAATATGTTCAGATCACTGAGATAATTTTTAAAAGTTTGGTATATATTTTTTGGGGCTAAATGTAAATTTGTTTAAAAGGTCATTTTTTTTATCTTTGTTTCTTTTGACTGCGTTTTTGTTGAAAATTTATTAAAATTTGGTACAGATGTGTATCAGTCCAAATAAGACAGGATATTATCTTGTTTTCACAATATCTTTTTGTAGACTAAATAATTATAAAACATTTTTATTTAAATTTTCTTAAAATTTAAGGGATTTACTATAAAAAAGGTATACTTGTCAAGTGTCTAAAATGAAGTGAAAATTTGGTTTGAGTATCCCTGCACGCTGTACAAAATCTAATGATCATAAAATACTGCTAGTAAGCGAATTCACAAAATACAATATGAAGAGCAATTTATATTAACAATAAGAAAGAAAGAATAATCATATTAAGGTATAAATAAATATCTATATATTTATTTTACAGATGTTTGAAATTCCCTCCATTGATACATTTTCGACACCTTTTAAATAAATATAGGTAGATATTTATTTTTGTCCTAATGTGGTTATATTGTCATTGTTTGTAGGTAGGTATGCAACTAATTTACTAAATTAATATACAAAAAGTACCATAGGTACTCAGAAGGTACCATAAACATATTTGAGACAATGGTACCCAATGAAGCACAAAAAACTTTTATCAACCTAAAGTAATCCTGAACTGACAGAATTTCTTTCTTCCATTTCGAAATTGTTAAAAATTGTTGTTGTCAAAAACATTTTTTAATGTCATCCTGAAATCAAGCTTTATGGGTCAAGGTATAAACGCTTATACATGAGCTAACACAAATAACTCAAAAAGTTTGCTAACCTTATATTTGTAAAACCATCATATTTGCAGCCAGTCAATTGAATAAAATAAGCAGCATTGCTCTCTTTTCTGAGACGGAGCAGTGATATTCTCATAAATTTGTCAAATAGAGTAAAAAATCTGGAAATAAAAGATAATATGAGAATTGAACCAATCCTGATATGGTGATGTCACAACATGCTATAGTTGGTATATTAGAGGGGCTATAGTTTTAAGGAGTTTTTTAATTTTTACTTTACTGCTTCCCTACAACATAAATAAGGCATTCATTATCACACTTAATTTCAACCTTTTTTATAGTTTTCATGTGCCTGTTATGAGCTAGCTTTATGATCTTTACGTGGTTAGAAATAAAACGAAGATTTGGCTCTTTTATAACGTGTTGTAGGTAGGAGATAATATTAATTGTTTTTTTTGCGTTAATATACTAAGTTTTAACAAAACTCGATCGATACAAACATGTTTTTAATCGTTTAGAATCGAGGTCATTTATAATTCACAACTTATAGGGACTTAACGATTCTAAACACAAACATAATTACTTTGTCATTTTTGTTAGTGTGCTAGCTGGCTGTCTACTCATGGCCTGCAATATAAACATTTTACCTTAGTACATTAATATCGTAATGCATTTACATTCCAACCCTGTAGGGATCATTAATATGTCAAAACCGACAAATTATAATGTACTTGGATAATTAAGGATACTATCTTCTCAGTAAATCTACATTTTCACTATGATAAAAGTGACACTTTTTTCATTTCCGTTTTCTATCTCTTTCATCTCCATTATAAATAATGCAACATCCTGATTAACTTCCGGTCCACTTCCACACTTCATTTGAAATACTTTCAGCATAAAGGTGTTGACTTTTACTCCTCTTTTAGAGATGCAAACTTTTCGGGAAGTCTTTCAGGAAATGCTCGCCCAGAGCAGTTTGCATGGCGTCAAATACGTCCAAGAGAAGAGTAAAACTGTCATTGAAAGGTGAATATAACTATTTCAGCTCGGAGATAGCAGTATCATAGCTTTTCAGGGCGTTATGGGGATTCATGCTGTTCTTGGGTGGCTGCGCGTCCATTTATATCATTTTACTTTTCCTGCAACGATTTGGGGGACAGTCAACTTACACTGGTATACAAAGCACTACAGCGCATCCTGGCGCTATTCCTTTTCCGGCAATCACTATTTGTGGGGAGACAGTGTAAGTTTAGAGGAATGTTTATAACCCTTATGGGAATTATAACACCATGCTGAAATTTTGTTATCCGACTTCGTTCGGTGGGTGAATTGTCGTGGTTCCATTTTATCTAGTATTATTTTCTTCATTTTAAATGATTTGATAATTACTAACTCATTTTACAAATGCACACAAGAAGCACATACTAGAGGTGAAAGATTATAGATTATATATTTGTAGAAAAGAAAAATAGGAAAAGTATTAGGGATGTGAGAGTAAGAAGAGGAATGGAAATAAATAGTGACGTGATCTGATGGTAAAAGAACTTTATTGATATTCGGTATATAGAACCTTGGTAAATTAATTTTATTTCTTTCATTTTTGTTTAGCGTATGAATTTAAAATTTAATTTGCTCTGAACTGTGTGCTTTAGGATTCTCCTTCCATAACATCATAGTTATCATTTTTAAGGTTTCTTATATATCATATAAGTTTCACGCTACTTCAACAGTAGGTATGCACTTTTACTAGATACTGAATCGTTGACAGACATCTGTATTGTGTAATAATCTACAAATTTTAAATCCCCTTCCAAAGTTTTAACATTTAGACTTTAAATAAAGCTTTTGAGCCATCTCTACAACTAATTTTCAGTTACATATTAGGAACGCTTCTTTGAGCACTGCAACAACATGCGAGTCTGTTTTTATGAACTGCAGTTGGTCAGGAAAAATTGTTAACAGTACCGATGTATTTGAACCAATAGCGTTGGAGGATGGTTTATGCTGTACATTTAATTACAAGTACAGGTAATTACATGATACTTTAAAACGAAACTTCAATA
The DNA here is from genome assembly GCA_025024175.1 of Rhyzopertha dominica. Taxonomy (NCBI): domain Eukaryota; kingdom Metazoa; phylum Arthropoda; class Insecta; order Coleoptera; family Bostrichidae; genus Rhyzopertha; species Rhyzopertha dominica. The sequence goes on from QCXZ01000064.1 coordinate 59,999,296, forward strand.
TTTTTTCATCTTCTTTAATTATTCTTCAAGCAATTCTGCTACAAAAGTCAAATCACTCTACTTGGGTTGGGACATGGGGCTCATTCTAGTAATGGATCTGTTCTCCTTGGCAAAATCGTCCTATTCTGCTCAGGTGATAAAATTAACGTCATTCATGCACATTATCATCAACTACAGTTGCAGGTAATCATTCACGGCAGTTCTGACTTTCCTAGGCAGGAAGATGTTACCAGAGAAGTTGGAGTTGGACGGGTTTATTTCCTCACAATTACTGGTACTCGCATGTCTGCCAGTAAGCAGTTGAGCGAACTAAGTGTCAGCCAAAGGAAGTGTATCTTTCCCGAGGAGAAGAATTTAAGATATTTCCCTACATATTCAGTGGCGAATTGCAAGACGGAGTGTTTTATTCAGACTGCGTTAGAAATGTGCGGTTGTATACCGGTTTGGTATAGAAATCTGACGAAGGGTAGTATCTTGTTACAGTTCTCAAAACTGAAAATGAGAAAATGCCAGTCTGATCTGGAATTTTAAACAGGTAAACACGGACGATACAGGACCAGACAGATTCTGAACACATTCTGTACCTGCACTTTGAATTCTAGTAATAAAAATATTTCAATAACTAGAATTGATGTATTTACACTGTTTATCTATAATTACAAGTCCGGAGAATCATCACTTACATTACATTTTCTGACAAAACTATTTTCTATTACTTTAATGTGTTCAAAACAATGTACAAATAATGTCTGACTTAATTTATTTGTGACTTTTCAAACTAATTCTACAACACGTCCATTTATATTTGGGGTTTATTTTGTTTCCTCATGTAATGTTTTAGCTAGCTCCAAGTTAGCTCTATGGGACTAAGCACACAATAATAAGGTGGTAATATTTCAATGGTATGGCCATGCATTATTACTAAATTGTTAGCATATAAAGATTTTGAGTTGTCAATATTACTTGCAAATATTATTTTTAGTAGTTGCTCTTTTGTCGCTTTCTTCCAAAAATTCTATTATGTCTTTTGTCTGTGTGCATTTTGTCGGGATTATCCATAACAATAATCGAGTTGTTTTCCAAATTTAGTATAATCAAATCAAAATTCTTTTATCTCGACCGCCATAAAGGAGCTACCCCTGGCAGCATTGGTCCTTTGTAGCATTTCTTTGTATTATAAACCGTTTTCTCATTTCCAGTTTTAAAGAATATATTATTCGATATGCATAAAGTGCTCTTTAAAGTCTTTCTTTCAGTCGAAAGTATATGCGAAGTCGATTTAAATACTGACAGATGTTTAGAGCAGTGTGATGATGGTAAACCTTCTTGACTTTTCAGAAACGGACCTAACTTAACACAATTTCAGAATCGTCCAAGTGTGATTGCCCAGCTTCTTGTGAAAGTATTCAATATGATGTCCGCTCAACAAATGCAAAATTAGTTCCTGGATTTTATGTATCTTCGACCGTGTAAGGCATTTTATTATTGGGTTATCACGATACCTGTTTTTTTTTGTAGGTTCGATTCCCATGAAAGCAAAATGAATACGCTACTTCATATATTTTTTAGTCCACGAAATAATGTTCTTCGGAAGGAACTGAATTTCAGCAAGCTGACTATATTATGTGAGCAAAGACAAATAGTTTCATACCAGTTTTTTATCGGAGATATTTTAGCTTCTTGGGGAGGCATCTTTAGCCTGTTTCTCGGTCTCAGTTTCATCAACGTCTTTGAAGTTGTGTATTACCTTGGTATCAAATATGTGCTGTCGAAGGTGCAGAAGAGAAGTCTCCACAGTTAAATGAAGAAATATTATGAAATCGTGGCAACTTTACTTGTATTTCATTATTTTTAGCTATAGATGTAGTTAACTGTGTAGATTCTAGTTTTCAATCAGATATGTATATAATAAGGTTGGAAGGAACCAGCAGGATATTTCAGATCAGATTCATATCATTGAAAATGATATTTTTTCGTGATTTCAAATATGTATCACACTTGTACAATTTATTGCTTCTGAGTTGAGAGAAGTKTAAATACAATAATTGAGCCTGACAAAGAACGAAAAGAATGAAAACAATTTTTTTATCGCTAAAATGAGCCAAAAGCCAGGTATTACCATTTTTCCTTGACTGGTGATAATTTTCGTCTAGGTTGATCAATTTAATCGAATCGGGTACTTAAAAAGCAAAAAAAGATATGATTCCATGTAGAATGCAGTATTTTTGAAAATTTACATTATACAGAATGTCAAAATGTCCCCCATTTACTTCCTGGCAGTAATGCAGTCTTGAGTAAAAGTCTTCTAATGTTCTTGGTAGTATATTTGGAGATAAGTTCTGAATTTCTGCCCTGATTCGTCCTTTTAAATCTTCTGCATTATGTGGCCGATCAGCATAAATACGATTTTTCAGATACCCCCACAGGAAAAAATCAAGCGGCGTCAGATCAGGGGAATGTACTGGGCATTCTATCGCTCCGCGCCTACCAATCGAAATATCGCATTCAAATATCCACGAACGTTGACTGAAACCATATCTGTTCAGAAGGATGCGCAGCATTTTCACGATTAGGGAATAGGCGAATAAGTTCTGGTGTAATGTGTTTGCGCAAGAGCTGTAAATACGAGGCATGTTTTTTTAAGTAAATACCGTTTTGGAATTAAAAACAGACGTGCAAAGATATCGCAATAATTTTATCTTACATGAAAGCCTGTACCTTAATCTACTTTTCTACATAATTTCCGTGAATATTGAGGCACTTGTCATAACGTGGCACCAGTTTTTGAATACCCTCCTCATAAAATTCTGCCGCCTGACTTGTTAACCACTGTATCACAAATGTTTCGACTTCGTTATCGTCTTGAAGACGCTGACCACCCAGGTGTTTCTTCAAGTGCAGGAACAAATGGTGGTCGCTGGGCGCCAGATCAAGGCTGTATGGAGGATGATCTAGAGTTTCCCATTTAAAAGATTTGATGAGATCTTTGGTCCGATTAGCCACATGTGGACGGGCATTGTCATGCAGCAAAACGATACCCTTACTCAACTTGCCATGTCTTTTGTTCTGGATTGCACGACGCAGATTGTTCAATGTCTTACAATAAGACGCTGCATTGATTGTCTCATTACGAGGCAGGAACTCCACTAGCAATACTCCTTTTTTGTCCCAAAAAACTGTGCACATGATTTTCCGGGCAGAAATTGTTCGCTTAAACTTCACTTTTTTGAGTGATGATGAATGTCGCCATTCCATGGATTGTTGTTTCGATTCTGGTGTGACATAGGCCACCCATGTTTCGTCACCAGTAACAATTTGGTCTAAAAAATCTTCACCTTCATTGTGGTACCGCTCAAGGAAAGTCAATGCACTGCCTAAACGTTGGGTTTTGTGCAAATCCGTCAACATTTTCGGAACCCAACGTGAACACAATTTCCGGTAATTCAAGTTCTCGGTCACAATGCGATACAAAACACTACGAGAATATTGAGGAAAGCAGTCGCACAATGATGAAATTGTAAAGCGTCTGTTTTCTCTCACCTTTTCGTTCACTTTCTGCACCAAATCTTCATTAACGACCGAAGGACGCCCACTCCGTTCTTCATCATACGGCCATCTTTAAATGCTCTCACCCATTCCCTTACCATTCCATCACTCATAATGTTTTGTCCGTAAACTTCACAGATCTCACGATGAATATCGATAGGTTTTACGCCTTTAGCACTAAGAAATCGTATAACAGCCCGTACTTCACAATCGGCGGGACTCACGATTGTCGGAGGCATGTTAAACACTCAGTAAACAACGCATACAATGAAGAATCAAACTGTAATGGTGTCAGTGCGTAGACAAGAGATGTAGGTAACCAGCGCGTATGAGCGGAACGCCGACCGTAGCGCTGCGGCTGCGGAATCGCAAAACGGTACTTACTTAAAAAACATGCCTCGTACTTAAGTACTATATTATTAATATAACAGTAGAGCAACGATACAAGGTCATCTTTAAGGTTTGAATAATAACAACAAAGTCACCGGAGGATGGTATACGCTTGTTACCCTACTAAAATTTCTTTATTTGAGTTGAACACCCTTCCTGTGCTACACCCATAAACAGAACCAACATATCTCACGTCGATTGTACAATCAGACTAGAATCATTTTCCCAATATTCACAACATCCCGCCGTTTCAGGATAGTCGCACGTCCCGATCCCTTCATTATACACCAGGTGCGCTGCGCATAGCGTCTCGTATCCAATACCGTCCCAGCAGTTGAGGAATGTCCTGCAGTCCTTCTCTATCGGCAGCGTTCCCCTGAAAGCAGCGGGACACTCGGGGAGACTCAGTTTCTTGGACGACACTTTGCGGGTGTCGCTCCGGACGCATTTCAGCTCGTCCGTGCTGAAACTGAAGCCTGAAGGGCAGGTCAGCAGGAGCTCCTCTCCCTCCGGGGTGGTGCGGATGAAGCTCTGGGAGCTGGACGGATCCGCCCTCTGCGTTGGAAAGGCCAGGGGATCGGTGGATGGCACTGTGTATGCTGTGGCGTAACACAGGAATGCTGAAAAGAAACGTTAATAGTTTTTGGTTTTTCTTGTTATTGTCAGGTTAAATATAGCTGTAAGAAGCAGTTTATTATAGCGACGTAATTTAAAAACTGTTCTGAACAACGATTCCCTTTCGATTTTATTGAGACATGTATGTTACCTTTAAGGGCTTTCACTACTTCTCACAATCAATTAATGGTTGATAAATCTAAATTACGTTTTAAACAAAAGAGTGGCAGTCAAATATTCAAGGATAAACAGATAGTGAGTACTTTAGCCTTGTAGAACGTAGCTATATTACTGTAATGGTAGTATTTATATAGAAATATTTGTAAATTTGGATTCGATATTACTTTAAGATCATATTTTGTTTATTATATTTGATGAGTAAAACGGACTTACCATTATGTATAAAACAAGTTTTCGTTCTATAACCAAAAGGGGTATTAAAGTTTATTTGCTGATATGGTGATCTAATTCTTTCTTTCATACCTTCCACAGGAAAAAATCTAACATCGAAAGGAATATTTAGCATTTTCGACAATGAGTTTGATAATAAATTTTAAGAATACTGAAATTTTCTTTCGGTTGATTTTTCGGGCGTAAATCCTGGACGCTGAGAGGCAATTTCCTTCACTATCAAAGGTACAGTGATACTTTCCTTTTTTTCAGAAGCTTGATAGAATGGTGAAATAAATCGTTTTGCGTCCTTTTTATTGTTTTCCTTTGATATAACAAAAATAAAAGAGTAAAACAGCAAAGACGATTAAAACTTCCCTATATGAGTTCATACGGAAATGCTTAACTATAGGTATCAAGTAAGCATAAGAAAGTGCTTCTTCATTTCACAAGAAATTAAAAAATGCAGTAATAGTGAAACACCCTGTTTATGTAAAAAGTTTAAATAAATTCGAAGGAACTGATTCATGTAAACTTGAGAGATTTACGCAAAGATTAGTTTTTTTATCGAATAAAAATTAAAAAGGAGAAAATACAAATTTACGAACATTTTTGGTGTATTTATGTACGATATTACAAGCTTTTATAGGTTTTTTGTCATTTTTTTTTAGTCTAAAAATATTAATTATTCAAGTATTGAACCTTCATTAGCATAGTTCCTCAGGTTTGACAGAAGTATCGGATATTATTCTATTTCTCCTCATCTTACCATAAAACCGAAATCATTAAKGTTTAATTCATCAGGATCTGAAATAAATTTTGACAAACACTGGCCAAAACCTTTTTTTGTAAGTCAATTTTCTATCAGATACGTTTTTTAAATCCATAAGAATATTAAGCGCAATAAAGCATACCGAACATAGTATCATAGTCGCCTTTGGATGAGCGTGGAAAACATCGCGTTGCCTCTATAGCGTCAGTACCCGTTAATATACGATTCGTGCTAGCGCGTCGCGTCGTTTTACCAAAAAAGCAATAAATTTAACATGTTTTTTTCGTATACCGTGGTTTGCTGTATTAAAAGTGGGAATTACATGTGCCGTGATGCTCCAGGAAGTTAATTAGAAATTCCTAATTACGTGTGTCTTGATTGTGCGAACTATACGAGTGAAAATCCTAGTTTTTGGGCGATTCCATGCGGATATTCCCAACGGGGGAGGCGGGTGGAGGAACTAGATGACCACACAATCATCACTTAATCGTTATATTTGATTGTTCTCAAGTGGCAGTAAAATATTGTAGTAAAAACTACGTTTAATATGGATTTTTGCGTGTAAATTGGTGAAATGTGTACTTTAGAACTCTACGGTGTTTCACTGACATGAGTATGTTAAAGTGTTGGGATCTCCACGTCGGTCTTGGTTAGGAACCCAAAGAACAAGGTAGGAATTAAGTATTATATGTTATTAATACTACTGCAAATAAACACAACATATTATGTGTCAGTTGTCTGGTTATTTTAACAAGACTGTTATTTGATGCTATATTACATTATATTTGTCACTAGATTTTTACCAATATCTGATTGTACACAGTCCGTGTTGTTCTCAGCTTTCCTTTTTAATCTTGCATATTAGAGCGAATTGATAGCTTTAGAATGCTCATTTAAAAATTATATACACTAAACACTTTAACTATGATGAGTTCTATAAAATTATAATTACGATTAAGAGAATTATAACACAATTTGATTTATAATGGCAGCAAATTTATCAACAATAAAATAGTGTGAAGTGTAAATTGATTTAAAATCCAAAGGGGTTTTTTAATCAAGTATTTAAGGGGTTCCCTAAAACATTCTTATAAAACTACATTTACTACCAACAAACTTAAAACTACTTTACTATTTCAACTTATGATAAAACCATCGTAAACCTGTAGAAAATCTTAGGTAACACCTAACTTAACTACCGTGTAGCTAAATTAAGAAAGTCCACCTTGTAGCCAAAATATCTCACTCAAGAATATAATAACCCATGAAAGTGTACAACTTGTATTTAAACATACCACCCCACAAAGCGTCCGCTGGTAGCTAGTGCTAGAATAATACTAAAATTAACCAATATGTACTGCTATACGTATTAGCTTGTATTTTATTTAAATTCATTGATGTCACCATTCTTGTAATAATTACAAAGGTGTTTACCTAAATATATGTAAATAGCACAAGCATTACTGAGTGTTCCGAGTGTTTTAATTTTTGTATCACCCGGTGATGATGATAATTCTAAATTAATTTTCTGTATTTGTTTGTATATTTCTATAGAAATAGTTGTCAATTTGGATTCGACATTTCTTAAAATGCATATTACCATTATGTATAAAACAAGTTTTCGGTCTATAACCAAAAGGGATAATTTGAGATGTGATCTAATTCTTTCTTTCATATTATCCACAGGAAAAAATCTAACATCTAAAGAAACATCTATTATTTTCAGTAATGAGTTTGAGAGTAAATTTGAAGAATATTTTTCTGTTGAGACAGTTTCCTTCACTGTTATAGGTACAGTGATACCATGCTATTTAAAAAAAGTTAAGTGATCTGTGATATAATAATAAAAAATTTAATAAAAAATGTGCATTATATCACGCTAATGAAAATATTAACGCCTTGATAAATGGGGAATGAGCATATTGCATTTTTTACTATTGGTGATATTCCTTGTTTTTAAATACGCTTCAAACGTCTACTTAAAAAAGAGCATTAATTAATGCGGAAATGAGTTACTACTGCAAAGGTATCAAAATTATGTTTATATGTTTATCACTAGATTTTTCCTAGTCCCTTATACTACGTTCCTGTCCGTGTTGTTCTCGGCTTTCCTTTTTAATTTTTCATGATAGCGGAATTAATAGTTTTAATATGGTCATTTAAAAATTAGTATACACACCAGAAGTAACTTGAAGAACGTTTTAAAACATATTTTAAACCTAGTAATAAAACACTTTGACTCTGATAAATTCTATAAAACCATATTGCATTTAAGAGAATCGGTAGCAAATTTATCAACAATAAAATAATGTAAAGTGTGAAGTGCCTTAAAATCCTAAAGGTTTTTAATCAAGTTTTTAAGGGGGTCCTTAAACTTCGTTATAAAACTATATTATCTACAAACGATTTTAAAACTACCTTACTATTTCAAGTTATGAGAAAACCATTATAAAACTGTAGAAAATTTTGGGTGTTATTTAACTTAACTACTAATAACCATGCTCATAATAATTACAAACATGTTTMGGCCACGGAGCGTCTTCACAGGTATTGTTTACAATTACTGTTTTCTGGCACAATATCCAGCTTAGGAGTGCTCCAACGATATTTTTGGACGTGATGTAAAATATTCTGTTAGATTATCTAGAGCTGGTAATGCTACTGATTTAGACAGTAGGTACTTCGAAGTATTTCGAATTACGCGAGAAAATAAGTTTGTTGACATAAATTGAAGGTTTGGAAACTATTAGGCAATCCTAATTTATTCAACAAACGGGTCTGTATCTGAATAGGCATGAAGTTTGGCCTTAATAAAGTCCAAATATGTGTGCACATAGTTGTAATTTACAAGCTTATTTATTAATTCTGCTAACGGGGGTTACTTGCAAACGAGAGTGTACCTTTCTTTAATGTATATTAATTTATTACAACTTGCTAATATTGTAATGGTTGTTATATTCAATAGGGGTAATTTCGGAGAATTGATTGTAATATGTTACTTTATTACTTCTTAAAGATCCTTTAACTTGAGCTGAACTTAGTTCTCCTTCTATCTCCCTTCACTGTATAGTACAGTATAAAGAGTAACAAGGTAAAATTATAAAGTAGTCGAAATATATAATAGTAGAAAATAGAAATGGCTGGAGAGGAATAAAAAATACTACTTCTATTACTTTGCTATCGACCTAATTAAGTGTGTATCAAGTAAATTAATAGGTATGTTTATTGTCTGATTTTTGACCCATCAATCAAAAAGATACCAAAGTTAGACAGATAACAACAATTCGTTTTAAGATAAAGCAAAAAATTCTTGCGATTTCCGCTATTTTTAAGCCGTGACCGCACGACAAGAATTCCTGCATAAGTTGAAGAACAGACATTGTTTGATCGGACCAGTTTACCTAATAATACTTCCATCAAAAGCTAAAAAATCTAATTCCGCATATCTACGTACCTAGTTAGTGAAACTTACCCAATGTAATCACTAAAACAAACATGGTTGAATTATCCGTACATATTTCAGAGCCGACAAAGATCAGGTGAACTGCTCAGTACTAGGAAAACATTTGACTAACTTATCGCTTTTATAGAAATAGATTGCTCAAGTAATACTTATCTTAATTGATATCGGTGACGCGTATGACAGACAACACATGTGCATATATCTTTGCTGTTATCGAAGATTGACCAAACAGCGACAGTATGGTTTGTATAGGTTCATTTTTTTTTGTTTTCCAGGATGAATTGCATAGTGGGGACACCATATAAAGTAAAAGATACCATAAGATATCCAAGCATGACATATAGTGAGACACAGTTTTTATAAGACTTCAGATACTTTTGAAAATGTAACATATCTGCACTAGACTTCCTCATTTTTCAATATCTGCCTATATTTTGGAAAACGTTTAACGTCTGGTTTATAGAAGATTTTATACAAAAGTACAGATAAAAATTTTATGTCAAAAATTATGCAAAGATCTTTAGAGGAATTGGATTTTTGAATAGGTATAATCTTACATTAACCATTATTATTTAAGTATAACCGTTTACATTAGGTATTAATTTTGTCAGTCGCAATAGTTCACACTCATTTTAAGCTATGAACATGTAAAAAAACTTTACAACTGAAAATTTAACATTGCTTTCTGGATTTGTAGAGATCAGTTGAATGAATTCGCATCAGTCAGTTATGGTAGAACCTTGTAGTGCAAATTCATGATAACATACATCATTTTATTACTATTTATTTGTTTTTGGCTACAAAAAAGACAATTTTTTTTTCAAATTTTTGTTATGCCTTACGATCCTACAGTTAAATATTTGACAGTTTCTAATAGCTATGCGCTTTCCTTCACAAATTGCCTAATATGACTTAACACTCTTCATTTTTGAGGTACAGATTACAGGTAAAATATATTGTCACATCTGTAAAATAGGTGTAAGATTAAATAAACATCGATCATACACAATTTTATGAAAGCTGAAACTTTCATTGGMMATCATAGATAGCCGTTCTGAAATTATCATAGCTCCTTTATTAGCCAGCATTTTGAGTCAGCGATTTCCTGTTCTGCGTGTTGTGTTTATTCATATCTTTCATCGGTTTCCAATGCTGTTTAGTGCCTTTTTATGGCCAACAATTTGCTGGACATAAAAAGTAATAATCCCATGGTCAAACACATACGACTTTTTTCAGAGGGTCAGCTCGTCGCATGTTCACGAGCACGCAGCTGCGTAAAAAATAGCTGCTCTGTTTGTGTTCATATAATTGAGTGCATAATTAAATCGCGATGGATTTATTGCCAGGGCTTTTTGCATATCCATTGTAGTAGTGCCGGCTTGTGCTTTGATAATTATAACAGGCCGGCGGTTCAAGCTAATATATTGCGGTTGTGCTCGCGAATTCCTTTCTCAAATCACGCTAAATGTACCTGCACGCATAATACATGTTAAATAACGTTTATGCAGTAAATGCGGTGGCTGTTTAGCCCGTAGGGATTTGTTTCGAAATTGAATCTAGTGGGTTTTGTGCTATTTATTAGATTAAATGCAACAGGTGTCACAGCTCACTAATTTTCGCTATGTCTATTCAGACGTAATTTTCTTTTTTTGTCTGTAATTGGATCTAATCAATTGCAACATTTTTAACAATCTTTTTAAAGAGATATCATATCAATCGACACTTGGAGTTGTTTCGAAAAGCAACAAAAAAGTATGGTCGTTTTTCAGCGGTTTATTATATCCCACTAATTTCGTTATAGTGTATTATTATTTACATACGTATGCTACATAAGAAAAAAACAAATACAATTTCATTTTAAAATCTCACTACTTATGCTATAGCCATAATGAAGACAATTTTTGATAGAACGATATAATTTTTTTTCTGAACCATAATTTAAATTCCTTTCGATTTTATTGAGGCAAGTTATGAACTGCATTTAACGATTTTGCAATGTTTGCTATTTTCTGATTTTTTAGTAGTAGATAACTGTCTGCGTGTTAGTTTTCTGTAAACTTTGTGTCCTAACTGTCCAGTGCTTACTCTGTAAATTTGGATATCCAAGAAAGGTTAACTACCATTGCTTTATAATTCCATAGTAAATTTTATGTCAGGATATCGACTGTTCAAATAATTTAGAAACCTATCTAACTGTTCTATACCGTGGGGCTAAATAACAAAAGTATCATCTACATACCCATACTAATATTTTGGCGTAAACTAAAAACTATTGATCGCTACTTCTTCAAATTCAAATATATACCATAAACAATTTAAAATTAAACAGTGCTCAGACCTAGGGTATCTCTATTAAGTTTGAATTTGATGACATCTATCGTTTCAGGCTTCTGAAATAGCTTTTATAACGCCAATAAAAAATTCTTGATGAAGGGAACATTAGTTTTATGGATTTTGGGAAAACCATACAATTTAGGTACCTTGCAATCGGAAACAGTTAAAAACGATTATTAGTAATTGTAGAAAATTTTGATGAACGATATCAGGATAATTTTTGGTATGATTCTTCATCTAATAATTCTCTCTATCTATAATTGCTATGGCTGAACCTTTATCTGCTCTAGTAACTATAACGGATTTATCTGTATTCAAAGCCTTAAGAGCCTTCATTTCCTCAGATGTCACATTAATAGTTTTACACAAGATTCCACAGATTACGTTATTTTCACTTTTGGAACTGTCCGTGACGTTATCACAAAAAGTTTATCTCCTTCGCTAAAATATTTACAGCAGCATCTGAGACACTCTTTCTTGATAACGATTTGACCTTGTTAAAGTGCTGATTGTATACATTTTGTGTACACATTTTTATGTCTTCAAAATCTTGATAAAAATGGCTGTGAGACAGAATTTGCAATTTTGTGTTTATGTTTCATCTAAGAAACCAAGTTGTCTACGTGTGTCGCGTATGCGCTCCCTAATTGAAGAAAATTTAGTTTGAAGCATAATTTTATTTGACTTGTGTCTGTTTATGTGTTTTAATGTTAGGAAAATTTGGTACAACCTTTCTATCTAATCGGTTGACGAAGCTCGCTTTCTTCAATGAAGTTCTTTCTTTTGTCTCAAATTGAATATTTACTAGATATAAAACAAGTAGTGTTGAATTTGTACTGGTTTTACCATGCCAGAATTTTTACTTTTGATCGAGTTGACTTTCTGTAAATCTCAAATTCAATTTTGTTATTCTGTGGGGTGTTGTAAAATCCAGTGACTCAACATAGCTACCTCTTTAATGAATTGAATTATTTCGTCTTCTGAAATAAAAAAAAAAACTGAAAAGTTCAGGCATATTTCGAAATCTATGCACTTTTGAAACTTTTCACGTACAGTTTACGTGCATTATGTATTTACATTGCCACCCTTTGCGTATTTTAATTAATTGAAGTCAATGCCTGTTAACTTGATGGGGTCTAGGTGTATTTCGTTGATAGTAATATTTTCCTGGAGTTTAATGCAGCAATCATCTTCATCGATGTCAATGAATGGAATTTCATTTGTGAGATTTGATGTGAACATTACTGAATGGCCTTCTAGCATGATGTTCTCGGTGCAGAGGCCTCGCAATTTTCATGGAGTTGCAGAATCCCGATTTTGGAAATGGTGATTTCTTCAGCTTGACTGTTTTTGCATATGATGGTAAGCGATTGTTGGTTGGAAATAGTGAATAACCATCGGTTGTCTCGTAGAGAATGCCATAGTTCCGTTGTTGCCATTAGATTCCTGATTTTGCAAGTTTCCGGAATAGATTTTGTTGTTTTTCTGAAGAGCTTGATTTCGCAGTCTTCGGCTTCATTTTTCTTTTTGATTGGTAGATTCTTGAAGATCCAATACGTATAGTTTACTTCATAGACTTTTAAATCTTCCATTAAACAAAGCAGATTTTGGCAATATCCTTATCATTCAACTTGTAAGTTTTATTCGACAACAAAGTTTTGAAGAACAGAAATTATATTCTAACCATGCACGAAAGATTTAGCTGTTAAGTTTTGTGTATAAATATATTCTAATTCTACTATCTTCAGCGTATGAAATACATCAGACGTAAATACATCTCTTTTTTTAATGAAAGGGCCCATTTCAGCCTCAAAACCCCGAATTCAATAATTGGACGTGTGCAATGTAAATACGGCTTTTTTAAATACCAAGGTGGCCATGGAAAACGCCGAGAAATCAATCACACAGCTAAGCGTCAGTAGCCTTGGAAAGCCCGGCGTGCGCGTGCCGCTTCTCAAATTTTCACAAAAATTGGGTGGAAAATTCGGACCGCGGTGTGAAACAGACCGTTTCGTAGTGATTTAGTGACGTGGTGCTTCGACTAATCTAGTTTTGGCCACCTTATCGGGTTTGCACGGGAAGAGATACCGGTGAGTTTAGTTATTACTTTTTATCGCGTAGGAATCGCGTTGAAACACCTTGTATAGGTAAATTACGCACTTGTTCGTTGCGCTTATGTGATTGTAGGTTCGAAATTCGTTTAAATAGGATGGTTTAATTAAATTTTGTACGACAAATGCTTCTTCCAGTTCAAAACACGGTAAAAAACTTGTATGAATGCGGAGGTAAAAACGCTACGACGCGGTGCTGGTTTTTCATACGCCAGCGGTCGTCAAACGGTTAAATAATCTAAAACTGTTTGTTTCACTTATACAGCATGGGATTTTTAGTATTGTAGTTAGCTTTGCTCATGTAGGTAAATACTTGCAATATTTTTATGTTGGATGTCCAAAATCTAGATACCAGCACAGAGGTTATAAAACATAATTCAGTACTTTTTATCTGTATCACCATAATAAACAAGAACTACGTAGGAGGTCTCTACACTGCAATTTTTTGTCACTACTTAATTTATTTATTTACGTATAAATCTATTCCATGTGACACTTTTCGTTATGTTGGATGTCCAAAATCTAGATACCAGCACACAGGTTTTAAAACATAATTCAGTACTTTTTATCTGTATCACCATAATAAACAAGAACTACGTAGGAGGTCTCTACACTGCAATTTTTTGTCACTATTTAGTTCATTTATTTACGTATAAATCTATTCCATGTGACACTGACCTGACCTATTTATGTTTGTAAATCACTATTGCCGTCTACATAAGTAGCTTCTTCCACAAAAATACTTTTAAAGCAAGTTTTAATGGCACGATCAAGGTTTTTAATAATTAGTGGAATTAACAATAAATCTCAATGTTGAGTTGGCAATTCAAGTTTCGTTAATGATATAATGTGTTGATTAAATATTATATATTATATTTCCTGATGCATGGAAGAGTTCTGTTGTCAGGCCGCAAGCCAAACTACCCGTTTCCACAGAGATAAGGACACCAGTCCCATTAATATTTTACCAATTGTTTCAAAAGTAGACTTTTCAAGAGCATTCGATACTGTTAATTATCAGATACTTTTACGCTATTTTGGAACATATTGTTATTGGGCAAGCAGCTTTATTTACATAATAGACTTCGGTCTGTAGTGTGGTGTCCCTCAGGGCTCTGACGCTATTACTGTACCAAAACATAATCATATTTTTTTATTCGCAGATTTCCATGCAGAATATAAAAGATCTACAACTCATTCCCAGTAAAACTAAGAAATAGGGGACTAGACTTATTTTAAATAAAACTACAATAATCTATAAAAAAATAGTTCTGATTGACATTTACTAATTCTTCTTGTATATATTTTTTCACCTATATATCGTTCATGTAAACTGAGATAATTGCTTTTTTTCGTTTTTATTGTTTCTCACCTCCACGGCTCTCATCAATAACAACTTGATACACAGGTATATACGCGTTAAATTCTAAATTTGTTTTTCTTTTAATTTTTACGGTGAGTGCAAGAAAAGGGCGATGCCACTAATCATAAGTGTCATTTGCCACTAAAATTGGCCGTTTTGCCCTTCTACGAATCTTGCTATTCAGAGTCATAATAATACTATTATGTCATCAATGTAGTGAGCAAATAAGGACGAATTATTATTATTATTGTGGTTATTACTATTATTATTTTTCTAACAATACTTTTTTGAGCAGTCAGTATTTATATAAAAAAAAACATTTCGAGGACGTACGTCCTCGTACAAACAATCAATCTTTAAAGAGAATATAAAGTTATGTGGTATTTGGAAATGACTTCTCTAAAGAGATGGACAAGTCTAAAATCCGCATTCGATTGTTAATACATATGTACATAGTACACACATGGTATACCTACATAAATCAATGCTTCAGTATACCATGAAATATGATACATTAGGACCTTAGTCCCTGGATGATGGTACAGTGCATTGTCAATAGCTGCAAAAAAATAATGAATCAATAGTTTCCTAGTTAGGTAGGCACGTAGTCAAAAAGGATATTGTACCCTATACGTTGTCCCGACTTTGCCCCTATAAAGTTATCCAAATTGGTATAAGCTTTTTTGCATCTTTTGCTTGAATTCAGCTATTTCTATGTATAAAAGAACGGCCAAGTCACGTACTAACTATTTAGATTGTAAAATAGTCTACAGTAAAAGAATGCTTCAACCGAATGTAGAATTGATGAAAAAAATGAAGCTTTATACTTTTCATTACACTGCGACTTTTTGGATCACCCACGTATGCACTAATCGCTCAAAAAGATAAAACAGGAATCTTTACAAACCATTTCTCCAAAAATTTAAACCCAAAACGGGCCTCTCTTAATTTTCTCGGCTAAATAAAATACTCCTAGTGTTGTTTACGTTCTTGCGAGCACTTTTTTTGCGGCGTATCCGGGCGTACGTGACCAATTATTGGGCAAAAAAAGGACCAGTCCATTTGCGGGCCGGGTGAAGTAGCTTTTAATGCGTCGCTTATTGAATTAGTATCGCCGATGATAACTGTGCGTGATGATGTGCCGGTGAATACGGGGTGTTTTTCAAGATTCGTTTTCGAAATTATTGACTTTTGAGTGTTAGTGACGTGTGTGGACTGGTAAGCGATGCTTTCTACATGATGCTTTACGTGCGATCGAAATTTTCGCTAGCTGGAAGCTTTGAAGAATTTCAAAACTTTAAGTGAACTCTGAAACAATCAAGCACGTAGGTCGAAATTGAAATTCGCTTGAAATAGATTTTTGAAAGGCACAGTGTAGTCTCGTTAGATAGCATACGTTTATTATTTTTTTTATAATGAAACACCATTATTCTTAAAGAGAAAATACGTAAATCCTTAAGCTTAATTTTAATTTTCTTGTGTAATTCTTCAATTGTCATACAAAATTATTCTTGCATGCCTTATAAATCATACGTCGTATAAAATTTGCCCGATCATCTTTGAAAACCTTCGATGAACCAACGTCTTTTCGCACCTTTCTGACCTAAATTCCGTTACAGCTATATTTTTTTACAGTTGATTATGAACTTTTCTCTTTCTCCCTCTCGATTAATCGCTTAATCGATGATCGATTATAATATTCCTCTTTTTGTAAAGGAAATTTGAATACTCATTGAAAACATAATACTAAAAACGAAATAAATTATTGACATAATAGTTTGATAATTCATAAAATTTAGTTTGTTTTGCCTACCTGTGTACCTGTTTCTAATATATTTTTTCATTGTTCCAGGGGTGTAGTGTTGTGTTAGTGCCAATCAGTGCCAGATGTGGATCAAGAGAAGCCAAAAGCTGCGGTCTTAACCAGGCACTGTGAGTTTCACAAATTCAATTTTTTTTCCTGAAAAGTGACACCTAATTTTTGTTTCAGGCAGGGGGAGCAGTTACTGCTGTGTCTGGTTGGGTGAGTCGATGAAAATTTGTTGTTTTGCACGCGTTTTTGATTATTTGTATGTTGGGTCGCGTAAACGTTACTATACAAGGGCGTACGTTAGGGGAAGGGGGCGTGACAGTGTAGTGCCTTGTTTTAATGTATGTAAGTAATTATGAAATGTTATATTTATATCATAATCTCTCGTTTTCAGCAAAATTTTTACAAAACACTGGTAAGTGAATGAAGTTATCTGAACTATCCACTTCACGAATAATAACTAACGTTAAGTTTCTTTTTGTTTCAGGAGATATTCAACAAATCTGATGGTACAACGGTATTTTTGAGTTAATTAGTTATGTACATGTTAGGAAAAAATAAAATAAAACAAACTGATCCCCTTCCTTAAATCATGTCTGCTTTTGAACGAGATTACTAATTGTTTTCTGAGCTTATGTTCGCAGATTCTTCATTTAGAGTTGCCAGCTTCCAGAGTCCAGGGAACGAACTTGTCTGTGAAATTAAATCAACCAAAGGTAGGTCTATATATATCAATAGCTTATTATGCTGCTCCAAATGAAATAAGGTTATATTGCTCTTGTAAAGTTCCGACTGCCCGATAATTGTATGTTTACAAACAATGAACAAACTTAATTTGGTACAGCAGTTAATTTTACGCTCAGTTTTAATTTTCTTGTATAGATCTTCAATTGTCAATACAAAATTATTTTTGCATGCCTCATAAATCATACGTCTCATAAAATTTGCGTGACCATCTTTGAAAACCCTCCGTGTTGTCGCACCTTTCTGTCCTGAATTTCATTTACAGCTATATTTTTTACTGTTGATTGTGAAATTTTGGTCATTCTACTGATTTTTGCGATGGCCCCACTTTCTCCCTATGCATTAATCACATGAAGGAAAAATAAAGAAGAAGTTTGAAGACTTATTGAAAACATAATACTGAAAACGACATGACTTTTAGAAAATACGCAATATTCATAAACATTCACGCAAAAGGTGTAGTCTTGCAATTGATAAAATTTAATTTGTTTTTGGCTATCTTTGTACCTGTTTATAGTATATTTTTTTCATTGTTCCAGGTGTGTAGTGTTCTGCTAGTGCTAACCAATGCCAGATGTGGATCAACAGGAGCCAAAGGCTGCTATCTTAACCAATCTCTGTAAGTTTCTCAAATTTTATATTTACAATATTACAATAGTACATGCAAAATTATTTTGTATGCCTCATAAATCATACATCGCGCGTCGTATTAAATTTACGTCATCATCCTTGAAAACCTTCGACGAATCAACATCTTTTCGCAAATTTCTGTCCAAAATGCCATTTACAACTATATTTCTCACAGTTGACTGTGAAATATTGGTCATGTCATTCTACTGGTTTTTATAATGACCCCACTTTCTCCTTCTACGTTTTTATGTATTCATAAACATTCAGGTTCAGGTGGTAAATGATTATGATTCCGTTTAATCGTTTTTAACATTATTGTCAAAAACATCTCCGCCATTTCGAATTCTTTAACAACTTTGACGTTGATTTTACCTTCTTGTGGGTGGGAAACTTCCACCCCATTCCACGGTCTCCCCATTTTTATAATTAGTAGGAGCTATAAGTGTAGTAGTAATAACTCTTTACTGTTTTTTAACAAGCAAGTTTTAGCTTTATCTTGAACTATGTGCATTAGACATACTATTAGTATTATTTAATAATTAAATATGCTGTATCTGCCAAGTTGAATATAGTCAGTTGATGCTTTCTTTATTTGTAAAATTGTAGTGGCATGTTTTTCTTGTTTCGTTGTTGTTTTCTAAGATTAGAAAGTATTCAAAATTCTTGTCTTTTTTCTAGTAAGTCTTTAAAATAAAGACACGTCGTAAATATAGGGATATTATAACTTTCCTGAAAAACAATTATTTTCAATGTGGATCACAGTACCGAAAAGAGCGTTTATTGCCTTTTCGAATGCACCTGGGAGATATACTTAACAGCCGCAACAGATATTTCTATAGTGACTTAAAAAAGTCCTATAAATTTAAATAAAATCAATATACTCTATTTGTCGCCAACTTAACTGAAACAACTTAAGTTATTTATTTTTATATACGAGTAAAAGACACTCTTGTCGATAACCAACAATGAAAAAATTTGTTAAATTGTGTCTAAGGGTGGGTTAAGATAAGAAAAAACATAGAATTAAATATTATTAAATAAACAACTTGTTGTTCAAAAAGTAATCTTCTAAAAATCATCGCGCAAACGTTTTTATGATAAAAAATTAACAACTACAACTGCAAACTTTCTAGCATGATGTTCTCGGTGTAGGCCTTGTAATTTGCTTCGCGTTGTAGAATCCCGATTTTGGAAATGGTGATTTCTTCAGCTTGACTGTTCTTGCATATGATGGTAATCGATTGTTGGTTGGAAATAGTGAATAATCATCGGTTGTCTCGTAGAGGATGCCATAGTTCCGTCGTTGCCATTAGATTCCTGATTTTGCAAGTTTTCGGAATAGATTTTTCTGTTTTTATGAAGAGCTTGATTTTGTAGTCTTTGACTTCATCTTTCTTTGTGATTGGTAGATTCTTGCAGATCCAATAGGTATAGTTTAATTCGTAGACTTTTAAATCTTCCATTATATAAAGCAGATTTTGGCAATATTCTTATCATTCAACTTGTAAGTTTTATTCGACAACAAAGTTTTGAAGAACAGAAATTATATTCAAATTATGCAATAAAGAATTAGCTGTAAAGCTTTGTGTATAAATATATTCTAATTCTACTATCTTCAGCGTATGAAATACATCAGGCGTAAATACATCTCTTTTTTAACGAAAGGGCCCCCTTCAGCCTCAAAACCCCGAAAATTTTCAATAATTGGACGTGTGCAATGTAAATACGGCTTTTTTAAATACCAAGGTGGCCATGGAAAACGCCGAGAAATCAATCACACAGCTAAGCGTCAGTAGCCCTGGAAAGCCCGGCGTGCGCGTGCAGCTTCCCAAAATTTCACAAAAATTGTGTGGAAAATTCGGACCGCGGTGTGAAACAGACCGTTTCGTAGTGATTTAGTGACGTGGTGCTTCGGCTAATCTAGTTTTGGCCACCTTATCGGGTTCGCACGGGAAGAGATACCGGTGAGTTTAGTTATTACTTTTTATCGCGTAGGAATCGCGTGGAAACACCTTGTATAGGTAAATTATGCACTTGTTCGTTGCATTTATGTGATTGTAGGTTCGAAATTCGTTTAAATAGGATGGTTTAATTAAATTTTGTGCGATAAATGCTTCATCCAGTTCAAAATACGGTAAAAAACTTGCATGGATGCGGAGGTAAAAACGCTACGACGCGGTGCTGGTTTTTTCATACGCCAGCAGTCGTCAAACGGTTAAATAATCTAAAACTGTTTGTTTCACTTATACGGCATGGGATTTTTAGTATTGTAGTTAGCTTTGCTCACATAGGTAAATACTTTCAATATTTTCGTTATGTTGGATATCCAAAATCTAAATACCAGCACAGAGGTTTTAAAACACAATTCAGTACTTTTTATCTGTATCACCATAATAAACAAGAACTGCGTAGGAGGTTTTTACACTGCAATTTTTTGTCCCTATTTAATTCATTTATTTACGTATAAATCTATTCCATGTGACACTGATCTGATCTATTTATGTTTGTAAATCACTATAGCCGTCTACGTAAGTAGCTTCTTCCACAAAAATACTTTTAAAGCAAGTTTTAATGGCACAAATTTTAATGACTTCATACTTGTTTGACCATTCATCGTCAGAATATTCCACAAATCTTTTAGATTTTGTGACACTTGCATCAGATGTGTCCAAAATACCATTCACTTTTCACAATAACCTACAGGTTAGTCGCAAAATTATATTCTAGTTAATTCAATAACAATTTTTGCAAATTTCCAAGAACAACAAATTTAAATTGAATTTGATATGATTACATTGCCAGTCTTCCTGTGTAAAGCGGTTTTTGTCGTGATTTAAAGTAATTTTAGGTACAGGAAAGGTCAGAGAATTACATCATAAAAGCATAGATGTTTTGGAAAATTTTGCGAAATACGTATTCGTTAAAAAACAGTAGCTAATTACTACAGGGACCATCATTGCCTGAAATTCTTCTATGTTTTTTTAATTTGTTATAGAGGCAAATTACAAAACCAAACTTTATTTTATTTGTGAAACACTACGACCCAAAAATATTTTAACTTCTACAGAGCGTTCTATCTACTGTTTTGCTTAAATGAAGTAACCTAACTAATATCTCGCAAAGTAAAATTGACAGCGACGTGCATTATAAAAAGGAACATCTTTCTAGTTAAGGTTTGGTGGTAAATTAGGTCTTGCTAGTTTGACATAAAGTGCATAATTAAAGGCCAAACCATTTTTTAACAGTCATAAAAAATACTTAGTTGCAATTACCAGTGAATCAAAGTGAAATCTGCACAATATAAATTAGTGGATATGGTGTTTACTGTGGAAGAATGCCAGAAATAATGTTTTTGTCTGCTCTTTTGCACAAACAAAAATATACTGTTCGAGGTCTTCTAAGTACTCGTGCAAAAATTTTTGGCTCTGTTTGGGCAAACTAGAATGGTACACTAAAAAGTACTTATTACAAAAAGCATTTAGAATAGAAATAAACTTTATTTATAGTATAAAGAGTGTGGTTGAAAATGTAAACGTCAGCACCAGTTAAATTATTAGTGCAATTGGTACAATTCTACTATCTTCAGCATATCAAATACATCATGCGTAAAATACAACTCTTTTTTTAACCAAAGGGCCTACTTCAGTCCCCAAACCCTAAAAATTTTCTAATAACTGGACGTGTACAATGTAAATACGGCCTTTTTGAATGCCAAGGTGGCCATGGAGAACGCTGAGAAGTCATTTGCACGGCTAAGCGTTAGTAGCCCTGGAAAGCCCGGCGTGCGCGTGCAGTTTCCCAAATTTTCACAAAAATTGGGTGGAAATGTCAAACTGCGGTGTGAAACAGACCGTTTCGTAGTGATTTAGTGACGTGGTGCTTCGACTAATCTAGTTTTGGCCACCTTATCGGTTTCGCACGGGAAGAGATACCGGTGAGTTTAGTTATTACTTTTTATCGCGTAGGAATCGCGTTGAAACACCTTGTATAGGTAAATTACGCACTTGTTCGTTGCGCTTATGTGATTGTAGGTTCAAAATTCGTTTAAATAGGATGGTTTAATTAAGTTTTGTACAATAAATGCTTCGTCCAGTTCAAATCACGGTAAAAACTTGCATGGATGCGGAGGTAAAAACGCTACGATGCGGTGCTGGTTTTTTCATACGCCAGCGGTCGTCAATCGGTTAAATAATCTAAAACTGTTTGTTTCACATATACGGTATGGGATTTTTAGTATTGTAGTTAGCTTTGCTCACATAGGTAAATACTTTCAATATTTTCGTTATGTTGGATATCCAAAATGTAAATACCAGCACAGAGGTTTTGAAACATAATTTAGTACTTTTTATCTGTATCACCATAATAAACAAGAACTGCGTAGGAGGTTTCTATACTGCAATTTTTTCTCACTATTTAATTCATTTATTTACGTATAAATCTATTTCATGTGACACTGATCTGACCCATTTATGTTTGTAAATCACTATTGCCGTCTACATAAGTAGCTTCTTCCACAAAAATACTTTTAAAGCAAGTTTTAATGGCACTAATTTTAATGAGTTCATACTTGTTTGACCATTCGTCGTCAGAATCTTCCACAAAACCTGCAAAGTACAAGGTTTATAAAGGAAGAATTTGACGACGTCTGTATATCTTTTAGATTTTGTGACACTTGCATCAGATGTGTCCTAAATACCATTCACTTTTCACCATAACCTACAGGTTAGTCGCAAAAATTATATTCTAGTTAATTCAATAACATTTTTTGCAAATTTTTAAGAACAACAAATTTAAATTGAATTTGATATGATTACATTGCCAGTCTTCCTTGTGTAAAGCGGTTTTTGTCGTGATTTAAAGTAATTTTGGATACAGGAAAAGTCAGAGAATTTCATCATAAAAGCATAGATGTTTTGGAAAATTTTGCGAAATACGTATTTGTTAAAAAGCAGTAGCTAATTACTACAGGGACCATCATTGCCCTGAAATTCTTCTATGTTTTTTTTAATTTGCTGTAGGGGCAAATTACAAAACCAAACTTTATTTTATTTGTGAAACACTACGACCCAAAAATATTTTAACGTCTACAGAGCGTTCTATCTACTGTTTTGCTTAAATGAAGTAACCTAACTAATATCCCGCAAAGTAAAATTGACAGTGACGTACGGTATAAAAAGGAACATCTTTCTAGTTAAGGTTTGGTAGTAAATTAGGTCTTGCTAGTTGGACATAAAGTGCATAATTAAAAGCCAAACCATTTTTTAACAGTCATAAAAAAATACTTAGTTGCAATTACCAGTGAATCAAAGTGAAATCTGCACAATATAAATTAGTGGATATGGTGTTTACTGTGGAAGAATGCCAGAAATAATGTTTTCGTCTGCTCTTTTGCACAAACAAAAATATACTGTTCGAGGTCTTCTAAGTACTCGTGCAAAAATTTTTGGCTCTGTTTGGGCAAACTAGAATGGTACACTATACACTAAAAAGTACTTATTACAAAAAGCATTTAGAATAGAAATAAACTTTATTTATAGTATAAAGAGTGTGGTTGAAAATGCAAACGTCAGCACCAGTTAAATTATTAGTGCAATTGGTACAATTCTACTATCTTCGGCATATCAAATACATCATGCGTAAAATACAACTCTTTTTTAACCAAAGGGCCTACTTCAGTCCCCAAACCCTAAAAATTTTCTAATAACTGGACGTGTGCAATGTAAATACGGCTTTTTTGAATGCCAAGGTGGCCATGGAGAACGCTGAGAAGTCATTTGCACGGCTAAGCGTTAGTAGCCCTGGAAAGTCCGGCGTGAGCGTGCAGTTTCCCAAATTTTCACAAAAATTGGGTGGAAATGTCGAACTGCGGTGTGAAACAGACCGTTTCGTAGTGATTTAGTGACGTGGTGCTTCGACTAATCTAGTTTTGGCCACCCTATCGGGTTCGTACGGGAAGAGATACCGGTGAGTTTAGTTATTACTTTTTATCGCGTAGGAATCGCGTTGAAACACTTTGTATAGGTAAATTATGCATTTGTTCGTTGCGTTTATGTGATTGTAGTTTCGAAATTCGTTTAAACAGAACGGTTAATTAAGTTTTGTGCGATAAATGTTTCATCCAGTTCAAAACACGGTAAAACTTACGGCGGCAAAGAACGCTACGTTGCGGTGCTAGTTTTTTCATACGCCAGCGGCCGTCAAACGGTTTTGGAGGCGTTTTCCACCGAATACCAAGCTTTTTAAATTTTCTTGGGCGATTTTCGTCAAGTACTATTTATTTCATTGTTGTAGTAAATAAAGTTGAAGCTGAACTGGTTTAGGTATTTGTATTTTGTTCGTCAAAACGTTCTGTTTTCGACAGCGATGATTTCTAACAGAAAACAGTTTTTCAAATTGTTCGTAGTAGGTGATGTCTAGTTAGGTAAATGGATGATAAAGGCCAACTAAATATTACGAATCACTAAATAGTCCTTCTTCGATCTGTGTATTTGTATACAGTTCACAAAATGTTTAGCATTGACTTTTTCAACAGCGACATACTGCCATGTATAGTATTTTTTCTTTTCTTTTTTTCTCTTTTCTCTTTTAAGCTATAATCAACACTATTCTTACAATCTAGACCAACCACATACCCAAATTTAAGCTGCAGTCTTGGTTACTGGGTTGATTTTACAAATATTAACTTTAGCAAAGAGAATAGGAACCGACATGGTCTGTTTAAAAGTTTAAAGTTCAACAATTACAATGGCGTAGTAGGAACGATGCAGTGTGGAATAACTTTGACAAAATTAAGGTGCAAAATGGTAGAATGCGAGCTCAATGTAAGAAGTGCAAAAAATATATGGTTACACTAGTTAAAAAGTAAAAATGCTGATATTTTTTTATTCTTTGTTTATTGTTTTTTATATTCCAAAGTTCTTATAACTATTTGTTTTTTTTGCACTAAAGATAAAATTATCTAGTATGTGTTGAATAAACTTCTTATTTATTGTTTTATAGTATTGGATCAGAAATACAAATTTTTATGTCATGTTAAGATTAACACTTCAATTTTTTGTTTCAACAGTTTTAAACATTTTGTTTTAATCTTGCCAACCCTGGTCACAAGCTAGATTATCGCATTATGTGATTATTATTATTTTTTAGATGCATAACCAAAATACAAAAAAAACTGAATAATTGTAATGTCGAACAACATTGCTGACTGCAAGATACATCTTAAATTAGAATTCAACTCTCACTTGCAATTACTTTTTTTGACTGCGCTCAATGTATACAAACGAGCAATTTATCCCGGTAACAAGCACCGCAATCTTAACAGTTGAAGTTGGCTACTATTGTATCTGAATAAAAAACGCATAATAAAAGTTCGTCGGGCCCATTACGAAGTTTCTGAATTGAAGAAAGAGATACTCGAGAGGACCCTCAGGCTACGACTAAATTGTACCCGGTTATAGGGGAGACAGAAAAATTACGACGTCTTTATTTGGCATAATAATGGTTCACTTCGTTGGATGCGTTATTCTGGCGAACGCGAATGTCAAATCATTAGGGGAATTTAAATGGTGAGGAAATACCGAAACGCAGCATGATAACCTGTGTAATAGTCTGTTTTTTAAATATTTATCAACTACCCATGCATTTGAAGATTTTGGCTAGGGGTTTTTTAGTTCTAGTGGCGGTATGATTGTTATTGTATGGCTATTCTACGTTACCAGTTGATGTACCTCTATAGTCCTAACTTTTTTTAAACGTAGTTAACAATATTCAATGAAATGTAACGACTTTATCTTTATCTTGGTCTGCAAACCACTCCCCAACTCCATTATTTGTCGAAAATCTTTTATATAGACTTTCGAAAGCCTTCGACCGAGTTAATCACTGTAGACTATTGGAAAAATTATCGCGTTATGATTTCTACAATCATATAATACAGTTATTTAAATCTCTGCTAACTGGTAGAAGTCAATTTGTTTAGTATAGTAGTCATAGTATCAAACAACGATCTAATGAGACTGACTTACGCAGAGGGTTTTACAGCTTGATGGTCGGACGTTCTAAACTATTGGGATTAGTGGCACGCTTCAAAGTTACTAAATGGGCCATATTCAAAAAAATCGTGTTGGCTAAAATTTTAACTTTTCCAGTATAAATTTTTGAAATTTGTTAGTTGTGATAATTTAGCAATCAATAAAACATAGAAGCTTTTATAACAAATTTTATTTAATGCAGACCTGATGCTAATTGGCGCGAGCCGCGCTCTATTTTTATGTGATACTTTATTGGGTTTAAATTTTCCGATGTATAAAATAAAAACCTTTGTATGTCATAACGAATTTATACAAATTTAATATAAAAACATACAAATTAGTAAGTATTGGTTTGAAGGCTTCCGTGGTTGTTGTCGATGACATGTTGTTTTCCGGGCTGGTTCCCACGTTGGTTATTAGACCTTGACGTTTCGACACTCATGTCGGTGTCTTCCTCAGAAGTAGCTCTGAAACTGAAGTGTCGGCTGTAGCAGAACATCGAATGGAGACTGGTAACATCATCAAAATCCAGGAAGGACAAATGCTGTCGAGGGAAGCGAGATTCTGGCCGAGACTGTACAAGGAAGCCATCGAAATCCAGAAGAACCCGCACAATTACAACCGAGACCGGGGCATCGACCTACCTGGAATCTGGACACTTCAGTTTCAGAGCTACTTCTGAGGAAGATAATGACATGAGTTGTCGAAACGTCAAGGTCTAATAACCAACGTGGGAACCAGCCCGGAAAACAACATGTCAAATTAGTAAGTAGAAAATTATTTACATTTGTTAGAAAAAATTTGCAATCGTGCACAATAAAATTTATACATGGCATCGATTATGTTCATTACAACTTGTTAATAAGCACATTGCAAGAGTCACAAACTAAAAAAAAATTACTCACTATCACTTTCACTGCTAAAATCACGATTAACTTCTATTATTAATTCTTATGCATGATTCGCTCTGTACCGATTTTCAATGTCCAGTACATACCACACTGAATTTCTCCATACATCGACACTTGTTATTTCAGTTTCGTGTCTAATTTTTAGCAGCATTTCATTGCTAAATTTTCCACCGGTGTTCCCTCGTCGAATTCTTTGTTTCAACTGCCCCCATATCATTTCAATGGGGTTGAAAATGCAATGATATGGGGGTAATCGTAGAATGGTGTGTCCAAATTCAGAAGCGAGAATGCCAATTTTAAATTTCTTCGAAATTTTTTTTGGAATTTTATCCGGTTGCCCCGAATGGTAACTAGCGTTGTCCATTACTATCACGCTGTTTGGTGGCAATTTGGCCAATAATAAAGAAACTACGTTTATGACCCTCCGGATTAAAAAAAATTAACCTGTGAATAAATAGGACAGAGGACGATTGCACACCACGATAAAAAATTAGAAAGTATGGGCTGCCGCATTGAAATTGGAATGTTTACCATTCATGGTTATAAAAATAGATACTACTCATGAAATTAGGAAAGAATACGATTTGGTCATATATTAAWAGCTATTAGATGAAAAATATTAGTAGTTCAAATAATAATACCGAATAATGCTCATTGATTTATGTGTACGGAAAAAACTTCCAATCAAGCCTAAACACAATTTTTGGATACGGCCCACTCCGCTGCAAAACAGTGGAACGTGCCGAACCCGTCTGTTATTTACGACAGCTTCAGGTAATACTTGTAAACCATTGTGAGCGGTAACCGGCYGTTAGTATAATGAGTTTCATAGATCTTATACTTTTGAATCGTCTAGTGGGGTCGCCCAGGGCTGGAWTTAGGGTCCGTTAATGTTTATAATTTTTATTGATGATTTAACGAATGTAAAGGATTTAGGTGTTCTGATTGATCGTGAATTATCTTTTTTCCCGCATATGACATATATCTGTAGCCAAGCCTAAAAAACCCTGTGATTTATCGTGCGTAACACTAGAGATTTTCGTAGTTTTAACTGTTTAAAGTTGTTGTACTTTTCATACATCAGGTCTAAGCTTGAATATTGCTCATTTGTATGGCAGTCGCACTACATTACTTGTATAAACTTGTTAGAGAAAATGCAGAAAAAAGTTTGTAAGTATTTGTACTACATAAAATTTTCAAGGTATCCAGTAAGAAACTGTTCACAAAACAAGTTACTGCACGAGCTGCAACTGCAACCCCTTCATGTAAGACGCCAACATTTCAGCATATGTTTATTCCCATTTTTAGTTGAAATTTTGATGAATAATTTAGAAAAAGAAATCTTCTAACCTCATGTTATATTTTGGTACCGTTATGCAGATTATGTTTTATGTCTTTACTCAGGAAATCAACAAGATCTGTTTTTACATTTATACAATCACCACATAATTCTATAAATTTTAGTTATGAAATGAAAGTTAATAATATAGTTTCCTTTTTAGATTTGTTAACTTGGCGCAACCGGTCTTCTCCATATCTTTCTTTTGAAATTTTCAAAAGAAACCAACTTGTACAGACAACACTATCCCTAATTATTGTTCTGTGAACACTCATACACATAAAATAGCCGTTTTTCACAGACTTTATAAAATTCCTCTTTGTTTAAATGCCTTCAAAAAGGAAGTTGGCTTAATTCTCCAAATTGCTGAAATTTAAGTTTTTCCTAGCACCATCAAACGTGATAAAAAAGTTATAATTTGGTACCCCCTTATGTTTACTGATCAGATCTTAATTTACTTTTCTATGTTATTTTCATCTAATGACATAAATATTACCTTTTCTACTGTAGGCAGTGTCTGCTCCCGTTTTGTCCATAATAAAGATAAAATTTCTGTTTTAAATCATTCAGGTGTATATAGTTTTGCATGTAACGTAATTCTGTTTATATTGGACAACGGGAAAATCCTTCTTGTTAGATGCAATAAACATCTAAAACAATATAAAAGTATAAAAATACAGACATTGTAACTTCAAATTCTTCGTTAGCGAATCATTTATTATCATTTAAACATACTTCCACTTTGCAAAATTTGAAAACTTTACATTTTTGTAAGAAATGATTAAAATTAAACTATTTTCCAACAAGTCGCAGCTCCTACGTATTACTACCGAAATATGCGTAATTATTTAAATGMCACGTTTCCAGGACGATGGGTAGGTCGACTGGGCCCAATTAAATGCCCACCTGGGTCACCCGACTTAAGCCCTTTATATTTTCTTTGTGGCGATACATAAAAAAGAAATATAAGAAATATCGGATTAGTCGCATTGCAGTATTTAACTTCTTCAGGTAACATATACTAACGCTTGTATACACGTCTATAAGTATTGTGCCCGTACACGTCCATAAATTGAGCGCAACTTTTCCCATACAACCTTGTCACCTTAAATTATCGACGTCGCACGGCAGCGTCTTCTCCTTGAGTGACTGCCGTCGTGGTTTTTCTCAGGTGGATGCGGCGTGAAAGAAAATACTCGGGAGGCAATAAATGCCCGTCACGTACCCACGTGGGTTATTTGCACGACTTGTGACGGCTTCAATCGAATTTGCCGCCTTCCTGCGATGTCTGAGGAATCGAAAGGGGCTCCCGATTATCAATCCTTTGTCTCAATGTTCGCGGGTGACGAGCGTCTTCACGAGGAGCCCGTAACGCCGCGCCGACGACTTTTATTGTTTGGGGTGCTATTACCTGAGAATGTTTGCGTTGGTTGGATAGGAAAAGTTGTGAACCGAGAGTTTTTGCCGTTCAGTAGAGTAGTAATATCACACGCCAGTTTTTTACAGGCAGCTTATATTGAGTAAATAAATGTACTTCATTAAAATTAACAGGAATTGGGAATGTTTGGTCGTTATACGCGGAGGATGCTATACGGGATGTTTCACGAATGATAATGACCCTTACGAAATTAAAAATGTAATCCAAAATGCATTTGCAGAGGTAACATTAATAATTGTTCATTGTCTTCAAAAATAGAAAACGTAGAGAGCTGTATAAATTCGTAAATTTTGACAAAAACTTCAATCATTTGCTTTAAGTAAATTCGGTATTGTAAAACAAATTTTATTTTTGAAAAAGGTTTATTCAATAACATTAATTTAATAAATGCTCAAAATGTTGCTCTATGCTGATTTCACAAGCTTGAATTCGTGCCCAAAACGATCTTTTAACATGCATTAACATTTCTGGAGTGATGGATCTACATGCATTTTATTTTCTAAATGTTCTACACTTTCAATTGGTGTTTGGTATACTTGCTCTTTTACCATTCCCCACAGAAAAAAATCCAAAGGAGTAAGGTCCGGGCTTCTCGGTGGCCAAGGATTAATTGAACCTCTTCCTATTCATCGGTTAGGCAAAACCAAATCAAGATGATTTCGCACTATTCTATGATCATGCGCAGGTGCCCCATCTTGTTGGAACCATAGATCTTGTTTTACTTGTAAATTTACATTTTGGATAAGTAACGGTAAAATGTTTCTTAAAAAATTTAGATAAGTATTGCCGTTTAAACTATCGCGAAAAAAATAAGGCCCAACAATTTGATTCCCCAATATTCCGCACCAGACATTTGTCGAGTAGATAGTTTGAGAATGTCCTTCTCGAATCCAACGTGGATTTTCTTGCGCATAATAATGCGTTATGTTTGTTAACTCCACCATTATTAGAAAATCTTGCTTCATCATAATATTTCACATTCAAATTTTGGTGTTCCCGAAAAAAGTTACAAAGGCCAGTCTTTTAGGATAATCTGTCTCATTTAAGGCCTGAACCAATCGCAAGTGATACGGATGAAATTGATTGCCTTTAATTATTCGGTGTATTGAAGACAGACTAATACCGGTTGTTCTTGAGACTACCCTTTAACTTATATGAGGATTCTCGTCAATCATTTCCAATACTCTAATTTCATTGTCAGGGCCTGCTGCTGTTCTTTCTCTTGACTTTTTCAATGGTGGCCAGTTTGTCCTTAAAGCTAATACAAGTTTCTCGAAAATTGTATCGGCAGGAGCTCTTCTATTTGGAAAACGTTGTCTATATAAGCGGGTAGCAGCGGAAGCATTTTTCTTGCATTCGCCATTTTTCATGATTTGAATACATTTTGACTTTTAGTAAATACAGTGACAGGAATCATAGCGCATAGCTGTCATGGATTCCCAATATATTTTTAAAATAACACCATTATGTAAAATAACCACATTTGCTATGAGAATGCATTTTGGGTTGCATTTTTAATTTCGTCAGGGTCATTATCATTCGTGAAACATTCTGTACATAGCTAAGTGATGTCCCAATTGATAAACTTTTATAATCTGACAGCACTTGTTTTTTCACTATCGCCAGTTCAACGCCGTAAAATAACTTTTTGTTAATGTAATTTAATCTTACAAAATTGAGAACCTGCTCCAGTAAAAACAGAAAATAACACGTGATCTACAGGGTGTCCTTAATAGGTCTTTATACACTTTTACGTCATGCTGCTTAGACCAAAATAAACGGATTTAAGTAAACTTATCTTAGTCCGAAAGTTCATACTAAGAAAGACACAGGGTGCTGAAGTTCAAATTTTGTTAAAAAATGTTTGCAATACTGAATTGTATCTGTTTGTTGGAACTAAAAAAAACTGACAGAAATATCACTTTAAAATATTGGTTTCGTAAAACGTCAGAACAAGGTAAAACTCAAGAAAGCATTATGTATATGATATATTTATATTTCGGACTATTATTGTCTGTCGTGAGTGTTATTAGGACAGAATTGGAAATGTTTTTCGTACTTAACAGGCCAGGAACCGCTTATTACAAGAAACCGCCGACTATTTGGCTTAACGTATGTAACATGAGATTTGAGACAAAAATCAAATTAACACAATCTGTTCAAAATGTCAACTTTACTTAAACTATGTAAACCATTATCGATAAACATCATTTCTTATCAATAAAAATATTTTATAATGCAGCTAGCGGCCCATGGTCTCGAAAGTGTCTTATAAGTGATATCTGTCAATATTTATGATAACAAGGCTTACTCGAACAAATGCCAGGCAATGGTAACTTGACTGAATGTTTTGGGAATGATGAAAATCAGCTACGAAATTTGTCTCAAAACTTATGTTACATACGTTAGTTTATGCTTTCCTAAGTGTAATAACAGAATTCAGAATTTATTCTGCATTACCTAATTAGTCTTACTTTGATGGTTTATTATTGTTTCATACCGTACATTGTAGCTTCGTGTCTAGGCCCCATCAACCCTGCAGCTGCATCATGCAACGTCACTTTACATGCTCATATCTCTTAGTGACATTACACCTATGCAAACTAACTTTAACAGGTCATGCATCCGTGGATAAACCGTTTGTCTAAGTTTATCAGTTAACTCTGATAAACATGCTAATGAATATTTTACTGCTGCACGAGGCGTTGCTGTGTTTACCCAGCAATAATCTAATTTTACGGCCCGGTGTATTAAGACGGGGCGCAATTACATTCTAATATGGTCTGCTGCCCTAGCTGCAATTCGTGATTACAACGGAACTGTATGGCAACTGGCGGAACTAACCGCCACAATTAATTTATTAAACTTCCGATTTACGCATCTTGTGGGTCCCTGAACGTGAAAATTGTTTAAAAAGAGCTCTAAATTAAAGTATTAAATCGACAAATTGCTAACACGTCGTCTTCGAGGTTTGAGAATAAGAAATTCTTTGCTTATAATAAAAGTAATCGATCTGCATAGAGGATTTAATCAGTTTAATCATGTATTTTTATATGAGGTACTATCATACGATTGATTAAGACACCACCTTTGATATATGGGTTACCAGAAGAGATAGAGCAACAGTTAAATGGGGAATGTTTTGCAGAATTAAATGCTTATAATATCATCTCATTTCAAGTTCATTCATTTCCGCTGTTTTTGACTCCGACCGGTGGTTTTCCTTGCAGAAACTTTCTTCAAATCCTCACTGGCTCTTATAAGGTCTTGCTCCTGGTCGTACTCAGCAATGCTTCTTACCCTCGCAGCTACTTTCCCGAACACTTTCTTTAAAGCTAGGGCTTTTCGAGGATCCTTTGGTGTACTTCGACGTGCTACGAGAGGAGGTTTTGTCGGTCGAAAAAGTCGAAAAACACATCACGTTGGTTTTTTGAAGTCAGAAAACACATCAAGTTGGATTTCCTTGTTGACTTCAACGGGAACACGATGAACTGTGGGTTTGGTCGCTTTTTTAAAGTCGGAAAACACATCAGGTTGGATCTCCTTGTTGTTTCGTCGTTTTTTTTTGAAGTTGCAAAACACGGCTGGCTGAATTCCCTTGTTGACTACAACGGGGTCACGATGAACTATGGCAGTAGGGTTCGTCAGTTTTATCAAATCATTCATTTTTGGAATATTTTGATAATTACGGATAGTGACACTAAGATTTACAAATGAAGAAAAAGTTGACATGTTGGAGGTGTATTTTAAAGCAAATAGAAACTCTGAAAATGCTTTAAGCGAAAATGATTGTCAGTCAAGACTAAATTTCAGCAACTGGTATCTGCAAAAAGATCATGCAGATTTTCCTAGAAAATACTACATATTACTAATATGTGCATACGAGTGAATAGCTAATGTGAAATATACCTGCAAAAAATAAGCAATACAGAATTTTTTGCGTGTACTCTTAATTCCGAAAATCGATCAATTATTTTATTAGTATCAACTATATATAGCATAGAAAATGATCTTTTGCCTGTTGGTTTATTGGCTAGTAAAGATAAATATATGAGAAGGAGAACTTCAGCATTGGATAAAGTTGAAGCACGGATAGTAGTTATATAGTTCTGTTTGAAATCTCTTGTCGATTTTTTAGCAAAGAATATGCCGAAAACATAKGGCATAAAAGGTATTTACRTTGAAATTTTTCCGACTAATCAACTGTGTATTTTTACCATCTTCACKTTCGTCAAAAATTKATTTATTTTACGTTTTCTGCTTACTTATTTTCTATAGGAAGTAACGTTTAGCTGCAGCTGTTCAGCTCCTTTTTCGATTACTTCGAAACCCCTTCTAAAATYTTGCGCAAATTCGTTGATTGCATCTGTTTTTCCCAGAATTTTGCTCCAAATTATGTTCATCAGCCAATCAGGTTCGCTTAAATTATTGTTAATTGTTTGTGATTTGAATCTTAGGCTGTTTTAAATTCATGGAAATTATAACGACGTTCTGGTGTCAGAACATATATCTTATAATAATACAGAATTGATCGACACAAGTCGCAAGAGGAGCAGAATCTGCAAAACACAAAAATTCATTGCAGAATCTCGGTGAGAGGCAGCTTATTTTCTGCTGCTTTGATTTTCGTATTGTTTTTAATGTGAGGCGAAAATGGATCGAATTTACTTAGAAATTCCAAGGAACTTTTTTTCCTTTCGAAGATAACTTTCTTGTGGTACTATAAAAATAGAATCCGTTTTTTAGCTAAAAAATTAGCAGGAACTATCACTCTCCATTTTTGTGTTTACCTGTCCTTCAGTGAGTCTTTTGCTAACTAAAGTACTAGAGACCTCTCATGGCCACTGGGAGTTATGTTCTATAAATATCTTAGGTCATAATTATAGGCCAATTCGCTACATTACAAGAGAAGTATGTTTTGCTTCTTCCTTTAGGAAGTAAATCCCATAATGGCAGCTAGGTGGCTTTGTCATCATGTCAGTAAATACTGACAGATGGCATTACCATCTAAATTCTTACTTACATCATACCAAGCCTTCGGTATATAGGCAAAACCAGTTCTATGACGTGCTATCTGCACTAGACCTAAACTGCGCTGATGAGCTATAACGATAGCGAAATAGATCTATCTGCAGTTGGTTGCGGTGCAGACAGCACAGCATATGCATGCATTTTAGAGCTTATAGAGTGTTCTACAACATAGTTAGAAATAGTAGTTCTCTGTATGAAAGCATAACTGAACATTTCATCAACAGCGGAAATACTACTGTTGAAAATTCTATACCTTCAGTATTTGAAGTAGAATGTGCAACATAAATAAATTTTTTCTTAGGCCAGGGCGTTATGGTAAAATGGGCACCGGTTTGAGAGTAGAATTTTATCCTTTTCCCGGTGGACCACCCCTGCCTCCATGCTAAAATATCCACTTTCGGTCTATTTATTACAGCTTCCCATTTCGCGATGGCGGTTTTATAAACACAAAGGAATCCAGCGTAAAACCCGGCAATCATGATGTTTTATTACGGCAGCATCAGCTCCCTTAGATGACCTAAGCGGAGTCGTAAAGGGCTGATTGGAACGGCCTCTTCCTCCTTTAATAAAAAAGAGCGGTAAAATACGAAAGTTATCCCGCGCTCATATATGGATATCTCCGGGATAGCAGCGGAATTAAGTAGGGAGGAGCAACTTCACTGACCTGGATGAATAATGCAACGCGCCGCTCATAATAGGAAGTTCAATTTATATTTTATTTCGGGCGTGCATGTGTTGGATTGCGGAGACTGAATTCTGCCTGGGAAATCCTTTCGGAAGGCGAGCCGCCTGATTGATATTTATCTTGGCTKTTGTGCAGGGAAACGAGGGATGGCTGCATATAATCGGTAAATTGTTCCGGCGACTGTTTTTGCTTCTTCCGGGAGGGATTTTTGTCGTTTGTCAACGCCAGGGACGGTCAGTGACACGAGAAACCGAGAGGTTTAAATTTATCCCTTTACGATTTGCTATTTCATCATCATTTCATCATTTCCAAAATATTCAGTCTAGTTACCATTGCCTGGCATTTGTTGGAGTAAGCCTTGTAATCATAAATATTTACAGATGTCATCGAAAAACTCTTGGGTCATGGCGTATAAAATCGAAATCCGAAAACGTATCCATAATTTAGTTGGCCAGCTGCCGAACGCGGATATCGTAAACATATTTCAAGGACGAAATATTTCCCGTGCAACTATTTACCGAACAATTAAGGAACGTGATGAAGGAATACCTTGTCTAAACCTGCCAAAAAGCGGAAGGCCTCGGCTTTTGTCTGATATCAGAGCACATAGATTGAGAGAAAGTGCAAAAGAAGAAGTTGGTGCATCTACACGAAGACTAGGAAGGCGCTATGGAGTTTCACACATGACTGTACATCGGGAAATTAAGAGAAGTGGAATGTTATTCAGAAGGAAATGCCCAAAATAATACACCTGTGCAGTTGGAACGAATTCCACGATGCTGTCTAGCACTTATGCGTCAACACTTTGCAAATGACAGTATCATTATTTTGGACCATGAAAAATATTTTATGTTATCAAACTCTGAGATAAAGATTCTATACCGAGGATTTCCATGCTGCTCCAAATAATGTAAAATTTAAAAGAAAAGCCAAATACAATTTGCCTAAATTGTTAAAAATTATACACGATCATCACAATAATGATGAAATCATTATCTGGCCTGATCTAGTATCTTGTCACTATGCCAGGCAAACTAGAGATCGGTTGGAAATCAATAACATCCTTCTTCTTTCAGTTCCGTCTCCTATCGGAGGTTGGAAATCATCATTGCAATTTTTACTTTGTTAACCGCAGCTCTAAATAGTTCATTTGAACTGCAGTTGTACCACTCCCTTAAATTAAACAGCCAGGAAATTTTTCTACGTCCTACGTTTCTCTTCCCCCTGATCTTCCCTTGCATAATAAGCCTCAGCAACTCGTACTTCTCACCCCTCATTATATGGTCCAGGTATTCTAATTTTCTTCTATTAATATTTTCAATTACTTCGCATTCTTTTTCCATCTTTAAAAGTACATCTCTGTTAGTTACTTTCTGCGTCCATGATATTTTCCACATTCTCCTGTAGCACCGCATTTCAAACGCTTCAATCCTTTTAATGTTGGTCTTTTTCAAGGTCTATGCCTCCATACCGTATAATAATGTGGAGAATATCTCGGCAACATAGGAATCCTTCCATTTTTATAAATACTTGTCGAGCTATTTCTATTTTTGCTTTGATCTCTCTGGTTTGCTCGTTTGTTTCAGTGATCCATGCTCCTAGATATTTGTATGACGTGACTCTTTCAGGAATGTTAGAGATTGTTATATCAGCAGGTACGTTCTGCTTTTTTGTTACAACCTTTAATTTCGTCTTTTTAAGATATAGTTTCATACCGTAATTATTACTATAGGTGTTAACATTTTCGAGTAACTGCTGTAACTCAGTTGCACTGTCCGTTATTAGAAGAGTGTCGTCAGCATAACGTATGTTATTAATGATTTCACCGTTAATAGTAATTCCAGCCCTTTGCCCTTCTTGACATATGGCCTCACTATACACATTAAATAAGAGCGGAGAAAGAACACAACCCTGACGTACGCCTCGGCAATTTTAATTTGTTCAGTTAGTTCGTTTTCAACTTTCACTTTGGCTGTTTGATTCCAGTACAAATTGGTTATTATCTTAATATCTCGACTGTCAATATCTTTATTTTTAAGAATTTGACACAACTTGTCGTGTTGGACCTTATCAAATGCTTTTTCAAAATCAATAAAGCACACAGAAAGGTCCTGATTAACACCTAGACACCTTTGCATCAACACACTTATACCAAACAGAGCTTCCCTTGTTCCTAACCCACTCCTAAATCCTAGTTGTATGTGGAACTTATGTCTTCCTCAAGTTTATTAAAAATCCCTTTATGGATGATTTTAAGAAACACCTTCAAGGTGTGACTCAATAACATCCACTTGTACCCAAAATAGATAATCCACCTAATGTTCCTCGAGCACGCCAAATTGAAGAATTTTGGGCCTTATTAAGCATGAATGTTTATAATAACGGATGGAGGCAGAAAATGAAGAACAATTGAGAAGAAGAATTTTCTAAAAGATTAGGGAAATCGATGAAATGAGAAATAGTGTAGTGTTGGGTCCCACTTTTTGACATCTATTTTTTTTTAAACTAGGAGTCTACTGGACTTCATCATCTCTTGATAAGAGCGTTAATTAGCAGTGATTATAAGGTAGATTTATTATTGAAAATGTGTTGTCAGCTCTGACTAGGACTTAAACCCGAGGCCTTTTGATTACTAGTTAGTGTGCTCTCACTGATCTATCAGTTCCTTATTCAAATTCCTGGTCAAAGTGGCATATGTACATCAAAGATGTGAAATGTAGCGCTGCTAAACGCCATCTGGCCCTGATAATGCAGTGATAGCATGTTTAACTAGTTATCAAAAGGTCCCGGGTTCAAATCCTCGCCAGAGCCAGCAATACTTTTTCATCAATAAATTTACCTGCATATATATAATCATTACATACCAAATAGGTAAAAATAACTTCAACTATACAGGATGTTTCACGAAAGATAATGACCCTGAAATTAAAAATGCAACCCAAAGTACATTTGCAGAGGTAACATTGATAATTGTTCATCGTCTTAAAAAATATAAAACGTATAGAGCTGTATAAATTCGTAAATTTTGACATAAACTTCAATCATTTGCTTTAAGTAAATTCGGTATTGTAAAACAAATTTTATTCTTGAAAAATGTTTATTCAGTAACATTAATGTAATAAATGCTCAAAATGTCGCCCTCCGCTGTTTTCACAAGCTTGAATTCGTGTCCAAAACGATCTTATAACATGCATTAACATTTCTGGAGTGATGGATCTACATACGCCACGTATTTTATTTTCTAAATGTTCTACACTTTCAATTGGTGTTTGGTATACTTGCTCTTTTACCATTCCCCACAGGAAAAAATCCAAAGGAATAAGGTCCGGGCTTCTCGGTGGTCAAGGATTAATTGACCTCTTCCTATCCATCGGCTAGGCAAAACCAAATCAAGATGATTTCGCACTATTCTATGATAATGCGCAGGTGCCCCATATTGTTGGAACCATAGATCTTGTCTTATTTGTAAATTTACATTTTGGAGGAGTACCGGTAAAATGTTTCTTAAAAAATTTAGATAAGTATTGCCGTTTAAATAATCGCGAAAAGAGTAAGGCCCAACAATTTGAGTCCCCAATATTCCGCACCAGACATTCGTCGAATAGATAGTTTGAAAATGTCTTTCTCGAATCCAACGTGGATTTTCTTGTGCATAATGCATGTTATGTTTGTTAACTCCACCATTATTAGAAAATCTTGCTTCATCTGAGAAGCAAATGTTGTCATAAAATCTCACATTCAAAAAAGTTACAAAAAGCTAGTCTTTTAGGATAATCTGTCTCCTTTAAGGCCTGAACCAATTGCAAGTGATACGGATGAATTTGATTGCCTTTAATTATTCGGTGTACTGAAGACAGACTAATACCGGTTGCTCTTGAGGTTACCCTTTGACTAATATGAGAATTTCCAATACCAGTATTGTTCTTTTGATATTATTTTTTATGTTAATATGGTGAATGTGAATGTAAAAAACGAAATAACATACATTGTAAGATTAAAAATGCCCGTCCATCAATGGAGCTCTCTTTTCGGTACGTGTACCGTTAAGCATTCGTGTTTTGATAGATAATAGATCTATAGCTGTTATGTTCATACTTACTCATCATTTCAGCTTATAATATTCAGTGTTTGTATGACAGAATAAATCATTAAGACACACTATCAGTAATTGATAGACGCTAATTGTCATGTATATGTAATTAAAAACAAATTTCGTGCTGCAGTGAGTATGCAAGGTGATTTCATCTGTAATTTTAGTTTGATAAAACGACGAGATTGATATTAACGCCCCACCTTCTCAGATCAAAGCGTTTTCTAGGAAATTTATTCATTAATTAGCCTTTAGCAGGATGATGAATTACTAATAAGCTGTTACCGCTCCTTTCGCGGAGGTAATTAAGAAATTAATTAAAGCGACATATTTACTGCAGTGCTCTGTGGAATTGATTACACAGATTCGAGACGAATTCTGAGCATTGGATAACTATGTATATGGCATAATCAAATGTTGTGTACCAGTGATTGCATTATTAATTGAGAACAGTGCTGAACATTGCCTAGTTTGACAGGCTAGTTAGGTTTCTAAGAGATATTGAATAAGTATTTTTCTA
Source organism: Rhyzopertha dominica (assembly GCA_025024175.1). NCBI lineage: Eukaryota > Metazoa > Arthropoda > Insecta > Coleoptera > Bostrichidae > Rhyzopertha > Rhyzopertha dominica. The sequence continues at coordinate 60,039,508 of QCXZ01000064.1, forward strand.
TAAATAATGCATTCTATTGTCAGTGTCAGCAAAGGAACATATTGTATTGGAAACCCGTGACAAGTTTCGCTTCACACAAGCTCCGAGTGATCATTAGTACACTCCAAGGGCTTTCGGGACATCTGGTCCAAGAAATTAGGTTTCAAGGATGTTGTATCGATCGGATAATAACCTTCCTTTCGCCCAAGGAACAAATAAATACAGAAACCAACCAACCCTTTCGAGTTAGCCTTTTCTGCAGCAACGTAAATCAAACACGCCGCAGAATATGTTATTGCGAATTCCCGCTGTTACGTTGTTTTTCCGTAATTGAGTGATATTGTCCTGGACCCACGTACAGTCTGGCTAAGTTTTATCAGCAAAACTCCGGACGAAAGTTTAATAATCTATACGTGTTTCTAGCGAACTTCGGGTCGTATAAGGATAATAATAATAATAATAAAAGGATACAAATGTGATTACACCTGATTTATTCCTGCGCTGGATGCTTCAGGTGCTCGTTCTCTTTGCATTTGTCGTTGGCTTCCCAATCAATCTAAACATCTCTCGGAAAGATTCGATAAAATTTGAATTGGAGAACTCTAACTTGCTTTCAGATAAAACATGGCGCCGAAGTAGGTGCATTTATTCAGTCAGGGAAGTTTAGAAAGCCATTTCAATAAAACCCTGCAGCGGCGTTAAGGACGTAGGTGTACTAAGAGAACTTTTAAGTTTTGCTACTCGGTATCCGATCGGAACTTTTGAATTATTTTGTGTTCTTCTTAAAGTCAAGTCAAGTAAAGGTGACAAGCTTGAATCAATTTTTTTTTAGCGAGAGTTGTTTTTTGAACAAACAATATCTCTTGTAAATAGCCTAAGCTACACTACTAACTTTATCAAATTTACATGACAGGTTTCAGTAAGTTCGAATACATAAAGCTTGCTATACTATTTCTCTAAGAACAACCTGGTAGTAAAGATTTAACACTGTATCTTGCAAAATTGACTTTAGTTTCATAATAACTGATTATGTGGATTTGTCCTTTAATTTCAAAAGTTCTATCTACTAAGAGAAAATATCTGTGCCTATACGTTGCCATGGTTCTTCGGGAATTGGAGATGCGTGTATTTTTTTTTACACATTTTGCATGACTTAAAGTGTTTCTCTATATCTTTAGGTATGTTAGGTCATTATAATATCTGACTTGCATGGGATTTGTATTTCTATATGTTGATATGACCTTACCTGACCTGACCTGACCTACCTTCATGTATTAGTTAGTTTAAGCATCTCTGAGCGTAGAGAAGAAGGCACAATTATTTTATGCCCTAAAAATAAAAGTTTATCACACAAAATAATATTTTCTTTTTGTTTATGGTAAATTATGACAACTTTGGCAGTTAATTGTTATTTAGTGGCAATTGAATTGAAAGCACTTTTAGTTGTTTTCCTAAACACTTCTTTTATAGATTAGGCAAGTGATTAACATTATGTATAGAATGTTCCAATTCAAKATCCTTGTTGGGAAATATATCATTAGGGAATGCACTTGATAAAGTATATGAGATGAACATATATTTTCCTGATTTGTAAATTAAGTTTAAATTATGCTGCAATAAGGTAAACGAAGGTGTATACGTTGCAATCTCGGTGTAGTAGAAATTAAATCTTTTTTAAAAATTGACATTAAGCTGAGTGATGAGTAGTAGTTTTAATAGCTTTTAACCCATACATAACATGATTGAATTTCTAAACAGCAAAAAGAATTCCCAAGGATTCTTTCTCTATTTTGGAATATCTCTGTGGTTGTAATGCTTCTTGATGCAAAGGCCACTGGATGTCCATTTGGTAATAAACATCAGGCACCTTATACGTCATTTGATGCATCAATCCCTGTCTCAACAGGTAAACGAGGATTAAAAATGACAGTACCGGTGCATTAGTGCGCAAATATTTTAATGGTGTATCTGAATTAGTATTCGTGTCTGTCCACTTCCATTCTGAATTTTGTTTAGTTAAATTTCTCAAAGGAGCAGTTATAGATGACATGTTAGGAACAAATTTGCCCAAAAGTTTTGTTAAACATAAGAATCTAAGCAATTCAGTGTTATTTTGAGGAGTTAGCGCATCGTTTATTGCTTTTATGTAATTCTCACAAGGTGTAATAGCAGTTTTTGACTTGAATTGTACTTTGTTTTTATTAAACTTCAAATTATATATTTTTTTTATTTTCTCAAAGATAACTTTGAGATTTTGATCATGTTCTATTTCAGTTTTACATTTAAAAGACTTCATGTAACGGCCAAAAGGAGTACTGAAGGTACATAGGTCAGCACTTTTATCATCAAGTTCTATTTGCCAGTAACCATCTTTAATGTCCACAACTGTGTAATATACTTTGTTACTTAAGTTACAAGCAATTTCTTCGCAGGTAGCTATCTCAAAATATCCACGTTTAGTGTACTTATTTAACGTTTTTGGATCAGGGAACACTCTTAAATAATTCTTTTTTTTTCAACTATCACCAATGACGTTCTTACTTTTTAAGCTAGTCAACTTTGGTTTTAAACGATCATGTGCTATTCTGCGACAGAGAAACTTACCTAAGCTTTTAAAAACTTCAGGATAATTTTTAGAAGATCATTAAAAGGCTTAAATTCAGGGTTTTCTAAGTGATACTTTTGAGTAGACGAATGATGGCAATTGATTTTTAACATTAACTTTTGTGAAATTATATGTTTAACAATTTTTCCTTTTAACTTTACACCTACTGGCTTTAGCTTAAAATCAGTATTGCTATATTGATACTAGAACAGAATTGGTCTTTTTTTTCTCAACATCCTTAACTATCAACCTAACCATTGCCAATGGTAGTACGCTGACTTTGGTTTCACTATTCAACTTGAATTGGAATTCATTGACATTCACCACTTTCCTCTTTGGATAGTATATCTATACTGAAATCAGTGCCTCTTAAAATTACTGTTCTCACACTAAACTCAAATCTACCTTAATTTGTTTACTCCAAAACTTCATGGGAATTTTCTTGCGCTCAAATATAGAAATTGTAGCGATTAAAATAGTGGCGCTGTTTAAAAATTTTGGGGAATTCAATAAAGCTCAACAAATATCTACATGACGACCGGTACGTTCGGATTAGAAAATATACGACACTACACCATGCGACGCCGACGCACACCAGCGGAAATAAAATCGTTCCAGACGGCTGTAGGCAAACAGATGCGAAATGGTGACAGGAAATTGAATCTAAATAGAGATTTTTCTGGGACATTTCGAATCTGTTATTCGACTTAATGCGTTATTTTGTGGCTTAGAGGATTAAATTGGGGGCGAACCGGATCGTAAAAGTCTGCGAGGGTAGAGGTGGAGTTGGTTCTATAGCTCGGGAAAGCGGTTTAGCCATCTGCAGCGAATTATAGATTTTCTTTTTGGAATCTACTGTTACTCTTGACTAATATTAATTTGCCATTTTCTATTAGTTTTACATGTGACCTGTTCCGTTTTCACTCGTTTAAACAAATCTTTTTGTATTTGTTCTTACACATTAAGAAAATTTCACTCTAAAAATCTTTAAAATAATTGGTCATATGATCGGTACTTTATCACACTAGATGAAATGGCCTTTTCAATTTTCGACAGCCAAGGGGCTATTTGTATTCTAGTTTCAATAGCGACCTGTATGCTAACGTAATGTATGGGGTTTTGCGAGTAGTTATTGCATAGCTCATCACATATTGTACTAATGCATGCCCATTATAATTATACAACAGTCCAGTGCATGTTTAGATGGTTATATCGTTAGTGAAACATTTGGTTTTGAAGCCCGAGGTTAATTATAAATATAGTTGATTCAACGGGATATGCAAAATTAATAGCAAATTTACGCATGACTAACACAACACTATTTGGAATGATTCAATCAAATCTGTAAAACATTCTGAATATTGAAGAGATGCAATATGTGTAATATAATCCCAGGCAAGATTATTTGGCAATTTACCTAAGTTGGCTTTGAATGATTACTTAATTGTCAAATCACAAAGGTTTTTCTGAGTTAGTTATTATATATATGCAGACGTTATTTACAACTATGGATTAAGTAATGGTAATACGTGCAGCACGAGAATATGGACGTAGATTTCCAAATCGACACCAACTTGCTAGGTCAGTTTATACGCCGACTTAGGGAAACGGCACCCAGACATGTTCGTCCCCATGAAAGAAATGTAAACACTGAAGAAAATGTTGTAGATGTTTTTGGAGAATCCTTCACTTAGTACGCGTCGGCTATCAATTACAATTGTCACAAAATTTTGTGTGGCGAACTTTAAAAAAGCACTACATCCTGAGGATAACCAGCAGCGATTAGAATTTTGCTAATGGATTCTTCAGCAAAATGCACGTAACCATAATTTTATTTCAGCTAGAGTTTTGAAAGCATTTCTAAATGAACGATGTCGTGTTAACCCGATTTTAATAGGAAGAATAGCCTTCTAAAGAAAAAAACTCGTTCGATCCATATCTCTACTTTGAGTAATAGCAAAGCAAATTGAATTTTATGCGATGCTACAGCGTTTTCCATACCGATCCCATTAAAATTACTAAGACCTCCGAGGATCAGTTGCCCGTTTAATGTATAAAAACTCGACCCCCCGCTTGTTTGAATACCCATTTTTGCAAGCCATACAAAGAAAACAACGAAAGGGGGAACCGAGTATTGCAGAAACGGAAAAAGCTTTCCCAGCCAGCAAGCCGGTTTTCCTACCAGCATTCCACATTATTCTGTAATTTGATAAATGGACTTTCTCTGTATAAAAAAATATGACGTTATTACCTTAATCATGGCCGCAATATTTCAGCAGTGTATAACAGACAATGGAATACAGTCATTCTGCGCGGAATTATGCTACGGGCTCCTTACGTTTTTATTTACCTGGGTCTCTTAGCAGAAAGCTGACCTGGAATAAGCTTTTACTTACTCATGATACGTGGATCAATAGTGCGTCTTATAGTAAAAAATAAATAAATCATGGTGTAATATTTGTAAAGCGTTTGACTTTTCTATTTGTAAAAGGTGGAAATTGTTTCTTTTTTGTGATCAAAAATTACGATATACAGGGTTAGTACAAATTTGGTATAGTCATATCCATTTTGGTATTTTTACCATGACATAAAAATAATCGGTTATTTAAGTACATCATTTTTTTCAAGGAAAATATAACATGCAACAACTAAAGATCTTATCGCAAACGAATACGCTAAATTCAAGAAAAAATGGAGTAAAGCGGACTTTAGCAATTGTTCTTTAGGCCCTATATGCATTAAATGACAAATATTACAAGGTTTGACATTGCATCGTGAAATTAGCCTAATACATTGTCAACTTGCTGCACAATGGAGAGGTTTGATAGTCATTCTCGCGCAGCTGCCTGAATAGATGCTTCAAAGACGCAGATAAATCAGCAAATGCGAACGAGACGTGGGTGCGTCGCAAGAGCTCTGAATAATACACGCATTTAGAGTGATTTATAAATATGTATATCGCGAGAAAAAAACTATTTCTCTTTGAGTGTTGAATACAAAAGCGGCATCTCCACCTGATGCCAGAGACCTTGAATGGTGAATGATAAAAAAGTTGCTCATTTTAGTATCCTGGGAAATCTCTACTGCTGTTTACTTGCAGTTAAAAAATTAGACCACTAACATAAAAACCGCTGCAAATTGAATCAATACTTCCACATACAATTGTCAAAATGACATTTACGTTTTTATTTCTTATACTGTACTATTAGTAATCAGATTTTGAGCATTTTGTCTCTCAACACATTTTTTCTAAGACAAACAGTCCTCGTGATATTAGTAAAAATATATAAATTTTAAAATCGTTTTTTTTTCAAATAACTTGAAAATTATTAACTTGAAAAAAATACAAGAGTGCTTTCCGATCAGAAATTTGATTTTCTATATAATACCAAAATTTTAAAAAATCGTACGAACAGGTACCAAAATAGGTTTTTTGGAAATATTTCGAAAATGTCAAAATTTTGAATAAATTTTCTAAGACACTTTTTGTGAGAAATCTTATTTCCTATCTAATGGCATTTTCATTTTTTGAATATATTAAATATATTTGGAGATATTTAGCAAAAACTGTTTTCTTTAAGTGTCGCTTTCTTGCTAATATCTTCTAAACAGTTTACTGCACCGAAAATTTATAAGAACGAATAATACTCGCAGTTATACTACTAATGACATACTAAAATGAAAAAAATATAAAAAAATAAAAATTTGCAAAAAGAGTAGTTACCSCCCAATTTCGCCYCCTTCCCGATAGCCTACTTACCCCACAAACAATAGGTCGCTTTGGGTAGTTGAGATTTATACGTTTGCCAAATTTCAAGTTCATATATTTAGTCTTTCGAAAGTTATCGTGTATACAAACAAAGCCACAGACACACACAAAGACAAGAAAATTTTTTTTTGAACAAATTTTGTTTTTTTTTGCGTTTTCGACCATTTTAAAGCGAATGAGCAAATAAAAAATTTTGAACATTTTTTTCGCGATACAATACTTCCCATCCGTTGGATGTGGAAGTAATACACTTAATCTGAAACTATTAATAATTAAAATGGTTTAATTCTTACGCAGCCCAGCCGTATGCATTCGGGTGATGTGCAACGCTAACACAGTGATTAAATACAGATTGGAAACTCTGCTAGGTTGTCGGTCGGTTCCCTTGATTTCGGAATTGCTCAGAGTGAAATATTTCTCGTCGTCCATCACAATGACTCTGTTGCCCGCAAAATGGTATCGTCGCAAATTATGACAAAATCTTGGTATTCTAGCCAGTTGGTTTGCCGTATATTTTGGATGCTTTTGTCTTTTATGGTATCTCTGATACATGATATCTTCATCCCCATTTTCTGACAGTTGTTCCAACAGATGCGATTGTGCGATAAATCGTTCTACTGGATATATTTTGATGTTGGAACATCCGAACAATTTCCACTTTGGGCATTTGTCCAAATAAATTATAGATACATTTGCGGAGCTCCAATTTGTATGACATATCGATGCTGTCAACATGCAAACTGACACTGTTAACAGATCATTAAGAAGCATCTCACGTTTCGTGTGTAAGCATCAAGAAATTTGTGCCAAAACTTATGGGACATACGTTAGTATACGTAGAGTACTTCTTAGTAATATAAACTAGTTTGATAAAGAATCATTATTTCTGCTCTTCATCTGCCATTTTAACTCGATCAAAGTTATTGATTTTTGGATTCGGCTTTGGAGCCACTAAATTCCTTAAGATTTGGTGGAGCTCTGACGTGGTTTTGCATTGGTGTGAGAAAGGAACATGTTTGAATCATGTACCAGGGGTTTTTATATCAATCAGTAAACATAATCGTAAAGAGATAAACCTGAAAATGTCATGTCATTTTCAACTAATTGTGAAATAACAGACACCAAACTTTTTACGAAATGTAATCCAAAATTAACCCAACAAGTCCCACGTAATTTAATGGGTCAGAGCTGGATTTACATTTTAAAGGATTATATTTATAATTCCTAATCGATTGAAGCGTTTAGAAGGGTACGATTTCACTGCACTTTTAAATCCTGAAAATTAGCCGTATTTAGTGTACGCTGACTTACTGTATACTCCCAAAAATACCGAGCTTACAGTTTTGCATGCCTGTTAAGCGCTTAAATCATACTAATAAACGTATATCTCAATTCCGCGTCGACTAACCAGGAATTATTGTGCAGTTTGCCCTAAAGTTGAGCGCGCCGGATGAGCTTCACAATATTTTCGCAAAATGCACAAAACACAATCAGCTAATTGCCTGGTTGTACGTGACCTGGTAGCGAAATCTCTGCAGTTCGGTAAACACAAACGTAATGTGCTCGAAATTCGTTAGTTTTATGCGGGCATGTCAATAGATGAGGCACTTAGGGCATGCTTTTGCGTTTCATCTTTATGAATGCAATTTTGTTGGAGTATATGTCAGAATGAAATAAAGAGATTTTGGGACATGGGGTATTATCTATAATAATAAGGTCAAAATAACAAAAATGCATGTTGTGTAAGGGTGTCCCGTTTTCCATGTTTTTATAGGGTATCTCGGTTATCATTAGAGCTAGAGATAAATCAGCAGGCCAAAACAGACTTTTTTATTTTTTTTAATATGGTTTCATAATAATATGGTAATCAGCTTTTCTGATATTGCAAACGGTTTTTGAGGTATAAATTTAGATTATCAATTTGTATCAAAATTGCAAAACCTAAAAACTACGCCCCAGTAGCCAAAGCCCGACGTAGTACTTTTTTATATATGAGTCCAACAGACGAAGTACAATTCACCAACGTGACCCCTTTACCTAGGAGCCAACTCTGGACCCTTTCTACTTCCCATACATTTAATTTTAAATTGTAAATGCAGTAAAACTTATAGGCAAGTGTATTTCACAATTTTCGTGCAGAACTCATATTTGACCCATGCAAATGACCTTCTCTAATTCCAAGCTTAATCGACGCCATGTACCAAACTTTCTAAATTCGCATTACATTATAACAATTAATACAGACAAACAAAAAACTAAAAATCCATCCGAACTCACGTTTATGAAAGTCAGTTTATTTAATATAAATTTTAGGAATGCAGTAAAAGCATTATCAGCACAAATTAAAACCCGGTGTGTTGTTAAAATCCAATTAAATATATTTCGGTTCATCTAAATGAAGCTTAATTTGGTTAAAATATTAAGTAGTCGGTTTATTTTTGAGAGCAATGCACTGGCGATCTAAGAAGGTTGGCTTGACGCAAAATGCTGAGCCATACCTCATTCTGAGTTCTGATAATGTTAGTTATCCATTTAATCTCTTTTCCTCGGGAGTAAAAATTATACCTATACATATACATATTCACTCCAAACTTAAATTTCTAAACCTTCTAGTGTGAAAAGTTGAAACTTGAAACTGTACTAAAAGCGCATCATTTAATGCATTAGTCTTTAAAATGTGTGAATTCTGAATCAGAAATCGTGGTTCTATTAGTAGAAGCTTTTAAGGTGAAACTTATGTTTCTTTAGTACTTCGTATGTTATCATTATACATTATGTGGATCACGGATCTATATTCTCCCAAATAAAATGTATCAACTCATCTTTTGTTAAACGTGAGAGCGATGCAATTGGGTATTATCACTTTTTTGAAAATTACGTAAAATAGATCTTGAAGTGCATATATATCGTACGCCATGTTAAAAAAAACATAAAATATTTGTAGGTAGAGAACTTCAGGTCTGAAATTCGAATCTTAGGAGTCACCGCCAAAACGTTTCTATCCAAGGTTATTCAACTCGTGACGTCAAGTGTCATGTAAACATTACCTAGGAGCGTGCTGTTTAATGGTGTAGTATCATTTTTGTATTGGAAAAGCTTTTGCGTGTGTTTATTGAAAGGACGGTGTAAGAGGTCGCATCAAAAAGTGAATTGTGTAGCTTTACAAGCATCAATTATGTATGAAAAACAAAACGAGTGTTGTTTTGTACATGGTTATAAAAGTACTTCAGTCAGTACAGCTAACAAAATTTTTGTAACCGTTCCTCGAGATTATCAACGTATGAAAAAGTTGTTTAAGGCCCCTAGACGTAATATGCCAAAATCGCAAAGTTTGTTTTTCTGCTGTGAAGATCATCTTAATTCTTACTGTAAGTTTTATTATTATTTTTGGGGTTATAAGTGTTTACCATTCAGTTTCCATTTTGTTATAGCTTGAAGAGGACATGAACAATTATATGCGTTTTATAAATTGATAGAGGGAAATGTTATAACAAAGAACGACGTTGTTCCCCATATATTCGACTTAGCCAGACCGGAAACGAGCCGCAAGAGCCCAGAAAATAAATGGCAATTTATATTTATTCTGACCTCTAAAATAAATGTCAAGTTCAGGGTACGTTTTTGATTCTTACATTTTTATGTTTACAAATAGTATGTTTCCAACAACCCACTGTGATCAAATTATCAATGCTACGTTAGTTTGATAAAAAGTTCACTTATGCTGTTGCTTTTGCTTTTACGTTCCTCATCTCCGCCGCGTTGAACCGCTCGTCGTTGTACACAAATTCCATAACAATGAACTTGCCTTCAGAAGTCATAATTCATGAGTATTTTCCTTTTTCATGACGTATTTTAATTCGCTTGTCACAAAATGAACGCAAACAACAAACTGATAAATTGACGGGCTGAGGCTGACGCGTGACGCGCTGACCCCAGATGTAAACAAGCGGCCATTTACAAGACACCTGACGTCACGGCCAGTATGTTCGCGTTTTGGCGGTCCCTTTAAATATTCACATTYTTAATATTAAAAATACACCTTACGATCCATTTTTTCGAATTTATAAGCTGTCACAGCTGTTTTGTGGATTAGATGCTACTTATTAATATGCAATTTAATAAAATATAAATACATGGCAAATACCCAATTGAATACGCTAGATATCACCTAACTGAGATAATCAATAGCTGAATTAGTAATAAAGGGGCTTTGTATGATTAGTGTACATAGAGAACATCTAAACAATTTGGGTCTCTATTTCACTGAACATGTTCTAAGTCACCATGCAGAAAATCCATGAAGATTATTCATGGAATAAATACTTCATTAATTACTTAACTACCTATATTTGATAAACGAATCTTTCTATTAAGTTGAATTTATACACTACAGCTTAAGCTTAAGTGGGCAATGTTTTAAAATTTTTATACACAACATAATTTGTTATTTATTTTTCTCGTTTATTGTTTACGTTATGTAGTTCAATAAACCATATTATTATAATCTAAACAATACCAAACTTTTTGAAGCATTTGAAAATTTTATCCGATCTCCAGAAAGCGTGAAGTAATGTTACCTAATTGCTTGCATATTTGTTAGTGGATTAAGGGTTGAAACCGCAATCTGTCGCTTCAAAGCCTCTAAAAGAGACACCCCGCAGCAAATCCCAAACGCAATAAGTGACTAAGTGCATTTATATTCGCGCGACACCTCTCCTGCGATAATACATTTCGGAAGCGCCCTTCGAAAAAGGAAGAGTGCTATAAATGCGAACGGGGATCCGGAGCTAATAATCTATGAATGATTTCCTCCACCGGCGCTTTATGCATAACAAATTGAGTAAATGTAATACGCAGCTTGTAAATGGTGAATGCCGTCAAATTGGAATCGTGAATTTTTCATAAGAGCACTAAAATTCGTCAGACGGCCAATTAGAGCGAAGATATTCAATTAGGCTCGTCGTTGCTGGCTAGACGCCTAAAATAAGCACACGCACTTACTGTGGGATCACCAGCATCGCCCGATGATGCGGAAAATTGCGCCCAACTTGGCAGACAGTTTGTTGACATAAAGTTGCGAGTTCGCGTGTAGTTTATAAAATTAAGGGGCCCACGGCGGTTTGCGGCGTACTTATAATTAATTATGTTGAAGCTGGTTAGCTTGGATTTCGGGCCGATCTGGGATTACTTAAAAACTTCCAGAGCGTTTGCGATTATGGTTAAGGCACTAAAAGAACCGTAACTTTACTCGTACGCTGGAAGGCTAGTAAGATGATTTTGTGTATCGTAATGACCTTACACTTACACAAGCTTCCAAAGTAATACCCATACATAAAAAAGGGAGCATTGAAAATATTAATATAGTAATGCAACTCTCTTACAGTTATTACAACCCTGCAATAAAATTTATCTTCCATCTCGAACAGCAGGCGGCCCCTCTCACAAGTTACCGCAAATAAACGGATTACCACAAATCTAGGTCCGATTTTCGGAAGATGGTTAAGCAGGGTCGAATTATTTAAAGTTCTCTACCGGTCAAACCAAAATTAGCATTCGGTCGTAGTATTTCTGTGCGCGAGACAAGAGAAGCGAAAAATGTTCCGTCCTTGGGAAAAAGCTGCTCCAAGTACCGCTCAGAATGAAGTTGCTGACGCTGACATGGAAGTGCAAATTGAAGAAAACAAGAGGAATCGTCTTTACCTTACCCAAGATGCCAAAAAAGAATCATAAAAAAATGTATACAATTTTTTGATAAAAAAAGAGTGCAGTGCTCCGTTAAAAAAGACAAGTGAAATGGTTGGTGTCCCCTACACGACTGTGGGAGATATTATTGAAAATAAAGGCAATTCAAGAAAATCACGCGATTCGGAGAAATTTCTAAATATATCAAAAGAGCTTGGGATAGAAATTAAAAAAAATGATTTACCAAATGTATAAGGAAAATAAAGTTCCAACTACGGCAAGCCTCAAATTGGAATTATGACATAAGTTATTACGAAGAGTGGTTCGGAAAATACTTGAAGAGCATCGGTTTTAATTATAGTACATTAAATCAACGTTTGTCCATAATGAAATCAACCCGACTAATAAGATTGAGATGGGATTATACAAACAAAATCAGAAGGTACCGCCAAGAAAATCGTGATATCTTATATTTGGATGAAATGTGGTACGACACCCACGATGTGATAAAAAAGGTCTGACAGATGGGACAAATAACTGCGTTCTGCAAGCACCACCTTTGAGAGGAAAAAGAGTTATAATTCTTCATGCGGGAGGAAGTGATGGATGGGTGGAAAATGGCTTATTACTGTCAGCGATACAAATCCAAAATTGTTCTGCTGACTACCATTGCGACATGGACTCTGCACTTTTTGAGACTTAGTTTCAGCAGCAGTTACTGCCAGGGCTACCACCAGGATCTGTTATAGTCATGGATAACGCGAGTTATCATTCAAAATTAATAAAGAAGGCGCCCACATCAGCTACAAAAGAATAGAGATAATTGATTACATGAAAAAGAATAAAATTACAATTCCAGATGGAAAAGTTACCAAAAAAGATCTGTTGACAATAATAAAAAAATTCAACATACCTAAACAATATCGAGTTGATGAACTAGCGAAAGGACATGGACATATAGTTATGCGTTTGCCACCGTATTATTGCATCTTAAGCCAATTGAACTAGTGTGGAGTACGCTTAAATAGGAATACGCTTTTAAGTTCGGGAGTTGTAGATTTAGTGCGTAGAAAGGTAAGTAGTATAACGAAAGAACTGTGGAAAAGCTATATTAAGCATGTTATTGAAATTGAAAATAGCTATGTATCCCCTAATTTTCAAAATTTCATAATACATGTTAATGATGATGATAGCAATGATTCAGAATTTGACAGTAGCGATGATGATAATAATTATTATATTTAAGTTATGTCGGTGTAAAATTGTCAGACTTTCTTATAAAAATATAATAGATGTATGGAATTATTTTTTTTGTATTTAGAGCTTAAGGTAAAAAAATATACATTCTTATTAGTGTCTTTTAATTTACATATTTAGTTATGTTAACCGTTTACCGCATGTTTCCAATAGTTAAAAGATTGTAAAAATATTAAAATGTATTGTTTATAATTTTCGGCTAGCACAGCATTCAACATATTCGCAGAATATAAATATTACAGGAATGTTAAAAATCAAGATAAAAATATTTAGGAATGCGGGATTTTTCTTTGCACATTAAAAAATACTCAGATGTGCATGTCGTCTAGTTAGATTACAAATTTCATTATAACTAGATAAGCTTTGCTTGTGCAAAATAATGTTGCTACTCATCTAAAACTACGTACAATTGATTTTGAGACGTAAATAAAAACGATCGATGTAAAATCTCTTATTAACCGAATGATTAAAAACTACTTAGAATAATAGAATAGAAATTCGCAAAATCACAAAGAGAGGGTTTGATTTATGAGGGGTCGCGTGCCGTTCCAACTGTGCCTGTAAATGAAAGGTAAATAGTATTGCAGGGTTGTAAAACGGTAAGAGAGTTGCATTACTATAACTACCGGCCCATTTCTTTAGTTCCTACTATAAGCAAAATATGTGAACACCTTTTAAAAAAACCAAATTGATTAATTCTTTGAACACAATGAATACTAGCACCAACCAACCACTCTTAGTGAAAGAATCTTGTCCGGAYTCTAGCAGAGAAGCCATACACTAGTTTCCTGTCTAAATTTTTCAAAAGCATTTGACTGTGTAACACATACTATATTTCCAAAAAACTGAAATTATACGGCTTTAGACACGATAGTGTGGCCTTAATGTCTTCATACTTGAAGTATAGATATCAATTTGTCGTCGCCAATCAGACAAAGTCCTCGAGCTTAAGAATCAAACTGGGAGTGCCTCAAGGCTCGGTCCTGGGACCAACGTTGTTTGTAACCTTCATTAATGATCTACCACTCTCACTAAATGGGACTAATTTTATATTGTTCGCAGATGACACTACAGTGTATGATACTGGTGCATCTTTGCAGAGTTTGCATCTAAGTAGTATAGGGGTCCAGACTCGAATAAATAACTGGTTTATCAAGAATAAATTAACAATTAATAATGATAAAACGCAAGAAATTGTATTTTGGCTGAGTAAATGTGCAGCTACTTATAAGCCAGTGAAGCTGTTAGGCGTATTTCTTGACTCTGGACTCACTTGGGAAGCTCATGCCGACTATATAACAACTAAACTTTCAAAACAGCTGTACTTGTTTAGATAATTGGTATATGCTGTCTCATATCCAACATTGTTAACTGCCTATCACGCCATATTCCATAGTGTAATCTCCTATGCAATTCTCTCATGGAGACACTCTGTCCACGCTGCTAAGGTCTTTAAAGTTCAGAGGAAGTGCGTCAGGATTCTCTCAGGCTGAGCGTATCGAAGTGAGTGTAAAAATGTGTTCCGAAAGTTCAAAGTACCTTGCATTCATATTAAGCGATGTTTTCTTTTCATTCGACAAAATAAACAGGAGTATAATTCTGTTGATCATACTTACTCCACTGCAGTATTTTACCTTCTTACATGACGCCTAAGTTAGTGCCAAATCATCTCAATAGCCAAACTATCAATAGAAATGTTTTATCAGAACATCTGGTCTTTAATACCTGCAAGAGTTGTTTCTTTGTATAACATTTCTCAAAATATGTCATGTTTAAAAAAACCTTTGATTTGTTCTTTATTTGAAGACCTATTTGGAATTCTTTCAATCTGAGCAGAATGATAAGACCCATTGTCTAATACAACTACTCAAACTAATCAGCCGTACTACATTCATGGTAATCTACCTTTGAGACCTTCATATTTTTAGCAGATAGAAATAATGCATCTTCCCGAATGTAGCATAATTATTCTTTTTTCTTTCTTCTTATGGAACCATAGGTTTATTTAAAATCGATGAAAGGCAACAAATAGTTCTGTGTTATATTTGTAATATGTTTGTATCTTTCTGACCACAAAAATTTGGTTCTACACTGATACTTTGATTGTATCTAGTAACTCATATTGCTTTTCTGTCCTTAAGTTGCTTACCATTTACAAACAGTTTATCAAATCGTGTAGGTTTTCCAGTTGTAAATGTGTATTATGCCACCAGAAGAACTAGTAATAGAGAATTTAAACGTACTAGTTTGGCTTTGGGTTTTCCACAACTCATCAGTACCCGTAAATATCTATTTTTTGTTTTGTAAAATTGGACATTAATTTAGAACTTTTTATCACCAAACAAACATTAGCTCGAAACATTTTGTGTTAAATCTACAAAGGAAATTAATAAACGCAAAGACCTGTAAGCTTTAGCCTTCAGGGGTAGTTCAAATAATCTAACTGTACTAACTTTTGTTAAACTTTCACTTTAGGATTCTTCCTTCCCACGCAATTTACACAATCCCACTCTGGACTATAGTTTTAATGAACAAAAGTGTCGAAATAAGATCTGGATTAGCAAAAAGGAAACGTATGGCGTGAGGTTTAAAATCATTTCTGCAGACGACTAAAAACATTTTAACAAAAAACCGTCTGCTACGAATTCGTCGTGAATGCTTTATAAACAGGGGTCAAAGTTCTAGACACTGTGAAATCCGCGCTCTGAATTACTAATATCGTTCATCGACGTCTGTAACCCGGAAAGATAAGGATACTACGACTCTTTTGATGGGTATACCTTCCAAGTACCTATGCTCGAGGATTACAATGTACATTTTTAACTGCATATCGTTCATTTTTTTGGTTGTGTGAATGTTATCCCCATATTTTAGGGCAGTAGGACGGAACCCTTTGCAGACCGACAGACGGAATTAAAAACAAATATCACAAAGACCTCTCCAAACAATTCTCCACGTGTTTTTTTTTGCAGCGCTCTTGGGTCAACAAGATTTGGAAACGGAGATTCTGTTTCGCCACTAACTGTAGCATTGTTGGCATATTTAAAGGATTGTTGTATAACCTCATCATATTGCGAAATATATTGTCACAATTCTAAGCTTGATGCTACGTTTAATTTCATAGGTACATCAATTAGTAGACTACTATATTACAATGTATATATACACTGCTCCACAAAAATATACGTCCACTTGAAAATTTCGTATATTTTCCAAAAAAGTGTAAGATTATACATATTTTTAATTCAGTGAGTTACTTTGAAGCAAAATATTGTATTTCAGACAAAAAGTCGTAAGTACATACAAAATGGCGCTGAAAGACATGTTTATACCGCAATTGGCTTGCACAAAAATATACGTCCAGTTCTAAAAAACTCAATTCAGGCAAATTAATATTAGCGATACGTATCCTAAACATGAGCGCAACGATCGGCCTAGCCATGATCAAGCTCGGCAATAATGTTTTGTTTCCTCCTGTCATTTTATATTAAAATGGCACGAGGAAAGTTACTTTCTGAGGTTGAAAAGACCGAGATACTCATTCATCACGGATACGGACGCTCAAATCGCTGGATAGCAAGGAAACTAAATCGAAGTCATGATGTCATTAATTCGTTTTTGAAGAACCCTGACGAATACGGGACAAAGAAGTCGCCTGGGCGGCCACAGAAACTTAGCGGCCGAGAAAAACGACGTGTTGTGACTGCTGCTTCAAACTCGATGCTTTCTTGTGCAGAAATAAGAAATCTGCTAGAACTCAATGTGTCACGCGAAACGGTAAGACGTATTATTCATAACAGTGGTGTAATTAAAAGATCGAAAATGCTTACCGCTCCTGCACTGACAGACATTCACAAAATGCGGCGGTTGGAGTTCGCGCGGCAAAATCTTCGGACAGATTTCACTCTGGTAATGTCACTTAAGTTTTACTGTCTACCTCGTTATTTTTACACATTTTCAATTTAGTTTATTTGGTCTGATGAGAAAAAATGGAATTTAGACGGGCCTGATGGATGTAACTCCTACTGGAGGGACTTGCGGAAAGAACCGCGAATTTTTTCCCGGCGCAATTTTGGTGGCGGAACCGTGATGGTTTGGGCGGCATTTAGCGCCCACGGAAAATTGCGTTTGGCATTTCCATCGGCCCGGATGAACTCCGAAGAGTATCAGGAACTGCTAGAGGGTTGTTTAGTGCCATTTCTAGAGGCTCACCTGGACGTGCCCTTAAGTTTCCAGCAAGACAACGCGCCGATTCATGTGTCCAGAAGCACATTAAACTGGTTCGCCGCCGCGCAAGTGCCACTTGTGCAATGGCCAGCGCGTTCGCCAGATTTAAATATTATTGAAAACGTTTGGGGAATCCTTGCGCGTCGGGTTTATGCCCATAATCGCCAATACCAAAGTGTACGAGAATTAAAAGAAGCGATACTGTCCACCTGGGACAATCTGGAAGAAGATTTACTAAGGCGCCTAGTTGCGTCTATGGACAACCGTCTATTTCAAGTCATACAGCGCAACGGAGGTGCCACAGACTATTAAAAGTTATTTTTTTGTTATTTTGTTCGGTATTAAATAAATTTAACAGTTTCCTTTGACTTGGCGTATCTTTTTGTGCAAGCCAATTGCGGTATACATATGTCTTTGGGCGCCATTTTGTATGGATTTACGACTTTTTGTCTGAAATATGATATTTTGCTCCAGAGTAACTTACTTCATTAAAAAATGTATAATGTCACGCTTTTTTGGAAAAAATACGAAATTTTCAAGTGGACGTATATTTTTGTGGAGCAGTGTATGTTTATGCTATGCTGTCTGTACCGCAATGAAAAAATGATCAGAATTAAAGTAGTAGTCAAAGAACAGACTTCTAACTTACGTCTTCAGGCAAACAYGCTGCATAACAGCATCTAKGGTAAGCTGTCTCTTGCACCGGGGTGATGCTACTATCATAGCATATTTCATTTCAAACTTGTGCGTATGACAGAAGCTTTGACATGAATGATATGCCTAAAATCGGTTTTTTAGAAAGAAAATCCATTTGTCTATTTAGGAAAAAAACGTAGGTGCTCCACTATGATTTGGAACTAGCAATTCGAATACAAAAACTCTTGATCTCAAAAAAGATTCTTGATGGAACATGATATATTCTGGTAGATTATTAAAAACTCTGCCCATTGGAATAAGGTTATATGGAGGGTGTCATTACCATAAATTTACATTTCTTTTCTTCTCCAGCAAACCGTTTTAGAGCCGCAATAACAATTATTATCCTATTTAGTAATTAAAAATGTGCCACCATTTAGAGCCGCTTTAGATATGAATTTGCATTACACATGTTGGCTTTCTTACATGTATAGGTACTTGTTTATCACGATTTACCCAGAATAAATAAGAAAACGCTCAAACCTCAATAACATGAATGGGCGTATCCAACTTCGACCGTCACTGCAAATATAATCGCTTTTTTATAAAATTGAGGATAGCTGAGTTTCGAAATAATGTCCAGGTAAACTCAATAAACCCTTTTCCCTTTAACTCTTTCGTAATAAAATGGATAGCAGGTAGGTAGAGCATTTACACAGAGAGAACAATTTGTTTGGAAGAACAAAAATATATTTACGGCAAACAAATTATTTGTTTGTATATGGAGAAGTAAATGATTTGTTTGTTTCAAACCCTCAAAATTCTTCAAGCGGCTAAAATAACATTTATTTAACATAATATATACAAAGCTTTAAATTAACTTTTGAAACTATTGAATCAAGAATAATCATTTCCTTTGTAAAACAAAGTATTTGTTTCACTAAACCATGAAGATGTTTGGAATAAACATATAATTAAATTTGACTGAAACAAATATTTGTTTGGAATCAGAGAAGATGTAAGTGATTCTCTGCATACCAAATAAATATTTCTTTGCAGTCCAATTTAGTCCAATGAAACAGCTATTTCCTGGAATCAAACAATTGTTTGATTCAAAGAATTAATATGTTCAATTCATTATATTTGTTATTGCAGCAAACTGCATGTAAATTTTTTTTAATTAGATTGTATAAATATTGCATTCAAACAAGCCCATTAAGCATATAAATAAATTGTTTTTTTATTAACCTACTTCGATATGTCTATATGTATATTATGCAAGTGTATTCCTGTGGCTTCCTGTTTTTTATAGAGCATATAAAAGTTGTTTCTTGTAATTAAAAATGCAATATGTCACTCAATTCATTTCCGCAAAACTGTAATTGGTTTAGTAAAAAACATCCAATTTAAATCAGCCTAACCTAGACAAGTCCATTGACAAGTTAAATTTTCCTACTTATATGTACGAATATAATGCAGACGGAAAGTATGATATTTATTTTAATTTAAAGGACAATCACAAATCTACAGGTTTCTATAGCGTGATAAATGTGTTCCATTTTAGTATTACAAATATACTGAATATATAATGCATTACTTGTAATAGTAGTTTGGTACAAATAGGGCACTTCATTGAGCAGACTTTACTAACATATACCTACTTCAAGATGTAGAGAAACAACGCCGTAATTAACATCCTTATACGAATCATAGATGGTCATTTTGTAACAGAGCTTACGTTGACGATCATGTGCTTGTTTGAATGCCTTATTTTTCACATCATATGTCCAACCATGGCTAAAGAAGCGGAACCCCAAACTTCCACTTTGCTAGTGGCACGCGCAAATTCAAACAATTATTTATACAAAAACAGATTGTTGCATTTAAGCATCATTTATTCTGTTTAAATACATGTTGTTTGCTGTAACAACAGGTGTGTTTGAATAACAAAAAGAAACACTGATTTAATGAAGATATATTTATTAGAAACGAGCATTTAGTTTTGTTGATATAATTCTTCAAAGCATTTAATTTAAATATTTGAAATTTTAACTCATTGGAGTAAATTGTTTGACCGTGAAAGATAATATTTTATTCACTCAAATAATTATTAGGTTACTTGAACTCGCAAGTTCTGTTCGATCTCAAATAAATGGTAATATAGTTACAAACAAACTGATATTCTTCTTACAAATAAATAAATTTGTTGGGCCTAAAGAAATGTAAGTCAAACAAAATGATTTTATAAATCCAAACAATCAGTTTTATCTGTGTAGAAAAAATTTATTTAGTTGACAACCGATCGTGGTTGTTGTGCTTGTGACATTTTGGTGCTAGTTCGAAGTGAATTTCTTTCTTCAACATGTTTCGTCCATGGGAAAGTACAGAAGAAGAAGCTGGCCATTCTTTTGTCAGCAAGGAATATAAAAAATTGTTCTGCTGACTGTCATTAGGACATGGACGTTTCAGTGTTTGAGACTTGGTTTACGAAATAGTTGTCGTCATTTCTACCTCCCACCAGCGCAATAGTAATGGATAACGCAAAATATCGTTCAAATCAATTGAGTAAGAAACCGTGTCAAGCTACTAGATACAGGACATTATCGATTATATGACGAGAAATAATATCGAAGTGCCTAACAAGGCCACCAAAAAAGACTTGCTGAATAAAGTTAAAAATCTTAATATTCCTGATCAATACAGATTCGATGAAATCGCGAAGAATGAAGGACACACCGTGTTGAGAGTACCTCAAGTGCTAGTGTGGTGGACCTTATTAGGAACGAAGTTGACAAGATTAGTGCTAAAAAGTGGTTAAACTGCATTTAAACTGACATTGAAAACTCGTATCTGTCTCCAAGTGTTAACGGTTTGATTATTGATTTAAATTCTGATTCGGAGACTGACAGTGAATTTTTCATAAACATTTGTGATAGTGATTTAAAATAATTATAAAATTATTCTTCATGCGGGAACATTAATGTGCGAGTCCGGTTCTGAAGCGATGCCTGTTCATCGTCTTTGGGAATGATTTATGAGCTCTGTTTTGGTATCTGCCAAAGGGACCTCAAGTGGTAACTAATCCCTCATTAATGGAGTTAAAATCTTTTACTGAGGCCACATAACCTTAGCAAACTAAGAATACAATACTACTAGTTTATACTGTACTGAGGTGTCATCAAAGAAAATTGCGAAAAATGCGTCAAAGAACTTACTAAACCAAATCGATGAAACCAGAAACAAAATCAAAACTATCGCTTAAATTGATAAAAGTACCCTCGTTCAGCTGCAACAATTAACCGAAACACTGAGCAATTAGCTTCCGATGCGCCTAATGGACTAGAGACCTCGCATCCAGCGGGCTTGCAGAGCTCGTCCGTTACAAATGCATTCGATTTAACGTTTCGCGAGAAAATCCCATACAATAATGGGTATTATAAATTAAGAGAAGTCGGCGGGAAGGCAACATGTCACAGGGAGATTTACTTTATCAGCGCTGAACATGAGTCTCCGCCGGGGAACACTTTATTTTATCGTCTTGCTCCGACCGACGAGTGCTAATGGCATTGTTTGGTCAGATCCCGCCCTGGTCAATCGAGTATCACTGGTTCATGGACACGAAGTGCGTTTCCTGAAAATTGGGCGGTTCAGTTGCACGTAAATTAGGAAACTGTTGGTTTAAGGGGAATGTTGATTTTTCGTCATCAGATAAGGTGTCTCGAAAGAGCTTGGGTTGGGGGGGGGGGTCTATTGTATAGAAGGCATCACATTAAAAAAAATTTTAAGACGTCAAAGCATAATGATGTCGATGCCATTGTGGAAGTGTCAATTGAATGATAAGATTAGTGGGGGAGAAAATAATAATAATAAAGACTTTATTCTGCATAAATGAAAAGTGTTTACAAATACAAATATTAATATTGTCAACTGCAGAAATGGTGTTGCTATCAGAGCTGAAGGATAAGAATCATTTAACTCTGTTCTACCTTACAACCAATAAACAAATAGAAAGTAACATTTTTAAGCGCTATGCGTTAAATAAATGTAAAAATTATAGCGCAAATTTGGTGCTATAATGATGAATAATACAGAAATTATTGACAATAGTAGGCTGGTTAGTGTTAAGTACTTTATCGCATAGTTTGTTATAATGAAGAAACCTACGTTCTTACAATAACTTAAGAACGATAAAACCAGTGGGTTATAAGGAGCTATCTTTAATAGAAATTTAATATACCACGACCATTATATAAACGTTTTAGATTACAGACACATCTTCTAATAATTTGGTTTACATGTAGTGTAAATCTCAAATCAGCATCGATAAGCACTCCTAGGGCCCTAGGTTCTATTACTGTAACTACAGATGGCACTTTTACATTGTTAAGCAATATATCAAGCTGAGGAAGACGTCGTTGCTTTACAAGTTTAGGATATGAATAATATGACTTGCGACTTTATTGGATTCAAAAGTAATGTTTCTGTGGTTATTTGGGTTAATACAAGCAGCCCCTTCAAAGGAAATATACATTTGTGTATTGTCACCATAAAAGTGACTTTTACGGTAATTAAGAGAAGAGGAAAATGTTGAAATATACGTAGATCCTAAAGTAGATCCTTATGGGACGCCACGTACACATTTAATTGGAATACACAATTTATTATTATACTTGATGATTTGTTTAGGATCACCCAGATAATTATTTATTAGAAATAAAGCTTTTTTATCAAAACCGATATTGTGCAAAGTAGCTGACATAGGATCATAATTTATTCTATCAAATGCCTTTAAGTAGTCCGATATGTTAAGGTTGTAACTAGTTATCAGTTTCATAGAGTATCTGTGATAGACAAAAGAGCAATTTTACAACTGCGATACGCTCGAAAACCTGAGTGGTGTTCATAATTTACCCCTTCGAATATTTTTGAAATTGACGGTAGGATACTATACTATACTACTATACTATATAGGCCGAAGACCTTTAAATGGGTTAGAACGTTCACTATGGGCAACTGCATCACATATGCAGGTTTCCAGTCATTAAGATAAATACCAATTTCAACGACATAATTGATTTGGTGTATTATAAATATTAAAATACACGGACAACAAAGGTGCAACATAGATGTGCTTAAGCTGTCAGTGCCCACTGCTTTTGACTTAATTCCAGACAAGGCGTTTATGACATCCTTTTCACTAGCCACCGTAAAGCAAAGCAAACCAAGCTGTTGATTAAATTATTATCAGGAATATCTGTGGATTGCGTGGAGAATACAAAAACGATTGATTGCATCTAGATCAAGTAAATGTTCTGGAAGTTTGGTTGTAATTTTGTAATTTAAATAGGCTTATTTTTCCTGTTTTACACTGTAGTTTGTTAAATTGCGAAGCTGTTTGTAGTAATTCCAGTGAGATATATTTTTAGATCGTTTAAACCTTAAAAGCGCTTTATTTCTTAAGTTAATCATTAGCTTTAGATTATCAGTTAGCTATGGGTCGTTTTTCTTAGACTTACATCTTATTTTTTTGCTTAGAGMATGTCAATCAACAAGTTTCAAAAGGAGGGTATTAAAAATATTTAGTTTTAGGTTTAAATCATGACAATATATCATATCCATGAACGGCATGTTATCTAAATTTGCTATATTAATAACTCTCCTAGAATTGTTAAGTTAAACTACTATCAGCACCCAATATCCAAACTCCTCTCAACTCTTATTATTAGAATTGTTGGGTTCTCCGGGTGACAACGAAATATTTTATTAATAATCTTTGTGTCAACCTAAGCTATGACGTCATTGCTTTGACTGAAACATGGCTGCAACCAGATGCATGCAACAGTGTGCTAATTCCGAATGATAGCTTAACTTTGCTAGTAATAACTTAAAATTTACCAGATCAGGGTGATGTTAGTACAAATTTGTTAAACGATAATAAGACTACTACACATATGTACTTTCAACTCTATAATGGAGAGTCTAGATATGATAAAAAATTTATAGATAAATCCACTAGATTTACAGAACCCATCGAATCACTTATTGATGTGGTATGAACGACTAATGCATTTGAATTTAGTTGTATGTGTACCTAAGTAGATTGTATACTCGTAGAGAGACTATTCTGGGTTTAATATTGTAAATCTTAGTCGTGATGCTTCTCTTGTTGTATGGGATAATATCTGCACTGATAATGGTGTAAATTCAGCTGTTACATGATACTATGTTACCTTTAATTAACATGCACCTGTAGCAAGCAACCTTACCGACCTTGTATCACTTTTAACATAAAATACATGATTTCTCTGAACAATAAAGCACATAAAAATTTCTTGTAGAAAAAACTGCAGCGTTAGAAAATGTTATGTAGACTTGCTATCTCAAAATAAAATTTCTCACAAAAAGTCGAAAATTTTAACATTTTCGAAATATTTCCAAAACACCTATTTTGGACCCTGCCTGTACGATTTTTATTATATAGAAGATTTCTGATCAGAAAGCGCTCTTGTAATTTTTTTGTTAAGTTAATAATTTTCGAGTTATWTGGAGAAAAAACCGATTTTAAAAATCTATATATTTTTGCTAATATCACGAGGACCGTTTGTCTTAACATTTAGAAACTAACCAAGTTTTATTAGTCCACCCTCACTCTGTCTCCGCTCCACCAGAGAGAGCTTTCCTCATTCGCCAAAGAACAGCTTCCAAGATATACGCACCGAGGTCGTAACCTATGAAACCGTGATATTGTTAATATCAATTACGCGACTGCCCTTGCTCCGGTGTAACATACATTACGGTGATAAAGACAGAAATTGTTACCGCCGACTTTATTGTTCAGCGGGAGCTTTAGCACGCCATTTAAACGGAGCCATAATTAAATTAGCCGGTTCTCGCGGGACTTGGACGTGTCCTGCATGACTTGGTTCAGCTTTCACGCGTGTTTCCTTGGGTGATTAGAGCAGCGTCTTAGCATCGCAATTGGATTAGTTTTACGAACGTCTAGGATGTGGAGTAATTAGAATGCAACAGTCTTGTTGCAGTCTAGGAGGGCGTGGGTTTTACGACTGATGGTTTTAAGATATATTGTGCTGAGAAGACATCATATAAACACCATCTTCACCGCCCCGAGAAAGATAGCTAACGCCTTTCAGAAATATCGTTCGACGACTGAGGAGCTACAAACACAAGGTGTGTGCAGCATCCCATGCAGCTGTGGGAAGGTTTACATCGGCCAAACCGGAAGGCACATCAGCACGAGAATCAAGGAGCACATGAGGGACACCAGAGAGCGGCAAGGTGATAGGTCGGCTGTAGTAGAACATCGAATGGAGGCTGGCCACATCATCAAATTCGAGGAAGCACAAATGCTGTCGAGGGAAGCGAGATTCTGGCCGAGACTGTACAAGGAAGCCATCGAAAATCAGCAGTTGGAACGCATATGCTGTTGCAGGGCTTTTATCCTTCCACGTCAATAAATCACACTTTACGAAGTTCTCCTTTCCACTGGAGAAACAGAACAAAATTTGGACGACTCATGTCAGGGCTGAACGGTGGATGTGGAGAATAATTAGACAGCACTTGTTTTTTCACTATCGCCAGTTCAGCGTCAGCCTGACATATGCAGGAACACTCGTAGTTAATTACACTAGGTACACATCTTAACAATTTAAAAAAGTTAATCATCTTCCATTTTAAAATGACTTTCATCACTTTAGTTGTCTAAGAAATAATGCCCAAATTAGTTAATAAGGTGGAAAACATACTACTTTAAATAAAGTTTTTTGGCCTTATATCTTTTAGCAAACTCTTTTATTCTCAACATCTCCAGAAGTTGTTTTTCGGCATACGTTCTTTCAAAATACAGGAATATAGTTTTGTTTTACTATTTGGTTTATTGTACCAAACAGTAATTTTAACACTATCTTTTGGTACCTCTGGAAGCAGTTTTAGCGTAAACCAATCTTCGAAAACATCAGCAGAAGTACTGTGAAAATACACCTTGACGACTGCAAAGTTTTTTAAAGACAGTAAAAAAAGACCACTAAACTTTCTTAACATCCTGCATGGGTTTTTATAAAATGCTTTCTTTGAAATGGGTATGTTTTCTAACCAGAGTTGTAGGATTTCTTTTAAATATCTAACCCGCCATTTCGAAATTTTTCGCCATTCCATCATCACTTGCCGTTTATCGATGGTTTTGTACAAAAATTAAATTAAAAAAGATTGTAGGGATTGGAATTTCCATTTTATCTAGAAAAATTGACACTAAAATGAAATCTTGTACAAATTAAATACTGTTTAATGATATCCAGAACAGATAATATACGCTTCAGAAAAAAGGGGACAAACATAGAACATTTCAGTCAACGGTAATATCATAAGATCTTGATAAAAAGTCCACTTTTTATGCATTTGGCATTGTTGGTATTAATAATAATTTGGCATTAGACTTTTGTCTAAAATTATCGAGGCACTTTAAAGGGTAAAACTGTAATCGAAATGAGCTATTTATCTGTAATATGAGCACTATATGCATTCATATAAATTAAATCTGTTTTTTTTTTATTTGAAAATATTTTGACTATTAATTAATACAGTGCCTGGCCGTGACCAATTCAAAATTTATATTTAAATAATATCATAAACAAAATAACTACATTGGCTTTGAAAATGTATTTATGTTGCATCTGAAATTCCATTTGGTGAAACACCTTGTATATTAGAGCATAGTCTTCACTACACTTTCTGGAATTGTAGTTTGAGTAAAATAATCTTGTTTCCCATTTAGTTCTTTTGGATATGATAAACTTGTATTGTAAACATGAGGTGTCCTGATTATGTGTCTGCTTTTTTAGTCATGTGCTTTTGTGTTTAAATTTGGCTCCAATAGAATCCAACAAGGCTAAACCTAATTACTTTGACAAAGGTTGGAAGGCAGTGGTCGACATATGGATGTCAACTCCTTGACTGATCATTGGTGGAAAATGGTCTTGTTTGTTGGATAAATTGGGCATAAATAAGTTGTATAATAAGCGTTTGGCGTATTTATTTTTGCACTAAGGCAGCAGAGGTAGAGGGATAAAATAGTAATTTTACTCCTCTTTAATTATTAGATACAAAAGTACAAGAAACTGAACCTTGAGATAGAATAGTCCAGTTTGCTTCTGAGGATTGTAGCTTTATTGACGAAATATTGCAAGCTGATAGTATTATCTAATTGATCTTATAATAAACTATATCTTCTACAAACAACAATTCTGTGCAACTCGATGTAATTTATGCCCAGATTGTAAGGAATTAGTTAAAGTTTGTAACTGCTCCTTGAGAGGAGTTTAGTTACAAATGTTGCAAGGCAGCTATTTGACAGCGGGGCGAGGTCGTGGGTTCACTATAAACTTTATGGTAAATTTACAAATGGGACTAGTGATGTTTTATGGGCGCCACCAAATTTTTTATTATTAACGTAACTAATACGGCCACCGTGCGGAAAATTTGGAAAACCGCTAAATAAATGACCACTTGGAAAGATACATTTTTTTAAATATAAGATAAAAAGAAGTTATAAAATATGCGCAGGCGGTTATACACAAGGTGGGCAGTACTGATTGATAATTAACGTATATGCGGTGAACAAACAGATAAAATTTGTGACTCTTCGCAAAGCTTTGCTCAGATTTACAATTAATCTTTATGTATCGATTTCAATCTGATCTCATGTACATTCAATAACCGCTACGTATAGTGTAATATCGAAAGGTGGTGTTCACTTATCTGTATCCTGTCAAATGGTGGTGGTATGTGCAGTGTGGAGTTGGTGGCCTGGGTGGTTATGCAATTCGACGATTTCCGGTAAGTAAGCAAGCTTCCATTCTTGTATTTAGCTTCCTGCAGGTACAGACAGACAGACAGAGATCCTCGGTATATAAAATGGACTGATGGATGACCTTACTGTGACCTCGACGTTCGACCCTAACGATTGAATCAAAGTAATGTAAGTAAGCTGTACAAAATTAATTATATAACTTACCTCACTTCGCGGAGGGTCAGCTTATAGGTATAAGTATATTCGACGACAGAAATAAGGCCAACAAAGCAAGCACCCCAAATTGGAAAATTCCAGTAACTTATCAGGAACCCTGAAGTAGTAAAGGTAAGAGCAAATGATCGAAATGAATAATGGTACATTACCTTAATCAAAAATGGTAAATACACTATAAATACCGGGTGCTAGTTAATATAATAATTAATGTTTTACTTTCAGCTCAAGATGGTATGGCCAGTGAAGTCGACAGCGGAGTGCCAGAACATGGGACTAATCTCCACAAAAATAGAGGCAAAAAAAACGTAAGAAGAAACAATACCAATCCACGGGCAGAACGACAGCCTGATTGGGAACAACCMATACCACAGATGGACTACTGAAWAYGTACAAATCTAGTAATTTTTGATTTAGTTAAATAAACGGACAAACGGAATGTTACAAGTTATCCAAGTGAGAGTCGAATTTTATTAATTCTAAGAACATTAATCACTCCAAACTGGAACAGGTATCGCAGTCCGTATCTAATTCTACGGATCCCAGCACTTAAACGCAACGCCGTCTCCGTCTCAGTTCTCCTAAGCAACATTTAATTTAGCGGCATTCTCACTAATTGTATGTGTCCCTGGCGTGTAACTCACGCTCGCTGTGCCCATAATGTTGTTATTCGGCGCGGTCCTTCAGTGACTGAAACAGGACTAAACGTTCCAGCGCAGCGGCAGAACTAATGAAGAGGTTGCATGCCTTCATATAACCGCACTGCTTCTCTTGTTTATTACCACCGTTTCCGCAATAGCGCTCCGGGTAGAATTACGATTTAATTTTAAGGGATGGTTTACGCAGGGCGCGCTCTTAGGAATGCGTGGATTGCAAAGGGAATGAACAATTCGGCGGGAAGATCTCGTCATCTTCTTGGAGTCACTACGATGAAAGTGCAAGTCTAAACATTTGACATTTAACGATGAAAAAGTTTGTTGTCAGTTGTTAACGATTGTTGAAACAATATTTGTAAAAAAGATACACTGCGTATTAACTATACAGAAACAATTTCTAATGTTGAAAGATTACCAAAAGTAATGATAAGAGACTACTTTATGTCGGTATTTTCCCCATCCAATAACTGTTCCAATTAGGAAAAACAATTTGATAGAAAACTTTTAATGAAAATACTAAATTTTATATTAAATTAATTTCTCCTGAAGATGTTGCTAATGTTATTCTTGCTTTGAAATCAAATGCAGTTGGACACGACGGCGTTTCTTCTAAGATGTTGAAATTCTGCTGTCCTGTTATTATCAACTGTTGTTTCGAGCACAGTTATTATCCCGATGAGTGAGAAGCTCGCTTTAATACGACCTTTATCTGAAACTGGTGAAATTAAATCTGCATCCGATTTGAGACCAATCAGCATCTTGCCTGTGTTGTCTAAGGTATGTGAAAAGTTTCTTCACAAACAATTATATGGTTATGTTTGTGAAGCTAAAATTATACCCGAAAACCAGTCAGGTTTTCGTACTCATTACAGTACAACAACTGCGTTGACTAATTTGGTGGACGAGTGCATTGGATCCCTCGATGCTGGCAAGGCAAGTCTATTGGTCTCATTGGATTTTTCGAAAGCTTTTATTATACTGGATCATGTGTTGCTTTGTAGTAAATTGACTTATTACGGCTTTGATGAGGTTTCTGTTAATTTCTTCCGATCTTATTTGCTCAATAGGTGCCAGCGAGTCTTGCTGGCTAGCAAAATGTCYGATATCGGCAGAGTGACGCCGGGAGTCCCACAAGGATCTATCCTGGGACCAATTTTATTTTTAATTTACACCGCTGATTTACTCTCGAAGCCCAAATTTTCAACTTGCGTGGCATACGCTGACGATACTTACCTTTTACACCATTTCAACTCACAGAAATATGCTTAGAAATAAATCAGGACCTAGGCAACATTAGTGAATGTTCTAGTAACATTAACTTAAAGTTGAACAACAATAAGTGTTCTGTAGTATACTTCGCGTCGAAATCGTCACAAAAATGTTTTGTGAAGGATGATATTAAAGTACATGTGGACCATAATCAACTGCCTGTATATGAAAGGATCAAAAGTCTTGGTTTAAGTATAGATAATGACCTTCGTTTTAAAAATCACATGTTTTCTGTTATTTAGAAATGTTGCTTTAAAGCTCTTGTACTCTAATCATCTAATTCTCAACTTTAAACTTAGAAAAATATTATGCGAATTTCTGGTAATCCCTCACTTACTTTATTGTTTTATGGTATACTTTCCTTGCCTTGATGCCCTTAATAAATACAGGCTTAAGAAGCTGCAGGACAACTGCTGTAGATGCATACATCAACTTAAATGGTTAAAAATTGATCAACTTTTTTATTACCACCATGCAACTTTCTTGTTTCGTGTTTTTCGATCCTAAGTTTTATAGTCGTCGTAGCTTGTATTGCACTGATTAATGTCTTAGATATTTCCACCATTTATCAATGCCTAGCTTCCGAATCTCCCTATACACGCGGTCTTTTTCCTATAATGCTATAAAATGTTATAATGAACACTATTATTTGTTTACTAAAACATGCTCTGTAGAAAGTATCAAAAAACAAATGATGTAAAGTTAAGTCATTAGTTTGTAATTATAGTCAAAGCATGGTACTATATTGTTGTCTATCTTTTTGGTTTGTTTACTTCTCATATTGAACTAAGTTTATATTTTTTTGGGTTTGAGTGGAATACCTACCCTAGACTTTGCCCAGTATTATGCTTAAATAAAGTCCTATTATTATTATTAGAGAGGTTATTCTGTAATAAAATGCCTTAAATTTTAATCACAGTTAAAATTGAACTTTTTAGCGTTTTGTGCTATTCCGTTAAACTTGTTTTAACAATACCGTTATAAAGCGGAATACCTACCTGTTCAAATATTCAGCAAGCTTCGGTAAATTCGGTATTTGTTTTGTCAAATATTTAAATTATAATTTGGTTGACCTTGTCCGTAAGTGATAAAATCGTCTTATATAAAGTCGTCCGCAATTGGTTCACGATCTTCATCAATTGCATTGTAGAGTGCAACCACTTCCGAATAACTTCGCCTTCTATCTCTATAACCAATCATCATCAAAGTTTCGATGCGATCATGTTCGAGGCATTGTGATTGCAAGCAACAAAGGGAATGAAAATTATTACTGGTTACGAGGAGAATGGAGACTCCTGGAGTTTTTGTTCTTACTTAGCGATAAAGAATATGGTTTTTATCGCGAAGCTTCTTGCAAGACTCAATTATTGCACTTTTCTTAACTTAGAAGCAATAAATTGTACAAGTGTAATACATTTTTGAAATCAGGAAAAATATTCTTTTCAATGAAGTGCCTTTTGACCCCCTTCCCATTAAAAAATGTAACTTGCGCCCATATCTAGGAAACGAGAGCTGATATGGAGTTGAAAAAATTCAGAAATTGCCCATAGGCCCATGCACAATTTCAGAAAAATCGGTCGAATATAACCTGAAATATCCTTCTGGTTCCATATTCTGTAGCGACACTGTATAAAATTTGTCATTAGGTGGCCTGGAAACAAGCTGATTGATTCAAATTCAAAATGTTTCACAATGAATGTACTTTTGAAGCCATTCAATATAAGATTTGTTATAATTATTTGTCAAAATAAAGAACATATATTGAATTGTTTCCAAGGTTGTGGAAGACCTTGTTTTTAAAACGAGTAGTTCAACAAAATATGTTTATACAGCAGCAAATTCTTAGCGTGTGGTTTCTGAAATGTCGTCCATGAAGTATATGTAATGTATAATATAATTCTGGCATTAGAACTTAATGGGTGTCTTTGAAAGTAAAAAGAAAGGAAGCAATACACTCTATTTCCATACTAAAAAAGATGATTTCACTCAACCGAAAGCTTTGCAATCGACAATGGAAGATATCGTATAATATTGAACGAAACAGCTAAGATATCAGATCCACCAGTCACGTTAATAGCGATTCAGCATCCCACCCTGTCTCCCGAGGAACTGCAACCGATTACGCCAAAAACAAAAGCCGCCCGGGGCGCATCGTTACCTAGTAGCGCCCGCCCGCAAAACGGTTTAATAACAAGCAGCAGCAGTAATTAAGCGTATGCCTCGCGCTTAAGTTCCTCGCAGGAAATAGAATCTAAGTGGCTGGTCTTTGTTTGGGGAGCGTTCGGGTAGCGCGTCGACTATAAATCTTCGGGTTGCGACACTGAGCTGACACGCAGATGGAGCAGCGTCAGCTGGGTCTTCAGCCACCATCAGTCATTGGGTGTGCGTATGCAGCAGCTGATTTAAAGCATCTGGGGGATCATGTGGATTACTTGGGTATGTCGGGGTGGATAAGGCTGACCGGTTTATTAGGATGCCTCTTAATTTTTTTATGTGTTTGGGGGGCCAAGCAAGTATTTGATGACGTGATGGGAGCCTTAGATAATAAACTTCCTTAATTCGCTGGTCCTATAAAGGAATTGTCATATCATGTCAAATATCAGTATCACCGTGGACGATGCTTAAGTTTGTTTGTTGTCAGTTTTCTTTATACTCGTCATTTTTTGTATTACCTTTAACTTGCCCACTATTATGATTAAATATCCCATTTTTCTTTATGGGCATTTTATCTATTTCATTGTCTTAACTTAACACGGCGAATTATTTTCCCATTTTACTTTCCATACGAAACACTGTGTGTGTCATTTCTCCTTTATGAGATATAGTTCTTAAAATTGAAAATGAGAAAACGGTTTATAAGTCAAAGAAATGCTACAAAGGACCCATGCTGCTTTGTCAGATGCGTGAATCTAATGCACATACATTTTTGCTAAATTGTAAAGATAAAAGAATTTTTATCTAGTACAGTAAACGAACCAAGAGGTGAAAAAAATAGTATAGTTTGGGACGAATGTTGTTTTATATGTAAAAAATTAAGCTAATTACGATGGTGGTGATATTCAGATGTGTTCTTAGGGGTACGTAAAGGCGTTTTTTGCCGTGTTACTATGCTTTTTACGATAAATAGTAAAATATTTTACCCTAAAAGATTTGTGTTTGTTTTCCTTTAACATTAATATTCAATTTCGTTGGCAAATAGAATAAACTATTTGGATCCTCTTCTTACCTCGCAAGTCCTAATGATATTTCAAAAATATGAGTCATCTTTGCCTGCCTCAACCTCCAAGTAAATAATAATAATAATAGTAATAATAATAATAATAATAATAATAAATGTCGTTTATTTAATTTAAAAATAAATTACAATTACACGCTTTTGTTCAGGCGAGGTTCAGCTATAAGCTGCTTTTCAACCTAACCTGCAGTTTCCAAGCACATATTTACATGACGCAGCATGACTACGATCACAAAATAAATTTCGTTACCCAAGATCCAAATTACAAAGCAGCAAATAATTTTTATAAACGCATACATTCTGCAAATACAACTAATTTAAAGGAAACCATAAATTCATTAAGATAAACTTAGTCCAAGGCAGTCTGATATATAGTAACAAAAAGAAACAAGAATAACATTCCAAATACAAAGGTCAGACAGCAGATATTCTTTCAGTCTTTTCTTGAAGTTAATTAGAGTTAAGTCTTTGAAGTAAATGGGAAGGGCATTATACTGAGTGCACGAATTGTACATAAAACTACGTTGAAACAGGGAAGTGGAGTGGCGGGGCACACACAAAACATGCCCATGTCTAGTTGAACGACCTAAATTGGGGCGATGCAAGGATCGAAAATTACAGAAAATGTATTTAGGTTGCTTCTCTACTAGGACCTTATGTGTCAAACACAATAAATGGTATCGGCGTAAACATTTGGTATTCAACATTTTAGAATTTCTTAATGCCGCCGTGATACCGCGATCACGCTTAGGAATACCGTATGCAAATCTTATACACGAATTCTGTATTCTTTGTACTCTGGAAGCATCACTAGCCAAAAGCGCCGAATCATATCACCGTATGACAATCTGGACAAGATCAATGAATTACACAACATGAGCTTAAGCTCAGCACTTATGATGTGGCGATTAGGATACAGCTGCTTTAAAATCAAGTAAGACAATTTACACAAATTATTCACATGAGGAACAAATCTCAAGTCCTCGTCCATGTATAATCCCAGATTCTTGCAAACCTCGCTAAACTTAATCGTTTCACCGTTTATATTAACGTCCATTACTCGCTTGATTGCTACACGAGCTATCTTACGACCAAAAAATAATAGCAGACGATTTAGTTGCATTCAGCTGCAGCCCATGCGCCACAGAGACATCATACAAACGGCGTAAGTCTGCATTAATTAATTTCTCCGCCTTGCCAACATTTTATTCTTTAAAACTATACCACATCTGTGTATCATCTGCATAATGGTGTACTTTGCAGTTAGAGAGGTATAAGTGAAAATCTGCTATGTAAATGTAAAACAGAAGAGGTCCAAGCAGCGAACCCTGAGGAACACACTGATCCACCCTAATTGTTTGCGATGCTGAGTCGCCAAGAAACACATTCTGGGTGCGGTTACTTAAAAAACTGCGAATCGTCTCGACGGAATCCAGGCTTAAGCCAAAGTATTTTAGTTTGCTACACAGAATATCATGCCTCAACGTGTCAAACGCTTTACTGTAATCCAACAAGATCAAACAGGTGCAATCACCATCGTCTAGTGACTTGAAAAGTTTATTTGTAATGTGGATCGGTGCGGTTCATGAACTATGATTGGGTCTAAAACCTGATTGGCAGGCAGGGACAATATTGTTACTAAAAACATGGTCGGCTAACTGTTCCTTAAGAACACGTTTTGAAACTTTTGAAAGCGTTGGTAAGATGCTTACTGGCCTAAGCTGGTGAGCTGGGTGGGATTCGCTGCTTTGGGCAGAGGAATAACCTTGGCCTGTTTCCAGCGGGTTGGAAATGGTGAACACAAAATACAAGAATTTGCTATATACGTTATGATTCAGTAACGATCCACTTACTAATTTTATCATGTTAATTGAAATTCCATCAGATCCAGCTGACAAACTTTCAATTGAATTGATGCACCTTGCGATAGCGTTCGGGTCCACGGTGTGAAATGAAAATTTAGAGCAACTAGGTGGAGTGTCATATTTACTCAACAAAGACATGGATTATAAAATTTGTTTTTGGTATTCTCGTCTGTTTGTGTTTGTAAATAAACGGCGTTCACCAGAGTGCAGGAGATAGAGAAAAAATACACGAATTAAGTACATTACATTATTTTACAAAACTTTTATTTTACCACTGCCACCAGTGCTAATGCACAGCCTGCATCGTCTAACAAAACTTCTTATGAGGTGCTGTAGAGTTCCAGGATGAATTTCTGATTTGGAGGGTAGCAGCTTGGATCATATCTTGTAAATGCTGCTCGTTTAAAGACTTCCCGGTACACAAATTCTTTTTAATAATCCCACAAGGAAAAGTCTAAAGGGTTGAGGTCCGGGGAACGTGGAGGGCATGGTATAAGTCCACCTTGCCCAATCCATCTGCGATTATACGCATTCTCTACAAACTCTCTATTTGCGCATAGTGCGCTGGAGCTCCATCTAATTGAAGCCACATTCTCTGCGTAACATTTAAAGGAACTTCCTCCAGTAAGGGTACTAGTTCGTTTTCTAAAAATTGTAGGTATCGGGGCGGCATTTTGTCTTTCAGGGAATTCATGTGGTTCGATCAGAGTTCCACCTACAATTCCTGCCCATAAATTGGCACCCAACTGATGCGACTAGTACGTATTTCATGGGGATTTTCGATGGACCAGCTATGGAGACTGTGGGTATTAAATATCCCCACCCTTTTGAAATGGCATTCATGTGTCCATAATATCCTGTTAAATAAGCTCACGTCTCTTGGGGACCTTCTCAACGTGGCGTATACGACAATAATGAAAAATAAATAGGAGCAATAAACAACAACAATAAACAGGACTTGGACTGTGTGCAGCCAGAAGGTATTTAGAATCGAAGACAACCCAGTCACAAACTGTTCAGACGTTTAGACATCTACCTAGGCGAAACAGGGTGATTTCGTCCTAAAAGCAACGTCGATGATGAAGACGAGGTTTTAGTTCGTATTTCGGGAAATGCACATATCAGTACTCGTCGGTTAAGTGCGGCAACAGGAAAAAGCCAATCGTCTGTCTGGAGAATTTTAAAGAAAGATAATCTCCATCCATATCACTATACTCTTGTCCAAAATTTGTTACCTCAAGATTTACCAGTTCGGCTACAGTTTGCTCAATTTATCCTAGGTTAAACAAACCGAAAACCAGGATTTTCTTAATAATCTCCTGTTCACTGATGAGGCGACGTTTACCAGGCGAGGTGTTTTCAACTGGAAAAACAATCATTTGTGGGACTCCGATAATCCACATGCTCTAAAGGAACGACATTTTCAGCATGAATTCAAGGTAAATATTTGGTGTGGTGTGATATCAATAAGAACAAAACGGTGACTGAGACATTTTGTATACCTACATAAGGCAACACTTTATTTCTTATGCAGGTACTACAAGAGATACAGAAATCAGTGTGGTCTTATTCAAAGTAGCATAAAACGCAGAAGTGTTTAAACTAATGGGGTACAGTTGGTTAATGTATTTGTTTACAAGATAAATGCGCTTAAACATAAATCGTGTTTTTCATATTGAACAAAAGTGAGAAAAAAACTAGGCGTACTTTTCATTGCAAGAGAAATGGACCCAAAAATTGTTATAGTTGAACATTTACTATACCCTGTGTTACTAATCACGAAACAAATTACAAAGATTGTCCTGTGTTTTCATGACAGAGTTGATTTAGTGTGTCAGGGTAGTGATTTCCAGAAAATTAAAAAATACCCGCCATTTTTAAACCGCGAACAGTTGGAAAATAATATATGTGGTTATTTTGATTGGATATGACCTACTCTACCACATGCTTTAGTTTGTACCGTCACTTTTGGGACACCCTCTATATAGCTTAGTGATGTCCCATTGATAGACTTGTATAATTTGATAGCGCTTGTTTTTTCATCATCGCCAGTTCAGCGCCAGCTTGATATGTGCAGGAATTATGTCCTGATTCTCGTATTTACAGGAAATGTAAAAGCCATGATAACTTTATTTGTATCCTAAACACCTACCTCTATTTCTTGCATTAAACCAGATTCCAAACTGCCCCAGCTTCCTGTTCATCTTATCCCGCTGCCGCAGCACAATAATATCACTTAGTATTCATCAGCCGGCTCTAAAACAGTAAATTCTGGACAAGGCAATCCTTCGGATGATTTATCCGCGGGAGTAGCGAGCTCGCGGCGAGGACTTTTACGCCCCGCTTTGGCAGGAATTAGCAGCTAAATTGAGGGGGAGAAGAATAAACCTGGCTCGTTGGGGCACACGTCTTCATCGACGGTGTCATACCGTAAAATGGATGGCGGCCCGGGCGGCCCGTGATTTGATGAATACGCCCGCTGCTAATAAGAGAGACCGATGTTGGATGATGATGGCTGAAGGCAAATAATGTCCTCGTCAGACGAACGTGTCGCTAGGTTCTGTCAGTGTTGGATTATGTTAATGGGGAACCATGTATTCCACGTGTGCTCTACGTGCTGTGCCGCGGTATAATGCGTTAATCCGAGGGACGCACGTCGACTCGATGGATGTGTAGTTCAAAGCGCATTGTCACATATGCGTTACCTTATATACAGGATGTTTCACGAATGATAATGACCCTGACGAAATTAAAAATACAACCCAAAATACATTTGCAGAGGTAACATTGATAATTGTTCATCGTCTTAAGAAATATAAAACGTAGAGAGCTGTATAAATTCGTAAATTTTGACATAAACTCAAATATTTTGCTTTAAGTAAATTCGGTATTGTAAAACAAATTTTATTTTTTAAAAATACTTATTTAATAACATTAATGTAATAAATGCTCAAAATGTCGCCCTCCGCTGTTTACAAGCTTGAATTCGTGCCCCAAACGATCTTTTAACATGCATTAACATTTCTGGAGTGATGGATCTACATGCATCAGGTATTTTATTTTCTAAATATTCTACACTTTCAATTGGTGTTTGGTATACTTGCTCTTTTACCATTCCCCACAAAAAAAAATCCAAAGGAGTAAGGTCCGGGCTTCTCGGTGGCCAAGGGTTAATTGAACCTCTTCCTATCCATCGGTTAGGCAAAAACAAATCAAGATGAATTAGCACTATTCTATGATAATGCGCAGGTGCCCCATTTTATTTATATTATTATTTCATATGAGAAAAGAGTACCATTTTGGTTTATTTTGAATGGTTCTTTAAGACAGTTAGGTCAGATTATTAACACTACATCTATATAAAAAGATATGGCAAAACAAAAAAAGTTATTTAGGTCAACTGATGTCTAAGCTACAGTCACTTATGTAACCCACATACACATCATTACATACCAAGTATAATCAAAAWTTTCAAAATATTTTGTCAAAAAATAAAAAACAATTTTTTTGGTTTATGTTCCATCGAAGCCGTGTACTTCTATACCCCCTGACCTTCAAGGCCGATAGAGTATTTCTTTGTTCTAGCTTTTTATGACCTCTAATGTTTACCTTGTAATTTTGACAAAATTAGCTGTCCCGTACTGACATGAACCACAAATTAATAAATGTTAAATAAGAGTCCTTCTTAAAAATATAAATTATTTATAATTTTATAACATGCTAGTAATTTGTAATTAGGCCGTCGGTCTTTCTGTTTCTGATTGTATGATATGTATATATATAGGTAGTTTTACCTCGACATTTTATATCGTTTCTTTTTTTGCAGAAACGAGAAAGAAGATCGACAATGTACATACACCTGCTGGTAAGTAAACTACTGAAATCTTGTATTTAAGAAAATATTTACTTTTATAGCCACTAAAGCCGTATACTAAGTCGAAGTACTCTTTTACCATTTGTAGTCATTTAGATTCAGTTTGAGCTAAAATTAAAAAAAAAGACAACAGACCTTTTTATTTTATGCTCCGCATAATGTCGAACACTAGCAGATGAAAATATTTGTCCCACATAACAGGTTTACATACCTCGGTATTAAAGTTTGCATTCTATAAATGACTATTCAACAGAGCTCTCAGATTACAAGGATAACTTAAACTGAAACCAACCCAGGCGTTCTATCATCTAAATCTAAGCTTTCAAGCTTTGTTGATGCTAACGTCTAACTTAATGTCAATCCTATCAGGTAAAGTCATGTGTTACTACAAAATTAGCTTTAAACAATAAAGCTTCATCTGAAGATCAGACATCTGTGTTGCTAAGACAGATTATCATTGCTTTTAACTTAACGAGCTCTATGTGTTCCATGCTTTCAGCTTAAGATCGATTGACTTGTAGAGACGTATCATACCCTGAAGAGGGATATCTTTGGTTAGTGAAACCTTCTGATTTATTATCAGTCCTAACATCCCTTAGAAAACGACAAAGCTGATAGGGTTATTGGTATTTAGTGCTTTGTCTACAGTACTTGCGTTTCTACACGGACCGAATACAAGGCACCTCAGATATTACACGAATTTGCAATTCTTACGAATTTCAGTTATTCAAATAGCAATTAGTGTCAGCAATGAACAAAAATTATAATTTGAACTCTGTACTGTCCAAATAACATCAGCGATATATAAAAAAACTGATATTGATAATTATACACTGTCTCTGGTGATGGTTATCACTTTCATATTTTGTGTTGAAACTGCAAAAGTAAGAAACACAGAATAAGCAATAGGAAGACTAAAATTGTCCTTTAGCACTTTACAAATTAAGGTAAAATACTTCCACAAGCTTTTTTATAGTCTACATACCATGACTTAAATTGCGTCGTTCTTAGAATTGAAAACCGCATGTGTATAAGGCAAGATCTTATATCGAAAGACAAAATTTAATTTATGCTTTTACCTGCATCAAAAAGAAATTCTCATTCAAAGTAGAATTACACATTCCTTACATCAAACTCATTCAAGACGTACGTATATTTCCTCGCAGCGTAGAAACATCAGCAAATTTATGAATTCATATGGTTATGGGTCCAGCGTTTTATTCAGGCACGTGCAAAATATCCAGCGCTTAAAAAGCAATTTTGTATATTCGCTTGTTCAAAATTCGTCGGATGTGCTATGAAAACACGATTTATTTATTTTCATTTATCGAAACAAATTGCAAACATATTTAATATCAATTGAATCGGCTGTGTAATTAACAATTCCGCTTTGTTGGGACAAATGTTTACGTTCGTAGGCAGAATTTATTGGTTTTGAAACAGGCCACTTCGAAATTTTAGAAGCCATTGTATTAAAATGTCTAGCTGGACTTAATTTTTAATGAACAATCTATTGAGGGGAATATGCTCTGACTAGATTCATCCAGCGTTTCAAGAAGTCGTGTAACTTACTCATGATAAATAAGTATTTAGATTTTCTAAAACTACTGCGATAAGGGTTAAAAGTTAGTGTTTTTCGTTAATCCAGCCCTACTTTTAACTTAA
The DNA here is from genome assembly GCA_025024175.1 of Rhyzopertha dominica. Classification (NCBI taxonomy): domain Eukaryota; kingdom Metazoa; phylum Arthropoda; class Insecta; order Coleoptera; family Bostrichidae; genus Rhyzopertha; species Rhyzopertha dominica. The sequence goes on from QCXZ01000064.1 coordinate 60,080,263, forward strand.
AAACAAAAGCCTATCCAACGCCTGTCTCCGTGAATCACTTTAATAAAAATCAAATTTTAAGTGCACTAAATTCAATAACTGCTGGTGTTTAAAAGACTGTACCTCAATTCTTGCAACTCCGCTGTATTATATTTTCAACCTTTTACTTCAACCATCAAATTTTCTGGAAGTCAATTTACATATGTCCTATATTAAAAAAAAACTATCGGCCAATCTCACTCATCTGTAACTTTGCCAAAGTCTTTGGATCTTGAGTGCATAAAAACATCGTCAAATGTGTTAATAATTTTATATCACCATTTCAGCATGGCTTTATGCCCAAGAGGTCCACTGTGACCAACTTGGTCTGCTTCAGCCAATATGTTTCTGACTCTCAAGGTCAAGTTGACGTCATATTTACTGATTTTCGAAAGGCGTTTGATCGAATTGATCATTATGTTCTAGCTAAATTGAAAGGGTTTGGTTGCTCTTCCGCACTTATTCAACTGTTTAAATAATATCTTATTGGGAGAGAAAATAGGGTTCGCTTTGCTACTTTGTCTCTAACCCATTTTGGCCAAACTCTGGTGTTCCTCAAGGATCCAGTTCAGCTCCCCTTTCGTTTCTTCTATTTATCAGACCCGTTAAGTTGTTATAAATTATTGTTTGCAGACGACCTTAAATTATTCACTAACAATTCTTCTTCAGAGAACTGTTTGATCCTTCAAAACGACTTAAATTCTTTAACAACTTGGTGTGATCTGAACAGATTAGATTTAGATGTTCCAAAATGTAATGTGTATTTGTTCACTCGTAGACATAATATATTACTCTATCAATATCAAATTAATCATGAAGTCTTGAATAGAATCAATAAGTTTAAGGACCTTGGGTTCGTTTTTGACCAAAAGTTTACGTTTAACGACCATATCTTAGATATACCTGTAGGTGCAAAATAATGCAATTCTTTTGGTTTCCTTTGTATAAATTGTAAGGAATTCATTAATTTACGCACTTTACAATTATTATATTGTTCTCTTATTCGTACTAGGCCAGAATACACGCCGTTAATATGGTTTCCTATTTCTAGATGTATTTATTTTAATTTCACATTCTGTTACTACACCAGCAATATATGTTTCGACATAATTAACATTTTTTCTAATAATAAATAAAACTACAACAGCTAAACAGATACCCTCAAAGCTTCTTAATACGCTGCAAGTTCTTACATCACAAGACTACACAATGATTTACATACTGATTGCATTAAGGACTTCATAGGATTACATGACACTTTTCCCAGAATTACACAAGTCATTACCCCCATTTTCATATTTTATAAAACCACAAACGAATGCTTTGATGATCACTAGCAGATTATTTCGTGATGGGCCTTTTAGGGACTTCTTCAAGAAAATGATAGGTCAACCATACTTTAATATGACACTATCAAATATTTTCCAACAAAAGCAAATAAAAATACTCAGCTAGCTTTACTGGAGTATTTTTCTACATCAGACTGGTTTGGTGCAGCTAGTTGTCATTGAATTCGACACCCTGACTTTGTATCTTTCCAGTTCATTGCCCGGGAACGAAAAAAACTCCATCTCCTAACTCGGCGATGACATCTTTAGTTGCGTCCAGAAATAATAATAGAGCCACACGTTTCCTTGTCTATTTCGGTGCTAAATAAGCTTGTTTACTTTTGTATCGATTATTCAGCCGTCCAACTTCAGAGATTTACAACGCACCACGTCGTATATTTCATCGTGAAGGGAAAAACTTGCTACCGGTTACGAATAAATCTCCTGTTACTTTGTCGAGGGGGAGGGCGCTCGGTCCACCTTTCGATAACGTCTTGGCTTAGGTGGTGGCACACTTAGGCGACGTCTACGGCGTTTATTAAATTTAGAACGGTAAACAAGTGATGTTGGGGGTGAAAGGCTATTTGTCAGTTTAAAGAGGAGGGCACGGGGCTCGCCTTAGACAGGTGTTGACAAATTGCGTTAACTTGGGTCTTATCTTGTTAGTGCGCGCTTCAAAAACAGAACGGATCGCTTTCTTGCTCGAAATCTTAAGACGCAGCTGCGGGACGTGTTGGCCGAAGACAGACGGTCGTACCGGAAACTGTTAGTTTAAGCATTCAAAGCTAGAGTTCAAACTGATGCCTGGAAACTTCCTGTCATTTGTCGAATCCAAAATTGTCTCCACCCATGTGGTGGTAGTGATTAATTTAACACAAATAAAAATGTGCCTTTATCGAATAATGTACCTAAGTAATTATAGTTACAAGCAACAATCTACGAGATTCATTATACGAMCAGCCGATTACCGCTCACAATGGTTTACAAGTATTACCTGAAGCTGTCGTCACCAGACGGGTTCGGCACGTTCCACTGTTTTGCAGCGGAGTGGACCGTATCCAAAAATTGTGTTTAAACGTAGTTTCTACCTGTATATTTTTTTTGGAAATAAGAAGAAACTATTCTACTCCTACTATAAGCGGTATTGAAAGAATATGTGTTTACTTATATTTTATAGTTTTACAGCATATAAGCGTACCAAGTGCAATATTTTTTACTTATTCAGTCCTACCTACATACATGCTTACATTTAGCCACTTATTGAGAGGCGCTTGTGACAAATACATTTCGTAGGGCAACTGGCTAAACAGATTATTGCTGATTTTAAACCGTGGGGCAACTGAGCACCTCCGAAACAATTAAATATGTTCTTTCTTGTCACTAGGATCTGTCGCAGCATATACCTGAGTGCTTAATCGACTGCTTCGAGCATACCCTGCAAAAGTATGTTAAAACCATTGGCTATTCAATGAAAAAGATGGAGAAGAAGCAATGCTTAATGGAAAGCCAGGTAGTCAGAAACTGAAGATACGATTATTTAAAATCTATAAAAATGTATAGGCAGGAAAATCGTCCGATATTTTTCCTCGACAAAACATAGTACGATACCCATGATACAATAAAAAATGGGTTGATGACTTACGGAATATTCGGGCGTCAAAAGGAAAAAGAATAATGTATCTACACGCAGGTGAAAATGGTTTCGTTCGAAGAAATTTAAAATTGACATTCTCGCTTCTGAATGTGGACACACCATTCCACGATTACCCCTATACCATTGCATTTTTAACCCCATTGAAATGATATGGGGGCAATTGAAACAAAGAATTCAACGAGGGAACACCGGTGGAAAATTTACCGATGAAATGCTGCTAAAAATTAGACACGAAGCTGAAATAACAAATATCGATGCATGGAGAAATTCAGTGCGGCATGTACTGGACATTGAAAGTCGGTACAGAGCGAATCGTGTACAAGAATTAATAATAGAAGTTAATAGTGATTTTAGCAGTGAAAGTGATAGTGAGTAATTTTTTTTAGTTTGTGACTCTTGTAATGTGTTTATTAACAAGCTGTAATTAACATAATCGATACCGTGTATAAATTTTATTGTGCACTATTGTAAATTTTTTCTAACAAATGCAAATAATTTTATACTTACTAATTTGTATGTTTTTATATAAAATTTGTATAAATTCAGTATGACATGCAAAGGCTTTCATTTTATACATCGGAAAATTTAAACCCAATAAAGTATCACATAAAAATAGATCGCGGGTCGCGCCAGTTAGCATCAGGTCTGCATTAAATAATTTTTTTATAAAAGCTTATATGTTTTATTGAGTTCTGGCTGAAAATTATGAAATACATTTGTCTATAAATTTTACTTCATTTACAATTTCGTAAATATATACTTAACTAACAAGTTAAATTAATGGAATGTGAGAAGGGCCCGGAGTTGGTAGTCCAGGTCCAGGAGGAGGCAGCTGCTCCCCCTTGCCCCCCCCCCCCTTCGATAGGCCTATGCCTGTAAGTTTGTAAGGTATGTTTTTGTGACTTTCATCGTTCTTCAACATTATACACAGGCTTTCATCGTCTTGTACAGGTATCCCTTAACTTTAAGAGTCTTTTTTCTGTAGCTACTGCTAATATTTCACTTTATGTCAGAACGAAACGATGTAGGTATTTGTGTTCCACTACAGTGTGACGATATCGAACAATACATTTTTTTCCGTACACTCTTCACTGGATGTATCTCAAAGGATACAGCCAACTTTTACTCCTTTATCACAAAGCTAGAGATTACGTTCATAAAGGACACTTACTAAATCGCAGCTGCAGTTTCTGCAATCTCAACTTACATTTTTTCCCTTCACCATCTGAAATGAATAGACCCGTCCTTTACACTTGGCACTAGTGCCTTGCGGCAACCCAGGGCAATGACAAACGTGAGCTTGCAACAAAACGCTGCTGCGGTAGAGTAATATGTTTGCCTCATTGCAACGCTGGCACATAATTTATCGTGAGGTCTAGCGTGCCCTTGCTTACCTGCAACAAGCCAGAAATTACGTCAGTCAGAGCTGTTTTGTAATCTCGGAAAACAATTAGAGTAACAGAGACAGTATATTAAAAAAGACCCACATTTATGAAGGTTGGAAGACCGTGCCCATATTTTGATTTTCCCGTAGCAGACCCCTTGGTTTCATAGTGTAAAGCCTTTGTTTGCTTTTCACCCTTAGTCGTTACCTCTTTCCATATTTACATTTAGTTTTTCTAATGGTTGTAACCTTGTATAGTAATGCAACTCTCTTACCGTTTTTACAACCCTGCAATACTATTTACCTTTCATTCTTTGTGATTTTGCGAATTGCCAGTGTCGGCTTTAAGCCGTTTTAAAACTAGTTTTTTGTTTGTGTTGTGTATATTATTCTAAGTAGTTTTTAATCATTCGGTTAATAAGAGGTTTTACATCGATCGTTTTTATTTGCGTCTCAAAATGAATTGTACGTAGTTTTAGATGAGTAGCAACATTATTTTGCACAAACAAAGTATATCTAGTTATAATGAAATTTGTAATCTAACTAGACAACATGCACATCTGAGCATTTTTAATATGCAAAGAAAAATTTCGCATTCCTAAATATTTTTATTTTCATTTTTAACATTCCTGTAATATTTATATCCTGTGAATATGTTGAATGCTGTGCTAGCCGAAAATTATAAACAATACATTTTAATATTTTTACAATCTTTTAACTATTGTAAACATGCGGTTAACAGTTAACATAACTAAAAATGTAAATAAAAGACAAGTATTTTAAAAGAAAATAATAATATTTTTTTATCCAAGCATACCGACATAACTTAAATATATTAATTATTATCTTCATCACTACTGTCAAATTCTGAATCACTGCTAGCATCAACATTAACATGTATTATAAAATTTTAAAAATTTGGGGATATATAGCTATTTTCAATTTCAATAACATGCCTAATACAGTTTTTCCACAGTTCTTTCGTTATACTACTTACCTCTCTACGCACTAAATTTACAACTCCCGAACTTAAACGCGGACATGTATTGTTTCTTCGTATCCTTTTTTAAGCGTACTCCACACTAATTATTTGGGTTTAGGAAGCAATAATACGGTGGCAAACGCATAACTATATGTCCATGTCCTTTCGCTAGTTCATCAACTCGGTACTGTTTAGGTATGTTGAGATTTTTTATTATTGTCAACAGATCTTTTTTGGTAACTTTTCCATCCGGAATTGTAATTTTATTCTTTTTCATGTAATCAATTATTTCTTTTTTTGTAGCTGATGTTGGCGCCTTGTTCATTAATTTTGAATGAGAACTCGCGTTATACATGACTATAACAGATCCTGGTGGTAGCCCTGGCAGTAACTGCTGCTGAAACCAAGTTTCAAAAAGTGCAGAGTCCATGTCGCAATGGTAGTCAGCAGAACAATTTTGGATCTGTTCCGCTGACAGTAATAAGCCATTTTCCACCCATCCATCACTTCCTCCCGCATGAAGAATTATAATTCTTTTTCCTCTCGAAGGTGGTGCTTGCAGAACGCAGTTATTTGTCCCATCTGTCAGACCTTTTTTTATCAAGTCGTGGGTGTCGTACCACGTTTCATCCAAATATACGATATTACGATTTTTTGGCGGTACCTTCTGATTTCGTTTATATAATCCCATCTCATGCTTTTTAGTGGGGTTGATTCCATTATGGACAAACGTTGGTTTAACGTGGTATAATTAAAACCGATGCTCCTCAAGTATATTCTGAACCACTCTTCGCAATAACTTATGTTATATTCTAATTCTAAAAGTTATAATTTCAGACTTGCCGTAGTTGGAACATTATTTTCCTTATACATTTGGTAAATAACTTTTTTTAATTTCTGCCCCAAGCTCTTTTGGTATATTTAGAAATTTCTCCGAATTGCGTGATTTTCTTGAATTGCCTTTATTTTCAATATCTCTCACAGTCGTGTAGGGGACACCAACCATTTCACTTGTCACTTTTAACGGAGCACTGCACTCATTTTTTATCAAAAAATTGTATAAATTTCTTATGATTTCTTTGGCATCTTGGGTAAGGTAACGACGATTCCTCTTGTTTTTTTCAATTTGCACTTCCATGTCAGCGTCAGCAGCTTCATTCTGAGCGGTACTTGGAGCAGCTTTTTTCCAAGGACCGAACATTTTTTGCTTCTCGTGTCTCGCGCACAGAAATACTAAGCCTTAATGCTAGTTTTGGTTTTACTGGCAGTGAACTTTAAATGATCCGACCCTGCTTTTTACCATCTTCCGAAAATCGAACCTAAATTTATGGTGATCCGGTTATTTGCGGTAACTTGTGAGGGGCCGCCTGCTGTTCGAGATGAAAGATAAATTTTATTGCAGGGTTGTAACAACGGTAAGAGAGTTACATTACTATAAGTGAAATCTGTTTACTCCCATACCAAAAAGCACACAGGAACGAATTAATTTCTTTAGTTAAAGCTTTTTAAAACACCGTCAACAACAAAGTGCCAACATAACACCGCCCAAAACCAATTAAAAGCTTTTACTTCCGCCGTGATCCCATTGGTGTCGCGTTATTTCGATTCTATTGTGTAATATGCACWAATTGCCGGATTAACAGCCCATTATGAATGATATTTATTGTTGTCCCTTTGTTTGCGGTAAATACCCATGCGAAAACGGAAATAACCTGGTCGTTCGCGACCAGGTTTCATGTACCTGGGTGTACGGTCGGGGGCATTATCCCATAAACAATTCGACCCCTAATTTCCACGAGATGAATTATGCAAATAGAAATCCTGGAATTACGCACCCACACGGGTTATGAGTACGTGTAAACGTGGCATCAAGCATTTGGACCAAAAACCGCCCTTGTGTGAATTTTGAATAATTTCCAGCGGTATGCAGGCTAATCTGATTATGAGATACCTGTAAACTGACCCTGTATGTAAAACTAACTCACTGTACGAAAGTGAATGCTTTCACCGTTCATAATATCATTTTAGATCATTTCGATTACACCTGTAATCTTTGTCAAAGAAGAGAACCGCCAAAAGTCGTTTAACACAACTTGAAACAAGATTTTGAAAGTCATTAAACAAACCACCAAAGAAAGCTAGTCGTCAAAGAAACAACGCGCCAACTTGATAAAATCTAAATCGATTGAAGAGAAAGGAGCTACCTACTAGATATGCACTATACACGAAAGTCACTTAATTCACAACAAAACCATCAACAATGGGTCTATAAGTCAGAACTACGAGGGGAGCGAAATTCTTTGACATATTAAAAGTTTATTTATTTGTTGTGACACTTGTTCTATACCACTCTTGTCATGCGTTATTTGTTAAAATAATTTAGAATTTACTCAAAGGTGTTGAATAATTTTCAACAATGGAAAAATCTGAGATACGCGCAGTTATAAAATATTTGCACAAGAAATGGTGGTCGCCAAAAAAAATTCATGAAGACATGGTGGGTGTATTAATGAGAGTGCTTCTTCTTACCAAGTGGTAAAAAATTTGTCTGGATAATTTAACATGTACGTACGTAACGTGTACATGACATGGTAATGGCAGATAGGCGAATGGCTATTCGTCGGATAGCTGAAATTACAAACTTTTCATACGGCACAATAGAAATAATATTAACAGATATTTTAGGTCTTAAAAAGTTATCTGCACGCTGGGTCCCTAGAATGTTGGCGCCTGATCAGAAACGTTCGAGAGTCCTGCATTTTGAAGCCAGTCGACTAAAGTTTTCAGCAGACCCGGATGAGATTCTCTCTCGATTCGTAACTGCTAATGAAACATGGGTCCACCACTTTCACCCTGAGTCAAAACAACAGAGTATGGAGTGGCATCACAAAGGTTTTCCTCCACCACTCAAATTTCGAGTTGTGCCCTCTGCTGGTAAAATTATGGCCACAATTTTTTGGGATGCGGACGGAATTTTAATGGTTGATTTTTTGGAACATGGACACACAATAACAGGTTTTTAGTATGCCAACTGAATTTCAAAATTGCACGAGCGTATCAAAGAAAAAAGACGGGGAAAATTGAGGAAAGGAAAGCCATATTGCAATGAATGCTATCACGACGCAGGATTTGAATTGCACTTGCACCATGCGTAGACCTAGCTCCCGGCGATTGCTTCTTATTGCCGAAATTGAAAGAATATCTACGTGGGACCAGACATGACGATGATTATCAGTTTGTTTCTCGAAAAAAATTGACATGGAAAAAACCCTCGAAATTGAATGAGCCACGCAATTTGGTAAATGAATGATGTCAGAGACGTACCACGAAAAAGTTTGGGGAGGGGAGAAGCATCTACCCCAAAAAACGTATCAACCTGTAGATTTTTACAATCTTTAAAATGCTTGAAATGATAAGTTTCTAGGAAGTGTTAACCATACCAAATTTCAAATTGATATCTTTGAAAGTGAGCGAGACATTTTAATTAATATAAAAATAAACTTTGACCCCCTGTACCTCCGCTACTGATCGAGATCTGACTCATGTTTATATAAACTTCTTTGTCTAAAATGGTTATTAGCTCTATCACCCATTTCAGTTTGTCCCTTAAAACCTGAATCATCCTAAATTGGAGGTCTGGAAGGAAATACTTGGGAAGATACTTTGGAGAAGAAAAGGTAAATAAATGTGGGAGAGAAGGAATAATCTTGAAGTATAGGATCTGTGTGGAAATGAGTCAATAACGCAGTTTATAAAGGTGCAACTAATTCTGTGGTTAGGACATATAGAATGAAGATAAAAAAGTTACTGTTTTTGTGAACAGTGATAAGGAAAAGAGAAGGTCAATCAAGGACATTTGTTGTCAAGTTAAGGGCCTATAATTTATCGACAACAAAAACGGTATTTACTAATTGAGGGCTTTAGAAGTAAAACGGTTCAAGTGCATTTTTTATTGTTCTGAGATAGTGAGCTTTAAAGTTTACTTGCAATTGAAAATTCCAGCATAATTTTTGAAAACATATTTTAAGGCAGTTTTTTCATTCATGAGTATAAAAGAATGTCTGAGATACAATGAAATTTCTAAGATTTGCATTACACAAAAAAAAGAAAAAATGTACTGTTAAAAAAAGATGTGGTAAAATGATTTAAGTGCAATTATAAAGAATTTTTATTTAAAAACATACATTTTAGAAATGCCCTATTCATAATCTGATTGCAAAATAGCACTATCTTCATTCTCATCCTCATATTCTTCTGGATCGTCTGTGATCGGATGGATTTGGTCTACTTCAGATTCAGATAATGTTGGTATTCTTTTTGGGATCTTTCATAAGTTGATGAAGGGGTGACAATGAGTAGAAATTTTCTCTAGTCATATTGTACACAATAAACGGCTTGGAAGTGCTTTTATTACATTTAGCCAATCTGATGGAACAAACACTTGAGGAATTTGACGTTTTTTCTTTTCAGTCAACCCAAAGCTGCGGTCACACTCCATATATGTATGGCCAGGCTCTAAGAATTTGTGGTGAAACTCATTAATATTAGTAGCTTGAACAATGAAACTGAACAATTTACAAATATTTTTATTTTTATTCTGGCCCCCACAAGAATCACTGTATGCTATGATCCTGGTAACTCTTGGTGGCAAACTCTGAATATTAAGCACGAACCTATCTACCTCTTGATGAAACACTTTCATCCCACACAAACATGTGACTTTTTCCTGATGATAAATCATAAGTGCAAAAGTTGTATGTCCACAGCTGACGGAGGTAAAATACTTTGGAAGTGGTTAATAGGGGTGTTGGTAGTGGTTGTTGTAAATCGAAACAAATAACCGTAGTATTTTCACAATTTTTGTTTTCGCTTATATCAATTTTCTCGGCAGCTACCGCGTTCTTGGATTTTCTTTGGTGCAACTATAAATCACGCTTACCATTTCTTATTCTCATCTCATATGTGGAATGTTTTATTATATTTTGTAGTGTCACTGCAGGGTTTGTGAAACCTCAAGTTAAACTCGGTATTAAAGATGAACCTACAGTAGGACTCTTTTATCATCTTGTTCAATAACAAACTCCTTGTAAAGTTTGTACATCTTACTTATATTTAATTCACCTGAAAGGTATTTTGCATATGGATTATCCTTTCTCGAATAATGGCTGTTATACTTTGGAAACGTGTTTATGTGAGAAATAACAATGTTTCTTGATGACCCCTTAATTTTATTTGATGGTTCCTTTTAACCACGTTTGTCAGGTTCAGTCATGCCAAGTTCGGTCTTTTTATTGCACACTACTTGTAATCTACGAACAGAAATATCAAAAGTGCGCAAAAAAATTGTTTGCAAACACGTTTGCCCAATACAGTTATTAGCGTGCTATAGTTTTTACAAAAGGAAGCTGCACTGTTACGTCTTTTGGGTTCAGCTTTTGAAATACAAGAAGAGAGAAATGAAGCTTGCAGATCATAAGATGGAAGTTCATAAAGTTTTGTAAACAATTGAAGTCTCTCATACTCACTGATGGTGTTACAGTGATATCTACATACGTGGACATACTCTTTTAGTACTCTTGCATTTCGCAACTTATCCTTTCTTCCGAATTACTTTTTGCGTACCGTCCTCAATTTTTTGGATATGTTGTCTTTCTATTCATTTGGGCAGCGCTTTCGTTGTCTCGTCGTTGCGGGAGTAACATGTACATAGTCACTTCCATCAGAATCGCTTTTATCACGTACTTGTTCTTCTGCGGTCTCAGGAACGTAATCAGAATCTTCATCAGTTTGGTAGGGATCCAAATATACAGCATCAGAAGAAATAGAAAGAACATTTAGAACTTAATCACACTTATGAATAAAAAATATGAATAAATGCTTTTCAGCAGTAGAAAACTATTTTCAATAATTTTTTACTTACCACTATTTTCCCCGTCGGTATTCTCATGCTGCAATCACAAATTGCACCTTTAACTTATATACAAAACCAATAAAAAGCTTTAGTTTATCATTTTAAACAAACTGCATCCTCACTGCTTTGTTAGGATCATAAAAGATGGCGTGAGGGAATGCAAAATTCACTTGAATCTATTTCCGTGCAAGTTTAAACAACTCTAAAGTAAAGTATACTGCTCTTATTTTTGAAATAGTGCACTTGAACCATTTTACTTCCGAGCCCCTCAATTAAAATGTATGCAATGTGATGTCATATATTACAATAAAATGTAAATTATGAACGTAACTATCTCACACTCACAAATATGTCAGAAACACATTATTCCACAGATCGAACACGTTTACACCCTTGAATTTTTGATGCCGTAAAACAGCGAAAATGTGATTGAAAGTTGCGCGGCGCCGATCTGAGTGCACTCGTGCCCCATTACTTATTTAAACGTCGCGTGTACACCACGCCCGTCAGGCAAATTGCTGTGCACACACGATTACGGCCCAGCAATTAATTTCAGCGAGAGAACTGTCGCCTAGGACCCCGCGAAGGGCCGGCGTCGTCCTTTGAAGGTGCGGCGTCCCGGCACTGCCGCAAACAGAGCTTTGATTGTTGTAATGCTTTGACGTACGGACGACTAGCAGTGGGTCGCTTTGATATGCGTGTATTATACGGTGGTGGAATCTTTGATAATAATCCGTCTGCCTGCTCCCGCTGTTCTACGGGAAAGTGGTCCTGATATGGAGGAATCCAACGAAAATCATGTATGAAAGATTTTTACGGCGCTTTCTATATGAAATGCCTCTTAAAGGTTTTTCTAGGTTTAGAAACCGCAACAGGCGTATAGTAATGCAACTCTCTTACCGTTTTTACAACCGTGCGATACTATTTACCTTTTATTTACAGGCACAACTGTTTTAAAACTCGTTTTTTGTTTGTGTAGTGTGTATTATTCTAAGTAGTTTTTTATCATTCGGTTAATAAGAGGTTTTACATCGATCGTTTTTATTTACGTCTCAAAATCAATTGCACGTAGCTTTAGATGAGTAGCAACATTATTTTGCACAAGCAAAGTATATCTAGTTATAATGAAATTTGTAATCTAACTAGACAACATGCACATCTGAGCATTTTTTAATATGCAAAGAAAAATCTCGTATTCCTAAATATTTTTATTTTGATTTTTAACATTCCTGTAATATTTATATCATGTGAATATGTTGAATGCTGTGCTAGGCGAAAATTATAAACAATACATTTTAATATTTTTATAATCTTTTAACTATTGGAAACATGCGGTTAACGGTTAACATAACTAAATATGTAAATAAAAGACAAGTAATTTAAAAGAAAATAATAAGAATATATATATTTCCATACATCTATTATATTTTTACAAAAAAGTCTGAAGTTTACACCGACATAACTTAAATATATTAATTATTATCATCATCACTACTGTCAAATTCTGAATCACTGCACTCATCATCATTAACATGTATTATAAAATTTTGAAAATTTGGGGATACATAGCTATTTTCAATTTCAATAACATCCTCAATTTCTTTTTCACAGTTCTTTCGTTATACTACTTACCTCTCTATGCACTAAATCTACAACTCCCGAACTTGAACGCGGACATGTATTGTTTCTTCATATTCCTTTTTTAAGCGTACTCCACACTAATTCACTTGGGTTTAGGACGCAATAATACGGTGGTAAACGCATAACTATATGTCCATGGCCTTTCGCTAGTTCATCAACTCGATATTGTTTAGATATGTTGAGATTTTTTATTATTATCAACAGATCTTTTTTGGTAACTTTTCCATCTGGAATTGTAATTTTATTCTTTTTCATGTAATTAATTATTTCTATTTTTTTTGTAGCTGATGTTGGCGCCTTGTTCATTAATTTTGAATGATAACTCGTGTTATCCATGACTATAACAGATACGGGTGGTAGCCCTGGCAGTAACTGCTGCTGAAACCAAGTTTCAAGTCCATGTCGCAATGGTAGTCAGCAGAATAACTTTGGATATGTTTCGCTGACAGTAATAAGCTATTTTCCACCCATCCATCACTTCCTCCCGCATGAAGAATTATAATTCTTTTTCCTCTCGAAGGTGGTGCTTGCAGAACGCAGTTATTTGTCCCATCTGTCAGATCTTTTTTTTATCAAGTCGTGGGTGTTTCATCCAAATATACGATATTACGATTTTCTAGGCGGTACCTTCTGATTTCGTTTATATAATCCCATCTCATTCTTTTTAGTCGGGTTGATTCCATTATGAACAAACGTTGGTTTAATGTACTATAATTAATACCGATGCTCCTCAAGTATTTTCTGAACCACTCTTCACAATAACTTATGTCATATCCTAATTCCAAAAGTTTTAATTTCAGACTTGCCGTAGTTGGAACTTTATTATCCTTATACATTTGTTAAATCACTTTTTTTAATTTCTATCCCAAGCTCTATTGTTATATTTAAAAATTTCTCCGAATTGCGTGATTTTCTTGAATTGCCTTTATTTTCAATAATATCTCTCACAGTCGTGTAGGGGACACCAACCATTTCACTTGTCACTTTTAATGGAGCACTGCGCTCTTTATTTATCAAAAAATTGTGTACATTTTTTATGATTTCTTTGGCATCTTGGGTAAGGTAACGACGATTCCTCTTGTTTTCTTCAATTTGCACTTCCATGTCAGCGTCAGCAACTTCATTCTGAGCGGTACTTGAAGCAGCTTCTTCCCAAGGACGGAACATTGGTCGCTTCTCTCGTTTCGCGCACAGAAATACTAAGACTGAATGCTAGTTTTGGTTTGACCGGTAGTGAACTTTAAATAATCCGACCCTGCTTAACCATCTTCTGAAAATCGGACCTAATTGATGGTAATCCGGTTTTTTGCGGTAACTTGTGAGGAGCCGCCTGCTGTTCGAGATGAAAGATAAATTTTATTGCAGGGTTGTAATAACGGTAAGAGAGTTGCATTACTATAGCATTATATGTAAAGGATCTCTTATAGATTAACATTGACGACGTTCTTCTAGTGTTAAACTGGATGTATGCTACTACGAAAAACAAGAAAGAATATAGATGTACAGGCACCTTCGTAGAACTAAGTTTATGGGTAAAACAAGCAAAATGCAGCTGACGCCTTTCAAACATACTTGGTTACCCCAATCCTCTGAGCCTAACCGATGTGCCCTGATGATGTCATAAACCCAGTTTGTACATAACACAAATACTTTGCACCTTCTGAATACGCCGTTTATCAACACTAATCGAACAGAGACCATACACTATATCACAAAAGTTAAAATATGATAAAGCCAGTGACTCACGCTACATTTTGTTTACTTCTACATTAAGGTAGTGTCTATGCATAAAGCTATGACCCTTATTAAAGCCGGGTATGCATTATTCAAGATATGTGCAACTTGATCAGAAAAGCGTTAGCACTGTGGCTAATAGGAAGTACGCATCATCAATTTGAATCTGTAAGTTATAACCTACCTGGTTACACAGAGCGTACGGCGGCTCGTGTGGTTGTCTGGAGAGCGGGGTGGGCTCGTTATTAAAATAGAAAATAAATTGGGCGCCAATTGATTGTTAAAAAAAATGGTAGCATGCACACATTGACCAACCAATAAATCAAAAAAAAAAAAAAGCTGTGTGCTAAAGTTATATATATTGAAATCAAGTTTGACAGATTTGAGCAATGATGTTGTACAAAACGGAGCTAGAGCCCATACGTATGGTTTCCTCACACTCAAGATTTTAACTTAGATGTTTAATGCGAAAATGACTTTAAATTGATATTTTGGATAATAAATAAAGAATATACGATAATAGCTTTCACTTAGCTGGAACCTAAGCCGGTGCGGATTCCTTCACGTGATCGCTTTGTGGCCTGTAGTGCACCTGACTTGGCAACTTCCAGAAAAAAGGACCTCTAAAGTGGTTTTCTGATTTTGAGCTCTATCCTGACTTTGAAGCTTCTCCTGGACTTTGACTTGGAGTTTTAGCCTTCTCCTAATTTTGAGGCTTCTCCTGACTCTGAGGCCTGTGTTAAGTACGTACAGCGAAACGTTAGGAATGCAAAATTTTAAGTGAGAGTAAAAAAAAAGATATATACCTGTGTTGGTGTGCGGCCTCGTTAGTGCTCTGGCTGTGGCTTGTATACTTGCAATGTACGTCGCGTCAAAGATTCAGAGATTGCAAATTGCCGGTATATTTTGACGTTTTCGACTTAATTTATAACAATTTAGCAAGCTGCTCAGAGATAAACGTGTGAAACGCACGTAGCCACTTTTATCAATGTCCCACTAGTCCCGAATAAAAATTGTTACAAGAAAAGTTATAAGAAATATATTGAGAGTTCTGTGAACAGATGGCGCGTGCTGGTACTTTAATGAATATTACTAGCGCCGGTAAAAGTGCACGCTACACCATCCCCCTCCAACAAAAAAAAAAAAAGGGGCTACTAGGAAGGACCTTTTTTAATACCTGAACGAGAACTAATTAATTTAAAGGCCAGAAGAACAAGATAGTAATACCCAACCCCTGCGGTACAATCAAACTTATGAAATCCCAGGTAAATTTTGATTCTGGACTTAGCCAGGGAACCCGCATGCCCCCAGAGGGTTACGATCCCCCCAAACGGAMAACCAACAYAAACAAAAATCCCCACCCCGTTAACAACCGAAACCCACCCGAAAAAGACCAGAAGAAACGCGGACCCAAACAAAAAAAGTGACAAGGGAGCTTTGGAGAGACGCACAGAGGCCAATCAGTCTCGACAGCAGCGCGAACCGGGCTCAGACAGACCGCAAGGGAGGGAGCTGACCCAGCCGTAGTGATAGGACGACACCCCCGAGGGGATGCCGCCAGTCGAGCTACAACCTCCCCCCACGGCCCATCCTCCTGAACGCGCCCGTTATAAACCGCTGTCGAAACTCCAGGCCACTCCCAAGCCTCCCCAACCCTTTTAAACAAAAACGCAAAAGGGTCCGAGTTTCCCGGTGAAGAAAAGAAGAAAAATAAGAAAAGAAAGGAAAAGAATTAGTGGAACAATACGAGATACATACACGCAAGGAAGTATGATGAAGACTCCCAAATAACCAAACAACTTCCACTTGAAGTAGATTCACCCACTTCAAGTGGGCCAAAATAGATTTAAAATATCTACCCAAATATGTCGGGTAAACTGAGTATTATCCAAACTGTTTTAACAAAAAAATAAATTCAATATGGGCAGTAGACCAATGTACTGGCCATGAAACGGCTTCCCTGGGACAAAAAGTACCCAGAGGAAGGACAAGGGCCCCAACCACGCCCCAGATCAGTAATGCCCTGCCCGAAACGACATTTCCTCCTAATAATAGCAAATTTAAAAAAAGTATTATGAAACTTCAACACAAAAAAAAAGATTTTAGCAGTCAAGCTGGGTAACTACGCGTACCAAACGCCCATACTAGGGTACTAAATCGGGAAAAAGTCATTATAGGGTTTAATGTCGAAGCCGGGAAAAGACAATCTAGACCGCATATTTGAAAGATACTTAACCTACTCTATTTGCTAGACTTATAACCTATCACTATCAAACTAAGAAAAATAATATCAGAGAGTGAGAACAATATTGCTCGGTGATATCCCTAACCGAATCAGCAATTCATTCTCAATTATCATGAAAATATCTGAGTGTTCAACTGAGATAGGATAAACCAAATGAAAACACCAGACAAACGGTTAGAGCTGTGTGGGTGTATACCACACTACTAACTTTCCATGAACAGGAAAGTGGTGCCGAAGATAGGTAACTATCCCACAGAAACATCTGAATTGGATCCAAAATACGGTTTCAGATCCTTAACATGCCAATCACCAGCGGGTGATCCGTTCATGAACTCCAAAGTATATACTAATTTAGATAATTTCTTTTTAACCTTACATAGCACGTATTTCGGTGCTAACTTTGCGGAAAATTTGTTGGCAGCGTCTGACAAAATTTTATTTCTCCGCCAAACCTTTTCTCCAACATCAAATGACAATTCACGTCTCCTTAGATTATACTCTTTGACGTTTTTCTTATAAGCCTTACTAAGCCGCTCTTGCACGACCTTAGAAATGTCCGATATTTTACTAACATCTTCAACGTACTGTCCGCGGTCATCCGGTAACAAATGAATATCTGAAGTATTACTTATTTTTCCGTAGTAATCACCGAAGGTTGGAACGTATCTTGCAAAATTTAAAAATGATGGAGTAAATCCAGTGACTTCATGGGTAGCCGTATTTATTGCATGCTGAATTTCAAACAAGTGTTTATCCCAATCTTTATGTTCCGAAATGTAGCTCCTAATAGCGGTCCCAACTGTTTTATTAACGCGCTCTACATAATTTGCTTGCGGATGATATCGAGCATTATACCAGATTTTTTGGATTTTATATTTTTGCGCCAGGGATTTAAAATTTCTGCCTGAAAATTGAGTACCATTGTCAACTATAACAAATTGTGGAACGCCATAAACAAGAAAAACATTGTTTTCGATAAAACTACAAACGTTGGAGGCGGTAGCTGCTCGCATAGGATGCAGCAAAGTGAATTTTGAAAACCAGTCCGCCACAACTAATAAATAACAATGTCCCCTTGAAGATCTCGGCAATGGCCCCATAATATCCGCAGCTAATATTTGGAAAGGGTATTTCACGTTTTTCTCCGATCCCATTAATCCAAGCTTGCCCAAGGCTGGAATTTTTTGAGAAGCGCAAACATTACATCTCCGAACATAAGTCATGACATCTTTACGTATTTTAGGCCAATAATATTGTTCCATAATTTTGTGAAGTGTTTTATAAAAACCAAAATGACCTGAAGTTGGAGGATCATGACACTCCTTAATGATTTTAGACCTTTGCATTTTAGGGACAAACAGCTTCCATTCATTGACGTTACTTTTCATACTAAAATTATTAGGCACAAATTTATAAATTGCATTGTCCACTACTTGAAAATTTGGGAAGTCATTAGGACATTTCTTTATTCTTTCCCTTAAATTAACATAAAAAGAATCCGCGTTGTTCTCGTCGGAATCAACTTGACAAATTTGTGATACCGGTGCCCGCGATAGTGCATCTGGAACAACATTAAATTTTCCCTTACGGTGTTCTATATCATAACTGAACTGCTGCAACTTAACGGCCCAACGAGCTAAACGTCCTGTTGGTTCTTTTAATCTATTTAGCCACAAAAGTGAATAGTGGTCTGTTATAATTTTGAAATGAGTTCCCTCTACAAACGGCCGGAACTTTTCGATAGAAAACAGCACAGCTAGACATTCTTTTTCAGTTACCGTATAATTCCTTTCAGCACGCGATAAGCTTCTACTTGCAAATGCTATAACTACTTCATCACCGTCTATATTTTGTGTTAGTACTCCCCCAAGACCACAGTCAGATGCATCACACTGAATAACAAATGGAACCGAAAAATCTGGACTACGCAATATTGGGGCAGATACTAAAGCTTCTTTAATTTGTTTGAATGAACGCTCGGCTTCTGGAGTCCAAACTATTGCCTGATTTTTCTTTTTACCTTTTAGAATATCATTGAGAGGCGCTACTAAACTAGAAAAATGAGATATGAACCTGCGGTACCACGAACAAAGACCCAAGAAGCGCTTAATTTCTGTTGTTGTATTTGGTCTAGGGTAGTTCACCATTGCGGTTACCTTTTCGGGATCGGTGCGTAGTCCGCTCCCATCTACAATGAACCCTAGATATTTAAGTGAATTCTTAAAGAAATTGCATTTTTCCAGGTTAACCACGAGACCAGCATTTTTCAGATTTTGTTTAACTTCTTTTAATAATTTTATGTGATGTTCAAAAGTGGAAGAAATTATTATAATATCGTCCAGATATACAAAAATATTCGGTTCATACTTAGGTCCAAACACCGCGTCCATCAGGCGCTGCTGCGTCTGCGCAGAATTGCAAAGGCCAAACGGGACGACTTTAAAATGAAATAAACCTCTGCCTGGCACAGAAAATGCAGTTTTCTCTCTGCTACTGACGTCTAACGGTATTTGCCAAAACGCTTTTCTTAAATCAATGGACGAGATGTATTTAGCGTTTCTCAACATACTAAGTATTCTATCCACACGTGGTAAAGGGTACGCGTCATTTTTAGTGATGGAATTTAGACGACGTCCATCAAAACAAAATCGATATTCCCCAGACTTTTTCTTAACCATTAAAACAGGTGAACTCCATGGACTACTTGACTGTTCAACAACTCCTAACCGTAGCATTTCATCCAATTCTGAATTCAATAATTTTAATAAGTATGGTGAAAATGGGTACTGCCTAACCTTAAATGGTTTTTCGTCACCGGTATCTATATGTAAAGTCATTTTGTCGGTAAGTCCTAATCTATCTTTACCAGAAATTTCTTGAAATGAACTTATCAGTTTTTCAGCCTGCTCTTTTTCATTAACGCTTAAATTTTCCAAAGTTAACAAATTAAAATTATTTAATGAATAATCCTGATTGCTACATGAAACACTGATATTATTGTTATCGCACTGAACTTCCCAAGTGTTATTTTTAAAATTTAAATTCAACATGAATTCATCACAAAAGTCGCTGCCTAAAATAATAGAGTGCTTCAGAGAAGGAACTACCAAAAATTTCATTATTTTGCAAACATTTCCTAGACAAAGCGGTATATAAACTAAACCTTCCACCTTCTGGCTATTACCATCAGCTGTATGTACGAAAGTTTGCTTCTTATCGACATTAAGATTAAAATTTTTCAAAAGATGGAGTGCATATTCACCAATGACCGAAGAATTTGCCCCAGAATCTAATAATGCGGTAATTTCAAAGTCAAAAATTTTTAAGCGAATATAAGGCCTATTATCTAAAGTCTTCTTAACAAAAACTGGAGAAACTTGATGACAATTTGTATTTTTTGAACTGCATCTGAAAAATTCTTTAATAAAATGCAACCAATTTTGCCAGTCTTTCTTATCAGCCTCAGTTGGATGATACACAAATTTATGTTTGGAGGTCTTAAGTTGTTTAGATACGCTCCGACCTCTTGAACATATCGACCTTATTCGTTTTTTGAACAAGAACAGTTAGTTTTAACTACATCAGGTTTTCCACAAGCATAGCAAAACTTATTTCGTCGCTTAGTACAGTTACTAAATACATGATTAGGTTGATTACAATTCCAACAAGTAACAGTTCTATCCGAATGTGTTATAGACCTACTCTTATTTGGTGTCGAATTAACTGGAGGTTTTGTAGATACGGTGGCTATCCGCTTAGAAACTTGGTGACTCCTAGAAGAGCATGGTTGTTCGCGATCTACATATGCAAGTTCTGGTTCAACACTAGAAGTATTCGGAGGCGTACGATAATTTACCTTGATATTCTGGGCTTCATCAATCTTATGACAAAAGTTCAACAACTCTACAATCGAATTAATATCAATAAGAGCAAGGTGACTTGTATAATGCGGTAAAAGATTCCTACGAATGTACTTTAATTTAGTGACTTCAGCTACGGGTCTGTCTATTCTACTGAAAAGCGTTTCCATTACAGCAACATAAATGTGGACTGGTTCTTTATGTCCCTGTGTCCTAGACCTTATTTCATCCCAAATTCTGTCTTCATAATCAGACGGTAAAAAGTGAGTCTTGAGAGCTATAACTAACGAATCCCAATTTTTAATGTAACTTCTTACTGATCTAAACCATAAAAGTGCACTGCCGGAAAATAAATCAATGGCTGATGAAAAAAGTTCTTGTTTCCCGATATTTCGTGCCTCGCTAAGTTCTTTAACCCGATCCAAAAATGATTTAACGCTAAAATTATCATCACCGCTAAAATGCAAGTTCCACTTATAAACTGGTACTGTTTTGGACGCACCCGGTATACCGATCGGAACTTCTACTAAAGAGGAGTTCGCTGGAGATTGTTGACAAGAAATTTCGTTCTTTGTAGGCACCGATTGTTGAGCTTCCTCTATTTTATCATGAAGTAGCGCATCTAATTCTAGACAAGTGGCGTGTGATTCATTCTTAAAAGTTGTAACAAGATCCTTATTTTGATCTACAGGAACTACAATACGTTTTACGCGATGAAATACATGAATTAAACGTGACTTTATACGTTTATATCCCGAATCGCTAACGGGTCCGTCAAAATCATCAATCAGCTGACGAATTGATTCTAAAATGCCATTAATCGCGACAGTTTCTCTATCAAAATCATACTCAGGATCGACTAGTTCAGTATTACGAAAGCGCTCAAGATCAATAGCCCTTGCTAACATTTTTCTCTTAATGCTCGCATCTTTCCGCGTAGTGACTATACCCCGTATACGAAGTTCATAATTTAATTCTTCTGACAGCAAAAATATCGGTTTTAATTCCGCGATATCCATATTTAAAGTCACTAAAAAACTGCTCAAGAATATGAATCTACTGTACCGGACTGTTACGAAATAGAAGAACGACCCAAAAAAGATTAAACCATTTAACTAATTATTATTCAGGAATGAATATTTCCGAATACCGATAAAATGTTGAATCTATTTACTGCTACAATTCAGCACACCTGTATGAAGCGAGAGATTCAATGCGCGATAAGCCAAAGAGCACAAACAAGTTTTTGTCGCACCAACACAGTGTAAAGAGGAACCTTGTAATTTTCCGTGATTGAATATCTTAAATTTAAACTGCCAATAATTGTACAACTATATTACAAAACTTAACTCGAGCCCCACGTCAAAGGGTGCCAATCTTGTATAACCTACCTGGTTACACAGAGCGTACGGCGGCTCGTGTGGTTGTCTGGAGAGCGGGGTGGGCTCGTTATTAAAATAGAAAATAAATTGGGCGCCAATTGATTGTTAAAAAAAATGGTAGCATGCACACATTGACCAACCAATAAATCAAAAAAAAAAAAAGCTGTGTGCTAAAGTTATATATATTGAAATCAAGTTTGACAGATTTGAGCAATGATGTTGTACAAAACGGAGCTAGAGCCCATACGTATGGTTTCCTCACACTCAAGATTTTAACTTAGATGTTTAATGCGAAAATGACTTTAAATTGATATTTTGGATAATAAATAAAGAATATACGATAATAGCTTTCACTTAGCTGGAACCTAAGCCGGTGCGGATTCCTTCACGTGATCGCTTTGTGGCCTGTAGTGCACCTGACTTGGCAACTTCCAGAAAAAAGGACCTCTAAAGTGGTTTTCTGATTTTGAGCTCTATCCTGACTTTGAAGCTTCTCCTGGACTTTGACTTGGAGTTTTAGCCTTCTCCTAATTTTGAGGCTTCTCCTGACTCTGAGGCCTGTGTTAAGTACGTACAGCGAAACGTTAGGAATGCAAAATTTTAAGTGAGAGTAAAAAAAAAGATATATACCTGTGTTGGTGTGCGGCCTCGTTAGTGCTCTGGCTGTGGCTTGTATACTTGCAATGTACGTCGCGTCAAAGATTCAGAGATTGCAAATTGCCGGTATATTTTGACGTTTTCGACTTAATTTATAACAATTTAGCAAGCTGCTCAGAGATAAACGTGTGAAACGCACGTAGCCACTTTTATCAATGTCCCACTAGTCCCGAATAAAAATTGTTACAAGAAAAGTTATAAGAAATATATTGAGAGTTCTGTGAACAGATGGCGCGTGCTGGTACTTTAATGAATATTACTAGCGCCGGTAAAAGTGCACGCTACAAAGTACTGATTATTAATTCGTCTGTTCCAAACATAATAATAGATGCCTTATTGGGATTGATTTTTAAAGAATGTCTTTGGCATAAAAATGATATTTGCAGCGTGTAAAATATGTAAACAGTATTAAGTAAAAGTCCAACAATGCTACCCTGAGGTACACCAGAAACTACAGAAACTATAATCACATGTTGCCTTCTGCCACGCAAAAAAGCATCATCATATCAACTGCATTATGATCAAGACCTATGTAGTGTAAAATACACAAAAGCATTTCATGGTTTTCATATCGGATGCTTTAAAAAAGTCAAAAAGTCAATGAGCATTAACACCGATGTTAAGTTAGAATCGCAGAGCGGAGAGGCAGCAGCCAAAATCTACTTATTCTCCTTGAAGTCCCCAGTTTTGTTTGAACCTCTTCATTACAGCAATGTCTTAAGACGTTGCTGTGTACAACACAGGTCTGTTTGTATATAATCAACTTCGCAAATTGCATTGCGACAGAAAATTATGCCTTGCTCGCGCGAGTGGAACACGAGTTCGCCTGCTTTTGTTAAAGCTCATTTATGATTTTTATCCAGTGCTAGTAACAACGCCATAACGACTTGACAGCCTTTCTGAAATGAGATGCCCAGTTGAATAATAAACTTATTTCATTCCAGCGAAAACGTAAGGGTTACAATATAGAAATGTGATTTGATGCTGGAGAAGTGGACTAAAAGAATAATGAATTAGTGCAGATTTAATTTTTAATTAGTATAATTGAACGATTTTTTGCAGCAGAGGTGGTAGTGGAGAGCTTTTTTCAGTTTCCTGGTATAGATTACTGCTGAAAGTAAATTATATTAAACTTGTAGCCTTCGAATCGATATTAACGAATTCATTAAGCAACAACAAATATTTGTAGCTGGTTTATTTGACACGGATCTTTCACTCAAAACAGTATGAATTACAAGAATAGAAATCCAAGCACCAGGGATACTGTTGAAGTGTTAAGGAGAAAATGCGTTGCAGTTTTACCCATATACTCTGTAAATTTTTACTGTAAAAGGAACATCTTCGTGTCCTTGGGCCCTGCCAAACTCGCAAAATAGATCACCACATCTTCAATTATGCAGTTTACATGATGAAAATGACGTAATCTGACTGAAAGAGTTAACATTGGAGTTGTTTATTTGATGTAGCGCAAAGGACCAATGAAAACCCCGCAATAACTACACCAGTTTTGACAGCAGAATGAACACCACATCGTTGTTTTATAATTCCACAACTGTTTGGTTCATTTAGGTGTACCTGTGAAAACTTTGTTATGAAAGCGTTTTAAATTTTTTCGGTTGAACGGCGCTTTTCCTTTTGCTTTGTCGGGCTGAAAGCGCTCCCACATTTTAATTCAGTTTATTTTTTTGCCGTCACACCTCCACAAAGTGTACGTTTCGTGTGGTAATTTGTAAGGAAGTGCCTTTACTGCCCACGTCAGACCTTGCCCTCGGTGGTTTTTTGTTCCACTACTGTTAATTAACATTCAAATTTTCAACAGATGTAAATAACAATTGATTTTTCACCCCCACAATTCACTCCGCGCCAGAAGCGGGATAATGAATTTCCCTGGTAAATGTGTTATAAACAACGAGAATAATTAATCTTTTTTAATTAGGATCGCGCTTGGATGTTGAGTTTTCAAAACCGGCCTAGTGGAACAATTTTTGTGGTTTGTGTTACGGCGGCAATTATAGCGTTCATAGCGGATTAATTTTAACGGCATTTGAACTAGCAAATATTTTCTTTTTGTTAATTTGTTGTTTGTTAGAAGGTAATATAATTGTAGATGAATATATAATTAACTCTTTGGAAAAGAATATTTGCCTTGTTTAGTTGAAATGACGAACTTGCATTGACAATATCTTTGTTAAAGCTAATCTACAAAACTATAAGGCAAACAAATACAAGAATGTGTTCACAGACCATCTGCCCCCTTTTCTTAAATTTAAAATTACCAAAACAACAAGACCAAAAATCGTACAATAGTTTTACACTAATTTTAATAAACTGCTATATGAATGCAGCATCACAGATTGGAATAGTGTCAAGAGTTACTGAGGTCACAGGCTTATTAAGTCATGCTCAAAAAAGAAAAAATATATTTACGTTGGAAAAAAGACAAATATGTCAAATTACTGGATAAAATTGTAAAACGAGCAGAATATCAATACGAACAACAACAACAGGCAACAGACAAAAAGCAAAATAAACAAGCAAAGTTATGGCAAAAATAGCGTTCCAAAATACTTAATAAGTGATAATGGAGTAAAAATTGAAAACATTCGGGAAATTGCTGATTGCTTTAATGAACTTTTCAGTAGCATTGGCACATCCCACGCAAAGAAAATACGGACACCAAGAAACATTCAATTTAAATCATTAGAAAGGAACAACAACTCTATCTAATTGTATCCCACAAGTCATGAAATGGTAAGTGTTGCTCTAAACGGGAGGAGTTGATGGTACAATTGTGAAAGCAGTAAAATCTATAATACATATCATAAGTGAACCATTGCAATATATTTTCAATTTGGTAATTGAAACAGCTAAATGACATCTGCCTTTAAAATGTGCAGAAATCATACTAATTTACAAAAAAGGAGACAAGCATAAAACTACTAACTATAGACCAATTTCCTTAATATTCAATATTGCACTGTAATATGTAAATGTAAAGAAGATTCGATAAAAAATCTTCTAATTGGATGGGTATTTCCATCACACTGCTCTGAAACCAGACAGCAGGGCACATTACAAATAATTCGCATATGTACAGATATAATCCAAAAAGCCAATTACAACGATCAAAGGGTCCACATGGACTGCTATGATTACTGACTTTCAGGCCGTTCGCCGATATGTTTTTATCTGTTTTTGCAGAATTCTGTTTAGATGCACAAACACAACGCAAATTTGGACAGTAATCCAACCCCGATTTAAATCCGGCGATTGAAACTTCGCAATAGGTTCACCATTTGGGTAGCGTGAAAGTTCCGCTTAGAAATAACTCTGTATCAATATTAAACTCATCAGGTTGGTTTGTAAAATTGCTTCATTCAGTCACGTATAATATTTACAGAAAACCGACACATACAGAAAATTACATTAAATACAGTTCCATAGAAAATTTACATATTCTTGACTAGAACATAAATTTCAAAATTTATTTTCTAAATTTAATATTAAACTTGCGTTTCGTGCACATTAATAAATTTATTAGGTAACACCCTGGATAAAGAAGACATGTTAAACAAATCTGATATTTATGAAATTGAATGTTGTAACTTTTCAAAAAAGTAAATGGAAAAAATCTGCACATTAATTGTATTGTAGTATTGAAACAGGGTTTCATAGTCTGCATCGGTGAGTCGAAATATATGTTTATAAAGCTTGTGGCAAAATTTCGTCAGGTGCGAGATGAATATATATAATAAAATGGGTATCCAGTAGTCCTGACCTTTATCCTATAGAAACTATTTKGTACATTATGAAAGAACAACTGCGAGCAACTCCTGCCAGGTCGATTCCCGAATAAAAACATAAACTTTAATTTATGTGAGAAAAGTTCATATCACAATATTGCCAGAATTTAGTGAATACAATGCCAAGAAGAATAACCGCAGTCATAAAAAATAAAGGTTGTGTTACTCAATGGTAGCCTTTGAAGAAATAGATTAAGTATGTTGTTTGTAACTTAGGTTTTCTCATGATTTGCTTCAACTTTCAACAACAAAAGTTGCGGTGAAAAATAATTAAATATCTGTTTCATAATAGATTTAGATAAAACATTGAATTATTAATTTTTGACGTTGCATTGTAGCCCACCGGGCCATAACAGAGAAAATCGTGCATAATATTTTAAAAAACTAGTTTAATAAGACGCCATTTTTTTCGCACGAATCCAGTGTTTACAAAACGAGCTGAAGGCGAGTTYTGCAATGATGATGTAAAAAAAACTAAACTAAATGTTCAAACACATCACCATTGTGTCTTATACATTTTTTAGTTCTTTTTAATAGGCTTAAATGTGCTACTCCTATGATGTTGTTTTATGTTATTAAATATTAATTCACCCAGACATAATTCCTTGCTGTAGCAATCGAATACTCTTGAAAATTAAGGAGATTGCGTAACTTATCCCCTGGAGCGAAAGACGTGGCAGCCTATACCAACCGCAAACCAAATTTTACGTTTCTGTTATCTCAGAGATTTATTACTAATTGAATCGAACGAAGGTGCGCCTAATAGAGTTCGAATCGCGACTTCCTGGATGTTCCTGTAGTTTACGTCGCAGTAGGCCGGGTGAAGTTTTTCGATAACAGATGTTCCGATAAAAGCTCGCCAACTTCGGATGGACGTATCGTGTTGAACAAATCCGTTTGGGAAGTTTTCCATTGGCAACTATGAGAAATCCTTTCTGATTTAATGAATACGCTGCATTATCGAATAATGGAGAAGTTTGCCTGTTTGGAATACTTGATTATAAATTGCAATCCGGCGGAAGTTTGCACGACTATTTGTGCATGTTTATGCTTGTAGTGAATTCAGGAGTTCTGCTTTCAAAACTGCAATAACCTACAAGTTATAACATAATTTTTGGTGTTATGAACGCTGAAAGCATTTACTCTCGTACAGTGTGGAAAACCTGTCAAGAGGAATATATATTGTGGTGAAGGGGATTAACTTTGCTGTAACGCCACTGCCCACTGACAAATCCTAAAATGAAGATAATGTCCTTTGTGGAATCTTCTAAAAAATGCTTCTGAAGGATCATGGATAAGGATGGATGTATGCCACGCCATTGGAAATGTACTTAAGTACTTAATGCACTTTTTGTACGGGTTCAATTTTATTTAATGTATTCGTAATACATCAAATTCCAGACGACACTAGCATACTCTAGATGGTTACGCACCAAGGTTCAATGATTTTATATTGGTAAATTTAGTTGTAGTTCTAAAATTCAAAATTAAATTTTGAATGAACGCTGCATTGTTTCCTCAAAGTGCAATTCGAACTTTAGTTTGCCGCTGATAATAACGTCCAGGTCCTTTATTTTATTCATAGTGCTAAGGGTATGGTTGTTTATTACATATTTAGTGGGAATCGTCAGCCTATTTCTCGTAAAAGTGATTTGATAACACTTGTCTAGTAAAGTAGTGCATCATGTAAGTTAGTTATTTCTCTCTAAATTATCATATCTTCTGCACAAAACAGATAATTTGAGCGTTGAATAAAATTACGAATATCATTAATAAAAATAAGAAACAACATAGGACCTAGATGAGAGCCCTGCAGTATTCCAGATGTTATAGGTACCGTAGACGATACTGAGTTTTTTTAATTGCTATAACTTGACTTCTATTAAAAAATGTACGATTTCATCCATCTTAGAAGATCACCATGCAAATAGAAATTCTCCAATTTAATAAGAAGAGAGGCATGGTCAGAAATGAGTATACACGATGTCTAGAGAGCTTCTTTATTCATGCTTTCTGACAGATGCTGAACAAAAGTAACGCGATTAGTTACTGTCGACCTTCCACGGAAAAAACCGTGCTGGCGTTCATCTATGTGTTGTTTAATATTGAAAAATAATTCATCAGTAATACAGCTTTCAAACATTTTACCAAAAATTGACAAGAGCAATATAGGACGATAGTTAGTTATTTTATTCCGATCACCTGATGTATAAACGGGGACAATAATCTCAGTCAGTGACATGTTGTTTTCCGGGCTGGTTCCCACGTTCGTTATTAGACCTTGACGTTTCGACACTCATGTCGGTGTCTTCGTCAGAAGTAGCTCTGAAACTGAAGTGTCCTAGCCTGCTCGGGTATTTATACTCGTCCGGGTCACTGACGCGTGGGCGTTGTTACGCATGAACTGTTTCCAGATTCCAGGTAGGTCGATGCCCCGGTCTCGGTTGTAATTGTGCGGGTTCTTCTGGATTTCGATGGCTTCCTTGTACAGTCTCGGCCAGAATCTCGCTTCCCTCGACAGCATTTGTGCTTCCTCGAATTTGATGATGTGGCCAGTCTCCATTCGATGTTCTGCTACAGCCGACCTATCACCTTGCCGGTCTCTTCGGCGTCCGCAGGCGATAGCCAATCTCGCATAAGCTGAAGGTGCTGCCATGGCTGAACATAGAATTGCGTCGGTATTTAATAAAATTACATTTACGACGGATGTACACAAGATAAATATTCGTCGCAAGGATTTGCTGTCTATTCCTAGACATATACATGATGTTTCACGAATGATAATGACTCCGGCGAAATTAAAAATGCAACCCAAATACATTCTCATAGTCAATGTGGGGTTATTTTACATAATGGTATTATTTTCAAAATAAATTGGGAATCCATGACGGCTATATGCCTGTGTTCCGGTCACTGTATTTACTAAAAGTCAAAATGTATTCAAATGATGAAAAAACAGATATGATTTTGATTTATGGTGAATGCAAGAAAAATGCCTCCGCTGCTGCCCTTTTATACAGACAACGTTTTCCAAATAGAAGAGCTCCTGACGATACAATTGTCAAGAGACTTGAATTAAATTTAAGGACAAACTGGCCACCACTGAAAAAGTCAAGACAAAGAACAGCAACAGGCCCTGACAATGAAATTAGAGTATTGGAAATGATTGACGAAAATCCTCATATCAGTCAAAGGGTAGTCTCAAGAGCAACCGGTATTAGTCTGTCTTCAGTACACCAAATAATTAAAGGCAATCAATTTCATCCGTATCACTTGCAATTGGTTCAGGCCTTAAAGGAGACAGATTATCCTAAAAGACTGGCTTTTTGTAACTTTTTTCGGGAACACCAAAATTTGAATGTGAAATTTTATAACATTTGCTTTTAGATGAAGCAACATTTTCTAATAACGGTTGAGTTAACAAACATAATATGCATTTTATGCGCAAGAAAATCCACGTTGGATTCGAGAAGGACATTTTCAAACTATCTACTCGACGAATGTCTGGTGCGGAATATTGGGGAATCAAATTGCTGGGCCTCATATCGCGATAGTTTAAACGGCAATACTTACCTAAATTTTTTAAGGAACATTTTACCAGTACTTCTCTATCTATCTATCTACGGTTCCAACAAGATGGGGCACCTGCGCATTATTATAGAATAGTGCGAAATCAGCTTGAATTGGTTTTGCCTAACCGATGTATAGGAAGAGGTTCAATTAATCCTTGGCCACCGAGAAGCCCGGACCTTACTGCTTTGGATTTTTTTTCTGTGGGGAATGGTAAAGAGCAAGTATACCAAACACCAATTGAAAGTCTAGAAAATTTAGAAAATAAAATACTGATGCATGTAGATCCATCACTCCAGAAATGTTAATGCATGTTAAAAGATCGTTTTGGGCACGAATTCAAGCTTGTGAAAACAGCGGAGGGCGACATTTTGAGCATTTATTACATTAATGTTATTAAATAAAACTTTTCAAAAATAAAATTTGTTTTACAATACCGAATTTACTTAAAGC
Organism: Rhyzopertha dominica; assembly: GCA_025024175.1. NCBI lineage: Eukaryota > Metazoa > Arthropoda > Insecta > Coleoptera > Bostrichidae > Rhyzopertha > Rhyzopertha dominica. Next base: position 60,110,885 of record QCXZ01000064.1, read on the forward strand.
AAATGATTGAAGTTTTTTGTCAAAATTTAAGAATTTATACAGCTCTCTACGTTTTATGCTTTTTAAGACGATGGACAATTATCAATGTTACCTCTGCAAATGTATTTTGGGTTGTATTTTTAATTTCGTCAGGGTCATTATAATTCGTGGAACATCCTGTATACATATTTCATATAATGTTTGTCGAATGTATAATTTCGTCCCACTACATATGAAATCCCTCTCCACTGCCTCTAGTTTTAAGACGTCTTTGCGCAAGTTTTTGATGGCTAATAATGTTCAACATGCCGGTCTGGATTTGCTGGGGCTATGTCTTACTTTTTTTTCAAACTCTATAGCGCACCTGGTTGTGGTTAGCAATGCAAGTTTTATCTGTTGTGCTACTTTCAAATTTAATGTGGTTAGAACAAGTATTTCGGTTGGGTGGAAGAGCAGTTCGCTACTTCTTTTTTAGTAGCAACTGAACCACGCCATTTCATCGCCACTTGACTCGTGATTCTTTCGTTTCTTTTTTTGTTCATTTTATAAATAAGTTGTAATTATTTTTTTCAAATTACTTTGCTCTTTTCGTTGTAGCAGTGGGATGAATAAAGCCAATATTATTATTATCGTCATGTACCCGAGAACGTTTGATCTTCATTTTTTAAAACTCCAACAACTTCAGCAATCAGTAAATTGGAATTTTTAAGGCTGAAGTTCCATCAGATTTAAATCAAGGGCCAACCCTTTTCCAAACCACCACACGGTTCACCCATCTCCCCATGGGACAGGTCAAAGTCGAAAAGTGSACCAGGAATCCGTCAAAGAGTCGGTGGCGCAGGTCCGGGGCGGCGTCGCGGCGCGTAGCGTCGGCCCGGGCTCCAGTAGAGCGTCGCGACGCGTCCCGTCACGGTCACCCAGTGCCGTCTCGTTTCGCCGTGCCGCAACCGACGCTCGTATATCGGATCGGTGTGAGTGTTCCCATGGATTAATTTAAAAGTTGCGCGGCAGGTAGCCGAAAGTGACCCGACTTCGTTTTGTGCGTTAGGGGACTTAATCAAGAAGTTACCGGCGAGTTTCCGTAAGTTTCGGGGCGGACTTTGTCTGAGGGGGCGAGCGGGCGAGGGTTGAATATTAAAGATGGGAGGGGTGATGTTTTTTTTGGGGGGGCTGCTTTTTTGTGACGTTATATGGAAAGAAGTGGATGTTGGACGTCCTTTTAGTAGATTTGAGAGTTTTCGTAGTTAATTAAGAAGTTTTTTCTTTATATGGCAGGAAAAGTGGGGTTCCCCAGGGAAGTCTATGAGGTGCCTTATATTTGGCACCCTCCTATGACGTCTTCTTTCATTTCATTAAAAACCAGGAGTTTATCATCAAAAAGTTATTGGATTTGCCCTTAAATAAATAAAATTGTTGTGCTTAATAAGATGGATGTAAGACAGCAGATGCTGACCAATTTTTTTTCGTTTTATGTCGATCTGTCCCTAGTATGTTAAGTCATGTAGCAATTTCGTTTCAACTTTAAACATAGCTGATGATAGTCTTCTTTGTATTTGTGTGGTAATTACATTGTACCTAATCATAAGGGTATTAAAAATAACTGCAGCTTTCTTAACAGCTATGTATTGTGCATGAAAACCTAAATAAGCCTAACCGATTACGCAAAACTCTGGTTAGTTAGCATCGAATTTACAAGAGAAAAAACTTCAATCTCTGATTTTTATGCTAAAACTACAAAACCAAACATTTTTTTTTGTTCTCAAACCAACAAATCTGTAATTATAGTTGTAGGAAAAGATCTATAAAACCGACTTTTGCAGAAGCTTCACTCAATCACTATTACTATTAATATTACTGCTACTATCATTTTCTAGGTCTATAATTAAGTCTTTAACCATATTCTTGTCATATTCATCTTCTGTCTTTATTACGTTCTGTACAGTTTTTCTTAAGCGTCAGCAGTTATTAAATCGAAGGTTTCTCGAATTATTGCCGATATTTCATTGCTAAATATCCCTCCCCCTCAGTGTTTCTTCTTCTTCTTAATTTTTCCTTGAATTGACCCCATATCATTTCGATGGGGTTAAGACTACAACTAGTAGTTCATACGAACTCCAAGTAAATTAGATCTCCCCTAGAAATGCTTTCTTCACTCTTACTTCTTTTCTTCTCAAATATCGACAAAATAAGAGTTTCTTCATCGTCTCCTTTTCTTGGTACCTGGTTCATCCTCTTACACATCGTTTTGATCACTCTCTGGATTTTCATTGGTATTGACTTGATCAACAAAGTCATCTTGTAAAATGGTCAATTCGCACGAAGATTCGATTAGAACCGATTAGGTTTTCGAAACTACCCCTTCTTGCGTGTGAAATTATTAGTACAAATTAATAATTAAGAAATATCGTCACCAATCACATTCTCAAACTACAAACAAAGTTACTCGACTGCAGAGTAACTGCATTTCGGCAATAGTGGCTTCTCCACACTATACTGTAAAGTACTGAAAACCATTTCAGACTATAGATTCTCAGGTAGACTGTTATTGCAACAACTATAATACATACCCCTCTGATATGATAAAGGCATATATTAAGTCTTATCAGTGGTGAACCAAGCTCATTTCTGCATATTTATATATTTATTTATATAGTAAGAGCGAAAGAACTTCTCGAGTTTTAGAGTACAACTTTATCCTGATCAGAACCTACGATGAAGAAGCTAGTATCACCTGCGTATGAAATTTGTATAGAATTCGACCAAAATTTATGTCGTGTATAGTATTTCAGATCATCATCAAAAAGAATTGCTTCTGAAATTGAGCCCTGGGATGCTCGCATACTCATTTCAAGATCATCATTTGGAGAACGGTTTACTGGATCTCTTTGGGACCTATACCTTAAATATGACGTGAACTAATTCAATGTGATAGCTCTAATACCATACCGTGCAAGATTATGCAGTAGTATTTCATGATTTATACAATCAATCGCATTGTTAAAGTCAACAAACGTGCCTAAAGTAGTCATTTTACTGTTCATGATTTTATGCCAATTTAAATACAAAACTATGTTATTTTTGACTGTACATACAAAGTATCGTATACCAACGAAAAGGTTAGTTCCAGTAATCTCCTAATTATGTAGAAATAAAAATTCAAGTTATCCGTGATTAAAATTTAAGTTCTCTTTATTAGAAAATGTTTTCAGTCAACCTAAAATGCTAGATACATTAGTATAAGAACGTTTCATTCTCTAATTAGATTTGAAACCACATTTCATTGTTGTTATCCAAAATTTCAAGGCAATTATATATTGTTGTGAGATGACTACACGGAAAGAGTAGGGAAAGGACATAGGTGATAGTAATTGTAAATCTGATTTTCTAATAATAGGAACGTTTAAATGGAAGGTAATTTTCAGTGTTTAGCAAACGCCTTTACATATATCACTTTTTCAAACAACAATATATTTTGCAATATTGGAAGAAAAGGAAAACTGTTTTTCCTGCGATTACTTGATTTATTTTAGATATTTTATTTAATAATCATTTTGGCTGTATAATAGTGTATCGAAAAGAATTAATTTTGGGAAACTTCATAGCTGTTTCGATTTTTCAAATTCGTCATATATCATCTGAAATGCACTTACAATTTGTGTTAGTCATCTGAATGAGAAAGCACATATCTCTTTACAGCGTGCAGTGCAGCTGAACTTGCATTATGCGTGATGTTAACACTGCTTGATTTGTGCAAAAGAATGAATACTGGCATTAAAATGTTTAATCGAATATTGTTATTTGCTCATTCAAGAGAATTTTGGTGTTATTTTGAACATTCAGAATTTTAGGGATTGCCATGTCTGGGTATCTTCTTGATCTAAATTGCCAGTGATAGCTTTTACAATTGCATAGTCCACTTTCGTTTCGTTTAAGATCAAAAGGACTTACTTGTAAAATTTGCTATTGAGTTTATGCGAGCATTGCATCAATTATGCGGTATGATGAAAATATTCTGTGAAATGATCCGAGTAATTCTTCAACGTATCTTTCAAAGCTGTTCATTGCTTTTTGAGTAAGTCCTGTTCCGAAATAATCTTACTTATGTCGTAAATTTTGATAAATGACCATTTGTCTAACTTGTTTTGGGCTAATTCTATTATGAATGGTAAAAATCCTGGGCTTGCGTTACTGATTAAAATGAACTGGAGACGTCATACTCGCAACGCAAATATCGGTTGTATCGATTGCTTTTTCTTCTTCTTAATATCTAGCTGGGTCGGCGAAGATGTACTCTCCATGTCCTTATCGAAGATGGAAATTTCGGCGATGTTGTTCGTTGTTTTTTGGATGTTGAGTCACTGCTCTTGGAACGTAGGCGATTTTTTTTCTCGATTCCTGCTCTGCCTGGTAGTATTTTTTGCGATATCTGTCTAAGTTCTGACGTTGTTGTTTTCGTACTCGCGATTTTAGTATTCGCTAGCCAAAGTGTTGAAATACACGTGTGATCGATTTTTGTATCCGTCTGCTAGCGATCCTACCGACTGCGCCAGTTTCGTCAATGCCACGAACATTCAGATTTTTAAAAATAGACTTTATTTTATCAATTTTACAAGCAACATGCAACAAACAACATGCTGTAACTGTTGCTATCTACAAGTCTTGCTTGAGGTTTTGCAGTGTTACAGCGGTGACCACCGGTGCAGCTTGTACCTATACGAGGGCACGTTGTAACTTGCTAATGACCTGTAAGTGGCAAATCGAAGTATTGAATTATCATATAAGTTTGTCTACACTATTACTTTTGAGATTAAAGCGTGTTTTAAGACCGTATTAGAACTACAAACGAACGTCCCACGTTCATATCGGGGACTCGGTACAAAGTACACATTTCAAAGGTCGAACAAACATCATTTCGCTCAGATTACTGGCGGACAACGCAACCCCTTAATGAACCCGGTATCGTTTCAAATCCCACGATCGAAAGCTAAACGTTCATTAGGGAGAGAGCGTGGGACCTAAGCGGGATGCTCATTTGTTCAAACGATAATTATTCAGTTCATTTTTTCCGCCGCTTCCGAAGCAAAAACAAAATTTGATTGGGAAGTTTCCCTTTCCGGCATCGCGGCTCGCGTTTCCTAATTTAAATGGCTTTAAAGAGTTGTCGGGGGGCTGGGGCCCTTTCAGCGTTGACGGTCTGTAATTTCGATGGTAATTTTATATTAATACGATTAGTTATGCTGGAATGTCATTAAAGCATTTCCGTTCGTTTTAGCCTTATCATTTTTCTCTCGAAATCTTTATTTTGACATTAGAAATTCTAATTTGCCTTCTCCATTGCAATGACTTCTTACMATACCTACATTTTATTCTATCAGTTTTAGATTACCCAAATGACATAATGGTTTTTTATGTTTTATCAACATCTAAAACAATAAATAAGGATTGCTAGTATACCATACCTTACAAACTGAATATTGTAATAATAATAATTATTATTGTATTGTGTGCTTCGTAAGGCCAAATAATTAATCTGCATGACAAATATTTGCATGTATATAATTCAACTAAATTGTGAATTAAGACTATAGCTCGCCCTAAAATTAATACCATACCTACATATACTATCACTTATTCAATCAATGCTATTTGTAATCAAAAGTAGTTCAATATCTGCTTATACCTACAAACATTTGATACCGGCTTCCATTATATATATATTCTTATGAAAATCATTAATACATTCCACAGTACTGTTAATTTCATGCGACTACGGTCGACTTTTATAAAAGCGTTGAAAGAAAAAAAAATATTTTCATTCAACGATAAGAGATCTCGCATTTGCGCTTTATCCATAATAGATACATACAAGTATGTATTTATTCTGGATAGAGTATTGAAGAAAACCGCAGAAAACTCCAATCAGATCTCTATTGCCTTAAGTCAGTCTTTAACACCTTCATCAACACGATGGATAGACGCAAAACCACCAGGCCATGCTGTACGGGGGCATCTGTTGACCATATGTCCAATTGTATGGATGGGGTCTCCACATTCACAATAAGGGTTGATAGATGAATCCCATTTATTAAGAAAAAACTTGCATTTCCAATGGCCAGTGCGAAGGCAATTAAGGGTGACCCAAGACCTTCTTGGGAGGTCAGTTCCTGCTACCTCTTCCGTAGGATCGTCTATAAGCTGCTGATTGAATATATCATGTTTCTTAAGTTGCCAAACAGAACACCATCCATCTTCAATGGTATAAGGAGCACGAAGGAAATCTTCTGTCCACAGAGATTTTCTAGAAGTTAGCCGTGTTGTAGGTAGCTCTTGCAGATCTCGGGAAATCAGAAACTCATTAGGAGCTGATTGATATTTTTGCCAAGCTTTATATGTAGCAAACTGTCTGTGAATCTCCGGAGGAGCAATGTTGGAAAGAATCGGAAGCCAAGGTAATGGAGTTGACTTAATTGTTCCAGTGATTAGTCGCATTGTAGTATTTAACTGAGTGTCAATTTTTCCTGCCTGATGACTGTTTTTCCAAACAGGACAGCAGTACTCAGCAGTGCTATAAAGCAAGGCAGTTGCACCCCAACTTGTACCAACAAGCTTATGCAGAATGTTATTTCTAGTCTGTAATTTTTTACTGACATTTTCTAGATGTTTCTTGTACGTTAGAGACGTATCTAGGGTTACTCCAAGGTATTTTGGCGAGAAGTTATGTTTAAGAATTATGTTATTTGACATAACTTGAAGCTGTTTCCTCTTTTGGTGATTGTTGAGATGAAAGCAAGTTACTTCTGTCTTCAATGGATTAGGGCACAAGCGCCAAGTTTTAGAATAACAATTCATAATCTCGATGTCACTTGAAAGGTTTTGTTCAATTACAGGAAAGTCGTTACTTTGCAAAGCCAATGCCATGTCGTCTGCATACACAAATTTTCTCGATTGAGTTACTGGAAGGTCACTTATGTAAAGGTTGAAAAGAATAGGCGACAGAACCGATCCTTGTGGAAGACCATTATTCAAAATCCTGAATTTGCTACTTTTCTCTCCCAAAAACACACTGAATTGACGTTGGGATAGCATTCGTTCGATGAGCTTCACAGTCTTTCCACATTTGAGAGTATTAAATAGTTTGAGGATCAATCCATCTTTCCACACAGTATCGTAGGCCGCCGATAAGTCTATGAACACTACTCCAGTTTTCAATCGTTTCTGGAAACCAACTTCAGCATATGTTGTTAGAGCCAAGACTTGGACACAGCAACTTCTGTTCTTCCTAAAATCTGCTTGTTCCTTCGGGAGTGAGTCTTCAATAATAGGTCTTATTCTCTGGTACAGTAGTTTCTATAATAACTTGCAGCAGACACTCAGGAGGGCAATAGGTCGGTAACTTCCTACTTCATTTGGAGGTTTCCCAGGTTTTAAGACAGCAATCACCTTTGTTTTCTGAAACAAACTTGGAAGAGTACATGTATCTAAAATATTATTATAGAACAATGACAACCACTTATACGATTGCATGTAGAATATTGTGTTAGTTAAAGGAAGATTTTAAAGAAAGGGTCTTAACATGAGCATAAAGCAAAAAATAATTTGTGAATAACTGTACCTGTAGTAACCTCAAAATCAGCAAAGTTTTGAGCGTTGATGCTGGTTGCATATTGAATGTTGTCAAAGATGTCACGCTTTTATGTTATGAAACAAAAAGGATTTCGGCCTCTTAGCAGCACTTTATGTTAATTTTGGACAAAGATATATATATATATATATATATATATATATATATATATATATATATATATATATATATATATATATATATATATATATATATATATGCAATAATGCATCTTAAAAAAGGATAAAGTTTCGATCAAAACCGATTTAGTTGACATTCTCAACGATTTTCCCTGGTGTTGAGCAATTTCTTTATATTAAATTAAAATTTATTTGTATACATGTGTCAGCAAGAAATAAACCTTTGCTATTCTTCACCTTTAAGAGATGTTGTTTAGTGGCTGCAATGATTTTATTAAGATGACCGTACGATATAGCATGCTGCCATCAAGAAGAATCTCTACATTATCATATAGTACACTACAATTATTCGTGTTGCAAATATTCATATCCCCTTAGACTTAAATTGTAACCGGAAACTATCACTAGCCACAAAGCTCTTGAATGCGATTTATTTTAGGACATAATCAATATTCCATTTACGAATGCGTGCCAGCCTTTCATTTAAGGTAGGCTGTGCCATTTCAACATACCTCCAAGGAAATGATCTCATAAGTGGAATACCGTCACGGCACAATAATTGATCATTTGATACGTATCTTTGTTATTATTAAAGAAAGCAGATAAATGGATCAGATATTCAGGACACAACCGATTTCTATGCATATTGTAAATTCCATGTCATATCTTTGTTCATTCAAAAAAATCTAGACACAAAAGTTGTATGTACAATTATTGGGATGGGTTTTCCATTTAGTATAAGATCTGTAATTATTTGCTAAATGGTACTTTGCATCGCCATGTTATTGTTGTCTCGGCCTTTTTCAACGATATTGTTGCTGACTTGTCCCAAATATTTGTAGGTCTTATTCCGGCTGTTCTTTCCATTAATTCTCTCTTGATAAGCTTCATTCAATTTTACCAAGTGCTCAAACAATTTCAACTTCTAGTTCGGCGTGTCTCAGATTAAGTATATTAAACTAATTAGAAACGAAATTACCTTTATTATAGGTGACACTTGGCTAGAGCACGAACCTGAATAATTATTTGAAATGACAGTAATAACAATGGTAATACACATTTATATTTCTAGTATTCTATTTCGGAATGCCGCCAGTGATAAAATTCAATTTGCCTACATTCTTAAAAACGGGCGGAGAACAATTAAAAAGTTATGGGCTACTTTATGGAGTAATATAGCCCGAGCGTAATGAGCACCTTCCCATTCAAATTACACATAAATTGTATTACTTTATGGGAATGGGAGCTCTTACTTAAATGGCGCATTCCAGCCATGCAAATTAAGTACTTAATAATAATTAGCGCTTTCTCGGCGCTCTTCTCTCAACAATTCCTTACACTCGGTGTTGGGCTTGAACAAGGGCATTACGTCGTGTGTTTCAAAAATAATCGTAGTACTTACATACATTTAGAGTAGAAGACACCTGTGAAAATTGTTTACAATTATTTTGAGCACCTTGCGAGTCTATCATTTCTATAGGTTCTAAGACTGATTACATATTTAATACATTGTTTGGCTAGTAATGTACTCGTATTAGGATAAAGTGTACAATTATTGAGCATATTGTAGGAAAGGCCGTACTACAAGGAAAATCTGTCCTCTTTTATTCGGAAAAATATGGCAATCCAAAACCTACAATTAAAATTAAATTATAACGTCGCGTCACGTGCCAATAAAAGATTTATCAACAACAAAAAGTTAATTACAAATAAATGCTTTTAWGGAATGTTTAAAAGRACCTCCATTTTTATGAGTACAAAGATTTCGTTTTTGTACTTTTTCTGTGCAACGAATAACAAAGAAGCCCACTAATGAGACAACCCGTAGTCATCTTACATCCTTTAGCATATACAGGATTTTTTGAAAACTTCACACCTTAAATAACTTTAAATAGAGGAAAAATTTAAAATTTTGCAAAAACAGGTAAACTTTTGTTTGCAGGGGGACAACTTTTGAGATAAGTTTTTAATGGATAGCGCTTACCCTCTTAGCGGGGTAGGTACCCCTTCAAAAATTTTAAATGAAACTGCCCATCTTACGATACATCATTTAAAAGCTTATTACACAAGGAGTCTTGCCATGTAATTAGTTTTACTATTTTTTACCCACTGACGGGGTAGTGGGTCAAAAAGTGCATTGTAGCAAGTGGCTTATAAAATGGAATATTTTGGACTTTTTTTAACAAAATTTATTGTCTTGCAGTTACATTAAAAATTGTCCTTACTTAAGCCTAAAAAAATTGTTAAAAATAATTGTTACACCTAAGCAAAATGCCAAAAATACTTAAAATTTTCTTTCGACATTACTTGATATTGCAACTCGACAGTTTATACTGAATTGGCTAAATAATTATCTACTTTGTGTTTCCAATTTTTTGTTTCAACTTTTTGGCTACTTCTTTGGCACGACCATCTTTTTGTTCACATTCCTTTTTATAAATCGCGTGAAATTTTAAAGTGAGAGTCCAAGTGATAATTGTTTATTCAACTGCCGAAAGGGTAGAAATAATTTTATTTACGGTGCTGAGCATAGCTGTGCTCGTGCGTCAGCAAGGGTGTTTAACGAACGGCACCCCGATAAAAATGTTGATGCTAGGTACATTCTCGATCTCGTGCAGAAATTTCAAGACACTGGATCTGTAGTAAACAAAAAAAAGGCCAGGGAATAGAGTCGTTGATGAAGTGGCCCAACTTGAAGTACTTGGTCATTTTGCAATGGATCCAACTAGCTCTTTGCGTAACATTTCTACAGCCACTTGACTTTCTTATTCATTTGTAAGGAAAGTTACAAAACTGCACAAATTCCATCCCTATAAGATGAAAACTCTCCAGGAACTCGGCGAAGATGACTTCGATAGAAGACTGCAATTTTGCGAAATTATGACAGAAAAGATTATAGTAAATCCAAATCTAATAAAAAATATCTGCTTCAGTGATGAATGCACATTTTTTAACGGCTCTGTAAATAAACATAACGTCAGGTACTGGAGTGACGAAAATCCTTATATTTTTCTAGAAGGTCATACACAAGTTTCTCAGAAGCTGAACGTCAGGGCTGGAATACTTGGCAACGCAATTGTAGGTCCAATTTTCATTGATGGGACGCTAAATGGGGGAATGTATTTAGAATTACTTGATAACGTTATTGATCCTTTAATCACAGAGCAATTGGAAAACCAACGTGACCCTGAAGGAAATCCAATGTTGGATGAATACGAATTGTTTTACCAACATGATGGAGCCCCACCGCATTACGCCATTAATGGGCGAAATTGGTTAAATCATAGATTTCCTCTTCACTGGATTGGTAGGCGTGGAACAATTGAATGGTCGCCACGATCACCCGATTTGACTGCTTTAGATTTTTTTTATGGGGTCATTTAAAATCTGTGGTTTACAAAACACAACCTACTAGCCTGGACGATCTGTGAGAAAGAATTATTAACGAGTGCAGGAGGATTCCACCTGAAACTTTCCGAAAAGTGCAGCAGGCGTTCGAGAACCGTCTGTCTTATTGTATGGAAAGAGGTGGTGCACATTTTGAGAATCTATTGTAAGGTTTGAATTTCTATGGTTTTGTTCACACTGTTTTTGGAGTTACAAATAAATAATTTTTCTTTTTCGTGGACATGGACTTTCTAAAAAATTACATGATAAATACTTTAATGTTAATAATAATGTTAAAAGAAAATTTTCAGTATTCTGGGAGTTTTTTTTAAGTGTCATATTTTTACAAGTTGTTTGTTTAAATTTTGGGTTCTCGTAAGGACAAATTTTATTTCCGCCCTAAAATAAAATACATTTTGTTGAAAAGAGTCCAAAATATTCAATTTAATAAGCGACCTGTTTCGTAGGCACTATTAATCTATTACCCCATCAATAAGTTAAACGTGGTAAAACTAATTACATGGCCAGACTCTTTGTGAAATAAGCTTTCAAATGATGTATCACAAGATGGATAGTTCCATTTAAAATTTTTAAAGGGGTGTCTACCCTGCTCAGAGAGCAAGCGCTATCCATTAAAAACTTATCTCAAAAGTTGTCCCCCTGCAAACAAAAGTTTACCTGTTTTTGCAAATTTTTAAATTTTTGCTATATTTAAAGTTGTTTAAGGTGTGAAGTTTTCAAAAATCACCCTGTATATAAAATAAACTATTCGGATAATATTGCCCCAAACGAAGCACCCACCAACTTCATCTAAAAAACAACAGACCTAGTTCAACTAGCTCGGAAGCGACCAAACGGACCCACGTCACGGGTACCGCGGCAGAAAATTCATCAAAACTTCGCCCGTTGTGCTGCGCGGTTCACTTTTTACACACAACATCCACCCCGCGATCGTTATTTCCCCGTTTAATTCCACCCCATAATTGGTAAAAAGCTAGGTGCTCTCGCTAAATTAGGCTTTAGCGCGACGGCCCCGGCCGCTGAATTTAGTTCCGCCAGTTCTATTAAACGGATTTAAAAACAGCAACGCCAATTACTCAGCGGTTTACTTTTAATTCCGGTCGTGTTTTTGTTGCAGGTCTTGCGACGGCCCGTCCGCGCCCCCACGTGAGGATTAACGGAGGCGCAATATGATGGTGAAGTGATTAACGACGCCGTGCAAAAAGCTGCGAAAATGCTGCCGCCAGAAGGCCTGCTGGTGAAGCTGACGATAATCTCCATGCTGACCACTAGAGGTAAGGGTATACATAGATTCCTGCCTTGGTTGATGAATTAATGAATTAATATAATAATTTCCTCCAAAGGAATAATTACATGATCAAATGATCCGCGTAATTTTTGTTTCCTGAAAGCATTGCAAATGGTTTAGCCACAGAAAAATAAAACAACCAGAATAAGCACTCTGGGTGTCAGCGAGGGTCCGCGCAGTTTCAATCCGCCATGTTTTGTGGATACTGACGACACTGAGACTGACTGACAAGTGTCAACCGTTTACCGCAGTTAAACGATTACAGACGTGTTATATAAATTACTTATTTAGACTTTGGGTTTTGTATGCCTTTATCACTTTTGGGTGATTCTTATAATTTATAATAATGCAATGTAGTGTTGGCGGACGTGTTTGTGCTGTAATGCAGTGCAACAGCATACGTAGATATGCTGGAAAAGACTACGTTTTTTAGCTTTCCAGAGGATGTTCAGAGGTTTGCTGTTGCGGGTGATAGTTTTGCGAAATTTGACTTAATATTTAAAACACAGCTAAACAGTGAGCAACAGCGTGTGGTGGCGATAACCTAATGGAATATGTGGAAAATCTTAATTTGTGGTACCTATAGAGTGTGCAGTTAACATTTTGAAGAGAAAAATGTTTCTAAATGATTTACGCAACCGATTACAACCTTATACAGTACCATTCTTGCTTCTTCATCCACTTACGCCAGTTGACAAACACACGAGGTACTTCCTTTGGCATTATCCACAAGCTGCGAAGGTGATAAAAAATTGAAGATGTTTGATGGTATGTAATAACATAATTTTACTGCAGTCATATGAATAGTAAATGTTGATGTTTTAACAGTGCCTATGGGTAACACAACAGATGCGCAAAAGAAACTCCTATGACAGAAGTGTAAAGCAACCTTTATTACAATCGTGTAAATGCAGCTTTATATCCTGACAAAATTCTGTGGTTTAGCTAACTGGAGAATATAGATATGTAAGATAGTATTTTCTCAGAAAGATCGCTATCGTTTTAAAACACTGACAAAAAGTTATTAGTCTTGACGTTTCGATTACACCTGTTATCTTTGTCAAAGACGAAGAACCTCAAAATTCGTCTGCCACGACATTAGAAACGCACGTACATCCAAACCTAATGTGACATATGAGGAAATGAAGGCTCTTAAGAATTTAAATACAGATAAGTTCATTATAGTTACTGGAGCAGATAAAGGTTCAGCCACAATAATTTTAGAACAGATTATAAGAATAATTGTTAGATGAGGAAACATCAAAAATTGTCCCGAGATCCTATCTCAAAAATTTCAAAAATTACTAATGATTTTATCAAAAGTTCAAATCTTTCAAATGAGGAGAAATCTCTTTTAACTGTTTCTGACTGCAAGGTAGCTAAGTTGTATGGTTTACCCAAAATCCATAAAACTAATGTCCCGTTAAAACCCACAGTCGATACGATTGGAAGTCCTTGCTATAGATTGGCAAAACTTTGTGATAACTATTTAAAACCTAATGTAGGAAAAACCTCTAGTTTCATCAAAAATTCTTTAGACTTTATTGAGGCTTGAGTATTTCAGAAGGTGATATTTTAGTTAGTTTTGAAGTGGTTTCTTTACCTACGAAAGTACCCATACATGAATCGATAGTTGTCATCTAATCCAAACTTAATAGAGATCCCCTAAGTGGTACGATAGCCAGATTATCTATACAGTGTTTAAAATCAACTTATTTTATAGGGAACGATAATTTTTATGAACAAAAATCAGGTTGTACAATGGATTCACCTCTAAATCCTGTAGTGGCCAATTTGTTTATGGAAAATTTTGAAGAGGTAGCCATCAACAGTTTTCAGTTTAAGCCAAAATGTTCGTATAGGTATGCATATGACACTTTTGTTATTTGGCCTCACGATATAGAAGGGTTAGGTAGGTTTCTAAATCATTTGAACAGTCAAAATCCTGACATTAAATTTACTATGGAATTAGAAAGCAATGGTAGTTTACCTTTCTTGGATGTCCAAATTTACAGAATCAACACTGGACAGTTAGAACACAAGGTTTACAGAAAACTAACACACACAGACATGCCACATCTTACCACCCTCTCTCTCAAAAAAATAATCTCATAGGGATGTTATTTGTTAGACCACAAAGGCTCTCAGACGAAAGTTCTTTACATAAAGAAATATATCATCTTAAATCAGCGCTAGTGAGGAATGGTTATAGCAGTAAGAATGTTTGGTCAGTTTTTAATAAAAGTGTTCATCCAAATCAAATAAATTCTCAATCAGGACAAAGTAAATTGAAGTTGAGTTTGTCTTGTACAAGGCTTTCGGAAAAATTAAAGAGGATTCTTGGAGAACATAATATTTTAGTTGTTGATAGTAGATAAAATTTAAAGTTCTACTTGTTCTTGTGGCAAGTGTTACATATGTTAAACTAAAAGAAAAGTAGGTACGCGTTTAAAAGAATACATACGTTGCTGAACACTCATATTCGACTAAACATATGATTGACTTTGATAAAACAAAAATTTTACTTAGAGAAAAATATTATCATAAACGAATAATAAAAGAAGGTATAGAAATTTGTAGAAATACTAATAATCTTAATAGGGATTGTGGAAATTATGAGTTAGGTGACATTTGGAAGGATATTTTGTAGTTATCTTTTATCAAGTATTTCATGTATATCTAGTAGGTAGGTAGTTCCTTTTTCGTCGTTAGGTTTATATTTTATCAGATTAGCACGTTGTTTTTATGGCGTTTCATTTAGTGATTTGTTTACTTACCTTCAAAATTTTCTTTGAACTTGTGTCAGACGAATTTTGAGGTTTTTCGTCTTTGACAAAGATTACAGGTGTAATCGAAACCTCAGACTAACAACTTTTTGTTAGTGTTTTAAAGCGACAGGGATCTTTTCGAGAAAATATTATTTTATATTATGGAATTTGAAAGCATTCACCCTCTCATATAGATATGTATCTGGCTTAATATACTACATTTATTTTGTAAGAACATAAGTTTTGAGGCCAAAATCTTAGTTTTTTTGGATTAAACCGCGTCTTATTTTGGAATAATAATAACAAAGGTTTGTACCATGTTCTTCGTTCAAAAAAAATCCTTTTCGGGATAAGTATCTACTTTGTTTGGTTATAGTCTTCGTAATTCTTTTTTTAAGGCTTGATAAATGTATCACTTATTGAAAGCTTTATTTTTGTCAGCAATTGACGGTAGATAATGATAATAACTGCATAAAGGCATACCACTTTCACAAAAAATGTAAACTTATATAAAACTCCCTTTGTCTCGGAAGCACTACATTTTAATTTGAAAACTGATTCACTTAGATAGTGAGTAAGTATTATATTTCCCATTGCGTGTAGTAGAAAAAGTAAGCAGACAATCTGATAGAAATCACAGTTCGCTTATTGGCTTGCTTACTAGTTTATACTTAATTAATTAAAGTAAATCCGTATGCCAGCTCGTTAAACACTTTTGTTTATTCATTCCCCCTGTACATTGTTGCGTTACCTTTATTATTCGAACCGAAATGAACGGTGTCCTACTTTCCTTAAGTCACACGAACAAAGCTACACCCACAAAAACTTCTGGCGACCCCTGAAACTAGACCCCCACAAAACTTCGGTTAACTTCTATCCACGTACCCAAACACAACCCGTTGAACAGGAAAAACACTCCACTCTTTTAAAACTTCTCGCAAGATACGCAGTTAAATGCTTATTCATAACCCGAAAGTATTAAAGTGTTTCGCATTATAAATTCCGAAGGAGCGTTCGCGAGCGAAGTTTCGTACTACAATCCTGCCAAATGGCGGAACTACGAGTATTGCTCATTTGTTGGCAACGGAGCCCGGCGTTGAAATGAACKTGCACCCCTCAGATTTTTTGTCGAGCTAGATATTGACTGCAGTGCGGTGGATGCTAGTTATTTAKTTAAACTTGTCGAGATKGCTAAATACGGCGGCGCATTTGTTCTCATTTTCTGCTTTCCATGCATTATTATAGACCTTCCGACTCAATATTGCCCAGAACACTTCAGTTGGGCGAGCCTGAGGTAGGCTACAGGGATTGTCTCTTTTTTGGTACAAAGTTGATGTTGTTGGCATTACACCAGTTCCTCGTGATGTTGTAATTCTGCGAGATGAAGACAGTCTCAGAATTGGCAAACTACCCCACAATTTTGTGCTCAAAATTTTTTTACTTTTAATTTTAGCATCATTAGGGACATTCTCGTAATCGTCTGCTATTTCCCTTCATCTCCCTATTAGACAATGGAAAATATTTTTTGTCGTCCATCATAATTAACTCGTTGACGAAATACATTCATCTCAAGGCGCGAATCTCGGAATTTTCTCTAATTTACCCTCCATGTGTTTTGGAGCGTTCCTTTTTTTTCGGAAGACAATATTCTTAAGATAATATTTTCTCGGAAAGATAGCTGTCTCTTGAAAACACTGAAAAAAATTATTAGTCTGACGTTTCGATTACATCTGTAATCTTTGTCAAAGACGAAGAACCTCAAAATTTGCCTGACACAAGTTCAAACAAAATTTTGAAAGTAAATAAACAAATGACCAAGGAAGCCAGACGTCATAGAAACAACGTGCCAACCTAATAAAAACGACCCTAATGACGAAAAAGGGACTACCTTACATACTAGATATACACGAACTACAAAATAGCCTTCCAAATGTCACCTGACTCATAATTTCCACAATCTCTATTAAAATTATTAGTACTCCTACAAATTTCTATAGCTTCTTTTATTAGACGTTTATGATAATATTTTCCCATATGTAAATATTTTGTTTTATCAAACTCAATAATGTGTTTAGTCAAATATGAGTGTTCAGCTACGGAAGATTTATCTATCTGTTGCAGCCTAGTAGCAAGAATGTGTTCTKTCAAACGCGTACCTACTTTTCTTTTTGTCTGACCTATGTAACACTTKCCGCAAGAACAAGTAWTTTTGTAAACACATTCACTCTCTAAACGCACTTTATCTTTAGTAGAACTTAAAATTTCATCTAAGTTATTATACGTACTATCAACAACTAAAATATCGTGTTTTCTAAGTATCCTCTTTAATTTTTCCGAAAGACCTTGTACATAGGGCAAACTCAACTTCAATTTACTTTGTCCTGGCTGAGAATTTACTTGATTTGGATGAGAACTTTGATTAAAAACTGACTATTCTTATTCTATTATGACTTATTATGACTACTTATGACTATTCTTATTGCTATAAACATTTCTCACTAGCTCTGATTTAAGATGATATATTTCTTTTTGTAAAGAGCTTTGGTCTGATATCCTTTGTGCTCTAATAAATAACGTCGTTATAAGACTATTCTTTTGAGAGGGAGGGTGGTGAGATGTGGTATGTAAATATCTGTCTGTGTGTGTTGGTTTTCTGTAAACCTTGTGTCCTAACTGTCCAGTGTTTATTCTGTAAATTTGGATATCCAAGAAAGGTAAACTTCCATCGATTTCTTATTCCACAGTAAATTTTATGTCAGGACTTTGATTGTTCAAATGATTTAGTAACCTAGCCAACTCTTCTATACCTTGGGGTCAAATAACAAAAGTKTCGTCTACGTACCTATACCAACATTTTGGCTTAAACTGAAAACTGTTTATCGCTACCTGTTCAAAATTTTCTATTAACAAATTGTTTGAACTTGTGTCAGACAAACTTTAAACTGGCATAACTTAAGTATGGTTTAAGATAATTCAACGAATGGCTAGTTTTAAAGTAAATTTTAAGCTTTTCAATAAAATCATGTAAACGACTTATAATTTATTGCAACTATTTGCAACGGGAGACATTATTTAAGAAAATTTTGTATTTGATCAAGTATCCTAAAAAATTAAATGCAATCCTATACACTTTTTGTTAGCTGCTATAGCTTATTAATCAAGCAAGAGAAATTTGAAAACCAGATGTCTGTAGCTTTTTGGTYTTAKTAAAAGAAAAACTGCGAACTCATCCTTTGATTAGGTTATTCTTTTCCTTKTCGCTGGTGTTCGCTTACTGAAAGTAGCTGACGTATAGGTACTGAATTAGTCTTGTAGGTAGTTATCTCCAAGTGACTCAGTAGCCCATGACCGCTCTCTGTCATTTGTAACCTTTAGGAATAACAACTTTCGTCCTATATTACACATTTTTTTCTACTAATACCACATATTTGCTTACCGTACATTCCTAGACAAATCACACGGAGTTAATAGCCTGTCATTCTTGGAGTGTCACTGATCTGTTCTTGTATTAAGTGTTAGTGTTTATTACTGCTGTTGAAATGAAAAGAGACCGATGTGCATTAGCCACACATCCGGTCAACAACAACCACACGATAGATTGGGATGGGGTAAAAATATTAGATACTGAAATTAATACCAGTAAAAGGCTTATGTTGGAAATGTACCACATCAACAAAATTAATAATGTAATGAATAAAAAAACAAGTAAGTAGTATATACACATATCTGCTATCAAAGGAAATGACATAAAAAAACAAATTATAATTAATGTATTTGACACAACTCATTTATGGTAGAAAAAACTTATGTTTTGTAAAAAAACATTGTTGCGCATATTTATAACTTGCACTTAGCCTCAAACTTCTGTAAGTATATATAAGGTTCCATATAGTTTGTTGTATTAATTAATTGTAGATGCTCCGAAGAAGAATTTAAATAAATTCGAAAGCTCAGCTAAAAAAAAAAAAGAAAAAAGAGTACTCTTTACGTGTAGCTTACAGGTCGACATACCCTGAATCACTTGGTCTTTATTAAAAATCTCTCTGAAATGCAGTAGTGGGTAACAAGGTCACACTGTATGAAAAAAGCTTCATTCTCCACTAAATTATTTTCAAACCCGCTTCCTGCCTTTGTATTTCATACACATCCCCGGATGAATTTTATCATCCCCTACACGTTGCCTTTTGCTAACGACGAGACGACGAACAAAACTCCCCTACAAAGCAGCGTACGATTCACGTTCAACCGCGCGGAATGGATTCAGCATAGGCCCGTCGTGCAGAATGGGAAAATTGCTGTGCCGTGGGTGCAGAAAAAGAATTACGAACAGGTTTCGGCTTAAGTAGATTTCATTAAAATATCGATTCGGCGGATGATCCGCCTTACCCGTGTCGCTGGCCGACTCCGGTGCTGAAACTCCGGTTCGCCGGCTACCAATTGTCATTCAGAGCAGATTGGAGTCCATAGAAAATAAAATGTTACTGTTAGTTTTATTGCAGTGGCCGAGTTCCGACTGAAGGGGTTGTAGATATTCGCGGCACGTATGAAGGGGGTAAAAGGAGCTTGTTACTGGAAAAAAGTATTAGGTAGTGTATTTTTAAGGGTGGTTCGGGTCATTCGCTTTGGTTTTTAAAGCTAGTTTACCTAGTATACTATTATTTCAGACTGTTCTTTAATGTCAACTCAACGTTAGCAATTTGAATTTGAGTGCGAAAAGTGACACATTAGGTTGCTAGTCCAGTAAAGCAGGTACTTACTTTACCAGACCAATTCATTAAATTCTCTCACAGACCATAAATATGTTCAGATTAATTTAATTTAATTTGAATGTAATGAACTATTAAAAAAAGCTTAACCAATCGATGCCTAACATTTGTAATGGCCAATTTAATAACAAAGACAAAATATTAGTTAAGCAGTGTACCCCAACAATTTGCTGCATTTTTTTTCGGAAAGGGTCAATTTTAGTCGCATGAACAAAGAATATCATTTTTCTTTACAAGGCCCAAAGAATAAAAAAACACATATTAAAAAATATTTACCCGTTTTAAAGTTAAGGTTAAAATGAGAGTTGGGAGTACATTAACATAAAACATTACAAGAACAGCAAACAAGAAGATGAATAAAATTTGATTATTAACAACTAAATAGGTAAAAAAGACTAAATTGACTAGGCAGGTATTCAAAATTGAAAGTCACCTATTGTTACTCTTGTTAGAGTAAACCAAAAACACAAAAGAATTGACACAAATGGTTTTTTACCTTTGGTGTTGACATAGCTATAGTTATATATATATTTTTTTGTATTAATTCCAGTTAATTTTAAAAAGATCGCCATTATTACAATTTGTCATCATAAGAGGCAGGAAAATTCTTAATGAAATTTAAATGTTTCGAACTTTTACATTTTGCTGTTTGTAACAAATTGTATAATTCTCCCGTTTTTTATTTTCATCTGTAAATTGTTCCTATAAATGAAAATTTTGATATGCTAGTGATAAATTCGCACATAATCTTCTTTTGTCCTCATCGATTTTACCTAACAAAAAATTAAATGTTGGCTGAGTGTGCTTAATGCTTAATGAATACTTAATTGTATGTATCCACAACCGGATAAACTTTTCAGTTTTAATTTTTTGATTGATCCTTGAAAAAAAATAGTACGTGAATTAATAGCTTTTCTCCTTTGACTTGTTTTGCATATTGAGTTTGGAAAGTATGTTGCGACATCCATCGTTATAGTAGATACTTCTCTGAAGATTCAAATTAGTTTCGTCAAACCTCTAGCAAATCACTCTATATAGATGTTAGAATAACAAACTTCAGTTTTCTATTATTTCAACTCAACTAAGAGTTTCGTTCTTGGTTTTTGTCAGAAACAATTAATGTTAAAAAGTCAAAAAGTGTTATATATGTGTAAAAGAATAAAGATAATAAATAAAAATAAAATAAAAAATGAACAGCCGTAACAAGGTCTCATAACTTAGCAACGATCCCAACCGCATAGCAAATTGATCCTGCCCTCATATAGCCTGATGTTAAACTAAAACGATTATGTAGCCAGCTGCAGACTAAAGCTTGTTACGTATTTAGTAACAAGTTCTATTATCAAAATGGCGGAAGAAAAATCCAAATCGAAAAAAGCTGCATACTAACGAATTAGATAGGGACTGGCTGATCTTATAAAATTTCTGAAACAAAGGTGGTGATGATAAGCGATTACTTATATTTCAGTATAGATTTATGGTGTTGGCCCACTAAATACATAGCAGTCTGAGGACCAAAAAGACATGACAATTATTGGGTAAAATAAAGTAACTTTAAAAGGCTTAACATATCATTTTTTGTTTTTCTTTAAAAATAAAAACAATCCACATTTCTTTGGACGGCCTCTCATTCTTACAACAGCTGTTTTAATATCAGAGAGTACTATGACCTTATTCTTAGTCTCAGCAACTTTTGGCTGAATGTCTAAATATTGTGAATCAACATTTTGTCTTTGATTAAACTCCTCATTTAACTTAGAAACACTTCTGGTACTACTGGTACTGAAAATAGTAAAATTTGTTTCAGTGTTCACCGCTGCAACGTTCGTAACCGTTTCTATTCTATCAGTCGTATTGTCTACTAGGTTTTGGGTCACTACGTCATTTTGAATATCAGCTCTTTAGCAAATTATAGAATTCCTGGCATTATATTCTTCACCGGTCGCCACGACTCCCTTATTATTTGACCATTTCGTCACAAGAGATTTGATAAAATCCAGTCGGCTGTAAAAAGTTTCAGATGAAACCTCACTACATATCTGGGACATTCTAAGCGTTCATGATTTATAATTTTGAACCCTTGATGATTTGTGGTCTACGATTTTTTTGAGAATTTTTGGCGATTTCTATGAAAACATCTGTATCTGATGAAGGGTCGCACGCCTGAGCAGTTAACGATAAAAAGAATGGCTGACGTAATTCAAAGTAAGCCCATTTCGATCGATTCAAGCATATATTTTCAGCATATAGTCGAATATTAATCACCGAAAGAAGTTTCGTGTTTGGCGACAAAGTTTAACTCCAGCACATGTATTGTTACCTCTAGAAGACCTTCATTAGTAGGTCCAAGGAACTTTTATTCTCCAATAAATAGAAAATTTTTACAAGAATCCATAATTTTGAATTGTTCTTGACCTTTTTAAAAGTGTAGTTGTCGTTGTGACTTTATGGTATTGCTGTGATTTTTTTGATGAATCTTCTAATTTAGAAAATGTTATTCGTTTCATTAAAAATGGCACATTTTGAAAAGTCAGATATAAACCTATTCATTCTTAATTAACTAATTTATCAGATATGATGACTTTTATATCAGCTTCTTTGGCATTGAGTCTTTTAAAAGTGGTTCATTAAGGAGCATACTGACGGGTACTATTTCACCCCCTCCTTCTGTATCTACCACCATAATTAAGTACGTAGCTGCTTGACTATTATGTAGACAACAAGTGCCATTTAATACAATTATTTCTGGATAAGACGCAGATGTATGTTTCATTTCTCGATCTTGAAAATTAAGGCATCTCAAATTCCCATCCCCATCAACTTAATCTGAACACATTTGTAAGTATATTGTAGAGGCAACCAGATTCATTTGTGATATTATTTTGTATGATTTTTTTTTGTTGGCGTGTGCTTCTAATGCTGCTGTCGAGGTACAGTTTAAGTTTATATGGAATGGGGTTGTAGCCCTCGATCAAAAAACGTTATTGCAACACATTTGTAGGTTTTCCTAGACCCAATGAAGTGAGATACTAGCAACAAAAAATATTTCTAATGTTATATTGTCTTATTTTAGCCCTCTAAACTTTTCCGCCAAATTCAAATATTGCTAACAACGTCAGTTGACCCGGCTAGAGCGGGGGAGTGTGGTGGGATCGCGTGATTTCGCGTTTGACTCATAGAAGAGACATCTGGTCAGTGTTGCCAACTTGGCGGATAAAATTCTCGTCCAAGGGAAAAACATATGTTTTAGCAGTAAGTGAATATTTTAACGGAATAAGAAAGTCTTTAATTAATATTAACTGTTTCACTTTAGCGTATAAATATGGGAAACTTAGATATGAAGTATCTACAATCGATTTATTTATGCTAGGTGACTCGATGAATACTGTATTCCTTGCCCGGGAAATATTATATTTCCTGCTTTTTTTACCTACCAATCCAAAATTTTACCAACGTCTCACTAGTGCTTGTGTGTTTCACGTTGCAGCTCATATTGTCAAATGACGCAGATATTATTATCTTAAACCAAGTAAAAAGCAACGAAACATATTTCTGGAAGGAACACGATGAGCTCGACAATGCAATTTTTAACGTTATAGCATAATATGTAGAAAAATAATAATTATTTATGTAAAATAAATAATAAATCCCCTTGTATATCAACAGATTACCCTGTCTTAAAAATTTTAGCGGATTCGATACGCCAATCTAGCGGAATTTCTATCAGCCCCAGTGACAACACTGTACAGATAGACAGATGATCTGTTTGTTTACATTTTTTTGCCTCTAGTTTCTTTAACACAACTGTTAGGTGTTAGTGCATCACACCACAATTTTCGTCTTGATTTTTCTTCGGGTACAATTAAAAATTTCTTCTCTAGAGCAACAATACTAGAATTTGTGCATGTTGGCACAAAACATTTCCTTTCAGCAGCCATTTCGTCCGCATTTTGAACGATATAATCGTGATCGATAAACAAAAGCAAACAACACGAGCATTGCTGAGAGGTTATGAATGAGGCTCGTCGGCAGTTGACAGCGAAAAACACGCATAGGCAACTGGAACGCTGAAAATTATTGTGCTCTGGCAACAACACACAGCTACTGCCAATGACAAGCGGCAGGGTCAACCTACGTCACACATTCAAATATTTAAACTTTACCATTTTTTACGTTTATCTAAGCGCTTTGGAAAATAAATGAATACACAGGGGTCTATTATTTTTTATGTAGATTCATATTCTGCAATAAAAAAAATATGGTCTACGACCCCGTTTTTAAACGCTGTTGGTGCACACATTATGATAATTCCTGTGATAATGGATGATTATGTTCTTAATTTAATTCAATTATTTTCAAAAGTTTTCCAGAAGGCGTCACTTACATTTACACATGTATAAACTGCATTCTTGATTACAAAAAAAAATTGTTTTTAGATGTATTCCAAAACTAAAACAAAAGTACTTGAAGTGCTGATAGAAATCTAAATAGTTATTAACCACCCTGCTCTTATTTATCTAACGATTGGATAAACATCTTTCTTTCCTAGGGGTACCTACATTTGTGTTTTGGAGCCAGATCCCTTTCAGCTGCAACTTGCATTCAGAGATCCAATCGAAAATACATTTTGACATATAAATTCATTGCAGGCGAACATAAAGAGAGAGCGCTTGCTTTGAACGTCCACCATTCGCCCGCAGCCCCACAGTTTTCATCTATATGCATGAAGCATCTTCGCGTTTTCCTTTGCTCGGCTTATACACGATAAACTGCAGAAATGCGCCTTTAACCAATAAATAGCTTACAAGCTGGCACATGCAGCTCGCGTCGAGTCTGGTTCCCTGCTGCCTCGCTTTTGGCACTAACGTATTCCGAAGCGGCTGATGGCCGCTCAAAATGGGGTCGAATATACACAGTTATGTCGCCCGCTGGTTCAACAAAGATTGCAGTGACGTCGCCAGACTTCCAAATGTGGGTGGGCACTCTAAAATCCGAAGGGGCACTCTGGAGAGGACTCAAAATAGTCACAATACTAGTATTCCTTTGAAAAAAAAAGAGCGTTTAATGCGTCAATGTAATTGAAGATCCACTATACTGGAGAGGTAGCAAGAGCAACTGCGGTGCTCACCAGAATCACTTAAAATGATAAAACGAATGGGCGTAATGTGGTATCGTGAATTGTATTCTCGAAATTCGAAATATATTATATCAAATCGATTGCTGTCCAAAAATACATCTGTAAAGTAAGAGTACCAAGCCCATAATCTGTTTGTTGAAAATAATGCTTAAATATTTGTGGGGCGATATTTATAATAAAAAATTTTGTATATATTTTAAAAACAAGACAATAGACTTAAGTAAATTTAACAATAATTATACAATAAAATAATATAAAAATACAGTCCACTATTTATTAAGTGTGGGTAATGCTTGGGTAGTGCTGTGCATCGATATTTCAAAATCACACTACGATTTAACGCGAAGTAAAATTTCATAACCCAGCAGTAAGACGTGAAAGAATTGTGATTCTCTGTTTCCGTCTTTCTTTGTAGAATAGAGAGAGAATATATGAGGAGCTCCAAATCAAAACGCAGTATTTGAAAATTATGAAAAAGTCAAAAAATGAGAAATTTTTACATTAGCTTGAAAATGTTATTCTAAAACCGAATTTTTGATCAAGTTATGTTATTGCAACCACTATGGTCAGGTTTAGGTAACAATTAGAAATATTGAACAAGTTGGCTATCCAAAAAGTGGAAGAAATCAAAATTAAAAATGCGTTTTGATTCAAATTTAATAAATGAAACTTCTTAATCTCAGAATTAAAGCTTCAAGTTGGAATCAGATAACTGGATGTCCGGTTCTTCAGATATAATCTCTCGTCTGCGTTTGAAGGCCGACATTATAATTTCGGCAATATACATACGTTCAATCAGCTTGTTTTCAAGCTACCTAATTGATTCAGGATGTTTCATAATGAATGTACCTTTGTATCCATTCAACATATTAAGCTTTTGTTGTTAACAGAAAATGAACTGCGACATTTTATAGTTTACTTAACTATACTTCCCCGATGAAGAACTATAAGAGGGCCATAAATTTTTGCCGTCACCCCTATCCTCGCAGATTCCATTATCGAAACAATGGCTCGTTATAAATCATACGTCTTGTATAGCCCAATTCCTGTTTTCACGTGTACAGAACCCATTAGGTTGTTTTGTTTAAAGTTGTGAGCACTTTGAGTTGCCCTGAACTTCCTTTATGGTGTCAGGTGGTATGGTAGTTTCTGGATTTCAAGGTCTACGATTTCCTTGTGTTCCGCGCGACTTGATGAGAAGAGGTCGCTGTGAAGGAGACTTAAAAAATGATGATGCAGTTCAGCATATGCTATATCTGCTAATGAGCGGGGAAAGTCTTACTATGCAGTGAACTGTTTGGTTATAAGTCGAGCTTAACAACTAAACTGTGGAAAAATAAACTACAAACATGATTCAAGCATTTAAAAGTTTATTTTCTGTTTTTTCGATTAATGTCATGTGACTGGTTCATTAGCAACAACGAGGTCAAACTGAAAACACACAAAAGCTAAATGCTTATCCAGTCACCTCTAATTAAGCAAGACGTATAGTTATCTTACGTTTTATACTGGGACAACCCAAAGTAATTTTGTATGTAATGTCAAATTATTAGAGGGCTCGAATTAAACAAAAAAGTACTAAGGTACCACATTATCCTACAGTCATTTGTTTTTGAGATATTTGATGTTAAATAATTGTTGTTCACGAAACTTGTAATATATATCTCAGCCAGTTGATATTCAATTGTTTTTTTGTTAACCACACAAAATTCTTGTCAAAAATTCGTGGAACTAACCCATCTAAACCGCTAGTCACCGACGTCAAATAAAAGGTTAGCTATTGTAGACTGTTTCGTGAACAGCAATTATTTAACATCAAATATCTCAAAAACAAACGACTAGTCTTTTTTGGTGTATAAKTTGACGCCCTTAATAGAATGCACTATAAAAATGGGGTTGTTCTATTTGAAATAACAAACTTGTAGTAGATATCTATGTTTGGTGATATCATTGCTTCTCAAAAATTCATAAAACTTCCCCACTTAAACCAGTAGTCTATAATGTAAAATAAAAAAGTTAGCTATTGTAGATTGTCACTGGGAACACGCTGCATACGTTTTTTTCGAATTTTATAAAACGTGGTTTATCAACGAACACCTTGCTTTTTAGATGGCCCTACAAAAAGTAGTCGCA
The DNA here is from genome assembly GCA_025024175.1 of Rhyzopertha dominica. Lineage (NCBI taxonomy): Eukaryota > Metazoa > Arthropoda > Insecta > Coleoptera > Bostrichidae > Rhyzopertha > Rhyzopertha dominica. The sequence goes on from QCXZ01000064.1 coordinate 60,138,125, forward strand.
TGCCGTAAGATCTGGCGATCTAGGGGGTACTCAATGTCTCCATGTCTGGAGATAACACGACCTGGAAACAATCTTTGCATGGAATCCGTTGATGCTCTTGCGGTATGTGGAGTAGCACCGTATTGCTGGAACCATGTGAAAACATGTTCAGTTGCTGTGCAAGGAAGTGGTTAATCATGTCAGTATAGCGTGCAGCGTTGACTGTTAAAGCATTTTCTTTGTGATCCTCAAAAAATAGGGACGTATGGTTCCTATTAAATATATTGCGTACCATGCTGTTACCTTGGAGCTGTGTAACAACTGTTGATGAAGTTCTTGTGGATTTTCCAAAGCCCAATAAAGGCTGTTTTGTTTATTGGTATAGCCAGATAAATGGAAATGTGCTTCATCAGACACCTATAAAATGTGAACGTGAAGAGCAGAATGTAGGCGAACACGAAGATCTGTTGGTTTCAATGCTTGGACAATCTGGATTTTGTAAGGATGAACACTGAGATCCTTGTATAAAATTGTAAGAAAAGTAGTCCTAGATAAGTTTTGGACGGCGCTCTATAGATCACATTACTGTTACGTGATTACTAAATAGCATAAAAAGATAATTTGTCGAACAAATCCGCGGCGGCCTGTGCATAGTAATGAGTGACGAAGAAACTAAATCCTCAAAAATGTTGAATAATGAACGCATCCAAAATAGATCCATTCAATTAAACAAGGTGTTCGTAATATATCAACATACGTCAATTAAGGAAAGAATTTGAGTTATTGTAAAACGTGTGAAGTCTCATTTAAAGGACGACCTTCTAATTTGTAATTCTTTTGATGAAAAATTGCGCCTGCACCATTACGTTCAAAGTTGATTCACTACCACAGCATCAACCGCATCCTCGAACCTAAACTGTGATAAATTCTCTATTAACTTGGCCCGATAAAACAAATTCACGCTACACTAGCGATTTACATGCGCCAAACAATGCGTCAATGTTAAAACCGCGAAACAATGACCAAAAATATAAATTATCTCGCGGTATATCCAAATGAAAAAACTCGCATGGCTGCACTTGTTACATTGTAGCTGCGTGCGAAGTGTCTGGGCGTTTCAGATCACGAGGCATGTTGTGCAGCTGAAACCCCAGAATCGAGAGCATTTCTAACCACTTACATTTGTACGACAGATGTTCGGAGGGTTTAACAAACACCTGCCCTGCTCTAACGTACGCTTGCATACACTGAACAAATCGGTGGAATTGATGTACCGTCGCTCGGTAAAGAGCTGCTCTGAGATTGCTACTGTTGTGGATTTACAAGTAGATGTTTCAGAAATAACGTATGACATTCTTATAAGGGGCAAGCAGCCTCATTTTTTTGTCCTAACAATTAAAGAAACGGAGTAAATTCGCAAATAACTTTTCTAAAACATATTCATTTCTGACATTACAAACAAATAATCTTTGATATAGGATAGTAGAATTCAGTCGTAACTCCTTTATTTATCCTACACCGAATATTTCGGTACACATAAGTCTAAGAAACTATACAGGATGTTTCACCAATGATAATGACCCTGACGACCCAAAATATTGTACATTTGCAGAAGTAACATTGATAATTGTTCATGGTCTTAAAAAATATAAAGCGTAGAGTGCTGTATAAATTCGTACATTTTGACATAAACCTCAATCATTTGCTTTAAGTAAATTCGGTATTGTAAAACAAATTTTATTCTTCAAAATGTTTATTTAATAACATTAATGTAATAAATGCTCAAAATGTCGCCCTCCGCCGTTTTCACAAGCTTGAATTCGTGCTCAAAACGATCATTTAACATGCATTATCGTTTCTGGAGTGATGGATCTACATGCATCACGTATTTTATTTTCTAAATGTTCACACTTTCAATTGGTGTTTGGTATACTTGCTCTTTTGCCATTCTCCACAGAAAAGATCCAGAGGAGTAAGGTCCGGGCTTCTCGGTTAGGCAAAACCAAATCAAGATGATTTCGCACTACTCTATGATAATGCCCAGGTGCCCCATCTTGTTGGAACCGTATATCTTGTCTTACTTGTAAATTTACATTTTGGAGAGGTACCGGTAAAATGTTTCTTAAAAAATTTAGATAAGTATTGCCGTTTAAACTATCGCGAAAAAAAATAAGGCCCAACAATTTGATTCCCCAATGTTCCGCACCAGACATTCGTCGAGTAGATAGTTTGAAAATGTCCTTCTCGAATCCAACGTGGATTTTCTTGCACATAATAATGCACGTTATGTTTGTTAACTCCACCATTATTAGCAAACCTTGCTTCACCTGAGAAGCAAATGTTGTCATAAAATCTCACATTTAAATTTAGGTGTTCCCGAAAAAAGTTACAGAAAGCCAGTCTTTTTGGATAATCTGTCTCCTTTAAGGCTTGAACCAATTGCAAGTGATACGGATAAAAATGATTACCTTTAATTATTCGGTGTACTGAAGACATACTAATACCGGTTGCTCTTGAGACTACCCTTTGACTAATATGAGGATTTTCATCAATCGTTTCCAATACTCTAATTTCATTGTTGGGGCCTGTTGCTGTTCTTTCTCTTGACTTTTTCGGTGGTGGTCAGTTTGTCGTTAAAGTTAATTCAAGTCTCTTGCAAATTGTATCGGCAGGAGCTCTTCTATTTGGAAAACGTTGTCTGTATAAACGGGCAGCAGCGGAAACATTTTTCTTGCATTCACCATAAATCAAAATTACATCCGTTTTTTCATCATTTGAATACTTTTGACTTTTAATAAAGACAGTGACAGGAACCATAGCGCATAGGCGCCATGGATTCCCAATTCATTTTGAAAATAATACCATTATGTAAAATAACCACATTGGCTATGAGAACGTATTTTGGGTTGCTTTTTTAATTTCGTCTTGTGTCAGACAAATTTTGAGGTTCTTCGTCTTTGACAAAGATTACAGGTGTAATCGAAACGTCAGACTTACAATTTTTGTCAGTGTTTTGAAGAGACAGCGATCTTTCCGAAAATATATTATCTTATATTATAGACGCTGAAAGCATTCACCCACGTATCCTGTATATTTTACCATCAAAATACGCACATGTAGACTGCCAAATACTTCCAAAAAGACCAGTCAATATCTGACATTTAATTTGCACGTAATCTACAATGTCGGATGATGATCATATTCTCTCACCAGCGGATCCAGTGATTTTCCAACTAAGCAGGGAAGATTAAAAAAACAGGTCTAGAAATCTATTAAGCTGGTTAAGAACAAAATTGTATTGCGTCAAATTTAAGATATTTGCAAAGCTATCCAAAATATGATCTCTTCTGGTAGCAGTAGGGCTTCTCACATAATCGGAGACATTAAAATCACCAAGCATTAGAAAGTTCCTGGAATGCAAACAATCAAGCACAGATAAACATTCAAAGAAGTTCATACTCAACAAGATTACAAATATATAAATAGTTTGAGCTTAATGTAATTTTTATAATAAGTATGTCAATTTTAAGACATGGAACGAACAATCCTGTATGATTATCTGCGTCGAAGCATAATCATTATGAGCAGCAATTAATATACCTCCGCCTCTAGTTGTATCACCAAAACAGAAATTTATGGCGGCCCGAAACACATTAAAATTGGGGCTAAATAGATTAATACTTTAATCATTTTAACTTCTCGCTTTATGATCCTGTGTATATTAATAAAGCATGATAATTGTCCTCAAGTGTTTCCGTAAATTTTTATGACTGTTCCTTCTTATAAGATGCGAATCACGACATGTCTGGATGTTGGAAGCTGGAGATGCTTTCAGACATCTCCAAAAGGCCGGAAAGCGGCAGCAGGACTTCCACAGTTGTGCACTAAAAGCCATAAATCCCGTTGCACTGACACAGCTCTTATAGACTCGAAAATAAGATACAGCTTTACATTTCCGCAAACAGAAACAACTTCGATTCGCTGATATAAAGTTTGCTAATCGGGGAGATAAATATTGGGGGAGCTAACATTTTGGCCGATAAGGGTGGATATTTGTTACTAACTCCTGGGACAATGCAAGATAAGCATGGTCTTAAGCTGAAGGTTATTCGCCAGAGAATGGTTGGATTCCAAATAGGCATATTTAGCTAGTGGAAAAATAAAAATAATTAAAGGTTCGATTAGGTTTGGGAAGAGACGGTTATACCACATCTATGTGCCCCATCATTCCGAAAGAAGTTCTATAATTTGTCTATAATTAGAGTGCCTACAAAAATTTTTTACATAACAATTTTAAAATGTTAAAAGCCAATTACTGGTCAAAAGTCTCTTTAACAAGTTTTCCATCAATGTAAGATTTGTATAATGGAATGCAAAAATCAAGGTTGCCATTACAAAATAATAAATTTTCGAGGAATTTTGTTTCAAGGTGGCCTTCCGTACGAAAAGAATTGCACAGAAAATGAATAAAAGTATGGAATTGGACATTCTTCTAATGTTGCAAGAAAATGTGCGATTCAGTTACAGAGAAGTTGAAGCAAAAAATATAACGAACCAGTTTTAGCTGAATTAAGCGAAAAAATTTAAAAACATTAACAAAAATGAACAAAAAATAGCACTATTTTACATTTCTCTTTATAATAATGTTCAAGAATTCAGAAATCATTATCAGTACTCGCAAATTTACTATCATAGTGTGACAGAGAAATGTTTTAATATAATTATGGAAAGTATAATATAGTCGAGCTTTTATTAGTATACTAAGCAGTTATAACATTTGGTTAAGCATGGACCATAAAGGGCATCACAGTAGTCCATATGACGCAAGACAGTCTAACAATTTCTTATGTTAATATATGCAGCATTTATCTTTTTTGTTACATGACCAGTAAATCGCAGTTCCATATCCAATACTACACCCAAACTCTTTGCCACCCTTGAGCACTGCAGCACACTATCACCAACTTTAATTTTCAAAACTCTTTCAGTTAGTTCTTTATTTTTGCCAAATACTAACACAGACAGCAAGTTACGTGTATTTATACAAAACAAAATAGGACCCAGCACCGACTCTTGTGGCACTCCAGACGACATAATGCCCTCTGGTGAAGCTCCCACATCCGTTACAGTATACTGTCTTGATTTAGAAGATACCTTTTTACAAGCTGTATTCAGGGTTGGGAAAAATCAACATGTATTAAAAGTATTAAAAACGGCAGCTCATGATTAAATTTGTCGAAGTCTTTAGAGTAATCCAACTAGATCAAGGCACTTACGTTTCCAACGTCAGTGTTTTGTAAAATGCCGTCAGTTAAGTCAAGAATGCAACTATATCCTTATAGTCTGATTGCCTAAGTCTGATTGTCCTGCTATATCCTTTTCCAAAAGCGGCAATAGATATATCGGGCGAAATTCATCAAAGATTTTTTTTGGCAACGGTAGAATTTTAACAAATTTCCATGCATTAGGGACCGTATTCTCTAACAGACAACTATTTACTAGATGTGGCAGCACACAGGACAGCGCAGTAAAAGCATCTCACGMCTTATATTGTCTGGTTCACATGCATTGTCTCTTACTTTTGCAACCACTGTGTAAACGACGTAACAAATAAAAAAACTTAAATTAAAGTAAGAACAACTCAACTATAAACTGGAAAATGAAGATGTAACAATGTAACAACACTCTTATTAGGGTTCTACATCAAAATCTAACGTAGTGAATTTCATTTATATAGTACGAAAATTCCACGTCGTGTATTTAACGTATTTAAATCGACGAGTGCAGGCAAAAAACGCCAAACAACGCACGTGCACGAAAACGACCCGCAAAAAACGCCCGGGTATTGATAAACAAGTTTTATTATACTGCGCCGCATCGCATGTTTTTTGACTAAACGGTAGCGGCATTGGTTCAGCGGTGCAGTGCGTGTGATGTCGCGAGTTGCGTTCGGTTGCGATTTTCCCGCTTCCTCGGGAAAAATACAGGGTATGTGTTGTTACATGTGCCAAATTTGGTTTTGAAGGGCAGAAAAATTGATAGTCTGCATCGGTGAGTCGATAAGTTATGTTTTTAAAGCTTGTGCTAATGTACAATATGAGTATCTTTGCATTTTGGTTCTTGTTATTGCAGGTTCTGGAAACTTTTACACAAACGCGGACAAACTGCGTACTTTCGTTGTCAAATGCGTGACCTTTGTCTCAAATGTTGTTTTATTTGGTATATAAAAACACACTAGCAAGCGTATCATAATGCTGGTCTCTGTCGGTGCATATTTTTTATCATTAGTTGTGATTCAGTTTCTAACACATTGATATGATGTCGAATTTCTTGAAATACTAAAGATTTAAGTATTGTTACCCACCGTTACCAAACAGATAGGTAGAATGTGTTCCTTAATAAATGTTCTGTTCAACAATATTACATATAAAGTAGTTGCTCGTAAATGTCTTTTAATCTGTTTAAATACGAAGAAAGCAAAGTAAGTACTCTTGAATAAATAGATTTAAAAAGTGTTTGAACGTCAAAGTATGAAGTAGTTTTTATTGTTTGATAGCTCGTCTTTGTGCAGAAAATTGTCGCTTCTCAAACGTGTTGCCAAACCTGTAAAACGTTGATGATTCCTTTTCTGATTAACACAGTTATTTTTTTGCCTTTTCAGCTAGTTAAAAGCTTCCTGAAAAGACACTGACAAGCAAAATTTGTTTCATTACAGTATTTCGTTTGCACCTTTAGAGATCTAATGCTGGACCTCAACGCGGTGGTCGACCTTTCGTTTCCCTTTTGCTCGGCCTTTGCCAACTTGCCCAAATTTTCACAGGCTTGCGTCGGTAGGCGCTTTAATTACCTAATGAGCGTAGGGGCGGCGTTTGGGGACAATATATTAAGTACATACCCTATACGAGGTTTAGGGGTGTTTATCACTTTTCAGCACGTCCGTTACGATGTGCGTTTCGTGAAAACCAAGGGTTAAATGTTAATAGATGAGCAAGCATTCGGTCTTGGAAGAATTGGGTAATTCATCTGAGCCTTCAACGTTTTGACTCAATTTCATAAAAGAAACTCAAACGGGTTCTTTATATTCGAAAAGGACAATTAAATATTTACTTCGTATCTCCGCCACTTCAGCGACGTATCCAGAAAATTCATCGGGGGGGGGAAGCTCCAAACACAAGAAAAATGTTAAACACAAACACAAGAAAAAACCAGAAGAGGTGTGACCTTTGACTATTTGTCATTTTAATGTTTAATTTACTAAAATGTTTATTATACAACAAACCAATAAGTAGTACCCGTTAAGGCAGCTAGGTGGCTTTGTCATCATGTCAGTGTAATGCTGACAGATGACATTGCCATCCTAAATTCTTACTAACAAACCAATAGTTTGCAACAAGTTTGTACTGTTAAATGTAAAAAAGCTACTATTCCATTATCAAAATAACTTAGTTTCTGGGGGGAGGGGGCAATTGCCCCTCTGTCTCTCCCTTGGCTACGCCACTGCGCCACTTTAATACTAAGGAAGGACAGCATGTTATCTTTTTTTAATGGTAACAGAGTGGCATTCATTATGACCCTGTTAGACAACTGATTGCCAGCTTTATACTACTTAAATATGTCTTCCTTTGTGAATGTGTGACTGTTGACTAACTCCTTCAAAGAATTTTGAGGTGTGCCACCAGAACTCGCTTTAAGATATCATCAAGCTTCAAAAGCTGAGAGTACATTTTTGACTGAAATTTCAACCCAGTTATTATACTGTTATTATACCATTATACTGGTTACATTCTGCACTCTGAAGATATGTAGTTTCAGATTTGGTAAAATAAGCGTATTCGAAATTAAATATAGAAGATTTCTGGCGTATATATTTTATTAGAAATAAATAATAAACACGAGTAATACCAGAAGACCTGCTATTTTTCAGTTTTCAGCATTATATATGTATATGGCAAGTATTCTTCAAAAACTTTGCTGTTTCTCTGAGATATTCATGTTTGTTCGATTACATTAGTATAAGTTTGGTTAATATATTGAAGGTGTGTTAATAATAATAATAACAAAAATAATACTCCTTATTGTCCAACGGTATACACCAATTACAGGACAATTATTCTATAAGTCCATCAAACAGCCATAACATAACAATTAAAATTATTGCACATGAGATTCACGGGAGCCCTCGTCATAATATTACTCTTGCCCACAGTACAATAGAAAAGCGGGGTATGTATGCTAGAAAAACGCGGAATACAGAAATTAATTTTAGACAGTCGCTAAGAACAATCAATGCTATTATGTAATAGATCATAAATAAATGATATATGTATTTTAACTCTTCTGTGCAACAGAGGTTCGAAATCAAACATATTTAATAGAGCAAAATGCTCCATGACCCTCTCAGGGTATACACCATATATTTTGAAAAACAAGTTCCTTAAGAACCGTCTCTGTACCCCTTCTAACGCCTGTATATACCAACTATAAATTGGATAATAGATTAGTGCTCCAATTTTAGATCGCAAAAGTGCTGTAAAGAGAGATTTTAATGCAAAGGTATTACTAAAATTCTTGGTGTTGCGAGTAACAAATCCCAACGTTTTATAACACTCCGAGACCAGAATAGTAATATGATCACTAAATGTACATGAAACATCCCATACTATACCCAAGTCTTTTACAGATTCTACTCTTGTTAAGCTTTGGCCGTTCGTCAGATATTCATACACTAGTGGAGTTTTCTTACGAGTATAGGAAATTACTTTGCATTTACAAACATTCAATTTTAGGTTGTTACTTACACACCAGGTATATACATTATCAATTTGATTTTGTAATAATACACAGTCATCTAAAGTACTAACATTTGTATACAGTTTAAGATTATCTGCAAACATTAAACAAGGGCATCTTATTTTCAGTGATAAGGCGTTAACAAATATTGAAAACAGCAGGGGCCCCAAGTTAGACCCCTGAGGTAGGGACAAATGAATTAGAGTGAAGGCAAATTAAATAGTGTGATACACCTCTATACCTGTGTAAGCTTGTTTTTTCGCTTCTTTTTTTGTTAGTTTCGCGAATATTTCTTTCTCATCTTCTGTTGATGTAATTGGTCTGTACTATATCTTTAAGTCCCAACAAGGTTTTTAATTTAAAATAAATATGCGAATAAATAAATTACAGCAGCTAATATTCTCAAATCTAGGTAGATCTATTTAACAGAAAGAAGAGGAAGACAGAAAATTTACATGGCGTTGAAACGTTGAAACTCAAATACGTCAAGTCAAAAATTTTAATGAGTTTGGACAGAAATATTTAATCTCTTGCATTTTTCCCGTGTAGTAGCAAAATTAACAAGGTTAATATGAGACATTCCTCTAACATTCTCTATAAAAAGCAACTTCTTCATATCAAGTTCCCCGAGTAGACCCAAATGACCTCCAACCAACGACAAACATAATAAAAAAGATAAGTCGACTTCATGGCCGCCATAACCAAGCCCACGCCGCGATTACGACTGACATAACTTACACACCCCGTAATTAAATGAAGGAAAGCTGCTGAAAAGGCAAGAGATACAGCAGAAATGATTAGCGAGCCAGCCGGACAACTGCTATCGGGTTTTATTTTCACTTAGGTAAACGCATCTGCGGATTTATGAGCGCGGGCGTAATAAAAGCCGAAAGATAATATAAAATGTGACGAAAGCACAACTTTGCGCAATCACGTTTCCTCAGTCCCGGTTTATGGGACGGTGAGCGTCATATTTACACAGGACGGCGAGACATGAGCGATTCGCTATTTACTGGAGGGTGGCCCATATTTTCAGAATCGCGAAAATAATATTTACGGGTCCATCGTTGGATTCTGATCATGAAACGTAAATTAAACTACTACCGTGGTTCAAATATAAAACGGAAATAAGTGTCATCGGAAGGAAAACTTGCAGTATGCTTCCTAAAACGTCCAGATCTGAACAAAATTCACCATCGCGACTTGATAGTCTGAAAACTTATAGCAATCTTTCGAAGAGTGCTTATTATATACATTTTCCTCATTCATGAATGAAAAGTATGACTTTTCGAGCATTATTTTAGTTTAAAAAGTACCAGCTTAACTTATACAATGCGAAAACAAATTGCATAAAAATGACAAAGTCTTTCTAATAATATTAGAATATTTACATTGTATGATATTCGTTTGAATATGTTCTTATAAGGCAACTTTCATACCCGTGACTTAAGTTTGCATTTTTCACTTTAGCGACAGCGAGCAGTAAAGTTAGTCTAGGGCTGGGTAGAAAAAATATGCAAAAATGACTACTTTTTGCAAATAAAAAATGTGGCTTGAAAGTAGGTAATACCCAATTACAGTAGAGTAATTTATTTTATAACATATATCAATAGTTACATTATTACTATACAATTATTAAGACCAATTAGATATTTCTCTTCAAAATTCCTTTCAATTGTTTACTTTAATTCATTTCTAACAATTGTATGCTTCGGTTATATTCGTCAGTCTATAAAAAACATAGAGCAGTATTTAAAAAGCGTCTACTTCAACAAGATTGCTGACGTCCTCATGAAGCAGTGTACTCTTTAGAATTTCACAATTTTACATGCTCAGCTAACTTATGATTACCAAAATATTGTTTGTAGCTTTTTCTATTTGAATACTCGAAAAAAGAATTTCGAAGATTCCATATTTGGGCGGTATGAAGTGTACTTTCTAAAATTTCTAAATCATTTTTTGACTATAAGCGTTCTAGGTTCCTTTTTTGGTTTTGAATCTGCCCAATCCTGAATATCTTCTAGTTTTATATTCAACAATTTGTCGCATCTGCATGCTCCTACCAATTCAAAGACGAATGCTACCTGATTTAATAAAATGTATGTAAATATTTGTAAGTCAAGGCGTTAGAACAAATCTTACCTTCGAACACAAGCAATCGTTGTCAGGCGTCTCTTGAAGAAATTTTTCCACCTCATTTTGCTGCAATACTCCTGATTTTGCTGCGTATCCATTTGACTTTTTTATTTATTAGACACATTGATGTTGTTGACGTTCAAAGTAGCTTTCAACATTATATAAATAATACTCCACAACGGAAAATTATCCATTTTCTTTGATAATTACGAAAAGTACACCAGCAAAAACTTTTTTTGTATACATTTTGATCTTATCACAAAAATCATGGAAATATCTACAAGTTTGCTGATAAATTTTGCAAGACTTCTGAGGGAGTAAATTCAATTCTACACTTCTCGGTGATCCTCTTATTTATTCTGCTAATTATTCACCATCACTACTACTCTCAGTTTTTAGGAGTTTTTATAACGTTTTTCTTAATTCGGCAACACAGCAAAGATTTAATGTATTGGCTGAGTCGAAGACTCTACTGCCAACTGAGGTATTAAATGATTTACTTTGTTACCTTATTAAATAAATAGCTGATTTTATTGTTTAGTTTTTGTTGCCATGTAAAAAGCTGCATTTTTTATGTAATCACTTTTTATTTAAGTATTTTGAAAAACATTATCACAAACATGAAAGAGTTATTTGCATGACTTATTGAAAGCAAGCTTACAGTGTTACAGTCTCGTCTATTCTTTCCGTAGAGTACTTAGTACCTATATAACTGTTATCTAATTCCATTAATCAAAGTGACAGTTTCATATTTTTTAAGATTAACGGTTAACTTCAAAGAGAATTAATATTTCTTTTTGAATTTTTTCAGTGTTTACTTCACTTGAAGGTACATCTGCTCATGTGCTTCATCCAGAATAATATTAACGACTCTTTCCTTATTTTCTAGAGATAATTCTACATAGCTTTCTTAAATTATTGGATTTTAATACTTCGTGCTCTCCTGAGTCAGGCAGGGATATTTTTACCACTGCACATTTTTCATTGTAATATTAAAAAAGAATCGTGTCTTTTAATATATATAATAGTAATATTTCTATACTTCCTCGGCTAAATTTACACCAGCAGTATGTCCACCAGAGATTAGAAATTAATATGTTTCTCAAATGGCGATCTCAAATAAAATGCCTTCATCTTATATGTCTCTTTCATGTTTTTAAATTTGTTCTTTCATTTTTACACCCCATTGATAATAAATGATGAATATCAATAGAATTGGCTGTCAATGAATTTTCCCCGCGATATATTATCAACAGAGTCTCCTAGATCTAAACTTTTCATTTTTCCACCATTTCAATAATACATTTTACACGCCAGAAGATGTAACACGACAAACTGTAGTTGCCACAAGGTATGCTCAAGCCTACAGACCCCCAAGCATGACAGTAATTCAGACCTATAATAACGCAGAGCGAGCTCTAAACGCTTTTGCTGTTTACATAATCATACCTTTGAATTCGCTGAGCCATGTGTATTGACATCGCTTTGTGAACTCGAGGAAACTTCTATCCTATAACAAGCGCACTGCCAACAAACCTGTGTTACCTAGGGTGTTCGTTTTACGCACTGATGGGAACAGTTAAAMGTAAACTTGCTGTTTATCTTTCTTGCGATTTCATGCCCCGTTTCACGGTGCGTCCACGCCCACTACGCGGCCAAATTAATCGCTTGAGCAAAAATCGGCTTTGCCGGTTTGGGGCAGAGACGGATCCAGCTTTCAAAACTGGGGGGTCACCTACTCAGAACAGACTTCAATTTTATTAAAATAGTCTAATAGTTAAGGAGAAATAGTATTTTACTGTTACAAGTCGAAGTAATTTTAATGAAAAAGAAAAATTAATTTATCGTTCTTATCTTTTTGTGAAGGCGTAGAAGTGCCAGTCCAGTTCAAAAACCCAGGATATCATTGAGTGCACAAATGAAACTGGCAGTAGTACGTTGTTTTTATCTCATTAAAAATTAATTCGGACTTGAGTAACCAATAAAACCGTCACAGGTAAGTTTCGTTTTTATTATCAAGGCATTACGTGAAATACATAGCAGATTAGAACATAACCTCCGTTAGACTTTTTAGCATTACGTCATCTAATATGGCTTCCGATGGGCAGGCAATGCGTGCAAAAAGAAACCGTGGAAACTTAAAATGTACTGATCGTTCATGACAGAGTCGTTCGATTTTAAGGATTCATGCCTTGATTAGTTTGATTCGGCTCATAGCTAATCGATATCAGCTGATGCAGTTTTATCCTTATCGAAGAAGAGGTAGACCTGGGTATCATCCGCATACAGGTGGACATTATACTGTTCGGCAGCGCTAAATAGGAGACAAGTCTAGATAGGGCCGAGAATAGAACCTTGAGGAACTCCCCTGTTGTCGATAACATATAATTAAAATACGCTTTTTGGTATCTACGATAACAGTACGCACGTATCAAATCGATGGCTGACTCAGGGAGTCCAATATAATGTAGAAATTAGGATGTTATGCTTGATGGTGTCGAAAACCTTGGAAAGATATAATATAAGGGCGCTCACTGATATATTATTTGTGGAATTTAAATTAAAGTTGTTTTTGATATATTTCGATAAATTTCGATTGTACATGCGAGTGCCATGCTCTTTCTCAGCCCAATCAGCATGCGTAACATAGTTTCTTAATTGTTTGCAGTAGTCAAGGTCTGTGTTTAACTTAGATTCTTTATATTTGACCAGTGTTTTTACCCTCAGTTGCATAATCGATTTTAGTGTGTCTGATAACCAGGGTGCTGGTTTTCGATAAAATTTGGCAGTTTTTAACGGCGTGCGCCTATCTAATAGAAGTTTTACAAAATAATTAAATGTACTCAGCTTACCATTAATGTCATTTATGCGATAGTCACTGGCATTGTAACTAAATCATTGTGCAGGTTTACAATATTTAGCCTTGAGATGATGAGAAAAGTTTTCTCGACCAGGAATTTTATTGGACGCAAAAATGCACCTCACACATTACAGTACAGTGATCTGATATTAGCGATGCATCAAGTACTTTCGTTTGAGTACTACTCAATGACACCGAGATCATTATTAAATATAGTAATGTATTTGTGTTGGTAGTCACTCGTGTTGGTTCACTAACAATTTGCCTAAAATTTTTAAACTTTCCGAATGTAAAACCATTTGAGCTGTTGTTTGTGAATCACTATTCAAAAAATTGATATTAAAATATACATACAAATATAAAATATATGTTATATTCTCGTATCCTTGTCTTGTCTGTCTCTTTTGATCAAGTTGTATTCGGGCAAGACAATATTAGCATTTGGTATGTCTGGAGTAAGCTAAGTCTCCATAAATCAATCACACAGAGATAACTTTCTTCGACTTATAATTTAAATTCGAATATTTTTTTTCTATAGTTGAAAATCAGTGAATAATAAATAAATAAAGTGTTTATTTGAAGAAGTTTATGAAATATGGGATAAGCATTGCAATATTATTAAAATTTAGTTTGAGGTAGTGTAATGTAACATACCCAGGTTCGTAGAGATTTAGATTGAAATGTGATCTTCTAGTACTTACCTACGTTGTGTTATTTTAATTAAACCTACCTTGGATGCACTGGTTACTCACATAAATAGGGAGATTTAATGTAATCATAAATAATACGAAACAATCTCAAGACAACTAATTTATTACTAAACAAGATCAAATTTGGAGGGCTAACAAATTGTAGCAATGCCGCTGATAATTGTTCTTTAAAACAATGAATGAACTGTCCATTCTAGATCTGTGTTCGATATCACTTTCACTCTCAAGATTCAAAACTGAAGAGATTTTTGTTAGCATAGCCGACTATGGTCAGCAGGTACTGAGGTCGCATGCGGGAGACAACTCAGCTATATAGTTGAATGGTTTGGTGCAAAAATCTTGGTTTTTCTTTTACCAGATGTTTGCCCAGCACGGGAGAAAATATTAGTTCATGCATCAAGGCTATAACATCACACTTTCAAGCTGCGTGGATACAGCTAATCAAAGAATACGAGAACACAGTTAAGAAAATGATATAAATAGTTTAAAAAAGAGGACTACAACAACAGCATAGCTTGCAATATTATCGTTGACTCCAAATACAGCATGTATCCTAATTAATTAATTTACAGAACAGTTTGAGTTAAACAACTGCGTTTATTGGATGACAATGGTGTTTGTTTAAAACTATTTACATAATGTGATTGAAAAAGGAACACAAACAATAAAAATAAAAAATTGAAACAGTACTAACACGTGAACAGTTGAAGGAACACACTGAAACTGAAGCGCATCTGTTTCTCGTCCACTTAAGAACCCACTCCCTCGAACGTCGCAAATATGCCCCATTCCCAAAACCGATACGAAGTATAAACTAAACACTTTGAGAGGCAATATGAATAAAATACAGAAATTTGAAGATGTCATACCTGGTTACTTCAGTAGAATGTTTTTTTTTAGATATTGTAAATAAGTTAGTAACAGTAAGCAGTAAACAAGATGTAGATCCACGGCTGATGGCTCATTATAAAACATTCAAATGAAGCGTGGTTCTCCTATAATGAAGCTCATCAATTTTGGAATCTAGGGTTGCGCTCCAAAAATATTTTCTCGTTTGGTGTAGAATAGAGCGAGGCCCTCCATTAGCGTCCGCATTTACTCAGCTGAACACACAGTTTTCTTTAATTTACAGCCACCATTGTTACTCTTAATTAAACGTTTCGGGAATAATCAAGTGTTTTCTTATTGTTCCGGACCGAACATTAGCATCCTTAATGCGGCAATTTACTCCGGTTGTTTTCACCGTAAATATCATCTCAATTGGTTGCATCTGACACTGTCACTCGGTTGGGAACCTTTTTTTGCCTGAAGTCGCCGATAAAAGCTGAAAAATAAACTGAAGTTGACGGAATGGGTGTTTAGTTTGGCATTTGGAGAGTTTGCTGTTAATAACAAGATATAATAGCTGAAAGCGTTATTACAATTTGGAAGTTTTCAGTTTCCCTTATTTAAACAGTTAATTAGAATTCTAGTTATTTTACTAACTTTTCATTACTATTAAGGACACAGTACACTCACTCCACGAAACTCTATTCGACCGCTGCCTGGAAATGAGCGATAAAAGCGCAAACTTTAGACTTCGGCGGTCCAGTGCTTTTTTCCATTTATACGTGTCACCCCTAGCATTATCAGACCTACCCGCTGTCTCCATAAAACCTTAAGAAACGGCAATATCAAGTTAGCAAATTACTTTTCCGTAACAAGCTGTTGGTTTTTATAAATTGCTTGCCCCAACAGCGCAAAAGTTCGAACGACAAAGGAGACAATCCAGGAAGCAGGAACTTTATCGCCAGGAAATGGCGGGATCACGCTGTATGATGTAATATCTGGGGGATGTAAAAGAGAAAGCGCGCATATTTATCGGATGCTTTACGGGGATGGGGTAATACATGAGAGAAATTGAAAAAGTTTGGGGAAAAGAGCGACCTAAAAGGTGCTGTGTGGGACGATCCTGGAAATATGTAGGATAGTTAGTGAAAAAAACGTAACCCTACAAGCAATAACAAATGAAGTATGTCAGTGTTTATTTTCTAATATTTGCACCGCAAAAAATATTTAAGAAAAAGGTGTAACTAAATAACCGATGTTATTAAGGTTTACTCACATCTTGCTTACTATATATACTGTATATTCAGCATTCATTCACAGAATGCGTTGTCAACTGCTTGAAATACTTTTACATCAATGGAAAAACTATTATAGCGTACATTCAGACCAAAGAACACTCAAAAGTACTTGAAATGGAACAAATGGTAATCTAAAGCTTAATGGATACTTTCTAAAGGACCAGTTAATGGAGAAACTTTTGCAAGGCTACTGCACAGTGTCTGGTTCATAACTTGTATATATTTACTCGTAGATTGATACAATGGTTTTTGGAATAGGTTAATATATGTATTATAGGAAGTAATCCATTTACACCAATAAAAAAGTGTTTCCAATTTACTGCATCCAACCGGGATAAATTTATCTTTTCTCTTGCTCAAAGAGCCCTGAAATTATCCTTCATGGCGGTTAACAAAGGAACGCGGCCCGTTTAAAGCTTCATCAAGGTAACAAATAAGCGGCCCCGTTTATGTATTTTTAAATGTACCGCCTGCATTCGCGATTAATTAATGACAATTTAAACACCGCATTAAATAGCGCTTTGAAGATTAATTACACCAGGTATTTTCCGTTTAATCTGCAGCACAATAGAAGAGCTCCGACCCGGCAGCAAACAGAATACATTTTCTACCTACAGTTCATAAATTCTGAATGGAACGGTGAGCTGCATCAATAGAGTCGGAGAGAGTATTAACAGTGGTCGGCATAAGCGAGATGCACTTCTCTGGCATTGCATATTCAGTAGCTCAAATCTTCTTTTGGAAGTTCTTACAGAAATTTGAAGCCTTTCATAGAATTGTAGAATTCCCTGATACCAACAATGCATATGGTTGTATTCGTCTTTGTTACAATTATCTCAAAATTCAAAGTTTTCCGAATTTTTTAGTTGATATCTAAAGTCTGTTTGATCTGTTTTGTTGAAAAAAATGCATACAGAATATCAGAGAAGTGGGATATACGGAAATTGACTACTTTGTTTTAAATTGCAACCTTAGTTTTTTACTGACTATTTGTATTGTGCCTGCACTGGCTAAAATATTGTCGAATGAGCTGAATAATGATGTTACAAGACAACACATATTTCGATCGAGATGATGAACCATCACATTTAGGTGTAGCCTGCTTGATGACGTTTTTGCCAATAGATGGATTGGCCGCAGGGTAGTTATGGAATGCCCACCTATATAGCCAGATTTAACTCCTTTAAATTTTTTCTCCGTGATCATTCAAAAAGTAGGGTACACGTAGACCGTCCACATACACTGGAAGGATTAATAATTCCTCAGTTACTACCGCCAGACGTTGTTAAACAATGTTCATTTGACTGAAGTTTGAACATGTGGGTGTGTGAAATACGTTTTTTTTTACTAATTCCAAACCTTGTTATTTCATCAAATGTGGAGACCAAAGTTGCGTTCAAATTATGCCCCTCAAGATTATTTTTATGCTACATAATTTAATTATTATATTCCTTAGATAACAGGACTCGATGGCACAAAAATGCATGTGACCCTGTGTAATTCCAGAATGTGCAATCCGATGTGATATAAAATACTATTACTTTCATCCTAAACAATTTTTGGATACCCCTCGTATACTGAAAAGAACCTTTAAATAACCTTCAACGACTATTCATTGCACGCATGCGTTTTTGCTGCACAAAAACGGCTCTAGAACTTTTTTATGGCGTTCGAAGTTCCAGCGCGCTGGGTAAACAGTTTTTTGCTCGCCATGTTTGACCAATCCCGAAAGAGTGTCCAACAATATTTAATGCGTGTTATTTTAGTGAACCGGTGTCCGTGACGAAGATGGGTCACACTAGTGCGTATAACGCGATTGACTTCTCAAAATTGTGTTTGTGGTGCTTTGAACATTATTACAGTAGGATGATGGCCGGTTGGACTGCGCGAATTGGATTATACCCAATCAGCCACTGTAAGTACTGCCTTGCTAGTATGCTGTAAAATTAAATGATAAGCGATAAATGTACTGTGCTTATTTGGTATACACACATATCATTTTTGCACCAATTCTACCACCAGAACTAGAACTTTTTCCACTAAAACTGCAACTATTACTTTTTAACTTGTTTGAGCGATCTAGTTTTTACTGTACGGCTTTATACTTCGTGTTATAGCCGGAGTCTAACGTTTCATCCCTCATACGAATATCAAACGTAATTAACAACTTTTGTTGCGGTTTTTGCAAAGTGCGGTCAAACAGCTAAAACTCTTTCCTTTATCGCAAATTACACATATTGTTCGACTTTTACAAACTATGCAAACTATTCAAATAGATCGGTCCTCAGATTAGTCGCTTATTACCACCTAATAAACATAACTTTCTATTTCAAATGTTAAGCCCTAGGACTGCTCAAATCTACGTCGTTCCAAAAGAAGCCTTAACGGATGAACTGGATTGTCGTGTTTTAAAATGGATTTTTTGAATTTAATTCTTAATGCCATCAGACACTACAAGAAATTGAACTAGATTTACAATTACCACCAAACCTGACACCAATTKTATGTGGTAGGCCTGACMAGTTTCCAAGAGTATTTGAAACGAACAGAATTGCTGCAAAATAATGTTAAAAATTTATCTACGTATGCACTAAAACCAACAGTTTTGCTGTATAATCATCTAGCTTGCTTCATACATGCGAAAGCGTTCCTTTTACTGCAAGCGTGTTATACAGCGTGACTACAAATAATTTACTAGGTTTTGACAGTGATATACCTAAACATATTGCAAGATGGTCGTTTCCTGAACTAATGACTGATATCCCAAAATCTCATATTACAAAATGGAGCTCCGCCTTATTGACATACAGAAGTGAATTTTGACAGGTACATGCTCAAACCTGTTGGGTTGAATTTGACTACTATATAGATGTTTGTAGTCTAACGCTGTGAGAACATATAAAATATTTGTAATGATGTTTAAGAAACTTGAAAATATGCTTTTTCGAACAAGGTATCACTCACTAGAGTATAATGTACGTCAGAGGAAGAGATATTTCGGCAGAAATCACATTCTTATGAATTTGATTATTATTTATTGATATTTATTAATGTTTTCAATTTTAAAGCTTTAAGTAATATTGGCTTTATAGTTTATAATATTCTTCTCAGTGCAAAAATAATGGTGGAACAAGAATGTTTTGTACAAAGCCTCGTACAAAGCTTCTATAGTTTACTTTATATTACTGCAATTTTCCCAAGGTCCAATTATATTTGAAATTTATTGTATTGTAGGCTGGCTAAATTCTTGCTTCAGTTTTCTGGGACAGAGGTGGGATAATTCTGTTAGACTTCTTGGAACAAGGTGAAACTGTCATGGGAGCTGACTAAATTAGTTGAAAGAATTGTGGAAAAAAATCGACTTTTGACAAATAATGAAGTCATATATCCCTCTTTGGTATTAAAGAAGATTATGTTGAATAAATTAAATTTGGTTTTAAAAGATTGTGGAAAAAGGTACAGAACTCCTTTCTTATAACTTTTTAAGCAAACACGTAGTATCTAATCAGAAATTTAAAGGCCTCCTACAGTATTCCAAGAGCGATTTTTAAATCGGATGAACGACCCCGTAATGATGGCAAAATTCAGCTGCCTCTGAGCGGATGAAATCGCCCTAACATAACAATTTCGCAGCACTAATACGATTTTCGAATGCATAAGACGTCAAAGCTCGTTACGATATAATAAAACGAGCAAAGTCTCGAACTCAAATTGGATTTAAACATTCCCCTAATCCGGCTCCTTGAAACAAGGTCTGGCTTTTACTGCACATCTGCATTGAAATGCGAGATTTGGAATAATACGGTTTGCCTAGCTGTCCTCGGCCGAGATACGGATTCCCTGGGATTTTCGACTAACCGGATGCTTTCATGTCGGAATAATGTTTTAGGGTTGTACATTATCAGTTTCCACTAAAAATAATTTACGAGACCTAATGATTATTGTGGGGCCAGAAATATTCTGCCAATACAAGAAAAATTTTTGCAGTTAAAAACTATATGTCGGTTGTATTAGACCGAATAAATGTTTCAGAATTCAATTATGCTAGTATTTAACTAACAATAACATGATTAGCAGGTCTCATACTTATACAGGGTCGCTACAAAGGTCGGAACCAGCTGGATATTTCAGGTTCTGTTCGACCAATTTTTTTGAAATTGTGCATGAGCCTATGGTTAATAAAAATGCATTTTTTGGATTTTTTTCAACTCCTAGTCAGCTGTCTTTTCTGAGATATGGGCGAAAATCGCATATTTTTAAATGGGAAGGGGTCAAAAGACCGGTTTAACAAATGTATCACACTTGTGCAATTATTAAAAGTTTGGATATAATAATTGAGCCTGACAAAGAACGAAAAGAATGATAACAATTTTTTTATCGCTAAAATGGACAAAAAACATATTTGATCAATTTATTACGAATCGTGTACCCAACTATAAAAGATGTTCATAATAAATGAACATGTGTGATGTTTGATTGGGTTTGCAGGCATATGACGTAGTGAAAAAGTATTACCAGTCTTGACCGAGATTTGAACTCGGGACCTTTTGAACACCAGTAATAACAGTTAATCTAGCAACTGGTTCACGATCTTCATGAATTGCATTGTAGAGTGCAACTACTTTCGAATAACTTCGCGTTCTATCTCCATAACCAGTCGATGCGATCATTTTCAGTCACGAGGAAAATGGAGACACCTGGAGTKTTGTTCTTACTTAGCGATAACGAATATGGTTTTTTCCAGAAGTTTTCTGCAAGACCCAAGTTTGTTATCATACTTTTCTCTCAGAAGCAATAAATTGTACAAGCGTGATATATTTTTGAAATCAGGAAAAATATCCTTTCCGATATATCCTGTAACACTATTATTAAGTTAACAATTATTTAAGGGAATACTTCGGTAATAACTACTCGAGAAATTTATTGTTCATATTTTTATTCCAGTTAAATAGATTTAAATTAACATAATTTCGTTTAGATGCAAATTCGTGTGTTCTTCTATTTTCTTCCAAGAGGTATTGTTCCTAAAAGGGAAAATATTCGTCATGTCAATATCTGTATTTCGTGTCATCATTATCTTACCTATTTTGCGGAGATCCAGTATAAAAACTGGCGTTCATGGTTCTCCGTCTTTTCTTTCAATGCGATATGACACTCCAGTAGAGCACATTTCAGCCACTTGTGGGATCTTGTGCTAGCAATTCTAGTTTGTTGAGGATTGGTTGTTATTCATACCTCAATTCGACTTGGTCGGATTTTGCTTGCTGCCCTCACTCCACTATACGGCGCCGCCCTCCATCTATAGGTGAGATCGGTAATAGTTTTCTTTATTTTAGTAGAGCGGTTTGATATTCTTTTAGGCTCTCCTTCTTTTACTTCTTTAACGAGATTATACCATACCTGTTCATTGTCGTCGTGGACGTGCACGCAGCCCATATTTCGGGACGTCTGCATTGCATTGGGACTTACCCGTATTACTTCATCTAGAACGTCGGGAACGACCCTGCGGTATTTTGAGGACTATCCTAGGAACATATACTTACCTTAAAGTACTTACCGTCTAGACATCGTACGCGAGCATTAGTTCTACCGAGAGGACCTACCTACCCTCATATTTACATACGTTTAACTTACTTTTACTTGTGTTTTCTTATTATTACGTTTTATTGCGATATTGGTATATTTTCTTGTAAATTAATATAATTCGCTCGATTTCGTTAGACACAATAAGTGGTGATAAATCTCGATGATTTTACTAATCAAATTATTTAGATTTACGAACTTAGATTGAATTGTACCGTATATTGTAGCCATAGAACACAAGTACGCACTTTGCCAGGGATAATTAGTAGTCACACTGTCTGTAAAGTGTAGATCATTAAATTAACGTAYYTTATCCAGATTTTAGTGTTTTCTTTCCATATTTCAATATTTTAAGTACAATTTCGCGTTACTTATAAATACTTTGTAACGGTGATCCCTCTGAGGTGTCATACTCGTAATTTAGTTACGATTTGTATAAAATTTATTTGAAAAGAGTATACACCACACTTTAGTCTTTTGATACCGTTACAATCCCACTTAAAAATGTGACTTGCGTCCATAACTCGGAAACGAAAGCTGATGTGGAGTCGAAAAAATTCCAGAAAATGCATTTAAATTATATCCATTAGCCCATGCACGATTTGAGAAAAATCGGCCGCACAGAACCTGAAATATCCTGCTGGTTTCATACTATATAGACATATTATAGCGGTTATAATTTTGTTATTTATCACAATTTAACCTTTTTCTGAGAAAATTCTTATTATTTCTGTCGTAAACAAGGTTTTCCGATAGCATCTTCCAATTTATTAATCCAGTACATGAAGCTAGCGCTGTTCCACTTCGGCTTTATAAATCATAAGCAAGCGACATCTCTTATTTCCTCTTAAATCGCGCCTCATTGTTATCCGAGCAAAAAATCTGCTCACGTACTTCATCCATTACGTTAACGTTTGTATCCTCGGGACGAAACAGGATTGTCTCGGCCGAAAAAACTTGATATAATTTTAATGCCCCGACACTATCTCTCGCGACTGCAAATAATTATTTTCGCTGTTGCACCGAATTTCTCAGGGGACGGCTGGTAATGAAAATAAAAGGCGGTTTTTTTTTGTTTTCGGCGTTGCGCGATGATTCATCTTCGTATAACTTTTTATTTTATCATCGCCCCTCGTCTTACATTCATAAAAAGGCGAGATTTATCCTTACGTTCCGTGGAATTGTACCATGGCTCTCGTCGTTTTAACTGCGCTGTAAGCCCGCGTTATTTACGACGGCCCCTGGGACGTCCATTTGGAAAAACAAATACGAATGAAGTGATAGCGAAAATAGGGACACAAGAAACGCAAATCGACTCTGTTGGATATGTTGTGGTGAAATGGGTATGCTGTATTTTATACTGGCCTTTTCAGGAGCGTTTCGTTGTGCACACTTTGAATTCCTCCAAGTTTGGAAAAAATCCTGAAACTTTTAGCAGATTCATCAATTTAGGTGGACAAAAGTCAAATCAAAATTTTGAATTTCTAAGTGGTGGAAGTTGTTATCATTAATTGACAAGTCGCTTAAAACCTGCCTTACCACATTTCTGAACACATAGTATTACAATGAGTTAAAAACTGCTGTTTACAAAATTGCCAATTCCCTGTAGTGGAAGTAAGCTAACGTACTGTCCTTTTATTATGTTCAAAATTGTTTTTGCCGTAAACGCGTATAGTTGTCGCTTAACTGTGGATGTTGGTGAGATAGTAAAACTATATGTTTCCGCATTCATTATTGGATCTACATTATATTTACATGTCAAATTAATGTAATAATTTGCAAATTTATGCTTATATTCAATAAAGAAAAACAAGAGCTCCCACAGTCGTTTCTTTTTCATTCATTCGCCAGCATTTCTAGTTTTTAAATGTGCCGCAGTTTTTATGCGAATTTTTGCGTTTTAGGCCAAATCCTTGCCGTGGGATCAGTATAACGCGCTGTCCGATTAGTATATACCAAACTGCTCCTCCCGCAGTGAAAGACTGCAGAAATAAAAAGTGCTTAATTTGGAATATAAAAAGGTTTATAGATTGTCTCAGTCGTTCTGTTGCAGCAATACTGCTAGAATAGCGACAAATTTGTTGAATTTTAAAACTTCATCTTTTTAATTCAGTATAGTGTTTTTCAATCAAAAAATTAATTTTTAGGGACGAATGAGTCGTTTTAGGGCGCAAACTTCAAAGAGAAATGTTTTATTTAGAATTGATTAAAGATTACAAAACTGTATTAATTTTGTCTAAAAGTTCTATTAAAAAGGGGGATCTGCATTACTCCAACGCCCGCCACTGCTGCTTTAGAAACCTCCCGATTACTTTTTTTGATTGTACCTTCTGCCGTTATGATTCTCACCAATTTTGAAATTGATATCTTTTATAGTTCGGGAATAGTCTTACAAAGTAATTTTTTAAAATTCAATTTCAACACCCTGTATATAAAAAAAGCGTTTTCGGGAATTGTTTTATTCGAAAAAAGTTTTTAGAATTGAAATTTCTATCACCTGTAAACGTTGTCGGTGATGTATTTCGAGGGTGCCCTGTATAATAATGTATGTTAACGTATTAGGCGATACAGTTTATTAAATAAGGATATATTCTTTCAATTCTTTGAAAATATATATCACTTTTAATTATAAAAATCTTACAATGTAAGTTTAAAAATACTTCTATTATAAATTTGCGCTAATTCGAGTCGTCAAACAGGATTTTAGAGTTTTGTCCACGTTAATAGATTATTTTGCCCACTATGCACCGATGCAAAAAATTAGACAGCAGGAAACATCAAATAGTTATATCATTTTGAAACTACTTACATTGTCCATGCAACCTTTTTTTGTAAAATTTTGAGGATACTTGTCTGAGACTTACGAATTTGTCCACTGAAGATTTAATAGTAAATTTTCAGTTCTTACCTAATTTTGGAAATCTATCATTCTTCTTGCCCAAAAAGTTACCTACTCCTTTTGTATGCCGATAAGATAACCGTTTTCGACATAAACGACATTTTATTTGAACATGTTTAAATAGAAATCGGATATTCGAATCACATCAGCAAGGCTATGACAAATTACACAAACGATATTACTGTCACAATTAAGTAAAATTTATTAGGATTCCAGTTTACAGTCAATCATGCCCTAGTGTGCTTACACACGCTGTATATGCCAAATACCATATCGGCATATTCAGCGATCTGAATAAATTTTACTTAATTGTGACAGTTGTTTCATTTGTCATATCCTTGCTGATGTGATTTGAATATCCCATTTCTGTTTAAGCATGTTCAAATAAAATGTCGTTTATCTCGAAAACGGTTAATCTTAGAGACACACAAAAAGAGTAGCTTTTTTGTGCAAGAAGAATGATAAATTAAAAAAATTAGGTCGAAACCGTAAAACCACTAAGGGATGAAAAGTTATTCAGAAGAAAAGGGTTATACCCTTAAGTTTTCTACTCCTCACTGAAAGTCAGAAAATGAAAATCAGGCCCTTCTGTACCTAGGATGATTTCAGGAATTTTAAATTTGAATATTTCTAGATATTTTAGAAAAAGTGGTTGTTTAATTACAATTTCTAAGGATTGTATCTCTAGCGCTTTAGGGTATAAGTTGACATGAGTTTTCTTGCTCAGAATTCTCACTTCCTCCTAAATCGTTTTCAGTTTTCAGTATCCTCCTTAGGATATGGTTCAACTCGGACTTGTTTCTCGCGTTAGGTTTGCACCATATTCCATACCTTTTATTCCTGCTCTGATGAAGATACTTACAGGTGCGGGCGAAACGTCAGCATTATTCCAAAATCAGATGCGGTCTAATCAAAATAAGCTAAGATTGCTAACTAACTCTGGCCGCCAAAGCTTACGTTCTTGCTTAACAAACAATTGTAAAGTCACCAAACGTCAGACTGCAAGTTGGTTTAATTTTAGTAGATCTGTTCTCTGATCCCTTGCAATCGTAGATTTTGTTGGCAGTGTTCTCGCTTCTTGCCAAAAAGCTGCTTCAGAACTCCATTACAAGTCTTCTTTCGCGCGAGCAAGAAACAGTCGACTCGAGAATTTACAATTCTCCGATTTTACTTGTTTTTCAAGCCGCGGTTCATGCGTCACCGAACAATGGCACACCCAAACCAAAGGCCTCAATTACACTTGGAGTAAAATCGCCCATCCCGCCGTCTAAGATTGGATTGCGGTTCCAACTTCCTATCTAGTTATAAACTCAATGACTCTTGAGATACTGTCAGCGCACAGATTAACTTTTTGCCGCCGCAACTTCCTCAAGGGGCCGGAGTTCAGCCCTAAGTTAATGTCCCGCTTAACCTAAACGAAAACGTTCTCTTTGGAGTGTGACACCGCGAAAGATGACACGTGCCCGCGAACGCCCGATAAGCGAATCTTGTGGCTTGTTTAAAAGAGGGTTTCAGTGAATTTGCTCGTTTCTTTGATCTAGTTAAAAATTTTTCATAATTCACTATCCATGATCAACCTTCCCGACAAATTTCTGGTACACCATGGGGTTCCCCATTGTCTCCAGTAGTGGCAAACATATTCATGGAAGCTTTTGAACAAGTAGCTTTAGTCAATACATTAAAACAAGTAAATAAATGTCTTGCTGCACATCATTCAATTCAAATAGGTACTAGTACATATTTCGAGGGAATCCACCCTCATCATCATTGCATGTTAATCCTGCAAAGTGTGTCGCTATTGTATTCTGTCCGGAAAGCTGCAGAAAGTTTATTTATGACAACCTACAGCTACGTTTAGGGAATAGCGTCCCGGAATTCAGTGATGACTGCAGAAGTTTGGGCGTAATTATTTATCACAGACTGAGGTTTGATAAACACGTTACCTATATATTTCGTAAAGCTCATAAGCTTGAAACAGATATATAGCCAAAGAGACTGCTTGGACGTTGGTTTAAAAAAGCTTCTTTGCGATTCTCTTGTGCTCTCTAATTAATTACTGCGACGTTGGTTATGGTCCCTGTTGGGATAGCTTCAACATAAAGCGAATCCAGAAACTGCAGAATAGCTGCTTGAGGTTAATTTACGGTATACTCCGCAGATGTCGCGTGTCCCACAGGTTGGTGGAAGCTGGTTGGCTCAGTATGATCAACAGGCGTCAGCTGCATATGTCATGTTTATTTCTACAAAATAATAAAATATAAATCCCCGCCATACCTGTATAATAGACTGACTTTCAGGACTGACGTACACAATGTTAACATCCGTAGAAAGGATTTACTTACTATTCCGCAGCATAAAAAGCAACTGTTTAAGCGCTCATTTTCCTACAACATTGTGTCTGTCATGAATGGTCTGGATGTGGCTGGGTTTTCGCCATCCGTCAATGCTTTTAAATTACAGCTTATTATATAACAACTGCTTCGATCGCAGTGACATTTGTTGCTGATATTATCATCACGTCATTCTGGATTGATGGTATACATTGCATGACATTAACATCTTGGCTCTTTCTGTCTCTGAATTTCACTTTTTCTTCCTCTTCTTTTCCTTTCTTTCCTCTTAATGTTTCTTGCATGTTCTCACTGTCTATCTATTACTGTTCATTTTCCATTTGCATTTCATTTTCTCTTATAACTCCTTTTTTCTAGGTGATGTGTAATTTTAGGATAGTATAGTTTTAGTTTATGAGTGGGCACTGTGGAAGATCAGAGCTGTTACTGGTTTCAGCATCTGAACGGCGTACCTTTTGTTGTTTAGAGTCATATTTTAGTCATGTTAACTTTAATGTAACAACAACAATAAAAAATATTATTATTATCTTCGGCTAAAAGATGTAAAAAAAGATATACATTGAAACGTTGGAAGTTAACAAAAATATATCTTACCCGATATCAATATTTTACGATATTATAATTAATAGGATTACAACAAAAAAGTAAAATAATTACCAATGAAACAAATAGCTTTAGAGTCATCAGAACTGAAATTAAAATCTGGCTTCGTTATGTCGACGACGCTTTTATCATATGGCCTCACGGTTCCAACACTTTAACAATCTTTTTAGATCACTTTAA
The DNA here is from genome assembly GCA_025024175.1 of Rhyzopertha dominica. Classification (NCBI taxonomy): domain Eukaryota; kingdom Metazoa; phylum Arthropoda; class Insecta; order Coleoptera; family Bostrichidae; genus Rhyzopertha; species Rhyzopertha dominica. The sequence goes on from QCXZ01000064.1 coordinate 60,166,342, forward strand.
TTCCCAAGATTCCGATATAAAATTTACGATCGAAATCGAAACTTGGTCTAACCCAAAAAGACTTCAATTTTATCTAACTCTGGCCGCTAAAGCTTAAGTTCTTACAATATGACATGATGTTCTTGAGATAAATCTTAATTTTAATAATAATAATAATAATAATGTATAAGAAGGCCCCTAATCTATTCAGTTTTTATTCTAATTATTGTTCTGTGACAAATACTTTCTAGAACGCCAAAGAATTAGTCGATCTAGAACATAAAACAAATGTTAAAATAATTAATCCGAAACTTATTTATGATTTTATTAATATTCATTTTACATAATATAACATTTTAATAACAAAACAATAACTATTACATAAAAAACAGTAACAAGACGATTACAATTTATTTTGCACTACATGTAAATTGAAAATCCGATATTGCAGTGAGTTATTTTTATGCCAGATATAGTGCTATCAGTTATCGTGGCTTTTAGTTAGTTCAGGCTGCTGCTATAATTGTTTAAGTTTGCTGCTGTCGTTTAGTAGTGCTTTGGCTAACAGAGTGGCGAAAGAAGGTCTGAAGCAGGCAAATTGAGATACGTTGCTATTTTTTGGCACATTCCTTATTGGTTTTTTTCTTTTGACATACTTAACAAAAATCTTCGACTGCCGCACGTAAAACACAGTATTTGCGGTATATCTTCATTTGGTCTGGACTTGAAATTACAAAACATCTCGGAGTATGAGTTTTGAAATGAAGAATTCTTATAATAATAATTGAATTTTTGTCTTCTACATCATCTGTCGTTATTTTCAGTAGCTCATCCCTGCTCAAAGCTCCACAAACACCAATAATTAAAATGACTTGAAAAGTTGCTCAGAATTGTATAAGTTAATAGATTTATATTAATTTGAATTACCTTTCCCCAGCAGAAATTTACTATCAGGTGCCTCTTGTAGAAATCTCTCAATATCCTCTTTCGCTAGAATTCTGGACTTTTTTGGACGGTATCCAACTGACTTGCTTTTCAAATATTGACGTTGACGTTTCGATCACACCTGTAATCTTTGTCAAAGACGAAGAACCTCAAAATTTACCTGAGGTTCTTCGTCTTTGACAAAGATTACAGGTGTAATCGAAACGTCAGACTTATAATTTTTTGTCAGTGTTTTCAAGAGACAGCGATCTTTCCGAGAATATATTATCTTATATTATGGTCGCTGAAAGCATTCACCCTCGTATGTTTATTGTTTATTAGGTTGCTTATCATTATGACAGGCAACGCCACCGCACCTAAACCCAAACAGTAGTTTAAAGGACTTCAAATATAAATTAAATTGTTATATATATAATTATCTCATTTCATTGTGGTTTTCAAAAAAATACGGTTTATATCATATCTCGAACGCGAAATGCTTTTGCGTTCTCGAATAACTTGTACCATTTCGCGTTCTAGATACAATTTTTTTTCTGAACAACGAGGTTACTGTGCTTTAACCATCAACTACATTGAACCTCAGAGATATTATAGGAGGTACACAATTTAAAGCTTCACGAATTCATACCCCTGTCTCGGCTTGACTTAAACGAGCAAACCACTCAGCTTTAAAGGTCGAGATTGCCCCAGAAAATGTGCAACACAGGGCCAAGATTTCAGTTTTAATCTCGGTGCGTGCGTCGTAAAAGGGCTGACAGGAGCCGTTTAGAATGCGCGGGGCATTAAATGAAATTCTACGCCGGCGGACCATGATAAAAATCTACCAATTCCGAGGGTTTTGTTTCTCCTTGTATACTAAGAAACCCGCCGGAGATACMTGCMATTTGTGTTTGTTCKCGTTCTTTTGTTTTCTTGCCGGGATTAGCAGCGTGATTAATGGGAGGAGGTGTATTCCACTGGCTTGGCGGTAAATGAAGGTGGTTTTTGCAACATGGCGGTATGTCCGCTGAGATAACGAATTACTGCAAGATGATGCGCGCTAATTGAGAATTGCGCGAACGTCTGGGAATGAAAAGCGAATGATGGCGTCAAATGACAGTAAACTGATCGGTTTGAAGGCTTCCGTGGTTGTTGTCGATGACATGTTGTTTTCCGGGCTAGTTCCCACGTTGGTTATTAGATCTTGACGTTTCGACACTCATGTCGGTGTCTTCCTCAGAAGTAGCTCTGAAACTCTGAAACAGTTTCAGAGCTACTTCTGAGGAAGACACCGACATGAGTGTCGAAACGTCAAGATCTAGTAACCAACGTGGGAACCAGCCCGGAAAACAACATGTCAATAAACTGATCTGTATTTATAATTATTGTCGATCGGATTTTGCTGAAAATTAATTACGTAGAAAGATAACAACCAAAAGCTATTAATTGTTTAATCTGCGCATAATACTGATAAGTCGCTGAAGAGTCATGCCAGAAATTTTCAAAAGTTTTCGTTTTTCAAACATAAACTTGAAATGTCGATTTTTTCAATTACAAAATTATTTGTATATTATGGTTATATAAGCTGGAGGCTATACACCAAGTAATTTAGGGTACGTCGACCTGTAAAGCTACACACAAAGAGTACTCTCTTTCTTTTAGACTGAGCTTTCGAATTTATTTAAATTTTTCTGCAGAGCATCTACAAATCACATTTAATAATACAACAAACTATATGGAACCTAATACTTACAGAAATTTGAGGCTAGGTGTAAGTAATAAATATGTACAACAGTGCATTTTCACGAAACATGAGTTTTAAACCATAAATCACTTGTATCAAAAAAATTAATTAAATTTGTTTTTATTTTATGTCGTTTGATAGCAGATAGGTGTGGATATTGCTTAATTGTTGTGTGTCCGATTTTTTAGTCATGATATTATTAATGAGGGTGAATGCTTTCAGCGTGCATAATATAAGATAATATTTTCTCGGAAAGATCACTGTCTCTTGAAAACACTGACAAAAAGTTTTAAGTCTTGTGTCAGGCAAATTTTGGGGTTCTTCGTCTTTGACAAAGATTACAGGTGCAACGGAAATGTCAGACTTAAAACTTTTTGTCAGTGTTTTTAAGAGACATCGAGCTTTGCGAGAAAATATTATCTTATGACATTATTAATTTTATTGATGTGGTACATTTCCAAGATTAGCCTTTAATTCGTATTACCGGGTGTAGAAACTATACTTTTTGTAGATGGTATGGGTATGATCCTTTCTCGTGAAGCGTCTGTATTTACCCGTTTTTGTGAAATGTCCAATTGAGTAGCGATTCTTTTGGTGCTGGTCGTTGTATCTTCTTCCACTAGATCCAAAATATTTTCCACTTCTAAAGTTTGTTGAGCACTTGGAAAAGTTCTAGTTTCGTAGAGTTTATTAAAACCTCAAATAAACATTTTTTGTCAGAAGTCCTGTCACGTGGAAAAGGTTGTCAATATTCTTCTACAGCAGCTGTGGCATTGCCACTACAGAAGCCGTAAACAAAAACCATATTAGCATAATCTAAATTATAATAAATTTTGCCATTTAAAAAAAATACCACTGACTTTGGCAGTTACAAACAGACTTAAGCCTTGAATAACCATGTTTTAAAATGTATAACGATGAGAACAAACTTTGTATCAATATTTTTCAAAGAAGATTAGATATACATTCATTTTTTTAAATTTCGCTATAACTTGAAAACAAATAATAATCGGATAAGAACATTTAATTTTTTTTCCATTATTTTGATGTGCAGAATACAGTCGTGGAGTTCGATGCTATCCTTTCGATTCACTCGGTGTAACGTCCTATTTAAAATTTTTGATAAATCGAGAGAAGTATGACAATTTTTTAAAGGGCGCACTCTATTGCTATTTAGAGAAACCTATTTTGGAACAATTTACCATTAATATTAATCTCCTTGAAACTCTCTCTAAAATGAGTTAAATTTCGAGTTTAGAGCATATTTTGCTCAGTGGTCACGTTACCATAGCAACCAGAGAACGAAAGCTTTAGGTAATACGCTATATTAGTGTGATGTAGATGTCGGCCATTTTGCTACGATACGTCAAGATCAGGGATCCAAACCTACCTACTTATTAGTTGTCATAATGTGCGTAAGGGAGTTCAGCGTGTGGTGTAATTTTTTAGTGTTAAAAAGTATTTTAAAGTGTTACTGTGTATGTTTGAGTAGCTTACACTACTTCGCTTTGCTGAGCAAGTATTACAAACCGAAATTACATTTAGATACAATGTATTGTTGAAAAGTTGGACATACACTAAGTACGTGTGTGAAGCATTACAATTTACAAGTTTTACCAGAAAATGGTAATGGGTTAGGTCCCTGGATGTTTCCGTTATAATGAGAGAGAAATGTGTAATTTTTGCAGCACTTATTTTAGGTTGTTTTTAAACAATAGATTGCAACTAAATGTAATTTTGGTTTATAATACTAAATTATGCGAAGGAACGTAAACCACTAAAAAAATACAGTAACACTCAATGTTCAGAGCAAAATTATAGTATAGTGCAATATTTTGAAGTATTACTGTGTGTGTTTAAAAGGTTTACATACCTTTGTATTATTCATTAAATATTACTAACCGAAATTACATTAAGTTGCAATCTATGGTTGAAAGACGAACTGAAATAAGTGTTTAATGTTTATACGTTTCTCTCTCGTTATAACAAGAACATCCAGGGACCTAGCACGTTATCATCTTCTAGTACAACATGTAAATTGTAATGCTCTACACACGCACTTATTGTAGGTTAAGCTTTTCAGCAATACCTACATTGTAACTAAATGTAATTTACGTTTGTAATACTTGCAAAGTGAAGCGAAGGAGTGTCAGCTACTCAAACATACACAGTAACACTTTAAAATATTTTTTTAACACTAAAAATTGCACCAAACACTGAACTCCCTAATGCACGTTATGACAACTTGGTTTGTTTTGATCCAGGATCTAAACTAAATGTAATTTCGGTTTGTAATACTTGCGAAGCAAAACGGAGGTCAGGTCAGGTCAGCTCAGGTCGTCTTTTATAGTCACAAAATTGCACCTAACACTTAGGTCCGTTACGCACCTTATGACAGCTCGGTTTGTTAGGATCCAGGACGTACCGCAGAAAAATGGCGGTCATTACGTCAGCACTAATATAGCGTATTAAATGAAGATTCTAAAAAATTAATTTTGCATCTACATTATTTGGGCAATTTTTTGATTTATTTGCGTTTATTTGTAACGTAATGTTAAATATGGGAAATTTGGGAACATTAAAATACTTTTAGTGAATTTGTCTGGTACGTTTTTTTTGTCCAAAATTATTTTTTCTCACAGCAATCAGGTAAGGGATTTTCAAGATGCAGCCGCTCCGTACCTTTAGTGAATAACCCTCTATAACGTCAGTAGGATAAAAAGGGCAAAGAACCATCTACCACGTGATGCTTTTATGGTTCCTATGTCATCACCATTGGATCATCTTAATTTCTGAGCACGAACCACGACAGTGGGCGAAAGCAGAATATAAAGCGATTCAATCATCCTATCACCAAATTTAAATCCAAATTCCCCGTTCCGATTTTTCACTTTCCGCCTGTTAGCACGGGTTAAACCACGCGTAGGACGATGTTTAACACCCCTAACCCCTGAACCAACAACTGCTTCCGGACGTGGCGCTAATTCGGGCAGATATGTACCAGATCGCGGTCGCTTTGTCAGACAACAAATCAATCACATGCCGCTTGCAGACATCCACACACGATGCGGAGCCAAGTGGCTCTGCTGATCCTCCGCAGCGCGAGCAGATTATTCGGCTGAGCCCGTTCCAGATGTCCTAATGCCGCTAATGACTTGAAAGCATTTTATGGTGCATCCTGATGCCGTAGTAAATCTGCCAGGGTTTGTTTTTATGAGCGCCCAGCCCGAGAGCACGGAGCTCCTTTCGTCGAGCCACCAAGACGATAAATTGGTTTGATTACGGATGCGGCACGTGTACTATTCCGGGACGGATGCAGATGAGGGAAGCTGGTATTATTCGGGGGCTAATCGCGAAGTTAGAGCAGACTCTTGTACGGAACAGCTTCTTTAACGTGTTACGGCGAAAAGCTTCAAAGTATTTAGGTGCGCAATGTTTCGCCTCTTGATGCCCGACTATAAGGGTCTCTTCTGCGTCACGATTGCTCTTGAAGTGGAATCTCTTCTCCTGTCTATTTTGCACAATATGGATTAACGTTGGCAAGATTGTTACTATAACTTTCGCGAAACTGCAGCAGTGATGGGCATTTACGCGTAAATTATAATTTTCTACGTTACACGTGTAGAAAATGTAGATAAAGCATTTAGGCGTAGATTTTGAGTAGAAAATTCAAGACTAGTATATTATGGTTAAAGTGTATTAAGTAGGTACGCGATAAACCTAAATGGAAACCATTTTGTTTCTAATTTTTCTGTTTTGCTAGCTTCTTCATGTGTCGATTTCCTTTTTATAACAGTTTTCTTTGGAACATAAAAGACAAAGCATTATATTTTCCTTCCACGACTATATTAAGTACAATCTTAAGAAGCTTATTTTCACATGCTATTAAATTAGAACAGCATTTTTCGTATACAAGTTGATTTTTCTCCAAAGAAAGGTATCTGCTGTAATCAATTATCACCTGTTACTTGCTTCTTTAGATCAACGTACCTAGTTCAGTATACATACAGGGTGATTTTTTGAAAACTTTGAAACTTAAAAATTTGCAAAAACAGGTAAACTTTTGTTTGCAGGGGGACAACTTTTGAGATAAGTTTTTAATGGATAGCGCTTACTCTCTGAGCAGGGTAGACACCCCTTTAAAAATTTTAAATGGAACTATCCATCTTGTGATACATCATTTGAAAGCTTATTTCACAAAGAGTCTGGCCATGTAATTAGTTTTACCACGTTTAACTTATTGACGGGGTAATAGATTAATAGTGCCTACGAAACAGGTTGCTTACTAAATTGAATATTTTGGACTCTTTTCAACAAAATGTATTTTATTTTAGAGCGGAAATAAAATTTGTCCTTACGAGAACCCAAAATTTAAACAAACAACTTGTAAAAAATATAACACTTAAAAAAACTCCCAGAATACTGAAAATTTTCTTTGAACATTATTATTAACATTAAAGTATTTATCATGTAATTTTTCAGAAAGTCCATGTCCACGAAAARAAAAAKTATTTATTTGTAACTCCAAAAACAGTGTGAACAAAACCATAGAAATTCAAACCTTACAATAGATTCTCAAAATGTGCACCACCTCTTTCCGTACAATAATACATACGGTTCTCGAACTCCTGCCGCACTTTTCGGAAAGTTTCAGGTGGAATCCTCCTGCACTCGTTAATAATTCTTTCTCGCAGATCGTCCAGGCTAGTAGGTTGTGTTTTGTAAACCACAGATTTTAAATGACCCCATAAAAAGAAATCTAAAGCAGTCAAATCGGGTGATCGTGGCGGCCATTCAATTGTTCCACGCCTACCAATCCAGTGAAGAGGAAATCTATGATCTAACCAATATCGCACATTAATGGCGTAATGTGGTGGGGCTCCATCATGTTGGTAAAACAATTCGTATTCATCCAACATTGGATTTCCTTCAGGGTCACGTTGGTTTTCTAATTGCTCTGTGATTAAAGGATCAATAACGTTATCAAGTAATTCTAAATACATTCGCCCATTTAGCGTCCCATTAATGAAAATTGGACCTACAATTGCGTTGCCAAGTATTCCAGCCCAGACGTTCAGCTTCTGAGGAACTTGTGTATGACCTTCTCGAAAAATAGAAGGATCTTCGTCACTCCAGTACCTGACGTTATGTTTATTTACAGAGCCGTTAAAAAAAAATGTGCAATTCATTTTAAACCATAATCTGTCAAAGTAAATTTCTAAACTAAACTAAACTAAATAAAAAATATAATGCATCAGAACAAAAATTAAGCTGATACCAATAAAATTAAGAGAAAACATCCAGCAATACACGAAAACCAAATTACATCATAAAAACAAAAACCCTTAAGCGTGGCAGAGCCAAACATCGCATCCCAAGACAAGGACATTAACTCTACTTCTACCATTTGTTGACAAAATTCTTGCTGTATAGATAACAAAAAGCATTTGTAAATGCTTGTTGGTTGTTTTGGGCTACATATTTAATGTATTTAAGCTATGCTTGCCTAAAATTTAATACAATTATTTAAAAATACATTTTTAGACCAAAAGAAGTTGCGCACAAGAAAAATATTAAAAAACCCTTAAGCAAGCATTTAAAAAAGTAATTGTGAAGCAGGATTGCCAGAGGTGGTAGATAAATGACAACCACAAGTCAAAAATGTAACATACATACATTTTATCTAAAAAATTTTTTTGTCAAATGAAATAGAGGTGGCAGTATGTCTTGGCTAGCATGTGTTGTAGGTTCAAAAAGTTCGTATTAAGAACTATAATCATATTAATTGTATACAATCGAGTGGAAAATAACCAAAGTTTTTTTAATATTGACTATTCCGATTTATATTTCCACAGCGGAAACTTCCAGATAATAAAAAAATACATCTATCTTCACAAACCAAAGATCCGGGAACCCAGTATTATAATTGAGGTGGCCAAGTCCTGTCCAGGATTTCATTATGCAAACACCGCCCATTCTTATTCGAAAACTTACAAACTTCCCCAATATACCTTAAAATATTCCCAATTTAATCGGCCCCGTTCCGATGCAGCTTCGGGAAGACGTAAATAAGAATTCTACGGCCAAAAACCGAAAGTCAAGCGCGATAAATCATGCGAGTATCCGTGCTGCGCATAGCGAAATAGATACATTCCCATGTACATACTGTGGAATCGGGACCGAAAGTCGAACAAACAAATAAAACAGCGGCTTAATCTGGGGAAGAGGCGACCTGCCAAACGAAGGATAATCAATACTCGAATTGTACTTCTGGTATTAGTGCTCGAATGAAAGTAGGAAATGTTCGGGAATATAAATGGGGGCTCATAAATTCCGGTTGTGGGAGTACGATTTCGGGCTGGCGATGAAACGTTCTTAAAAGAATCATGCTTGTGTCTTAATTTTAGCAGAGGCGGAGTAAATCAGTTTTAGCTTTGCTTTCGTCCACAAAAGAATTAGTAACGAAACAATTTCAGTGTATAGTGCGTGCAAAAGAAACTGATTTTTGTGTAAATAATGGAAAAAGAAGATTGTTAAAAATGGCCTTTATTTGTGTGATACTAAAACTTTATCAGATACGCTCATAACTGATTGCGTAGTCTCAATTTATTTAATGCAGTTTAAATATTCAAATGAAGTGTAATTTGAGCTCTTTGTTTTTAAAAAACTTCATGTTCGTACAGATTGCGGCGTCATCTTGAATTTTGCAAACACACCTATAATAGATAGTCACTATATTACCGCATTTTGTAGGAATTTTCTAAATTAAAGCGTTTAGAAACTCAACATCTAATGTTTTATAAGGTGCTTTGTTTTCGGTGCGTGCACTGTGGAGCTATTTCATATACTGTAGTATCATTTTTAGTGATATACCTAATACTGCCCAAAAACTATTAAGTTATTAGATTAGTTTAGATATTTAAGTTATGTTCTATGTATTAAAAATAGCTGGTGCTGGCCACGAACACAAACCATCGATTGTTGTTTATATCATATAAATTCAATTGTCTTCTAGCTGCAATTGCAAGACAACACATTATATTGCCACAGTCGTGCCCAAAATTGTAATTGCTAACAAGTGACTAATCTGAATATCACCTTGAAATGCTTTGAGAGTGAATCTATGAAAAATATATACACAGTTTTTTTGTATCTACATATTCAAGCGAGACGTTCAGAGCTAAAATATTATAATACGAGGCATGTTTTTTAAGTAAGTACCGTTTTGCGATTCCGCCGCCGCAGCGCTACGGTCGGCGTTCCGCGCATGCGCGCTGGTTACCTACATCTCTTGTCTACGCACTGACGCCATTACAGTTTGATTCTTCATTGTATACGTTGTTTACTGAGTGTTTAAGATGCCTCCGACAATCGTGAGTGCCGCCGATTGTGAAGTACGGGCTGTTATACGATTTCTTAGTGCTAAAGGCATAAAACCGATCGATATTCATCGTGAGATCTGTGAAGTTTACGGACAAAACATTATGAGTGATGGAATGGTAAGGAAATTGGTGAGAGTATTTAAAGATGGCCGCACAAATGTGCATGATGAAGAACGGAGTGGGCGTCCTTCGGTCGTTAATGAAGATTTGGTGCAGAAAGTGAACGAAAAGGTGAGAGAAAACAGACGCTTTACAATTTCATCATTGTTCGACTGCTTTCCTCAATATTCTCGTAGTGTTTTGTATCGCATTGTGACCGAGAACTTGAATTACCGGAAATTGTGTTCACGTTGGGTTCCGAAAATGACGGATTTGCACAAAACCCCACGTTTAGGCAGTGCATTGACTTTCCTTGAGCGGTACCACAATGAAGGTGAAGATTTTTTAGACCAAATTGTTACTGGTGACGAAACATGGGTGGCCAATCGAAACAACAATCCATGGAATGGCAACATTCATCATCACCCAAAAAAGTGAAGTTTAAGCAAACAATTTCTGCCCGGAAAATCATGTGCACAGTTTTTTGGGACAGAAAAAGAGTATTGCTAGTGGAGTTTCTGCCACGTAATGAGACAATCAATGCAGCGTCTTATTGTAAGACATTGAACAATCTGCGTCGTGCAATCCAGAACAAAAGACGTGGCAAGTTGAGTAAGGGTATCGTTTTGCTGCATGACAATGCCCGTCCACATGTGGCTAATCGGACCAAAGATCTCATCAAATCTTTTAAATGGGAAACTCTAGATCATCCTCCATACAGCCCTGATCTGGCGCCCAACGACTACCATTTGTTCCTGCACTTGAAGAAACACCTGGGTGGTCAGCGTCTTCAAGACGATAACGAAGTCGAAACATTTGTGATACAGTGGTTAACAAGTCAGGCGGCAGAATTTTATGAGGAGGGTATTCAGAAACTGGTGTCACGTTATGACAAGTGCCTCAATATTCACGAAAAGTATGTAGAAAAGTAGATTAAGGTACAGGCTTTCATGTAAGATAAAATTATTGCGATATCTTTGCACGTCTTTTTTTAATTCCAAAACGGTACTTACTTAAAAACATGCCTCGTATTTTAGCTATATATAAATAACATTGCAAACATTTTTCAACAAATTGTTTCGCTACTCGAACAATTTAAACTACCATATCTAAACGCAAACAAAGTTTACAKGTAAAGATAAATCCACTTTATACACGCCATTTATATCAGTTTCAAAGAAGCAATAACCAGATGTAACAAAACTCAACAAAAGAGATACAAATAATTGATAACATTTCCTTCTCAAACATTTGAATTGGTTCGAATAAACTCTACCACTTTGTACTGTTGTTGAGGAAGGGAAAATCTCAGAATGCAGCATCTTAGCTTAAAGCACTCGTACGCTCCAGTCGCTTGCAGAGTTTGCTACTGAAAAGATTACCTTCCGCATGCACCGTTTAAAGGATCGTGCGTCCATTCAATCACATCTCGACAGCGCACGAGGATGCACCGTATGCACAGGAAATGCATTAAAACCATTATCGTAACGGAGTGCTCGCGGAGAATGGCAGCAGACAGCTTTTACCGACCTTTCGGGATGGCAGCCTGCTTGCTGTATCGTTCGGTTAACAATTTGCACCTGTTATTCGGCTCAAGTTCAAAAGCCTTACTATTGCAACAATTTCACCTACAACATACGTTCTCTATTTCTCTTTATTAATAAAGTTGTCGCTTTTCCCATTTGCTGTCTGTTTTAAAGTTTATTTTGTTTAAAGAAGTAGTCATTATGTACACATTACATTAATGAAGCACACACACATATATTGCACTATTTACCAATTTTTCTTACAGTTACATTTATATTTTACTCGAACAGGTTTTGCCCTTATAAATAGCTCGATACTACGTGCCACCATGACCGGACAGAAACGCAAAGCGGCTCTAATACCACAGCAAATTTACCTAGTATGTAATATGGAGGGCGATAAATTCAGCAGGTAAACAGGTTGAACGTGAGAAGCTTAGCTTTGAATTACGATCAGAATGAGGTGAAAGATGTCCGCATATAAAACAAGATAGAACAGACGTACACAAATCGGTTAACCGAATCGTGGGAATGTGGGCAGAATGATTGTAGTGTTCATGACGTCCCGTTTATGTGACGGAATATACAGGGTGATTTTGAACTTTGCAATAACAGGTAAACTTTTTTTTTGCAGGGGGACAACTTTTGAGATAAGTTTTTAATGGATAGCGCTTACTCTCTGAGCAGGGTAGACACCCCTTTAAAAATTTTAAATGGAACGATCCATCTTGTGATACATCATTTGAAAGCTTATTACACAAGGAGTCTTGCCATGTAATTAGTTTTACTATTTTTTACCCATTGACGGGGTAGTGGGTCAAAAAGTGCATTATAGCAAGTGGCTTATAAAATGGAATATTTTGGACTTTTTTTAACAAAATTTATTGTCTTGCAGTTACAATAAAAATTGTCCTTACTTAAGCCTAAAAAAACTTGTTAAAAATAATTGTTACACCTAAGCAAAATGCCAAAAATACTTAAAATTTTATTTCGACATTACTTGATATTGCAACTCGACAGTTTATACTGATTTGGCTAAATAATTATCTACTTTGTGTTTCCAATTTTTTGTTTCAACTTTTTGGCTACTTCTTTGGCACGACCATCTTTTTGTTCACATTCCTTTTTATAAATCGCGTGAACTTTTAAAGTGAGAGTCCAAGTGATAATGGTTTATTCAACCGCCGAAAGGGTAGAAATAATTTTTATTTACGGTGCTGAGCATAGCTGTGCTCGTGCGTCAGCAAGGGTGTTTAACGAACGGCACCCCGATAAAAATGTTGACGCAAGGTACATTCTCGATCTCGTGCAGAAATTTCAAGACACTGGATCTGTAGTAAACAAAAAAAGGGCAGGGAATAGAGTCGTTGATGAAATGGCCCAACTTGAAGTACTTGGTCATTTTGCAATGGATCCAACTAGCTCTTTGCGTAACATTTCTACAGCCACTGGACTTTCTTATTCATCTGTAAGGAAAGTTACAAAACTGCACAAATTCCATCCCTATAAGATGAAAACTCTCCAGGAACTCGGCGAAGATGACTTCGATAGAAGACTGCAATTTTGCGAAATTATGACAGAAAAGATTGTAGTAAATCCAAATCTAATAAAAAATATCTGCTTCAGTGATGAATGCACATTTTTTAACGGCTCTGTAAATAAACATAACGTCAGGTACTGGAGTGACGAAAATTCTTATATTTTTCGAGGTCATACACAAGTTCCTCAGAAGCTGAACGTCTGGGCTGGAATACTTGGCAACCCAATTGTAGGTCCAATTTTCATTGATGGGGCGCTAAATGGGGGAATGTATTTAGAATTACTTGATAACGTTATTGATCCTTTAATCACAGAGCGATTAGAAAACCAACGTGACCCTGAAGGAAATCCAATGTTGGATGAATACGAATTGTTTTACCAACATGATGGAGCCCCACCGCATTACGCCATTAATGTGCGAAATTGGTTAAATCATAGATTTCCTCTTCACTGGATTGGTAGGCGTGGAACAATTGAATGGCCGCCACGATCACCCGATTTGACTGCTTTAGATTTCTTTCTATGGAGTCATTTAAAATTTGTGGTTTACAAAACACATCCTACTAGCCTGGACGATCTGCGAGAAAGAATTATTAACGAGTGCAGGAGGATTCCACCTGAAACTTTCCGAAAAGTGCAGCAGGAGTTCGAGAACCGTCTGTATTATTGTATGGAAAGAGGTGGTGCACATTTTGAGAATCTATTGTAAGGTTTGAATTTCTATGGTTTTGTTCACACTGTTTTTGGAGTTACAAATAAATAATTTTTCTTTTTCGAGGACATGGACTTTCTAAAAAATTACATGATAAATACTTTAATGTTAATAATAATGTTAAAAGAAAATTTTCAGTATTCTGGGAGTTTTTTTAAGTGTCATATTTTTTACAAGTTGTTTGTTTAAATTTTGGGTTCTCGTAAGGACAAATTTTATTTCCGCTCTAAAATAAAATACATTTTGTTGAAAAGAGTCCAAAATATTCAATTTAATAAGCAACCTGTTTAAAATTTTTAAAAGGGTGTCTATCCTGCTCAGAGAGTAAGCGCTATCCATTAAAAACTTATCTCAAAAGTTGCCTCCCTGCAAWCAAAAGTTTACCTGTTTTTGCAAATTTTTAAATTTTTGCTATATTTAAAKTTATTTAMGGTGTGAAGTTTTCAAAAMATCACCCTGTATACTTGGACGTAAGCTTTATTATCCGCTCCTTCAGGCTGTGTTGGTAATCTTGATAATCGGTCTCTTTCGATTTCTGTATGCCTTCTTACACTATCTTTGTTTTATTTATATCGTTTTTGGTAAATATTAAACAAAAACAGTTATTGTACTCACCCTGAAGTAAAAATTACATGTTGCAAACGCAGCTATGCCTAAAATGTACGTTGTTCATAATGAGATAAATCGGCGAGACCTATTGCTTTAGGTATGAACTCACCTACTTACCTACTTTTGAAATGGTTGATGACTAAGAGTTTAGTAGTTTACCTACACTTCCAGTGTATTTTTTTGTTATAAATTTCTTACAGATTATTGACAAAATGAAGATCATTAAACTGAAGTTGGGCAATGCATCTCTAGATTGATTTACCTACTTATTATAGATTTATGCTTGTCAGTTTTTCGAAAAAAATGCTAGGGGTTTCCATAGAAAAAAAATCTTGCCTCTTATAAAGATTTTTTATGGGCCGATTTAAAACCATATTTGTTGGCATACGGCTGCATTGTAACTGTAATATAATTGGATGAGGGCTTCTCCTACTTCCCATACATTTAGCTGGTTAATTCTTGTCTGTTGGAGAGATAGGATCGAGTACTTGTTCTTAACCAGTAGACTATGCAAGTTATTGTCAGATCTGACGGTTATATAAGAGTATACTCGTAGTCTCTTAAAAATCCTGAAAATATTGGCTGAAATGGGACCTATACAGAAGGATGGAAATTTGGGTTTATCGGATTGCCAAGCCAAGATCAATATCAGTTCCTGACGTCATTAAACTGTTAGCATTCCGTTTAAGTGGAGTCTTGAACTTTAAACCTCTGTTTATAGGTTCCATAATCAATGAATTGCAACGTTCCTATCACCATAAATTTTTGACCCTGAACTTATGAATTAGTTATTTTGACATTATCAGAATCTTACTTTAGAATCTTTTGATGGGTGTTCTATAGGAGTTACATTTAAAGAGCTGATTCAGATCAGCTCAACAAGTTGAAGACTCAGCTTACTCCATAACTTCTAAATAACTAAAAGTGCTAAAACAAGTTACTTGAAATCATCTTTATTCAAAGAATTAGGATACTTAAGTGAATTTAGAATTAGGTTAAGTTTAAATAGTGTAAACCAGTAATTTGATCCACTTTTATCATTTCAGAATTAGTAATCCGCTGTGGGAACTTGAAGTTCATTACCATGACGATTCTTTTAGTTTTAAATGATTGGAATAATCTTATATTTGCACCCCACCCTCTTATATTGTGAACATCATTTCTTTCACAATCGTTATAAGCTTTTTCAAAAACAAACCAGGTTCAGTAATTATAGTATAAATATCTAATTATGCATGAAAATTTTTATTTTCTGTTTTTACATTATTCTCTAGTACCCAGGTTTTGAAATTTACAGGCGAATCTTTGCTTTAGTTAATTTAGTTATTTTTGGACATGTTTTGTTTCATTTGCTTGACACCTGGGGTCTTCCATCTCCACAATGTACCCGTTACATTAAGTACTTACAAGTATTTTGGTTTGGCTCCTTCTGTTAACTACCTCTCTCAGCTCTTGTCATATGTAACTTTTAAAGCGCCGAACAACCCCTTTCCCAAATTATATCCCCTTTCTCATCCGCCACTGGCAAAACCCACAAAACTCGTCTGTTCTGCGGCATTAATCAGATCATAAAATGTCGGAACGGGAGCGTAAGTATGAGCGCAGCGAATCCAAGCTAACCGCCAGTAATGTAATGCTCGAGTCAAGCTTGATTGATGAACTGGAAACAGCGCCGTTTGTTTTGCAGTTTTTGCGCGTAGCGGATCAACCGCAGTTTCGGATTTAATGTCATTTGTCTTGCAGAAATAATTATGCGCTATTAAAATGGCCAATGCCGCCKCGGACGCGTTCAGCTTTGACCCAGTTTAAAATTTTAACTCCAGTCTGTTAAACAGATAAAATACATTTAAAATGTAAATAAATAAACAATAAAAAACTCATGATTGCTATTCCGAAACGATTCGTCAAAAGAGATAAACAAATAATGCCATTAGATTAAAAAGACAGCAAACTTTAATAAGTTGTTTTGAATATTTTTAGTTGAGAATATCAGTGAGCTATTACTTAGTAGAAGTTATTATAAATGGGTAAAATTTTTTCATTTAAGTGTTTTACTAATGGCAGCTATGTTAACTTTGAGTATTTTGGTTCTTTTGTTTGTTTCTCTTTTCTTTTCTATTAAATTTTTATTGATTTGCTTTTGTTTCTTAGCATTTCTCCATCCATCTTGCCTCTGAACGTCTTTAATCTATGCCATTTCAGGCTTCTTCTCATATTCCATCAATTTTGCTCGTTGGATGGTCCTTTGTTTCGTTACCAGATTTCCTTTTTAATCTCTAAATCTTGTTTTATTTCTTCCGTGTACCACGCTGTTTCTTTATTGGAATTACTTATTCTATATCCTCTATACGCAACCTTGCCGAGTGTAGAGTGACAGCAGAGAGACCAGTAGTCTATGAGAGTCTCCATCGTTAATGTTTTTTTGTTGCAGCCAATGTATCTTGAGGTATCCTGTTCTTGATGTAGGATGAATTTGTTATCCAGTTTACCAGTTCGACGCCACCTAGCTTCATAGTATTCTTTACTGACAATAAAGTTTTTAAAGCCTCTTCATCTGTCTTCTTTTGAGTTTAGGTAGTCGTCCACATAAAGCTTCTTTGTTATCACTGTTGAGGTGTCCTTGTTTTAAGCATTTTTTTCAGCATTTATATTCTTAATACATATACATAATACATATACGTCAGGTTTTCTTTCATATTCTGAATTTATCCACAAGAATCTTTTGTGCGTTACGATCTACTTAATGGAACTTGACTTGACTTCACAAAATGCAACTCTTCCCAGTCTAAAATTCACCAATACTCCAACTAGAGGTTGTAGCAAATCTGGTCCAGCCAGAAGATGATCGTTTAAACAAACTCCATGAGATTTTGCAGCAGCATAAAAAACTAGGCGAATCTTTTCAGGTTTTTTGGACTTTCCACTGCAAAATGGGGTAAATAATACTAAACATGTGACTCTTCAATTTTTGCTTCTTCCTGGCTTATGTAGTTCTTTTCTTCGTAGTATTTCAATTTCTCGCAGTAATTTTTAGCAAAGATTTCTCTTTTCTAACACTTCATTTCTATGCACTTTAGCCTCTGCAATGCAAATTCTCTACTTTCGAGCAACCTTGTATAATTATCTTTCCAAAGTCCTCAGTCCTTGCCTTTTACATGTATTTTGCTATCAACTTTCGCTATAAACGGAAGTGGCCGAAACCTGAAAATATTTTAAATGAAATAAGCTCAACATGAAGTGATAACCTACAAATTTTCAGAAAGTTGCTTCAATTGATTCGCGATAATCTTGTAATGAAAGATTGCCATGGTATACCCTGTATTCTCACTACTACCTAAGGGATTAAGTAAATTTTGCTATATTTCTTATGTTGACAATAGATGTCACAACACAACAAATTTGTGACCTCTTTTTCCCACTACTGTTCGTGCCACTTGCTACAAGTGTCTACCTTAGTTCTTTCATTTTTATAGAGTCGTCTTTTTTTTCTGTGTTCAAGTTTTGTAATAGCTTCATATTTCAACAGCTTTACAATAACGCAAATAATTTCGTCAAAAAATACTTTTTACTCTTACGAGGGTAAGATTATTTTAATGAGCCATGTCAGTAGAGAAACCTGTAAGAAACTATTTAACTGTATTAAATATTCTGAATATGTGGAAAATAAAGGTTTCTGTGCAGCATCTTTTTTCAAGTCGATTACATTTCCCCTTCTGTCAGTGGTACCGCCAGTTCTCCGCTGTTATAGCATGGCAGATAGCCCGCTCGTATATTTGATGATGAAATTAAGCTAGTGCTTAATTGAATTTTGCTCGGGAAGCTTTTACTACTAGTAAGTAGTCTAGTTCTTAGTTTAGAACTTTCAGCTTCAGAGCCATAATCTGTCGAATATAGACGTTGGCTTCCTGCAAAGTAAAATTTGAAATTTTCAATCTCCCATAATTGTCTATGGTAGATCCAGCTACATTAACAGCATCATAATTCACCAAGCAATTGCAATTTACATCGTTCTCAATCGGCTTCAGAAGACCATCAGATGTAGACTAATATCCCAATAAACATTTGTCCACATTTAAAATATCCGCCTTCATTAAAAATCGAATAAGTCTGAGGTTCAAAAGTTTTGCCGCTACCTTAAAAATTAAACTTCATAAATAAGTAATGAGTTTTAACAGCGCCCATCTCCTAAAGTTTCCTTTCAGTTTCACGACTCATTTCCAAACAGCGCAGAATTCTGTCACGCGCCGCCACTGCAGCCGCGCAAACCCCGGTCCGAAAAGGTAAACTGATGAAGTGGTTGTAAAACTTTAAAGCGTCCCATTGTTTGCTCGTAAAGTGATCCGGCGGACCGCCGCGAACCCATAAACTTTTATTACCACCTTTAATCGCTTGCCAATTTGAAATAATCCGTTGGTGATGAAAGCAGCTCAAACTGAATTAATTACCGAAAGCGCTTCGATTAAAATGACCACAAACAGGGCCCGAACTCCGTTTTCAATAACGGGGCGACTAGTTTGCATATTGCACTGCATCGCAGTGCTCTGCTTCTGATTAACCGGGGTGTGGTGAATTCAGATGTGATTTTAGGATAATAAGGCTTTGTGCTGCGAAGTGTTTTGATTTTGGTCCTATATACCTGCAAGACAGGAGATGCAGCATTTTGGAAAGCTCAAAAATGCTAGAAAAACTATTTTATGTTCAGTTCTATTTTCGAATAAAACGCTGTCACTATCAGACATCGACAAAAAAT
Organism: Rhyzopertha dominica; assembly: GCA_025024175.1. NCBI lineage: Eukaryota > Metazoa > Arthropoda > Insecta > Coleoptera > Bostrichidae > Rhyzopertha > Rhyzopertha dominica. The sequence continues at coordinate 60,185,606 of QCXZ01000064.1, forward strand.
TATTAATGTAATATTTCTCAAACGAGGGAACCTTCACAAAAATTTGATTCACATCCAAAAAAGTAGAAGAGGTATATATTCAAAACTCTACAAATTCTAATCGGGCGATGTGGAATGTTGTAAAAGACGTAACAGCCAGAGTCCTATTCCAAGTTGAAAATCTGGATTTGCATAATGACAGAGATCTACTGGTTGATAAGCTCAATACAGTCAAGCACGATATAATTGATTAGTGTAACTGCGTCAGAGGTAAACCAAATACTTAAGTAATCCAGACAAAGTCGATTAAAGATAGCATTTTTATATACGAGACCAATAAGCAGGAAATAAAGTCAACATAATCCCAGCTAAAAAATTCAAAAACGGTTGGCTATGATGGCATACCCACAAGCATGATCAAGGCACGTGCATAAGAACTCATTCCCCCTATAATCCATACAGTAAATCTTTGCCTAAATCAAGGGATATTTCCAGTTGAGCTAAAAAAAAAATCTGTCGTACGCTTAATATTAAAAAATAGGTGATAGATCAATGATAGAAAACTACAGACCAATAGCACTTTTACCAAACATTTCCAAAATTTTTGACAAATATTCTAGTTAAACAAAACGTAATAACCAAAGTGCAAAATGGATCTCAAAAGAAACACAGCAATCTATCAACTTTTGAAGGAAATAGTAGATGGCATCAATGAATTTGGGTAAATTCACGGGCCTGTCAAAGGCTTCTGACGGTATAAACCATGAAATACTGTTGACAAAGGCTGAAAAATCTGGAATTAGGGGCATACCATGGCAGCTTCTGAAATCTTATGCGTCCAACCGTCCAACACATAAATACACGGGCGAGCTCAAATCCTCAGAGTGGGCAATGATTAATTTAATTTATAATTCTTGGTCCTATTCTGTTTCTTCTGTATATCAATGAAGTTCCTGGAGTTCTAGGCAACTATAGTACGACATTGTTTGCGGATGATACATCGGTTATTGTTAAAGTTCCTGATAGGGCATCTCTACCTCTAGAAGTTAAAACTGTTTAAAAACTTTCGAAATGTGGCAAAGACGTTTGTTTATCAGAAGTCGCATCTACAAAGCCCTTCGGAAATTTGAAAAAAAAATGCTAATTTATCTTAAAAAAATAGGGTCGCGAAAACCGTATCCATATACCTCTAATAATAATCAAGATACGCTATTAAAATATCGAAAATTGGACACCTTTTACCTTATTTGTAGTATATTGTCTGATACTATGTATGCTGAAGGCATTCAAATTAAATTTAATTGTATTCAGAAAAATATTTCTAGTCTTGTCATCTTTCTTACACAGTGACGTTGATAATTTAAATTGATTAAAGCGGTAACTATTAAAAAAACACGTACCTAACAATATTCAGGAGACACAAAAAAATAAGACTACAGTGCTACTTGTTGGGGTAAATCTCTAAGGCGAAATAAATTCATGAACTACCTTAAAACGTCCAAGTAACTTAAAAATTACGAGCCCCAAAGGTCGTCGCCTCTTTTAAGTTGGACTGCATCCTACTGCGGAAGACTGCATTAATTTTAAAATCAACAGTTGGCAAGAGAAAATGCTGCAACCACAACTCCAGTGTGTTTTTAACAGCTTGTTTAATCTATAGCGTACCAGAGAGTTCTCACTGATTGTATTAAAAGGAATATACCCAAAAAAGGGTCTCCTTAAACAGGGTCCTTGTTAGAGTAATGTTCCCCGGCAACTTCTTTTTTGTTTTATCAAATAGTACAGAAGCAAACCCTGCTGATACAGAAGTTTCAGAACCAACAATAAAATTATTTATATTTTCGTTTGAGTTCAAAATGAATCCTATTTTAATAAGCGTTCTAGTTTTGATATGGGTTTCCTTTACGTTCCACCATTTCCACCGATGGAGGCGTCACTTGCAGAAACTCCCTCGAGTCACCTCCTCAAAGTAATAACGTCCGAGACGGAGTTTCTCAATTAGACACAAACGCAATAAAACGATAGAATTGTTCCTGCTTCCCTGTTATTTTAATGGAACAAGGAAAGTTCGCTTAACAAAGCGTAAAGTGGCGCGGAAGCTTGTCGAGATATTCGAAACAAATTAAATATTTAATGACAAAGTTTATGAGCCGCTCATTCTTGCTTGGGTAATTCCTGTTAGCAGTTGTTTTCTTTGCAGAATCGCTAAATAAGAAGTGATTCGAGCTTTAAGATTGGAGTTTTGAAGCATTCTAATGTTGTTTTCTTTTTGTTTCAGGTAAGACGACTGACGCATTGACGCTTGAACTTTGATCTGCTTTTGAAGGGGTAATGCATAGCCTAGAAATGATCGATGACTTGCTTACGTATAGCATAAAGTTTAATTTAATTGACTACTTAAACCTGTACTAAATGGGCTTCTAAAGCAGCAACGTTTACGACTACCTACTTACATAAAAATGGTGGTACAAAAGTATTTAAAAACTTGCTGAGCAATAATGCTGTCAACAGGTAATACCACTAGCATTAGATTTGAAACTAAAAGTTACTTCTTAATCTTAAATTTTAAAATCTTAAAATCCCTCTATTGATGCTTTCACCTATAGAAAAACGTCTGCATCATGCTTGTCTTTTAATGGAAGTAACGTGAGCTTCACTATCTTTTAACAGAGTGTTCGATGTATCTTTCTAGATTGGAAGTTGAAAAAATATTGCTGTTGTCTAAAAAATTATTTCTTTACTGCAGAATATAAGAAACGGTGAGAGGCAGATTTTTTGACATAATGTATATCTGTAAGATGGCGATAAACCCGCTATAGTCGCAGAATTTCTATCATTCATATCAGATACTGTTTTATTGGTAACTTCTTCCCTACGGCGCGCTCTATGAATTCCTTTAGTACTAAATTTGGTTATTTAAACAACATGGCTCTCTTTGCTTCGTAATTATATGAACCGTGATTTGTCTACTCTTTTCGACGTATCAAAGAAAATTCTAACAAATGTAAGGTTATGGTATTTGGTAGAAGAAATTACATACAACATACGAGTACGAACAATGTCAGTATTGACAGCAAACAATCGGTGAATCATCAACAAATTTAGAACTTTACTTGGACGCTGATATGAAGTTTAATACTCATGTTAACTATGTACTAAAAAATTTTATTCTAAGTTAAATCTCCTGTATTGAAGCCGCAAAATTCCAAATTATAATTGCAAGCGTTTATTGTGTGAAGTGTTGGTAATGTATCCCACAATAAATTATTGTGATTTGATATGTGAATCGTGTATATCGAAATATGATTCCAAAAGACTGCAGAGAATACAAAATTTTAGGCAAACCATAAATTCTAGGAGCTAATCAACGTTGAATTGTAATAAGATTTGACATCAATGAATTACTTCTTTAATAAGTTATTATTTTTCTTTTGAAACCGGGTTGTAGGTTCTTTAGGCAAAATTTTACAAGTAGAAGGGTCATTAAGTTATTTTATCGATCCTTCCATATTGAAATCCGTCTAAAACTATTGCAGTAGAAATGATATCAGCTTATATAAAAAGTTTTTCTATGGGGGAACGAACCTCAGAAAATGGTTTGTAATTTTTATGTATAAAATGGGTAATAATATTGGTGGCTTATTTTCAGCAGGGCAAACAATGATATATTCAGTGTGAGATAATAATCCTTGATTGAAATGTCACGATTTAGGGATAAAAAGTGAATTTTGGACCCAAAGATAAGATTTTTGCAATACTAGACAAATTTTTTAACCATTTCTTGTTAGTTTGTAGTTTAGGACTATTGTGATTGATTAAATATTGAAACTTATTGTATAGATTACATTTGACGTATGAAAAAAGCGGTTGAACATGTCAGTTTCAAAAAATTGGAACCGATTAACAACATAAATACGTAATGACACTCTACATTGATGAACGAATGATTCAGTTATTTCTTGATATGGTGAAAGTAATTTCAAGATTATCTATTTTAACTTTAAGTTTATTAATGTATCGTTGAATACCTCGGTTGTTTCCATAATTGTTACCAATGGAGGTGGTAAGACAATTAGGGGTCGGTGGAATGTGCTTCAGAGTCATTTCACCTTTTCTACAATTATGGATGAAGGATTTTCATAGCTTGCCATTTTGGTGTTTAGATTAGCCCACTTCTTAAGTAACGCAATCGATGTATTTTGTGGTTTTTATTTTATGCTAACTCATTGTGTAATAATTTAGAAATTATATATGAAACTCCTTCCAACTTAACCAACTTTTCAGCGCGCTGTATCTCTCTATTTGCACTTGAACCTAACCTACTACATGTAGTAATTTGTAGCTACAATAGTGTTTCCCAGTAACTTCTGGTTCAGTAACTCGTGAGGTATAACCTAAAATGCTGAAAAGACCAAATACTTCAACTACAAATAGGAAAGACATGAGTTTTTCTATTAAAATTAATTACTTTTAAAAATAAGAAAGAGCAATGATTTAAAAGTGCGCATTATTGGGAAGTAAGAAGACTATTCAAATGGAGACACACAGATCTTTATGACCTGCTTTTATGGTGTGTACCGCTGTAAAATTAGGTAGAGATTAGCTGCGCAGTTTGATGCCCACTTGTTCATTTCATTTCGACTGGCTCCAGCCGGGTGTGAAATGAAACCGCGAACGTTCGCTTTCAGACCCGCCGAGCTTTAATATTAAGGGCGAAACAGTTTAGCGGTTGCGAAGGTGTTTCACTCAGCTTTTTACGACTCGGTTGCAGAACCAGGGTCGACTTCAAAGCGGCACGGATTAACTACCCACTGGCTTCATGGTTGTTTGTGCGCCTATGCGAAATTATTTTTTGGGCTTTGTGCCTGTTTCTTTTTCTATGACGCCCACTAACTGTAATTAAGAACAGGAACACAGGCCTCAGATGGAATGCTTTCGCAGCTTCATCATAAGAGGCTGTTTACTGCAGAATTTCATTGGGGTGTGAGGAATGACGTAATTAAGGTGTGCCAGGTAAGTTTATGTATTACGCCAACTTTATAATTATGAACGCCTACATCGGTGCTCTTGCTGAATTAGTGAAGGAAATTGCACGGTTTTGTTTGTGGAAATACTAAGGCGGCGTACTTTACAGATCTTGAATAACCTTTGTGAATAGAAAGGAAAAAATGCCACTTTATACAAATGAGTGTTGCATATAGTTAACTAGCTCGTGGTGAGCAATATATAATTGACATGGACAACAGTAGTCGAGTGTCTGACAACACAATACAACAAATCATTTAATAAACAAATAAAACAAACAATCTGGGTTAATAACTCTAAACTTTGAACTTAAAGAAAGAATTGAGAATTCAAGGAAAATTTATAGATATGTCTATTGCTAAAAAGTAGTTCGAATTCTCGTTGTAATTCTTTTACAAATAATCTATCTTTAGCGTTTGGATAGACATACGTGTTTTTCGTCTTTTGTAGTTTCGCAAAAAGTTCAGTAATATCTTGTTGTGGTTATCATGTATTTTAAGAATTTTTGCAAGAAAGTTTTTAGTAATCTTTTTTGTTCCCTTAATTTTATTTCAGGTACACGAGTACAAAATCTCCTATTTCTAATTTTAATTGCAAGTTATGTTCAGTGTTTTGCTTTGTCTCATTAGGGGTATAGTCCATATTTTCTCCACTGGCTTCGGGTGTTTCTATTTCAGAATCTACTTCGGTTTCAGAAAAATCTGCCTCGTCCAAATCTGTGTCAGTATCATGTAGTGACATAGGTCATCTTCATTCATGTCTGACAATCTTTGATTTTATTTTTGGGGGTTGGCGGTTGCTACTTTGCAAAATATTTTTGTTGGACACATTTGACAATCTTACTTCTTTGTTATTTTCCACTGGCTGCAAAACCAGCTTTTAAATTTTGTTCTAACTTTGGTGCGATAATTTCCAAAACTTGTGCTAGTTTTCGAGAAAAAACATCTTTGGAAAATCGAACCATGGCATTTGTTCTTATAATCTTAAAGCAATTTTCTCTACGCTGTTTTCAGGGGACTAAAGTAAGCAAGATCAAGTACATTTCCATGAATTTTTCAAGTTTACGAATTCATACATGGCTAGCAAAATTATCGCCTATGTAAGAGCTTTGGGACCATCTCCAAATTTTTAAAGTAAGGCAACGCATTGGTAATAAACCAATTTTCGAACAATGTCCCCTCGAAGCATCCAGGTTTTGAACGATTGTATCTGACTTTTTAGGGCCACCTTCCATCCATGAGTGGTATAGGTTTGTTGTAGATTTATACACTACGTACACAGGAATAGTATAACCACTAGCAGCAGATCCAGTAAACAATACAAAAAACCCGATTTTGATTAATCTTTTATTTGTTCTGGATACTTACATTGCCCATGAACTATAATTTGTGTTTTACCCGGATTGTCGTGTAAATTGGTTTCATTATAATTAATTATAGCTCCTAGCAGAATACCTTTAAGGGAATCTTCCCGTTCGATAAAATATATTTATAAAATATGTTCTTTTTCATTAATATTAGCAGTGTATAGCATTCTTTGTATTCTAATTTTATATTGCTTTTTAAGTATTTCGTCCACAATTTTTGTGTCGTATCCATTGTTAAAGGCTATTTGTTTAATTGTCGTCAATTCTTTATCGAAGCTTTCTTTTCTAAGTGGTATATTTATTAGTCTATTTATTAAACTAGAAAACACGGAATGCTTAATCTGTAATGATTGATTTGAAGAAGCCAGGAGTGTTACACCTGACTGTGTTGGTTTTCTATAAATTTCAAAGTCAATTTTACTATTTTTTACCGACATTGATAAGTCCAGTAAATGAACAACTCCATCCTTTTCTTTTTCTAGGGTAAATTGAATCTTTTTATTTATAGTATTTTATTTTAAGAATTTTAAGAATACATCCAACTGCCTGTCAGTTCCTGTCCAAATACAAAAAACATCATCAACATATCTAGTCCAGAGTAATACATTTTTAATAATTACTTCCACATCCAACGGATGGGAAGTATTGTATCACGAAAAAAATTTTCAAAAATTTTTATTTCCTCATTCGCTTTAAAATGGTCGTAAACGCAAAAAAATAAAATTTGAGCAGAAACAAATTTCTTGTCTGTGTGTCTGTGGTTTTGTTTGTGGACACGATAACTTTCGAAAGACTTAATATATGAACTTGAAATTTGTTAAACGTATAAATTTCAACTACCCAAAGCGACCTATTGTTTGTGGAATAAGTAGGGTATCGGTAAGGGGGCGAAATTTGGGGATAACTACCCTTTTTGAAAATTTTTATTTTTTTTTCGTTTTAGTATGTGATTAGTAGTATAACTGCGAGTATTATTCGTTCTTATAAATTTTCGGTGCAGCAAACTGTTTAGAAGATATTAGCAAAAAGACGTCACTTAAAGAAAACGGTTTTTCCTAAATATCACCGAATATATTTAATATATTCAAAAAATGAAAATACCAACAGATAGGAAATAAAATTTCTCACAAAAAGTGTCTTAGATAATTTATCCAAAATTTTGATATTTTCGAAATAATCCCAAAAAACCTATTTTGGACCCTGCTCGTACGATTTTTTTTTAAATCTTGGTATTATATAGAAAATCTAATTTCTGATCAGAAAGCACTCTTGTAAGTTTTTTGTTAAATTAATAATTTTCGAGTTATATGGAAAAAACCGATTTTAAAAATTTATACATTTTTGCTAATATTACGAGGACTGTTTGTCTTAGAAAAAAATGTGTAGAGAGAAAAATGCTCAAAACCTGATTACCAATCGTATAGTATAAAAAATAAAAATGTAAATGTCATTTTGACAATTGGATGTGGAAGTATTGATTCAATTTGCAGCGGTTTTTAATTTTTCTTTGCAAAAAGCTTCTCTTCGAAATTCGACATGAAAACTTCGGCCAAGACTGAAGACAAAGGTGAACCCATTGGCAGTCCATCGTGTTGCTTATAGAATGTGTCATTGAACGTAAAATAACTTTGATGTATGCCAATTTCCACAATATTCAGTAGTTCAGCTTTTATATGTTTGACAGGTGGCTATTTGTCTGTTACGCTATTTTAATATCTTCTAAACAAAGGATACATTTTCCACGATACATTACCAGAACGGTTTATATAAAAACAATTTCCTTTTATACCTGAAAATTCCGATATCGAAGGTTCCACCATTAGAGGAAGACTGTTCACCTTAATGCCGATATCAATTAAGAGCAAAGTTTGTCTGAAACACTTCCCTGTCCCAGCAGTTCAACGGAAGCAATTGACTGCGAAATCAAGTGGCAAAAGCTCCGAACTAAAATAAACAAGCCMGTGACGTAAACATGTTTTCGACTGAGGGGGGCGAATTGCACTCTTCGCTACGAATTGTTCAACCGACGAAGCACCGGGCTGTACAAATATTTGTTTTCGTTAATTGAATTCCTCCGTTCCCGTTAATTATTGCCTAATTTGGGTTATTAAAATAATCTTAATTGCGGCATCGAGGGGCTCAGACGTATTTGGCGGGCCTAATTTGCCGTGGTTGCGTCATCGAGTGGCCACAAGTATGCCATTGATCATCCTCCATCGCAGCGTCTTGAGCTCGGTTCGATTGTGTTCCTGGGAAAATTAATGTTTGATGTTTAGCTCGTTATCGCGGATATCAAGAGTATTTGGGTTGGAAATCCGAGATTGTATTATTGGGGCCGATTGTCGAAGACGTTAGGCGGTGTTTAGGTATCTGGGTGTTCGGAGGCTTGGTTATTTGTGGACGCGTAACTTGATCTTGTTGCTGTGATATACTGTACTGTGGAAAAACCCTCGAAGTTTTGTTGTTTTACTGTTACGAGACTCTTTTTTTGGATGGGTGTGGGCTGCAGAACGATGGGGAAACAAAAGACTCCTGGTATCACGGAATCCGTTTATTAACAGCTCTACAAGGGTTATTTCGGTACGACTAAAACAATAGGTGCATGCTAACACACTTAATATAACTAATTACCCATATACCATACCTAAAACGGACAAGATCACACCATACGTCCGCTCTAGTCGACATCGATAAACCAATGCCTTGTATGTGAATAAAAATGAACTTTTTTGACAAGGCAAAAACGGACCGTGTCGAAATATAGTGGCGGTTTTTTTAATAAATACGAGTATACAATAAAGCCAAGCCTTACAGCCCTTGAATATCGGCCGTTTTGAATGCGATATTTACAGACAGATTAGTAGGTGCGGAGTGATAGAATAGCCAGCACGATTTTTTCCCGTGGGAGTATCTGAAAAATCGTATTTATGCGTATCGGCCACATAATGCAGAAAATTTAAGAGGATGAATCAGTACAGAAATTCAGAACTTACCTCCAAATAGACTACAACGAACATTAAAAAACTTTTACTCAAAGCTGCATTACTGTCAGCAAGTAAATGGGGAACATCTTCTGTAATGTAAGTCTGAAAATATACTGCATTTTTCACGGAATCGTGTTTTATTTTCACTTCACGAAAATTATCACCGGTCAAGGAAAAATAGTAATACCTGGCTTTTTTTGCCCATTTTAGCGATAAAGAAAATTGTTTTCTTTATTTTTGTCCTTTGTAATGCTCAATTATTGTATTTACATTTTAATCAAGAAATTGTAGAAGTGTGACATATTTTTGAAATCAGGAAAAATATCCTTTTCAGTGATGTATCTTCTGAACCCCCTTCCCATTAAAAAAATGTAACTTGTGCCCATATCAGGGAACGACAGCTGACACGGAGTTGAAAAAATTCCAGAAAAAGCATTTTGATTACCCATAGGCCCATGCACAATTTCAGAAAAATCGGTCGAACAAAACCTGAAATATCTTGATGGTTCCATACTTTATAGCGACCATGTTTATATTCTAAATACACTTACAATTACATATTAAAATTTTAAATTGTATTTGCAATAATATGTCAACATTTGTTTAAACATATATTATTTCTTGTGTAAATGTAAATACCTTTACGATCGTCCATATGGCTTCTGTATTATTTGTATGTGTCCTTGTGTTCGTCACTGTGATTTTTCGTTTTCTTCTTTGTTTGTGGGTCTGTCAGTGTCATATCTTGTGTCGTTGTCGATCTTCCACATCGATCTATTAAATTGCGCTTCTGCAATAGACAGAGGGAATAAATTTATTAGAAGAATCAACGTAGCATGTCAACMTGACCTGAATGCTTTGCCTCAGCGCTTCTAATTACAAGTTAGCGACTGAAGTCTCCCTTTGAATAAAACTTTCCGAAATAGAGTAGCTTCTTATCCAAATCGGCTTCAGGAGTCCGCTGAAACTTTGCCCATTCTCGGCAATATTGACTCCTGCCGTAAATTGCAGCGACATCCGAATGMAGGCACTGCGCTAACGTGGAAAAAAAGCCATAAATACGGACTTAATGGCGCGCATCGCAGTCTAAGGCATAATTATCCGAAATGCCCTTCGCTTTCCAGCTATAGTGCAGTAATAGGTGGCATGATTCCAATTACGACGGGCCAGGAATGCTCGCTGTGAGCCATTAACGGGCGATCCTTTGATTGCGCCGCACTTTGTAGACTTGAAGTGWACATTTTTATGAAAMCGAAGCTTGGATAGTTGGCTAATAAACGATTCCTMTTACATGGAAGACCCAGCAGCGTATAAATTATGCATGACCAATGTAGATCCGTTCAATTTTTTTGTGAWACAATAAAAAAGTCTTTGATTATGGCTTTCATTGAACCGTAAATTATTAATCCACTTGGAAAAACTGTACTTGTCGGGATGTAATTTCATTCCCATGTATCGAAAGTTTCCCAGCACGCAAAAGAGTTTTTAATAACCAATATTGGACACGCCATTCGATTTCGGCGCTATACCGCAAGTCAAATCTAACTTGCTTGTTTACGCTTTTTATTTTTGTTCCGAGCAGATTGCTTTTTAGATTGAATAGTCGGGCAGGGAAACAAGTTTGTTTGCTACAGGTGACTGTTTTAATTGCAGCTAGAACGATGAAACAAAGGCACCGTACTCAGTTGCAGGAAACAGGGAAAATTGAATAGAGCAGCTGTAGTTAATTCTGTTCATGTTTGTTACTCCTTTGTGCTTTCTTACTCATTTACTCTTCATCTTAATTATCGCTAATATGAAACTGCCATTATAATTAATGAATGCAGGTCTACACCGAAAATGCAAGAACTACAATTGGAAGTTTATTCAATGCATCTAAAATTCTCCTATTGAATGGAATTTTCTCGAACAAATAGTGCACACGGTGATTAGTGAAAAAGTGAACAAAATAAACTTATAATAAATAAATTTCCTTCATTGTGGTATAAATATGTAGATGATATTTTTGCCATAATAGACAATAACTTTGATTTTAATAATTTCACATAAAAATTCTTTGAGATAGATTTAGTATCAGTTCAACAGTTTGTAACAAACTCTGCCAGAAAGTATGTCAATTCTAGCAAAAGGCTGTTGTTTATAAAACCCGTCAAGATCATTACTTTTATGGAAGGCTTTTATATTATATAATCCTATGATTGGAGCTTGGGTCATTTAAACGGAAATATGGTATTCATAGTCTATATATTAATAMTTTTTGTATCACAACTATTGTTATTTGATGAATTGTAATTATTTTTGTTAGCTAGTTTCAGAGAGAGGGATTATTACGAATCAGTTTAAAGTTGTTAAATGGAGCTGATAAGTTTTATGTTAAATGGGTTACACGAATCAGAAAGTAACGATTGAATCCAAAAAGTAAGCTTTCTGCATCTATTCAAATTTAGTTTGATATTGATTAAGGAAACATTTAAATTTGAAAAAACTGATTATTTTGTTTTTGTTATTAAAAAAAGTTCAGAATTGTCATGCCTGTCTTTCAGTACCAGTCCATATACAGAAAAACGCAATTCATCTAACGAAGCCAAATTAGAATAATTTTTTGATATCATTTAACAAGGTGTATTCGAAATAATTCATGTATGTTGGTGCTTATTGATATTGGTTGTTTACATCATTCGAATTGGAAGCTTTCTGCTAGAGATTGTTAATAGTTAACCCTTAGTTTTAATCTACTAGTCGTGTCATTTCTGAAATCTCCCGTTTTCTGTATTTAATGCTGCAGATTCAACAGCAACGTCTTCCGTGTGGCGTGTATTTTGTTGACCATGCAGCAGAAAAAATTTTCACGGGACAATGTTCGTTAGCTGACCCTATTCCACAGCTATTGTGACAAGTAGCTTAGCATTATGTGCACTTTAATTAAATATGAGTATGACTATTCATGGTCGTGTGATCAACTGTTAGGGAAAAATTTAAATCTTTTATACACCTTAGCCAGCACGTTATTATATATATATGACCTATACCTGCATTGTGCCATGCTAATAATTTTCCTTTTGTTTGAAAGATGCTTAGGCAATTTAAATCAGCTAGTTGTGATGAACTTGAGATAATTTAAAATGAATTGTTCATTTAGGCAGCATTTTAACAGAAAATAAAATGCGGCAATGCCCTAACAAAAATCAGTCATTCAAAGCATCATTCTATATTAGACAGTAATGCAGTCGTTTTTTTAGAACATTTTTCAAAGATCTTACTGAAATTTTTTATCAGACGTTTATTAATGCTCGTACAAAATATAATCTGTTATTGAATAATTACCAAAATGGCCTTCTTCTTGTTCTTATCGAACTTTACTAGTTTGTTAAATTTGGAATTTTTCCCACACGCATCTCTGATCTCCGACAACTCTTTATGTTTAACACTCCATCTTGCAAATAACATCATCTTCATTTAAATTATGATCTTGTGGTCCTATTATAAATCTATTGTTGAATTAGTACTATACAAAGTACAGTTAAGTAGCAACTTAAGAAACTAAAGCGACCGAAAGCAAAAAAGGTGTAACTCTGCCGTCCCTTTTATCATCAAAGGGTCCACAATGTTCAGACTCCCAATCGATCTGCAAAAGACTAATTACCCAGACTCACAAAGAGCAGAGGCACAGAAAAAGACCGGAAGCCTTCAGCAGCGTTCGCAAGCATTAAGATACTAATTAATTACTACCTTTGTGACCTATAAACCGTTTCACGAAGGAAATATTCGCCTTATATCAGGATTGAAACAAGGAAAGACACTGGCGGCCATAAATAGCAAGAAAATTATGCTAAACTTTTACCGGGAGCTTTGGACATATATCAGTTGGCTTGCATTTTGAGAACACTGTACGAGTTGGCTGTCCCCCGGCGACGTGGATTTCTGCGGACGTTTTGAAACGGACTCTCGCCGGCATTTGTTGTATTTTAAATAAAGGCATAATCCCTTTAGGCCGACGCGGAGCACGAGGTAAATTCAGCTTGCAAATGAGGTTTCCTGACGACGTCCCTGCTGGAAGGCGCGACTTATATTCCGTTTCGTTTTAGTAAATATTACGACTCCGAAGTGGGAACATTGTTCAGGTTTTCTGTTAATTTCAAATAAGATTTTGCTATTCTCTGCAAATACTATGCTTGGAATTCTTTTGGAAAATTTATAATCTTAAAAATAGGTAAGTAATATGGACTGGACTGTTAGTGTGTATAGATAATTATGAAGAAGAAGTAAAGACTTTATCTTTATCTCTAGACATATTTTATTTGCAAGCCTTTGAAGATGCAATTACAACTCAGCAACAAGTAGAATCATTTCAATACTGAAAACAAAAGTAACTTCTTCTGTAGTATCATGATAGGGGTTTAAGTGTTAGGTACGTGGTTTTAATTTCTCTGAATTTGCTTTTACAGATATGATCCTATAGAACGGTAGCTGATTTGAAGCTATTTTCTACTATGGCGCAGCAAGTGCACTATAGTGATGTATATATTATAGGAATTGCTACAAAATTGGCTATTATATATGATTTTTTCTAAAGTTGTGCTCTTCTGATAACATAAAAAATATATTAAGCGAATAATGTATTATTTTCTATGGCACAGATTTCTCGCAAAGACAAAACAAGTATACTTGTGGAGATTTGCGTTGTTTATATAAATTCTGTCTCACCAAAATACCCTAAGTAGTTTTGGAGAAAGTATATGCCGTTTTGAAAGTTATGTAATCTATTTTTGTTAAATGTATGCTTGAAAGTTACACCATGTTTTGAAAAGCCAGTTAAGTTCCTACTATTTAGTACGGAGTTTTTATGTTCTTTAACCCTTTCTTTGAAACTACGACCTGCGCAACCTATATAACTAATAGTACATCCTTCACAATTAATTTCGTACACACCACTTTTGTTACCTTTGTCCGCCATATCTTTATTGTTTACTAACAATGCATCTAATTTGCTCTGTTCACGGAAATAAACTTTCTGTTGTCATTAGAGAGGTATCTTGCCATTTTTCACTAACATTGCCTATGTAGATTTTTGATTGCCATATTTTGACTTCACTTGAGCTTTGCGAATTGTAAAATTGTGACATTATTAGTTTTGATTGTTTAATACTGATCATTATTTCAATTATCTTTTCTTCATACCTATTTCTTATTGCTAGTTGTTTAATAATGTTCGATTCCCTTTCAAAATCTGCTTTATTCAACGGAATATGTAGTAGTCTGTGAACTAAACTATGATAAGGCGACAATTTTTACTGATTGTTTAGATTCAGCATAAATTAAGGTATCGGTAGTGGTTGGTTTTCTATAGATGCCAAAATTTAGCTTTCCTGAATTCTTTGTTATGGTAAGGTCCAAAAAGTTTTTGCTGTTGTTGTTTCCTTTTTCTATGGTAAATTGTATCTTGTCATGACTACTTTTTATGTACATAAAAATTGATCTAGATTTCTGTCTGTACTTGTCCAAATAAAAAATGTGTTGTCCACTTAACATGCCAAAAAATGAATGCAATTGACCAGATTACTATTTGATTTAAATATGATTTTTTTCAGACTTATCCATGTAAACCTTTCTATGTTGTGTAATTTGAGAAAATGTCTTCTAGTGTACCAAAGCTTGATTTCATTATCCAACCAGAATCGATATGTTGTTTGGGTTGTGAGCGTGGCTTCTCTTGATTTGTGATGGCATTCCAGTTTCATATGTTTTTGCACTTCGTTAACAACCACATGTGCTTTTGACACTTTCTCACATTATACATTAATATAGGAAACACCGGTCTCGCTAATTAGATTTATAAAGCTTGAGCAATCTTTGCAATTACAGAAAGTAATGAAGCTTACGTTGTCTGTACATTTTGAGTTTATTTTTAAACTCATCATCATTCGTGGAACACCCTGTATTGTAAAACCGTAGCGAGTACCTATAGTAGGTTAGGTTATATTCCAATTTAGCAAATATTACTTTATTTTTAATTAATAAGGACAGACTGTTGCTAGATAACATTCTTGAATAAAAAGGAACCTGAAGGCTTCAAACACAAGTTCATTTTAGGAAGAAACTCCTAAAATGACTGCACAATTATCTTTTTCGTACTGACACCTTCTGAAAGAACACAATCGGTGCCCTTTACATGCGAACCCACTATTACACAATTATAATTTTAATCTTCGTCGACCTTTTTGTCTTATCAACCCTTGACGTCATCGCGCATTATTAAGAAAGTTAATTCCGTCCAGCTCCAGAGATCTGAAATAAGCTCGCTGCACGCGTGCACATAAAAACGCCGGAACGTTCCAGATAAGGGCTATTGTTGGTACTTAATCCATCATCGTCGGTCCTATCGGCAAGCGAATGCTTCGTACTCATGTTGAATGATCGCGCGCTGACGAGCGATACCAGTAATTAAACTAGGGGGTGAGCAGGGGTTGTTATTTGCCTTTGCACTTGTTCCGTCTTCGCGGCGTGTGTTAACGCCCTCAGCTGGATTACTGTTGGTAATTCCGGGATAGATTTCGTGGTGTCAAAGACCTTCCTAGAAAATGCTGAATTTCCGGAAGGAGCAAATGAACGCCGAAGATTTTTTTAACATTAATGTATAGAAGTTTGAGAGTTTGCACCTGATGTTTCATTTAGCGAGCCATAGTGATAGCAAAACAATTGTTTAAAAAATCTTGCTAATTATTGCACTACTGAAAGCAGTAAAACAACAATAATTATATATATAATCAGTTTCCTTTTCTTATCCATAGGGTGTAAAGGTATGCAGTGTCTCTCACTCGTTTACTGACTTTTGTACTATTTTCTTCCCCTTAGTCCTGTCCTTTGCTATTCTTCTAGCTTCGTCCCAGGTGAGGTTTCTCTTCTTCAACGCGTCGGCTACACTCATGTTTAATGTCTTCTGCGGTCTTCCTCTTCTTTTCTTGTCTTGTACTTTTKCYTCCCACACTAGTTTTATTKGCCTTTTCTCGTTCATTCTCACCAAGTGCCCGAACAAACTGTAATAGCTTGTTTAATCGACTCTATTTAACACGTCTCTATTGCCTGCAGTCTACTCAAAAGTCTATCACTTAACACCCAACTTTCACTACCATATGTCAATATTGGTCTATAAATGGTCTTATATACCGTCATTTCTGTCTTCTCACTTATTTGCTTTTTACTTATTAACGCCCTCTTTAGTGAGTGGTACACCTTTATTGCATTAGAGATTCTTTCATTTATTTCTTCATCCATATTTCCATTGCTTTGTATTGTAACTCGTAGGTACTTAAAACTTTTAACCTTTCCTATTTGTTTCCCATTTATTTCATATGACCATTGTTTTAGTCTTGCTCGTATTTATTAACATTTTACGTTATGTTAGTTCATTCTCTCACAACTCTACATTTTGTTGTAACTTCTCTTCATTTTCTGCACAGATCATCAGGTCATCTGCAAATGCGCATTGTGCTAGCTTTATCACCTTTAATTTTCTATATCCTAATTTGACTTCGTTGGCCTTGTTGTGTAGTTCCCACAATATATAGTCCATTACCATGATAAACAGTGTTGGGCTTAACACCCCTCCCCCCTTGCCTTAATCCATCCACTATTTGAAAATCCTGTGATTCCATGTAGTTTGTTCTGACATAATTTTTTGGGTCACTGTATACACTCTCTATTCTTTTTCTGAGCTTATCATTTATACCTCTTTTCTTCATACTTTCCCAGACCACTTTTCTAGGGATGTTATCAAATGCTTTCTCTAAGTCCAGGAATGCTAAACAGACCATTTTTTCTTTGCCTATCTTTTCAGCCATTTGCTTAATCGTAAATATATGGTCCTGGGTGCTTCGCCCTCTTCTAAACGCGCTTTGTGCTTCGTGTAATTGTGGTTCCAACTTTTCTCTTAATCTTGTTTCGATCAGTCTTTCATAAACCTTTGCTACTACACTTAACAATGTGATTCTCTTATAGTTCCCACATTCTTTTGCGTCTCCTATGTATTGGTACAATTATCCTCATTTTCCAGTAATCTGGTACTGCTCCTTTATTTCATGCCATGTTAAATATTTTTATCAGCACTTTCCCCCCTTTTGGTCCCATACTTTTCAACATTTATGGTGCAATTTGATCATGCTCCGCCGCCTTTCCTCTTTTTATATTATCATTGACCTTTTTTACTTCTTCCTCATCTATAACGTCCTGTTGTTCCTCTTTAATACCTCTATATAATAATTACTATTATTAAATTAAACATATTTATCTAGTACTAAATTAACAAACTTTGGAATAGTTAGTATTAGCCGAATAGAGTATTGAATTTCAAAGAAGGAAAAAGTTAACACCAACGAAAAGATCTCGCTATTTATCTCAACAATAAAAAGAAACGGCAAACGGAGCAACATTTATAAAACTGGGAATATTTAATTTCGTTTTAACAATAAGAAAAATGAAAGGAAGAGGAAAACAAAACAGTTTAAACATACAAATCGATACAATGCGTGTATAGCAATAATAGAACCGAACAAGAAATACATAGTTAATGCTTAAAGCGTATTCTCAAAAAGTGGATGAAACTTTCTAATGGCACTTGCTGCTGTAATTATTCTCTGTCACAATTCATCTCTGCTATTAATATTGTCACCGGAGAAGACTAGAGTTTTAATGTATTCCCATAAAAATAAATCAATAGGATTTAAATCTGGACTTCGTGGAGGGCATGGGTATTCACTGCAACGTCCAATACACCAGTCAATATAGTTTAAGCACTCTCATGTAAAAACCACATAAGGGCTCTGATGTTCAGAGGTACTTCATTCAAAAGGGCTGCGTTCTGAAGAGCGAAAATATTCCTGGTCATTCAATCTGCTCGGAAGCGTGAATGTTCCTTACAAGATGATCATTAACTTTACCCATCCAAACATTGATTTTGAACTCATGCGCTGGAAATGACGCTCTTTTGTGTATTTTGAGTTTCCATCGAATCATATGTGGGCGTTTTTTTTATTAAAAATTCCCTTTCTTGTAAAGGTTGCTTCGTCTGTAAATAGTATACTATTTACAAGTAACGGATCTTAAAATGCTAGCAAGGCATTTTTACAAAGTCTAACATTTCTAGTCATGCTACGGACGCTCGTTGTGGGATTGTTGTTAATATTGTTTAGCAGTGCTTCTTCCTACTGGACAGTTCGAGGTACAGGTCGTTCATGTTGGCTTCTTGGACGAAAAGTGCTAGTTGCTCTTAGCCGATCTATGATTCTTTACAATAATTTTCTTTCGGATTGTATTGTGTTGGAATAGGTCTGTGCATAAGTTGTTGCCACAGCACGGATACTGATGTCTTGTTGCTCAAAACATAATATGTATTTTAACAGGGACATTCAGGAACTTATGTTATACTGAGAAACTCAAGCTATAATTATGTGGCAGCTGCATTAAGTACTTACTAAAGGTGTTAGGCCACTTTGTCTCAAGCCAATTATTAAAATGTATTTTATCGGAAAATGGTAGATATTGTCGATGTTGACAAGGTGCACCTTTTTATAGCAAATTGAATGTAGTTTTAAAATTAGCCACTTATTTTTAAAAATATCGATCCACAAGAAAGTATGAAAGAACAAGATTGTGAGGTGAGCGTACATACACGGAACCCTCTAAAAATAATGCTATTTTTTTATGATACCGCTTTCCCAGGCAGACGAAAACATGCTGCTTGTGGAGATTCATGATGTTGTTTATATAAATTTTGTTTCCCCAAAACTTTGGAGAAATTTTTTTTTTATTTTGCGAAATGGGGCTTGTAACTGTGCGATTAATCACTACTACCAAATATTATTTAATACACACCTTCAATGAAAGTTAGCCTTTGGAGGCCATCACATCAGTCTTATTGGCTATACTCTTTGATTTACTTTATTAATTGTGATATTCTTGAGTAAGACAACAATTTTAATCCTGGTTTTCTTCTGTTCTAGGTGAGTACCTGCCTTCTACAAGCTTTACAATGTGGTAAGCTTCATATTTATCAAAGTCTATTATTCCTATTCAGCTATTGTAACTGTGATAATGTAGCTTTAAATGTGATTAATTTGCTTGCCGATTTGTTCAGTGGTAAATCTTTAAATCAGCAGCATTCTTATTACAATACAAAAGATACTTTATTCTGTTACAGTTTATTGTTGCAGAGGTTTACAATATGTTGATTTTGGAAAATATAACTTATTTCATTCAATGTTATGGTACGGGTGAGCAAAGTTATCGTACTATCATAGACTGAGCCCGAATAATGAAGCTTTAATTTCAAATTTGCTGGTTTCAGGACAAACAGAAGATGTTTTTATCTAAAGCTTTTTCCTCCTGTAAACAGCCTTCTCATTGCTTGTCACCAATTTTGGTGAAACATTAGATCATTTGCAGGAAGATAGAGCTTTTATTTATGTACGTTGTATGCAATTACTGTTTAAATTATCTTTATTTAAATGTGGCTTGTAAGCATTCTCTAAAAACACCATACCTTTGGCAAGTCAACAATTTCTGTATTCAGCTCGTTCCCGAAAATTTGAAAGCTCGCCAACAGATCTTTTTATAACGCGATCATTACCATATTGAACATCTAGACGACGCCACTTGGTAATATAAACCTCGTCCAGCTGCAAGTATCGGTTTCCCACCCGCCTACGCTTCGGTATCACGTAATCGCTTTAGTATTATGACGTTATATTGTCTTACTTTGTAACACAATCTGCACCTCCTCGCCGGCGAGCAGGTAAATGCGCAGTGCGCCTTCACGATTTAATAAAGAAAAGCTCGCCGAGTACGTAGTATAAAGATGAAGTTACCTGCGATGGGCAATTCTTCCGGTGCTATAGCATTTTTATGCGCGAAGCTTTATTGGGCGTGAGCTTGCACCAGCTTTTTAAGGATTGCGTAAGCGAGCTTGAACATGCAATTTTCGTAATGATGTTTGTCTTGGCATAGCTCGAGGATTATTGATTTGAGAAGGAGTAGATAAAATTATTTGCCGAGGTTTGCATTACTGTGAATTACCCCTATTATTTTGTCGACTGTATACCAGTTAAGGGTGTGCTATTTGCACTCTAAAACGAGAAAGGCAAAATTTTCTAGGATGCTGTAATATCTAAAGGAAAAAAGCGTGCAACAACTGGAGTTCAGTCACGACACGACAAAAAAAACGCTAATTTGATCATTATAATTCTAAGGTACTTCTAACAGACACAAACTCCAGCTAGTGTCAAACACCCCGATATTTCAGTCCCTTCTTTGAATCTGTTTGTTTTCTGTCTGTGAATCTAACGAATGTCGAATAATCATATGTAGTCATTTTTTGAAAGTCCATCTCCCGTGATTGAATATTTTATCAATAATTAATAAAATTAGTAAGATAAATAACCGCTGTATTACTGATGCGTGCCACTGACACTATTTGCTAGCGATTTGGATGCTATATGATTGTTGCAATGGAAAATGAAGTATTATACCTAAAAAGCTATGTTTGTCTACACATACACGACGTCTCTATACCTGGAGATGGTTCGTGTTTATTTCATTCTTTGCGTTCTTTATATATGGGGATATTGAATCGTCATATATATATAATCGTCATTAGGATAGCCTACTACGTTGGTATGTTGCCATGCTATTGCCAAGTCATTATACAGGATGTTTCACGAATGATAATGACCCTGACGAAATTAAAAATGCACCCAAAATACATTTGCAGAGGTAACATTGATAATTGTTCATCGCCTTAAAAAATATAAAACGTAGAGAGCTGTATAAATTCGTCAATTTTGACATAAACTTCAATCATTTGCTTTAAGTAAATTCGGTATTGTAGAACAAATTTTATTTTTGAAAAATGTTTATTTAATAACATTAATGTAACGAATACTTAAAATGTCGCCCTCCGCTGTTTTCACCAGCTTGAATTCGCGCCCAAAACGATCTTTTAACATGCATTAACATTTCTGGAGTGATGGCTCTATATGCATCACGTATTTGTTTTCTAAATGTTCTACACTTTCAACTGATGTTTGGTATACTTGCTCTTTTACCATTCTCCACAGAAAAAAATCCAAAGGAGTAAGGTCTGGGCTTCTCGGTGGCCAAGAATTAATTGAACCTCTTTCTGTCCATCGGTTAAGCAAAACCAAATAAAGACGATTTCGCACTATTCTATGATAATCCGCAGGTGCCCCATTTTGTTGGAACCATAATCTTGTCTTACTTGTATATTTACATTTTCGAGAAGTACCGGTAACATGCTTCTTAAAAAACTTAGATAAGTATTGCCGTTTAAAATATCGCGAAAAAATAAGGGCCAACAATTAGATTCCCCAATATTCCGCACCAGACATTCGTCGAGTAGATACTTCGAAAATGTCCTTCTCGAATCCAACGGGGATGTTCTTGCGCTTAATAATGCATGTTATGTTTGTTAACTCCACCATTATTAGAAAATCTTGCTTTCATCTGAGAAGCAAATGTTGTCATAAAATCTCAATTCAAATTTTGGTGTTCCCGAAAAAAGTTACAAAAAGCCAGTCTTTTAGGATAATCTGTATTCTTTAAGGCCTGAACCAATTGCAAGTGATACGAATGAAATTGATTGCCTTTAATTATTCGGTGTACTGAAGACAGACTAATACCGGTTGCTCTTGAGACTACCCTTTGACTAATACGAGGATTTTCGTCAATCATTTCCAATACTCCAATTTCATTGTCAGGGCCTGTTGCTGTTCTTTCTCTTGACTTTTTTAGTGTTGGCCAGTTTATCCTTAAAGTTAATTCAAGTCTCTTGAAAATTGTATCGGCAGGAGCTCTTCTATTTGGAAAACGTTGTCTGTATAAGCTGGCAGCAGCGGAAGCATTTTTCTTGCATTCACCATAAATCAAAATCATATGTGTTTTTTCATCATTTGAATACATTTTGACTTTTAAAAAATACAGTGACAGGAACCATAGCCCATTGCCGCCATGGATTCCCAATTTATTTTTAAAATAATACCATTATGTAAAATAACCACATTGGCTATGAAAATGTATTTTGGGTTGCATTTTTAATTTCGTCAGGGTCATTGTCATTCGTGAAACATTCTATATTTATCATGTAAATAAATGTTAGTAGGTAACTAAGCTGCGAGACTTGCATTTTTGTACATTTTATATTTTTGATGGGATTAGTTTTATATTTGGGATGTACCTAAAGATATCGCATAGTAAAATTACCAGTACTAGAATGCCGAAGTTCATTTCAGTAAAGCTGCGGTCTCCTACAACCGTCGAAGTAATTAACCTACTCAGGGGCACAGTTCACCCCCAGTTCAGTTAATTTCAATATAGCGCAAAAAGTCTCCCGCGAACCGTTATAACTCAGTTGTGCATCGAAACCACGACGTTCACCGGTGAATTTAAGTGGCCATTCATCTGCTTTGACAGGGTATTTTGCGATCGAATCAATAACGTTTGCAGTGTCCGGCGTGCGGTTTCGACCAATGTCCACAGACGGAACGGCTCAATCGCAGCCATTTGTTTGATCCGGTTTAAATCTGCGTGAACTGCGCCCGTTTACGTTTCATGTTTTCTGAAAATCCGTTTAGCGCGCTGCCCCGCACATGCTAATGTTTATTGTGGTTCGTTATGTCATTAGGAACGGATACACCTTTCCCTGGTCTGTTGTAATGAAGATTAAAAAAAATTTTGACATGACACTAAGTCTAGATTTCCCAGATTTTTGTATGTACAGACAATATATAACCAAAACTGCTTTGACTACACTTTAAAGTTTTCTTTGAGATTGATAACGGAGGAGGACTTAATATTGGTTATGAAAAGTCTCAAGGCTAATGCTGCAGGATGTGACCATATCCCTTTACAGATGTTTAAAATGTGTTTTCCTGTATGTGCATCATCAGCAGTTGCATTTACAAACCTGCTTTCCTAAAACGTGGAAAACCTCTTTAGTTGTCCCAACAGCAAAAGTAAACAATCCGAACAACGCAGAGGGTTTAGCTCAACGACAGCTTTCTTAAATATGACTGACAATATATTGCTTGCTCTTTACAAAAGACTGGCTACCTTAATAGTTTTGCTGGACTACACTAAAGCATTCGATAAAATGGGTCATAAATTAACATTAATTGAAATCTTACGGATTGGACAATGCCAGTGTTGCCTTGTTTAAATCCTATCTGACTGGTAGAAAACAATATGTATTTATTAATGGCATGTTGTTTTGAACGCAGTTTTACATATACCAGTATAAAATTATATAATTCTTGTAATAATGGGTTTATTTCTGGTCTTAAATGTCATACGTTTAAAAAAATATAAAGAAGAAGCTTTGCCATTTAAGCAAGTGAACTATAGTTAAAACTCAATAATATGTGCTTCAAACCTCTTTTCTTTCTTCGTTTCTTTCTTCCTGTCTTGTTTCTCTTCTACATTTTCTATGCTCCATACTCGTTTTTGTTCTTCATGTCAGCAAGATTAATTGTAACAGTAGCCTTAGCCTAAACTGCGTCCTGTTGGATGAAATTTATATATGTCTATACTTATATTAATTTAAATTATGTATACTTTTTTCTGCTGACTTGATAGTAGAATGATCAAGTGAGGTATTGTATCAGTCAGTAAAGAAGGAATTTACAAACTAGTGGCAGCTTTTTGCCTCAAATATAATAATCTTGTAATGGGTTTTTATTAAACGAAATGCTCCCAGTAGCCTGATATCTGATATGAGGTCTTATTTGGCATGATGGATAGGACTGTACCTAAATCTACTTCTAATGTTAGTAAACACAATTATCCTGTATGGTATACTCGGAGTTTGATTGATATGATAGAAACTAAGAATAATATCGCACTTTGCTAAATTGTTTGATAGTATTTTGTTGGAAGTTATCTATTTACATGCTATACATAGCATTGTTCCGAAACAGCAAGGGTTTGTTAAAGGTCCTTCAACAGCTACAAACTTATTTGAATTTAAACAGACCTCTTAGTAGGATCTTCAAATAAACACAGGCTAAATGGATGTGAATTTGACGTTAGTCTTTATTGATTTTTTTTCCTTTTGAAGTGCCAAAAAGGATTCTTGGCCAATTTTGAAGATGGTGCTAGAACCTTTAACACCAGCAATCAAACGAGAAATCTTATTTTTTCATCAACTGTTACAATAATTTTTTGAAATATTTCCAAATAACATTTTTAACTTTCCCCGTATTGTTAGAGTTGTCTTCTTTGCATTTTCCATCGTTTAATCACGTCGGCATTTCCAGTGGAATACCTTCGCAACGTAAATGTTTCTAATGTTTCGATTTAGTATCCTGAACTTCCCCGTATTGCCAGAAATCTCTTCAAAGTATTTTTCCTTTTGCACCTACATTTCCAGTGGAATATGCTTCTTGTGGACCACTTTTTACCGCGTCGTCGACAAAAACCGCAACAGATTAATGCGAATCAGTGCGAGCCGTTAGATTCGTATTTGGTAGCATTTGAAACAGGTATGTTGTGAAAATTCGCTGATCGGTCTATGAACATATTGTGCAACGTTCATCCAAAAGTTTTGGGATTATCCGACCAACGAATTCTATTTGGACGCTAGAAGCTATTGGTTGTTTCGTTTGAGCTTCGTCCAAGCGCTTTTGCGGGATTTAAATCACAACGCCACACGTTTCGCTCGATATTGCTTCTTGTAAGAACCCTCTTCAGAGGTGAGTGTTATAATCGATTCTTTTTGGCTTTGTTGTAAGACGAATTTGTAACTATAGGGTTCTTTTCACGTTCTTGATTGTGATCGATTGTTCGAACTGCTTTTGTGAACGATTGCTTTCCTTGACTGGTTCCTGGATTCTTTAAAGGCCGCTGATCATACCACGTTTTCCCGAACATTCTGTCGAACACGCCAGGGATTCTGGAGGTCATCTTACCAGAACCGAACCACCTCAGTCCCGTATCGAGGGGTTTTCAACGTCTCCTAGGATTCAACCCACTGCTTGCGTAACAGATAAGTCGACACTAGTTTCTAGTTCAAATTGACAGTTTTATGCGGTTTTGCCGAGCTTTTATAACTTAATCTTGCCAACATTTAGATCATAAATTAACTTACTCCAGGTCAACGTCATTCAATCATTGTTTATTAAGATTTCGTTTGATAAAGTACACTAATTGCAATTTTAATTAAAATTACATATTGTTTAAGTGTAAAATACATATATAATTTAATATTATATAACATTTAAATCAGACTTAACTTAATTCGTCAKTTATACATCTCACTTGTTCACTTGCTTTTTTTATATCTCTGAAAGAACAATTTGTAAAGGGAAGAACTTGTAAACGTACGTGTGCACACTAACGGTATTCCCTCGCTATCCCTGAAACAAAAGAAAAGGTACATTTCATACTTACCTTATTAATCAAATAAGCTTTAATTTTTTTAGGGATACTTACGTTGTTATTTTATAGCGTATATTTGATTTAATAATCCTTTTACATTTTAACAGATTAAATTTATTTCTAATTTTGTATTCGCACTTCTGACAATAAATCTTCTGTTGCTTTTGGGTGAAACCGTGCGCTTTTTTATACTCGTTGCGGTTGGATCACTTGGGGAGGTGTTTTGGGAATTTTAGCGATGTTTATTGGTAAATTAGCGACACTTAGGCAGTTCAGCTCTTCTAGTGATTGAATTTCCGCTCAACTTTCTTGGTTTTGTTATTTATAAATATTTTGGAGGTAAATAAACCAAGTGGCGTTCACATTTCTAACGGAGTAATTTGGTTAATTTCTTGATAACCCCGACCCGTCTCCACAGAGCTAGATAGGCACTCAATTACCTCCAAATATTCGCGCGGAATCTTTAACCTGGGATCAATTGCGATAGCTTTTGTTTATTGTTGTTTCGTCAACGTCACGTTAAACAACACTAAATACATTCTCCTTAGGAAATTAACGTTGTCATAGGATTTAGTCGACATTCACTCCAGATTTAATCAAACGTTTGTTTATTAGCTGCATTTGTATCGACCCTGCGGGAATTGAAGTTGTAGCATCCAGCGAGTCGCCACCACAATTAGTTTACTGCGAAACAGTTGCCTGGCGAATTAGATTTTACTTGATAACAATAAATCCCGATGTTGTTTGTGCGCTAGCTATATAGCTTTTCAGGCCCCATCCAAATGCAATATCGAGAATTAGAGCGAGTGAATCTCGATTCTGTTAGGCTTTGATGCGTTTGCGAGCACCGAGGAAAAAAATTTGGCCATGGAAAGCTGATAACTGAAGCAAGTTTTTAAAGGTTTATGCGTTATACTATTACACGACAACCGACAAATATATACCTATACCGTGTGTTTTGCGAGGTCCACAATAGACTGTGTTCATTTATTGGTTCCTTTGTTGACACCTCTAATTTAGTTTAGACTAAATTCATTCGTCTTACTGACTGTGACTGTTTAAATGCCGCAAAAAAGAATCGAATTGGTGGGCCTGCATCTTGGAAATAGAAAATTTGATAGATCTACTGCTCGTAATGATTTTTTAATAAAAGTCATCCAGAAAAAATGTGCAATATAAGTTCATATATTAGCCCTTTGAGCCTTGAAGGCCTATGCCTTTGTCTAATAAAGCCAACATATTAATATTACTGGAGAAAATACTTAGAGATTAAACTCAAGAGTCTGATTACCCAAAGAACGATGAAATTTTGCAAATGTAACTTCGTTATTTAATAGATGTACTGAAAGCGTTTTTAATACAATATGGGCAGATTCGTCTATATCTACCTTCAAAAGGGAAGGCTTCGGTGTTACCGAGATATTTTTTTTATCAAAACTGTTTTAAGTGGAAAGCGCTATGCTTGAATCAAATTAGTTAAAACGGACGAATTTTTCACCTTGCAGCAGTGGGCGAATCAAGAAGATCGAAACAGCAAGAAAATTCACTTCAGAGGAAATCAGAAATAAACAAGCCAATCGTGGTTTGTATTTCCTCGTCTTTGTTCAACACATCCACCGGCATTTTACATTGGCTGCTTTCACTGTAAGCTAGAATGCAGTTCGAATCTGCACGAACTGAGAGCGGAATTCCAAATCAGATTCATATCGGTTCGCCATTAGAAAGTGCAGACCTACAACAAAATTTACAGCTTCTCTCGAGAGGCGTGAAACCGTTTTCCACCGTCGATTCTCGGAGATACTTCCAAATGTATTTGAACTGTGCGAGCACAATTTCTATCACCTCTGAATTTATCGTCTGCTGGATGGGCTTGGATAGTCTCCATTCGGCTAGGAAAAGGACGCCATTTTACGGGTTAAAAGCTTTGGAGAAATTAGTTGTTAGGTATATCCAGGCGCGGTTTTATTTATTTAAGCAAAAGAAGCTACGCCGATGTAATGTACAAAAATGAATGGTTTCAGAGATACGCTAGTTTGTCCAGTTACTGTGCTCTATCATTTGATGACTTTACTTGAAATCTTAGAGCAAAATGTTCAGAATAAACTTGTATGCTTATAGAAGCAAAGGAATACTCAATAAGGCAATATAGTATATATTTCCAGGGTGTTCAGTTTTCGAGTACCGAATCAAACTTACATATTTTTGAACCAATAACTTTTTGTGTTATTTTGGTTATAAATCGAGTTCTAAGCGATATATTTTGATACATAAGCTTTATACTTAATGGTTTTGGAAATACGGTAGATCCAGTTATGGTCCATAATCTTACGATGGAAATTTAAAAAATTGTGATTGAAGCTTTTGCGTTATTATTATTGTTATCGCTTATTGTTTAATGTCTACTAATGTTACTTTAAAACGACATTGGTTCATATATTTTTTTGTCAGTGCTTACCTGCACACTGTTTCAGTAATTTATATGTCCCAATAAAAAATTTTTATTTCCCGTCTTATGTATTACAGTTAATTATTATAGATAGTTATGAATAGGATAAAATATTATAACGCATCGCAATATTTCGATAAATTAGCTGAAAATTATGCGGTAATAGCTTAAAAACCACAGGTGCGGCTTAAGATTTTAATGAAGCACATTGAGGCACGATGCAAGCAGTAAGCATAATAATAATAATAATAATACCATTTATTAGAACCCAGCAGACCGTAATCTAAGTGGGTACAGAAATGAAATACATGTAAGTATAGCGTAAATAACAAAAGAACAGAAAGTAAGACAATAACAGACGCGCATACAAAGACATTACCAACACAACGAGAACAACACATCATGTATGCAATGCGGGATATACAAGTTTAAGTTTTAAACTACAGGTGCTCACAAATAGCTATAGCACATTTTTTAATAGAGATTGCACTGTTTAAAGGTGAATTATAGAAATGAGTAGTTCTAGCATACTTAGTACTAAAAGTGATTGAGTTCCTGGATTTTAGGCGTGGAACATGAAAGCAAACTTCATATAGTAGACTGGACGCGATTTGACCATGAACAAGTTTAAACAAAAATGCTAAAGAAGCCAAGATTCTCCGGGTACTCAAAGTTTCCAGATTAATTCCAATTGTTTTAAAGGAAATTTTTTTTCTGGATGCTGTCGGTATCTTATGTAGTAAGCATATCCACAAATTCTACGCTGAATACGCTCCATCATTAGAATATGACAGTCATTGAACGGACTGCACGCTGCAGAACAATACTTTAGCTTTGATCTTACTACAGAAAAATACAGATCCAAAATGGCATCCGTGTTGTTAAATTCTGGGTTATTTCTAAAAGTAAAATCCAGCATTTTGG
Organism: Rhyzopertha dominica; assembly: GCA_025024175.1. Taxonomy (NCBI): domain Eukaryota; kingdom Metazoa; phylum Arthropoda; class Insecta; order Coleoptera; family Bostrichidae; genus Rhyzopertha; species Rhyzopertha dominica. Next base: position 60,214,770 of record QCXZ01000064.1, read on the forward strand.
CGGAGTGCGTATACATGTAAACACAAAAGTTACGTTGTTCGCATGTCTCGATCGCCTCACGTTGCAGCAGAAAAATCGTGCGAAATTTCCAAAAAATCTTAAAACTCCAACAATCCTGCAACGCCGATGAATGACAACTAATCTCGACCCGTCGTGCGCTGGTAATGCTGCCTGAATGTAAGCTGGCTATCCATAATAACATCCAAATCCTTAATTTGCATGACTTTGCCAACTACTGTCCCGTTTATATAATAATTATGTTCAATCCTACTCATCTTCCTACTGAAGGTGATGGAATTACATTGATCAATATTAATTTTCAGTTTGTTTTTAACACACCAACACCAAAACTTATCTAAATCTTGCTGCAGTGCGTAACAAAGCATTACTGAAATAAATCAAGAAAAGTATAGGCCCTAGATTAGAGCCTTGAATTACACCACTACAAGCTGCATACGTATTAGAACGATAACCTCGGTATTCAGCATATTGTGCCCTATTTTTCAATATCGACGAAAATAAATTTGCTAGATTATTACAAAGACCCACGGTGCGCAGTTTGTGCAGAAGTATTCGGTGGTTTACTGTGTCAAATGCCTTAGATAGATCAGTGTAAACAACGTCAACTTGGCTATTAAGATCAAGAGCTTCGGAAATGTAATGTACAAATTCGCACAGATTAGTACTAGCGGATTTACCGCACACAAATGATTGTACAGATGCATAGCCATTATTGATTCGAATAATTTTGAAAAATTGGGTATATTGGCAATCGGCCTGTAGTTTTCTATACAATTCTTTTCACCAGATTTAAGTACCAGTATGACTTTAGACAGTTTCCATATATTAGGAAAGCTTGCAGTAGAAATGATCAAGTTCAATATATGTCGTAAAGGACGACATACAGTCTCTAACAAGGACAGCTGGGATATTGCCGGGACCCATGGTGAAACCTGCCTTCATCTTCCTCGCCGCATCAAAGATGTTCTTATCAGTTACAGTAAAGTTGTGCAAGATGTTACACATGCCATGCGCAGTCTTGTAGGAATCTGTTGAATGGATTCAAAGGTGCATTCATTCAGAAAAATCTTGAATCAATTATCAATTAATCAGATAACTCTGATAAATCAAGTGAGACAAAGCACATTCGTTCAATCAGCTTGTTTTCAAGCTACCTAATTGACTTGTAGGAATCATTCGCACTGTCACTTACAAACACGGACGCAAAATGTTCCGCGAATCCGTTCACAATGTCTGTAGTGTTCTTCAACATGCTTCCAGCGTAAGATAGTTCAGCAGGAATTCCTCTGTCATTTCTTTTAATTTTTTAATGTAACATAAAATAATTCTGCCTTGATGTTGGTAGCCAAATTCCTGGAACTATGAAAGTAACGAAAAAATAAAGCAAATGTGCAAATATTTTTTACCCACTTACTGTAGAGGTATTCAATGGGCCTGTTGCCTCTTTTTTTATTGCAGAATATGAATCTACATGAAAAATAATAGACACCCGTATTTTTCATTTTTCGTAAAGCGCTTAGTTGATGCTTAAAAAAAGATTGTTTTGTTTAAAGTTTGAATCCCTGACGTCACCGTTCTCTGGCGCGCTTAGTGCAGTGTAACTGTTTGATGTTGCCACGCCATTTCCTGATCCTGAAACCGAAGTCGCAGCAGCGTTGCCATTTTATTCCAAACTCACAACCGTAATTATGAATTATAAAAACCTACACGCGAATGGATGTGTTAAACGCGATTCGTTGTTAGTTGTTTTCACTGTAAATATTAAAACGTAAAATATATTAGATTAAAATATTAACTTGTAGCGGATATATCGCAAACAGAATTTATTTTATGGCAGCCGCAGGATAGGTCCTTATTTTAAGTGATATTAAAACTGAAAAAATTATATATTAAGTAGGTAAACTCGTTTAAACCTGAGTTACAGCATGTACAGCTGCCATTACATCATTTTTTATTACGCATGCATCATAATCAACAATTATCGCATGCTGCAGCGTGTGTAAAATGATGATTATGATGCGCCTACTTATTTATTACCTAGATATTTACCTGCCGTTTAAATTACTAGGTATACCTTTTGTACCCATATCAAAATGAACGAACACTTAAAAACAACATTTCTTTATTCTAAGTAACTATAATATTCTTATTTTAAATAAACATTGATTGTACAATTTGTATTTTTAGATATTTCAATTCCCGCATTTTTACGTGTATTATTTTCTGAGAGAATCCCTATAACAACCAAGTTTTATGATTTAAGCCTACTAAAAATAATTACAAAATTGTAAAAGAGAATGTTTAATGTTTAAAACATTTTTGGGCTTATGATGCATTCGTAATAAAAAATAGCGTATAACATACTATTATTCAAGTCGCATCCTTTAAATATCAAAATCGACTAATGTGCGTAAAATCAAACGATCTGGCCACACGAGTTTCCATTCATGTAAAATTCGTCAATCATGTATAAGTCAATTTTTGGTGAATTGTCCGAAGATCCCTTTACATAATCTTGTTCCATAATTACACAGTCTATGTTTGAACAACAAAATACCAAGTAAATAAAAACAAAACTTTAACGCCTCCTCTGTTCTCAAACCAAAACGTAAACAAAGGCACAGAACCACAGAACATACGCGTGTTCAACAGCGACAAAGGTGTCAAGTATGCAACAGGGCATCCGGCGCATCGGCGCAATAGCGGAGTGCGTCTCCAGGAACGGTGACGTAACACAAAATATTTTAATTTGGCGGGAAATCTTTAAAGGTAAAAATAAGACACTAAAACATTACAAATATATTTTCTATTGCCAGCTTCTAAGTCCATTAGGTCCAGGCAAAGTCGCACATGTGTTGTAATAACGATTTACTGTCGAGGGCAACAACCCCATTAGATAACACCATGGCATGCAAAATTTTATATGTATACAAAAGAAGCAATGCAGCTGTTGTTCCTCGAGTTTTCCCATCGTAAATCGCCATCCATCAGAGCCTGCAAGAGTAAACATCCTCGCAGGACGTTCCCACATAACCGAGAAATACAAGTTGCTAAACGACGTCGACCCAAATCTTAATTTAGTGTCGGTCCGTACGTCCCCGGCTGCAATTTACAATTCCCAGATCCTTATCGTCGGAGAGGCAAAAATGTTACGGACGAATCGCGTCGAMTCGTCGCGATAGCCGAAGTGCGGAGAAGTTATGGCCCCACTGTGGCCTTTCATAAAAGAGTTGGCCGCGGGAATTGTGACATACTGCAAAAATAGAAACGAAGTTTCCGCTTAAGCCTCGCAAAACACGGGTTAGTTCTGCGGCACAGCACACTCCAGAGACGGAAGCTTTCTTCGAGCAACGCTTAGCGGGATGCTGCTGCTTAGCAATCTGAAAGGATGTTTCATGGTCAGTTGGACTCGTACAAAAGAAAGGCGCAGTCGTATCACTCTTTCAGTGTACTGAAATGATCGACAACAGGAGCAGGAAACTGTTCCTGTTACGTGTTTATCGATTTCAGCTATCAATCTTTTTAATGATGGGTGGTGCCTAAATCTTCGATTGCTGCGGTACTTTTACATAAATCATCTTCTTGTTAGAAAGCAGAAGATAAAACTGTTAGAGTCGAGCTCAGTGTTTGATGTTGGTTTGGCTCGGCTGCATTGTTGGAGGTCGTTCAAGAGTGCTAAGTTTCTGTTGGCATCTTCCATTGAGTTTTACATTGTTCGTGGTTCTGGAACAGTCTTTTCATAGTTTTATCTAGAGTTATCTACAGCTTTTCTACTTATTTTAAGTACATAACACTAGGACACACTGTGAATTAAACTCTTCGTATTTTATGTAGTCGTTCGATTTCTGTATCTTATTTAGGTTGCTCTTTCATGATGATGTTGACGTTTCCTTGTGTGATTTCATCTATATTTGTCCGATAGCTTGCTGGAGCTCTAGCTGGGGTGATGTTCACGAGATCATTTTTGTCTGTGTGCATTTCTTTATACAGCATGTTTCACGAACAATAATGACCTTGACGAAATTAAAAATGCAAATCGAAAAACATTCTCATAGCCCATGTGGTTATTTTACATAATCGTATTATTTAAAAAATAAATTGGGAATCCATGACCGCTATGCGCTATGATTCCTGTCACTGTATTTATTAAAGGTCAAAATGTATTCAAATGATGAAAAAGCAGATATGATTTTGATTTATGGTGAATGCAATAAAAATGCTTCCGCTGCTGCCCGTTTATACAGACAACGTTTTCCAAATAGAAGAGTTCCTGCCGATACAGTTTTCAAGAGACTTGAATTAACTTTAAGGACAAACTGGCCACCACTGAAAAAGTCAAGAGAAAGAACAGCAACTGGCCCTGACAATGAAATTAGAGTATTGGAAATGATTGACGAAAATCCTCATATTAGTCAAAGGGTAGTCTCAAGAGCAACCGGTATTAGTCTGTCTTCAGTACACCGAATAATTAAAGGCAATCAATTTCATCCGTATCACTTGCAATTGGTTCAGGCCTTAAAGGAGACAGATTATTCTAAAAGACTGGATTTTTGTAACTTTTTTCGGGAACACCAAAATTTGAATGTGAGATTTTATGACAACAGTTGCTTCCCAGATGAAGCTAGATTTTCTCATAATGGTGGAGTTAACAAACAGAACATGCATTATTATGCACAAGAAAATCCACGTTGGATTCGAGAAGGACATTTTCAAACTATCTACTCGACGAATGTCTGGTGCGGATTATTGGGGAATCAAATTGTTGAGCCTTCTTTTTTCGCGTTGGTTTAAACGGCAATAAAAAATTTTTTTACGAAACATTTTACCGATACTTCTCCAAAATGCAAATTTACAAGTATGACAAGATCTATGGTTCCACCAAGATGGGGCACCTGCGCATTATCATAGAATAGTGCGAAATCATCTTGATGTGGTTTTGCCTAACCGATGGATGGGAAGAGGTTCAATTAATCCTTGGCCACCAAGAAGCCCGGATCTTACTCCTTTGGATTTTTTTCTGTGGGGAATGGTAAAAGAGCAAATATATCAAACACCAATTGAACTGTAGAATATTTAGAAAATAAAATATACGTGATGCATGTAGATCCATCACTCCAGAAATGTTAATGCAGGTTAAAAGATCGTTTTGGGCACGAATTCAAGCTTGCGAAAATAGTGGAGGGCGACATTTTGGGCACTTATTAAATTAATATTATTGAATAAACAATTTTCAAAAATAACTTTTGTTTTACAATACCGAATTTACTTAAAGCAAATGATTGAAGTTCATGTCAAAATTTACGAACTTGTACAGCTCTCTACGTTTTATATTTTGTAAGACAATGAACAATTATCAATGTTACCTCTGCAAATGTATTTTGGGTTGCATTTTTAATTTCGTCAGGGTCATTATCATTCGTTAAACATCCTGTATATTAGAGATTATTCACGCCCGTGGGCTTAAAAATTATCGCAGTATCATGGTGTTGTCGCTCTCTTTCGGTTTCGTCGAGTTCTTGCAGTTGTAGACCATCCTGTTCCTTTTCTTTTTTTTTTACTGTAAGGACGCCTAAAAAGACGAAGCTTGCATTTGTTATTTGTTGGTTAGTTAATTGTTCTGGTTGCTGAGGCTACGGTATGGGTATTGGTGTTTATATATTTTTGATTTCCTGAATGCGTAGGGTTTTACTTATTGTTACTTGTGCTTAGAAAGTAAGAAACGATGAAAGGCTTTTTGTTTGTACAGTCCTTTTCACACCCTTTTCACGTCTGAACCTGTTGCTGAATTGACATATGTTAGTGTGGCCAAGTAAATGTTCTAATATTTGTTATTATGTCAAGTAGTAGATAAGTAAGTGAGACTCTTGATTTAACTAATATTCAGAAGACAGCCCTTGTGTTGCACTAACAAAAATAGTCACAGAACTTTTGTCTACTAACTGACCCATCCATTCAAGGCAACATGTTGCTTCTGTATAGAGAGGCGACATCCGGTTCATTACTGTTGTTCGACGCCAGCGTTTCCATCACACCTCGGAGCATAACGCAGTTGCAGCCCCATATTTGCCATTATAATTAGCTTATTGCCCTGTACGTTGCACTGATTTATGGTGACTAGTTTGCACGATTTAATTTCAGCAAGTATGCACGCAAATGGGTTTTTTCCATGATTTATGTCAACACAACGCGATGAATGTGACATTTGTTTTTGGCGTTGCTACTCTGATTAAGTTCGAAAAAGTAGGTTAGCTCCAGCTTTCCGTAATATACAGGGTTTCTATAAATGATTTATGCATGCTGGGCGCTTTTGAAAATTATCGTTTGAAACAGTTTGCCGCCTTTCAGGAAAGTGAACACAATTATTGCTTTGACACATGCTTGTCATCTGTCGATTGTTGAACTATKTGATGTGGTTTAATATAAGCAAACGCATGGAAATGTGTTTTGTCAATGTATTTTGTAGTGTTTTGTCTGATAATCAACTTTAAGGTTGCAGAAAGCTTACATTTCGGAGGCGTGTTTTACTGCCATATTTTAAATATTTAAAAACTATAAGATAAATTTTCTAAATCACTTAAACAATATCTTTGTGTAGAATTATTTAACCTACCTCTAGGATACCCCAAGAATACACTCTGGGTCCGCTGCTATTATTCTTTTTTGTAAATGTAAAACCAGTGTTATTACTTTCCCAACATTCTGATATAAAATTCACGATGGAAATCGAAAGAAATAGTTCTCTCCCATTTCTTGACGTCCTTGTTCTGATGATGCGGGCAAACTAGTGTACCAAAAACAGATTTTTTTCTTAATATTTTCATTCCTGAACATAATGGTTTTTGTCTGTCGTCTATTTTTAGCAACTGAATTGTTACGGTAAATGATCAAGGCTAACTTTATGATTACCATTACACAGCTTATATAATTATATTCTTGTGCGACCAAATCCAGTGCTAACAATAACGTATATACAAAACTAACATCCCCGAAATAAAATATCGCAAGCCACCTTTGAGAGTTATCGATAATTTTAATCTGCAGTCTACCAGATTGCAATTCATCTTTTATCAAGCTACACGATTCGTTTATCGTAAACAGTGCCATCCTTTTCCTGGACGGATTCAGTTTATTCGCCAGAGTAGAACGCGCCCATAAATCAGAATTTTAGTGGACAACATCTAAATACATTTAAGGTCCGGATTTTGCGACATCCCGGAACCCGGAACGGTAGTTTGATCCACGGTTCAATTAACACGGCTTGACCTTTCGAATATTATAGTGCAATCCGATTTTATGCCGCGACGTTATTCCAGTGTTAACGACGGTCAGCTGCAACATTGTTGCCAGTTGTCTACTTCCGCATTGTTATCTGTTGTTCCTGATGAATCTGTTGCAAACAGCATTCGGCCAATATAAAGTGTAAATTGTTTACGCAATACACAGTTACAAGCTATGCTAAAAATCAACGTCATCCCATATTGGCGAAATCGTTATGCTTTTCGAAATATTTGTGTGAATGTCTTGGAAATCAACACTTGGTTCAGTTTTTTCATATCTAATGATTCTGATTTTTGTTACGCAAGCATGGATAGTTATGTTATTGATTACAGTTCAAAAAATCTAATAGTTCCACACCTTTGGAAAAAAATATTGAACCTGATAGATATTGTAGAAAGGACCGCGCTAACAGGGAAAATTATTTAAAAAATAAGTAAACATGGTGTAATTTTTTGAATGATATAGAATTTTCTACGTTTTACATTAGAAAAATCTGATTTTTTTAATAATTAGGAATTGGTATAACAATTGTGAAATTAAGGTGACATATTATATGTATTTGAAATTAAACGAAATAAACAAGTATCCAAGTTTCTTTATTCATCCTTGTTTTTTTTAATAAAATCCGCAGTCTAATATATCTTTGTTGATAAGTTTGGTCCAACGTGCTGGTCCACAGATTTATTACATAGGTATAGCATTAAATACGGGTTGCAATAATTTCAAAATAAATTTCTTTTCAACAAAATGAAACAGACAACGTTATATAATTTTAAAAACTACACTAAACAATGTTTTCGTAAAATTWGCCAGATTAGTGTGGTATCTTATTTGCAATAGGAATAGTATTGTAACACAGCTAGTGAATTTGACAAAAAATTGTTTTCTTCTCCAAAATCAAAGGGAATTAACATTWTCGMTTATATTGTCATAAACTTTGCTATGAATATGACTAGTAAGGTATATCTCAATTTTTCTCTAAATGTAGTCATGTTTTCTAATATTACTGGTTTCTCACTAGACTGGAATCAAGACGGAGGACGTTTTTTAGAAATGACGTCATTTTTTACATGTAATTTTCATCATGAGAGAGACTCTTTCGCTTTTACAAAAATATAGTTAAGTTTTTGTTTAAATTTCATGACGATATTGCTGTTCCATGTCAAATCTATATTCATAATCGACTGGTGTATATAATTACTGCACCTTGACTATCTTATTTCCAGCATTATTTTGTTTTTGATTATATCACAATCTTGTGCTTTTTAAGTTTATAAGGACGTAAGCTTTCGCTGTCATAGTTAGACCGTAATGTTAGTCTTTTTGCGTTAGATCGCGTTTGCTTTTGGAATAAGGTCGATGTTTCGCCCTCGCTTGTAAGGGGCATCATCAGGACAAAAATAAGGATTATTGAATACGGTACAAACCTAAAGCGAAAACACTTTCGAGATGAACCAAATATCCTTGGGTTTTGCGTTGTTATTAAATAATAGTGTATTCAAATTTTGTACTTTTTTTTACTCTATTTTTCAATTCGTTCACCATCTCTTGTTCCTGATGTTTCATCTGCCGGATCATTTCCGAAAGATCGTCAGCGTTAAAACCCGGGCGCGTCATTAAGGAATCGTTAACTTTAAAGTTGCACCAGACAACCAACGAGAGCTCTTCCGATGTATCCCAGATGCCTCGGAATTAATGGTGTCGGCCCCATTGTCGGCGTTCCTAATGGAGCAATTTCAAAACTTTACACAAGACTTATGCAAAATATCGATTGCTATTGTGTTGTGTGCGGATATTGTAAACGCCGCGAGTCAAGAAAGTTTACACTGCGATTTATCCGCTATTACATCAACTGCTAATTTCGGCAACATTATGGATTTTAATATTCGCCATGCGGGCGCGCTTTTATTAACTCCTGAGATAAATAAAACTGCCTCTTCCCGACTTCAAAGAGGTGCACTGAAATAATTTAACTTGCGACCGGGTTGGAAGTTTTGAGTAGTAAAACACAAAAAACCGTAACGGAAAGTCGAGTTTGCGTTATAAACATTATGGTGGTGTTTAAAGTTTGCTTGCTGCCTTGCTTTATGGGACTATAGCGGCAGAATTTCTATAACGTAAGAATGAGAAATTGTTAGCTATCCTTGTTTTGATTCACCTATTAAAAGAATTTGATTCGAGAAATTACAAACTGAGTTGTGTAAATTGGGCTATAATGGGTTCGATTTGTAAGAGTTACCGGCTTATACATAACAGACTGGAGTACACTACTTGATTTGTTTATTATTTCCAGGACACTTTTTGTTTTTTTTAATTTTTATTATTGTTTTTGTTTCCCTTAAAGTTGGTGCTACACATTGGCTTTGGTCTGCCTTTGTTGTTGGACTATTTGTTGCTATTCCTTCGTCATCTTGCTCGTCCATTTTACTCCCTCCATTTAAAAGTTCCACTAAATGTTCTTGCCCTGTTTGCAACATCTGACCTTCATTTCCGATTAGCTCACTATTTTTACCTCAATAAAATGCAGGTCCTGCCTTATAACCTATCCTTTCCATATTTATAACCCTAAACAGATTTCTTACCTATATGTCTGTTTTTATAATGGTCTTCTACTTCCACAATTAGGTTTTTATAMAACCTTCTTTTCTTATTTCGCACTAGCTTCTTGCCCTTTCTTCTTTGTTCCATGTACACAATCTGCGTTACTTTGCCTTCCAACAATCTCATCCTGATTTTGTTCGTTCTTTCAGTTCTTTTTTACATTCTGCATCAAACCACATCTGTTTTCTTTTTTCCGCCATGCCCATACACTTACTTAGTTCCAACCATAATCTCTCTGTGATTTGTGGATCTTCCAAATTTTCAAAATTCCTTGTCAGTTTTTCCTGGAAGTGTAGCCTATCTTCTGCATTTTCTAATTTTTTAACTTTCTAAGTATCTGATATAGGCTTAAATTTACAACTGCTGCTTTCAATTTCTAATGGTAAATAAAACCTGTTCCAAAATATCTGTCTTTTCCACCACCGTTGAAAAACAAATGCCCATTGATATTTCAGGTTTCTCTTTATTTTTGTTTTGTTTATTGTAAAGCGATCAAGTCACATTTAACCATTTCATGTATTAAATGTTTTAATGCCACTCCCTCAAACGCTCCCTTAACATTCCACGTTCCCCTCATTAAATGGTGCAGCTCTATTTTGTTATTCACTCTTCAGTCATAGCTTCCAACTTTACGATGAGCATTTATAGATCACTTTTTTCATTTACTTTTAGGGGGAATGCATCATGCTGAAACCCTATTTCTTGCCTCAAGTGTTTTAGTAGTATTCATGTAAATAGTTTACGTAACTCTTTCCTGTCAAGAAGTAATGAAAAACGATTTTGAAAATATTCTTATCTGTTTATAACTATATTACTCACCTCAGTAAACAACAACAAAAAATAAGAAGACTGCCTGGTGTGTTAGCAGCAAGAGATTGGCAGAGCTTTCATCTCAATGAAACTTAGAAAAATGTTCTCGGTTTGCGATTCTCTCATCTTTACTTTGAACGGAAGTTTTCAATACAATTTGAAGCTTTCAGACGCTACAGACAAAAACCAACGTCATTGAAACATTATGCCTCCTCACCCAAATGCTCGAGTTTACCGTCGCCCTTCGAACCCTATCATCTAAAGCACACCTATTGTAATTGATAATTATACAAATTTTCGCTCGTTCCCCCCCTTATACTTAACACAGCTACCGCTAACTTGCGAAATGTTTCCGCAGCAGCGTCATCCTGTTATTGATTATATAATTTGAAGTCCCATATAGCTAGCTCACCTAATTTGCATAATACGGCTTTGAAGCGTTGCGAAGGGTTCCACCACGACGCACTTGCCACCTGTGAATGTCGGCATGGCTAAGTTTCAAGTTTCACGATTTCGGTTAAAATGCAGTTGCGGGCTTTCCGGCGTCAGCGAGAGGTGGGCTCCCAACTCTTATTAAAGTTACTTAAATAGCGAAGAGAAGGTTATAAAAAACAGGTATTAAATTAAGAAGCTACAAAGGATTTGTGATTGTGACATACACGTTCTGAACTATCATCCTGCAACATCTCCAGCTTTGCTTTGCAGATTCCCAATCAGTTGTACTTTGAATACTTATAGGCATATGAATCAATCGACAGCTTTAGAATCAGAATCATCTATAGGCGATAAAACTATTCGTTTGATCATGACACTAATCTTACCATTTGTAAATTCCTGTAGTTCCTTGTTTACTATGGGGTTTTCTTAATCTTAATCTTAATCCAATTCATCGTGAATTTTAATACTAGTACTTACGTATCGATACATAACTTGTTAATATTTAACCAAATCTGAAAAAAAAAATGGAAACAGTGGAGTAGATTATTATATTGTTCTTCTTTTAACCTCAACTATCTAGAAAACAGTTGAGGTCGAAACAACTTCATACTGCAAATTTAATAAGTTTATTGGTTGCACTATTCCTTCAGAATCAATCAAATTATAGTTTATATCCACTCATATGATGCGTTCTAAGCAAACATATGCTATGCTGATGATACTGTGGTTTTTAAACTATCTATTTCTTGCAGTGGCAAGTTAAAAGGTTTATATTAAATGCAGTTTTAAGAATTACATGATTCTCTTGAAATTGGAATACTTCTAAATCTGAAAAGTACCAAGATTTTATTACCTACTTAAAATTTTGCCTTTAGCAATAAGACTTTGATAAGTAAACCGTTTTCAACAATTCTAAAACAGAAAAAGCTGAAGATAAAAAAAAAGTAATGCTAAATAGTAGAGAGCTTTGAGTGCCAAAGTATACCAATTAAAATAAAAAACAAAACCGCCCTGACGTCAAAATTAAAATTAAACCAAACAAGCAGGTTTGACTAGAAAGAGAGAGCAATTTTCAGACTAGCAAATACGAGTGCTTAGCTACCTAAGATTTTGTCTATTTTGCAGCCTAGTAAGAAGTATGTTTTCTTTCAAACACGTCCCTGCTTTTCTTTTACTCTCACCTGTGTGACACAGAACAGGTAGCTTTGTAAATACCAACTCTTCCTTAATGTACTTTATCTAAATTATTATATGTACTATCATCAACTAAAATACATAATTTTTTCTAAAAGGCCTTGTGCATAGGGCAAACTCTGTGGTGATTGAGATTTAATTTGTTTTCGCTAGAAATTTTATTATAAAGTGACCGAAATATCCTTATACCAAAACCATCTTTCACTAGGACTGAGTTAAGATGATATATTACTTGTTGTAAAAAGCTTTCGTCTGAAATTTGTTAAGCTCTAACAAATAACGTCCTTATAAGTTGTGAATGTCGTTGTGGAGTATAGCATTTCGCAATCCAGTAGTTATACTATATTCTAATAGGATTTGCCAAATTCTTTCCGTGGGAATGCTTTTTGAAAATCTATAAAGCAAAGCAGTGGCGTCAGGACTTTTTCTGAGAGTTCCCGTATCGTAAAATGTGATCTTGTACGCTTTGTCCTGGTCGAAAGCCCCTGTGTATGCTGCTAAACTTATCTTCTACCACCATCCTTAGTTTTTTTCTCCAACACTTTTTCGTACACTTTTGCTGGTAGGCTCATCACGATATGCTTCTATCATTCCCAAAAACTTTGTTGTCCCCCCATTTTGTAGACTGGTACAATCACTGCAGTGGACCAGTCTCCAGGCCGTTCTTTCTTTTTGTGTGCAATGCTAATGGTGCAATGTAACACACTTATTCCCTCTTCGCCCGTATATTTTATCATTTCCGGTTGCATTTCGTCAACTCCTGACGCTTTACCGTTTGTTTGGCGCCTTCGATTTTTTCTTTTTTTATATCATTACCTCCATCTTGTGCTTTTGCATCATCTGTTAGTGGATAATCTTCCTCATTGTTGTCCACTGCTTCCAAAAGTTCCATTTGAGCTATTTTTAAAGGATCTCGATCTGTTTGAATGTTCTCTGTTTTATCATTGATGTGTCTAAATGGTAACGTTCTTCCTTTTGTTATTTACTCGATGGTCTCATAAAACAGTTTTCGACTTAGCTGCCTATTGTCTTATAATAATAATAATAATAATAATAATAATAAATCTTTATTCCAACGGACCCAAAGGTCCATAGTGGACAATTCTACAAAAAGAAGATGAAAATCAATGTTCTAATACAAAAAAAAAAGATAACACTACAGATAACTTAAATATAAATTTATACATTTATATGCTACAGAGCATGCAAACGAGCATCTAAAAAATTTATAATAGCCTTCTTAACACTATTTCCGCTGAAATTGCTGTAGAAAATATCGAAACTTAAATTAATCTCATTGTACAGACGAAAACTATACAAMAGAGGAGAGTTAAGGTGATGGTAAGTGCTAGGTGTACAATAATAAAATGTATTTTGAGAGCGAGAGCTACGTCTAGGGCAAATTATAAATATTTCTTTTAGTAATATATGACTATTTACAGAACCATTTAGTATTTTTTGTAAAAATATCAAGCAATGCGTGTTACGCCTAGAAACCAATGAGCTCTCGCCGATCACCTCCAAGAGCTGCATCTGGTTACAATGTCTGACAGGATACATATTAAACATTTTAAAAAACACATATTTTGCAAATTTTCGAACAATATTTTCAATTAGGTTAATATAAACTTGATAGTAAGGTTTCCAGACAACTGAGCAATATTCCAACCTAGACCTGACCAGAGAGTAAAAAAGAAGCTTTAGACTAGATATATTTGTAAATTCTCGAGTATTCCTAAATATAAAACCAAGAGTCTTCATTGCAGAGTTTGTGATATGCAGAATATGAGGAACAAATGTCAGACTGCTGTCGAATATTACGCCCAAATCAGACACTTGCGTGCACCTCTCCAAAACATGACCATTTATATTGTAAAAATACGTTATCTTATTATTATTTCTAGTAAAAGACATTGTCTTACATTTGCTAATATTAATATCAAGCAAGTTTTTTTGGCACCATTGAGTCAACATGTCTAAATCGCGCTGTAATTCCAAACAATCATCAACTCCTCGGACTACCGTAGCAATCTTTAAATCATCCGCGTAAATAAACGGTCTGCAAGATAGGCTGCATACAACATCATTATAGAACACAACAAAAAGTAGGGGTCCCAGATTTGAACCCTGTACAACACCACTGCCCACGAGATACCCAGAAGACGCAAACCCACGGTATTCCACATACTGTGTTCTATCTATTAGAATAGATTTAAATAAAAGCAATAAGCTGTCACACAAGCCATAGTATTTTAATTTATTTAATAAAGCACAATGATGAACGCGGTCAAAAGCTTTTGACAGGTCAGTATAGACTACATCCACTTGCAGTTTACTATCCATAGCTGATGACGTATAATGTGTAAATTCATAAAGGCAAGAAACTGTTGACTTACCCTTAACAAATCCATGCTGTTCAGGTACAATTCTGGACACCACGTGAGCGTAGACAGCATCGGACAGAAGGCATTCAAATAGTTTAGCAAAATTTGATAAGAGCGCAATTGGTCTATAATTATAAATAGCTTCTGTGCAAATTCCTTTTAAATGGTAAGCAGTCAGGAATCTGGATGTTCCTTAATACTCAATATACGTACAAATTCAGACTATTCTAACTTAAAAATCATCGTGAAGATAAATAAAACTAAATCTGTTAATTTTCCTAAAATGCTATGAGGTATTATGGGTTTAAGCGAGACATCACTTTCGTGTAGTATAGTTATTTAATCGTAGTTTACGCTTGCTACTGCTCCCGAGAAATATTGTCACAACCCTCGGACTTGGGCTGTGCGCCGTTGTGCTAGTGATTACCTGAAACAAAGAACTAGGGGCGAAGGCAGGAGAGATACGGCTTAGGTTCTAAACAACTATTTATTAACATACGAACCTGTAAAACAAGTAGCATAAAATACACATTAATAACTGTAACAAAAATATATTAGAATGACTACTGAATAATTTACCTGGTTACTTACATTGTGCTAGGAGGGCTAGCTCCTGCCAGAGGGACAACGTTTTACATTGTGCAGTACTCTAAGTTATTTCCCAGTTCCTCGTTCTTCACGATTGATTTATCCGAGTATTTATACTCAACTCGCTAATACGTCATAATGCTGCGCTAGCATTATACTCGGTGCTAGCGGGAAGTGCAATGACACAAATATGCTGACATAATTAGTAAACGTTTTGTTCTAGAATGTGTAACGACCTAACTAAATGAATTTAGAATAAATTCAATATATGACAATGTATTTTATAATATGCGCATTAACTCATTTGCGCGTCCCAGCTGAAAGGACGGAGTCAATTTTCCCTGCAGCGCACCCGCCGCTGCGAAGAAAAAAAGTGATAAATGCAACGGGTTCTTTGAGACGTCCGAAACAATGCGGCAGAATAATTAAAACTCCCCCGAGAGCCACCATTGTGCTGCACAATTATTGTGGTTTTTAATTAGCTCCTTGAATACGCAGCGGTAAATACACCGCGGAGCGATTTATGGCGGTCATTAACAAAATCATTTAGTTACTGCCGAGACTAATGCCCCAGAAGGTACCCAGTGTATCAACAGGACGCGTGTAGTTTTTACTCGCCACATAATAACGCCAGGAGTTTGCTGATTTAATCAAAAGTCTGCGTTGGAGTAATGAAAGCAACAAGGCTTTGAAATTAAACACTACATCAAACTGATGGATCTGCTACATGCTGCTGGTGGTGGTGGCGTTTTCTCACATAAAGAAAGATGGAGCTGCTGGCAAGGGTTATGTATGGTGTATGGGCTGGGCTAAGAATTTGCGTGGTACACTGTACAAAGGAATTACTTTGTGAGTGTTGTAAGCTTTAGGGCTCTAGGACGTCGCCCTCCCAAAGAAAATTTAATTCAATTAATATGTATCATACGTTTTTTCTTACTCCTTACTGGAACTGATTTTTACTACTTTTTTTTTTGCAAATTTAGGCAACCAAGTGTTACGCGACACAAAACGGTTTTGTAGCAATCGCCAATGTCGCGCAACAAAAAGGGGCAAAGAAAAAATAAAAGATCAATGAGCTTGGCAGTTCGAAATTAATCCGCACACGAACGACTGGTTGCTAAACAGCACCCACTAACACAGCGTAGAGGGGGGTGGGTTAAATACCCATATAACAGAATGTACTAGAGCAAAGGACGCCACCCGCTTTCTCACAACCGCTCAGCAACAGATATTTAAATAAAGCGGGAAATACAGTAGCTTAAAGTGGGATGATTAAACAACACTTACTGCTTCACTCAAGACTATTGATTGTAATTGGAAAACCAAAATAAATAATACATGTCATTTAAATACGGAATACAATTTTGTATGAGACACAGACAATATTAAAGTATACTTTGGTACCAGGTATAGCTATACAAGGCGTACAAGATTTTACCTTTGGTTTATAGATAAACCCCAAACTACGACACGCATTTACCCAAGTATAGAACGGTAGGTATGAACCAGTAAGCTATTATAAATATTAAATTCTTATCTGGTTGTGCGATCGGCTGCGTCACAGGGCTGCTGTTACATAGATGACCAGGCGGTGTTGTTCCAATGGTAAGGTAGATCGGCTCACAACCCCCTTGACGTCGTGCAAATGGTAAGCCAAAGCCTCTACTGCTGCTGTCAGATGGTGGGTCAGTCTCTCAAAGATACCGTAGATCGGCGGTTTTCAACGTAACGACCAAGATAAGCAAGGTACAACCCAAATATAAGATAGGGGACCAACAGGAAAAGTAAAAGGAAACGTACAGGTAAAAAAAGGCCTACAATAAAACAAAACGCACATTAGGTTGGAATTGAAATGAATACAAAGGCGTACCTTCGGATGTTATGCGGCCTTATGTGGATTGGCGATACAATGGTGATTATCGCTTAGAATGGAGAATGTGTGTAACTCAACTGCTTCCACGATGTCCCACAAGTGGCTTGGTTCAATAAACACACCAGGAAACGTTTATTACTACCAAAATTGCAGAAAACAAGGGCTACACTTATAATAAATCCGTCTTATGACGTTTACGACTCAAAATTAAAAATTTGAAAACCACCATGGAAACCAATGGAAGGCTGGCAAATGCTTCTAGATGAAAATAAACATTCGCCCAGATAATGTCACCTTTGGGTTTGTGAAAACCAAACCAGCTGTTTAACATGGCATTTGAATATTATGTAGGCGACGATTTCCAAACCGCTAATTTAAACAATAAACCTGATATTCGAAAAATGAACCGTAACACAAGTTTATATGGGCTCAAGCCCAGTGCTTTTATACACTTGTTATATCTCGTTGCCATGGCTACCGCACCATTCCACTGCTTAGATATGGGCATTTTGTTGCCACATTAGTACATTTGTATCAAACGCAGTTCGTCTTTTAGGTTTGATACGATGGTATAACGTACATACTAATGAGCATACGTAATGTTTTATTGGGTTTGCAGGCATAAGACGAAATGAAAAAGTATTGGCATTGACCAAGATTTGAACTCGGGACCTTTTGAACACTAGTCAAAAAATCCCGAGTTCAAATCTTGCTCAAGGCCAATACTTTTCATTTCGTCTTATGCCTGCAAACCCAATAAAACATTGGACGTGGCAGTGAATTTGTTTGCCCACCTAGAAGTCTAGATTTCTACCCTCTAGACTCAATATGGTCACAAATGAAGGACATGGTTTACAAGGAAATAATTAATTCCATCGAAGAATTACGACAGCAAATTCAAGAACAAATGTTATTTAGTATTCAAAGATCTTTAAGGATACGCCTTACAAAGTGTATCGAAGTGAAAGGCGGTCAATTTGAGCATTTACTTTGAAGTTTTCTTTTATTACTGTTACTGATTGTTATTTGTTACCTTTACTGTTGTTACCCGCATTGTAGTAATTTAAAAGAATACATTCATTTTACAACAAACAAAATTCATTCAATGTTTAAAATGCAAATAACTCAAAAACTAATATAGTTACATGAAATAAACAAGAGTTGCTTTTTTATTGAAAATGGAACTGCTTTTTAGATTTTCTAATCATTTTAGCCATAATTCGTTAGGCAGAAAAGAGATGTAATTTACATAAGTAACAGGGTGTAACTAGCATTAAATTCGTAATTCTCTTGCCAAAAAAAAACATAAGGTTACTAATTTTTCAGACTTTAAGAGGAAAACGTGTAAAACCGTAAGCTTGGTGGACAGTATAATAGAATTTAATAAAATGCATTAAATAGCTGTTCTATATTGTATTCTTAGGGTGTAAAAGGTTTTAAAAAAGTAAATATTTTAAAGGCATATATTGTTATGTTTTAAGGTGCGTGGAATAGTACTGACCCCCCCCCCTCAATTACGAAAACCATGGCTGCCACTGTTTAGGTCAATCGCATGAAAATGCCGCATGCCATTAATAGTACATTTTTATAAACGGTTGCTATTATCATTAACTATATAAGTATTTAGCATAATTTTAGCAGCAGTGTTGTCTGTAAGGAGTGACTTTAAGAGGAAAATTTGAAGACATAAATTGCTTTGTTTTAAGGCGCGCCAAGAAGTACTGAACTGGTACAGAGTTGTACAGCCTAGGGCCCAAATACAGCAAGCTTTTTTGCACCTTCGTATTGTTTAATACCTGTGTATCTGAGCTCAGTTCCTTTTTGCTAAATATGTCAGTTAAAAAATTAATATGAGGGGTTGTTGGACACATTAAAAGCAACAAAATGATTGATTTTAGGTTATTCATTTTCTTCAGTTGCTTTTGATTAGGTATGCGTTGGATATCTTCTCCAAAATATTGATCTATAGGATTGCAATTTCTACATTATGTAGATTTTGAAGGAGTGTATGTACATGTATTTAAGTAAATAAATCATCTAGACTGTTTTATTTGGCAAATGTTATGGCTTAGTTTCGAATTATGCCCGGATATTTTAATTTATTCAGTGTAAGGTAATACCGGTTGATTTTTAATTTCTTCATGAGAATACCTTGTCAAGGTTACATTAAACCCATAGGCTGTTTTTGGAAGATTATGAGCATTTGCATCTAACGCTTTCCCGATTTTTTAGAAAATAAAACCCTTCGATATATTTCATGACCATGAATGTAAAAACAAAATGAAATATATCATTAAACTATGGCCAAGCTTCACAACATTCTCCAATAACGACTCAAAATTGTTAAATTGCACCGGAAAAAATCCGGATGATCGCAAAGCTCGGGGTGTATCGCTTCCGGTTCGACGCTGTGGAACTGATAAGACGCCACACGACATTTTAATGGTTTCATTTGAATAGCTCCTATGGCGACGGTTCTTTTATTCCGCAGCTTTTTACGTTACCCAACTCCAGATGCTGATCCCCGCGTCGCTTTTTTCGATACAAACAACCGGGGGATTCGCACAAAATTGTACGAATGGGAAATCTTCTCCGAACCTCGGAATTGGAATGAACCCCGCGCTCCCGACGGGGAGCGGCGGTCCTCATTGAAAATGAAGTCCTAGCATGATTAAAAATCATTCGGCTCGGGTTTACCTCGCTGGATGTTAGATCTTTCCTGTACGCGAAAACCAATAGAATAAGATGCAGCAATATTTATGAACAGAAAACTCGAGAATACTGAAGAGATCTGTCAGTTCTACTACAGAAAAAAATTGGAAAAATTTTCCTTAGCAGTACATTAATTTTCATACTTAATTGGCGGGGTCAAGTAACAAAAGTATCGTCTACATGCCTATACCAATACTTTAGTGTAAACTTTAAACTGATAATTGCTAACTATTCAAAGATTTCCATAAACAAATTGGCCGCCAGATTATTTGTTTATAACTCAGATTGGAAACTAATAGTAATTTACCACAATAGAAGGACACAATGTTCCCCATTTGCATTACTCGATGTTTGTATAGTAGTCCTTGTAGGACATAGACGTCTATGTAATGCCCTAGGAACAGCAATAACTGTTTCCAAAATTTGGCTGATTGTTATTATTACAGTTTCCGACTTTTCAAACAAATTTGACAATTATGTTAAGACCTTTCCTAATTTTATTTAAAATAATGTCTTGTTTTGTTTGAATTATCAATATAAGTGAAAAACACAGTGGTGTAAGTACGGACATTTTTAGACGGCCTATGAGTGTTTTGCAAAAGAAACACAATCCATAAATATTTGAGCCGGAATAGTTTAACATTTTATCAGTGCAGAGGAAATTCCCACGCCGATGATGTATTGTCAAATTAACCACAAATGTATTAAAGACCAATGTGAAGTCAACTTGTTCAATTCAGACTAAACGTTTATAAGCTTTTACGCGGAGCAAATTGACCCTTTCAGTTCGTTTATATCAAAAACCTACTCTGCCCTAAAAATGTTTTATCGCCACTGTACACGTATGTGAAAGCGATCGCGGAAACAATACAAACTCCTGGCTTTGAATGCTCACTCCGAAAGAGGAATAAAAATTGCTATCGATCAACCCGGCATGGAACTCAATGAGTTTCGGTTATTATCGAAAATAACAGACTTTTAGATAAATGCGTTCGGCCGGGAATGGAACAGAAGAACAAAAGCCTGTGTGAACCGCTGACAAGCATTAGCGCATTTTGCAAACGTTGTAAAAGAGAGCGTCGCTTTTATACATAAATTAATTCGTTTTATATCTATCTCTTTGTGAATAGAAGCATCTTGTTGGGCACAGAAATATAATTTTTGGCAAAATATTCAAATTAGAAATCAAACACTGTTTTCGATGAACATTAATTCAAATTGAACTTTGTTTTGCTTTTGTTTCTTTGAAATACTCTTCTTGTATCATTTTTGCAGTGTATTCGCTATCCAAATGATTCTTCTTAATCTTCATCATTGCCCAATTAAGGCATTAGTACGGCCAAGTTGCTCCTTTGTTGCCCATATGTCTTAAAATTTATAGTATTTGTATAATACAAACAGGGACAGGGATCAGTCGGCATTTGAAGAAATTTCATATCATACCAGAAAACCAATCAGGGTTTAGGGCAAATCGTAGTTGCGAAACAGCATTGCTTTCTGTTACAGACGATATAATCAAAGCAACTGGCAATAAATGCATCACAACACTAGTTCTCTTAGATTATTCGAAAGCGTCCGGCAGAATAAATTATGATCTTATGTCTGCTGTTTTTTACAACATCGGACTTGACCAAAAGGTTCTATCACTAATGAATGATTAAATGCGAGATCGTCAACAGGTAGTAAAATACAATAATTTTTTTCTCTTCCAATTAAGTGTGCAAGCGCGGTGCCGCAAGGATCCATCTTGGGTCCCTTATTATTTTCTATATACATATCATCGTTTTCATCGTGTCTGAAATATACGCAGATATATTATTCTTGTAAGGAAGCTGATATTACTGAATCATATAAATTCATAACCTCCGACTTAGGATCATTATCTTCTTTATCGACTAAATATTGCTTATCACTAAACCCTTCAAAGTCGCAAGTTATGTTCGGCCCTAAACAAATTAGACAACGATGTCTTTCTCAGTTAGACATAACACTTAATGATACAAAGGTATTACCTGTAAATTTAGGTAAAAACCTTGGAGTATTCATTGACACCGACTTAAAATTTACATCACATGTCAATTATATTGTTAAATGATCCATATCAAATTTGAAGTTCTTACATAATAGTAGCAATATATTGAACTTCCAGTCTAAGGTAACCTTATGTAATTCTGTAGTTTTGTCGTTTTTAAACTACTGTGATGTGGACCTGCGCTGACTCAATATGATAGTCAACGTTTACAGCGCTTGCAAAACTCTTGGATTAGGTTTGTCTATGGCCTGCGACGGCGAGATCATGTTTCGGAGAAGATAAAGGAACTGGGTTGGCTAGTACGAGGGAACGTAGGTTTCTTCATTATTGCAATATATGTTTTAAACTACTAAAAAATAAAGAACCGCTATATCTTGTGAAAAGAATTATAAAAAGATCCCAAGTACATGATCTAAATATAAGGCCCATTAACGTGGCTTCTGTCCCGCAATACAGAACTTTACAATTTCAAAATTGTTTTTCTTATATTGCCCCTAAAATTATAAATCTCTTACATCAGTATAATATTAACTCGTTACGCTATATTCGTGAGCTTTTGCTCGGTGGTCAAACCTTATTATATCTAGTACTTTAGTTATTTATTTGTTAGCACCAACTACTTCTTGTTCTTTAAGTACCTAATAATACTCTGTAATCAGTGCGTTTGTTAATTTTTGCCCTCGTATATTTGGTTGCAAGGAAGAACAGTGCTGGCGGATTCTTTATCCCTCTGCATCTAAATATATATGTATATTTTTTTTTGGTTACAATTTTTGTATGCATGCAGAATAAATGCATTTATTTATGTGTTTTCAGCTACTGTCTTTTTAATACCAGAGGTACTCTAAATTTCTTTTTATTTGAAACACTTGTATCAAATACACTAAGTTTAAACAAAACTAGTTTACAACACTACTCTTTCACTAAATCACTATATTGCACCCATTTTCACTAAGCCTTTCGCTTGCTTAATAAACGTTATTCGCATTCCGAAGTTCACATTCAGCCTTCAGACTTCCGGCCATGCGCAAGTCCGTGCTTTATATAGGTAGTTGCCGCCTACGCCATCTTTTTAGATGTTTCTAGAAGGCCATCCTACTGTCGCAGTCTATACTTCGAGTACATTCTACTGAAATTTTGCTCCCTCTAGCTGTTAGATAATTCAACATAATCTCCTTTAAGACTTTTACATTTAGCAGAACGTTCATAAGTAATTATAACGCTTGGAAGAAATTGTTCATCCTACTCTGCAAACCACTCTTTAACGACACGTAGGTTTTCGAAAATCTTTTATCTGTCAAATATTTATTGATTTTTTTTTATTATGCAATCCAAGGGTTATCTTGCAAGTAGAGCAAATTTTCTTCGTCGTTTTTACACAATTCTCTGGTGTAATTTAGTTAACACTTCACTATAATATGCTCACTTGACAGCTCTACCAGGTTCCAGAATTATCCCATCTTTGACCCAGAAAACAGCCGACTTCTGCACACTGAACTTTTCTGGTCGTGGAGATCCGGAATGCTTCCACTGTTTAGGTTGTTATTTAGTCTCTGGGTCATAGTTATAC
Organism: Rhyzopertha dominica; assembly: GCA_025024175.1. NCBI lineage: Eukaryota > Metazoa > Arthropoda > Insecta > Coleoptera > Bostrichidae > Rhyzopertha > Rhyzopertha dominica. The sequence goes on from QCXZ01000064.1 coordinate 60,238,271, forward strand.
ATCCATCTTTCGTCCAATGAGATCCAAACAGTTTGAGGAATCGTTAAAACGATGCCCCGTTTCTGTCGACAGCGTCGTGCGACCGCAATCCGCTTTTTAACAGTAGTATATGAAGAACTCTGGTCACCTAAGGATTTTTTAAGGATGAATTTAATAAAATAATGCACACCTTAGTATGGCATACTAATAATTTTGCTATTCTTTTTCAGTATTCAACACGTAATAGACTCTAGTCAACTTACTATGAAGTTTGCTGCCACTCCTCACTAGGAAAAATTGTCAAATTAGCTTCCCTTCGATAATTTGACATTTTAAACCCTTAAAACGATCCCCCACCGGCAAAATAATAGGTCCATTTATCAAGGCGGCTATTTAAAAATTTTTCCCAGGCAATAAGTTGCTGTCAAATCTGGGCTTATCTTACTCGGATAATTTGTTTGTGACAAATCCTTTCTCTTCTGTAAACAGCAGTTCGACACAGTCGATCCATCATGTGGGGCGGGCGGCAGGTTAGAAAAAAATCGTAATTTTCAGTTTGCAAGTTAATGGAATGAAAAAGGCTGCGTCGACTTCCATTCAGCAGGACTTGGCTCCAGACGGGAGAGGGTACAGCGGCTGTCAGAGATCTGACGGCCGCTCAAATTATTAATTATGGGGCTCGCCAAAGGAAATCAGGAGGCTAAGCCTATGTATAAATTACATTTGCATTTTTTAACGAGTATTTCGTCGTTGATAGCGGGCTTGACGTATATCAGCAAAAATGGCGTTTTGGCTTCCTCGTAGACGTGTATGTTAGACGGATGATAGCAAAAAATTTTGGTTCAAACTTCAATTCATAATTTCCTTAAAAAGCGGTTAAAGATCAGTTCTGTAACATCTGCAGTACTGTAAGTATTGTCATCTGCATTTAAAGCGCCCGACAGGACAGATAATAGTAATACACTTAAATTGACAGTGGTAGTGTCTGTTCATAATGTATATATAAAGGCTTATTTTCTAGCCCTTCTAGCTGTTATTTTTTTCCATGATACTTAATGTATTATAGCTTTCACTTGCACCTGTTAGCAATGTGTGGAAATTACTTCTTACTGGTCTTTCTCCTTTCTGTAAGTGTTTTGTTAATAATAATAATTAGCTATAATAATAATAATAATAATAATAATAATAATAATAATAATAATAATAATAATAATAATAATAATAATAATAATAATAATAATAATAATAATAATAATAATAATAATAATAATAATAATAATAATAATAATAATAATAATAATAATGCATTTATTACCCAACAGAAATTTCCATTTACAAGATAAAACAGAAAATTAACATTTTTAGCAAATACACAGCACAAACCGTAATATAATGTACTACTGCTCAGTTACCACAAACGACAACAGCTTTTTCAGAGTATCACAATGAATGTCACAATGTCCAGATATCCTATTAAAGTTATTCGACATAACAAAAACAGGCGAGTTAACAAGCACATTGGTTCTAGTATTTGAACAATAAAAAGTGCCACCATCCCGGGAACCAAGCCTAGGTACTCTTATATTAAATAATGCCAGCAAAGAAGGACAGTCAACATCGCCATGAAATACTTTAAATAAAAATGCTAAACTAGTGCGTATCCTTCTAGCCTGCAGAGAAGTAWCATCAAACCTTTGCAACAAGAGTGTATGATTATATCCTCTATGCGGATAATAATTGTCTACTCGGTACGACCAAAACTTAAGTAATCGTCTCTGAATTTTCTCAGTTTGGTTTATGTGTATTTGATAACGAGGATACCATATCGAACTGCAGTAATTCCTGCTTGAAACGAACAAAAGTAATATATAAAGATTTCATTACACTAATATCATTGAAGGATGCTGAGTTGCGAATAATAAAACCTAGAGCTTTTAAGCAGCTTTTACCGTTGAGTCTATGTGACCAGTAAAATATAATTTACAATCAAAACTCACACCAAGATCTTAACGCTGTAGCAGCGCACTAACTCGACTGCTTCAATTGTATAATTAAATATTAAAGTTTGCCTTCTAAGGGTAAAAGTGCAAACCTTACACTTGTCAATATTAACAGGCAGTATATTCACAGCACACCGTCTAGCCACACGGTTAACCTGCCCTTGCAATACTAAACAGTCTTCCTCGCCGGATACTTTAGAAAATAATTTCAGGTCATCCGCAAAAAACAGATGATTAGATTCTAACGAATGTGATAGATCATTTATAAACGCAATTAAACAGCAATGGCCCCAAGTTAGACCCCTGAGGMACTCCGGAGGTTGCTAAAAGGTTGTATGATTTAAAACTGTTATATGTAACATATCATTTACGTTGAGTGAGATATGRTTTTACTAGTTGAACGAGATAATMACTCAATCCAAGCTGCTCTAGTTTATTAAGGTCCACCCTGGCGAAGGCCTTCGAGAAGTCGGTATACACTGCATCAACTTGACCTTTATTATCTATAATATTTACAGTAGACTGCATAAACTGCGCTAAGTTAGTTACAGTAGAACGTTTTGGAGAGAATCGGTGTTGGTTAGGTGAAATGCAATGCTCAATTTCATTAAAAATTATATTGTGCAATAACATCTCGAAAACTTTCGCAAAATTTGATAAAATTGAAATGGGGCGATAATTTTTTAAGTCAGAGGGATTGCCGCTCTTCAAAACAGGACACACTCTTGTAACTTTCCAAATATCGGGAAATGAAGCTGTAGACATTATAAGATTAAACAAATACTATCTGGCGTGGATCATAAATTTTTTCATCATTAAAGAAACATTCATTAGGAATTCTCGAACGTCGTTTCTTATTTTGAACAAAAGCCCAAAAACTTTTGGGATCATGACTAAAATTTGTTTGGATTTTATTGATGTAATCCTTGCAAGCCTGTGACATTAGTATTTTTAGTTCACCGCGTAAACGTTTAAATTCATTAAAGTGATAAATGCTTCCAAATTTCTTGTATTTACTATGAAGGTAAGCCTTAAGTTTTAAAATTTTATAATTTGTGGCGTGTACCCAATTGAGTAATACAGTAATACAGCTTAATATTACAGATGATCATTTTTGCCATACCTTTTTATTTGTTTCTCATTCATTTTTCCACGGTATTCGTTTTGCTCGTATTTAGTGACCTATGTTTATATGCTGTTCTATCCTAACGTATCTAATCAGCATATGTACCCACTGCCAGTGTTACCCCTACTATATAGACCGTAAGTGTAACCTATACTATTATTTTACGGTCCTTCTTTATTACTTTTTTAATATATCGTCACTAGTAATGAACAGTGAAAAAGTAAAAAAATATTACGCATGCGTAGGTGATGCAAGTCACTAATTTACATACTTTTAGTGCATCACATCATCACAGTATACTCATATATGTAACTAAATACTAAAATTTAGTTGGATCCCATTAAAACACTATCAAATACGTACCTCTATTAAACCTTTTAGCTTATTCGGACTTTATAAACACGACGTGATTGCGAAAGTGATGTCTTAAATCCATAAAACTTCATAACATAAAATATAAATTTCCTTTTATTGTATTTTTATGATGGTTTTTAAGTAAAAAACGTGTATGTTGGATATTTCTTGGCTTTGAGAAAAGGTATTTTGCGTAATTTCCAATGTACTGTTATAATTGTAATTGTGCGCTTACTCTTGTAGTTTTATAAGTTATTTGTAAATATGGAGTTGTTTAGTACATTTTTATCATTTGATAATACATTTAAAAGGTTAAGTTTTACTTAAACAATATCAAATACAGCAACCTTCATAACCAAATAGTTAGTATACATTGTAGCTAAATTTAAAATCTGGGTTAACTAGATGTCTAACCACATGGATGAAGTTAAAAACCCATGATAATTTTCGCAAGCTAAGCAAAAAGTTCAACCACTATACTCTTTCTGACTCATGACAGAGACAGAGACAGAGACCATGTCACCTGGTGAGTGGAATTATATTATTTCCGAGTCATCTAAAATGGAAACATAATCTGTTTGTAATAGCTACGATATTGCATGCCATTATGCCAGAAGCACATCATTGGTGGCTCACTATACTCTTGCTTAATCGTAATACAACACCATCCATTACTGTTTATTTGCATATGAGTCACAGTTTACCCTAATAGAGAGAYGGCATGAAAGCAGAGACAAAATATTTAAAGAATATTACGGTTGCTTAATGTGAAATTTCAGTTGCTTGAAATGGTATATATCAAGAACTGCAAGACAAGCAAACTATAGGTATGAGTTACCTAAGGCAATAAAGAAACCATTAATCCACAAGATAAAATGCCAAATTTTTTGAGCGCATTAAAGACTCCGTTTTATCCACGACCATGGTGTCAAAACTTGTGCACCTCTATCACTACTTTCGATATCGATCATGTAAAATGGTTTCAAGTAACAATGACTGATCTAGAGACAAATTTTTCTGATCAGAAATTAAACTAGTCGCTACAGCACCTCCTGCAAGGGTAGACGCCCTTTCAACTCCGAGAATCTTTAACCCCCCACGCCAGCTATTTGATATGCGAAAGGCAGGCACTCAAGTTATGTCGCCACGGAAATATGATATGACAGGGCACCTACAATTTGCGGCGTGTTTATGGCCTCCAGCTATACCTGCGTCGAGATACGGCGTTTGCACTTCCACGTTAGTTGAGTTGCGTCTATTGTTTGATCGTGAAATTGTCTTGCCAGTTTGGATTTGCGAAGAAATTGCTTAGATTCGTTTAAAACAGCGGTAGGTGCATGAGGCGAAATGAAAAAGCTGCTTCTTGTTTGCTAAAAAAGGATTACTTGGTAGTAATTTTCTTTATAACATGTATGTTAACACRGAGTTTAATTTTCAATCTGTCATTTAGTATACTTTTGTCTAAGTGAACGCTAAGGCCTTCATCGCCATCTAGGTGGAACACTGTAACTACTTACCATCTAATACAGCTTTTTATCGATGGCACTGGAGTAGCGCAATAGACATCAGCTGTGGTCAGTCTTCTCCAGTGCCATATATATGAACCTGCACTAGGTCATAAATGGTTGCCATGATAATTGCAATCCACTTACTAAACAGTGTTACGCCTAGATGGCGCTAAGGTCTTGGCTCTTACTTACATCTATACCTCACGCTGCGGTTAAGTGGGCAGTTTGCTTTGGTCAATGTACTCGTTATCCCTATCTGACAATCCCATACAAGGGCGAAACTAGTCGTGGGGTTCGAATATGATACAACTGTAGAGTTACGTTCCACACCACTAGGATTTAGGAGTGGGTTAGAAACAAGGGAAGCTCTGTTTGCTATAAGGACCTTTATGTGTGCTTTATTGATTTTGAAAAAGCATTTGATAAGGTCCAACATGACAAGTTGTGTCAAATTTTTAACAATAAAGATATTGACAGTCGAGATATAAACATAATAACCAATTTTTACTGGAATCAAACAGCCAAAGTGAAAGTTGAAACTGAACAAATTAAAATTTGCCGAGGCGTACGTCAGGGATGTGTTCTTTCTCCGCTCTTATTTAATGTATATAGTGAGGCCATATGTCAAGAAGCTTTAATAGGGCAAAGGGCTGGAATTACTATTAACGGTGAAATCATTAATAACATACGTTATGCTGATGACACTCTTCCAATAACGGACAGTGCAACTGAGTTACAGCAGTTACTCGAAAATGTTAACACCTGTAGTAATAATTACGGCCTGAAACTAAATCTTAAAAAGACCAAATTAATGGTTGTAACAAAAAAGCAGAACGTACCTGCTGATATAACAATCTGTAATATACAGATTGAAAGAGTCACACCATACAAATATCTAGGAGCATGGATCACTGAAACAAACGAGCAAACAAGAGAGATCAAAGCAAGAATAGAAATAGCTCGACAAGTATTTATAAAAATGAAAGGATTCCTATGTTGCCGAGATATTGATTTAAAGCTTAGAGTGCGTATGCTACGTTGTTATGTTTTCTCCACATTATTATACGGTATGGAGGCATGGACCTTGAAAAAAGACCAACATTAAAAACATTGAAGCGTTTGAAATATGGTGCTACAGGAGAATGTAGAAAATATCATGGACGCAGAAAGTAACTAACAGCGATGTACTTTTAAAGATGGGAAAATAATGCGAATTGAAAATATTAAAAGAAGAAAATTAGAATACCTGGGCCATATAATGAGGGGTGAGAAATGCGTAGAAGAATTTCCTGGCTGTGTAATTTAAGGGAATGGTACAACTGCAGTTCAAATGAACTATTTAAAGCTGCGGTTAACAAAGTAAAAATTGCAATGATGATTTCCAACTTCCGATAGGAGACGGAACTGAAAGAAGAAGAAGTAGAGTTACGTATTGTCATCAGAGCTTGATTTCTCTTTAATTAATTTCATCTTACGAATCAAACTTATTTGAATTTACTTGATAAAGTAATTTCTTTAGGAAAGACATATATTTAGGATTATTGGATATTAACTTCTCTGTATGTGTTGTAAAGTTTACGTCCTTACCTTTTGTATAGTTAATGAACTCGCAGTGTATACAGCTAAATTCAGTCGGTATTAACATTTCTACTAAGTACTTTTTAAAAAGCTCTCTACTCATTGCCTCATAATAGCATTTGTCATTAATATCGGTGTATAGATACTATGGATACAGAAACCTAATCAGTCACCACACTCAAATTTTTAATAATATCGTTGCCACCAAGAAATAATATTGAGCTAATTGATCGATGATACCAATTAAATTTGTCGAAGTTGTCAATTTAACGCGAAATTACAGCGTTGCTTTAGCCGATGTGAGTTAATGCTGCCACGTTATTAAATGGATTTTAAAAATTTATGCTGCCTGCTGTCAATTATCCCGCCGCAGTCAAATAAAATCGTGAATGTTGTATGAGCTAACTCATTTAATTAAGCGTGATGCCATTATTAAATTTACATAAATAGGACACTAAATCGTGCGCATTACTGTTAAAAGGTTCAATTAAGTCGAGAATGCTGGTGCACTTTAGTATGAAATCAAGAATTTTAGGATTATCGTTACTATGAAAACAAATAGAGATATTGGTAAAATAAAATCTAGAAAAAATATCAAATAGACTGAAGACTTTATATACAGGGTGTTCCAATATAGCAAAGACTCTGGATATATTTTTTCTTTAAATGGAATCTACCCTGTTTGACTTTATTTAAGGATCCTATGCTAAATTGCGTATCACCTTTATAGAGGTCGTTTTGGCTTTGTATTGTGACGTTTATTTGTCAGAGTTTGGAAACAAGGGGGTCTGTTTAAAAATTCGTATCTTCCATTTCCGGTACAATCACATGTACATACTACAATTTTTTAAACATAACAAAATAAATATGTTATAAACTCATTTTTTTAAATGACACTTTCTGTTTTTATTGTAGTGGTCAAAAGCTTTTCTGACAAGATTTCCAGCAACATATGTAAGGCTAAAGCTCTCTTGTTTTAGACAATAACAATCGATATACGAGGCATGTTTTTTAAGTAAGTACCGTTTTGCGATTCCGCCGCCGCAGCGCTACGGTCGGCGTTCCGCGCATGCGCGCTGGTTACCTACATCTCTTGTCTACGCACTGACGCCATTACAGTTTGATTCTTCATTGTATACGTTGTTAACTGAGTGTTTAAGATGCCTCCGACAATCGTGAGTCCCGCCGATTGTGAAGTACGGGCTGTTATACGATTTCTTAGTGCTAAAGGCGTAAAACCGATCGATATTCATCGTGAGATCTGTGAAGTTTACGGACAAAACATTATGAGTGATGGAATGGTAAGGAAATGGGTGAGAGCATTTAAAGATGGCCGCACAAATGTGCATGATGAAGAACGGAGTGGGCGTCCTTCGGTCGTTAATGAAGATTTGGTGCAGAAAGTGAACGCAAAGGTGAGAGAAAACAGACTCTTTACAATTTCATTATTGTGCAACTGCTTTCCTCAATATTCTCGTAGTGTTTTGTATCGCATTGTGACCGAGAACTTGAATTACCGGAAATTGTGTTCACGTTGGGTTCCGAAAATGTTGACGGATTTGCACAAGACCCAACGCTTAGGCAGTGCATTGACTTTCCTTGAGCGGTGTCACAATAAAGGTGAAAATTTTTTAGACCAAATTGTTACTGGTGACGAAACATGGGTGGCCTACGTCACACCAGAATCGAAACAACAATCCATGGAATGGCGACATTCATCATCACCCAAAAAAGTGAAGTTTAAGCAAACAATTTCTGCCCGGAAAATCATGTGCACAGTTTTTGGGACAGAAAAGTAGTATTGCTAGTGGAGTTTCTGCCTCGTAATGAGACAATCAATGCAGCGTCTTATTGTAAGACATTGAGCAATCTGCGTTGTGCAATCCAGAACAAAAGACGTGGCAAGCTGAGTAAGGGTATCGTTTTGCTGCATGACAATGCCCGTCCACATATGGCTAATCGGACCAAAGATCTCATCAAATCTTTTAAATGGGAAACTCTAGATCATCCTCCATACAACCCCGATCTGGCGCCCAGCGACTACCATTTATTCCTGCACTTGAAGAAACACCTGGGTGGTCAGCGTCTTCAAGACGATAACGAAGTCGTAAAACATTTGTGATACAGTGGTTAACAAGTCAGGCGGCAGAATTTTATGAGGAGGGTATTCAAAAACTGGTGCCACGTTATGACAAGTGCCTCAATATTCACGGAAATTATGTAGAAAAGTAGATTAAGTACAGGCTTTCATGTAAGATAAAATTATTGCGATATCTTTGCACGTCTTTTTTTAATTCCAAAACGGTACTTACTTAAAAAACATGCCTCGTAGCTTCTGTCAATATTACAAGCTGTCAGTGTTATAGTAAATATGAATTTTAGTCGTCACGAGCTAAGAGGATCGTAGTATTTTATAATGCAGATTTGATGAATTGAAGGGTATATCTGAAGACACTTATCTTAGAAAACCTGTTAAAAACAGCAAAATTGTCAAACATGATGGATTCTCATTTTAGGAATTAGCATTAACCCAACCTTATGCACAGGCCCGATTTTTACACTCCTAATCCAGATTGCCCTGATGATCATTTGAGCGAACGCGATTGAATAAAATGGGGTAATTTTTAGGGGGAAGTCAGGATCGCTCTGAGTTTCATCAGCTAGATCAGCGTATTAGTAAATCCAATTTCCAAAACGGCAGCTAAAATTTTACCTGCTCCCTCAACCTCTTCGCGTTGGGATCGAAAGGGTTGAATCCTGCCTCCAAATTATTCAAATTTTCCACATTAAGGGGCGTTCCGGCGCAGTCACTTGAGCTCCAGAAACAATCGTGCAGTAAATTTTGATGCTGTACGAAAATGGAGTTTCGAACAATTTCGTGCCGATGAACTCGCCGCTTTGATATTTTACATTCAAATGAGATGGCCACGTGAACGGACAGTTTTGGACATCCGAGCACATGACGGCTGACCCTTTGTCAACGGTAATTGAATACACCAACTACGACATAACTTCAGTCCTCGGGCGCAATTTTGACTTTGAAATTCAATATCACGGACGCTCAAATAAACGGAGTTTTGCTAGTGCTTTAATGGGTGTTGGGATTATGGGTTTGGCTCTGTATAATTCGCGAGCGATAGGTTTTAACAGCATACTGGAGTGAAACAAGTAAGTTACATAATTCGAAAGGGCACATAACATATTTAGAGAAGTGGTAGAACAATCAGAAAGATTATTCTAGCTATAAATGCCAACAATAACACGGGTGGATGGGAATGCAGACAGAAAACAAAACTAAGTTTGGGAACCATTTTCAGACATTACAGGAAATAGTAGAGGAAAGATCAACTGAAGAGAAAGAGGATGGATATGGGAAAGAAACAAAGAATAGTAATTCTGCATACAGAACATTATGATAGTGGGAGTACATTCTACAGCATAAATATATACACAAAGGAGGTTGAAAATTTTACGATAAGAAAGCCAGTTTCATATACAGCAGGGTGCAAAAAAAATCGGACACTGAGTGAAATTTTTTTGAACGTCGGATAACTCGTGAATGAAGTTACCAATTGACACGGGGTTTTTCGCTGTTTGATTCTCATTTTCTTGTTAACATTTCCAATAAATATCGTTGAGATTGTTTCACTGTATGAAAAGCTATGGTGTCACGTTTCAATGCATATCAAAATCTAACCGTGCAAAAAAACGGACACTTCCACAAATTTAGTAAAACACCAAATTTATTTAAAGAACCACAAAATTAACATTTATCAGACAGAACTATGGATCAATATGTAGTCGCATAACCCTTTACAGCAATCACAGCAGCACAGCGGAGTCGACCAAACTGATAATTTTCTTGAGAGGAATTTTCTTCTATTCCGCCTCCAGCGCTGCCATCAAGTCGTCCGCTTTCTTAAATTTCGGACGCGGACGCGCCTTCCTAGCTCTTCCCACAAGAGCTCGATCGGATTGAGGTCCGGTGACTGTGCTGGGCACTGCATATTTTCTCGGTGGCGTGCGGAAGCATAACCTCTTCCAATATCAAACGATATTGGTTGGCGTTCATCTTGCCGTCCACACGTCTCAGCAGACCGACCAAGTCACAGCTGAAGCGGCCTGAAAAATACACTATAGCATGGTTCACATTTTCAGAAATTTCTAGAGAAGATCACCCCCAAATCATTACGTTTCTACCACCGTGCTTGATAGTGGGGACTTGATAAGGGTGGTCGAAGCATTTTCCGTCCGGCCGGCGCACGAACCGAATGCCGCCCGAAAATACCAAATTAAATTTGCTCTCGTGCGACCACAAGAAGTCGACCATTCGAACCGGTTCGAAAATCTTGTGGTCGGATGTGAGTAAATTTAAATTAGTATCTTACGACGGCATTCCACTATCAAGAACGTTGGTGGACGGCAAGATAAACGCCAACAAATATCGGAAGATATTGGAAGAGTTTATACTTCCGCACGCCATCAAAAAAATGTGCAGTGCCCAGCACAGTCGCCGGACCTCAATCCGATCGAGCACTTGTGGCAAGAAAATTTAAGAAAGCGGACGACCTGATGGCAGCGCTGGAGGCGGAATAGAAGAAAATTCCGCTCAAGAAAATCATCAGTTTGGTCGACTCTGTGTCGTCCCGTTGTACTGCTGTCATAGCCGTAAACAGTTTTGCGACTAAATATTAATCCATAGTTGTGTCAGATAAGTGTTAATTTTGTGGTTCTTTAAATAAATTTTATGTTTTACTATAAATTTGTGAAAGTGTTTTTTTGCACGGTTAGATTTTGATATGCATTGAAACGTGTTACCATAACTGTTCATATACTGAAACAATCTGAACGATATTTATTGGAAATGTCAACAAGAAAATGAGAATCAAACAGTAAAAATCCCAGTGTCATTTGGTAACTTCTTTCACGAGTTATCGACGTTTAAAAAAAATTCACTCGATGTCCCGTTTTTTTTGCACGCTACTGTATATAAGTAATTGCAAAAAACCAGATATGCAATTTTTATATTACAAGATGTAAGGCGTAATATATTTTTCTTCTTACAAGTCAAAATATATCGAGTCTGTGAGCTACCTAGGATATTTTTTTACCCCTAGGAACCGTTCTCATTTACCGGGCTTGGGACCGAAAAGATAACCCTGAGCTAGTCGATCCACGCAGAGCTATGCAACGGTTTTAAATTTTCTTATATTAGATATGTTTTGTTTTGATAAGATATACCGAGAAAAAAGAATTTGTTTAGCATTTTAGCACTTGGAGAAGGCATTCGATAACATCTCTAGGAAGGTGATGTAAGAAAATAACAATCATAGAAATTCTGTACATTAAAGTATTTTTTTGTTGTGGATTAATTAAGGCTTACCCTTGATTATTAGAGCGATGGACGATATATTGTTGAAACTAAGCAATAATAATGTCGACATTATTAACAACATTAATTTACAATTTACAAATTGTATAATATTAGACTAGGATTGTCTAAGGTACATTTCCAGAGAAACGTATACATTATTGTTCAGTCTTCGACCATTTAGCTGGAATTGGAATAAAAACATGTTAATGGTCAGATATTATTTATTAGATACCTTTTTTATCAGATCTGTCGGCGTGAAAATCTGTTAATTTTAAACAATGAAAACAACTTTCTATTAGGTAATCCAGTTTCACTTTTTTGTGTACTGCCAAGACTCTCTTCTTCTATATGCTCCTCCTCCTTCGTTCTCTGGCTGGTTCAATATACGTCTGGCGTAAGAAGCTGGAAACAAAGCGAGTCACTGTACAAAATTTGCCTGCCGAAAGAATTCCTTTAAACTTTCAGCAGGACCCCGGTTGCGTGAAATTTTAATCAGATCCGCCTCCCTTGTTTCAGGATGGAGTTCCCCCAAAGCTTCTGCCGGGGAAGGCGCGGACGATCTAAGCGATGCGGATATAGAACCGTTGATAATAGATCGAGGGCCGTTCTTCGACAAAAGCGCCTCCGCCAATGTTACAGCTTTAGTCGGGAAAACAGCCTATCTCAACTGCAGGGTGAGGAATCTAGGAAATAAAACGGTAAGTGCCCCTTAAATTAGCCGAAGATAGTCTTTCATCGCTAGTATCACTGAAAGTTACACATTAAGGCAACGTATACTGCAAAGTATGAATTTGTATTATACAGTTTGTATTAACAAAGGGGTAGTGACATTTTTGTGTGTCACAAGAATGCCGTCTGTCCATTTAGTGGTCTGTCTCGAAAGACCGCAAAAGTGCAAAAATGTCGTACAATAGTTTTAGAAGGGGTGGTGAGTATGTAAAAGGTGTTCCCAAAGGAAATCAGAGGTCAAATTAGCCATTCGAAAGCATACGGTCAAAAAATAAGTGCCCCAAAATTTCGAACTGTTAGCCGCTATATTGAAGAAGTTACAGAAAGAAAAGTGCGTTTTTATTTTCTTTTTCAAGTTTCTACCATAAGAAAAATCTGAAAAAATTCACATAAATACTTACAGTTATTAGCAACGTGTACGATTTTTTGCAAATTTGTTTGACGGGTAATTCTAACAAAAAAAGTTTGATCTTTTTGGGTGATAAAGCTTATTGTTAATTTCTTCAGATATTTGAATTTGGGGTATTATACAGAAAAAATTGGTCAAGGCCGTATACAAGGGTGTTGCCAGTGCAGCCCATGGGTCACAGGTCAGAATTCAATATCATGATGCATGTCCTTTATGGCCTGAATCAAAATTTTGGATGCACTATCACTCTCAGCATCAAAAATTATCTTCAATGGCAGTCATAAAACAACTTACCAAGGTTTATACGAAAATGGCCAATTTTGAGTTTAATTCGATATTTAGGAGCCATGACCTAATTCACCACTTTAAGTGAGTTGCGCTAAAAATTCAAAAACAGTAAATTTTATCCCTTGTACAATATTAGAATAGCTCAATTTACAAGTCATAGCAATAGTCTTAGGGAGAATGTTCAAATCAATCGAATATTCCATGTGATTCACAACCATTTATACATTTTATTTAATATATTCCCTAAAATTATATCTATTCATTCATTCAAACTATTTTACTGGGCAATCTACTATTCTGGTAAGAAATTTTCGTGGCGAATTTAATAAGTATAACAAAGTGTCAATGGGCCACAGTAGTTGTTATATGTAAAATTGTATTGTACGGGACTTTCCTCTCATAGAGGATCCCATACACCAAATATAAAATACCGAAATCAAAATATTTTGAAACAAATGCTAGAGGGTGATTTTCAACTAAATATTGTGTACATTACAACTTTTAACTAAAATCGTGAAAAGGAAAGTTGTTACTAAAATTTTATGCTTACTTATTATTATAACTTTAAAGATAACGGAAATAATATACGAAGCTTCATCCCTCTTTTTATACTCTTAGGGGTGAGATGTCTAAAAATGGCCTAAATAATTAATTCATGTTAACTACTTCATAAGTAAAGTTAAAATTAACTTCAAAAGTAATAGGGCACCCATACAAACTTTCAACTTCCATTTTACTTCTTAAAGGCGGAATTTTTTCTAATCCAAAGCCTAAAGGACAAAGTGGCATATTTTTAATTTCAAAAATGACAAAACTATACAAATTTTTATCCCCTATTTTACCCCTTAAGAGTAGAGCTTTGAACAGGTTTTATTCGTTGCCAATCAAAACTCTAAAAATAATATTTCATGCTTTTGGTTTCAAAAGACAAGCTTTCATTCCATATTTCATACCCTTAGGAGTAGAATTTCAAAATTACTTCCTTAGCGGGTGTTTGAATTGTGAAAGGGCTGGACTAGCCGAATTTTAGTAGCAAGTCAGTCAGGACGTTTAGTTTTTTTTAATTTTCTTCTTATGATAGAAACTAAAAAAATAATAAGGATAGTGCATTTATCCCTCCTTAAGTTCTTACAATATGACAGCTAACTTACCTAATTATACCCTTTTTTTGATACGATAATTAATAAAAATTGACCAGATATGGATGAGATTTATGAAGTATATTAAAATGTTTAGATTTATTAAGGCGTATGATATGGTTTACTTATAGACATTTGCAGTAGAGAGTAGACTTCACCCAAATAAATGTAGAGCTTATTTCATATAACTCCAATGTCACGCCATCGCTTCATTTAAGCTTACTTGTGTTCACTGCTGCGAGGTGATGAAAAGTATGGGAAGTAAAGAGATTAAAAACTAAATTTCACTCTAAGTTGCTTTTTGTGTGCAATATTATGAAATTTTATTAAACCTCGACGAAAGTCATCTTTTATGTATTTGAAGATCATCGATATGGTTAACCTTCACAGCGATATGCTTCCAGCTTGTTTTCAGGATAAAAATTGCAAAAAATTAAAAACAGGAATGGTGCATACCTTCATTAGCTTCAAATTCGTAAAAGTTTCGAGCTGTTTTCTCATTTAATGCGACCACGAGAAGTTTTCTCCCGGACGATGAAAATTAAAATTAGTATTAACACAAATCAGTATTGTTCTAAACCCAGTTCGTTAGGTATGTGTAATATGTGGTATTTATTAATTCTATGTTATCATTAGTGTTATTTATCCACAAATATTCTACTATAGCTTTTGAAACCCTGTTTGTGCTATCAGAGGAAAACCTTTTTGGTGTAAAATTAAATTAACCAGATACATCCGTATTCACTAGAAGTTACATTTTGTGTTGTTAGCGTTTAATTTGTGTATATAAATACCGTAACATGCCGATGAAATGGAGGCTTTTAGTATTATGATTATTTCGTAGTGCATTCGAACGTTTTAGCTTTGATACGATGATAATGGCCATTTTCACTGAAAAATGTGAACTTTTTAACCTTTGTTAGGGTAAAATTCACTCAAATCGCATATTCATCATTCTTCATTATTGTTGCTTATGTTCCTGACCACAAACTAAACTTGTAGAGGCGAGCATTAACAGAGTTATGAACGGTGTCAAGTGGTTAGGCCAGCCATCCTTGGCATGATACTGGTAACACCCTTTCGGGTGTTTAAAGGACGAATAGGATTACACTCCGCAAGTTAAATGTAATTTCCGAAGTAGGACTTCAGTTTTGGGTTATTAATTTGGACTGCTATATTAAGGGCGCCTATTTATAGGCCTTCTGATTACTGTTATTATGTGCCTCCAATTTCCGTTCTTTATAACGTCCTTCAAAGCGTTTAATTTCATTCTGTTTGGCATGATCGCATTTCCTGCTTATAAAAATTTACTTTGATTTAGCTACCTTAAATTTCTATTGAATGGTGGTGCTGTTCCTTTTTATCAAACATTAAATTAAAAGAACGAGACAAATCAAGCTTATAACAAACGTACCAATATGGCTTCATTTTTAAATCAATTCAAGAAGTAAGCTTACTGCATTTAGATGAGTTCTTGCATTATTGCTTATTATATATGACGTTTGAAGTGTTTGCTTCAACCAAGCAAAACAGAAGACAGAAACAGAAGAATTTTTTTAATAGTCTCGTTTATATCCAACCTGTATGACAAGTGATGATATAAAAAGAAAAACAAAAATCTATTGGTATATACAGGATGTTTCGCGAATGGTAATGACCCTAACGAAATTAAAAATGCAACCCAAAATACATTCCCATAGCTAAGTTGCTATTTTACATAATGCTATTATTTTAAAAATTAATTGGGAATCCAACATGGCTATGCCCTATGGTTCCTGTCACTGTATTTATTAAAAGTCAAAATGTATTTAAATGATGAAAAAACAGATATGATTTTGATTTATTTATACATATAACGTTTTCCAAATAGAAGAGCTCCTGCCGATACAATTTTCAAGAGACTTGAATTAACTTGAAGGACAAACTGGCCACCACTGAAAAAGTCAAGAGAAAGAACAGCAATAGGCCCTGGCAATGAAATTAGAGTATTGGAAATGATTGACGAAAATCCTATTAGTCAAAGGGTATAGTCTCAAGAACAACCGGTATTAGTCTGTCTCCAGTACACCGAAAAATTAAAGGCAATCAATTTCATTCGTATCACTTGCAATTGGTTCAGGCCTTGAAGAAGACAGACTATCCTAAAAGACTTACTTTTTGTAACTTTTTTCGGGAACGCCACAATTTAAATGTGAGATTTTATGACAACATATGTTTCTCAGATAAAGCAAGATTTTCTAATACTGGTGGAGTTAACAAACATAACATGCACTATTATGCGCAAGAAAATCCACGTTCGATTCGAGAAGGACATTTTCAAACTATCTACTCGACGAATGTCTGGTGCGGAATATTGGGGAATTAAATTGTTGCGCCTTATTTTTTTACGATAGTTTAAACGGCAATAGTTATCTAAATTTTTTAAGAAATATTTAACCGGTACTTCTCCAAAATGTAAATTTACAAGTAAAACAAGATCTATGGTTCTAACAAGATGGGGCACCTGCACATTATCATGGAATGGTACGAAATTTTCTTGGCTTGGTTTTGCCTAACCGATGGATAGAAAGAGGTTCGATTGATCCTTGCCCACCGAAAAGCCCGGACCTTACTCCTTTGGATTTTTTTTCTGAGGGGAAAGCTAAAAGAGCAAGTATACCAAACACCAATTGAAGGTGTAGAACATTTAGAAAATAAAAATACGTGATGCATGTTGATCCATCACTCCAGAAATGTTAATGCATATTAAAAGATCGTTTTGCGCACGAATTCAAGCTTGTGAAAACAGCGGATGGCGACATTTTGAGCATTTATTGCATTAATGTTATTGGATAAACATTTTTCAAAAATAAAATTTGTTTTACAATACCGAATTTACTTAAAGCAAATGATTGAAGTTTATGTCAAATTTTACGAATTTATACAGCTCTCTACGTTTTATATTTTTTAAGACGATGAACAATTATCAATGTTACCTCTACAAATCTATTTTGGGTTGCATTTTTAATTTCGTCAGGGTCATTATCATTCATGAAACATCCTGTATTTATTTGGTTTTTAAAAGTGGCGCATAATTCTGTTCAATGGAGTGGAATTCTCCAGAAGTGTTGTTACAATAATTGTTTGAAATATTTCCAAATAACACTTTCAACTTTCCCCGTATTGTTGGAGTTGTCTTCTTTGCATTTTCCATCGTTTAATCACGTCGGCATTTCCAGTGGAATACCTTCGCAACGTAAATATTTCTAATGTTTCGATTTAGTATTCTGAACTTCCCCCGTATTGCCCGAATTCTCTTCAAAGTATTTTTCCTTTCGCACCTGCATTTCCGGTGGAATATGCTTCTTGTGGACCACTTTTTACCGCGCCGTCGACAAAAACCGCGAGAGATTAATGCGAATCATTGTGGTTTCCACGAGCCGTTAGGTTCGTATTTGGTAGCATTTGAAACAGGTGTGTTGTGAAAATTCGGGTCTATGAACATATTGTGTAACGTTCATCCAAAAGTTTTGGGATTATCCGACCAACGAATTCTATTTGGACGCTAGAAGCTATTGGTTGTTTCGTTTGAGCTTCGTCCAAGCCGCTTTTGCGGGATTTAAATCACAACGCCACACGTTTCGCTCGATATTGCTTCTTGTAAGAACCCTCTTCAGAGGTGAGTGTTATAATCGATTCTTTTTGGTTTTGTTGTAAGACGAATTTGTAACTATAGGGTTCTTTTCACGTTCTTGATTGTGATCGATTGTTCGAACTGCTTTTGTGAACGATTGCTTCCCTTGATTGGTTACTGGATTCTTTGGAGGCCGCTGATCATACCACGTTTTCCCGAACATTCTATCGAACACGCCAGGGATTCCGGAGGTCATCTTACCAGTACCGAACCAGCTCAGTCCCGAATCGAAGGATTTTCAACGTCTCCTAGGATTCAACCCACTGCTTGCGTAACAGATAAGTCAACACTAGTTTCTAGTTCAAATTGACGGTTTTATGCGGTTTTGCCGAGATTTTATAGCTTAATCTTTCCAACATTTAGATCATAAATTAACTAACTCCAGGTCAACGTCATTCAATCATTGTTTATTAAGATTTCGTTTGATAAAGTACAGTAATTGCAATTTTAATTAATATTACATATTGTTTAAGTGTAAAATACATATATAATTTAATATTATATAACATTTAAATCGGACTTGACTTAATTCTCCAGTTATACATCTCGCTTGTTCGCTTGTTTTTTTATTTATGAAAGAACAATTTGTAAAGGGAAGAACTTGTAAACGTACGTGTGCACACTAACGGTATTCCATCGCTATCCCTGAAACAAAAGAAAAGGTACATTTATAAAAAATTGTATTCATATTATCGCGAACGTATACTTACCTTATTAATCCAATAAGTTTTAATTTTTTAAGGATACTTACCTTGTTATTTTATAGCGTATATTTGATTTAATAATCCTTTTGCATTTTAATATATTAAATTCATTTCTAATTTTGTATTCGCACTTCCGACAATAAATCTTGTGTTGCTTTTGTGTGAAACCGTACGTTTTTTTTATACTCGTCTCTTACAGTTGCGGTTGAATCACTTAGGGTGGTGTTTTGGGAATTTTAGTGATGTTTGTTGGTAAATTAGCGACACTTAGGCAGTTCAGCTCTTCTAGTGATTGAATATCCGCTCAACTTTCTTGGTTTTGTTATTTATAAATATTCTGGAGGTAAATAAACCAAGTGGCGCTCACATATCTAACGGAATAATTTGGTTAATTTCTTGATAACCCCGACCCGTCTCCACAGAGCTAGAGAGGCACTCAATTACCTCCAAATATTCGCGCGGAATCTTTAACCTGGGATCAATTGCGAGAGCTTTTGTTTATTGTTGTTTCGTGAACGTCACGTTAAAGTGTAACCAGAAATCGAAAGTTTTTGAAACCATTTAATGGTCATTTTAAGGAAATGAACCAAAAGAGGTTCAATGAAATATTAGACACTGTATTAAGTAACAACATTCGTAAAACAAGTGACAGTTTTTTCAAACCGCTCGATGTGTGTTCGCGAAAATGGTATTGGTTCTCGTAGAATCGGGTCGCTTGGTTGAATTTTAGCACTAAGCATAGATTTGTTTTATTAAATTCTATTGTAAACTGGTGTTCACTTAGTAACAAAGTCGTATATGGCAGGAAGAGTTAATTTTTTGGAGCAGCGCGTTCAAAGAAAGTTTTCTTGCATTTCGATACCAAGTCGAAAAATATGTAGGCTCCCTCCTCCTCGAAGCCGGAAAGCCCTTCGAAACGACAGTCTGTTATCGCCAATTGGGGCCCTCTCAGACTCTTAACCTACTTACGAGGGGCAGCTTTTTTCCCTGTGGCAATTTTCGTCCGTCAAGAGGGACCGCAGCAGCCTTTAGCACCTGCCAGGCCATTACATCAGGTTAAATGGAGTAGGCGCCATTTTCGAAGAATTATCGCACGCCATTAAGTCGCCCCGCTCAGATTTCGACCGGCGATGTCGTCTGCTGCATTGTTTCCCAAACCGTCGCCCCCTCACCGGATCCTAATGATAACAAACTCTATCTGCAGAGTCCAGGGGCGCCGACTCCATGGGTGCTCGGGTGCTCCAGCACCCACGAGAAGTAAATTGTGGGTGCGGAGCACCCACGACCAAATAGGCTTCAACACATGTACCATAAATTCAAACTGACTTATCACAGATATAAAAACGAATTCTTTGTCAAATTTATCAAATTAGAGCGTCTACAGTGCTGTCAGATTACTCAAGCTCACCCAGTCTTGTTTTAGAATTTCTTGTGAAAGCAAGTACGTGGAAATGTTGCTCAGTTTTTTAATATCTGATTTTTTTATTTATTATATTGGAATTTTGATTTATGTGAACCATTTCAAGTATTAATCTCTTGTTTGCATTACTTTCTTTATCCTTAATACTTAATATGATGTCCATGTGTTCAGTAAGTGAGCATCTATCCCTTTGTTTAGTTATATCACTTTTGTAGACGGCCAATCTATTAACCATCCATTGTGATACCTGTCCTATGTGTACTTGCCTTCACAATCCTTACATTCCAAACATATATTATAGAACATTTGCATGATATTTTGCAGGTATTTTTGATTTTAGTGTTGCGAGTAGGGTTGAGCCATGCTTTTTGTTCTCAATTGTAATTTTTATGTTTTCATTTTTTAAACGTTCTGATTAATTTTGTTGTCAATCCAGTAATGTTTGGTATACATTCTATGATCTACTGTTTGCAGGTTTTTGTCAACCATAGGATCATGATTTACCCTCTGCCCCACGTCACCCTGCATACTACCGTTAGCTGTGTTTGCGTTACATGAAGTGTTGATAAATCAGTAGTAGAATACAAGATTTTATTTATCAACGCTCTCGGGTATGAATTATGTATTAGAAAATTTTCTAATTTTTTTAATTTTTCTCAATAAATTGTGCATATGTTATTTTAATCATTCTATGTTTCATCTGATTTACAAAGTTTATTTTAACTTGCGTCGAATGATTTGATACGTAGTTTATATACCTCCCCGATAAGGTTGGTTTCCATTACCAATACAGTATTATTTTATAATTTTTTTCGTATATCTTTGGTTTCAAAAAAGAGTACTCCACATTCTACCTCTCGTTCTGTAGTTAATTGAACACAGTTTCTTTCATAAAAAAGTTTGTTGATCACTTAATAATGCTGGTACCAACAAAGGCACTAGAACAAATCTAGCATTTTTGCACTTATTTTTTGCCTCTTACGTATCTTTCTATTTATATCATACATACTTCTGTCATATTGCATGTGTACCTATTGAGCTCTATTGGACGGATTCATAGATACGATTTTCACCATTATGTTAGCATGAGCACCCACGAGGTTTTCTAAAAGCTGGCGCTCCTGGCAGAGTCAGTTATTGTTATTGTAAACAACGAACCTCCTTGGGATCTCTAAATTCGGGCGGCGTAAGGGCCGGGAAAGAAAAGGCAGGGGGATTGGGGGATATGAATTTCGGGGAGCCATTGTTGATTTTATTTCAAGGTTAATCCGCGACTGATTACGGTGCGCTCCAACAATACCGAAGAGGGGCCGCACGAAAGGAGAGTTAAATTATTCAGGAGCTGGAATTCCTTATTCCGCGCTCTCAAACGATTCCGTTAAGTACTGCTAGGGGTACGGCGGCTGTGTAATGGTTGCCTTTTTATTGGATTGGCTTGCTTCAAACATGAAAAAGGCCTAACTAGCCTGTCTTAAGGAGCGATTCAAAGAAAATGCGCCTGAAAAGATTTCAATTTGTTTAAAGATTAAGCTTCTAGGCGAGCATGGGTTTTCAAATACGCAGATTTCAATCAAAATCTTGTTGCGTTTCTAAACGACACTAGTAACCAAATAATCAAAACACTTACCTTATAGGTAACAAGAATAAGAGTGCGTCAGAGGAGTTAGGGGGTGAGTAAACAAATAGAAAATAAATACGAACTTGTCTTAAAAGAAAATTATGTTTAAATGGGCGCCAGACAGTCCTACCCTGCACTCAACGTATTATTTGCTTCAGAATGTCACAAAGCAAAATTATAATAATGTTTTGATCACTGAAATTACAATGCACTAACGAAAAGAAAAACCTCAATACCTAGAACTCGTTGTTTATTAAAGTGAATTCATAGCAAAAGAAATGCAATATAATTAAGTGCTAATAAACTATAATTCGAAACTAGAATAGAATGTAGTTATCTCTAGAATCGATATTCGATAATAATTCAATATAAAGACCAAACTTAGGTTTGAATGCGCAATCGCTGACGTACACAACATAAATACACTTCAAATTAATTCTAAAACAACGTTCAACAATTAAGAACCGGTAATCCTTCAATAATGGTTAAATTCTTTACGCATTTGATTAACCAATATTAAGTACGTTTTATATTTAAAAGAAACTGCAATATCGCTCCAAAAAAAGATGAATGATTGTACGAATAACTGTGGCAGGACTGCAAATTAAGGCTACACAAAGTTAATGTAGTAAATAAACTCAAACAAGAAAAATATTAAAGCAGCAATACTTAAGAGAAGATAAGTTCAGAGAAACTACGATCGTTAACATACAATACAAAATTAGTTGATGGATATCACTCGTATTGTAGTGAGCAAGTTATTTCGTGTACGACGCACAATGTACGGAATATAAACTTGTCCAGCACTAGCACCGGCTAGAAAGAGCGATAAGGAATAACAAAATGACTGCTAGCGGTTTTTGTAATAAGATTCAACACGGCACAAATGTATTATGTACTTTTCTGCGGTAAATATCTTATACTGTATAGATTAGAGGCCCATGCTGAAAAAATTATGGGTCATTTGAACCACCAGGTGACCTATCTAGAACGATATAAGAGCATAAAATAATAAGATTCAGCACTATGCCGTCCTTTGTAAGCTGTCCAACTGAGTGCAGGTGAGAATTAAAAAGTACAGGTAGAGTGAGTACATTTTGGTCATATATTTTTGTACGGCATTCTTACCATCGATAAATCCATGAAAAATAATAAGAAAACGCGTAGTGCCGTTAAAAAGTGGTACGCCACAAATTCGGATTTTTTTTTATTTTCCGACAATTTCCAGGGTAATTTTGGTCATATTTCAATACTGCTTCTAATCCATTATTCCGCAACGCCGTACAAAAATCATGCGACAAGGGGAAATCGAGGGTTGCAATCCCCTCTCTTGTCCGTGGTGGTCCAGAGGGTTATTTGAAAAAGAAAAGAACATTATCTAGCACTCAAAAGTACTAATGAAAATAATGCCGTCAAAAATGATTGTTCATTTGAATGTATATCAATAATTATCTTAATTTCATCGTATCCTCCCGCTTTATAAAGCTGTAAAATCATTTGATCCTGTACGGGAACTTCTTTTTAACATGATATTGTAAAATACAGTTGTTACATAGTATTGCCGTTCAAAAGAAACTGTTCTAAAAAAATTATAGAGAAATTTAAAAACTGAAATTTTGGTAAATTATTGCAAAGGTTTAAATATCGTAGATTAATGAAATATAGCAGATTTCTACATTTTATCCCTTGTTTTAAATAGTATTAACATAAATAAATTAGGAAAAAATGATGCCGTGCATTTAAATGCAGAGCATGTCTTTTAGGCTGATGGAAATGACGCTACCATTTTAAGGGTACTTTATGGCCATCCGATACAGTACGGCATTAACATATTTTTGAACAGAACAATTGATAATACGATAAAATCACTATGACGTCTAACTGAACTGAAAGGGTGTGTATATTATATCCAAGAATTGAAACTGTCAATCCCAGTATCAACAGTTTTGTAAAATTTTTGGTTTAATATATATTTCAAACATTATTGATACATATATAAAAAATCATCTGCTCCGTATTCTGGTTTGAAGGCTTCCGTGGTTGTTGTCGATGACATGTTGATTTCCGGGCTGGTTCCCACGTTGGTTATTAGACCTTGACTTCAGAGCTACTTCTGAGGAAGACACCGACATGATTGTCGAAACGTCAAGGTCTAATAACCAACGTGGGAACCAGCCCGGAAAACAACATGTCATCTGCTCCGTTTTTCGTGCCGGTGACTGTAGTAAGTGATTGAATGATTTATATAGATCAGAAACTTTAATAGCACTTGGATGTAATGTTTTTAGTTAGGTCAAGTTATAGAATGTTCGATATCTTGCAAAATGTTGTGCACGAGATTGTATAATTCATAAATTTGTAAAATAGTATCTGAAAAGTAACAATAATCTTAAACGTAATACTCGTAAGTGTTTTGTTAAAGTCTATATCTAAAGGTGTTTCAGTGGTGATACTTATGACCATTACTGATGTCAAATGGTTTCAATTTGGTAGCAGGATGTACTGAATTATTATATCCAATTATAGCATATGTAATTTTCGTTAGAATACTGTCTTTGTAGGTCTCTGAAGCATTTAATAAACGAATGTGTCCTGGTACAGTACTGTGTAATCTAATAACTTGTTCATCAGAGTCAAGTTATGATGGATGTGGTAACATAGTCGAATGAGCTTGCCAAGTTTATGTAGAAAAATATCCAATCGGCCAAGATTGTTGAAGAAATGCATTAAATTTGGATCAACAACAAGAACTAAAACCGTGCCAGACGATGTAGATACAGAAATAACAGTTATAACATGCTTCAATGAACGTCCATCTAACTCCTTGCAAGACGCAGAAAAAGATTTAGATGTATCTAAAACAAGCATTCACAGAACTCTGCAGAAGAACAAATGGTACGATTGTAAGCTACAACCGGTTCAACAACAGTTAAGAGGAACAGTTAGAAAAAACCACCGAATTTTGCGAGTAGTTTTTACTAAAATCGCAATATGCTCCAAGCACCAAAATTAAGCATTTTTACTGGAGTACTGCCGAGCTCTGTATATTTTCCGCGTAAATTTTGAAAAAGCATAAGCAGTACTGCCTCACATTTCGCTCGCCGATGAGAACAACACTCAAATTCACCCTGCAGCCACAGGCCACTGTGATTGTTCGAACGAATAAAGCACCGGCTATTAATAACGACCTTTTGCCGATTACCGGGGGGCGTAACCACTCCGATCACTGGAGTTAGCGCACGGCGGAAAATACGACTGCGTAAATCATGCGGGCGCGATATTCGAAATCGACKGCGCTATTTATGGGACCTGGATGCCATTTCGGCAACGATACGCACAACGTTTTTCGGCCGAGGGGGTGTAACCCGCCCATTCGTCATGTACGCGCGGTTTTCTCACCTGCGAGGCATCGATTTATTCGGCGGAATCGCGCCGAGTAGTTCTCGGTCCGTAAAACGCGAAAGGGGATGAGCGGAGCGGGGTTTTATGCGTTTTCGGACGGGCAAAAACGTAAGGGTTGCCGACGTCGGTGCTTCATAAATTTCGGACGCACGGGGATTATCTGTGATCGATGCGCGTAAAACGGAACGGGGATGTTTACGTGTGCGTGGGCAAATGGGACTTTAATTTGGAGGAAAATGAATATTTTGCTAAATCTGGGGGTGAATTTTCGTCAGCGCAAACGGTGATGACGTCGTGGGCGTTGAATTCGTTCCTTGGAAGCGCATTTTGAATGAGAGAACCTTCCACATTTAGGGCTTGCTGGTATAAAGATGTATACCATAAACGCATGTCGAAACAGTTTTCGTAATCATTACTTAACTTTATTTCTTCTTAGGAACAATAGTTGTAGAAATGTTGTGTGCCGAAACGGCGACTTCCGCCTTTTTATTTTTGTGGTTTGAAATATAGGTTTGGTCTGGGTTTTACGAAGGAATGATACATACTACAATGGTTGACATTTGACTGAATATTTTCAGATTTAGTTGTCTTCCTTCTCCATTTGGCTCTAAATATTTTTGACTAGCTAAAGCCGAGTTTTAATTAGACTGAAAATATATCCTAAAACATGGCCGAAAAGCTCACACTCAACCGTGTACTCCATTCAGGTATTTTGACTGATATAACATAAGGTTGCGATATGGTAACAATTATTGTTTATATAAACAACGTCAAACAAGGCATTGTTATTCTATAATTACAAGTTTAATTAACTACCATTGATTGCTGTCCAGCTTACAGTACTATAATATTGAAAGACCAAGTGCTTCTAGGCTAGTGGGAAAATCGATAGGAATTACAGGTTTCAAACAGTATCGAATGGTACCGTACACGTACCGAAAACAACGCACCCAAGCCTAGCAATACCCACAGTCTAAACGACGTTGGGTAATACCTACCTTAGCGTTTTTCTGTGGACAAGATGTTTTCGTTCCCAAATAACAGAACAAAATGCACAAAAGAAAGTCCGCTATTAAGTATAAAACCTTCTGAAAATGCAGTTTAAAATCTCTGGTTTTAGATCAGTGGTTCTTAACCTCTTAGTGATGCAGGATTACATTTTTATCTCGTCATTTAGCATTAATTGTTTGGAGGCAATGTACGCTGTATAAAGTTCTATAAAAAACACGATGATAATTATTTGAAATCAAGGGTATTATCTATAATATTATTTGTGGAAATTTTACGTTAATCATAATATCTTAAAGCGATATTTGTGACTGCATACCATTTATCATCTACTGAATCCTAGACATGGTGGTACCTAAACCAAACGAGTGTCGTCACTGACGTACAAACACATAAAGCAATGTCTCGAATTTTAGGGTTACTTTTTATTTTGGCTTCAAAATTTTTTTAACATCAAGTACATCAGAAATTTTGACAATGAAATGAATGCAAATTAGCTTCTAAATATCCGCTTTTTCAAATGTTTTTCTGCAATTGAAGACAAGTAATTGACAACATTGTGAAGCATCGGTAGATTGGCATTGGATAGTACAATATCGCGATTTTCTTTTGAGCTTCCTGCCCTTAAAGCTCTTTGGCAGCTTTAAGCGTAAAGTGCTTTAACAGAATTTTGCTGATGGTGTACTTTTTTTTGGATCTGACAATAATTTAAAAATTGTAAGAGATGCAATAACAATAGTGTTTATTTTTCCAACAGATATAACGTCTATGGTGGAAACAAAATTACAAAGATATGTGCGGGTCACAAGCAAACAAAATTTACGGAATACGTTTTCTATAAGACATAAGGTTCCAATCTTGATCTAACTATTGCATAAAACAGTAGTTTAATACAATATGGATCCTTAATATCTTTGGTATTTCTAATAAGAAAACGCAATGTTTTTAAAGCAGAATTAGTAACTTTAAATACATATGGAGCAAATGTAAGTTTTGAGTCAACAAATTCGCTACAGCGACCAACAACGGTACCATTAGTATTATAGTAAACATGTACATTTTCTAAAAAAGGTCATCACACGGCATTAATCTATATTTGAAGACAGTTGATTTCTCTGACACCATGCTGTTAAGTTTTCAATGTGATTTTGTATGTCCACGCAATCAGAATTTGTATCAATAACGTGTGCAATTTTAAGTCATCTGCAAATATAAATTTGCGGGTCTTAATTCAAGTGGCAACATCGTTAAAATATATCATAATTAATAATGGACCTAAGTTCGAGCCCTTTGTAACACCACTTTCAACATAAAAGCTAGAACAGGTGTAGTCACTGCATTCAACATACTGAGTTCTACCATTCATAATAGCTTTAGATAAGTGTAGCAAGTTATCGCATAAGCCGAAAGACCTTAGATGCATAAGAAAAATGCAGTTATTAACCTTTAGAAAACGCTTTAGATAAATCGGTGTAAATACCATCCACCTGCAAACAATTGTCAAGCGCTTTAGGAACAAACTTTCACAGATATCCACATTGGCCTCAGAATGGCTACAAGCTTTTTCACAGAATTCACAGCATTGATCATAGTTATGATTGTCACTATCACCAAAAACACTAGCGAATTGCCCAGCAAAAGCATTCACAATTTGTTGCGGTGACGTCAGCACTGCTTCACTGTAATCCATTTTTCCTGGAATCAAAGTAGATTTTTTTTATTATTCATAAATGACCAAAAATTCTTCGGATCTTGTCGGATGGAATGTTCAGCATTATTAATAAATTTAGATTATACATTTGTCACTTCATATTTAATAACGTTCCTTAATTTCTTTAAACTGTCAAGGTGATATTGCGCTTTCGTCTTTCTGTAATAGTTCCAATGTTTTCTTTTCTTTTTAATAAAATTGATAATTCTAATTGTATACCACATAGGATAATTAGAATGATTTGCAATCGACCGTTTCTGAGGTACATKCAGTCTAAGCCGTATAAGACGGAATAMAAATGATCACAGGCTAATTCCACAGTATTAACATTTTGAAGGACCGACCAGTCAATCTGTAAAACGGAATTATAAAAGTCGGTCGGTTCGCTTATGCAATGCAATTAAATAATTCGAAATATGGAAGAAGAAGACTGCGATAATGAATGCAACCATTTTTGGTTCCCATTTTAAAATGGAAATGTGTTTTAACTGTAAATAAAATTCGCGGATCACGGTGGCTAGTTGTCCTGGAACAGTTCATAAACAGTTTAATGTTTGATTTTTTTTGCGCAAATATTTGAAAATTCACTTGAAATATTAGAAGAAATAAACTAAAAAGAAATGGCAGAAGTAATTAGAAGATTTTCATAGACGATACTGTTTTAAGAAAGACAATTTAATCACTTTCGCGAATATAAAATGACGTTTAGGAAGACTCGTAAAAATCCTCACCACGACCAAAACGCCGCAACTGCAACAGATTACGTGGTTCGCCCATCCCGACTCTAGATTAACAACATGTCCGCCAGTAAACCGAATTACCGCTTAAAAATGCGGTTCTCGCCGCAGCGGTGGCAATTCCCGACCAAGTAAAGTATCCTTGACGTCGTGCCGGACCTGTAAGTCAAGCAAATTTACTGCAGCAATATAAGACGATATAAGTTATCCGTGCTGGTGTAAATTTATGCCCGCACCCTTGTGGGAAATGAGTTAGGTGGTTGAAATGGGGTTGGGGAAACACCGAGGTCTAACAAATGATTAGATTTATCGCTAGGGCAAGTACAACTATGTAACCGGAGTCGACCTGTGGTATATATCGAAATCGTGGATGTTGAGGTAGGTTCTTGCGTGTAATAAATTATCTTGAAATGTAACTTTACAAACAATATGGAAATCTTTAGAATTCACTCGAGTGCAGATGAATTTGCGCTGTGAAATTTTTAGTCATATGGGGAAAGGCTATTTTATCAGCTCTAATTTACTGAGCGCCATCTTTTAGTATCTTTTATGTATTTAATAATAATAATAATAATAATAATAATAATAATAACACTCTTGATTGTCCAACGGTATACACCAATTACAGGACAATTATTCCAGACGAACAGACAATATAAAATTACCCTACAAAGCCAACTCCGCTCAACAACTGTCTACGTGATACAAAATTAATATCGCCAGAGTTTCCATAACAGAAAAATTGTTGCACATGAGATTCACGGGAGGCCTCGTCATAATATAATAATAATAATATATCCTTTATTGCTTTTACTATACAAAAATAGGAAACAAAGGGCGTAGTTCAGATGGACACAAAGCTGTGTCCCCTGCTCTTCCACTCAACCACCTCGAAATAATAATCAGAATAATCTAGTTGAATATGACTACATAATAAGCATAGAAAATTAATAACTACATAAATCAAGAACGAATTTGTACCACAATTCCCAGAACAATTGCCCAAAACAATTATTTAACAGATGAATAGATGTCAGAGACACCCCTCCCCCACGGTACCAAAATTAATTATTGAAAAACTCCCGCAGATGTCTTTTAAATTTCTCAGGTTCAAGAGTTTTTAAGTTATTAGGAAGAGAATTGTAAACTTTACAAATTTGCACGAAAACGATCTCTCAAACAACGATGAGTTATGAAATGGGGGACTCAGCTTACCCCTGAACCTGACGTTAATGTTATGAACGTTATTTTATTATAAAGGTAAGGTGGAGTAAGAAGAATGTTCAACCAGCCAGCATCCACTAGCTTATGCGATATACGAGGCATGCTTTTTAAGTAAGTACCGTTTTGCGATTCCGCCGCCGCAGTGCTACGGTCGGCATTCCGCGGATGCGCGCTGGTTACCTACATCTCTTGTCTACGCACTGACGCCATTACAGTTTGATTCTTCATTGTATACGTTGTTTACTGAGTGTTTAAGATGCCTCCGACAATCGGGAGTCCCGCCGATTGTGAAGTACGGGCTGTTATACGATATTTTAGTGCTAAAGGCGTAAAACTGATCGATATTCATCGTGAGATCTGTGAAGTTTACGGACAAAACATTATGAGTGATGGAATGGTAAGGAAATGGGTGAGAGCATTTAAAGATGGCCGCACAAATGTGCATGATGAAGAACGGAGTGGGCGTCCTTCGGTCGTTAATGAAGAGTTGGTGCAGAAAGTGAACGTAAAGGTGAGAGAAAACAGACGCTTTACAATTTCATCATTGTGCGACTGCTTTCCTCAATATTCTCGTAGTGTTTTGTATCCCATTGTGACCGAGAACTTGAATTACCGGAAATTGTGTTCACGTTGGGTTTCGAAAATGTTGACGGATTTGCACAAAATTCAACGTTTAGGCAGTGCATTGACTTTCCTTGAGCGGTACCACAATGAAGGTGAAGATTTTTTAGACCAAATTGTTACTGGTGACGAAACATGGGTGGCCTACGTCACACCAAAATCGAAACAACAATCCATGGAATGGCGACATTCATCATCACCCAAAAAAGTGAAGTTTAAGCAAACAATTTCTGCCCGGAAAATCATGTGCACTGTTTTTTGGGACAGAAAAGGAGTATTGCTAGTGGAGTTTCTGCCTCGTAATGAGACAATCAATACAGGGTCTTATTGTAAGACATTGAACAATCTGCGTCGTGCAATCCAGAACAAAAGACGTGGCAAGTTGAGTAAGGGTATCGTTTTGCTGCATGACAATGCCCGTCCACATGTGGCTAATCGGACCAAAGATCTCATCAAATCTTTTAAATGGGAAACTCTAGATCATCCTCCATACAGCCCTGATCTGGCGCCCAGCGACTACCATTTGTTCCTGCACTTGAAGAAACACCTGGGTGGTCAGCGTCTTCAAGACGATAACGAAGTCGAAACATTTGTGATACAGTGGTTAACAAGTCAAGCGGCAGAATTTTATGAGGAGGGTATTCAAAAACTGGTGCCACGTTATGACAAGTGCCTCAATATTCACGGAAATTATGTAGAAAAGTAGATTAAGGTACAGGCTTTCATGTAAGGTAAAATTATTGCGATATCTTTGCACGTCTTTTTTTAATTCCAAAACGGTACTTACTTAAAAAACATGCCTCGTATATAGGGTTTGATAGCATTCTCCAACCGTCAAGTTAAGTTACTCTGAATAACAACTGCAGGAAAAGATTGTCGAACTATTTAATATCTATGGAAAGAACTTGTTTCTTGACGATTCTGTTTATGGGCTGCTAATATACGCCATCTGCAATCTACAGTCTAGGTATGTTTACAAGCAAAACGAATTTGGTTTAACTACTTTATCTATATTCTGTAGAAATTTAAATTCAAGATATTTTTGTGGTGTTGTGTCCAAAAGGAAATTACATTTTCCACTATGTGTCTCGCATCCACCATAAACACCATTTTGTGTTCCAATCGACCTGCACCCAGCTTTATAACACTTCACTTCCTCTCGTGATTTGTAGGAAATTGAGAATTAACTTTGCCATAAATTACCCGCTAACTGCCACGTTGCACTCTCTAATAACCTAATGCAGCCGACGTTAATGCAAAGACCCCCCCTCCCTCTCGAAATCAGGCGGGATTCAGTTTTAAATTGAAAAAGTTCCACGGCGTTATTAAGTTTTATTCATTGCAGTCTCATCATTTATGCAGGACGCTGTCTGATATTTATTGCCACTCTATTGATTCAAAAACGGATTCCGTACAGTTAATTTACCTACGTCGCACGACGAGATTTGTTGAACCGTTTTTGTATCACGGGATGTGAGGAAAATACGGGGATCGAGCAAGCTGAAACAACAAATCCGGAAGGGAAACCCGGACGGGAGTGCTTTTTCAGAGATAATAGAAAAAACGATGGGATAATAATGTAGGGGCCGGGATAGACATTTGTAATGTCAAATATATTCGAAAATGTTATCTCAAATGACATTGGTCTTCAGAGAAATAATAGCGAGTGACTAGATTTTGTAAAAAGTTTAACTTGATTGAAACAGTATAAAATCCATTTTAACGTTCTCGTTCCATTTTAAGCGAATTCAGCTGTGATTCCAAAATACTTTTTCTTGTGTTATCTATAGTATACAATGTTAGGTAAGCATCTAATTGTATTTGAGAATGGCAAGCAATGCGAGTAAAGTGACCAGATCCCTTTTCAGTGATAAGATAAATCGGATAACATGCCCATCACAATAAAGGAAGTTGTGTTCACCTTGGTTACGAGATATATTATGAAGAAACGAATCGTAGTTTACCATTTCTAGATACTCTGGTTCTAAGGAACAACGAGAATAAATTGGAGTTTGATGGGTATAGGAAGACGACTAACACAAATCGGTTTATAATTAGTGAATCACAACATTGTTTTAAACATAAAAATGTCAGCCTTAGGTTTTTTGGTAAACAGATGTGTAAAATTCTCTTTGACTCCTGTTAGATATGAAATAGACCTAGACTTATTAAGAATATTGCAATTTATAATGGTTATCATCAAAATATTGTTGGCAGTATAATTAGGAAATTTAAACTGAACGAACTTAGGTTTCTGTTTTGTCTCAGACTAATAGCAATAAACACTTTATCAAAAAATTCAAAATTCTATATGAGCCCCAGCTAGTTAGAGCGCTAGGTCCGATTTTTAAAGCAGTACATTCACGTGGCTTATTCAACCAACAATATTATTAGTAAATTGCTCGGCAGTACAAAAGACATAGTAGATCACTTGGAAAAGAGTGCGTACAGTTTATAAGATAAATTGTAGTGATTTTAATAAGCCATATGTTGGTCAAACTATCTGCAAAATTCAGACTAAATTCAAACACATAACTCACTTTAGAATGAACCGTTGCGAAAAATCTATATCCACCATATTGTTTGACCTCTGTTAACTTCATTCGCTAGATTCGTCAGTCAGGCGTGATGTCGTTAAGTATATATTGAGTAGACTTCGGCGAGGATCCAACCGACTTTACTGAGAAGTGTTTTACATTTTTAACTTAGGTTGTCACTGAGGATGACAGCTTAGTTGTCGAAATACATATTTAGCTTTCAGTATCTTTAGTTGTGGTAAGGTGTATATTTAGTTTATTATATATTACAGCAACAGTCTCCAAATCAGTTTTGTTAGGCACAAGAAAATCATAAAGAAGAACATTTTTTTTAATTCAATAATAATGAATCTGATATTGATGAAACATATGCAGTCGATTTAGAAGTTACACTATTTTCAGCATTGTCACTTCTAGCAATTATTCCATTTTTCGAAGCAATATTGTCTTCCATTTATTTATTATTTACTTTTTTATATACAGAAGCACAAACAGGACGAACATAGAACAGTGGTTACAATATATTCAATAATGAAATTAACATAGTATATAATAAACCACGCCGCAAAACAGAAGCCATTAACACGTAATTTATAATTATAACATTATATAAGAAATATACTATAAAGGTACGAAAGGAAAACGGAAGAATTTATTGGTGAAGCACTTTAAAACTTTTTCTCCGAAATGAATATACAGAATTACTAAGTATATCAGCTTCAAGTGATGGATTAGTTAGCCTACTTAATGAACCCTATTCAGTAAGCTACTGTATTATAGTATACTATAATCAAATTCTATAATTAAAATGCATGTCTATGCTGTGCTGTCTACACCTCAACCAAACTGCAGATAGTACTATTTCGCTGTCATTACAGCTCATCMGTGCAGTTTAGGTCTAGTGTTGACAACACGGCATAGAACTGGTTTTGCTTATATACCAAAGCAAKGGWATGATGAAAGTAAGAATTTAGGATGGCAATGCCATCTGTCAGCATTACACTGACATGATGACAAAGCCACCTAGCTGCCTTAACGGGTACTACTTCCTAAAGGAAGTGACCTGTAGCCTGACAAATTGGCATGCAACTGCATACTTCAATTTGACAGCAGCCCCCCACGGCACTTTTTGCTGACGGGCAAGAACCAACATACATTAAAATGCATGTCTATGCTGTGCTGTCTACACCTCAACCAACTGCAGATAGTACTATTTCGCTGTCATTACAGCTCATCAGTGCAGTTTAGGTCTAGTGTAGACAACACGGCATAGAACTGGTTTTGCTTATATACCTAAGCAATGGTATGATGAAAGTAAGAATTTAGGATGGCAATGCCATGTGTCAGCATTACACTGACATGATGACAAAGCCACCTAGCTGCCATAGCGGGTCACTCCCTTTAGGAAGTAGTACCCGTGGCTTTGTCATCATGTCAGTGTAATGCTGACAGATGGCATTGCCTTCCTAAATTCTTAAATTCTATAATGCTCTTATTCCTGGTAAATGATACCGCGCAACATTTGTCAGTGTTAAAGAAAAGGCTATTACCCTGGCAGTAGGATTGCAGTCCTTCAATATCCTCCTGGAGAAATTAGCAATTGTATACAGAAGAAACACAACGATATTTTTAAATCATCAGCATATATTAAAAAATATGAGGATCAGACTTAACCTTACCAATCTTCACAACTGACTCCTGTCAAACAAATACGATTCAAACCACGCAAGAAAAGAATTACACACACCAATGCCTGCCAATTTATTAAGCATTATAAAATGATCAATTTTGTCAAACGCTTTGCTGAAATCAGTGTAAATGCTGTCAACCTGCTGTTGATTGTCCATTTGTTGTATTAGAAATTCTTTGTACACAAACAAGTTAGAAACCACTGAGCGTCCACTCATGAAATCATAAATTTTACGTGGAAGAAGACATGATCGTATATAATTGATTCAAAAATTTTAGCGAAAATGCACAGCTTGACACTAAGCGGTAACTAGCAATAGGCAAAACCGCAGCACTTTTTCAGATTCTAGGGAAGACGCCTTCTCTTAATGATTTATTGAAAATTATCTGAAGAGAAGTCAGCAGATTATCCTTGCATTCCTGTATAAAAATGACTGGTATCAATCAGGGCCTATTCCCTGTTTTGGAAGAGATTGTACTTTTTTTGTAATATCGTATTACGGAAATGCGTCACTTTTTCACTTTCTGTTCTTTCTTAATGTTTATACGTTAAAACAGCTGTGATCTATGGAGTATTTATTTCAACTGGAAACAGAATTTATGTAAAAACATTCTGACAAAAGATATAAGAAAAAATTTAATGCCCTACTTTTGTTAATACACATTGTATGTATATGTACATGCAGTAACCGTCATATTCTATTCAATTTATAAGTCTTTTCCTTCCAAGCTTAGGCACTTGTACCTACACAAAATAATGCAAAAAGAGACAATGTCTTAGCTGCTGCTAAGTTCATAAACGTCCAATTTCGTCTTTCATTCTACCGTTCATCTTCGCTGTGCATTTCCTTAAGTTTGTTCCCGAAACTTTTTATATTTGCTGGGTACTCGTCGCAGGCTTGTCCTTTTTTTATCTAAATTCGATAGGTTTACCACTGATAACCTTAATTAATCTCGGTGGTATCATAATTGTTGCGCCCAAGCGGAATCAGCGAGTACGAGCAATACTCATAACCATAATAACCGAATAAATTAAGTTATCCGACGCTCGTTTATACCACAACACAAGCAGGTCGTGGTGTTCATCATAGTAATTGTAGACCCAGAATAACGTCAACCCCTGATAATTTGATTGTACGTCCTGCCGTGTCTGCGGACACATACCACTATTGTTCGGTGGCTCTTGTTAATAAATTTTAAATACATACATGCATTGTTCTTGTGACAGTTAAGGCCGTAATTTTGCCCGCTTTGTGTTGGGTGAATGGGTTTTCACTTTCCCACCTGGATAATACATCGTGGATTAGAACATATATTATCGGCCATCGCGATGCTTTCAGGGTAATGAACAGTTTTCGTGAATTTAATCGGTGGCACGTGCTGGAAATGTAAGGTAATTACTCGAAGGACACGTTTTTTTTAGCTACGTTTAATGCGGACGGCAGGAATGTTTTTTTCCGCAATCGTTGATTAGCAGTTCGACAGTACCTAAACCTGGTTTGGTCCTGCTGATTGATGATTTCATAATTTTAATTGGACTGATTTTATTAAATGAGTGAGTGAGTGAAAGGCGGTTCAGAAATTTCCGAGCTCAATGGCTTATTAGCAATTTTTATGACAGAACAACGGCAAAAGCTTTGAGCTGCTGTAAAAAAATGCTACAGTCTTCCATTATTGACATGCACCTTTTGGGTTTCTGAAAAACTTACGCTTCTAGTTAAAAATGGCTTCTACATCCATGTGTTGTCAGTATATCCAGTACATTATAAACAATATAATTATTACACACCAAAATCTGCTCTTCCATTGACTTCTTAAGAAGCTTCTACCTTTCGAATTTGATTGACCAAGCCGTATCAGTATTTACAAATTTCAACAAAATTTAGCGTTCTTTAATAGTATGGGAATTGTATATTTTTCGTTATAAGAAATTTGTTAATGTGAGTGCGCTAAATTCTCATAAATTAGGTTCAAAATGATGCCTATTCTAAACTATAATTAAGATTAGAGCTGCCGAAAGACACCCTCCGAAGTTGTTAAACTAGGAAAGTGTAGATCTGACAAAAACTCGCTGAACGTCAGTTAGTTTTATGTTACCACATAACGTACCATGTTTATGTTCCTAATAACTCCTAAAAAGGCAACAATATAGCCAGTACAGACGAATACATTTTTTTATAGTAGGTACTTCTGCCAGGGAAAATGCTACGCTGATGTTATGGGATAACATACTTAATGTTACTATGCAGAAATATGTAGCGACGTGCACCTACTCATAACACAGATGGTAGTAGATGGAAAAATAAAGCAGTAAAGAAATAAAAACTACAAACCTAAAAACGATGAAATGAAGAAAAAAACTAATAACAAACGCTTGGTTTGAAACTGTGGAAACGATTTAAACCGATAATTAACAGTGTACCAAAGCATGTAAAGAAGTATTTGGAACGTCGAAAATTTTAGACATATGTATATAAAGAATAGTCTACCGATAAATATAAAAAAATCGAAACCGCAAGAATTTTAAGAATTTGTTAATTTTCAAGGAAGTGAAATAACCTTGCAAACTAAAGACTAAGAAACAGAAAGAACAATGAGTTAGAACAAATAATAATAGGAAAAGTGAACCCACCCATAAATAAACTGAAGCTATAGGCCAAGATGAAGGTACATACGAAATTATCAAAATGAAATGGTTAAGAAGGTATACAAATACTCAAGGACCGGAGCACAAATATAATAAAGCCGTAACCCAAAAAATTGTAGAGGAATTACGCTATACACCCACTCACGTTTTCATAAGAATAATAGGAAAAAGATTATGGAAAAACACTTAATCTAATAACGAAGGGATCGCAAAACAAAAGAAGTGTTAAACAAAGCGGAATAAAATCTAGTATAATACAGTTATCAGATCTCCTTTTGTTTGTCTTTGCGAGACAAAAATAGGAATAATGTGGGTTGTATATTAAGACTACTATTAATTTTCATACTTTTAAACAATATTACAGTAAAATCAACATGAAAATAAGTATCACAAAAAATTTCTGGAAATTTCAGTATATTATGTAATCAAATATACCTAGATAATAATCAGAGGTTGTTACATTTGACAAGCTACAGTTACTTGCTGGGTTTCACAGGGTTCAATATTGGATCTTTGTTTCTTTATCTGTCTGTTACGCACCTCTTCTAACATATGTCGTTACATCTTAGAGTTCATATCGCCTATACGCTAATGTCATCCAGATTAGGTTTTTAAATAGCTTATCCAATGTTGCTACACATCATCTATTTAAAAGTTTTACTAAGTCTAAAATGATACTTTTTATAAAATCAACTAGAGGCAGTATCCGCGACGGAATGTTGATTTCTATTAACACAGTTCCTTTAGAATTCAATGAACGCGGAACAAATCTTGTTTTCTGACATTATTATGAAAAAATACAAACTATGGGGAAACAGCAAATAAGAAGATGAAAACAACTATCTAGACTACAAAGTTAGTTAGTTAGTTAGACTACAAAATGAGTGAGTGAGTTAAAGTTGCGAACTTTATTTAAAACTGTAACACCTTCATCATTTAATATCTCCAAAATTTCCTGCAACTGAGCAACCTACATTCATAACTTTAAAGCCTAGATAGTTGTTTTCATTTTCTGACTTCTATCAAATTAATTTCTGTTTCCCCATAGTTCGTATTTGTTTCATAATAATTGTATAAGGCACTGACCATGGTCATTTAAGACTGAAAGAGCTCTGCCAGTTAATATTTAATAAAGTGGAAAAGACATTGATATTTGAATCAAAACTCCACCTTGATGGATCACTTCACTGTTTTGCTGTATAGTGACTTATTTCATATCTAGAATGGCTATTTCAGTATTCCCAACGATCCACTTACAGTTGGCTAGCGTAATTTATATCGCTCTTTGATACTCGTATATGCTCACTTCTCAGTCACTTAGCCATTCATTTAAAAAGTTTTATCACCCTGCATAACTAGTTCCTGGTTACGTGCTGCTCATATGTAAACATTATAAATTAGAGAATTGCCTGACCAACTGCAACACGGCACGGTTTTTTATGACATGCGATAATTATTAACGCAAGGGGCTACAAATCACATAATGCGAGAAAAATTACTGTTGTTTTAGCCTCGTTAATCTGATGCAATATATATTTAAACGCTCTTTGATGTCGTCACGAAACCCTTAACTACATGGGCGAGAAAAAAGTATAGTCCAGTATAAATAAACATTTATTCTTGCGTAAATTCTTATTTGAACGCTAGGGATACCATTTTAATGAAATTGTGAGCAGTTCCCATCGATCCCATGTGTGCAAAAAATTTTATGTAAGGTCAAAGTTCGCAAAAATGTTTTTTTGTATTTTTTTTATGGAAGCGGTTTGTCTACAGTAATTGCCCTTAGACTTTTTTGTTAAGGTTTACTATCTCCCAGAAAAAGCGATTCTAAATTTTAGTAAAGTTGTACTCTCCATAATATGTACACATTTCCACGCCACATATGAGGTAATGGAAAACTTTGTTTACTGTCCCCCAATTTAATTGTAGACGTGCTCCAACATAGATTAAACTACGGTTTGTTTATTTTTTATGTTACTGTGTACTCTAGCCTTTTTCTCTACATCTCCTGTAATTAGGGTTGTATCTTGTTGGAAATAAATTGCAGATAATTTAAATTTAAAGGAGGGACWCAAAAATGGTTCTGGGTGTCCTTCAATGCGGCGGTAGCTTGATTACGCTAACCGATAAGAGCTTGTGCATGCTGACGTAGAAGCAAATTATCCACAAGCTCATCTCAGGTTGACATAATCTGAGGGGACGTTCCCGATGGTTTTCAGTTTAACAGAGCGTCCCCCTTTAATTATTTGCGACTTACCCAAAGTAACTTTTGCCGTTGTAAATTGGCTCCGAGAACTTATCAGGTCGCAAAGGAGCATTAAGTGTCGTCTTCAGTCACAGGGCTGAAAGTCAGCCAGTAAATATATCGACAGTGATCTTAATTGCCTTAATCTCAGCGAAGCAGCAGACAAAGTGAAAATTAGCAGCGGAGTCCTCGGCCCTCCTGCGAGCAGGATGTCAACCAATAAGATAAGATGTTGAGCTTTGTTATCCCGAATATAAATCTGGGGCGCTGCGAGAGGACCATAAACGGAGATTGCATCAAAAACTGTCCGTTGCCAGGGCTTAAAGTGGTGGCCTGCGCCTGACTATAGGGGATGAAGGTTTAAGTGGATCTTATTTGGGTATTGCTAACGTTCTCCCATGACTTGTATTTTCACAGCGCTTTTATTGCTTAATAACTCCCATACGAAGTAGTTCAGATTATTAACTTACTACGGCACCAAACTATTTTGTACTTCGCTACACGTTTATCAGTACTTTCTGCTAGAATACTGCAGCTCTTGATGTGATACTTTATTGAGTAACACGCTATAAGAGAGTTTTCCTTGTATATACAGGATGTTTCACGCATGATAATGACCTTGACGAAATTGAAATGCAACCCAAAATACATTTGCAGACGTAACATTGATAACTGTTCATCGTATTAAAAAATATAAAACGTAGAGAGCTGTATAAATTCGTAAATTTTGACATAAACTTCAATCATTTGCTTTAAGTAAATTCGGTATTGTAAAACAAACTTTATTTTTGAAAAATGTTTATTCAATAACATTAATTTAATAAATGCTCAAAATATTGCCCTCCGCTGTTTTCAAAAGCTTGAATTCGTGCCCAAAACGATCTTTTAACATGCATTAACATTTCTGGAGTGATGGATCTACATGCATCACGTATTTTATTTTCTAAATGATCAACACT
Source organism: Rhyzopertha dominica (assembly GCA_025024175.1). Classification (NCBI taxonomy): domain Eukaryota; kingdom Metazoa; phylum Arthropoda; class Insecta; order Coleoptera; family Bostrichidae; genus Rhyzopertha; species Rhyzopertha dominica. The sequence goes on from QCXZ01000064.1 coordinate 60,278,950, forward strand.
TTCAATTGGTGTTTGGTATACTTGCTCTTTTACCATTCCCCACAGAAAAAAATCCAACTGAGCAAGGACCGGGCTTCTCGGTGGCCAAGGATTAATTGAATCACTTCCTATCCATCGGTTAGGCAAAACCAAATTAAAATGATTTCGCCCTATCCTATGATAATGCGCAGGTGTCCCATCTTGTTGGAACCATAAATCTTGTCTTACTTGTAAATTTTAATTTTGGAGAAGTACCGGTAAAATGTTTCTTAAAAAATTTAGATAAGTATTGTCGTTTAAACTATCGCGAAAAAATAAGGCCCAACAATTTGATTCCCCAATATTCCGCACTAGAGATTCGTCGAGTAGATAGTTTGAAAATGTCCTTCTCAAATCCAACGTGGATTTTCATGCGCATAATAATGCATGTTATGTTTGTTAACTCCACCATTATTGGAAAATCTTGCTTCATCTGAGAAGCAAATGTTGTCATAAAATCTCACATTCAAATTTAGGTGTTCCCGAAAAAAGTTACAAAAAGCCAGTCTTTTATGATAATCTGTCTCCTTTAAGGCCTGAACCAACTGCAAGTGATACGGATGAAATTGATTGCCTTTAATTATTCGGTGTACTGAAGACAGACTAATACCGGTTGCTCTTGAGACTACCCTTTGACTAATATAAGAATTTTCGCCAATCGCTTCCAATACTCATTGTCAGGGCCTGTTGCTGTTCTTTCTCTTGACTTTTTCAGTGGTGGCCAATTTGTCGTTAAAGTTAATTCAAGTCTCTTGAAAATTGTATCGGCAGGAGCTTTTCTATTTGGAAAACCATAGCGCATAGCCGTCATGGATTCCCAATTTATTTTTAAAATAATACCATTATGTAAAATAACCACATTGGCTATGAGAATGTATTTTGGGTTGCATTTTTAATTTCGTCAGGGTCATTATCATTCGTGAAATATCGTGTATAGTTTCATGTTTGATGAGAAAAGAGTATATTTCAGTGTCAACGACAAAAATTTTAATCTTCCTCACCCAAAAGGTCTGAAATATGAGTTTTTTTTTGTATTTTTGCTCATCCATTTAGTGTCATAATCTACTATATCTCTGTGGTCACTGGGATAGGCTTATCCCTATCTGAATCATAAAATCTTTCAGTTCGTCAGCATACGTATATTGTTCCTCTATATTCATCTTAGAATTTATGTAGTTTGTGTTTTGTTGAAAACGTAATGTTCAAATTATTGGATTAATAAGCACCTGAAGAAGCCTACACTATAGCCCATACACAATATCTATCACAAATAAAGTAATTATGTGAATGAATTGTTATTCAGTTCCACAAAATTAAATTTTGAGGTCAAAAGTTTGTTCAATCAATTAACTTAGATCTCATTAAACAATGAGACTCAACGGAATAAGAAAAATAACAATGTTCACTTGCGTTGACCAAAATAACTTCAAGTTTAATAATAATAATAATAATAATAATAAACAGAAAGTAGGAGATTTGAGTGAGTCGTTCACAAACACAAAATATAATAATAAAATATATAAATAATAGCAGGAGCAATACAGACTTCAAATAAAACTAATACAAATTAACATAATTGCAAATCACCTCAACAGTCAACGACTGAACGGCGACAGTGGCAGTTCTACGATATCAACAACCTTATTCAATAACGTATTCTCAGTAGAGTAACGTTCGTTTATATTTTATCCATTCAATATAGACCAAAGTTTATACCTAAATCATTGGACATAGTCACACCGATGCCGGAGCATTTGTTCTGCAATCATCCCATCAAAAATTCAAGTTGATCTAGTTGTTGCATGCGGTACAACCGTTGTAATATTAACGATGCTAAAAGGATTTCCCTTTTAGGGCTATTATTAGGCACGATCGTTACCCTAAAGAGCACGCATAAATATTTCCGCGAACGTGCTTGTCGATACCGCTTAGCTGCGATGCTAATTAGCAGAGCAGGTGCGTCTCACCATGAAAATCGGTAGGGTTGTAGACGCACGAGTACTAATTAACCACTAATTATCACTGCGAACACACAGTCGTCGCTTTTTCTTTCTTTCGCCGACCGAATTATTAAATTATAAGTTTGACGCCTGCCCGAAAGTTTTTATTCCCTTATTAAATCTCGGGGGGCTGTGACAGAAAAAAGGTCGAAGTTTGAGCGGCTGCCAAAGGGTCAGGCGATGGAAAATGCTTTGGGAATATTCCTGCGTTTGAGCAGTATTTAAATATGGAATAAATAACATCCGATAACCTACCTAAAGTATGATCAGTAAAGTCAGATGACTCCTTTTAATAATTTTAKTTTTGCAAACTAATAAACACATTTGAATTAAACCTACATACTGTTTCAGTAACAAGTATTATTAACTAATTAATGATGTTTAGTGGCGCATACACACCGTTCCTTCCAATCAAACGAAGCTTTTTGCAAACGTCTTTCATCAACGCCGCGTCACTCTCTTGAGCCACTTCTTTGCTAATTTTTTTAATAATTCCTTTAAACGAATTTAAATTTTTTGCTGGCATTCTTCGAGCAGTGTATTTACGTTTAATAAGCGCCCAAAATTTTTCCACGGGCCTTGCCTGGGGAACATTAGGAGCGTTGTTATGTTTTTCTATAAAATCGATATTTTTACTTTTTAGAAATTCTACCTTTTGAGTGGCATAGTGGCATGTTGCTAAGTCTGGCCAGAAAAGCACGTCTTTTCCAGCAATAAAGGGAAGTAGTCGCTTCTTAATGCATTCCCTTAAATAAACGTCTTTATTCTTAGTACCCTGAAAAATGAAAGGTTTTTGAGCAGCAGTGTAGTGAGGAACAATCTTACATTTCCTTGCTTTAATCCCTAATTTGTGAACTTTGAGTTCATGTAAATACGACTGGGATATATTCAATTTAGCAGCAGCCGTTAGTGGATCGAWTTCGAGGAAGCACAAAKGCTGTCGAGGGAAGCGAGATTCTGGCCGAGACTGTACAAGGAAGCCGTCGAAATCCAGAAGAACCCGCACAATTACAACCGAGACCGGGGCATCGAACTACCTGGAATCTGGAAACCTGTCATGGTAACAATGCCGACGCGTCAGTGACCCGGACGAGTATAAATACCCGAGCGGACTAGGACATTTCAGTTTCAGAGCTACTTCTGAGGAAGACACCGACATGAGTGTCGAAACGTCAAGGTCTAAKAACCAACGTGGGAACCAGCCCGGAAAACAACATGTCAACCCTAAAATCGTTGCAAAAGAACAACATTAGAAACGATACACAATCAAAAATAAACTGCGTAAAATAATATAAACTATATAGACATACAAAATCTAAATAACATATACAGCACCATCATTTAAATAATATCAAAGCTCAAAACATAAAAATAAGGAAGCCAAACACGAAGCCGGTAACAACGCCGCAAGGTTGTAATAAATCACATATTATTGAAACCTATTCCCACTAAAGTTCCACAGGAAATAACTAAACGACAAAAACCAGTACACGAAATATAGAAAGTGCTTTTGCTTCTGCCATAAAGCCTTTATCTTAATATACCGCAACTGTAGCGATTTTGGAAATCGTAATCTGAATCTACTACAATTGTATATTAGTCTAAAATGAATTGAGCACTGTGCGCTAGTGTAGTCTTCTATGCAAATATAAAACTTAGAAAGTATACACAGAAAATTATTGAAATTTCTAGTTCAATCTATTGATGGTGTATGCCCGCCTAGAAGTGTTAATCACTCTCTACTGCTTTCCCGGTTTAACGTTTAATCTCTGGAAGTGTGTCGGATACTGGTTTCGATATCGTTCGTATATATAGACATACCTGTTCATACAGATCGTATGGACTTTAAAATAATCTCATTCGTAGTATATTTTTATACGCTTATTAAACTTTTTTTCATTTTTCTCAGCACAATTCGATTAATATTTTCCAACACGACTGTGGATGCTTTCAGCGTTCATGCAATGGTCTGATAGTATCAGAATTTCAGAAGCCCGTTTCTATATACTCAGATTTCATAAAAGCTGCACGAAATGGCCCGTTTCCCTTCGGCTTCAGCACCTGAGACGTGAGCTTAAAAGCTAACGGATGTCTAACGCACCAACGCAGCTATAAAAAGTCGAGTTATGCAAACATTTACCTTGCCTGCAGCCATAGCCGGCTTTATAGCAAGAACAGCTCATGGTAACAGGTATTTGGAAGAAGAGCTTTAGGCTGCGAGATTTAGGCGGAAGCTTGACATTTTCAGCTCCCCACGCATCATAAAAATAGTATGGATTTTTAACCGACTGTACTCCTTATACCTTTGAATCAGTGACTTATTTATCGGCATTAATAGAAGAAAAGGTTTGGAATTAACTGCCACCATTATTATTGTAATAAGAGAAGCCCATTTTTATTAGTTTGAATACTCATTGTTGGAGTGCCAAGAAAATTTAATATTCTGAGCTATGTGCCCAAAAATCGTTCATTGGCCAAACATAAACCTTCATACCTGTGATTTGTTCCAGGTTTCGTGGATAAGACATCGGGACCTCCATCTGCTTACAGTAGGAAGATTTACGTATACCTCAGATCAGAGATTCTCCGCCATTCACAATCCTATGACGGAGAATTGGGCTTTGCAAATAAGGTACCCCCAACCCAGGGATTCGGGAGTATACGAATGTCAAGTAGGGACAACCCCTCCCATAGGCCATTCGATGTCGTTATCCGTTGTCGGTAAGTACAATATTTTGAACGCAAAACTGAAGATTGAAGGTTTTAAAATGACAAGTAGTTAGTCAGAATATAGATACATATGTCTAGGATTAAAGCATAACCTTGTCAAAAACAGTAAAGTATTTATAAGGAATCTATAAAATAACACCAGATCAAATTTGAGGATTTAGAGGAATTTTTATCAACATATATTTTTACATGTTTTTGGTGTGATTTTATTCGATATCGAGCTTATATGTAGCCAACGAGACATTGTGGCCGTGTGCCACATTCGTAGCGTAATATTAACAGTATAAATTAACGTTTTGTACGAAATCAGCCCTTCATTTGTTAATATGTCATAAATATATAAATATGTCAACTCGTCACATTTGGAATACAAGATAAGTTGTACAAACTAAATCAACACTAAATCACATTAAAGTTAGTGTCACGAAGATAGACATCGGGTTTTAATCTCAAAGAAACTGTCTTCATTACTACATAAAACACAGTCTGCGATGCTGTCAAGATTATCTAATGATCTGTATTTAAACCTAGCAATATGCTCCTGCTTGTTTCATACCAGTTGAATGTGTGATTGAGTATGTATTTCCTCGTTTCTTCCAAAGTCTAGTAATGCAGGATGCAGTAACTTCTTAATATAAAAAACTGCGTACCTACTAAGTAGTGAAAATTAAAAATTTCAGTACAAAGGTAAGCTAAATAAATAATTCGTTAAAAACAATGTATTTCGGAATTTAAAGAACAAGACAACTTTAGAAGAAAATCTTAAGACGGCTAATGAACTAGCAATTACTACAATGTTATTTTTTGTTACTTAAAGTGTGGGATTTACCATTAGATCAGTGTTGTTGATTGCATTTAGTAGAGCGATTTGTAATTCTCCCTCATTGTTGTAGTTTGTTATGCCGTATAACTTATTTTTTGATTATTCCCAGAGAAAGAAGTCTAAGGGAGTTAGGTGTGGTGACCTAGGGCGGGAACAAATATTTGAAACGTTAATTTAAGTAATTTTGTACAGTCTGAATATTATGCACGCTGACACCACATCTTTGCATTTACAATTAGAACTAGCTCATCTAAAACATCATCTATTTCATTTCTTCATTTATGAGGCATGTTTTTTAAGTAAGTACCGTTTTGGAATTAAAAAAAGACGTGCAAAGATATCGTAATAATTTTATCTTACATGAAAGCCTGTACCTTAATCTACTTTTCTACATAATTTCCGTGAATATTGAGGCACTTGTCATAACGTGGCACCAGTTTTTGAATACCCTCCTCATAAAATTCTGCCGCCTGACTTGTTAACCACTGTATCACAAATGKTTCGACTTCGTTATCGTCTTGAAGACGCTGACCACCCAGGTGTTTCTTCAAGTGCAGGAACAAATGGTAGTCGCTGGGCGCCAGATCAGGGATGTATGGAGGATGATCTAGAGTTTCCTATTTAAAAGATTTGATGAGATCTTTGGTCCGATTAGCCACATGTGGACGGGCATTGTCATGCAGCAAAACGATACCCTTACTCAACTTGCCAGGACTTTTGTTCTGGATTGCACGACGCAGATTGTTCAATGTCTTACAATAAGACGCTGCATTGATTGTCTCATTACGAGGCAGAAACTCCACTAGCAATACTCCTTTTCTGTCCCAAAAAACTGTGCACATGATTTTCAGGGCAGAAATTGTTTGCTTAAACTTCACTTTTTTGGGTGATGATGAATGTCGCCATTCCATGGATTGTTGTTTCGATTCTGGTGTGACGTAGGCCACCCATGTTTCGTCACCAGTAACAGTTTGGTCTAAAAAATCTTCACCTTCATTGTGGTACCGTTCAAGGAAAGTCAATGCACTGCCTAAACGTTGGGTTTTGTGCAAATCCGTCAACATTTTCGGAACCCAACGTGAACACAATTTCCGGTAATTCAAGTTCTCGGTCACAATGCGATACAAAACACTACGAGAATATTGAGGAAAGCAGTCGCACAATGATGAAATTGTAAAGCGTCTGTTTTCTCTCACCTTTTCGTTCACTTTCTGCACCAAATCTTCATTAACGACCGAAGGACGCCCACTCCGTTCTTCATCATGCACATTTGTGCGGCCATCTTTAAATGCTCTCACCCATTTCCTTACCATTCCATCACTCATAATGTTTTGTCCGTAAACTTCACAGATCTTACGATGAATATCGATCGGTTTTACGCCTTTAGCACTAAGAAATCGTATAACAGCCCGTACTTCACAATCGGCGGGACTCACGATTGTCGGAGGCATCTTAAACACTCAGTAAACAACGTATACAATGAAGAATCAAACTGTAATGGCGTGAGTGCGTAGATAAGAGATGTAGGTAAGCAGCGCGCATGTGCGGAACGCCGACCGTAGCGCTGCGGTGGCGGAATCGCAAAACGGTACTTACTTAAAAAACATGCCAAGTAATTATTCAGAAGTCCACAACATACATTAAATTCAAAGCGGTGGTGATTTTGTTTTCCGACGACCAAATTTGGATTATCTTGGGACTAAATGTAAAGGCCAACATTTAAAAAACTGGCTTCTTCTGACCTAGTAATTTCCAGTCGGCGTCCCTGGTCACTTTTGTAAATGTACGGACGATATCGATCTTTCTTTAAAACCTGCGATGTGCTAGATTTGAAAACCCCTGTTTCAGTTTAAATTCGCCTTACGGAGGTGTTCGGGTTCACAGCAATGCTTGCAAAAACTAATTCTTCTCTTTGATCGTTAATGTTCTGTGAATTAACAGCATGTTTAAGATGTTTTTTTAAATGCACAGTAGTTTTTTTTTAATTTCTGTCTAAACGTGAGTAGGTCTTACAACATGTTTGTCTTCTTTCGGGAAACTGGTTTAAGTATTCAGCTTGAGCCAGTGCAGCATTTTTGTTACAAAGAATGCAAGTACAAAAAATATCGTACTTTTTACCGGCCAAGCAGTTCAAAGAACTGTTAAATGTTTTTGCAAAGCACACTATACTTAGACGAATGTTCAAAACAATAAATGCGTTTTGGTAATGCAAATTAATTCTAAACTATGTCATGTGGAACATCAAATTGATCAGAAAAAATAGCTGAATCTAAACTGACTTTTCTATCTCCACTAATAACAAAGTTATCCATGCATTCATGCTTGCATACGGCTGCTGGGTCCTATTTAATTGTCTTACTCCACGCTCATCTCTGACTATACTTCTTAGTGTTTCATACTCGTACACCCAACCAAGCCAAATTCAGTATTATCTTCCAGCATAACCTAAAATTGATGGGCTTTTATAGAATATCCGTCATTTTCTTGGAGCTTCAAAACGACAAAACTCCCGTATCCAGAAACACTCCAGATGTACTCCAATATTCAGGCAGGTGCTCGGAACGAATTTCCCCGTCGTTGGCGTCGTTGTTTCCGAACAGGGAGCCACCTTATTTACCTTGGCACAAATTGAACTTGCGGAAACTCCACCTTCGCGAACACATACTGGATGAGAGCAAATAGGGGGAGAGCTGAATTGTATTCCGCGTTGGTGTTTCTTATCATTTCAGCTAGTTTTAACTCGAATGGTTTGAGGAACGGTGAGACGGAATTAATTAAATTAGTTTGCAAAGTTTGATGTATTAGTGCCTTTAGATGTGGTAATGGCGCGGAGCAGGAGACTGTTCGGTTGGCTTAGTACAGGTGTGTGTGAACCGAGCTTAGGGGGTTAGTAAAACATCTTCGATTAGCTGCCACTTAGATATTTCCTACGTAGGTCGGTTTACTAGACTCTAAGAGATGTAGCCTTTTGAGATAACCATGTAATACTTTAATGGTTAAGAGATAATATGCCTTCAGAAAGCATGTAGATAATAAAAAATGCAGGTGCTAAATTGAGTTTAGTTACAGATAGATATATAACTTGCAGCACAAGATTACAGTCTTCGCTTTTACGCGTGGAAGTATAATTTACACCTTTTTCGGTTCACATTAAACATAATTAGAGAAATTCCAAAAGGTAGTGTTATTGTGTTTTACAATGCTAGTTACCATTATATACTAGTTGATATTACAGTGTAACCTCTTTAATCCGGACACACTTTAATCCGGCCATCCAGTAATCTGGACACCCGGTTTGTTTACTCATAATCCGGAAGGACGCGCGTATAATCCGGACACTACATGCAAGAGCTTGTCGCTAACATCGCGATTGCGATCGAACGACAACAGCGAACGAGTCGTAACGGTGTTCATATTTCGGTAGTAATTCACGTGTCAGCTACAGTGCTTTGTGTGTCTTTAAAAATGTCGAAAAGAAAGCATAATACTTTAAAACTGCAACAGAATATTATAAAAAGGGTTGACGCGGGTAAAAGTACGAGATCCCTTGCATTAGAATACGGCATCGGAAAATATACAGCTATCAACAATTAACTGGTGCCGACAATTTTAAAGCAAGCTCTGGCTGGCTTCAAAAATTTAAATAAAGATGTGGTATAAGGCAACTCAGTATTCCTGGGAAAATACTATCTAGTAGTATAAATGCTGTTCAGCCTTTCAAAGAAAAACTCCTATCAAGAATAAACGAAATGGGCTTACAATTAGAGCAAATTTATAATGCTGACGAAAGTGGCCTGTTTTGGAGAATTTTACCTAACACAACATTGGTCCACTCTGGTGAGAAATCCGCTCCTGGCAGAAAAATCAGCAATGAAAGGGTAACCTTTATGCCATGCGCTAATGCTGCTGGAAGTCACAAACTAAGACTACTCGTTCTAGGAAAAGCAAAAACCTAGAGCATTTGGAAATTCATTCATTCCGCTATGTTACAAAGGACAGAATGGTTTCATACTGCGTTTGTACCATCAGTGAGGCAAAAACTCAGGGAAATAAATTTGCCTCAAATATGAGACAATGCCCCAGGATATCCTGAGAATTTAGTCAGTGATGATAACCAAATATGGGTCGTGTATATGCCACCGAATTGTACTCCACTAATTCAACCAATGGATCAACATGTGATCCAAGTTGTTAAGCTTTTCTACCGAAAACAGTTGTTAAAGAAAATTGTAAACTTTCAAATTGACATCCCTACAACACTAAAAAATAATAATTTAAAAGATGTTTTTTACCCTAGATGAGGCATGGCAAAAAGTTAGCAACGAACTTATAAAAAAGTCATGGATAAAGTTATTACCACATATTCAACAAGCATTATCAGATGACGATTATGATGAATATATCTTTGTCACTCCTGGCAGAAAAAATCAAGAATTCAAATAAAGAACTTCAGCATAAGATAGATAAATTAAAAGAATTAAGTGCAAGAATTGTTCATAACGTGCAGCTTACAAACTAAGAGATTAAGAATTGGGCATTTCGGGTTAATGAAACAGAGGAATATCTACTAGATGATACTATCATTGAAGAATTACAGAAAGCTTCTGGCGAAGAAGAATCCAGTTCTAGTAAAGATAATATTTCATTAAATACAATTAAGTATAACGACGCCGTTTCTTCATTCAACACGTATTTACAATGGGCGTCAGAAAATAATGTACCATTACTTCAAATTATATTGCTAAATGATTTGCGCAATCAAGCGATAGGTGCAAAAATTAATTGTAAAAAGCAAAAACATCTCACTGATTTTTTTGCCCCGCGCTAAAAGTGAACTTAATGTGATTGGAAAAAAATCATCCATTATTTTTCGAGAATGTTGTAGTTTTGTTTATTTGTATATATGTAGTTATATTTTGTAATAATAATAATAATAATAATAATATCACCATCATATGTGTTGTTAATTGTTGTTTTTTGCGCGATTTTGAGGAATTTGAACAATATCCAGTAATCCGGACAAATCGCTAATTTGGACACACCCCATACATTTAATTGGCCGGATTAAAGGGGTTGTACTGTATATTGTTTTTTTCACGTCCAGCTTTTGCCGAGTTCCCGACCACATATGAAAACATCATCTATATATCTGGTTCAGAAAAAAACGGTATTGAGTTATGACAAAATTTAAAATATCAGAAATTTTTACATTATATACAGTTTTTAAATACTAAAATGATAAAGCTATATCGCCTATATCAGATTTCCACAGCTGTCCCCGGTTTTGAAAATTTCAAAAGTAATGTTTCTTCTTTTACGTTCTATAATTGCATTTGTATTTATTGTATTTGCTTTCGTGTATTAGATTATTTACTTGCAGTCACTTGGATTAGTAACCATATTATCTTAATATTCCTAATATTCCTTAATACCTACCTAATATATTTTTTTACATATGTGACCTCCTTAGGACTTTTATTTTCAATTTAACACGAACTATAAAAATGCAGGCATCTAAAAAATTATCCTGAGATGCAAAAAGAGGAATTAACCCAATGATTTTTAGTTACCAGAAAGCTGTTCAGTTGCCTTTGAAGCAGCATAATTAAGATATTTCGCTTTGTATCTGTCTGGCGCGGAGGCACGTCTTTTTTCGCTTCATTAAAAGGTGACATGCTTGGCAACGGCCTGTCACGGATTAAGATTTTATCTTAATGACTTGAGAAAGGAAAGCGGGTAGATTTCCTCTTCACCGTGTTTGAAGGTAACTGATTGAACGTCAGTGACACCGTATTTATTACAAAGCTTCGTTAATTTTTGTGAAGAATTTTGGAGAATAATTCGCCAAAAACGTGAGCATGAATTGTTTAAAAGTACAAAGGATATGTCTGACTATTTTGCTTTCAGTTCTTTAAGAAAGCAGTATTCCTTGCATACCTAAACATTGATAGATTTTATTAAATCTTTTAGAAACTGTGATCAACGATGTACTACAATGACAACAAGGCAAGTTCTGCTCAAGCTGTTGTCAATTTGCTAAATATTTTCAATGGGTATATTCTACTGATCTAAACTGCAGTATATCGTTTTCTGGTTAGTGCGATATAATATACAGGGTGATTTTTTGAAAACTTCACACCTTAAATAACTTTAAATAGAGGAAAAATTTAAAATTTTGCAAAAACAGGTAATTTTTTTTTTGCAGGGGGACAACTTTTGAAATAAGTTTTTAATGGATAGCGTTTATCCTCTTAGCGGGGTAGATACCCCTTCAAAAATTTTAAATGAAACTACCCATCTTACGATACATCATTTAAAAGCTTATTACACAAGGAGTCTTGCCATGTAATTAGTTTTACTATTTTTTACCCATTGACGGGGTAGTGGGTCAAAAAGTGCATTGTAGCAAGTGGCTTATAAAATGGAATATTTTGGACTTTTTTTAACCAAATTTATTGTCTTGCAGTTACAATAAAAATTGTCCTTACTTAAGCCTAAAAAAACTTGTTAAAAAATAATTGTTACACCTAAGCAAAATGCCAAAAATACTTAAAATTTTCTTTCGACATTACTTGATATTGCAACTCGACAGTTTATACTGAATTGGCTAAATAATTATATACTTTGTGTTTCCAGTTTTTTGTTTCAACTTTTTGGCTACTTCTTTGGCACGACCATCTTTTTGTTCACATTCCTTTTTATAAATTGCGTGAAATTTTAAAGTGAGAGTCCAAGTGATAATGGTTTATTCAACTGCCGAAAGGGTAGAAATAATTTTTATTTACGGTGCTGAGCATAGCTGTGCTCGTGCGTCAGCAAGGGTGTTTAACAAACGGCACCCCGATAAAAATGTTGACGCTAGGTACATTCTCGATCTCGTGCAGAAATTTCAAGACACTGGATCTGTAGTAAACAAAAAAAGGGCAGGGCATAGAGTCGTTGATGAAATGGCCCATCTTGAAGTACTTGGTCATTTTGCAATGGATCCAACTAGCTCTTTGCGTAACATTTCTACAGCCACTGGACTTTCTTATTCATCTGTAAGGAAAGTTACGAAACTGCACAAATTCCTTCCCTATAAGATGAAAACTCTCCAGGAACTCGGCGAAGATGACTTCGATAGAAGACTGCAATTTTGCGAAATTATGACAGAAAAGATTATAGTAAATCCAAATCTAATAAAAAATATCTGCTTCAGTGATGAATGCACATTTTTTTAACGGCTCTGTAAATAAACATAACGTCAGGTACTGGAGTGACGAAAATCCTTATATTTTTCGAGAAGATCATACACAAGTTCCTCAGAAGCTGAACGTCTGGGCTGGAATACTTGGCAACGCAATTGTAGGTCCAATTTTCATTGATGGGACGCTAAATGGGGGAATGTATTTAGAATTACTTGATAACGTTATTGATCCTTTAATCACAGAGCAATTAGAAAACCAACGTGACCCTGAAGGAAATCCAATGTTGGATGAATACGAACTGTTTTACCAACATGATGGAGCCCCACCGCATTACGCCATTAATGTGCGATTTGACTGCTTTAGATTTCTTTCTATGGGGTCATTTAAAATCTGTGGTTTACAAAACACAACCTACTAGCCTGGACGATCTGCGAGAAAGAATTATTAACGAGTGCAGGAGGATTCCACCTGAAACTTTCCGAAAAAGGCAGCAGGAGTTCGAGAACCGTCTGTATTATTGTATGGAAAGAGGTGGTGCACATTTTGAGAATCTATTGTAAGGTTTGAATTTCTATGGTTTTGTTCACACTGTTTTTGGAGTTACAAATAAATAATTTTTCTTTTTCGTGGACATGGACTTACTAAAAAATTACATGATAAATATTTTAATGTTAATAATAGTGTTAAAAGAAAATTTTCAGTATTCTGGGAGTTTTTTTAAGTGTCATATTTTTTACAAATTGTTTGTTTAAATTGTGGGTTCTCGTAAGGACAAATTTTATTTCCGCTCTAAAATAAAATACATTTTGTTGAAAAGAGTCCAAAATATTCAATTTAATAAGCAACCTGTTTCGTAGGCACTATTAATCTATTACCCCGTCAATAAGTTAAACGTGGTAAAACTAATTACATGGCCAGACTCTTTGTGAAATAAGCTTTCAAATGATGTATCACAAGATGGATAGTTCCATTTAAAATTTTTAAAGGGGTGTCTACCCTGCTCAGAGAGTAAGCGCTATCCATTAAAAACTTATATCAAAAGTTGTCCCCCCTGCAAACAAAAGTTTACCTGTTTTTGCAAATTTCTAAATTTTTGCTATATTTAAAGTTATTTAAGGTATGAAGTTTTCAAAAAGTCACCCTGTATATAAAGCAAATTGTAATATCTGATAATACTTTTTAAATAAGTTAAATCATTGAAGCCTTCTAAAATTATTCATGCAATCTTTTTATGAGAACGTGCTCTTAATTTGTGCTATCTTTTAAAGAGTTTGTTTAATCATTCACTAAATGAAGGGTATTTACCTGAATTATGGAAAACTTTATACTTAAAACCAATTTATAAAAAGGGTTGCAAGTAGGACGTAAAAAATTACAAGATGTTTCTTTAATGACGCCAGTTACTAGATGACCTAGTTTTAGTTGTTTCATTCTACGTAAAGAAAATCATTGTAAATGAGCAACACGGTCGTTCTACTTCAACAAATCTTTTTTTTGTTTACAAATGTTTTGGTCGTAACTGCTTCCTTTATCAGATGCTTCAAATTGTCTCTCTATCTGAATCAGTTTGATGCACTTTTCGTCATTTTTGTAGACAAAAACTTGTAAGGAAACATGAAACTTGACAAATTACTATGGAACGCGCACACATACGTCCGCACACCGGCATTCGTATATTTATACTGCTGTCAATAAAGAAACATTATTGCCCCAAATAGCCAAGATTCCTAAATTACTGTGACAAATATCTTCTCTCGAATCAATCAAAGTCCACAGACAAAACTATAAATCCGTAGTCGGGCCGGACGAATTTCCGTGACCTGTATCTATTGTGGGCGCGCTTCCGCCCGATGTCAACATAATCTGAAGAGAAGCGTGTTCTAAAATTCCGAACGTGGCCGTGATTTACTGCGAAATTATCATCCGGGACGTGGAAGGAGCACGGGGCCGCTAATAATGCCGCTCTGGCGGTCCACCGGGTGGCTGTAACTGACCCTCGTGGACACAACGGCGCACGGCACATGCGGTACATTTGCATTGTTACAGACAATTAGATCAAGCGCCTCTACACGACCCAGTTGTTGACCGCTGCTCTGTTGACAGAGGCCATCGGAAAATCTCGAGCCGCTGCTGAAAATACTGAATGCGATTCGGCCAGGCAGCAGGAAGATCATTGTAATGTTCTGAATTAAATTGACAGAGCGCTCTTTAGTGACCTACATGTAACACTAGATGTTTACACGGTTTTCTGTCTATAGGAGGTGATTAGTTCATCTATAAATCATAAACTGCTTACTTGAGTGCATTTTAGCTGTTGATTGCTGACATGGTTTGAGTCTGTGTTGATGGAATGAAAGAGTTTGTAGTCTAAAACAACTTTTTCGATAATCCCTGTTATTTATACTCTTTTCAAGCAGTTAACGACAAGAGAAATATCGATATGACAGTTAGAATTAAGATTCTTAATGACAAGACGTCAAGACTTTCTTTTGGCCCTTTGTCAAAATTCCCAACAACTCTGTTTATGTAAACATATCAATTATATCGGAAGATGATATTGCATCAGCGCTTTCAAAATTAAGAGATAAGTTTTTGAGCTTTCTCATTAGAAATTGTACTGTTTATCTAAAGCCGCTGTGTTCAATACTAAATCTTTCCTTAAAAACCTGTAAGTTTCCTGGCGTGTTAAAAACAGCAAGCTTGTGTATAATACCATAAAAATAAAAAATTTATTAATTTGAACACAATGTACTAAAGCATAGTATGCATCTCAAATGTAACAATCTAATCTAAAGAAGAAAATGAGGAAGAGCAAAAAAGAGTGAAGAAAGAAAGGAAAAAGTTGGAAGAAATCAAATTTACTTTGCATCATCGTTATATATTTACGGATTAAGAAATTTTTGATGAGACATTATTTGCCGTTTTACCAAAGATCTAAAATTTCCACAAGACATAGTAAAGTTTTGTATGTGACACTTGTTGATTGTGTTAGCTATGCAGGACGAAAAACTTCTCTTGAAAATTTCTTTACGGTATTTGGGTATATCAAGCATGTTCTTACGTCTTATATTAATGTTGTGTACGTCATATCTCAATTTAATTTTTTGAAACAAATACCGAGGGATTTTGAATTTAATTGTTTTAAAGACAAATGCTGATGAGTGTAGCTTGCGTCTATTAAACATACCTAGCCATCCGATGTGCTTGAGTTGATGTGATATTCTACAAGTTCTTCTTGTGTTATAAATGAATCTCAGACACGAATTTTGTGCATTTTGAACACGAGCACTATCCGCGGCAAGAAGATAGGGACCATATATAACATCACAATAATTGAAGTGGGAGAGTACCAATGAATCACATAACAACTTCTTAGTCTCCACTGAATGTCTAAAACKGTATATTGATTTTGAATATGAGTACCATTTCTTTATCATGTAATTTACATGTTCATGAAATCTTAGAGAGGAGTCCATAACGAGGTCCAAGTTTGTAACGGTGGTGGCAAATGGTATCACCTCAGAACCTCTAAAATTTTGACGTTTTATCACTGAGGCAGCATGGTTTTAACCATAACGGTCTGCTGTTACAAATCTTTCTGCCTTTACTCAGTACGTGTCTTAATGTTCTAGATAACAGGGGTCAAATAGATACTATTTATACAGATTTTTTTTTTATTACAGGTTTTTCTGAACATTTACTTTTGCTTGTCCACAGTCCTACCTTACAGTACGTGCTTTCATTTCCAGGGTTCCCCAGGGACCCAACATAGAGCTTCTGCTCTCTCTTTTGCATATTAGTGGTCTTCCGGGCTCTCTAGCATATGAGACTTGTGTTCAAGTATAAGGTGGTCACCTTTACCAGTACCAAAAATCCAGTTATTTATGATTATTCTTTCTTGATCTAGGTATAACATTTGATCAGGACGGTATGGAATCCTATGTATATTGTTCACTCTGTTAGTATTGTCGCACCCTGGAGTTTAGGGTGCGCGCTGCTTGCGTTGCCGAAGATTAGAACCTGTAACAGAACTTGGGACAAAGGCAGGAGTGATACGACTTAGGTCGTTTTATCATTAACATTTATTAACAAGTCCGTAAACAAACACAGGTACATGAAGAAAGTAATAAGACTTTAATAAAGACAAAAGTAATTAAACAAACATTGTTGGAACTTACATTGTTGCTCGAGGGTCAGCTCCTGCCTGGGGGTCTTCGAGTCTAAGTATAATAGACTGGTTTATGATTGATTATTTGCACTATTTATACTAGAATAAGCTCATACGTCGTATAGATCGTACGACGCGTAAACTGCTGAACTAGCGCATAATCTACCGTTCACGGGAAGTGCATTGAACATAACTAACGTTAACAATGAAATGCATTTAGAATTGTAATTGAATTGAATAGAAATAAATTTGGAAAATATTCTCTGTTTGACTGTATTAACGCTATACAGAGAAAATTTCTGAAATATCTGTGGTATCCACTAAAGCGTTTCCATATGCCATTCTGTTATCTGCATTCGATATTCCTTCCCTCAGTTGCATAGAAAATGTTTAGGTATTTCTTTTTCGCTTGGTTTGATACACTACAGCATTGACTGCCCCAATTGATGGCGAATTCTCGTTCTTCTATCACCTTTTATGTTGACCTTAAAATTTCCGGTCTCTTTTATTTGCAGAGATTGTAATAACTGGCATGGGAATATGCCGTTTTCTTGTATTTGTCAAAATTAATTTGCACCTACCGTAAAGTTTTGTATTGGCCTGGTGGTGTCCCAACGGAAACTTATTTTTGGTGAATTTTTGAAAATAAGTTTCTACTTGACTATTATAAGTCGAACAGTCTGTGCAATTTAACCACATAAACTTTGTAATTTAGTCAAAAATTTTCATGAATCATTGCGTTCTGTAGGTATGAATTAACAACTGCTCCATTTTCGCAGTTCCTTCTAAACCAATATTGTCGCTCCGGGAATCCCCATTCTCCAAACAAACGAAAACCCCATAATTGTCCGCGCTGCATCAAAGGGCGGCCAATTGAGCAGAAGCATACCGCATTCTGCGACTGTCGCTCGAACCATTTTTCAAAATTAAACCGATTAGTTAATAAAAACAACGGACAAAAGGAGCAATTTATTTGCGTCAGTATTCGAGGGCAGAAATCAAATTGAATGGCGCCGGAGTTTTAATTAGAACGCCCGGACCAACAATGGACGCGGAAATGCCGGCGGCGAYAAAAATGCGAAAAAAAAGGATGCGACTGGTTCGCCACAAGGAAGGTGTAATCAACGCCTGGCTCTTAATTGCGAGACGGCCGGCTGGAATTGTCATCAAGTGCCTCGACGTTCAAGTTTACATTCGACGCTGCACGAATCGATAGCGGGGCACCGGATGAGACGCACGTGTTTCACGTCTGGAGTTTTATTTTCAGGGAATGCCACGCACGAACAGTTTGCTAGCGTTGTACTAACGCCCCAAATCTGTCTTTTAGCTAGTGCTTCGTCAGTTTTCTTCTTTCTGCGTCTTGATTACGACCGCGGATGGCGCTGTTGATGGGCCAACTGAAATTCCTGAATTTCTTAAAATTTTTAAACAAAATCGCTTCTTGGAGTTTGTTTTTATTATAAATAGTTTCTCTATATTATGATCTATTAATTTTTACGCACAATTGAACTCTTCTCCATAATCAAAATTCTATAGAAAAAAAATACCAACTATTTAGGCCGAACCCTGGTTTTTATCTATATGGTTTGCGGAAGTTTGCATACTGGTGAATGTAACATTTGACAGTTATTGGGGTTGTCAAGATACAGTTTTCGCAACGTAGTGCGGTTATTCAAATCAAGCAACATGGGCGTACCCAGCTTTTGGTCTAGGGGAGGCTACAGCAGGAACGTCCTGTAGAGTTTAATTCAACATAAATGGAAATAATAAATGTTTATAAGATACAGGTGCTTAAGTAATGATTAATGAAGTATTTATTCCATGAGTAATCTTCGTGGATTTTCTGCAAGGCGACTTAAAACATCTTCTGTGAAACAAAGACCCAAATTATTTATATGTTTTCTGTGTACATTGATCATACAAAGCCCCTTTATTACTAATTCCGTTGTTGATGAACTCAGTTAGGTATGAGGCGCATTCAGTTGCATCGCTCTCGGGTTTAACAAAAAATGAGTTAAAACATTTTATTTGGGATAATAAAGATCCACATAAAGTATAATGACATCATACGAAGTACCAAAGGAACATAATTTCACCTTAAAAGTTCTACTAATGGGATCACGATTTCTGATTCAGAATTAACACATATCAAAAACTAATGCATTAGCCGATGCGCTTTTAGTACAGTATCAACTTCACACACCAGAAGCTTTAGAAATTTAAGCTGGGAGTTCATGTGTATAGGTGCTAAAGATACAATTATAGTAATTTTTACTCCCCATCAAAAGAGACTCGATGGATAACTAACATTATTAAAACTCAGAATGACAAAGCCTGGGCATTAAGCGTCAAGCTAATCTTCTTAGAACGCCAGTGCATTGTTCTCAAAAATTAACCGACTACTTAATATTTTAACCAAATTAAGCTTCATTTAAATAAACCGAAATATATTTAATTGCATTTTTATCAACACACCGGGTTTTCATTCGTGCTGATAATGCTTTTACTAGATTCCTAAAACTTATATTAAATAAATTGACTTTCATAAACGTGAGTTCAGATGGATTTTTATTTTTTTTATGTTTTTTGGATTAATTGTTAAAATGTAATGTGAATTTAGGAGTTTGGTACAAAAGTTGGAGTTATCACCAAATATATGACAGATTCTGATGTGATTCCAATAACAGTTGTTAGCTGAACAATCTTTATAGGAAAAGGTAGAAGAGCTAAACTAAGCAGAAATCGTGTTTTGACTCATCCTGACTAAGATAGTCTTTTAAAGCTATATCCACCCCAAGACAACGATTGGTAAGGTCATTTGCAAGGTTCAAATATGAGTTCTGGATGAAAACTGTGAAATACACTTGCCCATAATTTTTACTATATTTACAATTTTGTAAATAAGACGATTTTTAGATGTATACAAATAATTAATCGGCTAAATGTATGGGAAATTGGAAGGGCCCAGAGTTGGCAACACAGGTCCAGAGGGGCAGCTGCCCCCCCCTTGCCCCCTCTTCGGTACGCACACTTTGGAGTGATGCTGTAGGAAGACCCGCCTGTCACCGGGAAGCACAAAGATAGGGTTTTGGAACTTACAAGCTAAAATCCTTTATAAATGTTTTCAACAAAAATGTGTTTTTATTGCCTAGGCCAAGGAAAAGCCACTGTTAGCAACGAAACAAAAGAAAAATCGGTTGAAGTGGGCAAAAGAACATAGAAGTTGGAGTCCTAAACAATGTAACAGTGTACATTGGAGCGACGAGTCTAGATTTGAAGTTTATATAGGCGACAGTCGCAGCAGAGTTATTAAACAATGAAATTTATATTATTTGTATAATTATTAATCTAAAGTTTCAAACTTACCGGTATTTAACATTTCTATAAACATTATGAAACGAGAAAGTGTGATGTTTTGATTGGTGAAATAAATTTTGACAAATATAAAAATAAGCCCAGGGCGGCAGTGTAATCGAAATCATAATAAACCGTGAACACCGGCGAGGGTGCTTTCTTGCCTTTACAAGTGTTTTGGGTGGCGTTCATGTTGACAATACTTTCATACACAACGATTAATGGGTAGGCGCATTCTAGAAGTATCAAGTCTCTGTTTTTAATATCCATAAATAATTTAGAAGTAGCTGAATGGGAGTTTTTAACTTCGTGATTTCGATTTTCAAGAATAGCATCATAAGCAACCTGAAATAAATGGATATCATTAATGTTAATATTTTTGGCTGGAATAAATTGTTTAATAATTTATCTTCTTCATGGGAAAAACCAGATTTTGACAAATTTAATACCTTAGAATGAAAATTAAAATTAATATATTTTGTGTGAACTAGAGTGAACTCTAAATGAAGGTCTAGTTATGTAGTTTACGAAATTTGTATGTGTTACAGGCTTAAAGACATTTCATTTGGAAAAATGTATATTCTGATAATTTGAAGATAATAAATGATTGAAACCATACCTTGGAGATCAGGAATGGTGTTAACTACTGTGCAAACTACTTAACTACGTAATTTAGAATGATGTTTTGAACGTGTTGAAGCAATATCTCGTAAGGAAATTCAATATTTTAACTCACCCATTTTAAAAATTTGTGCAATCTTAATGTTGCTGACTTTCTGCAACTGTGCAATCTACACACATAGACAGTTTTTGACATCAGATTTAATTTCTGTTTCCCCATAGTTGTATTTTTTTCATAATATTTTGTATAAGGCACTGACAATGGCCATTTAAGCCCGAAAGTACACTGCCAATTAATATTTAATAAAGTTGAGAAGACATTGATTTTTGAATAATTTCTATTAGGTAAGTCAAAACTCCACATTGATTGATCGGTTCACTGTTTCTCCTGTAGAAATTTAATGCGATTTGCAAATGACAGTTAGGTCAAATCGATCGTCGATCGGCTTATATTCAAGCTACTCAATAATTCGAAATTTAATTGTTCCGTATCTACCCAAGACACATTCGTCCCCACATTATTCATTCATGGATAGGAGGCAGGTCGATGAGAAAGACACAACCAACAGTTGGCTGGATAGAATCTTTTGACGTGGGGCGATAATTACCGCTTAAATTAGTGAAACCCCAAGCGATATCGATCCCATCTCCCCTTTGATTTTAATATGGCGTGACCCGCAATTGGAACCGTTATGCTAAATTCGGTTCCCCTCATTAAAAGTAACGTTCCACTTTAATCACGCGCGCTCAAAGCAGATCGCGGTTCGTCCTAGCAGGAATTGCCCGGATTCCTGCGGATGCTCTATCGCGAATGATTAATGGTGTTAATCAAAAAACCACTACACAGAAATAGATTGATTGGAGTACTGTCAGCGAGCAAGAACAGAGAATCTGCTTCATAAGCGGCCTTTTTCTGATTGCCGTCGTTTTTTGGCCTCCCTAATGGAACGGCATTGTAACATATCGGCAGACACGGAAGTGTGCTTTTCGATCCGGAAATTTGCGATGTCTTGCGCAGTTTCTCAGAGCAGCAATTGTTTAATCACTTTTAATCGTGACTTTTCGGTTCTATATTCGAAAATAGGTGGCCGACAAATTTCTTTAAGATATGTAGTTTTGTACAGTAAAATAAGAGTAATGGATGATATATTGTGGGAACTACACAACAAGGCTAACGAAGTCAAATTAGGGTATAGAAAATTAAAGATGATAAAACTAGCAGAATGCGCATTTGCAGATGACCTGATGATCTGTGCAGAAATTGAAGCAAAGTTACAACAAAATGTAGAGTTGTGGGAGAATGAACTAACAAAACGTAAAATGTCAATAAATACGAGCAAGACTAAAACAATGGTCATTGGAAAGAAGGACAAAAAGACAATAAATGGGAAACAAATAGAACAGGTTAATAGTTTTAAGTACCTAGGAGTTACATAACAAAGCAATTGAAGTATGGATGACGAAATAAGAATCACTAGTGCAATAAAGATGTATCACTCACTAAACAGGGCGTTAATAAGTAAAAAGGAAATAAGCGAGAAGACAAAAATGACGGTATACAAGACCATTTATAGACCAATATTGACATATGGTAGTTAAGTTGGGTGTTAAGTGATATACTTTTAAGTAGACTGCAGGCAACAGAGATGAAATACTTGAGACGTGTTAAAGGGGTGACTACAAGGGACAGAATAAGGAACGACAGAATCAGAGAAGAACTAAAAATAGAGTCCTTTGAACAAACTATTGAAGAGAATAAATTAAAGTGGTTCGGGCACTTGGTGAGAATGAACTAGGAAAGACCAGCAAAACCAGTGTGCAAGGCAAAAGTACAAGGAAATAAAAGAAGGGGAAGACCGCAGAAGACCTGGAACATGACAGTGGCCGAGGCCTTGAGGAAGAGAAACCTCACCTGGGACGAAGCTAGAAGAATAGCAAAGGACAGGACTAAGTGGAAGAAAATAGTACAAATACAGTAAACGAGTGACACTGCATACCTTTACACCCTAAAGAAAGAAACTGAAGAACTGAAGAAGGTAAAAATGAATATTTAAGAAAGGATAAATGGACAGGAAATTTGGAAGATTGGATTGAATATAAATCGGCTAACTGTTGCTGAAATTAGAAATGAGGCACATTCTGTATAAAGCACATTAGCGAAAATGCAAACATCAAACGCCTGTGGAAAGCATTGACAGCACACGTGCTATTGACGCTTTCCCTGACAAGAAATCAGGATTTCGCTCTAGTTTCAGCACTACTACTCTGCTGGCAAATTTAGTAGATAATTGTATTACATCTCTTGATAAAAAGAAAGCAAGTATTTTGGTATCTTTGGATTATTCAAAGGCATTTGATGCACTTGATTATACACTTGTTTGCAGCTAATTAACTTATTTTGGCTTTGATGATATCTCAGTTTCTTCTGAACGAACGTCGACAAGTTATGCTGAATAATAAAGTTTCTAATGTGGGTTATATAACCTCAGGAGTGCCTTCGGGGTCCATTCTTGGTCGTATTCTTTTTGTAATTTATTTCGCTGGGTTGTTGACTAAGCCAAAGATTACGGAACGTGTAGCTCATGTAAATGATACTTGCCTTCTACACCATTTTTCTCCTCAGAATATTAATCTATCTAATGAAGACTTGCAGAACTTATATACGTTGTCTAACAATMTTAACCTAAAGCTTAACAGTGACAAGAGTAACATAGTCTGTTTTTCACCCATGGTCCACAAGGAGTCTACTAAAGTAAAATACAGACTTACGTATAAATAATAATAAGTTAGCTGATCTTGCCATAAATAGTGATCTTCATTTTAAATCCCAAGTTGGCTGCATAATTCGGAAATGCTATGTTCCCCTAAGATTCTGCACTCAAATATTATCTAGTTTTGAATTTTATACTGCGACAAAGACTATGTAATTCGCTTGTTATGTCGCACTTACTTTATTATGTTGTTGTATATTGCCCTTCTTAGATGCTATCTTTGGTATTCAGAGTCTTAAATGACTGTAGATTGATGTTATATTTCATTATCATTTCACAGCATTTCTAATTCGCGTTTTCCAAACATCGACACCGTTTTACTTACGAAATAAATTTCATAGTCAAAGTTTTCATGACAAATATTTAACACTCAGAAATGTTGATCACTTGTCTATAGCTGGTTTCAGAACATCGCTATATCGCAGGTCATTTCCTTATGATACTGTCAAATGCTTTGATAGTCATTTTGAGTTATGTAATAGGAACTACTTTGTTGTTATATTAAAAACACATTTTATGTATAAGCTGTTGCTTATTTACCTTATAATTGTGTATCTTGTCAACAATCATTGCTTGTATATACTTCTTTGTTGTATTAAGTTTGTATTGAGTATAATAGCTACGCTAGATTTCGCTAATTTTTTTTTCTTCCAAAATAAAGACCCTATTATTACATAGTTAGGTTAGTCCAGTCATTAAAGCGTTTCCGCGATTTCTAGCCAATTTTCTTTTCTCAGCGTCTATATTTTAACTGGTCCATTGTTATTACTTATTAGGAGTAGTTTGAATACTGGTTATCTTCAAGCGTGTTAAATAGGATAATGATTAAGGTTTTACAATGGGGAAGTAAAACTTATTAAACCTGGTTGAAAATTGATGAATTTCGCATTTAGAATAGAATTTAGAGCAAAAAGAAATTGAAATATAATTAACCATGCAATTGAATCAGCGCCCTATCGGGGACGTGCCTCTACGATTGATGACCAGGACCAGCAGGCTAACAGGTTCGATTGGATGTGCACCTGACAATCTGACAGTGCCTTCTACAAACAGAACTAGATCCGGACCGGGTTGGAACGGACCGACACATCTGTACTCTTTACCTGATGAGCCCCAGTAGGGCGAAACTAGTCGTAGGGTCACACAGTGCGTTAACTAGGGCAGTGATTTATTTCAAACATTTGTTTGTCATCGAAATTCTGTAGATTAAACTTGGACGTCCTAAGAAAAACACCATATTTCCGAAAGACAGTAGGTAAATTTGCCACAAAAAATGATTTAGTTGCTATGCCGCTTCAAAAAGAGTGAAGCCTATAAAACTCTTGCGCGACAAATGAAGATAACACCTAATAATAGGTGGCAGCACTCACTCCTCGCTAATCCAGTTATCCCGCCAAAATAAAAACGCCCGAGCAGTTTACTTACAAAATTACTCCCCAATTAGAGGACAAGCCGATGTTCACGGTGGCACGTCACGTTGGCGTAAACAATCTGTCAAGAGCACCGGCAAACAAAAGGGGGAGAACGTTTCCAAATTTAATTGGCCAGTGTAAAACCTCCAAATTGCACTCCGGATAATTACTGGAAGGTGGGGCGCGGGCGGCCATTTCATTTATTAGGCTGTTTTAACTTCGTCCTGGAAATAAAACTTTCTTATCGGGCGCTGTATTAGATGCTGTTGCCCACCATTAATCACCGAACCGCCGTGCTGATACGATCCTGTCGTTATAAAGTGAGAAATGGATCGCGGACTCTTCAAATTATAAAGGGGAGGTGGCATCGGTGAAATTAAACCAGGGCCGTTGGTTGGATATTTTATTGAAGTAGATAGCTAGCTTACCACAGCATAATAATACGAGTAATAGTCTTTTATTCTTCCATTTCCCCGCTGTATACAGAATATTTATAAACTAGAACATGTACATATTTGATAGTAGACCCAAAAATTAAATGTAAAATTTGAAAAATACCTAATACAAAAAAAATTACAACTGGAGAAACAAAGAAATCTCGGGGCGAGGTTCAGGTGTAAAGCAAAGTATATGCTTTACTAAGTTCTTCCACTTAACCGGGATCTAAAAGGTAGAAATTATGCACGAGAAAAGAACAAACAGTATGCAATAACAGTATAACAGCTAGTTTGAAATTAAGCACGTTGTGCATCAAACAGGCAACCAAAAATAAATTTATTGAATCCACCTTTTTCATGGACGTGATCTCCTCAAAATACCGATTATAAAATTTGTACAAACAATACGAAAAAGGCCTTTGGAATAGAAGAGGTTTTATGCGCAGGACAAGACACGAGATGTCCTGACCTTAGGTTGGCAGAATGTACCTCGTTGCGAAAACCAAACTTGTTATGCAGGTTCCTTGGTGGTAACTATACTATAAAACAAGTTGCACAATTGTAACTCTATGCGTTTCTTCATGTCGAGCCAGCGAAGATCAGTTAGTTTGTGTGATACATGTTCAAATTTTCTAAAACCATAAATAAACCTTATGCAGCAATTTTGAATCTTCTGAATTCTGTAGGCGGTAGCGTTGCCAAGTGACTGTCCAATGAGTGGCGAGCAGCAATTAAAGTGCGAAAGGACCAAAGCTTCACAAAGCAGTACCCTTATTCCGCGATGCAAATATGACCGATGGGAGTATAGAACCCACAAGTTAGAATAAGCACGTTGAGTACACCCGATAACATGTTGGCTAAATCTAAACGAGTTGGACCCAAATTGTGTGCGTAGTCAGAGATAAGCAGCTCATCATTGTTTGGAAAAAGCTTTACATGATGTTTTACAGATTCACGCTTATTTCTATTACCGAACAAGAGCACAACGGTCTTCTTAGCGTTTAATGACGAGCAGTGGTCAGTGGCGCTCCTGTAAATGGATGTCAGGTCATTGTTAATCTGCTGCACCGCAATACCTACATCGCTATCCTTAAATGAATAATACAGCTGCGTATCATCCGCATACATATGAATGTTACAACATTTTAAAGAACCATGCAAGTTACAAGTGTATAGTGTAAACAAGAGCGGTCCCAAGATGGAACCCTGGGGTACTCCGCAATTCGAGGAAAGCTGTCATCTATCTTTACTATTTGCTTCCTATTTGAAATATATACAGATATTTAAATGATGTTATAAGTAAACGTTGAGGTTAAATTATAAAAAAGTACACGATTGAACAACGGGTGAAAACTGTAAAAATTCTCCTAAAAATGGTGAACATTTTGCGAAAATAGATCGAAGATGCTGTATTTATGGAAATGCTGTTACTGTAAATGGAATTCGATATCGAGAGATGATTTCAAACTTTTTATTGTCTTAAATTATTGATATCAATGTAAATGAAATGTGGTTTCGACGGGATGGTACATGTCATACTGCCAATGAAACCATGCAGATATTGCAAGAAACATTTGGTAGTCGTGTTATCTCTAAGCGAKACGATGTTAGTTGCTCACCAAGATCATATGACTTGACACCCCCAGACTTCTTTTTGTAGGGTAATCTTAAGGATCGAGTGTATATCAACAACCCTGAAACAATTGAGGATCTTAAAGACGAAATTCCCCACAACATGGCGAATATATGATGGAAAATTTCATTAAAGAGTGAATAAAAAAGCTATGGGTGGACATGAATTTTGTTCTATTAAATATTTAAAATGCCACCCTTTGGTTGGCCTGGACATTTTTCGGTAGACAAAATTTAATTTGGTTGCTATAATAATAGCTTTGCTTTTATAAATAAGCTGTCATCTTACGTGATCAGTATGCTTCATATACCACTATCAAAAACTAGATTGCGGAATCTAGAGGTGGAAAATCAGACATCAAAGCTGGGCACTGCTCAGGAAGACTAATTTGTTCGATCTCTCCGGAAAATATATGATTTTACAAGATCGACGAATTGGACTCACACATTAGCAAAAAAATTTCACACTTCCTACGAATGTGTGTTTCATATTGTTCACCATGATTTGGGATTCCTTATTAAGTTCAGCTGCACTACAGAAGGCTCCTTAAAATTTTAAATGATCACAATTTGGTCCATTCATTTCAATGTAGTGTTCAAAAAGTAGATCATAGTCATCTTGTTTATTGTGATATCCCGGAATAAATGATTTTAAATTTTTTTCTTCTCAAAACTATTCGACCTGTTTTCTTTATTAGAACATTTGTAACATCTTGGTCTGCAGCTATCTACACTTACTATCCCGCTTCTTTCCCTAGACCTTAGAGTGCTGTACTATTATACTTTTATTAACATTTAGTGAAGATATTTTTCTGGCTGACCTGTTAATGTAATGGCTTTGCTTTTCTTGTCTAGACCCTGCCTTAAGGTGTCCATCATAATGACTTGTATACCTACTCTTTGTCCTTGATGATATCTCCTCAAGAATATGTTTATTATCAGTCCTCTTCCAGCATCTAGCTGCTGAACAACCAACTGATTGTTCCAATCAATTTATAATACGCAATGGTTAAAATAAAACATACCATTGATTGAAAACCTCTGTACACGACGTAGCTGGTATCACTGAAAAATTACCAAAAATACTGACTTTAGAAGACAGTCGACAAGATGTTAATTAGGATAAAACTTGCTAGCCAGTTACCTATATTTTATATAGGTTTATAATTATAAATCTTCTTTTATTTTATTTTGTTAAACCCCGGATGTCTAAATGCCGTGGCAATAACCCAGAAATATTACTTTTGTACACAATGTTGTCAGGAACCGTTTGATGCTTCATACAAAACATCAAACAAACTTTCCATTCCCGCTTGTGCATTGTTGGAGAAAATACCACGTGTATTTCGAATGTACGCTTTATACTCATATATACACAATACGTTTCTATTCAATAACTGCTGTTACATGCTATGTATTTAAATTCAGACTGTTTATGAGTAATGTTGGCACATTTAGAAGAAGCTTTATAGGAACTCGAAACAGCAGCTTTGTACAAGATATAACTGAACCTATTGGAATGTTTCAAGAGATTATTCTTTGTGTTAAGAAAGATCGCTGTCTCTTAAAAACACTGACAAAAGGTTTTTGGTCTGACCTGTAATCTTTGTCAAAGACAAAGAACCTCAAAATTTGCCTGACATAATTTCAAACAAAATTTTGAAAGTAAATAAACAAATCACTAAGAGAGCGAGACGTCATAGAAACAACGTGCCAACCTAATAAAAAAGAACTTAACGACGAAAATTGAACTACCTACCTACTAGATATATACGAACTACTTGGTAAAAGATAACTACTAAATAGGCTTCCAAATGTCACCTAACTCAAAATTTCCACAATCCCTATTAAAATTATTAGTATTCCTACAAATTTCTATTGGACGTTTGTGATTATATTTTTCACTATGTAGAATGTTTTTTTTATCAAAGTCAATCATGGGTTTAGTCAAATGTGAGCGTTCAGCTACGGAAGATTGATCTATATGTTGCAGCCTAGTAGCACGTATGTGTTCGTTCAAACGTGTACCTACTTTTTCTTTAGTTTGACCTATGTATCGCTTGCCGCAAGAACAAGTAATTATGTAAACACCTTCACTCTCTGAATGTACTTTATCTTTAGTAGAACTTAAAATTTTATCTAAATTATTATATGTACTATCAACAACTAATATATCGTGTTTTCTAAGCATCCTCTTTAATTTTTCCGAAAGGCCTTGTACGTAAGGCAAACTCAGCTTCAATTTACTTTGTTAAAACTGACCAAATATTCTTACTGCTATAACCATTTCTCACTAGCGCTGATTTAAGATGATATATTTCTCTTTTTAAAGAACTTTTGTCTTGGGCTCTAACAAATAACGTCCTTATAAGACTATTCTTTTGAGAGGGAGGTTGGTGAGATGTGGCATGTAAATATCTGTCTGTGAGTGTGGGTTTTCTGTAAACCGTAACCGTAAAAACTGTCTAGTGTTTATTCTGTAAATTTGGACATCCAAGAAAGGTAAACTACCATTGCTTTCTAATTTCATAGTAAATTATATGTCAAGATTTTGACTATTCAAATGATTTAGAAACCTACCCAACTCTTCTATACTGTGGGGCCAAATAACTAAAGTGTTATCTACGTACCTGTATCAATATTTTGGCTTAAACTGAACACTGTTTATCGCTACCTGTTCAAAAATTGGCTACTACAGGACTTAGAGGTGAACCCATTGCACAACCTGTTTTTGTTCATGTAAATTATCGTCCCATAAGAAATAAGTAGATTTTAAACAATGTTCAGTTAACCTGGCTAACGTGTCACCTAGGGGATCGCTACTAAGCTTGGATTTGATGATATCTATCGTTTCAGGGATGGGTACTTTCGTAAATAAAGAAACCACGTCAAAGCTAACTAAAATATCGCCTTCTGAAATACTTATACCTTTTTTATAATGTCAATAAAGTGTGAAGTCTTGTTGATGAAACTACTGGTTTTTCCTACATAAGGTTTTAAATAGTTAGCAGAAAATTTTGCCAATTTGTAAGAAGGACTGCCAATCGTATCGACTATGGGTCTTAACGGGACATTGGTCTTATGGATTTTTTTTGGCCATTTTGTAGTTGTCTTTTACCAAGTAGTTCGTGTATATATCTAGTAGGCAGGTAGTTCCTTTTTCGTCCTGTGGCGTGATCAAAGCCAACTTACAACTTACTTTGTCTGTTGACACTTCATGATTTCTAGATATTTCTCTAACGTGGCGAAATTCTCCAAACTTTTTTCGATTGATCATTCGATCTACCTATCCCCTTGTTTTTGCCCCTGCGGAGACGCTGTACTCAAAATAAACACTTCCTCGTCCTTTGCGCCATTTGCCTGTGCCCGGCAGGATTTTGAACTCACCGGCATGATGGATGGTTGTCTGACAAGGGCGAAGATGAATTTAGCCGTACGTTGCAACGGTGCTGCAGACAGAAGTATCACAGGGAGAAAACACCCCGATACGAACGCTGTCCGAATATTATGAGTGATGGCAAAGCTGCTCAACAGTGCCGAAATGACTCCTGCGCAAATCCGGCGATGATTTATCGGGCCTTTGCCCAAGTGTATCAACTGGTTGGTAGGATTTTTTCGGATACGCTATGCAGGTTTGTCGCGTTGAGTATTGTATCTCTTTGGTTAGAAACTGATTTAAGTAACTGAATGTTTAGAAAAATGGGTAAAAACTGTACTTGATTATTGACTTTTAAAAGAAAAGTATTCGTTTATTATAATATTATCGGCTTGGAGTAATAATAATTATCTACAGCATTTCTTGTAACAGAGCAGAACATATACAACAAATAAAAGTTATAACATACGCGTTATTCTCTATTCTATTTTTCTTCTACACTGACACATCTTTGTTTGATAAATCGTTATTTAGTACCTTAAATTAGGTATAGGCTACTAAAAATCCAAATGAGTACACTCGTAATTTTATCTCGTAACTTTTATCCTGCAATTATTTCACAGCAGTATCTACCACAGACGCTGTAATGCTGTATTTTCACACTGTATAACACTACTTAATAAGAATGACTAATGCACAAGCCATACAAGATGTCCATTAGCATTCACTTATGACGTACTTTATCGTTCTAATCATCCACGAAGTTGTTTTCTAAATGAAACTTATATGTGAGATGAGGATCTATTCTACCACCCAGTATTTCTTTTTATAATATGAAAACATCACTCTTCAACTCTTGTTTTTWTTTGAAATTGTGTAGGGTGCAATTTCGATTTTTAATTAGTAAATCGTTATTTTAGTTAACTCATTATCATGGTCTGAATATTTTCCATTTGGTTKTCCTGGAGTTATAAAAAATAAAATGGTGTGTTGGCTATTTTGTTTGAATTTGCATGCGTTTATTTCATTGATTAATAAATAACTCTAAATTTCAACACTTAATCTTTCTACAGTCGTTTTAACCAGATGGTCATTGTCAGAAGAAATACAGACGAGATATAACAAATTTGAACTATATGTCTATGTAGATACCTGATGAGGGAAAGGTTTATACCAGTGGGATTTGGGGAACTCATTTAAAACATAGTAGACAGAATACTACAATATGTCATTTCTAACTATTTTATAAATAATTCAATACGTTTAGTATTTCAACAGGTTTATACACACAATCACAGGAAAAGAAGAGTTATAAATGAGCAGTACTAAATATTTTTAATGTTCAAATACAAATGAAAGTTTCTAGACATTGGTAGTATTTCGCTTAATAGAGATAGAAGTTTCTATCAAAATTATTACAAATACTAGGATAATAGAGTTTTGACATATGAGTAATGCAGTTCAGTGGACTTTTATTACTGTTTACCTAGCAGGATATATTATACTGTCTATTATAAAATCCAAAAGTTATAGCCAACTGTTACTGCTATGTGTCAGGTACTAGATAAGTACAGCATATTGGAATTTAGATTTTACAAACGAGTGATAAAGCTGAAATTTAGTAGAAAGATCTTTACAATTAGGAAAAATAAATTTACAATAAACAGTTACACTGTAGTGTGACATTATTAATATTGTAAGAATAAAAAACACTGTATAATGTACAGGAGAAACAAAAACGACTGATTGACACTACACTACTTGAGTGTATATCAGCATCACATTAAAGAAGTAGGCAATCGTTTATATAGTTAATCCTATAAAATATTTTAAGTTCATTAAAAATTTCCGCCTTGCTGAAATCAATCATTAAAAAAATTTGCAAAAGTATTGACAACAACAAATAGCCTTTAACAATAAACATGACACAAAAATTGTGGGCTAAATACTTAAAAATCAATATAAAGTTAGAATTCAAGGAATGCTCTACAATACTAACATAAATGATAAAGAACATATTATTGCCGCAGTAAAAGTGTCACTCTGCTTTAAAAATAGGTTGAATAGATTCGGAACGAAAAAATGAGTCGAAATAATTAATGAATATGTTGCGAATATAAATTCAAAGAAAAGCTCAACTGGTTTTGCTGACCATTGCATAAAAAATAACCATCACTTAGATGAACATACCAAACTCTTACATTGCGAAAATAAAGGTAAAAACTAAACCTTCTAGGAATTAAAAAATTTTAGCATCGGAAAAAGATATTTGGCAATACACAAATTCATAAGAAATTCCAACGTCCAGTGCGCCTTTGATATTGCCGAAATTGTGAAATCGGCCTTCAAAATCCAGGCGAGAGGATTTTACAAATCTACTTTACAACCCCTGTAAAAGAGGGGAGTAAACAAAATTCTGCACATCTGAATTTATTATAACGCTGTTATCTYTTTGACAATGACTGTTAGGYCCAAACGATCTTCAGAGTTATCTGATGAATCTAGTKGGATAGCATATATGTTCAATCAGGTTGTTTCCAAGCTACCTCACTGATTCAGAGTGTTTCACAATGAGTGCTCCTTTGAAACCACTCAACATATCCAAAAATAAATGATATGAAGTATTGGGATCGGCCTACAACTTTTTATTTCGTTTGTTACCTTACTTGAGAATTAAAGTAAAATGAGCTATCTTGCAAATGTATAGAAAAGCAGAGGTTTTAATAATAAAATTAAAAATTTACAAAGTGTTCGTTATTACCAAAGGCTTTTTTTATTTGCGTAAGCATTTCATCAAGCCTCTAAAGCTATTCAAACTGAAATTATGAAACCTGCAAGAAGATCCCAAAAAAATGGAAGCCACCACGTTCCTCTTTAATAAAACAGCACCCGGTTCCTGAAATCTCCAGCAGTGCCCTAATTCCTGTATTTTACGGGCGCGATAATGCAGAATTATTACATCTCAAGTCGACGCCGGAAATAAAACAGCCTAACCGGCAAATAAATGTTTCGCGTCCCACGGGAATCCTAAACAGTCGAAGCGGAGGTCCTTAATAAAAAAAATCTACACCTGTCCCCCGAGCGGGACTCCGGTGCTTAGTATATTGCATTCCTCGATTCGTGCGGGTGGTGTTACGTCCGCCGAGGGACATACATCGCGCCGGTAATGATTTATTGAGCGTGTTTTCAGGATCTGTTTTCCATCGGGGTTTTGGATGTTACGATACTCGAGTAAGCAGAAACGTTGCTGTTAAATATTACAACTTATAATCAATTATCTCTTACTTAGGAGCAATTAATATTTATTGTATAAGTGTTTCAGATAGTATTTTATCCACGCACGAATGTTCAGACGTGAGAGCGATCTTTGTAAAAAGCTAGTAAAGGTTTCTTATCTTATATTTATTTAAATCTTTTAGAACCTCAATTTTTTTAGATGTAACGTTTGCTTTGAGTTTGAGGTTGTATTTACGCACCCTGGTTGTCTGGCAATCTTAAGCTTAATCGATAAAGAAAGAAAATGCAAATTGTGACTATTATAGGTAAGTCTCTTCGCTACAAATGTAGATGTTTAGAAAAAAGCGAGTCTGTAATATAAGATTGCGACTCTGGGTAAAAATAAATAATAACATCTATGGGAGAGAACTTAGAAAATACAAAATTTAGTATTCCTGATCATCTAAGCTCTGTTATAGATTACAATTCATTACTTTTGGATGCATCTTTTAAAAATCTCAACCAAGACCCACTGGGAATTAGTAAATATCTAAGTAATAGATCAGTTACTTCGATATTTTAATTTAGATTTATTAGATAATCTTACGACAATTAAAACTACTGTTTTTGAACACGATAATAGTATATCAACCTTGTTGCATGCTGCGCTTGCTATTCTCCCATATAGGTATCACATAATCATATAATGAACACCTGCATTGGGTTGAATACCACATATTTAGAAACATTTGTAATAATTCCTACTCCAAAAATTATTAATAATCCTGTAGAGTAAAAATATAAGCCCTATTAGTCTTGTGCCTGTTCTTTCTGAAATTTTAGAAAACGTGATGGTTTTACAGCTGTTACCCATATTAACAAACTTAATTCATTAAAATGCATGTCTATGCTGTGCTGTCTGTACCGTAACCAGCTGCAGATAGATCTGTTTCGCTATCATTATAACTCATCGGTGCAGTTTAGGTATAGTGCAGACAGCACGGCATAGAACTGGTTTTGCCTATATACCAAAGCAATGGTATGATGTAAGTAAGAATTTAGATGGCAATCCCATCTGTCAGCATTACACTAACATGATGACAAAGACACTTAGCTGCCTGACAAATTGGTCACTTCCTTTAGGAAGTAGTACCCGTTAAGGCAGCTAGGTGGCTTTGTCATCATGTTAGTGTAATGCTGAAAGATGGCATTGCCTTCTAAATTCTTACTTACACTTAATTCACTTCTCAAAACCCAGTCTATATTATATAAAGGTTACAACTGCAAAAATGTTTAAATAAACATAACTCTTTGTAAACGCCGGTAAAACATGTTTACTTGCCTTGTAGATTTCTCGAGAGCATTTGGCACTTTGAATCTTATTATGTTATTAGCAAGTCAGTCAGGAGACAATTAGTTATGTCAGGGAACTCTCATTCAAGGTTTGCTAAATTCACTTGTTTTCTCTTTGTTCTCTACTGGTGTGTGTTTTTAGCGCATTTTCAAAGAAAAACGCTATTGTGCTCATTTTGTTCGTCTGTCTGATATCTCTCATAGCTCGAGACAAGTATTTTTTATTTGATGCTTTACCTGGTTAAAAGTTGACAAAGTTGTTTCAGTTCTAAGAAAACTACAAATATCCTTTCAAATAAGTAATCTTCATTGATCTCCTATTTCATAGATTTTTAAAATACCTGATTTCCATCAAATCTACGTTAGACAGACTAGAAGAGGTAGGTAAACATTTGAATTTGGCTAGTATGGAAGTTTAGAGTAAACAAGGTTGTCTTAAAAAACAGGCCCTAGTAAACTACTTGTATAAATACAGAATTAAATAAACTTCTTTTTACATGCGTAAGTATTTCGTAAACTTAATATCCAATAACTTTACGTTCAGCCAGCGAGAGGTATTTTTCTATCAGGCGCTTTGTACGTAAGCCCATTATTACTTGCAGCTTCCGAAGCACGGAGAGCTTTATTCACATTAGATTTATGCGCTTCCCCCTCCCAGCTATTTTTCTACGTGCTTGTATGTGCTATTGTTCCAGAGCCTATAACTACATTGCTGGGTGGTCCGGAAATGTATATCAACAAAGGCAGCACAATGAATCTGACCTGCATAATCAAACACAGCCCCGAGCCGCCCCCGGCCATCTACTGGACTCACAACTCTGAGGTAAGGTTTTTAGCATGAACAAACCTCTGGCGCGCGCAAAAAGTTGCTTCGATTGTCAGTTTCAGCATTAAGGATTGCGAGTTGTTCTGAAATTTAAATTGGAACTAAGTATTCTCACTGCATTAGAGTTCTACGCAAAATGTAATGTGGTTTTGTGAACCTGATCTACTAAACATGAAAATTCTAGTAAAAGTTCTTATTACAACCCAATGGCGTCTCTGCTTACATAACTTTATTATTTTAAGAGCTAACATGGAGGCAGAGTTGCCGAATTTGATAACGACAAGGATATGTTTTCAAATTTAAGATATCTACAACGGTTTTTGAGTTAATAAGAAAAAACTGTGACGGTAAATTGCTTAAAAAGTTCCTTGTTTAAAATTTTTGCGAATACAAGTTTTTTTCTTCCATGAAAAGAAAACACAAACGAGAACCAGATCGTTTTCAAGCTATTCAATATAGACAGGTAGTAAGTTTTATTTAACCGTCTTTTATTCATAACTTTGCTAGCATATTCAGCGGAAACAAGTACTGTAGTTTTTAATGGATGCTTATGTTTAACGTCAAGGTTTTCTTCAATAGGTAAATTGATTTTTAAATGCAAATTGTAATGCAGCCCCCAAACATAAACATGACGGTAATTTCAATTATCCTTAGTCGATTACCAATAAATAACTGTTTTGTGAATAAATAAAAAATAAGTCTAGCACGGCAAGTTTTCGAAACTTGTGAATTAGAAATCACCAAAATATCGAGATATTTATTTCCACTTAACGTTATGGACAGGTATGTTCTAATCTTAAATAATTTAAATCTTTTTTTGATGTTAAACAACTGATTGGTGTAGCCAATTAGCAGGAGCATTTGTTGGATTTACCGATTTTCAAATTGTAAGATTTTGAAACTTATTAAATATCTGTTGGAATACAGCGGTTTCAAAGCTATAGATAAGCCTTCCTTACAATGCCGGTAATATGTTGTTTAAAACGAAGATCGTTTTCAAATATTAAACCTAAGTTTCTAACCCTATTAGCAACAGACACTGGTTGATTATTATTAATTTTAAAATCTGTCAATATGCTTTCTAGCCTATTACTGAGCCTTGCGGCATATCCGAAGTAATGGAACGGCGTTCATATATATAAATATATTATCTCCGAAAATTACGACTTGGGATCGACTACGAAGATATGAGTTTAAAAAAAAACCCCACAGCCACATCATCGAATCCATAATAGCGTAATTTAGCACATAGTAAGCATGATCTATGGTACTAAATGCCTTGGAAAAGTCGAGCAGAACTAGACCTGAAGCATTTGAGTTATCTAGTGCCCTAAAGACATTATCCGTGACATTAGCTAAAACAGATGTTGTACTATGTCCCCTACGAAATCCTGACTGGGTAGAAGATATAATGTTGTCTGATATGACATAGTCATAAATCTGCCTTTGAGCTATTTTTTCTAAAAATTTTCATAGCACAGGTATTTTAGTAATGGGACGTAGATCAGTTACACTTTGTGGATTAGTTTTCTTTGGACTAGTATTAATCAGTGATGACCTCCACGTAGCAGGAAAAATGCGCAGTTAATAATATGCGTAATATGTGGACAAATTGCATTCATATGATCGGATCCTTTAGCATTAGGTTTTAAGCTAAGAATAACCTTGTATACTAAATTTCAGAGTTCTATTAAATCTATTTCTACAATACCACTCGGCTGAAGTTGAGCAATTATTAGGTGGAGAAATATTAATTTACCTCGTTTGCCTTTTGGAAATCTGCTGGTACTGAAAGTAGTTTCTTTTGTTTTATGCCAAGATCCGATAAAGCATTCCAAACCGCTTCTTTGTCACTACCATTTTCACAGTACGACAAATACGCTCTTTTCTCCCTACACAACACAGCCACAACAGGATTTTGCCGCAATTGACAATAAGAATGGCAATTAGTAACACTTTTTGTTCGGTGAAATTTACTAAGTGCTTTTCTCCGCTATGTATCGCTGCGCTATATCGTGACATTAACTTTGTTCGTGGTTGTCATCTTCTGCAGGAAGATCTACAGCGAGTTCTTGAATGGGGTACTATTAATCGCCTATTTCTGATCATATTCAAGTGTGCTGTAGTTTAATTTTCAAGGAAACAGTGCGTTTTAACGTCTACGTAACGTACTGCATTAATAATTTTGAGCTTTCTGGGTGCCATAGTGTTAAGGACCTGGGTGTTACTTTTGATTATAGACTAACGTTTAAAGAACATGTCACAAACACTGTTGTTAAAGCAGTTCAGTTGTTTGGTTATATTTATAGTGACTTTCAGAGCAGTAATGCACTGAAATACTTTTATATTTCGTTAGTTCGTTCAAAACTTGAATACGGAGCATTTATTTGGTTTCTATTACTGTTACTATTAACCAGATTTGATCTTAAATTTCTGCAAACAAGAGAGTTTTGAGGATGAAGTTTCTTTGCAACATTTTTCACAACAGGGTCGACTGTAAATACCTGGCTTTTGGCATAGCTGTATTGTCAGGTCATGGCAACTAAATTTAGTCTCTTATTAACTAGTTATGGATATTTCTAATTATTTTGTTACCATTTCAACGCATTGTTTGTTCAAGCCATATATGCTTTGTTTTCAGAAATCATGCACTGAAAAAAGTTGATTGTCAACAACAACAAATTTCCGTTTGTTACGGACAAATTCGTTGTAGCAAAGAATTATTTGTTGTAAATACCATACATTTGCTTCCAGGTTGTTTCGATTTACTAAAATCATATTGTTGCCTGTACCAAGATAAATTTTGTTACCGCAAATAATATATATGATAAAGCCAACAAATTAAATGAGTTACATATACAAAAAAAATTGTTGTCATTTTCTAGCCAATCACAACCATTTAAATCACGCCATTACCATATAAGGTCATAACCGAAAATGCGGCTAAAGCCATTCATTGTTGCCAGGTTGGGCGATTCATCCCCAAAGAGAAAGAATTCGTATTTGACAACTTTTAATTTCAAAGATAAAAACTATATCTCTAGATTTGGTTTATCAAACGTTGTAGCAATATAATGTATGTGTTCATGCAGAACCCACTCTAAGTTGAATTTATTTTTATTGAATTTTTGTTCGTTATGTTAATCTGATTGTATGCTACGACCATCAATGACGGTTTTAACGTGTTCGTAATGGCGGTAGCAATCTGCATTTGATCAGTCTGGACGACATTTTGCCGAGTATGGGGAATGGGGAAATACTGCTGAAGAATACTGGCAATTCTGTCGGCATCTGCAGCCCGATTTGCGTAAAGCGGCACACCTTGCCATGAGTACGGACGTGTGCAGTGCAGCTTCATTTATCAATATTCAAGAAGTGTGTTTTAACTGGGTGCATCAGTCGCGGAGGTCTTGGAAACGTGGGGTATCCAGAATCCCGATCTAATTAGAGGTTTTCAATGTAAGTACAATTAATTCTTTATGTTATCTCTTATGAGTTTTTAGGGTAGTTTCAAATTGAAGCGTTCTTAATTACTTGTATGCCCTATAGTAGACTCATCCGTGTTAGTAAAAAATACAGATTGTTGGTATCGTTTGTTACTTTGTATTATTTCCTACTTTCCAGCAAGTTATTGCTTCCTACTTTGTGCTGTTTTCTGGGCGCCATTTTGCTTATTTTACCCGTTTCCAGTCCATGTTCATACAACGCTACATTTACTGATATCCACGATGGCCAATGGACACGTAACTTTAAGTTTTGTGTGAATAGAAATATTTATTTTTATATTTTCAGCAAAACATTCTTTCAGTTAATAAATGTTTCATAAACGAAGTCTTGTTTTATTATATTGTACCATGTTTGCAGATGAAATTAGCATATGTGCGGCAGTTCAGAAATTAAATGTGAACAAAGATTGGTAAGTATACGTATTCATTTACAAATAAACCAGATTAAAAATTAATAAATATAGCTTATTGTACCAACATGTTGTGCATTTGCCTCCATAAATATTAGGTATCTGTACATGTAAGTAATAGTGAGTGTTGGAAGAACTAACAGTTCATCAGTCGCTTTAAATACGAATGACTTGCCCGTACAAAAAAATAATTAGTTATTGCAACTACTACAAACACATTGTGATTAATAAATTGTAAGTTATTTTAACAAATATCGTTTTTGTTGCTACTAATAACAAATTACTTCTAATAACAAATATTTTGCGCAACAAAAATAATTCGTTGTCTTTACAAAGTTTTTATTTGAGGCTATAGCTACAAATAGGATTTGTTGACAATACTAAATTTAAAGTAAACCGAACAAATCCTTTCTTTCAGTGTGTATCTAAAACTTTATTAACTTACTGTCAGTAAAATTTTGCACCTGCATACTTGCTGTACACAGTGTGGCATTACTTGTTTGTGTTTTCCACGTAAAAATCTTGGGGGGGGGGGGCATCATCGCCTTGTTCTCAGGCAGAAACGCGATCAAAACCGTCCAGTAAAGTTACCGAATTTACTGCACCAATMAAATTTTAATTTCCGTCCCATTACGTCTGCAAATTGATTACTCCGCAAAAGCTTTATGTTACACAAAACCAAATCGTTGACTCAGGTTTTATGTCGATGGAAACGCTGTTACCCGAACTATGGGGTAAACATTGACTTTAGAATTAGAAATTGGCTCGTAGGGAGCACAAATTCGCTCAGTCACATTAAGTTGCTATTAGCTTTGACAAGTACCCGATGTTCTGGTAACATTTTGCCAACGTCTCTCACGCTCGCATGTAAATTGGCCCGTAATCAGTGGCAAAGCGCTTTTCGGTTCACCGTTCAAGCAGTAATATATTGCAAATAAGTATGTCAGACGACGATATTAATTCTGCCGCGAATGCGCTTTCATCCACGCTTCGCTTGAAATTCTGGCTGGCTTTGTGCGCTGAAAGGGTCCCGCAACTCGTTTAAATAGGGTATTGAGCGATATCATGTTTGGTCGTGGTTTGCAATATTAATTCTGCAATAATCTGCCTCTCTAACGCACACTTTGCATGAGCTTTATTAGGTCGTGGCCTGGATTGGTGGAAAATACGAATTTTTTATTCTATTGGAAGTAGGGTTATCGCTAAATTCGCTATATGTTCTTTATTCGACTCTTCCTGCATTGACAATATAAAAATCACGATAATATAAACGATTTAATATAAGTAAATAGTGTATATATTATATTCAACATGTTTCAGCCTCTACGGCATACAAAATTATATTTTAACGCAAATCCTTCTAAAATAGTAATACTTTGTAAAAACATTTTGGGGGTAAATACATAAGAGCGAAATTTTCTGTGGGATAATATGTTTCTGAATTAAACATGATTGTTACGAAAATTGTTTGAGGCTGGACACAACTATAAAAACATTGACAAAAAAATCATTAATCTGAAGCTTTGATTACGTCTGTAATCTTTGTCACTGACGAGGCCTCAAATATCGTCTGCTCGAGCTCAAACAAAATTTTCAGAGCAAATAAACAAATCACCATCCACAATCCCTATTATAATTATTAGTATTCCTACACATTTTCACAGTTTCTTTTATTACACGTTTGTGACAATATCAGTCATGTATTTAGTCAAATATGAGTGTTCAGCTACGAAAAATTTATCTATATGTTGCAACTTAGTAGCTCGTATGTGAACTTTGAAAACTTCAAATATTATTTAAATTATTATACGTATCACCAACAACTACTCGTGTTTTCTAAGTATCCTCTTTAAGTTTTGGCTTTGTACGTAAGGTAAACCAACTTTAATTTACTTTGTCCCGGCTGAGAATTTATTTGATTTGGACGAGCACTTTTATTAAAAATTGACTCTTTGCTGTGCACTGAAAATATTAATAACTACCGGCCCGTTTCTTTAGTTTCTACTATAAGCAAAATATTTGAAGAGCTGTTAAAAAAACTAAATTGATAAATTATTTGAACACAATGCATTATATTCACAATACCAGTTCGGATTTAGAAGTAATCGATCAACCACTGTAGCACTTATCACTCTTAGTGAAAGAATCTTGTCTGGATTCGAGCAGAAAAGTCATACACTAGTTTCTTGTCTAGATTTGTCAAAAGCATTTGAC
This sequence comes from Rhyzopertha dominica, assembly GCA_025024175.1. Taxonomy (NCBI): domain Eukaryota; kingdom Metazoa; phylum Arthropoda; class Insecta; order Coleoptera; family Bostrichidae; genus Rhyzopertha; species Rhyzopertha dominica. The sequence continues at coordinate 60,321,004 of QCXZ01000064.1, forward strand.
TGTGTAACACAGCTTTAGTGACAGTACCTGAATCATAGGTATCAATTTGTTATCGCCAACTAGACAAAGTCCAGGAGCTAGAAATCAAACTAGGAGTGCCTCAAGGTTCGTTCCTGGGACCAAGGTTGTTTGTAATCTTCATTAATGATCTCTGGGACTAATTTTATATTGTTTGCAAATGACACTATAGTGTATGATACTGGTGCATCTTTGCAAAGTTTGCATCTAAGTAGTATAGGTGTCCAGACTCAAATAAATAACTGGTTCAGTTCAGTGTTTACTCTGTAATTTTGGATATGCAAGAAAGGTAAACTTCCATTGCTTCATAATTTCATTGCAAGTCCTATATCAGGATTTTGGCTGTTCGAATGATTTAGCAAATCGGCCACTATAGGATTTGGAGGTGAACCCATTGCACAATCTGATTTTTGTTCATTAAAATTACCATTCCGTAAGAAACTAAAATATCGGCTTCTTAAATAACGTTAATAAAGTTTAAAGAACTCTTGATGAAACTACTAGTTCCTACATAAGGTTTTAAATAGTTAGCACAAACGAATTAGTTTAGGATTTCGCAGCTAGGCGATGAACTGTTATCCTGATTCGGATCTAAAGACCGTCGTGGGTTGACATTGCTTCCTAAAGTTGCGCTAGCACGAGTGGCAATCTCCTTCAGAGGTCTTTCCATTTCATATTAAATAGGATCCATTTATCAAACCTTGTAAATAAGGAGACCCCCTCCAAACAATTGAATGTATGGTCAACAGATGCTCCCGTACAGCATAGCCTGGAGGTTTTGCGTCTAATTGGAGTTTTTCTGTGATTTTTCTTCAATACTCTATCTAGAATAGATAGATAAATGTCCATTCTGGATAGGGTGGAAATGCGAGATCAATAATCGTTGAATGAAATGGTTTTTTTCTTTAAACGCTTTTATGGAAGTCAACCGTTGTCGCGTTAAATTAATAGTACTGTGCAATGTATTAACGATGCGTTCTAAGATTCGTAGACAGCTCCCTGAAGAACTTCGCGCAGTCGAAGCGTTTTCACCAGCAATTGGATCAAAGACGCAGCTCCTGGGACGTACATAACGAAGTCAAACGGAGGCTAATTCGCGTTCAAATCGTACATCAAAACCAGCTGTTCCTTCGACGCAAATGGCCATGTAAAGCAATCAACCCTAGCAGCCTCTGATCATCTGTAGCTGCTTACGCGGCGTCCCAACATTATTACCAACACAAATTACACCCCCCCGACTCTCGATCTTGTTCAGAGCTTTTTGCCGCCGATCCCACGGCGCTTTTTCAGCTGACGGGACGGGCCAAGGCTGAGCATTGTTCCTTTCTCATGACACCATATGACGCCGCCTTATAAATTACGTGTCGGAAGCAATTTATGGGTGGCACTCCGATAGAGAACGCGCGCCGTGCGTTTACGTTTAATTTTCCCATTAGTTCTAATTATTATTGTTCGCACTTGCCCGGGGCGGTGGACGTTATCGCGGCACATCAGCTGTGCATTCATGGCATGTGTACATTATAGTTGGGTCGAATTAATCAAGTTGATTGTATGGCGGCTTATCGATACCACGAATTTATCTTGTCCGTGCGGCTTCCACCTGAAAGAGTGATGTTGATTTTCGGTTGAGATGTTATCGCTAAATAATTGTCGGTTGGAACGGAATGAAACGCATACGAGAGTTATATCAAAATTCCTGCACACAAAAGTCTATCAGTGTAATCCCCTTGCATATACACAACACGTTGCCATCGCTTCGGCAGTAATGTAATGTCGTTAAATACGCCATTTTTGTCAAGATGTTTCAGCAGTTGGAACACATATGCTGTAGTAGGGTTTTTGTCCTTCAATAAATCAAACTTCACGAAATTCTCCTTTCCACTGGAGGAACAGAAAGAAATGTGGAGGACTCATGTCAGGGCTCCACGGGGGATGTGGGAGAATTTCACAGCAGTTCTTCTCGCAAACTCCTTTGACTGACACTGCTTTATGCGATCAAGCATTATCGTGCAAGAGGATTACGCCGCTGTCTCGTCTCGTCTACACTTTCGGAATCATGTATTTAAATTTTCTACAAAGAAGACAAATAGATTTGTCCTTTGGTATTTCTCTATTGCTTGTTGAACTATGTGGTAGCCACAATGGCAGCAAAAGTGTTGTCGGTAGCAGTATGAGGCCTCCAACTTCTGTGGTCGTCGCTCAGAAACGCTTACTCAATAAAGTTACTGTTGAACTATCTACACACGACTTCTAGGAAGCTTCTTGTCCCGAACCGTGAATATTGGCTACCATTTCTCGCGCAGTGTTTCAGTTTTGATATATGCACATTAATCCGCTACAGTGGCGCGTTCCATTTCATGAAACTACCCCGATTTGAGAATTTTTTACACTGAAATTGAGTGAACTACCCGCACTTTATATACAGCTAAGTGATGTCCCAATGATAGACCTTTATAGTTTGACAGCAGTGGTTTTTTCACCATCGTCAGTTCAGCGCCGGCTTGATATGTGCAGGAAATATGATATGACCCTCGTATTTCTTGATTCGCTTATTATTAATGGATATTTGCTGCCTACTATAATGCTCCAATACATACACTCACATTTTCCTTTTTCTTCCTGCTTACCGTATAGGCAAGTAGACTGTTTTCTCCGCTTGCTTTATTTCTTTTCAGCCCCTTGGCATATTTTCACACCAAAGTTATCGAGGTATTCCAGTGCTGCTTCCTCCTAAAGGTGACTGGTCTCATGTTATTCTTACAATTTTCCGCCACACGATGTATGGGCTTATTCTATTTCTATTTAGCACTCAACCACTGATCTTACCTGTTCTACACATATTTCCGATACATTTAGTTCCCTCTCTATCCACTAATGTTTTTTCATCTCCGTCGTTTCTAATACACTCCTTGTCTTTGCAGTTTCAGGCAGGATTTCTGCGGTGTATCTCATTGTATTTCTCATCAGGCACATTATCACTTTGCATTTATTTGCACAATTACATTATTTACTACAACAGATTTGTACTCAACTTTAAAAAAAGTACAGTAACGCTCATATTTAGAGCTGTGTTAGTGTAGCTTTGGTGCACTTTGAAAATGACTGTTAGGTCGAAGCCATCGTTAAAGTTTTTTTTAAACAAAGCGCATTCTTGACATATTTCCAGTGTTTGTTATTTCTGCACACAAGTATATCTCAGATCCCAAAACTGTTTGCAGTTACATTCGCATTTTCATAACTTTAACATGGACTATTCCTGTTTACTTCAAGCGATATGTGGGTAATTGAGATAACTTTTTTTAGCTGCTGGTACTACATGTTTTTGGGATATCCCTCCTGCTGTAAGAAATCATCTTAAATGATTATGGAAAGCGCCCTCAGAAATGAAGCCACGCAAATCCATATTCATCATGATCAAAAATTGTAACAGCCAGTGGAGTACATTCTAGAAGTGAATTAGACCATATAAAGACAGTTATTTAGCGTATGTTCACCGATAATGATGTACCAACTTTAAAAGGTGTACATCGTGCGTTAAACGAAGAACAATTTCCATTCTCCTATTCCACCAGAAGTTTACGAAGATTATTGCAATATATAGGTTTTGCCTATAAATCAATGGATAAAAGACTCACGCGAATGGAAAGCCAACGTTTAAAAGTCTGGAGAATGAAACTTGTTCACAACATCCAGTAATATCGAATCATAGCATACCTTGATGAAGTATGGTATGATACACATGGTCTAAATGTCCACGGCTAATGGTTGGATACCAATTTGTTTATTGCCTTCTGTAAAAATAGACTGCTGCCTAATATTCCTGACCACCCAGTTGTAGTGATGGACAATGTTTCCTACCATTCCAGACAAGAGTAGAAAATCCCAACTAAGTACTCGCAAAAGCAGGAAATTATTTATTTTGTCTTGAAAAACAGTTTAGAGATTCGCGAGCGCGCAACAAAAAAATATTTATTGCAAATAATTGATAAGAGCAGACAACATAGGAAGAACTACCAGTCGCACAGTAGAAGGACTTCCACCGTACTATTGCGTTTTAAACTCCATAGTGCTAATGTAGAGTCAGTTAAAACACTAAATACGGAAGGAAAACAAAACCCCTAATATTGGCGCTAATGTAGTAGATTTAATAAGAAAAAAATAATACAAATATGAGCACTGACATGCATATTAAAAATATTGAAGACAGTTTTGTTTCATATAAAGAAATTCCGACATTTATAATTAATGTTAACGATGAACGTGAGTAAAATTGTTATTTTATTGGTGTAGATTGTATTCTATTGTTTTTTATGTCCACAACTTGAAAAAATCTGCTTCACTCGGAAATATGAAGAAAATTGCAAAATAATAGATGAATTATATTATACACAGGTAAATGAAACGTAATATATATATTATATAACCACCACAAAAGCTACCGAAACGTAAACATTGCTCTGTTTTCGGTACGTGTGCAGTTAAATCCCATGCATATGAGTTTTTTAGTAAAGCTGTTTTTTGAAATTATTAAATAAATGGAAAATATACTAGAATTATATGAGACTACTAATAATAGCTAATGTTTATTTAGAAATAATAACAGTTTGGAACTATTTAGTACTTTTTTGTATGCGGGATATAAATTTTAAACGCTAATGCTAGTAATAACTGAATTATTATACCCCAAATTACGTTCATATGTTTACTGCTTTATATCACCTATATGGTTTTTGTGTTTATTACAAAAAAGCTTATTAATAACACTAATTCTTTTTTCCAAGTTCTAATTATTTGTTGTTGCACAAATGCTACTGTACTTAGAAGCGAGTCATTTTTACTACAAAGCGAATATTACTTTCCCTTATCCTTATMCTCCATTTACATGCAGCACTTAAGCTCTCTTTAACCGGGATGGATTTTGGACAAATTTCGTCGCTTTGGCCGAGGGTTTACTTCATTAAAATGTGGGATAGGTACACGCACTTTGTCACGAAATTAATATCTAACAAGCAACAACTTTCTAATTTGCGGCGGTTATCCGCGAGACACGATAGGGTTTATCACTGGACCCACTCCTAATTACTCCATTAGTGGCCGCTGTCCACATTTCCGGGTGTCCCGGAGTTATTGGAAAATGTATTATCTGTAACAGATCTAAATGGTCCTGTCTAAGCTAAATGTAGATCGCTGTTTGTATAATGAATCATGTGGGCGATCGATATTATCAATAATGCATTAACAACTTGCAGTTGGTATTTTCTTTAAGTGATAGTAATTAGCGTGCAACGATTTAAGGCTAGGTTAAAGGGACAGCCGTACTCAATTTTAGGATGTTGACCATAAAGCTGTCAGCCCGGTCGGCCAGTTACGAAACCGTCAACAATGGATCCATTATTTAGGAATAACCTCTATTTGATATTCAGTTATTTTCCGTTGTTGACTTCGTATAGTTTAGCATACGTAGTATTAGTTATTTTTGTAAACAATTAACAGTAGCTTATTGTGTTATTAGCAAAGTAGGCAGAATCCAATGTATAAAAACTAGTTGTATTGTAATACTGTAACTTTTAGGCAGTTACTCTGTCCGAGGGCATATCGAACAGAGCCTGTTTAACTGTTCACGTTATTTTGTACTCAATAAATTGTTTTTTAAAAAGCTGTTTGTTCGAGTACGAAATTTAACTGGCCTGGGGCGTTTATTACGCTGCTGGTTATGCTGATGCCACAACAAAGGGTATTTTTGATTTACAACATTTCTATCTGATGCCTGTCGTTTCAAAGATATTTACTTACTGCTGACAATCGGATGTTCGCTTTCACAGACATATCAGTGATATTACTCATAAAGTTTTAAACAAACAGTTTTTTTTATTTCGATATTGCTATCAAATTTATTATTAAAAATTATTAAAAATGTCAACACCTCATGAAAAAAAATACTTTAAAAAATATTTTTTTAATAATAGAAAATATAATAAACGTTCAAGAAAAACATCATAAGCATATAGTTAATGTTCACAATCTGTACATAAAATTATCTTTACAGCAAAATTATAAATGTGTGTATTAAAAAAATATGAACAAACATGGTGTGGATGGTCTACTTTTTACACAAAAACGTCGTCTGTCTATCCTCCCGAATCGGCATGTTTCTCGTGTGACGTGGATCAACTAGTTCTGGTAAAAGAGAACGGAAATAAAATCTTTGAAGTTTTGGAAGCATTTTTTCACTCCAAAAATGATCTTTTTAACTTATATAACTAKAAACTMCTAAACGGATTTTTAGAAAAATACTTACTTGACGGTGTTTGATAAGAGAACCAATATTTCCCCTGTTTCTTTTTTTTTTGAAGACAAAGTTMTTCCATCACCTTTTCGTCTTGCCATCTTTACTAATGTTCTTTCAGATAACGTAACACTAAAGTCACACAAAATCTCAAACAGCATAAATGGTAGGTTTGAAAAATTCTGAGGCTTTATATTAGTGAACCCCCTCTTTCATTCTATGGGGGCGGTTGCCATGAGTCAGTGGGAAAAGTTTTCAGGTTATTCTGGTCCCAAAAACCGATTATACTTACCTTTCGTAAAACTGATGTTTAGTTGGAATTCCGGATTAGAAATTACAGCAATTCAGGCTTTCAGTCGTATTGAAGCGATCATCAACTCTTTACCTGCCAATATACAGTTTCTTCATATTTATTTTGGTCCTAGGTGCTTTCGCAAAATTGATTAAAATTGTTTACGTTACCAGTTACCAGGAAACTGGTGTCCAATTTATCCGACAGTCAGGCGCCTGACAAAACTGTATATTTGCTACCTCGACATGGAAATATATTCTTTAATTTATGAATAAAAGTGTCCCTGACGAATCCGCAAAAGCGGATAGCACATAAGATATAAGAAAAACACTTTGGCAAATTGATTTTTAATAGTTATCATCAAATTATGTTAACTTATTCATATATAGTTCATATATGCATAGCGCAACTAGTGTCGTATTGATTTTAATTGACTTTGTAAATATGAACTTTTGGGGGACTATGCTTTTTATATGTGTCCCAACGACATAAAGTTGCAGAGCAGAACTTAACTCCTTATCTAAATAACTTTCGGCATGGACAAATAATAGTGCATAAATATAAAAACAGTAGTTCGAAGAATCGTTTCGTCATCCCCAGTACCTGCGTTTTTCTACCATCCATACCTGAGGTTACCCTCCCGCCATAAACTGCAATGGCTGTTTACTCAAGTGCCGTCAATTGGTATGTTGTAAATCAACACTGGTTTGGGCCGAAAAGTTTAGCAAAAGTATTTAACAGTTATTTTCATTATTAGTAACGCTATCAAGAAACTAAAAACAACATCATACTCAGAAGACAAAAATCTATCATTCGGCCGAAAAAAAATTTTCAAATAAGTCACTTTTACGTTTTTGACCATTTCGCGTTCTTAAACAAATCGTAATTATTTTTGCCGTAAGTTTTTAAAATTTTAGATTCGGCCATTTTGTAGATAATAATTGTCAGATTACACTGGTTTTTGAATGAAATTAATATCTCTTCAAATAACTTAGTTATTTATTCAATACTTTACATTGGAAACCCCATAAGAGAAATTCCTTTAACCTAGCCTTAAGCACGAATTCTATGACTATAAATAAGAAGATTTTTTCATATAAACTGACAAACTTTGACCTCATTCGCCTTACCTAGTTGAAGGAATAAAACACTTTTATATATGAGTATATGAGTGTCATCATTAATTGCTCTGATATTTATTATCTTTTTTCAGCATTCGTTACGATTTAATAATAATTGAAATTGATTTAACGTCATGGCTTAATTAGACAAGGAATACTTACTTTTCTTGCATGCTAAATGTATGATATCCTGCAGTATTTTAGAACTGGTTTTGTAAATAATTGCAATATTTTAATAAATAACGTCTGTTTTCTATCAAGAAGCAATACTCTAGGTAGAGGACGATATAGGTACAGATTAAAATAAACGTTACCTAAAGCGTTTAGGTAATAAATTTTCAACAATTCAGAGTTACACGTTGAATAAGTGTAGCATTTGAATGCCGCACTGGCAATTCTAAGTAAAGAAATGCTGAAAAACATCCAGTGGTAAAAAAACACAAGTGTTCTGCTCAGTTTCACGGCGGCTTCCAGCACTCTGGCACGCAAAACTTCCAAGGATGATTCAAGGTTAACTGCCAGCTCCGCCGTTCGCAAAAAATCCATTAAAGTGACATTTCGTTTAAAATTTTCCTTAATGCAAAATATCGCGATCCCCCCTCCCGCGAGATATGGAGCAGCGTTCCCTGTTACGGAAGGTCATAAATCACAAATATGGATTGCCTCTCAACACTAAGATAAGGCAGTAAACTTGCCCTTAAAATTACGCCCCTTAATAAAAACACAAATTATACTTTAATGGCGCCACTGCAAAGAGTGTCCCGGTAATAAAGCCATCTTTCGCTGCAGGATATTAAAAAGACGATATAAGGCAATTTATGGGGCTTCGACTTTCGCTGGATTTACGTTTTTAATTAGTTGCTTAGGCACTGAATGGGAATCATCTGGGTAAAAACATGTCTTGCCCAAGGAAGATTCTGTTTTCGTACTCTATGCAGAATGCCAAACAATTTTGAACTTGCATTATTATTCAATACTAATGGTAATATAACGCCCACAAGAAATTCATTTTGTAGTGTCAAAAAAAGGGTTCAACTTTCTCCTTTAATAGAAATGTTTGCATAAAAGAAATGCCGATAATTTGAACACCCCAGAGGCCATAATAATTGAATTGTTGAAAAGCACAGAATTTAGTGCTATCAACTAAAAGGATTGAGAAATTGCATAAAAGAATTGAGCCATTAGAAAACGAGGTTACATTCTTTAAACACAATGAGACAATGACGAATGTCATAGAACCATAAGCGCGAAAAGAAGGTGGAAACATTTTAGTACATGAAACAGAACAATTGACATTACTGAAAACAGCAGTACTTATAAAGTTAAATTCGATTGCAGCAAAGAAGTTGTGGAGAAACAAACAAGGAAAACACCGAAGAATGAAGCACCATTACTATTAAAAAAAATCCACCTAAAGTGAATAATAATGGAAATACTGCTGGTTTGATATAAATGATAGTCAATCTATCGATACAAATGTATGGTCGAACACCTGAAGTGAAAAAACAAATTAAGAAGTGGTGGAGTGTTAATTGCTGTGTAGAAAAACCTTCCATCTAAACACGTACAGTGTGATGCAACAATGAGAAAGGAATTGTGGACTTTATGTCAATTCAAGTCAACTTATTATTGGTGCTACTTATATTCCATCTAACTCAAATTTGGTGGAATATTCTAATAATTTGGACTCCCTAGCGTACTAGCTGACTATAATGTATCATGCTAGTTGGTTGGTTGATGCTAGCTGTGACTACTTAGTTTAAACAATGTATTTTTTGATACAGAGGAAATCATATGTGACAAACGACAATTTTGTATACTTTGGTATTTTTCAATGTAACAATGGATTTGACATTTTGTGATAATGATAAACAACCAGAAATTGATATATTTTATTTAGATTATAAGAATGCACCATATATATCATGCTATTAAAAGTTATTTATCCTGTATTGATCGATCTGTTTTAGCTACTTATGTTCATATTAACGACTTCTAAGAGAATTTTTATTCTCAGTGTATTGTACCTATATTTCTTTATATATTAATAGTAATTTTTGTAGCCATTAATAATAATAATAAATGATAAGGAAGTAATTCCAGGAGTAAAAAGGCGGATATAAAACAACCACAACTACGTGCATTTATTGAAATATTTAATAATCTTTGGTATTTTACATTTCTAGCTTTATTGATATATTCAGTTAACGCACTCGTGGTGTGCCTCTATATATCTCAAAATACCAATTTTATTTCCAGTGAAGCAGTTTGCCCCCAGCTATGAGCAAACGTTCCCCCAAAGTCCTTAAGACGCATGCATCCACCGGCTTTGAACTTCCCTAACCAAGTTTGACTGTCGGTTCTAGCCGGCAAGACATCTGATTTAGTTTGCAACTTCCACCGTCTTGTAACTGAAGAAGTGGAAAAAGGCGCTTTGTCTTACTTGAGCCGTTTGAAGTTTATTGAAGTAGTCGGCGATAGCATCTGAGCAGCGGATCCGCCTGTTTAAAACTTCCAGGAGTGCGTGTTAAATAATGTACTTAGCTTTATTGATTTATTTATCGCTGACGAGAGTTATCTGCTGCACTTTCGCATCTTTTATTTTACACGAACTTGTAATAACTTTACAAGGGCGAATACTTTCAGCGTCCATAATATGCTTTCGGAAAGTCCTGTAACATTAAGCGCTAACAAAGAAATTACTAATCTGAGTGTAGCAAATGTTGTAAAATAATCTATAAATTGATGGTAATGTTTTGGTCTTGTTTTCCATATATACATACTTTTATAACGACATCTCGCATGGTTATTTAATTGAAAGGACTAAATTAACAAAAATGTGTATGCTGAATGTCCTTGAAATATTATCGCTGGAATATCAAGCTATTGGATTTTCTGTCAAATGTTATATACAGCTGCAAGCCGCAGATTACAAGTCGCTAAACTTCAAACTCAGTTACCGCAAGTTAGGCCAGCTCGTTCTATTCAGTAAACCTCAAAAGATGGAGAGAAGGGCGAAATTCAATTCGACGAAGATCGGGGACTACCTCCTACACAGCTAGTTAATCAGATAATCAATATTTAATCAGATACGCCTTCTACACGGTGTCGTTGCATATGCGGTGTAATGGTTGCATTTGCGATTAAAAATCCTGTTGCAAGTAGCGTTGTATATTGTACTGTTGGTTTATTGCAGTTCTGTTTACCTTTTGCTTTGGTAACGTACATTTCGTGGTAGCTCCGTTTTGCAAGTATATTTTTAAGGTTTTCCTAACTTTTTTTGTATGCAACAAGGGAATGCAATGGATAAAATGTTCGTAAGCAATATACTGGTTTATGTACGGTAGCCCCAACCTCCCTCTGCTTTTTTTATGCATTCATTAAACATTCAAAGCTATATTTGTTTAGTTCAGGTGGTAATTAATCATGATTTCGTTGAATGAGATTTGAGTCTTCGGGTACAACATTTTCAACATTATTGTCAGTAACATCTTCCGCCATTTCGATTTCTTCAAAAACCTCTACGTTGGGTTCACCTCCTTGAGGGTGGGAAACATCAACCCCATTCCACGGTCTACACATTTTTGTAATAAGTAGGGGCTGTAAGAATATTTTTATTTGCAGTTTTACCAAAATTTATTGCTATTTTAAAACATACCTTAAATAACGCAAATAAAATGTATAGTCTTGAAAGAAACCGTTTTGTTATACAGCTAATAACAGGCAACAAACGAAAAGCTTAGGAAAATGTAATAATTATAGATATTTTAGAGAAATTTTGCCGGTGCATATCCAGGAATTACAGCTTTTTACACATTCTTTCTCAACAAGTAGGTTGTGGTAAATCTCTTCAAATACCTAGATAATTTGTATTCATGTTAAAATATTTCTATTGACTGGTCATTTTTAAAAGAACTTAGTGATATAGAAAAAGCTGTTTTATATYTTCAATTATTATTTTTCTTTATGAATACACAAAACGTAACACAAATGTTTCTTCTTTCCTTTTCTTATTTTGTTATTAGTCGTCACATGCTCGCACGATTATTATGTTTATATTACGTATACGTTTATACTGTAATTAGTTTATTTTCTGTAATTGGGTGATTAACCTTTTGAAAATAAATGTATATCATTATTCATTTATTTATTATTATTAGATTAATTTGTTCCCGTCGTAAATTTACTTTAAAAAAGACTAGTGTTTTTAGTTACAAAAATCCTGTTTTTATTTAAAAATGCATGACTTGTGGCAGTTAAAAGAATTTTTAATTTCGCCAAATTTTCCTCCCCTCCTAGATGTCCCCAGGGACAAAAACAAAGGAAAGCGTTCGAGCTACAGGAAAAGCACGGTCCATATCCGTCATCTGACATTGTCCCATTATTATTTCCAGGAAATCAACTACGATTCCCCGAGGGGCGGCGTGAGCGTCATCACGGAGAAGGGTGACGTAACAGTAAGCTACCTGCTGGTCCAGAGGGCCCGCGACTCAGACTCCGGCAAGTACACTTGTAATCCCTCCAATGCAAATCCCAGGACGGTGACTGTGCACGTCTTAAACGGTAAGTGAGTGACCATATATCTTGAGGGCTGCGTCAGCCGACCCGGTAGATTGAACGGAAGAATTTATGCGGCGCTTAACGGAGACAGCTGCTACTAACTGGAATAGTTCGAATTAACCTGCAAACTGTAATTGCTTCGAAAGTCGAACGCGGGCCCTAGAAAACACCTGCCTCGGACAGCGCCACGGTTACGCGGAGGCTTCCGTTCTTTCGTCTGCTTTATCTCTTAATATTTACCTGGGTGCTAGTTAATTGAAATGTCATGCCGACGAAGATAGGCCATATAATTAAATTTAGATAGCTCATAATAGTATGATAAGTTACTTTATAAATGTGATCGTCTAGTTCTTTAGTAGGACCCAAAAATTACGTTGTATTTTAATTAGTTCGATATGAAGGTCTGTAACGGAAAGGTAAACAAAAACACATAATTCGGTGTAACATATATATCGTATATTTTGCACCGAAAAACTGCGGAGTGCTACAATAGACTGGAGAAAAACCGCAGAATATGCTCCAGTCTGTACATAGTAAATAGATGTTATATTTAACTATGAAAAATATGTTTGTATGGTAGCAAATCAGGCTAGACCTGAATTTACTTAAATATCGCATATTGCGTCATAAATCGTTGGAGGAGGCTCCTCGAAAAGGCCAGGTATGTAGCAGGGACCTGTATGTGCCTGAGAAACAAACAGAATGGTTTAATTGGTGGTCAGTGGTAGAACCACATTGACCAGTAATAAGCGTTGTCGCTGTGAAGAAATTGTATAATTAAGCTGTAAAGAAATTATCAGAAACAAGTGACGAGACAAGAATTCACGTAAACAAGACATCACAAGGCAAATAAGGGAAAATATCAAAACAGTATAAAAGCACAAACAAAACAAGACAGGTATATACACATACACATAATACATAGGGGAAACATATACAATAAAGACAGCCTTGTATGACTTATTCAACGTGGTTCTCGAAGGCAATAGCCTAGAGCTAAAATCCCATATCCCGCAGTAAATGGTGCCTCGGCATTTTAGTACGTGGAGACGCTATGCTCACAACGCCCAGCCTAGAGTTCGAAGGAGGACACCACCACTGTCTCTCAGGTGAAGCCTTTCGGGCTTCGAGAGCACCCACGTTGTAGGATATCCTTGGTAGCCTAACAGCCTTTGATCTCTGCTAAAGGCATTCCCAACGAGAAGTCACACCAAATAAAGCCTGCAGTGGCCCAATGCAACGAGTAAATGTCGTGGTGTTGATATATGTAGAAATAAAGGGTTAATAAATGCATAAAACAACAATAATGGTAACGTAAATGCGATTTCGTGAGGGGTTTCAGAACAGAATGCGTAAATTCGTTATAATAAGCAAAAGGGAAGCTGAAAAGAACGTACGTATAGTTAAGTTATGATCCTATGGCATAACGTAACAAGAGATATCAATGCAGCAAAGAATTTTACCTAGAGGATCGTCTCCCGACTACGCTCTAGCAGGCGCCGTGCGGAAGGGTCGACCTCGCCGGCCTGCATTTCGTGTAGTGGCCTCCAGGTCTGCTCTGGCCGGGATATCGCAGCGGATGGTCTCCGAGAGCGGATCTCGCCCCGTCGGTACGATAGCGGTCCGAGTGGTGTCTCCCCCGGGCGTACAGCTCGTTGTCGCACAGCTGGTGACGGTGGTTCTTAGCCTTGCACGGTTACGCACGTTCACCCCCCCTGCCATTCAGCTAACTCTCGGAGATGAGGTCTAGGTGTTGAAGGAATGCAAGAGGTCGGGCTTGGCGTGACGATTAGCACTTCCTCAGGGGTCACCTCTTCCACAAGGAAATTACCGTCACGATGAGGGTTACTAAGGGGTCACTTCGCCCAGGAGATAAGCTTGGCGTCACGATTAGCACATCCTCAGGGGTCACCTCTTCCACAAGGGAATTAGCGTCACGATGAGGGTTACTACGGGGTCACTTCGCTCAAAAGGGAGACYCGGCGTCACGRTTAGTACTTCCTCAGGGGTCACCTCTTCCACAAGGGAATTAGCTTCACGATGAGGGTTACTAAGGGGTCACTTCGCTCAGAAGGGAGGCTCGGCGTCACGATTAGCACTTCCTCAGGGGTCACCTCTTCCACAAGGGAATTAGCTTCACGATGAGGGTTACTAAGGGGTCACTTCGCTCAGAAGGGAGGCTCGGCGTCACGATTAGCACTTCCTCAGGGGTCACCTCTTCCACAAGGGAATTAGCGTCACGATGAGGGTTACTAAGGGGTCACTTCGCCTTTAGGAGGAGAGAACTGGATGGCACCTGAAAGAGATCTCAAGTCCCGTCGCGGCCCCAGTGCCACCTTTTTTATACGTTTTTGGAGGCCCCGATTAGAGAGGGGTCGTATCACGATCTAGATTAGAGTAGGGCTATAGAAGTAGTAGGGCGGCGCTCACATATGTGCGCGATCGGGACTTTTCTCCCGAGCTGCAGGTGGTGGGAGCCTTCAGGCACGAGGGTAATTCTATGCATAATAATAATTAAAAATAGCACCTAGGGGTGATATGTTTCACTACTCAAGTGTTTGGTAGGCTACCTGCAGCTAGAATCAAAATAGATTTGCTCAAATTCGAAACCGGAAAGTAACTGCACTAAGTCAAAATTGTTGTCTATGAATCCATCAACACCGAGGCTTTATGGACTTCCTGAAATACACAAAGATAACTGCCCCATCAGACCTGTTGTTTGTTACCTAAGTTCTCCGTGTTATAAATTTGCTAAGTGGTTAAATTTGACCCTTTGCGAAGTTTTGCATTTCGAAAATTGTTTTCGCTATTAAAAATTCAATTGACTTGACCAATAACTTAAGAATTTTCTTGTCTCTTTCGATGACAATAATTTATTTTCTTGGATTCCTCCAAAAGACTGTCTAAAAATATTAAATAATTTGCTGTTAAATTGTAACTTACCTGTGTTTCACAAAAATAATATAGTTTCTTTAACAGAATTTGTCTTAAATATATTTTTTTCTGTTTCGATAATAACTAATTCATACAAAATTCAGGCTTAGCAGTGGGTTCTTCTCTTAGCCCACTTTTAGCAAAACTTTTTATGAACAAGATATTTTCAAAAGCGTTTCTTATTCTTCCCATATTAAATTTTGGTATCGTTATGTAGATGATCTTTTGTGGCTTTTTACAGGAATCACAATGACTTAAATAATTTTCTTACGCTTATTAATCAATAATCAAATTCTTTTTTTAGATTTATTAATCATACGAAACCAGTCTTCTCTTTACTCATCTTTCCCATATGCACCCATAACATTATTAACTTCTTTTCTTTTCACCCTTATACACACAAATTATCCGTATTCCATTCTCTTTTTAACAGACTTTTTAAATTACCTCTTCCTTCAAACGCTTTTGAAAAGGTAGCGAGTGTAATTCTTCAAATTGCTTTTAATAATAACTTTACAAATCATGTAATATAAAAATTATACTTTAAATATTTAACAAAATTTAAGTTTTCTTTTAACACCGTTCATGTTGAAGAAGCCAAAATTTGGTCGTTCCAGTCTCACCTAGTTTATCTAAATTGATTTCCTCTCATGGGGTAAGTGTTGAATTTTTTACTGTAGGCAGCGTGTTTTCCTGTTTTGTTCTCAATAAATGCAAAATTCCAGTTTTGACTCATTCGGGAGTATATAGTTTTTCTTGCAACGATTGTATTCCTTTTTCAATTAGAGGCAATGAACATTTTAAACAATATGAAAAATACAGAAATACTGACATAGTTAAAGCAAATTCTTCGTTAGCAAATCATTTATTGTCATATAAACACACTGCCTGTTTAAATAATTTAAATTTTTTACATTTTTTTCATAAATCCTCAAAACTAAATTTCCTAGAAATTCTTGAAATATACAAAATTATAGATAACGGTAATTTTACAATTTTGAATGATTTTTGTGATTTTAGTTGCCCTATTCTAAATTCTTTATTTGATTATTGATTTCATGTTTGTGCTTTTAGTATGCAGGGTACGTTTTTGTTTGAAGTCAAGATTGCTTATTTCGAATTTGACGTCAGTTTTATAAATTCTTTTGTATTTCTATATTTACATTATTAGGCACTGATGATGGCTAATTTTAGTTAAATTTGTTAAATATAGTAGATTTAATAGACTTTGTCAAGACTATTCTTGTAAAAGTAACTTTACTACATATATCCACTTAGTGAAAATGGACCAGTTTACATTGTTTAATGACCCCAATTTTGAGTATTCTATCAAAGCTGCAAATCTTGGTTAACAAGTTGTAGTCTATTGTATGTTCTTAAAACTTTTACACTATTTCTTGTTTGGGTCACTTCTAATCATAAGACAATGTTGACAATGTGAACCTTTCAGCGAATTACTAATGGTAGGAAGTAGTGTTAGGAGTAACCAAAACAAAAGTAATATCACTAAATAAACTACCAACTTTTTAGTGTTTGTTCCTTTTACTAAGTTTGAATTACCTAATGAAAAGCGAGCAATGTGGCAGATTGGAGACGGATAAAAATGCTTATGTGAGACCCACAGAAGGCTTGAAAAATTGAAAACACTTAACTACTTACAGCAAAATGGTTTCATTTTTAAGTTTTTGTTTTACCTTTGTACTTTACTAACATGCATTTTAATTCAGTAAACATCTTTAATTGTCCCAAAATATTACGAAATCAACATATAGTTCTCTCTGATTACAAGAATATCACTTCCAAGCAAGCTTTGTCTTCAATTTCTTGTAAAAAGAAAACGAATACAGACACCAAATTTTAGCTGCTAATATTCCAGTAACTAACGTATTAAGTACCAGTAGTTTTTAGAGAGGCATATTTCACAACCTGCATTTCGTACCGAATAAAAATGCATGTATGCTAAATACTTGTACCAAAATATTCCAGTACCTGTATTTTTACATGTGGTGATGCTTCAGATATTTTAAACACCTGTAATCAGCAATTTCTGATTTATTTTAATTGTTTGTATTGATCACCCATTACTTGCAGTAGAAGTTGTAAAACCTAGTTGTAAAGATTCGTATAAGTATATTTTGCAATCAATGCCTAGTAGGACAGATCAGATTAAAAATTAGGCAGCACTGAAACTTAGTGTTATAGTGATAGCAGTGGCGATAAAAGGAGCTTTGTAAATAGTGTTTGATTATATATTATGTTTACTATGGGAAAAATCAGTAATTTTTAATTTTTTTATCAAACAAATTGCCTTTTGCATCTGAATTAGTCCTCTAAAGTACATTTACCGTAACATCAATTTCAGCATATTTGTTTTCAGCTTTTTGATCAAAGATTTCACACAATTTTGTGCAGAAGGATAATGCATCAAACGGTCAAAGCGAGCTCATTTGTTCCCGATATAACCACTAAACGACTTCACCATAGCCATCGTTTAAGCTTTGATGTGATCTCTACCTCCAGGTACATCCACCATGCGCTTTCACGCGCCAACTTCGCTCTAAGCCATGTTTTGTTTCACTAAAATATGAATAATACGATAGAATTCCATTACTGGGTGCCTTTGTGGCGCCGATACCGGATAATTCGTTTTGAAAGCGGCGCGCTATTGGAAATTGCTATTACGGATATGATCTCTTCGGCGAAATCTTCCAGCGCTGCTGCTGCTGTTGCTGCTGCGGGCATAAACAACTTGTTGGATTTTGCCGTAAATTTTGAACAAGTAGGCGCTTGGAATCCAATTACGCGGCGTCTTTTGAAATAATAAAGAGTTGCCGTAACAAATTACGCCCAGTTAATGTACCCTAATCGCACCGTGTTCCCCAGACCTGCACTAATTCCAAATTAAATGTTGCGATTTGGAAACATCCACAAGGGAAATTAGGCACAAGTTTGAGTGGAATTCTTGCGCGGGATGAGCGGGAGAGCGGAGGTGGTTTAACGAAAATGCTCGTACGTAATTTAGAATAATTTTTAATCACTGATATACCCATTTAAAGCGTTTGTCTCTTTGTTTGTTAGGAGTATTGGGTTAGGTACTTAAAATTTTAAAACAGAAAGAGTAGTTTCTAGTCATTTCTTGTGTTTGCTGGCTTAATGCTTAGTGCAGGACCTCAAATCTTAATCTAATCTTAATCAATATTGAGGACGAGAAAAGTCATCTGGCGCAAGATCAAAAATAATTAGTTACAGAAGTAAATAGTAAGGTACGTTGAAAACCCATTGATACAAGCTTGATAAATGGCAACAATGAAAAAACAAAGCATCTGTCTATTGAATAATAGACACAATGTCAAATCATACAATTCCATATGGGTGTTAAAAGTTTCGATATAGAAACATACGGTTTCTCAAGCAACAGTTTTTTAATTTTGCTCTTAAGGATATTACTTGCTTTGAAGTTACTGATAATATTGATAACCTCTTTATTACACTTAATCCCTTGGTAGACATAACACGATTGTACAACAGATAGACGTGAAAACGGAATTATAATTAATGCGTATCCTGTTTATCTTGAAATGTTTTAAATTATCGTATACATACAAAATTACATTAATAATGAGCAACATCGGTAAGCCCTCCTTTTTAAATAATTCATGTGGGTGTTTGCTATCCATGTGTCTAATTTTTTTGAGATATGGACACTTTTTCTACATGTTGAGAAATGTAAAATATTGCAGTGATGAAATCCCTTCATTGATTAACCTAGTTAATATATTTTGATCAATGGCAATATCGTATGAATAGCAGAAGAACCAGTATCAAACCCTGCGGTACTCCCATATTGACATACTTTTTTCGGATGTGCAGTTATTTAAAATTTTTAAAATCTGGTATTTGCATACTCAAAAAATACATGGCGTCATGATCTAAATTTGTGGCAATTTTTTTATTTTCTCTCTCAATTAAGGGGTGATCGCTGTCTACTTCTGAGTGGGGGTAAGCTTTCATTAAACACTTGCAATACATTATTTTTAGCCTGACAATTAATTTTATAATGTATATATGTATGTAATGTAAACTTTGTGCATTTGATATGAATCTTGACAGTTCGTGTCTAACACGGAATCATCACTGTTAATTAATTGTTCTTATCTGCCAGCATGGCGTTTGATGAACTTGATACTTGAGAGTATAATTCTTCATTAACATTTTTTGTAGCCCACTTTGTGTTCTCCAATAATATTTCATTAGCTTCAACTATTATTCCCACATCAGCTTCAGGATTTAAAGATGGCCTTACAGTGTAATTTTCTGCAGGCTACACTGTACCTTCGAGTATTATAGAATTATTAGATACCTTCTTCAATTACTTTAGTCTAAAGAACTGGATGTTTAAATTGCAGTCCATTTACAATTTGAAATTGTCCAAGTCGTAGATAAACACTTGGACACGTTGAACAGCTACAGGAGTAATTGTATTACAGCTCGAAGGCGAATTTGTAATTCTACTCTACATTATTACCTCAGAGATAAATTCACCCATGTATTGGTAAAAACGCCATCAAGAACGTACCGCTACACCAAAATGTGCCAGTATGGCATTTTCCTGGAACGAAAAATGTATCACTTGGATATATCGATAAGATAATTAAATTAATAATGAGGTTGGTTTAGATTTCTTCACCGCAATCCTAAGAAACCACCAGTCGACTGAAAAAAATTGCTTAATAGCTAGAGCAAAGCCTTACAAATCGCTCCGTTTAATTTTTGACACTTCTGCCTTTGATTAATGTACTTTTTACGGCCCAGGCCTTGTTCGGCTTTGTCCTGAAAGCCTGTCCCCTTAGTCCCACATTTTTTTCTCTGCGTGGGTCTGCCGGTCCACCAAGCGTCCCAACGCAGACTGCACCTGTATTTTTTTATTCGATTGATAAATTGTTGCATGTTGCCACCTAGCAGAAACGGTAAGTTTTCAACGAAAACTTGCCACAAGGTCGGGTTACAAATTTTGTTAAAGTACTTTGATTCAAATATACAGTCTGAATGTCGGCAGTTGAGCAGACTGTTGTATAGCCCGGAGCATTCTTTACGCTTATTCCCCAGAAATTCGAAGTTACTAACATACGTTTGCTCGGGACGAGACCTAATTAAATTAAATCTACGCCTGAAAGTTCTTCCACTCACATAGACACCGTTAAAGCAGTTGCGAGTTCAGACATTCGCGTTTGGCTTACTAGGCCATAAATGTAAACGACTGGTGTTCTGTAGTCAGCCGTTTTATGTTGCAACTTTCGTTCAAAATCTTGAACGCTTGCTGCACAAACTATGCCTTGGGGACCGCAGTTATTATAATTTGCAGCAATGTATATTATTTTCTGAAAAGTTTGGATGCATTTGCTAGGATTAAACGCCTTGTTGAAATTATAACGTGAAGGTAACTTTCATGACTTTCACGGAATGTTTACTAATCTGTAACTCTTTACGTAAACATAATTTCCATAAGGGCAAAAATAATCATTGCTGAATGAAGTGTTACATAATTTAGAGAATCAAATTCATACCAACTTTCATCTTTATAACTTTACTTGGTCATTTACACCATCCGGCAGGCTTAACCATTACGTTAGTCAAAACTTTTTTGTTGGTTTTATTTATTTTTGCTGGTAAATATTTCTCATTGTAAACTACAATTACGAAACCACTAATTTTCATTTTTTTAATTTCTACTGTCTGTCACATTACATAGTTTTATCACTTTTTTTCTCAAATGTTTCGACGATCGTTTTATTATTTTCTACATACGTTTCCTTGCGAGCAACAATACAGATTACTTCTGTTTCAGTATTTCCGAATGTGGGTTGTATTTCTTCAGGTAATGAACTATATCATTAGTTTCAAATATTTTCCTTTATCTTGACATTCTTCTGGATTAAAGTCTTCTCCTGAGACCAATGTAATGTTTTAACAATTCTTTTTATTCTGAGATACTTGTAAAATTAATACACCTTTTTTTATCTATTATAGTGATTTTATTTTCATTTTGACGTGGCTCAGATTTCTGGTTATATTTTGTACCAAATACCATATAAGCTCTTATTCTTTATTTTACCTGTCCAGTCAACACCCATCAGTTCATAGCATTTTTTCAGAAATTCTGGCTAAAAATAAGATCACAAATGAATCACTGTCTCAGCATATACTATTTCCTTAGTTTTGTTTAATTGATTGTCATCTTCAGTAAAAAGTGTTATTAACTTAAGACCACATGCTTTAAAATAATTTGTTAAAATGTTTTATAAAGTTACTGATTTTAAAACTTTTTGAAGAACAGGGGCAAATACATCTTTGATAATGTTTGTAATTGTTTTTGGTATTAAAGCTTTATACTTTGTACATCTTATTTTGCTTCGTTCAATTTTGCCATAATTTTCATCGTGTGCATTGTGACACGGTGCATTGTCAGCCTTCAATCGATCCAAAGGTGCACAGTAATAGTCGCTGTTGATGGTGGTTCCTTTTTGGAGATAGTCGATGAATATTATTCCGTTCGCATCCCAAAATACAGACGCCATCACCTTACCGGCCGACTGTTGCGTCTTCGCTCGTTTTGGATTCGGTTCGTCGACTGCTGTCCACTCAGCTGCCTGTCTTTTGGATTATGGTGTGTAATAGTGAAGCCAAGTTTCATCCATTATCACATATCGACGATAGAATTCCATTTTATTGCGGCTTAACAGCGCCACACACTCCTCTGAAGCATCAATTCGTTGTTGCTTTTGATCGAGTGTGAGCTCACGCGGCACCTACTTTGCACAGAGCTTTCGCATGCCCAAATGTTCGTGTAAAATGGTAAAAACACTACCATCTGATATCTCTACAATGTCAGGTAGCTCGTCCATCTTCAATTTGCGATCGTTCATAACCAGTTTGTCTCGATGGAGCAGAGTTCGGATAATACTTATCAAGGCATTGCTATCAAATTTATACACGTATCGTTTGAAGGTTAGTGCTAAATAAAAATCACATGGGAGAAATTCTAGTAACGCCATCTATGTGTCATCCATGGATTTTTTTGAATGGACTAATAGTTTACTTGAAATAGTTATGTTAGCTATGAAATTTAAGGCATCCATGGAAGACGGAACGCGGACTTCAGTATTATATTGGAAGACAGATTTCTCTTGCTAAGGATTAAACTGTCATGAATAGAAATGTGTATGTATGTATGTATGTATGTGTTTCAGATGTATTTAGTTTTCTGAAATCAATTTCTAACACTTCTGCAGATGAAGATACTGTCTCTGAACATTTGTGTGCAAATCTTCCATTATATCATAGTACCAGATCCACAATACTTCAAAATTGATAGAAATGGTGCACGTTTAAAATCTTGTAAGGAGCCTGAAGTGTAACCGTTGCTTGAGAGGCGTAAACCACGAATAAACCCGCGTGAATATATTACAGAGCGCGTAAACAATGCAATTAAGCTCGCTAGACGCCGCAAGAAAGCCGATCACACATCTCGCCGCATCTAATCAACTTGCTCGATATTAAATTCATGGCACATCACTCCGTCGCAGCCCCAAAATCCACCCGCACCGTCTGAAAAGCTCGAACTGCATGCGTGGCATCCTGCAGTCATTTCTGGCTGTCACGCTCACTTCATTAGTGCTGCGAAAGTTTGGCCCAACTACCTCCGAACAAGTCGACTGGAACACCACCCCGGCMCCGACATGATAGCCTACTAACGTTACATGTTTCAAAATTAACTCCGGCGCTTGTGATTATCTTGCTGCGAATTAAACAGCGAAGCTGAACTAACGAGAGAATTCAGTTATCTGGGTATATCCAGCCGTATCGGGTTTTGTTTTCTGTGTTTGGTCTCGCAACGCCGGCGAGCACAGCGTGTTTTTGAATCCGGGCCATCGTTAAGCCCGGTCGGTTGGATATACGCAGCTTAGGGGATGATTCCTAATAACGGGGTAATGAAATTGATTAGCTAGTATCCACATTTTTAAGTATCTTGATACAGTTACTCGTTGCTTTTGATAATAGACAGCGTTTTACAAAAAAGTCGCTTGACTTTGAATGAGTATCGAGGTAAGCTAGCTTGGGGGGGGGGGGGGCTAAGAGGCTCAAGCCTCCTTCAAAGGCATTTGGTTCTTCTAAATTTCAAATTAGATTGCAACGCTACATACAGTATACACTTACCCTTACTCGATCCATTAATTAGGTATAGCATTTTCTACAAGAAGGTGTTTACATATTGAGTTTGTAACATCTCCCCCCAAACAGCAGCCATCTTGATTTATTTGGTCAGCGGCTTTCTATGCAGCTCGCATGAATTGATGAAAAACACCATTCTCCCGTATTCTTGTAAGCGTCAGGATATCAGCAGAAGCATTCGCCTATAACAACAAAAATTAAAGTAAATTTTATTGATTGAAACACTATACAGCACTCAAAAAAGCTAAATCACTCACTTGTGTGCCGATCCATACTCTGTTTTGGTCGTGTGCAAAATCGATACACCCATGACTGAAAGTCTTAGTTTCTTCATTATACTGTAATATACTATTCCATATAAACAAAAATTTGGTTAGAAATTCTCGCCACATTATCATGCGTGGAATGCAGGTTGAAAAGTAGTAGCCTACAACGTGTAAAAGTTATTGAAGAATATGCAAGAGGCCATCCGAGGAGATTGGCAATGCACTTAATAAGCAACATAAAATTTTATATACCTTTTTAGTATTTCATGGTTTATAGTGACAAAGCCTTCCCTCAGTTCGGTCAATCACCTACCGTACCGAAATCCTGGATCCTCCACTGCAAACCGCCGGAACCAAAATTGGCCTGGGTATAGGTTAGATGTGTTATACCTACTAATACCAATGTAACATAAATATCACTGTTTATTTGGATATAAGTACCTATGCATTGTTTAGCGTTAATTATTTACATCTATACTCACCGGCAAAAAAGAGATCTATGCGCTTTTTGTGCCAAAAATGTGTTCTATTAGATAATCATTTGTTTTTAAGAAACATAATTAAATTTTATATTTCTGATGAAGATTACCTGCGTTTTTCATAAACTAAACACCATCATGACCATACTGAATTTAATTAAACAACAGAGACAAACTGAACAAAAAAAATAACAGAACAACATGAGGAACATGGATGAAAGAAGAATCGAACAGAACAAATTCAGATAACTAATATCGTGTATTGCCTCCTCGAGCTCGGATTACGACTTCTATTGTCTTCGCATCCCCTCAAGGAGGTTCCGAATGCTTCCCTGATCAAGGTTTTCCCATTCTCGTGCTGCCAAATTTGCAGGGGCGGGAATTTGAGCTCTGATCTTTCTTCCAAGCATATTCTAGACGTGCTCTATCGGACTTAAGTTTGGGATTCTTGCTGGCCATATAATGCGTGGGATGCCCACCTCATCCAGGTAATCATTTACTATGCGTGCAACGTGAGGACGGGCGTTATTTTGCATAAACCAAAAGTTATCGCCGCCAAATGGGGCAAAAGGAACAACATGGGGCTTCAAGATATCGCTAATGTACCTATCCGAATTCAGTCTGTTTCCATGAACCACCACTAATTCCGTTGGAGCTCCAACACCAATACTTCCCCTCGTCATTATCGAGTCACCCCCATAACTAAGCCTTTGGAACGATATTGCATTGTGCAAATCTTTCTCCATTCCTCAATGCCCCAGTTGCGGTGTTCTCTGGTGATGCGAAGTCGTTCAACTCGGTGACCCCTGGTTAATTCTGGACCGTTTGCTGGTCTTCTTGCACTTCATCCATACTCCTTCAACCTTCTCCTTACAGTTCTTTCACTTATAGCCATTCCTCTCACCTCCCCTAATTCCATTTCTGACCCCAATTGTAGTACTGTCCCTGTTACGCAACACTCTTAACGTCATAATGTGATCATCTTGGTGATTTGTACATCTTCTTCTGCCCGACCCAACTTTCCTTGTGTATACTACTTTTCTTCGAATCGATTTAATGCTGAACACTACATCTTGAAACCCCCAACACTCTAGCCTCATAATACTGGGACTGCCCGTCTTGAATTAAAGCAATTGCACTCGCTGAGTTTGTTGCACTTAAATCCAATTTAGCAATGTTATTCGGCTGTTTGTGAGTATGACAGTAGATAATTGGACAAATGCCTAACAAATGCTTTCTATCTAGAGGTCGATGTAGAGGTGCCTTGACGTTTAGAAGGAGGTATACAGTTAAAACGACGCGGTTTAAAAAAAATAAAAGGAAACGAGTCTAAACACGATTTCTGCTTATTTTTTTACTTTCTTTGTCAAACAGTTTCATACATTAAGAACAAATAGTGACACGATGCGTTTCCAACAGAAACAAATATAAAAAAATACGCCTGGATCGTTTTTTTGTGCAACAGAGTGTATTTTGACTAAAATCGTAAAATCTCATTAAATTACTACAAAAAATGGAATATTAGCAAAATTAGCAAAAATAAACCTAACAATGTATACATTTCTTAATCAGAAAACAGGTCTTTTCAAACTTAGCGAAGCTAACTGTCGCTTTCATCGTAGAAGACGCAAGTTTGCGCTATATCTAAAAAAATATGACGCCAGCGGATTCACAATAAAAATATCTATAAAAATGTCTTTACAGTTAGTTTTTGTATCTATATACCCAAGAAAGATATTGAGAACTGCAGAAATGTTATTTTATTCAAAAGCTTTCTATATTTTTAAAACAAAAGACGATACAAAAATACCAATGGTACAGCTCAACTCACAACAAAAAAGTGAGAGAGTAGTGTCGAAACCACAACGCTCTTGCACTAATAGATACTGTGATACCCTACAACTACAACGAAAATGAAGCACCCTGTGGCCATGCATCATAAAAGTAATTATTGCAATTGATTATTTATTCAGAACTGTTGATGTATTTTCGTGCAAACTATGACACGGTTTAAACGTTTTGGTGTTATTGGCAAAATAGTAATTATTTTTTATTTCTTTATCGAGTTGTTAGCAATATTAACATTCCGTCATGCCATTACACTGACTATTTCTGGGAAAGGTAGTGATTAATATAAAAGTAAGCTGTGGTTCTCCATTACTAACCAATACTGCAGTATTATATATTAAGAGCGCTCTCAAAAATTAATTTGATCCTAAATTTAAATAAATAACTTTTTGCCATTTGCCCAACGGCGCTTCACAATTACTTGCTTTAATTCCAATAATTCTATGAAGGTGGATGCTTCTAGCATCCATGATATCAGATAATATGTTTTCTGGAAAAAAACGCTGTCACTCTCAAGCCCGGGCAAAGAATTATTAATCTGACGTTTCGACTACAGCTGTAATCTTCGTCAAGGCATACAACCACAACAAAAATGTTGAAAGTAAATGAATAAAACAAAGTGCTAACCTGATAAAATCTAAACCGATCGAGGAAGAACTACAAATTAACAAACAACCCATAATTTTTGCTATCCCTGGTAAAGTTCTTTCAAATGTATCCGCACTTTTGACGTATCTAACACTCCACAAATAATTTTGTGAGCACTATTACTTTAAATTTAGTAGAACATAAAATTTTATCTAAATTATTACATATGCTACCAGGAACTAAAGTGTCATGCTTTTTAAGTAAGTTTCTGAAAGGCTTTGTACAAAAGGCAAACTCAACCTTAGTTTACTTTATGGTGATGCAAATTTACTTGATTTGGACTTTTATTAAAGATTGATTCTTATTGTTATAACCATTTCTTACTAGCTCTAGTTTGAGGCGATATATTTTCCATTCTATGAAAATTTGGTCTGAAATTCTTTGAGCTGTAACAAATAACGTTTTCATAAGACTATCCAATTGAGGGAGGGTGGTAAGATGTGGCATGTAAATATCTATGTGTTTTCCATACGCTAATAAAAACTGTAGAACTTAAAAATGAATTTATTGCGCATCCGGACTTTTGTTCACAAAAATTACCGTTCTATAGGATATATAAGATTTTAAACGGTACTCAAATAGTTTGACTATGTATCACTTAAGAGATCTTTATTAAATGTGTAAATTTGTAGCACCAGTAAAGTCAGAGAATGACTTGATGAAGCTATTGGTTTTTTCAAACCCTTCGAACCTTAAGGCAGATAAAGACTTAGCCACAATAATTTTAGACGTGACAGACTATAAGACTAAAGTTAGCGAACTATTAGACGATGAAAGATACTGTTCTCCTGTAGTGTGCTGGGAAAATTCAGACGCTTTTCCTTTCCCAATTTCATTATGGTCCATGAGAAGTCAGCAACTATGTACTCTCTTCAAATACAGTAGCTGATGCACCTGGTGGAAATAGTCTTTATTTTCTGAATCCCCAAAGGTGCCGCAACATCCGATGAACACGTCCCTTTGCCTGCGCCACAATGTTTTGAATCTATCGCCATAACGACGATGCTTTATTGCAGCAAAGCTTCATCCCCATTTTATATCTATCTCGCCGAACATAAATTGCACCGGCCCATTCTAAGCCCGCGAAACAAATTGCACTTCGAAGACTCGAGAAATTACGCTAAAAATGCGCCTTCTTGCGCCCGGGGAGTCGTCGCTTCTAAATTTTCCGCTGCAAAATAACTGCGCTCTTCCAGCTTGATGTCGTCATTAGATGGCATAAAAGGCGGCTGGGGAAAACAACTCGACAGCAGCGACGGTCTTGAGCATCGCGGTGAGCGAATGCACTCGAAATACAGATGCCGTTGATCGTCCTGCTCGATTGGGAATATCAAGCGGGTTGTGCAGGAGACATGGTCTATTATTCAAGGAATGCTGTTGGATCCGTGTACATCTCAACGGTAATTTCGGGTGTTTTCTCCGGGTTCTGTTTTGCATAGCCTACTGATTTTCAGCGGGCAAAAGATCGTCCTTATCTCTGTATTTATACAAGGTGGTTACCCATAATAGAAATCAAAATCAGCAGTGGATGACTTAATTATTACTGGCATTAAGAAGTTGGGAGTGAATGAAATAGGGAAGGATTTAATTAAATTAAAGAGATTATCATTATTATTACAAGAAGAAAGACCAAGATGTGGCCGGTAAAGTGGCTTTTGCATAGTACATATTAAGAATAAATTTAACTTACCATATCCCAGGGACGCATACGACCAATAAAGAGTGCTGTAGCGTGTTGCTTCACACTTTCCATAATCGCGAACCAAATCTACCTACCACAGAGAACTTACGTACTCAGGTAGAGGCCTATCGTAGGATTTGTACAAGTACAAGTCCCAAGTCATTAAGAGATTCAATTGCAATTATATTTTTTTTGACTGGTGATAATTTTCGTCTAATTTGACCAATTTATTGCGAATTAGGTACCCTAAAAGTAAAAAAGAAAAACATAATTCCGTGAAAATGCAGTATTTTCTCAGATTTAGATTACAGAAGATGCTCAAAATGTTCCCCATTTACTTCCTGGCAGTAATGCAGCCTTGAGTAAAAGTTTTCTAATGTTTTTTGTGGCATATTTGGAGGTAAATTGTAAATTCCTGCCCTGATTTGTCCTTTTAAATATTCTGCATTATGTGGCCGATCAGAATAAATACGATTTTTCAGATACCCCCACAGGAAAAAATCAAGCGGCGTCAGATCAGGGGACCGTGCTGGGCATTCTATTGCTCCGCGCCTACCAATCCATCTGTCTTGAAATATCGCATTCAAATATCCGCGAACGTTGACTGCAAAATGGGGCGGTTCACCATCTTGCTGAAACCATATCTGTTCCGAAGGGCGCGGAGCATTTTCACGATTAGGGAACCGACGAATAAGTTCTGGTATAATGTGTTCGCGCAAGAGGTGGAATACTTGACCGCATTCACATTTTCGTCGATGAAAAATGGCCCACCGATAATACAACACCAGACATTCACTTTCTGAGGGTGTTGTGTGTGGACTTGTTCCATTCAATGTGGATTTGTGTGCAACCAATATCTGCAATCCTGTCTATTCACATTAATATTCATCAGAATATCGTGTTCATAGCAGTTTTGCATAATTCTATCCTACGATTGAAGTCATTTTCGCTCAGTTATTGTAATAAGTGAATTTAGTGAAATGAATGAATGAAACTTCTCTTTTTTTCAAAATTTTCTGAACAGATCTTCTGCTAATATGGTGAGTGAGAGCACGCTGCTGTATGGAACACTTGGGATTCTCTTGCACATCTAAAAGGACATTCAAGCTACTTTCCTCACTCGTAGCAACTTTTGGACGTTCTGGTTTTTGACAATTTTTAACACTGCCGGTTTCGTCAAAACGTTGCAATGTTTTAATAACTTCGCCTTCTATCTCCATAACCAATCATCATCAAAATTTCGATGCGATTATGTTCAGTTAACAACTGAGGCATTGCAATTGCAAATAAAAAAGTCGATAAAAATTATCACCAGTCGCGAGGAGAATTCTTACTTAGTGATAACGAATATGGTTTTCATCCCAAAGTTTTTTGCAAGACCCAAGTTTGTTATCACACTTTTCTCAACTCAAAAGCAATCAATTGGCCCTTTCCTTTTCAATGAATTGACCCGCTTCACATTTAAAAAAAATGCAACTTGCGCCCATACCTCGGAAATGAGAGCTGACATGGACTTGAAAAAATTTCAGAAAATGCACTTTAATTACCCATAGGCCCATGCACAATTTGAGAAAAATCGGTCGAACAGAACCAAAATATCCAGCTGGTTCCATATTTTGTGGCGACTCTGTATATGTAATAATGCATAAAGAAAGAAAATATAATTTCTTTTTTTTTAATTTCTCTGGTATCATTTTCATAACAGTCTTAATTCAGCTCTGCCATGATAGTTTTTTGCCTTTAATAAATAGAATAAGCTTAAATAATTGTGCAACAAACGAATTACGTACCCATGAATACTCTGTAGTCCTACACATTTGCGGCAGGAATAAGATTTTCCCAAAGATAAAAAAAAACTCGTGCATCACCATCAGCGTGGAATCTCGGAGGCATCCTTTTTCCAACGAATAAATTGTCAACACAAACAGAGGCCGATCGAACCCGCGCCGTCCATATATATTTTAGTGGAAAAATCCCTCACGCCGACCCCTGCTTGTTTAGACGATCCTTTGTCAGAGATATTGTTAAATCGAATCAGTTTCTTCTCCCTCCCCCATCCCGATTTCTATCGGAGTTGATCCGGTATTTACCATTCCGGAAAATCAACGCTCGCGACACGGATTTCTGTACTCAGGCGTCGGGGTGTTTTCGGACTTTACCAGGACGATGACTTCTCTAGTTGATGGGCTGAAGTTTCATGTATGGGGAGATATGTTAATCCACTCTAGCTTTAAGTAACAAGATTAATAGCAGCGTCTCCAATTTGTTATAGATTTGTATATAATCCGATAGTTTTTGTATATATCCGATCCTTAAATCATTCTTTTTTGCTTATCGTATTCCGCTTGAGCTATATTACCCGTTTTAAATATTATGCACATGCTACATTGGCCCTTTTGACGTTTTATAAGAGCCTACAAGAACAGGCCTCTKTATTGTGTGAAGTACAGTGGTTTTCAAATTCACAGTGAAACAAGTCTTCTACACTTTGCTTTAGAATGCAAGAAAAGACTACAAATACGAACTGTTCTTGCCTCCCATGTACCCAAAATGTTCAAATAGAAATTGCTTTATATTCAAAGTTCTGTTGTGGTCCTTTCAAACATTTTTTATGACCTTTACATCGTGGATTCAACTCAAGTCGCTTGCATTGTGTTTGTTTGCTCATATTTTCCTGTAACATTCTTTGGAAGCCTGTATAGTTATTTCCATTAAGTCTAACCTGCGCGTTCTTTCTTATTTTCCACTGTGTCCTCTGCTTTTACGTTTATTTGCCTTACCATTTCTAATTAGCAGAAGTTCATTTTCCACATGTTGTTCTGTGGAATCCTCATCCTTGTTCGCTTCAACCTCCTTTCCTTTCTGTTCTTGTTCATTTTCACTCGCCACATAGGTAGCATTGTAACTGCTACATCTGTGATAGTTTTTCTTTATCCCCACCATTGCTATCTGAATCAATTTTTGTGAGAAATTATACACGTTCTGAATCCACGATCAGTGTTTTGTAATCTTTTTGACAAGCGTTTATAATCGTCTGCAGATGGAATCATTTTTAAAACATTTCGGTTAGTATCTTTGTCCTGTATTTCAAGGGAAGAGGTCTTAGATTTTGCCTTTTCAAATAGATTTTCATCGCTATTTGCTGTTTCCAAAACCGTGAAAGCTATGCAACTGCTTGCAACAGCCACTTCTCCTCAACTGAAGAAAAAATCCACAAAAAAATTTCTGCACTGTGGTGTTTGAGAGACTTTTGCATTTTCTAAACTAGGTGGCCAATTTCATGATCACAATGTTTCCAGTTTGTAAATCGTGTGCATTTACATTGCTGAATGAAGAATTCTCCATCGAAGTTGCTTTATTGATGGCTAATTTTACAAATGTTCCCTACTCACCTTAATGATCTGTAAAAAACCTGCAAAGTTATATTTCAGATATCTAATATTTCGTATGTCACCATTTAATTAAAATAGTGCTAAACTATGTAATGTAAGCATGTATCACGAAAGTCAGTAAGTCGTATGCCAAACCCGACATTGGTAAGTTATAGCCTGAATATCCAATACTTTATTTAACTGACTGATGTAGTTATTTACCTACTTTTACACTATTTACACTAAAGGGTAACAAAATTCATAGCGACCACTTTAAAGCAAACTCTCACGAATAAAAACAAGTCATAAATGCTGACATTTGACATATTGGCCAACCAATCAGGGCTACTATATACTATAATAGAAAATCTCGATTCTGGTTGGATAATTACATACATATGTCGTAAGGCTGCGGAGCACCCAATTTTGGTTACTTTAAGCACTTAAAACGAAATGGACATGTAGGTGACATACGAAATATTGCAATATCAAATAAATAAAAAGCCCCGCTTTTTCAGGAAGAAAATTTAATACTTTCGGTTATGAAGCATTCACCAAATGCATACAGAAATTTAGTGCTAAATTGCAGGTTATTATTTAAACCACACATATCAGACTTCATAAATATTCACCCAGTCGAGATGCGTCTGCTGTATTAACGGTTTTTTCAACCCCCACAAGCGGGGTTTACCGCTGTCATTGGCTAATCGATTTTCCACATCTAAGCCATTTGTCTCCAACCGTCCCATTGATCTCCAAGGGGAATTATTACATGCCGAAGTTTACGCAGTTATTTGTCCTTCGTCGAAAGGTACTTCATATTTGGCAATTTAGAGCAAAATCGGGATAGCGTGCGGTTTCTATATTTGCTGCTGTAATCGACCGTTGGCACGGAATCTGATTTGTGGGGTTTCTTGGGTATTAATTTTGATTCTGGAAGGACTGTTTTTTGATTTGATGTGTATCGATTGAAGTAAAATGGAAGCACCCAGCTTTTGATCTCAGCAGGGTGGGGGGAGGCAAAGCAGGAATTTCCTGTAGTTAGATACTTAAGTAATTTATTAAGTGTTTATTTCAAGAGGAACCTTCTGTGAAATAACGATTCATATTATTTATATGTTTTCTATCAGTGTAATGACATAAAGCCCTTTTATTCCTAATTTAATTGTTGTTGATTCAACTGGATGACATCTAGCGTTGATACACTTTATTTAGAAGATCCGTGGTTCATATAATGTATAATAATGTCAAACGTATTACTAAAAGAAAATTCCGGCACCCTAATTATTTTTCTTTTTGATCGACATGCCTTCGTAGTAACGTCTAGGGTAACAAAGCCCAAGGCACGTAATGTAACGTACTAACAAAGTCAGATCTGGTCTACCTTCTAATTCGACAAATAGCGACTCCACTAATGCATATTTTTTCAGTATTTTCTGCCAAGTAATATTATCCGTAATCATCAATGAAAGACTGCTCTTACTTACCTACCAATCTGTACATACGCCCCATGTAATTAAAAAAAATCATTTGGTATGTCTGCTAATTACCGACTATTTAATGTCTTTAGTAACTGTAAAACCAGTTCAAAGCTCAATAGCCTCATGATACGATATGGATACCCAAATAAACTACATTAAGCCTAAAACCCTGCTACAAAATCCTATTTTTGAGCAGCGCTACGTTCAATATTCCATTTGGAACTGGCTGAAAACCCTTTTGCGCCGCCACTTTGGCACGCGAAATTTTCGCATCCATTTTTAATAACCACCAGATCCGTTTTCTAAAGTGCCCGTTGTGTTAACCGCCGCATTATTATTTTACGGCATTAAACAACGCTGTTTTCCTAATTTTGTTACTGCCGGCCCTAAATTGCACACATGCGTTGTGAACCTCTGGCAGTGGCGGTATTAAGGAAATTAACACAATAATTTAAGCTTTACTTCATGCTCGCCTCTGTATTAGGGTTATGCGGGGAATGCACTGGCAATACCTGTTATTATGTGGAAGCCTGTGCGCCGCGGTGCTCGTCTCTAATCGGATCGGAAACCAATGCTGAAGCAATTGTGTGCTTCTCTAGAGAATGCTGGGATCAAAACTTTCGATTAATGATAATAGTAATTATATGCTTTGTTTTCTGCAGCTTTGCACCCACTTATAGGAAATTTATAAAATATTACATATACACACTGCTATCAAAAAGGTTTAAATAAAGAAAAAGGAAAGAAATTAAATGGCAATGCCATCTGTCAGCATTACACTGACATGATGAGAAAGCCACCTAGCTGCCATAATGGGATCTACTTCAAAAAGGAAGTGGCCTGTAGCCAATTTGTCAGGCTATTAATAAAACTTCCTTTAGGAAGTAGATCCCATTATGGCAGCTAGGTGGCTTTGTCATCATGTCAGTGTAATGCTGACAGATGGCATTGCCATCTAATTTCTTACTTCCATCATACCAAGCCTTTGGTATATAGGCAAAATCAGTTGTATCCCGTGCTGTCTGCTAAACTGCACTGATGAGCTGTAATGACAGCGAAATAGACAGTTGGTTGCTGTGCAGACAGCACAGCATAGACATGCATATTAACTTTTACAATGAGTTTGACAAATTCAAATATTTAGAAACCAGCAAAATGTTTGACCTTGTCAAACTAATTGTAAGATTCTCTTTTCTTTATTTATAACTTTCTGATTGTACTGAAGATGGCTACTTTGTAGGCAAAGACGCTCTACAATAAAATAATTAAGTGGATTACACTTGAAGCATTATTTGCTTAAAGAAGAATTAATTCATTATAATTCCAGTTGGAGAATATAGATCAGTTTTCAATTTTTGAATATACAGGGCTTTTAATTTGTGCTTTTAATTGCTACATAAATAGAAACCAGCTTGCCACTTCTAAAATTTCAGTTGCTCAAACCATAATCAAAACCTGCAGGGGCGGATCCAGAATAGGATTTTGGGGGCGGAACTACATAATTTTGTACTTTATTTAAGAAATGTGTAAATGTAAACCATAGATTTATTTTTGATACATATTTCATACATGTATTTCATAGTATCAAATCTACCACTATCTCTTTTGTTGAGAACGCGCCCATGCGGAAATACGCTTATTTTCAAATGAATCCTTATAGGGTAAATGAAATTGATTAGCAACTCAAAGTCCTTTTCTTCGCAGAGCGTCATTTATGATGGAAATGCGGTAACTTATATATTAAAACATTATCGATAATTTTATTGTTAAATGTTCAATTGTTGATTTTTTACGATTTTCGGTGTCTCATTGGAAAAAATGTATAACGTACAACTTTTGGGGGGGGGGGGGAACTCTCCCGCAGTTCCCCCCCCCCCCCCCGTGGATCCGCCCCTGAAACCTGACTACATGGTACTACATTGTATTTTTCAAGCCTCCTCGAGAAGGATGAACTATGATCATATGTTCGACCAATTGAACTTGAAATCAGATAACAGGATCAGACAGCACCAAGGTCAAATCCTAAGCACATTTGCCTGTCCCACGCGGCCCGTAGCCGTGGAATGGGAGCCCCATACCTCATACATTAGTTAATCCGGGATCATTTATCCAACCGCGCGCCATCTAATTATGTGCTTTCGAAAGGAGCGCTCAGCTCATCCCCTTAGTGTATTATTCCATGTGAGACATTAAGCCCACTTGTTTCGGCACCTTCAGCATCCCACCGTTCGTGCAGATATAATTTCTGGTCGGCTAAGCGCAGCCTGAAATATGTACGAGAATAAAGACGGCTCCGGTTATAACGAGTAGCGTAACGGTTATTCGCACGCCCCGTCTACGGCGAAACGACGGTATTCATTAGTACTGCACAAGTGCTTACCATGTAAATAATATCGTCGTTAACACAATAATACACCGGTGCTTTCTAGTTAGTTCGCGGAGCGTTGTTGTTTTGCTCGGTTGAGTGCAGTTTGAGAATCCACTTATTTGGATGGGTATTCCAAATGATGGCGAGATGTTGTTGTACTTGTAGTGCAAGTTTTTTAAATATTACTACATCTAAATTTCAAACACTTCCTTCCCAGTTGGTCAAACAACTCTATAGTAACAGATTCATTGATGACGTCCTTCTGAAGATACTTAGTATATACAAAGCTGCAACTCCTTGTATATATGGTCTACCAAAAAATTCACAAAGCAAACATCCCTTTGCTGTTATTGTATCTACTATTAACTCCCTAATCACCACCTGGTATCTCCCAGGGTAATTCGAACTAACAACAACACTTTAATTCCGGATTGGTATCAAAAACCTACTAACTCGGGTAGATACATACATTTTAATTTCCATCACAACTTCAAAATGAAAATCAACGTCATACTGGGCTTAAATAATAGAATTTAAAAAATAGTTCACCCTACCCTGCGCAATCAGACTTTAGGAAGACTTCTGAACAAATTACTCTTTTAAAATGCATGTCTATGCTGTGCTGTCTACACCTCAACCAACTGCAGATAGTACTATTTCGCTGTCATTACAGCTCATCAGTGCAGTTTAGGTCTAGTGTAGACAACACGGCATAGAACTGGTTTTGCTTATATACCAAAGCAATGGTATGATGAAAGTAAGAATTTAGGATGGCAATGCC
Organism: Rhyzopertha dominica; assembly: GCA_025024175.1. Classification (NCBI taxonomy): domain Eukaryota; kingdom Metazoa; phylum Arthropoda; class Insecta; order Coleoptera; family Bostrichidae; genus Rhyzopertha; species Rhyzopertha dominica. The sequence goes on from QCXZ01000064.1 coordinate 60,357,367, forward strand.
ATCTATCAGCATTACACTGACATGATGACAAAGCCACCTAGCTGCCTTAACGGGAACAGCAAAAAGTGCCGTGGGGGCCTGCTGTCAAATTGAAGTATGCAGTTGCATGCCAATTTGTCAGACTACAGGTCACTTCCGTTAGGAAGTAGCTYCCGTTAAGGCAGCTAGGTGGCTTTGTCATCATGTTAGTGTAATGCTGACAGATGGCATTGCCATCCTAAATTCTTAAATTACTCTTTTGTTAATGATAATGTTGTCTACTCTATACGTTGTCGAGGTTGTCCCAATGTTAACGTAGGTCAGACCACACAAAATCTTAAAAATAGGACTCTCTCACACAAGAGTGAACGTAAACTGGGATACAGCAGATATGCTCTTTCCCAGCACACCTTAATCACAAGACATCGTTTTGATTTAGAAAACACTGATATCTATTCCACTCTTTTCACTGCTCGTCCTATTTCCGCATATCCAAAATACAAGTGGCATCAATTACCCGGCAAATTCTGCATTCAAGTGAAAATTTTATTTACATGGTGTTTCACTCAGCAGAGAAATTTGCTAACGTGTTAGGACATAAATGTGTCCTGGTATGGAAAAAAATTAAGTGTGACCTTTCCAAAGGTGTTACTCTTGTTTTTGGCGGAACAAGGCGTATCTCTTACAGCTCTAAAATGTCTGTATCTAAAGCTAAATCTTGCGCATTGCTGATTAATATAGATGCAAAAATCGAGCACTATAAGTATAGGAAATGTGATCCAGCAGAGTTTTAAACCGAAAACCATTAAATGCAATGTTGGGAGCGTTACGTCTAGTAGCAGTCCTCGTCTTCTACATCTTCTTTAAAAGAAGATATGGAATTAAAAATGCTTGTATTTTTTTTCTCTTTTTCTAATGGTATCATACTAAGACAAGCGACAGTTGAAAACTGTGTAGTGTGCATTTTTTCGAAGCTTTATACACAAAATTACTTTAACATAAAAAACATTCAAGGAAGTGCTTTTATGTCAAACGACATAATGAAATAGATACGTTAAACAAATTAAGTTGACAAAACTGTGTATTTAAAATAACTGACGAGCACTTTCTATGTAGCATAATGGTTGCAGATTATTCTTGCTCCATAGCTTATTTAATTAATTAATTACCACTGTGGATAGTCCCTTCAAAATTACAACAGTAAACGTAGAATTTCGATTTCAAAGGGAACTTCTAAATATAAAATTACTTGATCTATAAGTTTTTATCCCATGGGCGGCAAGAAAACTAAAGTAAACACCTCAGACTGATTTTATAGGATTCAGATCGAAGTAAATCAAGGAATAGTTTCCAAACAAGTGGTATCTTTCCTCAACATGCTTCGATCACACCAAGGGGAAGACAGAATCAACAGCCATCACCGTTGAAAAATAACATCATTTGTATGCAATATACTATGGCGTTAGGTATATGAATGTGATGAAACAAGTTGGTGAGCGGAAAGTTTTTGGATGTGTAAGGAACCACCTTTTCAGAAGCATACTTGCAATTTGCTAGATGCTCGAAGAAAATAACTCCCATCAAACTGCTCTCAAAGCAACGACACTGTAACTGAAATTAGTGTAAAACCCATTAGGCCATACAGGACCTGAACCGAACGCAATGCGCCTTTCAAGTGCAGTTCAGCAAAATTGGATTTTAAATATTAAATTACGTTCGTCGATATAATCAACGTCTGGATACTTCCGTCAGTCCCGTCTTGTAATCTCCGTTTGATGTTATTACATTTACTGTAACCGTCTGAACTTTGAACACAATTTTCTACAATGGCGTTTCTAGCTTTTGTAGCTGAACGTTTGCTATTTAGTGCTCGCAAAACGTTCTGCGATGTTCGAGAGGTCATCGTCGGAGGAGAATCGGAGCATTTCACGTTACAGGCTCGCAAATCACGAGGTACTATAAATCATCTTATAAAATGAAAGAAAGTTAACTTAGTTATATATTTTTGAACCACATTAGAACACAACACAATAAAATAAATTATAGATATCGCCCTGGAATAACGTCCTGTAACCTACGTAAGATAAGTAGTTTAGAACGAGAGTCAGTCAATCTACAAATGGTATCGTTAGAATGTACGACGGCGAATACTTTTAGCGCCCATAAAGTAGATAATATGTTTTTGAAAGGATTGTTGTCACCACAAATACTGACAAAAAAATAATTAATAATTTCCACAATCTCAATTAAAAATAATAACTGATCATAGATCGCCATTGTAAGAAAATATAGAGGCAATATTGGAAATACATTATTGATCAATATCATGGTTAGCTCACGTTTAGCTATCGTCTATATGCCAACACGTTTTGTACCGATAGGAAGACATTTATTAAATGCGGTAATAGAAAAAACAAACAATTATTTAGTTTTTTTATTGTTATCATTCTCTTTTTAAATGTTATTACTATTATAGGTACTTTCTTGCCTTGCACTATTAAATTATTATATTATGATATCGCGTTGTGTTGTATACAATAATTTTTTGTAATACCTTTAGTTAGTTATTATTTTTCAATACTTTTTGCACTAAACAAACTTCGGTTTTGACATACAACCTACGTTTATAATTCTTGCAGGTGAAACAAATCGAAAATTACACCGAATGTTACAAACTCAAACTTCGAGTTACACCGCTGGCCTGGCCTTGGACATTAATTGTGAAATTCCTGCCAAAGATTATGCGAAATAATCACCAGTCGCGGGTGGGCATTGTTGTGATTTATTCTGGCGCTAAGAATCTTCGCGACAATGAGAGTAAGCTACAAATTGGAAATAACCCCGGCTCGAGAGGAAAAACTTACCGTCCCGACATCCYCAAAATGATAATTTATGCAAATCCACGAAAATCCGCGGATCCAGCTCAGTCTGTAATTTTAATATTCCCCCATTTTCGCCCAGCAGTTTTCCTTTTCAATTAAGCACACCGGCGGTTTTGTGTTTTAATTGCGTCAATGTTAGAGTGGACTTGTACATTGGATGATATTGCTTCCGTTGGCACGAAACATTGCTGGTGAATTTCATCCAGGGTGGTAAAATTATGTTGAGGCTGTTCAAGATTTTTGTGATAGAAATAATAAAATTAATATCGTTATTTGACTTAGAGTCTACTGTACCCCCTTTGGCAGAAATTGCGTCATTTTCATAACGTCTAACATCCTTACAGGTCTTATTATTTAACTGGTTCAACTTTTCTGCTTCTGTAGTCTGGTTTTCCAACTGCTAACAGTAATCTCTAGATGTGCTTTGGAGGGCTTCTATCTTGATGCACCTTCCAGTATTATGCTATTTCCACAACGGATTCGATATTATTTGTTTTCAGGCTGCATAGAAACTGTTTCTTTTTTTTTTGTATTTTTGTTTCAGTAAAGTAGATTATTATTTTACTCGAGTACTGCCACGTGAATTTACAAACAGTTTAGTTTTAATAACATTTGACAATGCTAACGTGCACAAAATTTATGGACTTCAAGATTTGTGCATGAGGTTTATTGAAAAATACGTAAAAATCCAGAGCTATTGATTTTTATTTATTTCTGGATACATCAGGAACAGCGGTAACATAACAATTAACGAATAATAAATATCCTTCAGAAATATCCACGGGTTTAATTGTTGTTGCTATCATCATTGCTTAAATCAGTAACAGCTGGACCAATATCCTCTATATCAAGCCCACAATTTGTCTATTTCTGCTTTTTGTGTCGAACACAGTCGGACCATTTAAGGCGTAACTGTCTGGCTGTAACAGAAATAATACGATGGTTTGTTTTACACTCCTTAAATATTTGGAAAAAACATGCCTGGACTACTTCTTACTGAGGGATTGGATGGCTTGCTTTCGACTGTAGTGTGATACGGTGTATTGTCCATGACGATGATAGATAACCTTCTGTGAGAGTGTGGGTTATGTGTGGACGATGAAAATATTAATTCAGCACCATCAATGAAGCCATTACCATTTACAGCATGCAATATTATGTACCTAAACTTGAGACGTTTACACAGTACATATTTGAATAAAATAATTATACTTTTCGTTTACTCCCGTTGATTTAACTGCTTTTATATCTACATCTTGCCATAATCTGGACACTGCTCAGCAAGTTAACAAATCTAAACGAATTTTTACTTTGAAGTTGTTTGTGTGAAAATGAAATTCCTCTAATTAATTTATACATAACTCTGCTGGAGAATCTTTTTATGCAATATACTAGTAACGGGTGCGCCATCTCGAGCTTCGGTGTGGAAATATTGAATAACTTCGGCAAGTAGTGAAAGTGAATGTTTGTTAGTGTTTTTTTTATTTGAGTTAGTCCTTTACAATTTGTTTCAACTGTACTTAGAAACACAATATCCAACAAGTGACCACCTTTACGAGCCACGCAATATTGTGCTCTTTTTTCGAATTTTCCGATACTTTGGCCAGCATTTCGGGCAATATTGCCTCTATTTCAGCTCGAATATTGGTCTTGAGCACTTCCAATGCCGTGGGCTTGTTAGCGTATACTTTACCTTTTAGATAACCCCACAAAAAAAAGGCCGGCGGCGTCAAATCCGGCGATCTTGGAAGTCACTCAATATGACCACCTTTCGACATCAAACGGCCGGGGAACTTTCGCTTCAAAAAGTTCATCGTTTTGATCGCCGTGTGGCATGGGGCGCCGTCTTGTTGAAACCAGAGTTCAGTAAATTTTTTTCTCGCATTTTTGGAATCATATAGCGCGCAAAATCCACCGATAACGGTCGCCATCGACGGTTTCGCCTTCACGAAAGGAAAATGGTCCGAAGATGGTTTTGGCGCTAACGCCGGCCCAAACTGTGACTTTCTGGTCATGCAGTGGCTTTTCGTGGATAATGTGAGGATTGCCTGTGCTCCAGAATCGACAATTTTGTTTGTTCACTCCGCTAGAGAGATGGAAATGGGCCTCGTCCGTGAACAAAATTTGATTCCAAAACTCGGAATCAACCTGGGCCATTCGAACAACGCTTTTTCCATATTCCAAGCGACGGGGCTCGTCTGTAGGCAATAATCGTTGAGTTATTTGCACTTTGTAAGGAAACATGTGAAGACCTTCCTTTAAAATCCTCCTAAGAGTGGTTCCTTTGATGTTTAGCTGCTGGGCACGGTGACGATACGACAGATTCGGGCTTCTCAAAACACTCTGCTTGACAGTTTCAACAATTTCATTGGAGCGTCTTTTACGAACTGAAACGCGTTGATGATTTGCCACAGACCCCGATTCTTCGAAATTATTAGGCACATTGCGTATGGTGTTATCAGAAGGCACTTTACGACCGCGGTGTTTTCGACGGTATGCACAATTGAATGATCATTTTCCAAATACATGGTCACAATTTCTGCACGTTTTTAGGTGTAAAGTTATTTATGGCTAAAATTGTACTGAAATGACGTTTCCAAATTATTTTTGCTCAAGTCATAACGACAATGGATAACAAAGTTATTCAATTCAATTTCCATACCGAAGCACGAGATGGCGCACCCTGTAGACGTCAGTACTCGGTCGCACTGTAAATACAGCTGCAACCTTATTAAGCTGATACATCTTTTCGTTTAATCCCAAAACGTGGAAATCAAACTTCAATTTCCGACTGAAAACKCTTCCGAAGCTGTAAAATGTCGAGTACTTTTATGACCCTTCAGCTACGAGATTTTCGCCCTTCGGAAACATCAAACGTCAACGCCCTAAAGCGGGTTGCATTTGAAGAGCTAGCCAGCAAAAGAGGCAGGCACCGATGTGCGCTAGTCAACCAGAACGGATATTACGTTACTGCCCCGGGGAGAAATAATTCAGCTTTTTTTCTTCTATGGGCGTCTGCACATGTACACGTGAATATTGGATGCAGAGGGTGCATCGCGTGAAATAGAGAATGCCCGGAAACGCGTGAAATTGAAGGAAATGCAGGTCACGAGTGATTTTCATTTGCGGAACTGTATTCAACAGGTGATGCCTTCGGACAGCTTTTAGACCCATGTTAATGGATAAAAACGTAATGCAAAAGAACAGTGCGGTAGAAACTGTACATACGCGTACCGAAAACAGAGCGCCAGTTAAATGCCTTGTTTATGTTAAATGAAGCATTTTCTGGTAGCCAAAAAACTACTAATGAACAGCTATTCCATAACAGAATTATAGAATAACATCAAATGTGGTTAATATATCAAGTGGTTGAAATTGCAAGTTTCAGAAAGCTTTATATCAGTTACCTGATTGAATTATCGGATATTGGTGTTTAAACGTTTGCAGTTGATACTATAAAAAACTTCTACGTGTATCTGGGACTTAGAAATTGAGTTTTGTTTTTAAATATTGCTGTTATAATACTAGGTACTTCACTAGATTACATGCAATATTAATATTTAATTGTAATTATGTAGTTTCTGTGTAATATGTGCAGAGTGTATAAAGATTTTATCTAAAAAAGACTTGAGGTGTAGTAACAGTTACAATATTTGTTTTGTATGGTTTTAAAACAACATTTTTGCAACTTTTCAGTTAGTGATAATGACCAATTTGTACTCCTATTTTTTTTAATGGCCCCAGAGGAAAAACCCAATGAACTTAGTTGTACAACATCCTACCCATCGACCTGAGAAGAAATTATTCGGATATATACGAAAATTAATTTTAAAATGTGACACAGCCGTCGTATTTTTGAAATCAGACGTTGGTTTTTGAAAGGCGTTGACATACAAAAACGAAGGCTAAACAAATTAAGAACATCTGAGAAAACGCGTGAGACAAACCACACTCAAACAACCAGCCTTTTTCGAAGCTACCTAATTAAAGGATATTAACCGTTTTGTTGTCCTTGAAGAGACAGTTCTAAAGCAGTTCTCGATCCGGAGGACTGTATTAAACCTGGATTTGATTTCTTTTTTTACTAGTGACCTAACATTTTATCGTACGATAGATAGTTTGACCACTAGTTTCATTCTTTTCAAATTAATATGTAGAAAATCAGTTAGAACTAAATATAAGTAAATCCAAGATGTAGGTAAGAATAAGCCAGGTTTGGGTTTTATTTTGAGGCAATGTTTGTAATTGATAAATCCCAGAACTATGATGTTACTATTTATTTCGTACATTCTATTTTGGAATGGAGTATAACGAGTGCAAAAGAAATGTATTTAAAGTATTTAAAGAATCAAATTATGTAGATTGTAACGAAGTTTTGTAAATATATGAAGTGAATATTCAATTGCTTAAGGAACGAAGACCTTGTCTAGAGTCCTTTCCAATCTATGGTAAATATAGGCCTTTAGCAAGAAATTGTGTCTAATGTTTACGCGTTGTTTATTTGATAGGTGTGTTTTATTCCAAATTCAAAAGAGATTGTTGTCGTTTCTTTACATACGTAAAGGATGCAGCAAATACATATCATAATTAAATTATGTTAGTTGACAACAGACTCCCGGAGTCAACATTACAGTCTAAATATACACCACTTGATATTCTGTTGTCATCTGAAGTAATTAAATCAAGATGTCGAAATTAAGGATTACTCTTTTGCTAAGTAGAGTATATATATATATATATATATATATATATATATATATATATATATATATATATAGTATATATATAGCCTGTGATACCGGGATAAGTGTGATGTAATCTTATGAAATCTATAATGTAATCAGTATGTACAATGTACATCATTCTGTAATCTTGTGAATCTCTGCGCAATCCGCACAATTTTAATGAAATCTATATTCTATGAATAGCCGTTGACAATTTGCAATATCCCTGGGCTGTGTAAGAATTAAACAATTTTAGGTGCCACCTTTAAATGCAATATATAGCTCTCTGAGATTGATTAACATTATTGTATAAGTATTTTATGCTAGAATTTTCACAGATAATCATGCAAAGCTTGTGTAGATTACATATTTCGAAATCAAAAAAAAATGTTTGAATGTGGTTGGAATACAATTTGAATCACACCAAACCAAACATATGCAGCTTATCAGGAAGCTTTAACGGTACGTGCTTAGCTGTTATGATCTTATTTATATTGTTAGATTAGGCAAAAATTGACAAAGAAAGTATTAATTATATAGGAACATATATTGCTGGTATAATAACGAAATGTGAAATTAAAGCATAGTTCCTTCGAGGAGACATCTAAAAATTAATCTTTGTCTTCTTTACAAATCCGCAGCATAATGGCCGAGAGAGAAGCTATTTTTTAAGTTGAATCCTTTCAGAGTTGCACTCATTGTGAAACATTCGTAATTAGGTGGCTTGGAACCAACGTGCTATATTTCACGTGTTATATCGACAACCTTGACGATCATTTTGATGAAACGGTCATTCTCAAAGAGCATTCGAGCGTAGTATAACATTGATATTCTTTGAGAATGACCGTTTGGTCGAAATGATCGTCAGTTAACTGATAAATCTTGTGAAGTAAGGCACATTGAAAAGATCCCGCTTGCTTTAAAGCTACCTAGTTAATTAGTTTTTGTCGAAGTTGTTTTTAAAATATTATATGAATGCTTAAGATTTCGTTTTGCTTTTTAAAATTTCTTTTCATTGTAACTTGTTATGAAAGGAAGTGTACTTACCTTATAATGAACTTACAAACTTTCCAGAACAAGCATTGTGGAGCAGAATTGTCAGAAACGGTAGACAAATGATTGTAATCATTATGTAATCGCATTAATCCCAAAATCAGTTATGTGATCTGTAATGATTACATAAACTAATGAAGTTTCATCGATATATTCTGTAGAGTGTAACCATCATAAAGGTAATCTGCGAAAGCGTACTTTAAATTGCTGCCTTACACGTCAAACTTGAGCTAGCATATCATGCTGCTAGCTTTAAACTTCAAACCTTTAAGGCAGCACTACACCATTTAGAAACACTCTACAAGAGGTAAACATTCAAGACAAACAAAACAACTTACCCCCTATAAGATGCATTCGCAAATATTTACGGATCGATACGGAAGCTCGATCGCGAAAGTATAAATGGAACTGCCCCCATTACTGAAGCATTTACCGCAAGGCTGTCCACCTACATCCCCGGCCGACAGAATCCACCCCCACTGGCCGTTGTCTAATGGCGTTTTTCTTGTTCTAGGTGAGCACCCCGCCGCAATGCAGCACGGGGGACAGCTACGCCTGGAGTACCCGCTGTCGGCGTGCCTGCTGAGCGTGTTCGTCGCAGTAGTTGGTCCGTAAAGTGGAAACGGTCATTATCGTCCAGCGAGACTCGTTAAAAATAAAAGTGAATAACGGCATGGACCGCACGTGTGATCCTGTTTTAAAACGAACGTGATTGTGTTGCGAGGGATTGGTGAAAAGGAAAGGACTTGTGAAGCCGCGTGGAGCTCAAGACTTTTTATATTCTGGTGTGCGTTTTGGTTTAGTTTTACTCATCTGGGGTGCTGGGTGTCGTTGTTTGGTTAAGGGCGATCCAAATCTCTCAAAATGATATGTGCGTACTACGTTTCAGGTGAGGAATGTTCACGGGAAGATTCAGAATCTTGAGATAAAGAGTGAAACATATAGGTTAAGCATTGCTAGACTAAGTAATTACATTTTTGACATTTTGAGGAGTGGGGTTTTGTACATCAAATCTTTGCTCGTGTGCTAAAATTTCAGCCTGTAATAATTTCTTCTATTTTCCTAGTATTGCCGTAAATATTTCCCGGTTTTTCAACAGAACTTCATGTTTCCTCTCTAAATTGACTGATATTTCTATAGCTTTAACAATGTTTGTATAATTATAAGGTGCAACTGAACTGCAAATAATAGTAATTTTCAGCAGGAATGGCAACAACAAACGTATATTTGAGAAACATCTTTTATGTCAAATACTATTAGGTTGATTAATACAACTGTTGATGTGGTTTTTACTTAAGAATTTTTTATTTCTTGACAGTATTGCACAATTTCTAGATAAAGCTCTAAGCAGAGATCTTCTTCATTAATTGTACTTTAAATGAACAACATTTCTTCTACATGTTTGTCAACAGCGAGCCTGTTTATAGAAGTTTTATTTAATCATATACTCAGAGCAATATTATACGTAAAATAATAAGAGAAAATGCCTTCAGCTTGATTGGTTGATTGACTAAATCAGCGTACGGGCAGCATTTCTGTCACTCCCGGATATACCGCCAAACTGGCCGTCTACGCTGGGTTAGAAGGGTAGCTTAGATGATTGCTAGTAGTTCGACTACCTATCGCATGTAAGGATTAGAATGGAAGGTTATATAGGTACATTCATACCCTTTAAATGTTTTCTTGGTGCTGTTGACATTATTGGTTCATTTCAAAGTCGCTTCATTAATTTCTTGTTCCTTGTAATTTCTAGCTATTATTCTTCATTGTGTTCCTGGCTACTGAATTATTCTCTCTATTGCTGTCTTCTTGTTGGGGGTCGTTTAAGAGTGCTGAGATTCTGTCGGCATTTTCCATTGAGTTTTACATTGTTCGTAGTTCTTGGACAGTTTTTTGTAACCTACTTCTGAACTTCCATATGTTTCATCTAGAACAATCCACAGGTTTTCTACTAATTTCTTTTCCATGGTTTTTGTGTTCTTTTGTATATTTGGTGGTCCTGCTTGCTTCGAGAGCAGTGTTTCCGTCTTCCAGGAATTTATGTACACTTAACTCGATACACGGAACTACTTCACTATAGCGGCAGGAACAATAATAATAGCAACGCAAGCATAAGTACATAACACTATGACATATTGTGAATTAAACTCTAAGAATTGTATGTAGCTGTTCGATTTTTGTATCTGGTTTAGGTTGCTCTTTCATGATGATGTTGACGTTTCCTTGTGTGATTTCATCTATTTTCGTTCGACCGCTTGCTGGAGCTCTAGATAGGGTGATGTTCTACGGGATCATTCTTACCTGTGTGCATTTTTTTACATGTTAGAGATTCTTTACGGCCGTGGGCTTATTTCCATGGCTTTCTGGTCTCTAGACAAAATTATTGCGCTACCACTTTTACTCCTTCTTTCTAGAGTTACCGATAAGATGTCTTCTTTCCAAGTGAAGCCTTTGTTCTAAGTCGTTATGAGTTTTTTCCTTCCAAGCTGCTTCCGAACTTGCTCATGTTTTGTTTGGTGTGAATAAGGATGCAATGCTAGAACATATCATTAACAACATGATTGTTTGACGCGTCGTTCATCTCGCGTCATAGGCGTATAAAATCATTCTAAGAGGTTTTTCTTTTCCCTTAAATCTATTTTGTCTTCCCCTCTTTCGGTTTAATTGAGTTCTTGTAGATGTAGAGCATCCTTTTTCTTTTCTTTTCTTTTTACTGGAAGGACGTCTCAAAATACTGGGCTTGCTTGTTATTTGTTGGTTACTTAATTGTTCTAGTTATTAAGACTGCGATATGGGTATTGGTGTATTTATATTTTTGACTTCCTGAATGCTTAGGGTTTTATTATTTTTACTGGTGCTTCACTCTCTTGAACGGGTGAAAAGTAAATTTACAAAGTAAGAAACTACCTTAGAATGAAGTCCGCAAAATTGGTGCTCAGATCTATTCTTTACCAAAGGGGTTTAATTGTATGAAAGAAATACTAGTATAACCGTTACATTACTTAAAATTAAAATAAAAACTTGTTAGAAATTGATATACTTAAAAAACCCTTACAAGTAAGAAATCATAAAAGAACATGTACGCTTTAAAATCATTCTTTAGAGAAAACATTCAGAATAAACAGCAGTAAAATAAAACAAAAGTAGTCTTTAGCGCAATCCTAAATGCAAACTTAGCCAAGTCATCAAATTATTAATAGGTTTTTCCGAACTTGTCTGAAACACTGCAGTGTACTGATGTACAATAATAAAATTACCAACAAACAGTTTAGGTAAAGTATGGTTGCCATTCGATTAAAAACAATGCATATCGTTGAATACTGATATGATGTTTCACTCTTATGTAGGGCAAAATTTCGACACTTTTGCTTAACTTCGTTCAGAAATTGGTGTCCAACAAACACCTGAAGGATTATGCATTCACAAATTTTAAAGATAATGTTTAGGAGGTATCACTATTCCTTTAAGTCTTCAAAGTAATCCCGCATAAATCCACGTAAAATGCAAATGACCAGAACAGTTTGATTAATCTTACAAATTGCACTTTGGTTGTATGCCCTTAGTTGACCCGTGAATATGAGGACCTGAGAATACGTATGTGTTACTGTATTTTTAACATTCAGCAATTCTGTAATTGCAGTATTAATACGCCTGAATCCATTTTGTGAGATTTGGGACGCTCTATCGTAAACTGTGTTAGATATTTATTTGCTAGTTCATTTGCTGTGTCTGATGTAGTTAAAATATCTATGTTAAATTTCAGATAGACGAAAGACTGAATAGTAGAGGATATAGGACCTCAAGAACTTTTGGAATGTCATCCAAAGGGCCATCTGTTAATAAAGAGCTGGTCATTTGTGAATGCGTTCATGCTGAATTGGAAACATGTTTTAAGGTTTCCCAAGAAATTTCTCCTGTGTGTGCTTTCTTGGACAGAAACCTTAAATTTACAGTTCATTTAAGAGGCCTTATTGGGAAATGTTTGACGTATGTATTACATCCCTTTTCATACTTATTTTTGAGACATTGCAAATTTTTTTATTTTTCTTTTAAGGTTTTCTTTAAGTTTGGTGGGCAAGCTTCTGGGAACAAACTGTTTCTGAACCTATAGCTCTAGAAGAAGAGACATTGGACTGTATTTTAAATTGGTATGTATTGAATATTTTCCACCATCATTTCAAATACTAACCAAATTGCTAACATTTGTAATAATACTAAGTTGCGTTTCTTCTTCTATTGAGAAATTCAAGATTAATGACAAAATGATCAATTAACCATTAAAAACAGAATTTGAGCATAGTTGCATACACTACAGCAAATGGACTAGGCAAAAACGTCATGGAAAATTTTGTATGCACCCCACAAACGACAAACGTGTTGCACTAAATTACGTGTGAAAATTGTAACATTGTAAATACAAATCTAGATATAAAATTTAATGTTGTTCTTTCAAACCTGAGATGTGTATTCTAAATTCATTTAACTCTTTGTACATAAGCGTTAACCTTTACACAAAGATCTGTTGGTTACTTCGAGATAGTTTATTGATACTGTTTTATTTAAACGATGTAATAAAAGTGTCTTGTAAAATACAGTTTTAATTCCGCCGTCTTCTCTTTCATTTTTACACCAGATTTGAGTTTGTTTATTTTATTTGGTTACTTTTTAACAGATTGCCTGCCGAGATTAAGGAAAGGGTAGTGTAAATAGTGAAGCCGATGAAAGGAGCGCTCAATCATAGGGCCCTAAGGAGCAGTCGTCCTCTGGTAAGTGCTCAAGTAAATATGAGAAACTTCCAATTTGAGTTGGTAAGAGTAAATAAAAGACCCGTTGCCTTGCTGATTTAATGAAAGAAGGTTAATGTCCTTGGTTTTCTGGACACAATAATATTTAATGATAAAGGTCTTGTTCTAATTTACAAAAACGATCGTTAGTTTAATCTGGTTATATAATAATGTTTAAAGACGATATTTCTAATCATTTCAACTATGATCAATTCTAAAAATTGTTCATTCTTCTTAAGTCTGCAAACGTTAATTAATTTGAAACCAAGTACCTATTACTCTCTTTTGAATACTTTTATTATGTAGTTCACTTGCCAACTTATATTTTTCCCTCGACCAATTCCTGAGTTATTATGTGCCGACTGGCGACCGCCGTTTCTGACCTGACGCTGAAAGATTGTCCACCATTTCGTCGCAGGCACGTGATTAATCCACCGATATAGAGATATATGCGACAAACGCCAAATATCGACGTAACGGTGATGGAGCAGTTTTTACAATAAATCGCGAAAGCGAAAATCCTGTTGAAAAATTTTTATGCCACGGTCTATAAAACTCACATGCGTCATAATTTATTAGCAGGGACGGCTTGACAGGTTGAATAAGTTGTTATTACGAGGGGTGCCTAAAAAAGGTAAGCGTTTTAAGAATTGCCTCGTGTGAACGTCATCGGAAGTGATTGCTTAACTATGTGAGTAAAGAACTTTACAAAGCGTATTGCGTGCATGTGAAAACCACTATACAGCGTACCAAATTCGATTTTAACACTGATTACATTCAGAACTCATCAAACAAAGTTCGAGCAATGTGGAATGTGGTAAAAACCATTACAACAAGAGGTAAACATGAATTTTTTAACGTGCAAAATTTAGAAATGCAACCTGATAATTTACCAAACAACTGACTACCGTAAATAAACATCCGATAGACATGGCCGGGTGTCAACCACAAAAATCAAAGAATAAAGCTACATTCAAAAACAGATTACAACATAGTATGTACACGTACGAGGTAGATACTGAGGAAATAAAAGCCATCATATATAAGCTTAAAAATTCTTCAGCCATTCCACATGACGATATACCCATCAAACTAATAAAATATTGTGCAGACGAGTTAACACTTCTCATCACATACTTGATTAATCTAAGTTTAAATCAGGGAATATTTCCAGATGAACTTAAAAAGTCAGATATTATGCTTATCCTCAAAAAAGGTGACAAATCACAGATTAACAATTACAGACCTATATCAATTCTACCATATATGTCAAAAATTTTTCAAAAAGTCATCCATTACAGATTAACAAAATTCTTATCCAAGAACAATATTTTAAGCACATTGCAAAATGGATACATTGAGGGTAGATCTACGAATAGAGCTATTTATCAGGTGCTGGAAGACATTATGCAAGGTATCAACAAAGACGACCACACTTTTGGGATCTTCATGGATTTATCCAAAGCATTCGACAGTGTTGACCATAACTTATTAATATGTAAACTGGTAGACATTGGTATACGAAGCATTCCAAAGCAGCTAATCGAATCTTATTTGACAGATCGCAGACAGCGTGTTGTACAACGGAATCCCGTTATACATAGGACAAACAAGTGTCTGAATGGGAAACTATTAAAACAGGTGTGCCTCAGGGATCTATTCTTGGTCCGATCCCATATCTCGTCTATGTTAACGAGGTACCTAAAATTATTACCGATCACACCACGGTCGTTTTTGCAGATGACACATCGTTAATAGTAAGACTTCCTAAAGATAAAGATAATGCCTGCATAGGTAGTGAACTAGAACGCTGTATATGTGCATTTGAAACTTGGTTTAATGAAAATGCCCTAAAGCTGAACATTAGTAAAACGAACCTAGTTCCATCTGGAACACAAAAAGTTACTGCAAACGTTTTCAGTTATAAAGGTGTAAACCTGAAACCAGCAGCATGTGTCAAGTTTCTTGGTGTTATAATTGATGAACACTTGAACTGGAAAGCCCACATTGATTATCTATAAAAAAAAATCTCTAAGTTTCGGTATGTTTTGAGAGTCCTGGCAAGCTCTGTAGGTGTAAGTGCGGCTCTTAGCGCATACTATGCTTATATACACTCAAACATAAGATATGGTATCATGTTCTGGGGAGTATCTGTAAGGGCGGACAGAATCTTTGTCTTACAGAAGAGCTGTCTTCGTTCCATTTTTGGCCTAAAACGGACACAAACTTGCAGAAATGTTTATCGTGAGCACGTTATACTTACTCTCGCTAGTTTGTATATTTACGAATGTGTGTGTTTCTTTAAACTAAATTATGAACTAATTAGTGGCAATGAAGTAAAACACATTTATAACACCAGATGTGCTGAACAGAAATATCTCGTCTTACCACAGACTAAAAGAGCATTGGTACATAAAAGTATCATTACAAGTGGCTTAAAAATATTTAATCACTTACCTTTGAACGTGAAAGCAGTGATGGGCGTTTACGCGTAAATTATAATTTTCTACATTACCCGCGTAGAAAATGTAGATAAAGCATTTTGGCGTAGATTTTGAGTAGAAAATATGAGACGAGTATATTATGGCTATTGTATATTAAGTGTATTGTGCAAATTATTTTGTTCTAATTTCCCTGTTTTATGGGTCAATTCTTAAAAATTTTTAAAGCACTGCAGTTTTTTAATATTTATATTACAAATTTGCATAACTTATTTTAGTAAGTCATCAGAATACCCAAACGGTTTTCTTACTTCTTTCGGACAAAACATGCGTTTCGAAGTCTTTTCTTCTACGAGTATATTAGGTATAATAGGTAGCATATCAAATAGCCAGTCTTCTTCCGTTTATAGACAAGAAAGATAATAAAATCATAGTTTACAGTCATTTAAGAACCCATTGACCGATTGAGGGCTCCAAAGCACGCTTGTGCCTTCTGACCCTAACAAATTTATGTCGAAACGAGTTATTGTTGTTTAACGTGGCTCTAGTTATTTTAATTACAACGAAGTAGTATTTTGTTTAGTTAGGAAGCAACAACCAATGGAATCGTCCAAAACGAACAAAAAACGTTCTCCTATGATCGACTCCMGGTMGTTCCGATCGTGGTCCACGCGTAGTTCCAACCTACTGACGTTAGTGCACGGCGATCTGCAGAAACTTTGATGTCCTTAACTTTTGAACGGTGAGAGTCTACAGCATAGGGCTCAGAAGGTCATGGGCTATTACCATACCAAGTTTGGTTGTAATCGGATGAACTCCGTTCCATTGAGTGATATATATAGTTCTCTTTTTCACGTACCTCGCGGTACGATCGATGGGAGAACGAAAATAATAATATACAAAATAATACTGTCATTTGAGGCATTTGGAGCTGTTAAAAGTACTAAATATTACTAGTTTGCTGTTTATCTACATAAAGTTATTTTCTACAGTAGACTTTTAAAGTAGAATATTACATAGTTTACGCGTAGATAATGGCGTAATCTACATGGAGTATTCTACGCGCCCATCACTGCGTGAAAGCCTTAAACATTACTCGTTTTAAAAGTTGTGTGCGGTGTCATCTTGTGAGAAACACCTTTTATCATGTAGTTGACTATTTTAGTTGTACCGATTTTGAATTGTGATGTCCATACCTAATATGACATGTTCTATGCTAATGCATTATGAATAAAATTATTATTATTATTATTATTATAGCTACGAGGGTCTTTGCAATTATTAAAGTTAGAATTAGAACGAATAAGAAGTTAGAATTTCTAAGGAACCGTCTAAAATTTACGTTAGGCTTCACTGTTAAATTAAACCATGAGGAAAGTCCTGTTCTTTTAATGATTAAAGCTTTAGCAAGCCAAGAAGTAGAGGTGCCTTAAAGTCTAGTGGAAATGAGATAGTAGGCACAAAAACGCATTGATAGAAGTTGAAAAAGACCTTATTGCTAATACACTTGTTTACACTATTTATTACTGTCATTTTATGATGGACATTACAAACTTTCCCAGTAAATAAACAAACCAAAGAATAAATGTTAACGAAGATATGATAAATGTTCGAACTTCAATGTTTCTATGAAGCAATATAAACAAGTTTTATATTAAAATACGTATAATGTCCACAATAACCAATAGTACTTGTTTTTCTTTTTATTTTTGCCCATAGAGAAAATTTGAATGAATATACGTATATAAACAATTTCTTTGTTCAAGTATACAAATAAACATTTAAGGTTATATTATACATAATGTACGTATACATATATATTTGCAATTATGTTAAAAAGCCAAGTATACTGACCTGAGAATGAAGGTTTTTCTACCTTACATATTGAAGCGAATAATCTTTTTAACATAAATTTGTGTTTGTACGCCCCCACGTTGTGTTATATTTTGCAATGTTATTTGTACAACCATACACATAAAAGAATAGAATGTTACACTGCGTACAAGAAATGTATGTGAACTAAATATATTTTTCGCATTCACGAATGAAAAGTATTACTTTTCGAGTATCGTTTTAGTTTGAAAAGTGCCAGTTTAATGCATGCAGTGCGAAAACAACTTTAATTTTCGCATTAGTGCGCAAAATAATATGACAGATTACCTATATACACTGCTCAAAATGGTCTAAGGAACATACGCTTTATTATCTTTTCATCTGGAAATTTCATTCCTGGCGCGGCCAAATGATTACTCAAATAAGTTTTTGATCAACTGGATCACCATAAATCAAAATTCACCGATTTCGGACCAGAAATTCTGACTTTAACTTCAGTATTTATACCTCGTCGTCAAATCGTAGGTTCCTGCGCCAGGCTGTTTTGCTTTCGTTTGTTTTAAACTGAAGTTTGGCTCATGTAATAAGGTGTATTCATTGCAATAATAACGTGCTCATTGATAAAACTGAAATGTGGAAATGATACGTGCTGTTGGAATGTTAGAAGGTGGTTATGCTCATATACACAGTAGTCGTCCAATTGGGTATTTGCCATATATTTATATTTTATTAAATTGCATATTAATAGGTAGCAGCTAATACACAAAACAGTTATGACAGCTTATAAATTCGAAAAAATGGATCGTAAGGTGTATTTTTAATATTAAAAATGTGAATATTTAAAGGGACCGCCAAAACGCGAACATATTGGCCGTGACGTCAGGTGTCTTGTAAATGGCCGCTTGTTTACATCTGGGGTTAGCGCGTCACGCGTCAGTTTGTTGTTTACGTTCATTTTGTGACAACTGAATTAAAATACGCTAAGAAAAAGTTAAATACTTAAGAGTTACAACTTCTGAAGGCATGTTCATTGTTATGGAATTTGTGTACAGCGACGAGCGGTTCAACGCGGCGGAGATGAGGAACGTATAACCAACAGCATAGGTGAACTTTTTATAAAATTAACGTAGCATTGATAATTTGAACACAGTGGGCTGTTGGACACATACTATTTGTAAACATAAAAATGTAAGAATCAAAAATGTACCCTAAACTTGACATTTATTTTAGAGGTCAGAATAAATATAAATTGCCATTTATTTTCGGGGCCGTTGCGGCTCGTTTCCGGTCTGGCTAACAGTCGAATATATGGAAAACAAACATCTTTCTTTATTATAACATTTCCCTCTATCAACTTAAAACGCATATAATTTTCCATATCCTCTTTAAGCTATAACAAAATGGAAACTGAATGGTAAACACCTATAACCCCAAAGAGAATAATAAAACTTACATTAAGAATTAAGATGATCTTCACAACAAAAAAACAAACTTTGCGATTTCGGCATATCACTTCTAGGGGGCCTTAAACAACTTTTTCATACGTTGATAATCTCGAGGAACGGTTACAAAAATATTTAGTTAGCTGTACTGACTGAAGTACTTTTATAACCATGTACAAAGCAACATTTGTTTTGTTTTCCATACATAATAGATGCTTGTAAAACTACACAAATCACTTTTTGGTGCCACCTCTTACACCGTGCTTTCAATAAACACCACACATAAGCTTTTCCAATACAAGAATGATACTTGACCATTAAACAGCATGCTCCTCGGTAATGTTTACATGACACTTGACGTCACGAGTTGAATAACCTTGGATAGAAGCGTTTCGGCGGTGACTCCTAAGATTCGAATTTCAGACCTGAAATTCTCTACCTACAAATACTTTTTTCTTTTTATTGACATCGCGTACGATATATATGCACTTCAAGATTCATTTTACGTAATTTTCAAAAAAAGTGATAATACCCAATTACAGTTCCTGCATACTATATATTTGACATTCCCCGTTTATATACTGTACGTGTAGTTAGACTCCCTATACTTTGGCACTCAATATCTTTCGTGCGTAGCTTCTCTCTATCTATTAGAGTTGTTTAAAGAATTCTTGAGTAGTGTTTGGTTTTTTTCAACTGTAGTCTTCATATGAAACTGAAAATTTTCTGTCAAGAATATCCCTGAACATCATTCTAGCAATAAACTTTCAATCAGTTTCATCCCACGAAGAACTAATAAAATTTTCAGCTGTAGTGCCAGGTGGTGAATAAAGGGTAATCTCAATAAGTACCTGAGGCAACCCTTTACCTGTAATTGATATTCTAAGGCGGTATAAGGGAAGCTTTGCAATTAATCTGGCAGTGGAAGCCATTATGTTTCCTCTGGGCTGAGCCGCGTCTACATTTTATGCTATATTCGAGATGCTGCGGGCTACCTGGCCGTAATAAAATATTAGTGCCGTTCGGATTTTGAGATCGGAATCGCAAAGGGACTCGGAACCGGTATAGCGAGATTGCGGATTATATGGGATCAGCGTATCTGATTATGTAGTACTTATATACTTAGCGTTTTCATTGCTACTGTTGTTGCTCCTCGCTTATTATAAAAGCAGCTAGGAATGATTTTTTTAAATGTAGACAATTTGAAAAAATCTTTCGTTCTGCCATTAGACACCAAAAATTCCAATTCCGATTCAAAATTGGAAAAAATCAATAAGGTCATAAATTATGGAAGTTATAGTTAACCCTGACTCTTATTTATGTTATTTTCGTAACCGCAGAATTGGCATCTTTATTCGATAATTCTTGCGCCTGTACATTGTTCTGGTAAATTACAAATCAATTAATAAAGTTTTTAATCTGGATCATTTTCAGTGAAGGTTGTTGCATATTCTAACAAAAAATTTAAATTTATATGTTAGCCTGTGATGTCCATGACTTTTCCTCGCATCTTTGCAGACTTTGCAAAGACAATATAATTACTGACATCCTAAAAAGTAATTTCTATAATACAAAAATTATGTAAAATTGCAAATATCTCTAAAAGCACTAAAGATAGACCCTACAGCACCCCTAATGAGTTTGTGTTTTCGTTACACAAAAAAACTTATCAATATATAGAGAAGATAATATTTCCTCGGAACGATTGCTGTCCCTTGAAAACACTGACGTTTCGATTACGCTTGTAATCTTTATCAAAGACGAAGAACCTCAAAATTTGCCTGACACATGTTCAAACAAAATTTCAAAAGTAAATAAACAAATCACCAAGTAAGCGAGACGTCAGAGAAACAACCTGCCAACTTGATAAAAAAGGACCTAACGATGAAAAAGGCACTACCTGTCTACTAGATATACACGAACTACTTGGTAAAAGATACCTACAAAATAGTCCTCCATATGTCACCTAACTCATAATTTCCACAATCGCTATTAAAATTATTAGTATTCCTATAACTTCTATTCTATAGCTTCTTCTATTAAACGTTTGTGATAATATTTTTCTCTATCTAAAATTTTTGTTTTATCAAAGTCAATAATGTGTTTAGTCAAATATGAGTGTTCAGCTGCGGAAGATTTATCTAKCTGTTGCAACCTAGTAGCACGTATGTGTTCTTTCAAACGCGTACCTACTTTTCTTTTGGTTTGACCTATGTAACACTTGCCGCAAGAACAAGTAATTTTGTAAACACCTTCACACTCTAAATATACTTTATCTTTAGTAGAACTTCAAATTTTATCTAAACTACTGTACATAAGGCAAACTCAACTTCAATTTACTTTGTCCTGGCTGAGAATTTACTTGGTTTGGATGAGCACTTTTATTAAACACTGACCAAATATTCTTGTTGCTATAACCATTTCTCACTAGGGCTGATTTAAGATGATATATTTTTTTTGTAAAGAACTGAGATCCTTTGTGTTCTAACAAAAAATCATTCTTATAAGACTATTCTTTTGAGAGGGAGGGTGGTGAGATATGGCATGTAAATATCTGTCTGTGTGTGTTGGTTTTCTGTAAACTTTGTGTCCTAATTGCCTAGTGTCCATTCTGTAAATTTGGACATCCGAGAAAGGTAAACTACCATTGCTTTCTAATTCCATAGTGAATTTTATATCAAGATTTTGACTGTTCAAATAATTTAGAAATCCACCCAACTCTTCTATACCGTGGGGCCAAATAACAAAAGTGTCATCTACGTACCTATACCAACATTTTGGCTTAAAACGGAAAACTGTTTATCGCTAAATGTTCAAAATTTTCCATAAACAAGCTGGCTTTTCCTACATTAGATTTTAGAAATTAGCACAGAATTTAGCCAATCTGTAACATGAACTGCCAATCGTATTGACGATGGGTCTTAACGGGACATTATTTTTATGGATTATGTTAATAAAAATCAAAGTCAATCATGTGTTTCAAGAGACAACGATCTTTCCGAGAAAATATTATTTTATATTATAGACGCTGAAAACATTCACCCTCGTAGATAGAGATGAATTTGTATATATGGACACTAAGGTACGTTAATTTTTATTTATTTTGTGGATTGCGGCATGACAATAAAAMTGACGTAGTCTGTTGCTCCACGGTTTACCCAATCAAAATTTCCCCTTCAGGTGTGCCATTTTTTTAATGAAAACGTTCGAGTTGAATATCCTCGAGAGCGTCGGCGTCAATTAATTAAAAAGAAATCTTCCCCGGCTTTGAGATATTTCATTTAGAAATGAGCACGGCCTTATTGCTCAAACTGACGGGTTTAAAGGACGGCAGTAAAAAGGACAGTAAAGAGCTAATTTCCCTCTGGATAAATTGTTTGCGAAAGAGATAACCGTATATAAAATCTTCAAGAAGATGGACTGTCTTATTGCGAAGGATTTTTACGGGATACATTTTAAAGGGGATTGAGATTTCTAAAGGGAGGGGTAACGAGTTTAGAATAAATTTGGAGACATTTGATACATAGATTTTAAACGTTATCGCTGAGCATTACTTATTAGTAGAAACAATAGACATCGGAACTTCAACATACTTTAATCTAGAAGTTTTTCAAATCTTCCAGCCTGCAAAAGGATCAGTTAAATCAGGTACATGTGGTCTGGCACCAAAACATGATTTATTAACTGTGTGTTGCAATTAGCGTGTTGTTTGTAATCGCTGCATTATCAATGTTGGAATTTGTGGTTCGCGTTTTAATAGGGCTTGCCCTCCACTATAATTTAGTACACACACTAATTGGTTATATAGCTTTAACAAGGCTTTATATGATAACCACAAAAAAGCTGAATATTGTAAATTGACCAAGTGTATGTACTCAATTAAGAGCGTTTTGTTTTTTGTTTCTGAAAAATTATCGATTTCATATATTAGTTTGAAATCTAATAGCCAACACTATGAGAACAAACCACCAAAAGCTTGTACTTCATGAACTACACATTCAATGCTGGAATCTGAGTTTTGATATTAAGTTCATAAAAAAGACTAATACCATTTATTTTATGACGTACGAATTAATTAATTACTTTTACAATGTGTTGAATAAGCATGTTCCCTTAGGTTGCAATAATAACAAGAATTAATATTGAATGTATGTTTTTACGTGAAAACGAATTTTCAGACTATAGCAATTTTTTGAGAAAATCATTTCAACATTATAACATTTATTTTACATGAATTACAAATTAAAGGAAACAAATATAATACACGCACACAAAATAACGCCGTTTGTCTTTCCTGAAAATAAAATGTTATTATTACTTCATATTAGGTTGAAATAATTAACTTACCTGTATGAACAACCTGGGTTACCTACGTGAGGTTTCTAGCTGTATCTTTTGCTTTTCGCTATCACATTTTGGCTTAGCCCTGTTTTCCGCAAAAACCATTCTGTGACTGCCATCAAAAGACAAAGCAAGTATATTATAAGACGTTCTTAGAATAATCCAAATAGTGGTACATATACTCGTATTTTTGGGATCACCAATCTTTTAAGAGTACTCGTAAGTTACGTTATAATTTAACAAATAATAATTTCTTGCAAATTGTTTATATTACTTGAGAAAGACTTTCAACAAGTGAATTTAACCTTGTGTGAAATAATTATTACTGTGTAACTTACGTCTAAAATATAAAAATATATCCAGTATAGTTTTTCTGTGAAGCATTTTAATCATTTAATGGCTGTTTTGAAAATGCAGTTGAAATTGAGGATTATGTGTTTATATTTAAAATTCAACTCTCAATATTGCATAAGTTGATGAAAAATGGCATTGGTTAGCAATTTTAGATTCTGTAAAGCGTCATAATAACTTCAATGCAATTGCTGCTAGTGACCATAAAATGAAATGGACGCAGAAAATCCTTTTTACCCATCTACAAAGGTTTCTTTAATAAAGATATATACCGTGCATTAAGGCAGAATTTCTCAACCATTTTTTATATTAACTTGGGTTAAGAAATCTTCTCTTTAACTGTCTTCTGGGTGGATACATAGTGTTACGTTTTGAGTAAGAAAACACTTGCTAAACTTAAGATATATATTAACGGAACGAATAAATACATGCGGTACTGAGCATCGCAAAACCCGAAGTGGCAATTATTAACTAAATATAGAACTCTTATAAAAAGTTATCATCTTCGGGTTTTTCGCTGCTGTAGGTAGAGCAACCTTGCTAGGTACTCGTACGATACAACACATAGGAACAAACTGTTGGCATAAAAAGAAACATGCAGAAATCGACTAAAATATAAGTTTGATTTTCAAGTAATTTCACATTCAAAGGGAAAAGTTTCCAAAAGAGACCTATTATTGTATCCTAGTTACCTACCAATCTAAACAAAAGAGTTTTAATTTGACTTTATGAAGCTGAACGCTTTGAACTAAGGCCTTGGCATGTTCAATAACGCATTCTGGATGAAATGCATCTGAATCCGTGCCCCCAGAGCAATACCCTTATATTCAGTTCCAGAACTGTGAAAACCTCACCCCCACCCCCCAGATAAGACAGAACCCCCATTGTTATTCCGAATGTGCCATTTCGTTATGCAAATATCAAATATTTGAGCTGTGCACTCCAATATTTCTTGTCCCCGGGAATCGATCACGGCAACTCTTTGAACTTGGGGCGACGGGCGCATCTCTCATTGCATTTTCCAGTTTTATCTGCCACTCCGCGGCGTATGTGGCATAAATCTTGAACGACATAAACTATCACTTCCAAGGCGGAAGTTGATGCGGTTTAAATTTTTAAGGGACGGCCCTGCAAGTCATATGTTAGCGTAACAAATATTCACGGAGATGTAGCTGAACAGTTGCTGGCAGATGGAAATCTGGTATAAAGGCTCGGAGGAAACACTCTGTAACAGTTAGTTTTGCGACTTCTTTAACGTCCCTTGTATATCGCATTTACCCGTATTTTAAATGCTCTTTGCCGCCGTTGTTCTTATCGCGCCGTTTTTCTTTGGAGCGTTTTTCTGCTGTTCCACCTGGGTGGCAGATGCAAGTTTCCCGTTTTCGAGAGCATTATTCACACCTCGTTCGCTCGCCAGTGTTAGCACTGTGATTAAAGTTCTTTTATACTTACCCTCGTTGAGTAAGGGGATTAGTTCAGTGCTAATAGTTATTAAACTGAGTATATAGTGCCTGCAGTATTAGTGGCTTGAGCTCAGTATCCATATTGTGGGAATGAATTGGCTGCGGAGCTGAGAAACTCGGTGAATTAATTGGCTGACCATCATAGTCACTGCTTGCTCTTTATAAGCAGAACCCTCCTGTAGAGGTAACGTGACAGCTTTAGATATTCAATAGTGAAGTAATAGGGTACATTTGGCATTGTAGGGKTTCGTTGGCAGGGATTTTCCAAGCATTTTAAAGAGCACAGAAGGGATTTTCCTAGCTCTTAAATACCACCGGTTGCTGCCGACTGCTTCTAACCACCATCCCTCAGCAGTGTTGCTTTTTATGGTTACTGCATAGATCTGTGTTGGAGAAAACTCTGCAAGGGCTTGCGAAATTGACACTTCCGATAGTAAACCCGCTGAACGTGCCGTCCAACGCCGACACCTGCATCTCGACGCTCGAGGACGCTTCTTACAGCTAAGCAAACTTTTCTTTTACGTGGAATGAACTGATATGCGTTCAGAGCTGCTAATTTAATTGTGCTTTTCAACAATCCGCTATTGCTCATTCTTTAACTCTTAACGCCGATATCAGATCATCTACTCAAGTAATCCGCCACGAAGTCTTAATGCGTGTTTACATTATTTACTATATGTGTTGTCATTAATTTACATTTGCATCTGTTCGTATTTAATATGGATGTTGTGTGAACCAGCATAGAGCTCTATACGGGGGAACATCGTTAATTATTTGACTGTACATATTTTGTATTCGTGCCGTTGAATTTGTAATAATTATCGAATGCCATTGGTCATTAAAGGGGGTAGTAATCAACCAGTTGTCTTTTACTTATGATTTGATTTTTGCCTTTCAGTGAACGCGAACTATTCAGCCTGTTTCCAAAATTTACAGGGCGGCTGATCTTTGCTTCGACACTTTCGTGTTAAAATTTTGGTGGCGCCCTAATTTAATTAATAACTAATAAGTGGAACCTCCCCACTCTCCCTGAATGCTAGTCGTCACATTTGCTTGCCGCAAGCGAATCGTTTGGCAAATTTTATACTAGTTTAGTCTTGTGGCGGTAGGTAATTGACTTTGTTACTTCGCCGTCATAACTCGATGCGCTTAATTTACTCAGGGCAGGTTCCCACTTTGCTTATTTGACCTTGACGTTTCGACACTCATATCGGTGTCTTCCTCAGAAGAAGCTCTGAAACTTCTGAGGAAAACACCGACATGAGTGTCGAAACGCCAAAGTCAAATAAGCAAAGTGGGAACCAGCCCAGAAAACAACATGTCATCGACAACAACCACGGAAGCCTTCAAACCAGATTGAGATAACCCTAGTAGCACTAAATATTCTTTTAATGTTCTCTTCTAAAATATCTATATAAACCTAAGGGGCTACCGAATTTTAACTCTTTTATCACATGTGATGGCTTTAAAAGAAAACTTAGACTTTGTCAGGTATTTATAGTACAATTTTTCTATTAAATAATTTGGAAAACTGATCTTGGAACTATTGGAAAAAAAATATGTCAAAATGACATCCATACTAGAAGAGGAGAATCTTTCCGGAAACCGTTTAATACAAAAAACAAGGCAAAACCGTAATACGAGGCATGTTTTTTAAGTAAGTACCGTTTTGCGATTCCGCCGCCGCAGCGCTACGGTCGGCGTTCCGCGCATGGGCGCTGGTTACCTACATCTCTTGTCTACGCATTGACGCCATTACAGTTTGATTCTTCATTGTATACGTTTTTTACTGAGTGTTTAAGATGCCTCCGACAATCATGAGTCCCGCCGATTGTGAAGTACGGGCTGTTATACGATTTTTTAGTGCTAAAGGCGTAAAACCGATCGATATTCATCGTGAGATCTGTGAAGTTTACGGACAAAACATTATGAGTGATGGAATGGTAAGGAAATGGGTGAGAGCATTTAAAGATGGCCGCACAAATGTGCATGATGAAGAACGGAGTGGGCGTCCTTCGGTCGTTAATGAAGATTTGGTGCAGAAAGTGAACGAAAAGGTGAGAGAAAACAGACGCTTTACAATTTCATCATTGTGCGACTGCTTTCCTCAATATTCTTGTAGTGTTTTGTATCGCATTGTGAACGAGAACTTGAATTACCGGAAATTGTGTTCACGTTGGGTTCCGAAAATGTTGACGGATTTGCACAAAACCCAACGTTTAGGCAGTGCATTGACTTTCCTTGAGCGGTACCACAATGAAGGTGAAGACTTTTTAGACCAAATTGTTACTGGTGACGAAACATGGGTGTCCTACGTCACACCAGAATCGAAACAACAATCCATGGAATGGCGACATTCATCATCACCCAAAAAAGTGAAGTTTAAGCAAACAATTTCTGCCCGGAAAATCATGTGCACAGTTTTTTGGGACGGAAAAGGAGTATTGCTAGTGGAGTTTTTGCCTCGTAATGAGACAATCAATGCAGCGTCTTATTGTAAGACATTGAACAATCTGCGTCGTGCAATCCAGAACAAAAGACGTGGCAAGCTGAGTAAGGGTATCGTTTTACTGCATGACAATGCCCGTCCACATGTGGCTAATCGGACACAAGATCTCATCAAATCTTTTAAATGGGAAACTCTAGATCATCCTCCATACAGCCCTGATCTGGCGCCCAGCGACTACCCTTTGTTCCTGCACTTGAAGAGACACCTGGGTGGTCAGCGTCTTCAAGACGATAACGAAGTCGAAACATTTGTGATACAGTGGTTAACAAGTCAGGCGGCTGAATTTTATGAGCTGGGTATTCAAAAACTGGTGCCACGTTATGACAAGTGCCTCAATATTCACGGAAATTATGTAGAAAAGTTGATTAAGGTACAGGCTTTCATGTAAGATAAAATTATTGCGATATCTTTGCACGTCTTTTTTTAAGTCCAAAACGGTACTTACTTAAAAACATGCCTCGTAGTTGAAATTAGAGAATCTTATTTATTTTTTATTTTTTATTTATAAAACTGGTTCTAGATTTATTTAGTGAGTATTAAAAATAATTATTAATACTTTTGAAGCCTTTTTCTTGCTAGGTCGTAGGTAAAATTATATGAATCATAATAATATCACCTCAAATGTTGCGGAGGGTCTCAATGTGCAACTCCATTGTTATGAGTTTGCAAAACTAGTATTCCTTTGGACGCACATTGATATTTGTAAAGGATATAATGTGAGCCTTAAAGAGTTAAATTACTATTATGATTTCTATGCAATATAACAGCAATAAAAAAACAGTCTCAGTTCAAAGAAGAAAAGAAAATTCGCGTTAAAAATAGATTTACTGGAACGCTATTCAAAACTGAACAAACTTTCTAAGGGAGTGTGTGAAAAACATAGAAAAACTAATGCGGGAATAATCAAGAAAAACTTACATTATCACCGCCTTCATCCGTGGGTCATAACAATGCGGTCACTCCGGTGGACAGACAAGGCGGTTTCACATATGCGCGGGAGATGCAAAAACAAAACATAAGTTACTCATCCGTTAAACTCAAACAGATACATTTAAGACTCACAGAGGGGTTTTCACCCCAGAGCCTCATCCTTATCCTGTCCATGGCTTCATCCCTGAGATTACATCTTTATCAATGGTGGTTATGAATACCTTGTTAGTTTTCTCTCTTCAACAACTAGCTAGTGTCAACCTGAAATAGTAGAGGCTTCCCCGAACGCTCACCCTAAGGCCTATAGGGTCGCATTCCAATAGCCCGGATCGGGGGCACCTAATAAGGCTACCCTCTCCACCAGAACTATGTCATTCGAGATATCCTGCATTACCCCCCGGAATGCAAGTCCTCCACTCGAAGGAACCACAGCTGTTAATCGGGCACTCTGCTCTAGGGGTTTCAAACTGCCTGAGGCACATCATGGCCAAAGACCTTACTCTCTCTGCCTGAGGCACAACATGGCCAAAGACCTTACTCTCTCTGCCTGAGGCACAACATGGCCAAAGACCTCGCTCTCACTGAGCCAAAATCAAGAATATTTCTCTCTGTCAAAAATGACACATCATACTCATTGCCTACTTTTGCATCTCCTCGCGACGCTGATATTTCTCTCCAAAACAATTAATCGCACGCATACGCATTCGCTTCGATTTTAGTATTTATCTTATTAACAGCGATTCTAAACATAGCAAGAAATTAATAAACGCACAAAAACACCTTTTATTTTAATAATAACGTAGATACAAAAATTGACATTTAACATTCGGCCAACCTAACAGGGTCGTGTCCTCGCGACATAATTATTCGATATGTCTACTTGATTCGGATAAATTAGTCAATGGTACTTCATCTGAGCCACTGTCCTCATCGATGGTATCTGATGTAATAAATGGATTTGATAATAATAAATAGATTTTATTAAAACAAGAGCAGATACTGAGAGTAATACATAATCAATAAAGGCAAAGTCTAGCAGAAGCTATTCTACTTAACCTTCGAAAAGAAACTTAAACTATATATATTATGGTATAATTTATGAATTCCCCTATTGTTAATTGATTATGCGTCTTACGCTTCAGTTATTATTATCAACAGGTGTCTTATCTCCTTAGGTTAGCCTTCATGTGTGGTCTTTGGGGATAGTAAGCTATTGCTTGATACCTCATCGAGTCCGAACGAACGAAGTAAGTCATGGTCATCATGAAATCTGACGATCGAAAAATAACTGTCTTAGTTTAAATTTAAATTTGTTAATATTTAGTTTTTTTTTTTAAACTCGCTCCGAAGGGTGAGCCTTACAGCTTTACAGCCTTACCGCCTTACAGCGTTGTATGTGAATACTTAGCTTTATTTCGTGTATCACGTGAGTGCGTAGTTGAATGAGGAGCAAGCTTAGACCTCAAGTTATCACATGCATGAGGAGAATTTAGTAAAGCATGGACGAAACAACTCAAATCAAAATTCCAGCGGGAATCCATGTGTAGCCGGTTCAAAGAGTTAATCCTGTAAGATACGTGGTCCCGGCGTTGCAAGCCAAAAAATAAGCGACACCATGCATTCTAAACAATCTGAATCCTGTTTCTACCAACCGAATCCAAACAGGGGTAATATAAAAAATTGCAATAATTAAAGAGGACGAGAACGAGTAAATCACATAATTGCCTTTTCAAATTAACGGTAAAAAAATGTCTACAAGCATAAAATAACTTAAGGTTAAAATGATTTTTGTATTGACTTAGTTACATGCAGCTCAAACCAGATCTGAGTGTTTATAATGAGATCAAAGTATGATCAATAACATTTAATCTTATGCCATCTATAAAAATATTGAAATATTATTTAAGAAATTTCGGACTACTTTTATTACCAAAGACCATCAGCTACGACTTAGACAAATTCAATTGAAGGCCATGTTCAGCAGACAATTTTCTTAATTTTTCAAGTTCTTTGTTCAGAATTTTGTCAGCCCTTGCGAAATCATGCTTATCGAAACTAAAACACAACTGTGTATCGTCGGCGTAAGTTATTTCTTTACAATGTAGAACTAAGTTCACTATATCAAACGTATATATTATGAAAAGCAGAGATCCTAATGTGGAGCCTTACAGAACACCAGATCTAACTGACAATTCAAAGGGGACACTATATTTATTTTACCACTTGGGTTCTATCGCTCAAGTAAGATCTAATAAACTGTACCGACAAACTGCTGAAACCGCAAGACTTTAGTTTGGCGCATAACATACCATGATTAATAGCATCGAACGCTTTTGAAAAATGGAGCAAAACCAAAGCACTGACTAAACCCTTATCATAAGCTGAAATGAGATCATCCGTGACTGAAACTAGAGCAGTAGGAGTGCTTCAACCGCGTCTAAATCCGCACTGAACATCGGAATGATTTTCCTAGACACGATAAAGTCAGATATTTGTTCGTAGACTAGAGATTCAAACAGATTTGAAGTTGCAGGTAAGATGCTAATCAAACGTAAATCCGACTAGTTTTCAGAGTTAAACTTTTTAAGTAGAGGTATTGCAATGACTTTCTTCCACATTGTAGGGAAATAAGCTTTTTCCATACAACAATAATTGAAGACGTGTAATAGGTATAAATCAATAATGGAACTACATAAGTGCAACCTTTTCAATGAGATGTTGTTTGTGCCATAATTATTTTTTTTACGTTAAAGAGTGCGGAGTGTACCTCTTCTAAAGTAACCATTCTTAAGGAAAATTCTTGTAGGGATGGGAATTGAGCATTCTCATAATATTGCATTCYATGATTAGAGATGATATTATTTGATTGAAAAAACTGAAAAACATGGGCAGTAATGGAATTGCTATTAGACAGATTAGAAGATAGCTCAGATCTCACTTTGTTAGTACCAATATTTAAATTGCGCAGAGCCGACCAAATACTGTGTATATATCTCCACTAGAAGCAACTGAACCTATGTAACGACGTTTTTCCATCCTAACAGAGTTCATAGTCAAGTTCCTCAACCTCTTGTATACAGCAAAATTTTCAGGAAGTTTACTGCGTTTGTATTTATGGAAAGATTCATCACGTTTACTCATCAGACATTTGAGTTCAGGGCAACACTACATTGCATTGGACTTTAGTACCCTAGACGTTACCACCAGGGCATGCCGATCAGAGAGAAATAATTAGGGTGTTGAAATTTTCAAATTTCTTATCAATATTGGTTTCACGTATCACATCAGTCCATTCAATAGATTCCAAACTTTTCCGAAACTCACTGACATCAAAGCGTCTGAAAGATCTACACATAAGTAACATATTTGGGCTCGCTTTTAATCTTAGGTGAACTAAATTCACATTAAACTAATCTGGCCAGAAATATCGTCACAGTTCTTCCTACCGTATCTTGTAACATTCAGAAAATGGAATACGAATAAAGGATCAATCAGTAAGCTTGAGTTGCCAGTTACTCTATTCGGTTCATCCAAGACTTACACCAAGTTGTATGCCTCCAAACGTGCACTCATATGGTTAGAAATATTTAAGAAATTAATGTTGAAATCGCCTAGACAGACAAATTAATCATACATACCGCAAACAAAAACAAATATATTATCAATGGTTTCAACAAAATTGCCCAAGCTGGAGTTAGGCGAATGATAGCATACTCCGAATGCATAATTTACAGTCCCTACGCGGATGCGAACTCTATTAACGAGTTACAAAAAGTCGACTTGATATATGCCGCCACTTCGACCCTCAGCACGATGCGTATAACGAAGATTGTAACCAGGTATTGCTAAAATAGATAGATCTACATTATTAGACAACCATGTCTCGCTAACCATAACAACAACATGGTTTGCACTTTGAACTAAATTATAAAATCTTGAAAATGTGCTAAGAGCGATCTTACATTAAGATGTGCAACCTTTATAATAATTATAAGCTAAACTTATACAGGATATCTATTACCTCTAAATGAGAACAAATACAACCTGACTTAATTAAACTAAATTGTATTGAAGTATGTTTAATTGCTAAATTAAAGAAAAGCAAAATTAATACTTAACCACCGGCGGTAGCTCCCGGAAAAGCATTACATTTTACGCTAGCAACAAATCTGCGCCACAAATAATAAAAAGATAACGTTGCCAATTAACTGCTACCAATACTGTTCTGTATATTGACTACATCGTCAACAGAATTTACAGAGTATTTACGACCATTTACTATTACTTTGACTTAACCCTCTTAAGTCCATACGTTACAAGCACCAAATTCAGAGCTACAGAGTTTTAGTAATTCTAGGCGCTTCCTCGTGAGATCTTATGATCTTATGGAAATATTGGTTCCTCTCAACAACTTCTTGTTGCGGAATATGAGCTGCCTATCCTTCCTTGAGCAGAATCTGACGATTCTATATCGATCTCTTCCAGTATTCACACTTACCACCCGATGACAGTCATCTATGGCTTCAAAATAAAAATTTAAATCACATAAACTGGGCACTTAAAACACAAATAACCGGAGAATCGCTGGATCACGTCTACTCGCTGTGCATTACCTTATCTTTAAATAAGAAATAGGAAATGTACTTCGTTGATTCTCATCGCAAGATTTCAGAAAGGTCAACAGCGCTTCGGGGCTTGATAATTACACGATTGGGCAACTGCCTGTATAATGTTATCATAGGATGTTATTAAACATCAAGAAATGAAGAAAAATGATAGTGATGATGATGATGTTGATGATGGGTACCCATATGTGCATGAACATGAAGAATACGCAAAACATGTATGATAGAGGTATTAGACCTACCAATAATCACGCCGAAACAAAAGAGAACCTGTTAAGGCCAAGAACTTTGCTGAATAAACGTCTTTTGCACAAAAACTGTCAGCCGCTACCTAAACGCCACTTATAATTACGACAAACGATAATTTGTCAAACCACTGCGCTGCGATAAAACGTGCTTAAACTTTTTGAATTCATCTCACCGAATCTGTGAACCGATTGTTTGACCACCAATTATAATTACGACAAACTATAATTTGTCAAACCACTGCGCTGCGATAAAACGTGCTTAAACTTTTTGAATTCATCTCACCGTATCTGTGAACCGATTGTTTGACCCCACACCTGAATGAAAAACATAGAAAAACTAATGCGGGAATAATCAAGAAAAACTTACATTATCACCGCCTTCATCCGTGGGTCATAACAATGCGGTCACTCCGGTGGACAGACAAGGCGGTTTMACATATGCGCGGGAGATGCAAAAACAAAACATAAGTTACTCATCCGTTAAACTCAAACAGATACATTTAAGACTCACAGAGGGGTTTTCACCCCAGGGCCTCATCCTTATCCTGTCCATGGCTTCATCCCTGAGATTACATCTTTATCAATGGTGGTTATGAATACCTTGTTAGTTTTCTCTCTTCAACAACTAGCTAGTGTCAACCTGAAATAGTAGAGGCTTCCCCGAACGCTCACCCTAAGGCCTATAGGGTCGCATTCCAATAGCCCGGATCGGGGGCACCTAATAAGGCTACCCTCTCCACCAGAACTATGTCATTCGAGATATCCTGCATTACCCCCCGGAATGCAAGTCCTCCACTCGAAGGAACCACAGCTGTTAATCGGGCACTCTGCTCTAGGGGTTTCAAACTGCCTGAGGCACATCATGGCCAAAGACCTTACTCTCTCTGCCTGAGGCACAACATGGCCAAAGACCTTACTCTCTCTGCCTGAGGCACAACATGGCCAAAGACCTCGCTCTCACTGAGCCAAAATCAAGAATATTTCTCTCTGTCAAAAATGACACATCATACTCATTGCCTACTTTTGCATCTCCTCGCGACGCTGATATTTCTCTCCAAAACAATTAATCGCACGCATACGCATTCGCTTCGATTTTAGTATTTATCTTATTAACAGCGATTCTAAACATAGCAAGAAATTAATAAACGCACAAAAACACCTTTTATTTTAATAATAACGTAGATACAAAAATTGACATTTAACATGTGTTGTTTACTCTGCAAAAAGTTGATCAAATTTGTATGGATATTAATTTTCTACCCTCTATTTATTCCGGATTTAGCACAATTATAAAAGTTAAAAATAAGTGGAACAGTAAACTATTTTCTACAAGTGACGAAAGCATGGGGGTGATATAATTAAAATTTCTGACATTTTATATGTTGTGTCAGTACTTACTGGTACTCCCCGGTACGTTAAATTACTAAATCTAAAATCAAACGACCGTGAATTACGCCGACTAAAATCCTTGTTTTGTATTAAAACTTTATTTCATTCTCATTTCAGATCTCCGGCCCGGTAGCAATCTGACAACACCGCACTACGTTCTTGAGAGCCCACACGCGTTTTTTTTGCGCGTCACCGTAGCAACGAGCGGCAAAAAACGCCGAAAACCGAACGGCATAGTGCGGAGAGTGACCAAGGTCAGTACATTTTCGTCGCTTAGAATAGTCAGTGCGTTTGACTATTTGTTTAAAATCGGWACGTTTTCGCGGAGTGTAATTGTTAATCAAAATGTTTAAACTATCGAATTTGTGTGTAAAGACATACTTCAGTGTGGTGTCGTGGAATGCGGGATCATAGAGGGCCCAGCAGTTTTCGTTAAGGAGTTAAGGTAAGCTGTAGAATAACATATTATTTTCTGCTGTAATAATGTAAAGATTAACGGGTTGATCCACAACCGATAATGTTATTTGGTTATTGACTTCTGTGCTTCCTTATTTCCACTAGTTAGGCACTCTCCCCTTACATTTTTCTATTATTCTTGCTCTTTTAATTTTACGTGAAACTAAGTTTTCAATATACTTTTCTGTATCAATGGACGATTTTCAATCACTGTGACACTTGATGATCTACGACAGTTAACATCAATTCTGAAATCTTCTATTTGCATTTTGGAAAGACAATATGACCTGATAAATCTTAAATTTTGGGCACAAATACACAATATCTATATTATTACGTTAATAAGGTTTACTGAAGCACAGACTTTTGTACTAGATACTGTGGAATGCATATAAACCTTTTTGGTCTGTATGTGTGGCATTAATTTTGTGTTTATTAACATTAAAGACTTATGTGCCAGAATGGTATATTTGTTTGTTGTGGACGTTACAATGGATCAATTGTTTAAGTAGTAACTATAAATAATTTCTGTTTTTAGTTTCCCCAATTATTTGTTCTACAGTCCTCTGAAATCTTACAAGTCAGAAATACTAAAAATCACTTTACAGTGAATCTTTATTTAAATTTTGTCAAATCTGTGGCAATAGTATTGCCAAACGAGTATTTTTTGTACTTGACATCACTAAAATTCAATATTGCTCTTTTTTGTCTTGCATTAGTTCCATGCTAATTTATTATTTTACACTAAGTACTTATATTGAATTTTCTTAATATTCCTTCAAGCACATTTGTTACAACTGAAAACCGGCGAAGCAATATTGTGGGTCAAATGAAGCCGAAAAAAATAGACTAATATGCGATGAAATTTAAAGGAAGGTACCATATAAGGAAACATAGAAATCGAATTATTGGAGAAATGTCATGTAGCAAACAGATGCTGAAATTTACTTTAAAACTAGCCATCATTCGTTAAATTCGGTAAGCTGTACATGAGTTATACAATTTTGAAGATTTGAAACTTCAGTTTCTCCTGTTTTC
Organism: Rhyzopertha dominica; assembly: GCA_025024175.1. Lineage (NCBI taxonomy): Eukaryota > Metazoa > Arthropoda > Insecta > Coleoptera > Bostrichidae > Rhyzopertha > Rhyzopertha dominica. The sequence goes on from QCXZ01000064.1 coordinate 60,393,855, forward strand.
GTTGTGATAAGCGATAGAAAAAAACTTTAAACAAAATTTATTGAGAAGAAACATTAGTTTATTCTAGAGTATAGACCAACATTGTATTGCAACTTTTTGGAGAAGCGATTCTTTGATATGTCATATAAAATGCACCACCTAGCGGCAAAGTACGTACTTCATAATAGTTTAAATGAAATCTGAAGCATTAACACTTAAATTAATATTGTAATTTTTCCCTCAAACCGACTAAATACTATTACCTGCTCACAGTTTGTGTCTAAACTGTCTCTTGATACTTTAATTCAAAATCTCTCATTTGGCACGTTCTGCGTTCACACAAAGGTCGGAATTTCAGTACGAATCGATAGTTAATAAAAAAGAACCCCTGTGTCAGCTAATAAGGGCGTTGGTGCGATCGACGTATTGTAGAATTGCGGTTTGGCGGCAGCTTCCCTTGAACTTCAAAGGGACCTGTTAGGTACCGATATACGCTCGTTACTACAAGGTCAAAGGCAGCAAAGGGCTCAGGAATCGATAAAGTGTGCTGCCCTTAAAAAAAATGTTGAAAATTTCAATATGCATTAGGTAGGTTGTTAAGGCTTCAGTGGAAAGTTATTTGAAACTGAAGTTTATCGTATCTCTTTCGGCATATTTACCTACGAAAGAATTGTATTTGGGGGTTGTTGTTGATTGCTATAAATTATTCTGTAAATAAATCATAGAAAATTGAGTTTTATTATGAGCAAAGTATGTAAAACTTTCAAATGGTAACCGAAACCTTCTGATTAAAAAGAATGAAAAATATGTTGCAAGTTTCAAATTAATAAATAATTGCATAATGCCTTAGCTTTATAACCAGAAGTTGCTGAAAGGTTGCGCAAAAGTTTTTCTCTACACTAGCGTAGAAAAAGTGTAATTAATACGAACAAAGCAAGAAAACTCGGATGAAAAACTGATTTAAAACTTTCGTCCTGCTTAATAGGTGTAAAATTAGCTGCAGCGGAAGTTTATCAGATGACACACCAATTTAACTTGCAAAGTATTTAACGAATTTTTTAGAACGAGATATTCTTTGCTTACATCAAGCTAAAATGAAAACTGGCTACTAGTTCATTCTTATTTTGTACGCTTAATCTCGAAACGGTTTATACGTGTAAACAAAAAATCAATTATGACTAAATACTGGGCTAAATACTTGATTAAAGCGCAGTAAGCTCATCTTCACTTAATATACGTGACACTTGTCAACAAGTTTAGTGTCCGTTGAAACTTAGCAACAAGAGCAAACTAAGTCTTATACTACGCTGCTCGCCGCTGATTAACCTAATATCAAACTGTCCGGTACTCAATCAATACTGCAACAACTATGGCACCTAAATAAAGTTTCACTTGTTAATCTGTTGACGGAATTCGGATTTCAACTACACGTTAATCCCTAACTACACTGCTCTCCAAAGCATGCAACGCAAATATAACTTTTTGAGCGTATATTTATTGTTGACTTTGATATGAGGGTTTAAAGTAGCTTTGGACTTTAAGTGTTACGTAAAAATTACCTACACAACTAGAATGTGTCTTGTGTGTACTATTAAACACACAGAACTTTTTTTATATCTCAACAAATCTGTTCTCAGGTATCAAATTCTGATTTTATAACTTCTTCTACACAAAAAAGTTATACCTTTTGATAGTCGCTATCTTGCACCGTTCTCGTAAAATTTGGCATTGAAAATTTCAATGTATTTGCAATCAATTACAAATCGGCAAAAATTTTCAAGTAGGCTTATGTTAAAATCCAATTTTGAGATTCTCCACTTATCTTAGTGCTGCCAATAATATTACAGTATTATTCGTGTCTTTACTTGTTTACTTTATGATCTAAATCGTAGTTTGAGATAACGTGTCACGCCATAATTTATTCTCAAATGGAGAAATGCGCTATATGGTTTGCGATGGACGTCGAGCGCTTCGGCTAAATTCAGAGTTGTTGTGTATAGAAGGCAACCAAATCGGAAACTATTTCAAGAATTTTTTAATCGACTTGGAGAAACTGGTAGTTTTCGTCCTAAAAGAGACAACGCAGGATCCATCAGGCGTACTGTTACAGTTGACCAAGAAGATCCATAAGTTAGCAGCAGGTAGGGAGCTAGAGAAACCGGTGTTAGTAAAACAACAGTTCTCAAATCTTTCACAAGGAAAATTTACATCCTAACCATTTTACATCCGTACAAAATCTTTTAGCGGCAGACTTACCAGCTAGATTACAATTTGCTCAATTATGCGCAATCAGCGACCTGACCTGACCGGACCAGGAATTTTTGGATAATGTACTACTCACTGATGAAACGATCTTTTCTCGTCGAGGAATTTTCGGTTTCAGAAACAAGCACATAATTAAAATCCTCACGTAGTCAGTGAGCGTCACTTCCAACATGAATTTAAGATAAATGTTTGGTGCGGAATCATAGGTCCACATGAGCTGTCTCCAAATCTAAATAGTGGCTTGTATTTATATTTCCTGCAGCACTACTTAGTTGACTATCTCGACGATTTACCACTGAATACACGGCAAAATCTATTTTGCATGCAAGATGGAGCTGCCCCTCCTTATTCTGCAAGAGTACGGAACTATATTGACCAAATTTTTCCGGATCATTGGATCGGCCGTAGGAGTCAAATATTATGGCCTCCTCGTAGTCCCGACTTTAATCCTATGGACTTTTGTTTCTGGGGCAACATGAAATCTACCTATAAACACCTGCGAAGAGCTATAGCAGAAAATTGTAAATGCTGTCAGGTCATTTCGTAACAAGAATCTCTGTTTTAAAATACAGCAGTATTTCAACAAACGCGTTAATTGAAGTTAGAGGCCGACATGTTGAACATTTATAGTAATATTCGATATTTAATTGTTCATCACAAATTATAATTTTTTATAAATATTCGTACCTTATTCTGATTACTCGAACTACCGAAGCTAAATATCTTAGAACGGTACAAGAACGCGACTATCAAAAAGTATAGATTTTTTGTGTAAAAGAAGTTGTAAAATCATAATTAGATACCTGAAAATAGATTTGTTGAGATATAAAAAAGTTTTGTCGTTTGCAACGCTTTCGACCTAGCGCAGGTGGCGCCCTCTATGAGCTACAAGCAAACCATAGATAGATTTCAATCTCTCGTCCCAGAAAACCCTTAACACCAACATTTCATCTCTATGAGCATTTATTATGAAATAAATAAATAAAAAACTAAGATCCCTGTAGCCCATTTCATCGCGACCACCCATTGGTCTAACTTCATCTCGAAACCTTTTAATTTGGTTTAAGTAAGCCATTCCTAAATTCGAAAAGATTCAATAAGTACTTGGCGTTTATTAATTTTCTTGTAATGAAACTCCATATTTTTTAAAAAATTAAGTGAACTCTCCTTACAACAGTTAATTTTAGCCATTTACAGTTATATTACTCATAGTTGATTGTGAAATTTTAGTCATTCTACTGGTTTTTGCAATGACCCACTTTCTTCCTCTGCATTTTGTATGTATTCATAAACATCCAAAACTATTTGTTTAGCTTCAAGTGGTACATAATTATGATTCCGTTTAAAAAGATGTGACTCTTCGGGCATATCATTTTCAACATTATTGTAAAAAATCTTCCGCCATTTCGACTTCTTCAACAACCTCTGCGTTGATTTCACCTTCTTCTAGGTAACACATCTAACACATTTTTATAATAAGTAAGTGCTATAAGAATATTTCAATTTGTAGTGTTTTCCCATAATTTATTGCTACTTTAAAACATACCCTACGTAATGCAGGTAATTCTGTAGTTATTGAAGGGAACCGTTTTGTTGAGAAATTGTGCAACTATTAACAGGCACTTATTACAGTCGGACTGTAATAAGATCTTTAAACAGTCAAAATCATATTCGCAGAATATTTCTGGTCGGTTTTTGCGAGCACATAAAATATTCTTCATAGATGAATATTTTGAATTATTACACAATGATTTCTCAGTAAATATTGGAAAACTATTTTCGAAAACAACTACATATTTATAGCAAGTACTCAAATGATTCAAAATTATCCCTTAAAGTAATCACTCTAAATTTCAAAGATTTACTTAAATAAGTAGCTATATTGATACAGTCGCTTTAAATTTAAATAGGTTTCTAATTAGGAAACAATTTTTGATAGAGTGTTTGAATAGATGTTTGCGCAGATAAGTACTAAAATACATGAGACTTTAGAACTGCCGTGCCCCCCGATTTATTTCAAAATAAATCAGCACTGTGTGGTCATCCGTTATCCCAGCACACAACTACCAGTACCGATGCTAGTTCCATCTACGCCTTCAAACGATAACGATTAACCTGCTGTTGCGACTTGCACAACTCCGAACTGCATTTAAACGAAACAGAAGCAGATCCCGTAAGCCGGGCCCGCGATATTTCTAATCCAACTGGCAACTTGGTGGGAAAACAAAGCAAGTTTGAACGAGTAATCAACCCTTTCGGGTTTAATATTTACCCTTTCCGACTAGGTGTTGAACTCGTCGCTCGTCTTCCTTCCGGTGAACGGGGACGACGCCTTTCACAAATACCGTGAAACGAATTGTTCGTCGAGTGCACTCCGCCTGGAAATTAAAATGCTTTTATAGGTGAAAATTCGTCCGCGCCCGCATCCGTGGATTAAGATTTGTTCCTTTTTAAACTTGACTTCGCGTGTCGACTTATGAAAGCCGTTAGAGTGCAGTGTCTAGCTAGACAGCGCGAGATTGTTCGCAAAAATGGGACCGTTTGTCTTATTTTGACATCAAAAGACAGGTGTTTAAAGTTTATGAACTTAGAGTACTAATTACGCTGAAGAAATTTAATTTTCACAGTCTTGAAAGGTGTCAATGATAAATTAAGAGTAATAAAAACATAATGACTAGAGTTCAATATAATACAATAGTATGAGGACGTACTGGTATCTAATAGTTAAACTTGATTACTACGAACTAACCCGCAAAGTTTTATCTTCAGTTTTTTGGCACAAAGATGGGATTTTTTGTAACAAGGTAGAATTAAATTGTCAACTAGAGTTGCTAAATAAATTACGCGAATGAATTGTGGAAAAACGTCATTGAGGCCAAATACCTATCTAATACGTACTCATAATATATAAATGTTCAGTATACCACCATATGTCATAAGATGAAACCAATACGATAATTACTGACGATTTATATTAACTGATATTGAACTAAGGATATTGCGTGATAAATGTATTTTTTATTAACCTTGGTTTATGCTTATTGGGATAAGGAACGGTGTAAATTCGAACAGCAAGATTCATCAGTTGATTTTCCTAAATTCCATTTACATAATTTTGTTACTTTTGGTATTGAAAGTTTATAAAAATGAATTTGTTTTTGATGCATCTTGGCTGAAAACGTATGATTTGAACGTCCTAATTCAGCATTAGACAACATTTTCAGACGAAATGATTTTTTTCTGTTTGGTCACCATGTTCACTAACATATCCGTAGATAAAATCAAGATAAATAGATTGGAATATCTCAGTGGTGGGGGGTGACTATAAGCATTAGTTTCGTCTAGTGGCATGGCAGATTCTTGGCGCTAGCATCTGCTTACTTTATGAAGTCACTGCACTTAGTTATTTGACATGATTTATGGCAGTGTGAAAAGTTGAAACTATACTAAAAGCGCATCGGTTAATGCACAAATCTTTGACGTGTAAATTCTGAATCAGAAATCGTGGTTCTATTAGTTAAAGCTTTAAAGGTGAAATTTATGTTCCTTGGGTGCTTCGTATGAAATCATTATTCATTATGTGGAACACGGATCTTTATTCTCCCAAATAAAATGTATCACCTCATTTTTTGTTAAACGTGAGAGCGATGCAATTGAATGCGCTAGATATCACCTAACTGAGAACATCAATAACTGAATTAGTAATAAAGGGGCTTTGTATGATCAGTGTACCTAGAGAACATATAAACAATTTGGGTCTTTATTTCACAGAAGATGTTTTAAGTCGCCTTGCAGAAAATCCATGAAGATTATTCATGGAATAAATACTTCATCGATTACTTAACTACCTATATTTGATAAACGCATCTTTCTATTTATGTTGAATTATACACTGCAGGACATACCTACTTTGCTTCCCCCCCCCCCCCCCAGATAAAAAGCTGGGTACGCCCGTGCTTCTTGATGTTGCTGAGGCCGTAACGTAATTACTGTTTCTAAGTAAATTATAATACTTATAATCCACATGCATGATACTATCACAACACTGATGTGAAGATATGTAATGGGCTGTTTTACTTCTAGATACGAACAAAGATGAACAAACAATCTCGAAAAAATATCTCATACCAAGGTCAACATTAACTTAACAACAATTCCACATATACATCAGACAGCATACCAGCAATCTTTATTAATTACAAAACTCAATACTTTTATGAGAAATCAACTTTCAGCTATAATAAAACACAACATTATTCTTAGTATTAAAAATTACCTTGTTGCACGTTGGCGCTGCACCATTTAAAGCAGTTTTCTGAAGAGTTTGGACTTTTCAAGAACTGGGTACCAAATATTGTTAAGAGTTTTAAACACTCTTCTGTTCTATTAAAATTACCCGGGATTTCTACAGCTTCTCTCTGCATGCGAGCATAGCAATGATGTGTAGTGTCCAGAATCGCCGTTTTGTGAAAGAGTATACCATGTTCAACTACTTGCCTACAGCAATCCTTCAGAATCCAAAAACTCACTTAGCTCCGCGAATGACGTCGGAACGCCAGTTGAATGCCAGCCTTCAGTTAGACAGTTGGAAGACAAGATATATCCTAATGAATACATAGTTCTGTATAAAAGACAATTAAAAACTTAGAAGAAAGAAAGGCTGTGATTTTGCTGCATTTAGTTCGCCCTGAGGTTAAAAAAATGGCAATCCCTGAAGCTGACAAAAAAAGTTGGACAGTATTGTTAGAACATTGTTAAAATTCCGACACTATGACTACGGTAAAAACATATCAGTACAAAGCAATTATAAAGCATGTTTTAAAAAGCCATTAAATGATACTCCCCTAAGGCTGCACGTGAGACCACGTTTGCAACTCTATAACATTACAGTATGTTATAAACCAGGTAAAGAACTATTGTTAGCGGATGCCCTATCTAGAAATTTTATTAAGAACATGCCAGTTACAAATGATTTAGAGAGAGGCGGAAAGTCACGTAAGCTTGACAGTTAATACCTTGTCCATTCAAAAACAAAAACGAATACTTTTCGAGACGAAACAGAAAAGTATCCTATACTGGCTGTATAGTTAATTGTAGTCAGTTGCATAATTTTAAAAAATATTAAGGTTGTGGTAACTAAAAGAATTAGGACTGAGATGCTTAGATTAATTCACGTAAATCATTTCGGTCTAGAGAAATGCAAAAATGAGAAAAATGGTTTTTTGGCCTAATATGCTGAAAGAACTAGAAGATATTATTAAAAATTTCAGTATCTGTTTGCAGTTACGAAAAAAACACAGTTTTGAAGATTTGCAACTAAGGAAAATACCTAATAGTTCATGGGAAGTGCTAGGTGTGGATATTTTTTATGTTCGGTTTAAGCAGCTTGTTCCTATCGTAGACTACTTCAGCAAATTTGTAGACTTGATGGAACTAAAAGGTGAATCGACAGAAGGATCGTTACGGTGTTAAAATCAAATTTTGTTCTATATGGATACCATTATTGATATATACTGATGGTTGTCTACAGTTTTTCAACTAGAAACTCAAAGCATTTGCTTCTAAGTGGAATTTTAGTCACGTAATGTGGAGTCCTTATTATTAAGATGTGTAGGTACTTGAAAAACGTGTTGAATAAAGCTGAAAAATTTTGTGTCAAAATCATCAGCATTGTAATAAGTTTATCAAAAAGAGTCTAGAAGAAAAGCAATACCATAACCAGCATAAACACACTTATAGAAAAGTTACGACAAATCACCATTGGTTATTACTACATACTTGACAGTCCTTTGAAAATGGCTACTGTAGTTGTGACTGAAACGTTAGTTTATTTACAGACCATTATTAGACCACTGCCTAATATCCAGCATAATTCATTTTGTCTGCCGTCAAAGCCTTCCATGCTTAAAGCAAATCTTCCACTTCTAATGCTAAACTCATAGCACTTTCTAAGTCTCATTTTTGAGTCTATCTTCATCCGAGTAACAGCTCTCTTTCGATCATCTCAAAATAAAGCACTTTTTAAATATTAAGCTAGTTATTTCGGCGTTTTAATTTTTGCCAACAACCCTTACTTCGAATTTTATTTGACACTTTATCAACACTCTGTATAATGTATATGTTGAACATAATGTACACAAAAGAGTGGTCTACAATCTGTTCAAAATGACTTGCTTTGCCTAGGAGACACAACCAAACCCAAAACTTTACTAACTTGCTTTGAAAAAATATATTAACATTCGTCAGACAAAATTATTTTTTATGACTGGTTATTACCTTACCTTTACGAAAATTTTCACTGTTTATACAGCTTGCCTGGTAAAGAACTGGTAAATTTATCTTCAAATAATATAAAATGATTAACTCCTATTTAGAAGCCAGCGAGTTTCGAAACAACCCACCTACAGATTTCGTGGGACACGACCCAAAATATGAGCCGCCGTTCGGGAAGCCCGGATTTCACCCGCAACAATAGTCCGGGTAATTTTCCATTTTAATCGAGGCGATATTTCAGCGAAATTGAATCGGGCATATTTATTTTAATAAGGAAAGGGACGAGACAAATTGCATTAAGTCGACAAGAAAGTGAGAATTTCATTTCACTATGGCCGGGCACTGAGCACTGAAATATTCAGCTGGAATGTAATTGGCCGCCTTAATGAATATACTCGAACTAAGAGCACTCGGGCACTCCCATTAGATGCAAATTCGCGCTTGTATAGTCTGCGGACGGAGGAAAGCCGCGGCGTAGAGAAACTGTTTTTGATGGCTGGCGAACTTCATTAAAACTGCATGCGTTCTAAGTTGCCGGAATATTCACTTCGTTCTGGGGGAGAAACCTAAATCCAACATATTTAGTCAGCGTTATGCATTTTACCTGGTAACAGTTACAGATTTAACTGTAATGGCCTCGTATCTTTCAATGTGTGCGTTGCAGGTTCTGTTTATGTCAGAAAATCATGTGCACAGTTTTTTGGGACAGAAAAGGAGTATTGCTAGTGGAGTTTCTGCCTCGTAATGAGACAATCAATGCAGCGTCTTATTGTAAGACATTGAACAATCTGCGTCGTGCAATCCAGAACAAAAGACCTGGCAAGTTGAGTAAGGGCATCGTTTTGCTGCATGACAATGCCCGTCCACATGTGGCTAATCGGAATTTCATCATTGTGCGACTGCTTTCCTCAATATTCTCGTAGTGTTTTGTATCGCATTGTGACCGAGAACTTGAATTACCGGAAATTGTGTTCACGTTGGGTTCCGAAAATGTTGACGGATTTGCACAAAACCCAACGTTTAGGCAGTGCATTGACCTTCCTTGAGCGGTACCACAATGAAGGTGAAGATTTTTTAGACCAAATTGTTACTGGTAACGAAACATGGGTGGCCTACGTCACACCAGAATCGAAACAACAATCCATGGAATGGCGACATTCATCATCACCCAAAAAAGTGAAGTTTAAGCAAACAATTTCTGCCCGGAAAATCATGTGCACAGTTTTTTGGGACAGAAAAGGAGTATTGCTAGTGAAGTTTCTGCCTCGTAATGAGACAATCAATGCAGCGTCTTATTGTAAGACATTGAACAATCTGCGTCGTGCAATCCAGAACAAAAGACGTGGCAAGTTGAGTAAGGGTATCGTTTTGCTGCATGACAATGCCCGTCCACATGTGGCTAATCGGACCAAAGATCTCATCAAATCTTTTAAATGGGAAACTCTAGATCATCCTCCATACAGCCCTGATCTGGCGCCCAGCGACTACCATTTGTTCCTGCACTTGAAGAAACACCTGGGTGGTCAGCGTCTTCAAGACGATAACGAAGTCGAAACATTTGTGATACAGTGGTTAACAAGTCAGGCGGCAGAATTTTATGAGGAGGGTATTCAAAAACTGGTGCCACGTTATGACAAGTGCCTCAATATTCACGGAAATTACGTAGAAAAGTAGATTAAGGTACAGGCTTTCATGTAAGATAAAATTATTGCGATATCTTTGCACGCCTTTTTTTGATTCCAAAACGGTACTTACTTAAAAAACATGCCTCGTATATAGATAACCATTCCACAAGTACTGTCAATACCTAAGCAAATCACTGAAACCATTGACTGCATTCGGTCGAAATCTGTTGACCACAGGAAGTTTAAAAAATACGGACTTAACCAGTTTACTAACTATTCAAACACTTAAGAACTAAATTATTGATTAAGAGAGATTATAAGGAATATTTAAATAGCACTATATGTTCAAGAAACGTAAATCTAGAATTCTAGGCTCAATGGTATTCAATAGTCGCGAGCAGATCGTAAATGCGTTTGGCGACTTTTTTTAAAGTAACTTTAGTGACAGAGTAGTTGTGACTGTACTAAAATTCTGTAAAAATTCTGTCTAAAGTACTGTACCTAAGTTTTTGTAACTAGGCAGTGACTGTAAACTACATAACTAAGAAGGAAGTTGTAAAAGCTTGAATGAAAAACATGCTTACAGCGGGTGCCGATGAGGGATTTGTACACTTTTACGTCGAATAACTTCGAAATATAAGGTTTCAGGATAATACTCGTACATAAAGCACTGCATCTTTCGCTTTACGGTCACATTCTGATAGTGTCGCAATGATAAACCGCCACAGCACTCATTGTTCGCCCTTAAGAAACGTCCCGCTTCGAACACCAGGGGAAATCTTTATTTGTACCTCTAAAATTACAAACCCCCCCATTATTAACCCTCCCTACGAGAGGACTCGTAGAATCAACAATGTAGCCAGGCGTCTACTGCTGCGCGGTTGCGTCCTTTCTTTTTTTCCTCGTGTGTCGGTCCGGATTGTGCCGTTCTACTGTTCCATATTTCAAGGGGCCAGACAAATAAGTCCATAAAAGCAATTGCCTCTAAAATTAAGACGCGGTCGTTCCTACACAAAGGCTTTTTTAAAACGCGGATGGAGCTTAATTATTCCGACAAACAATACCGACGGCACAGGAGAGGAGGTGAGTCGCTAATTAAAGATGGTTAACCGGCAGCATTTTCATATTGAGGGGAGTGGAAATACGAAACCGAAATGTAGGGAGAACATTTATTATGATTTGTGAGAGAGAAGCCCCTACCAGAAAAGTATTGCGACGTAGTAAGTTCAGGCCAGTGCCAAAGAATCTCAAGATCAGGTGCCCAATATCAAGCAGTTTCTCTTTGTAATAATGGATTATTTGGATAATGAAGGCAAAAGTTGCATATACGGGGTGTCCCATGACTCGATGGCCAAACTGAAACCGTAGGTTCTAGGGACAATTCTAGGTCAATTAGACCAAAAATACCTAATCCACATTTGCTTCCTAAGGAAGCTACGGTCATTTAAAGATGCAACCCCCGAACACGGTTTTTATTTATTATTTATGGGGTAAAAATAATTTTAACTCCTTTGTGATTGATTTCTTGTTAGTAAAATCGATGAGAAAGTGTGACGCAAGTCTTTTTGCTACGGTCAGATACTGAGAGTATAAAAGAATCCACCAGCATCAGTGTGTGCATACACAACAGTATGCTGTTTATAAATTTCATTTTCTATTAATTTTTTGACGTTCGTTGCATTTGATTCTCTAGACTTGCGTAATAATGGTTAAAAATTGCTCCTATTTTGACGTTTTTGATTTAATTTATATGTGTTTTTTTAATATTATTTTAAATACAGGGTGATTTTTTGAAAACTTCACACCTTAAATAACTTTAAATATAGCAAAAATTTAAAAATTTGCAAAAACAGGTAAACTTTTGTTTGCAAGGGGACAACTTTTAAGATAAGTTTTTAATGGATAGCGCTTACTCTCTGAGCAGGGTAGACACCCCTTTTTAAATGGAACTATCCATATTGCGATACATCATTTGAAAGCTTATTTTACAAAGATTCTGGCCATGTAATTAGTTTTACCACGTTTAACTTATTGACGGGGTAATAGAATAATAGTGCCTACGAAACAGGTTGCTTATTAAATTGAATATTTTGGACTCTTTTCAACAAAATGTATTTTATTTTAGAGTGGAAATAAAATATGTCCTTACGAGAACCCAAAATTTAAACAAACAACTTGTAAAAAATATGACACCTAAAAAAAACTCCCAGAATACTGAAAATTTTCTTTTAACATTATTATTAACATTAAAGTATTTATCATGTAATTTTTTAGAAAGTCGATGTCCACGAAAAAGAAAAATTATTTATTTGTAACTCCAAAAACAGTGTGAACAAAACCATAGAAATTCAAACCTTACAATAGATTCTCAAAATGTGCACCACCTCCTTCCATACAATAATACAGACGGTTCTCGAACTCCTGCTGCACTTTTCGGAAAGTTTCAGGTGGAATCCTCCTGCACTCGTTAATAATTCTTTCTCGCAGATCGTCCAGGCTAGTAGGTTGTGTTTTGTAAACCACAGATTTTAAATTACCCCATAGAAAGAAATCTAAAGCAGTCAAATCGGGTGATCGTGGCGGGCATTCAATTGTTCCACGCCTACCAATCCAGTGAAGAGGAAATCTATGATTTAACCAATTTCGCACATTAATGGCGTAATGCGGTGGGGCTCCATCATGTTGGTAAAACAATTCGTATTCATCCAACATTGGATTTCCTTCAGGATCACGTTGGTTTTCTAATTGCTCTGTGATTAAAGGATCAATAACTTTATCAATTAATTTTAAATACATTCCCCCATTTAGCGTCCCATCAATGAAAATTGGACCTACAATTGCGTTGCCAAGTATTCCAGCCCAGACGTTCAACTTCTGAGGAACTTGTGTATGACCTTCTCGAAAAATATAAGGATTTTCGTCACCCCAGTACCTGACGTTATATTTATTTACAGAGCCGTTCAAAAAAATGTGCATTCATCACTGAAGCAGATATTTATAGATTTGGATTTACTATAATCTTTTGCAGTCTTCTATCGAAGTCATCTTCGCCGAGTTCCTGGAGAGTTTTCATCTTATAGGGATGGAATTTGTGCAGTTTTGTAACTTTCCTTACAGATGAATAATAAAGTCCAGTGGCTGTARAAATGTTACGCAAAGAGCTAGTTGGATCCATTGAAAAATGACCAAGTACTTCAATTTGGGCCATTTCATCAACGACTCTATTCCCTGCCCTTTTTTTGTTTACTACAGATCCAGTGTCTTGAAATTTCTGCACGAGATCGAGAATGTACCTAGCGTCAACATTTTTATCGGGGTGCCGTTCGTTAAACACCCTTGCTGACGCACGAGCACAGCTATGCTCAGCACCGTAAATAAAAATTATTTCTACCCTTTCGGCAGTTGAATAAACCATTATCACTTGGACTCTCACTTTAAAATTTCACGCGATTTATAAAAAGGAATGTGAACAAAAAGATGGTCGTGCCAAAGAAGCAGCCAAAAAGTTGAAACAAAAAATTGGAAACACAAAGTAGATAATTATTTAGCCAATTCAGTATCAACTGTCGAGTTGCAATATCAAGTAATGTCGAAAGAAAATTTTAAGTATTTTTGGCATTTTGCTTAGGTGTAACAATTATTTTTTAACAAGTTTTTTTAGGCTTAAGTAAGGACAATTTTTATTGTAACTGCAAGACAATAAATTTTGTTAAAAAAAGTCCAAAATATTCCATTTGATAAGCTACTTGCTACAATGCACTTTTAAACCCACTACCCCGTCAATGGTTAAAAAATAGTAAAACTAATTACATGGCAAGACTTCTTGTGTAATAAGCTTTTAAATGATGGATCGTAAGATGGGTAGTTTCATTTAAAATTTTTGAAGGGGTATCTACCCCGCTAAGAGGGTAAGCGCTATCCATTAAAAACTTATCTCAAAAGCTGTTCCCCTAAAAACAAAAGTTTACCTGTTTTTGCAAAATTTTAAATTTTTCCTCTATTTAAAGTTATTTAAGGTGTGTGTTTCAAAAAATCACCCTGTATAGCAATTGTTCCTTTTGTTTGTTACATTATTTGTCCTTTTAACTACAACTGCATGGCTACGTTTTAGGTTAATGAGTATGCAAATACTCACTTCATTTACGAATACTGTAACGGCAATACAAGAGAGGTTGCACCTGAATGTCAGCGAGAGTTTCCCATTCGCAGAAGATATTCAGCAATGTTCAACGATATTTATCTAAAATAGTGCATTTCCAAAAGCAAGTGCAGAAAGTAAGAAAGTTGTCCTGAATGTTATCCAATAGTGTTGGTGTTAGTCGGATAAAAGTATGAAGAACATTACATAATCAGACGTCCTCAAATACAAAAAGACTAAGGTTCCAATATTCTTTTTCCTTGAAAGTTCAGATATATCAAACTAAGTTTAAAGTAAAATATGCTAATACGCAATACATTGTTCTCATATCTGTAGAAACGAATTATACATTTAACGTTATACCGACAAATTCCGTTGGTTTGAAGTAGGTAGGCGTGTCACCGGTCGCATGCCTCTTGGGTATTCTTGAATATTTAAATTAGAAAGAGGTATGTAACACGAATTTTAAGCTTCTGAACTGAATAAATTTAAATGAAAATTAGAGCATCTCGTAGGTTGTAATGTCTGACCCAAATCCTTTGACTGCTCGTGTCGTTGGGGTTACTGTTAATTTCGTATAACTAACTAGACAGGCAATTTTGTCCTGTCATCTGCAAGTAACTTATAAAATATTAGTCACAGATGTCTAAGTTAAGTTGAATGGAGTGTAAATCCATTAAAAGTTAGTCGCATACTTTGAGTAAGATCTATCTATTTTCCTCCTTTTTTTGCAATAATTCTTAATTTATTCGATAAAAATAGATTCAAAGTTAAGTTAAAAAAGTATATATTCCTAAAGTTGCTAATCAGCTATTATTATTTTTCTAGTTAGAACTATTATTCCGCTTCTCTTTGGTACCTCTATCATTATAAATTATAATCAGCTTCTTCATGAAGTTACAAACTAAGTATATTTTGCAACAAATTCGTTTGGGCTTTAATCCACCTGCAAAGTACGGAACGCGAAGGACATGTAACGTGTGCATTACATCTGTCAAAACCAGAATGTCATCATTCTCGAACACGGGGACAAAAGCAGAGCAGGAATAATGTCAACGGCCGTGCCGCATTCACCGACAACTGGACCGGATCCTGTCATTCGACCTGATGACTGTGTTAACCATTATGGCACCGCTAATACTATGGGACTGATTGATAACCTTGCTCCTGCCGCCAGAACAATGCGGTACGCCGTTGGTTTGAGACTCGTCTTAGTCGTGGTTATATCAATAATTAATTAATCATTGAAGAGATAATAAATGCTAAATGGAGTGCTATGCACATACAGGGTGCGGCTACAAAGTATGGAACTAGCAGGATATTTCAGGTTCTGTTCGACCGATTTTTCTTAAATTGTGCATGGGCGTATAGGTAATTAAAATGCAATTTCTGGAATTTTTGCAACTCCGTGTCAGCCTTCGTTATCGAGATATGGGCGCAAATTACATTTTTTTAAATTGGAAGGGGGGTGAAAGGTATATCATTGAAAATAAAACTTTTGCCTGATTTCAAAAATGTATTATGAACGCTGAAAGCATTCACCCTCGTATAATGAATATGGTTTTTTGCAAGACGCAAGTTTGTTATCACACTTTTCTTAACTCAGAAGCAGTAAATTGTACAAGAGTGATACATTTTTTAAATCAGGTAAAAATATCCTTTTCAATGATGTGCCCCCCTTCCTTACATTAAAAAAATGACACAGAGTTGAAAAAAAATCCAGCAATTGCATTTTAATTATCCATAGGTCCATGCACAGTTTCAAAAAAATCGATCGACAGAACCTGAAATATCTTGCTGGTTCCACACTTTGTAGCGACATGCTATATTCCTTAATGTTAAGGCTATCAAATTAATTGAAAAGTTAGAGTACGGTCAAGCTCAGGATGTATGCCTATTAACCACATGAGAGTAAAATCGTAAATCGCTCTTTTATTGCTAAAAGGAGCTTAAAAAATATCAGAAAACAAAATATAAGTAAATTCTGTATAACAATGTTGGTGTTTCTACAAACACCGCAATCCAAATGATTTACGAACCATAGTACTAAAAATATCGTTTTGATTTATCTATCATCTTTAGAGTAATTACTTCGAAATAACATTTCCAGTTAATTATATAACTAATTTAATCATAGTCATATTATACCTAAATTGTCACTCGATAGACGAATGGCGCAACCGACACTGAAGTTCGTCTATTTGAGCAGCAAAGACAGTAACACAGTATAGTAACACCGCACACAGTCACGATCGAGCAATTAAAATAGTTTAGTTTTTAAAAAGTTACATTTGACGAAACACAAGGCAAAATTTTTGTCGAAGCCGTTTTATTGGAATCACGCTTCGAGGTTTGAGAAGGGCAGATTGACGTTTTTAATAAAAACAGTAGCCCTACCTACTTCAAATCCGCAATCTGCTACTTGGCAGGTCAGTTCCTTTGAGGAAGGCCCGCAGAATCCGACTAAAAGTTGAATTTCAGTTCGCATGTCGATCAAAGTGACGAATGCTTTCGCGAACTTTTCCCAGAAGTTTGCAAGCTTTTAGCTAATGAACTAGATCCTGCTTGAATTTGTTTATACAACATGTACACCAGAATGTATTATGGGCGAAGGATTCATCTTGAGATGACCCAGTAACTTGAAAAGCAACTGTTTCATCAAAAACATGTTTATTACGTGAAGGAGGAAATTGTTCTATGAAGTCCATGTTCGGTTTCAGATTTGGCATCCATGTMTATGTACAGTTTATCAGGAAATCGCATTTTAGACATTTGTTAGTAAAATTCTGGCTATAGTTAATTAGATGTTTATTTTGGAGCTTTTCTTCTTTATCTGTGTTTTAGTACTTTGCGGGACAATTCTTTCAATATGGTATCTTTATGTGTTCAGTTCTGGAGTGTGTCAAAAAATTCTGGGTCTTCCACACTTTGATAAATGCATAAAAGAATACCTTGCTCACACTTAGTAACTGTCCGATAAATAAATTAAAAACTGGGCTCCCAAACCATTACCAAACTTGAGGCAAGATGCCCAACAAATTTTTGTTTGCATAAAAACTTTTTATTAATCGTTTTAGGGCCTCGAAATATCGTAGAACTTTTTCTTTCTTTTTTTTATTAACATGATTTTGTCAATTCTTATATACAATAAACATATATGACAAATTTATATTATGTATAGAAATAGTTGGACTATTTGTGAATACTAACACCTTTTTCATTTACCTGACAGTTCTGATAAGTATTAGCTCTGATTCCGAAAAAGTTTCTTGCTAATTACTTGAAGAATTGGGTGGCTTGTTTTCAACTGTGCTGTGGTACAGTGCATTGTTAATGACGACGACAGATGGCCCCTCCAAATATTTAAGCAACTGCTCTTCAAACTATCGCAGAAATTTTTCACTATTTATTTCGCTGTGATAGCCGGTGAAAATATGAATTCAGCACTAACAATCAAACCGTTTTCATTACCAGCAAGCTATATTATGCACCTACAATTTGAGGCGTTTAGAAATACGCAGTACATATTTGAATAAAATAAATTCTTCGGGATCGAGATACTGGTCAATCTTGAAATATCCATGTCTCAGTAAACAAATCTAAATACATTTTCACTTTGAAGTTTTTCGTGTGAAATAAAAATTTTACACGCTTCGCGGCAATACTCTGAAGCTCCATGAAACATCGTCGAGGGTCTTCTTTAATATATTTGAAACCTATCAATTTCATTTGATATCCACAGCGATGATATGTTTCCGGTAAATAGCAGCCTTTTTCAGCCTCGTTGAAAGTGTTGATAAGGTTACGTTTACTTCTTAAAGGAATACAGATTCAGAATATTTGTAATCTTATTGATTATGTTCAAATTATTAATCTGTATAGAAGAATTTTAATACAAAATTTTGTTACGCAGTACTTAAACATGGTTCCACTGTTAAAATTACTTAAAACTCAGTCACTGATCACAAGTGTGAACCTCAGAACAACGTTATTTACAATGTGTTTTCTACAGTATCACTATACATTATTCTTGTGTTCGTTCGCATAGAATTTAAAATCATACGTTAGCAACCTCCAGTAATGATGCCTGCTGGCACTTTCAGTTTCGATAAAACCACACTTTAGCACAACCTGAAGTACTTTACGGCCTCTCTATATTTTTACGACCCACATCTTTATGACCAACGAATCAAAATACCTTCCCAGCTTTATGAACCGCTCTTTATGTACGTTTTAATTCCTGGGCTTAAGGCGCGCATAAACATCCTCGGAATACAAGGACGACGCCAAATAACAGTCCATATTCCCTTTTATTCCACGGGCAGTTTGAATTTAACGGACTGGCTGTGTAAACAATTCGTTTTATAAACTTCTGGTGGAGAGACGAGCTGGACAATATAAAGACGACGCCAAGGAATTTCGAGCTAACGACGGCGTGCAGTATACTGGGTTTATTTAGAGCCGTTAAAAAATTATCGATGTCATAAACTTGCCGTGCTGCTGGGCGTTAATCCTGCAAAGCGTTGGACCGCAAATATCTTTGATGGGCTCAGCGAATTTTTTGTTATAATGACTTAATATACGCCTCGGGTAACACAGCTTTAAATGTGATAGCTAAAAGAGCAGCGACTCAGTCAAACGCAAAAAGACTAAACGTTATCAACAAGAAACAAATTTAAACGCGTGTACACTCCACATGTAAAATCAAATAAACAAAAAAATAAATAACAAGATTATGATTAAAATTTTGCAGTAGTGGATGCTTGGAAGTGTAAGTTGTACCATAAGATTGTGAAGATTGAAGATACTTACCTTATAACATCTAAGAGCAGTAAGGAAGGAATAAGGAACAATTATTGTCAGAATTTCTTTTTATTGCACTTACAAGTATTTGGATTACTTACAAGGTTTTAACATAAAACAATTCTGTTGACCATAAACAATTTGTTACAAACGTAAAAACTCTAAACCATAAAAACACAAAGTCAACAAGGTATCGTGTTACAGCATGTTTGTATTCTAGCTCATCATAAAAATGGTGGTACTCTGACGGTATAACACCTTTAGGCTCTAGAGGTTTTCATCCTTTTGTTAATCTATTTTTATAGCTGCCAAGTATTTGGCGATATAAGGGCGTAGTTAGAGAAAGCGTGCAATCGCACTCCATCTGGGCATGTCCCTTTTCTAAGTATCTTTGTGTGATAGTTACATTTTTTGGCGACAAAATAATAAAAATATATTGCTTATGGTAGCAATTCAGTTGTGGCATACGAGATTTTAATATTGAGTAAAGACCATGTTAATTTACAAGGTTTTAAAAATACTTCACACATGGTGTTGGTAGCAAAGATTCATTTACGAGGATTTAATATTGTGTATATTTTAGATCTTATTACTCACTTATTATCACAGACAAAAATTTCTGTACCTGCATCTGAAAAAAATCTTATTCGCCTGATGAATTTTTTCTGTTCCTAAAAAAATAAATTTTACATTTTTTGCACATAACTTCTTCAACAGGAATATGATCGAAATAAAGAGTTGTGCATTCTTAAGACAGTTCTTATAAGCTAACTTTAAGTTTTAGTAGAAATTGAGTACGACGTTTTTTCTTATTAGCGTCATATTGGAAAATGACACTATTCGATGCAAAAAAAATCTGTGTAAAACGATATATCACACGGATACGTGCATAAATAATATAAGGTAAATAACATTCCTTTTATACTCTTATTATAATTTGATATGTTAGGTATGCAGATGTATCTAGCTTTAAGGGTATGTGCTCAAAATTGTGGCAGTGATTTTCAAGAGCTGCTAGATTCATTATGTCATTTAACATGCTAGTTTTTTGTATTTTTGCATTTTTTAACATGCATTATGCATATAGTCCAAGTCCTGTTAATCATCAATCTGCGCCTTTTATAATTTGACCAGTGATTCGCTCGCTTTCATATAAAATAATGTTAAATGTAAAGGACTTACCAAACCCAAAAACTTAAATGCGAGGATGCAGTTTTCCAGTGTGCACGTGCAGTAATCGGATATACACAAATTATACATTACTGGACGTCATGTAAATGAGAATCTAAATTAAAGCCGCGCGGAAGCAGAGCTATTTATAGCTTGATATGGCTGTTCGCAGGCCGGTAGAAAATTACCGTTAAATTATACACGTCGAAAAGGCCCCCCGTTTTAAGCAGCCTGACCGGCGAATCGCGAAAAGCATATTTACCCCCGCCGTCGAGGGCCACTAAACGCACGTCGACTCGATAACATAAGCGCATTAATTAAATTGCTAATTGAGTTACGATTTCATACCTCGACTGGTTGTACTGTCAAAAGGCAAGCGAACAAAGTGGACCTGTAATTGAAAACGTCGGAATCTGTCGACGACCACATTGAGGGGAAATGCTATTGAAATTTCGAAACAGCAACACCCCGTTATAATTATAATGTATCTGAAAAGCGGTAAACTGTGGATGTTCTCGGTATACAAACAACAGTCTCAAAACAGGGATCTGAGGGACAGGGTTAAAGCTCTGAGCTGTAAATAATGTCTTTAACAAAATCAACTCTACTACTACTACACATAGTCTTTAAATATCTCTTTACCAGATTCCCCATTTTCCTCAGTGGGGTCATACTTTGGTTACTAAGACCTTTAGACTGTACATTTTAGAGCCTGTCAATGAGTTTTCGTTCTACTGCACAGAGCAATGCCTAGCAAAGGGAAATACAATAAAAGTCATTCTTTATAACCGACTTGTATGCAGACTGGTAATCTAGCGCGTTTGCTTTACACCACCAAGGTCCTCCAATATCTAGCACCAAACAAGTCATGTACGATTTGAAACATAAGCATATTATCTTTATGATTTTATTCTTGTTTAACAGATATACCAACACCAACAAATCCAAAATTTCAACCAAAACCTAAGGTTGAGTTAGAATGGAACTGTGTAAGATACGTCATGCAATTTATAGGTATTTAATGTTCTAAAGTTATAAATTGCTTTCTCTATGAAGTGCTCTCCTGATTTCTGATGCATTAGTTATCCCACGGCCTCTAATGCCTCTTTTCTCTCTTCATTTTAGCTTATCTCGAAACCGAAAGAACTGAACCAACCTAAAATAAATACAATCTTGCTTAATCCCACTCGCAAAGATATAATACATTTTTATCAGCAACTATTACTATATTGTTGTCTTTTAAGTCTTGTATTAATAAACTAAAGTTAGCAAACATATTTTATCGTTGCCTTGTCAGATACAAAATTGCATTGCTTGTACATAAAAGTCAGTTCGACAGGTATCGTATTGAACTGACCAGCACATGCAAATATACCTAGAGAAATTTCCAATTAAAACAGCTGAAAAGGGACAGGTGTTGCGCAAATAGTTTAATTACAAATTTTGATCACGCGTTGGTTTGCTGCATTTGATGTCTGCCTATCGACATGTTCAAATGTTTGCTTTACATTCGGAGGCTCAAATGAAAACCTAACTATTTGAGTTTCCAGCGTTCGAAATATACAGCCTGCCTTTAAACACCACAGCTGTAGGTCACTCTAGCATTGAACAGCAGCATTTAGTGTATAATTAAACTGACAAACTGCTTGACTATATTATTTCTTACAAAAATTAAACTACCATCATTATTTATTATTTTTACTATGGATACAAGGTATACTACGAAACCCCTTTTTTTGTGTCTTGAATTTTGGCCATCATAACTGCCTCTCTGACGTCTATGTCACGTGTAGCTAACTTTATCAGCTCATCTCTCCTTAAAACTGCAAAAATGCAATTGATGCAAATAACTCAATACCTTGCCTTGATCAATATAATATTTCTCAGAACGACATTCAAGAGAAGCTAGATAAACTTACAAATAAAGGAGCAGGCCCGGACGGAATACCTGCGAGTTTTGTCATTAACTGTAAAAGCTCTCAGATCAAACCACTACATATAATATTTAATAAATCATTAAAAGAGGGCTGTTTTCCTTCTACTTGGAAAACTGCATTTATAACACCTGTTTTTAAATCTGGAAATACCCATCTTGTTGAAAATTATAGACCAATCTCTAAACTATGTACTTTTTGAAAACTGTTCGAGAGTATAATATTTGACTACTTATTTTTCGATATAAAATCTACGTTAAATCTCGAACAACACGGTTTTATTGCTAACAGATCAGCTGAAACAAATCTTTTCCTTTATGTTGAATATCTGTTACAAAATTTAAATAAAAGATGGCAAGTTGATTCCGTGTATACCGATTTCAGCAAAGCTTTCGACAGGGTTGACCATTGTATTTTATTAAAAAAGCTTGCTGGTATCGGGGTGCACGGCCACCTCTTGGACTGGTTCGAGTCTTACATTCGAGGTCGAAGTCAAATAGTTTCGCTGGGTTCTACCACATCCAAAGCTACATTGGTAACATCTGGTGTGCCGCAGGGATCACATCTGGGGCCTTTATTGTTCAATATATACATCAATGATATCTCTAAACGCTTTCAGTTTTCAAAATATATAATGTATGCCGATGATTTAAAAATCTATCACAGCATTACTTGTCAGGATGATATAACAAAATTTCAAAAAGACTTAAATAAACTATCACAATATTGCAGCGATAACAATTTACATTTAAACCTTAAAAAGTGCCATCATATTACCTTTACTAGAAACAATATTGTAATACCTACAGCATTTTCCTTATCAGGCGGTGTTCTGCAAACTGTTAAGCAAGTGCGTGACTAGGGTATAACGCTTGACTCCAAATTACTTTTTGACCAACACATTAACAATATTACAATGAAAGCTAACAGAATGTTGGGTTTCCTTTGTCGGAGTTGCCAGGCGTGTAAAAATCCAAACACAATACGAAACCTTTATATTGCTTATGTGGTCAGTTTGCTGAACTACTGTTCGGTAGTTTGGAATCCATGCTATAATACTTACATAGAACAAATAGAAAATGTTCAAAAAAATTCGTAAGGTATGTTAATAAAAAATACTTCCCCTCAATTGTTGAACGGCGTCTTATTTATTGCAAATTAAATATACTGCAGCTTGAGAGTGTTAGGAAAGTTAATGATATCAAGTTCTTATTCAAAATTATTAATAACAAAATCGACTGCTGTGGCATTGTTGAAAGTATTAAACTTATAGTTCCCTTATACCTAACCCGCCATGTGAATTTATTTCAAATCGATAAATCAAACACAAACTATTATTTATATTCACCGTCACATAGAATTAAAACTATTTACAATGAATTTTCGCAGATACTTGATATAGGTATTTTTTCTAATAGTCATCTCAAGTTCCGAAAGAAAGTTTACCAATATTTTTATTCTACATTTTAATGCTAATCAGCTAAGGTTTCCATTATGAATGCTGCTCTTCTCTTTCATTTTTTTACTTATTCTTGGGTGATTGGGTAAATTTTATTTAATATTTAATTATTATAATTAGCTGTATGCTAGTATTAATTATATAACTTAATTATAGGGTCGGTATGTTTTTGGGCCCGTCCTGTTGTAGCGATCAATACAAACTAAATAAATAAAATAAATAAAAACACCCATTACAAGGACAACAACCACTATGTTACAATAATGCATACCAGTTTTAAAAGATGTGTTATTTTAAAGGCTCCCTAAAAAATTTTGTAAAATCTTCTCTTATAAAAAGGAACTCTATCCCACATTGATCTCGAGATTTCTTTTACAACAGCTAAGCATGAGCTTTTTCGACAG
Source organism: Rhyzopertha dominica (assembly GCA_025024175.1). Lineage (NCBI taxonomy): Eukaryota > Metazoa > Arthropoda > Insecta > Coleoptera > Bostrichidae > Rhyzopertha > Rhyzopertha dominica. The sequence goes on from QCXZ01000064.1 coordinate 60,417,905, forward strand.
CCGCTAGTATATTTTTTTAAAATTTTCGTAATTCGTCCATAACGGACCCTTTTTTCAAAGCTATGTCATAAATAAATAAAGCGTCCTTACTTTTATATACACCTTAAGATGCTTAAATGGTTAAAGAAAAAATAATGTAAACTGGTCCATTTTCTCAAAGTGGGATATATGTAGTAATGTTACTTCTTTACGAAGTCTATTAAATCCACTTTAATAAAGTAGAAGTAACATTGGTTAAAGAGAATTCTGATGAAACCAGATTCTCAAGCTAAATCAACGGTCATAACGGATGGGGCTGCATTTCTTAACTATAACATATTGAACATTGTTAGTGCGTGTATTTTAATTAACTGTTTGTAAATGAAATAATGGCTATAATATATTACATAAAACATGCCTCTGTGAGTTTGAAATATTCCACCTATTTATACAGCGTTTACATAAATGGTTCATGCAACGCGAGCGACGTTGATTACTGAATTCTTTTTGCCGCTTCTTTGTAACTGCTGCCAAGCTACAATATGCACGGCGATAGCAAAGTAAGTACTTACGGTTGCAGGTCAATGTCACTCCATCGTTCCAAATGTGAGCTTTCTGCAACCTTAATGTTAATTATCTTACAAAACACTAATGAATATGTGGAAAATGCGCACTCCCGGGTGTTTTCTTATATTAAAATATATCAATTAATTCAAAAATCGACACATGACAAATGTGCGTCAGATTCCTGAGAGGCGGCAAATTAATTTAATCGATAATTTCCATGAGTGCCCTGGATTCATGCATTCTTATCTTTTTTCAATCAAGTTGATATTTATGAAACTTGTAAACCATAAACGGATAACGGAATATGAGGTGTATACTGACCGAGAAGCCTTTGGCACCGCATTTTCCATGATGTATTTTCATCCACCTCATGACTTGTGAACCTGTCGATATACTTGCACAGTATTGCCTCTAACCAAAGCATAAACGTGCCCGAACAGGAGATGAGCCGCGTTTCATCTTATGCAAAATAAATGCAATTCCATTTGCGAGTACGTAACGCCTCTCTATCGTAACCGGAACGTTCCGGGGATATTCGCTATCACGGGCATAAACTTCACTTGAAAGATAAGAATGTACCTATTGTTTCACGTGTAAAGAACGAGGCTGTATTTTCGCACAAGTTTAATATACGTACTTACGGCGGACTGCATTTTTCAAGGATTTACGACTTACATTATGAGCTCCACGAAGGAGCCAGAAGCTTTACGTTTTGAAATGGGATATGTGGGTGGGGTTATTTAGTTTTAAGGGCTGCATAACCGGGATTTAAGATTTGCAACGGTCAGCTATAATAAATTAATAATAATAATATATCTTTACTTGTTGCCTTTATTATTGTGCTCTTCCCTTTACCTCAGGATGCACAAATGGCTATCCACATTAATCAATTAATAAAACCGCAACCATGCATAATAATTCCGTATAAGTATATACAAAATAACCTATGTACTATAGTATCACAACTTTAACTAAACCAATGTTAAATAAAATTATATAAGCATGAATATGAGGTGAGAAAAGAATAATAAACAAACAACTAAAAGATGCTACAAAAAAACTTTTAGAATAAAAATAAATAATAATAGAGAATCGAAAAAGAATAGATACAACTAGAAACTTACTTTTAATAATTTTTCTGAGGATGTAAGGACTTTACTTGTTGCTCTATACTATTCATAATTTAAGCAATATTAAAAGAAAATGATGTTCGAAACAATGCAGTTCGATTAAGCGGTGCTACCAAKGCGTATTTTCGGCGTATATTAACGTTATGTATATCATTTGTATATTGAATTTTATCTAGCATACGAGGAGAGATCATTATTTACGGATCCTGATATAGTAGGCGTTGACCGACAGTGAAATTCTTTGACATATTAAAAGTTTATTTATTAGTTGTGACAATTGTTCAATGCCAGTCTTGTCATTCGTCGTTCGTTAAAATAATTTAAAATTGACGCCAAGGTGTTCAATGGAAAAATCTGAGATACGCGCATTTGCAAAAAAAGGTTGTCGCCAAAAGAAATTCATGAAGATATGGTGGGTGTATTAGGTGACATTGCTCGTCCTTACCAAGTGGTAAAAAATTTGTCTCGAGAATTTAAATTGAGAAGACAAACGTGTGAACGTGCAAAGAATGCCGGACGACCAGTCACTGTCACTGTTCAGGACAATGCTAATCGTGTACATGACATGGTAATGGCAGGTAGGCGAATGACCATTCGTCGGATAGCTGAAATTACACACCTTTCATACAGCACAATAGAAAAACAGATAATGTAGGTCTTAAAAAGTTATTTGCACGTTGGGTCCCTAGAATGTCACCGCTGTCTAAATTTGCAACGGTACACGTACCGAAGACAGAGCGGTCGCTTGTTTTTTGCACATGCTAGACGTATTAATAGGCCTGTTTTATTTTGTAATCTTTTAACTAAATTAAGAAAATATACTATTTAAAACACTGTATTCCATAAGGAACAATTTAATTCTGCATCTAACTACGTAGAATTAATTATAACATACTATTTAAAAAAATCAAGTTAGTCGTGTTCGTTTAGACTGTAAACCCTATACCCATGACCTTCTCTATTTAAATAATAAATTAGTACATGCTGTAGAATAGCACTTTCTTTTTTCTATCAGAGGGCGAAAACCGCACTATTCTAGTTCTTTCAGCATGGAAGATATTTTTGTGTTTCTTTAATAATACAAATATCTTATCTAGATAGATAGATAGACAAGCTACTCGCATACATGCAGTAAGGAATCCAAAAATGCAAAAATATACAGAGTGTTCAGTGCTATGATTATGCTTTAAAAACGGGCTTCCTCAGTTCTATCTAATTGTTTCAACAGAATTAACAACGGGTACGTATGTATATCATGAACTTAAAAATTGTTGAAGTTGAAGCTGTTACATGAACTAGATTTAGTAGCGTAAAACGAAACTAATGTGGATTCGTAACAGTTCATTTAACTAATTCACTAGCTTAAGAAGACTTAAGAGATTCTGAAATGTTCAGTAGGTATAAACTAATGCTAATTGTTTGTCTTGGCAGCGGCGTGTGTCTCTAATGATCATTAAACGAATCTCCCACCACCAAAAGTTCAGACCTATTTTTGGCGAACGAGTTTTGCTGTGTCAACACAATATTGTTTAAAACGAGAAGGCCAATCTTTAAGGACGAATCAACCCACCTACGTACGTCAAAAACACGACCGTGTCCCGACATATCTCCTTTGTGGAGCAAACTCATCAAGTCAACAAGCTAGAAAACCTGCGGACGCAATTAATGGCCCGGCCTTCCGCACAACTGCCAACACGTGACAAAAGATGCCAATTCCGGCCGGGAAATCCGTCGAATGCTCAAATCTTAATTAGATTTGGCCAAAACTTTCTCACCGACGGCCGCCAGCGTGATCTCCACATGTGCTTATCGAGTTAGCGTCCGGCCAAATGTGGTCTTTAATGCGATTTTATTCAGGAGGATGGGCCGTCCGAAAATGGGACGTGGGAAAGTGCATTAACGGCGGCCGGAAAACTCCATGCTGCACTCGGACCTCAAGCTTAAAGCAATTTTGCATCTAAGTGCGTTAAAAGGCGAATCCATTCTGTGCCGTTGCTTGTTCGTTTCGACAGTGGAGCTGTAATTATCGGACTGGCGGAGTTTGCCTGTGCCGGCATCCGCATCCAGTTGTTTTAATGAACTCATCTGTGAAGTGATATACACGTTGTAGCGGTGGGCGGAATATCGATTTCGTTATTATTAAATTTGATGTCAGGTGGCGAGCTTTCTCCGTTAACGAAGCAGGAAGAACAGATCCATCATGGTTTCTGTTATTTATCAACCATGACATTCCAGCTTTTCATGTGGTAGATTGTATTAACTGTTTATCTACACCACTATGTGTAATCTTTAATTTAATATTGGCATTATTTTGGTACCCTACTGCATGGAAGGCTTCCCAGGTTCTCCCGGTACATAAGTCAGCTGAAAAAACTGATATCAAAAATTATCGACCTATCGCTATCATGTCCAATTTTGCTAAACTATTTGAATGCATATGATCAGAAGCCGGTCTACAATCTGCTAGAGTTTACCCACTTTGTCTCCTCGGCTATGGACAGCCGTCTTCAGGTGAATGCTTTTTATACAAATCTGACCAAAGCCTTTGATCGGGTGCATCACTGTATCCTCCTCAAAAAGCTACGTAACTTTGGATTGTATGAGAATTTCATTGCCTTGATTTACTCCGAGATGAAGGAAAGAGTGCAGTATGTTGAGCATCGTGGGGTCATATCCTACTCTTACCGAGTGAGTGTTTATAATTTTTTACAATAACGTAATTTCCCAACTATCTTACAATGCCTAGTATGCGGACGATCTCAAGATTTGTACTGTTGTGCGGAGTACTGATGATTGTTTGGCACTGCAGGGGGACATAGACTCTTTGGTAGGCTGGTGTGATCTAAACGGTTTACAGCTTAATGTAAGTAAATGCAAGAAAATAACCTTCTCCAGGGGTATGCATCGCATTCGATATTTTTACATTAGAAGGCACTCCCTTAGAAGATTGTCATCAAGTCTCCGACTTGGGTGTGATATTGGATACTGCTTTGACCTTTGTTCCTCATATACGAGCCCTGACAACTATATGTTCGGTCACAAAGATTTTGCAGACTTATGCTGTCGTGTGGTACTTGATACGTAAAAAATGAGATACCTGCTTTGTTCGTTTCAATGAACAGGACATTTCAAAAGGTTTCTAAGAGTTTTGATAAAGGAAACTTATACACTTGCCGTGAAAAAAAATAAATTCGCCGAAGACGTTGAAATACGCTGACAACTAAATGGTCGGTCATTAATTTTAAAAGTGTGCGGACTTAGTAAGCCACGACAAAACAAATGCTTGCGTCAATCTGTCAGGACGAACGCAATTTCACTGTCAGTTTTAATTGTTTTCTTGCTGAGAAAAGCTTAAAAATGGGCCGTGGAAAACCAACAGATACCAAAATTCGCGAAACGATAGTTAAAAAATTTTACCAAGGAATATCTTTTCGAAAAATTGCAGCAGAAGTTGGTTTGTCGTGGACTACTGTTCAAGGAATTATAAAGCACTTCGGAAAGACGGCTAGCGTGAAAATTTGTGGTAAAAGTACTGGGCGTCCTGCAATTGTAACCGAGCGAAACAGAAGACTTTTGTTGAAAATTTGCAAAAACTCACGACGTGCCTCCTTGAGGGACATTACGGCTCAATGGAACAATCAGACAGGATTAAATGTAACTCGGGAGTGCTGCAGAAAGTGGATTCATAAGTGCGGGCTTAGTTTCTATAAGGTAAACTTCAACTAGTTGTAGTTAACATGTTTCAAACACTTCGGTTTCCCACTTAGGCAAAAGAAAAACCTCTCTTAACCGAGAAACAAAAGAAGAAACGGCTGGCGTGGGCAAAAGAGAGAAAGTCCTGGACAAGAGAAGACTGGAGCAAGATCATATTTAGCGATGAATCAAAATTTGAGGTGGCTGTAGGCGACAGTCCCAGCCGTGTAATTAGGTCGAAACAAGAAGCGTTCCATCCTGACTGCCTAAAACGGACTGTGAAATTCGCTAAGAGTCTTATGGTTTGGGGATGCATGTCCTCTAAAGGCTTGGGAATTATGGAATTCATCCAAGGCACAGTGAATGCTGGAAAATACCAAGCCATTCTCACAAGAAGCCTACTGCCTAGCATCGCCAAGTTAAATGCTGACGATAATTTCATTTTTCAACAAGACGGTGCGTCTTGTCACACCGCGAAATCCACTCAAACATGGTTGCGTAACAATAATATCACTGTTCTGGATTGGCCGTCAAGCAGTCCAGACCTTAACATAATTGAAACAGTGTGGCATAAGATGAAAAAAGAGTTGAGAGAGAATCCGCAAAGAACAGTAGCAGATTTACGTGCCAAATTGCAGTAGATCTGGGATAATTTTTCTATTGAAGACTGCCAAAGGCTTGCCGACAGCATGCCTGCTAGGATAAACGCAGTAATTAAGGCAAAAGGCGACGTTACGCCTTATTAGATTTAAATACAGTCTCACTGACCGAACATTTAGTTGTCAGTAAAAAATGTCCCTTCCTTATGTTTTCCTGTAATTTAGCCATAAATAAACTATAAAATTCAAAACATTATAGTGAAGTAATTACTCTCGGATGCCACTTTATGAATATGCATGCTACACCACGTTTGAAATGTACTCTTCTTAACTACGATTTTTTCTTTAACGATCGGCTGAGTGACCGAACATATAGTTGTCAGGGCTCGTAGTGCATATCTGTGATGTCGCTATGCGACTAGTGGGATTTCTGTTTCGTAATACTAAAGATTTCACAAACGTCGAATGTATAAAGCTTCCCTTTTACTCACTAATAAGATCTAGACTTGAATATTGTGCAGTTGTTTGGAAACCTAACCACCAGATTTACATGGACCTGCTTGAGAATGTCCTCAGAAAGTTCGCTAAATATATTCCTGAAGAAATTCAATTCATATCCTGTAAGACATTGTAGTCAAAAAAATCTTCTTAACGCTGTTGGTGAGAACTCGCTCTTTGCTCGCAGAGCTGTATCCAGTCTGATATTTTCGAGTTATTTGTAAAGAAAACTATTTTAAAAATTTATGTATTTTTGCTAATATCACAACAACCGTTTGTCTTAGAAAAAATGTGTAGAGAGAAAAATGCTCAGAACTTGATTACTAATCGTGTAGCATAGGAAATGCCAATTTGACAATTGGATGTGGAAGTATTGATTCAATTTGTTGTTTTTTTTTGTTGTTTTACCGAAGTTTCTTTGATTTCACGTCTTAATCAACAGAATGCAGAAGTAAGTGAACTTGAAACCAACAAGTGCTACTTGGAAAGTCGCCTGTTCAATTTTTTAAGCTCGCAGTGGGTAAATATTTGTGTGCACGACTTTTTGTTAATCCCCTGGAGCACCGAGTGCCAAAGTTTCTCAGATCCGTCCCTTTGCAGCATACTACCGTCGTGCCTGTCATTATTCGAATTTCCATGCCCGCCTTTATCAAGCCTTCTTTTTTGGCTGCCTTTCCACTTAAAACCACCGCCTCTTGCGTCAGTGACGTATTTTCGTACAAACGTGATAAATTGCTTTGTATTCTACAATCCAAGGACTATTAGCTGGTGACGACATCATTAATCTAGATTTGACGCGTGGTGCATCATTTTATCAAAACTGGCTTTCCCTTATGCAGAAAATACACCAATTCTGTACTGGTATTGAAATTCTGAATAAGATTGTCAATTAAGCATTTGTTAAATAGTTACTGAAACTGCTTAATATTCCTTACTCAAGTCGCGTAATATTTATAGGGGATAAGTAACAAATTTACTAATCAAGTACACAGTGGATTAAGAGGAATTTACTAATAAAGGAGTAGAAAAAATATATTTCAAATAACCCTTTTGAAACTCTACCTTCTTTTCAATGTCGATGCAATCTATACGGATTTTTCGAGTGCTTTTGACCGTCTCGATCATACTATACAAATACGTAAATTGTCTACAACTGGATTGTCTCCGTCACTTTTGCAGTTTTTCTCGTCCTACTTAGTGGGTCGGCGGCAGTACGTCGGCTACCGCGGACATGTGTCTCCTGCTTTCTATGTTACCTCAGGTGTCCCTCAGGGCTCCGTTCTGGGACCTTTGCTTTTCATCATATATGTCAATGATATTTCGATAGGTCTTAAATGTCATAGTTTACTGTATGCCGACGATTTAAAGCTGTTTGCCTCTATCCAGTCCCTTAATGATGCACATAATCTTCAAAACGATCTCGAAAGTATTGAAAATTGGTGTCTGGTCAATAAGTTACCACTGAATATACAAAAATGTTTTGCATGTTCATATTACAGGGTCCATAATCCAATTATTTTCGACTACATTATAGGCGAGAACAAGCTATCCCGACGCGATACCATAAAAGACCTTGGAGTTATCTTTGACAGGAACTTGAGTTTTGTCCCTCATGTAACTGACTGTATTGCGCGCTCATATAGAATGTTAGGCTTCATTATTATACATGTAAAAAAATTTATGGATGTTGCTGCGCTGAAGTTTTTGTATTTTGCGTATGTACGCTCAAAATTAGAGTATTGCTCCGTCGTATGGGCTCCAGGATATGGCACCTACATCGATAATTTAGAAAGTGTACAACGACGTTTTCTTAAATTCTTGTCTTTTAMTTCTAATGGTGTCTATCTAGCTGTAGGTTACCCTAACGATCTATTGTTAAAAAAATTTGAAATGCACAGTTCATTTGCTCGTAGAAAGCTTCATTCAATTATATTTCCATATAAAATAATATCTGGGCAGGTGAATTGTACATCCTTACTTGTGCAATTGTACTTCAGAGTTCCGCGACCAGCTAGTCGTAATATCGATTATTTTTATTTACCTTACGCTCATACAAATCTACTTAAGTTTTCTCCTGTATACGTTATGTGCAGTAACTATAATTCTGTCTGTGATTTACTTGACATTTTCTCCTGTAGTGTTCGTGAAATCGAGAATTGTGTATGCCCTCCTTATGTGTAATATCTTATTATTATTGTTATTTCCCTCACCTGTAATTGGCTTCGGCTGCTTGGTGATGTATCTAAATAAATAAATAAATAAATAAATAAATAAATAAATATAGCTTGCTTGCCAATCCGTGTGAGAATTACCTGCTGAAGAAGCACAGCTCCGTAGTTCTGAAACAGAGGCAAAACGTAGGTACGATTAACGTCACCGTCCTGCAGCATAACGGGACACCTGCCCGGGTCTACTTAATAAATGACACATTTTACGTTTTCACTCAAACGCTAAAAGACAATTTGTTACGCTGCGTGGGACGTTGTAATTCCTGGATTAACTCAGGAAGTCTTTGTACAAACGGAGTCCTTATTAACCATGTTTACAGTGATTTCAGACGACACGCGTGGGATATAAAGCTACCTGGAATAGCGGCGTGGGCAGATTAGAAAAAGATGAACGCAGTAGTGTGTCACAGTTTGTTGTTAGTGAAGCATATTATACTTTCAGAATATATATATATATATATAAACGACGTGGAATTCGAATATAAAAGATTATCGATCAAGTTATTCAATTTTTTGCGTTAAATTTGTTTATTTTTTTGGCAGTCCAAGAAAACTTCGCACTCAACGATCAACCCTGTCTGGACTTTCGCTTCTTACTCGAAAAACTGGGTGGCCTGTAGGTACGCTTCACTGTCCAAGACTATGACATATAAACTCTTGCAAATTTTTAAACAACTGCTCCTTAAACCACTGTAGAAAATGCTCACTATTAAGTATTGATTCAGCAATGATCCCGTTTTAATTTCCAGCATACAATATTATACAGGGTGATTTTTTGAAAACTTCACACCTTAAATAACTTTAAATATAGCAAATATTTAAAAATTTGCAAAAACAGGTAAACTTTTGTTTGCAGGGGGACAACTTTTGAGATAAGTTTTTAATGGATAGTGCTTACTCTCTGAGCAGGGTAGACACCCCTTTAAAAATTTTAAATGGAACTATCCATCTTGTGATACATCATTTGAAAGCTTATTTCACAAAGAGTCTGGCCATGTAATTAGTTTTACCACGTTTAACTTATTGACGGGGTAATAGATTAATAGTGCCTACGAAACAGGTTGCTTATTAAATTGAATATTTTGGACTCTTTTCAACAAAATGTATTTTATTTTAAAGCGGAAATAAAATTTGTCCTTACGAGAACCCAAAATTTAAACAAACAACTTGTAAAAAATATGACACTTAAAAAAAACTCCCAGAATACTGAAAATTTTCTTTTAACATTATTATTAACATTAAAGTATTTATCATGTAATTTTTTAGAAGGTCCATGTCCACGAAAAAGAAAAATTATTTATTTGTAACTCCAAAAACAGTGTGAACAAAACCATAGAAATTCAAACCTTACAATAGATTCTCAAAATGTGCACCACCTCTTTCCATACAATAATACAGACGGTTCTCGAACTCCTGCTGCACTTTTCGGAAAGTTTCAGGTGGAATCCTCCTGCACTCGTTAATAATTCTTTCTCGCAGATCGTCCAGGCTAGTAGGTTGTGTTTTGTAAACCACAGATTTTGAATGACCCCATAGAAAGAAATCTAAAGCAGTCAAATCGGGTGATCGTGGCGGCCATTCAATTGTTCCACGCCTACCAATCCAGTGAAGAGGAAATCTATGATTTAACCAATTTCGCACATTAATGGCGTAATGCGGTGGGGCTCCATCATGTTGGTAAAACAATTCGTATTCATCCAACATTGGATTTCCTTCAGGGTCACGTTGGTTTTCTAATTGCTCTGTGATTAAAGGATCAATAACGTTATCAAGTAATTCTAAATATATTCCCCCATTTAGCGTCCCATCAATGAAAATTGGACCTACAATTGCGTTGCCAAGTATTCCAGCCCAGACGTTGAGCTTCTGAGGAACTTGTGTATGACCTTCTCGAAAAATATAAGGATCTTCGTCACTCCAGTACCTGACGTTATGTTTATTTACAGAGCCGTTCAAAAAAATGTGCATTCATCACTGAAGCAGATATTTTATTAGATTTGGATTTACTATAATCTTTTCTGTCATAATTTCGCAAAATTGCAGTCTTCTATCGAAGTCATCTTCGCCCAATTCCTGGAGAATTTTCATCTTATAGGGATGGAATTTGTGCAGTTCTGTAACTTTCCTTACAGATGAATAAGAAAGTCCAGTGGCTGTAGAAATGTTACGCAAAGAGCTAGTTGGATCCATTGCAAAATGACCAAGTACTTCAAGTTGGGCCATTTCATCAACGACTCTATTCCCTGCCCTTTTTTTGTTTACTACAGATCCAGTGTCTTGAAATTTCTGCACGAGATCGAGAATGTACCTAGCGTCAACATTTTTATCGGGGTGCCGTTCGTTAACACCCTTGCTGACGCACGAGCACAGCTATGCTCAGCACCGTAAATAAAAATTATTTCTACCCTTTCGGCAGTTGAATAAACCAGTATCACTTGGACTCTCACTTTAAAATTTCACGCGATTTATAAAAAGGAATGTGAACAAAAAGGTGGTCGTGCCAAAGAAGTAGCCAAAAAGTTGAAACAAAAAATTGGAAACACAAAGTAGATAATTATTTAACCAATTCAGTATAAACTGTCGAATTGCAATATCAAGTAATGTCGAAAGAAAATTTTAAGTATTTTTGGCATTTTGCTTAGGTGTAACAATTATTTTTTAACAAGTTTTTTTAGGCTTAAGTAAGAACAATTTTTATTGTAACTGCAAGACAATAAATTTTGTTAAAAAAAGGTCCAAAATATTCCATTTTATAAGCCACTTGCTACAATGCACTTTTTGACCCACTACCCCGTCAATGGGTAAAAAATAGTAAAACTAATTACATGGCCAGACTCCTTGTGTAATAAGCTTTTAAATGATGTATCGTAAGATGGGTAGTTTCATTTAAAATTTTTGAAGGGGTATCTACCCCGCTAAGAGGGTAAGCGCTATCCATTAAAAACTTATCTCAAAAGTTGTCCCCCTGCAAACAAAAGTTTACCTGTTTTTGCAAAATTTTAAATTTTTCCTCTATTTAAAGTTATTTAAGGTGTGAAGTTTTCAAAATATCACCCTGTATATCAGTACGTTAGAGCAAAACTGTATGTACATTTTACAGTAGATACGATATAAGAATTTTTTCTGTTAATGCTAGGTACATGAATGGAGCTTCTTGTTCTTCTAAACGACATAGTCAACAATGCAGGTACTTGCAATGATGAAAAGTTGTTGTGACTTAATACTCACTGCACACAACAAGTTTACTCATTGGCTTGTTTATGTTCTCTCTTTTTTGTTTTATTTTCAACTATTTTTTGCTGCAGTAAAAAGGTTGACTGCTGTGACTGACACCGTTTTTTATTATTGACAAACAACCAAAATTTAGAAAAATATACCTAAAGCAAGAACATGAAATTAAAGCTATTATATTATAGTCATTACATTAACAAGCGCGTATTATTTATTAGTCTAGCAAATTGTTGAACAGAGTAAATTTACCTTCTTACGTAACTGATATATGCATCTTGCCTAGATCAGTATACTGTTTCTTTCAAGTTGAAATTGAAGTTGCTACAAAGCCATTTATAATATATGACTAGCTAAACCAAATTTCTATTTGCATTAGTTCTACGCCACTGTTTTAGCTGACTCTGCGTAACTAACTATCTTAAGAATACGATACGAGCAGCGGTTGCTTTTAAATGCCTAATAATAATGTCGGCGAAAGAGGATGAGGCAACTACCATGTAAAGAGAAGGATACAAAGCTGTATTTAGGGATTCAGCTTGCCTCATTCCGATCTCGTGGGCACGTTCGCTTTCACGACCTAAAGGGCGCTCAGTGTTTATCGAGTGTCGCTATGCTCAATTTCACTGCTGAGAAAAGAAAATTAAGATTTTTTTCTACCCCGAAAGATCAGCATATCGCCCCCTTGTTACTCTGAAGGGAAATTGAACGTTGTTTATTATTTACGTTAGATGTGTTAGCTTAGGGAAACAAATTACTTGGAAGGTGCAAAATCAGAAAGAAATTTTTCATTTTTCAAATCGATAGATTGGACGGACTCACGGGCACCAGCGAGCAACAGCATCTTTGTTTTATTTGAAACGTAATTGATTCTTCTTTATTTATTTATAAAAAGCAATGTATTAGATTATATATTGAATATACTGTAAAATACTTGAAGATTTTATTATTATATTGCTATGTTAATATGCGAATTTATAGTTGTATTATATATATACCTGATGACCTTGACTAACAATGTTCTTTTTTGTTCTAGGTAAGGTATTTTACACAGAACTGCATTTCTCAAAAGTCCACTTCCAACTTAGTGAGAAAGACAGACCTCTTCAGTGCCTTCTGTAAGTAATACAAAATAATAAGTAGCAACTATTCGACCTTTAAACCCAAAAGAGTTGATATTACTTGCGAATTACAAAAAATTTCATTCTAGATTTCAAGATATAAACTCAGAAATTCGTACGTCATGCACAATTCCCTTATTCTGGCGCTATTTGGACAAGAATGCAATTGCACTTTCTCCCTTTCCGAGGAACTGCTCCAAATTATAGCGCGTCGCATCTGCGGACACTTTTATAGTCCCTAGCTCGGTATATACGACATGAATACCCGCATATTTGCACGAATCCAGAGGCCTATAGCAAACGTATTCGGGTCGGCTATTATAGTCATTTCACGGTTGGATTACCATGTTTGTCACGGGGCAAAACGTTCGATTTACAGCGATTCTAAGATTTATGGAGAGCAATATCTATGGGATACCCTAACATAAAAGGCTCGCTAGAAATATAGGTAATATTAGGGTGGTGGGGTTGCGAAATGTTCTCGGTGAAAAGGGCTTACTGCACGGTTTTATCTTGTTATAAGGGTGGGTTATGTATATAAACTACTGATTTCAGGCGCCTTTTAGGTTTTGTGGTTTTATGACCAAGGTCGTCAATACCCCTTGTAAGTTCGACCGTGGACTTTCGGAGCGTTTATTAAAATAAACAGTTGCTGCTTGTTTAGTTTAAGAACAAGTACTATAAGAATTAGCCGATCAGAAAAGTCCACTGTAGATATTGCTTCAAGTTCCAACAGTCGATTTAGTTCATCTCCTAATAATTCATCGTCAGTACCAAATTACAAAAGGAAACATTATGTCGTTGTCAAATTAATGAAATGAAACCTAAACAAGCAATCTTGATTAAAAATGGAAAGCAATTTTCAAATCAGCAACATAAAAATTAGCGTTAAAATAAAAACTGAAATTGCAAGGATCACTGAAAATTGTCCAATTTCTGTTTTAGATGTTAATTACCTCTAATAGGAAAGGATCTTCCCGTTTCGTTTGTCCAATATAAACAGAATTGCAGTCTTTATAGGCAAAACTATACACTTGAATGATTTGAAACTGAAATTTTATCTTCATAATGCCAACACTGCCTACAGTAGAAAAGGCAATATTTATGTCATTACATGAATATAATTTAGAAAGGTCCATTGAGACTTGACCAGTAAACCTAGGGGGATATTAACTTTTAACTTCTTTATCACATGTGGTGGTGTTAAAAGAAAACTTGAATTTTGTCAGGTATTTATAGTACAATTTTTTCATTAAGTAATTTGTTCTTTTTCGAAGGCATTTAAAGAAAGAAGAATTATAAAAAGTCTGTGAAAAAGAGACTGAAAAACGGTTATTTTATGTGTATGGGGGTGCACAGAGAAATAAGGGATAAGGAGACCTAAAGAGATCTATAGAATTATGTAATGAATTTATAAATGTAAGAAAATTATTTATATTTTGTTGATTTCCTGAGAAAAGACATAAAACATAAAAATAACATAAGGAGAGGAGGCAGTATTATTGAATATTTCTTTTTCTAAATTATTCATAAAATATTCTCCTAAAAGTGACTAAGGGAAGAACCCATCGCTAAACCTGACTTTTGCATAAAATATTTAGTATTGAAACAGATTTTTTTTAATCTAATACAAATTTTGTTAACGACCCAAATTATATAAATATGTAATAAAGATAAATTAGAATTTTGAAGAGGTAGATTTTTAAGTTTATCGGTCAGGTCGAGTGTATTCTTAATATCAAAATTGTCAAAATTTAAAGCTTCACATTGGACTAAATTGAACCATTATGGTAATTTATAACATGAAGAATTTATATAGCAAGCAACAGGTCTAATAGGACCGCCATCGTTATGTATTTTAAGTAATTCATAGAGTCTTGTCATTGTCATTGGACTCATCGAAAGAATTTGTGATTTAAAACAATTGAAGTACTTTAAAGTTAGTCCAACCCTGTCTAAAAGTTCTTTTAAATTCTTATTAAATTTAACTGCGTTCTTAAGGCTGTTCATACGTTTTGGGCCAAACGAAATTTTTAGGGCGGTAACATAATTAGTCCACGTGGACCTGACAAAGCCTGTCACTATATTGCAGCTGCAGTATTGGCCTGCAAGATGAGTTATGACCCCTAACCTGTCACTCTGTATTGGCGGTATATTGCACACATATATTTATAAGCACGTTAACTTGTGATAATTCGGGCAAAAGTTACTTTTTCTGGCAAAGCTGAACGTTTGTTTTTTCATTCAATTGAGGCACGTATAATTAATTTTACACTGATTAAGTTCTTACCTCTTGGCTAAAAATTATAACTGATTTGTACCATTTACCTCCAATTGAAACATTTTCGACGAATAAATACTTTTATCAATACTAAATAACTAATGGCTTGTTTTGTTATAAAATACAATCAAAATTGATTTTGTTTGTGAATATATTTGAAAAACTCTGAAACGTGATTATTATGTACTTATGGGAGAACCCGGGCTAAAATTTAAATTCAGAATCATTAAAAAAACTCATTTCTATGAAGTAAAATGACTATTACTGTTAATATACTTAAGTAATGTTTGATAGCTATTATAGAAATAAACTAAATTATTAGAGTAAMATAATGCATGTGCTTACATTAAGTTCAGGACTATGATGCAAAAATTAAAATTTTGTAGCGATACTTTCCTTCCCAAAAATTACTGTTTTATTAAAACAAATGTAATTGGGTAATAGTTATTTATTCAACATATATTTAAACATGTTATTTTTAAAAAAGCTTATTAATTTCGGCAACATTCTCTGTTCCCAAGGGTTTGTATCTCTTGATATTTGTTCTATAAATATTCCTTGCGGGGTCCAGATGACGAAATAACAGAGCTCTCTATTTGCAATAGCTAGCTGCCCCTGAATCTGATAAAAATACTTATCGATTCTACGTAGCATAATTTTTCCATTTTGAACGGTCATATATTTAAGTTTTTTGTTCTTAATTGCATCTTCAGGAAAAAAGTCTTTGATGGAGCTAGGACATTTGTTTCTATAATGGCAGTGTCATTGGTTAATCCATCTGGACTGGCAGCAAGAAATTGGTGATTGCAGTGCACAAGTAAACCACAGTCTTTAATTTTTAATCCAGTTAAAGTTTCAAAATTTCTTTTTGCGAAGTCTTCTGCCCCAACGCGTATATTTGTTGCCTTTAAAGGGAGAATGAACAAAACTTCTAGCAAGAACCGTCATAGTGTCGCACCCTGGGGTTTAGGGTGCGCCCTGTTTGCGTTGCCGAAGATTGGAACCTGTAACAGAACTTGGGACAAGGGCAGGAGTGATACGACTTAGGTCGTTTTAACATAAACATTTATTAACAACATAAAGCTAAATCTGTAAAATAAACACAGGTACATAAAGTAAGTAATAAAACATTAATAAAGACAAAAGTAATCAAACAAACATTGTCGGAACTTACATTGTTGCTTGAGGGTCAGCTCCTGCTTGGGGGTCTTCGAGTCTAAGTATTAGACTGGTTTATGATTGATTATTTGCACTATTTATACTAGAATAAGCGTATACGTCACATAGATCGTACGACGCGTAAACTGCTGAACTAGCGCATAATCCGCCGTTCACGGGAAATGCATTGAACATAAAAATGCTGATACTAACGTTAACAATGAAGTGAACTAAGAATTATAGTTGAATTGAATAGAAATAAATTTGGAAAATATTCTCTGTTTGACAATAGGTGTTGAGATTTCGGCGAGATACCACAGGACCAAAATTGCATAAACCATGTAGAGTAGTACGTATAAACAGCCTTAACAATTTCGAATTATTCGTTATCTAAAAAGTTAAATACTTTCCTAAAGTAATTTTCGTCTAAAATCACTATACAATTTCCTTTGTCAGCTTTTGAAAAAATAGTGTTTTCTATTACTAGCTTGAATCATATACTATTAATTAATTTTTTGGTATTAGAATATAAGAATTGTTTTTTGTTGAACTTTTTTGAAGACATAATATTAATGTTATTAATAATTACAAAAATCTGTTTATTCAAACTTTAACTTTGGACAATTTGTTGTAAGAAATCATCAAAATTAAACTATTTAGAAATTTTAGAGATATACAAAATTTTAAATGACCGAAATTGAATAATTCTAAATGAGTTTTGCAATTTCAGTTGTCCAATTATAATTTTTTTATTTTTATGTCGCTGGCTTGAAAGTTGCTTTCCATTTTAGTCAAGATTGCTTGTTGATTGATCGGACAAAGCTATAATATTTTCTTTTGTACTGACGATGGCTTATTAGCCGAAAGCGCTTTACCTATTAATAAAATATTGTGGATTAAATTTGGCGAAGCTTATTTCGACGTAACATCGACGTAACGAATTGAAGAACTGTGCACTTAGGCCTACATTTTATATTGCCCTATTGCCCCGAAACAATGGCGAAATGAGATGACCCGTATGTTCCAAACTCTTTGCTCGTTTTCCCTGGCACGGCTTCAAAAACCCCGCGGCCAAATTTATGAAATATAAAGATTTAAATCTGGATAAAACACTGCACTTTACATTCAAAGCCAGAACCCTCCCGTAATATAAGCGGCACTGGGTTGCAGTAAAAGTTATACGGCTAAACCTTAACGGTACACAAGCACGTCGAATTTAGTGCGGTGCTGCAGTAAACACCTTTTGTGCAAGAGACGGGGTTGAATTACTCAGTTTGTACAAATCAAACGTTAAGCCTTTCTGTAAATCTACGATTGGGGGGGAAACTATAAAGTTTTATGGCAATGCGGAATAGCAAACCGATAGTTTTAAACGAGGTGGAATTTTGTTGATGTGCTGGTCTGTAGGTTTCTTTATGATTTCACGGGATTAAATCAGTTACTTAAATAAGATCTGATTTTAGTATAGTTTTTAACAGTTTACTGTAAGCAAAGCATAAAATGCTTAAAAGGACGGCAAAGCAAGTAATTTGCAGAATTTGGTTAAAATCAGAAGTTTAATATCAAGAACGTTGCCGAAAAGAAGGCTATTTACTTAAAAAAAACGTTAGTGTAGAAGTAAAAATAACAACTGCATTCCTAGTTAAATAGGGTCAATTTAGAAAAATATCAAATTTTAATAAGACACTGATCGCGAAAGAACACAAATCGGAGCAACCTTTTCAACGAACTCTATCCTCACCAGTGAAACAAGTAGCGAAAAAGATATTTCAAAACCTGGGCCACAGAAAGTAAGAACAATCCATGAGAGACGCTTAAATGTATTATTGAAAGTGATAGAAAATTCCTATCTTTCCATTAGCCAGTTTTCATTAAATAATGGTAAAAGTAAAACGTCGGTTTAAAGACTTTTAAATAAGAAACATGTACATCCATACAAAGCAAGTTTTGCTACAAGGGTGAGGGATTGCCACTACTTCCTATACACATACATACATTATCTTTACTGATGACTGATTATAGATTTTATTTTGATTGGCATAGTGAACAAACACGACCACAAAACTTAAATGTTCAGGCATAAAAATTACCCTTCCGTAAGAAATAAGTTAATTTAAATGAGTGCTTAGATAATCTAGTTATAGTGTCACCTAGAGGATCTCTATTAAATTTGGATTTGATATCTGTCGCTCTAGGTATAGGTACTTTCGTAAATAAAGGAATTACGTCAAAACTAACTAAAATATAAGCTCCTAAAGTACTAAAAGTACTTTTATAGCATCAATAAAGTCTGAAGAATTCTCTACTGTTTTTCCTACATAAGGTTTTAAATAGTTAGCACAAAATTTTGCCAATCTGTAACAAGTACTGCCAATCGTATTGATTATAGCKCCTATGGATTTCGGGCAAACTATACAATTTAGGTACGCTGCAGTCGCAAACAGTTAAAGTTGGAAATTTTTGAGGTAGGATCTCGGGATAATTTTTGGTATTTATCTGCTCTAGTAACTGTAACGAACTTATCCGTATCCAAATCCTAAAGAGTCTTGATTTCCTGATATGTCACATTAGATTTGGGCGTACGTGCATTTCTAATGGCTTGGCATACAACCATCCTAATCTTATCCGTTCGATCTTGGAAAGCGGACTTATGGAAGATACCACAGATGACATTATCTCCACTTTTAGAATTTTCCGTGGCGTTACAACAAAGTTTATCCCCTTCGCTCAAATATTTACAGCAGCATTTGATTCACTTTTTTTGACAGATTTACCACGGCGTTGKTGTTGGTTTTAAAGTTGCGTGATTTGAACTTTTTTATCAGTGCTTTACACTGACAGCGATCCTCCTGAAACCATAGTATCTAACATTATGGACGCTGAAAGGATTCACCCTCCTATAGGATAAGGTAATGTTATAAATAATTCATTTTAGATTACCTTTGTTTTAAAATGCACCCCTTTTAAATGATCCCTCATAAATTTTATTACCTGCCAATATAAAAGGGTCTACTGAGCCCATTGAAAAGTAGTCATAATAGGACTATATCAGTATTTTCTCTATTATTAGAAGGATATTAGCATTGCAAAAACAATGGGCCGAGCTATGTTACAAAAATCATGTCGGTCAGTATTATTAATGGTAACTGGACTGGCGATAGACCGATAGATATTTGCAACTGCTCCAAAATGAGAGTGCCAATCAGGACATCTGGTTTCAGCAATTATGCAATGGTGTTAGACAAACACCACAAGGTATGGTTATACCAACAAACACATTGAATTTGTTAGAAAATTATGTATGAATTTTTGTTAAAGACGAAAAAACTAATTACCTACTTCGTTATTCCTATACCAGGGAGTTTACCTTCCTTGTCTAAGTGAGAAAAGCTATTCCTCTAAACAAATTCCATCCAAACGGTCTGCAGACAGTCACATTACTGCCGCGTTGAACGTTATTACACCCTCACGGCAGAGGAGTGCCTCAAAGCTGCCTCGCTCTGCATTTTCTGAAGACGGCGTATGTGTAAATTTTAATAACACGGCGTAATATTTAAAGTTAACGACCCCTTATAACAAGTGTTGTTGTGTAATACAAAGCGGAATTCTTCCCAGACGTACCATAAAACTGAGTATAAACTTCCTGCTTCTCTCGTTAATATTTTAGAATACCTATCGTCTGCATAACTTGAGGCACACGTTTGCAAGTTCTTTGGCGATAAAGAGCAAAAAGGCGCTATGCGGTGTAGTCGTTTTACTCTCCTTCTAGTTGTTTTAGAAGGACGGTTAAGAGAATTGGCTGCGTAATGCTACAAAGAATGAAAACTTATCTGCGAGTGTTAGTGTGGTGTAATAAGTTTGTGTAGATTGAAACAGACAAAATTTTATAATAAACAAGTTGTCTGTCATTTTGAGAAACAACCTATACGAGAAGAATCTGACCTAAGTTATGCTTTTTACAGGTATTAAAAGTGCTCGTTTCAAAAATATTAATCGTTTTTATATTTGCTTCTAAATTCAAAAAATCCGAGTAAATTTGCTCCAAGGACTTTTGTGCCGAGGAATAATTTTAGATGACCTAGAACCATAAACATTCCATGAATTACAATTTTTTGCTATATTTGTCAATGTTAAGCCACCAAAAGCAATCTTGACTAAGAGTTTTCAGTCCGATATAATTAGAATGCAATTTTTTGCTAGTAATGATTCGCAAATCCATTTCATATTAGTCCCTTATCTTATTTTTCTAAACAAATGTGGCCACTCAGATTTTATTTAAAACATTATGAAGTACATAACTATGCCGCTAGGTAAGCACATTTGATATGACATATCAAAAAATCGTTTCTTTCTTCAAAAAGYTGCAATGCAGTGTTAGTCTAAAATAATTGTTTATTTCTTAATAAAAAAAGTGAATATTATGGTTTTCAATATAATTATAAATTAGCTTAAAATTTATTGCAACAGTTTGACAACGGGAGGCGTTAATTGCAAAAATGTTATATTTGCTCAAATATTGATAAATTTGAAAACCGGAGTTGGATATTTTTGTTTGTTTCTTGGTTATAGTGAAAAAACTGCGAACTTGTCTTTGGCTTCGGCTATTTTTCTCCTTGAAATTAATTATTCCTTTATTTTTACTTCCACATCCAGCGGATGGAAAGTACTGCATCGCGAAATAGATTTTCAAATTTTTTTATTTGCTCAATCGCTTTAAAATTGTTGAAATTGTAAAAAGAACAAACTTGGAGTCTTTGTGTCTGTGGTTTTGTTTGTGTACGCGATAGCTTTCGAAATATTCAACATATGAACTTAAAATTTGGCATACATATAAATCTCAACTACTAAAAGTGACCTATTGTTTTTGGGATAAGTAAGTTATCGGGAAGGGGGCGAAATTGGGAGTAACTGCCCTTTTTGCAAATTTTTATTTTGTTTTTCGTTTTAGTATGTGATTAGTAGTATAACTGCAAGTATTATTATTCGCCATTTCGAATTTTCGGTGTAGCAAACTGTTTAGAAGATATTAGTAAGAAAGCGTCACTTAAAAAAACGGGTTTTCTCACAAAAAGTGTCTTAGAAAATTTATCCAAAATTTTGACATTTTCGAAATATTGCCAAAGAACGTATTTTGGACCCTGCCCATACAATTGTTTTTTTAAATTTTAGTATTGTATAGAAAATCAAATTTCTGATCGGAAAGCAGGCTTGCAATTTTTTTGTTAAGTTATTTGGCAAAGAACCGATTTTAAAAATTTGTGTATTTTTACAGATATCGCGAAAACCGCTTGTCTTAGGAATAAAATGTGCAGAGAGAAAAAATGCTCAAAACCTAATTACTGATCGTATAGTGTAAAGTTTGACAATTGGATGTGGAAGTATTGATTCAATTTGCAGCGGTTTTTATAAGGTATAAGGTATAACCTTATAAACTGTGAAATTGAAGATCCTTTTTAAACTCTTAAGAAATGCCATAGGGAGTGTTAAAGAATATTTGCAGATGATGATATTTCACAAATAAGGTATGTTTGCAAAACGCATTTTAAAGAAGAATAAAATTTTGCTCAAATCGAACCAATTTTCCCATTTAGTTGGCATTCTCAGTGATTTTCTCTAAGAGAGATGCAAAATGCGTTAGTTTACTTGTTAAACACCAATGATTTAATATAAAAAACGCGATTGGTATCAGCTAATAAAGACTTATTATCTGTACATTCCAGCATCTGCGAATTCTGAATTTTTTCACTAAAATCTACTCTATCGACACAATATTTGAATGAATCTAGCCGACGCGTTCTGCAAAATTTTCATTGAACCAACCCTAGTTTGCGGTATGTATCGGAATTTATTCCACATATTTAGAGCAAATATTTGTTTAGCGATTTTCCAATCAAAAATTCTAGTTATTACACTAGCATCCAGTGTATACGGGAAGCTTCACATCGATTTTTATAAAAACCTTTGTAGCCCGACCCCATTCTCCACGTCACCAATCGAGCGCACACGGGCGAAAATACTATCTTCCTCTTCATTTTTGCACAGCACAATGGCTGCAAACAGTTAATTACACGTCACATCGCCGGATGGAATTCCGATACATCCCCCAGCACTCTCATGGATGCGGTCGAGCATACATCGTCCTCCAGGAGCTTAATGTGGAATGGAGTCGGTCTTTGTATCTGGTGGTCAAGTCGGTGAAGTGGACCATTCATTATCTTGTTAACGCAGTTATTGGTAATCAATAGCAGAGCGGGGTCGGGCGGAAGTTTATTTGAAGGGCAAGGGAGTCCCGTCGCAGGTTTCGAATTAACGTTGGAAGCCGTGAAATGTTACACTTGGGGTCTTGGAAAGGAGTTCGTGATGGGGAGCGGACGTAGATGTAAGAAAGGCGCGAGAGAGTTCGATAGTCAACGGAGAAAATGTAAACAACACTTCAGTGCGGATAAACCGCATAGTTATTTGTGWCAACGTCTAAAATTACAGTGTTAGATCCAGCAAGATGGGATTTATAAACATTTTTGCAGCTTTTGAGATCTAATGTTATTACAACTGAGGAAGTAGATGTACACTTCTGCAAAGTATTGATGCCTAATAATTATTTGGCAGTACCTACGAGGCATGTTTTTTTTTAAGTAAGTACCGTTTTGAAATTAAAAAAAAAGACGTGCAAAGATATTGCAATAATTTTATCTTACATGAAAGCATGTACCTTAATCTACTTTTCTACATAATTTCCATGAATATTGAGGCACTTGTCATAACGTTGCACCAGTTTTTGAATACCCTCCTCATAAAATTCTGCCGCCTGACTTGTTAACCACTGTATCACAAATGTTTCGACTTCGTTATCGTCTTGAAGACGCTGACCACCTAGGTGTTTCTTCAAGTGCAGGAACAAATGGTATTCGCTGGGCCCAGATCAGGGCTGTATGGAGGATGATCTAGAGTTTCCCATTTAAAAGATTTGATGAGATCTTTGGTCCGATTAGCCACCTGTGGACGGGCATTGTCATGCAGCAAAACGATACCCTTACTCAACTTGCCACGTCTTTTGTTCTGGATTGCACGACGCAGATTGTTCAATGTCTTACAATAAGACGCTGCATTGATTGTCTCATTACGAGGCAGAAACTTCACTAGCAATAATCCTTTTCTGTCCCAAAAAACTGTGCACATGATTTTCCGGGCAGAAATTGTTTGCTTAAACTTCACTTTTTTGGGTGATGATGAATGTCGCCATTCCATGGATTGTTGTTTCGATTCTGGTGTGACGTAGGCCACCTATGTTTCGTCACCAGTAACAATTTGGTCTAAAAGATCTTCACCTTCATTGCGGTACCGCTCAAGGAAAGTCGATGCACTGCCTAAACGTTGGGTTTTGTGCAAATCCGTCAACATTTTCGGAACCCAACGTGAACACAATTTCCGGTAATTCAAGTTCTCGGTCACAAAGCGATACAAAACACTACGAGAATATTGAGGAAAGCAGTCGCACAATGATGAAATTGTAAAGCGTCTGTTTTCTCTCACCTTTTCGTTCACTTTCTGCACCAAATCTTCATTAACGACCGAAGGACGCCCACTCCGTTCTTCATCATGCACATTTGTGCGACCATCTTTAAATGCTCTCACCCATTTCCTTACCATTTCATCACTCATAATGTTTTGTCCGTAAACTTCACAGATCTCACGATGAATAACGATCGGTTTTACGCCTTTAGCACTAAGAAATCGTATAACAGCCCGTACTTCACAATCGGCGGGACTCACGATTGTCGGAGGCATCTTAAACACTCAGTAAACAACGTATACAATGAAGAATCAAACTGTAATGGCGTCAGTGCGTAGACAAGAGATGTAGGTAACCAGCGCGCATGCGCGGAACGCCGACCGTAGCGCTGCGGCGGCGGAATCACAAAACGGTACTTACCTAAAAAACATGCCTCGTACTATAAATCTAATACAGTATGGTATTCGCTTTTACCAATCATTGCTAGCAAGTCATTTATGTTTGGTAACGGATAATTTTCTATTTGAGTATCTGAATTGACTGAAACCTTGTAATAACCACAAATTCCAATTTTTTTTATTCATACCATCCTTCTTCGCCAGTTTTATGTTTAGGTTCGCATTGAATGGATACGCAACTATAACCTATTAACAGTACATTTATTGTGTACACTTTATAGCACACCGTGATAATACACTACATTTGCATACATGACATCCCTCTCAAAACGTTCGGGTCTCTCGGTCCCTACTAATACCAAATGTTTGTTAATTCATTTTTTGAAACACCTCGGAACACTATTTTTATTCCAAAGGGGACCTTATTAAAACAGTAACACTAAAATAGCAAGCTAAATGTAGTAATTTCTTTTGGCTCCGGTACTAATTTAATTTGCATATACAGGGTCGAACAAAGTATGGAACCAGCAGGATGTTTCAGTTTCTGTTCTACATATTTCTCTGAAATTGTTTAATTAAAAAGGATATTTTTTCCCGATTTCAAAAATGTATCACACTTGTACAATTTATTGCTTGTGAGTTGAGAAAAGTGTAAATATAATAATTGAGCCTGAAAAAAACAGAATGAAAACAGTTTTCTTTATTAAGAATTTAGTATGACAATGCCATCTGTCAGCATTACACTGACATGATGACAAAGCCACCTAGCTGCCTTAACGGGTACTACTTCCTAAAGGAAGTGACCTGTAGCCTGACAAATTGGCATGCAACTGCATACTTCAATTTGACAGCAGGCCCCCACGGCACTTTTTGCTAACGGGCAAGAACCAACATACATGTCTATGCTGTGCTGTCTAACTGCACTGATGAGCTGTAATGACAGTGAAATAGTACTATCTGCAGTTGGTTGAGGTGTAGACAGCACAGCATAGACATGCATTTTAATTTTCTTTATTGTTAAAATACAACAAAAAGCCAGGTATTACCATTTCTCCTTGACTGATTATAATTTTCGTCTAGTTTGATCAATTTATTGCGAATCGGGTACCAAAAAAGTAAAAAAGAAAAACACGATTCCGTGAAAATACAGTATTTTTTTCAGATTTACATTACAGATGTTCCCCATTTACTTCCTGGCAGTAATACAGCCTTGAGTAAAAGTTTTCTAATGTTCTTTGTAGCATATATGGAGGCAAGTTCTGAATTTCTGCCATGATTCGTCCTTTTAAATCTTCTGCATTATGTGGCCGGTCAGCATAAATACGATTTTTCAGATACCCCCACAGGAAAAAATCAAGCGGCGTCAGATCAGGGGAACGTACTGTGCATTCTATCGCTCCGCACCTACCAATCCATCTCTTTAGAAATATAGCATTCAAATATCCACGAACGTTGACTGCAAAATGGGGCGGTACACAATCTTGCTGAAACCATATCTGTTCAGAAAGGCGCGCAGCATTTTCATGATTAGGGAACGGGCGAATAAGTTCTCGTATAATGTGTTCGCGCAACAGCTGTAAATACTTGACCGCATTCAAATTGCCATCGATGAAAAGGCCCAATAATGTGTTCACCGAAAATACCACATCAGACATTCACTTTCTGAGGGTGTTGTATTGTTGTATCATGTTCGCAGCAGTTTCGCAAAATTCTATCCTACGATCCAAATCATCTTCGCTCAGTTCTTGCAATAAGTGAATTTTGTATGGATGAAACTTCTCTTTTTCCAAAATTTTCTGAACAGATCTTCTGCTAATATGGTGAGTGAGAGCACGCTGTTGCACGGAACACTTGGGATTTTCCTGCACATCTCAAAGAACATACAAGCTACTTTCTTCACTCGTAGCAACCTTTGGACTTCCTGGTTTTTGACGATTTTTAACATCGCCGGTTTCGTCAAAACGTTGCAMTGTTTTAATACCTGTTGATCTGGCAATTGGTTCACGATCTTCATGACTTGCATTGTAAATTGTAACTACTTCCGAATAACTTCGCCTTCTATCTCCATAACCAGTCATCATCATAATTTCGATGCCATCATGTTCAGTTAACTGAGGCATTGCGATTGCAAATAACAAAGTGAATAAAAATTATCGCTAGTCACGAGGAAAATGGAGACACCTGGAGTTTTTGTTCTTACTTAGTGATAAAGAATATGGTTTTTATCCTGAAGTTTTTTGCAAGATCCAATTGTGTCATCACACTGTTCTCAACTTAAAAACAATAAATTGTACAAGTGTGATACATTTTTGAAATCAGGAAAAATTTCCTTTGCAATATCCCATTTAAAAAAATGCAACTTGGGCCCATATCTCGGAAACGAGAGCTGACACGGAATTGAAAAAATTCCAGAAAATTCATTTTGTTTACCCATAGGCCCATGCACAATTTCTGAAAAATCGGCCGAACTGGTTCCATACTTTGTTGCGACCCCATATATCGCACAGTATTCCCTAAGGATATTATTATTGCGATCTTGCGATCAGAAATAATTTTTGTGCCTCTAGTTCATTTAGTTTATTTTCTGGGACAAAGGGGAACCCTCCTTGGAAGTCTTGATACCGGTTGAGCGTTTTCCTTAAATTAATTTTATAATTTCCTGTAAATTTTCCTAAACCAGTAAAAACCTCAACATTATTGTTAATGATTTAATTTTTTGTTTCATATTTAATCGTATTGACATTATATACTTCTAGTAACTCTTTTTATTGCATTCTATAAATCCTAGAGCAACGCAACTGTCTAATTTTAATATAGGCTTCGCAAACGCTTTCACTATAACAAATCTCAGGGTTCCAGCTAGCCTGGCTCTATTAGTTTATGCTCGCTTAGATGTTCTTTTTATTTGTGAATGTGATACGGTTTAATATTAACTTCCGATCTTGAGTCTATCTTAAAAACAAAATCTTTATTTTTACGTCTGCATACCACGCCTTTTTATCCTTCTTGTTGGTTTCTACGGCGCACATCTCGAAATGCGAGTGTCCCATCCTGCTGTTAGGCTAATATTGTATTAATTGTTCCCTTTCTAAGTTCGGGTTTGACCCAATTAGACATTTTTATGACATCCAAGTTCAAATGACATTACATTTTCATTTTGCCAGTCGAGAATTTGTTACTTTTTCCATCACGATGATGTTGCGAGGCAAGTGTGAAGTTTTGCAGCGTAAGCATCCTAAATTTCAAGTAACACGTCGACTACGCTTTCTTTAAAACTCACGGCCTGTCGTTTAGTATGATTCGCCTACATGGACGCTTTAAACACATACGTGCCGAGAAGTACAATTTTGCCGTTTGCTGCGGTTTCGTGAGCAGAAGTCAAGTTGAAAACTCGGGAGCGCTCGCGTTATTGAAAACAACAAAAGCTTTACATTCTTGGCTGTGCCCAATTGTGTGTAAACTGCACAGCTGCCAGTTGCAACGGAATGGATATGTAACCACACAGGGAATAGGKATTGGAACCGAAGATTAAAGTATTGTTCCGCACAGGCATGGAGCTAGTTTATTAGTTTTCAGGGAATATATTTTCGGATACGTCAGTGTATAAAGGTAATCACTTATTATAGTACAAGACATCGTAAATCTACATCTTAGTCAGAACTTAAGTTGTGATCTGTACATTGCTTTGTTATCTTTACTTTTGTGAAACAAGTACAGGTCAAGAGGTCAGAGACCAGTACATAAGTTACCAAACATTTGACGTCGTTGATTAGTAGTATCACCATCTTGTGGTAGTAGTAGTAGTAGCCAATATGGCGCCAGGTCAGGTCATAATGGGCCAAAGCTGTATACAAATATTAAAAGAAAGGTACCTAAGTACCTAAGTGCAACAGATACAACGTTTCCGAGGATGTAAGAACAATGAAAATTAATAACAATACCTTTAATGCAATTGCTTAACTGAAATCACAAAAGGATAGCTGCATTACTAATATACATGGACTCGAAAACGTTATCAGAGAACAGAACGAAAGATTGAAAAAAACTTCAAATCGGCAGTGAAAATAGTAACATTTTAACTAAAGGAGAAACTCGATCAGTTGGAGTCAATAATTTGGTAAACTGCAAAACCAGATCTCAATCAAAATCAACTAGAGAAAAAACAAAATTTTCGTGATGACAACAAAAACAGTCAAACAAACCAATAAACAAAAAGAAACTACAGGGGGTATAGCCACCATATTTGCTAACTGTAGCGTAGTGAGAAAAATGGTTACCCCCTCATAAAACTTTACTAAATTACAAATTGTAGTAATTTTACTCCCCACCAAAAGAGACTAGATGGATAACTAACATTATCAAAACTCAGAATTATGCGTCAAGCCAACCTTCTTAGATCGCCAGTGCACTGCTTTAAAAAATAAACCGACAACTTAATATTTTAACCAAATTAAGCTTCATTTGAATAAACTGAAATATATTTAATTGGATTTTTAACAACACACCGGGTTTTAATCAGTGCTGATAATGCTTTTACTGGATTCCTAAAACTGACTTTGATAAACGCTAGTTCGGATAGACTTTTACTTTTTTGTTTCTCTGTATTAATTGTTAAAATGTAATGCGAATTTAGAAATTTGGTACAAAACTTGGAGTCATCACCGAATATATGACAGATTCTGATATGTATTCCGTATAACAGTAGTTGAACAATCTTCATAGAAAAATGCAGAAGAGCTGAACTAAGCAGAAATCGTGTTATGACTCATCCTGACCAAGATAGTCTTTTAAGGCTATCTGCCCTAAGACAACGATTCATAACAACAAGAATGTTGCAGTCACAGCTTCAAAAACGCACATGACGTCTATTAAGCTTGGAAACCATTGGACAATGACTTATTAGAGAAGGTCATTTGCATGGGTCAAATATGAGTTCTCGCTGAAAATTGTGAGATATACTTGCCTATAAATTTTACTGCATTCACAATTTCGTAAATAAGACAATTTTTAGGTATACACAAGAATTGAGCAGCTAAATGTATGGGAAGTAGGAAGGGCCCAGAGTGGGCTCCTAGGAGAGTGTCACAAAGCAAAACAAGAACCGTAACCGAGTTTGTAATATTTCTTTAAGTTTGGCCTGCAGTATCTGGCAGATACACTTGCCGAGCAGTTTAGTATCGTTCTCATTGAACAACACGCCCACTATCTTGTTTAGACCTTTTTTCATTCTTAGTACTGGTATCTAGACTATTCTTATCAAACTTGCTAATTTTGCATGAACTCTCGAGACATACTAAGAATTTATTAAATTATTACAAAAAAAGCACCTGAATAAATTCAATTGAACTGTTTTTAACGTAATAAGAACAAACATGTATACTAACATTTATGCAGATACAACAGGTATTCGTAGATATTCTTGTTTCTGTGTTAGCCAGTATATTTTATTCATATTTGTGGAGGTCGATAATATCTACATGTGCGAGTGCCTTTTGTAGAAGCTCTAAGCGTATCGTTTTTAACATGGGGAGAACCGTACGTCATTTATGCTTGCTTTTTCCAGCTTGTTATGTTCGTCTTCAATTAGCGGTTGATAGTTGAAAGGATGCTTTGAATTGAATATAATATTGTGCTACCCGCGTTCTCATTGTGTCTCGTCGTTGTCGACATACCGCGAAATTGCCTTTTCCATATTATATCGCTCGTTCTGTTTGTCAAGACATCATCATCATAGAAAAATGCATAAAAATAAACTAAATATTATTTTATATGTAAAATACGTGGTAATTTGTTAAGGCTCTATCTTGAAAACCTATTTAGCCATAGCCTTGAGAAACTGTAGATAAGAATTTGTCAGAAAATGCCAAAGAGAATGTTTTTATGTTCCCGTATTTTCGAATAGGACGAGCTTTGGCATCGTGTTACAACAATACAATGTTGAAAACTGATTCATTATAGCTCAACCTGGATTTCTTGAGTAATTCGTTGGAAAATAAGCCAACTTTAAATACACTTTATTTTACTATAAGATAAAGCGCTTTCAGCTAATAAGCCATCGTTACTACTAAATTATGGCATTGTCGCAAACGTATAAAATTAATCTAAATAAGCTTTCAAACCAGCAATATAAAGTAAAAAATTTTGTGTATTTCCAAAATTCCTTAATAGTATATTTTGAAGATTTATTATAAATACATGAACTTGGAAGTATGATAATAAATGATTCGCATTACATGAAACACTATATACGCTTAAAAGATTTAATACTGGATCTTTTTTTCTTTATTATAGACAAAACGGGAACAGACACTGCCTGCAGTGGAAAATTTTAGAAAGTTAAATTGAGACTTGACCAGTAAACCATAAGGGGATACTAAATTTAGAAAATTACACCAAGTTCAGAATTTCAGAAAAAGAGAAGGAAAAACATCTTAAATGTGTGAAGGTTTACAGGAAAATAAGGGATAATATTGTCTCTACATGTCTTCTGAAAATGTCGAAAGGTAGGTATGAAGAAGACTAGTTGCGCAAAAGTAATAAATCTAAAAGGGAATCCTTATTATCAGTTTATGTTTCAGAACAAAAATTTTGCAATTAATAGTACTGCATCGTGTAGTCTCTAATATAAAAGAGGACGAATTACCTACATATATAGGTTTTAAAGTATGAAGTTGCTGCAGGAGATGTAAGAATCGATAGGAGCATGTCACATTCTGAAAAATATTGCACAATAGAAGTTTCGATGTTGCAAAAGCATGCGGAAATCACCCGGTAATACTTACAAGCGTTTCGCATGCCGATATACGACATTATCAACTCCATTTCAGCTTGGGGCACCGAAAGCAATATCATATCGATGAAACACGGCGAATTCATGCCCTTGCGGCACGGCGCATTATACAGAACGATCCAAATGCATATTATGTGGAGCAATTTGTAGCTGAATGTGTACGTTGTGTGTTTGCACTTCGTTGCTTTTAGTTAATGCTTACGTGGGCGGTTATGTAAATTGGTTTAAAGTCTCGTAACTGTGTGCATCTCGAATTTATGCTAATTACGTCATGCATGGCACAGTAAGCAGTGAACGACACACGTTTCGTTTTGCTATTTACTACTCCAGTGCTACATATTTTGATTATTCTGCTAAGATTTAGATTTGTATGTGTAACTTCCTAAATTTATACCACAGTCGCTGGTTTCTATACCGGCGAGGATTTCAAGGTGAACTAACTGGAAAAAATGGAGACCGCCAAGATCTCCTCAAATAAACTTTCTGTTGGGGATAGATGAAATCGAAAGCTCTGGTTA
The DNA here is from genome assembly GCA_025024175.1 of Rhyzopertha dominica. NCBI lineage: Eukaryota > Metazoa > Arthropoda > Insecta > Coleoptera > Bostrichidae > Rhyzopertha > Rhyzopertha dominica. Next base: position 60,449,603 of record QCXZ01000064.1, read on the forward strand.
TTCTTTTGATATAAAATGGACATCAGTTTCAGTTTTGCTTCAAGGTTTCCGAAACCTCTCATATATATGCAAATTGCTTTTCGAGTCCTTTACTGAATTTTTATTATCAGAAAATCTGTATATATTTGCAAAAACACAACAAAAGTCCCCTCTTATAATGCATTTCATTAAAAGCGGTGAATTTAAAGAAATTTAAATTTAAAAAATTTAAAAGATATTGAATAATGAACAGTAGAGTTATTTGGAAGTTACTAAATAATAATAATAATACACTTGTTTTTATCCTACTTCTACTTTTTATTAATAATTTATAAATTTTATAAATTTCACTTTTAAACTAGAAAAGGATTCCCAATTGCCATTTCTAGATTTGACGACATCATGAAAGGATGATATAATCACATTTAATATTTACAGAAAACCGACACATACAGAGAATTACATCAAAAACAGTTCCTGTACGCCATTCAAATACAAAATGTCTGTCTTTAATAGTTTGATACGTAGATTACTAAATGTTCCATTATCTACAGCAAATTACAAAATGAACTATCATATATTTATAATTTAGCCAATTCAAACGGATACAAAAAAGAAATGATCACTAAGTTATTAAGCAAACACAAATATAAATTAAATTTGCAATCTCATACGCATCTTAGCCCTGAAAAAGAAACCATATTCAATAGAAGATTTATTTTCCGAATTTAATGTTAATCTTGCTTTTGGGAACAACTACACATTAAGAAACTTATTAGGCAACACCCTTGATAAAGAAGACCCGTTAAACAAATCCGGAATTTATGAAATGAAATGATGTAACTGCCCAAAAAGTTACGTTGGCCAAACAAAACGTACTCCAAATATTAGATTCAAAGAACGTCTGTACCACGTAAATAGTATAAATGGAGAAAGATCTGCACTGGCACTACATAATATCGAAACAGGTCATAAATTTAATATAGCCAACGTGAAGAACATAAAATCGTCAACATGCGCCAACTTGAAACCTTAGAGGCCATTTACATGAAACGCAATTCTAGCCATCTGTTAAATACGGATCTCACACCTAAGGGTGTAGCAATAGTAAAGTGAAAATTGTAATTTAAATAAATTCTTTTCCCACACCTTTTAATTTAGTTATACTTGCTAAGCCACCGAAGAAGGCCGCTTGGCGGTTGAAATGCTGGCATTTGGCTTTGCCAAAAATAAAAATTGGAAGTAGAATAAAAACAAGTGTTTTATTATTATTAGATCTGGTGCTTTGCAACAAAGAATTATAACCCCTTAAAAAATTAAAGCTATGTCAAACTTGCTGTTTAAACAGTGCAAACAAATAAACGACATATCAATATTTTAGAAGAATGTAACAGACAAGAAGTGATCGGATTTAATTCAATTGAATTACAACAACCTAAGTGACATTTTGTGGATTTTCGGTTTATTGTATTTTTGGCACCTACATATTAACCTGCATTGTTTGGTGCACAAATAACCTAAGTATCACGAGTGCTTATGGGTTTAAACTAACCATGTAAGTCTCAGTTGGCAAAGAAACAGCCTAATTGTTGTTTCTGCACCAACCCAGCAGCTAGTTAAGTACTCATATTATCTGAAACATTAAACGCAAGTCCACTTGGCTCAGAAATAATTAGAATCAAGGTAAACGATTCAGTGACAACAATTGTTCTGACCTAATCCATATTTATGTAGCCGAAATTGATATGTATACATTATTACTAAAAAATTCAAATGAAATGATATTAATATTTATAGTATTTATTCTCGTGAACCGCCTCAGTGACTTCCTGTCAGCAGACGTTTTCGCCGACAACAATTTACATTGAAATACACCTGTAATTTTCCTAGGAGCTTCGCTCAGCGCTGAAATTTCAGCGTCCGTCCGCAAGCAGGTTGCGGAAATCGTAATTACATTTAAATTTCCTGGCACGTCGCTTGTTTGGTTATAATTTAAGTTTCCCTTTCTTTTGTTGGTTTTAACGCCGGCGGCGCACAGGTGCCTTTATTAATTATTATGGTAACCGTCGGAAGCCGGCGTCTGAGAGACGACAGCAATGTAATACTCGCATTACTTTAAAGTATATTTCACCGGCCGGGTGTAAACGCACGGGGAAACTTCCGCAAAGTTTGATACGGTTTCAAAGACCGAGTAAATACGCCAAGGTAAAATATTCATAACAGAGGGGCTCGTAGTAATCTCTCAGAAGCGTCGGTTGCTTAACGTGGATTAATTTAATTTGGTCTATTTGTGCGGCACGGTTAGGTGTGAAAGATCGGGGCTACAAAGAGGCAGTTTAACTAATTTTGTTCTTCTCTTTCTTTCTTTCTTTCGAAATGGTTTCCCACATGGATTATCTCAATAAAGCCCCTCATGATGAAGAAGATTCAGCAATCCTTCCACCTTCTGGTCGGTTTTCCTCTAGGTCTTCTTCCGGCTGGTATATTGTTCGCCATTTTTGGCAATCTATCATCGTTCATTCTGTTTACATGTTCAATCCAGAATCTACTCCATTTTACGCCATGGTAGATTGCACCTTATTCTCTAAGGGCTTCACTTCTTACTCTATCTCTATTTTTCATCTTTTTCAATCAACGACTTCTAATCTTTGTGAGTTTACATATATTGTATCTAGAGCTCTTGATGGACGTTTACAGGTCGACGTCGTGTATACTGATTTGAAAAAGGCTTTTGGTCGTGTTAATCACTGCTTTCTATTGAATAAACTGCGAAATTTTTGTTTTTGCGATGGGCTTGTCTCTGTTGTTAAGTCTCTTTTGATGGATAGGCGGCAATTTGTTGAGGATGGTGGGTTTAGATCTAACACTTTTCATACAACTAGTGGAGTGGTTCAGGGATCGATCCTGGGCCCACAATTATTCGTAATATAATGTTTATATGTATGCCGATGACATAAAAATACTGAAGGCTATAGGTACTTATTCGGACTGCTTGCTTCTTCAGCAGGATATTGACAATTTAAATAGATGGTGTTTCACGAACAAACTTGAATTAAATATTAATAAATGCAAAATAGTGACTTTCGGCAGAAAAATGTACCCATTAACTTTTTTTACAACATCTCAGGGAATGTACTTTCCAGATGTGATGAAATTAAAGTCTTGGGTGTTATCGTTGACTGTAAGTTGTCTTTTGTTCATCACAATGAAAATGTTGCGGCTGCTGCACTCAAGACTCGGGTCTATTATACGGAATACTTCTGAATGCAATAACATTTTTGCTATAAAGTTATTGTTTTATGCCTTAATTAGATCTAAGCTCGAATACTGCAGTGTAATTTGGAGTCCTTACCAGCAGCAATATATTGATCTGTTGGAAAATATTTTAAGGAAGTTTTCCAAGTATCTCTACTTTAAAAGGTTTGATGTTTACCCTACAAGACATTGTGATCAGAGCGCGCTATTAAATGTTGTTAATGAAGTCTCTCTTGAGAGTAGACGAAAATTGGCATCTATTGTTTTCTTGCAGAAGATTATTATTTGCGGTAAAGCAGTTAGTAGTATTCTTCTAAATGAGATAAGCATAAATGTCCCCAGAGTTAATAGCAGATCGCCTGTTCCCTTTTATTACAGTGTACCGTCCACTCAACATCGTTTCAACTGCGCCATGATTATGTTATTTAAGTTATATGATTATGTTATGTCCAACAGTAACTTTGATATTTTTTATGACAACTTTTCCACGAGTTCAGTGAAACGAAAGTTGCTCGAATTGTTTGCTTAGTTTATAAGATTTATTGGTGTATACTCACTCATATATAATATGATTGTATTTTTTCTGATTTTGTATATTTGTATTTTTGTGCTCTATATAGACAAGCATGTCTGTCGGGCATTAATAAACATTATTATTATTATATATTTTTAACTTTGAAAATCATTTATTGTTTTACGAACAGCAAGCTAGCTGACATACACCCCATTTATGGATTGTGTAATGGAAGAAAATTGAAAAATAGAGCGAGCCTGAGAGCATTAGAAAGAGTAAACAACATACCAAAGACTATAGCAATGAAAACTTCTGATGTTTATTTCTTGAAAATTAACTAGTGTTCATATTACAGCTTTGCAATGATTGAATCGTAATGAAAGTTTGATACCCACAATACTGTAAGCGGCCAAAGCAACATTTTGCAAACAATTTCTATAACAACCATCATTGGTCGAGTGAAAACCCCCTTTTAGTAAGACGTTGCAATTTTCAGCGTCGGTTTTCGGTTCATATGCGGAGCAGTGACAGTACAGGAGTAGAGAAAGAACTGCCTGAGCACAACGGGTCTACACTAGATGGTTCCAAAATAAAGGCGTAGGTTGTTACGGACGGTACAGTCACTAACATGGGCTTAAGCACGAAGAACTAATTCGCTAAACTTTTTTCTGTACTTACTTACTGTTGTAGTAGTCGTAAATTTTCATTTTTTTGTAACGCGCCCTAAGTTCAGACACTTTATTGCTGGATTATTGAGAATAGTAAAAGTACTTTAAAAAGAATGAAAGGACGACAATGTATAAAAGCATTGTTTGTAAAATTTACATTTTTTATATTTTTTTTATTTAATCTTGTTTATGTCCCTAACGGCTGGGCTACAATCACCTCCCTTTTCATAATGCTTCAAACCTCAAAACCGAATTGTGTACTTTTCTCACGTTGCCTTAAAGCAAACACGTTATAGAATGCCCATCCAGCGCAAACGGGCAATCAGTTCAATTTAGCGTTTGTGTGCTTAATGCGCAATTCCTCTGCAAATCTCTTAATTTGTGTATCATGCAGCTGAACCGCTAACCATTACAAAGCTATGTGATCGTTAAATGTAGGATTTGCACAAGTGCATGTTTCCTTACTGCTTACTTAAACAGTCGTATCTTGTAATTAGTGGATGCCTTCGGTGCCATTGTATGCGCTTAGCGACGGCGTTAAGTGTTATAGACTAGAAACAATCTCAGATTTCTAATCTTCGCTTACATTGTCAACTTCTTTGTACTGAAGTGATGCACTATCGTCCAGGAATACAGTAGAAATATTGTTGATTAGTTTTTTTACAAACAATGAACCTACGTAGGTTGAAAGCAAAATTTAGACAAATTAAGACTCCCTGTAAAGTTTTACATAATATTTTTAATGCATTAGGAGCCATTGAAAACAGTACAATCTTTGATAAAAGACATATCAAATTATTGACAGAATGCTTACTCATGTGTTTAGTCAAATATTAGTGTTCAACTACGGAATATTTACCTGTCTGTTGCAGCTTAGTAGGCATGTAATTATTCTTTCAAACGCGTACCCACTTTTCTTTTAGCCATATGTAACACTTGCCGCAGGAACAAGTAATTTTGTAAACACCTTCACTTTCCAAATGTACTTTATATTTAGTAGAACTTAAAATTTTATTGAAATTACTAAACGTTGATAGTTCAACAACTACAATATCATGCTTTCTAAGTATCCTCTTTAATTTTTCCGAAAGGTCTCGTACATAAGGTAAACTCAACTGTAGTTTACTTTGTTTTGGCTGAGGATTTACTTGACTTGAACGAGCTCTTTTATTAAAAATTGACCAAATATTTTTATTTCTATAACCATTTCTCCTAGCGCTGATTTAAGACGTTATACGAGGGTTATTTCATAATTCCTGCACATGTTACGGTCAAATTATAAAAGTCTATCAATGGGACATAAATTAGCTATATATACAGGGTCCACCACTTAAAACTTCCCAGGCTCGTATTTTCGCTGTTTTTTAGATACAATCTTAAGTTATATATGAAATTGTAGGTCTTTTTAAACTCTTTAAAAATAGAATATTGGGTGTCCAAAATTTTTTTTTGTTAATTATATTTGGTAAATAAAGTTAATTTTTGTAATTTTTTTTAACCTTATCCCGTATAATAAATATTGCCTTTTCCTTTCTTCAATTTGTGTCTTTAGCATGTATGCATAATTTTTACTCCTTCTTAGTGAAAAACAAGAAAAACTATTCGCCGTTACTTTTGTTAATAGGGTTGTTCAGAATTTTTTAAGTGTTATTTTATTACGGTACAAATTATGCCTACATACAAATCGCTGCACACAAAACCCCAAAATTTGGAGTAACTTTTAATAAATAAAATACAAAGTTCGTTCTACAGAGAGAGAGGCTAGAAAACGAAACCCTGCGATGAGGCTAGTTTGGTTTTCTACATCACGCACTAGCCTCATCGCAGGGTTTCGTTTCCTAGCCTCTCTCTCTGAAGAACGAACTTTGTACTTTATTTATTTAAAAGTTACTCCAAATTTTGTGATTTTGTGTGCAGCGATGGATATTTAGGCATAATTTGTACCGTAATAAGCTACTAAAGTAACATTTAAAAAATTCTGAACTGCCCTATAACAAAACATGGCGGCGACTAGTTTTTCTTGTTTTTCACTAAGAAGGAGTAAAAATTACGCATACATGGTAAAGACACAAATTGAGGAAAATATAAGCCGTCATCCAACTATAAAGCAATATTTATTATACGGGGTAAGGTTGGACACCCAGTACTCTATTTTTAAAGAGTTTAAAAAGACCTACAATTTGACATATAGCTTAAGGTTGTACTTAAAAAAATTAAGAAAATACGAGCCTGAGGAGTTTTAGCTACCTCGACATGGAAATATATTCTTTAATTTATGAATAAAAGTGTTCTGGACGAATCCGCAAAAGCGGATAGCACATAAGATATAAAAAGAACACTTTGGCAAATTGATTTTTAATAGTTATCATCAAATTATGTTAACTTATTCATATGTAGTTCATATATGCATAGCGCATTTAGTGTCGTATTGATTTTAATTGACTTTGTAAATATGAACTTTTGGGACTACATGCCCTGTATGCTTTCTATGTGTCCCAACGACATAAAGTTGCAGAGCAGAACTTAACTCCCTATCTAAATAACTTTCGGCATGGACAAATAATAGTGCATAAATATAAAAGCAGTAGTTCGAAGAATCGTTTCGTCATCYCCAGTACCTGTGTTTTTCTACCATCCATACCTGAGGTTACCCTCCCGCCATAAACTGCAATGGCTGTTTACTCAAGTGCCGTCAATTGGTATGTTGTAAATCAACACTTGGTTGGGCCGAAAAGTTTAGCAAAAGTATTGAACAGATATTTTCATTATTATTAACGCTATCAAAAAACTAAAAACAACATCATACTCAGAAGACAAAAATCTATCATTCGGCCGAAAAAAATTTCAAATAAGTCACTTTTACGTTTTTGAGCATTTCGCGTTCTTAAACAAATCGTAATTATGTTTGCCGTAAGTTTTTAAAATTTTTGATTCGGCCATTTTGTAGATAATAATTGTCAGATTACTCTGGTTTTTGAATAAAATTAATATCTCTTCAAATAACTTAGTTATTTATTCAATACTTTACATTGGAAACCCCATAAGAGAAATTCCTTTAACCTAGCCTTAAGGCCTATAATCAACAGGGTTGACACTCCTTTTTAGAAATTGGCAAAATTTTGTGCATTTAAAACCTTATGTAGGAAAAACAAACTGTTCTAGACTCTTTCCTACTAGAAATAGTGTCATTCAATTCTTCTGGATTCAGTTTTAGACAATCAACAGTGTATAATAATCACAACTTGTAGAAATTTTTAGTCATCAATAGAAAGGAATCATCGGTTTTTCTAATAAAGAGGCGTTCCTTGTGCAGCTCCAAGATGAAGTTGTTAGTTACACAGGAATGAAATCAGATACATAACATGTGAACGTATAAGTACCCGCACTACAAAACAAGAACGAAAGTCGAATTACAAAACTGAATTAAGAGGGTCGTTTACCTAGAGCGAAGCGGGTCATTTTAAGCACCTACCGTTTTACATTTTACCGAGTTATTGGAAAGTGAAATTTCGACATGGCAATGACAAAAGATGTAGCTACAACGTAGAGTTCGAGTTTTTTCTGAATTTGGTACGGTAATGTAAATATTTGTTGTTATATTTTGCTTAAAAATGCGTATTTTTGGCGAGCTATTTCTCGAAAACTAAGGCACATAAACGAAAAATTCGAACTCCACGTTGTAGCTACATATTTCTTTGTACACGATCAAAAACATGAGCACGATAAATAAGTAAAAACATTCAAAAAATCTAAAACCGCAAAACCTTTCGCACGAGTCCGTCAAGAGAGCGGAATGCGGATGCCCATCCCCACCAGGTTCGTCGCGTGCTATCCAGAGAACAGTGAGGCTAAGATACAAACCTGTCGGGAATGATCGAGCGGTATACGATTTATTCCGATATGACTGGATTTCTAAGATTGTATGTCTAAATACACGTGACAATTTTAATGCTAAAAGCTCTTTCACATTAGTTTACTGTCTGCCGAAGCAATGGGGAGGCGGAATGAAAATTATTATAAAAGTTCATCCAGAAATCATAGTCGACATGTAGTTAGAATGAAATGTTATATAGTTCATATTTACAGAAATAAATGGGTTATTCCATATTTTGAATAACCTGGTATAATATCATAGTAAGTTACTAATAGAATGCTTACTTTTTTATGCACACGCTAGAGTCTGATCTTTGCGTGATTTTAAACTATCGGCTACCCTCTTACGTCCCATGTCCCGCTGGTAATATGGGTTGCATAGTTTACATTTTGCCCGATCGCTCCAAGTAAATGCTCCTCTTAACAGGGCATCAAAAGCATCAACTAGACTAAATTCACTTAACTGTTGATTAATCTTGGAGAAAATGTTTTACATATTTAGTTTTCAGAACAATACCAACATATACCAAACGCGCTTGCTTTACATTTTTATTAACCAAACAAAATATTCTCGTTTCACAATCAAATTTTAACCTCAGTACCGCTGAAGCTTCCGCAGTGTCACACCAATCCTCAAAACAAATCGCCATCTGTGTCTGCAGGAATGTAAACCAGCGTCGCTCGAAATGCATATTTTTTAAAACGTTGTTTGTCCGCAGCAAATTATTCGCCGATTCTTATTTCTCTTGCGCGCCGTTCCCCGTATATTTTATCTTTATGAGCGTTGGCCGCAATCCAACCCTGCAGTATTAACAGCACCTTTTTCGTCGTACGTACCTAGGATTTTTTTTTTCAGCCGGGACCCATGTTCTGCATGGACGAATAATTTCCAGCGAAGTGTTTCGCACGGCATGAATATTCAGCTGCAGGTGCACTAATTTGGTTTCGCTGGACGCATGAAATCCCGGTATGTCCACGTCAGTGCACAATCTGGGTGGATTACTGTTTCAGAAACTTGTTCCCGCGGGAATTACGCAATATGTCGGGAACTAGCGGATTCAGCTTCAGTCGTCACTTGCTTGTCTCTTCTACTCAGGTATTTCAATGCAAAATTAATCCTACAATGCGTTCCAGTTAAATGAGCCAGGTCAGGTTATTCACAGATAATCGAAAGCTCAATGATTTATTTCAGTTATAAATAATACCACTCAGAACAAAATAATAACAGTTAATTTTATTTTTCAACCCATGCAGATACATATCCCTGGACATAATAATAATAATAAGGCTTTATTTGGGAATAACATACTGCCTTTCATATTGATTCTTATTAAGGCAAAGTCTAGCTTTAGTTATTCAACTTAACCTTTTTTTTATACAATAAATAATACCATCAAAAAAACAATCAAAACAGTCAGCTCAAGGTTTGCTTTACTGCGTTGACAAAAGAATATTTTTTATTTCCTTACGAAAAACATTTGAAGGCAATCGTCTAATCGCGCCAGGAACAAAGTTGTACGCAACGACTCATTTGTACGAAAAGGATTTGCGAAACGTGGCCAACCGATGGGGAGGTAATGAAAGACTATTAACGTGGCGTACATTTATGTTACGGAGATCACGTCTATAAAACAGTTTGTTACGCAGGCAGGGTGGAGAGGAGGTAAGCAGTACATTATGGACAAACGTTATTAGGTTATATTTGAAAATATTTTGAACTCTCAACCACTTCAGTTCATTTAATCTAGCAGATACTCGATCATATATCCTAATACGATACACAAAACGACAGCAACTGTTCTGAATTTTTTGCATGCGATCCCTGGTGTATTTGTCTAAGCAACTATAACACACGATATTACAATAATTCATTATTGGTAACGCTAGACTCTCAAAGAGTTTTTTTTCTCAGCTTGAAGTTTATAATATTTATGTTATTATACAGCAGTTTTAAGGGGCAGTAACACTTTTTCATTAACATGTTCTCATGTTGTTTAAATCTCAAATTTTCGTCAATAATCAGTCCTAAGCTCTTTACCTGATCGACGATTTCTAACTTTTTGCCAGAAGTCCAGTCTGCCTTTACAATAGTTCTATACCTTTTATGACAGAAGCAGATAACAAAACACTTTTGTGGATTTAGCTGAAAATTATGGCCTTTAGAAAATCCTTCAACTTTATTAAGATCGCTGTTTATATTTTTGGCTGCAAAATTTGTTTGTTTAGGATCAAATGAATAAGTGATTTGCATGTCGTCCGCGTAACAATGTGTCTTACAGAATCTTACATTATGTAAAAGATCAGTGATATACATAATAAACAAGATGGGTCCCAAAACTGAGCCCTGAAAAACACCCGAAGTAAGATTTGATAAATCTGAGGTCTTAGCACATAATTTAAGAATTTGATATCTATCGCTCAGATAAGACATAAAAAAGCTAACGGAGTTCATGTCAAATCCATAGTAAGCCAATTTAGCACACAGCAAGTGATCGAGAGTATCGAAAGCTTTCGAAAAGTAAAAGAACTAGAGAAGTGGCGCGACCACCATCTAGGGATGTTATGATGTCATCAGTGATGTTGGTTAATGTACTAACGGTACTGTGGCCTTTTCTAAAACCTGACTGTCCATTCAATATAATTCTATTATCTATTGCGCAACTATATATTTGCTTCTGGATAAACTTTTCAAGAACCTTCGAAAGAGTAGTATGATGCTTATTGGCGTAAGTCACTATACCGCTTTGGAGAGCTAATTTTGGATAAAGGGGTTATCACTGTTGTTTTCCACATATCTATAAAGAATCCCACCTCTAAACAACAATTATGTGATTGCAAATATGTGGCAAACATAATTTCCACATGCAAGCATTCACGTTATCACTGCCGTAAGCGTCGGATTTTAAGGAACAAATAATTTGACTAATTTCATCAGGGGTAGCCAAATGAAAACTAAAATGGAGGTCATCATTATATTTTTTTGCCATATATTCTGCAGTTCCGACAGTTGTTTGGAGGTTTAAAAATAGACGTAAAATATTGATTAATTTCATTCACATTAGTCAAATTACTTGGAATATTAATACCTCTGTTATGTTTTATACCCAGTCTTTGTGTGGCTTTCCACATACGCTTTGTGTTTTCAGATGCCTGATTGTATTGTAGGTAAGCAGCTTTTTCTCTACGCACAGCCTGAAGGGTCAAATTACGTAATCTTTTGTACTGGGTCCAATTTTCTAAAGACCTTAATTCTTTTAAATTTTCTTAGTGCCTTGTCTCTGCAACTGATCATAATTTTCAACCATATCAAAGTATTTGACATTCTTTCACATTATTCAGAAAAAAAACCGGAAATAAACTATCTAAACTGGCGATAAGCTTTTGTGAGGTTCATTTTCATGTTCATTCATTGATACTTCTGTTAACACTACTAATGTAGTTTAGATTAAATTCATTCACCTTGGTGACTTTGAGTTTGAGTTAATAATCTGGTAAACGCTGAGTTAATTGTAAAATATATTATGAAATAAGGTGGAAAAGCGACCGTCTTCGTTGCGAACAAACTCGAGACACTTGGGCATTACGATCAACATAAATTAAGCACAATGTACTCTTTTTAGAAGTCGAACTTTCGGAAAATTTATTTCTTTTTTCAGGACCTGACAAAACAAAACATATGACAATCCATCACGTGACAAAAACAATGCTTACTTACAGATAATTGAATGTCTCGAGCTTATTGGAAAACAAAGTAGTTTTACAGCAGGATAGGGTGGAAAACTAGTGAGGCATTTCTTGAATAGTGAATTTCCCGTTTGCTAGATTGGTAGTGTTTTTGCATCTAACAGAATAACTTCGTTTTCATTTATTGGATTTCAAAAAGCTTTACCAATGATTGAAATATATATTCTATACTTTAATAAAGAGGAAACCGCATGATGAAGTATTAAAAACCTATTAATTTGTTCTGTTTGAATAACAGGCCATAATCAGACAATAAAAACCTGAAAAAAGTGATGATATGTCGAATATACGCGTTTGTTCTGAATTGAAAACAGATTTTGGATGTTTCTTTTAAACTCAACAAAAGTAAAACGGATTCGGTTAAAAGCGACTTCTTAAAAGTCATAAACAAACGCAATAAAATAAGGCCACGAACACAAAGCGCTTATCAAGCGCTCATATCAAACTTCCATTGTCCAAAACACCGAACACTGTCCACTGTTTGTGAGCAGACGTTTTGCCATGCTGTAGACGTGACGTAGGGTAATAAAAGATTAAATTTAATTGAGGGGGTAAATGTCGAGTCATACGGGTATCGTTACTGCTTATGGGGCATTTTGTGGTTTCATTCTTCTAAATGGCTTTTATCGCCCGGCATGTTGTAAAATATAGTGCAGTTTGCGGAGTACGTCACCTGTGCTCTCTCTTTATTTATAATCAGACAATGTATTTTTACGAGAGTGGTGTAAAAAAGTTAAATTGCGGCCTTATTTACGTCGTCAGCAATGGTTTATCGCGCTTGCTTTTATATTCATTTTTCGGTTGTAAAAGCCACAAGGAGAGGATTTAAAACAATGGAGATGTGTTGTGTTCTTTTAATATTGAGCGTCAGAAGTCGCTTGTCGTTTTATATTCTAGATCTCGATTTTTAGTTTACTAGACATAATGTCTATCTACTATTATACCTTACTGACTATGTAAAATCAACAAAATGAGTTTTTTAATGATAGAAAGTTTAGTTTACAAATAAACATAAAAATATAGAACCAATTTCCTAGAATATGCTAGCAGACCTATGGTCAAAAGGCAACCACGTAAAACCAGTTTTTCTAATTGCACATAATGTTTTAGAAAACGGTGATACAAAAAACATCAAAAATGTAAGTTTTATATTAAATAATCACAATAATGTGCAGCTACTAAATCTAATGTGCAAATTAGCAGCCATTCTGTTCAAGACTAAAATAAAATCGTCTTATGTACTGTTAATTGCAGGTTGAATCTCCCAATAACATAATATTTTGGCTTAATTGTATGAAAAAAAAATTTTTTATGCCGTTGCTTTCTCTCTATACGTCTTGCATATTCAGCGGAAGCTAGTTCTATATTTTGTTTTGCTAGAGTGGTACACTTGTGGTATATAATTTTTTTCTTGACTAGTGATGTTCATTTTTGTGTAGAACTTGTAGTACTGCACTGGAACAATACATAACAAGTACATAAAGTTATAAACGATAAAAGAATTGATAAATATGCTTCTTAATATTTCAAAAACCGCTTGATATATCGTAATTTTAACACATTGTCGAGCGTCAAATTTATTTAAGTACCTTGCATACTCATTAGTGGTTTTTCCTTCTTTAATGCGACAGTTTATTGCACAAATTATGATTCTTTTGTAGTCTGTTGGATTGATTGACGAATTAATTGTAATTTAAGTCTAAAAAGGACATAAATTGTAAAATATTGGAAACTAGTATCGTCAGTTTCCGAAAATAGTAGATAACTACATGCTAGTGTTGCAGACTGACTAATTTAAGAAAAATTTAAACAGCATCGAGTATTTGTTAACTTTAATAAATTCCAAACAACACTGCTCCTAATTTATGATAATTGACGTTACCATTTTGAATTTATTAAAGTGATTAACGCCCATACTAAATCGCTTTGCAAAATCCTGCTGGGACTTTTTTCCGGTTTAATCATCCCTTCAGCAATCTAATAAACACAACCGGATAACGCACTCCGCGGCCCATTTGATCAGTGGAACGGAAAATTGTCCACAGTTCCGACGCAACGAAACTATACACGCGTTCCGTTTCCTTCCTAAACATATATGAATGCAAATGATGGCCATTGGGCTGGGACGTAATTGGGCAGAGAATTGGCCCACATAAGAGTTACTTTCCGCAATTTCGCCCTTGCTGTTCTAATAGGGATTTGCCCCATTGGAATTATGAGGGCGATTGCGTTTATTATACCGTTTTATTGAATTCTACGGTCGGTCATTCTGATTTGCTTTGTTAATTTCTGCCCTCGCGGTGTAAGGGAAAGTTTAATTAATACGTGAGTGGATTTTGGGCCTTGCGGTAAAAGTAAAACGTTAATGTTTCTGGCAAGTTTCGTTTACCTTTCCGTTTAAAAATATTTATAAAAGTTGGTTGAATAAATATTCGAATTTTACTCGCTACATATCAAATATTTTAGGTTTCACGAAAAAAAGACAACATAATTCTAATTGTTTTATTTACAATTCAGTATATAGATGAAGAGAACTCTAATTTGTAAGATTGCACTGATGATTATGCCAAAAAACAAAAGTGTGGTTCAAATATATAAAATAAAAGAAATGGAAACAGCACAACTGAAATCAGAGAAATCACTTAAAATGCCATACCCAAAGTTGACAATTTCTTTGTTTAATTAAGAACTTGGTTAACATTTGCAAAAATTACACTCAAAAGTTGGATCCACCTTTCTTTGGAGTTGCTATAGCAACACAGCAACGTAAAACTGCCGTAATCGTCACAAAGGCTGTGTTTGTGAAATGGCGGCTTTCAGATATTATTGCATCTCTCATTTTAAAAAGACCTCGTTGCGATCTCGCAAATAATATCTGTTCGGTATTGCATCCAAGAAATCGATTCAAAGCGTTCAGTCGCTAAATAAAATGAATAAAAATGAACCTGCTATGTCAAACACTTTCAAATGAAGTATTTTTAAGCTCTTAGAATCGTACTTAATTAACGTAATGGTTACTAATAGCGATGAGGTTCGGGAATGAGGCTGTTTTATAAACTGCAAATGTTACTGACGCGATAATGCCTCATGTTGACCTAAGCTATCAGATAGGATCCAACTCAAGCCGATATTGCAATTCTTACCGAACAAGTGCCAACTCGATTACTCTTAACGGCTGCAGTCTCTTACTGTTGCTTTATGTTCTGGAACGAATCAGAAACCGAATGAATACAGCATAAAGATGTCTTGCTTAAATATCCTTATAAATTATAACCAGGCTTCATCTTGTTAAGTGTGTGTAACTTTTATTATCGACTGTCGTCTATAAAGTTTAACTTCAGTAAATTAGGATAACATAATTTTAGAGAGTTAAAGGCCTTGAAGTAGGTACACTGGTATATTAAAATGCGTTATATCTACTTATTTCTTATGGAATGATAATTTTTATGAACAAAAATCAGGTTGTGCAATGGGTTCACCTCTAAGTCCTGTAGTAGCCAATTTGTTTATAGAACAGGTAGCGATAAACAGTTGACAGTTTAAGCCAAAATGTTGGTATAGGTATGTAGATGACACTTTTGTTATTTGGCCCCACGGTATAGAAGAGTTGGGTAGGTTTGAACAGTCAAAATCCCGACATAAAATTTACTACGGAATTAGAAAGTAATGGTAGTTTACCTTTCTTGGATGTCCACATTTACAGAACAAACACTGGGCGGTTAGAACACAAAGTTTACAGAAAACCAACACACACAGACAGATATTTACATGCCACATCTCACCACCCTCCCTCTCAAAAGAATAGTCTTATAAGAACGTTATTTATTAGAGCACAAAGGATATCAGACGAAAGCTCTTTACAAAAACAAATATATCATCTTAAATCAGCGCTAGTGAGAAATGGTTATAGCAATAAGAATATTTGGTCAGTTTTTAATAAAAGTGCTCATCCAAATCAAGTAAATTCTCAGCCAGGACAAAGTAAATTGAAGTTGAGTTTACCTGATGTACAAGGCCTTTCGGAAAAATTAAAGAGGATGCTTAGAAAACACGATATTTTAGTTGTTGATAGTACGTACATATAATAATTTAGATAAAATTTTAAATTCTACTAAAGACAAAGTACATTTAGAGGGTGAAGGGGTTTACAAACTTACTTGTTCTTGCGGAAAATGTTACATAGGTCACACTAAAAGGAAAGTAGGTACGCGTTTGAAAGAACACATACGTGCTACTAGGCTGCAACAGATAAATCATATTTGACTGAACACATGATTGACTTTGATAAAACAAAAGTTCTACATAGAGAAAAATACTATCATAAACGTCTAATAAAAGAAGCTATAGAAATTTGTAGAAATACTAATAATTTTAATAGGGATTATGGAAATTATGAGTTAGGTGACATTTGGAAGGTTATTTTGTAGTTACCTTTTATGAAGTAGTTCGTGTATATCTAGTGGTAGGTAGTTCCTTTTTCGTCGTTATGTTCTTTTCTATCAGGTTGGCACGTTGTTTCTATGACGTCTCGCTTCCTTGGTGATTTGTTTATTTACTTTCAAAATTTTGGTTGAACTTGGATCAGGCAAATTTTGAGGTTCTTCGTCTTTGACAAAGATTACAGGTGTAATCGAAACGTCAGACTTATAAATTTTTGTCAGTGTTTTCAAGAGACAGCGATCTTTCCGATAATATATTATCTTATATTATGGACGCTGACAGCATTCACCCTCGTATTCGTTATACCACATTTCGATTTTGTAACATTTTACTCAGAATTATTATTATAAACACTAGCATTTATCTCAACAACGATCTTGTCATTTTAACTGAGATAATTCAAATTCACCCAATGAATTTTTGAAGGACTAGAAGTTTTAGGTCGCAGATTGATGTATCTTTTCTACAGTTGCTTTAAAAAAAACCCTTAGTCCTATATATGTTTTATGTTTTTATACATACAATAGTACAAAATACTTATCAGTTCTTGAAAGTATCCTATCACAGCTGCCTCACTGGTAGTTGCAATGTAATCTTAGTCTTCTTGGGTTTGACCGTGTCTGTTATAGGAATTAGGTCGAAGTTTCGCCCGCACTTGTAAGGGGCATCATCAGGACAGGAATAAGGAGTATTGAATATGGTACAAACCTAACGCGAGAAATATCTCCGAATTGAACCAAGTTCCAGTTGTTGAAGATTTTAAGGAAAATTTGCCGGTGTATTTGCAGGAATTAAAGCTCTTTGTACTTATTTTCTTAGAACGTAATTAAATGTTGCTTGCTGGTAAATCTGCTGTAATAGATAATTTGTGTTCATCTTCAAATCTATTCTAAACATCTGGGGGTCATTACTTTTATGAGGGTTTGTGGTCAGGCCACAATAAATCAATCAAAACCATATTCGCAGAATATTTCTTGTCGACTTTACCACCAAAGTTTGATTGTAGTTGAGCTCGTGAATAAAATGTCCAAAAATACGTTCAACCGCACTACAAAGCATGGATGTTATAAATTCGTCACTTTCACCTTGTTAGACGTTAAGTCCAAAACTTTAACAAACTCGAATGAAATCAATCCACCTCCAGATACCACCACCTGTTTGTGCCTGGGGTGGATTACCGCCCCACTTTTGACGTCACGGTAAACCGAAACGCAACTTCCAGCACATCCACGAAAGTCTGAAAGTAACCCGAATGTAACTTGTAACTTCGGCTATCCTTTTTACCTTGAGGCGGCCGGGTAAATCCTCCTTTATTTTACAATTAATTTTAAGCGGCGCTGCGACGGCGGATTGACAGCGGTGAGGGCGTGATTAAGAGAAGGAGGCGACACTCCGGGCGCCGAGGAAGATAAATATAAAAAATGTAAAAAAGGCAAAGAGGGGATTTGGAGATGGATCCGGACATTATAAATGTTAGATTTGCTTTATCCCTTAATATATTTCCGTCCCTAACATCGGCAAGCGATAAGGGGAATTTATTTGATGGGCGACACGGTCTGCGAGGATTCACATTTGAAAAAATACTGCTGAAAGAGCTTGTCAGTTCATCGTCGATGTGAGAAGAGACGATCTTTTCTTGCAGCATAACTGGTGTAAATTAAATATAGCGTTTGGTTGGGAACTCCGTGAACGACAAAAACAAACGCCTCGCTTTTATAAGACCTACAATTACAAGCTTTAGAACACTGTTTATATCATTGCATATTAAATTCCTTGTTAAAATTATTATATATCAGTATCAAAGTCAAATGAATTTAAAAAATAAAGATGATTAAAAGTTTAGATAGCCGTTTAACTAACTTCAACTTTCTTCCAGGGCCAACTACGTATCTTAGAAACTCAGATAACTCAGACGATCGTTTCGACCACACGATTATTGTCAAAGAGATAACAGCGTTATACTCTTTGACAATGACCGTGTGGTGGAAACGATCGTCAGGATTTTTTTATTTTATTTTTTTTATAAGAAAAAGTTGATGATGATCAGACACGGCCAAAACGTCGTACTAAATTACTGCAAGTACTAAATATTGTTGCATTTATTTGTAAAAAGAATTACTAAGTAAGGCATATCAAATTAGTCAAAAAAGAAGCTTTATTTAACAGCAACCCTTTTCAACATGGCGTCCATAAGAAAAAATAAAGTTGATGATGATTTTGAGTAGTAGAAACATCGTACATTGTGCAAGAATGCGCTTTCCAATTTTGGATAAAAAGTTATGAGAAAAAATTTTTGTGTTTTTTTTTAATAGGTACCTATCTCAAAAAAAGTGCAGCTGATAGATTGGATTTTTTTCAGGTTCTGAAACAGCTTAAAAATGCGCAACTTTGCCTCCATTTAATTTAACCTTCTTTTTGTTACTTACTGTTTACGATGTCCCTATGTAACGACCTCAGACTAAATCACCCTAAACAGGATGTTTCACGAATGATAATGATCCTGACGAAATTAAAAATGCTACCCAAAATACATTTGCAGAGGTAACATTGATAATTGTTCATCGTCTTAAAAAATATGAAACGTAGAGAGCTGTACAAGTTCGTAAATTATGACATAAACTTCAATCATTCGCTTTAAGTAAATTCGGTATTGTAAAACAAATTTTATTTTTGAAAAATGTTTATTCAATAACATTAATGTAATAAATGCTTTCTTGAAAAAATTAGATAGGTATTGCCGTTTAAACTATCGCGAAAAAAATAAGGCCCAACAATTTGATTCCCCAATATTTCGCACCAGACATTCGTCGCGTAGATAGTTTAAAATTGTCCTTCTCGAATCCAACGTGGATTTTCTTGCGCATATTAATGCACGTTATGTTTGTTAACTCCACCATTATTAGAAAATCTTGCTTCATCTGAGAAGCAAATGTTGTCATAAAATCTCACATTCAAATTTTAGGATAATCTGTCTCCTTTAAGGCCTGAACCACTTGCAAATGATACGGATGAAATTGATTGCTTTTAATTATTCGGTGTACTGAAGACAGACTAATACCGGTTGCTCTTAAGACTACCCTTTGTCTAATATGAGGATTTTCGTCATTGATTTCCAGTACCCTAATTTCATTGTCAGGGCCTGTTGCTCTTCTTTCTCTTGACTTTTTCAGTGGTAGCCTGGTGGCCAGTTTGTCCATAAAGTTAATTCAAGTCTCTTGAAAATTGTATCGGCAGGAGCCCTTCTATTTGGAAAACGTCTGTATAAATGGGGAGCAGCGGAAGCATTTTTCTTGCATTGACCATAAATCAAAATCATATCAGTTTTTTCATCATTTGAATACATTTTGACTTTTAATAAATACAGTGACAGAAACCATAGCGCATAGCCGTCATGGATTCTCAATTTATTTTTAAAATAACACCATTATGTAAAATAACCACATTGGCTATGAAAATGTATTTTGAGTTGCATTTTTAATATCGTCAAGGTCATTATCATTCGTGAAACATCCTTTATAGCGTGTATCCAAATCCTTGTGGCAAGAAATGACAAAAAAATCTTCAACCCATAACGTAAGCAAACAAACATGTCAAGCAAAAAGCGTCAGACAATAGCATCGATGCTAAAATAATACTTCATCGCGAATCAAACATTATGCGCAGTCCTGGTATAAGACCCTGAGCTTGAAGTTTAACCGACAAAACTAATTTCGTTTAGAAGTTTACAATTAGAGCACGTTGCCCGGCTTTCCTTACAACTCCGCAAACTTGCATTACAGCAATCGCGCTTGTTTTCTTGCCCCAGCCTTATAAATATGAATAAGTTTGAATGCATAAACGCACTTGCATTTCGTTACAATAACATCATTATAGGGGATAAAGCATAAAGCCGTTCTTGGAAGAAATTTCCATTTTATAAATCTGCTCCGAGAGAACTTAGTTGGATTAGCGGAGAACTTTGCTTCGTCAACCTTAAGAACTTAAGCGGATTAAAAGTCGATTGAAATGAAATTTAATTCAATATAACGTATATATATTGCGTCGGGGATTTACAATTTTGATTGTATTACGTTAAGTTAAATAAATCTGACAGCAGCACCTGCGTCTGCCTGTCGCTAAAAGGATTACTCTTCTATGTGCGCGTTGTATTAGCTTCGTGCGTAGGTTTCACCAGCAGCTTTCTTAGCGAAATTAATATGTGGCAGATATCTGAAAATGTATTTACTGTACGTTCCTAATTGTTACCTGTCATTTAGTTGCTGTTGGTATGAACCAAGATGAATAACTATCAAAACTTTATTGTTCCTCCTGCACTTCTATAATACACGAACCAGCGTTTTCCTCGTTACGTTCAATAATACGTATAGTCAGGCAAGGCGTGATTTAATAGTATAAAGGCAGAACGAAAACGCTCTGGAGGCGTTGCTTTCAAAGTTTGGAGAGTTAGTTCAATAGATTTTAGTCCCCATTCTTTGTAAAATGTCATTCAGTTGCTAGTTTCGAACAGGCTTTGTGATACGGCATTGCCCTTAAAGTTGAACAAGAGGACTTTGCGTGCAAGAATTTACAGCTATTAAGTTTCTTTAAAGGATAGTTACTGGGTCACAGAATTTCCCTTTTAAGAGCTATGTTTGTTTGCAAATGCACGGTAGGTCATACTGGATACTGCTTTTAATAGCATTTTACAAATAATGAATGTTAGTTACAAATAAGTTTCAGTTATAAAAATAAGGAGTTTAGGATGATCAAAAACATTAGAAATACGAGTAAATGCAATGAAAAAGTTATTATTACGAAAGTTGATAAAAGTAATACTCTAGGATTTTAAACAAAGCATACGGTGTTAAGAAAGATAAGCTAAGTCTAAAACTTTAAAATTAAACTAAATATAAAATTTTGTGTTTGAAATGTCCGTCCTTTATTCATAAATCAAATAGTCTCGTACGATTTCTTATTTCGTGCACTGCGGTGGGACATATTTCCCATAATTATACCGTTAGACAACAAATTGTTTTCAGTTACTAGAGAACGTTAACAAATTGAATCACATTCCACATAATACCACATGAATGTGACTCGATGTTACTCCAGTTCCTCACAAAAAAGCACTTGACAAATACTACAAATGATTAATCTAGAATATTTTCTTAACCATAAACGTACTGTAGGAATTTAAAACAAATTCGTTGACGATGTATTCTGTACTTGGACAGGGTCAGAAATTAGACAATTCCATTAAAATCCAAAGTCAACTTATATTATTAAAAAAATAAGTCAATAGGGAACTTAATTTTCTAGGTCTTACGTAACGTATATATCAGATGAGCGGATTAAGTATAGCATATTTTAAGTATAGCATATTCCCTACACTACTTACCAGAAATGTGATTACCCGATTCAAATTTAAATACTCAACCTTCCACAGCCTTTTGTACAAATTAGTTAATGCTCCCCAAAGGCTGTAGAATTATAATAAGGAAGTGAAAATCATAAAACAGGCCGCAGCTAATAACAAGTTTTATATCACAACTGCACTCGAAATCTGAAAAAAAAACACCTAGGAAAACGATTAGTAATATTAATACTGATGAAAAATCAGGGAGGAATATGGTAGGATGGATTTCATTAAAAAAAACTAGGAACTAATTGAAAAAAACTACACATCACTGTCCGTCAAGTCAGTTAACGCAGCTTAAAAACTCTACTAACAAAGCAAAAGTTGTTAAATTTAAAAAAATGTAATAGATTAGCAGTCACTTATACAACATATATTTTCAAAACACCACTATTATTGTATTCACTTCAAATGAATTTGTTTAGAGCTTCCTTTCCCATAATAACTCGTATTCGGTTTAATACTCGTATAAGGCCATCACTTTCATATTTTAAGTGCAGCTTTCATTCCCCTCTACCTAGTATGTATAGGTAAGTCACGAATGAAACTTCAGCAATGACTTGTTATTGTGGAGTTTCTCTGTAACAAAAATCAAACCAAGTTTGCCACTTTCTAATTATTTTTAAATGTTCACAAACTAATTACCGTCGACTCGGTTTCTAAACGAAACAAAAGAACTGCTCTGACACATGATTTCTTGGGGAATTGCTGTCTCGACTGCTTACTCTTCGTTATGAAGTTATGAATGTATATGTTCTTAGACGATTGTCGTCTGAATATGTTTCACGAGGACACTTTTCTCGAGAAATTATCTGTTAGATGTGTAATGCTGAAGTGCTTTTCAGACTCTTAAATCGCCTTATTGAAATGAAACTTAGTCGAATCGCTCAGATAACTTCGTTTGCTTTATAATGTAATGGTTCAGGAAAAATGGACAATATATGGTAGGATAGAATTACAGGCATTCTAATCAAAAGACCCATTAATTATAAAGACATATTCTATTTATATCATTTTGCATCAGTTATAAAACCTTTCAGTCTGTGACTTATAAACGAATAAGGCCTGAATTTGTTAGTGTCATTTAGCATAGCATTCGAAATGTGTTTTTTAACAACCGGCATCGCAAATAATAACCTTCAACGACGTGTTATTCTAATGAAATACATCGCCTCTTAAACTAGACTAATTCGTCACGTGTGTATGCACGTGCTATGTAATCAAAGTAGTAAATAATAGTCTTAAAAATTATGCAATTGCCTTAAACAATAGTTGAGGATTGCCTTTCATTGTGCCTAAAATGAGCATTTTGATTTGGTTATTCAGATACTGAGATGTCCGTTAAAATGTATATTGAAGAATGTTTTCAAAACTTACATTTTGTAATTTATTGATTTTGTTTGAGCAAGGAACTTCTGATTTCTAAAATTGATTGTTTTTGCGTTCCTGTTCATTACCTTATTCTAACAAAAGTGAGTCATCTGCTACCGCAATCAATTTAGATTGTCCCATAAGCAGCAATCAAGCGAGTCAGTCTCACAAGAACATCTGAAATCGTGAGACCGCACGTATCCTAGGCGTTTTCTGTCCCCACTTTAATAAGATTATTGTTCACCGGTGCATCTCAGCTATGACGCCGTAGGCGACAGGAATGCTTTGAATTCCAGCGTAAGATGATCTAAATTCTAGGACTGCACCGACTACGACGCCCAGCAAACTCGAAAGCATTCGCGTATCATCCGGTCTCCGGTTGTCAAAAGATTCCGCAAAGCCAGTAATAATGCAGATATCCATTAACCGACCAGCGCAACGGACCTAGTCAATATTGCGACCCACTCACTGATAGATGTTTGGTGGAATGAAGCTCGAATGTCCTACTCAAAGAGTTCGTTCTAATTGGATCTGTTCCTTGCTATAGAATGTCTTTAAGGCTGTAATCATGCCTTCTTATAGGTATATTTAATCATTACACCGGACATGAATCAAGTCTGAAACTGTTGTCAAATGGAGAACATCAGACAACCTGTCAAATTATACGATATATCAAGTAGGAGCAATAAAAGTGGCTGGATGTTGCTGAAATGAACATAACGTCTCCATAAACCCAGCGTAATCCATTGTTCACTTTAAATTTGAAACGGAATCATTTCTCTATATTCTATATATTTATATCTCTATATATTAAATGCACACGATTATGTTTCTCAATTGTAGAAGCTTCAACCGAAATTCAACTAATTTCTTTGCTTTACATCTGAACTTTACATTTTTAGGGTATCCATCTACTGCACTGCGGCTTAAGCATCATAAATCAGATTGAACAAGTAAAATTCACATTTCATAAAGTATCGCCATTAATACAGATATAAAATTTGGATTTTGGCGACTGTAGCAGAAAAGTAATATCTATCGTTTGGTCGAAAAAAGAACGTAAAAATTATGTTACAAGCCTTGTTATGCTCTGCTCTCTATACGAGCCCAGTCATTTCCCGACGTCAATGACTCGTCCCTAGTGGGTAGCAAAGATTCACTTAGATATTAAGATATTTTTCGGTGTTCACAATGCCCTCGATGAAATGTAATTTTCCTACTCCGCTTGCAGACATTGGTCCCCACACCATAACAGATGCTGAAAATTTAACATTTCTTTTCAGACAATCTGGATGATAAATTTCATTTTTTGCCGAATAACTCTGCTGCGACTGTCGCCTACACAAACTTCAAATCTAGACTCGTCGCTCCTATGTACATTGTTCCATGTTCTATGTTCTATGTTCTTTTGCCCAATTCAACCGATTTTTTTTGCGTTGTTAACAGTGGCTTTTCTTTGGCCTAGCCAATAAAAACACATTTTTTTGGAAACATTTCAAAAGTTAAAAACAAAAGATTTTACCTTGTAAGTTCCAAAATCCAATCTTTGTGCTTCCCGGTGGCAGGTGGATCTTGAAACATGTCTTCCTACAGCATCACTCCAAAGTGTGCTTAGATGACCGTGGTTTGCTCTCCTGTTCTGTTTAATTATTCGTTTCAACGCCCTCCGATCAGTAGCAGTAAGTGCACTTTTTTCACATACCTGTGTTTAGGCTCGACATTAACTATATCTGACAACCCCAATAACTGTCCAATTTCTGCATTAGATCTGCCAGATTTATATAAACGAATAATAATTGAACGAATGTTCGGATCAATAACTTTTCCTCTAGTCATTTTTTAATTCTTCAATACAAAATTCTATAACTGAAACTACACAAAACGCTTTTGACGTCTGCTCTCAAGCAAACAATATCTATTAGTTACGCGAAATTGCACAGCCACCTCAAATGTTACATTCACCTGTATGCAAACTTCCGCAAACAATATAGGATAGAAACCAGGGTTCGGCCTAAATAATTAGTATTTTTTTACTATACAATTTTGATTATTGAGAACAGTTCATTTGTGCGTAAAAATTAATAGACCATAATTTAGAGAAGCTATTTATAATAAATACAAACTCCAAGAAACGATTTTGTTTAAAATTTTTAAGAAATTTTATTAATTCTGTTGATGGGCCAACTGAAATGGGACAGGGCTCGTAGTTGCATAGCTTTAAATGTTGCAATCTTGTTTAAACGGCTTCACGAAATTCAAAACCATGTATTTAAACCCACTCTAAAGATATTCTGAGGTCGTCATGTTTTTATCAAGTCTAAATTATTACCATTAACAAGCCAGTAGCTTCGTATGATATACAGTCGTTAGTCGTTGCGATAAGCACTATTGCTTTATGTGCAAACGATAGCACGTACGTGATGTTAGCAGCAGAACTATTAAGTATCGTATTAAATAATAACGCAGGAACGATACTGAATCATTGTTCATTAACAATAAAGGCAATTAGTTTGGATTAAATGCTGACAAACTTTAGGAAACCACTTATGCTAGACCAAAAAGATGGCAAATAATGTTACTTAAATAATATAAAGTATAAATAGCAAAGCAAACTTTAGAAGTACGTTTAAACATTTCACATATTGATACTTCTGGTATTTTGCCTGTGATATGTATGTACCTATAAAAAATAAGTGTAAAAAACGCTTTTTTTTCCTCGGTTTTCTGCTCAGCTGAATTCAGACAAAAGCGATATTGCGTAAACGTTTTAAAATTTCTGATAATACGTCTGATTATGATAAATTTGCCGAAGTAAAAGAGTTGTGTAAATTCCCTGTTTATGATTCGTACATTCAATATGTTCTGATCCCAAAAAAATTTGAAAATTCGTACACGAAAAAAGTAAAGCTAACGAAATACCCCTGTGTATGATGCTAAATGGTGTTCCAAGGTATGAAACCGAAAATATAGCCGAAAACTTTACAAAATATTTCTCGCCTTTGTCTTTTTATTACTTAATTTAAACTTACTTATTTAAAATGTGAATCAGACGATTCAGGACAGAAACTAGGAATATGTGTAGGTGKGTCAAAKTGTCAAAAGTAAATGCTCCTTCTTCAAGGTCAAGAAAAGGAAGGATATTGTTTGCTGCACTCTCATAAGTGAGTTTAATTGTTATTATCTCGCTGGAATCTCAAGTCGAAAGCATTTCTCCTGCTTCCATTGCCAATTAACGAACAACAAGGACAATTCATCCGTGTCCCGAGGCGTACGTAGTTACACAGTCAAACAGGCAACCAAAGGCTACATGTTTACAACTTCCCCGAAACGCATTTCGGTTCCATCCGAAGTCTGAAAGTTCATATCCAATCGAAAGCTCGCCAAGAATCAGAAGGACGCGACAAGGAATGGTCAAGTAGTCCGGTTTTCGATCTCAAAGCCCGGACTATTTCCGTGTACACYCCAGGCCGACTCACAATGGGGGATTTATTAGATTTGCCCGTCCGTATTGGGATTCTTTTCCTCCAAGGCAACAGCCCGGACGTGACGCGGACAAATGTTTAAAATGAAATTGTCCACGGCGCGACTGAAAATTTTAGTGTACTCGCTCGATTCGAGCTGTTCCAGGGTATTGTGGGATGGCGGAAAGGTCATTCTATTATTGGAATTGCATCAGTTTGGTATGGTTGTTTTTCTGAAGGGAACATAAGATAAACAAAGCTGCGATTAGTTTTATAAGATTACATTAATTTACGAGGGTGTATGCTTTCAGCGTCCATAAAATAAGATAATACTTTCTCGGTAAGATCGTTGTCTCTTAAAAACACTGACAAAAAGTTGTGTTTCAATGGCTGCAGTTCATAATGCAATGTTACAATAATTTTTTGAAATATTTCCAAATAACATTTTCAACTTTCCCCGTATTGTTAGAGTTGTCTTCTTTGCATTTTCCATCGTTTAATCACGTCGGCATTTCCAGTGGAATACCTTCGCAATGTAACTATTTCTAATGTTTCGATTTAGTATTATGAACTTCCCCCGTATAGCCAGAATTCTCTTCAAAGTATTTTTCCTTTCGCACCTGCATTTCCAGTGGCATATGCTTCTTGTGGACCACTTTTTACCGCGCCGTCGACAAAAACCGCGAGAGATTAATGCGAATCAGTGTGGTTTCCACGAGCCGTTAGATTCGTATTTGGTAGCATTTGCAACAGGTGTGTTGTGAAAATTCGCTGATCGGTCTATGAACATATTGTGTAACGTTCATCCAAAAGTTTTGGGATTATCCGACCAGCGAATTCTATTTGGACGCTAGAAGCTATTGGTTGTTTCGTTTGAGCTTCGTCCAAGCCGCTTTTGCGGAATTTAAATCACAACGCCACACGTTTCGCTCGATATTGCTTCTTGTAAGAACCCTCTTCAGAGGTGAGTGTTATAATCGATTCTTTTTGGCTTTGTTGTAAGACAAATTTGTAACTATAGGGTTCTTTTCACGTTCTTGATTTTGATCGATTGTTCGAACTGCTTTTGTGAACGATTGCTTCCCTTGACTGGTTCCTGGATTCTTTGGAGGCCGCTGATCATACCACGTTTTCCCGAACATTCTATCGAACACGCCAGGGATTCCGGAGGTCATCTTACCAGAACCGAACCAGCTCAGTCCCGAACCGAGGGATTTTCAACATCCCCTAGGATTCAACCCACTGCTTGCGTAACAGATAAGTCAACACTAGTTTCTAGTTCAAATTGACGGTTTTATGCGGTTTTGCCGAGATTTTATAGCTTAATCTTTAGATCATAAATTAACTTACTCCAGGTCAACGTCATTCAATCATTGTTTATTAAGATTTCGTTTGATAAAGTACAGTAATTGCAATTTTAATTAATATTACATATTGTTAAAGTGTAAAATACATATATAATTTAATATTATATAACATTTAAATCAGACGTGACTTAATTCTCACTTGTTCGCTTGTTTTTTTTATCTCTGAAAGAACAATTTGTAAAGGGAAGAACTTGTAAACTTACGTGTGCACACTAACGGTATTCCATCGCTATCCCTGAAACAAAAGAAAAGGTACATTTATAAAAAAAATAGTATTCATATTATCGCGAACGCATACTTACCTAATAATAAGCTTTCATTTTTTTTATATACTTATACTTACCTTGTTATTTTATAGCGTATATTTGATTTAATAATCCTCTTGCATTTTAATATATTAAATTCATTCTAATTTTGTATTCGCACTTCMGAMAATAAATCTTGTGTTGCTTTTGGGTGAAACCGTACGCTTTTTTTTTACTCGTCTCTTACAGTTGCGGTTGGATCACTTGGGGTGGTGTTTTGGGTATTTTAGCGATGTTTGTTGGTAAATTAGCGACACTTAGGCAGTTCAGCTCTTCTAGTGATTGAATTTCCGCTCAACTTTCTTGGTTTGGTTATTTATAAATATTTTGGAGGTAAATAAACCAAGTGGCGCTCACATTTCTAACGGAATAATTTGGTTAATTTCTTAATAACCACGACCCGTCTCTACAGAGCTAGAGAGGCACAACCTGATTTTTGTTCATAAAAATTATCGCTCCATAAGAAATAAGTAGATTTTAAACAATGTTCAGATAATCTGGCTATCGTGTCACCTAGGGGATCGCTATTAAGCTTGGATTTGATATTTATCGTTTCAGGGATTGGTACTTTCGTATATAAAGAAACCACGTCAAAACTAACAAAAATATCACCTTCTGAAATACTTAAACCTTTTGTAATACCAATAGTGTTTGAAGAATTTTTGATCAAATTACTGGTTCTTCCTACATAAGGTTTTAAATAGTTCCCAATCTGTAACAAGGACTGCCAATCGTATTGACTATGGGTCTTAACAGGACATTGGTTTTATGGATTTTGTGCAAACCATACAATTTAGGTACCTTGCAATCAGAAACAGTTAAAAGAGACTTCTCATTCAAAAAATTTGAACTTTTGATAATATCATTAGTATTTCTGAAAATTTTTGAGGTACAGCAAAGTTCATCCTCTTCGCTAAAATATTTACAGCAGCATCTGAGGCAAATTTTGAGGTTCTTTTGTCTTTGACAAAGATTACAGGTGTAATCAAAACGTGGGACATAGCTTTTTGTTAGCTTTTTCAAGAGACAGCGATCTTTCCGAGAAAATATTATCAATTTCTTTAAAAAAAATGGAATGCTCAGGACTAACAAAAATAATTTTGAAACTCCTTAATAGAAAATGTTTTCCTTAGCATGCCTAGGGAATTTTCTAAAAAATATTTAGAGGGTAGGTAATTACGTGTACCAAGACGTTTTTGAGGTGCAGTTTCTTTGAGTCATCATATTTCAGAATTGAATAAAGATAATTAATAACTCATAGTACAAGCTTTAACGAGCTAAACACGAAATGCATTAGCATCCATGGTATGTCGAAGTAACGCTTTACGGATAGTAAACTTGTAGCTATTGAAGGGCAATTTTTTATGTAGTAAGGTATAGAATTCTATATGTTACTAAAGTTGTAAGAGTATCCTCTTTTAAACAATTCAGAATTATAACGAGGTATTGTTAAGAAAACTTGCAAGTTCATTATAGAGTAGGTACACTTTCTTCATAAAAAGGTACTAAAAGAGGTTTTAAAAAGTAAAAGTGATCATAAGTAATTTCGACAATATTTAATCAATAAATACCTACCTTGAAGAACATAATATCTTATTACTTCATCAATCAGGTTTTTGCAAGATCTACAACACTCATAGTGCTCTATTAAATGTAAACCTAGCTTCTTATCATGACAGCTCACTTGTGTCCGTATTAACTCTTTTGCATTATTGTGCTGCAACAATTTTTTCAGGGATTTTTGTAAAGGTGACAGTGTTCTGTAGGATTGGAAACGGTATAACCTCAGTTTGTGACCAAACAATTTGAACACCCCCATTTTCTGAGGTTTTGTTGAACAAATAGGTTCCTTTGCTATAGCACAGACAAATAATTTCTAGTTCAAACTAAACTACTCCTCCTATATAAGTACTGCGAACGTTCAGGTACTAATTACCCAAAATCAATTGACCTTAATATAGCGTTGCAATTTACTCGCACGGGTGCGTCAAGGACTTCCAATTCTGAAGGGCCATTCGCGTGCTAAGCTGCACTTTCCGTTGTGCTTCGCCGCTATCTCTGCCCGCATCCGTTTTAGGTAGCGTGACCTGCCTTCTAGGCATTTCCTAGCCGTACCGACGTTGATAAACTAATTATTTTACACTCGATGTTATCGGGGGATAACCTCATTTGGCACGGAATCGCATGCATCACCCTAAGCATTGATTAATTTTAAGGAGGGAGTCGTGGTGGATTGTGAAAAGAACTGTTATTAGGGTATTTTATTAATTTGGAACCGTAATGGGCTATGACGTAATCTTTAACAGCGTTTTATCTTATGATTTATGAGGAAAATTTGGTTTAGATTGAATACATCATTCTCTAATTTGACGAGGCATATATTCAATCAAGGGGCGTCAATTAGTAGTAAAAAAACGAAAAGGCGTTGTTGTAGGAATCGAATAACAGAAAACATTTTAATTTTTTCCGGTGAATTATCAAACAAATAACACAACCTTAGATCTGAAAAGAAATATTCTGGGTGTACTGCCAAATCATTTCTTTTCTCTTGCTGTATTGAATATACACTTTTTGCTATTTGCTGTTATGGTAGTTACTTAGGCACATCTTGAGAAAATTAAAAAAATAACTTAATTGAAACTTTTACACATATGGTATCATGATGTCTAAGGACTACACTTAACAATCTCATTATGGACACTAAAATCGTTCACCCTCGTATACGTACTATTCCACTTACAGTTAAAAGTGTAATCTCGAAAATTTTGGCTATTTTCCTCAAATTGAAGCCTACCTTTTTCATAAATATTATTGTGATATAAAATTCCACATAGGGAATCTCATTAGTTACAAATAAACATACCTGACAACTACTTACTTAGATTGCTATCTTTAGATGTAATTTTATTATACACTAATATTCCTTTTAATAAAACTATTGAGATCATCACAACAAAATGGAGTGCGATTCCTAAAACACAATTTATGGATGCAATTAAATTTACTCTTACTACATATTTCTTCCAATACAAAGACCAATTTTATAAACAAACAAATGGAGTAGCTATGGATAGCTCCATCGCGTGCACAATAGGCCAAATCGTTAAAAGGGAGAAACCGTACTTAAAAACATTTTTACGATGTGTTGATGATTGTATTCTATGTATACATGAAGATAAAATTTTAGACATACAAAATCATTTCAACAACTACCAACCCAAACTGAAGCTTACTGTTGAAATAAAAAGCAAAAAAAAAAAGATTTATCTTGATCTAAGTCTTATCGGAAATAACAACATAATAATTACAAAATGCTATAACAAAACAACATCATCAGAACATTACTTAAACTATAACTTTCACCACCATATATCACACAAAAAAAAATTCTGTTATTACCGCATTTATTGGTCGCGCWATCAAACTCACTAGCCCACAGTATCGTCCGGAATCCATCAATATAATCAAACAACTAACAAAAATAATTGCGCTCTTAAAAGAATAAACCAAATTGGCAAGACACTTGTGTATGCACGTTATAATTAAAATAAAGAAATTGCTTTGGTATATAAGCAAAACCAGTTCTATGCCGTGTTGTCTACACTAGACCTAAAGTGCACTGATGAGCTGTAATGACAGCGAAATAGTACTATCTGCAGTTGGTTGAGGTGTAGACAGCACAGCATAGACATGCATTTTAATATAAATTATGTTGCTTTGCCGTAAATCCGGTCTTTCTGAAAAAACATAGCACGTATAAGTTAACACTGCTTAAAGTGAGAAAAATTCCCACTATTAAAAAAAAAGCTCATATAATTTCTAAGATTCCCTGTAATAATCCTAATAAATCAAGAAAGAATTAAAGATCGCAAATATTCAAATAATGCAATTACAGCCTTAAACAACCACAAAAAAGAACTGCCTCACGAATTCAGGTACCAAAACACAAGTATATGTACATACATATTATGTGCATATATGTGCAGAACCAGACCAGAAAAAAAAAATTAAATATACCAATTCATTATCACATTAATTGTAACAGTGATAATCACATACCTCTCTGTCACACAGCTATACTTAACGAACTTTTTATAAACAATATTTACAATTGCTGCTTTTTATAATATTGAATAATGTAATACTTATACAATCGAATGGACTGCTTTTAAGATATTAACATCGATATTTTTAGAAATACAGAATTTGCAAAAAGGGTAGTTCCCCTCCCCCCCCATTTCGCCCTCTTCCTGGTATAAAACATCAGCGTGGAGAAGACTACGGTTTTTCATGTTTAGCCACCTTATATCTTCTATTCTTTGTAAGATACTTTCCCTACGTCTCACTCTACAAATCAATCAAATACAGCAATTTTGAATTTTTTTGATTTTCCTAGATGACAACATCCAAACAGGGGTCATAGACTACATCGCAAAAGGAAAAATGTGAAAGTACTAAGGCGTCACAGAGACGTAAAATAGTTGGTTTATTTAAAAGATCTTTATTCGCATATATGTTTTTTTTTAATGGCAAAGGCTTTCCTGATACAACTATTGATGTGAGTTTTTAATCTTAATGTKTCGTCAATAACCAGCGCAATATTTAAATCATCCCTGTTGAGGAGGCTCAAACTAGGCCTGGAACGTCCATGTGTTAAAACAGCCTAGTTATTTATCTTACCATATCCCAAATAAAAATAACCACAACTCAATACTGTCGATGTTTGGTATTCTTTTGAAAATATACGATCAGCAGAAACACATAATGAAGTTAAGACCTCATGGAATGTGCACTTACGGTAATCCAATTGCTGCCCTCTCAGTGCTTTTTGTTAGCAGGCTAAAAATTCTTATCGTCCGGCCAGCCATATTGTGCGCGTGCAAAAAATGATTAAACCCAAGTTCGCGCTTCCAATTTAATCAACGACAGGAAATAAATCAATTAATCTACAAAAGGGACTCGTCTAGCGCCGTGTGCGTTTTTGGTTGTCGATTTTGTAGTGCAAAGTTTCCGTTCTTGCTCTTTTTGCACGGAGCAAAAATCGATGTCACGTACTCGGAGGCAGGGAACGCGGTTTGAGGTGGAAATACGTCTGACTTGCAGCGATGAACTTGACAGAAAGCCCGTATTGTAACAGACACAAAAGAGCTTCCTGGTGCACTGAATATGTTCGCTGGATTCGATGCTCGTACAAGGAATAAACAAACAATTGAGACTGTTGCAGCTGCATCTTATGTGGCCTCTATTGTCTCCCACAACTATTACTTTAACTTCAAATGTAGTCTTGAGTTAACATGATTAAAGTTTTTAATATTAACGCGGAGAGAAAGAGCACAACACAACAAGTTTGTAGATTTTGGTAATGGTTACGAGTCCAGTAGCTATTAACTTTATAGGTACAGTCTCGATCATGCTAACTCACATTCTGTTTGTTATTTACAATTTGTTAATTTGTATGTTAACACTGTCTTCGCACAAGTTGTAGAGCATATTATACCTACAACAAGTACCTGTCCTTCGTCACCTCCATTCGCTCCAAAGTCTGTTTGATATAGGAATACGCGAGCGTATGCAAGAAATGCTTAAGGTAACTTACGCATTTAAGTTGATAAGGATTAATGTTCTATCCGTCTAAAGAGCTCTCCAATTACCGCTTTGTACGTGACCATTTTTTAGAAGATAGAATAGGTATAGTAAGCTTTACAACCCATTTTAGCGCATACGCAATACAAAACATCCAAAGCGAACTTCAGATGGGTCAAGCTCTACCACTTAACCTTAATATATACACCATGTATCTTACAACAAAAAGAGGCTTCTTCAGAACAGTATTCCAGAGCCCCATATAATATCAAGAAATAAATATCAAATCAACGAAAAAAAGAAATTGTGAAAGGAAGGAGAAAATATCAAGCCAGAACGCCTTCAAAGGAAGGACCGTCGCACTACCATCCATACATAAGTCTGTAACCAGAAATATCATAAATTGCTTCGCTGGCTCTGCAGTAAAGTTTGACGTAAGCCCTCGCTAAATTTCAATAAAGATCATTGATTTAGATTCAGAGGTAGTTGGTTATATAATTTACCATAATATACTGAAAATGCTCTACCACATAGAGATGTCCGGTTCTGAGGACTGGTTAAAGTACCTCTAATTCTAACATTTATGTTGTGGACATAATACCGAACGCTATTTTGTTATATAAGTTAAGTTAATGTGGGGTTCTATTCAAAATAATCGTATGCATTGTTACCAAACATTGCCTTATAAATCTATTCTCCATGCTAAGCTAATCACTTGCGTTCATTGTCTGTGCAATATGCTAAAAAAAATTCATTTCGTGTTTTGCATTTTCTGTATTCTAACTATAGTTAACCGATCCAAACATGGCGAATAAACTATATAGCAGAAGTTGAAATGACAAAGGACAGGTAAATCACCTTTTTTGCTTTCATAGTTAGTAGATTTTTATATGGGTATATCAGTTTGCTTTTATCAACCAATTCATTATGTGCTTACGATTCTTTTCCCTAAAGTTTACACGTGGTTCTACTTTAGCATGCTTCAGCTTACTACCAAAAACCAATGCTTATGATTTTAGTGGATTTATTTTTAAAAATGTTTCAACGACGTTTTCGAAATTGTTTTCAGATCTACACTAACTTGCAAAATTTCTTGATCCGTTTTAGAAATTGAAAAGCTGTGATAAATTTGGAAATCATCCGCACACTCGTGATACTTACTATAGATGACAGCATCTGTGGTAGGTTACTCGTGTATATTGAAAAAAAGGGGTCCTTGACAACTTGCAATCGCCGATGTAGGTCGCGTCACATTAACTGAAATTTGCCTATTTGACAAGTAACTGGACAGCAACAAAAGAGCTTTTGTACCAAATCCTACATAATATAATATTGCTCCGAGAATCTCATAGTTAACTGTATAAATGTTTGCTATAATCGAGTAGTATAAGCCAGTTATCAAGCTTTTATCAGTAGCTCATCAGTTCCACAACTGAAGTCCTTTCAAAACTCAGATTTCTTGTTAGGCAGAAAATTATACAGATCTAAATATTCCTGTATCTTAGCAGCTATTATCTCCTCCGGGACTTTCTATATACATGGAAAAATACTGATGGGTCTAGAGTGCTTCTGCTCTTTAGGAGTGAAATTTTGGGGACAGGAGTGACTAAAGCGTATTTCTATATATCCTGGAAACAGCCCTCTAGTAGACAGCAATTTCAGATATGTTCTAAGTATTTTAGTATAAAAGGACATAACATTCTTTCTTACAGCTTCAGCTGGTTGCACTCGTTTTGTTCGGTTTAGTGTTATGTAAACGTGTTGTGCAATTGCTGCAAGAGTTTCTCTATTTTAAAAAGTGGACTTTGTAGTAACAAGCTTGTGGTGCTGAAATCTCGAATTCGTTTAGATTTTCAGCAATGACATGGACTGCATTGTACTGATTTATGTACAAGATGTCAAAGTTCGGACAATTGTTCAAAATTTGAAAACCTTCGAAGGTATTACCTTCACCCATAGATGTTTGGATAAAACTTTTTTTCTCTGTGAATGCAATTTGGTTGGATATATCACTAAGCAAGTCCTAGGTATTATTAACTGCCCGACAAAACATTTTACAAGTATATAGAGGAATTATTTGAGTGCTGTGATAAAGAGGCTTGTCTATATTTGCCGCTGGTGTATATTAGTGATTTTCCAACAAAGCTGTATAGATTTAACAAGCAAGTGTTTCCCATATACCTCACAAGTTTACGATATTTCAGTCCCTAAATCCAGAACTAGTATCCATTCAGCTCTCCCCATTAAACGACTACAAAATGCAAATCGTTAAGGGCCCTGGAAATCTACGACGCTGGGCGCCGCCCCACGATGTTCCTTATCGATGCAAGTGTCGCTATAATTGTACGTAAGCGCTGTGTTTGGCAGACATTTCACTCAATCTATTACTCCGACCTACATTTCGGGCTGCTAACGTCATCCCACTGCTGTAATCGAATCAACTTATCGCATAACTAGCTGTTAACCGAGAACCGGGAAGAATTACTGTCCCAGGTCATGCGACCGGATAGCGGCGCGGGTATAAGTTCGCCTATTATGCAAAATCAAGTGGAAAGTTATGGTTTTGGTGTTTGATTTCAAAGCATTCGTTCGGATAATTCGAGTGCAGCCACTGTTTAATGTAAAGATTGTTAAATTTGAAGAACAGTTTGAGATTTGACAACATAATCTCATTGTTTTAACGACGCAGGCAAGCAACGGTCCAAAATTGGAGCCTTGCGGTACACCGAGAACCGTTAAATTTGCGCACAAAGGAAAACAGCCTACTTTGTATTGTTTAAGTAAAGCCTAAACTTAACTTAAACACGATAACTATTAGGCAATGCGTACTGCAATATTGAAATACTATACCTAAAACCTAGTTAATGTCCATAAAGTTTAGTTCACCTAGGGCCACCCCTTCGTAAAATATAAATAACTTTGACAAAATCGAAGATGTCAGAGTGTAAAAATTATAACAAAAAAGTACTTTTTTGTTATTTCGCTTTCGGACTGTAGGATGCAGAATGAAATATAGTTATATAAGGAATGCGGCCGGATAACGTAAGGATGATTCAGAGTTTTTTGTAATGTGACAGATCTCGATAATGGTTATGTAAAGTGAATACCTTGATTCATTAATGTACAAGCATTGACAATAAACAGACGTGTTACTGCGGAGAGTGTTTTAATGGATTTCGCCTGTTCGCTACCAAACAGCAGACCATTCTCTTCTTTTCATGTAAGTTACTCACGAAAGGATAAACATTGGAGCTAACGTTCTCATGTCTCACTGTAGTGTTTTATGTGCGTTATAATAGTGGAGAAATCGAGTTGTGTTATACATATATAACTTTTTTGCAGGATGCTGAAGAAATGAAGCCACCTCTGGGAAGTACTAGGAACCAGTTTAAAGAAAAGGAAAGGTCAATGGACATACGAGCAAAATGAACAGCTCAAGGTAATACTTTACATAAGATAAATAGTCATTTATGAACTTTGCGTTTATGTTTTTTTGTGTCTTGTATATTCGAGAGAAAAATTACAAAGGAACATGCTACAATGGGTGTATTAGTGTACTTGCATATTTACTAACAGTTTTTAAATTTTCGATCGTCAGTTGTAAAAGTTTTCAACACAAACCCAATGGATGCACAAATAATTATATTTCGATCGTTATGTACTGCGGACCTTCTTAAAAAAAAACTTTCTGCAACCTTACAAACTGTATTTAACAACCATTATTTTCCAGTGTTGCATATTACACGAAAACAAACTTGCAACTTACAAAATTTTCCTTTTATATTTTAAAATTATCGGTATACTATATTTCTTCACCTTTTTAGCTACGGCATTTTAGTTAGCTGAAAACTACTGCATATATTACGCCATAGTGATATGAATAAAACATATTAATTTACTTTCTTTTTAAAATAAATTTCGTAAAATTAAATAAAGGGGATACAACACTATATGATATTTGAAAACTTGGACCTCTATGTATGTAAAATTAAACATTTCGGTATTATAAGAAGTATTATACAGGATGTCTCATGACTCGATGGCCAAACTGAAACCATAAATACTAGAGACAATTCTAGTTCAGTTGGACCAAAAATATCTTGATTTAAATTTGTTTGTTTCCCCTAAGGATGCAACCCCAAACATAGTTTTTATTTAATTCTCTGAAACTTCTGGGTACAATTAAATGAAGTTTCGTACATTTCCCAAGCTTTATATGATAATTAAGATGGTCAAAGAATAATTTCAAAATTTTTTGTGAATGACTTTTTCCAATTATGTTCACAAAAAAATGTGCAATTGCCAGATTTCGGTAGAATGCACCATTTTCGAGTGAAATTGATCATCAGGATGTGCTAAGGCTTAACAAACATGTAGACTTATTAGCCTAATGTGTTTTTTTAACCATTTTCAAGATATCTTACACACATATCACGTTTAAGACGCAATAATTGAAGAAAATATCGATAATTTTAAAAACTTTATTTATCAATTAATTATTTTATTGATGAAACTAACAAAAGAAATATTTAACACATAAGCTTAGTACGGCAATTGTTTAAAATGTCCTCCCTGGTTCTGTATACATTTTCTCGTCCTATCTGCAACTGAAGACGTTGCTCTTGGAATGGCTTGAATGGTGAGGTAGCTGACTCCGTAATTTTACGAACCAATTCATCTCTGCCCCCCTCCTCAAAAAAAAGAATGGCAAGAGGAGTTCGGTCAGGTGACCATGGTAGCTAGAAAATCGAACCTCCTTTTCCAATCCACTTATTAGTAAACGTATTATTTAAATATCTTCTGAAATCTCTACCAGAATGAGAAGGAACACCATCTAACCGAAACCACATGTTGGTCCTTCTCTCAAGTGTAACTTCTTTCATCAGAACTGGCAAATTGTTTCGTAAAAATAATAGAAAAGCTATCGGATGTTGTTAATCGATCTTCATCGTTAATCATACCACACTAAACATTTACCGAAAATGAAAATGCGTTTCTCTTGTATCACAAGGATTTTCTAACGCCTTTGTGTGTGAATTTCGAATATTAGATTAGTAATCCCATTTCTGGTGAAGGTGTCTTCATCTGTGAATGAAACTTTCCACAAAACTGTTCATGTGCGAGTAATTAATGACAAAATTCAACACGCTCTGTGTAATCTTCAGGCTGCAAACATTAGAAGAACTGCAATTGTATAATGTTCTCTACACCTTCATCCGGCTAAGAGTAACGGGATTGGATACCCTCCGTATGCTGTAGAAATACCATCTTCAATACTCTTCGGGATGACTTCCTATTCTGCAAGTTCTTGCTCTACTGTAGCATTTTCAGACAAATATCGATGAACATTGCTGAATGCTTCCCGAAGGGATGTTCCACGAGAGAAACCTTCGCTTCTATTCACGTACAGCCTCTCTTGTATTGCCGTTACGGTATCAGTAAATGAAGTAAATATCTGCATAATCATAATTGAAAACGTAGCCATATAGTTGTCGTTAGTCTAAAGAACCGAATGCAACAAACGTCAAAGAATGAAATTGGTAAGCAGCCTACTGAATTTGTTTCTTGGGGAGTAATAATTCGCATGTATTTTTTAATATTGATTTTTGGACTTGATATGTAAGAAATTTCAAGAATGGTTAGAAAACACATTAGACTTAGTCATAACTCCTCGTCGGTCCCGTAACTTTGATGGCCTCTGTTCTTGATATTCTGTGCCTATTTATCGTCCAGTCCTCAATCTTTCTAAGCAGAAGTCATAAGTCATTTTTGTTTGACTGATGGTTTCCTTTTCACCAATAAACGTATTGTTTACAGAGCATGACAATCTAGCTACACTGTCAGTTCTATTAGTTATTGGTATGTCATATTGCACTGTGCTGACTACTGCTGTTTCTATTAGATATTTGAAACTGTTAAAATCCTTTAGTTTTGTCTTTCATGATGTTAATACAGTTTTGGCTAGAGTAATATTAAAATACACCGCCCCATTTTATTATTATTATTTCTTTTATTTAAGGAGCTTTTTACGTAACTCCTGTCTTGGTAAAATTTGTTTTTATGCAGAATGAACGTTATCTTTAATTTTTTACGTCATTTAGAAACTAAGTTATTAAATGCTTCTTTTTCAGTGGTTCATATAGGTTTAGTAACGGTTGCTTACGTTTCCTTGATAATATGCGGTGTTATATGAAGATAGTTTAATTTTGATGGTTTCTTATAGCTTTTGTCATTCAAGATTGTTTGGTTTGGTTAATATTACTTATGAGCGATCATTATTAATAACTATTGCAAGAAATCTGACCATGTCTTCATGATAACGTTCTACTGCCTACCTTTCCCATTAATTCTGATCATTTGCTTGTTTTGCCGTTTGTTTCGAATAAAAACGATTACATTAGCATTACTTACTCGTTTCTTTTTAAATTGAATTCCTGGCTGGTCCGAAATTTGTTTAACGGCAAACACAAATGTGTTGCTACACTAAACGTATTCCGAACCTAAAATGCAAATTCCTCTGCTGTCAGCTTGTCCAATTTTTTTCGTAGACCAGCTGACAAAACCCGGTCTTCATTAAGAATTCCCTTTTATAATTTATTTCGACGACATCCGTAATAACATTAATATTTTATTTACGTTTTGCCGGGTGACAAACCGGAATAAACGAAGGAGGCGTCCTCATTTGCATGCGCGGAATTAAAATTAACAGCATTGTTGTAGTGATTCGATGGGGGAGGGAGAAGCAGCAGAAGGGAACAGGCGTCGACGACCTCCACAATGCTTAATTTCGGTCGTCCGTCAAGTTTTTCCAGCGCCAACTTTTTTGCTTATCGGATTAATCTTGAAGTCTAATGTGGGAAGGCGGCGGCGACTGGGATGAGTTGTAATTGAAAATCGACGGCTGTCGCGCTTCCTTTTTTCATTTGGTTCGTCCGACTCTATTTCAGGGTGCTTTTTCGTGTCCTCATGGCTTTCAGGATTAAAAAAACTCTGAAAATGTACGGAAAATAGATTTACTTCAGTATTTAGGTCGTGTTCGCATTATTAATGTGCAACAAGATAACTACGTAACTTAGTAACAGCTCCTTCGCCATGTTAACTTTGAAGATCGTTAAAGAATACCCTACTCGATATGTGTCTAATCGGACTAGAGGGTTTTATTCTGAAAACGCACTTCGTGGGCTCAGGTGTGCCTCAGGGATCAACTCAGGGTCTGTCATGTGTATATTGTTTGCCAATGACATCGTCTGTTCTGAAATATTCAGCTTTTGCCTAGACAGTGTCTATTCTGTTAAAAGTTTAGACCACCCTAGCCTTCTAGCCCGATTTAATCTTGTTGTTCTTCAAACTCGTAGGGTTCTTATGTCTGTCCATAGTTTCCCAGTCCCTCAATTTAGCTTTAGATGAGTTTCAGCATCTGCTACAAGACAATGCATCGTAAAATAAAATTGCAGGGCAATAAAATAATCTTTCAATTATAACTCTGCTTGGATCTCGTTAAAGGCACACTTTTATTCAATAAACGATGTCATTGAGAAAATAAAAACTTTCTCTGAACACAAGTTATGACGAACTGAACTGAATTTAGTTATATACACCGATTTACCGATTTACCAAGATGTTATTATTCACAAATAATAGAAA
This sequence comes from Rhyzopertha dominica, assembly GCA_025024175.1. Lineage (NCBI taxonomy): Eukaryota > Metazoa > Arthropoda > Insecta > Coleoptera > Bostrichidae > Rhyzopertha > Rhyzopertha dominica. The sequence continues at coordinate 60,491,202 of QCXZ01000064.1, forward strand.
CCTTAAGAAAAACATATTCCTAATTTCGGGTTTGGTGAAATTACCTGCTCATACAAGAATTATTTAAAATGAATTTCGCAAGAAAAAGACGAACTCGTAGATATGTTGTTTTATTACTTGGTGAAGCTGATCGAAGTAGCTTATTTGTAACTAGCCTGCCTGATCAATGATATCCAAGTTGGAAGCTAGTATTTTTTTAAGGTGCAAGGGTAACATCAAGGAAAGCATGAAGAAAATAAGTTTTAAGAGTTGACATCACTCGTGGTAAACCCGAGTAAGGAAAATTTAGAATTTGTCGAGTGTTGTTTTTTTTTCTTTAAATTCTGATTTCTTTAGAAATGTTTCACTTATGTCACTTCTAGTGCCATATGTGCTACTTAAATTGAACAAGAAAAATGAAATATTTTTAGAATACGCATACGAAAAAATCTAAATAACTTTTGTTAAGAGAAGGTTTCTTATATTCCTAATCGTTACCATACTATGTAAGAAATACATCCTAGGAAATTTCAGAGAATGCTATATAAGTTTAGGTTATCGTATCGTTTTCTGAGTATCGAATAAATATCGATGCAGGAAATAGCAAATCGGTATAAAGTGAATTAAAACACTTCCTGTTTTACATAATTTACATCATTGTTTCCAAAAACTTTTATATTCTTTAGCTTCGTCAGTTACTAGTGCATCATGTGAAACATATTAATAATTTATCACTATGCAAAGACAATGAATTGAATAAGGGAATTTTATTAAACTGAATTGTTAGTTTGCGTTTATTTGAAGATTGGTGAGAAAAAACACATTTGATGAAAAATGCTGAACTAAAATAGCCATATTTGCTAAAAAAAGTTTGACGGCATTTGGGGATTTATTACGAGAATTAATTTATGGAACATCCAACCAACACAAATAAAATTCACCTGATTTATTATGTTGCAACTGTATTACTAATTACAAAAAAGTGCACATGCACATACCTTGATAAGAGGTAAGCCATTTTTAGACTTAATCTGGAATTTTAACTTTCACGATTTCTTAAGAAAATCCAATTATAAACACAAATTAGAGCCTCCAATAAATTATTTATACGGGCACAATTTACATTATTGCAATGTTGTTCTGTAAGAAGAGTTCCTATTTAAGGATATACTTTTTATCAAAACCGTAATCAGTCCTTGCCACTTTTTTCGCAATTTTAATGGAAGATAACGAGGATATGGTTGGTAGAAAATAAATGATGTGATACCACTCTGATTTGTATCGATTCAGCGAAATATCGATACATAATATCGGGTATCGAAACCAAAAGTATCGATACGAATCACCCAACACTACTGCTATGTACAGTATTATAAGAAATAATTAAATTTTCTACTGATACTGATCGTAAAATAAAATACTAATTGCCTTGCAAAGTTAATGATTGTAAATATTATCCCCAAATATATTCTGAAATAGCTGAAACAATAATTTAATAATTTAAAACCATGATGTTTTATAAACGTTTCCTGAACATGTTCAGTTCTATTAGTACCTACCTAATAAGATACTAAATTGGGCTTGCAGAATCTGTTCAATTAAAATTCAGACTTGAAAGGTCATTCTTATACCTTCTGGGAAAACCAGCCTCTTTCAATGATATTAATATCGTCACCAAGTATCAAAAACTACATGACCAATGTCATTAATAAACAAGAAAAAACAGAGACCCCTGTGGTACGCCGGGACAGTAATAGTTAATAACTTTCTCAGGTCTTTCAGCTGATCTGAATATGATGGCTCTGATGGCAGGTAAATAACGCAGCAAAGCCAAAATTTACGCTTTCCATTGCGTCACTACTCTTCATTCAAAGTGCATTTTGCCGCTTGTTCAGCAGTCGAAACGAGAGAGCCCATTTCGTTGTAAAGCGTAATTTCAGGAAATGGAATAATAACAATAGCGCGGATGTTCGTTTTGAACTTCATGGCATGAAATTGCTTGCAATAAAGCTATTAAATGTGAATTAGTGGGGATAATTCCGACTGCATGTTTTATCCTAGACTAGCTTTTTTCCGCTTCTGGAAAAGCGAATAGTCTGTCGTTTACAGTAATTAGTTTCTAATTTATGTGGTTAGTTACATATTTTATGAACCACGTTGAAAATACATATTACCGTAGATGGTCCGAAAAGTTAGTCCTTAGGTTACAGACAAAAAATGCTATCTATTTGTCATTAATAGATGATAAGGTAGTAAAAGGTTCCATTATTGTATAGATATGGATTAGTTTTATACAGTTTAGTAAGCAAAGACCTGTATTGAAATAAGTTGTTAAAAAAAGCTGCATTCTACTTAGTTATCTTCCTTATCACAATACCGTTTCTTTTGTAATTAGCAGAACTGGCGGGTTGACTCTCTACTTTAAAATGCTACAGTTACAGGAGGCCCACTGCTTTAATAGTTTATAAAAAGTTTGCGCTTTTGTGATATGGTTTCCCCAACAGAACTTTCCATGTCCGTAGACATTTCATTTTTAATGCCACCAGGACATTTTTGGACGTCGCTTTTGCAATTTCACGCAGGCATCATCTGGTCTGTCGTGTGCCCGTTAAAAAGTTTAACGTTTTTTCGGCGTCTTCATCATTTGGGGATGTCCGTCCGATTGGAATTGCGCTCGACATTTCCGKGCCGCCACATGTGAGGGTCACCACTGACAACCCATTGTTAACGATAGAGAAACATAGTGTTCGCAGCATGCTTGTTTTGACATATAAAAATGACCGCGTCACAGCCGGCTTTTAACAATTGAACAGAACTGCAGCACCAGCTATTTTGTGCTTCCGAGTTTGTGGAGGAATGCAAAAGCCTTCAAATTAAAAATTCTGGATTTTGCTGTGCTAAAAATCTTTGCAATGTTAACGGCCATAAGAAAAAGTGGCCGTTTTTCTAAGTAATGTAAAACATGCCCTCAACTTCGCGGCAAATAGCTCCCTATAAACAAAACATAGATATAAGGAATAAAATTACCCTAAGTCAACATTATATTTTCACAAACTGGGACCATTAAAAAAAATTAAAACAACTCAAAAATGAGATAAGGTGTGCATATTGTCTATACGAAATTTTGTAGTGGACTCTTTTTATAATAGGAACTAGAAAGCTGCGTCATTGCATAACGCTATGAGGGTAATTTAAATAATATGTTCTCTATGAAATTGAAACTTATTTGTGGGATATAAAAACCTGTCACGTATAAAATTTTGGAAATATTTCCGAAGCTTCAGAAGAAAACTAATAAAATCATATTTTTCGTTAATTTATGGAACGAAAACGACAACATTTAATACTTAATCTGTAGCGTCATGCTTATTAAGTTTGAAAATTGATTATGTATAAATACACACTGTTTAGAATTACACGGAATTGTTAAAAAAAATTTGCAGTGTTTACAGCCAAAGCAAAAACTTTTAGGACGTCTAGTGATCAGTGCTTGATCTCTATGACAATTATACTGTTATTGCAAGAATTCGCTACTAGAGCTCCATTTAGAGATCGCTCTTTCAATGTTTTTATTGGTTGCTTTATGAAGCTTTTAGGAAATTCGGTTTATTGGCTTTATTACTAAAATTTTATACGTGACAGGTTTTTATATCACAAACATAAGTTTTGACTTCATGGACGACATTCGAAATATGATTTAAATTCCTCTCATACTGATTTATGATCATCTACGGGCATGAGCAAATAATAAGCGCGCACTATAGCATGACACCCTTGCACTTTATGTCCTCTAGCTCTTAATCTAAAAATGTAATATGAACCCCATTATAAAATTTCGTATGAATAATATTTTAATTTATTGTTTGAGTTGTTTTCAATTTTTTTAAATGGTTAAGGTATGTGAAAAAATGATATTAAATATTATTTTTGAGTTTTCCTATCAAAACAAAAATTTTACTTTCAAAGTTAGTTCATCGCAAGAATGGTTATAAAATTTCCTATAAAGATAACATAGTTAAAACCAACATCAACTACACTGTGATAAACCTCTCAAAAAAGAGTGTGTCAGATGCTGCTGTAAATATTTTAGCGAAGGGGATGAACTTTGCTGTAACGCCACGGACCATTCCAAAAGTGGAGATAATGTCATGTGTGGAATCTTGTATAAGACTGCTTCCGAAAGATCAAGCGGATAAGATTAGGATAGATGTATGCCACGCTATTAGAAATGCACGTACGCCCAAACCTAATGTGACATCTGAGGAAATGAATGCTCTTAAGGACTTGAATACAGGTAAGTCCATTATAGTTACTAAAGCAGATAAAGGTTCAGCCACAGTAATTTTAGATAGAACAGATTACGAGAATAAAGTTAGAGAGTTGTTAGATGAGGAAACATATCAAAAGTTATCCCGAGATCCTACCTCAAAAATTTCCAAAATTACCAATGATCTTATCAAAAGTTCAAATCTTTCGAATGAGGAGAAGTCGCTTTTAACTGTTTCCGATTGCAAGGTACCTAAATTGTATGGTTTGCCCAAAATCCACAAAACCAATGTCCCGTTAAGACCCATAGTCAATACGATTGGGAGTCCTTGTTACAGATTGGCAAAATTTTGTGCCAACTATTTAAAACCCTATGTAGGAAATACCAGTAGTTGCATCATAAGTATTTCAGAAGGTGATATTTTAGTTAGTTTTGACGCGGTTTCTTTATTTACGAAAGTACCCATTCCTGAAACGATAGATATCATCAAATCCAAGCTTAATAGCGATCCCTTAGGTGACACGATAGCCAGATTATCCGAACATTGTTTAAAATCTACTTATTTCTTATGGAACGATAATTTTTATGAACTAAAATCAGCTTGTGCAATGGGTTCACCTCTAAGTCCTGTAGTAGCCAATTTGTTTATGGAAAATTTTGAACATGTAGCGATACAGTTTTCAGCTTAAACCAAAATGTTGGTATAGGTACGTAGATGACACTTTTGTTATTTAGCCCCATGGTATAGAAGAGCTGGGCAGGTTTCTAAATCATTTGAACAGTCAAAATTGTAAATTGAAGTTGAGTTTGCCTTATGTACAAGGCCTATCGGAAAAATTAAAGAGGATGCTTAGAAAACACGATATTTTAGTTGTTGATAGTACATATAATAATTTAGATAAAATTTTAAGTTCTACTAAAGATAAAGTACATTTAGAGAGTGAAGGTGCTTACAAAATTACTTGTTCTTGTGGAAAGTGTTACGTAGGTCAAACTAAAAGAAAAGATACAAGTAGATAAATCTTCCGTAGCTGAACACTCATATTTGACTAAACACATGATTGATTTTGCTAAAACAAAAATTTTACATAGAGAAAAATATTATCACAAACGTCTAATAAAAGAAGCTATAGAAATTTGTAGGAATACTAATAATTTTTATAGGGATTGTGGAAATTATGAATTAGGTGACATTTGGAAGGCTATTTTGTAGTTATTTTTTATCAAGTAGTTCGTGTATACCTAGTAGGTAGGTAGTTCCTTTTTCATCGTTAGATTCCTTTTTATCAGGTTGGCACGTTGTTTCTATGACGTCTCGCATCCTTGGTGATTTGTTTATTTACTATCAAAATTTTGTTTGAACTTGTGTCAGGCAAATTATGAGGTTCTTCGTCTTTGACAAAGATTACAGGTGTAATCGAAACGTCAAACTATTAATTTTATTCAGTGTTTTCAAGAGACAGCGATCTATCCGACAAAATAATATCTTATATTATGGACGCTGAAAGCATTCAGCCTCGTAAAATGATTTTTTGTTTTTGTTTCAAAATAAGTTGCAGCCTTCAGATTACAAGATGGTCGTTGCTAGGTAACGAGACTTCAAATCGAAAAATTATTTTGTGGCTTACAGAGGTGTAAAATACCCGAACAAAAACGAATTTGAAAACCTTAAATTTTTGGTTGCACACTTCACATGAAATGCACTTACTTATGTTATTAACTTCTTTTCGTAACACAGAGTAATATGTTCAAGAAGCAAACGCCTTTTTTATTTCATCTTAACCAAACTAACAGACGTAACATGCAATTGCAAAAAGACTTAGAAAATTTATTCCTTAAACGCTTGCAGCCATATTCATATATCTATTGTTAAATACATTTCCTCTGATTCCTTCTCTAGTCCGCCATTTCAAAACTATATTACTATTTTATTGGTCTGTTAGGAGAAAAGTATTTGGTTCGCTCATATAGTGATGAGAGACACAATATTTATCTTCAAACAAAACTTATGAAGCATTGTATCCCTTGGAGCTATATTGAATTCTGCCTTTTTCCTAATTTTAAATGATACATATATGAATTCCATTCCCATTTGTTGTCTCAATGTATACAGCATCATGAAATTCTATCGTCCTCCTTCAAAACTCACATGACGGCCAACTCTGCATCCGTTATTTAATGCCTCCTCATAAATGAATAATTCAGATACTTCAAATCTTTATAATGCGCGCATCTACTCCGCAGCACACGCCAGTGGCAATGAAGGCAGTGATCAGTCACATTATAATTGGTCGAAACGCGCCATCATCATTCTTATTTGGTATCTGAGTAATGGATGCTTTTTAAAACAAAACTACACGCGTGCACACCTAAAAGCGTTGCGAACAAATGGTCTGTAAACGCGTCGATTCGGAGGGGAGAGTCGAATGTTCGTTTTTCGGTCTGATATGTGCATACATTACGTTTATTACATACATAAATCCCTGCTAATAAAGCGTCGTGCATGATCGATTGGGCCCAGTGAATGATAGCGCCTACTTTGTGTGAATCAAGCAATTTTGCTGAAAGCACCTTATCAGTCGATCACTTTGATTGAAAACGGACCTCAGGGCCTAGGTTACCGCTCGTGCTGCATTTCGTGCTGGGAATTCGGGATTCCCCGTCTTTACTCCTGTATGCAAGGGCGTCCTTAATGGTCGAGAATATCGAAGACTCTTTCCTATCTCTTACTTACCTGAGAGTACACGACACACCTATGAGCGAGCGAGTAACCACACAGAGATAACCTGTTCCGCTGTTCTGCTAGAGATTACATGAATTACATAACTGATTTTGGGATTAATAATAATAATAATATTTATTCGATCCAACGGGCATAGCTGCCCACATAAGATAACATAAATACAAGCATCAAAACAAACGATTCGAAGGTACAATTCAAAATTTCAAAGTTTCATCAATCACATACACTTAAAACAGACTTTAAAGTTTTGGCAAATGCGCGGTCATTTAATAAAAATATGTCTACAGAGTGCTGAACATTGTTATATAATCGACACATATTGTATATAGGCGAAAAATACTGACTATTTGTGTTGGCCGCACCGATAGCAAATGTTCGTGAGTGTCTAGATCCCATACGTGGTACGCCAAACTGTATCAAACTCAGTAACTCGCTACCATTAACAATATTATTCACCAACTGAAACAAAAATGTAATAGACAAATAGTTACGTCTAGACTGCAGCGTAACAAGTCCAAACTCAGCAAGCAATTCATGATGAGAGAATCCCTGATCCGGATAGATACCATATCTCCTATAATACATGTATTTACAAAATTTCTCTGCACTTTTTCAATTATAGTTATATGTGTTATACAATGGGGATTCCACAGTACGGAGGAATACTCCAGGCCTGACCGAAGGTACGCATAATACAAAGCCAATAAACCAGATCGTTAATGAAAATAACAAACAACAAAGGTCCCAAATTAGAACCCTGGCAAACACCAGAACTACAATTAAATGTAAATGATTCACAACCCTGATAGTAAACGTATTGTTTTTGGTCAGCAAGAATAGATTCGAACAAAGAAACGAAGCCCTGACACAATCCCATCAAGCTCAGCTTTCCAAGCAGAATTCTATGATTTACTTTGTCAAAGGCTTTAGATAAATCTGTATAAATTACATCTACCTGTTGTCTAAGATCCAAAGAACCCGACAGGTGTTGCACAAAATTACACATGTTAGTTACTGTTGACCTACCGCCCAGAAAGCCGTGCTGACGCGTGGACAATGATTGTTCTACATGACTATAAACATATTTAGCTATTATGCTCTCAAAGAGCTTAGCAAAGTTAGGGATTATTGCTATGGGACGGTAATTCAACACATCTTCTCTAGAACCAGACTTAAATACGGGGCACACTTTTGCTGTTTTCCACGAAGTAGGAAATACCGCAATGGCAACAATACGGTTAAAAAGATGACACAAAGGAGTGATAAGACATCGAATACAGTCGCGCACAAAAAATGCTGGAATACCGTCATCACCAACAGTGAATTTCGGTTTCATCTTCTTGGCGGCCTCCACAACATCACTTTCAGTGATGCTAAATCGATTAGAACATTAAGTGAGTCGCAAATCCCTCCGTTACGAACCGCACTTGGAGCTGAATCCGAGTCATCCTCCGTAGTAATTAATACGATTACATAGTGATGACAAAGGATTTAACCATGATCAGTAAAAGTAAGATATGTAAATTTTGTACCTGATTACTGCTAATAACATATGCCCCATAACTTTTGGCACAAATTATCCAGAACCTTACGGATGACACCCAGCGACGTGTGCGCGTAGTTGAGGACCACGGGCTTTTTGTCTTATTCTAATCAGCTTATAAGATAGATGAAAGTAGTGTGAATAATTTGGTTACAATTATCAGGAGACGAAAGATCTTCAGTCCGAATTTTGTGCCAAAACTTATGGAATATACGTTAACACGCCCACAGAAAATCATACCATGTTGATTCTTAGGGAGACCTTTTTCGTGTTGGAAACACAAAATTATGTACTTTATAAGGTCAGGTCAAGTTTTCGTTAAAACTTTGTAACGGTCATTTAATTTCGTAATGTTCTTTTTTTCTAAGCTCTTCTATTAACAGTCTTTTAGGTGATTACGTTTCACTAACGATACATTTTTCCAAATACATTTTTGTTGTCATTTTGCTTACATTGGAACGTAATGCTAAAAGGCTAATTCAGCGGTTTAATTCAAAATAAGTTTATCCGATTGCTGCATCCGGTTCTGCATCGAAAATACCTTCACCTTGGCTTCTTGCGCCTGAATGTGGCCTTCTTTTACCCGTCAGGTACACTAATTGAACTCAGGACCTGAGTGAACGCTGAAAAGCGGGGACGTAGTAAAATAAATTTCTGTAAAATTCCAACTGCATGAAGCAGGATTTAATATTTTACAACAAATTGTTGTCGTCGACATTTCGGTATTTGATTTCGTGGGTGAGATTTAATAATATTTCGAGACCCTTAGTCTTCGTCGATAATAACAATCAGCTGACGCTGGTTTCGCCCAATTCACTACAGCAGCCATATTTCCTGACTTAACAATCTTCACTTTAATAAATCCGAGTGTGAAAAGCCCGCCTCCATATGGGGCTTTTTTTCCTACTTACCTGGCAAAGAAAACCAAAGAGAAAACAGAGCGAGGTCAGCTGGACTTACGCAAAGCCTTGTCGAAAATTCAGTGTTTTCCGCGATTGGTCTGGTTGAGTATCCAATCTGAGACGAAGCAACGGCAATAGATCTGAGTCTGGCTCGGCTTACGTAACCATCCAGTGTACATTGAGCTCTGCCCTGAAGGATGTGATATCTGTCTCTATCTTGGACCTAGGCTGAGTACAAAATTTTCGTTGTGTCGTCTTACTTACCTCACATCATTGTTGTGTGTATTGTTGTTATGTATTGATTGCCACAGTGGAGATCACGCCGAATCGAGATCTCATTTCGTGTTTTGTAGCATTGCGTACTTACATTTTAAGATAATACGTACCTTTTAGTTATCGGACAAGTTATTTGTAAAAGAATATCGATTGATTCATTACTTACCTGATTATTATCATTATCGCTTGTAACGTAGTTTTCTTGTATAGTTTATATTGCATTTGATATATATTTCTGTGGCGTTTGTACTAATTGATAACACTTTGACTGTATTTCGAAGCCTATTGGTTTTCCAACGATTGTAAATATGAATGCGCACTCATATGTTTGGAAATTGCAGTAAACACTGGGATTAACTTGATTTAGTACATCCAGCTTTATACCTAATAAATTTAAATTCTAAAAATTCATTCAAATTTAATTTCAATCAAGGTGTGTCACTAATTTTTACTTCTGTAATAAACGTTTAGTAATAGCTAATAGCTAGCAGCTAGTCGTGGTGTTTGCCCATTGCGTGAGTGGTATACACCTGTATAATTCTTTTGCAGTTCAATAATAATTTTTACTTGCAATTACTTATACTTATACCACTTTCTACATCACGCACTACCCTCATCCCATGGTATCGTTTTCTAGCCTCTCTCTTTATTTTATTCTTAGAAGTTACTTTAAATGCTCTCAATGTGGACAGACATACAGAATCAGGAAATTATTTAAGACGCATCTACATGAAAATAACAATCGACTGAAATATTTTCAAACAATTAAAATAAATAAATCGCAGTTTCAATTTACTAATTTAAAACCAGCTGGTGACATTGCCACCCTCGGCAATCTCTACGCTCTCTGTGATGGTGTATTTGTGTATGAGCAACAGACATGAACCAACAATTTTGATGGGCTTTACTATACACTTTAGGCCTAAGGTTTGCCACCCTATTTGCTTTGCTCGAAGCGATATTAATTAAGATTCACTGATGTCCTTTGCCGCACAGCGACATCAAATGGGCCTTTATCCACAGAAACGGCTTGTTAATTATGCATCTGGGTCCGTCAAAACAAGACCGCTCTGGTGAAAACTGTTTATTTGTTAGATGGGAAAATATCACACGGTTCGGTAAAGTTCGCTTTCTTAATAATTAGCACTTGTATAGGTTTGCACCTATCTTGTACCATCAAAATTAGAGCTTGCACAAATGCTCTTTGAAAGGTCCGGCGCATTTGGTAAACTTACTAGACATTTTGCAGGATGCTCTGATAACAAATTTGCCATTGCTATAGTGTGTCTTTATATTTTTCGTGTGTTCCATAGCTTCAACCATTAAGATCTCGCAGTTTGTCCTACATAAAGTGCAGCACGATGACTACAACAAAACTGTATACGCCAAAGCTTGAATTTGGGTCCTAAACTACATGTTGTTAGGAATAAATATGAACTCTGTGATATAAAATAATTTAAAAGTATTTGTTGAAACTGGACTAACAAACTTAAGCGAATACTAACCTTTTTTCTTTTTGAATCATTAAAGGAAGAAGAGGAATAAGAAAACTTAAGTTTTGTTAAGTACTTAAAATATAACTTTTCTATTAAATAATTTAGAAAATCCTTGTTATAAGTATTTTTCTTTGTAAAATCACACCTTGTTCTTTTTGAAATGCTGTATAGAAAAGAAATATTTTAAAGTGGTATTTTTTACGCTGGCTTTTAAGGGATTTAATTTTATGTAAGTTTGCCCTATCGTAGTGGTAATAGGTTTGTCAAGTAACATCACATATAAAAAAAGTCTGCTTAATCTATTTTATCGACAGTCCACCGACAAAAGCTTAATCTTTTTTTAAATAACTTGGAATAGTTCTTGAATTTGTATGCGAAACGGGTAATATTTGCGTGATTTCGAATTCTTTATTACAGTTGTTCTGCGGTCCAGACTTAATCATAATCTAGTATTATTTCCATCTGCCTGTCTTTCTTAGTTTCCGAGATATACATTTTTTTCAAAAAACGGATTTGTAACCAAATTTTTATAAAAGAATGCAATTTCCGGTATGTCTCATAGACATTTACGTTTACATGATCAAGGGTGTAATATTTATTCATTGCAGGGATTTTTGCAGTCTTGATATTAAAAAAGTTCCGCATTGTTTGGAAATTCGTATAATTTTCAGAGGGATAAACATTGACATGAGTGAGTATTTTACAGGGCGATCAGTTAAACCTGGACATAGGCTATATCTTGTTATAAATTGTGCCGGAATATTTATTTTAACAAATGTCTACGTAGATATTACGCTGTACGTAACTTTATTTATACGGTACATCAAAGGATGGGTTCATTCTCCAAAAACTTGCAATACAATGTTGGTCTAAAATAAACTTATTATAATCTAAATAGAAGAAAAAAAATTGCAAACCTAATGACGGGGCCTATAGCCAAAAAACGAAAAAAGATATCGACTTGCGGTTTTCAAATTCATCTTGCTCGATGAAGATTTTTTTTAAGTAACGCCTCTGAATGTGCCAATTTGAATCCAATACATTCTAGTAAAATGCACGGTGTAAAATTGCCAACAATCAGGTTGCCCTCGTTTAATGGCGATTATAGCTGATGGTTAGAATTTAGAGATGTTTTTAAATCTCTAATTCATGATAACAGTAATATCAATGAGATTGAAAAGTTTCACTATTTAAAAACGTCACTAGTGGGAGATGCATACTTGGTTATTCAATCTCTTGAAGTAAGTACTGATAATTATATTCATGCTTGGGATCTATTATGTCAGCATTTTGACAATGATTCATTGTTAATTAATGATCACATTAGGGCTCTTTTTGTTATGGAACCTCTTGTTAAAGAGTCATCATTGGGCCTCCGCAATTTAGTTAGTAGCGTTCGTAGAAATTTAAGGGCGCTGGAAACTTTAAAACAACCTATTCAATATTGGGATTCTCTATTAATTTATTTGATTGTGTCTAAGCTTGATAAAGTTACATCAAGTGACTGGGAAAAATATAAAGAAATAACAGTTTCTCCAAAACTTGATAATTTGCTTTCTTATTTACATAACAGATCACATTATTTGAAGACAATTGAAATTAATGAAAAGCGAGGACATGAATCTAAAGACTACAAACATCACAATGTTGTGAGAAGTAAAGGTAAAGGTGTTTCTCTTCTAGCTTCTAATGTACGTTGTAATTTTTGTAAACGAGAACATTTGATTTACAAATGTGAAGGTTTTCTGAAGTTAGATGTATCTTCACGTGTAACAAAAGTCACTGAACTGAATTTATGTAAAAAATGTTTATGTACAGGTCACAAGGTGCATCAGTGCAGGGGTCGTTCTTGTCCTATTTGTAAAGGTAAACATCATTTACTGTTACATAGTGATAATCCGATGGTTGATGATTCCAAAGACACCAATGTATCTTTATCCAGTCGTTCGCAGAATGGTGTTTTGTTAGCTACAGTAGTTCTTGTAGCATATGATGCACATAATAAACCTCACGATGTTAAAGCAGTTCTTGACTGTGGTTCACAGTCCAATTTCATTCGGAATTAGTGTCTGAAGACGATTTGGAATTATTCTTTTGATTTAATTTTAAATCGTCTACACAAGACTTTAAGAATGTATTTGCGAGAGCTAAATGTTTATTAAATTTATTTACAAAAGCATCTCTTTCATTATAATGACCTTCCAAATCCTTCTCCTCACAAATGCATTCTATTTCATCTTGAATTGTTTCAAATTCAGCCAAAATTTTCTTTATTGTATCAACTCTTAAAAGCAATTCATTCTTCAACGGTTCATCTAATTTTTTGGGATCAATCTTAATTTCATCAAAAAATGATATAAAGTTGGTGAGTTTTCGTTTGATACCACCGCGTTTGCGTATTAATGCACCTAATTCAGCTGCCATAACATCAACAACTGAAAATTAATTGCAAATGGGCAAATTTAATATAGGTGCTTGAAATGACACAAACCTGTCAGAGTGACAAAATGAATTGGAATCCTTTTAAAAATGCAAAAAAGTACCCTGGCCACCCTTTCAGCGGAACAAACTGCTAATTCAAAGTACTCACGCGCTACCAGTACAGCAGGAACAACATGAAGAACTATTTTGGCCACTTCAAAAATTATCTTCCATTACATGGGAATGCGAGTAACCAAATACCAATGTATATAATATAGTTTCTTCTCTGCTGCAAATTGTGGTGATAACTTCCAAAATTCTGGATCCGGCCCGAAGGACCAAATGTTACAATAGAGTGGACTGTATTTTAAATTGTAATTGTGAAAATTAATTTATTTGGACATATATATTTGACAATTAAATTATAATGTATCTTAGTAACATATTTGAAATATGATCTGCATATGCTAATGTAGTACGGTCTATCCAGCCTCCCTTTGTCACACGGTTGCAATAAATCATAAATTATTTAGGATAATAATATTGCAAAGCATAAAATTTACTTTAAAAGTAGCCATCATTCGTTTAATTCGTTTAAACCATACTTAAGTTATGCAATTTTTAAGATATGAAACATCTGTTTCTCCTGTTGTCGTTGTTATAGCAACTAAAAAAAATCGAATTAAATTTTGTTAAGGAATAAACTTAGATTATTGTAAGTTTACCTTAGACCAATATTGTTTGCAACTTTTTGGTGAAAGAAATGATATTAAATGCGCCACTTTAGGGCAAAGTTACGTATTTCATAATATTTTAAAAGATATCTGTGTGGCCATATTTGTTTAAAAAAATACCACAAGATTCTAGCACAGATACAGCCGTTACCGACCCGTAACAGATCACCCTGTATATTAATTTCACAAAAACGAACTTACGTAATGCATTTTTTGTGCCAGAGGCAGTCTCAAGCTCTTGATGGGTGCTTTTAAACTTTTAAAAAAGGGATTTCCGCACTTAATGCAACGGTCCACCTGTCATTCCTACACCCCTTCACTGGATCCGGTTAGGCAATCGTCAACCACTAATAATTAAAACCGGCGTGGTTAACAGCTGCCGCATCACCCAGAATTACCGTGTTCCGAATTCCCTTTTTGTTCCGATACAGAAAAGCACACGTTCGCATAGTCTGGCTCGAGCCGGTGGAAAGGATTACAAAAAAGAGGTTCGGATTTATTCAGGATTCCCCTCAAATCGTGCGGTCCCGAAGATATCAATTCATCTGAGTAGATATACACTAAGCAGAATTTGGCCTGCTGACGCTGTAAAGCCGGCCTCATCTCTTAGAATAGGGCCGGGATTGTAGCGGAACTCATCCAAATCGCGTTATTCGAAGTCCGGATGTACGCGGGCATTTTTTAACGAGGAAACTTCCGGGGAAATTTCTAAGTTATTTAATTAGCGTGAGGTATGTAAACAGGGTAGAGCGACCAGCGTTCGTGTTTTCGTTGTGGATCGATTACCAACTGTAGAGAATGCACATTTTTTGTCCTGGAAAACAGCGTAGTTTTGATATTATTCGCTTCTACAACCTGCTGACTAATACCCTGCTCAAAATTCTAGGCAACATACACTTTATTATCTTTTCATCTGGAAATTTCATGCCTGGTGCGGCCAAATGATTTCTCGAATCAACTGGATCACTGTAAATTAAAATCCACTGATTTTGGACCAGAAATTCTGACTTTAACTTCAGTATTTGTGCCTCGTCGTCAAATCGTAGGTCCCTGCTTTCATTAGTTTTAAACTGAAGTTTGACACATGTGATAAGGTGTATTCAGTGCAATAATAACGTGTTCATTGATAAAACTGGAATATCCAGCATCGACATTTGACTAGGGATAAAATGTTACCTGCTGTTGGAATGATAGAGGGTGGTTGTGCTCAAACTCAAGTTACGACTGCATTTGCCACTTTAAAGAGCGTAATCTGTAGACTTTGGCGAAGGTACCAAGAAACAAGCGATGTGGCCGAAAGGCACACAGGTCCTAGACGCGTTACAACACCAGCCCAGGACCGGAACATTATTATTGAGGCCAGTCCTCATCCAGAAACTACGACAAGGAAGATTGTTTCTCATGTCCAGAACTTAGATGGGGTCACAGTTTCGGACCAAACTGTCACAAACCGTCTACGTAAAGCAGGTCTTCACAATCGTCGTCCAATTACAGATCCAACATTACGCAGGGACAATCGCGACCGTCGTTTACAATGCGCCCAAGAACATGTGAATTTGATTGAACCGCAATAGGATAATGTTCTCTCCACAAATGAGTCTAGGTTTGGGTTTCGGCCAGATAGCAGAAGAGTAAGGATTTGGCGTGGAAAGAGTGAATTAGAGAGGATCAGGCACTTTCAGAAGGCCCATATGTACAGAGGAGGATCTGTCATAGATATGTTGTTTTCCGGGCTGGTTCCCACGTTGGTTATTAGACCTTGACGTTTCGACACTCATGTCGGTGTCTTCCTCAGAAGTAGCTCTGAAACTGAACTGAACTGAAAGTTTCAGAGCTACTTCTGAGGAAGACACCGACATAAGTGTCGAAACGTCAAGGTCTAATAACCAACGTGGGAACCAGCCCGGAAAACAACATGTCATCGACAACAACCACGGAAGCCTTCAAACCAGGATCTGTCATAGTATGGGGCGGTATCATTCTCCACCATAAAACAGACCTCGTTTGTATCGACAGAACAATGATTTAGGATCGATACATTGAGAAAGTTCCAGAACCTGTTGTTTAACCATTCGCATATGCTGCCGGGCCAGATTTACTGTATATGCATGACAATGCACGACCACATATTGGTCAGAGAGTAACCAACTGGTTGGCTGATGAACAGATTCGTGTTCTTCAATGTCCTCCTCAATCGCCAGACATCAATCCTATTGCGCATGTATGGGACATGCTTCAAAGATGGTTAACACCATTTATGCCGAATATCTATAACCGTCCTGATTTTGAAAATCTTTTGGGGGAGCAATGGAATTTGATTTTCACAAGAAGCCATTGATCGATGCATGCCTACGAGATGTCAGGCCATTATTAATTCAGAATTGAAGAAAACTCTGTATTTTTGAATTTTGTTGTGTTCATGTGTTGTAATTCATTATTATAAAATGTATCTTTTGTAAAATTATAGTTAATTTGAATTTAATAACCAATTAAATTTCTAATTCTTGTCTTAATTTTTTATACAATCTTTCGGCTGTTATTGCAAGTTGCAGTTGCAAGTATTGTTAACATTAGAATAGGTCCAAATTTAATGAAAACTCTGAAAAACTGTAAGTTCCTTAGACCATTTTGAGCAGTCTAATTAAATTACATTTTGATATTAATCTTCTGTATGTACACTGAGGAACATAACTATAGCCCCACCAAATGCAAACGTAATTCATTGTAACTTACAGGAAGGATAAAAGAAATTAAAAATAATAAGAACTGGACTGTTTAATGTATTAATAATTTCCATATTTTAATTAAATAGTTTCTAAAATTTGCATGGTGCGTAACTATAGCGCCATTAAAAAAATAGGTGGCTGCGATCGAACGTCAAAAACGTGTTTATAAATATCTTGTTACTATTAGCTGTCACTGTGTTGCAACAATTATGTTAAAAATGCCTTGTGGAAGGTATTTGAGTGACTTGGAAAAAAGTAAAATTTTGGCTTTTTGGGAAGAAGGTTCTAGTCGCCCAAAAATTGCTCAAAGAATTAACCGGTCTCGTAAAGTTGTCGCCAATTATTTGCGAAACCCTGAACAGTATGGCACAAACAGGAAAGGTGGCTCCAAAAAAAATTTCGCGCAAAGCTGCAAGAAGAATTATTGCTACAAGTAACACTTTAAAAAGTCGAAAAAGAATTGCCGAAGAGTACGGACTTGATGTTTCAAAATGGACTATAGGGAGGGTTCTGAAAAAAGTGAACACATTGTATGCCGAAAATTAAGAAAAGGTCCGAGACTTCTTCCTCACCATAAAACAGCACGTGAGAATATGAATCAAAATTGTGAACGTGTAAACCAAAACTTTACAATTAAACCTTGAATTAAGTACGTTATTTTTTTAAAACTCACATTATCTTTTCTGATCAAAAAAATTAATCTTGATGGTCCAGATGGTTTCAATTGTTATTGGCGAGATTTGAGGAGAGAAGCTGAGTATCTTTCAAAACAAAACCTTGGAGGTGGTATGTTAATGGTATGGGGTGCCTTTACAAAAGCAGGCGTTTTAACATCGGCTTGCCCATCAACACGAATGAGCAGTCGAGAGTACATTCAAGTTCTTGAGACAAATTTAATGGTTTTTATTTTAAATAACAATTACGAACGAGATTTTATTTTCCCACAATATAATGAGAGGATTCATGTCAGTAGAAAGTTGATGGCTTGGTCTCCCAACCAAAATGTCGAATTGTTAGGTGCCCCTCTTGTTCACCTGACATGAACCCAATTGAAAACTTTTGGAGTATCTTAGTTCGGCGAGTACATGCAGATATGTATGCCCCCATAAATGAACTCAACAATTCATTAGAACATATTTGGGCCATTTTGGAACCGAGAATATTAAATAATTTGGTTGGAAGCTTGAATTCTAGAATTTTTGGCTAACTGGGAAGAATTAATTCTGTTGGACTATTCAAAAGCATTCGATACCATAGACCACCGCATTTTGTTATCGGTATTGCATTATATAGGCTTAAGTAAGAATGCCGTAATGCTCATTGGCAATTATATTTCTAATCGGTATCAAATGGTACTTTACGCAGGAAAACTCTCTAATAGTTGTAATTTAACGAGGGGTGTGCCGCAGGGATCCATATTGAGTCCTCTGCTTTTTTCTGTGTATACATGCATGCTCCCGCGAGCAGTTGAGAAGTGTAACATCCATATGTATGCTGATGATACACAAATATATTATTTTTTTGATAAAAATAGCTTGAATATGGCTAGACTTCATATAAATTCTGATCTGTAGAAGATTTGTAGCTTTGCAAATAAACATGGATTGATATTAAATCCTGCTAAATCATCAATGATTACCTTTGGTGACATAGATCTAAGTAACTTTGACATTATGGTGGAGAATGTGTTAATTCCGCCTTCCAATCGTGTTAAAAGCCTAGGTATTATTATTGATCAGGAGCTGAGATTTACGGACCATGTGACTTTTTTAATTAAAAAGGCTTACAGTAAATTAAAACTATTATTTAATTATCGGCACATGTTTGATATAAAAACTAAAACTTTGTTGTGTGAGTCGCTGGTCCTTTCACATTTTAATTATTCTGATTATGTCGTTGGGCCATGCTTGACGGTTGCGGATACCAGGAGAATCCAGAAAGTGTAGAATTCTTGTCTGCGATATATACACGGCATTAGAAAATTTGAAAGAATTTCGTACACTTTGCCAATAACTGGATGGTTAAATATGTCGCGTCGTAGAAGATTACATAGCACCGTGTTTTATTATCGTGTTGTTGTGTCTTGCAATCCACCTTATTTATACAATAAAATTACATTCAGAACGGACGTACATAATGTGAATATACGGCGCAAGGATGCTCTTAGTATTCCACGTCACAGTACTGCTCTCTTTCGGCGATCCTTCTCATTTAATGTTGTCCAGTGCATAAACAGTTTGTCCCGTTCACTTGTTGGTCTGTCCATTGCTAGCTTTCGTAGAATGCTACGAGAACACTTACTTAAAGAACAACTACAAATAGTCTAGGCTCCCCCCCATTAGCAGCTGTCTCTCGACATATACTTTTGCAATAATCGTTCACTTTCTTTCGTTCTCTTTTATAACTAACTTGTTTATTTTTTTACATGTACGTGCGTTGATATGTAAAAGCTGATTTTTTTTTTCATACTCGAGTGCTAATTATTATTGTGATAGTTTGTTGCATAATAAAGGTGCGAGTGGAAGATCAGTCATAGCGACTGAACCCGGACCTTTTGGGTACATTATTATTTTTATTTAGTTAATTGTTATTGGATTTCATTAAGGCATTTTTCTGTTTTTAGGCTCTTTTTGTATACAAACCCAATAAACGGCTTATTATTATTATTAATGGCAGCCAAACCCATTATTAATAATACAAATGTTTTGCACTAAATTGAAACGTGACTAACTGCAGGTATTCTTACTCACTATTAAATCATCTATTGTTCTGGTATTTAAGCTGAACCAGTGTGAATATAGCGCAACCTCCGCCATAACAAAACCTTAWCAAAATCAATCGTCTGAGTCTCCAAGTGGGTGGTTTTTAATACCAGCTGGCCGAAACCGATACATCAAACTGAAAACCTTAATTTAAATTTCCATCCAGTGGTGGTGATTTATTCAAGCCCTAATAAATTAACGACAATCAAATACGTTTAACTAGGAGGAGGTAATAAATTCAGATTTCAGCCTGCTATGTGCTTTATCAGTGGTGATCGCAATTCGTACATTGCTTGTTTCATATCCCTAGTAAGTTGATAAACAGTTCTTTTACTAATAATCWGCAACGCGTTAAAGACACTCGATATTTTTCATAAAACTAGATCTGATCTTGGTGCTAGATTTGTGCGATTGTGCAAAACTAGAATGAAATTATATTGTGATATAATAAATTTATTACAAGTATGCCGAGAAAAAATAATCAGCACCAAATTAGACTTACTTAACTTAATACACTGCTTAATATTTATATAAAATAAAGTTACTTTGCATTTAATAAACAGTTCTCAGCACTACAAGATGGGCTTCTCCCCTTTCACCTTTACTTTCTGAACTATTGAAATAAACAAAAGTAAACAGCTTAGGTACACATGTAGTTAACATCAAACCTTAAAAAGTTAAATAACAAAATTCAGGAGTACATAATAAAAACTGTAACAACTATGATGCTATCTACACCATTGTGGTTTAGTCTTTAGTTTTCAACACTGAGGTCGAATTTAGAACATAATAACATGTTTTTAACTCGTTGTTGATTATTGTTATCTATCAGAACGTTTCATTGAGAGACCACTGTCTGTCGTCATCTGAGACATTTTCGGATACCTTAACTTCAGAGTGCTGACAATTAAAAACTATTTGACATAAGCACAGAAAAATAAAACAACCAGAATAAGCACTCTGGGTGTGAGGAAGGGTGAAGGGTCCGCGCAATTTCAATCCGCCATGTTTTGTGGATACTGACACTGACTGACAAATGTCAACCGCTTACCGCCGTTAAACGATTACAGACGTATTATGTAAATTACGTATTTTAGCTCTGAGCTTTTTATGTTTTTTGCACTTTTGGGTGATTGTTATAATTTATAATAATGCAGCGTAGTTACGTAGTGTTAGCGGACGTGTTTGTGCTGTAAAGCAGTGCAACAGCAAATGTAGGTATATACCTTATATAAGACTACGTTTTTTAGCTTTCCAAAGGATATTCGGAGGTTTGCTGTTGCGAGTGACGGTTTTGCTTAATTTGACTTAATATTTAAAACACAGCTAAACAGTGAGCAACAGCGTGTGGTGGCGATGACCTAATGGAATATCTTCATTGATGGTATAAAGTGTACAGTTAACATTTGAAAGAGAAATTCTTTCTAAATAATTTACACGACCGAATACAACCTCATCCAGTACCATTCTTGCTTATTCATCCACTTACGGCAGTTGGCAAACACACGAGGTTCTTCCTTTGGCATTATCCACAAGTTTCGTAGGTGATCAAAAATTAAAGATGTTTGCTGGTATGTAATAACATAACTTTACTGCAATCAATGAACAGTAAATGTTGATATTTTAACAATGCCTATGACTAACACAACAACAGATGCGCAAAAGAAACTTCCATGACAGAATTGTAAAGCAACCTTTATTACTGTCGTGTAAATGCAGCTTTATATCCTGACAAAATGGCGGCCGAGAGACAAATAGTAATTTTTGTATTAAGTGCGCGAAATGAGTGTTTTTTTAATGGCGCCTGAGAATGTTATTTTAGTCGAGACCGCCAGGTCGAGACCTAAAAGACATTCGAAGGCGCCATTAAAACATGAATTTCGCCACGAAATACAAACATCGTTTTTTCTACAGCCTCCAGATGAAGAAAAAAGTAACAGAAATTAGTTGGAACAAAATGGTCTGATAAATCGAGTTGCTTGCATGGTTACGATGATAAATAAAAGTGATAGTTGCGAAAAATTTGTCACAATAGGTATCGAGTTGCCTGCACAGTTAAAAAATATTATTTTTTCACTGTGAAACCGTGAAAAAATAATATTTTTTCACAGTGGAAAAACGTCAAACTTCGCGCATAGGTAACCATGCATAAATGTCACGATTTTTTGACGGCTGTAGAAAAAAAGTATTAGGCTTTTTAGAACACGTGACTTTTGAGCGACTGCCAGGGGGCAAATTTCAAAACGATGCAGCTTCTAGCGCGCTGTCATAGAAACCCCATTACTTAATGCCAACGTCAGTCGCTAGAGCTGGAACATTCGATTAAATTCAAATCGTTCAATCAATCGCGTAGATTCGGATCATCCAAGTCGTTCATAAGGATCGTGAATTGAAAGTGACAGCGGTGTCTCCTGTCTCGCCACAGCATATAAATATGCTGTCATGCTGTTTTCTCGTCGTGTGCTGTCGTCAGCCATTAACCATGTACGACGAACGAACGACGCTGATTCATTAGCTGTGAGCCAAATCAAGGCATGAGTCATTCAATTTGAACGACTTGGTCATGAAGGACCCAACTCTATCAGCCACGTGTCCGTTTCCAGAGTTTCGCAGGCGCGTCCCATGCGTGCGCTTTTTGCCCCCTGGACGCCATATTGGATGACGTAATCTTAAAAAGCCTAATAGGGTGTTGACAGGAGTGCGTATTCTGGTTAGGTATTTGTTTATTCTGTGACATAAGTCTCTAATTTTGTTTCCACAGTCATATGTAGTTATAAAATGTCAAAATGTCAACTATGTCAATGCGAGAATTCTTGACGCTTACTAGTAGTACTTTCATAATGATGTCGATTACAGTCCAAAAGAATTAGCGCTTCGTTTTATCAGAATAAGAATAAGAAAATAAAAACTAAATGGTGAATACCAACCAACTGAAAATGGTCTCCTGCTAATCAGCTTATCTGACATCCGACAAAATTGGTAACAAACTCTCCTCCCAAAGTAATTCTTGACAATTTTTTCGTATTAATTATTACCACAGCCCGCAAACAATCAAATACCTTAATCACATTATCTCGTTTTATACAAAATGGGCCAGCAACATGCACATCCAATTGAAACAAAAACCCGTTTGCCTGAAAACACAACGGCTACGCATATTCGGTCTCAGTGACCCGAGGAAGTGTTCATTTTCCCAAAACTTTTGCAATTTTTACCGACTTCATCCAATTGAATGGGTGCCAGGAGGCCTCTGGGCTGATCTGTGCAAATTTCAACCCCGCAAGCGGCAGCTGTACGACACTTAAGCGACTGGAGATGTAAAAATATGGCGGAATTTGTATGCCGGCCAGCACAGCATTTAATGAAGCGTTGTATGGGCGAAAAGGACGTGACTTCCGAATCAATCGTTGTATAAGCGATAACGAACAAAATCTATATTGTTTGAGGAGCATTTTTGTAGGTTGTAGGTGCTGAATTTATAACTAATGTTTAGGTATAGATTTATGACTAGTATCGACAACACAATTTAATACCAATTGGTTTTTGTTTTAATCAAAGAAAAAATTGTTTACTAAAATTCACAGTACTACATTAACTACAGCAAACACTAATTTAAAGCAATTGTTCCAAAATATATTTGTGCCTGATCTGATATTATGTCAAATTCCTCTTGTATAGCCTGCTGATGTTTTGCTTTCCTGTTGAGGATGTTAATGCCATGCACTTTATTTTTTATGTATCCTCAAATATAAAAATGCAGTGAGATTAAACTCCCCCCATTTAAATCACTACTATAAAAATCTATGTGTTCAATACATGCAAATGCTAAGGCCTAAAATTGTATGTTCTTGCTGTCAAGAATTCCGCAACTTGTAAAATTAGATTTATAGGTCAATGATATTTTAGTGCAGAAGTTTTCCACTAGACTGTGTTAATTAAAGTACCATCTACAAAAATCTATTCTTCATGCTGAATCTACCATGAATAGTGTAAATATGGTACTTATTTTTTCTTAGAATTCCTGAAAAGGTAAATTTTATCATTCTTTCCCTGTTTTGTATTTGTTTTGTATCCGAGAAATGTATGTAATGTCAAAGCTATAGAATTAATAGTTTTTTAAAATAGGAATATATTAATATAGAGAGCAAATAAAGTGCACTTAATTTAAGGGGAGACAAACTTAAATATAATAGCATAACACGCTGACACTTATTTGATCGCTGCTAGATTTAAGTATTGGATTTATATAACAAAAGCTGATTTAGTACGAGACACATGTAATGCACTATTAAGTATGACGCCTGATATATCAAACTAAAAAGACAAATACGCAGAAAAAGGAATATTCAAACATTCTATACGGTGTTCGTAAGAGAAAACAAAGTTTGGTATAATATCTCAAGATCTCAATAATGATAAGGCAGCTTTAATACAGCTAATAGTTAAAAAAATGACAGTTGATTCTTTGTTTTGACAACAAATTCTTCTGGAAGTGGTGGCAACCCTTTTTATTAATTTGAAATTAAATACCCAGTATATTTTATTGATCCAATTTGGTTTACTAAATTTCTATACATTCTTTAGCTTCCCGATTTGGCCTACCACTAGGCGAATCTAACATGAACAAGTTCTTTGAGCTCTTTTGGATATTACTTTTGTCGAATTGTTAAAAAAAATAAAAATCCCGCAAAAACAAATTATCATTATTAGGTGGCAATGAACAACATTGTCTGATGGCTTACTTGTGAGGTTTATGAAAAGAAGTTACTAATTTTGAAGACTAAGATCGTTGTAGCGTAGATTTATGTGCCGTCACTGGTTATCTAAATGACGAATGCGACACGAAATTCAGAGGATGAGATACCATTAATTGTAAAAAAGATTGGCTGAAACCATATTTCTATGCATTGTTCCAGAGAATTATTGAAAAATTATGTAACCATAAGAAGAGAAAGGATCTTAACGATTAGAATTTTTAATTTACAAAATTTTCCACATTCTTAACATAAGGGCAAACTTTCTAATAATTTTATAAGTAAATTGTTCAAGAATTTCAAGGATCTATTGGCATTGACCACCGAAAAAATAATGAGCTCTCAATCGAAGCCAAAATATCTTTATACAATATTTTTAACACGTATTTGAAGAAACAAGAACTTCATTTAGTTGTGTTGGTTTGCACCGTATATTTAAAACTAAAAGAACTGCAAAACATGAAATCTTTGTGAAGCATAAAATTTGACGTGTACCTATATATACCACGGACGCAGTCTACACTCCAAAATTATGTAATTCAAATTGAGATTAAGTAGAAAAAAATATTAATCGTATATTTCTGATAACATAAGTGGGCACTTGTAAATTTGATGCTACTTTGTCTTAAAAAGTCAGATTAGTAGTTTTTGCGACACTTAAGTTTAATAAAAAAGTAGACCTAAGTGGGTTTGCTAGACATATAAGAGTATACAACTCAGTTTCTTAAGTATTTAGTTTGTGCTATGCCGCATGCGATCCTTTATCGATCTCTGAAAAAAATTGACCAACTGCTATCGTCAAGAACCCCGTTTTTGACCTTTTAGGTCTAAAGGTTTGCATAATATAAACACGACAAGCCTCCGGCAGCGCACCAATGAACTATAGCCTTCGTCAGTTGGAGATTCACCATTCAAAGTACACGCCGCATTATTTCCTATTTTGAGCAGATAACGTTTTATCGGGCTTGATAATTTTTTATGAGCTATTCTAATAGGTATTCGATTCAGAACGGATTCGTGGAAACAAACCACACGGGAGTGTCTTTTTTTAAACATGTATGTGAGGAAGCCGTGCCTTGATAATGTTTGACTACACTTGAATGTGTCATACTGTCACATCGTGGGATTAACAGATTTGACTAAGTAACTCATAAAAAAGTACTCGAAAATAGACAATGGGAATCTGCTTAAAAAACAATCACACGTGTTTAAGTAATAGTTATGGGAAGACCAATTTTATTAGACGAATATCTTATAATATCTTAACGTTTCCGATAAACAAGAACTATGTTAGCTTCCGTAATTTCAACTTTTTTTAGTGGGATTATTAATTTTAAATTAATTACTTTTAAGGTCACCTTAATAGTTTTAGGTAAAAGTTTTTACGTAAAAACCTGGTACCACAATACGCGTCCTGCTTCAAAGAGTGCAATTCTTCTGAGTATATTATGATCGTTCCGGGAAGAATCTTATCTGTAACGATTATTAATCACATATTTACTGCAATCGAGGTTAACACTTTTCTTCACTCTTGACACCCACGGTGATAAGAATGTTGAGACTGGCCCGCTAGAATTGTTTGTAAGCTACTGTTGATACGAAGGAGTTCCCGCAACGCAATGGTCCAAAGGTGCTGCTTATTTATGTCGATAACGCGGTGATTGGGCCAGGGATTCCTAGAATCCTAAAAAACAAAAAGTTGTTGACGGCATTTTATCTGTAAACTGTATCATCACGGGACCAACTGTTCACGAATTATCGACATTTACTTGAGAACGAAACCAATAACTGATCTTTCCAACTTACTTCTTCTAAAAGAGCTTTCGAATTAATGCCGTAGGGATTCGAGTTAGATAGCTTTCGAATCAGGTTAACATATTTCAGTCGGTTACTTAGGACAAAGATAACAATTCAAAACTTGTTTCGTTTGAAAATAATATAAGAAAGCACTGAAAACTACTAGAGATATGCAGAGATAGAAGAAATGGAGAAGAATTTAACAATCTATATCTATTTCAGTATAAATTCCAAACTTCACTATTTCCCATTCCACACTTTTACCAGTTCGCAGTCTGTTTATATTCCCAGTAGTAGGGTTCGTTTTTCTGAGGTGGGGGGAGATAACCAATAAGCAAAACGAATAAATTTTGCCCTGTAGCGATGTTTCTTAATAGTTAGAGTATCTGTGTCACCTGTAACTTCAAGATGGACCCTATAACCCTACTTCTTCTACTAGTTTTGTTGATGATACCTTCAGCGGTGTTGCTGAAAGCGTATTTCAAGAAAAGACAACTAGCGTACTATGTCAATAAACTGCCAGGGCCTCCGGTTTATCCGATTTTTGGGACGGCGTACGAAATGCTTAGGACCCCAAGAAACCGTAAGAAATTTTGCTTATTTCGTTAACAAACCACGGGGCTTTCACGCATTACTTCATTAATATGCATTAGCGAATGCTTGTAAGACTTAAATCAATTAAAATATCCACTTTTCATAAATTTTAATCACATATGTAAGTGTCCATCAAAAGTTCTAAACATCGTTTTCTGTAATTGCATGGCCCCAAAAGAATTGCAATAAAATATTTAGCAATAAAAGAAACAATTCTCGAAGATTGATCTGTTTTAGAATGAAATACTGGAATCAACCCATATTTTCGGCTTGCTTGACGAAAAAGTGCTCCATTAGAAAAACATTGTCTTAAGATTTTTTTGATTAGCACGTAACATTCTCCTCGATTAAAGACCTGGATTCTCAAATAAGATATGTTTAACGTACTTTGACGTTATTGAGAAATATGTCTTAATGCAGTCCTTGCTTATCGTTATTTTTTTTTGTTAAGTGGGTTCTTATATGCATTATGGTTATAACAAGTCCAATAATTATTGTTCATTAGCTATTTTGTTTAATGATACCAAGAAGATAATGCAGAAATTGCTCTAGATATCAGCTTCGTTTTTTATAGCACCAATTGCAATGTTTGTCTGTATGTATATAACATKCTCCAATCTGGTACTGGCCAACTGTTTTCTAAATAACTATAGAAATAAATATTTACGAACTTATCAGAATCTTGTTAATCAGTACACTTTACAAAATATTTTGGAATTTCCTAGGAGCAAAACAACAAAATAGAAACTGTCATAACAGTCAACAAAGTACTCTAAAATACAGGACAAAAGCTGCCTAATTTGGAATGAGCAGAACCATAACAAATACATGGATTTATTGGAAAAATTGAACATATTGTGGTTAAGTAGTAGAGTTCATATTGACTGGTCAAATAAATTAATTTAACTTATAGATCTGATATAGACTAGTCATATTTAACTGCATTTGGAGGTACAAGTTTGAGGAAACTTTTTGCTATAAAACCTAAAATTTAACAAGTTTTATTTACACGTATTGCTCTTTCAACCCTGAGAGTATTTCTGAAACAGTTGGGTTTGCATACTTGGGCAGATACTTGTTAAATTGAATGGAGGGCATTTGTCAGGAATATGTTGTTCAGTAGACACTAGTGATGTTTTTTTTTGTATAATCTGATTATTGCAATTCTCTAATCACTATTGAAAGGTTTATTGTGTCGCAGAGTACAAAAAAGTGTCTACATCGAGCAAGATTGTTTAAATCTTATCAAAATTAGCTATTATACTTACTATCAGCTACTTCATGTGACAGAAAAAAAAGAATCAATCTACCAAATTTTTTTAAGCGGCCTATATTGATGAACTACTTGTCCTACTACATGACAGTTTTTTTATCACAAATTTACACTATTCATTTTTTTTATTAAACTTTTGCAGCTATTCAAAGATATTGAAAATTCTTATGCATATTGTTAAGTCAGCAATAATGCAATATTTAAATCCAAGGCCACTATTTCTAATTTTGTTTCAGAACTGTTTTCTGTCATGAGGAAAAGGGTCCAAACGTTTGCTCCTTTATTCCGTTCTTGGTATGGCAGTTATCCTGCTGTACATTTGATGAAACCAGAACACATAGAGGTAAGTAAATATAATACAAATTAGATTGTCTAACCAGGTCTTCAGCGAGTCAGGTCTACAAAACATCATTACCTATACTATTTGAATTCTGAGTGAATCCCTTATCTAATTAGTTCAAACAACACAGTTCTTGGAATCGGGCTTGAATCTGAATTTGAATATACAATTTGTTCAAATTTTCAATTATACTTACATATTTTTCATCGTCCAAAATAATGATTCTGTCATTTGCAAAGTGTTGACGCCTCAGTGCTCGACAGCACCGTGGAATTCGTTGCAACTGCACAGGTGTATATTTTTTTTCTTCTTTTTCTGAATAACATTCCACTTCTCTTAATTTCCCGATGTACAGTCATGTGTGAAACTCTATAGCGCCTTCCTAGTCTTCGTGTAGATGCACCAACTTTTTCTTATGCACTTTCTCTCAATCTATGTGCTCTGATATCAGACAAAAGCCGAGGCTTTCCGCTTTTTAGCAGGTTTACACAAGGTATTGCTTCCTCACATTCCTTAGTTGTTCGGTAAATAGCTGTACGGGAAATATTTCGTCCTTGAAATACGTTTACAATATCCGCGTTCGGCAATGGGCTAACCAAATTATAGATACTTTTTCGTATTTCGATTTTATGCGCCATCCATAAGAGTTTTTTGATAAAATCTGTCAATGGTAACTGCACTGAATGTTTGGGAAATGATGAAAATTAGCTAAGAAATTTTTCTCAAAATTTATCTTACATACCTTATATTTAAGATTACAACTACTACACTGTATTTGATATATGCCTGCCTTGTCTCTTTCATCAACTTTATTCTTACGATTGCCTAAACGATTTTTGATAGTGTTATTGGTTTGTAGTTTGATTACAATAGAAAACCACCACACTCAGTTCTTATTTTATTTAGTACTGGGTATTCTTATTACTAAATCAGTCACTACATTTTACTAATAATGAATTTCTTTGCAGTTAGTAATGGGGAGCACTACCAACATAACTAAGGGTCCTTTGTATAAGTTTATTATGCCATGGCTAGGCACAGGGCTATTGACCGGTACAGGTCAGTATTTCGACGTTTTACTCTTGAAAGACTAGCAATTTTTAGTTCGATAATTAATTGTGATCGCAAGTAGATTATCCATTTAAAGAACCATTCCTCTCCTAACCGAATAAATTTATATTTTCAGGTCTGAAGTGGCACAGTCATAGAAAACTCATAACACCCACCTTTCATTTCAAGATTCTTGAGCATTTTCAAGAAGTGTTCGACGAAAAGGGACACATGTTAGCTGAGCAACTGTCTCCTAAAGCCAACGGTGAAGTTTTCGACGTATATCCCTTCATAACGCACTGCGCTCTGGATGTTATTTGTGGTAAGTTCCATACTAAAAAAATTCCGCTTATTTACTAGAGTACCCTAAGGAGTCGGTCAAATTGATAACGCGATAACTAGTTAAAGAGGTTGCAACTTTATGGCCAGAAGGGTGAATTTTTAAACAGTGGTTTGCAAAAAGACATTTTTTCGTTCCGGGTAATTTCTGTACTATTTTAAATTTCATTGAAACGGATGACTTATTCTACTTACGATGAAAATACTTTAGATAACGTACCTCCAGTAATGTTCTTTTAACCTGCCAGTTCAATCTGTTATCCTAGAGAGCGAACTTGATAATAACATAATCTTTTCAAAGTTTAACATGGACTGCCGATCCCTCACTTCAAAATAAACATCTATAACAGACGTTTTTGTTCGTCTGTGTTAAAAAGGCTGCAAAGCTGCCGAACGCTTTGAAACTACGGAACGGTCAATGGACTGGGTTCCGAAGCCGCTTAGGAGATATAGATTTATGGAGAGAACCTCGTTAATACATTTGAATGGTTTCCTTTGAAGTATCGACCGCTTTCGAGCGKCATTCGTTTAAAAATTTGTTGTTTTTTTTCTTTAACGTGCTGGATGCTATTCAGTTTTGTTCTTTGTGCGATCACCATTGTGCATATAGCGGAGTTTCCGTTTGATAACCTAACGATTTTCGCAGCCAGTCTTGGCATACTAAGTACAAAGTTTTATGAATAATAGCATGTTGCCTGCACAATTTTTTTTAGAGATATGTGTTTCAATTAGCGAAGTAATTAACCGAACATTTAAATTTAATTTTCCAAACCGCCACTTTAGGCTGTCCCTGTAAAATTAAATATTAAGATTGTTCATGTGGAAACTAAAAAAAGCAAGAAACGGCGTTCTGAAGATATATTCACTTAAATTTTAAAAAAATTGGTAATTTGAAAGTAAGTAAGAGCAAAATCAGATATAATGCACTGCAATATATTATACGATTATTAATAAATTGTAATAAAATAATGTTTAGATGAGGTTTACTATAAAAGGAAAAATAAGAAGAGGTTCCATTAAAAAGAAAGAAACTTTTTCGTGTAGAGTCAAAGAAGTCAATTATCTGTAAATATTCAGAGAGTAGTTTCTTATATATTGATTAACTTTTACCGTTCTTAGTTAGCCTTATAAATAACATTAAATTTGTTGATTAGAATGCACTATACCTATAATGGTGTTATTGTATCTATCAGTTTCGTTATTCTAATACAAGAGATCCAGTCGTAACCGGAAGCTACGTCTATATACTTTCATGTCTTTACCTTTAGTTCGTTTGTTATATTTCAAAAAATGTTAATTGCTCCTCTATCCTTTTTTATATGTGCTGTAATATTCTCGTTTATTTGTTCTGATTTCTTGTTTTTATGTTGGATCTTTATATACTGATTACTGAGGTATGATTATGTGTAA
Source organism: Rhyzopertha dominica (assembly GCA_025024175.1). NCBI lineage: Eukaryota > Metazoa > Arthropoda > Insecta > Coleoptera > Bostrichidae > Rhyzopertha > Rhyzopertha dominica. Next base: position 60,522,608 of record QCXZ01000064.1, read on the forward strand.
TTTTTATTTAATCAATCTGTCTTAATTGAACGAATACAATCTCTTTTTCAGGCTGTTCACTACTTATCTTAATTCTATTTCCGGAGTTATGAATTTATTAGTTCTTGAAAATTTCTGTAGATCAACTTCCTGCAATTTTTTGTTGTTAAAGTTCTTGTTCGTCCCTTTTCTTTCTTGGCGAGGTCTTTCTGCTCTTAAATTGTCTTTCAAATATACGATATATTTGAATCCTAGAGACTGTATTCTCTTACAAACATCTCGTCCCTATTTTAAGGTTTTCTTACTATTCTGGCTTTTTCCATTTTGTGCTTCGCTTTGATTAAAAATTGCTGCATTTGCCTAAAATTTAGTATGCTAAAGCCTGTCGCCCCCACAGGTACCAGATTTTCAGCAAACGGTGAAGTTTTTAGTTTGAAGGAATTAGAATGCTTTAAGAACAACTTGTTTTGAATAGACTTAAGCTGCATAGACACAGTTATGTTTCTGAATATTTGATTGTTGAATAGAAAACGATTGTTTTATACGTTCACAGCATGACGATATATCGGCGATATATTCAAACATATTCCTGCTGCCCGTTAAAGTTTCGCCGAAAATCCGGAAAGAAATGCCCGAGAGGGCGCTAAATAACGAAGAGCATCCACAAAGCGCCAACTCCGTCCGTTTCTGTATTGTACCGGTGACCGCAATATCTGTTTTTAAGGAGGGTCCCGAAAGTCGATTTTGGGCACGCAAACTCAAGTAGCCCGGGAACCGTTTACGGCAGCAAGCCGAGACTTGGGGGTAGTGTTTCTGGGTAAATAAATTTATGGGTGAGGGTTTATTCCCCTTGCGATATTTCGAGATCGGCGTGAAAGAAATTCAGTTATATCGGGGTTGTTCGCAGTATTCGGAATGACTGAGAGGGTGTGTGCTTTTTTGCGCTTTTAAAACGCTATAAACAAAATTATCTGGTCTTATTCGACCTTTATAAATTTGATTTATTGCTCTGATGATGTAAAAATTGTCTCTCCTTTTTGCGGTAGCTACACTACAAGTAAATATCTTTTAAAATTACTTCCTTCCTCCAAATTGCATCCTGCACCATTACGCAGCACTGCGTTTATCTGCATTAATATTTTAGGTAGATATCGTTTGAAATATAGCCAACCCTTACCTATATACAGGGTGTCTTATTAGTGTGGCAGTCTTCTGTAGTTTCTGTACAAAAACATATTGTGACCGAGAAATATTTTCATGTATTTAGGGTGTCCCAGCTCAAAGATATCTCTCCCAACATTCGACAAAGAACGATGGTATTACGTGTAAAAATTATGAATATAAAACCCCTTATTGCTTATCAATTTTATTTCGCTGCTAATGCCAAATTAAAAAAAATCAATTAATCAATTAATTAATAAATTATCGAATGTTTCCTTTTCAGAAACTGCAATGGGCGTCCAAATTAACGCAATGCGAGGCTCATCTTCGGAATACATCAAAGCGGTGTACGGGTACGTAGAGAATTTCTCATATTTCCAAACGTCAGTTTTAGAGGAGAACGGGAGATATCGCAAAAATGCGTTTGCTTTACAGAATCAGCGAACTGGCMCTTCAGAGGAATTACAATGCGCATCTCCATAACGACTTCATGTTCAGACACTCGAAGCTGGGGAAAGAATTCCAGAAGTATTTGGATGTGCTCCATGGCTTCACGAACAAGGTATTTATGCGATTTTTTCTTGTAATTTCGATATAACGACATTAAACACGAGGTTTATAAAGTCAAGTAAACAAAAATGGCTATTGAATAGGTGTCGTTAATATTGTTTTTAATCAAAACTGTGAGAAATCGAACGCACCAAATCACACCTCTCTAGCTTTTTCTGTTTTGAAAACTACAACCTGCTAATTTTCTATTTTTTTACAAGCTATTACACAAGAAGAAAGTACTCACTACACCAAATAATTCCCGGGAAACAGCTGTTCGGTATTATAGTAAGCTTTTTATTAGCATCGTCGATTTTGGCGGAGGCCCCGGGTTTACATATTAAGTATACGGGAATAAAATTATTATTGCCGAACCGACTATGCTGGACCCGAAAAAACGTCAGTTTTGAATCTTATTTTGTATACAATAGTTTGAAATTGCATCACCACAATTTTACTTTGATATCTCGCAAGCTGCTTGTGAGATATTTCTCCGATCCCGCAAATAAATAAGTTTCATCGTCTTCCACGTGCAGTTCTTAAAACTGAAAATGAGGAAACGGCTTATAAGTCAAAGATGGACCCATGCTGCATGGGGTGGGCCGTATATTGTAGTCCATCTGTGATTTTAAACAGGCAAAGACAGACGATACGCAAGGACCCGACCAGACAGGTCCTGGGAACATTTTTATTTTGTTTCCTGATATGATCTTTCTGCTGGCTCGAAATTAGCTCTATGGGATTCACACACAATAATAAGACAATAATCTTTCAGCAGTATGGTGCATTGTTGCTAAATTGTCAACATAAAAAGGTTTTGATTTGTTAATATTACTTTCAAATTTTACTTTCTATAATTGCTCCTTTGTCGCTTTCTCGGGAAAAGGCAAATTGTTTTCCCCTAAAAATTTTATTGTCGTTCCCGTATTGTCCTCCAAATTTGGTATACGTTATTTTTGGAACCACCAATACCGTGTGGTTTATGTCTGAGTGGTACACACCACTACAATTCGAAATCTTGTTAATTCTTTTAAATTCAAACCCAATTTAAAAAATGTCACAATTACAATGCTACGCTTAATCTCAAGTCCCAGACCATATCTTCTTAATGAAAGCTAAGTATAGTTTTGTAAGAACTAGTCAATTTCCAGCAAGAATTATTATTAACGTTAGTAATTATTCTTCGGTCTTTGAACGTGTAATTATGTATAAGATTTAATTTCGAAAACTGTGTAATTATATCGGCTCTAGTTATTAAAATTTTATTATTCCCAAAATTCAAAGTGCATGTAAAAACGTTTCCAGGACTTGTTTGGTCGGATCGTTGTGTATCGTCGTCTATGTTTGCCTGTTTAAAATATCAGATAAGACTGCCATGAACGACCCACCTCTCGCAGCATGGGTCCTTTGTAGGACTTCTTTTCTCATTTTCAGTTTTGAAAACTATATATTCGACAGGTAGAAGTGCTTCTTTAAATCAGCCACTATTCGGCTGAATAATTGCAGCAGTTTCTTGCAATAAAGAGATTAAAAAGGCAGAAAATGTGGCTCCTCAAGGCAAAAATATAATGCATCCGTCAACTCATGTTTATCATGATATCACGTCATCAAACCCTACGTATCGCCAGAAAAAGTATTACCGCTACCCGATACCAATCCTAGTTTATAACAGCCCCGCCCGAATATAATGAAGGATGACGCCGAAGCCACTTCATCGACTTTTACTTGCTAGACAGGAATGATGGCTCTCCTTCGTTTCGGCGGCGACCGTTTGGCAGGTCCATAATTAAGCTGATGCGTAGCTCATATTTGATAAACGACATTATCGATGCTGGACTCTGATTAAACGTTCGACCCAGCAAACAGATTTAACACGCAATTAGATGCAACAAATCAAGTGATTTACGTCCGGCCAATGGGGATGAATTAGATGACCTACGTAAACATTATAACTGCTATAACGGACAAATTGTGCACGTAATTTGCAGAGATACGTCTGATTTTGTGGTCTAATGAAGCAAAGAGCTGAGTTGCTGTTTCGAATGTTGACAGAGCCTCCACCCATGAGCCTGTCAAAATGTGTGGCAATTATTGGAATGCGGTTTTCATTGGCCACAAAATTCAATCAAGTACATCAGCTTGTTCATGCAACAATAATATCGATGTTGCAGTATCAGTCATAATGATAAAAATAATGTTTGTAGTATAACATCAAACAATATCTGATCCCTGTAATTTGGGTTATGTCTGTTACTGGCACAGTGAATGTTTTCTTTTAACTTGGATAGTAAACATCATTTTACTTTTAGATATACAGAGATTCAGTACTATGCATTTCTCAGGCATACTTTGCAATAACAATTTCCAATTAGTAATACAAAAAAGTTAGCACATAACGCTACAGGAAGACTATCTACTGTTTTACAACCCAATGTAAGAAACATCTATCATAATAATAATATATCGCAGATGGAATTTAGTATTTCTTCTGATTCCACATACTTCTGGAGTTTTATCTATAGCTCTAAAAATAATAATACTTTGCCCAATATTATGAGCTTTAATGATTGAATTTCTCACGATCCCAACACTATTGCTAATTATTTCGCACAAAATTTTAAATCTATAACTATCTATAATCTATACACAATTACCATATCGGCATATTCAGCGCTTGTAAACCAACTAGGAATGATTGACTGTAAACCGGAATCTGAATAAATTTTACTTAATTGTGTCAGTAATATCGTTTATTTCATTTGTTATAGCATTGCTGATGTGATTCGAATATGCTATTTCTGTTTAAGCACGTTCTGATAAAATGTCGTTTATCTAAAAAACTGTGAATCCTGTCGACGTACAAAAAGAGTAACTTTTTTGTGCAAGAAGAATGATAGATTTCAAAAATTAGGTCCGAATCGTAAAACCTCTAAGGGATGAAAAGTTATTGAGAAGTAAAGAGTAACTACCCTTTCTACCGCTCACTCTATGTAAGAAACTGAAAATGTGTTTACAACTAGACCTTTCTATAGCTAATATGATTTCCGGAATTTCAAATTAGAATACTTTTAGATTACTTAGATATTTCAGAAAAAGTGGTTGTTTAATTACAACATCTCTGAAACGGAGCGCTTTAGTGTATAAGTTCAAATTGAGCTTTTTGTGTTCAGAATTGTAAATACTACCATTTCCGAAAATAGTATCACTTCCTCCTGAATCACCCTGTATAAAGGATATTTCACGAATGATAATGACCCTGTCAAAATTGAAAATGCCACCCAAAATACATTTGCAGATGTACCATTGATAATTGTTCATCATCTTATAAAATATAAAACGTAGAGGGCTATATGGATTCGTAAATTTTGACATAAACTTCAATCATTTGCTTTAAGTAAATTCGGTATTGTAAAACAAATTTTATTTTTGAAAAATGTTTATTCAATAACATTAATGTAATAAATGCCTAAAATGTCACCCTCCGCTGTTTTCACTAGCTTGAATTCGTGCCCAAAACGATCTTTTAACATGCATTAACATTTCTGGAGTGATGGATCTACATGCATCACGTATTTTATTTTCTAAATGTCCTACACTTTCAATTGGTGTTTGGTATACTTGCTCTTTTACCATTCCCCACAGAAAAAAATCCAAAGGAGTAAGGTCCGGGCTTCTCGGTGACCAACGATTAATTGAACCTCTTCCTATTCAGGCAAAACCAAATCAAGATGATTTTGCACTACTCTATGATAATGCGCAGGTGCTCCATCTTGTTGGAGCCATAGATCTTGTCTTACTTGTAAATTTACATTATGGAGAAGTACCGGTAAAAAGTAAATAAGTATTGCCGTTTAAACTATCGCGAAAAAAATAAGGCCCAACAATTTGATTTCCCAATATTCCGCACCAGACATTCGTCGAGTAGATAGTTTGAAAATGTCCTTCTCGAATCCAACGTGGATTTTCTTGCGCATAATAATGCACGTTATGTTTGTTAATTCTACCATTATTAGAAAATCTTGCTTCATCTGAGAAGCAAATGTTGTCATGAAATCTCACATTCAAATTTTGGTGTTCCCGAAAAATGTTACAAAAAGCCAGTCTTTTAGGATTATCTGTCTCCTTTATGGCCTGAACCAATTGCAAGTGATGCGGATGAAATTGATTGCCTTTAATTATTCGGTGTACTGAAGACAGACTAATACCGGTTGCTCTTGAGACTACCCTTTGACTAATATGAGGATTTTCGTCAATCATTTCCAATACTCTAATTTCATAGTCAGGGCCTGTTGCTGTTGACTTTTTCAGTGGTGGCCAGTTTGTCCTTAAAGTTAATTCAAGTCTCCTGAAAATTGAATCGGCAGGAGCTCTTCTATTTGGAAAACGTTGTCTGTATAAACGGGCAGCAGCGGAAGCATTTTTCTTGTATTCACCATAAATCAAAATCATATCTTATTTTTTCATCATTTGAATACATTTTGACTTTTAATAAATACAGTGACAGAAACCATAGCGCATAGCCGTCATGGATTCCCAATTTATTTTTAAAATTGTACCACTATCTAAAATAACGACATGGGCTATGAGAATGTACTTTGGATTACATTTTTAATTTCGTCAGGGCCTTTATCATTCGGGAATCATCCTGTATCCTGTAACATATGGTAAATTTGCACCATTAAATGGAATATAGTAATAATTATTATTATTATTACTTTCTTGCAGAACTCAGAAATTCAGAATTTAGCAACACAGGTTCTTACTGTTTTTTTAAGTATCCAAAAGTTATAAATTCGTGAGTTGCATGCGCAAAATAAAGAATTCGCTACTTACACATCTCTGCTGGACCATAGTATGACCTTAAAGACTCATTGTCCCAATAAACATTTTCATTTACTTCTGCGCTCGGTCGAAAGCCTGTCCGAATCCTGCAGTTTTATTTAACGGCGCTCTCATTCCTGCTAACCCCCTCGTAAAACCCAAATTAAACTCGAAATTAAAGGGAGCGTTCTCTTCATTACCACAGATTTACATAACAAAACTGCAATAACGGCAATTGCTTATCTACCGGTGACACGAATTTACTTTCTAGGTAATTGGAGAGAGAAAAGAAGCTTTGCGGATCCACAAAGGCAATGAACGCCGCTTGAGCTCGGATGACCTCCTGATGGGCAGAAAAAACAGACTGGCTTTCTTGGATCTTTTAATCGAGGCGTCGAAAGGTGGGAGCGTCCTTACCGACACGGATATTCGGGAAGAAGTTGACACATTCATGTTTGAGGTGAGTTTCTTGCTTTTGTTAAAATAAGATAACTTTATTTTGCGGAGTTTTGTTAAGTGAGTTGGATWTTCTCAGTTTTAACGCCTTTGCAGTCATGTTTAATGGCAGTTTTTGCTAAAGGTGCAATTTCTGGTGCACTATAGGAATCTTCTTCTTCTTTCAGTTCCGTCTCCTATCAGAGGTTGGAAATCATTGCAATTTTTACTTTGTTAACCGCATCTCTAAATAGTTCATTTGAACTGCAGTTGTACCACTCCCTTAAATTACACAGCCAGGAAATTCTTCTACGTCCTACGTTTCTCTTTCCCCTGATCTTCCCTTGCATAACAAGCCTCAGCAACTCGTACTTCTCACCCCTCATTATATGGCCCAGGTATTCTAATTTTCTTCTTTTAATATTTTCAATTGCTTCGCATTCTTTTCCCATCTTTAAAAGTACATCTCTGTTAGTTACTTTCTGCATCCATGATATTTTCCACATTCTCCTGTAGCACCACATTTCAAACGCTTCAATGTTTTTAATGTTGGTCTTTTTCAAGGTCCATGCTTCCATACCGTATAATAATGTAGAGAAAACATAACAACGTAGCATACGCACTTTAAGCTTTAAATCAATATCTCGGCAACATAGGAATCCTTTCATTTTTATAAATACTCGTCGAGCTATTTCTATTCTTGCTTTGATCTCTCTGGTTTGCTCGTTTGCTTCAGTGATCCATGCTCCTAGATATTTGTATGACGTGACTCTTTCAACCTGTATGTTAGAGATTGTTATATCAGCAGGTACGTTGTGCTTTTTTGTTACAACCATTAATTTGGTCTTTTTAAGATTTAGTTTCAGACCGTAATTATTACTATAGGTGTTAACATTTTCGAGTAACTGGTGTAACTCAGTTGCACTGTCCGTTATTAGAAGAGTGTCGTCAGCATAACGTATGTTATTAATGATTTCACCGTTATTAGTAATTCCAGTCCTTTGCCCTATTAAAGCTTCTTGACATATGGCCTCACTATACACATTAAATAAGAGCGGAGAAAGAACACAACCCTAACGTACGCCTCCGTAAATTTTAATTTGTTCAGTTAGTTCGTTTTCAACTTTCAACTTTGGGTGTTTGATTCCAGTACAAATTGGTTATTATGTTAATATCTCGACTGTCAATATCTTTATTTTTAAGAATTTGACACAACTTGTCATGTTGGACCTTAACAAATGCTTTTTCAAAATCAATAAAGCACACATAAAGGTCCTGATTAACAGCTTTGCATCAACACACTTATACCAAACAGAGCCACTCCTAAATCCTAGTTGTGTGGAACTTATATCTTCCTCAAGTTTATTAAAAATCCGTTTATGGATGATCTTAAGAAACACCTTCAAGGTGGGAGTCATTAATGCTATCGTTCTATGTTCAGAACATTCTTTAGCATTGTTCTTCTTTGGGAGTGGCACAAATGTTGATTGAAGCCACACTGTTGAGATTATACCTGCTCTGTAAATTGCGTTAAAAAGGTTCACCACTACATTAATTGTGTCGTCATTATAAGTTTCAACAATTCTACTGGAATGTCATCCGGTCCTACCGCCTTCCCTTTCTTTGTGTTTCGAATGGCATATTCTACTTCACTTTTTGGAATTTTCGGCCCCGTATCTTCTGTTGTGACTTCATTATTTGACCTTTTATCTTAAAATAGTTCTTCTACGTAGGAATCTACAGTGACTTAATTAAAGCTGGTCGGAATGAACGGTTCAACATTATTATCAAATAATGAGTTTGCACTTGTTAGATGGAATCAAAGAAGTAAAGCTTCTTTGAGCTTTTTTATACACCAATTAAAGCATAATTCTTATGCACTTACTTTGTAGGAGGATTCTGAAATATGTTTCATAAATGTTTTGTCGTTGTATCACAACCCCCTTGTTATAGGATATTTATATTTCCCCACTGTGCAGATTTAGCTTTACTTTGTTAGAAGGACTAACAATGAAACAACAGTATAATTAGAAAAGGAAGTTGTTTATATCATGTAATGATCTATGTTTGTAAGAAGTGGCTCAAGATGTCTGGATGGAAGCTCTATAACTTCTTTGTTAGTAGAGATATTTTTTTATTATACAATAGTTGTGTTAGGTATTGCGAAGGTTTTTTTATGGAATCTACCCAGTTTGATTTTATTTTTAAATTCTGTACTTTATTAGGAATTGGGTATTATCACTTTTTTTTTAAATTACGTAATATGAATCTTGAAGTGCATATATATCGTACGCCATGTTCAAAAAACAAAAAAGAATATTTGTAGGTAGAGAATTTCAGGTCCCAAATTCGAATCTTAGGAGTCACCGCCAAAACGCTTCTATCCAAGGTTATGCAACTCGTAACGTCAAGTGTCATGTAAACATTACCGAGGAGCGTGCTGTTTAATGGTGTAGCATCATTCTTGTATTGGAAAAGCTTTTGTGTGGTGTTTATTGAAAGAATGGTGTAAGAGGTCGCACCAAAAAGTGATTTGTGTAGTTTTACAAGTATCTATTATGTATGGAAAACAAAACAAGTGTTGTTTTGTACATGGTTATAAAAGTACTTCAGTCAGTACAGCTAACAAAATTTTGTAACCGTTCCTCGAGATTATCAACGTATGAAAAAGTTGTTTAAGGCCCCTATACGTGATATGCTGAAATCGCAAAGTTTGTTTTTCTGCTGTGAAGGTCATCTTAATTCTTACTGTAAGTTATATTATTCCTTTTGGGGTTATAAGTGTTTACCATTCAGTTTCCATTTTGTTATAGCTTGAAGAGGATATGAAAAACTATATGCGTGTTAAGTTGATAGAGGGAAATGTTATAAAAATAGAACGACGTTGTTTCCCATATATTCGATCGTTAAGCCGCAACAACGCCGAAAATTAATGGCAAATTATGTTTATTCTGACCTCTAAAATAAATGTCAAGTTTAGGGTACATTTTTGATTCTTACATTTTTAGGTTTACAAATAGAATGTTTCCAACAACCAACTGTGATCAAATTATCAATGCTACGTTAATTTGATAAAAAGTTCACTTATACTGTTGCTTTTACGTTTATCATCTCCGCCGCGTTGAACCGCTTGTCGCTGTACACAAATTCCAAAACAATGAACATGCCTTCAGAAGTTATAACTCATAAGTATTTCACTTTTTCTTGGCGTATTTTAATTCGCTTGTCACAAAATGAACGCAAACAACAAACTGATAAATTGACGGGCTGAGGCTGACGCGTGACGCGCTGACCCTAGATGTAAACAAGCGGCCATTTACAAGACACCTGACGTCACGGCCAATACGCTCGCGTTTTGGAGGTCCCTTTAAATATTCACATTTTTAATATTAAAAATACACCTTATGATCCATTTTTTCGAATTTATAAGCTGTCACAGCTGTTTTGTGAATTAGATGCTACCTATTAATGTGCAATTTAATAAAATATAAATATATGGCAAATACCCAATTACTCGTTTTTTGGAGATCGTTTTTACTCTCTGTCGTCAATTTTTATTTGTGGCGCTTTTTTACTTGAATTTCGAAATGCAGGAGTCTATTCCAAAATATTTTTGTTCATTTGCTAGTTGGGAAAGATATCTTTCTAGATATTGTAGAGGTATATTGCAGCCATGTGTTTCACGGTCAAGTTTAGTATCTCGCTCCAATCTGGTTCACTTTACGATGCTCATGTATATAACAAATTCTTATATTGAACTTTCATGCACAAGTGAAATCTGCAATCATGTCTTTACACTACACATCCCGAACATAGATCGCCATCGCAAAACTGCACCGTCGGCAATCGATTTAGCCCCGCAAGTTTCAAACCATAATTAATGAACAAAGTTCCCCTAACCGATTTGCTGATGTAATTTATGGACATTGTAAGATGTGCCCGGGCATTGTTACCTACTGTATTGTCCAAAGTTGCGAGCTCAAATCGTCCGAAAACTGCGACAAAGTGAGATTGCCAGGAACTGGAATTTGTAGTTATGATTGCGGACCAACTCTGCAGCGCCGTATGAAAACACCATTTCCGCACTGATGGACTGTGTCGTCTCGTGTTTTGCTCGAGAGCTGCAATAAGTAGCTCGTCCATTTCCCTCGCAGATGATTTCGGTCGTTGTCTGAAAAGATCGTTATGTATTTCACTTGTACTACGCTGGGTAGCCCATCGGTGGCTGTAATATGAATATGAAATTCGAAAATATAAATAAATTTAGTTGGGCACTGAACGTCCTAATTTGCGTTGCAAAATGTGTTCTTCCTCGCAGCGTGAATAATTGAATTCTGATTCAGTTCTATTCCATATTCGCCTTTACAGACTAAGCCTGTAAAGCGCTCTTGAGGTATTCAGTCTCGCTATAGTGCGCAAAGTGGCATTAAACAGGGTACTTCACGCCTTGTGTCCACGTATGAGTATCTTTTTTTTTTATTTGAACACCTAAAAGGTACGTTAAATGAAGGCAAGGTTGCCCAGCAATAGTATACTTTCAAACTTACGTTATCACGAACAGTTTTTGAGACGTTAACAAGAAAGAATGTAGTTTTTAATTTTTGCAGACATAAAATGCAAATTTATTAAATATAGGAATTATGTATATTAATGCATGTAAGAGCATAAGCTTTTGCGTCCAGAGTTGGATCGAAATCTTAGTCTTTTCTGGTTAGACCGTGTTTGATTTTGACAGAAGGTCGACGTTTCGCCCGCACTTTAAGAGGCTTCATCAGGACAGGAAGAAGGAGTATGAATTATGGTATAAACCTGACGCGAGAAATACGACTGAAGTGAACCATATCCCAAGGAGGAATTTTTTTTTCAAACAATAAAGTATTATTTATGCTTTGTCCGTACGCTAGTTTATTTGATTTTAACCGTTTAGAGAATTGATTGATTTCCAATAAACAATCTTGTGGTTCGATCATTGAATTATGGAAAGTATTTAATTTCAAAAAGCTAATAGCTACCACTATTTTTCGTAATATATGCATAAATGCAACGCATTTCGAACAAAAAATAATTATACTCAAATTTTGTTGTTTTGACTACGTGTTCTACCAGCATGATGCACATACACATTAGTGTTATTTGATCATTCATTAAATGTTTAATTGATTTGGTTGCCTCATAAAGAATCGATGGCTGTAGCGTACTTTTCAGCATCGTCTTGATCAAGATTGCCGTGGTAAATTTTAAAACAGTAGCTGGACCATTAATAAGACGTTTATTTGTTGTTTTATTCTGCGCGAGATTTAACTGATCAATTTGATTAGAATTTTGTTTTCCAAAGTGTCAATTAGATGATATGAACTATAAAACTATAAAATATTATTCGCCTTTTCTGGATCGAAGTTCGAATTATTTCGTTAAAACGAACAGCTGGCCCCCGATTAATGCAACTTTGTTTTCGCAGTTGAAAAAGACGATTTTTAAAAAGATTCCGCAATTACTAGTAGAGAACTTTATTGTAAGAATACAAGTTAGAGAGTGAAATGAGAGTGAAGTCACTCCTTTTATGGGTCAGTATTTGCTGCAGCTGCAACATCACGTTGCACAAAGACTCTGGTTATCTTTGGATTTCCGCACGTTTTAGTTTTTAGCTGCTTTAGCGGCACATTTATATCTCGCTCATCGTAATGGCGGATAATAAAAATTTTGATAGCAATTGCAATAAATATGTAAAGAAGATCAAATCTGTTGTTTATCCACCCGTGATGTGACTTGGGGTTGCATGGCATTGTCCACTAACAATTTCCACAAATTAACTGAGGGATGTGTTTATCGAACTGTACTTAATGTTTATTAGACGCGTGAGGGGTTCTCCTAATCCTGATATCCAGTCCACTTACTAATACAGGATACGGGATACTGCGTCAATTACGTCACTACAGCACTCCGTTTTTGTGCTAACGTTTAACACTTCAAAATAGGGCAAACAAGGTAATCTGAACTCTAAGATTTGTATAGTATCGTACAAAATAACAGACGTATAGGGCAAAAATTGATTGGTGCCTATTTATGTGTCATTTTCCATTTAAGAGCGAGTTTCTGTGTACATTCGTAAGCCAGGAAAATCAAATACGGCGATGCGGCAGCAATAGATGGAGTGTAGGATTAATTCACAAGTTGTGTCTCGAGGGTCTAAAGCCAAAAGCAAACTCCGCAGAAATTTGATGATGAAACCAATTGCTGCTGTGTGATTTTCGCGAAATACACTGTGGTAATAGGAAAGCAAGGTGCATTTTCTTGTTTCAATCTGATTTGCAAAGTATTACTTAAGATGTGTATGCACAAGAATCATTATACCTCGTATTGCTGGTCTCAGATTACAATAATAATAACTTGTAACGATATCAGGTGACTTCTCTCATATTAAATGCTTGTTAGGTCAAGTTTTATTAGTGCTCAGCATGCTCTGTCTTTTTTAGCAATAAGCCAGTAAGCGCATTTTCCTTGCTTTTGTATCTGGATTTGTTCACTTCTACTCTTACACAATTTAACCACTTGTAACTTAGTATTTGTGTTATACGTTATTTATTCTTCTTCTATAATGCGTGTGAAATTTGGCTGAGTAATTAAAATGCATTTCCTATATTTTTTTTTAACTCGGCGTCAGCTCTCGTTTCCGAGATATGGACGCAAGTTGCACTTTTTAAAATATTTCACACTTGTACAATTTATTGCTTCTGAGCTGAGAAAAGTTTAAATACAATAAATGAGCCCGACAAAGAACGAAAAGAATGCGCCTATCAATCCATTTTGCTGAAACCATATCTATTCAGAAGGACGCGCAACATTTTCACGATTAGGGAACAGACGAATAAGTTGTGGTATAATGTGTTCGCGCAAGAGCTACAAATACTTGAGCGCATTCGAATTTCCATCGATGAAAAAAGGCCGAATAATGTGCTCACCGATAATACCACCCCAGACATTCACTTTCTGAGGGTGTTGCGTGTGGACTTGTCCATCCAATGTGGATTTGTGTCCGACCAATATCTGCAATTATGTCTATTCACATTACCATTGGAGCAAAAAGTCGTTTCATCAGAAAACATAATCCATCTATCTTTGTTCATGCCAGTTTCGCAAAATTCTATCCTACGGTCGAAATCATCTTCGCTCAGTTCTTGTAATGAGTGAATTTTGTATGGATGAGACTTCTCTTTTTTTCAAGATTTTCTGAACAGATCTTCTGCTAATACGGTGAGTGAGCACGCTGTTGTACGGAACACTTGGGATTCTTTTGCACATCTAAAAGGGCATTCAAGCTACTTCCCTCACTTGTAGCAACCTTTGGACGTCTTGGTTTTTGACGATTTTTAACACCGCCGGTTTCGTCCAAATGTTGCAATGTTTTAATAACTGTTGATCTAGCAATTGGTTCAAGATCTTCATGAATTGCATTCTAGAGTGCAACTACTTCCGAATAACTTCGCCTTTTATCTCCATACCCCGTCATTACAATTTCGCTGAGATCATGTTCAGTTAACTGAGGCATTGCGATTGCAAATAACAAAGTTCTTCCCCATTTATACAACTGCAAGTTGCGAGAGCTGACACAAACTTGTCGATGTTTGTTGGTCTTTTAACATGCATTATAAGATTATATAATTTTAAGGTACTGACGAAAGATCAACTGCAAGGCAAGGTGATGTTTAAAATTCCTGCTGACTATCATCAATGTTCAGAAATGCAGAAAACTTKAGGACAGTTCATACTACGTAATAAATATGCCTTCCACTTTAATTGAATGTTGCTGCATTTGCGATTATTATTGAATAGTCAATTTTGTCGGAGTTCTAAAAAGTTAAAGCGACTTACTTACACATTATCAGGCCAATTTTTAAATTCCATCCGAACACCGAGAGTCTTGCTGCCTCCCTTGATATCGTTTACAAGCAATTGCATTGCTCAAAATAGCAGCGCAGTTTAGCAAATCCCCGATCAGACAGACAGAAATGCGGAAAAGCCCCAACCGCATCCCATGTCCGCGGAGGACCATCAATTGCAAAGCTAACTTGGATAAAATCACATATACATGCTCGCCACGATGCGCTCCTTTTTGCTTACACTCGTCCGGACAAACGATTTGTCTCTTAAACAATTTACCTTTCACGAGGGATCCAGAACGGGACCGAAGTCAATAAACAGTTTGGAAATACGTTCGGAGAACGCTTGAAGTTTCCAATTGTCCTTTTGTTTCCAGATGCAAGCGCAGTTGCCCCGTGCAACGCTTTCAGACGTCGGCATTGTTACATTCTCGTAATAAAAGTGCCGTTATTACCGCGCACTAAGGGCAAACTATACATCCCGTTGAGTAATTTGATTCTACGGAAATGTGGGCAATGTAACGTGGCGAAGCACAATTCGGAATTGATTACTGGCAGTAAGAGCCACATCGATAAAACGCCACTACATTTCGCTAGTTAATTATTTAGTTTTCCTGGAATCTAGGGAAAATACGGAAGCTTTCGGGACGGTTTTAAGTTGATTAAGGGTTTTTGTTTCGAAAACTATCAGTTAGAGATAATAGATAAATGAGAAAATAAAAACTGCAAGGCTTTGAATGTTGCCCGTGGGCCTATTTCCGTGGCTTCCTGGTCTCTAGACAAAATTATCGCACAGTGAGTCCTTTTACTCCTTCTTCCTGGTGTTGCCGCTAAGATTCTTCTCTGCAACTAAAGCCTTTTTGTTCGGGGTCGTTTATGAATGCTGGAATTCTTTTGAGCTCTATTTTGACCGCAGACCTTGAACAGCTTCTTCCAAGCTGCTTCTGAACTTCCACATGTTTTATCTGGTGTCACTTATAGGGGCGACTCCCAGTATTAAAGACATTCATTCTTCTAGAAGAAAATTATGTAAATACTGATATGTTGCTGTTATATTGTTTTTATTGGGCACTGCAACAATCTCTTAGAATTTGTCCGCCGAATAGTAGTGCAGGATTAATAATTCTTCTTGAGTTTGTAAGCTACCATATAAGGATATGGGTATTTCAAAAATGGAACATATTAATGGACATCTTGTCGCGTCTAGAGCGGGCCAAATCAAAAATCTTTATTTAGCGACTCTACCCTTTTATTTCTTCCAATTTAGGATTGAAATTATACGGTACTAAACAGCAAAAATCCTGTTCCGTCAGAAATAAAGTTCTTAACATCCATGTCTTTTTCAGGGCCACGACACAACAACAGCCGGAATCTGCTGGAGCCTTTTCCTCCTGGGGAACTACCCCGACGTCCAGGTAAGGTCCCTTTGCCCCTCTCGCCCGGCGGAGCGGAACATAACGCGAAAAGTTATATCGAACACGTCGGGCTGTCGATAAAATTATTACCGCGATAACAAACGACAAGCGTCAATCCTTATAGCCGGATTCAGGTGAGGGCCAAGTGACTACGCGCGGTTTATGATGTCCTGTCAGGGCGGATATCCTGTTCTACGTGCACTAACTGTCAAACGGAAAAATACGGCGGCAAAGCAGCCGGGGAACGGACAGCTCCGGTGACGTGACCAACTTTTAGATTGGTTCTACACGAGGGCCCGTTCGGAAATCAATGGGCTACATGGGCCACTTGAAAGCTTCCGCGTGTGTCGTGGGCTTATTACGTTTGAGTAGCCACATTTTTTTCTGGAGATCTACTCTTCTGTGATGATTGAATTAAGTGTTGACGAACGTACAAAAGAGATAATGCCGAAAGCATTTTTGTTTTGCTTTCATTTTAACAAGTTATTTTTCCAACTTACTGATCTTTCTTCTTCTTCCATTGCTCTTTTATCTTTTCTACAAGAAACTGAAGAGTAAAAGTTGATTGTGGCAATTTCTTATATTTTATTAAGGAAACCTGCCATAGATTTTCTGTTCAATCTTAAATTTCGTTTTATTTAGAATACCTCGCAAATGAAACTAAAGCTCTTAGCATTTGCAGTTTCTTGCGTTGACAAGGATCTCCAGATTTTTAACGAAACATGAGACCTCACTTCTAGTTACAAGTTTTTTCCTTGTTCTTAATGTAATTGCTAAACATCAAAGTACATCGGATATCAACTCAACTAAAACAAAACAAAAAAAAGGTTGAAAGTTTTTATCTAATACCGCCCTCTACAACAGAAGATTATAATCGCCTGAAGATATTTTAAATTTGAACACAAGCCATGACCTGAATTGATGATACAGGTTTTTTGTTCAGTATTAGCCTTATCGTGTTGAAAGGGGCCCTGGTGATTAGCGACTTGAAAGCTTTTTTTTATTCGAATGACTTCTAAATATATACTGCAGCTACAGTGGATGATTATCAGCCGACTTAACTATTGAGTCGTTCTTAAATTGACCTGCATTGTTGCAGATGTGTATATAGTATATATCTTCATAGAATAGTAATTTAAAAAAATTGCAATGAGATCAGGACATGTTGCAACAATACTATGCTAAGAACTTGTCTAATTCACTTTCATCCTTGTATTTGAGAAACACCATCTGACAGCAGAGTTGCTGTCAATGTTGCTGTAACGGATCATTGCAAAATTTCACCTATTTGTTTTCGTGATGCTTAAAGCTATATCTTTACTTATTTTAATATCCCTAAATCGCACGCTATGAAATAAGGMTTCTTGCTTTTCTTCTGTAACTTTCAAATTTGTGACGCAATTTTAAACTATTTTATACGAAAAGATTCAAATTTAGACGCTCTTTCACGTCGTRTACTTAAAAAAGTCAGGTCGGTAATAGTAGCTTTMTTCTCGTATACGTAACATGTAACACCTGGCGCCTCCACCAAACTTGACAAAAATAATTGTTTGTGACAGCTTTGTTAGTAAAGATCTCGAATCGTTATTTACTGGAAATTGTTTGTTATAATGAGTTCTTTCTTTTGCACGGGGTGTTCCGTATAATAGTGGCTAACGCCACTAAATTTGTTTAAGTAAGTTGTCCTGTATGATATTCGAATTTACGGCTTCAAGCTCTTTTTATAAACTGTGGCATTACCACGGGTGATGATCTCTTCCCCAATGAAAGTAAGGAACACGTCTATTGCTTCCTTACCCTATACCTTTATTTGAAGAGGAACTTCTTCATCTGCATAACAATAAGCGTAACACGTTAAATTTTATTTCGATTGACGATAATTACTGTAGGTAGCAATATTTTATTCCAATTTCTGACCCAGTTTCGACTATAATGTACTTACGGCCATTATGTTTAAAGGACTTGAAAGCTCAAGACTGTCATCAATTAAAATTTGTTAATAAACTACACTTTATTTGATATCTTTACCAAAGAGAAACTGTATCTCTACCATTTATTTTGTAACAACGTAGTCAGTAAAGAACACAGAATTTAATGACAAATACCTCCTCTACAGTACAAACAGATATCCCGTAATAAAACGTAATACTCCGAAGTCAACACAACATCAAAAGCACCCCAAACACACACGCCACGTTTGATAACACCCGACAGGGACCGCCAAAAATATACTCGTTCGTAGCCGGTTGCTTTGTGTATCATTTATCGGACATACAGGTTGCTGTTGTTTCTATTCTCTTTATTACACGACTCCCTTTGATCTGACCGCAGAAAGACCTCTACGTACAATTCCCGCAGCCGGCGTTCACCGCTTCCATTTTTTATTTTTGAATAAGCCGCGCCCGCTAACGGCGGTACATTAATAAAAGATGTTTGCAGGAAAGGGTGGCCCAGGAGCTGGACGATATTTTCAACGGCGACGACAGGAGCATAACCGTGCGGGACCTGGGGGAAATGAAATACTTAGAACGCGTCATCAAGGAGGCCCTGAGGCTTTACCCGAGCGTACCTTTCATCAGCAGGACACTGAGCGAGGACATAGTTTTAGGTTAGTGCAAAGCATAATATTACTACATTAAGATTATATTTTAAAACACTGACAAAAAGTCTGACGCTTCGATTACACCTGTAATCTTTGTCAAAGACGAAGAACCTCAAAATTCGTCAAGATTAAACACAATTTTGAAAGTAAATAAACAAATCACCAAGGAAGCGAGACGTCATAGAAACAACGTGCCAACCTGACAAAAAAGAACTTAACAACGAAAAAGGAACTACCTACTTACTAGATATACACGAACTACTTGATAAAATATAACTACAAAATAGCCTTCCAAGTGTCACCTAACTCATAATTTTCACGATTCCTATTAAAATTATTAGTATTCCCACAAATTTTATCTTAAGTAGAACTTAAAATTTGATCTAAATTATTATACGTACTATCAACAACAAAAATGTCATGTTTTCTAATCACCCTCTTTAATTTTTCCGAAAGGCCTTGTACATAAGACACACTCAACTTTAATTTATCTTGTCCTGGCTAACAATTTACTTGATTTAGATGATCACTTTTATTAAAAACTGACCAAATATTCTTACTGCTATAACCATTTCTCATTAGCGCTGATTTAAGATGATGTATTTCTTTTTGTAAAGTCCTTATAAGACTATTCTTTTGAGAGGGAGGGTGGTGAGATGTGGCATCTAAATATCTGTCTGTGTGTGTTGGTTTTTGTCCTAACTGTCCAGTGTTCATTCTGTAAATTTGGACATCCAAGAAATGTAAACTACCATTGCTTTCTAATTCCATAGTAAATTTTATGTCGGGATTTTGATCGTTAAAATGATTTAGAAAGCTATCTAATTCATCTATACCATGGGGCCAAATAACAAAAGTGTCATTTACATACCTATACCAACATTTTGGCTTAAACTGAAAACTGTTGATCGCTACCTATTCAAAATTTTCCATAAACAAATTGGCCATTACAGAACTTGCGACAAGTGTTACATAGGTCAAACTAAAAGAAAAGTAGGTACGCGTTTGAAAGAACACACAGGTACTACTAGGCTGCAACAGATAGATAAATCTTCCGTAGCTGAACACTCACATTTGACTAAACACATGATTGACTTTGATAGAACGAAAATTTTACATAGTGAAAAATATTATCACAAACGTCTAATAAAAGAAACTATAGACGTTTGTAGGAATACTAATAACTGTAATAGGGATTGTGGAATTTATGAGTTAGGTGACATTTGGAAGGCTATTTTGTAGTTATCTTTTATCAAGTAGTTCGTGTATATCTAGTAGGTAGGTAGTTCCTTTTTCGTAGTTAGGTTCATATTTTATCAGGTTGGCACGTTGTTTCTATGACGTCCCGCTTCCTTGGTGATTTATTTACTTTCAAAATTTTATTTGAATTTGTGTAGGTTGTGAGGTTCTTCGTCTATGACAAAGATATAAGGTGTAATCGAAACGTCAGACCATTATCTTTTTGTCAGTGTTTTAAAACGACAGCGATCTTTCAGAGAAAATATTATCATATATTATGGACGCTGAAAGCATTCATCCTCGCATTCGTCAATTGTAAATGTAAAATTTATCATGACTTGAAAATCTTTGATTTTTTACTTGTTTGTTTTTCCCCATGCCTTAATGGTACATAAAACGAGTACTTAATGTCCAAAACAATTCCCGAGCTACAATTGGAAAATAATTTTATTTGTGTAAGGTGTTACCCTGTTACCGTACCCCACAGAACATTTTTTATTTTAAATGAAACATTATGCATATTATTGTAGTTCTGAATTCCTTGTTTAAATGGAGGGCACCTTATTAATAATAAATATTACCTAATGTATACGGTTTCCGCATTATTAAATGTTTTTTTCAAAAAAAATATGTTTCCAGATTACCCAAAAAATCTAGGTTTTTAATTTATTAAATTAAAACAGAGAGCATTAGTTAATGCAGAAAAAAGTATTGAGTATATACCTTGAAAAACAGTTAACGGTTCATGAACCTAAAGTATATCACATTTACTTAGGCATGTCAAATCTAAATTTCAAAGAGAACTTTAATATTTCAAAATTAAATAAAAAGACGTCGTTATCGACAAACCGAATATATCTGCAAGAGTTAGTAAAAACTCAAAACGGTCACTATTTTATGCACTACAGATTCTCAATCTATTATGAAAGGACGTTTTAACATTATTTCAAAAGTTCAAAGCTTATTTCCCGAGAATCTCACCTAATTCTATTTTTGACGTATCCCAGTATGAAAAAATCTATCTTTCCAAATGTGTACGTTGAAGGACCAGTTTATTAATCCACCTACCATTTGTCCAACTTTGAGAGGAACACTAACAAGCCGCGCAACAAGTTTTGCAATAAATAGTATGCTTGTTGAAAAACAACAAAATCTCCTGCAGTTTCCCCCAGAGATTAAATATCTATGTTTTATATCAACAATTGGTATTTGGTGCAGCATAATAGTGGAGGCATACCCAAGTCAAGGTAGTAAAAGGTTACTTCATCACTAAAAGGAAAGTAATTACAGAAGAATTTTATTAACAACCTATTGACAAAATTGAAATTTCTGGACCATCTAAGACAATTGCTGATGCAATTATAATAAGTTTTCAATTCTCTAAATTCCAACTCCGCCGATATCAATCACTTTCTAAAGTCTTGTTTTTTTTTAGTCACAATTAATCGTAGGCTATGAAATACATGAACATATGGACGACCTATCGTTCTTTAGCCCAAAATTTAAAATACCGTTTGTTGCTAGCAAAACCGATTACTTTAGTGCTGTGATCACGAATCATTTGAAGATTTCTTTCTTAATACGAAATTAATCCAGTTTAGAAATTAAGGTCCTATACACCAAAATCCACTGACAAAACGCTTAATTGTTTTGGGTTAATTTTTACGTCTCTACAATCTACGTAGAATACAAGAGGGTAACCTTAGCTATCCATGTTATTAGATGAATTATATCGTACTGATTTACTTGGGTAAGGTTGAAAACATCTACTCCAAGCCTATTGAGAATATTCTTGATGTTATATCAGCAAGGTTAAGAAATGCTGCTATAGAAACTTGCTGTTCAAAGGTATGTTGTAAAAACTTTAACACCCTTGTTTATTTCTTAAAAATATTCAGTGCTTCAAACACTCCAATTTTTTCTACATTTAATCCTTCAACACATTAACTTTAAAATCATTAAGGGATATCCTAGTTTATTTAGTAGTTAGTTGGAGAATAAGATTAGAACCTATATTATAGTAGATTATGAAAAACGTTTTCAACCTTTATCACTTGATAATCGATTAACTGTATTGTTTATTATTACTCCACTTAAGCAAATTTTACGCTCCTATTTCTGATGTAATTGTTGTTTTCAGACGGCCACAAAATACCAGCGTCCTGCGGTGTTATCATTCACATCTACGACGTACACCGCGACGAGAGGTACTACCCCAATCCGGAGCGCTTCGACCCGGACCGTTTCTTGCCAGAAAATGCAAAATCTCGTCATCCCTACGCTTACGTACCGTTCAGCGCTGGACCCAGAAATTGCATCGGTGAGTGGAAATATCYTAAAATCTTCTCTGCGAATCGACGACCCCCAGTGTTACTAGGCTTGAGGAATCATCAAAATTGGGGTTCGTTCTGGCAATACCTAGTTCTAAATTTACATATTGCACACCCCGTAATTCTACTCGTTTTATCGCATCGCGTCAAACGCCACATTCACTTTTCCAAATCGTTATTTCCGCAACATTAATAACCGCAGGTACTTAATGATGCTCATACGCCACGCGAGAACAGGATTTCGGGTCTCCAGCTCCTTTGTGTTATGTGGAGCATTACGTGGAGGTAATGGACCAGAAACTGATTAGAAAAGCAGTCTGTACGATGCGAGAACGCTTCCAACACCAAGTTCAGATATTACTGAGCGAACAAAAGCCCATTAATACCAATGCGATTCGAATATTCACTTAATGCGAATGTGTTGTTAGTGTTGGAAAATCCATAGTTTTTCCGTCGACAGATGTGCGTTCTACGTTCTAAATTTTACCTGTTGGCCTTGATGAAGAAGTTTATTCGTTCCAGATTGATTCACGATTGTTAAAGTCCAATGCTCTTTATAGTTTTTCATTTATTTGTCGAAAATAATTGGTTTTCACAGTTAATATGAAGCTATAAGAGTTACAAAAAGTCTCTTTGCTTGTGAAACACAATATCATCAAGAAAAATGTTCTGTCCCTTATACTGACTTAGTCACATACATGCAAAGCTCTGCTTTGTTTAGCCCTTTGTTCGTGAAATAATGACGTTACTTTTAACACAATTGGTAACACAATTTGCTGCGAGTACTTTGGCACTAAAACTATATTGTGGCATTGATATACTTGATAATATACTGGGTGTGCTAGTTAAAAATATTCAAGTTGTTGTTGCCATCCTTATATCGACCACCAGTAAAGAAGCTATAATAGAAAAAAGTAATTATTACACAAATCTGTACTGACACATCTTTTGTAAGCAAAAAAGGATCGAGCTTTTTTACACTCTCATTTTTGGTGGAGGCGCCAGGTTTACATATTATTATAAATACACGGGACTAAAATTATTGTTACCCATCCTACTTTTTTTTAAAACAGTACGTGAGGGCATCAAAATTTTAACATTTTCCTATTCACTTCAAAATTGCATCACAAGTTTAGAAGTTACTGAACGAATTTGAATGCAAGAATCCAATCATTGGTTGGGTTGAGTGACAAAAAAGCATGCTACAAAGCAGGTCATGGAAATAAAGTGTCACCCTTCAGGTCGTCTGAATAAACAGTGTAAAGGTTTTTGACTTCTGCTTTGCATGATGTCTTGTAAATTTGATCTTGGAGATATTTATTATCTGATTGGGCGAATGTTGAAACGAGACACTGTCAGTATTTATCAAAACCAAATCATCGGAATATCGACAATTTCTTGCACAGTCAAAGAATTCGAAGAAGGAATACCATCTGAATGAAAGAACGCTTCAAGTTCAGAATTTACTTATAAAATTATAGTTGTTTCGTTAGAACATTTGTAAGACCTCTATTTCTAAAATATCCCGTAAATTCAATAATTTGACATTTAGCCGGTCGGGTACGATTCAAGTTTAGTATTAATTTTGTGATTGTTTTGTAGCTAAAGGATGGTTTGCAACTAGTGATTGATTCTGTGCCATTTACCAATATCTTTAATGTTCTTTTATTCCTGCTTTCAGTTTTCTAGATCTGATTTTCAATTTACTTGCGAATACATATTTACGGTATTTGCATCTTAATTTGTATACCCCTTATTTGTTGACCACGATCTTTATTATTGAAAAGATTTTTCTCAAGACACAGCAGGTTTAAATATAATAAATATATTGTCTGTGTATTTTTGTAAATTTCTTTGTAATGTTTAGATTGTTTTAATTTGTACACAGCTAATTGTGATATCATTTGCGTTACACCTAATTCATTATGAAATGTTTTGTTTAAAGGAAGTGTTATCAGTCTACTTAAATTACTGTGTAAACCAAGTATTCTCTGTTGTCATGGATGCAAAGACACACTATGTATCAATAGATATAATCCAGTAGTTGTGAGTTTTCTAAACATTTTATACTCAATCTTAGAATTAACTTTTTTTAAATAATAGTATATAAAAATTTAATTTGTTTTGAATTTTAAACCGACAAAAAGTAGAGAATGAAGTATAGTTGAAGAAAGCACATTCCCTCTGAAAATTTTTCTTACAATCCACAAGTATACGTAAATGTGTTGCTTAAAAATATTTCTCTTGCATAATAGATATTTTCTCTCATAATATTCTCATTTGACAGGACAAAAATTCGCAATGAACGAGGAGAAGACCCTGATAGCTTCCATCATCAGGAAATATAGAGTACGAGCCGTGGAAAAGCAGGAGAGCGTCAAACTCATGTCTGAACTGATACTACGACCTCAGGAAGGGATAAGAATAACTTTAGAACCTAGATACCCATTACTCGGGCAATAATGTTGTACAGTAACTGTTCAGTTGTAACCTTAGTGTTGAGTGTAAGATTTTTTTGTGTATATTTTTTTACTACAATAAACGTATTAAAAACTTGAGTGTACTATTATTATTAGATACTTTTGAACTTTAGATGAAGATAGCCAACCCAGGTAAGTAAAGTTTTACATTAAAACATCATAAAAAATACAGTGTACCCTAGCGAAATGTAGATAAAAGAATTAGAAGGAAAGGGTAACTCTCTGCCAGAGTGGCGAATCTTTAAAAAGCTGTGGCATCAGATGCAGATCTTAGAAAACCAGTGCGCCTTTCAAAAACAAGTTAGAAAAAAAGCATTTATTTAACTGGCTGTATGTAATTTAATAATAATGAATTGTGAATTTAAAACTGGTGACAAGATAGATCGAATGGCATACAATTGTACCAGTCTCAAGAATTATGAAATGGGTTTATTGTACAGCCATCTTCTATCATAAAGGAAAACTAAATTCTCGTCGGTATTAAAAATAGCTGTACTTATTAAACTGCTCTCTCTTATCAGCTTCTCAAACTATACTAAATGTAATATTAAAAGTCACCTGTAATAATTAGAGGACACGGTAACATCTGTTAGTAATCACTGATCTCCACCGTTCTGTAACTTGCATATCGACCACCAAATCTGTAGGATATTGTCGCAACAGGATTTCAACTGTAAAATAAAAAGTGAAGTCTAAAATCTTTAAAATTTGGAATTATAAATACTGAAAGATGCAAGTTGTTACTTTATTGTTTGAAACCTCCTGAATTTGTTGGACTTTTCGTGATTTTAGGACACATTTCGGGGGAACCTTTGCAGATAGCTACCAACTGAGACCATTTCGAAACTCAGGAGGTCCAGTTTAGTAAATATACTTAAATTTAGCTAAATCGGAGGTGCAAAAATTTTAAGGTCGAAAAAGAACAAAGGGGTTAGCCTCTGCTTTTTTTTTATTTTCGATGGATCCTGGTTTTCGCTCAAAATCGGCGTACGGATGTATTTTGACCTGCAGAATCCAAAAATGTGCACAGAACTGAGCTAGGACGTCGGGTGGCGAAATTTAGGACACATTTCGGGGGAACCGTTGCAGATAGCGACCAACTGAAGCCATTTCGAAACTCAGGAGGTCCAGTTTAGTAAATATACTTAAATTTAGCTAAATCGGAGGTGCAAAACTTTTAAGGTCGAAAAAGAACAAAGGGGTTAGCCTTTGCTTTTTTTTGATTTTCGATGGATCCTGGTTTTCGCTCAAAATCGGCGTACGGATGTATTTCGACCTGCAGAATCCAAAAATGTGCACAGAACTGAGCTAGGACGTCGGGCGGCGAAATTTAGGACACATTTCGGAGGAACCGTTGCAGATAGCGACCAACTGAAGCCATTTCGAAACTCAGGAGGTCCAGTTTAGTAAATATACTTAAATTTAACTAAATCGCAGGTGCAAAAATCTTAAGGTCGAAAAATAACAAAGGGGTTAGCCTTTGCTTTTTTTTGATTTTCGATGGATCCTGGTTTTCGCTCAAAATCGGCGTACAGATGTATTTTGACCTGTAGAATCCAAAAATGTGCACAGAACTGAGCTAGGACGTCGGGCGGCGAAATTTAGGACACATTTCGGGGGAACCGTTGCAGATAGCGACCAACTGAAACCATTTCGAAACTCAGGAGGTCCAGTTTAGTAAGATATACTTAAATTTAGCTAAATCGGAGGTGCAAAAATTTTAAGGTCGAAAAAGAACAAAGGGGTTAGCCTTTGTTTTTTTTTTGATTTTCGATGGATCCTGGTTTTCGCTCAAAATCAGCGTACGGATGTATTTTGACCTGCAGAATCCAAAAATGTGCACAGAACTGAGCTAGGACGTCGGGCGGCGAAATTTAGGACACGTTTCGGGGGAACCGTTGCAGATAGCGACCAATTGAAGCCATTTCGAAACTCAGGAGGTCCAGTTTAGTAAATATACTTAAATTTAGCTAAATCGGAGGTGCAAAAATTTTAAGGTCGAAAATGAACAAAGGGGTTAAGCCTTTGCCTTTTTTTGATTTTCGATGGATCCTGGTTTTCGCTCAAAATCAGCGTACGGATGTATTTTGACCTGCAGAATCCAAAACTGTGCACAGAACTGAGCTAGGACGTCGGGCGGCGAAATTAAGGACACATTTCGGGGGAACCGTTGCAGATAGCGACCAACTGAAGCCATTTCGAAACTCAGGAGGTCCAGTTTAGTAAATATACTTAAATTTAGCTAAATCGGAGGTGCAAAAATTTTAAGGTCGAAAAAGAACAAAGGGGTTAGCCTTTGCTTTTTTTTGATTTTCGATGGATCCTGGTTTTCGCTCAAAATCAGCGTACGGATGTATTTTGACCTGCAGAATCCAAAACTGTGCACAGAACTGAGCTAGGACGTCGGGCGGCGAAATTAAGGACACATTTCGGGGGAACCGTTGCAGATAGCGACCAACTGAAGCCATTTCGAAACTCAGGAGGTCCAGTTTAGTAAATATACTTAAATTTAGCTAAATAGGAGGTGCAAACATTTTATGGTCGAAAAAGAACAAAGGGGTTAGCCTTTGCTTTTTTTTTGATTTTCGATGGATCCTGGTTTTCGCTCAAAATCAGCGTACGGATGTATTTTGACCTTCAGAATCCAAAAATGTGCACAGAACTGAGCTAGGACGTCGGGCGGCGAAATTTAGGACACRTTTCGGGGGAACCGTTGCAGATAGCGACCAACTGAAGCCATTTCGAAACTCAGGAGGTCCAGTATAGTAAATATACTTAAATTTAGCTAAATCGGAGGTGCAAAAATTTTAACGTCGAAAAAGAACAAAGGGGTTAGCCTTTGCTTTTTTTTGATTTTCGATGGATCCTGGTTTTCGCTCAAAATCCGCGTACGGATGTATTTTGACCTGCAGAATCCAAAAATGTGCACAGAACTGAGCTAGGACGTCGGGCGGCGAAATTTAGGACACGTTTCGGGGGAACCGTTGCAGATAGCGACCAACTGAAGCCATTTCGAAACTCAGGAGGTCCAGTTTAGTAAATATACCTAAATTTAGCTAAATCGGAGGTGCAAAAATTTTAAGGTCGAAAAAGAACAAAGGGGTTAGCCTTTGCTTTTTTTTGATTTTCGATGGATCCTGGTTTTCGCTCAAAATCCGCGTACGGATGTATTTTGACCTGCAGAATCCAAAAATGTGCACAGAACTGAGCTAGGACGTCGGGCGGCGAAATTTAGGACACGTTTCGGGGGAACCGTTGCAGATAGCGACCAACTGAAGCCATTTCGAAACTCAGGAGGTCCAGTATAGTAAATATACTTAAATTTAGCTAAATCGGAGGTGCAAAAATTTTAACGTCGAAAAAGAACAAAGGGGTTAGCCTTTGCTTTTTTTTGATTTTCGATGGATCCTGGTTTTCGCTCAAAATCCGCGTACGGATGTATTTTGACCTGCAGAATCCAAAAATGTGCACAGAACTGAGCTAGGACGTCGGGCGGCGAAATTTAGGACACGTTTCGGGGGAACCGTTGCAGATAGCGACCAACTGAAGCCATTTCGAAACTCAGGAGGTCCAGTTTAGTAAATATACTTAAATTTAGCTAAATCGGAGATGCAAAAATTTTAAGGTCGAAAAAGAACAAAGGGGTTAGCCTTTGCTTTTTTTTGATTTTCGATGGATCCTGGTTTTCGCTCAAAATCAGCGTACGGATGTATTTTGACCTGCAGAATCCAAAAATGTGCACAGAACTGAGCTAGGACGTCGGGCGGCGAAATTTAGGACACGTTTCGGGGGAACCGTTGCAGATAGCGACCAACTGAAGCCATTTCGAAACTCAGGAGGTCCAGTTTAGTAAATATACTTAAATTTAGCTAAATCGGAGGTGCAAAAATTTTAAGGTCGAAAAAGAACAAAGGGGTTAGCCTTTGCTTTTTTTTGATTTTCGATGGATCCTGGTTTTCGCTCAAAATCGCGTACGGATGTATTTTGACCTGCAGAATCCAAAAATGTGCACAGAACTGAGCTAGGACGTCGGGCGGCGAAATTAAGGACACATTTCGGGGGAACCGTTGCAGATAGCGACCAACTGAAGCCATTTCGAAACTCAGGAGGTCCAGTTTAGTAAATATACTTAAATTTAGCTAAATCGGAGGTGCAAAAATTTTAACGTCGAAATAGAACAAAGGGGTTAGCCTTTGCTTTTTTTTTGATTTTCGATGGATCCTGGTTTTCGCTCAAAATCAGCGTACGGATGTATTTTGACCTGCAGAATCCAAAACTGTGCACAGAACTGAGCTAGGACGTCGGGCGGCGAAATTAGGACACATTTCGGGGGAACCGTTGCAGATAGCGACCAACTGAAGCCATTTCGAAACTCAGGAGGTCCAGTTTAGTAAATATACTTAAATTTAGCTAAATCGGAGGTGCAAAAATTTTAAGGTCGAAAAAGAACAAAGGGGTTAGCCTTTGCTTTTTTTTGATTTTCGATGGATCCTGGTTTTCGCTCAAAATCAGCGTACGGATGTATTTTGACCTGCAGAATCCAAAAATGTGCACAGAACTGAGCTAGGACGTCGGGCGGCGAAATTTAGGACACATTTCGGGGAACCGTTGCAGATAGCGACCAACTGAAGCCATTTCGAAACTCAGGAGGTCCAGTTTAGTAAATATACTTAAATTTAGCTAAATCGGAGGTGCAAAAATTTTAAGGTCGAAAAAGAACAAAGGGGTTAGCCTTTGCTTTTTTTTGATTTTCGATGGATCCTGGTTTTCGCTCAAAATCAGCGTACGGATGTATTTTGACCTGCAGAATCCAAAAATGTGCACAGAACTGAGCTAGGACGTCGGGCGGCGAAATTTAGGACACATTTCGGGGGAACCGTTGCAGATAGCGACCAACTGAAGCCATTTCGAAACTCAGGAGGTCCAGTTTAGTAAATATACTTAAATTTAGCTAAATCGGAGGTGCAAAAATTTTATGGTCGAAAAAGAACAAAGGGGTTAGCCTTTGCTTTTTTTTGATTTTCGATGGATCCTGGTTTTCGCTCAAAATCAGCGTACGGATGTATTTTGACCTGCAGAATCCAAAAATGTGCACAGAACTGAGCTAGGACGTCGGGCGGCGAAATTTAGGACACATTTCGGGGGAACCGTTGCAGATAGCGACCAACTGAAGCCATTTCGAAACTCAGGAGGTCCAGTTTAGTAAATATACTTAAATTTAGCTAAATCGGAGGTGCAAAAATTTTAAGGTCGAAAAAGAACAAAGGGGTTAGCCTTTGCTTTTTTTTGATTTTCGATGGATCCTGGTTTTCGCTCAAAATCAGCGTACGGATGTATTTTGACCTGCAGAATCCAAAAATGTGCACAGAACTGAGCTAGGACGTCGGGCGGCGAAATTTAGGACACATTTCGGGGGAACCGTTGCAGATAGCGACCAACTGAAGCCATTTCGAAACTCAGGAGGTCCAGTTTAGTAAATATACTTAAATTTAGCTAAATCGGAGGTGCAAAAATTTTAAGGTCGAAAAAGAACAAAGGGGTTAGCCTTTGCTTTTTTTTGATTTTCGATGGATCCTGGTTTTCGCTCAAAATCCGCGTACGGATGTATTTTGACCTGCAGAATCCAAAAATGTGCACAGAACTGAGCTAGGACGTCGGGCGGCGAAATTTAGGACACGTTTCGGGGGAACCGTTGCAGATAGCGACCAACTGAAGCCATTTCGAAACTCAGGAGGTCCAGTTTAGTAAATATACTTAAATTTAGCTAAATCGGAGGTGCAAAAATTTTAAGGTCGAAAAAGAACAAAGGGGTTAGCCTTTGCTTTTTTTTGATTTTCGATGGATCCTGGTTTTCGCTCAAAATCCGCGTACGGATGTATTTTGACCTGCAGAATCCAAAAATGTGCACAGAACTGAGCTAGGACGTCGGGCGGCGAAATTTAGGACACGTTTCGGGGGAACCGTTGCAGATAGCGACCAACTGAAGCCATTTCGAAACTCAGGAGGTCCAGTTTAGTAAATATACTTAAATTTAGCTAAATCGGAGGTGCAAAAATTTTAAGGTCGAAAAAGAACAAAGGGGTTAGCCTTTGCTTTTTTTTGATTTTCGATGGATCCTGGTTTTCGCTCAAAATCCGCGTACGGATGTATTTTGACCTGCAGAATCCAAAAATGTGCACAGAACTGAGCTAGGACGTCGGGCGGCGAAATTTAGGACACGTTTCGGGGGAACCGTTGCAGATAGCGACCAACTGAAGCCATTTCGAAACTCAGGAGGTCCAGTTTAGTAAATATACTTAAATTTAGCTAAATCGGAGGATGCAAAAATTTTAAGGTCGAAAAAGAACAAAGGGGTTAGCCTTTGCTTTTTTTTGATTTTCGATGGATCCTGGTTTTCGCTCAAAATCAGCGTACGGATGTATTTTGACCTGCAGAATCCAAAAATGTGCACAGAACTGAGCTAGGACGTCGGGCGGCGAAATTTAGGACACGTTTCGGGGGAACCGTTGCAGATAGCGACCAACTGAAGCCATTTCGAAACTTAGGAGGTCCAGTTTAGTAAATATACTTAAATTTAGCTAAATCGGAGGTGCAAAAATTTTAAGGTCGAAAAAGAACAAAGGGGTTAGCCTTTGCTTTTTTTTGATTTTCGATGGATCCTGGTTTTCGCTCAAAATCCGCGTACGGATGTATTTTGACCTGCAGAATCCAAAAATGTGCACAGAACTGAGCTAGGACGTCGGGCGGCGAAATTAAGGACACATTTCGGGGGAACCGTTGCAGATAGCGACCAACTGAAGCCATTTCGAAACTCAGGAGGTCCAGTTTAGTAAATATACTTAAATTTAGCTAAATCGGAGGTGCAAAAATTTTAACGTCGAAATAGAACAAAGGGGTTAGCCTTTGCTTTTTTTTGATTTTCGATGGATCCTGGTTTTCGCTCAAAATCAGCGTACGGATGTATTTTGACCTGCAGAATCCAAAACTGTGCACAGAACTGAGCTAGGACGTCGGGCGGCGAAATTAAGGACACATTTCGGGGGAACCGTTGCAGATAGCGACCAACTGAAGCCATTTCGAAACTCAGGAGGTCCAGTATAGTAAATATACTTAAATKTAGCTAAATCGGAGGTGCAAAAAKTTTAACGTCGAAAAAGAACAAAGGGGTTAGCCTTTGCTTTTTTTTGATTTTCGATGGATCCTGGTTTTCGCTCAAAATCCGCGTACGGATGTATTTTGACCTGCAGAATCCAAAATTGTGCACAGAACTGAGCTAGGACGTCGGGCGGCGAAATTTAGGACACGTTTCGGGGGAACCGTTGCAGATAGCGACCAACTGAAGCCATTTCGAAACTCAGGAGGTCCAGTTTAGTAAATATACTTAAATTTAGCTAAATCGGAGGTGCAAAAATTTTAAGGTCGAAAAAGAACAAAGGGGTTAGCCTTTGCTTTTTTTTGATTTTCGATGGATCCTGGTTTTCGCTCAAAATCCGCGTACGGATGTATTTTGACCTGCAGAATCCAAAAATGTGCACAGAACTGAGCTAGGACGTCAGGCGGCGAAATTTAGGACACGTTTCGGGGGAACCGTTGCAGATAGCGACCAACTGAAGCCATTTCGAAACTCAGGAGGTCCAGTTTAGTAAATATACCTAAATTTAGCTAAATCGGAGGTGCAAAAATTTTAAGGTCGAAAAAGAACAAAGGGGTTAGCCTTTGCTTTTTTTTGATTTTCGATGGATCCTGGTTTTCGCTCAAAATCAGCGTACGGATGTATTTTGACCTGCAGAATCCAAAAATGTGCACAGAACTGAGCTAGGACGTCAGGCGGCGAAATTTAGGACACATTTCGGGGGAACCGTTGCAGATAGCGACCAACTGAAGCCATTTCGAAACTCAGGAGGTTCAGTTTAGTAAATATACTTAAATTTAGCTAAATCGGAGGTGCAAAAATTTTAAGGTCGAAAAAGAACAAAGGGGTTAGCCTTTGCTTTTTTTTTTATTTTCGATGGATCCTGGTTTTCGCTCAAAATCAGCGTACGGATGTATTTTGACCTGCAGAATCCAAAAATGTGCACAGAACTGAGCTAGGACGTCGGGCGGCGAAATTTAGGACACATTTCGGGGGAACCGTTGCAGATAGCGACCAACTGAAGCCATTTCGAAACTTAGGAGGTCCAGTTTAGTAAATATACTTAAATTTAGCTAAATCGGAGGTGCAAAAATTTTAAGGTCGAAAAAGAACAAAGGGGTTAGCCTTTGCTTTTTTTTGATTTTCGATGGATCCTGGTTTTCGCTCAAAATCCGCGTACGGATGTATTTTGACCTGCAGAATCCAAAAATGTGCACAGAACTGAGCTAGGACGTCGGGCGGCGAAATTTAGGACACGTTTCGGGGGAACCGTTGCAGATAGCGACCAACTGAAGCCATTTCGAAACTCAGGAGGTCCAGTTTAGTAAATATACTTAAATTTAGCTAAATCGGAGGTGCAAAAATTTTAAGGTCGAAAAAGAACAAAGGGGTTAGCCTTTGCTTTTTTTTGATTTTCGATGGATCCTGGTTTTCGCTCAAAAACCGCGCACGGATGTATTTTGACCTGCAGAATCCAAAAATGTGCACAGAACTGAGCTAGGACGTCGGGCGGCGAAATTTAGGACACGTTTCGGGGGAACCGTTGCAGATAGTGACCAAGTGAAGCCATTTCGAATCTCAGGAGGTCCAGTTTAGTAAATATACTTAAATTTAGCTAAATCGTAGGTGCAAAAATTTTAAGGTCGAAAAAGAACAAAGGGGTTAGCCTTTGCTTTTTTTTGATTTTCGATGGATCCTGGTTTTCKCTCAAAATCCGCGTACGGATGTATTTTGACCTGCAGAATCCAAAAATGTGCACAGAACTGAGCTAGGACGTCGGGCGGCGAAATKTAGGACACGTTTCGGGGGAACCGTTGCAGATAGCGACCAACTGAAGCCATTTCGAAACTTAGGAGGTCCAGTTTAGTAAATATACTTAAATTTAGCTAAATCGGAGGTGCAAAAATTTTAACGTCGAAAAAGAACAAAGGGGTTAGCCTTTGCTTCTTTTTGATTTTCGATGGATCCTGGTTTTCGCTCAAAAACCGCGCACGGATGTATTTTGACCTGCAGAATCCAAAAATGTGCACAGAACTGAGCTAGGACGTCGGGCGGCGAAATTTAGGACACGTTTCGGGGGAACCGTTGCAGATAGCGACCAAGTGAAGCCATTTCGAATCTCAGGAGGTCCAGTTTAGTAAATATACTTAAATTTAGCTAAATGGGAGGTGCAAAAATTTTAAGGTCGAAAAAGAACAAAGGGGTTAGCCTTTGCTTTTTTTTGATTCTCGATGGATCCTGGTTTTCGCTCAAAATCAGCGTACGGATGTATTTTGACCTGCAGAATCCAAAAATGTGCACAGAACTGAGCTAGGACGCCGGGCGGCGAAATTTAGGACACGTTTTGGGGGAACCGTTGCAGATAGCGACCAACTGAAGCCATTTCGAAACTCAGGAGGTCCAGTTTAGTAAATATACTTAAATTTAGCTAAATCGGAGGTGCAAAAATTTTAAGGTCGAAAAAGAACAAAGGGGTTAGCCTTTGTTTTTTTTTGATTTTCGATGGATCCTGGTTTTCGCTGAAAATCAGAGTACGGATGTATTTTGACCTGCAGAATCCAAAAATGTGCACAGAACTGAGCTAGGACGTCGGGCGGCGAAATTTAGGACACGTTTCGGGGGAACCGTTGCAGATAGCGACCAACTGAAGCCATTTCGAAACTCAGGAGGTCCAGTTTAGTAAATATACTTAAATTTAGCTAAATCGGAGGTGCAAAAATTTTAAGGTCGAAAAAGAACAAAGGGGTTAGCCTTTGCTTTTTTTTGATTTTCGATGGATCCTGGTTTTCGCTCAAAATCCGCGCACGGATGTATTTTGACCTGCAGAATCCAAAAATGTGCACAGAACTGAGCTAGGACGTCGGGCGGCGAAATTTAGGACACGTTTCGGGGGAACCGTTGCAGATAGCGACCAACTGAAGCCATTTCGAAACTCAGGAGGTCCAGTTTAGTAAATATACTTAAATTTAGCTAAATCGGAGGTGCAAAAATTTTAAGGTCGAAAAAGAACAAAGGGGTTAGCCTTTTCTTTTTTTTGATTTTCGATGGATCCTGGTTTTCGCTCAAAATCAGCGTACGGATGTATTTTGACCTGCAGAGTCCAAAAATGTGCACAGAACTGAGCTAGGACGTCGGGCGGCGAAATTAAGGACACATTTCGGGGGAACCGTTGCAGATAGCGACCAACTGAAGCCATTTCGAAACTCAGGAGGTCCAGTTTAGTAAATATACTTAAATTGAGCTAAATCGGAGGTGCAAAAATTTTAAGGTCGAAGATTGATTGATTTTCAATGTATCCTGGTGCTTCTTGGTTGTTGTTAATTGCAATGAAAAACATATGTTTATATTTTCTTTTATTTCTATTCAAAGAATACATTGTGTTGTCTAAATTCAATATTATTAAATATGAATTACGTAATATGCCCGGGAACGACCAGTGCCCAGAAAAAATTGTTAACAGGCGTCCCTACTTCTTGGAAGTAAGACAGGACGATTTCGTAGCACAGCAGCAGTTTCCGGGCAACATACGTAATTTTACACCTGCAAAAAGGCTTACAGTTACGACTTACAGTTTCTGCTTTTTTTTAAGTCTATGTTTAGAATTACAAATCTTTGTCCATTAATACAATCTAATAGAAAACATATTGACAAGTTGTTTCATTCTAGAAATGAAAGCGGTTATTATAAATTTAAGTGTGGAATGTTGGCGTGGCCACAGGAAGGGACAGGCGCAAATTAGCTTTTGGGTTTCGCCCGTTCCTCCCTGRGAAGTTTCCACCCCTTGCAACGACTTTTATATAACGCTAAAGGCTCTCTTAGGCAAACATCCAGGCGAAATAGACTGGAATCGTTTCGAACTGTAGACATACACTTTGCGAATGTTCTGAATAACTTACGCTATAGCTATAGTAATCTAGTTTATATATAATTACGCTTTCTTTCATATCTTTTAAAAAACTGGTGGCAGCCTTACGAAATGCCGGCACAGCTGGACACTGTTAGGAAGAAGCTTCATAGATAGAAATTTTTTGGTTTCATTTCTAACGTTAGTATGTAAAAATCCTCTCCTCTACTCACTGTACACAAAATCATGATAAACCTAAAATCTAAAACTAGGGTGCCGGATCCGAGTGAATTAAATATATTTGACTAGGTATTATTAAAATGCTATCTACAAATTTATACAATTCTTAAAAATATCTTGTTGGAATAGTCTTAACAGTTGTGAGAATACAAAATAAAATGTCGTTTGCAGAAGCTTCACATGAGGTACTAAAACAATTACAAACTTTATTAAAATTTATGTACAAAGAATGATGCCATGCCTCGGCAAACGACAATCTTAGAAATGCGAGAGGAATTTTAAAAAAAGCATACCACATAAAAATAATAGTTTTCAACTTACATCGATAAAATTGAGCAACAATAAAACCTGAAGAATGGAAATGAATCAATTAATTCAACTGGTAAAGTGTCAAGTCTTTTTATTTTTAAAACTAAATATGAGACACCAAATGAGGTTTAAATTTTTCTGGGCAAAGACAGTGATCGTGAAAAATACTTGATGAGCCTGTAATAATGATTAAACGCAAACATTGCATGCATCATCAAATTTGGCATTTATGACTGCTATTTTAAATACTTTTTCTTCTTTTGCGTCCCAAATTTAAATTCCCTTTCCTTGGTGGCACAAAAAGGCTCGACACTTCCAGCATCAGTGTAACTTTTAATAAAAAAGCTTAGCGATAAGGTGCAAGCTTCTAGAAACAATAGCGCGTTTTGTACTGGCTCGAGACGAAAGTAACTATAAAGCGATCGAAAAACGGACACGGATTATTAATTTCTCTTCAGTCTTATATGTACACGTCTAAGTGAACGAAGCACAAAGTACTCTGAAGAATAAAAGGTCTATAAGTGAGCAAAGTCTATACAATCGTCTTCGATAAAATATGGAGTTGCCTTCAATAACAAAGATTACAAGGTGGAACAACTGTTTTTTTTTCTTTTTTATAGCTAAAGAATATACAATCTAATCACAATGTTTCGCTAAACTCATAACAATCTACTTTCACGGACATCCTTACCTAACACATCCATAAGAMGCACTTTATTAATCATCGAAATACTTAAACAAGTCTATCKGTATCGAAACTACGACGAAAATGCCCTACACTAGCGCACCCTCTAGTTTATTTTCGGAAATGGAATTCTCCTCATTTTAGATAAACATCATATACAAACTAACAGTGTTTTGCTCTGCGTATGCAAGAAGTCACTTTTTCTGAATTATTTTTTTTTGTAGTCACCTGTTTTCTGGGCATTCCCGTGATTCAAGTTTGGTTCACAATTTTTTATCAGATCTTCATTCAGTTAAAGGTTCCAGCACATACGTTGTATTTATTGACAATATTTCAGCTGAAAAATTTGTTCAAGTTTTCACTTCATTGGGAAGTTTTACTTCAATATAACTAATCAGCAATAGATTGTGATTTAAGCTTGATTATTGTATAGGGTGTCCCAACAAGAGCACCAGATTTAAATTTGTCGGCATCGGAATCTCTAGCCGAAAATCCAGCAACTTGCATTCGGCACATTTCGACAAGCACTATGCAACGAATTTTGGTAGAAGATCTGCATGCAGATTTTTCAAAGAAAATAATAAATTTTTTCAGATGAGGCACATTTTTAACTCGACAAATATGTAAATAAGCCAAAATGTTAAGATTTTTCTTTAAAAATGTCAACAAAAAGGTAACCCTGAGCCAGAGGTTTGCGTGATGTTGTGTTTTACATTTAATTGGAACCATTTTTCTTTATGTTGAAATCAAAATGTATGCTTAATTCAAAAAATAAATAATAATCTGGGGCTCTTGTTGGGACACCCTATATGACAGAAGTACATGGATTAATGCAACTTAACACTTGCTTTAGTCTTGGAGATAAGCCACATGAAAATGAATGGGTAATGGAAACATGCCATTAATGATAACCGACAAGTACAGATTATCATTTCTGCTAAAAATATAAAACTATATAGACTTTTTTTTAAATATCAAGATATTAATTTGCAAAATACTTAAATAGCTACTTAAAGTTTTGATTAAGACTTTTTATAGTGTTGGGTTAGTAGAATTTTTTAATTTGTGCAAAGCCAAGAATTAAGTTTTCCAACTCGATAGAAGAAATACCTAATTTTTTCATTATTATTCCTGCTTTAAAAGTTCTGAATTCCAAAAAGTAAAAAAAAGAGGAAATTTGGTTTTCTGCTGTGATGTTGAAGGTCTGGTACATAAATTTGCCACTCAGTAAAAAACACAGGAATGGAGACTATTTATAGACTCTTCAAAAAGAAGCCTGAATACTTTTCTTCTACATATTGGCAATAAATATGCAACAAAACCTGTCATACTCAGTTCAACTTAAAATCTAACTTAAGAAGTGTTTTGGAAAAAATAAGTTACATTAAACACAATTGACCAATTTGTGGTGACTTAAAAATTTTGTACTTTTTGATGAACAACCAAGCTATACAAAATTTCTGTGTTATATTTGCTAGTAGGATAGTAGAGTAAAAGATTTAAACAGGAAAAAATTAAACTGACCGTTTTGAAAAAAAAATGGAAGTTGGAAAAAAGAATGTTATTCATGCCAATTTGATAGATCCTGAGAAGTATTACTTCCACCACTGCATATCAAACTTAGATTGATGAAACAATTTGTCAAAACGTTACCAAAAGATGGAGACACTTTCATGTTTTCCTAATTTATCTGATGCAAACTTAAAAGAGGGCATACTTGCAGGACCTGATTTCAGAAAACTAATTAAAGACGAAAATTTTGAAAATGTTATGAAAAATTTTGAAAAAAAAGCTTGGATTGCCTTTTAAAATGTCATCCTGAAGTTTCTAGGCAATGTTTAAGATTCCAATTACAAAAACATAGTCAAAGAAATGCTAAACTGTTATAAAAATACAGGTTGCAGCAAGAGTTTGAAAGTTCCTTTTTATATTCCCACATTGACCATTTTCTTGGAGATTACAGTAAAAACAAGGGGAACGTTTTTACCAAGACAATAAAAATATTTAAAGAAGATATCAAGGCTATTGGGACACCAGTATGACGGCTGACTATTGTTGGACTATCGACAGAATCAGATGAAGAACATCGCCGAAAACAAAGAAAAAACGAAGTATTTACTCAAAATATGGCAGGATGTTTAATTCTACGTTCTTTTTTAAGTATTTGTATTGTTTCCTCTTATTAATTAAATAGTTAAAAGGTTGAATATATGTAGAGATATTAATTCACCAGAAATTTATTCTTATTTGTCCTCAAATTTGAAATGCTAAATGTGGCCTGATGGGTATCATAATAATCATTAAACTTAGGACTACTATAACAAATATTAACCGTCCAGTAAAAAACTTTTAAAAAGATTAATTTCACAGACCCGCAAAACTCTATGAAACTGTTCATTGTGATGTCCAAAAATGTGATAGTATCCTTGAAAACACAGATTTTGAAGAAATCTTGTTTAAACTGCGAATCCACAAGGTATCATTATTATTTTTGTCAACTGACACAAAAGATACTTTAAAATATTTAGCTCGACAATGTACTTTTAATTATATTGTTACTGAGTAGTTCATTTGCATTGGAGTAGCTTAATAACGCACATAACAAGATAGCAGCAGGGTTGCCAGATTTGGCGACATTAGCTAATAAAATATTTGTTTTATTTTCGTGATTGTGTTATGATGCGTGAAATGGTCAAAATGCTTAACAATTTAAAAAAATGAACTAAGTCTTGAAGACTTCTTGATTCAGCTTTATCCTGTTCAAAATTTGAAAATCAATGGAAAAGTATCCAATTGTTGAATGTTATTGTAATAATATTTCAGTGTGATTCTCTTTGTAATTTAGTCTATCAAGCTTGAACAATCGCCTAAGTTAAAAAATAAAAAAAATGTCTAATATTTTCAAAAATTTCTCAGCTGAAAACTTGCACTGGAACCTCCAAAATAAAAAAATCACAAAAAAACTCACGCTAATTTTTCCAAAAAAGAACTCGAATCACGAGAACGGAGTGTAGCGCGCTCCGTGCGCCGGGCACAGCTATGCTCTGTATATGTAGGAGGCGGTGCGCGGTGGCGTGGGCGACGGGGATGAGGAGGGCGGTGAGGGGGAGCTCGACGACCCGCTGCTCGTGGGCAGGGCGCTGTGCCCCGTCCTGGGAGGTCGCGGCCTCCCCAAACTTCGGGCGCCCATACCGCCCTCCTCGCTGCTTTCTCAGAGGTATACCTTCTTGACGCTGCGGGTGGTCGCAAAGCCGTCTCCCCTTCTGTAGTTCTCGCCCTGGAAAACGATTGTAACTATAGTTCTGCGGTCAAATTTAAGGGAGCGTGAAATGCCACGGACTGCAGTACAAAAGTCACTAACCGGGAATTTTATGATTGTTTTTATTGCATAAATCTACCCTAAGCAACGAAAAGTATCATTTTCCATATATTTTTCTTTGATAGTAACAATCATTCACGAATTATTATTATTATTATTATTATTATTATTATTATTACAAGAGAATAATTTGTGTTTATCCATGAACTGAATTAGTGAAGACACTGTACGTCAAAAATATTTTAAATTCTTGTCCAAAGTTTACATAATATGATAA
Organism: Rhyzopertha dominica; assembly: GCA_025024175.1. Lineage (NCBI taxonomy): Eukaryota > Metazoa > Arthropoda > Insecta > Coleoptera > Bostrichidae > Rhyzopertha > Rhyzopertha dominica. The sequence goes on from QCXZ01000064.1 coordinate 60,563,302, forward strand.
AATAACAATAATAGTAATAATTTATTTTCGAACAGACCAAGTCCATTACAGGAAAAAATTCAAAACAGAAAAGAAATGGTGTTATGAAATATATTATGAAGAAAAAACTCCTTGCAATTCCTAGTAAAATCATTAATACTATTATGGAAAATGTCAATTTTATCATTTGGATTATTATAGATTCTAAAAATGCAAAAAAGCTGAATTGTAAAGCAGTACAGTGCGAACAAATTCATTACACAATGTAAGTGTATTTCTAGAAATGATATACAGGGTTGCTACAAAATATGGAATCAGCAGGATATTTCAGGTTCTGTTCGACCAAGTTTTCTGAAAATGTATTTTTTAAAATTTTTTCAACTCCATGTCAGCTCTCGTTTCCAAGATATGGGCGCAAGTTGCATTTCTTTAAATGGGAAAGGGGGGTCAAAAGGCACATCATTGGAAATGATATTTTTTCCTGATTTCAAAAATATATCACACTTGTACAATTTATTGCTTCTGAGTTGAGAAAAGTGTAAATAGAATAATTGAGCTTGACAAAGAACGAAGAGAATTAAAACAATTTTCTTTATCTCTAAAATGGACAAAAACGCCAGGTATTACAATTTTTCCTTGACTGGTGATAGCTTTTGTCTAGTGTTTGATTGTTTTAAGGATAACTCCAGTATGATGTGGAAAACATTAAAAAAACTTGTAAATACAAGAAATCAGTGTGACTATGGTTGTGTTCGTTTCTACTGTGATGATCATATGATTTTGGTAAGAGATACTGTGGAGATTGCGAATAGGTTCAATAATTATTTTATAGAAAGTATTGGTTCAATTGTCAGTGATATAGATTACAATGATTCATGTCAATTTAAAAACAGCAATATGTATCCAAATTTATCGGAATTCAGCCGAGTGGACATGAGTCAACTAAGGAAAATAGTTAATAATCTGGATAATAAATTCAATGTGAATGATTGCACTAACTCTAGAATCCTAAAAAAAATATTTCAAACTATAGGACATGTTATTTTGAATTTCATTAACACTTCACTGCCTAGTGCTTGTGTGCCCAACTTCATTAAAATTAGTACTATATATCCTATACCAAAGGTGGCAAACACTATTGAGTGCAGCGAATTTAGACCAATTAATACTTTGCCTGTTGTTGTGAAGATATTGGAAATGGTAGTTTACAGACAACTGTTACAGCACGTAGAAAAATATGAAATATTGTTGCCTTATCAATCCAGATTTAGGCAAAATCACTCTTGTGAGAGTGCCCTCCAGTTGACTCTCAGTAAATTTTATGCCGATATTAGCACTAATGAGTATATTGTTTGTGTTTTTCTCGAGCTTTTGAGACAATTGACAGGTCGATATTGCTCAGAAAATTATTTCAATATGGTTTTCAGGGAAAGGTGCACGAGTGGTTGGCTAATTATTTAAGTAGTAGAAAACAGRGAGTCAGGATTGGGGACATAGTTTCGGAAGAGGCGGTGAGTGAATGTGGGGTACCTCAGAAGAGTGTGATAGGGCCTCTTTTGTTTACATTATATATTAATGATATTGATTTGTTTGTTGGTTGTGATTTTGTAAATTTATTTGCAGATGATACAATACTTGTTGAAAGTGATTGTAATTTAGATGTAGCAATAGTAAAAATGAATAAAACTCTTGCAAAGGTAGAGCAGTATCTAGCTTCAAATAGATTAAAGCTTAATGTATCAAAGACTAAGGGTATGATTGTGACTACTAAATACAAATATAAATTTTTAGATTAAGATATAATAGATTTGCATATTTGCAATTGTAGAATTGATATTGTATTGGAACGATCATTAGAGTATATAAAACTATTATACAACCTCATTTTGAATACTGTGCGTCGATAGTGTTCCAGTTCAACCTTAACAAGATGTCTTGCTTGCAAAAACTTCAAAATCGTGCAATGACAATTATTCTAAAGTGTAACAGGCTCACGCCGATTAGGACTATGTTGGTTGCTCTACAGTGGTTGAATATTGCGGATAGGGTGCTGTATCTTACGATGGTCTTTATATATAAAATAATAAATAATCTCATGCCACCTTACCTAACAAAAATGATAGTTAGGGCACATGATGTTCATCAGTATGAAACTCGAAATGCTGGTGATATTTTTGTGAATAGAACTTACGMAACTGCCTCTAAATCTCTRTTTTTTTAAAGGTCTTATAAAATACAATTTATTGCCACTTCATGTTAGATCTGCTAAATCTCTTAGATACTTCAAATCACAGTTGCTGGTTTATATTACCGGCACTGGGTAGCGTGCGAATATTGTTTAATTTGTTTTGGGTTGTTTGTTTTGTGTATTCATGTTGAACATTAAATAAATTAATAAATGTTATTCTCCAATTTATCAAATATTAGCCTTGTGCTAATTAATAAAGTGTATTATTATTATTATTATCAATTTATTGTGAATTGGGTATCCATAAGTAAAAGAGAAAAAAATTATTCTGTGAAAAACTTTTCTAATGTTCTTTGTAGCATATTTGGAGATAAGTTCTGAATTTCTGTCCTGATTCGTCCCTTTCAATCATCTGCATCATGTAGCCGGTCAGCATAAATACGGAGTTGAAAAAATCCCAGAAAACGCATTTTAAATGTACATAGGCCTGTGCATAATTTCAGAAAAGTCGGTTGAACAGAACCTGACATATCCTGATGGTTCCATACTTTGTAGCGACCCAGTATAAGTTCTACATTATATAGTTACCTGATGTGACCTGAGAGTTCCAAAATTGTCCCGACCCCTGTAATTGTCTCGGCCATTGTACCCCGCGTCGCTCTGGAACTGGAAAAGTGTCTCTGCATTGTTCTGATGGGGTCCCTTTCTGAGGGTGTTCTTTGGAGAGTGCAACTTTGGAGGAGGCTGTGGCACCAACACTGGCTCTGCATACGTCACTTCTTCCTGAGGAAGCAGCTTCGGCTCTGCCTGGTGTATCCTGCACAAAACAATTAACGATCAGAAGACATTTTTAATTTGCTACTGAAGATGCCAATTGCTGGCGAAACGTAATTGTACTTATATATTGTTGTTTGTCTTGGAAGCTTTTCCCTCTTACCTGTTGATATTTTGACGCTGCTCAAAGTACTCATACTCTGTGTCGGGGTATGGTAAGTTGTCATCTTCGTCTTTATGGCACTTCCTACCACACATGTAGCCAGTGAAGAATCCTACCACTAAAGCAGATACAGTTCCTGCCACCACAGCCATCACTAATGTCTCTACTGAGTATTGAGGCGGAAGACTGTCAGCTGCAGACACAGCTGGACCTGGAAAGCATTTAATTAGTTGATAAGATAATTTATAAAGAAAAAACAGAAAAATTAATGAAAAGCTTGCTGCTATATATAGTGATATGTAATGTAAAGTATCTTCAGGTGTAGCATACTTTTCTGACTTGTGATAAAAGATCAAATGGGCCACCTACTTACATCAGTATTGTTTCAATGCATTTACAACTGTTCAACACAGTTTGTCCAACATTTTTTACAATTCAACTTCCTAATGCAAAAAATTGAATACTTACCATTACTCTCGTACTCTTTCTCCTGCACGATATTGATAACCTGCCCATCAGGCATGTTTTTGTCTGAATGATGGTCCTGGCTGAATTTTGGCTGCGTTGATCGGTCACTGAGACCACCGACCGAACTGGCATCCTTGTTAGTTTTTGTCGGGGGGCAAGCTGTGTGAGTCCCCGTAGCTACGCTCTGATAGAAGTAGCTCGGCTCTCCCCAGCTTCCAGCGCTGTTGGAACGACACTTGCCCTGGACTTTGTCCCAGGCACAGTAGGGGTCTTGTAGAGCCACACATTCACTGTACAAAAGAATGGTTTATTTTTGTAAGATTATACTTAAAAATCTTTATGAGTGTACAACTTGTTTCTCAAATTCTGGGCTTCAGTAATAGTAATAATAATAGGTCTCTTGGCTTGTAAAGTAATAAAATAAGTTCATTTATCATACTTCAATTATCTAATAAACAACTTCTTACCTTTTTACTTATAACTTTTACTGTATAATTATGCAAGCTCTCCTTGTAACTCTACTACTGTTTTTTTGGACCATTTACGGCAAAATATGAAGATAATAACGGTAGTTCTAATGAACGTTGCCTATCCAGAACTTACTAACTCTGTGGAATTTAATGATAATTGAAAGGCATCTTATCCCTCCAATTCTCTCGCTCTATGGTTGAAAATAGTTCAAATGTACTCCCAAAATTAGTTCAACAATCATTACAGTAGTTCCTTAGATTGACGCTATTCACTACAGCCAACTTAAAATGTTCAGTACTTAAAAATGAATGGAATTCAGCAGATTTAAAACTTAAAACGAGTTTGAAGCAATAATTTTGCACTCTTTTATTATATTTGCACTGTATTAGTTTAAGTTAACCAATGCTATGTCACAATTGTGTTGAACAAGTTCTTTGAGAAGAGGTTATGATAATCAGCACCGAGCTGCCAAATTGCTTTTGTCCAGTTTTTCAGCGTTTTTTCTTCAAAAGATATGAAAATCCAAAAGAAATATACAAGGGTATTCACTATGTTTGTAGATCACGGCATAAAGGTATGAAAAAAGGATATACATAGGTCAAATAAAGATATCTGTGAGATATTTAGCGGATGTATTTGGGCTTTTCATTAAACAATATTGTTCTAGTTAGAAAACTAGAAGAACCTCTCCTTCAATGGTCTTATATCACTAATAAAAAAATTATTTTCCCCACATGAGGTTGTAGTAACAACAGTAGGTACAATTTGCATCAATTTAGGTATATTTGAAAAAAATATTTTTTACTATTGGTAAGTAAACCTATTCAATTAAAAATCTTCTATGTTTAAAATTTATAAATTAGATATATCTTCCTCCTCAAAATATATACTTAAATTATACTCAATCAATGTTGCTGTAATGCTTATAATATTACAATTTATCACCAACATTGTGTATACCATATTTATTCTGTGTAGCAATATTTTGGACTCAATATACTGTAGCTCTAAAGTATATCAGCTGTTTGATAAATTCTTAAAATGTTTACATTTTTTTTACTTTATTCATGTTTTCTGGAACTTCCCTTAAAACTGGATCTGTTTTTTTGTACCTACTTTAGGAAATAATCACTATGAGTAGAGAAGAATCCCTATATCTGACAATACTGACTAGAATTGACCTACGCTAATTTAAAGATGAATGTAAGTTTTAGAAGAGTTTAGAAAATGACGGTATTTAAACAAATAAAGGAAGCGAACTTACCTGCAACTTGATATTTTATTGCTATCACATCTGTGCAGCCTCAGGGACTGGACTTCCCCGTCCGACACCACGACTAATCGTCCCTCTTGTTTGCCGTTCTTAACGACTTTGATGGTTCGCACAGGTACATGACTGGGGAAAACTTGTATCTCTTCAATGMCAACGGGCCTAACACCGTGTCTTGTTTCTGCCGACAGTCCGTTGACGGCTTTGATAATTTTGCCGTTATCTAGAAATCGAACACCGATTAAAACATTAAATTTCATCAAGATGCGGTGAGAAAACGAACCTGTCCCGATAAAGAGAACGTCGTATGTTTTTCCTCCAGGAACTGCTACTTGCGGATCAACAGCGATTTGGGTGAAGCGGTAACTGCAGAAAGAAAGTTGTATTAACAAACACTGATGGGCATTATTTTACTCTTTAATTTTCAGTTGTTATTTTTGTGAAGATACGATAGCCAGTAGAAAAAATCAATCTAGTCATAAATCGAATCGAAGTGTTTGAATTTTTTTTATGGTTACACCTATACCTTAATAAAAAAGTATCGTACAAAATCCATTAAATTAAAATGCATGTCTATGCTGTGCTGTCTGCACCTCAACCAACTGCAGATAGATCTATTTCGCTGTCATTACAGCTCATCAGTGCATTTTAGGTCTAGTGCAGACAGCACGGCATAGAAATGATTTTGCCTATATACCAAAGCAAAGGTATGATGTAAGTAAGAAATGAGATGGCAATGCCATCTGTCAGCATTACACTGACATGATGACAAAGCCACCTAGCTGCCTTAACAGGTATTACTAAAGGTCACTTCCTTTAGGAAGCAGTATCCATTAAGGCAGCTAGGTGGCTTTGTCATCATGTCAGTGTAATGCTGACAGATGGCATTGCCATCTCATTTCTTACTTAAAATCCATTAAAGGTACAAATCAACAAATTTGAAATCTAATTCTCCACTAAGTTTATTATTGCATGCATCTAAAGATTACAAAACTAGCCGAATGAGACTGAAAGATTTTGGGCCCATCCAAACAAAAAGTATATGAAGGAGAATGGGAAGCAAAAACAAATTAATAACTATGGCACAAAATTCTTAGTAAACTTCACCATTTTAAACAAGAACACTCTGAAATATTAATGGCTAGAATTTTTACAAAAGTGAGATCAGCGGTTGATTATGTTTTAAAATAATGTAAGTGCTATACTTAAACAGTTTCTTAACCAGTAGTTTAGGAATAAATTTATTGCGTTTGTGCGGATTTTTTGTTTACACCTTTAAACCAATCCTGCTCTGTAGTCTATTTAATAATCTACATATTTTTCATTATTAAGGTGTGTTGTACATTTGAGTATATGTATTTGTGTAATTAGTTAATTAATTCTTTCTATGACCCGTCCATATAGCATATATATGTATTTTCAAATTAATGCGAATAAAACAGACAAAAGCAGGGAAACTTCATAACATTATAAAAACAGATATTTGATGAAACAACCACGAACTATGGATCGCTTAAGTACGAATACTTGAGTATATCTTCCATACCACTGATTATAAATAAACTCTAAAGAAACTGAAAGGAATATCACACTCGTCTAATTTCATGGTTTATTTTATAACATAAAAGTAAAACTTCTCTAACGCATCCTGAAAAGGAATATTCAGGAATAATCCTCTAAGGTTTTCACTAGAAATTGACAAGCTTTTTAATTTCCAAACTTACTGGAAACTGGTCCTGATGACGATGGGCTCTCCAAAGAAAGAAGGCACGCTCTCATCCATCAACGAATGAGTCTTGATGAAGTTCAACGTCAGGTCAGGCAACGTCCGGCTGTCGTTGTGACACTGTCCGGGGCGCGGATCGGGCACCTTGGAGCTCTGCACTGGCAGCCAGTTGGAGTTGATGGCGGCCTGCTCCTTGAAGTTGCCCTCAAACGTGTCGGTGATGTCCTGCAGCGAAAAAGCGCAAACGGCGCTTCCTGATATGCTATTGGGCGGCGTAGTGAAGGTGCCGTAGATCAACTGGGCCGTCATGTCACCGTACTGTCCCTTCAGCAGTTCGGTTGTTGATTCTGTGGGGATTACAAGAGATTCAAATAGTTGTTGAAGGAAAATTGTCTAAACAAAGAAAAAGATGAATGGGAAACTTACGGATCTCATTGAAATAGAATGGAAATTCTCCTGAAACAGAACAATTCAACCTGGACTTCAGGAATGAAGTCCATCTCTTCTTAAACCTGTGTGGTCCGCCTCTGTCATTCTTGCATACCCTCGCAACACGAGAATAGACAGCCTGCAAGAAAAAAAGTTAATTTTTTTAAATTAAAATCTGTATAAGTGCCAGTTCGACTTGTGAGTGCCATTACCCTACCACCCTCCTGTATGATGGTAAATGAATTAATATAATCACAGTATTTCGGAAGGTACTTAACGTTTTACTACTATAATTCTTTTACGTTCATTTTAGCTTAAAATGTAATCCTAGATATCCTCATTATTTAAATGCGACCCTATTAATCATTGGGCATATTATATTTGTGCAATGAGTTAAACCAGTTGCCTAATTACAAACACAAATGTCTAAATGATGGAGAATTTGGCGATAAGAATATTCCCCGACTGAACCTGGCAACTATTTCAAGAAGTCGCTTCTTCTACTTAAGATGGCAGATGAGCTGGTTTGGTTAGTGTTTTTCATGTATACTTTATACCGGGTGATTCATTAAGAATGGGCAATTTGTGAACTGGAGATACTACACACCAAAATATGATGATTGCGTTTAACATGCCTTATGCAAATGTTGCAGGTTTACGAGATACAGGGTGTTCAAAGTTGGAATCTTAATTTGAAATTTCTCAATAATTTTGTGATTTTAAGCTGTATCGTCTGGAAAATTGACTATGTTTTTTGGCAAGAGAATTACGAATTTAATGCTAAATTTAGCACTATGTGTACAGGGCGTTAGTTACACCCTGTTACTTAATTAAATTACAACATATGTTTTTCGACTAACGAGTTATGGCTCTTGTTTATTCCATGTAACTCTATAAGTTTTTGAGTTATTTGCATTTTAAACATTCGGTGTAATTACTATGACTTTTTTTCAAGTAGACTTGTGTCAGAACTTATCATTTTTCGTGTAAAGAAATATTTGACAATTTTACTGTTACTAAGTAAGAGTGATTATTGTATTTTTCTAATTTACTTAGTATTATTTTTAGTAAACATTCTAAAATAAGAAAATGCCACGACATAATGAATTTTTTAACAGGGAATCGCGTGATATGATTTGTGTTTTTGCTCGGTCAAATTATAGTGGATTTACTGCAGCCAGAAGGTATTTAGAATTATACCTAAATCGAAGACAACCCAATCACAAACTGTTGAGACGTATTTAAACCCCCCCTAGTCGAAAGGTGTTTTCGTCCTAAAAGCTCAAATGGTGCTAGAAAAACTATCAACATCGATGATGAAGAAGAGGTTTTAGTTCGTATTTCGGAAAATCCAGATATCAGTACTCGTTGGTTAAGTGCGGCAACAGGAATAAGCCAATAGTCTTTTTGGAGAATTTTAAGAAAGATAATCTCCATACATATCATTTGTTACCTCAAGATTTACCAGTTCGCCTACAGTTTGCTCAATTTATCCTAGGTAAACAAACCTAAAACCACGATTTTCTTAATAACCACCTTTTCACCGATGAGGAGACGTTTACTAGGCGAGGTGTTTTTTAATTGGAAAAACAATCATCATGAATTCAAGGTAAATATTTGGTGCGGTGTGATATCTGGTTTTTGATTGGTCCTTTTGAACTTCCTCCTAATCGGAACGGGCCCGTCTATTTAAACTTCCTTGAACAAAATTTAAACACATTACTAGAAGATGTACCACTAGCCATAGCCATAAGGCGGAACATAAGGTTTATGCAAGACGGGGCACCGCCACATTTTTTTTTCTGCCGGTACGCCAATACCTGAATGAACATTTTTCTCACCGGTGGATTGGGCGTGGCAGTGAATTTGTGTGACCACCTAAAAGTCCAGATTTCAATCCTCCAGACTTATCAATATGGTCACAAATGAAGGAAGGACATGGTTTACAAAGAAACAATTAATTCCATCGAAGAATTACGACAGCAAATTCAAGAAGCTGCTAATATTGTTAGAAATAATCGACAAATGTTTTTTTAATATTCAAAGATCTTTAAGGATACGCCTTACAACGTGTATTGAAGTGGATAGCGGTCGTTTTGAGCATTTACTTTGAAGTCTTCTTTTATTACTGTTACTGATTGTTATTTGTTGCCTTTACTGTTGTTACCCGCATTGTAGTAATATAAAAGAATAAATTCATGTTACAACAAACAAAATTCATTAAATGTTAAAAATGCAAATAACTCAAAAACTGATAGAGTTGCATGAAATAAACAAGAGTGCCTTTTTTATTGAAAATGGAACTGCCTTTCAGATTTTCTAGTCATTTTAGCCATAATTCGTTAGGCAAAAAAGATATGTTGTAATTTACTTAAGTAACAGGGTGTAACTAGCATTAAATTCATAAATCTCTTGCCAAAAAAAAAAAAAAACATAAAGTTGCCAATTTTCTAGACGATACTGCATAAAATCACAAAATTATTGAGAAATTTCAAACTAAAATACCAAATTTGAACACCCTGTCTCGCAAACCTGCAACATTTGTATGAAGCATGTTAAGCCAATAGTCATATTTTGGTGTGTAGTATCTCCAGTTCAGAGATTGCCTATTCTTAATGAATCACCCTGTATACGAGGGTCATGTCATAATTCCTGCACATATCAAGCTGGCGATGAAATGGTGATACTAAAAAAACAAGTGCGACAAAGACGACCACATACGATGAAGACCTCATACTGCTATAACACTTTTGCTGCTATTGTGGCTACAATAGTGGAAGAAGACAAATAAGCAATACACAAATACCAAAAAACAAATGTATTTGTCTTCTTTGTAGAAACTTTAGATGCATGACTCCAAAAGTGTAGACGAGATATGAAAGACAGCGGCGTAATCCTCTTGCACTATAAAGCTTGATCGCATAAATGGAATTTGCGAGAAGAACCGCTGTGAAATTCTTCCACATCCCCTGTGCAGTCCTGATGTAAGTCCTCGAGATTTCGTTCTGTTCCTCCAGTGGAAAGGAGAATTTCGTTACGAGGGTTCGCCACGCAGAAGACCTTGAGATTTCGGTAGCCGAATTTTGCTGTCAGGAACTGAATGAGTACAATAAACGTGTCGACCACCCTCTGCAAATCATTTCTTATCTTTATTTATGATGGGGTTATGTCTATTTACGATAGGGTCGATCGGTTTGTATTTCCAGGCAAATATTTCATTCTTTCGTAGTTTAGGTGATCTAGGGCCGGTTTATAGAACCCGAATTAAATATTTAATTGCAATTATTTTTTAATTCTGATTAATGCCTATTTTGATCGATCATATATTAAAAAATCACGTTAATTTTAGTTTTGCAATAAATTTAAAAAATAAGGTATTAAAACTCAAAATTTAATGTAATTTCAAAAATTTATAGGTATAATATTCTAAACAATTCCGATAAAATCAAAACAAATACCAATTGTTCAACATAATAAATTTGCTCGAGTAGTGTTGTAAAAGTATAGATTTTAATTTCGAGAACTAGTAATGAAAACGTGCATCTAAAAATATTTAAAAAAAACATATAAGTGTACGTAATATATAGGTTTTATTTAAACATTTAGAAACAGTGTTAGTTATAAACATTATACAAAATACAGTAGGTATATCATATATGAATGTCACGAATTGGCATGCTTCTGCACTGGCGAGGATCTACCAATTCAGGTAAAAGGCATTTTTTATAGAATGTTTCTAAATAAGGTTGCATTTTAGTTTCCCAAAATACGTCGTCCCTAACAATTTTTTCAATTTTTAATTGATTTGGACCCGTCCACACACCTAACCAACATACTTTTTTGTGGTATGTGTAATTGGCCTTGGATTTAGTAAAACCAATCATGTTTCTTATTTACCTCCATAGAATTGTTTTTAAATTGCCAAAATGTGATCTTCTTTTGTTGTATAGCTTCTTCTGGTGTCAGTTGTAATTTATATGATGTGTATGGACACTTTATTTCGACAATAGTGTCTTCGTCTACGACACCGTCTGGGGATGCTCCTAAAAAATTGTCAACCGGATCAACAAATAACCCACATGATTTAATTTCTTGGCCTAATAATTCTTCTAATTCCTTAACAGCTATGTTTTCAAAATATTTTCTATGTTGAACTGATTTAGCACTTATACAATATGCTCTTCACAAGTTTTGCGGTGTTTGTTTGTTTTCTTCGTTTACAAACTTTCGCAAAATTTGACGCAGTTAGCAATTTTCTGCGTTCTTCGAGCCACCTGCCACTTGAACTTTGATAATCGTGTATCATTTTCTAAATCTATTATTTCTTCTTTGTTTCTTTTTAGCTTATTAAAACATTGATTTTCTTCTTCTTGTACTTACGTTGTAGAAACTTATTTTCGGCATACACTAAGCTAAACTATAAAACACTAAACTAAAATTACTTATCACACTAAAAAAATTTAAACGGAATACAAACTAAAAAAAATMTGCGAAAACTGAACGGMACGCTTGGAATCGTATAAGACCAAAACCCAAATGAAGTAAAAATTTGCATCAAACTACAGATGGATCCGGTCCTCGCCATCCGGTCGGATGCAGGTAGTGCCATAAAGTAATTATGCGGTTTCATTTGCGGCGGCACGCTTAACTTGTAAGTGCCTGTTGTAAATCACCAATTTTTAGCCCAGTTTTAAATCGCAAATCATTCTGCATCATTATTTCTGTTATTTACAAATACATTTTTGTCGGATTTGCAATTCTCTCCATAAATAAATGTTTTTTACAATGTGACCGAAAGAAATCTGTAAACTCCTTATAGTTTCTGAAATAAACGAGTTTGATGAAATTCTCATTTTTATGTCTGATTTATCGTGCCATTTAATGACCTTATCAACAAAATTCTAAACTTCCGCTCGGTCAAATTGTAGAAAATTGACTGTTCTTTCAGATGTTCCTTGTTTTATTAAAATATTTTAATTAATGTTTGGTCTAAAGGCACAGGACGATACATTAAAAGTTCCATAAGAAACTTCGGTGGCGAGGCCTCTTAAGTCCGATTTATTGATTTGGAAGGATAAAAGCCCTGTAACACCATATGCATTCCAACTGCTGAAACATCTGAACAAAAATGGCGTATTTAACGACATTACATTACTGACGAAGTGAAGACAACGTGGTTTGGATATACAAAGGGATAGTATTGAACAACCTGATTGCAATTTTAAAGCTGTGTTTTTGTGTGCAGGAATTTTGACATGACCCTCACAATTGCAAATGGTTTGACTTAGGAAAGTCACATAATAAATCACCAAGGAATAGTTAAAAATGTCACTAACCTTTCCGCAGTTGATGTATTCCACCGCCGTTTCCCTGAAGAAAAAATAGACGAAATCCCCCTGGCTCATGGAGCTGACGAAGTCTGGAGCTGCAAGAGAAGCTCGACGCTAGAAAAAATCCCAACCACAACGAAAATTCCCTTACCGTTGAGGCTCATCGAGTTGTATTGTTCGGTCTGCAGCGGCTCCCGGTAGATAATGGGATCCATGCCGCTGAAATCGGCCACAGTGCCGGTGTACAGGTCGTCATCTGAAACAATGGTGACGGTTATCTGGATGCGGCCATTCAATCGGGGTCATTGCGGGGACGGCAATTTCTATCGGGGCTCCGATAATTTACTTCCTTTCAAAGAATCGAACAATGTCTATAGATTTTCGTAATGCGCATTGTACGGGTGAAATGTTATCGTAATTGAAAATGAGGGGTTCCCCGGATGCTTTCATTAAGAGTAACCAAGTTTTATAATCGGAAAAATTAAGGGTGACGCAGTTCGGATAACGTGAAGCTTTCGTAAAACAGAGGGAGGATTTTCTTCTGTTAACAACATAAAAACAGAGGCGTTAATGTTTGATACAAGTACTTGTTTCGGTTCCTAAAACCTAAAACATACTACAGCTTTATGTGTCAAAAACGACAATTCATGAAGCACTTAAAGAACAGTTGTTATACCCTTATCATCCGCAAAAAGTGCATCAACTACTTCCTGAAGATTTTCCTCGAAAAATCCAGTTCGCTAACTAGCTATTTTAGATCAGCAACAAGCAAACCCAAACTTTATTAGGACTATTCTTTTTACCGACGAGGCAGGATTTACCAAAAATGGTATTATAAATTTACATAACTCGCATGTATGGGCTGATGAAAACCCTCATGCCACTGTTGTTCATCATCATCAACATCAGTTCCAATCAATTAATGTTTGGGCGGGAATACTCGGCAATTTTTTTTATTGGACTATGCGTATTGCCGCCCCCATTGAATGGTGAACTTTATTTACAGTTCCTTCAGGACGCTTTTCTAGATTCAATAGAGCATTTGCCACTTGAAACCCGCCAAAACGTCGCAACTTTTACTGCTACTTAACTGGCTAATAATAGTCATAACTTCACTAGATGTTACTACATCCAATTTAAAAGAAATATTATGATAGTCGGGTACCAAACCCAGATCAGAGGTGGATTATTTAATGTGTCAGAAAAGTAGTTATTAAATTCATCAGCAGCTATTTATTTTAGAGGGCATGTTTGTAGTACGACTGTTATGTTTAACAATTTTCCAGATAGCTTAGTTTCTGTTAGGTTCCTATATTTATTTCTATAAATTCTAACATCTTCTTTTGAAACAAAATTGCTTTCATACAGTTCGATAAGATACGTTAACATGTCTCGCATTTGTTTAAGATCTTTGTAAACCACTTAACTGAAATGTTATCAGAAGTAGTCTTATTGTTAATAAGTTTCAGTTGAAAAAATTATCAATGGCCCACAAAATACAATTATTAAACAAATTAAATTTAGTGTTTACATTTAGAAAAGTATCATTTACAAATAGCCAGTTATAGTTTTCCAACAACAACAGAATCATAAGATGACTTGGGAAGATTGGAGAAAATATTATCCAAGCAAGCTTTAGGATAAAAATAGATTAATGTAAACCAAAAGAAAGAAGTACATTTACAACGATCTGTGTCTAATATTTAGTAGGTAACTGTAGAAATCGACCGGTTATGTTTTAACATAAGTGACAATATTTCGTTAAGTGAGTATAAGAATAAATATCTCTTGAAAGGAACGATATAAGTTTATTATAATAACATCTTCTACCTGAATACTGGTTAATTCACAGAGTGTCAAAATAAAACTACTTACATAAATACTTATTCCGCATGAGTATCTGCAGAATAATTAAACTAACCGGTAACCATCTGATGAGAAATATTTGCATTTATCAACTAACAACCAATACTCGCTAAAGAATAAAATTTCCAGTGGTTTGTTATTAACTAAGAAGGCTTCTATGTCCAAAGTTTGTTTCTAATGCATTGAATATTAAGCTGAAAAATATTTAAGATTTGACAACTTGAGATCTGATTTGATTCATTTCTAAAAAAGAAAAATCGTGTCTCTTATAGTAACACCTAAGACCAAAAAAGTGTCTTTATGCTTAAAATCCACACCAACTTTAAAAGAGTCCCATTGACCTTTTGCATCGAGCTTATCGACTACGACTTGAGAATCTTCGGGAAGCCTTCGACTTATGTAAGTTTTGATGATATCAACATTAGTATCCTTTTCCTCTTTATCCAAGGGCAGGACGATTTAATTAAATTTATTGGCATTACCTTCGTTTGAAGTTTCAATTATAACCTCTCTCTTTTTATCAAGACGATGGTGATGATGGCAATTGAAGAACTTTCAGTCATGCCATCTACAAAGCATTCCCAAAGTGGTAGAAGGTTGGAAGCAAGAATTAATGAGCACAAAAATCTATACATGTATAAAAATGAACCATAATATCGATCTTGACAAAGTCACGTTACTTCAACGATGCAGCAAAGGATAATAATTAAATCTTTTTGAACAACTGGATATTAGAAAGGCGATAAATAATAATCAAAACATGATTAACAAACAGTTAGATTTTGAATCATTCCCTCTTTTAACTGCTCTGGGTGACGTATAGATTTTCAAATTGATCTTAATTCTCCTGTTATATTTTTTTATTTCGTGGCTTTTGATCTAGGACCTCTGATTAGTTAAGTACGTATGAATAATTTTGTTATCACACCAAAGTGACCTTCTAGGGTTGCCGCCACAACCACATGTGAACAGATTCTGTTCTTCGTCTGTCTTTCGTCCCCCACATGTGATTGTATTTATAACACAGTTTCATGTTCTTTACATTAGTATTTTGTTATATCCTGAAGAAGAACCCAAAGGTTAGAAACAGATCTGTTAGAAATTATTAAATATCGTGAAACAACCAAGTGTTTTTTAATTCTATTATATCAAATTTAATCTTTTTCACAAAAAAGTATAATCTTTATCAAAAAATGCACAGTTTAGGGAACATTGTCGAAAAAGTGCGAAAAAAATCGCCGTTTTTCGACCACCACTAAGTTAGCACTACCAGTACACAGGTTCAAAACATAAGCAATAAACTGCTACTAATCCATTTGATGTAGGTTAATGCCTTTTTTGTATGAAGCTTTACCGCTCTAATAAAAATTCTGGAGGAAAAATTAAAGAAATAAGAGACTAAAACCCGCAGCGCTCCCCTCTTTCCTCCTTTATCTCCGAATTCGGCTGAGCGAATCCGGCGGCGCTTTATCCTTAACGCATGGAAAATTCGCAGACGTCATGTTTCATCTTGCACAAAACAGGATTAATACCTGGAGGGCAACGTGCCGGAGGAGATACACACCCATCCCCTTGATTAATTGAAAGCCATTCATAGCCGGGCTGCGGCTGCCGATGCATACTGCGCTTGATTTCCACTGAATGCCGGCAATTTGTACGTGGAATTTGTTTTATATCTGCCGGGAAATATTAACGGAGCAACTCCTGGATTGCGATTAATTTCATTCACGGGGGCACGGCCTGAATTGATTACATCTACACCAGGAAGCCGTCGCATTGGAAGATTTGCCGTGAAGCGTCATAATTGGGGTTGGTGGGGAAACAAAACGTGTAATTAATCGGATCCGTAAACTGTACTAATGATAATATAAACATTGAATTAATGCGGTCAAGGAAATTGGGATTTTGGATTCGTACAACTTGAATCAAATGTTTTGATTAAAAGATATGTTAATATACGATGGGAGCAAAGAAGGAGCCTTCTGCAGTCCACAAAATTTTGGTGTTTTTTCCAAATCATGGCTGAAAGCAAGTTTAGGTTGGGCAAATATTTAAAACAATATGAAAAGTATTGTGACGGCAAATTCTTCTGTAGCAAATATTGTCACATAAAATTTATTTAGACATTTGTAATAGTATTAATGTACAAAATTCGAACTAGGTCTAAATGTTCCAATTTTATCTTTCATAAATGATGGCTAATAGGCAGCGGAAAGTAAATAAGGCGGACGAAAATTTTTGAAGAAATATTTGAATTAAAACATTACCATAGTTATTCATACAGCTGACAATCAACAGTCATGAATTTAATATAGTACTCGTACAATCATTATAATACTAGATTAATACTTCAGTGCAATTTCAAAGCTTTGCGGTGCATCGCGATGGTTTTAACCATGCGTTATGACAGCCCCCCCTTTGTGGCACTCACACCTCATGTAACAATTGAAGGTGCATAAAATGTCTTCATTATTCGGCTTCGTCACGTATACCAGCGGTTGGCTTTGAAGTTTTTTTCAGTGCACAAAACACAGCTTTGTCTGCACCCCACTGCAGATTTTATGGCGCCGTCCCCATTATTTGTTTTTCAAATGGAGCGCTGCAGGATTTAATGGACCGCTGCCGTATTTTCCTTTAACTACCACTAACGTATACTTAAGTGGTATCAAATGAGACGGTCTTTCGCTTGGTGCCGTATATACATGGCTTTTTTTGAGGAACGCCTGGGGTGCTTTAAAGAATTATGTTTATGGCAGTCTTCGGGGGACATTAGAGGTTGGGAGGCATGTTTTGAATAAGTATCTGTGGAATATTTGATTACTCGAATTGGATTTTGTCACCTTATCACACAAGCGTAAAGTACTGTTCCTTTGGTACTCAATGTTGTGGCAAGAAAGGACTATTTTAGCAAAAAATTGATATAAAAGAAAAGCTAATACAGAAATCCATGGTTTGCACTGCTTTTATACACAAGACCAAATTAAAATGTCAGTACATTTTTTTATCTGGTCAATGCAACGAAGTATGAAATAAAGCATTTAATATTTCAAATAGCCTCTAGCAAATTATATATACATATGTATAAAAGAGCTAATGCCCTAACTTGCAAAAATGGCGGAGGCGCCGGGAGTTGCGTATTAAAACTAACGGTGACATGTAAAAAATCTTTAAATTAGATTTTTTTGTATGGTCCATTTTAATAAAATAGGATATTAAAAAGTTATGGGACAAAAACGAAATACAGATGTTAAGCTATAATTGAAAGTAGATTTGGTTAAACACTATTAGATCATTAACAAATCTCTAGAGAAAAATTTTTCACAAAATAATTATCTGGGATGCCGAAGGAAAGATTTCATGATAATTATTATGGTGAAAGTGGACTACATCTAATCAAAGAATCATAATATTCATAACCCTACGTAGACTGTGTTCAATCAACATATTTTATACTAGAGCAAGACAGCTACAACCTTTTTATCCCCAAAGCAATACAAATACTTTACCCTAGTGATAATAATATAATAACGTCCTTTCTTGTGTATTCATCAGAGCCTTCACATACATTTTCGAAAAAAATTACTTTCAAAAGCGTCTCAACAAATGGTGCTAGTTATTAGGGTATTAAATATGTATATCAAACAAGCGAAAGCCCTTAGCGAACAAAATATGAAACCAGACGAAAGCACTTACCGACATAAATTGCAGTGGAATTGTGTTGTGGATCGTACGGACAAACTGCCTGTCCTGGTTTTTCATTCTCCATCGTATAATTTCCACTCACAATGTTGTACTCTCTGCACAGAGGCTTGAAAGCGTTTGTCCCGCATACCAGGAGACGACCTGCCGATGTTTTTGTTAGAATTCTGACGTAATTCTGACAGTTTTCCTGCAACAAAACAATACATAAGCTGTTGCGTAAACTATACTAGATCTAATGGGTAATTCGAACCGTTCCAGAAACAAGGTTCGGTAATGGAACAATAAACAGGCAGAGTAATACGCCCCAATTCGACCTATTATCAAAATTACACATTTAGTGCTACTGCTTAGAAGCTTAGACTAAGCAGTCTATTTGTTCTTACTGTAAGCATTTGTTTAACGTACAGATTATTAAAAGTGACAGTAGAAGTAAAAGAAACTATAATAAGTTGCTCAAACAGAGTTTTATCAGCAGAAGCTAATACATAAAAAAGGAAAAAACTTTAGAAGGTACCAGGGTAAAATTTTATATATTCAGCTGAGGCTATCGTGTGTAGACTTCTTTTTTGGGCAAGACTGAAATACAGTTGTTTTCAAATATAAGTCAAACCAGGAAATTAAGCATAACAGGAAGTCGAGAAAAATTGTAAAACAAATCTAATTTGTGTAGGAAAGTATGTAGACAGCAATGAAGTCAAAAAAGACGATTCTGTCAGCAATAATTGGAGAACCGTTCGCCCCACGGTCCCCAAATTTTGAAAGTTTTTAACAAAATGTTMAACTAATGTAGTTTTTTATTTTAGTAACATATCCATTCCAGTGTTTTTAGAATCAATCTGCTTTAACTTGTATTTTCAGCTCCATACATTTAAAAGATAATGTTTTCTAGGTTTGATCGAAACTTTGAAATTTATAAAATTCCGAAAACAGATCAGGCGTCAACATTCTAGGGACCCAACGTGCAGATAACTTTTTAAGACCCACAATATCTGTTAATATTTTTTCCATTGTGCCATATGAAAAGTCTGTAATTTCAGCTATCGGTCGTTCGCCTATCTGTCACTACCGTATCATGTACATGATTAACATTTTCCTGAATAGTGACAGTTATTGGTCTTCCTGCAACCATTGCATGTTCACACGTTTATCTTCCCCATTTGGTAACCACTTGGTAAGAAGGAGCACTCTCACTTAATACAGCCACCATATCTTCATGAATTTCTTTTGGCGACAACCTTTCCCTTTGCAAATATTTTATAACTGCGCGTATCTGAGATTTTTCCATTGTTGAAAATTATTCAAACACCTTCGCGTAAATTCTAAATTATTTTAACAAACAACGAATGACACGACTAGTATTGAACAAATAACAAACATATTTCACTGTCAGTAACGCCTACTATATCAGGATCCCCCTGTGTTTCTGAAACAAATATACTTAATATTTTTTGCTAAAATAATTACTAAATGGGGGTCTACCTTTCAGATTATTTTTAGCATATACAATTAGGATTTTTTGTTATTGTACCACTTAGTTTAGACATAAAAAATAGATTACGTAGATCACGAGCTTTCGAATAAGACCATTTTCAAAAATATCGGTGCAGTAATTATGTAGTGGTCCTGTTTTGTAAAATAATTGTGGTTCTCTTTCTATCGTTATCTGCGATGGATCTCTCTCCTGGTTCCCAGTCTTGGCAAAAGTGCTTTAAGAATCTTGTATTAATTATTACTGTCTTTATAAATAAGAACTATGTCTGACATTCTTTTCGTAGTTTAACTGGTATTAAAAGTTAAAAAATGGTAGTATCTAAAATGTTAAGTACATCCAATGAGTAAGATTAATGGGCATTTTATGCAAATTTATACAGGATGTTTCACGAATGATAATGACCCTGACGAAATTAGAAATGCAACCCAAAATACATTCTCATAGCCAACGTAGTTATTTTACAAATTCGTATTATTTTAAAAATAAATCGGGAATCGATGACGACTATGCGCTATGTTTCCTGTCACTGTATTTATTAAAAGTCAAAATGTATTCAAATAATGAAAAAACAGATATGATTTTGATATATGGTGAATACAAGAAAAACGATTCCGCTGCTGCCCGTTTATACAGTCAACGTGTTCCAAATAGAAGAGCTCCTGCCGATACAATTTTCAAGAGGCTTGAATTAACTTTAAGGACAAACTTGCCACCACTGAAAGAGTCAAGAGAAAGAACAGCAACAGGCCCTGGCAATGTAATTAGAGTATTGGAACGAAAAGTCCTCATATTAATCAAAGGGTAGTCTCAAGAGCAACCGATATTAGTCTGTCTTCAGTACACCGAATAATTAAAGGTAATTAATTTCATCCGTATCACTTGCAATTGGTTCAGTCCTTAAAGGAGACAAATTATCCTAAAGGACTGGCTTTTTGTAACTTTTTTCGGGAACACCAAAATTTGAACGTGAGATTTTATAACAACATTTGCTTCTCAGATGAAGCAAGATTTTCTAATAATGGTGGAGTTAACAAACATATGCGCAAGAAAATCCACGTTTGACTCGAGAAGGACATTTTCAAACTATCTACTCGACGAATGTCTGGCGTGGAATATTGGGGAATCAAATCGTTGGGCCTTATTTTTTTCGCGATATTTTAAACGGCAATACTTACCTAAATTTTTTAAGAAACATTTTACCGGTACTTCTCCAAAATGTAAATTTACAAGTAAAACAAGATCTATGGTTCCAACAAGATGGGCACCTGCGCATTATCATATAATATAGCGAAATCATCTTGATTTGGTTTTGCTTAACCGATGGATAGGAAGAGCTTCAATTAATCCTTACTCATTTGGATTTTTTTCTGTGGGGAACGGTAAAAGAGCAAGTATACCAAACACCAATTGAAAGTGTAGAACATTTAGAAAATAAAATACGTGATTCATGTAGATCCATCACTCCAGAAATGTTAATGCATGTTAAAAGATCGTTTTCGGCACGAATTCAAGCTTGTGAAAACAGTGGAGGGCGACATTTTGAGCATTTATTATATTAATTTTATTGAATAAATATTTTTCGAAAATAAATTTTACAATACCGAATTTACTTAAAGCAAATAATTGAAGTTTATGTCAAAATTTATGAATTTATACAGCTCTCTACGTTTTGTATTTTTTTAAACGACGATCAATGTTACCTTTGCAAATATATTTTGGGTTGCATTTGTAATTTCGTCAGGGTCATTACTATTTGTGAAACATCCTGTATACAAATTAAGACTGTACAAAACAAATTTTAAGGTGTCTTCATTTTAAAAGCTGTGGGTTCCTATGAGTTAATAGATGCCACAATACTGACCGGATGTACAATATAATGAATCTGGAAAAGAGAAGATTAGTAGCGGATTGTTCTTGACTTGATACGAAAGTGACCACACCATGTGGTGTTGAAAAAACACAGCAAATTCGCATCAGCGCGTCTCATTTTTCCTCTAGTTAGCGCGATACTCTAAGCCCAACATGTCTCGCGTAACATTACACCGTGATGGGTGCTGTCTCGCGCTTACCGAAGCAAAGCTGAACGTGTTCATGCCCCATTGTTGTCGACATCACGTATTAAATTCGCTCCTGACACCTACCGGGCCCATTAGCATATACCCGAGTTATCAAAACGCGGATCCAATAAACGAACAGGACGTCATCCGAGACGGATCTCCACGGCCGATGCTCCTTTTGCTAATCTTTACTCAAGCGAGACATGGATGTATCGGATTAGGGCTACGTATGCGAATAAATACCTCGCTCGGGTTATTGATTAGCACATTCTAAGGGAAGCTGTTTGTAGATGACAGTTTCACGGGAGAACGGGTTTGAACGGAAGAGTTTTTGAGGGTGCCATTTTCTACCTGAGTGATGGCGTCGTGTATTAGCAAATCAGCCCTTAGCAGGCTTTGCCATTGGAAGAAACAGACTTTAAATGCACGTGATATTCTTCTCTGTATACAGGATGTTTCACGAATGATAATGACCCGACGAAATTAAAACTGCAATCCAAAATACATTTGCAGAGGTAACATTGATAATTGTTCTTAAAAATATAAAACGTAGAGAGCTGTATAAATTCGTAAATTTTGACACAAACTTAAATCATTTGCTTTAAGTAAATTCGGTATTGCAAAATAAATCTTATTTTTGAAAAATGTTTATTCAATAACATTAATGTAATAAACGCTCAAAATGTCACCCTCCGCTGTTTTCACAAGCTGGAATTCGTGCCCAAAAACGATCTTTTAACATGCATTAACATTTCTGGAGCGATGGATCTACATGCATCACGTATTTTATTTTCTAAATATTCTACACTTTCAATTGGTGTTTGGTATACTTGCTCTTTTACCATTCCCCACAGAAAAAAATCCAAAGGAGTAAGGTCCGGGCTTCTCGGTGGCCAAGGATTAATTGAACCTCTTCCTATCCATCGGCTAGGCAAAACCAAATCAAGATGGTTTCGCACTATTCTATGATAATGCGCATATGCCCCATCTTGTTGAAAACATAGATCTTGTCTGATTAGATACTAATAAGTAAGTTTCGTACAAACTAATTGCACTTAACGCTTATATTACGTAGAAAATCATCCTTAACTTTTTTGAACGCGAGGAACGAATCGAATCTTTCACTAAAATTTTAACGAATGAACTATATCTGCAAGTATAGGTCAGTAAGCTTTCTACAGAACCCAGTTACATGCCCTGACACCCACCTGAATCACTTAGATTAATACGAGCTTGAAGGATTATGTTGTCTGCTTTGAGGTGTAATGTCGCGTAGAACATTTAACAAAAGACTGCACCTGGTCCTGTGACCTGCTTGTGTCCACTGTCGGAGGCAGGATGAGCGAACTGAGCACTTATGTTGTCAGTTCTTGCTGTGAATCTTTGTAGTATTCGCTTCTCTAAGTGAAATAAAAGTAGAATTGATTTTACTACTTTAGTAATAGTTTACCGACATATTCCACATGCTTTGATATAAAAATATAAAATCTCCTTGCATTTTAAAAAGTCTGCCTGTTTGAATATGTCCGCCCAATTTGCATAGCTCTTTATAAAAGAAATTGCAGCCGATGAATATGTTAATCGATATTCAGATTCCTCCAACATGTAAATGGGACCGAACCCCAAATGAGGTTATTATAACGAAAGGCAACAGGGAAACAAAATAGACCACATAGTTCCCCGAATCACATATTCGAACTTTGCTTTAGTTAGTTTAGAATTGATCAAAGGATCAATTTTCAAACTCCGATCAAGTGTCCACCAGACGTTGGTTTTAGTGATTTAGTTTTGACATGAAGAAAAAGAGGTCAACAAAGAATACTAAGAATGTCAGGTGCGGGGGTCGAGGGGGTAATCACCGTGGATGTGTTTGTACAACTGCTCGGATGTGGCCTGGATGTGTTTGGATCTGTTGAGTGGATGTGGATGTATGTGATTTGTAAATATGGGCATGCGCGCATGTGCATAGCTCACAAAAAAAATCTCAACTGCTAAAACCTGACCTAAAACCACGTGTTTCACTTCGCATTTTACGTTTGCTGGCTTTTTAATGAAAAATGAAGCTAGACCGTGTAAAAATTACTCAAATTTCTAATGACCATGTATGGGTGTATTTTTGGTATAAGTTACAGGGCACCAAATAAAAATAGCACACCAATGGAGAGCGTATGTGCATTTTTTTCAAATATATGAAAGGAAAAAGAAAATATTGACAATATTCACTTGAAACAGCAAGAGTTACAACAAAGGTCTGGAATGCTTGGGCAAATTTTATGAACCTATTGATTTTTTTTACTCTCCCTAAAGACAAAAGTGTTGACATAAAAAGATACGTGCACACTATTCCTGAAAAAAAAACAAATGATTCTCGGATCGTTGTACCTAGAAACTTGTACAATGAAACAATCTTAATTCATTCAAACAACTTGGAAGGATCAGTTAAGCTGTTGTGAGAGAAAATACTCTTGAATGTGAAACTAGTTTGGAAACAAGTGAAGATGAAGGAGGAATTGTCTTATGCAGAAGAAAAAGAAACCGAAAATTTGTCATTGGATGAAGATAAAAATAATAGTGTTAGTATTATGCTTGAAAACAATTACAGTCTAGTTTGATGACCGCTGGTATCTGGGTAGGAAATTTAAATCGAAGAAGTGTAGTTCAGAAAATTACAGCAAAGAAATAGTAAGTAATTTCACAAAGCTCGCAACCTTTTTGTCTGAAAAGGGCAGATAAGCAAAATATAAAAAAATATAAATTTTCTGAGAACCGAAATAGAGTATTTTTTAGATATACATTCTTCGAAGACAAAGTTCTTTTGAACTATGGAAACATTCTTTTTCTTTACATTATTTTATTATGTTATTATGTACGTTTAAGATTTCTTTTTTTGGCATACCTAGACATAAATTTTCTAACAAATGTTTGTGCATTTCGTTTGTCTATGATCTATTGTTATTTTACATGTGCAAAAGGTAGTAAAGAGGGAGTCTGTAAAGTCTATGAAACTCGGGATGTGTAAAAAGTAATTCTTGGGGTTCTGTCTAAATAAGTGTGGATTAGCGTGAATAAGTCTTAATTTTGTAGGGGGTGTAATAGATATGGGTGGATGTGGATGAATGTACACGTTTGTCCATGGATGTATGTGGATGTGTTTGAGAAAATGGATGAGTTTGTACAGTTTTACAAAGCTGTAGAAGTCCAATCAGGGAAACTGGATTGAATTTTGCGAGATGGTAAGAAGGATCATAATAAATACATGCTTCTGCAACGAAAGCACGCTTTTTTAATAGCCTATACCTTTAACGAACCAATATCTTGAATCAGTATATACTAATATCGTTGTACTTGATCATGGCATGACTGTTTATTATTTTTTTTAGAAAAGCAGCTTAAAAATTGACAAATTTAACCACAAAACGAGTTCTTCACATATTTGGAGGACTTGCAATCATCTTATAAACAGTCAAACGAACAACAATTGTATACATCAAAATAACTCATCCGTAAAAAGGAAATGCACCGGGGATAAGAATCACGATGCGGAAGCTGCATCTGCAGACGGAAACTCATTACATTTGCTCGCTTGTTCAGATATGCAGATACGCAGTTTTGACAGGATATTATCGAAACAGCGCGGGCAATATCGACATCGACGGTGGCGGTGAAGGCAGCAAGCAAGGCACAATTCCGAGCCTCGTTTCTCGGCCCCCGTTAATTTAAAAAATTCATAAACGTGTAACAAATTACGCCGGTAATGTAATTTAAAAAGTAATTTTCGTTAATTATAATATTCATCATCGCCGCGGGGGTGCCGCTGATAAAACAAAGATAAGGGAGATCCCGCCGGGTGGTGTAACTTTGCGGAAGCTTCTGCCGCCGCAACTTTTAATCGTGTCGAAAACATATAAGGGATGTAGTCAAAATGTCTGTTGACCACTTGTCCATCCCTATCGCCGTTGTGGAAGTTTCACAATACAAGTTTGGAAAAGGTTTTGAGCCTCTTTCTTCAATAATACAGAGATGGAAATGTCATAGTAAAATCGGTAGATGGGAGCATCTTCGAAGCATTTACCATATAGTCAATTGGGCAGCCTCATTGACGAATGCTATCGTGCAATTTGAACCACATTCTTAAATGAGCGGTCTTTTCTTTAAATTAGTAATGCAATTCAACGTTTTATCAAGAGCCACGGGAAAAACCGGTTGATTATGAGTTATTGAAAAACGTCAAATCAGAAGATTTATTTTGATCAAGAATATTGATTTTGAGTTGAAATCTAGAAAATGATGGAGTCCTTTCTAGGGCATTATTTACAAAAGCGAGACAAAAAATTAGTGACAATACTGAGAACACATTCATTCAGACTGAAACTCAGCAAGAAGCTCCAGAAGAAACATTACGTCTGTTACTAGCGAAAAGTGTATAAGAGAAGGAATTGCAGAAATCGGATAACTACATCAAACACGTTAAAGAAGTGGAAGATTCTTATGTTTCCTCTAAAGTTCCCAGATTTGTTATCAGTGAAGACATTGAAGGAGAAACTGTCAGCGATAACAGTGAAAGTGATAAATGAATAAGTATGAAATAAAACTGTACTTTTGTTTTACTCAAGACGGGCCTGATCAAGCAATAGTCAATTCGGAATGTTTTCTGAAAACATTTTGTCTTTAAGAACCTCCAAAAGTTGTTTCTTTGTATAACATTCCTCAAAATCATGTTTTAAAAGAAAATCTTAGATCAATGATCAATAATTATTCTTTTACGTACTAATTCCTGATACGAAAACAAACCTCTCAGGAAATTTCACGATCTTAGAAGAAGCTTTTCTGTCAGTGCTGTAGACATCTATCGAGAACACATTAATCTGTAACGTAAAACTGATGGCGGAAGAATTTTCTTGCGACTTGTGGTTGGAAGATGTACTATACAATATACAGTTAGTATTGTACAGCATTCTTTGTATTCTAATTTTATTTTGCTTTTTAAGTATTTGGTCCACAATTTTTGTGGTGTATCCATTGTTAAAGGCTATTTGTTTAATTGTCGTCAATTATTTTCGAAACTTTCTTTTCTAAGTGGTATATTTATTAGTCTGTTTATTAAACTATAAAACACGGAATGCTTAATCTGTAACGATTGATTTGAAGAAGCCGGGATTGCAACATCTGACTGTGTTGGTTTTCTATAAATTTCAAAGTCTATTTTACTATTTTTTACCGACATTGATAAATCCAGAAAATGAAGAACACCATCCTTTTCTTTTCTAGGGTAAATTGAATCTTTTTATTTATTGTATTTAAGAATTTTAAGAATACATCCAACTGCCTGTCAGTTCCCGTCCAGATACAAAAAAAATATCATTAACATATCTAGTCCAGAATAATACATTTTTAATAATTTAATTTTTCTTTGCAAAAAGCTTTTCTTCGAAATTTGACATGAAAATTTCTGCCAAAACTGGAGATAAAGGTGAACCCATTGGTAGTCCCTCGTCTTGTTTGTAGAATGTGTCATTGAACGTAAAATAACTTTGATCTATGCAAATTTCCACAATATTCAATAGTTCAGTTTTTTCTGTGTTCGCCAGGTGGCAGCTCTCTATTTTATTTTTGAGGATTGTTAGAAGTTCATTTAGGGGGATAGAAGTGAAAATATTAGACACATCGAAGGAGACAAGAATTGCGTTATTTGGTATTGATAATTCTTTTACCTTGTTCGCGAAACCTACGGAATTCTTCACGTTGTATTTGGACTGGCATTCAATTGATTGTGTCAAAATGCTGTTGGCGAATTTGCATAATTTATACGAAGGAGCATTAGTGTAGGAAACAACCGGTCTCAAAAGTATTCCATTTTTGGGAGGCCATATAGAATTGGAGCTCGGGGGTTCATTATTTTTAATTTGTACTTTTCTTCGTTTGATATCAATAAGTGTTCTGAAGATTTTAAAATGCTAGTGACGTCTTTTTGGAAATGGCCTGTGGGATCTGAATTAAGTTTAGAAAAGTTGTTTGCGTTTAATAAATTATTTAGTTTAGTCTGATACTCATCTGTTTTTAAAGTAACGATGGTATTGCCTTTATCCGCCTTACAAATAGTTAGTGAATTTTCTCTACATTTTTGTTTTATGCTTTTTATTAATTTGATTTCTACATTTGACCCCTTGTATGAATGGTAATTTTGTTTGTATTTGTTTGTTATCATATCCGCACAAGTGTATTTTTTGTTTTTCGTATCCTCGTTTGTTACTTTGTCCAAGGCCAAATCTGTATTTAGACCTAATATTTCAAATTCTTTCTTAGATACTGGAAAATTTGGGTTATATTTTAGACCATTCAACATATTCAAATAAAGCAATTATAGTTTGCTTATTAGTTACCGAAGATTTTCCCAAAACTTTCGTAACACGTGCTAAATAAAAGTTTTAAGATTATCGCGATCTTTCACAAGTGAAGATTCATTTCCCAATTCTTCGAACTGAACCCCGAGTACTTTCCTTAGGGTTACGCGCACGACCAAATTAGCATATAAAACGCCCGGTCGATGTCCCGCCGCCAGCGAGGGGCGGCAGGGGGTGTATCATTTTGTTTGTGTACCGTAAAACGTAGGTTAAATAACCGTTTAATAGTGTAATGTAACCTAACGACAGCTAATTGCCTCGAAACCTGCGATCGTTAGCGTTGTTGGGGAAATTGCTAGGATCTTAATCTTGAAGATACTCGCGCCACATGCCCCTATCGACGCGTGGATTACGGATATGGGGGTGACTTCATTTGAAAGTGGGGTAACTGTTAGCTTTGAGGGCGGGCGGTATTTCGTTTCGAGAACTGTCTTAAAAGGTATAAAACTGCTGAAATGTGTGTTTACAAATCGAATTCAAAAAGATATAGCTGTATCAAGAGATGATGGAATGATTGTAGGTTGGAAGTGCGTTAAAAACTAATGAATAGATCTCAAAAATTAAGTTTTGTTTATTGAGCATTTTAGGCGATTTATTAGTATAACTGGTTATGATCCAAACCAGCTTTAGACAGAGGTTCAACAACCCGAGACGAAAACATATTAAAAGCGTATATTTACCATCGCTGATGACAGGTTTATCGCTGCCTTACAGTAATACATAATATACGTTGCATTACCTCCAAGAAATGTACCTTCCTAATGTTCTTTTTTCCTGCAGTAGAAAACCAATGCATATACAATACAAATTGTAGGAAAACCCCATTTGAAAGCATACTCTTTCAAACAATACCGATCATTTTGTTAACTAACTGAATATTTAGGAAAAAAAACAAAAAGACAAAACTAAGTTCGAAATAATAATAAAAAACGAGAAGAATATACAGGATACAGGAATGACCATGACGAAATTAAAAATGCAACCCAAAATACATTCTCATAGCCAATGTGGTTATTTTACATAATGGTATTATTTTAAAAATAAATTGAGAATCATGACGGCTATGCGCTATGGTTCCTGTCACTGTATTTATTAAAAGTCAAAAAGTATTCAAATGATGAAAAAACACATATAATTTTGATTTATGTTGAATGCAAGAAAAATGCTTCCGCTGCTGCCCGTTTATATAGACAACGTTTTCCAAATAGAAGAGCTCCTGCCGATACAATTTTCAAGAGGCTTGAATTAACTTTAAGGACAAACTTGCCACCACTGAAAAAGTCAAGAGAAAGAACAGCAACAGGTCCTGACAATGAAACTAGAGTATTGGAAATGATTGACGAAAATCATCGTATTAGTCAAAGGGTAGTCTCAAGAGCAACCGGTATTAGTCTGTCTTCAGTACACCGAATAATTAAAGGCAATCAATTTCATCCGTATCACTTGCAATTGTTTCAGGCCTTAAAGGAGACAGATTATCCTAAAAGACAGGCTTTTTGTAACTTTTTTCGGGAACACCAAAATTTGAATGTGAGATTTTATGACAACATTTGCTTCTCATATGAAGCAAGATTTTCTAATAATAGTGGAGTTAACATAACATGCATTATTATGCGCAAGAAAATCCACGTTGGATTCGAGAAGGACATTTTCAAACTCTCTACTCGACGAATGTCTGGTGCGGAATATTGGGGAATCAAATTGTTGGGCCTTATTTTTTTCGCGATAGTTTAAACGGCAATACTTATCTAAATTTTTTAAGAAACATTTTACCGGTACTTCTCCAAAATATAAATTTACAAGTAAGACAAGATCTATGGTTCCAACAAGATGGGGTACCTGCGCATTATCATTGAATAGTACGAAATCATCTTGATTTGGTTTTGCCTAACCGATGGATAGGAAGAGGTTCAATTAATCCTTGGCCACCGAGAAGCCCGGACCTTACTGCTTTGGATTTTTTCTGTAGGGAATGGTAAAAGAGCAAGTATACCAAACACTAAAGTGTACAACATTTAGAAAATAAAATAAGTGATGCATTTAGATCCATCACTCCAGAAATGTTAATGCATGTTAAAAGATCGTTTTGGGCTTGTGAAAACAGCGGAGGGCAACATTTTGAGCATTTCTTACATTAATGTAATTGAATAAACATTTTTCAAAAATAGAATTTGTTTTACAATACCGAATTTACTTAAAGCAAATCTATACAGCTCTCTACGTTTTATATTTTTTAAGACGATGAATCAATGTTACCTCTGCAAATGTATTTTGGGTTGCATTTTTAATTTCGCCAGGGTCAGTATCATTCGTGAAACATCCTGTATAAATAATGAGAGCTACTTTATTAGTTCCTTATAGAAAGCAAGAAAAAAAATTGATTGCCAGTCAAGTAGCAATATTATGGTCAGGAATAACAACTGTTTGTAGGTGTAGAATGAATTCTTTTGAGCAATGTTCGTTCACTAACAGGCAAAATATTATAATTTAAATTTCGACCTTTGGCAAGTAAACCAAGTAAACAGGAACAAGGTACTTATCTGAAAGCACTTGTGAGTTGTAGTGTTCCGAAAGCTAAAAAACACGCTAATATTGTGTGACTAATTCTTCTAGTCACACAGTTGTGCGTCGTGGAAAAAATTTTGTGACGCGTTCCATTGCATCAAACTACCCCGATTAGTGATTTTTTTTACGTACAAACTGGAACGAACTTGTTACTTCGCCTGGGCGTCGCAAAATAATTCGCAACGTCTTTGGAAGCTTCCCCATCGAGCCCTTTATTCAGCCGCAATCCCAGGCCTTCCTCAAGGAGCGTGCTTGTTAGTTCGGTACAAATTGCAAGGCGAATCAATACCTAAATGGATGCAAGAGTGCACGAAAGAAAGCCGGGTGCGCAAACAAAAAAGGGCTTGGAAATAACAAGCGACATGCAACACAATCTGATAAGTATGAGGGCCCGCCAGGCGCACACACACAAAGTACTATTCGCTCCAGATTTCATCCATTTCCGGCAGGATTGCCTTTCACATCACTGATTGATGTGCACTGTGATACGTCGGCGGAACACGGGGGATTTATTTAAGCAGCTCGGACGGGCACGCTTATCTCCGGACTGTTCCGGGGGTGGTTTGTGGCAGGTCAAAATGGAAGAGATCATAGAAAGGTGGGATATAGTTATTTTCTGCGATACAGGTGGAATAGTTCGATATCCAGTGGGTTAAAGGGATAAATTTGAATAAACAAGGTATTTGATTTGTTGATGATCAAGCTGAGAAAGCCGCTTACTTTATTTCCACTAAAGATGACAGCTTAGCTATCGAAACTTATATTTAAATTTTCTAAATTATTGTGGTGAAGGTATTTAGAGAGGAAACGGCAATAAATTGTAGTATGATAGCGTATTTAATTCTAAGCAAAAAAAATCATATGAAGCCGAACCCTATAGAGGCTGTCCCACAGAAAAATATTTCATCTTCACATGAGAATTATATTTTGCTTATGCAAAATCAGATTAAGGCCGATCCTGAAAAATTCTGGTCCTATATGAGTAACTTTCACAGCACATCTTCAATGCCCGATCAGTTGTTCTATAATGAGTCACATCTATCATCTCCAGAGCAAATTGTTAAATCCTTTGCCTCATACTTTCAATCTAAGTTTGCAACCCCTGACCTTTCAAATACTACAAGTTATAATGGTGCGGACAATGCTCATTTCTCGAACGTTTTGAGTTTGACATCACTTACCCAAGATGAAGTTCTTTTGGTAATAAAAAAACTCAAGTGTAAGTTTACCAAAGGCCCAGATGGTATTCCTTCGTTTATCTTTCGTGATTGTGCGACTGCATTTGTCGTGCCTTTATGCATATTATTTAATTTGTGCTTGAACACTAATAGTTTTCCTAACACATGGAAAGTAACGAGACTTTGTCCGGTTTTTAAAAAAGGGGATAAGACATTAGTTGAAAACTATCGCCCAATAGCAATTATGCGTTGCATAGACACTTGGAATATCACGTACGACCGCTGCTGTCAGACTGTCAACATGGTTTTACTTCTGGTAGATCGACTGCTACAAATTTAGCGTGTATTTCAAATTTCATATCTGAGCGTCTTGATTGTGGGATGTAGGTCGATGCAATCTATACGGATTTTTCGAGTGCTTTTGACCGTCTCGATCATACTATACTCATACGTAAATTGTCTACAACTGGATTGTCTCCGTCACTTTTGCAGTTTTTCTCGTCCTACTTAGTGGGTCGGCGGCAGTACACGTCGGGTACCGCGGACATGTGTCTCCTGCTTTCTATGTTACCTCAGGTGTCCCTCAGGGCTCCGTTTTGGGGCCTTTGCTTTTCATCATATATGTCAATGATATTTCAATAGGACTTAAATGTCATAGTTTACTGTATGCCGACGATTTAAAGCTGTTTACCTCTCTTCAGTCCCTTAATGATGCACATAATCTTCAAAACGATCTCGAAAGTATTGAAAATTGGTGTCTGGTCAATAAGTTACCGCTGAATATACAAAAATGTTTTGCATGTTCATATTACAGGGTCCATAATCCAATTATTTTCGACTACATTATAGGCGAGAACAAGCTATCCCGACGCGATAGTTATCTTTGACAGGAACTTGAGTTTTTTCCCCATGTAACTGACTGTATTGCGCGCTCATATAGAATGTTAGGCTTCAATATTAGACATGTAAAAAATTTTACGGATGTTGCTGCGCTGAAGCTTTTGTATTTTGCGTATCTACGCTCAAAATTAGAGTATTGCTCCGTCGTATGGGCTCCAGGATATGGCACCTACATCGATAATTTAGAAAGTGTACAAAGATGTTTTCTTAAATTCTTGTCTTTTACTTCTAATGGTGTCTATCCAGCTGTAGGTTACCCTAACGATCTATTGTTAAAAAAATTTGAAACGCACAGTTTATTTGCCCGTAGAAAGCTTCATTCAATTATATATCTATATAAAATAATATCTGGGCAGGTGAATTGTACATCCTTACTTATGCAATTGTACTTCAGAGTTCCGCGACCAGCTAGTCGTAATATCGATTGTTTTTATTTACCTTACGCTCATACAAATTTACTTAAGTTTTCTCCTGTGTACGTTATGTGCAGTAACTATAATTCTGTCTGTGATTTACTTGACATTTTCKCCTGTAGTGTTCGTGAAATCGAGAATTGTGTATGCCCTCCTTATGTGTAATATCTTATTATTATTGTTATTTCCCTCACCTGTAATTGGCTTCGGCTGTTTGGTGATGTATCCAAATAAATAAATAAAATAAATAAAACCGCATCGACCCATCAAAAAAAAACCGGAATTAAGAAAAATCTGAAAATTTGGCAGCTTACTAAAGTCAATAGGTATACAGCTAAAATATTTTCAATATGATGGTAAATCCTGTTATACCCGAAGTAAGTATCAACTCGCTTATTTTAAATTGAACTATACAGGGTGAGCTTTTTCAATGAGCAGTATGGAGATCTCGAAAACTAGCCGAGCTAGAAGGAAGGTTAAATTAAGAAAGATTCGCCCTTTTGATGACCTAATTCCATGCACGTTTTAGTTTAAAAAAATGTTCATCGCTCACTAGATATTTGAAAAAAAAAACTAAATTCTGAGTATTTCTTTAAATAATTTTATGTTACAAAAAATGTAAACACAAATGTTGTAGATAATTTTACGCTTAATAAAGCACTGTACTCCTTTTGTTACGCCTTTTGTCATATTGAAATATGACATCTTTTTAAAGAGAATACTATAGTTGGCTACGGATTTATAAAGTCGGGATTTTTGTTACCTATTCAACGGTATAATACTCGGTGTAGCTATTTTGAAAAATACCATAGCATGTATGTTAACCTCTTCGTGAGACCAAAGGCTGTAAAATGAAAATCATATACATCCACGCATAAGTATAATACAAATTAATGGAACTTACACGAGTTTTGTCATTTTGTCTATTAATGATGTAGGTTAGAAATTTATTTGTGAATTTAGAATTATTTCATCAGGGTATAATCTATTTTAATTATTTTAAAAATTTATAATTAATTTAGTAAGTGGACGTTTTTATTGGATATTCAAAATATAACTAATAATTTCGAAATTGTGCTCTGTACTAAAAGATCGCTTACGAGCAAACAATAATTTTGTACCAATCGCTCTTTCATTCTTATACTGAAATTACTAAATGTTTTACCTACGTATATATATACAGCTACCTACCGTCTTTACATCTTAATTCTTATGCCCCACATTTATTAAACACAGGAACTATAGCTTTACGCTTATTACTGTTGTTATATACTATAAAGCTGAGACAAATGTACTATACAGAAGTATTAGTTTGTTTATCCATAACGCGACATTCTGCTAGTTACAAGTAATTTCAGTGTAAAAACCACTGACTTTAACGTACAAAGGCACTAAAACTCACAAATATCTCCTAAACTTTTAAGAATAGGCCTAATCATATCTGAATAAAAAAAGAGCAATAAATCCTGCTCCTGACCGGGTACAAATCAATGTATCCTTCTATTTAATAAAGCATCCAGAATTAAAATATTTTGAAACTAGATATCTAACACGATTTTAGTCTTCACTGGCAAAGATGTCTCTATATCTGTGATCCACGAAAATTATCGTAATTACGTCCATTTGGACGCCATTTCATGCTGCAATTACTATAAAACGCGGCGTAAAACCTTGGCGTTGCAGTAAGACTATAAAATTTACTGGAGTATTGTAAAAATCGCCACAGGTCACGAAGCTATTGTCTGATGGCTACGTGATATCACATTGTAAATACCGCCGCGAACAATTGACAATATGCTGCTCCAGTCGCTTGCAATTTTGTAATCGAGAGATCGTAGACATATTTGTCCAAAACACAAATACTTAGGAAAAACGCGAAGCTGCCATCGATAAGGCTGAATTAGTAGTTCATCACGAGGGTTTTTTTCCAACTGGGTCAGGTTATTCAAATTTCCACTGCATAATCCGCTCTTACAAATTGCCAAAGAAAGGACACTATTAATAAAACGTTAATGCCGTGAATAAGGCGTCGAAACAATCTTGAGAGACTTTTTCTAATCCCCTTTGATTAATTACTCCTTGTCTAACACAATTTACTTCAGTCTTAAAACGTTTCCAATGAATAATGGTCCTCGCATCCACCCGAGAAAGATAATAAATGTATCGCGCAAGCATGGTAGCTGCTTCGCGAGCGCTTGCTTCATCTAGTTCTATTGATAAAGTGTAAACAGCGGGCGGATTAAAAAGCATGGTGGTGGTTGGGTGAGTGATGCTTCCGCCAGTAGACAGGATGCAATACTTTCAGGCTCATTCAGAGCAAGCTCTTTGTATACAAAGCAAGCAATACTAAAGTGGACACTGTGTGAAGCAACACGTCTTTGTGGTAATGCTAACATAATTTCTGTCCATCATAAAGATCTTGGTGGAATGGTCCAAGAATTCAATTAATTATTTAATACATATAGCAGTTCATTTTGATCGCAACCTATTTCAGCACGTATTCCAACAAATTTTGCTGATTCGAATGAGATACATAAATATGGAATCACATCAAATTTACTCAAGCCAAAAGCATAAAATATATTTTTTTAAGAATAACCCAGGCATTTATAAGCAGAAATATAAAGAGATTGAAGATGCGTGAGAAAAGACAAATCAGATTCAAAGGTTACGCCAAGGTCTTAATGAATTCTTTCTTTTTCAAGACGTTATCATTAATAGAAGGATTAAAAAGGCGTGTGACTGCGCGTAAAAGAAACGGTACAGAATTTGTTGACACTTAACTTTCACTCGAACTTATTACACCATGCAACAATTCTTGTATTAAATTTATTTGAAGTAAATTAGTGTCTTCTTGAGGAGAAATGTAGTTGAATATTTTTATGTCATCAGCGTAGGCAAGAACTCGACAAGAAAGGCAATATAGTAGATCATTCATAACTAATACAAATAAAAAGGTCCAAGATTGGACCCTTGGGGAACCCCAGAAGTAACAGTAATTTCTGAAGAAGAGAAGGAATTGTATGAAACATAAAAAAATCTATCTCTTAGATACGACTGTATTAGTAGCATTAATTTAAAAGAGAAACCAAAATAACAGTTTATGTGAGAGGATTTCATGTTGAATTGTATCGAAAGCTGTGGTGAAATCTGTAAAGACCTCTAAAATCAATGGTTTCAGAAATACGAGCTCGTGTATTGCATAAACAAAACAAGGCTGGTGACCGTGGAACGACCCCAAACAAATCTATATTGATTGGAAGGAATATTTTTTTAGCAATAAATTCTACAGTATAAAGCTTGCTTATACAGTTTGGCAAAAGTCGACAAAATGCAGATTTGTCTGTAGTTGTAAATCTGAGAATTATCTGCCTTCCTTGGAACAAGACGGAAACATGGTGTTTTACGCCAAATGACATCGTTCACAATATCAGGTAATGCTATAAAATACTAGTTAATAAGAAGCTGTTCCAATTTGACGTAAGAAAAACAACAAAAATCGTATGTCAACTTGTGCGTCAATTCATATTATATTGTGTACAACTGTGAATTCGATTTTAAATATAGATGTGCAAAATGACGAGAAAAGAAAATGAACAGTTCGCTAAAAGAGTTTTGCGCTATTATTCCAATCACGCCGACCAGAAAATAAGTCTTACTGTCCAGCATTCTGCACGGAAAGGCAAAGCTCGATCTACCTTATGAACATATTAAGAAGGTATAAACTTACGGGGCCAACTGTGTATCAAGCAATCCCTGGTAAGCCAGGTAGACAAACTACTCCAAAAATATTTGCCGTTTCAAAAACCTTCGAAGGCAACCCTTCAATGTTGATGCGTTGTTTACTGCATCTACCAAAATGCACTCTGTCCGATATAAAAGTGTCAAACCAAAGTCTACTAAATACGTAAAAATCCAAAAAGCACGAGCAAAAACAGCGTGCCGAAAAATTTACAAATCTGGTCTTCGTAAAGTTCTTATTCTTGATGATGAGACACATGTACATCCACTGGATATTCCTAAAGTAAGTAGTAAAATATTATGATATCCTGCAAAATTGTCTAAGAAATATCTCGTCTGGGTCGCTATCAGTGAAAATGATGATATTTCGGACTCTCATAACGGATCGTATAGTCACGTAGCCTAGATGAGTGCATCAAACGCAGGCTAGTTCCTTTCATTCAGGGCACTGGTAGAGACAATGTCTTATTTTGGCCTGTCTTGGCAATGGTTCACTATGGAGTATTTGTGACATCATATATGAACAATAAAAATATCGATTTTGATCTGGAAAATGAAAACGCACCGAATGTTCCACCAACACTTGGGCATTGTGTAAAATTATATATTCTAAAGAAAAAGTTCAGCACAAAATTTAATGGTTTCAAACGGATATTTTAAAAAAAATATGAAAACTGTAGCTGCAAGATCAGGAAAAGAAGTAATGGGCAGTGCTTGGAAGAGGCTTCGGGAAATTGGATACCATGGTATTGATGCTGCGGGAAGTAGTAAAAATTAACGCAATACTTACTACATCTTCAAAGCTATAATAGCTGTTTCTTCTTGTATTGCTTGTCAAGAGTCAAGATAACATTTACAAAGAGCAATGTCAATCAAAGATACGAGTCGAATAAACAATGAGGTATCCGTTTGTATACATGTAAATTTGTTTTCAGCAGCCATAAGCCTCCTCTACAACAATTTATAACACAAGGTTTTCGATCACAGCGTATGATATAAAGGGAGGACAAAAATTCACCATTGAAAACTTAAGCATTACTTTTATAAAAGTGTAGAAACATAGACACAACGTAGAGGAGTTAAACTGCACCGAAGCTGTGCATTGTATTGTGTGTTATCTACACCTCCAAGTGCAGGGTGAAGGGGAGCAATTTCGGCATGTCCCCGTTACCATTTAAAGATCCGAAACATCTAAAACGCCTCATTGCCACTCCACCCCCGTCGAATACCGTCGCAGAAAACACTTAAGCGTTATGCAGCGTACGCGATAGCATTTCTCTTCATTCCATGAATTCTAAACTCCTTATCCCGTTTCTTATTGGTCCTCAGGGCATATCCTTTATGCAAACCTTTTGTATACGCGGCTTAGCCTCGCTACGTCCAAAATAGCGACGCCTTGCGTTTTTATTTATCGTTGTGCGTGCGCCACCCCGCGTATAAATTTTAATAAGGCTTAATTAAAATATGGCCGGCGCGTTTTTCGGCGAGGGACAAACGAATAGATCAAACTGGATCGTGGCCAGATCGGTCTCTCGGTTTCTTGATTAAAAAGAGTGTACGAACAAAGGAACCTCGTAAAATGGTGACAGTCGAGCACTCTAATAATTGTATCCCGGTATTCATTTATTGTGGGATATTGCCAGTGCTGGCAGGTTATATTTAATTAAAATTTTCTGCACTGTTACTTCATGTCAGGTCTCGGAAGGTTACTGTCGAGCAATGAGAGAAAATGTCTTCTACTTTGATGATGTCTTAGATTAGGTTGTGCCAGTTATAAATAAACCCTCATAAGTCAATTTTCGAGTTTCTTTCGCTTTTATATCTGGTAGGCACTAATCCAAAATGTTATACGGTAAAAAATGACTAAGTAAGCCTTTGAATCACCCAACCAGATTTATTAAAGTGTATTTTTTAATATAAGGGGTCACGATCATGACATAATTTCGTACCTGAAGCCTGAAGAACTGATTAGACTTACAAACAACAAATCAAACAAATCTAGTGAGGCTCAGTATACAACTTCAACAGGTCATGTAGACAATTTAGAATAGATTAAAAATGTAACAAACAGGGAACTTAAAGCTTATAAAAACATCTTTATTCGCATCTTGATTTTGCAAGTTAATGAACGCAAACTATGGTCCTATCCCGAGTTCCGTATTATTTGACCTCTGTTAACTAGATTGAATACATCGTCAGTCAGGCGTGACCTCTTTAAATATATATTGTGTAGGTAAGGGGATTGATTGCTCTTCTTTTAGTAATTCGGCGAGAACAATATCCTGCGATAAATCCAGCAGACTTTACTAAGAAGTGTTTTACATTTTTAACTTAAGTTGCCACTTGAGATGAGAGCTTACTTGTCGAAATACGTATCTGGCTTTTAATATCTTTAGTTGCGATAAGGTGCATATTTAGTTTATTGTATATTACAACCACAGTCTCTAACCCACTTTTGTTAAAGCAAGGGAAGAATCTAATGAGGAAGACAGTGAATAATAGATAATAGCACCTTGTTAATGTAATGACCATATACCATATTCCATAATAACTTTATTTTGTGTATACCTTTGCTTCGAGAATAAAGTTTCAATTTTTTAATTTACTGCAGTAATAAATAGTTAAAAAGCTCAACTCATCACTCTAAAAAAAAAGATGTAGAAAACAAATAACAATCCAATGAGTAAGACTGTTGTGTGCAAAGTGTATTAAGACACAACAAATCTATGCCATAACAGAACAAAAAAGTCCATTTTTTTAAAGAAAAAATATTTTTAAAACTTTTTAACTCTGCAAGTATCTGCATTGTTTTATGTGTGGTTTGTAAAAGCAAAAAGAGAGTACATGCAATTTCTTGAGAAAAATTAATGCCCTTTTTTAAATAACAACCAGCGAGATTTCATTTTTCAACAAAAAACGTGAAGATTCATATCAGTAGAGAGTGGATGGCTTGGTTTGACAACCAAAATGTCGAATTGTTAGGGTGCCCCAATTGTTTGCCTGACATGAACCTAACTGAAAACTTTTGGGGTATCTTAATTCGGCAAGTATATGCGAATAACTAACAGTATGCCACTATAAATGAAACCAAAAATTCATTAGAAGAGGTTTGGGCTAACTAGGAAGAATAAAGGCCAAACCTACTATTAATTTACAAATTATTTTGTTAAAATTTGTTGAATTTTGTGTGTAATTTAAATGTGCAGAGCTTTCTACAACAATAATCCAATAATTACATTAAGTTTACAAAAAGTGGAACCTGTCACTTACAAATTTGAGGTTAACTAGACAGCTCTATTATATAGGAAAGGAAACTTTGGAAATTTAACAAGTATTGCTAGATGTATTTCGCATATAACACGATGCAGAATTTTGTGTACAATACAATGACTAGAAAAAAATATAAGGTGACATATACGTCGTAGTCAAATTCACAAACCATTTGAATTTTGAATTTTGATTCATATGCATATTCTCAATTTTGAAAGATTTTAAAAGAAATCGACAATAACTACTTAAATTTAGGTTTTATTAATTTTGTAAAATTTCTGTCGATAACAAATATATAAGTAAATATATATATATATATATATATATATATATATATATATATATATTACTTAAATTTTGCGTATCCGATTTTTTTTATTAATGATGTTAGTTTTATTAATTTGGTACATCTCCAAAAGTCCTTTATTAGTATTTTGCTCTTTTTCTAAAATTTTGACACTATCCGATTATGGTTGCTGTTTAATGCATGTTCTGCCAGAGCACATCTTGTACGTTTTTTGTTTATATCAATCTTATGCAGTGTCAATCTACTAGATAGCCATTGTGAAGTCTGGCCAATATTCTTGTCTTCACATGTATCGCATTCTAAACAACAAACAACCCCCGATTGAAATTTTAATGGAATTTTGGATTTTGATTTTGTAAACAAACATGCACCTTTTATAAAAAAATATAGCTATTTTTTGTGTTTGCATTATACAACGTTTTTATTAATTTCTTTGTCAATCCTGTATTGTTTGGTAATGATCCAAACTTAACAATTTCGGAGGACTGGACTTCACTTTCATTATTGTTAATTTCTAAAATTTCAATTTGAGGAGTGGAATAAAGCAGTTTATTGATTAGTCCAGGTGGATATCCGTTTTGAATAAGTAAGGCTTATAACTTTGATAAATTTTTATTGAGGAATCTAGGACTTGATATTTTAGTCATTACTTAGTTAAATTTGATATTTGATATATTTTGGCCAGACGTAGCACTAGCTCAAACAATTGAGACCTAATGTACCTAATTTGAGATCGATTGGGGGATTTTGGGTACTACGTAGACAAAAGATATCCGACGGAGGATGGGAAGCAAAAACAAATGAAGAACTACGGCGAAGAGTTCTTAGCAAACTTCGCCACTATTAAAAAGAATATTTTCAAACATTAATGGCTACAATTTTTACAAAATTGAGATTAGCGACTGATTATGTTCTAAAATAATTCATCATTTTATAAATGCTATTTTGAATCAGTTTTTGTTTACATACATTTACATTCGGCAAATGCCGCCGATCGTTTCGTCTTTTATGAAACCTGCTATACACCCAGCTCAGCAGGGGTGGGGTATCTGCAGTCACAGCATCATCCCGCTAATACGTGTCGCAAACAACCCATTTACCCAATTCGCGGCAGCTTCCATAATTAACAAGATACGTAAGCGGTCCATAATACACGAAGGCCATCGATGTAAACGGCGTCCTCGTCTGTTCGCCCCCTTCGAACGTAATAAACCGACGGCGGTGGTCGATACAGCCAGCTAATTTA
This sequence comes from Rhyzopertha dominica, assembly GCA_025024175.1. Lineage (NCBI taxonomy): Eukaryota > Metazoa > Arthropoda > Insecta > Coleoptera > Bostrichidae > Rhyzopertha > Rhyzopertha dominica. The sequence continues at coordinate 60,605,238 of QCXZ01000064.1, forward strand.
TAGAGAATCGCGCTAATGGTTACACGGAGCTGATTATTTATCCTCCCGACAGGGCCAGAAAAGCAATTAGTGGCAAGAGCAAGACGGTAAGAAGAACCGCGGGACGATGCAAAAACTGCGGCAATAAGAGAGACGGTAAATCAGACTCGTACAATGGAAGAGATGGGCCCAGCGCAAAAAGTTAATGGGCAAGAGAGATTGAGGATGGCGGAGGAGCGTGTAAAATGCCTTGCGAAGGGTATGAATGAAGGGGATTTAAATGTTTACTTTAAGTTCGGGAAGGTGGCCGGCAAGATCTCATTTAAGATCCTGGGGTAAAGCTAAATCCGAAGTCTACCCTGGGCCATCCACTGGACTAGATTTGGAAGATAATCCAATAAAATCGCTACAAAAGAACGCATAGTTAAGATTTCTCATTTCCTTTTGTAGGCTATTATGTAGTGAAAATAGTGGTGAAAACACGAGATTGATAATTTATGTAGTTTAGAAACTATAACAAAAGCAAAAAGCATACACTTAGTGTTTCGTCTCGTTTCGTTTTCGAGACGAAACTCGAGACAATACATCAAATTTCCCTTGCGAGACGATACTTGTCTATGTAGAAATTTGGTATACAGCGGGTGACAATTACGTAGATGGCGTTAAATGGAATGCGTTCTCGTGTAGCTTTTCGCTTCAGTATTAACTTGCTTTTGATGTTGGAATGTTGAACTGTACAGGATGTATTTATCTGATTATCTATCAAAAATTTGTTAGTGGAAAATCAACATGGTTTTCGGCCAGCTCGATGTGCTGAAACTGCTTGTTGTTGACTTGACTTGACATGGTATATAAAGAATTAGACGATGGTAGCTACATTGCAGTCTTATTTTTCGATTAAACCTCAGCGTCTTACAGTGTATTTTTAGCCTATTCATTAATGGGCCTGTTTCACATTTCGGGAATTACGGAAATCTTTATATTGAGCTAATCTACAGTGGCCAAAAATGAATGTGGGTGAAGTTATTTAGTGCTATTCCTTCACATTTTTATGAATTTTGCTAATGAAATTTGACTATTTAAAATTAATATTCCCCGTGACGTAATTGTGTTCATCGTAATAACACGCATGCGCCGCCGTTTACGCGTCATTGTGAGCGTGAGGTGTTGCCGGCAGGCTGTCTTTGTTTTGTTTACGATTTGGTCGAAGTGTGTGGTCGTGAACTAAGTGATTCTGCGATGCCTAGAAAAAAAGTTTGTATTGTGCCAAGTTGCGGCAATAATAGCGTAAACTGCCCTGATAAATTATTTATCAGATTCCCGAAGGATTTAGACTCGCGGCAGCGATGGTGGTTAGCCACTAAAGCTAAGGGCTACTTTAAAGAAAGTGGGTACCTACATTGCTGTGAAAAAAACTGGTTCACCATATCACCATCAACACAAGGCAGATTGCTTGAATCTGCCTTGGTAAACCCTTCACCTAATTTATTCATCCTAATAGCACTGACTATACTAGCAACCAACATACAACACAGTCAAACGAAAACAAACAATGCGTGACAGCGTCGCAAATTGACGCACGTGTTGCAGTTTGGTTCGATTGCTAAGCGCGATTGCCAATCTACGCCGCTTTGTACGACCCATATTTACCCGAAAAGTTCACAAAAAAAGACAGTTTAAGACAGTTATAATAGGACAAAAACATATACTGGGAACGCAGTTATATGTATATTTCGTTTATCTTGCGCAAAGTAATTCAAATTGGAGGTATATGTAACGCCGTAACGCGTTATAACGTATTATGCCGTACGTGTTTGCCGACAAATCAAGAGAATTGGCAATGTTGATTTTGGAATTTCGCGCAGGCGCCTTTAGGTTTTGCGCGAAATGACGTAATATTTTCCCGCCTTTAAAAATATAATATTATTTTTTATGTGTTAACTGACTTATTCTAAAAATAAAAATAGTCATTTCTGGTACAGTTCAACATATAATTTCATTTTTTAAATAAAAAAAAATATGAAACAGGCCCATTATTTATTTATGTATGTTAATTCTGGTACAGCGGCACCTCTGTTGCGGTATCAGCAAAATATAAAATGTCGCTGCATCAATATGTTTTAAAAAGTAAGTCTGCAATGTCCAAGTAGTGTGGTAAAAACCATTTAATGCCGTCTGAAAATTAACAAAACAAAAAAAGTAACAAAATTCTTAGGATTTCAAGTTGTCTCCAGTTTAAAATTTTAGTATCATACAGAACAAGCTTGTAAAAAGCTAAATATTATCCTGTCAAGATTTGATGAAAGTTTATTACTCATAGGTTTATTGATAATCAACTGTCATATGATTATAGGGGGTAGAACGGTAGATGTCAACAAGGTTTTTGTTATTCAAAAATTATCAAAATTATTAGACTGTTATATGACCTAAATCCATTAGATTTTTGTAGGAACATATTTAAAGAACATGGGATGTTGACAGTTGAATCTCTTTTTATCCTTAAGCGTATTTTGTACGTATTTGAATATTTTACGAATATGGTTTTGTTTGTTTAAGCAAATTATTACGACCAGATAACACGCACACCCGGCGCCTCCACCAAAATTGAACAAAAAATGTTTACCTCCGAGTTCGTCAAGCATTGGTTTCCTTACTAATTTTGACTTTCTATATCCAAATTTACTTTCAACTGGTCGCTAAATGCAGGGGCTCGCAGTCCATGTTAGATAACACGTAAATCCGGCGCCTTCACCAAAATTGAACAAAAAATTCTTTCTAAATCCAAATTTTGTGATTTTTCTGGACGTTTAATTCTCTCCTTTACCTCAGTGATTTTAATGCTTCTTGTTCAGTGATATTAAATTATTATATCAAACATTGAAGATTCCTATTAGTATCTCTAATAAGTATATGATTCAGTTACTATAAACATATCAAGTTATATTCGACAATTGCAGAGTTACGAAACCAATAGGTGACACAGTATCTTCGATTTGCTCGTGCCAGAATCACGTTCATCAAAGGGCCATTTCCTTGCACATTCACGTTTAGAAACGTCCCGTTGCCCTAGCCTCTCAAAGCCCTTAGTCACCTTCGGGTGAATAGGAGATTTGTGAGCAAGCTTTATGTGTATTTGTATAAGTGAGATATACGACTGGATATATCCGCCAGTAAAAATATGCGACACGACTTGCTATCGTATATTTTCCACATCCACTGCAGCCACGTACGTAGAATAAGAAGGTACACTTTCTATTATAAGAGAACGTAAATAAAATGAAAATTTTGAATATGAGTGTGTTCAAATTTCGCGATTTTTCCATGCTTTTTAGTCAGCATCATGTAAACCAAATTCTTTCTAGTAGAAACATAAAAACTTATATGCGACTGAAAGCTTTTATAAAACAATTATTGCAAGAATATGTTTTAAAAAAGTCGGATATTTGAATAAGAGATTTTTCGAGCAATACACAGCTTTTGGAAAAGGTATAGGTATATATTATTAACACAGTAGATGACGTAACTTACTTTATGGGTTGTCCTGGTAATGGACATATTTGGAGGACTGAAAAAAGACGAGCTGGTCACGTTAACTACAGATGACATAGTCGACAGGTGGTTAAAATTCAAGATACAGAAACTAGAGAGTCCCTACAACACGCTCACGTTTAGCACCATCCCTTGAAACACCCTGTATATAGACATCTCATCCATGTGCAACATTTCAGCCCTCCTTATCCACTTCGAACTTGGTCGAACTGGTGGAATTTTTCCGTACAGTTAGACGCACGCCATTGCTTTCTGGAGGGTCGTTGTAAATGTTACAAAGCGGAACGAGGATCGATAGTTGGGCATCGTGATCCGCAGACATATACTGCCGATATCTCAGAGCATCGCCCATCAGCCAGTAGGGGTTTTTGCTAACATACATGGAACAAGTGGTGCTGTAGCAGTGTATGAACAATCAGAACAATAATAAAGGAAACCACGGCAGACTATTATCATAAATAAAGAAATGCTAGACATTGCAATTATACGTAAAGCATATTTTGATTCTTTCCAAAACCAGTTACTCTTCCGAACAACTGCAAATATAAATGTTCATCGTTAGTAAAAAAAAGGTTTTGTTGGTGAAGGTTCAAAAACTGGTTACAGGACAACATAAGAACGAGTTAATACAATTTTATTGCCCTTTAAAGAATATAACTATCGTGCAGGTTAACTCTTACCCAAGTTCTGCACTAGCTTAACATTAAATGAATTGTCTATGAATTTCCCACGTGTTTGCCGAGTTCTAGCGCTAATTGAACTTATGTGTACATGTGGGTATTACAAGTTGTAGCTGCATGCACTTCACTAATTGGTTTATGTTTGCTTATACAATCGAGTTATATCGTTATATAAGGATGTAGGAACCAAGATGTCTCAAAACTCTCTCGATTAACAATGCTGTAAAGTTTTCTCCAAAAATACGTACAATTGTTTTACTGTTCTGCTTGGACATATTTTGATAAAGAAAAAGGTCGTTATTAAACTGGAAACATTAAAAATAAATATGCCATACATAAACCAGATTTTATTTTGTTTTAAAGTATAACTTTTTCTATGGAATAATCTGTTAAATATAACATTTAAAATGGTTAGGCTTGGTAAAGAATTACCAACCATTAAACAGTTATCCTTCATATTATTCTGTATCTACAAGGGTCATATCATAATTCCTGCACATATCAAGCTGGCGCTAGTGAGAAAAAAAGCGCTGTCAAATCATAAAAGTCTATCATTGGGACATCACTTAGCTATATATAGAGTGCGGGTAGTTCACTCAGTTTATGTGTAAAACATTCTCAAATCGGGGTAGTTGATACAATGGAACGCGTCACTGTAGCGTATATCAAAATTCAAACACTGCACGAAAAAATGGTTGCCCAAATTCACGATGCGTTACAAGAAGCTTGCCAGGAGTCGGTGTGGATGGTTCAACAGAACTTGATGAAGTAAGCGTCTCAGAGCGTTGGACTAGTGTTAAAGACGACCACAGAAGTTGGAGACCTTATACTGCTACCGACAACACTTTTGCTGCTGTTGTGGCTACAATATTGGAAGAAGCCTTGCAACAGCATATGTGTTCCAACTACTGAAACATCTTGACAAAAAGGGCGTATTAAACGACATTACATTACTGCTGAAGCGATGACAATGTGTTCTAGATATGCAAGGGGATTATACTGAACGACCTTATTGCAATTTTTAAAATATATAAGTTTCATTTGAGAGCTGTGCTTTTTGCGCATGTATGTTGACATGATCCACGTAAGATACTTAGAAAATGGTTGTGAGGTTAACTGCATCTCTACTGATCACACTAAAGCCTTGACCGAGTAAATACAAAAGCAATTTTTTTCCTGGAGAAGATAGTGAAATCTGTTTTGATTGTTGGATCATCTAGGGTATCACACGACTCTCATTTAGGTCCTATATTGCAATAAAAAAATTTCAAGCATTACTGTCATCACATGATCTTGGCATTTTTAGGAGAGACAAAATTCTTCAGAAATATATGCAAACCTTTGTGCTTTCATATATATATTTTGATATGTTTCTGTTTAAAACAGTTTAAATGTATTGACATCTATGCTTCCGTGATATAGCTTTACTTCTGAAATATTGTCATACAATCCCGTAAATATAGCTAAACTTCCATGGGATCAGGTGCAGTTCCGCATCATCCCGCTAATTCGACGTGTAAAACGCTCTCTATTGAAATTCCGCAGTTCCACGTAATCCGCTGCTGGAAATGATAGATTAAATATTAACATATCATTTTGCAAAAGCCATTTGTACCCGACGAAGTGGTTAATACCACGCATGAAACGAATGGCCCGGCCATCGATATGAATTATGAAAATTTGAAAAGCCTCCGTTGATACGCGGTTTTAGCGATCATCAATTCCATTTTCATATGTCGCGAAAATTAACAAAAATGGCCGGCGCAAATACAAATTGTTGCGATTAAAAGTGATGCGCAAAACCCGAGAGGTTTACACACAGCGATACGCGTTTGATTGGGCAATCTAATTATGCTGAAAATTGATCGCTTTGTCACACCAATGTACAACCAGTATTAAACGTAAAATTGTTTATTTGTACTCTATGCAGCAATAGTGGGAGCATTTAGAAGAGAAGATTTATATAATATGACCGTCCAGGATACTGCTAGAAACTGATATATTTTTTTAAACCGCGTCGTTTTAACTGTATCGCTCCTTCTAAACGTTTACATCAAGGTACCTCTGGATCGACCTCTAGATAGAAAGCATTCGTTAAGCATTTGTCAATTATCTACTGTCATACTGACAAATGGCTGAAAAACATTGCTATAATAGTTTTGAGTGCAACAGCCTCAGTGAGAGCAATTGCTTTAATTCAAGACACAAGAAAAGTTTGGTCGGGCAGAAGAAGGTGTACAAATCACCAAGATGATCACTTTTTGACGTTAAGAGTGTTACGAAACAGGGACAGTACTGCAATTGGGGTGAGGAATGAATTGGAGGAGGTGAGAGGAATAGCTGTAACTGAAAGAACTAAGGAGAAGGTTGAAGGAGTATGGATTAAGTGCAAGAAGACCAGCAGACGGTCCAGAATTAACCAGATATTGTCTCCGATCACCAGATGGTCGCCAGCGAGTATGGAGACGAACTGGAGAAAGATTTGCACAATGCATTATCGTTCCAATGCTTAGCTGTGGGGAGGTATTGGTGTTGAAGCTAAAACAGAATTAGTGGATAGATACATTCACGATATCTTGGAGCCCCATGTTGTTCCTTTTGCCCCATATGTCGGCGATAACTTTTGGTTTATGCAAGATAATGGCCGTCCTCACGTTGCACGCATACTAAATGATTACCTGGATGAGGTGGGTATCCCACGGATTATATGGTCAGCAAGAAGCCCGGACTTAAATCCGATAAAGCACGTCTGGGATATGCTTGGAAGAAAAAAATTCCCGCCCCTGCAAATTTGACAGCACTCAGGCAAGCACTAGTACGGGAATGGGAAAACCTTGATCAGGGAAGCATTCGGAACCTCTTTGATGGGATGCCAAGACGATTAGTAGCCGTAATCCGAGCTCGAGGAGGCAATACACAGTACTAGTTTTCTGAATTTGTTCTGTTCGATTCCTCTTTCACCTATGTTCCTCATGTAGTTCTGTATTTTTTTTGTTCAGTTTGTCTCTGTTGTTTAATGAAATTCAGTATAGTGCTTCATGATGGTATATAATTTATAAAAGAATAACACAGGTAATCTTCATCAGAAATATAAAAATTATGTTTCTTAAAAACAAATTATTATCTAATACAACACATTTTTTGGCACAAAAGGCGCCGCTGAGTGTAGTTACTTATGATATAAGTGTTAAAAGTGACAGCTTCGTTCTGTGAAAAGTTTGGGATGCGGCAAAATGATAAGCTCACAGCTGGACCAGCATTAATTTGTAAATAATTGATGTGCGTTGAACTGGATCAAACTTTTCGATTTTCATGCTTATCTGCAGAATTTAAGCAACGTATGGACACTTCGCGCGAATTATCTGATGTGGGCAAGCTTACGCCTACAGAGTAGGCAATTAGACCAACAAATGACGAAAACCTTCGAGCATTATCGATCGGTAGAATGTGCGATTCGGGAGTGTTCGTCGAACGATGTATACGAGACCGAGAACGGGAGGACATAAGATCTAATTCGGAAAGCAGTAAAGGGAGCGAGCGTCAAGCGAACAAAATGCTTTATGTGTTATTGAGTGCAGTGTAGCGTTCTGAATAAAGGTTTACTGAATTAGCACTGATATAAAGGCACTGTTTTGAACTAATTGTGTTTGAGTTTAGTGTTTTTCGGTAGAAATCAGCATTCTAGCATCGTAGAAGCCGGTAAATTTCTACCGAGCTGCTAGAGCGTCAACAATTCGGATGACAGCGGAGATTCCTCTTCCCTAGACGAACAACCGACTTCACCGAGGACGGCTTTTGCATAAAACGAGCGCTCATGCTGCCAATAATTAGTTTTTGTCCTTTTGTCGGAGAAGACCGCGCATACAGAGTCGGGAAACAAACGGCTCGTTTATTACATTATGGATCTGCGGCGGCAGCCGGCGGGCCCAGCATGGCCGTAATAATTATGGTATGTTGTCACGATACGCCGACATATACACACATAAACTACGAGATAACTGTCGCGGTCCGGTCTAATTAAACGTCCCTCCGCAGAGGCCGCCTCGTTCCGCTATTCAAGCGAATGTTTCAGTATTCATGGACGGGCCGAGATGATTTTAACTCGACCCCGGTTATACTATTGGTGGCCTGATTTGGGGCGAATCAATTAACCGTGAAATGTGCACTCACCAAATCCTTCCCCTTGACGACGCACAAATTGCTGTCAGATTCGGTGGAGTACCAGCTCAGCCGCTGTTGCTCGCCCAGGTCGGAAAGGCTGAGGTTGTACACCAGATTCCTGAAAAAAAAATGAAAATTAAAAATGTTTTTTCTCTACTAGTCACTTTTGGCATCTCAATAACATTACTCACATTATATGCGATAAATATATTTGTGTTGGCATAAAATCGTCAAAACGATTTTTTTTCTGATTCTTGCACGAGTTATACCTGTTTATAAGACTGGTAACAAATCGAATGTTGTAATTATAGGCCTATAGCATTGGGGTGTAATTTTGCTAAACTTTTTGAAGCTGTCTTAACGAAGGTTTTGTATTCCCATGTAAAATGTAAAATATCTGATGAACAGCATGAATTTGTCTTATGTGAGTTTGTGCAGTTTGCTTCTTCTGCTTTGGATCGTAGACTGTAAGTTGATGTGATTTATACAGACCTAACCAAGGCGTTTGATCGTGTTCACCACAGTGGCGGCTGGTGACAAATTCTATTGGGTCGGCAGTAAAAACTTTGGTCCACTCTAGTTAGTCAATATTATTTATTTATAAATTAGTAAATAATTTTGTATATACTCGTAGTTGTTGTTGTTTAATACTTGCTACTTCTGTAAATTTTCATATTGCCGCAAGTTAAAAAGATAGTTCATTTGGTAACAAATAGCCTAATCTGGCAACTAGCTACATAATTTCAACGTTAAGCGTGCACCTGTACTGCAMCKGAGACGAGAAGTCGATATATGTCGAGCCCAATCCGAAGATGTATTCGGAAGTCCGGCAGACAGCATTAAGCGATTATATGGGTATTGGCGCTTACTTATTTTGTTATTTTCTTTTTGTGTGAAATTCTTCAATGATTTCAGATTGACTAAATTTATAACATGTATTTAATTAATTCTGTTAAATGTTTGAAGGTATCTGCTTAAAATTGTTTATTTAAGAGGATAGCTCTTACAATAATCTTGGGAAAATGAAAAATTTCGTAGAACATTCGGGTAGTTTTTCGTGATTTCAGTATTGAACTGTATATATATATATAATTGTTGTTCAATGTACATGTCAAAATTAATTTTCGGAATCCGACGATTATGAATGCCGGGCCTCCTTTATTAACTTCAATAAAAACATATATACGTAAAATTAACTTATGATTATAAAAAACTGTAAGCATGTAAAGGGTGTCAATCAGATAATTTGTAATACTCAGTAGAAAACAGAACTATAATTGGTTGATTAAAAAAAAAACTTGAAATAATTGAAATAAATGATGAAGTCCGTTTTAACGTTTTATGCTGTCTGCCGGCCCCAGGCATTGCAGAGTCTCGATTTTCGCCTCAGGATTCAATATGCGCGCAGGGTTGCGTCTTTGTTCAGCTCATAGGAAAACGATGCTATTGCTTCCTTATACGATGCGGTCTGCCGACCCAGCGCTTGGATCACGGGCTTGGATGACAAACACATACACGGCCCAGTCACGGTTGTCGAGTAGCGTAAATTTTTCGGGATAACCCGTAAAAATGTGATTTTGGCTAATTATTAATTTGATGGTAATGTAAAAAATTACGCTCCAGCTGTTTCAAGATATCTGAACATAATAAAACAAAATATACATAAAAATACGAAAAAAAAATAATTTCTTCGATCAAAATTCTGGCGGGGTCGCCCTGCCGACCCGGACGAGCCGCCACTGGTGCACCACTGTATTTTGCTTCATAAATTGCGTCAGTACGGAGTTAGCGACAGTATGCTGTTTTTGTTTAGGTCTCTTGTATTTGGTAGAAAGCAATATGCAGAATTTGGAGCAACACATGAGCGCGTAACCTTTTTAGCAGTGGTCATTCCAGATGTAGGCCAATAAGTTTGTCTAATAGGGCTTAGAAGTAATTGTAGGCCTGCATGTAACAGTGATAAATAAACATGCTCAAAAAGCAATTTATCCCCCTTTCAAAGTCTTCAGCCTGAGCTATTCTAACCAATCTTTTTACACCTTCATTTAATTCAGATACAGTTAGATCCCGTGATAATCTTTGACATTTTGGTACTTTTGAGTTAGTTATGAAAAAAATTTTTTAGGGGTAAAATCAGCTGGTTGTTGCGGTCATTTACAAAAAGGTTCTTTTAACCAAGAAGGTCCGTGCCACCAAAGCATAGAATTCCGAAGGTATTTTGGTTCTCCTTTGTATTTATTTAATGCCATAATCCAATGTCAGTTAATTGCTAAATCTCTGACACACGATTTCCAACGAAAACATTGTGATGTAGTTCTAATCCAGTGCAATGTCAAAAAAAATACTGATCCTTAATATTAAGGGATTAGTAATTATCTTTAGTGGTGCAGCACACATAACGTTATTGACAAATGTACAAAGCTTTAATTTTCTAAAAGTTTGGACATTCATTTATACTATTGAAAACTCAACATCTAAAAAGACAACCTGGTGCATCTGGAAGAAGAATATAGCTGGTAGAGGTGACAAGAATGGCATGATATCTGCTGAAGGGGGCATTATTCTCAAATACGACCCTCATGTAGTCAGATAACTGCTGATCTCAAAACATGAACTTGACTACAGTGATGGCTCATTTATGAATTATAAAATTAATTCTCAGCCTTAAAATAATAAATCACATGTATTTCATGAGGGGTCGCACCCTAATCAGCGATTAGCCCTTAATTAAGAGAGAAAAGAAAAATTGCAACAAATTCAGATTTGTTTACACTGACTTGTCTATCTAATTCAGATTATTATTACTGAGTAATTATTTTCCTTTAATTTCATAGTTTCCAGCTGCAGTATTTAAAATAACGAAACACTCGATCAAATGAGTGAACCCCAGAATCAGCAAGAGACAAACTATTAGTGGATGTACCAATTTGCGAATACAAATTCGTCATGTAGCAATAAAACGATGAAACGCGGAACATCCCCGAAAAACACGGAGGTTATTAAAAGGGCGTCGCAATTTATCGCGACTCCGGCGACGGGAACGCGCCATGGGATTAAAAACAAAACGCGGCCGATGTCCGCCGGCACGCTTTTATCGGACGATAAATAAAACCCGCGCCATTTTACCATGCGCTTTTTATTTAGAATCGCAACATAAACCCTCCCGAAAAATTTCCCGCCCATTATTTATTGATATTATCGCCGTTTTGCCGCGATTTGATTTATACCCGCGGTTCCTAGCGGCATGCAAACTCGGTGTCTGCCGGTTAAATGGGACGGATCGATCCTCAAAAGGTACCTTATTGATACGCGAGGAGGGCCCCACCTTTGATACATTCGGAGCTGACACCGCCGAATTGAGGAATTGAAATCTCTCCATCCTGACAGGGGGAAGCCACTTTTGTGCCCGATATTGGCTGTGGATCGGCGTTTTTTGGGCACTACTTGCTTTGCTGGCATGTGAGCATAGCTATACCCATCCCTTGGATGTGAAAGAATTCCCATAATATAGTATTATTTAGCAGCTATAAAACAATTGTCGGTTATAGATATGTTGTATACGCTGTTTAGAAGAATACGGACCAAAAACAAGACGCTTAACACGTACACGTACCGAATACGGAGCATACCTTATTAATCAATTTGATATTCCTTACATATACAACTTACAAATAGGTAAACAAACAAATTTAAGTGGCTATTATGTAAAATGATCTACTGAATTCGAATTTCAGGGTCGTAAATAGATCTGCATATGCCAAAATGGTTGATTTTCTACAATGGGGTCGTCCCACAATTTTTTTTTATTTCACATTTAAAATGTACATAAAAATTGAAGCACAGACATTTTTTTGCGATTTTTTCCGGTTCTTCTTTGCCGAGAAAAAAATGTGAAAGTATGGATTTTTCAATATCCGTATCAAATGTATTGCAAGTAATATTTGTTTACATTTTTTGAGCTGCATCGCGTTGCCAATGTGGGCATATCTTCGCGATACCGTGAGGAATGTACTCGTAAACTGGCATTGTGACATTGATACCTAGGTCAACTTAAGGCGTATTTGTGAAAATAACTTAAATCATCCTTCAGTCAGTTTATTATATAATGAACAGTTCAATATAATAAGCGCATTCACTGGCCTTTTGCTGAAATACGAAAGCACTTTAACCATCGAACCTGCTTTAGAGCTAATGTTTTTATTATGAGGAATTAACCGACGCTTGAAGCTTGATAATGTTTATTATGTATACCATCGTATGACAACGATATTATAAATTTTGGAACAGTCAGGACGATCTCTGGCCGTCGTTAGGAAGAAAACGGTAAAGTACCGCTGAAAACATCGCACGTTCGCACGTGCTGCATGTGTCACTTGTATAACCAATAACCCTACATAGTTTGGTCAAACTTTCGAGTTTCGTATTTGTCAGATTAAGTGGCGGAGCAAGATGTCGAAGTATTTGGGTAATCTGTTGTTTTTTAATGTCAGAATGGCTTACGTTAAGAAGTGTTTTGTTCCGTGTTGTAAGAATACTACTACTGATGAATAATTACAGGTTATTCCTATGTTTACATTATAATATTGACGTTGACGGTTATACTTATACCTTCGCCCCTTTCTCCCACTCCCATTGCATTATTTGTATTTTACGAAAATGTTTGAAAAAGGGTAATCTTTCTACCGGCGTTTGTTACGAATTGAATAAAAAATAGATGCGTGGCACTAGTATTCATGATGTAAGCAATAAAAGGCATGGGTTAGAACTATCAAATTTTAATGTGCGGGACGACCCTATTATCGGAGATTAGAACTTGTAGAATGTTTTAAATAATTCAGTTGTTTCTCGGTAACGGTGCGAGTTAAAAAGCTATTTAGCAATTCAGATTAGGTCAACAAAACACAAGTTTGCAGAATTGTTTGAAAATTCATGAAAAGTAGAACAGTAAAGATTAAGTACAACCAAGAAGGTGTGCGCGAGTTACAGTGATTTCTAATTTCAGCGACGCYCAGCTGCCGGCCCGACCCCGTATACATACTAAACTCCATCCTGCAGGACATCGCGACCGTGGTTCATTTCGAGCGGCGTCCATTGGACAAAACCGCCGGGCGCCATTTCGTTTAAATTAAACGTCGAGTTTTCCACAATCCCGTGAATGGCCCGGCATAATATGTCGCTATCAGGGAGGGTATACCTCGTTACGTTTACGAGCGGACGCCAGCTATCGGTCTCCTAAACAAGTATATATCGGGTGCATTCTGCAAATTGTATTGCCTGCAATAACGCAGTCGACGTCCGGGTGCTACGTGCGCTATCAAACGCCGATGGCCGTATGTATCAATTCGAATCTTGCAGCAAATGAGACCAGGCCAGTTGGCGGACCTTGTTCGATTACAGTTTCAAGCAATCGCAGATGAACAAATGGGTATGGTACCTCAGAGGTCAATTGTGTATTGCTGGTATAATAATAAAATGTGAAAACAAAAATCGATAAGTTTGAATAATGATTATAATGGCTTGTGTTAAATTGTGTTCATGTGCTATTTGTAGCAACAATTTTTACTAAAGATACAACATAATGTGAATTATAATCATGCAATTGACTTCCTATGGGTCGAACTTTCACAATGCTGGTCTTCTGGAGGACGTTTATGAAATAAGTTATTTGGACGGGTTTTGAAATTTGCTTTATGACAACAAATGTTTACAACAAATGTTTACAACATAATCTGCCAATAATTTATTACGATACGACACGATAGGGGGTAAATAATCTAAGTCACCCCGTTATATTTGCAACCATGATCTTTATAAAAATGATGGGGTTTCCGTCCAGATCTTATGACGCAATCGAATAAAAAAGTTCTTTTTGCGTTCTTCCAAACTCCGGCATCAAAATCTTAAGTAGGCCGCTGCCCCTCCTCAATTTCCCTATTCCACTTTGTCTCTTTGTCATCGGCCCCAACAATAAGGCTACAAAAAAGCGCCGGTTTAAAGACCAAGACAGTACGTCAAATAATGGAAGCAGCCCCTTTGATTCGCCCCCTCCCACATACGCGCACACACACGAACAAAATAGCGTCGCGCCGCGAAAGGCACAAAAGAAAAGGAAGATATTACTCCAAGGAGCTGCAAAAAACGGGCGGCGGCGCCGGCCCCTCAAAGGATCGCGTGACTCCTAGTTATCATCCTCCGAGTTTCTTATTAGGATTATTTGCAAATGGCAGCGGATCCCCGACTCGAGGAGGGTGGGGGTGTGCGGTTAACATTCAAGTCCCGGCCGGCCGCGCTTCAAGCATGATTGGAGCTCCGGGCGAGATAGTGTTGCTTGTTAAGATTTAGAAACGAAAACTACAATCGGCGCGTGAGCGGACTTCGACCGCCCCCGAGGAGATAATGTAAAAGGTATAGGAAGTACGTGACGGTCGGGAAGAAGACCATTAGAATACGTTAGTGTTGTTCGAGAACGACGTGCGAATGCGTCTCCGACATGGCCCATTTTAATCGATGCAGTTGCCTCTGGAAATAACACGTAGTTATCATCTGATAATTAAACATTATCGAAAATGGTATTGACCTCAGGACTTCAAACGACCGAGGGGGTAACCAGTGAAAAAAATCTGTCCCACTGGTTACTGATTACATAAGATTTCACGGAATTACATGAAGATTCACGTAATCATTGAAGATTCATCAATCATATTAGGAATTAGAATGATTCCATAAAGAATCCGTCAGCACTGTTCTTCCTTGCAACCAAATATACCAGGGCAAAAATTAACAAACAAACGCGCTGATTACTGAGTATTAGGCACTTGAAAAAAAATCAAGAAATTTTTGGTGCTAACAAACAAACAACTAAAGTACTAGATAAGATAATWTTTTCTCGGWAAKATCGCTGTCTCTTGAAAACACTGACAAAAAGTTATTAGTCTGACGTTTCGATTACACCTGTAATCTTTGTCAAAGACGAATAACCTCAAAATTTGCCTGACACAAGTTCAAACAAAATTTTGAAAGTAAATAAATAAATCACCAAGGAAGCGAGACGTCATAGAAACAACGTGCCAACCTGATAAAGACAAATAGTCAATACGATTGGCGGTCCTTGTTACAGATTGGAAAAATTTTGTGCTAACTATTTAAAACCTTATGTAGGAAAAACCAGTAGTTTCATCAAAAATATTTCAGACTTTATTGATATTATTAAAGGTTTAAGTATTTCAGAAAGTGATATTTTAGTTAGTTTTGACGTAGTTTCTTTATTTACGAAAGTACCCATCCCTGAAACGATAGATATTATCAAATCCAAGTTTAACAGCGATCCCCTAGGTGACACGATAGCCAGATTATCTGAACATTGTTTAAAATCTACTTATTTCCTATGGAACGATAATTTTTATAAACAAAAATCAGGCTGTGGAATGGGTTCACCTCTAAGTCCTGTAGTAGCCAATTTGTTTATGGAAAATTTTGAACAGGTAGCGATAAACAGTTTTCAGTTTAAGCCAAAATGTTGGTATAGGTACGTAGATGACACTTTTGCTATTTGGCCCCACAGTATAGAAGAGTTGGGTATGTTTCTAAATGATTCGAACAGTCAAAATCCTGACATAAAATTTACTATGGAGTTAGAAAACAATCGTAGTTTGCTTTCTTGGATGTCCAAATTTACAGAATAAACACTGGGCAGTTAGAACACAAGGTTTACAGAAAACCAACACACACAGACAGATACTTACATGCTAAATCTCACCACCCTCCCTCTCAAAAGAATAGTCTTATAAGGACGTTGGAGCACAAAAGATCTCAGACGAAAGTTCTTTACAAAAAGAAATATATCATCTTAAATCAGCGCTACTGAGAGATGCTTATAGCAATAAGAATTTGGTCAGCTTGTAATAAAAGTGCTCATCCGAATCAAGTAAATTCTCAGCCAGGACAAAGTAAATTGAAGTACAAAGCCTTTCGGAAAAATTAAAGAGGATGCTTAGAAAACACGATGTGTTAGTTGTTGATAGTACAAATTATAATAATTTAGATAAAATTTTAAGTTCTACTAAAGATAAAGTACATTTAGAGAGTGAAGGTGTTTACAAAATTACTTGTTCTTGCTGCAAGTGTTACATAAGTCAAATTAAAATAAAGGTAGGTACGCGTMGTAATTTGTAGGACTACTAATAATTTTAATAGGGATTGTGGAAATTATGAGGTAGGTGACATTTGGAAAGCTATTTTGTAGTTATCTTTTACCAAGTAGTTCGTGTATACCTAGTAGTTAAGTAGTTCCTTTTTCGTCGTTAGATTTTTTTTATCAGGTGGGCACGTTGTTTCTATGATGTCTCGCTTCCTTGGTGATTTGTCTATTTACTTTCAAAATTTTCTTTGAACTTGTGTCAGGCAAATTTTGAGGTTCTTCGTCTTTGACAAAGATTACAGGTGTAATCGAAACGTCAGACTAATAACTTTTTGTCAGTGTTTTCAAGAGACAAGAATCATTCCGAGAAAATATTATCTTATATTATGGACGCTAAAAGCATTCACCCTCGTATATAAAGCACTAGATGTTATAAGGTTTAAGGTTGCATTGACCACCGAGCAAAAGCTCACGAACATAGCCTAACGAGTTTATATTAAACTGATACAAGACATTTATAATTTTAGGGGAAATATTAAAAAACAATTTTGAAATTGAGAAGCCGCGTTAATGGGCCTTATATTCAGATGATGAACTTGGGATCTTTTTATAATTCTTTTTACGGCGGTTCTTTATTTTTAGTAGTTTACGACATATATTGTAATAATGAAGAAACATATGTTTCCTCGTATTTAGCCAACCCAGTTCCTTTATCTTCTCCGATACATCATCCCGCTGTCGCAGGCCATAGACAAACCTAACGCAAGAGTTTTGCAAGCGCTGTAAATGTTGACTATCATATTGAGTCAGTGCAGGTCCATATACAACAGTAGCTATCACACAGTTTAGACCTGAGTTCAAAAACTTTATTACGTAGAGATCCTCCAGAAGATTAGAATTGCACTGTACAAAGTTTGGGGCATGCCAAATCAATATATTATTGTAATTCAAATTTTGTTGTATCTACAAACAATTGTAAAGTAATTGCATATTATCAATTTATCACTTTTGAAGTTCACAGTTAAGTTTTAACTAGGTATTTTAACAATATAGATAAAATCATAGCAAGTAAACAGATGCCCTTAAATCTCATTAATTAATGCGTTGACAGCTGGTTTTGTATCTTTCTTAGATGTCTAATTCGGGATATAGGGGCCAAATATGGAATTTTTTTCGTGTAATGATAGAGCAACTTCAACTTGTGATCATGCGTTATGTCCATCCAGTCATTTCTAGAATTGTTATTTTGTGTATTTCTGTTATGATACGCAATTAAAGCAATGCAAACGACCACTACTATCAGACAGTTAGACAACACTTTGTTAAGCCAGGCGTTATAAACCAAAGTAAATAAAACTATTGATGGCTTTGTTTTTATTTCATGTTAGTGAAAAAAGGACACTGAGATGGTTTTTGCTTACTTTCTTGTGACGCAAAAAGAAAGTTTTTTATGTTGTTCGGATGAAAACAATCATTTAATTCACGCCGTGTTATTTTTTTGCAATAAATCTGTAAACAGCTGAATAGGATTGTAAACGAAATGTATCTTGAATATTCTAAAGAATCCAAAAATAATTAAAAAAAATAAACTGAGGACGATTAAGAAGCACCCCACAGGCACTATTCCTCTATATAAAATTACATTATAATGAAAGATGACAAAATGCCAATTCATCAAAGCAGCTGATATCTGATTTTTCTTACGAATCTATTATTTAACCACCCAATAACTTTCGTGCACCTCAACAAACTATACACTTTCGACCAATTCCAATTTAATACCAAGGTTCACGATAGTTGAAAAAGTTTTATTTCTCCGAGTTACGATCGCATTTATAAAGTCCTGAAGTTCCATCTACAAGAGCAATAAAAAACTTCTACGCATTTCTATGAAAGACCGAATTTGATACACGGACTTTAGTGCTATAAATAACCTGAGCAAATTCTAAACTTTCTGACACATCTAGATCAGTAACCACCATAATAAACTAACTAATTGGCCTCGTTTTGCACTTCCAAGCGATAATCTCATTTTCGTATTACTATATCCTCCCACATATCATAATTCTCATGCCGCTCCCGCCATCTTGGCCGAAAAGGGCACCCTCGTTGCTTTCGAGATACCCATTGTGTTGGAGCTCGTTTTTCTACATCACGTCTGCCGCTAAACGACGTCTGGGGATCAATGTAATAAGAGTTTCCCAGAGGGCGTCATCTTAATTTGAAATTATACCCTTGATTTTGTCGACATGGACGAGGATACTATACTCAGTGAGCGTGCAAACCAGATATGTTTTCTAGACGAGGACAAGGAGAAGCGGAACATTTGTTTCTTCTTCCAGAAAGAGCTGGATATTTTTTTATAAATTCAATAAATGAGTTATGTCAAATAGTTCACAGAATTGGTATATTGGAATTTCTACAACTTGATATAATCTATTGAACAACACCGTTTTTCTATCACAGAAGCTAAATCTTTATAGCACAAAATACATTTACTTAAAAAAATGCAAGGCCAAATAACTAATTCTTGTCATCAATTCAATATTTTCCTCTGAATTCGGATTTGGCCTGAATTAGAAACTTTTCAATCGAGTGCATGTGTTTTTCAAATTGTGTCATTCGTGGGGATAGTAATTATGATCATTCATCAAATAAATAAACGGTTACTCTTTCACCGGCATTAAACAGCAACACATTTTTGACTGCCTATACAATTTTTCCTGCTCCGTGAGCACGCGATTTTCATATCTGTAAGTACTTCATTGTTAAGACTGTTCCATAAAAAACGTCCTTGCCGACGCGAAGTTTTTGCTCAACCCAAAACGGTCGAAAGTAAACTCCAATCGACCTTTGAAGAATTTAACAATAAGCTGTTATAATGCCAGGGAAGATTACCAAAGTAGAAGGGCAACATGTGGTACTGAAGAGGTAAAATAAAAGATTCTCAGGTGAACCCAAAACCTTGCAGGTAGGCGATACTGATCTCGAGGGATTGCTGCTAAATAGCTATATCATAAAGTTATTTGACATGCATGCACCTTTACGTAAAGGTACGCACCATGGATCACCAGTAATATAAAATCGTTGATAAAATTAAGGAGTAAAGCTTTATCTAAATTATCAAAGCATCGAGACAAGCGAATCATCGGTGCTATTATAAACAACCGATTTCAGTTCTTCGACAGTTAAAGGGAAAAAAGGGCTTACCTAAATTTTAAACTACCAAATTGCACCACTAGAGAACGCCGGGCAGAATGGAAAAGATTGGGCATAAATAAAATTGATGGTTTTGCATTTCCAGCAAACTTGTGTATTGCTGAAGAACTTGATAAGTATTTTCCAGAATAGAACATCGCTAGYTAGGGATTTAATGCAATTTTATTCTAGTAATGTGAGGGAAGGAGTACAGAACTTACTGAAGTTTGACTTTGTGGATGAGATAACTGTTTTCAATTATATTAGAAACATTCAGTCTAGAGCATTTGGTAGTGATATGATAAATGTATGAATGATTAAAATGTGTTGTCCTATCATTGTTCCTGTAGCTCCCAATATATAAAATGAATATTTACGGTTATCAGACCTCCCGTTCGTTTCGAATCTGGCACACGTTATCCCATTGCCTAAGAAAAGCATTTAATCGAGTTTTCATGAGTTGCGTTCTGTTAGCATTGTGCCTGAATTTTCAAAGATTTCAGAATTCCAGATTCTTCCTCAGCATCTTATTATGCATGACTTGTTACCCACTAGGCAATTAGGCTTTAGGACTGGCTATAGTTCGTTGCGACTATGGCTGATGTTACAGATGACATAATAAATGCCTGCAATTCTAACTTAACATCGGTGTTGCTCGTTKACTTTTCTAAAGCATTCGATGTTAKAAACCATGAAATGCTTTTGTGTATTACCCTACATAAGTCTTTGGCCATATTGCTGKTGATACGATGATGTACTTTTTGTCTGGCAGACTTGTTACTTATAGGGGAAACATATGTTCTGATGGCTCTGTAGTTTCTGGTGTGCCTCAGGGTAGCATTCTTGGACCTTTCGGAAAATGCCAGTGTCTTAGTGCGATTCTATTGAACTCTGAAGTGATTCGTCTTTCCAAGGAAGTCAAAAACCTGGGTATAGTAACAGACCCTCATCTGACCTTTGAACAACATGTCATCAACAAGTCATCAATAGGGTGGTGGAAATTGAAATGTCTGTGGAAGTACAAGAACACATTATAATCGGAAATAAAATGGAAACTTGTCAATGTACTGGTACTAGGTCACATAGATTATTGTAACACAGTGTACTACAAATTTCTGAGTAATGTCTACGGTTCTCGTTTTTAATAGGTTATAGGGACCGTGTCACTCCATACTACAGAAAGTTTAAAATACAGAAACTGCGTTGCCAACATATCTTTGCGAACGTCTGATTCGGAGATCCGATATTCATGTTGTAGACTTGCGTTTTGTACATAGTCTTGCTGTCCCTAGACATAAAACTCAGAAATTCACAGGTAGTTTTGAATATACTGCTGCCATATTGCATAATCACTACACTGACATATTCTCTGAAAAATGTAGCCTAATAACGTTCAAGAATAAAATATCTTGTAAACTGCTAGAATTATATGACAGGTAGGGACATTTGTATCTGTTTCGAGTATCTCTGTTTGCTTTATACTCAACTGTTGGTTTCTAGAAGCTTTATTGGATTAAATTATTCTGCTAATTTTATATGGAACTGCCCCTAATGTAAAACGGCTCTGCCGATTTAGATTGTACATTACTCAATAAATAGTATTATTATTGTCATTTTATGCTGATGATACACAGCTATATCATTCATTTGCAGTTTCTGATACATGGCACGCAAATTTAATCTTAAATCCAGATTTGGAGAGATTTTGTAGTACATCAAAAACATTCTTTAAAAATTAATCCTAATAAGTCATCTATTATTGTGTTTGGAATAGATAGATAGATCACAGAGTTGGGATGGCTAAGAATGCTTGAAAGATGTCAGGTGCATTTTGCTTGTATTACCCGTATACTTATTTCATTGAAGGTGCCTGTATACCTATATTCAAAACTTGTTTTTCGTAGTAGTACTCGTCAATGTTAACAATAACTAGATCTCGTAAAGAAATCCTTTACATATAATGCCACCTACACGAAAGCCTTCACTGACGGTGAGATTGTTCTACGAAGTTCTTATGTACTGCATCATCTTAGGTTTTAACCAGATCTACTACATATATACACTTTTTCTTGTTTCTAGACTCCCCTTTTCTTTAAGTATTTCTTCCCCTTCTTTTCTCCTATGCTGTTTTCCTTCTTGGCATAGACAGGCTCACCCATGACGTTGGGTTATCTGAGCAAGACCCTTTCCTTCTACATTATAATGAATAACATTAATCATTGAAAGTTTTTGAATTGCTTTTGTAACTACGGGGAGTAATAAATATATTATCATAAAAATGCATGTCTATGCTGTGCTGTCTGCACCGCAACCAACTGCAGACAGATCTATTTCGCTGTCATTAAAGCTCATCAGTGCAGTGCATCATTATTATATTCCATTATTACATCTTGTACTCTGTAGAAAAGACGCCTCGCTACGTCACAGCTAAAGTACCCTCGACCACCAACAATAAATTAACCATCTAATCTGTGTCTAAATGGCGGTTGCCCACACCACGCGACGCCAAACATCCGTTTTTATGCCAGGGGTGATCAACAGCGTGACAAATAGCCATTGTCCACCCGAAGAAAAATCCACCCCCGGGACGGACGAGAAGAGCGAGAGAACATTCGGGTTGTTGTAGTTAAAAGTGCTGTCGTCCCACTCGAAACGTCAAGTGCGTGAGTTGGATTTGTCCGGCGGCGGTTGCTCTTTTTTGCACGCTTCCCGAAGGCATGACGATCCCGAAATTTGGGCTATTACGCGGACCAGCTTGAGTTTCGCAATTATCCCGAGTAGCGACTGGAATTACTTGCTAATGGAGGGCGCGGTGGAAATTTTTCATCGGTTTTGTCCATCTCTGCAAGATGAAACTGTTAGAGAACGAAGACGATTCTGATGCACTAAAGTACGAGGGCTACAATACTTTAAAGCAGAAATTAATTTGTGTATAACAATCTATTTTAAGATATGCAGGGTGTTAACGCTAACAGTCTACAATAGCTAACCTTTTTATCTGAAATCGTAGCATAGTGGTTTAAATGGGAAAGTTTCTAGATTTCTTTGACAAGAATTTGATTGGGTTTACAAAAAAACAATTGCACATCATTCTATGATTATATAAAAAGTTAGGTATTGTAGACTGTTACACGAACACAAATCAGATTACCGGAAATATCTCAAAAACAAATGACTATAGGGCGTTGGTATCTTAATACTTTTTTGTATAATTTGATTGAATCGAATGCGATTTAAAGTAACAAACTTTTAGTCAATATAAGATAATATTTTCTCGGAAAGATCGCTGTCTCTTGAAAACACTGACAAAAAGTTATTAGTCTGACGTTAAGATTACACCTGTAATCTTTGTCTGTAATCTTTGTCAAAGACGAAGAACCTCAAAATTTGCCTGACGTAAGTTCAAACAAAATTTTGAAAGTAAATAAACAAATCACCAAAGATGCGAGACGTCATAGAAACAACGTGCCAACCTGATAAAAAAGAACCTGACGACGAAAAAGGAACTACCTACCTGCTAGATATATACGAACTACTTGGTAAAAGATAATTACAAAATGTCACCTAACTCATAATTTCCTGTGATAAACCTGTCAAAAAAGAGTGTCTCAGAAGCTGCTGTAAATATTCTAGTGAAGGGGATGAACTTTGCTGTAAAGCCACGGACAATTCCAAAAGTGGAAATAATGTCATCTGTGGAATCTTGTATAAGACTGCTTCCGAAAGATCAAGCGGATAAGATTAGGATGGATGTATGCCACGCCATTAGAAATGCACGTACGCCCAAACCTAATGTGACATCTGAGGAAAAGAAGGCTCTTAAGGATTTGAATACAGATAAGTCCATTATAGTTACTAGAGCAGATAAAGGTTCAGCCGCAGTTATTTTAGATAGAATAGATTATGATAATAAAGTTAGAGAATTGTTAGATGAGGAAACCTATCAAAAATTATCCAGAGATCCTACCTCAAAAATTTCCAAAATTACTAATGATCTTATCAAAAGTTCAAATCTTTCGAATGAGGAGAAATCTCTTTTAACTGTTTCCGATTGCAAGGTACCTAAATTGTATGGTTTGCCCAAAATCCATAAAACTAATGTCTCGTTAAGACCCATAACCAATACGATTGGCAGTCCTTGTTACAGATTGGCAAAATTTTGTGCTAACTATTTAAAACCTTATGTAGGAAAAACCAGTAGTTTCATCAAAAATTCTTCAGACTTTATTGATATTATAAAAGGTTTAAGTATTTCAGAAAGTTAGTTTTGACGTGGTTTCTTTATTTACGAAAATACCCAACTCTTAAACGATAGATATCATCAAATCCAAGCTTAATAGCGATCCCCTAGGTGACACGATAGCCAGATTATCCGAACATTGTTTAAAATCTACTTATTTCTTATGGAAGGATAATTTTTATGAACCAAAATCAGGTTGTGCAATGGGTTCACCTCTAAGTCCTGTAGTAGCCAATTTGTTTATGGAAAATATTGAACAGGTATTGATAAACAGTTTTCAGTTTAAGCCAAAATGTTGGTATAGGTACGTAGATGACGCTTTAGTTATTTGGCCCCACAGTATAGAAGAGTTGGTAGGTTTCTAAACCATTCGAACAGTCAAAATCCTGTAGGTAGATAGTTCCTTTTTCGTCGTTAGGTTCTTTTTTATCAGGTTGGCACGTTGTTTCTATGACGTCTGTCTTCCTTGGTGATTTGCTTATTTACTTTCAAAACTTTGTTTGAACTTGTTTTGAGGTTCTTCGTCTTCGACAAAGATTACAGGTATAATCGAAACGTCAGACTAATAACTTTTTGACGGTGTTTTCAAGAGACAGCGATCTTTCCGAGAAAATATTATCTTATATTATGGACGCTTAAAGCATTCACCCTCGTATTGAATATCTTTGACAAATTTACCAAAGTAAACGAACCGCAACCTCATAACTATGACAGTCAGTTACCCTGAAGACGACTATCCACTAACCGACGAAACCTTTCCGCACCATCCTACTTTCCAGTTAGGTGGAGCGCCGCGAGAACAGCGACGGATAATGGAAGGAATAACAGGGTTTTATTATCTGTCGGGATTAATAACGAGTCGCTCTGAAATTTGCGAGGCAGATAAAAAAAATCTAAGTGAGTCTCTGAAGATAGTAAATGAGGCGCATTTTTAATAAGGACATATTAAATTTCCCAGACGTCCGCTGGGAGTATGGCACATCCAGGACGTAAAGTACACTACCGTAAAACGTCGGCGCGCGTTAGTCAAGTTTAATCAGATGCTGCAGCATCCAGCCAGGGTCGTTACCACATTTTTTAATTATAAGTTTAAAACTAGCCTCCCAGCAAGCAGTGAAATGAGATATAGATTTCCCTGGTAAGTGCGAATTGTCGTCTAGATTATGCTACAAAATCTTTGCAGGAGAAGGTAATACTGTTATAGCTTAATAATGTAATAAGATTTTAAGGCTTGCAACAATCTTCCAAAGTCTGAGGAGCCCTTGGAGCGATCTCCTGAAAAAATTACATGGTTCGTAAATCGAGTGATTCGCGTTTTTATGGTGTTTTGGAAGATATAAAGTTTTTAGAAAAAGCTGGTTTTTATCAAAAACCATTTGTCTCAATTGATTAAATTTTCAAAACGACTCGTATCAACCTTGATACAAACGCTGAGTCGTAAATCAGATGCTTGCCTGGCATTTTTTAAAATCTCTAAACTGAATTCTTTGAGGTAATTCATTCAAGGATGCTGGCAGTGTTTAACAAATACTCAACTTTGACCCCCTCAGACCCAATGAGCATAATTATGCACAAAATTGTGCCGTATTATCGTGTCAAATCTGAGTACTACAACAATTTGAACTAACGGTTTTCTCCAACATAAACGGTGCTAAAGGTAAGTCATAAATAACAAATCTTGTATCATCGAGCCGCTTGTATGGCTAAATTTAGATGTTATTGTACAATTTTACAAAGGTCAAAAGAAACATATACACGTGTATTGTCCCCAAATTATTGATCAAAAATTAAAATAAAATGGCTGTGTTATATAGGCGGCATAATTATGTACAATCCTTCAAAGCAGATGTAGCTGAAATAGTGCAAAAACAAAATAATAATTATAGTTGTAGTTTTGATAAAAGATACGAAAGCAAATCTGGCTGACGCAGCAATTTTATTGCATTTGCTGGAAAACTGTTCTGACTTAGACTTGAGCATCGACCGACGATCAAGGGGACCAGGAAAATGATTTTCCACTTTTCAAAAAGCTTTGAAATTCCCGAGTGTCACATTATAACTAAAAAGGATGACAGAAAATAGTGTAACCGTAAGTTACAAAATCCTGAGATAGTCTGGAATAATCTAGACCAAAGAAATGACGAGCTTCACGTACTAACACTTTCACAAGAAAGTGTCAAACTTCCCTAAAATTTTGCCCACAAAAAMACCGTTAATTTCAAACCAAGAMAAGTAGTCAAACTAAAAAAACCATCGGTTGTCCMAAATTTCCAGAGGTTCGATTATTTTGGGATGAGGAGTTGTACATAAAAGTCTTTGCAGAGAGACAGAGTACAGACAGATTTTTTCAACTGCGAATAAATGTACATCGTGTAAACAATTTGGAGATTCCAGATAATTGCAATGACAAACTACAGTTTTAGGGGAAACTTTTGAATAAAGCTATATATGAAAGATAAACCAACTCCTTGGGGTATACAAATATTTGTTTTATGTGAAAGATCTAGAATAACTTACGATTTTGTAATATAACTAGGGGCTTCTACTGAGTTAGAACTAGACAATATAAAATCTTTCAAAACCAATTTTTAGCACGAATATACAATGAAGGCTGTACTTCGACAACTGTTTTTGTCGTTTCAACTTTTTTAAGTTCTGGACTCCTGATGGGACAGTAAGACTGAATAGATTTAATAATAATAAACGACTTTATTAGGCACAGTATGTTAAATACAATCAAAACTATTATTTTGAACGTAATAGAAAAAAGATAAATATAAAATATATATACTGTATTAACCTATCCAATTAAACGAACTAAATAAAAAAAATTGGTAAACTGGGAAGCATAGCGAAGTCCAGCAAAATGCTATTCTACTTATCCACGCAACCCAAGCTATAAGAGCGAGTAAATGTAGAAAGAGAGAAAGAAATCAACATATGCAAGAAGAAAACACAATGAAAAAGGCTAAGAAAGAAGAGAAAGTCCAGTTGGCAAGCAGATTTCATCTAGTTTGGTTAACAAAAAGTTACTCTTTTAATTTATATTTAAACTTATTAATATTATGCAGTTCGAATTGACGTGGTAAGACATTGTACAATTTAGCACCATTGAATGAGAAACCTCTGCGAAACAGAGATGTACGGTGGCCGGGCACAACAAAACTGTCCCTAAATCGAGTGTTTCTAGAGAGAATATCTGCGTGATATGTTAATCGACCTTTCAAGTTAGAGTTAGGAGATGGAATGGTAAGTATTTTATGAACAAAACAGTTAAGATGACACTTCTTACGATTATCCATGTTCAACCAATTTAATCATTTATAAAGGACGTGATATGATCACGTTTACGCAAACCATAGATATATCGGCAACATGCATTCTGTACCTTCTGCACACGACTTTTCTCACAATAGTTGAAATGCATATATACAACATTTTTTCATAATTGTTCCTTAGTATGAAAGTTAGAAAAATATCTACTCGAATATAACAATTTTGAAGCACAGAATGCCCGTTGTAACAGCTTTGTGATATGTTGCCTAAACCGAAGTGTTTTTATTTCCAAAACACAAAACCAGTGATTTAGAAGGGTTTAAATTTAAGTTATGCTTCTCAGACAAAGTTTTGCTTCTATCGAGTTCCTCATTAATAAGTATAGATGAAGCTAAGTAGTCCTCAAATCTGAAATGATGATAAATCTGGCTGTCATCAGTTGATGCTTGAACCTCACACCTACTCACAGATTTAATTATATCAGCAGATTTTTTCGAAAACTTTAGAGACAACGGGTATATGCTTATAGTTACACAGGTCCGATAAACTAGCAGGGTTTGTTTGTTTAGGCAGCGGCAATCCTGCTGTAGCCACAAGCAAGTGGAAAATAGGACTCCTCAATGCAACAATTAATTATATATCAATGTGAGGACTGCAGTAGCTCAACATAGCCAGAGTAACGCCGTCATCTCCAGATGCCTTAGACGTAATTGAGCACAAAGCGCTATGAACATCATCTACCAACACCAGAGCAAAATCAAAATTAAGATTGTATTTCAAATAATTATCTTGATAATATTCAATCAATTCATTAGAATAATCATTGTTATCTTGAAAAAATTTGCAAAAATAGTCATTAATTTCTTCAGGGTCAGCCAGATGTTCAGGAACCGAGTGCTGAGTAGGCTGATATACAGAGAATGACTTTAGAGCATTCCAAGTTTTATACGATTGTTGATTATTGCTGACTGAAGTCAGGTAATACCGTTTAACAAGCCTCCTTGATTTTCTCGATCAAATGATCGGATTATATCGCATTTATATTCGTTGGAAGAAGTGGACAATTGGTCTAATCTTTCATTGCGCATTACTATTGCCAACAGTTGGTTGGAATGTAGGCGATATTGCAATCGTTTACAGATTACAAAAAACTCCCAGATGGGTCTCCTAGATGGTCTCCTACGTTGTCTCACAGTAAAAATGGGCAAGCCAGTATAAGTACAAGGCAACGGAGGTAGACCAAGAATCAGAACCCCTAAAGAGATCTAAAGTTCTAAAAGGGAATGAAGAATCCAACACGATTCCATCGACCATTTGCCATATCTTGATGGGACCAAAGAAGGAAAACGATGCAAAACTGCAAAGTGCAAATAAGAAAATTATAAAGTAGAAGGAATCCCACTCAAATTAATTAATGAACTTTTCCTTACAGGAGAAATTGATAGTTATGTTATACCCCGCCTTATTCATTATCTGGGACCAAAACTACTTGCTTTTGGTAAAAAGAACCTTTTATTTTGAGCAACCCTCTTACCGGACTTACGTAAATATTTTTCTCTCACGCCCCCAATCCGGAACCCTCGTAGTATCCGTAGTTTTGATAATGTCGGGATAATCTGTCGAGAATGCTGAGGATCCGGCGGCGTCCACAGCATCCTTAACAAGGATACCCGCTTGTGGACAAAGGAGCTTAAATACCTTGCGCGGCCGAAGCCCCGTCTAATCGAAATTTTATTATTCCGCGAGGCTGGCTGGGCCGCTCTGATTTTCCAATTTTAACCGGCTTTGCTGGCCATCAAAGAAGGAGGTAATGGCCGACCAGCGCCGTGGATGTTGTGCCAACACGCTTTCATCTGGGGAGCGCTTTATTCTTGTATTGCGGGAATGGATGCGCGATATTTAGTTTCCGGAGGTCGTACTTTACAGAATGAGCCACGCAGATCTGCACCAGACAATTAAATCGGTTAACTATTGGAAAGGATATGTAAGTCGTTTCAAAAGCAGATATTTCTTTAAAAAAAGTCAAAATGACGTGGTTACAACCGCTGCTTGTTACTTCCATAGAAAAGAAACTAAAATAATCTTTCTGGGCCTTCCATCTATGTAAAATATAACAACCTTTTGTAATGTGAGTTTATTTCATTTCTTTTAGTTCCTTAAAAATTAGGCATCCAAAACGATGCGAGTTTAAAACCACACGTGTTTATGTTTGTTTTCGCTGCTCGAGGTTGAGTTCTAGTATCTGATTTACGATTATGGTCATGAGGGGTGTGTTGGACCACTTATGCGTAGAGGGACAAAGGGGCGCTCTTACGTATTTCTAACACATAGCTAGTCAAAACCAATAGCGAAGTTTTAGAATATTAGGTTATTCAGTTTAGCTGTGAATTTTAAACAGTGAGGTGTGTTTTGTGTGTACAGGGCGTAATCAAGAAATCAGGGTGAGTACGCTCACTAAGTGTCTTAGTTCATAATTGCTTTATGGGGAAAAGCTTAGGCAGGTAGCTAATGATGCGCATAGGTAGATATCAATGTCGTAGGCAGGATATTTATGATCAGAATGATATTTTAATAGATATGGTAAATAACTGATAGATTGAAGCTAAAATACAGGGTAATACATATAAAGTTAGAGGTAATAATTAAATATCAGCCACGTGAGCTTTGATTAGGTGGACAGGTGAATCTCTGGTCTCAGTAGTGTCGGTACTGTTTGGCCGGGGGGCGGCAAGGACGGGTAGGTCCTTGGTCCGTGCGCACATGTGGACATGGATTTGTCTGAAGGCGGTTTTGTTTGGACCTCCAGGTTATCAGTATGCGGGAGCATGCCTGGATTGGATGCTGGCCCGGTCGGCTGATTCCTCTGGACCGTGCCACCAGGGGTGTGGACGGAGGCAAGGCAGTACATTTGCAGAATGATGTGTATAGTAAATTATTTGCTATGAAGGAGACAGAGATTAGCCAGTTCTTAGTTTTTGAAGTCTAAGTTATGACTTGATTATTTAGAAGGACTAGATAGGTAGATTTTATTAAGATATAATAATGGGGGCTAACTTAGGTTGACATGTTGGACTGGACACTTATCCATGTTTTTAATTATGACAGGTGTTGCACGCCCAGGCCAGATTTTTAAGAGTAATTCTGAAGATAGAAACTGGTGAGTGATGAGCTCGAATAGTTGCTTGTTTATCCTAATAATTTAATGTCCTGTCATAGTTTGATTGATTTTAATTCAATACGTTTCTGTTTGATTTACAGTCAGTCGGCTCGCTTACACTTTATTGTTTTCTATGGCTGCGCCATCTTGTTAAAGCTTATAGTTATTTGATATACAAAACTATAAGCATATTGTGGATGTGGATGTACAACTGCTCGGATATAGCCAGGATGTGTTGAGTGGATGTAGATGGACATGATCTTTAGATAAAAATTGAGGAGTGACAGACTGAACTTGCAAAAATTATTCAAATTTCTTATGACCACGTAGATACGTAGAAGATAAGAAGATCATATAGAACGAAAAAATATTATTACCATTATTTATTGATGTATTTTTGGTACAAGCTACAGGGTGCCAAAGAAAAATAAAGATTCTAATGGAGAGCGTACGTTCTTTCAAATGTATTAGAGGAAAAGGGAAACAATGACGATATCTACTTAAAACAGCACTAGTTACCAAAGGTGTTGACTGCTTGGGCAAATTTTATGAACTTTCTGATCGCACTCAAAATGTAAATATTGTTTTTACTCACGCTAAAAACAAAAGTGTTGGCATAAAAATATGCGTGTGCACTATTCGTAAAAAAACAAATAATTCTCAGATCGTTGTACCTAGAAACATATACAACTGGGAAGGCTCATCCGAAGAGAAAAGCTGTTGTGACATAAAATACATAATTTGAAACTAGTTCGGAAACAAATGAGAATGCAGAAGACAAAGATACCGAAAGTCTGTCAAAACAGTGCGAGTATTATGCTTTAAAACTGTTACAGTATACTTTGATGGTATCTGGGAAGAGTAATCTAAATCGAAGAAGTGTAGTTCAGCAGGTAAAAGCCAAGAAATAAATAAAAAATTCATTTTTATGGTCCAGTAATTCCACAACCCTGTTTCACAAATGATAATGACCAAGAAGAAATTAAAAATGCAACCCAAAATACATTCTCATAGCCAATATTGTTATTTTACATAATGGTATTATTTTAAAAATAAATTGGGAATCCCTGACGGCTATAAGTTATGGTTCCTGTCACTGTATTTATTAAAAGTCAAAATGTATTCAAATGATGAGAAAACATATATGATTTTGATTTATGGTAAATGCAAGAAAAATGCTTCCGCTGCTGCCCGTTTATACAGACAATGTTTTCCAAATAGAAGTGCTCCTGCCGACAAATTTTTAAGAGATTTGAATTAACTTTAAGGACAAACTAGCCACCACTGAAAAAGTCAAGAGAAAGAACAGCAACAGGGGCTGACAATGAAATAAGAGTATTGGAAATGATTGACGAAAATCCTCATATTAGTCAAAGGGTAGTCTCAAGAAACCGGTATTAGTCTGTCTTCAGTACACCGAATAATTAAAGGCAATCAATTTCATTCGTATCACTTGTAATTGGTTCAGGTCTTAAAGGAAACAGGTAATCCTAAAGGACTGGCTTTTTGTAACTTTTTTCGGAAACAACAAAATTTGAATGTGAGATTTTATGACAACATTTGCTTCTCAGATGACGCAAGATTTTCTAATAATGGTGAGGCTAACACACATAACATGCATTATTATGCGCAAGAAAGTCCACGTTAGATTCGAGAAGGAAATTTTTAAACTATCTACCCGACGAATGTCTGGTGCGGAATATTGGGGAATCTAATTGTTGGGCCTTATTTTTTTCGCGATAGTTTAAACGGCAATACATATACAAATTTTTTAAGAAACATTTTACCGGTACTTCTCCAAAATGTAAATTTACAAGTAAGACAAGATCTATGGTTCCAACAAGATGGGGCACCTGCGCATTATCATAGAATAGTGCGAAATCATCTTGATTTGGGTTTGCCCAACACATGGATTGGAAAAGGTTCAATTAATCCTTGCCCACCGAGAAGCCCGGATCTTACTCCTTTGGATTTTTTTCTGTGGGGAATGGTAAAAGGGTATACCAAACACCAATTGAAAGTGTAGAACAATTAGAAAATAAAATAGGTGATGTATGTAGATCCATAACTCCAGAAATGTTAATGCATGTTAAAAGATCGTTTTGGGCACGAATACAAGCTTGTGAAAACAGCGGAGGACGATACTTTAAGCATTTATTACATTAATGTTATTGAACAAACATTTTTCAAAAATAAAATTTGTTTTACAATACCGAATTTACTTACAGCAAATGATTGAAGTTAATGTCAGAATTTACGAATTTATACAGGTCTCTACGTTTTATATTTTTTTTTGAACAATTATCAATGTTACCTCTGCAAATATATTTTGGGTTGCATTTTTAATTTCGTCAGGATCATTTTCATTAGTGAAACATCCTGTATAAAAATGCATGTCCATGCAACCAACTGCAGATAGATCTATTTCGATATCATTATAGCTCATCATTGCAGTTTAGGTATAGTGCAGACAGCATGACATAAAACTGGATTTGCCTGTAAACCAAATGCTTGGTATAATGTAAGTAGAAATCTACTAAAAACCTATATATACATATAGTACTTTTTAAAGACTTGAAACAATATTAGTAGTGTTGTCTTCCTCACGAACAAAGTTTCTTGGGTGATTAAAGATATAATTTAAATTCAACGAAATTACAAACACTTCTTTCAGTCAAAAAACTTTACATATGACAAAGCTGGTACCATATCTGATGAAAGTTGTTGCAGCTTTGACCTATATAAAGTTTTTTAACCCAAGGATTTTCAAAGTGTTTGTTATTTCGTTGAACTTAAATTCTATCTTTAATCGCCCGACTAACAAACTTTGTTCGTAAAGAAGACAATACTACTAATATTGTTGGAAAATACCTTTGTATGTAATACCAACATGTACACCTAATCTCAAATATATGTAAGTAGAATTAAAAACTTTTATATTTAAAAATGTTACAATTATATTTATTGTAGATGCTCTGAAGAAGACTTAGAAATAAAGTCAAAAGCTTAGCTAAGAAAAAAGAGTACTCTTTGTGTTCAAACCCAGGTCGACATACCCTTAATTGTTTCCAGTCTCTAAGTAGTATTGACCGTTACTTCCCCTCGTGTTTATTTGTGCTTTTTAGATATACATTCTTCGAAAGTACGTATTTATGTACATATTTTTAACTACTGAAACATTATTTTTCTTAATATTTTCACATTATGTTATGTACGTTTACGATTTCTTTTTTACCACACTTAAGGATATATTTCGTAAAAAGATTTTGTGTATTTCCTTTGTGTGCGATCTATTATTATTTTACACGTACAAAAAGTAATAGAAAGAGAGTCGTAAAGTCTATGATCTAAAGGTGTATAAAAAGTGATTCTAGGGTTTTTCTATATCTGCCTAAACAAGTGTGGATTAGTGTGGATACGTCTTTACTTCTGTTGGAGGTGTAAGGATGGATATGTATGGATATGAGTGCATGTGGATGGACAGGTGCATGCCAACTTGTCAGCAGAACACTGGTCACTTCCTTAAGGAAGTAGTACCCCTTAAGGCAGCTAGGTGGCTTTGTCATCATGTCAGTTCATTGCTGACTTTGATATATAGGCAAAACCAGTTCTATGCTATGCTGTCTGCGTTAGACCTAAACTACACTGATGAGCTGTAATGAAAGCCAAATACAACTATCTATCTGTGTCAACCTCTTAGTTTTATTTTTAACTTAATTTTAACTAATGCTATATATCCTGTTGCTTGGAAAGTATCGAAAGTTTATCCTGTTTTCAAGTCCGGTGATAAAACTAACATACAAAATTACAGACCGATTGCTAATATTTGCAATTTTTCGAAATTGTTTGAATATATTTTATCGGACGTTCTCTATAGTCATTTTTCGTCATTAGCTATTGCTGAACAACATGGTTTTATTAGAGGAAAATCCACTCTAACCAATTTATGTGAATTTGTACAAAATTTGTCAAGTGCACTTGACGCAAGGTTTTTTAGTTTATACGGATATGTCTAAGGCATTTGATACTGTGGACGTGGATATTCTCCTGAGCAACCTGGATAGCATCGGTCTCTGTGATAATCTTATCAAATTGTTTCATTCAATGTTGCACGGTAGMAGGCAGTTTGTTGAATATAGAAATGTTAAATCTGCACAATTCAATACACCAACTGGTGTGACACAAGGCTCAATTCTTGATCCTTTACTTTTCAATATTTACATTAATAGTGTGAAGGAGCAGTTGTCATGTCCGTTTTTGCTATACACAGATGATTTAAAAATATTCAATGTTATTAATTCGGAATCTGATTGTGTTGCATTGCAGAAGTCTATTGATTCCTTTGTTCAGTGGTGTAGCCACAATAGACTGACAGTCAATATCACTAAATGTTGTGTACTAACGTGTTCTCGCAAAGTCAGTAATTTAACTTTTGATTATAATATAAATGGCATTATTTTGGAGAAACGCTCTCGAGTTCGGGATCTTGGCGTCGTCATTGATAGTCAGCTGTCCTTCTCTCCGCACATTGAGAAAATTTGTGAGGATGCTTTGAAGATGCTCGGTTTTGTAAAGAGAAATACTAGAGGTTTTGTAAATATTGATACGCTCTTGTCTTTATATTATTGTTATATTAGAAACAAATTAGAATATTGTTCATTGGTCTGGAGCCCCCATTATGACAATCATGTAAATGCCCTGGAAAGAGTTCAACGAAGGTTTTTGAAATATTTGTATTTTGTTAAATATCACGCTTATCCTGTACAAAACTACCCACAATGTGTTTTACTTGCAACCTTTTCTCAATCTGCGTTAGCCGATAGAAGATGCTACTCTTCTGTTTTGTTTTTGTATAAGTTAGTTGATGGCACTTTGTATCTCAACCATTGTTACAGATGCTAAAATTTCAGATCCCGCGACCAGCTAGTAGATACACTACTCTGTTTAGCTATGAAGTCACTAGTACCATGCACCACTTTAATTCTCCACTATATACTGCTGTGAGAAACTATAATAACTACAACCAAACCCTTGACCTGTTTTGTGGTAGTAGCTTAACATTTAAGAAAATTTCTAAAAGTGTAATAACTGGTATTCCATAGTGTTTATTCCTCGAATTCCACTCTGACTTTATGTACTTTTTTTTCATTATTGTCTTTGTTATACATAAATTCATTCATTTTTTGTATTCTTTGAATTATAGAATTTAATTCAATTTGTGCATACATGAACATTTTTGCTGACTGTTTCTGTTTTTGTATTTATCCTGTAATTGGACTTAATTGTCTGCTGGATAATAAAGTATTATTATTATTATTATTATTATTATCTGTAGTTAGTTGCGGTGCAGATATGCATGTTCATAATCACGGGGTCTACACAGATGGACTCATTTATAAGTGGACTAATTTAGATTCTACCCGCGAATCTGGTCCAAAAAAAGAACACCGAAAATAAATAAGACTGCACACTTTTGACATCCGAAACAACTAAACCTCGCAGGTGTAGTTTACTGCCTTCCGCAACGGAATTTCGAACTGCACCTCCAGTAATTAAGCGGCCGTTTGTCTGCCGCGTCCTTATGCATTCAGATACGCAGTGCAGGCTAACGACTTCGGAGATTTCAGAAACTGCCGAGAGAGTCGTCAACAGGATGACCGCCGGGTAATTGCATTTACACACAAAACGCATTAACCCGCSMAGAAAATGCACGGGCGGCYCTGCCGGTAATTCCGACGGTAAGTGCTGACGTCGACGGCGACGAGGGGTGTATTTAAGTTTAATTATCTGAAAGAACTATTCCGTGTTCGAGGCGGGTGGCATGAGAATGCAGGAGCTATCGGCCGTTATAGTTCTTGTCGCTGTTGCGCGGATGTACAGTCCGAGGCATGAAGGATACAATAAAATGCTTTTACTCATTTTAACTATTATTTTTTTGTTAAGTCGTACTAAAATGTCAATATTATGGCACTGACAAAACTAGTACTACTAGTACTATTACTGTTACTTCTTTGTACGATCATTCTATTTCAGATTGTTTACCATATCTCTTCAATTTGTTTTCTAATATTTGACCTACCCAACGTTGGATTGAATAACTTCGGCAAGTAGAGAAAGTGAATGTTTGTTAGTGTTTTTTTTTAAATTTGATTTAGTCCTTTATAATTTGTTTCAACTGTACTTAGAACACAACATCCAACAAACGACTACCTTTACGAGCCAGACAATATTGTGCTCTTTTTTTGGTATTTTCCAATACTTTGGCCAGCATTTCGGACGATATTGCCTCCATTTCAGCTCGAATGTTGGTCTTGAGCGCTTCCAATATCGTGGGCTTGTTGGCGTATACTTTACTTTTTAGATAACCCCACAAAAAAAGTCCAGCGGCGTCAAATCCGGCGATGTTGGAGGGCACTCAATATCGCCACCTCTCGACATCAAACGGCCGGGGAACTTTCGCTTCAAAAAGTTCATCGTTTTGATCGCCGTGTGGCATGGGGCGCCGTCTTGTTGAAACCAGAAGTTCAATAAATTTTTTTCGCGCATTTTTGGAATCACATAGTGCGCCGAAATCCACCGATAACGGTTGCCATCGACGGTTTCGCCTTCACGAAAGAAAAATGATGCGATCATGGTTTTGGCGCTAACGCCGGCCCAAACAGTGGCTTTCTGGTCATGCAATGGCTTCTCGTGGATAATGTGAGGATTGTCTGTGCCCCAGAATCGACAATTTTGTTTGTTCACTCCGCCAGAGAGATGGAAATGGGCCTCGTCCGTGAACAAAATTTGATTCCAAACTCGGAATCAACCTGCTGGGCCATTCGAACCACGCTTTTTCCGTATTTCAAGCGACGGGGCCCGTCTGTAGGCAATAATCGTTAAGTTATTTGCACTTTGTGAGGAAACATGTGAAGATCTTCCTTTATAATCCTCCTAAGAGTGGTTCACTTGATATTTAGCTGCTGGGCACGGTGACGATACGACAGATTTGGACTTCTCAAAACACTCTGCTTGACAGTTTCAACAATTTCATTGGAGCGTCTTTTACGAACTGAAACGCGTTGATGATTTGTCACAGACTCCGATTCTTCGAAATTTTCAGTCACATTGCGTAYGGTGTTATCAAAAAGCAACTTTACGACCGCGGTATTTTCGACGGTATGCACGTTGAGCAAGCACAAGCACAATTGAACGACCATTTTCCAAATACATGGTCACAATTTCCGCGCGTTCTTTAGGTGTAAAGTTATTCATGGTTAAAATTGTACTGAAATGACGTTTCCAAATTATWTTTTCTCAAGTCATACCGACAATGGATAACAATGTTATTTAATATTTCCATACCGAAGCTCGAAATGGCGCACCCWGTATAGCTAGGTACTTTTATGGTGATGATTTTACGCGTACAGAGGTAAGGTTTCTAACTTTAATTATTTCGTATAGAGAAGGTTTCTCGTAATTCCGATGTCATATTTCCTTATTACACAAGCAAACTCGATTCACGAATTCCGGCCTCTGCAATCTCATCGAATCGCTTCGTCTTCGGCTGGGCTGTCTGGGGATGGAACCTCTACATGTAAGGGTAGAGCATGAAGTCCAGAAAGAGACCTTTAATAATATAATAATAATAACAGAGGACCTTATTAGCTTTCCCATCACAACTCTGATTTTTTTTCAATGTTTGCTACTACAATAGTATTTTGAAGGACAGCTGCACGCAAGCATCGCTCGAATTTGATGTAAGTTAAATGCATAACGTGGAATTGAGAGCTGATTTTTTCTCCTAATATTGACGATACGCACAATGGTCCTGTACTTAATATTATTACAGAGATAAAGTGGTGTTCTACTAATTATAATTTTATGAAACAGACAAGCTGAATGCTGAAAACGTGTAATTTTCATATTTAACCAAGGGATAGAGATAAGCCTATGTGAAACACAACTCTGCTTATGCCGAAAATAAGTATTATGCATGAATTCTGAACCACCTGAATCCTTCGACTAGTTTCAAGATCCAGGCAGAGTCCATGCAAAGCTAAATTGACCTAATACTAATGATTCCCACAATACAATTTTTGTTTCAGGATTAATGAAAATTAAATTTTCAGTTCTGGACGTGCTCAACGAATCTCAATTTGAAATCAATAATCAATCCCAAATTCCTGGTTGTCTCAACAAACTTAATAAGATTATTATTAACGTACGGCTTAATGCTTTGCATCAGTTGTTGCCTGCTATCGGTATTGTGTTTTACCGAATAGAACTGCCTTAGTTTTATTAGGATTAATTATCAAACCCGTGCTCCGTAGCAGCTATTGAAAAACGGTGTAAAACCGAATAAATTTGACCCGTTGCCACATGAACGTCGTTTTTTGCGTGTCATCTGCGTAACAATGATACTGACAAAAACTTATATACTCTAAAAGTACCAAGGGATATATAGTAAACAGCAGTTCTACATTAAACTTTTTAAGTAACAAGCGGTTCACTCAATTCCTTTCGTTCAGACCGTTGCTTTTATGCATTAATAAGAATCACCTGTTCCTAACACAGCCTGGCAGCGACTTACTACAACCTACAACGGATTGATATGCAAGAGGCACACTTCTCGGATACTTACTCCTTAATGTAAATTGCGCCTGCAAGTTTGAAGCAGTAGTTTTCTTTAATAAAGAAACGTCTCACACGCTGCCTCGGCAGTAAAACGGATTTACCGCCTGGAGTTGTAAAATATTCTTATTAAGGAATTATGACCGATGCAGGCGGATGCTCAGTGGATGTTTCAGATCTGTACGTAAAAGTCGAGATGCCTGTGTTTTGTTTTCTCGTCGCAGCGCCAGATGTGGTGTTTATTTGTTGCTCTTGAGTCTACGGAATGCCTGAACGCAAGACACCCTATTCACAAATTAAAGTTCTTACTACAATGTGTCGGTATTATTGCCTAAGAACTTATTTAAACCTGGTGGTTGCAAATGTGAATGCTTTTAGACAGTCGTCATCATATGATCTATGGTTCCTATGGTTCCTGTCACTGTATTTATTAAAAGTCAAAATGTTTTCAAATGATGAATAAACAGATACGATTTTGATTTATGGTGAATGCAAGAAAAATGCTTCCGCTGCTGCCCGTTTATACAGACAACGTTTTCCAAATAGAAGAGCTCCTGCCGACACAATTTTCAAGAGACTTGAATTAACTTTAAGGACAAACTGGCCACCACTGAAAAAGTCAAGAGAAAGAACAGCAACAGGCCCTGACAATGAAATTAGAGTATTGGAAATGATTGACGAAAATCCTCATATTAGTCAAAGGGTAATCCCAACACGAATTGAAAGTGCAGAACATTTAGAAAATAAAATACATGATGCATGGAGATCCATCACTCCAGAAATGTTAATGCATGTTAAAAAATCGTTTTGGGCACGAATTCAAGCTTGTGAAAACAGCGGAGGGCGACATTTTGAGCATTTATTACATTAATGTTATTGAATAAACATTTTCAGAAATAAAATTTGTTTTACAATACCCAATTTACTTAAAACAAATGATTGAAGTCATGTCAAAATTTACGAATTTATACAACTTACCTATGCAAATGTATTTTGGATTGCATTTTTAATTTCGACATGGTCATTATCATTCGTGATACATCATGTATATGCTAAGAATTAGTTTTCCTGAATGTTTGTGGTAAGATCTAAAAAGTTCAATCTGTTGTCTGTTTCTTTTTCAATTCCGTTCTCATAACATCGTCAAGAATACTAAAGCATGATTTTCTGTTATAAAAGAAAATAACCTTTATTCTTTAACTCGCTAGATTGCAATCTAGTTAAGATACTTTTGAAGTGGTACATGTGTCCCAGCTGAAAGAATACATCCGAGAATTACCACGCTGTAACTGAAACGAAACAAAAAAAAAAACATATTATCGAATGGGCGGTGTTTGTGCGGATTACAGGCATAAATTAAACATCCATTTTGCCCGTTTTAAGACCCCACCTTTTTATTTAACGTTGCAGCAATTTAAACGGCTTACTCGGCAGCTTTGTGCCAGGCCGCTCGTCTTTTTCATTTAAATTCGCCTAATTGAGAGTTTTATATTACGAGGAAGTTCTCCTTTTACGAGCCGTCGCCCTTTAAAAACTATCAAAGATTAACTGTTAAATTAAAAACAAACTTTTTTAATGCGGCCCCACCCCCAGGGCAAATAAGGGAAGACTTTAAAGTAATTAGAATCGCGAGCAAACAAAACGCTCTTAATACCTTAAAAGTTTGATATAGGGCAGATATCCGAGGTATAAATTGCAACTAGCGCTCACGATGTAAATGAGACAGAAACGTTCATTATCTAAATTGTGTAACGTTATATCCCATCCCGGGACGACCGTAAAACCGCAATTGCACCGGGACCGATAAAAATTAAATAAATACACGACGTTCGTTAATTTCTGATGACTGAGCGGGAAGATGGGACTTTTATTGCAGCGGACTTTATGAAGTGGCCCGTTCGTTTTATCTGCCACCGGCTGATGCTTATTTAAAATGAAACGTGTGCGCTGTCGATAAAGGCTTAGAAATGTTGCTTCATGTACAGGGTGTCCCTAAAAGACGCGAAAAAATGCTACGAGGCATGTTTTTTAAGTAAGTACCGTTTTGGAATTAAAAAAGACGTGCAAAGATATCGCAATAATTTTATCTTACATGAAAGCCTATACCTTAATCTACTTTTCTACATAATTTCCGTGAATATTGAGGCACTTGTCATAACGTGGCACCAGTTTTTGAATACCCTCCTCATAAAATTCTGCCGCCGGACTTGTTAACCACCGTATCACAAATGTTTCGACTTCGTTATCGTCTTGAAGACGCTGACCACCCAGGTGTTTCTTCAAGTGCAGGAACAAATGGTAGTCGCTGGGCGCCAGATCAGATCATTATGTCAGGGTGCCCCATCGTGCTGAAATTAATCTGTATATTTCTGTACCCTATAGAATACGTGCAACAAATATGTCAACCGAAAGTCAAAATACTCGTTTATTTGTAACAGAATCTATCGAAGCACAAAAATTTGCATTAATTATAGAATCACACAATCGGGATGCATCTTACAAGCGCCAAACTACCCTATTATCCCCCCCGTAAAGAAATTGCAGCCATCAAATTACGCCGGCGAGGCACATTCCGTCAGGTCCGATAGCAGACTCCACGCAAACAGATCGTTAAGTCTTAATTACAACATATTTAAGGGCGGACTTGAACTGACAATGAGTGCGGCTGGTGCGTTAGCCGGAATAATAATGACACTTGTACAGAAACGGCAATTTCCGAGGATAACACAGGAGTAATTTTACCCCCATTAGGCCGGCTGTTTGTCTCAATTTTTCGAGCGTTGCTTGCATCCCAAACACCCCCTCAGACGGAAAACGTGCACCGCAGCAGTCCCTGCAGTTAGATTAGGAAATTACGTTATTTGGACGACAATTTCGAAGCGTATAAAAAGATAAAGAAGTGTAGTCGTAATTATACATTTTAGTGATGATTTTCAAGAAGTCGATTAAGACATCGGTACTGAAAATGGCGCATACTGAAAGCATTGATAAGGAAATAAGCCTCAGACAGTAATTCATAATTCAAGTATCGGAAATATATTTTCGCATTTTAGGAACCGTTAACATTTCAGCCAAGCAACGCGCAGAGAACACATCCAATTCACATAATAGTTCGAACAAACAAGCCTTATTCATAGTCAAATGTTTAAGCTGGTCAAACTTCTCAAATTTCTTAACTTCTTTTAAAAGAAGCGACTGAAAACATCAGTATAGCAACCATTTTACAGGCAATATGGACTATATTAATAGGAATAACTTTATGTTGAATGAGTACCCCAATACTGAAATGTTAAAGGAATTTTAATACAGAAGAACACATTTTGTGTGGCTCATAATCAAATCAATAGCATGTTACATAATTTAAAAGTGTACTTCTAGATAATGAGCTTTACCTTTCATCACCAATGTGTAATTTCCAAATTTAATCTCAAGATAACACTATCAAATCTAAGTTTCGTGAATAAAACGACTTACATGAGTAACCCGAGCTATCATGTTAGCTTAGTTTTGAAACTAACCTAACATGGTAGCAAGAAGTTTCGCACTGGTGTTTTGACGTACCTGTAACAAAAAAGAATGAATTAATTTTAGAACAGAATTCCGTACTATGTATATTAACAAATGTTGGGATACTAATAACACGTTTGTGACCACAAAATTATACTA
The DNA here is from genome assembly GCA_025024175.1 of Rhyzopertha dominica. Classification (NCBI taxonomy): domain Eukaryota; kingdom Metazoa; phylum Arthropoda; class Insecta; order Coleoptera; family Bostrichidae; genus Rhyzopertha; species Rhyzopertha dominica. Next base: position 60,647,894 of record QCXZ01000064.1, read on the forward strand.
CTGCACATAACAGCAGAGAGATCATATTGTGTTTAAAAATATGCCCAAATGATAAAAAAGTATGTACAAAATCACACAACTACCATTTATTTGAAGAATGCTTACATTTACAAACACTTTTTGTCTTCAATGGCGAAGTGTGATCTATAAAAAAATAAACTTAGTATGCTTCCGTATTTTGTAATCGTTTTTCAAATCCAAAATCTGTACTTCAAACGATGTAATTATACAAATGTTAGTATAATCCTTCCTCAAATAAAGCTGTATTACTAAAGTTACCTAATTAACAACACATTAACATGAGAGGCCGAACAATAAGCTCCAAAGTAGTAGGTACGTTAAATAAAAAAAGTATTTAGGTTTTGTTTATGTTGTGAACCTTTGTTGCCAAAAATAAATTGATCTGAGACCTTCCTGTTTGAAAATTCGGTGATTTTTCATTGATTACAGAAACGGTAAATGTACGAAACACGTGGTGGGCGTTCATATTTTGGAGGCCTCCAATAATCAGCAACTATATTTGCGGAAAATGGCAGTGATCTGGTATGAGTGAAAGATACACATATAATATACAGTATAAGAACAATAAATCGTTCTGAAAACGGTCTCTCTTTATTCCAAATTTTTTTAAATTCAGCTTTTAAAAGGCATTAAAGCCCGGTGCCGCTATTACTTTTTAAGGGGTTTACGCCCGTATTCTGCTTGTGAGATTCATAATGTAGACTTGACAAAGAATACTTTCAAAAGTAACAAAATTTTCCATCTCATTCTTTCCTTCAATAAAAGGTTTTAGTGCTCTGAAGTGGCCTAATTTTTTTGCCAAATTTTTACTATCAATTTTATAATAAATTAAAAAAATGGTGATATTACAAATTTGATAATTCGTACCTTTGGTAGCGCATTGGGAAGGTAAACATTTAATTCCTATGTCCGTAAGATCTTTCTCTCTCTCTCTCTCTTTCTCTCTAGCGCCGCACCGAACCATCAGTACATAAAAGTATACAAGCACTAAATATCAATTACCACTTTATACAACCTAGTTATAATAGCGTAAATTATAAAAGAAATTAATGTCAACAGTTTATACAAACAGCATAAAATAAAGTACATGTAAGCAGCTTTAACTGAAATAAGCATTAAACCATTCAAACGCCAATTACTAAATTAAAAAATAATAACTTCAATTTCATTTGTTAAATATAAAATACTACAAGCTTAGAAAGTGTTTTCAAAAAACGAACCTTTATTTGTATATATATAATCAGATTCCTTTTTTTACCCGCAGGGTGTAAAGGACCTTTATTTGTACAAATAACAAAATAGCAATATTCTGGCCCTGTTATAAACAATTACCCTTGCACCGGAAATATAAATAATTGTTTTCTTTTTAATTTTATTAACACTGAATGTACCAACGAGGGTAGATATTTGCGGTTCAGTTTTTTTTTAGAAAGAGCTATTACGCAATTAAAGAAACGTGCAAATAACAATAAACTTCACCTGTCACGGATAATTCTCTGGCTACTTCCTAATACTACCCAATATGTGTGTGTAATGTCTAATTGGTACCTAACGCTTTCAATAATAATTATTGTGGAATTGATCTACATATTTATCGACCAACATCAATTTAATTTAACCAAAAGTACCCCGATTTGTATGTCAAAGCTCCCTAAAAATTGAAATATAGGAATAGGCTCCCGACTGCAGATAAATTAACAAAAAAAAACATAGACGGCGCCTCCACCAAAATTGATCCGCCGAATCCAGCAACTTCCACCTCGTCATCGTCTTAAATCAACCTTTATCACTTTTTGTCCGGCCGAGTAAGACGGGCACACGTTTCGTCGGGGGCAGTATTTTTGCGCGGCAGTTTTTGTCGGCATTTCTGAGTTTGAACGGACTGATATATGGCCCCCCGCGCAACGCCCGGATAGATTCATGCGACGCGATATATTTTATACGACCGCAGCGTTCCTGCTAGGAAAAAACGAACTATGGCAGCGGAATTTATGCCGAGTGAAAGGGATGATGCGTGATTTGTTGCTTGCTTATAGGCTATTTGGCAGCCCGCCACAAAACAGCTTTTCCAATCATTTCCTTCTATTAGCCCCGCTGCCGCCGACGAAGATAAATCGCCGTTAATGGAACGAGATAACGAGATACGCAGAAAATGTCCCAATGAATGAAACTGGTTCGATTCGGACGCTGACCCTTTGCTACAAAGGAACGGGGAACGTGGGGGCATTAAATATGTCGGTGGAAAATCGAGTGCTGTAGCAGAGGCCACTTCGACTGTTTCTGGGCAGTTGTCACCGATTTACTCAAAAAATACAGTTTAATTTGGTTGGGATAAGTATTATAGAGAGACCCGAACAACAACTAGGATCTGCTGACTTTGTTGTCAGTAAAACAGGAAACTCAGTGTGAAACCATTCAGTACATTATGAGAAAATTGATTGTTTGCGCACTGGATAGGTTCATTTACGCTTCGTCCTAAAAACCTACATGTAACATTTTAGCAAAATTTTCTAGTAATTAATTTTCAGGATATAAATCTGTCCAAAATACGATTAAGTGTATTGATTACGATTTTGCCTACAGCCTTGATTTTGTGATACGAGTAAATCAGAGCCTTCAAAAATAATGTGAAGAGTATAGGATAATATTTTGTCGGATAGTTCGCTGTCACTTGAAAACACTGACAAAAAATTAATAGTCTGACGTTTCGATTACACCTGTAATCTTTGTCAAAGACAAAGAACCTCAAAATTTGCCTGACACAAGTTCAAACAAAATTTTGAAAGTAAATAAACAAATCACCAAGGATGCGAGACGTCATAGAAACAACGTGCCAATCTGATAAAAAAGGAACCTAACGATGAAAAAGGAACTACCTACCTACTAGATATACACGAACTACTTAATAAAAGATAACTACAAAATAGCCTTCCAAATGTCACCTAACTCATAATTTCCACAATCCCTATTAAAATTATTAGTATTCCTACAAATTTCTATAGCTTCTTTTATTAGACGTTTGTGATAATATTTTTCTCTACGTAAAATTTTTGTTTTATCAAAATCAATCATGTGTTTAGTCAAATATGAGTGTTCAGCTACGGAAGATTTATCTATCTGTTGCAACCTAGTAGCTCGTATGTGTTCTTTCAAACGCGTACCTACTTTTCTTTTAGTTTGACCTATGTAACACTTTCCGCAAGAACAAGTAATTTTGTAAACACCTTCACTTTCTAAATGTACTTTATCTTTAGTAGAACTTAAAATTTTATCTAAATTATTATATGTACTATCAACAACTAAAATATCGTGTTTTCTAAGCATCCTCTTTAATTTTTCCGAAAAGCCTTGTACATAAGGCAAACTCAACTTCAATTTGCTTTATCGTGGCTGAGAATTTACTTGATTTGGATGAGCACTTTTATTAAAAACTGACCAAATATTCTTACTACTATAACCATTTCTCACTAGCGCTGATTTAAGATGATATATTTTTTTTTTTTTGTACAGAACTTTCATCTGATATCCTTTGTGCTCTAACAAATAACGTCCTAATAAGACTATTCTTTTGAGAAGTAGGGTGGTGAGATGTGGCATGTAAATATCTGTCTGTGTGTGTTGGTTTTCTGTAAACCTTGTGTCCTAACTGTCCAGTGTTTGTTCTGTAAATTTTGACATCCAAGAAAGGTAAACTACCATTGCTTTCTAATTCCATAGTGAATTTTGTGTCGGGATTTTGACTGTTCAAATGATTTAGAAACCTACCCAGCTCTTCTATACCGTGGGGCCAAATAACAAAAGTGTCATCTACATACCTACACCAACATTTTGGTTTAAGCTGAAAACTGTTTATCGCTTCATGTTCAAAATTTTCCATAAACAAATTGGCTACTACAGGACTTAGAGGTGAACCCATTGCACAACCTGATTTTTGTTCATAAAAATTATCATTCCATAAGAAATAAGTAGATTTTAAACAATGTTCGGATAATCTGGCTATCGTGTCACCTAAGGGATCGCTATTAAGCTTGTATTTGATGATATCTATCGTTTCAGGAATGGGTACTTTCGTAAATAAAGAAACCACGTCAAAACTAACCAAAATATCAGCTTCTGAAATACTTAAACCTTTTATAATATCAATAAAGTCTGAAGAATTTTTGATGAAACTACTGGTATTTCCCACATAAGGTTTTAAATAGTTGGCACAAAATTTTGCCAATCTGTAACAAGGACTGTCAATCGTATTGACTATGGGTCTTAACGGGACATTGGTTTTGTGGATTTTGGGCAAACCATACAATTTAGGTACCTTGCAATCGGAAACAGTTAAAAGAGACTTCTCCTCATTCGAAAGATTTGAACTTTTGATAAGATCATTGGTAATTTTGGAAATTTTTGAGGTAGGATCTCGGGATAATTTTTGATATGTTTCCTCATCTAACAACTCTCTAACTTTATTCTCGTAATCTGTTCTATCTATAATTACTGTGGCTGAACTTTTATCTGTTCTAGTAACTATAATGGACTTATCTGTATTCAAATCCTTAAGAGCATTCATTTCCTCAGATGTCACATTAGGTTTGGGCGTACGTGCATTTCTAATAGCGTGGCATACATCCATCCTAAACTTATCCGCTTGATCTTTCGGAAGCAGTCTTGTACAAGATTCCACAGATGACATTATCTCCACTTTTGGAATGGTCCGTGGCGTTACAGCAAAGTTCATCCCCTTCGCTAAAATATTTACAGCAGCATCTGAGACACTCTTTTTGACAGGTTTATCACAGTGTTGTTGATGTTGGTTTTAACTATGTTAGATGATTTGAACTTATTGTGTTTAATGGTATTGAATTTTGTTTTGTTCCTTGACCTTATTAAAGTGTTGTTTGTATACTTTTTGTGTACACTTTATTATGTCTTCAAAATCTTGGTAAAAAACGTTGTGCGTAGTGTTCATCAGAAAATCAGACATAAATATATGGATGAGATGGTTGACTAGTGGCAAAAGTACGAGTTTCATTGAAGACAAGCAATCAGGTTGGAGGAAGACAATGGAAAGGGAGACCCAGAGAAAATGGAAAGGGATGAGTGGAAGGGCTTTTGAGAACGTGATCCTTGCAAATAGGACAGACAGAGCAGGAAGCTGTGAGCTGAGAGGGCAATCAAGAAAATGAAATAAGCGTAACCAAAGGTCATTTTACTTCACCCAGAAGTTTGGCATATTCTCAAACCACGTTCACTGAAACATTTCAGAATCCTACAGTAATAATCATTACAGCGTTGGCAGAAAAACCCAGAATACTCTCTTATTTCCGGCCAGGCAATAACAAATCCAATTTCATGTTCCCCCGTGGTATTTACACACTGGCCGTTCCATTATCTTTCCCGTGCGTGCACCTGATAATAGCGGGACATGAATTAAAAATGTCCTAATCCATTATCTGGCAACTTTTTGCCCTTCCGTCCGCGATGTTACCGCACCGCCGGCCATAAAGAAATTTCCCCAGCACAAAGCCAAGTTTTTCGCGCGGCGCAGATATGGGGCGGATGGCCCACGGGGCGGCCGGCATTACGCTTCCTTGAGCGCCGCCTTTTGATGTGGGTTTTCGGCTTATCATATTACGTCATGTGGATCTGCAACTGAAGCCGCTTTATGTTGCGCTAATTCCTGCGCGCGGAGCCGGGGGATTTGCGCTCTGTATTGCCGATGCCGCCGGTGTTGAACCGCTGGTTTTGAATGTGTCGCGCTCCGTGTGTTCAAAAGGATTATTTCGGTGAATGCGAACGATTTGCCTTGCCCGGGGGGAATCCCCGCACCTGCCGCATATTTTTGGGGAAAATTCGGAGCGGCCTTCGCACGAGGGCCCGTTTTATCTTCAGGAGAAGTACAGATTTGTCCTGAACTTCTCAAATTCCAAGCCTTACATTCCCGAGGTTGATCTCAACATCAGATTATCCACATAAGTATGAAGACACTGGCCATCATGACGGATTTCATGTTATGTTGTTGCGAGCTTTTGTAGTGTCATTTCCAGGTTAGGTTCCAATCGTTTAACGTGTGTCATCTTTGTATCAATTCAAAGAAGCAAAAATGAGCGTAGAAAAGAACAGCGCGTCGTATTATCTGGTCAAATTTAGGTACAACCAGATTCAAACACCAACATAATATGTGTTGGAGATTTTGACAATAAACTGGTTTTATAACCTGTCAACGTAATGGTGCTGTTGGACGTGGAACAGTAAATCTTAAACAATTGGAATTTGATTCCACAAGAAGCCATTGATCGATGCATTTTGAGCATGCCTAGGAGATGTCAGGCCATTATTAATGCTCGAGGTGGTAACACAGCGTACTAGGCTCACTAAGAATTGAAGAAAACTCTATATTTTTTTTTGTTGTGTTCGTGTATTGTAATCCATCATTATAAAATGTATCTTTCGTAAAATTTTAATTAATTTGTATTTAATAGCCAATAAAATTTCTAATTCTTGTCTAATTATTTATACAATCTTTCGGCTGTTATTGCAAGTATTGTTAACATTAGAGGAGGTCTTAATTTAAAGAAAACCCAGAAAAACTGTAAGTTCCTTACATCATTTTGAGCAGTGTATATAGTGATTAATCAGGTCGAAAGCTTTTTTGATGTCAGAGTATATAACATCTCCAGACCCTGCTGATCTGCTAATTTGTTACGGTAGATGTTCCCTCCTTGAAGCCACGTTGGCAAGGAGACTTAATTAACAGACTGAAATATAGAACACACCCCTGACGTTATCCATATAACACAGACTTTTTTAATAATTAAGATGAATTGTATTGAGATCGTGTCGGAATATTTTACTAAGAAACTGGGAACCATGTCAATTCCTGCAATCGACTTGTCTTTTATCTTCTTAATGGCTTCCATAATATCATTTGGGGTTACTTTTAGGGTTATATAACTCTGAACTGTTGTATTTGATAGTACTTGGACAGGAACACAGTTCCTTTTTTAATTAATGTATTGCCAGAATTTTGTCAGGGTCTGTGATTATAGAACTTTGAACATCACAGATGGAGGTATTATAAGCAATGCATATGTTGAGTTTTATGTGGACTCCCTCCAAAAATTATGATAAACTGAACTGGTGTCTTCAACTAACTGATCGATTACTGTCTCAAAGTAGAAGCCAAGTGCTTCCACAGTGAGAACAGAATTACTTGTGTTAGATACTGAATTACCTCTTTGAGTGTTTACAATCTTCCAACTATCCTGAGCAATATAACTAGAGTTCGCAAGACATCTGTCTGCATTTTTTTGTATTACTTATTTCATTTCTATATAGATTTCGCATTCGTTTTAAGTTTTTTATCCACAGAATCACCAGATGAATCGATAAGTATGTTTACAGCTTCTAAATTCATATGCACTGTCGTCAATTTGTCATTGAACAAGGGTGTTCACGTCATTTTCTGGACCAAAGACATATATGACCAATCTATTCTGGATACGGTATTTATAAATTTGACTAAGGATTTATTTTTAATACATCTTCTCCACAAAGATAAATTGTGTATGATTATATTTGTTTTAAGCTCAAAAAGAGTTTTTATTTATGTTTGCCAGATCAATATTAAAATCCCGTCACATTTTGTCCATTTTCATGTTTTGTACTTCTAAGTAAACTTATATGAAATAAATCATCGGTATCTGAATTTGATAAATTGAATAAAGTAGTTATAAAGATAAACAAGTGACCTAGACCGAGTTTTCAAGAAAGGATTAATTATGCTTTCCAGGAATCTAGATAGAAAAATGTACCACAAAAAAGTAGCGTTACAATAAAACCCAACCAAGCCTTTGTTGTTCAGCCAAGAACTTGAGAACCTTCTTAACGATATTTCGTTCGATAATCTTGAAATTATCTTGAACTCAGGCTCCTAAAATCTGTGCCGATACGCATTTCGGCTCACCAATCTGATCCCCGTCCTAATTCCTCCTGCGTTTTTGTGTGTCTACATCACACAGCCCTCAGACTGATTGATACGAACATCTCCATTATAACGGAAATCAGCTTCTCGCCTTGTGCGATATATCTTACGCGGAGTAATCTTGATGACAGCCAAAAAGCTTTCGGTTAGATTGAAACTCTCTAAATAATTACCGGGCCACCCAAGTGTACTGATTTGGTATTCATGAAAAGGCTCAGTGGCGTTCACAAGACATCCACTCAAAGTATAATTTGTTTTAGTGTACCCATTGGCTTTTTGATAGCTGGGGGGGGGGGGGTATTCACCTAAAGTTAAAACCTTATTAAATTTCTGAAACTCCCCGAACGTCATTTTTACTTATTTATGACCCTATAGACTGGTCGTGGTAGGTCAATATAAACTTGACAATATAATGACCTAATCAATGAATAATATAAGTTTCACGCTGGTTACATAAGCAAATTCTCTAGTATTATAAAGCACAAAACCAAGCGTTTCTTCTTCTACTGTTTCTGGTAAAAGAAATTGTTTTGCACTTATTGGCATATTTCTTTGGCACCATTGAGTCAACGTGTCAGTACCCCTCTGTAGCTCCAAACGGTCATCGACACTACGCACAATCGCAGTGATCCTCAAATCATCCGCATAGGTAAATGTTTTGCATGATACGTTACAGACAACATCGTTATAAAATATAATAAATAATAAGAGACCGAGATTGGAGCCCTGCACAACACCACTGCCTACAAGGTATCCAGAAGACGCAAACCCACGGTACTCTGCATACTGTGTTCTCTCCATAAGAAGAGATTTAAACAGGAGCAACAGGCTGTCAGATAGTCCGTAGTATTTTAGTTTATTCAGCAAAACACAATGATGAACGCGGTCGAACGCTTTCGATAAATCAGTATAGATTGCATCAACCTGCAGTCCGCCATCCATAGCTGTAGACACAAAATGTATAAACTCATAAAGACAAGACACTGTTGACTTGCCCCTAAGAAAACTGTGCTGTTCAGGCACAGTTCTGGACACCACGTGAGCGTACACATCATCAGCCAGAATGCGTTCAAACAATTTGGCAAAATTAGATAATAGTGCGATTGGTCTTTAAATGGTTTTTAATGTTGTGTTTATCAGATGATTTGTGCACCGGTGCTACACATGATGCCTTCCAAACTTTGGGATACAGACATACAGGATATATATATATATATATATACATATATATATATATATATATATATATATATATATATATATATATATATATATATATGTGACACTGGTTCACTCAAGCTACTAACACAGTCAACAACCAAAAATGCAAATCAAATTAGGGCGTGAATTTCAAGACTACGAGCCCTGTCTCATTTCAGTTTGCCCATCAACAGAATTATTAAAATTTCTTAAAAATTTTAAACAAACTCGCATCTTATTATAAATAGCTTCTCTAAATTATGGTCTATTAATTTGTTTTTCAACAAGATGGCGCTGCATGTCATGTATCCAAAAGATATTTACGGTGGTTCACCGACAACAGTACTCCACTTTTAAAATGGGTATCCAGTAGTCCTGACCTTTCTCCTATAGAGACTCTTTGGCACATTATGAAAAAACGACTGCGCGCAACTCCTACCAGGTCGATTCCCGAATTAAGGCATAAACTTCAGTTTATATGGGATAAGTTCACACCACAAGATTGCCAGAATTTAGTGAATACAATGCCAAGAAGATTAACCGCTGTCATGAAAAGTAAAGATGATACTACTCAATGGCAGCCTTTGAAAAAATAAATTAAGTCAGTTGTTTTAAATCAAGTTTTCTCATGATTTGCTTCAACTTGGTAGTTAAGTAGAAATAAAAATCCACAAACAGATGTATTTTGAGCTGCAGATTCCAAAAATTTGATCAGAAATGAGCTAGGACGTCAGGCGGCCTAATTTACTCCGCTTTTAGATCGAACCGTTGTAGCTAGCGACAAACGGATACTATTCCGAAATTCAGGAGGTCCAGATTAGTAAATATGCTTGAAATTATACAAATCGGAGGTGCAAAAATTTTAAGGTCCAAAAAGAACAAAGGGGTTAGCCAAATGAATAACTGATTACGTGGAAAATGTTTCAAAAGTTGTGGTGAAAAATAATTAAATATCTGTTTCATGATAGCCATAATAGCATTACAACTCCTGTCCATTAAATACAAAAAATTAAAGATATTGCAACTGGGCCAATTGAAAAGGGACTGGGCTCGTATAAATCTACACAATTTTAGACATTAGTATTGTTCAGGGCTAGAGTACTTTGCGCTATGCATTGTGTCCCTACACTTACCGAACTTCAAATAAACAATTACCGTACCTATATTCAGGAGACACGTACAGCCCAAAATTGGCCACGTCGTCGGTCGCAGATGAATAACGCCATTGTAATCCAATTAATCAAGTTCGTTACGCACGGGGCCATTCGAAGAAGGGTTGTTTAATTAGTGACATCGACGTCGTATAACTGTCACAGGCAAACATTCCCAAACACCCAGCGCCGGCTACGGTCTCAATAAAGCCTAATTTCAAACTTTGGCATAAATTAATTTGCGCCGCTATCAATTTGTTATCTGCTGCTCTCTCTCTTGGCGAGCGGCGTCGGCAAATGTAATAATTATTGATTGAGGGTAATGAATGGAATTTTAGGGGGTAAGGTGAGGAATTAGACACCGAAGTCGTCAAGAATTGATGATCTCTTGCGGTGGGTTTTGCTATCCAAACATAAAAAGCTATAATAAGTATGTAATCGAAACGTCAGTTTTTGTAGTGACAGCGATCTTTCTGAAAACATATCTGATTCACCTAATGATTTATTGAAAATTATCTGAAGAGGAGTCAACAGATTATCCATGCATTCCTTTATGAAAATGACTGGTATCATACCAGGGCCTATTCCCTGTTTTGAAAGAGCTTGTACTTTTTTGCTAATATCGTCCGCAGTTATTGCGGGAGCACATACATAATTATTTGTAGCCAATCGAGATTACCATTGTCACGTGACAATGTAGTGTATTTCAAAATATTAGTACTCCACTGAAAGTTTTATAGTGCTTCCTTTTGCTTTTAAAGGATGAATTTTAAACTAAAACATATTTTTTCCAATATTAGATGGCAACGATTTACAGTCGATTTTTGGTTATTTTACTCACTACAGCAAATCATTAAGGCCTTCGAGTATCAACAAATAACTTCGCCTTCTATCTCAATAACCAATCATTATCAAAATTTCGATGCGGTCATGTTCAGTTAATTCAGGCATTGCAATTGCAAACAGCAAAGGGAATGAAAATTATCACCAGTCCCAAGAAAAATGGAGACACCTGGAGTTTTTGTTGTTATTTAGCGATAACGAATATGGTTTTTATCCCGAAGTTTTTTGCAAGACTCAAGTTTGTTACCACCCTTTTCTCAACTCTGAAGCAATAAATTGTACAAGTAAGGTACATTTTTTAAATCAGGAACAAACATCCTTTACTATGATGCGCCTCTTGACCCCACTTCCCATTTAAAAAAAACGTTCAGTACAGAACAAAGAGAAGCTAATTCCAAAGTTGTTATATTTCACAACAACAGTTTAATATCAAAGAGATTTTATTGCATATGCTGTTCCCAATTGCTGAAATAGATAGACCGTAAAATTAATTTCATTACCTATTGAACTGTAGAGCATCAGTTTCCAACAAGCGTGAAATTTAATCGCTGCAATGCCTCTACTTTTTCAGCGAATATTTTTATCTTGCGCCTGCAAAATCACAGTAAACTGCCAGCGTTTGTCCATTCATTAGAAACCTCATTGTTTTCGCGTCCGTCTCGTTTGCGGGCGTAATTAGCGACTGAATTTGAGATATTAATTAGTATCAGCATACGGTACGTTGCACAATTGATTTACTGTTGGGACAGCGGGCCTTTTATTATTTCGTTTCGGAAATTAATCATAGTTTATTCCACGCAGAAGCTTGTTTAATCCATCAAAGTGTAATTGAAATATGAAAACGGGGCTGGCCAACAACGTGCTGATTGAGTAAATCGATAACGGATGAATTTTTTATTGTTGGAATATATAATGTCTTTTGATGCAGACAGAACGTAAGTGCATAATAAAATAACAAAATAAAATTTGAGATTCACTGTGGTTCGTCCGTCAAGCTTCAGTAATAGTCCAGGCTTCCATGACACAAAATGATACGTCATATCTAATGTTAAAATATAAAAAAGGTTCAAAAACGGTTTAAGCCTGATAGGTGATCCTTTTTAGCATCAGCTTTTTTACTAAACAATACGCGACAACGTGGCTAAAAAAAAACTATCGATTACTAAATCCTTGCAGCGTTTTTTTGAAACCTATTCCATTACAAATGTACGTCACAAAATATGTATTTTTACTTAAATAAATAGTCCCAGAATTCATTATTATCCCTTATTGTCTAAGGAGTCTAACCATAATATCATCAAAAACAATCAATCTGCAGTCAACACATGTTTACTATTTTGAATTAAGAAAGGCAGTTCTGAAAATAACAAAAATAGAGGAAAACGTATTATATGTAGATCCCAGCATTTCTAAATTCTGAATTCATTCAGTTACGTGAGGTATTTTGTTTTTCGACACAACTACTAAAATTCCTGTCAGGTGGTTTCTGACATAAGTATATATGTTATTTTTGCAGAGTTACAAAAGAGTACAAATACGTTTTTCGGTTTTTTATTGAATTTAAAATTTTTCACGTTAGTATAACTCATCATTTTTTATCACAGAAGCTTGCTCTATTACGTGTTTCTGCCTTTTTGGATGTGTGAGAGATATAGTAATCTGTAAAAGCGTCAATCTTTGAAATACTTTCCATGCATCGGTTATATCAGCGCTATTTCATAGATATACAGAGAACCCTACAATCTATGCTATAACCCTTTGCATGTTCAACGCCTGATCTTCAAGAATGTTTGCCAAAAATAATAATTTATTTACCTTCAATAGAGTAGAAGGCATGTTATATAAAGTGCCTCTCTATTACATACGCCGCCATATCAATCAACATCGATCTTAGTATTTATTTGAAGATAGCTCTAATAGTTCTTGTTCCATAGCCGTGGTGGGTAGAGTGACTTTCTGGTGATGACTGCGAACATGACATACACTGCAGCTAGTGTAAGTATTTATTGTTGTATGAAGATTTGTTTGCAGCTCTATCTTTGAGATGCTTTCACGACAGCATGGACGGCCCCTCAACAACACTAATGATGCATCCCACGGCAGGCTGTCCGAATTTAGCCAGTTCCGAGCCTCCTCTATTGCAAGTTAAGTTTTCAATAACAGAAAATCTCTGTCCATTAACACACTACCAAATGAAGTGTTGTCGACGAAGGTGGGTGTTCTACAGGTTGTCACACTTGATGACAAGTCATTTGTAAAGATGATAAACAATAAAAGGCCCAATATGGATACCTGGGGAACCGAGTGTCTCATGTTATCACTGTGGGACAACATATTGTTACACTGCACCTCATCGATTTGGCTACTGTTTCCCTTATCCCATAATAATGAAGTTTGTCCAACAGGATCTCATGTCAACTGTTTTTGACAAGTCTAGACAAGTTAATTGAGCTACTTGTTTGCCTTGCAAGACTTCTATGGTGGATTCGACTACTTCGATCGATTTGACTACAAGTTGAAATGGACTCGTGAGATAGTTTTGGCAACTTTGTAGAAAAGTTAATAATCAATTTTAAATAATAATAGTTACTTATTGTGTACGTGTTTCAGATAGCATTTTATCCTCGTAAGAATTTGCTTAAGTGGATAATATGCGACTGAAACGCGAATGTAATACAACGTTTTATCAATAATCACAGGCATTGAGAACCATAATCGCCGGGATGTAATCTGATTTGATAAAAAAAAATGAATTGACATTTCGCTGTGACAGCGGTTGCCACCTCAAAAATCATAGAAATTAAAGAATATTGGGAGGTGTTGAAATGATGCTATCTATTTTCGATTGTTCATCGACTTCATTTTTAAAAAATTCTAAAATTGGTGAGAAACTGAAGAAAGTGTCCCTGGAATAATTCCGGGGGAAGTAGCCGAAACAACTTTACAATTATTGCCTGTGAAGTCCAAGGAATATTATGAAAAAGTATTTTCCGAATTTAACGAATGAGGAAGTACTGTTAACATATTTCTTAAATTTGCAGAAGAAGTATACAATTTCATCTATGTGGTCGAAGTACTCGATGCTGAAGGCTACAATAAAGGTTTATAGAAAAATAGACATTGGAAAATCTAATGTAATAAATGTAACCTCCGCTGTTTTTACAAGCTTGAATTCGTGCCCAAAACGATCTTTTAAGATGCATTAACATTTCTGGAGTGATGCATCTACATGCATCACACGTATTTTATTTTCTAAATGTTCTACACTTTCAATTGGTGTTTGGTATACTTGCTCTTTTACTATTCCCCACAGAAAAAAATCCAAAGGAGTAAGGTCCGGGCTTCTCGGTGGGCAAGGATTAATTGAACCTCTTCCTATACAAAATCAAGATGGTTTCGCACTATTCTATGATAATGCGCAGGTCCCCCATCTTGTGGGAACCATAGATCTTGTCTTACTTATAAATTTACATTTACCGGTAAAATGTTTCTTAAAAAAATTAGATAAGTATTGCCGTTTAAACTATCGCGAAAAAATTAAGGCCCAACAATTTGATACCCCAATATTCTGCACCAGACATTCGTCGAGTGGATAGTTTGAAAATGTCCTTCTCGAATCCAACGTGGATTTTCTTGCGCATAATAATGCATGTTATGTTTATTAACTCCACCATTATTAGAAAATCTTGCTTAATCTGAGAAGCAAATGTCATAAAATCTTACATTCAAATTTTGGTGTTCCCGAAAAAAGTTACAAAAAGCCAGTCTTTTAGGATAATCTGTCTCCTTTAAGGCCTGAACCAACTGCAAGTGATACGGATAAAATTGATTGCCTTTAATTATTCGGTGTACTGAAGACAGACTAATACTGGTTGCTCTTGAGACTACCCTTTCACTAATATCAGGATTTTCGTCAATCATTTCCAATACTCTAATTTCATTGTCAGGGCCTGTTTCTGTTCTTTCTCTTGACTTTTTCAGTGGTGGCCAGTTTGTCCTTAAAGTTAATTCAAGTCTCTTGAATATTGTATCGGCAGGAGCTCTTCTATTTGGAAAACGTTGTCTGTATAAACGGGCAGCAGCGGAATGATTTTTTTTGCATTCACCATAAATCAAAATCATATCTGTTTTTTCATCATTTGAATACATTTTTACTTTTAATAAATACAGTGACGGGAACTTTAATTTCGTTAGGGTCATTATCATTCGTGAAACATCCTGTATAAATAAAGCATGATTGATTTAAGATTGTATTTTTTCTTAATCTCACTAGTGGAATAAAGTAATTTCATGATTCGACTAGTGGATAAAGTGGTACTTTATACGGTTCTTAAGTGTGGATAAAACTTCAATTTATTATGTGATTATGAATAAAATGTTTTTATTATTATGCATTGTAGTGTCAGGTTCACATTAGAGTAGTTCCCAACTTTATGGATGTCCTTTCGCACCACGCGAAGTTTAAGCAGATTTCGGTCGATCCGGTTAAACATTCCCCTCAAATCGCGTTAAAATTATACGCGATGACGAGGCCTTTTCCCCCACGTAATGTTATTACCGTCCATTGAAGAGATCTTGAGCGTTCACGATTCACCAAATATTTCTTCGGGCTTCGGGCTCGCCACGGTGGCAGGGCGTTTAATTGGAGGGTTCTAACGAGTGGCGCGACGTCACTCATTGTTCCCCAGAAACCGAACGTGAACATTTAATGAAGCCGCCGCCAGAAGATGCGTCAGAATTGCACCTCGAGCCAGAAATGAATTTTAACGAACCGCCGGCGAGCAACTGCTCTTATTATTCGCCATCGGAATCCGGGGCGGCGAAGTGCCGCCAAGTTCAATTCGATGCGAGTTAAGGCGAGAAAATGCCAACTTAATTTTAGCGAATGTTGCGGGGCCTGATTAAACCGCGAATGGAACTGCTATGCAGTTTCATAGCTTAGGCGAAATTAGCATTCGCGCTGCATATAAGGAAGGGGTGGTTGATTTTGCCGCAATGCAGTTTCGAAGCTGTTCGCAGAAACCGATGAAAAATCTAATCGAATCACTCTTTCATTTCGTAAAAGAACCTAGTGACGATACAAATAAAATCAAATAAAAAAATCTTCAATCCTTGGTATTGGATACCTATCCATTTCAATTACCGGATTCAACGTGATTTTATAATCGCCACAAAGTCTAACTTCTCCGTTGGGTTTTAATATGGGAATTACTGATGTACCCCATACGCTAAAGTCCAGGGGAGTCAACACTTTACCGGCCACTAACCGATCTATTTCCGTTCGACTTTGTCTTTTAACGCGAACGGTAGAGTTTGCGGTTTAAAAAACTTTGGCACAGTATTCTCTTTTTGACATTTCGCTGTGACAGCGGTTGCCACCTCAAAAATCATAGAAATTAAAGAATATTGGGAGGTGTTGAATTGATGCTATCTATTTTCGATTGTTCATCGACATTTTTAAAAAAATTCTAAAATTGGTGTAAAATTGAAGAAAGTGTCCCTGGAATAATTCTGAGGGAAGCAGCAGAAACAACTTTACAATTAAGAATTTAAGATGGCAATGCCATCTGTCAGCATTACACTGACATGATGACAAAGCCACCTAGCTGCCTTAACGGGTACTACTTCCTAAAGGAAGTGACCTGTAGCCTGACAAATTGGCATGCAACTGCATACTTCAATTTGACAGCAGGCCCCCACGGCACTTTTTGCTAGCGACCAAGAACCGACATACATTGAAATGCATGTCTACGCTGTGCTGTCTACATCTCAACCAACTGCAGATAGATTTATTTCGCTGTCATTACAGCTCATCAGTGCAGTTTAGGTCTAGTGTAGACAGCACGGCATAGAACTGGTTTTGCTTATATACCAAAGCAATGGTAGTAGTACCCGTTAAGGTAGCTAGGTGGCTTTGTCATCATGTCAGTGTAATGCTGACAGATGGCATTGCCATCCTAAATTCTTACTTACATCATACCATTGCTTTGGTATATAAGCAAAACCAGTTCTATGCCGTGCTGTCTACATTAGACCTAAACTGCACTGATGAGCTGTAATGACAGCGAAATAAATCTATCTGCAGTTGGTTGAGGTGTAGACAGCACAGCATAGACATGCAATTTATTGTACATGCTTATTAATGAAAATTATTTAAAAACTGTTGAAAAGAAAGTTGCTCGCGCGTAGTCCACATGTGACAAAAATTATAATAAGTGTAAACAGACAACAAAAATTGCTAAATTCACATTGATGTTTGCGAACTGAACTGAACTGAATAAAKTTTGGTCTTACAGGATTTAGAGTAAACTACATTTCCCCGACTTTAAATTCAAATCAAATAAATTTCGAAATGTAAGTTTCTGAAGAACAATAAGGGTTTGACGTCCTATATATATAATATATATCCTATATTATAATATACAGTGTGTCCACGAAGAATCAACAATATTGGAATATGGGAAAATGTAAAAGTTACACAGACGGCTAAATGACACAAAATAGGCACATATTCGAGAGGGCTTGAGAAACGCACAAATTTTGCTTATCAAAAATTGAAGAAAATTCTCACTACCACCTTTTCTGCTCTACAAATCAGCAGTTCAAAATGTTCAGTACAACGCTTCGTTTCATACAAAACATCAACTTCATTTTTTAAAAAGACACCCAATATTAACGTATCTTTTTTGGAATTTTGAATATTTTGGCGCAATATGAAACCATGACTGTCTGTTTCTGATAAAATAAATTTTACTGAAATATTAGAATTCATTGGCCATGTTTTTTTGGTAAATTTATAATGAAGAAAAATTGGATAGGCCATCCTGCTACATTTTACGCCGAAGAAATAGTATAGAAGCTAAAATATGTGTTTCAACAGATATCCAAATTGGACACAACCTACCAAATCCACTTTTGTGTATATGACATTTAATTTAAATAAATACGGTTTATTAAAAAAACCTGCGCTGTCCCAACAGAAACTATAAGTTTTTAATATTTCAATGACTAAAACCAAGTGATGCAAAACAACATAGACATTTATGCGAGTAAAACTCCAATCCAATTCGCAAAAAAATACTTCCCATCCGTTGGATGTGGAAGTAATTATAAATGATAAATAAGCAGAATTTTGTGTTTCAGCACAATGTTGATCCCTCGAATGAGCATAACATACAGATCAAAAGAGTTGCTACAATGGGTCAAATAAGGGTCGGACTCGATTATTTTAAATTCGGGGGAAGAAAACGGATTTGTGTCAATTTCGTACGTTTGCTGGAAGTCGACTTCTAGTAGCGGCGACTACAATAACAAAATGAATACAATGATTATGAARACTMGAGTACTAAAAAATCTGGTCGTTGAAAATGTTATAACAACTGGAAAATGCCCTACTCTTATCTAAAAAAAAAAACATTATAAAGCGGTTAGAATTAAGAAATATTAAAACCCAACTTCATATAAAGCACATAAACAACAGGGACAGATGTCGTAGGTATGAAAGTCTGTGTAGAAGGCATGACTGCTGAGTTTGACTTAAATAAAGCAACAAAACTGGTTGATTCATTTTCTTAACAGTAATAGTATAGAGAAGTACTAGAAATCAGTATGTGAAGGAACCAAATAGTTGTAAATAAAAAAAAAAGATGTGTATTGTAATAAAAGGTCCAATAATTGATCTAAATTAGAGAAAATTGATTGTCCCGCGAGGAACGTAAACAACCAATTCGTTAAAAGTAATACTAGACACACATAAAAGAATCATTAACCGCTAGGGAAAATACTAACTTTTGTTAGTTTTAGATCACATTTAAAAACAAATTTTCTTTCTAATCACAGGGAAAGGTTTCAGCGTCAACTTTAATACTTGCTCATACAGCAGGCAAAATAAACAGTAAAATATCTCCGTCCTTTTTAGGTGATAATCAGCAGTCGCAGCGACGCAATTAGCATGTACGTCTAAATGCGCTGTAATGCGACTTCCGCTTTGATATTCCTACCACAATGGCAACAATTAGCATCGAATTCTATGTCTAAACACTGCTGCTAATTAGGGTCTAGCACAGACGCTAAAAGGGGGTATTGTCGTTTGATGTGGCGAGATTGTTCCGTTAAATTAAAAACGGAACTTGTGAGGTTGAATTGACAGACTCCCATAGATAGGAATAGTTTTCAACTTAATTTTTTTATGTTCTCATCTAGTAACATTACTCCTTAATAAACTACTAAACTTGAAAGTGTAACATGACCAGGTCTCCCCTAACGATTTGATTCAAATTTTGGTTTATTGCTTTATACATGACCCCCCTAACTTATTAAGGTTAAGAGTGTAATACAGTTCGGACCTGACTGCGTCAGAAAAAAAAATCACGCTAAAAAGAAATATCAACTAAATTTTGATATTATTGCAGCTACAATTTGGTCATTTTGAAGCGGTACGAGCACCATTCTACAAAGATAGGATAAAAGAGTTTGGAATATCGATGTACAAAGTGTCAGTTTTTAAAATCTCCTTAGTGACCCCACCGGAAGCTTTTATCTTAACTATAGAGACAGAAAATGCAGAATGCAGAAAGTTAAATTGCCGAATGTTAAATAAAAACTAGGTAGTAAAGAGGGTCCAGTTATCAAAGAAAATACTCCGTGGAATAGAAAACTTTTGTCGCTCTAATTCAGGTTACACTTCTATTCAGTTATGACAGGAAAAAAATGTGCTCCACGACTTAATATTACTGGAAATGTAAATTGTGGAATTAAATATTCATATCATAATTAAAATTGAATTAAACAATTAATTACTTCATCTATTCTTGATGCTAACATGTTATTCTATCTATCATTGTTTCAAAAAAGTTCATTAACCTTTTGGTTTGAATAGTTTAAAGCAGACTTTAGTATGTCCGCAGAAAAAAGAATGTTAGATCTATTTATGCCACGCAACGGGGTCGTCCCACAATTTTTTTTTTTATTTTACATTTAAAATGTACATAAAAATTGAAGCACAAACACATTTTTTTTGTGATTTTTTCGGTTCTTCTTTGCCGAGAAAAAAATGTGAAAGTATGGATTTTTCAATATCCGTTTCAAATGCCTCGATATTCCGCCACGGAGATGACGTAAAAGGTTCGCATGCTGACGAAAGCGAGAAACACCAATAATAGCCAGTGCTCTAGCGGCATTGCAAGTAATATTTGTTTACATTTTTTTGAGCTGCGTCGCGTTGCCAATGTGGGCAAATTTTCGCGATACCGTGAGGAATGTACTCGTAAACTGGCATTGTCACATTGATACCTAGGTCAACTTAAGGCGTATTTGTGAAAATAACTTTAATCATCCCTCAGTCAGTTTATTCTATAATGAACACTGGCCTTTTGCTGAAATACGAAAGCACTTTAACTTTAATGTTTTTATTATGAGGAATTAAACGACGCTTTGAAGCTTGATAATATTTAGTTTGTATACTTTCATATGACAACGATATAATAAATTTTGAAACGGTCAGGACGAACTCTGGCCGTCGTTATGAAGAAAACAGTGAAGTACCGTTGACAACATTACACGTTCGCACGTGCTGCATGTGTCACATGTGTAACGAATAACCCTAACAACTCTAGCCATGCGTTTTGGTTTACATAGTTTGGTCAAACTTTCCAGTTTCGTATTTGTCAAATCAAGTGGTGGAGCAAGATATATTTTGTATTTTGGTAATCTGTTGTTATTTTAATGTCAGAATGGCTTACGTTAAGAAATGTTTTGTTCCGTGTTGTAAGAATACCACTGCTGATGAACAGTTACAGATTATTTCTACGTTTACATTATAATATTGACGTTGACGGTTATACTTATACCTTCGCCCCTCTCTGTCATTCCCACTGTAATATTTGTATTTCTCTGGCTATTTATAAAACTGACAACAGTGAGCACCCGGTTACCTAGGGAGCTGTAACAGTGCGCATGACGCAAATTAGGAACCTTTTGCGTAGTTGTTGGCGGATTTAAGGAAATGTTTGAAAGAGGGTAATTTTTCTATCGCCGTTTGTTACGAGTTGAATTAATCTGAAAGCAAAATAGATGCGTGGCACTAGTATTCATGATGTAAGCAATAAAAGCCATAGATTAAAACTAACAAATTTTAATGTGCGGGTCCGACCCTATTGTCACCACAATTTAACGTAAATCGAAGAGTGTTACCACTGACTCCGCTGCACTAAACTCATTATTTGGAAAAGCTATGAAAATATATCTAAACTCTTGTATAATTCAAAAAAGAAAAATTTCACGAGTTAATACTAGAAGTCTTCATCCGCCCGACGGCGCCATAAAAGACCGCGCTCCATGTCATCAGCCGCCGCTCCCGAGAACAAAATAAAAGACACGCCAATTAAGCGGGGCGTCAATTATACGCTCGCCGAACTTGAATAGTTCAGCGCTTAGGGAGTTATCATACTGACTTCCGCCTGAAATTTTCTACAACTATCGTTACACCAGACTTAAATAATCCCGCGCAATTACTGCATAATTGTTGAAGTTTCATATCTAAATAAAATCACGGGGGATTTAGTCAAACGTCGTCGTTTAACCGTAGCCTGCAGATCTAGGAGACTGTACGTCAGTGGCGGAGCTGCCTTGGGGGGCTTTAGAATCAAGAAATGGGAAAATATGTTTATGTTTTTGGTTAATCATTTGGTATGTCAAGCACTTGGTACACACTTTCATCAGACCAGATACTTAAAAAAAGAAGTGAAACGGAAGCTACTGTTTTACAATACCTATTCTCATTGTTGCAGTAGTTTACAGCTTCTAACAAGGTGTAGGCCAGACTAAACTTGAAGAAGACAGTTATTTTTCTTGAATTTAACTTCAGTTAAGCAAAATACAAGCGTCTGTTCTATTTAAAAATAAAGTATGTTACTAATCTTAGTTTAAAATATATAAAGCTCTGCGTAGGATATGATGGTATGGGTAATCAAAATGCATTTTCTGGAACTTTTCAACTCCGTATCAGCTCTCGTTTCTGAGATATGGGCGCAAGTTACATTTTTTAATTGGGAAGGGGGATTAAAAGGCACATCATTGAAAAGGATATTTTCCTGATTTCAAAAATGTATCACACTTGTACCATTTATTGCTTCTGAGTTTTTCAAAAACAATATTCGTTATGGCTAAGTAAGAACAAAAATCTTTATTTTCCTCGTGACTGGTGATAATTTTCATTCACTTTGTTATTTGCAATCGCAATGCCTCAGTAAATTGAACATGATCTCATCGAAATTCTGATGATGATTGGTTATGGAGGTAGAGGGCGAAGTTATTCTTGAAAATCGGAAACCAATTGTCAGATCAACAGCTATTAAAACATTGCAACGTTTTGACAAAATCGGCGGTGTCAAAAATCGTCAAAAACCAAGACGTCCAAGGGTTGCTACGAGTGAGGAAAGTAGCTTAAATGTCCTTTCAGATGCGCAAGAGAATCCCAAGTGTTCCGTACGACAGCGTGCTCTCACTCACCATATTAGCAGATCTGTTCAGAAATTTTGAAAAAAGAGAAGTTTTATTCATACAAAATTCACTTACTACAAGAACTGAGCGAAGATGATCTCGATTGTAGGATAAAATTTTGCGAAACTGTTATGAACATGATAGATGAAAGTAAGAATTTAGGATGGCAATGCCATCTGTCAGCATTACACTGGCATGATGACAAAGCCACCTAGCTGCCTTAACAGGTACTACTTCCTARAGGAAGTGACCTGTAGCCTRACAAATTGGCATGCAACTGCAWACTTCAATTTGACAGCAGGCCCCCACGGCACTTTTTGCTAGCGGGCAAGAACCGGCATATATTAAAATGCATGTCTATGCTGTGCTGTCTACACCTCAACCAACTGCAGATAGATCTATTTCGCTGTCATTACAGCTCATCAGTGCAGTTTAGGTCTAGTGTAGACAGCACGGCATAGAATTTGTTTTGCTTATATACCAAAGCAATGGTATGATGTAAGTAAGAATTTAGGATGGCGATGCCATCTGTCAGCATTACACTGACATGATGACAAAGCCACCTAGCTGCCTTAACGGGTACTACTTCCTAGATGAAGTGACCTGTAGCCTGACAAATTGGCATGCAACTGCATACTTCAATTTGATAGATGAAGATAAAAACATTTTAAATTGGATTATGTTTTCTGATGAAGCGACTTTCTGCCACAATGGTAATGTGAATAGACATAATTGCAGATATTAGTCAGTCACAAATCCACATTGGATGGAACAAGTCCACACACAACACCTTCAGAAAATGAATGTCTGGTGTGGTATTATCGGTGAGCACATTATTGGGCCATTTTCATGGATAGAAATTTGAATACCATCTAGTATATACAGCTCTTGCGCGAACACATTATACCAGAAC
The DNA here is from genome assembly GCA_025024175.1 of Rhyzopertha dominica. NCBI lineage: Eukaryota > Metazoa > Arthropoda > Insecta > Coleoptera > Bostrichidae > Rhyzopertha > Rhyzopertha dominica. Next base: position 60,671,496 of record QCXZ01000064.1, read on the forward strand.
TCATTCGCTTGTTCCCTAATAGTAAAAATGCTGCTTGTCCTTCTGAAAAGATATGGTTTGAGCAAGATGGTGCACCGCCCCATTTTGCAGTCAACGTTGGTGGATATTTGAATGCGATATTTCCAGACACATGGATTGGTAGGCGCGGAGCGATAGAATGCTCAGCACGTTCCCCTGATCTGACGCCGCTAGATTTTTTCTGAAACGGGGAACATCCTGAGCATCTTCTGTAATGTAAATCAGAAAAAATACTGCATTTTTTATTTTTTGGGTACCCGAGTCGCAAGGAAAAATGGCAGTACCAGGCTTTTTTGTTTATTTTACCGATAAAGAAAATTGTTTTAATTCTTTTCGTTCTTTGTCAGGCTCAATTACTGTATTTACACTTTTCTCAACTCGGAAGCAATATATTGTACATGTGTGATACATTTTTGAAATCGGGAAAAATATAATTTTCAATGATGTGCTTTTTGACCCCCCCTTCCCCAAAAATATCTCTGAAACGAGAGTTAATACGGAGTTGAAAAAATTCCAGAATATAAATCGGTCGAATTGAACCTGAAGTAACCTGCTGGTTCTATACTTTGTAGTGCACCTTGTAGTAACCCCCTTTCCCCTTCAACGCACCCGCCCCTGTCCGAGATCCTAAACAAAATTGCAGCTGCAGAGCGCCGCCGCGCGCATTTGCATTAACTTAGTTGCAGCCCCGTGCTAACGGCCTCATTCGGAGTCCGGTCGCGCAATTTCCGCTTCCTGCAGGCTCTTATTTGGACAATCCAAGAATTTGCAGTCCGGGGACTGCATGCGCTCATATCACGAAACCAAGGAGCATGTAATCGGGACGAAATTGCGCGGGGGTTAATTGGCCGGCTCCTAATTTATTTGCACGTATTTGCCATCTCCAATTAGGTCTTGCGCCGGATGGGGCGTCATTCGGAACCGTTACTCACGTTAATGAAGGTCGGGCACGGGATATGGACTCACCTGGAACAAAAAGAGACGGAATTTAATTCGGGGGTGATAATACTGTAACTTATGGTTGCTAAATTAACATGAATCTAGAGGGAGAATTAGTTCAACTTCTGTCTTAACAACAATAGTGCAGGGAGAGTATTCTAGTGGAGTCACTGCAATATAAAGCTACGAACTAACACTAACTTAGGCTTACTACAGGGATTTTGATTGTTAAATGGGAAACACTATCCAGAAGCATTATGAAATAAAACAAATAAAAAAAAACTGTCCTGGTTACCAAGCCGGTGTTGATTATCAAGTCTTTAGTTCAGTCTTGGCAACCTGTACATAAGTCTTCGTCATTTGCTAATTCCTCTGGTAGTTCGGTAGTTTCGGTATCATGACAGCAAACAATGTGGATCTGTGTTTAGTAGAAACAATAAATTGTAACTCAATATTTGACAACAGTATTTTTTACAGTTCAGTTCAGCTATATTTTTATTATGAAAAGTGTTGTTTATATAGTAATTTGTTTAATTAGATTGTAAAAAATTGAAATTAACCAATAAGTCAGAATGTATCGTATGACCAAAACTTACAAGTGTATGAAAAATAAAAACAGAAAAATCGTATACATTTGGTACAACACTATTATTAGAAGAACAGAGTTTATTTTACAAGTTTTTTTTTTAATTTTGGTTGCATATTTTTTTCCTGAATATGATGTCCAGTTTCTCATAAAAATAAAAACTTTCTACTTGCAAAAAACTTAATAATGAGATTTGTAATTTGCAAAACATAAACCAAAGGCTTGTACTTTTGTTTCTTTTACAATAATCGTTACACCATTACAACGCTCCTAACAAAGAAGTGTAACTCGTCTTGAAAAAGGGAAAGCTTGGAGAAAACACTTAAGGAAAAGCTCAACGAGGAAGAAAAAACAAAACCATAGAACAAATTGGACGTTTACAAACTAAAAACAGATTACATAAACTATTTTTATAAAATCATCGGGTGCTCCTAACAAAAGATAAGTACCTATTCCTTTAAGAGGCAAGTATCGTAAAACATCTGAAAGCGTATGTTTACTTGTTTCAAAATCATATCCAAAAAGCAAAAAACCTGAAACTTGTATGTGGCCCAGGCGGAGATCAAAATAAAACAATCCCGATTTTTTGCATAATCTGGTACATTATGAAGAACTTGCCTGTAGGGGACATTATTATTTAGAATGCGATAAAAATATGGAACTCATTAATCAAAAAGCACAGGCACATACTTACTTGACTATGACTTCAACAAGCAAGAGTCAAGCAATCACAATTAATCAAATTATGGTATACAAGTTTCCAAAGGTAGGCTATGTTTCATTTTCCACATATTATAATGAGCAATGAGAAACCGAGCAATACAGAAAACAATTCAAGACGAGCAGATCATTGGGGAATTTATTTTATCAGATAACTGTTATTAAAGTAAGTGAAGTAATTTTGGGCAATTATAGGGAATTTCTTTTAATGTTGCATTTTTGTCATATTTCTCGATGCAATAGAGGTTAGTACTAATATTAATAATCAAGAAAGTAAGCGTTAAATATCTAATTTCCTTTGTTTTAATGGCGAGTCTTTAACTATAAAATCGCTGTATCGTAAAATCATGATGATGTGACGGAATCCATTTCTTCATTTTATAACACACGACGCTAAATGTGGGAATCACTGACTCACCTAGTTGATATCTAAATCCAACTATTGAACGGCACGAGCAAAGCAAAAATCACAACACTTCCAAAGTTTTGCAAATATTATAGCAACGACTAAATAGACCGTTTCATTAACGCGTTCATTATGCGGCACTACCCGTGAACAACACCGATGTACTGGAAAGTATTATTAACAACGTAAAATCATAGCTACGCGGCGTGGGTACAGTAAGTGGACCCTTTTTTGCTGCGCTTGGAATGCAAGCGATAAACATTCCACCACGGCCGCATCAATAATCAAATAAAGGCGGATCCCAAATAATTATAACGAAATAATCGCTTAATATGGCAGATATTGATTAGCACGATAAAACAGACGTCCAGTAGCCAAATTATTGAAATCGCATATTGAAATTTCATTATACGATAAATACGAAACTAATCACAAATATATTAATTAAATTCCACTGAATTGCACTGTGCATTATGTAGAGTAAAATAAAGCCTTTAAAAGCTTGCAAACTTGCTGGAATTCGAAATCAGACAACGTGAAAGCAATAGCTCTGGAACTGGAAGGACACAAACACTACCATATAAACAATAATGGAAAAGAAATAAGAATAACCTCTGTATTTTTGATTTTATGAAAAAATGGCTGTAACAATTATTTGTGAACAAATCTGTACTTTTGACGCGTCGTGTGGCGTCATTATAATTTATCGTTTGTGTCAATTTTGTAGTGGACGTGATTTTTTACTTTTATCACCGTTTGTACTTGCCTAGCGCCGACTCTGCTAATGTGAAATAGTAAGGTGATCAAAAAGAAAAATTTGTATACTTTTTCTAGTTCGAAATAGGGTAATAGTGAGTTTTATTTATGGATAAATAAAGCATCAACGCCTTCCTCTTCACTCTGTTAAATGTGATGCTCTTCGATGAAAAATTATTACAGAAACGAAGCGAAACTAGGATAGCAGAAGCCAAGTCCAGGAAAATAATGAAAACGTTCCCGAGATCGTACTTTTATTTAGTTAATATCATCCCACCATCCACATTCCGCTCAGCGAAAGCAATAAATTCTGGTTGCAACGGCGTGATGCATTTATTCCTGATGCACTTCAACAATAGTTGCTTCTATTTCTCCTTTAATTTTCCGTTGCACCGGGCAGATATGAAATAATATTTCATCTTCCATTTCCTGCTGGGAACGTGTGGGGGCCATTAAAAGTAATGATTAAGTTCAATTTGGTCTGGTGCTGCAGTACAGCGCGAAACTGATGAGGTGGCATTACAACGTTGTTTGCTTATAAGGGCAAAGGAATTGACTACAATAGACTGCCCCCATAACCATTGGGGAGCCCACTTATAGCCCTACCCTGAGCCTAACCCAACCTGATGAGATTTACAAGAGGGATAAAAGAAATTAGAATAATAAGCAATTTTTAAACATATTTAAGTGTTTAATATTACTTTGTTACAGAAATAAAATTTAATAAGCTCATAAATAATTACATTGTTAGAATAACCGATTTTTTTAAGCCGCATGCAACAATCGTTTGTATTAAAAAATATACATTTCATTTCACAACTTTCAGATACCTAATACACAAATCAAAAGTTCTGGAATATCGGACAGGGGTTAAAATGAAGATATTCGTGGGCGTACGGAAGGGGACAAGCTTATTTCACAATTTTCATCCAGATTTCATATGTGAACTATGTAAATGACATTCAATATGTCGTTGTCAAACGATTTTTAAAGCTTATTTTGGTTAGGTGTGTTCAGCTTTTCTAATATGTTTTCTTATCGGGATTGTTCGACTATGAATGATTTTGTTATGTGGAATACCCAGAATCGGTCACATATTTGTATTTGGCGGTAACTCCAATCTTCTTAGTTCCAAATTTTAAAATTAATACAGAAACAAAAACTTTCAAAAATATCAATTATTTCGAGCAAAAATCCATCCGAACTAAGAGTTATAAATGTCACATAAAAATTGCCGCAGAAGTAACAATCGAAGTATAACTTGCATTGCCATAATAGGGCGCATTATAGTTGGGCCAAAAACTTTATCGCTCTTTAATCTGCCATTGAGTTGGGCCAGAAGGATGCGGACGGTGGATTATGAACCTCCTGCTGATAGTTATCGATAACGAATCCTTATCATATCCTGCTACCTGATACTACTTAGAAAAGTAGGTAATTTAAACGCAAACATTTTGTGCCTGTGGACCCAATAGATCACGAAACACAATTAAGATGGGTGGGACTTATTTGAAAAATGTAAAATATTATTGGACACTTGTCCATGATGTCCTAAATAATTTGTTAAAGAGGGTGGTTACCTGCTGAAATGAGTTTATAAATTCTGAAACGCAAGTCAAATTAAACAGTTTTACTAAAATTTCTAGCGCACATTCATACCGGCGAAATGGAAGTTGTATTCATGCAAAGTGAAAAAGGCAAAAAACTGTTGGTGGTGAATAACTACAAGTTTTGCATCGCAAACGTGCTGAAAAACGGAACTGTGCGTTGGAGGTGTACAAATAAAACATTGAAATGTCCCGCAAAAATCTACACGTCGCCGTCGGCTGGAAATGAGATCTTGGACTCCGAATTATCTCACAATCACATAGAAGACATAAACCTGCACAGGCAGATTGTCAAAAACAGTGTGAAAAGGAAAGCTCTAGAAAATGTACACGAAAMACCTGCCAAATTAGTGCACACGGAACTTCGGTCTAACCCTGGCATAAGCAGTAACATGACGACTTACGATATGGAACTTGTAAGGCATAATATATGGATGTGCAGGAGGAAGTTAACTCCAAATCTACCCAAAACGCAAAAAGACGTTTTCGAATAAACACTTTGGCACCTATGACAGATAAAGAAGAATCATTTGTCTTGACAAATAATGCAGACCAAGGTATCATCATTTTTGCTCTTTATAGCAATCTTTACTTTTTATGTTGTACTGAAACTGTGTATATGGACGGCACATTTGATTTTTGTCCGAAATTTTTTACACAACTCTTTGCAATTCATGTATACAAGAATGGACATTACGTTCCATTGGTATTTTGTTTGCTTCCGGATAAAAAGCAATCCACATATCAAACATGTTTGAATATGTTGTGTCAGAAGTGCAGTGAAACTGACTTACAATTTTATCCTAAAAGTGTCGTGATTATTTTGAAACTGCAATCCACAATGCTATTATGGATACGTGGGAGGAAGCTAGAGTAAGTGGATGCCGATTCCATCTTTCACAGGCATGGTATCGAAAAATTCACTCGCTTGGACTGTCACAAGATTATAAAAACCACACGGAAGTTGGCAAAATATTAAGATATTGTTTTGGACTTCAGTTTCTTGATTGTGATGAAGTGGGTGACGCATTCGCATTCGATTTAATTCCAATCATGCCAAAACATTCAAGATGAATATAATACATGAAAGGATTTTTGTAGCCTAAAAACAATAACAAATGGTGGTTTTCAAATTATGCAAAAATTAGAGTAAAATTAGATGTATGAGTAAAAATTGTTAGAGATAAAACGACCATCAATTTAATGCTGATTAGTGGTATTTGGCCAGCTGACGCATAATGCTGGGGCTTATAACTTCTATTTTTAAGTTTAACTAAGATTAACTAAACCAGCAGCTTAATTCATTGTAGTCTTAGGTACTGTTTCACGACCATTCTCAGTTTTGACAATTTTTTTTATCTATACTAGCTACCTATTCAATCCTAACTTAAATTTCGAAAGCTTCTAAAGCGAAAAGTTTAAACTAAAAAGCTCATCGGTTAATTAATTAATATTTGATATATGCGAATATGTACTTAGGTACATAATCCGATAAAGGCACATTTTTATTTATGTTGAATTATTAGTAAGGGAAATTCCTGCTTGCCCCACCCTAGACCAAAAGCTGGGTACTTCCATGAAGATGTTGAAACTGATGCGATGCTATTTAGTGGAGCGATGTTAATCCCAATTTCTTTGTGTAGAGAATTGTTAAGCTATTCAAAATAACATGAATGAAGGAAAGAGATACCTACAAATGTAGACCTTGCTGCAAAAACCGAGCCACTAAATATATGTGAGAAAACAGGGAAAAAAGTTCCGAAATTTGCAATCAGTTTATCACGGTAGAAACTTTTATTTTTAAATATATATTATTGGGACATTTCGGACTTAATATTAATAATTAATATCATCCTGTAGTTTTTATTTGGGAAACTCACTGACAACTATATTTTTGTTTCTTAATGACGATTTTTATGGGCATTTTGTCCTCACTATAGTTTGAATGTACACTCCAAATCATAATATAGATTTTCCGTGTATTCCAGCAAATGTTATAAAAATTCTGTACTTGATTATGGATCTACACGTCACGCAGAATTTTTTTGTTCTGCATCTGTACAAAACCTCCTGGGACACACTGAATGATTAAAAAAACTGATATTATGGATTTTAAAATAACCATTGATGATGTTAGTTAGTTACGTGGCGTGCTGGTGGATTTTAATTCTTGATCCAGGTTTTAAGAAATGCATTATTTACACCACCAGCATGGCGCTGCCCTTCCCATAAAAAATTCAGGCCCCATCCGACAAASCCCCGAAATATTTGCACMGTCGGCGGTTAGAATAATTAGCAGTTAATCCAGTGCGAGGACCATGCGGGTCCCCGTATTGATTCGTGTCTGGGAGGCCCTCAACGTGGCACGCCGTATATTAGCTCCCCAGCACTCGAGGAGCTAATTAGAACAATGAGCAATTATTGCCAGCTTCTGTAACAGGAGCTGGCGACCTGAGCCGTAATGCGTTTCCTGTTCCGCGCCCGTGCATCCGCGCTTTGTTCGACAGCATCTTGTTGGTTGATGGCACAGCCCCTTGTTTATACTTATGCCCCCGTTGTCTTTTCATCCTGATTTTCCTCCGTGCAAACATCGCGCGCGCCGGGAAGCGCAATTGAACGAGACCCCAAATTAGGTTTCGATGTATGCGGTACTGAAGTGCAACGTGAAGATGAACAGCCCTCCTCCTTACCCTGCGGGGGTTGCATTAAAATTTAATTCGGTTTGTTTGTATGCAACGGAGTTGGAGTGCACATGGTAATAAAAACATCGATGTTAAATTTGGGTCGTTCCATATTCGATGTTATTTGAGGTTTCTCAATAGTGGTGTTAAAAATAGTTACAAACACCTTGTTATGTATTAAAATTACAAATCTTGCAAACAAATACTGCAAAACAGATGAACGATGGTGAGCGGTGGGGGCTACGCACAAACGCAAGTGAGAACCAGTGTCGGCGTAACGGTAGTATAGTAATCCAACCCTCTAACCGGTATTACAACCCTGCAATAAAATTTATCTTTCATCTCGAACAGCAGACGGCCCCTCACAAGTTACCGCAAATAACGGGATTACCATAAATATAGGTCCGATTTTCGGAAGATGGTTAAGCAGGGTCGGATTATTTAAAGTTCACTACCGGTCAAACCAAAACTAGCATTTAGTCTTAGTATTTCTGTGCGCCAGACAAGAGAAGCGAAAAATGTTCCGTCCTTGGGAAAAAGCTGCTCCAAGTACCGCTCAGAATGAAGTTGCTAACGTTGACATGGAAGTGCAAATTGAAGAAAACTAGAGGAATCGTCGTTACCTTACCCGAGATGCCAAAGATCATAAAAAATGTATACAATTTTTTAATAAAAAAAGAGTGCAGTGCTCCGTTAAAAGTGATAAGTGAAATGGTTGGTGTCCCCTACACGACTGAGAAAATAAAGGCAATTCAAGAAAATCACGCAAATCGGAGAAACTTCTAAATATATCAAAAGAGCTTGGGATAGAAATTAAAAAAGTGATTTACCAAATGTATAAGGAAAATAAAGTTCCAACTACGGCAAGTCTGAAATTAAAACTTTTGGAATTAAGATATGACATAAGTTATTGCGAAGAGTGGTTCAGAAAATACTTGAGGAGCATCGGTTTTAATTATAGTACATTAAACCAACGTTTGTCCATAATGGAATCAACCCGACTAAAAAGAATGAGATGGGATTATATAAACGAAATCAGAAGGTACCGCCAAGAAAATTGTAACATCGTATATTTTGATGAAACGTGGTACGACACCCACGACTTGATAAAAAAAGGTTTGACAGATGAGACAAATAACTGCGTTCTGCAAGCACCACCTTCGAGAGGAAAAAGAATTATAATTCTTCATGCGGGAGGAAGTGATGGATGGGTGGAAAATGGCTTATTACTGTCAGCGAAACAGATCCAAAATTGTTCTGCTGACTACCATTGGACTCTGCACTTTTTGAAACTTGGTTTCAGCAGCAGTTACCTCCAGGGCTACCACCAGGATCTGTTATAGTCATGGATAACGCGAGTTATCATTCAAAATTAATGAACAAGACGCCAACATCAGTTACAAAAAATAGAAATAATTGATTACATGAAAAAAAAATTACAATTCCGGATGGAAAAGTTACCAAAAAAGATCTGTTAACAATAATAAAAAATCTCAACATACCTAAACAATATCGAGTTGATGAACTAGCGAAAGGACATGGACATATAGTTATGCGTTTGCCACCGTATTATTGCGTCCTAAACCCAATTGAATTAGTGTGGAATACGCTTAAAGAAGGAATACGAAGAAACAATACGTGTCCGCGTTTAAGTCAACGTCTATAGAACTCCTCTACTCGTATCCTCTGGGGATCGGAAATATGCCATGCGACCAGCTCGCCCGAATGAATTTATTAAATCTAGTTACTGGAGGCCCTCCTAAATTAGATATTTAATTGATTCTACCCGGCGAGCCAGCGGCTATTATTTGTCGAAATTGGTTTGTGAAACGATGCAGTCGCTCATTGAAGGGGATATTTTTATATAAAAATCTTCCCAGGGCACAAAGAGATACCATTACTCGAGCGAGTTGAGCGTAAAAATGAAAATCAGATCAGTCCGATAATATGACCGATTCGGATGTTCGGTGGGAGGGCCCACCGTGCTGACCATCAATTTTAGGGCTGCGGGCAGCTTATTTTTATAAGATAATGGAGTGGCGGGACTATGTGTGTATTATTTATCCGGCGGTGATAAGGCTTGATGCATTGCCCGCAGAATTTAGGGAGAGATCCGTGGGTTTAATGTAACACGACGAAAGATCCTTCATAACCATGTTGATAGGAAGAGCGCTATGTTTCTACAATATTCGTTAGTCATAAAACTGATTTTTCAAAGAGACGTTGGTGTTGGACAATCATCTATATTACTATCGAGGTAATACTTTATACACATCTTAATTACCGTAAACATTTTAGCTCTGCCTGTTCAGTTACACAGATAACATTTTATTTCAATTACCAGATATAGGTCAAAGCGATCTGAGATTGGCAAAATATCTAGGGATCCCCCTAAACTACAAATTTTTTTTATTCAATTCGAAATTATCTCGTCTCACTTTATGTTAACATAAAACATATGGCATCGTGATAAACAATCTACCGTCTGCATTTTTTTGTGATTTTAATAAAATTTGTTCGCATAAAATAGCGGTTGTGAATACAGACAAGGATTTCTTTTCGAAGGAAAAGGGAGGCAAATTATTTGGGGATGAAAAAAGACAATAAAAGGGTGACAGGAGCATTTGGACGAAATCTTAAATGGAGATAACACTTTGGAGGAGAAAAACAAAAATGAGGATGAATATAAAAAGAGAACCAGAAACACGTTCCAGAAACAACAAAAAATTAAGTGGAGAAGTTAAGAAGTCAGCTAGATAACTATAAAAGTTCCTTACTTACTTACAATTTTGTCAAAAATTTTGATTAACTAATTAAATATTTTAGACAATGAAAATGAACTTTTATTACAGCAGCTTCCTGAAAATTTGTATATCAACTCAGTTGCAGTTAAACTCATGAAGTTGGACTCTAACGTAATGTAAAGATGTGCTGTATAGGTACTAGACAGAATTTGCAATTCAATAGCTCATAAAAAAAGAATAACGAAATAGAAAATTCGTCCTCAGTTATCCAGAGCGTTTGACACTCACCATGGACCAGAAAGTTAGCAGTTTCTAGCTACGCATAGAGCATGGGTGCTGTATTTGTCCTTTATTAAGTAATAAAGAGCTCTGTTTCTGAAATTCTGAATTTCAAGGCTGTGGATGAGATTGATATACTGCGCATCATGTCTTCAATTAAAACTAAAGCTCTGGGCACTGACCAAATCAATATAAATATGATTAAACTGTGTGTTCCATACCTATTGCCTATTGTGGTGCATATTATCAATTTCTGTATAAATCACTCTGTTTTCAGACTGCTGGGAACGGGCGTTGGTAGTACCGTTGCTAAAAATAAAGAAACCACTGTCACTGAAAGATTTGAGGCCCATTAGCTTGTTACCAACTTTATCAAAGTTGTTGGAGCGTGTTATAGCTATGCAACTGCAGGCTCATATGATTAAACAAAATATTCTGCCGAATAATCAGTCAGGTTTTAGAGCGGGGTATGGCTGTAATACTGCTCTTATTAAAATTATAGATGATATAATGACTGAAACTGATAAAGGAAAACTTACTGTTTTAATATTACTCGATTATGCAAAGGCCTTTGATATGATTTCGCACAAAACTCTGTTATGGATTCTGTATTACATTGGTCTCTGTAAAATGGCAATTCAATTGTTGGCAAGTTATTTAAGCAATCGTTCTCAGGTGGTGACACTGAATAGAAATGTGTCCGATGTGAGATACGTTAGCAGAGGTGTACCGCAAGGTCCTATTTTAGGTCCTATATTATTTATAATATATGTTTCGTATTTTGAGTCTGTTATAAAATCATGTAACTTGCATTGCTACGCAGATGATACTCAAATTTATACATCTTTTGACTTGAAAAATATAGAGTCTGCATGTCGTGATATCAACAAAGATCTGTCTAGGCAGTATGATATATCAAGTGCTCATGACTTAATTTTGAACCCCTTGAAGTCAAATATTATAATTTTTGGCCGTAAGTGTAACAGACTTGCGTCAAAAAACAAAATTAATGGAAATTCAATTCCAATCACTGCTGTTGCAAAAAATTTGGGTGTGTATATTGATTCTGATCTTCGTTTTGGCACTCACGTTTCTAAGACTTTACGGAAAGCTTATTACACCTTAAAGCGTATTTATCAAAACCGTTCACTTTTGCAAGGAAACATGAAAAAGATCTTAACGAATAGTTCAGTTGTTTCACAATTCGACTACTGTGACTCGGGGTATCGTCCGTGCCTAAGAGCTATTGATAAAATTAGGATACAAAGGTTGCAGAATGCTTGCGTTAGGCTCATCTACGGCATAAGAAACTATAATCACGTATTTCATAAGATAGCCGAATATGTCAAACCGGAGATTGTCGCATGCTTCTTGCCTATTCCATAAGATTTTACTTGACAGAAGACCATCGTATTTGTGTAATACAATTCGTTTTCGCACCGACGTCCATCATCTAAACCTGAGGCATAGGGGGTTGATAGATATGCAGTTATGTTTCACTGAGATGGGTAAACGACGTTTTCTTTATGAATGTGTTTCGTTTTATAACTCTTTGCCTCAGAGCATTAAGCAGTGTACTCTTTTATGTTTTCGAAAATATTTGCATAAATATTTGCTTGGCGGACAAGTCAGTTAGTCTTGAACAAAATAGCTTTAAAATTACAATGTTTAACTGGGTGCTGCCGTGCATTTGGGTGTCCCAATTAGAGCAGTTTCATGTAGTATGAATCTATTTTCTTTTTCAGTTAGGGGTAAAGTGGGAGAACAACCGCAGCTTTTCATATAAGGGCTGTTGGCTGAACTTCGTCCCCAATTAAATGTACTGTATATTTTGATAAATAAAGGCCTTTAATAATAATAATAATAATAAACACGAAGCCGCCTTATTTATTGGAGCGTGGGCTAAAGCCCACGTAACATCCATCGAGGGATGAAAGGCCGCAGACCATAGCATTTGCGAAAAGCACAGACCGTGATCGGATAAGGTGCGGTTGCCGAGATATTATGCACTCGGGAGCTTCATTTCCTTCCTCGTGGAAGTGGAGAGTGTAGTACTTGGGAGCAAAGGCCTGAGTTAAATAAATGTTGAGACTAGCCGAATTATGTCAACAATGTTCATTAAATTGTACAAAAATAATGGACACCAATGAAAAGAACAATAAGGTGTCCATCGTTTTCTTTAACAAAAATTGTAAAGAGAAGACGTCAAACACCATTTCTATATTATATTCCTTCAGTAATTGTTTATCTCCCAATTGCCTGTGGAGAAAGCAGTTAAGCTGGACATGTGAAAACAGGTTACCAGGAAACCGTGGCCCAATCAGCCTCGAGTTCATCCAAGCGGACATCCACTCGACTGCGTCGTAGTCTGGAGCGTTACTTGCCGGATTAGTCCTGCCACGGTGGATTACACGGTCAGGGGGCAATAGAAAAATATAGCAGGGCGACAAGACAAGGTCCTGGATCGATACTGGGGAAGGGAAGTAGATTAGCGGTACTTCCATACGTCTGTAATTATTATTGGTAATCATGGTTATACCACAGGAACAGAATTCATCAAGTTTTTCTATAATGTTAGATGAATTACGGAAAACTTGAATTGTAAGCCTTCAATTAGGCCCTACTGAGTTTTCTGTTTCTATTGACTTCCTCCTATGCTTAGAAGTTCACCTAAAAGTGGTTACAGAWAGTACCGCTTCGTGTTATTGTTATATTCAGCAGGCAAAAAMTATTTTGCATTTTCTGCCTGAGTATACCTTAAAACACTTAATCAGATCATAAGTACTCATTTGATAACAACTTGTTAGCTAAACATGCTATAATACTTAACTGAAAACCAGTGGAGATTATTTTTTGATCTTTTCATTAAAAAAAATATTACATACTGCCCCCCTTAACTCTCTCTCTTAATTCGAGTGTTTTTTTATGAATCCAGTGGTTTCTTTTCAACTACCCACTTGGTATATAAATATAATAATAATAATAATAATAATAATAATAAATGCATTTATTCTGCATACATACAAAAATTATAAGCAGAACAGAAAAAATATATATTTAGATGCAGAAATGGTTGCAATCAGAGCTGAGGGATAAAGAATCCGTCAGCACTGTTCTTCCTTGCAACCAAATATACGAGGGCAAAAAATTAACAAACACGCTGATTACAGAATATTAGGTACTTGAAAAAAAAAGAAGTAGTTAGTGCTAACAAATAAATAACTAAAGTACTAGATATAATAAGGTTTGAGGTTACATTGACCACCGAGCAAAAGCTCACGAGCGTAACGAGTTTATATTATACTGATGTAAGAGATTTATAATTTTAGGGGCAATATAAGAAAAACAATTTTGAAATTGTGAAGTTCTGTGTTGCGGGACAGAAACCACGTTAATGGGCCTTATATTTAGATCATGTACTTGGGATCTTTTTATAATTCTTTTTACAAGGTATAGCGGTTCTTTATTTTTTTAGTAGTTTAAGACATATGTTTTAACCTACGTTCCCTCGTATTTAACCAACCCAGTTCCTTTATCTTCTCCGAAACATGATCTCGCCGTCGCAGGCCATAGACAAACCTAACGCAAGAGTTTTGCAAACGCTGTAAACGTTGACTATCATATTGAGTCAGCGCAGGTCCATATACAACATCACAGTAGTTTAGAAACGACAAAACTAAAGAATTACATAAGGTTACCTTAGACTGGAAGTTCAATATATTGCGACTATTATATAACAACTTCAAATTTGATATGGATCTTTTAACAATATAATTGACATGTGATGTAAATTTTAAGTCGGTGTCAATGAATACTCCAAGGTTTTTAACCAAATTTACAGATGATAGTTTTGTATCCTTAAGTGTTATGTCTAACTGAGAAAGACATCGTTGTCTAATTTGTTTAGGGCCGAACATAATAACTTGTGACTTTGAAGAGTTTAGTGATAAGCAATATTTAGTCGATAAAGAAGATAATGATCCCAAGTCTGAGGTTATGACTTTATATGATTCAGTAATATCAGCTTCCTTACAAGAATAATATATCTGCGTATCGTCCGCATAAAAATGACTTTTACAATATTTCAGACACGATGAAAACGATGATATGTATATAGAAAATAATAAGGGACCCACTATGGATCCTTGCGGTACGCCGCTTACACACTGAATTGGAAGAGAAAAAGAATTATTGTATTTTACTACCTGTTGACGATCTCGCAAATAATCATTCATTAGTGATAGAGCCTTTTGGTCAAGTCCGATGTTGTGAAAAACAGCAGACATAAGATCATAATTTATTCTGTCGAAAGCTTTCGAATAATCTAAGAGAACTAGTGTTGTTATGCATTTATCGTCAGTTGCTTTGATTATATCGTCTGTAACAGAAAGCAGTGCTGTTTCGCAACTACGATTTGCCCTGAAGCCTGATTGGTTTTCTGGTATGATATGGAATTTCTTCAAATGCTGACTGATCTGTTTGTGAATAATTTCTTCAAATATTTTGGACACTGACGAGAGAATGCTTATGGGTAGAAGGTCCTTTGGTTCGTTCGGTGCGTTTACTTTAGGTAACGGAATAATGTGAGCAAATTGTGTAGCTGTTTATAATAATTCCAATGATTTGGATTTTTTGTACGTTTAAATTTTAAGAGCGCCCTATTTCGTAACTTAATCATTAAGTTCAAGACATATGAACTGAATCGTAGAACAAAAGTCATCGATTTCATCATAAAATATTCTGGTCTCGGCCTTTTTGAAACTTTTACCTTCTGTACACGTTTTCATCAATACTCAAGTGTTTCTTCCTGAACAATTTTTCGAAATTGGTATAATTGTCTTCATAACTTTTCCGTGGTTACTTGGAATACATGTACATCTAGTTCGTTTATGGAATTACCTTCTTTCATTATTCTCTGTTCCAACTGGAACACACATACGATTATTGTATTACCACAAATTTCTTTCATGTTTCCTCTAAGTGTTTTTTGATGTACACTATGGTAATGTGATATGAAAGACCTACGCAGACAAATTTTTCCAATATTTGCCATACAGCTTCAGCGTCCGTGCTTTGACTTCCGCGCCTTGTTATTCGATGCACCGACGAGCGCATAAAAATGTTATGTAGCACATGCAGCGGGACCGCGCATTCCCCAGGCTTCCCACTGATTTATGCGTTGCATTTTCGAGTTACACCCAGAGCATAAATCTCGCCCGGTACTTCAGCACACAATACTACATATTACAGCGCGTATTACATATATCACGGAGTTACCAGCCACTGAAATAACCGATATTTCACGCGGGTTTCAAGAAGCAGTCGCGTTTTTCGTGGGATTTCGGATTTCAAAAATGCGAACCTGAGAGAGATGAGTGATTTATTTCCTTGGAAAGATTCATCCAAGTGCAAAGTCCAGCATTTCGTCTGACGAAATAATACTTACTACAGCTTCTAGGCTCGATTTTAGGTAGATTTGATCAAAAATGTTTATGTATGCAACTGTTTGCTAAGGGAGTTGCAGTTATTTTGCTGAAGATGGTTTTTATTTCATATCTCTAAAGCTTGAACCTTTTTATTGTAAATATGGTGCTGTGGGGCTACAAAATACCCATACTTTTTTTGGACTAGTTATCCACTAATGTCATAAAAAAAATTCATGGTTTTCTTTACAAAATAGACTGTGGTGCATGAAACAGGGGTTGCTGTTATTTTGAAACTAACTACAAAAGTATCAAGCCTCGCTAGAGGGAATCACTAGAAATAACTTAGGTTCAGAACCTCGCTAGAGGAAATGTCTAGAGATAACTTAGGTTCAGAAAACAATTTAGAGAAATGAATAAATTACCCAGCAGGACAGTATGATAACTGGTGTGTAAGAGAGCTGATCCCTTCAGTGCCATCTAAGTGGAACTCTACGAAGCAGGTGATAGACTAATGAATTTGGAGAAGCTACTCCAGTAACGAGATAACATTAATTATCTCCCTAGTTAATGACTTTAACGTAGAAGAAAACCTTCCAGAAAACCTCCGTGGACAGAAGATTTTCTTCGCGCTCTTTACGTCGTTAAAGATGGATGGTGTTCTAATGGGGTTGTTGCCCTTGACAGTAAATCGTTATTATAACACATGTGCGAGTTTGTCTGGACCTAATGGAGTTAGAAGCTGGCAATAGAAAACATATTTGTAAAGTTTGAGTGTCTTATTTTTACCTTTAAAGGTTTTCCGCCAAATTCAAATATTTCGTGATACGTCACCGTTCCTGGAGACGCACTCCGCTATTGCGCCGATGCGCTCGATGCCCTGTTGCATGCTTGACACCATTGTCGCTGTTGAACACACGCGTATGTTCTGTGGTTCTGCTCCTTTATACCTTGGCTTACGTTTTGGTTTGAGAACGGAGGACGCGTTAAAGTTTTGTTTTTATTTACTTGGTACGCCGTTGTTCAAACATAGACTGTGCAATTATGGAGCAAGATTATGTAAAGGGATCATCGGACAATTTACCAAAAATTGACTTACACATGATTGACGAATTTTACATGAATGGAAACTCGTGTGGCCAGATCGTTCGATTTTAGGCAAATTAGGCGATTTTGCTATTTAAATGTTGCGACTTGAATAAAATGATGTAATGGCAGCTATACACGCTGTAACTCAGGCTTAAACGAGTTCACCTACTTAATAAATAGTTGTTCCAGTTTTAAAATCACTTGAAATATGGTCTTGTCCTGCGGCTGTCATAAAATGAATTCTGTTTGCGATATATCCGCTACAAGTTAATATTTTAATTTAATATATTTTACGTTTTAATATTTACAGTGAAAACTACTAACAACGAATCGCGTTTAACACATCCATTCGCATGTAGGTTTTTATAATTCATAATTACCGTTGAAGATTGGCTTAAAACAGCTGAGATTTGATTGGAGTTTTTCTACAGAATAGATACATATATGKAAGTATCTATYCTGGATAGACCTCTTATTAGTGAATGAAAAGGTTTTTTCTTTCAACGCTTTTATAAAAGTCGATCGTAGCCGCACGAAGTTAACAGTACTGTGTAATGCATTGATGATTTTCATAAGAATATAGAATAGTTTCGTCTTATTGGGGCTCATCAGGTATGGGTAGAGAGTAAATTGACCAAAGCAAACCGTTGTCTTTAACTGGACTGGTATATACGAGAGCTTTGCTCGTGGAGTGAGAGTGACTTCACTACGGCAGATGATTTGTTTTATCCTGCTTACGTGGTAGCCTCTCCGAAGCCAGCGACAGGAACCTGCACTAGGTCGATGTCAGTCACAGTTGTAGACCTCCTAGTTCGCAGAGTTTCGCTTAGATGACACCGAGGGCATCAGCTCTCTTATATAAACTATTATTGTTAGCTAGTGTACATTTTTATTTTCAATTCGAAATAGTCTTTTCTTCGCTAATTGTCCAGCAGAAGTTAATGTAGTGTTCCACGTTAATAAGAGTTTCAAAAAGCAAGAACGAGGTCGAGGGTTGCTTGAAATTTCTTTCTTCGCGAGAGTGCAACCCGATATGACAACGCAAGGGCAAATCAATTTCGAACGACCGTCACATCGAGTACCCCCAATTTAATCAGTCCGAGGACGCTGCGCCGTTGCACCGGCATCTTTTCCGCCATAACTCCATCCGATTCTATAAGTCCTCGATCTCCTCGAGCTCGGGGGGATCCATTCATCGGCGCCCATTCAGGTTCCGTACCACAAAGCCCACGTCTGCCGATATCTGCATGTGCGATCTGCGGACAATGAAGCGAAATTGTTGATTGCGTAGACGACCCAGATAAGGACTGTCTTCGACAGAGAGCCCCGGGCGAAGGAGAATCATCCCCGAGTGCTTAATCCCCCTCGCCGACACCGCACCTCTCCCGCCGGAGTTTTATCGTTCCGGGGTCGTAACGCGTCAAGTTTCAGGATAAGGAGCGGGATAAGAGAGCCGAGAATTTGCTGGCGAAGGCGGTTTTTCGAATGTTACATTTGTTACAATTGAATCGGGAAGTGCCTGTCGATAATGGAGCTTTCCTCAACTTCGCTATGGCTTCGGTGTTATGAAGTCGTGTTAGGAACAGTTTGGTTTAAATTTGATTGTAGAGTGCATTGTTCAAGTCGAGTTCGATTGGTTTTCGAATTTCTGCAGTTTCAACTTTACGTCTACTGTTGAAAGGGTACAGCCGGATAAAAACGACTGCCGTGACGCACCCCAAAATAGTTATTTTTGTATCTAGAACTCGAAAAGATACTTTTGCGTTCAAGAATGGAATATATCTAATCGAGAACGCAAACGCATTTCGCGTTCGAGCTACAAACAATACAGAATGTTTCACGAATGATAATCACCCTGACGAAATTAAAAATGCAACCCAAAATAAATTTGCAGAGGTAACAAAGATAATTGTTCATGGTCTTAAAAAATATAAAACGTAGAGAGCTGTATAAATTCGTAAATTTTGACATAAACTTCAATCATTTGCTTTAAGTAAATTCGGTATTGTAAAACAGATTTTATTTTTTAAAAATGCTTATTCAATAACATTAATGTAATAAATGCTCAGAATGTCGCCCTCCCCTGTTTTCAAAAGCTTGAATTCGTGCCCAAAACGATCATTTAACATGCATTAACATTTCTGGAGTGATGGATCTACATGCATCACGTATTTTATTTTCTAAATGTTCTACACTTTCAATTGGTGTTTGGTATACTTGCTCTTTTAACATTCCCCACAGAAAAAAATCCAAAGGAGTAAGGTCCGGGCTTCTCGGTGGCCAAGGATTAAATGAACCTCTTCCTATCCATCGGTTAGGCAAAACAAAATCAAGATGATTTCGCACTATTCTATGATAATGCGCAGGTGCCCCATCTTGTTGGAACCATAGATCTTGTCTTACTTGTAAATTTACATTTTGGAGAAGTGCCGGTAAAATGTTTCTTAAAAAAATTAGATAAGTATTGCGGTTTAAACTATCGCGAAAAAATAAGGCCCAACAATTTGATTCCCCAATATTCCGCACCAGACATTCGTCGGGTAGATTTTTGAAAATGTCCTTCTCGAATCTAACGTAAATTTTCTTGCGCATAATAATGCACGCTATGTTTGTTAACTCCATCATTATTAGGAAATCTTGCTTCATCTGAGAAGCAAATGTTGTCATAAAATCTGACATTCAAATTTTGGTGTTCCCGAAATAAGTTACAAAAAACAGTCTTTTAGGATAATCTGTCTCCTGTAAGGCCTGAACCGATTGCCAGTGATACGGATGAAATTGATTGCCTTTAATTATTCTGTGTACTGAAGACAGACTAATACCGGTTGTTCTTGAGACTACCCTTTGACTAATATGAGGATTTTTTGTCAAACAAAACTCTAATTTCATTGTCAGGACCTGTTGCTGTTCTTGCTCTAGACTTTTTCAGTGGTGGCCAGTTTGTCCTTAAAGTTTATTCAAGTCTCTTCTATTTTGAAAACGTCTGTATAAACGGGCAGCAGCAGAAGCATTTTTCKAACATTCACCATAAATMAAAATCATAWCTGTTATTTCATCATTTAAATAGATTTTGACTTTTAATAAATACAGTGACGAGAACCGTCATGGATTCCCAATTTATTTTTAAAATAATACCATTATGTAAAATAACCACATTGGCTATGAGAATGTATTTTGGGTTGCATTTTTAATTTCGTCAGAGTCATTATCATTCATGAAACGTCCTGTATTTTTTCGAAAACTACCTACGACATGTGAAGATTTCAAACTGTAGAATCGCATGGATCACAAAATATCTTCTATAAAAACAATAATCATTTAGAAGGATTTACGGTCCATATGTAGCAGAGAAAATTATTTTCGGAATTGGTTAGATATATATGAGCCCCTTAAAAACAATTTAAAAAAAGGTATTTACGTCTGCACAAGAACTAGAGATGTTTGTAATTCTCAGTGTAGCTACAAGTAGAAGAGGTATAATTGGAGCCTTCTTTTTTCGGGATGAGTTTGACTTATAATGGAATGCGATATATTCACGTAATGACGAACGTTTTGCAGCAAATTTAAAAAAAAATGTTTTAACAAAATGGTTACATGTCAAGAGCTATAATCGATATGCGCGATTCCAGAGATTCTGAGGTTTACTGAACGTCCAAGGGCCATGACTTGACGTCATAATAATATATAGATCATATCCTGAATTAAAGAAATAAATCCAACGTCTTCGAAAATTTAACAAAAAAGGGCAAGATATGTCAGATTAAAAACGACAACTTTTTTTTTGTTTTCTCTGTGGAAGTAGAGTAAAATCTTTTGATCAATAGATGATTATTTACAAAGTATTGGTGAGATCTGGTGTTCCAAAAATTAAAAGACTAAGGAACCCAGCACAAAATTCAGTTATTTTAAATACAGTTCTTCTGATTGCATAGTGGCATGAAAGAGTTAACTGGCTACAAAATTCGACACTTCTGTTGTAGTCTAGAAATATTGCCAAATTACAGGAGCACTTCAGTTAGACGATTTAATTTGATGTAAATAAAACATTACGAGAATTAGAATTATCAACAAAAGAATAAAAACCAGTATCGACATCCGCAGAACTTGCTTTGATAATGTTTTTTGTATTTTATTTGAAAACACGATTTTTTTATAAGAGATTGAGAGAAGGCGTATAGGATAATGCAGTTCCTGAAATTGACGAGCAAAAGACTGAAAATCACATAAAAAGTTTTCATTCAATAATCTCAGACTATAGTAGCACAAGAGGATTATTTAGATGAAAATCTTAATGCAAAAAGTATGTTTGAAATAAAATCTGCCAATTGTGTACAACTTTATGTGCTTAGATAGTCTGACTAAGTAAATCAAGTATCATTTATAATGGATGCGATAATCCATCTGTAGAACGAAAAACTTTATAAATATAATAGGAGATAGGCGAGACAAATGCAACAAAATAAAAATTTCGCGGAATTAGTCAACTATAACCCAAACTTTTTCGTACTTCCGTGAAGTATCTTTAAGTGACTTTTAGGAACTCCGTAAGTAGCATATTTTACACAGAGCATTGTGGACGCAAATCCTTGGAGCTTTACTCTTTCAACCCAGCGACCGATACAGAGTTCAATACTCGAGTGTTGGCGTTTTTCTGACATTTTCATCCGCTCTTATCTCACCATTTCGAGCTGCCGTTCTATTCCGGGCGCACAATGCCGTCGAAAAACAAAAGAAACCAGTCGAAATGCCACGGAAATCACTCGAGACTGTTATTTGCATGTAACGTCGGCTTTGTGCGATATGTAAATGTCACCGAAGGGTTGGTTAAGTTGCAAAAGGAAAACGAATGGAGACAAACAGTATGAGGGAACGGGGTCGAAAGTAAATGAAGTTTACGTATCATGAATTTTAAAAGCACGCTATCTTTCAGCATGTGCTATCAACCCAAACGGGTTTTTTCTCTTTTTTTGCCAGAGACAGTCGCTTTAATAAAGTCGTAGGAGGGATGGCGGTTATTTACATCCCGGTTTATTAAACGTACGGAAGTCTAATTGGGGGAAATGGAAATGCATATTTCAGGAGCAATCGTCGTGATGTAATGGTTCTTGTTACAGGGAATGCTTCTTTGTACTACTGCATTTTTATGAATTGATGAATCCACTGCTGACTCTCGGAAATGTTGATATTTTACTATTTAAATGTAGGGTAACTGTGGGATGTATACCCCCCCCCCCCCTAATTAAATGTGGCCTAGAGCGGGAGGTGTTAAAATAATCAATATATAGATTGATACGATAATCTGAAAATATAGGGTGATACAGTACAGATAAATACCTTTACTCATTAAAAGATACTGTTACATGCAGTACAGAATTATTTTTTTTATTAGCTAATGTGGGATAAATGTTATTTTAATGGGATATATGCCTCATGTCGTGGGCACTTATGCCCAGATGTAGGATATTTGCCACACTTGTTTGATATTTAGAAAATTGTGTTATATTTTCATTGTTTTATTAAGAAATAGCATCAAAACGAGAAAAATATTGATATAGAGTTAATATGTAGATAAAATTTTAAAGAATTATTAGAATTCAGTAAGGATGATAAGTGCGCAGGTTTGCCCTGTTTGATTTCTTATCTGTGGTGGAGTATTTGGATCATCCATCTTACTTTCTAAATCAGAATTTATAACGCAATCGAGACAAACGCAACACATTTTAATAATGACAAAGATAGCGAACAGCTAGATTTTGGGTAACAACTGATGAAAAATAGGTACGAGATTTTCGCTAGAATATGTGGTGACAAGATCATAAAAACATTTTTCCGTTTTTTTACAAATCAGCAATGGAAATACATAAAATTTAAAGCAAATTTACGATACAACACTATTTTATGAACTACAATTTCCTTATGCTTCCCGATAAATATTATAAAGCTGAAAATTGTTTTAATTTACTTTCTGTATCCAAAACAGACATATATAAGTTAAAAACCAGATTTTATTCTAACTGTATTTTCTGAARGAATCTCCACATTCTMATTAGTTACGTGTTCGAAAAAYAATGTTCTGATTTCTAGAAGACTAAACGTAAGTACTTTTGGGTCTTTTGCAATATTTAAGAAGCATACTGAAAGTCTGCAACAAAAAAACCGAAAAAATACGTAGACCTAACACCAATCTTTGAGGAACGTCGGCGTCGGTTCCAACCTCTTTGACATCTGACTAACCAGTGTAAGAAATTTCATAAAATTCCAATCGTTTAATACATAAATTATGTCAATAAAATCTCTGAAATGTAACAAAGTTAAAAAAATGACATCTAGTACAATATTTGAAATTATTAATCTATAGTCGACAACAGGACAGTTGATGCACTGTGTCCTTTGCGAAATCCAGATTGACAAAGGGTATGATATTTAATGAGCAAACATAAACATGCAGCTGTTTATAAATTACTGACTCTGCAACTAACATAGCAGCAGATTGAGTACTAACAGGTCTTAAGTCACTGGAAGTATTTATGACAGATTTTTTCGGTACTGATTTGACACATGAAATTTTCCAGCTTATTGAAACATAGCCGTGCTCGAAACTATTATAACTGCTGTTGCATCAGCAGGTAAGTACTGAAATTTATAGTTAAAGCAAAAATTTGAGCGCTTAAAAAATTCCTGAAACTGGTAGTAATATGATATTCTTGGAACATAAACAAAACAGAAAAAAATATTAATTTGGTTAAAATTGCAAATGTCAGAAGGTATTTATTTCATCAAGTTTTCTCCAAACTACAGTTGACATTTTTAGTAGAGATCCCTTAAACAATAGTCAATGGTGCATGTTTATCGCATAGTTCAAAGCTGTTAAAATAATAATTTATCTTTTCCTCAATATCAGCAGTCTCCATACATCAAGTTTAAATAAAAATTTTAATCAATTTTTTTTGTTTGTAGTGTTTTTACTGTTATACAACGTATGCAATTGTAATCAGAGAGAAAATAAGCAGACCCAAGATTTTACTATAATTTGAATGCAGTTGATCATAATTAAGTCTATTAAAGATTCACAGCGACTTGCGATTCTAGAAGGATATGTGGTTAGTTGCTTACGATCAAATTGAAAAAAAAACAGAGTATTCAAAGCATTATTACCTGGATATCTAAATTTATGTGACTTATAATAAAAACTACGAGGTGGTCTGCAAAACACGCTAATACCAATAAAGTGAGAAGAGATTTTAGCTTTTACGAAAACGACGTTATTATATGATACGGAAGATTATTAAATAAATTAAGAACCTGATATTGCACACCAGGTTTGATATACAGGGCCACATCATGAGGCTCATGTGAAGTATCCAGTATTTGATACATTTAAAAAGAAAGAAACAAATAAGCTCTTTGATTCGGTTATAAAAACATGAGTATATTTAGGGCKCAAAAAGTRATACTAGCAGAACCCGCGGACACCCCCATTATAAAAATTCACCCTGCATCAAACCTCCCTCCAGCCACCCGACCCAGCATCCCAATCGAGGAACGGGCTCTCTCCAGTCCTTGGCGTTTCCTCGCGTATGGCACATTCCAGAATCAAACTGGAATTCGAAATGCGCTTAGGAAAGTTTGCCGGAACTTCGATCCGGCTCACCTTCGCCGCCTTGCATACATTAAGATTCAGAAAGGAAAACTCCGCATCGAAATTCCAATAAAACTTAGCTCGAATCTATTTATCCGGCGGGAGGGCGTGTGAGGATTGGCCGACGGCGAACATTGTCTCCGGGAGGCTGGTGCGTGCCCTGAAACCGGATGACGCACCTGCAGACGTATTCAGCGACGGTCGCGGAGTAATTTACGGCTCTGCGGCGCAAACGTGCACTGTAACTAACGTGCCGGCTAGAAAGGAACTAGCCGAGCACGTATCCGTCCGCTAGCTGTAGTATTTACAATTTGTACGAAATATGGTGTAGTTACCAGTACTGAGAAGTTTACGATGTCATCGGTTCTGAAGATGCTCACCGCAGCAGTGGATGAAACGTTAGCGAAGAGAAAAAGATAAAGAGACCACGGTCAACTAGCCCGGAATCACCTACTACTAAGGATTCCGGTCGTGAAAGCCTTAATCACTATAGTACAACATCAATAATAGGACACCTAGACTAGATACAATGAAAACAGGTAATGTATACATCAAAAACTCCTCGAACGTGCTTTTCAACGAGTGTTAGTGACTTGAAAGACAAAAAATAACAATGCCGTTGCTTCAAACGTTGTGTACATGGTCGCTACAAAGTATGGAACCAGCTGGATATTTCAGGTTTTGTTCGACCGATTATTCTGAAATTGTGCATGAGCCTATGGGTAATTAAATTGCATTTTCTGGAATTTTTTCAACTCCGTGTCAGCTCTCGTTTCCAAGATATCGACGCAGGTTGATTTTTTTTTAATGGGAAGAGGGTCAATAGGCACATCATTCAAATTGTATTTTCTCCTGATTACAAAAATGTATCACACTTGCACAATTTATTGCTTCTGAGAAAAGGGTGATAACAGACTTGAGTCTTACAAAAAAACTTCGGTCTAAAAACCATATTCTTACTTAGTGATAACTAAGTAAGAATAAAAGCTCCGGGTGTCTCCATTTTCCTCGTGACTGGTGATAATTTTCATTCACTTTGTTATTTGCAATCGCAATGCCTCAGTTAACTGAACATGATCACATCGAAGTTTTGATGATGGTCGGAATACCTGGCTTTTTTGTCCATTTCGCGATAAAGAAAATTGTTTTCATTCTTTTCGTTCTTTGTCAGGCTCAATTATTGTATTTATACTTTTCTCAATTCAGAAGCAATAAATTGTGCAAGTGATACATTTTTCAAATCAGGAAAAAGTGTCCTTTTCAGTGACTCCCCTTCCCGTTAAAAAAAATGCAACTTGCACCCATATCTCACAAACGAAAGCTGGCACGGAATTGAAAATCTGTCTAGGACACCTCCATAGAATTCCATTCAAAAATGTTTGTCGAATGAGTTCAGGCCTATCGCAGTAAACCCTGTAATACGGTGACCAAACTAATGTATTACATTCCAGAAGGGGTTTACCAAGGAAATATAAAAAAAATATATTGTATCTGCGTTGTCAAAGGCTCTGTCATATGTTAAAATACACCCCAAGACTCTATTGGCTCTGCCACTTATAGTTTAGTTGACAGTCCGGAAGGACTCTTTTACGGAGATCTGAATAGGAATGTCGTTGATAAATATCGCGAATAACAGTGGTCCGAGAATAGGACCTTGAAGTTAAATAGCTACCAAACCATGTCAAGAGAAAGAAACTACTTCGTAAGCATTTCGTAAGCACTAAAAGAAGCCAAACTTTTTAAAGCAGGGGTAGACTTTAGGAAACACTGCACTCTCAAACACCTGGCAGACTGAAGGCGGGAGGGGGAGATTAGACGATGGGTTTTCTATGTGCGATAAACAACTGTATTTGTGTACAAGTACTACACACGAGTGTTTGAAAAAACGAAGGAAAATTCCGTGTTTCAGAGAAAAATTAAATATAACATAGAAGATGCATAATTTCCAATGTAGATCCCTTATTTGCATTAAGTTTCTTGATTGCCCTTGAATGTCCTGGATGCTGATTGAAGGCACGAGCAAAGTAATTAGTAAATAAATTTCCAGTATTATTAATATAATGGTATTTCTGAAATTAGATATGACATTGTAGATGACCAAGAATTGTCACAGGTTTTATTTTTACCTAAGTAAGTAGATCTTGTAGAGAGTTCAACTTCGAAAATAGCATTTGCATGACAGTGTCAAAAGGACTACATTATTATGAGGTTACTTCAAATGCTTGTTTTAGTTATAACTCGAAAACGCTATTTGCGGCTGTTCCCCGATATGAAACAGGAAAAGTTTGCAGATATCCTACTCGCAAGCTTTAGTTAAAGGGAAAAGATTTTGTTTTGTTTGTTTTTGTCATAACTCAAAACCGATAAAMGCTGCTGATGTGAGAGTTGCATCAGGAGGAAGCAGTGATATCGCGGCAAAAGCAGGAATAGCGTCCAGACATCCAATTAGCAGATTGCGGTCAAAGTCCTACGGCTGTATCAACACTACGAGTGCAAGAGTGTCATGTGACGAGATCGCAGACACATTTCTAAAGTTACAAACAATACTGGACCGGTATCCCATCCTTGAGGTACACCCTACATCCCATTCAAGCAGCTAATCTTCCAAATCGTTAAGCCTGGCGCTGATGGCTCGGCCTGCACTCACGACGACGTGATAGCAACATAATCTCGGGTGTGCATTAGCGTTTTTTCTCGCGCTTACAAAGGACGTCTGCCGCCATAAATACTTGACAGGTTATTTGGTGCAATCTGCGCCGCAGGTATCGCCCGCGATAGCGTTTAATAACGCCACTAGGATATTTATGGCCGTGATAAGGCCTCTGTAAGCCCGGGGGTCGTTTTTGGGTCATAAGTGGCGCGGTTATGCCGTTCACGTTTTACGTTTTTGTGAAATACTTCTGCCATTAGTCCGTAATAACTCCGGACTGTCGGTCGACGTGTACGCCCGCTCTGTGTTTTTCGGTTTTTATCGGTCGTCGTTTTGATTCCGGATGCTCGGGACTAACGGCCGTTGCGCAGGCAAATCGACGGAGCTTTGGCGTGCTTTGAAAATAACGTGTCAGAAGCTGTGTTGGGAATGCTTTTAAACAGATGATTTCGAACTACACCTAATATCTAATTAGGTGGTTTAGCTTTTGTGTTTCGTGAATTTATTTTGCTACATCTGCATAATCCTGAAGATAATTCCAAAACAATAATAACAATCATGTAGATAAGGCACTACATTAAACTAGCATACTCCAATTTAGATCGTATTAGACAGTAATACAATTGCAATGATTTAAAGTCACGACTGTTTCTGTATGCCTGGCCATCCAGCTCGTCCTAATGATATAAATAATATTTTTTTGCACATTTAATGGAAAATTGCAGCCAGATCCTGTGTTGGTGGAGAAGAGACTGGGGGTGGAAAGGATAGAGTTTTTGTTTGTGAATGAGGATGACGTAACTAAAATAATGAATGCCAGAGATTCCACCTTACCTAACACACATTGTTAATTATGCAATTGGTCATGACACATTTCCAAAGCTTTGGAAGACCTCTTCAGTAAACCCCATATCAAAAAACTCAAACCAAAAATTTCAGCGATCTTAGGCTTATAAGGATATTTCCTGTGTCGTCGAAAGACTTTGAGATGGTTTTGACTGGGTCGAGGAGAAGCTATAGTTGCGAAACGGCATTGGTGTTGCAGATTATATAGTTACTGGATTGAATCAGAATAAATTTGTATTATTGGTGCTTCTGCCCAAAGGTTGTTGGGTACCTATCTTCGCGATAGGAGACAAATGGGTATTTATATTTTATTAAATTGCATATCAATAGGTAGCATCTAATCCACAAAACAGCTGTGACAGCTTATAGGTTCGAAAAATGGATCGTAAGGTGTATTTTTAATATTAAAAGTGTCAATATTTAAAGGGACCGCCAAAACGCGAACATATTGGCCGTGACCTCAGGTGTCTTGTAAATGGCAGCTTGTTTACATCTGGGGTCAGCGCGTCACGCGTCAGCCTGTAAGTTTATCAGTTTGTTGTTTGCGTTCATTTTGTGACAAGCGAATTAAAATACGCCAAGAAAAAGTGAAATACTTATGAGTTATGACTTCTGAAGGCATGCTCATTGTTATGGAATTTGTGTACAGCGACAAGTGGTTCAACGCGGCGGAGATGAGGAACGTAAAGCAACAGCTTAAGTGAACTTTTAATCAAATTAGCGTAGCATTAATAATTTGATCACGGTGGGTTGTTGGAAACATACTAAATGTAAGAGTCAAAAATGTACCCTAAACTTGACATTTATTTTAGAGGTCAGAATAAATATAAATTGTCATTTATTTTCGGGGCTCTTGCGGCTCGTTTCCGGTCTGGCTAACAGTCGAGTAGGGAACTACGTCGTTCTTTATTATAACATTTCTCTCTATCAACTTGAAACGGATATAATTTTTCATATCCTCTTCAAGCTATAACAAACTGGAAACTGAATGGTAAACACTTATAACCCCAAAAAGAATAATAAAACTTACAGTAAGAATTAAGATGATCTTCACAAAAAAAAACTTTGCAATTTCGGCGTATCACGTCTAGGAGCCTTAAACAGCTTTTTCATACGTTGATAATCTCGAGGAACGGTTACAAAAATTTTGTTAGCTGTACTGACTGAAGTACTTTTATAACCATGTACAAAATAACACTTGTTTTGTTTCCATACATAATAGATGCTCGTAAAATTACACAAATCACCACATAAAAGCTTTTCCAATACAAGAATGATACTACACCATTAAACAGCACGCTCCTCGGTAGTGTTTACATGACACTTGACGTCACGAGTTGAATAACCTTGGATATAAGCGTTTTGGCGGTGACTCCTAAGATTCGAATTTCAGACCTAAAATTCTCTACCTACAAATATTTTTTTGTCTTCTTTAACATGGCGTACGATATATATGCACTTCAAGATTCATTTTACGTAATTTTCAAAAACAGTGATAATACCCAATTTGTGCGGAATGCCAGTGAAATGTCTGGGTCCGTATTGGGGCTTTTGTTCTTTAGTATTTACACGTCTGTGATTGTGTGTGGCACTCTACATTGTCAGTGTCAGTTTTATGCTGATGRTACCAATTTTATCTGCAGGTTGATGGCATGGTATTGATCGGGCCATTCAGAGGAAAAATACGGATTTGCGGCTCTTTTGTGATATGGCAGAGAAGCATGCACTGCTAATAAATCTTGATAAGTCTACTCTGATGTTGTTTGGTACGTCATCTGGAGAGGTTTCTAGAAATCAAGTGTTGTATCGTTCATTGATTTCTATAAATCGTGTTAATTTGGGGTGTGATGAGACTGCAAAAAATCTGGGAATTATGTTTGATATTAATCTAAATTTCAGTTTGCAGGTTAAATATCTAATTGAGAAGGAAATTTGAAATTAATTGATAACGTTAGGAAACAACTGGATTGCAAATACGAGATACTTCTCTGTGAAAGTTTGGTATTGTCGCGTTTTACTTGTTGTCAGTTCTGATCAAAAATGATATTGAGAAACTTGAAATGCCTAACACGTGGTAAAATCACATTGTCAAAGCTGTAGTCATAACATAAAAGAAAAAGTTTG
The DNA here is from genome assembly GCA_025024175.1 of Rhyzopertha dominica. Classification (NCBI taxonomy): domain Eukaryota; kingdom Metazoa; phylum Arthropoda; class Insecta; order Coleoptera; family Bostrichidae; genus Rhyzopertha; species Rhyzopertha dominica. Next base: position 60,702,003 of record QCXZ01000064.1, read on the forward strand.
TGAGCATTTTAGATAGAAACACATTTGTTAACGTTAAGAGTTTGCTGACGAACACCGTTGAGATAAAGCCTTCAAACCTTGTAAAGCTAAACAGTCAGATGGGGAAGCAACACTGCAGAAAATCCTAAGATCTTGTGCTTAAAGGAACTTTCAACACCTTCAAATATTAACAGTGTCATTGATAAAAAGTATAAAAAATAAAGGGTCTTAGGCTGATCGCTGAGAAACTCCAGAGATCGCAACAAATAAGGCAGATTTAGAGTTACGATAATGGACGTACTAGTGTCTGTTATTTAGATAGGATAAAACTAATAGAAGCAATGTGGGGGAGAATCCAAATGTTTGGAGCTTATCTAAGAGAATGTTTGATCAACAGGGTCAAATGCCTTGCAAGTCAGTCTAAATTACATGATCTGTGAACAGCCTCCAACGCATCAGCTGTGAACTGAGTAAAATAAACCAGATTTCAAAGTGTCGATCTTTTAATGTGAATATATGAACTGATTTATATGAGTAAATAGATGTTTGTGAAGAATAGATAAAATTATTGGAAGATAATTAGTTACCTCTGGTCGATGTCCTTAAAGATAGAGCAGATGATAGTCGTTTTTCAAATGTCAGGAAAAATGTAAGATTTAAGAATTAAGACGAAAATACTGTAGAGGGGAGAAACAAACGAAGCAGCGCAGTCTTTGACGATAAAGCTCAGATCCCATAAGCAGTCAGTGGACTTTCTAAGGGTGGAGAGAATGTCGATTTCAGACATATATTTGCATGAGCAACTACACCAAAACAAGAATCGAATCGTGTACGTCTGGACTAAAATGTTGTGGAAAGTTTGGACTACCACTGTTTACTAACTATGTGCTCACACTCATTCGAATAATTTAGCAGACGTGGTAAATTGGTAGTGTTCTCCAGCATAACATACATACTTGAGAAGTCCCATGCCATCGCACAACCCTTCGAGCAATCCACGTACTCGATGATCAATAAAAACACCGGCTGCAAATATGAAACTGTGCCACCCCAATTCCGTTTGTTAACATTTGCCCCTTTAGTGCAGCCATCAAAGGGCGCCGGGGGGCTCGATCCACTACACGTTTGAAACAAATCCCGAACAAGTAGACGAGGAACTTTGCTGCGAGTTATGCACCGTGCTCGCGAAGTTAATCAATCTAAGAAACTACGATACTGAAATAGGTGCAATATGCAGACGTAGGTGCAGCTGCTGAGCTAATAAATCTGGTTCTGGCTCCGGGGATCGCGTGTAATCAAAGGAACTACATCGCTGAAACAAGCTGGCGTCTTGGAAGTTGAGCAGAATTTGCCGCGATACCGCTGTGAAGTTGAAAAGGTTGCGCTGCAGGGTAGTGGAATGCTTTTATTGAAGTGAATCCTTCAATGGAGTAAAATCGGTTTTCTTGTTGATTTGGGGGTACTTCTTGTTGTTTTAAGTGACCCTCGTCTTCAAATTACGCTTCGGATACTTTCACAAAAAAGTCTATGGACCAAAACAAAAAATTCGCATCAAACCACTTAAATCTGGGAAATTAGAGAGATAAATATAATCAGCTTTCTGGAATAAACTTTAGAATATAGGTGCTCTTAAATGAACTTGAAGTAGGAAGACTACGACAACATATTGATATCTAGCAACAAAATTTAATTTTGCTGATGTGTTTTATAAATAAGCTGTCAAACTATGATATCCGAAAGTTCGGTTGTTACAAAGCATTGGATTTGTTGTTGCATTTGTTGTCCCACACAATTTATATGTAATTTCAGTCCATTTTAAAAGGACAACGTATAAATACAAAAAGATAGTAATATAATGTTTGAAACTAAGCCTTGACATGACTTGTTTTGTGTCAATTTTTTTTTTTGGTGTGTCAACCAGGCGGGTTTTGCGTTTGTTACCTTTTATTAGTTGTATAATTTAAAAAAAACCTTACCTGACCTGACCTGACCTTTTAGTCAGGTTACATGATGTACGTTTTAAAACAGTAGTAAATTTTGGGAAAACCTTACAAATTGAAATATTCTTATAGCACTTACTTATTATAAAAATGCGAAGACTGTGGTACAGGGTGGATGTTTCCCACCCTCAAGAAGGTGAAATCAACATAGAGGATGTTATGACAAGAATATTAAAAATGACCTGAAGATAAACAATTTGTTTTAAATGTTTATAAATACATTAAAAATGCAGTAGGAGAAAGTAGAACTATTTGCGCAAGTTGTTCCTTGTAAGAATTTTACAGGTTGTTTAATGTCTGCTGCGTCATGTCCAAGACCCAGCCTTTGGTTTGTAAAGAGTATGATGCTATATTTAGGAATCCCTACATATCAAATCAGTTTTTCTCTTGAAAGGATTACAACAAAATTATTAGTAATTAAGCTCAGTCTGAAAATAATTACAAATTTAAATAATTATGAAGAGGGCTATTACAAAATTGAATATGTATTGCCCTTTTTGTTACGGTCTTTTTATATAAAAATGTATAATCGTTATGTGGCAAAAAAGACTTGATTTATCCTAGTTTTGGGGGTATAATGACTTKGGGTGTCATTGAAATGATTGCACAAAATGTTTTTAGGAAAGCAATAAAAATGCAATTTTTTGTTCTTCTCTCTCGTAATTTCTGAGTAAAATACCAGGCAATTATTTGCGTTCCCTATTCGCCACTTTGCAAGATCAACATTTACATCAAATGGAAGGTAATTAATTTGCTCTAAAAAGGACGTTACAGCAGCTCCACTTCTAGTCTCATTTTAATCTTGCTCAGGTGAGAACTATCTCAATTTCAATATTTGGATTCCGCTCCAACCAGTCCTAAAGCGAATTGTTTTTGCTGCCAACATGGAATTTCACTTAAACATGTGACTGGTGCTCAGGCGTTGCTCAGCCGAGTGATGACTTGTTAAGTAGTTCGCCTTCTATTTAGATGGAACGGGACGGCACTTTTGCCAACAATTCGAAGTGCACCACTTTAGGCCGGATGGCCTCTAGAATGCGAGATATTAGTTTTATTGCGCGTTCTGACAGATTTGCACCTAGTGCGTCTGTACAAAGCTGCTGTAGTGTCTGGAAGCATACAAAAACTTAAAAGACTGTAAGGAAGATTGGTACGGTTTTCAACGATCGCTGACGATTGGAAAATATAATCTTTTTCTCGTTTACAAAATTAATTTGTTGAAACCATTTTAAAATATAGTAAAAGTCATAGAATTTAGAAGAAGTATTACTTACGGAGTGGACAAAATCTAATTGGTGTAGTTTTATCTGCCACTTACCTGGAAAAAAAGAAAAAAATGAAATAAAATGTATAGATAGATATACAAGGTACAGAAAAAACGATTATTTTCTTAGTTAATGATCGGATTCATAGCTTCATAATAAAAGACAGTTTAGGGGTTTGGATATCGCTACTTAGGTACTTGTTTTTCGACAACTACATTTGCACCTGGAAAATTACAAGAGTGTCTTATTCTGACAAATGGCAATCCCGCAGAACTAAAAAATTAACGCCCTATCGCCATTTTATCCCACTCTGCGAAGGTATTCGAGATGTCTACTACCCTTACATTTGTGTTTAAATTATTTCATGGCGGTGTTGATTGTTCTGCTGTGCTAGCCTTGTTTAAAATAAGTGTGCCTAGATGTGGCTCCAGAGTTTATTTATTTATTACATTGGCTTTCCAACAAATTCAGAGAATCCAAAAACAGGAAAGTACTAGGTAGTGTAATTAAATGAAGTAATTAGTGGTGAGAGGAGTTGTGATTGAATAAGTTACATCTGTAATATTATTTTTAACAGTTTGGCAGTTATAGTTATGGTTCTTTTAAGATCTTTTTAAGAGATGTTAATGATAGTGAAAAAATATCGAGATCAGTATAAGCTGAGTTATAAGTGTAAATTACACGATATAAAGGTGAATTTTGGCAGTGACTTGTGTTGCAAGTGTAAATGTGAAATGTCCTCTTAGTCCTAAGAGGGTATAGAGGAGTATTAATATTTACGTGACTGATTAAAGATGTTGACAACCCCGAGTTAGCTACCTTGTACAGAAAGATAATATCAAAATTCTCGCGTCGGTTGCTTAAGCTTGTACTTTTTTAAGTTATATTCGTAAGTCAAGGTGTGGATATCTCTGTTAAACTTATAATTAAGCTTACCAATGATTTTTTTACGCGTTCAACTCGGTTAATGTATTTGTAATACATCGGATTCCAGACGACACTGGCATACTCTAGATGGCTGCGCGCCAAGGTATCACAGAGAATTTTAAATGATTTTATATTGGTAAATTTAGTAGCGGTTCTAAAAATAAAACCTACGTTTCTGAGCGAGCGCTATTTCTTCAACGTGCAATTCAAACCGTCGTTTGCTGTCCACAATGACGCCCAGGTCCTTTATTTTATTAATAGAGTTAAGGGTGTGGTTGTTTATTATATATTTAGTGGGGACCGACAGCCTATTTCTCGTGTCTAGGTTTAGATATAAATAATTTCTGGTACAGTGTAAGTATAAGTTATTTAAATCAATTTGCAAAAGCAGTGCATCATGTAAATTAGTTATTTCTCTGTAAATTTTTATATAGTCTGCGTACAGTATATAATTTGAGTGTTGAATAAAATTACCAATATCACTAATAAAAATAAGAAATAGCAGCGGACCTAGATGAGAGCCCTGCGGTACACCGGATGTTGCAGGTACTGAAGACGATACTGAGTTTTTTATTGTTACAACTTGGCTCCTATTAGATAAGTACGATTTTAGCCACCTTAGCAGATTACCATGCACACCGAAACATCTATGTGTTGTTTAATATTGAAAAATAATTCATCAGTAGCTTTCAAAAACTTTACCAAAAATTGATAAGAGCGATATGGGACGATAGTTGGTTACTTTAGTCTGATCTCCTGATTTATAAATGGGCACAATGTTTGCTTGTTTCCATTTGCTTGGGAACACACCTTCTTTAAAAGACTTATTGAATATAATACTAAGTGGTTCAGCAAGAATCGGAACGAGTTGGAAATGAATACCGAGGAAAAGAAATCAGAGAATAGATTACATGCGGCTACGTTATCACTGGCAACACGATCATTGCAAGACACCACAAATGGAGGCTTATTTATCTTGCAAGACTTTTGTTGTCTTATATAAGACCAGAAACTTTTAACGTTTGAGTGAATATTTTTCTCAATGTTGGCAACATATACTTTATATGTTTGCAGCACCTAACGTATGTAACAAGAGTTTCGACACGAAACGTTTTGCGGGATTTTTCGAACTGCACTAGCATTATCGTATTACCAAAAAGAATAGTCAAAAATAAAAATCAGTTGCAGCTCGGGCGAACATACTATGTTCTTTACAAGAACATTTCAGTCAGAATGTAAACGGCGCTTCCCCCGGCGTGCACATAACAGTTTCATATGAAGCAGGTCATCAATTTCAGCATGAATACTTCACCGAATTTTCGGTCGGAGTTTTATAAAGTTTGAATGGCCCCGAGTTGGCCGCCGCCGCTTACCCGACGGAGAAACTAATAAAACAGAAGAATTTGAAAACTTTAAGTGGCAGACAGCTATAAGCCTCGGCATTGTTGAGCTCTATGACGCGAATTACTTTTCTTGCCCGGTAAACTTCAAGATTGATATTTCTTATCAATCCATATTACTATGGGAAGTTTCCGAACGGAATTCCACTTTATCCTGTTTATTCTTTACGCGCGGACGGCGAAAGCATGATGGATACGTCTGGAAATATTGCGCTCTGCGAAGAATAGGGAATTACCGGGAGGCTGGACGGAGAGGGTGTTTTTGTCCAGCCTGACGCAGAGTTCCAAGAGTAATTAATGTGATGTCGTCAAAGGTTGTTTATGCTTGTACGAGGGCTGTTTTTAAATTATTTTATTAGTAAAAGTTGAGTACAGATGAGTTTTCTACAAAATCGCCGTTGTTCAAGATGACAACCCTCTGATACTAGAAGACTTGCATCATCCATCTCTATGCCTGAAAACAGTTATAAGTCTGACGTTTCGATTACACCTGTAATCTTTATCAAAGACGAAGAACCTCAAAATTTGCCTGACACAAGTTCAAACAAAATTTTTAAAGAAAATAAACAAATCACCAAGGAAGCGAGACGTCATAAAAACAACGTGCCAACCTGATAAAAAAGAATCTAACGACGAAAAAGGAACTACATACCTATTAGATATACACGAACTACTTGGAAAAATATAACTACAAAATAGCCTTCCAAATGTCACCTAACTCATAATTTCCACAATCCTTATTAAAATTATTAGTATTCCTCCATATTTCTATTGCTTCTTTTATCAGACGTTTGTGATAATATWTTTCTCTACGTAAAATTTTCGTTTTATCAAAGTCAATTGTGTGTTTAGTCAAATATGAGTGTTCAGCTACGGAAGATTTATCTAACTGTTGCAGCCTAGTAGCATGTTTGTGTTCTTTCAAACGCGTACCTACTTTTCTTTTAGTTTGACCTACGTAATTTTGGAAACACCTTTACTCTCTAAATGTACTTTATCTTTAGTAGAACTTAAAATTTTATCCAAATTATTATAGGTACTATCAACAACTAAAATATCGTGTTTTCTAAGCATCCTCTTTAATTTTTCCGAAATGCCTTGTACATAAGGCAAACTCAACTTCAATTTACTTTGTCCTGGCTGAGAATTTACTTGAATGGATGAGCACTTTTATTAAAAACTGATCAAATATTCTTATTGCTATAACCATTTCTCACTAGCGCTGATTTAAGATGATATATTTCTTTTTTTAAAGAACTTTCATTTGATATCCTTTGTGCTCTAACAAATAACGTCCTTATAAGACTATTCTTTTGAGAGGGGGGGTAGTGAGATGTGGCATGCAAATATCTGTCTGTGTGTGTTGGTTTTCTGTAAACCTTGTGTCCTAACTGTCCAATTTTCAAATGATATAGAAACCTACCCAACTCATCTATACCGTGGGGCCAAATTTTGATCGAAACGTCAGACTTATAACTTTTTGTCAGTGTTTTCAAGAGACAGCGATCTATCCGACAAAATATTATCATATATTATGGACGCTAAAAGCATTCACCCTCGTAGTACAAACATGAGTTGGTGTGTCCATCCAAATATTTATTCAGGTTTAAAATACTACGTGACTTCGAAAGATATACGCAATATGATGGATTTTTCAGAAAAATTGCAGATTTCGTTTTTTTTATTTTCACGACGGCTATTGCAACACACAAGCGCTTCAACAGGTTTTTTTTATTTCAGTAAGTTTTTACCTTAAGAATTGTKCTTGTTTTGGAAGCAAGTGACACCGAATGAGGATATTGTTTTCTTTTTAAGAAAATGAATTTGTTTCGTATACATAAGTATAAAAATATTAATGTTTATTAAAGGAATCTGTAGAAATTTCTACAGATTCTCACAAGTTTAATCGAGATACTGAAAATGATGAACTGAGTGAGGTTTCTAAAGAAAATAATATTGTTTTAGCTTGCATTAACACACTTTTTGGAGGTTCTTTGAGACAGATCATTTCTTTTTTTGCTACCCCATAGCTGGTCAGGTCTAAACCACGTGTATGTGGTTTTCACTATCTTTCCGAACTTATTTAGGCCTCTAGACCGTTAACGAAGGCAGAAGCGTGCATTAGATAAGGGTTAAAACAGAAATTACTTATTCCATTTTCTGCGACCGTGTAAATGACACCGGGGCCCAACTTCCCCAAACTAAGAGCGAGGAAGTTTGTGCTTCTGGAAATTTTATCAGGCCCGCGACCTTTCACGCAGCACCAAATGTGGGGTAACTTTACAAACCGCAACGTAGTTGGCAGCACTGTCCCACGCAAGGATTAACGCAATTAAGTTCCGGCGCAATTACGTGGTTTGTAATTAACAGCACGGTTTAACGCTTTAATCTCTGGTGCGAGCGCATTGCGTCACTGGTTATAAGGATCGAAATGGGGTGGATATTTGGAATCGATAGAAACTTGGAAGGGATTGTCAATGATTGTCTCTTATTAGATATTTTCCCCAATATTTTGTTTATTATTATACTGTGTGTTATTAAAAGAGCAGAACTCTACAAAATCGCTAAATCCATCATATCTGTAAAAAAAACCTATTAGAAACCATATTTCTCGGATATTCGAAATTTTTCAATCTTCAGCTACCTACAACCCAAAAACTAAAAAGGGTAATCAAAATCTGGAATTACTACACACCAAAATATGGTAATTGAGCTTAACGCGCCTTATCAAATGTTGCAGGTTTACGAGATACTTAAGTAAATTACAACATATCTTTTTTGCCTAACTCCTTGAACAAAATTTAAACACACTACTAGAAGATGTACGGAACATGTGGTTTATGCAAGACGGTACACCGCCACATTTTTTTTGTGCCAGTACGGCAATACCTGAATGAACATTTTCCTCAACGATGGATTGGGCGTGGCAGTGAATTTGTTTGGCCACCTAGAAGTCCAGATTCCAGCTCTCTAGACTTCTCAATATGGTAACAAATGAAGGACATGGTTTACAAAGAAACAATTAATTCCACCGAAGAAAATTCAAGAAGCTGCTAATATTATTAAAAATAATCGACAAATCTTATTTAATATTCAAAGATCTTTAAGGATGCGCCTTACAAAGTGTATTGAAGTGGAATACGGTCATTTTGAGCATTTACTTGCAAGTTTTCTTTTATTACTGTTACCGATTATTATTTGTTGCCTTTACTATAGTTACCCGCATTCGTAATTTAGCACAGAATTCAAAAATAAAATCAGACTGAATAGATTCCATAAAAAAATTCTAAACCTTAATGTCTTTAAGACAAAATTTCTGTTTTCTTTAAAGGTGATAGAGCTCGCGTTGCTGTAAGGATACGAGAACACATAATTTCGTATCCAGAAGAGGAAATCGATAAACAAAACAAAACCAGCTGAGCCGATGTGCGAATATGAAACCCAAACAATCCCCCAAATAAAACACCAATATCCACGAAATTCATATCGTTTTGTACAGCCACAAGCGAAACGCTACCTCTAAACGGACGTTTAAATTTCGGCAACAAAAATGTATGTTTGCTCAATTACGATCTTTCATAACAGCTTCTCGTTTGCACAGCTAAAAAAAAAGTAACAAATGTTTGAAGGTCCTAAGTAAACACGTCCCGAATTCGATATTTCAGGCACACGGTTTAGCGGAAAAAATACAGGAGGGTTTCCATTTGAATAAGGTACCTACGAGAAGCGTCAGAGACGTAACGTGACCTCTCGAGCAAATAACATCTAAACGGAGAGAGCTTTAAAGCGTTCCTTATCTAATATCATACACATATAAAAGTAAAGTTTTGAATCAAATAAATATGGCATTGGTCAAGTCTACGTCCGAAAATATATGTTTAATTCAAGGAAGTACTGGGTTAAAAAATAATATATTATTCTTGGTGCAAACCTAACTTAAGTTAATACTGATGTTCAAGTCAAAAGATTGGTATGTTACCTTTTTCTAAACAAAACAGCTAAAGCTTGGTTCAAGCTTGAAAATATCTCCTGCTCAATTTAAAACTAAACATAATTACTTATCTGCGGTAAAACTTAATTAAATAGCTTAAATCATAGCTGAAGCATTTGCCATATTAAATTTAAAAAAAAAACTTGTTCAAGACAGTAATCATTTTTAAACTGTAATACTATACAATTTAAAAGAAGAGGGTACAATTTTGTATTTAAAGAATACAGGAGCGCATTCAAACAAATATAATCCAAGTACAAGTAATTCAATATAAGTAGTTGAATATATTAATTTGTTCATACGTAGCGTAAACTACTTTTTTGAATCACAATCCAATAAAAATATATTCTGTTTAGAAGCATTTCAATAAAATAAAATGGAGATTATATATTCAAGTGAAAGATACGCTGACTTGTTTTAAATAAATAACAGCAAATATTCTAATAGTTCCATTTCGAGAAATTTTGTTCTGTGCACATTTATGGTCTATTATAAGCATCACCCTCGTTCAATTCGCTTAAGATTTGCTAAACGAGAGGAGCCAGATTAAGGTCTAAATCTATGCGCAACTATGCTGTGTAAACTATGACCGATACACACAAACTTTTGATGACCCATTAGACCGCCCCTTCGAACGGAACTCCCTTCGCGTTCTGAATCAAAATTAGCTAAATCACCACCCCCAACAATTCGGCAAGCAAATGCAAATAAGAGCCAATTACCAACCCGGCTTGCTGGATTGCTGGCCGCCGTAAGAAGATTCGACAGTGCTATTTACATATATTTCAAGAATTGGTTAAATGTTCAACACTTAAATAATAACAGAATTTATATTTTCTGCTTTTTTGGTCAGGTTTTTTTCTGACGAAATATCCGATGCCGATCTTGTTTCACCGAAAAATAAACATAAAAACGTGCGACTAGAAGCATTTTTAAAGCAATTATGGAAATGATATACTAAAAAAAAATCCAAAATGTTATAAATAAAGGCTAGAGTAACTATTATCTTTTGGTATAATATAACATAACTTCATAGGCTGTTCAGGTAATGGGTGTTTTTGATGTGGTGAAAAGAGAGCTGAAAACTTAACTGTACATGACAGAATTGCAGTTGTGACGGTCAAAATTTAAAATAAAAAAAGTAGTGAATCAGAAGGTAGTATACTAAAATACGAGTGAAGAATGTTAAAGTCTCACTCTCGATACACAAGTGAGTGATTTAGTTTACCACCAATGTACAGTCTTTTGTTTAATCCCAATCTTAAAAATTCAATAAAACAACCACAAAAAGGAGGCAGTTTCACGATCTTGGAAGAAGCTTTTACAGTCAATTCTGTAGAAAAGTGTCGAAGTACATAAATGTGCCGGTGGGAGATTTTTCTTGCGATATGTGGCTAGAAAATATACCACACAACATGTGGGCAATAGCACAATGACAGACATGGAATGAGGTGTTCTTGACTAGGGTAGTGGAATGTTGTATTTGAAGAGTCAATGTCCAGCAAGAAGGCAAATGCTGAAAAAATCCAGGTGCTATCCAATGTCGGCGAAGCTGTGTGCTATAAAATGCGAGCGTGATATTGTAAATTTTAATCCTTGGAAAACAGGCGTTTTAAACCCTTCTAATATGATGATCGTGGATAAATGGAATACACAAATTAGCCATAAATGCATAAACGTATAGATATCAAACTACCTTCAAAGGCATTAGAAGACTATCCGATATTATAAATCGCTAACGCTACCATTAATAATGCACAAGGACTATTCAATAATTCTCACCGCAAACATCTAGTACCTAGCAACTCTACACATCTAAATCTGCAAAACACCAGACCCCGGTTTCCTCGACGGTGTTCCCAGCACGTTATCTTTGTACATTAACACAGGTAAAATGAAGATTTAGGGTCGTAATTAGGGAAGCCAGCAACACCTTATAATCCACCTCAGCATTAATTCACGTGTGCATATGTGGAAGTTCAACCGTTTATTATTGTTATCCCGGCTGAGGACGTAATTAGTTTAGCCGACTGGGGTTCCTTGGTGTGCCGGCGCACATTATTACATACAGTTTCCGTTCTGCGAACTCAGACCTGGTCGCGATTGGTTACACTTCCTGGCTTCTCGGTAGAGTTCCTTTTATCGCGTCTAAATCCCTGCCGTTCTGGGAAGATGCGAAAATTATTTCAAAGCCATTCCACCGATACCTTCATCGACAATTCTTATTTCAAGTGGATGGACGTCTGCGTTATACAAGTTTTATGGGACGTGATACGAGTGTGTGAAGTGATTGATATTCAGGTTAGGAAATTTAAATATCAAGTATCTATCATAATATACTGAAACATAATATATTGCAGTTAATTAGTAATACTGGAATTACCACTAGAACATTAATTATAACAAATAGAACAAACGCAAGAAATTCATTTAATAGCCCAGTTAAAAGTTTTTCACTTGTTTCAATTTTTTCATTGATGCTATTATTAATTGTTATTCTTCTTACGAAAATTATCAATAAGTGTATTAATGAAAGCACGCTTCCCAACTTGCTTAAAACTTCGAAAGTAATACCCATACATAAAAAAGGGAGCACTGAAACTATTAATAACTATATTGTTCGCAGATGACACTACAGTGTATGATACTGGTGCATCTTTGCAGAGTTTGCATCTAAGTAGTATAGGTGTTCAAGACTCGAATAAATAACTGGTTTATTAAGAATAAATTAAAAATTAATATTGATAAAACGCAAAAAAAACGTATTTTCGCTGAGTAAATGTGCAGCTACTTATAAGCCAGTTAGGCGTATTTCTTGACTCCGGACTTACTTGGGAAGCTCATGCCGACTATATAACTAAACTTGCAAAACAGCTGTACTTGTTTAGACAATTGATGTATGTTGTCTCAACTCCAACAACTAAGCTAACTTTTTATGGTTTACCCGCACTAGAAACAGCACTGACTATTTCTGTATTAAATTATATAATCTTTTGCTATCCAACGTAAAGAAACTCAATTCAAGGAATTTAAAGTTCTTGTCAAAAACTTATTAGTTGAGCATGCCTTCTATAGTGTGGATGATTTCATACGCTACTTCTCGTAATTGTTCTTGTGTACATTATTCGGTACTTTGACCTATGTAATCCCTGAATTAATAACACTAATAAATATATTATTATTATTAAGTATCATTCTACAACTGCAGTACTCTTCCACGCCCCGAGTTGCTTCAATTGTATAATATCACCTCAACTTGGATCAATAAAATAAGCTATGTATAAGCGACAACCTCGTTTGGTATTTTAGCAATACTGATAGTTCCTACCACTTGATTACAACATTTCCCATTAATAAATTTTAAGAAGAATCGTGCTTATGTCATTTTGTTTCTAGGTTTCTAGATTACACCCGCTGCCGATAGAATTATCTAATTTGAATGTTGTAAGTTAGAGGTTTTACAATTTTTTAAGTATATTTTATCATGTGAGATTTTTTTACACTAGTAGGTATCATTCTTGGTAGATAGTGTAAATTGTGGCATTTGACCATATTATAATGACGATTTTAGTGCCTTCATTTCCTCCAAAAATGGGCTAGAAATACGTTTTCTGAATATTTACAAATTTCCTTCGACTTCACCATGTTACAAATATGTTATAATGTTTTTCGGCTAACTTTTTTTATTTTTTTGGCAACAAACTTAAAGCTATAGCTTCCTCTCCGAAGGTGTATTCGGGATATCACTAAACTGCACAAATTTTACAAAATTGAGAATTGTTTTTACTATTAAGGAGCGGCGTTTGCTAGATTTAACAGAGTGTCAAAATTATTTTTCCGGTTAAGTTTTTAATAAATATTTTGGCTGTGTATCCATTATCTTCAAATTTGACATGGTATGTAATTTCTTGTCCAAATTTAATACAAAAATAAGTTTTAGATATCGTTGTCAAAAGTGGCTCCATAAGAAAAATATAGCTTCGAACAGTCGTAGAAAGATATTTGTATATGAATTAAAAACTACTTAAGAAATAAAATAAAAGTTCAAACAAAAAAGTTAAAAGAAGCGATCTGAAAAAACTATTGCAAAACTTATAATAGAAAACGTATTATTGTTGAGTATTAAAAACCTATGAGAAGTGAGACACCCTCTACAGCATCCCGGTGGCCACTTGAGCCATCCAGTTCCTATATTTACCACGTTCCCTCTTCCACTATTTCCCTTGCCCAAAATTACGAGCCAAACGACTCGAAGCAGAGGTCGCGTATAACTTTCAAAAGTATCACCAGATAAAAGCAAATATTTGTACTGCTTACAGCTGTTCGCCCGCCCGCTATTTCACTAAAGAATATCTCTCATGTAGAACGCGAAAATAAATAAATCCGTTTCCTTTCATACCCAGCGTTGCCCGGACTACGAACGTGGGACGTCGCTATTTGGTTAGGCACGAGTTCACCGTCGGCTGAAACAACTGAGGTCGGCAGGAAATCTCGAGAGTACGAACCATAAAACAAGATGGTGAAGGCAAAAGTCGACTGCTATGGCGTCAATTCTACTCAGTATTATTATCACTTCAAAGAGCGATGGACTAAACACATCAGAGCAACATATTTTATGGTAACCAGGCAATCTTAGGACTCTTGGTTAAAAAGCATAGATGTACTGCTCAATCAGTTGCAGATGTGTCTCACGTTTCTAAAGATAGGATAAATATCTATGAACAAAGTATTACTATTAAAGAGTGCCAATCTTTTGTATATCAAACAGCGCCGATTTCTACATAGTTTACGCGGGTAAGTAGTGAACCAAACAGACCATATACTAAGAGATGAAATTATACAATCTCATAATGAATGGGGTAGTTTCATCCTCTAACAGTACCCACCCAATCAACAGATTCAAATGGCAGTTGGCAAGTTGTCATTCCAAATTGCTTAACAAGCCACCAAAAACGGCGGCAAAAAAATGACAAAAAAGGAAGCCCGTAAATAGTAAATATTGTATCTAGAACCCGAAATAATACTTTTGTGTTCAAGAATGGAATATCCATTCGAGAACCAAAAGTACTTCGAATTCGAGATACAAACAATATTTTTTTCGAAAACTGCAATAAAATGAGATAATTGTATGTATAATGACTATATTTATATTTGAAATCCTTTWAAGTAGGGTTTGATTCAAAACATTTTAGGTGTGGTGGCGTTGCTTGTCACAACGACAGCAGCCTAATAAAAAAWACTCGTCGAAACACTACGAAGTCGCCTACAACGAATTTAAAGCGTGGTCGAACATAAAATTAATAAAGTTAAACCTACGACATTATGGTCAGTATATTCAATGCTAAAATGTACACTGAATGCTAAAGAAAATGTAAATATCACGAAGTTTTCGAAACTAATACCATATTTGACAAGCAAATCAGTTAGATACCGTCCAAAAAAGTATAGAATTCTAACGAAAGAGGAAATTGAGAGATTTTTACAAGAGGCACCTGATAGTAGATATCAGCTAGAAAAGGTAATTCAAATTAATACAAATCTATTGACTTATGTAATTCTGAGCAACTTGTCAGGTCATTTTAATTATTGGTGTATGTGGAGCTTTGAGAAGAGATGAGCTACTGAAAATAACGACGGATGGTGTAGAAAATAAAAATTCAATTATTATTATTATAAGAATTCCTGATTCCAAAACTCATACTCAGAGATGTCTTGTGATTTAAGTCCAAATACTGTGCTTTATGTCCGGCAGTTACTACAAGTCGAAGATTTTTTGTTAAGTATGTCAAAGAAAAATGTGTTAACCAAGTGGTTGGTGTCAACATAATAAGCAATGTGCCAAAAGAAACAGCAACGTATCTCAATTTGCCTCATCCAGAAACTTCAAACGTTCTTCAGTTGGCCGACGCAGGCGCCGATATTATCACGATTAAACGACATGAGGGGTTGCGTTCCAGTGCGGTAGCGAAGATTTATTAGAAGATTCTATTCAAGATAAAATTTCAGTCGCAAATAAACTGTTACCATCTTCGGCAGACTCTACAGAATACCAATAATACAACGTGTGTAGCAAACTTAATCAACTACAGCAGCAGCCTCTTTGAACACCCAGAATTAAAAGCTACGATAACTGATAGCACTAGATCTGGCATAAATTTAACTCACTGCAATATCGGTACTTTTAATTTACTTGTAGTGGAAACTAAATTGTAATCGACTTGTTACTGTTTTTTTTCTTTATATAATAGTTACTGTTTTGTTATTAAAATGTTAAACTGTGTAAAATGTAAAATGAATATTAAATAGATCATAAATAAGTTTCGAAAGAATGACAAATAATTTTAATATTTATTTTATGTTCTAGACCGAAAATACTTTGGCGTTACAGAACACAAAAGTATTTCGCAGCTAGC
The DNA here is from genome assembly GCA_025024175.1 of Rhyzopertha dominica. Taxonomy (NCBI): domain Eukaryota; kingdom Metazoa; phylum Arthropoda; class Insecta; order Coleoptera; family Bostrichidae; genus Rhyzopertha; species Rhyzopertha dominica. Next base: position 60,717,978 of record QCXZ01000064.1, read on the forward strand.
TGACAAACAAGGTTCCATTTGTTAACTGAAAATTTATTGAAAATGTCAGCTTTTGATGACAGTTTTGAAAAGACATTTTTTTTCGGTTTTATGGATAGAGTGACAAGTGGTTCCAAGTGAGCAGAAACGGTCCCGAAAATGCCCAAAATGTACCCTCGAAATTTTTCGCATTATTTATTAACACCCTGTAAATCATCTTTTACATAAGTGCATTCGAAGCCTACGAAACGCGTTTCAAGTGTATACACCACCATCTTGATCTAGGCTCCTTTGGGTCACATCCCCCGAAGCAGTCACCTGAGTGTAGCCACCAGACGACGCAATAACTTAAATTACCGATCCGCTTTCTCGGCGTGTCACACTCGGCTTTCACAGATGAACAACAAAAGCAAGTAAAGTTTCTCCGGCTCGTCAATTTATTACGTCAAAAGGAAAAAGTCACGATAGCACAGAAGGCTCCCGATAAATTCCAGTCGTGTGGTCAAAGTCATTAAGAACAAACATCAAAGTGGCACGAGACCATCACGGAATAATATCCGGCGGGTGAGTCGGAACTTTTTGGGGGCGGAAGGGCGGCAGGCAACCTGCATACTGCCCCCGTGACGGCGAGGGATCAATCGACGAGAGGTTGATTACGGCAAAGGGCGATGAAAACACGAAAAATGCAATGGATCGTCTGGGGTAAAAGTTATATAGTACTACTACGTTATCTCCTCCTCCTCATTAAAACTAGGTGCTAGCTTTTTGTTTACCGGAGTATAAACAAGAATGCAGCAAAATACGAGTACTACGTTCAGCAGTTAAAAAACGGAAATAAACTGAAGAAGTACAAAACAGAAATACAGTCTAATATGAGATTAAAGGTCGAAAGAAAATGCAATCAGAAAAGCAGACGGGTTATAGATAACAGGAAGCATCCTTCTTCCTTGGTTTTATGAAAATTACAGAAATGCCACTCAAATTAAAGGAGACTGCAAAATTTACCAGAAGAAAATAAACTTAGGAACACTACAAAGAAAAATAGTAAAAAATGAGTAGAACTAAGAAGAGAACACTTAACACGCAAAAATCTAAAGGTTAGAAGAAAGTTAGGTATAAAAATAAAGAGATAAGACGCAGAGAAAAATCTCGTTGCAGGAAGAAAAAAGCTGTATGGGTCGAACAATTTAAAAGTAACCTTAACAAGACGGAAGAAACAGCAAAGAAAAAAGAACATAGTACTGGAAAAGGAAGCCTGCGGTTCGCGCTATTCTCCTAATGAAACCTCATCGTGGAATACCCTGCATGCGCAAGCCGAAATCGTTGGAGGTACCATTGTTGGTCTCTTATTTGTTGTCGAAATATTAAGTAGCAATGTCTATCTGAAACGTTTCGAGAACGTCATAATAAAGCAAGTTGGACATCAAAATGATGACGGAAATTTCGTTTTACACCAAAACGAAATATGGTTTCAGAACGACGGGATACAGCCTCCTTAGGGTTTAATAATACGAACCTGGCTTAACTAGAGTTTTCCTAATCAGTGAATTAGTAGGCAGGATCGCCAGATTTAGGTATATTTTTCTATGTAGTCAACTCAAATCTGTGATCTCTAGACTTGGATGTTTTGCGACAACGAATTAGCAGTGAACGTTCCTAATGAAGATACCTGTCACTCCAGGTATCTCGAAATTGAGAAGGGGTTGTACAAAACAAGTACTAAAATTTTGGTCTCTTTTCTGAAACGAGAGGAGATAATTATTTACGGTCGTCCCTGATTGACATACTAAAAGTTTATTTATTTGTTGTGACACTTGTTCAATACGTCTTGTCATTCGTTCTATGTTAAAATAATTTAGAACTTACGCGAAGGTGTTTGAACAATTTCCAATAATGGAAAATTTTGAGATACGGGCAGTTATAAAATATTTGCAAAAGAAATTCATGAAGATATTGTGGGTGTATTAGGTGAGAGCGCTGCTTCTTACCAAGTGGGAAAAATTTGTCTCGAGAATTTAAATCATGAAGACAAACGTGTGAACATGGAAAGGGTGCCGGACGACCAGTAACTGTCACTCTTCAGGAAAATGTACATGACATGGTAATGGCAGATAGGCGAATGACCATTCGTCGGATAGCTGAAATTACACACTTTTCATATGGCACAATACAAAAAATATTAACGGGTATCTTAAGTATTAAAAAGTTATCTKCACGCTGGGTCYCTAGTATGTTGACGCCTGATCCGAAACGTGCGAGAGTCCTGCATTCTGAAGCCAGTCTGGCAAAGTTTTCAGCAGACCCGGATGAGTTTCTCTCTCGATTTGTAACTGTTGATGATACATGGGTCCACCACTTTGACCCAGAGTCAAAACAACAGMGTATGGAGTGGCATCACAAAGGTTCTCCTCCACCACGCAAATTTCGAGTTGTGCCCTCTACTGGTAAAATTATGGCCACAATTTTTTGGGATGCGGACGGAATTTTAATGGTTGATTTTTTGGAACGTGGACACACAACAGGCTTTTACTATGCCAACTTAATTTCAAAATTGCACGAGCGCATCTAAGAAAAAAGACGGGGAAAACTGAGGAAAGGAATTTTGTTCCACCAGGACAACGCTCCTGTACACAAAAGGCTTATTGCAATGAATGCTATTCATGACACAGGGTTTAAATTGCACGAACACACTGCGTATTCACTAGACTTAGCTCCCAGCGATTACTTCCTATTTCCGAAATTGAAAAAATATCTACGTGGTCTTGTGTCTTTCTAAGTGTCTTTCTATGTCAGGGGCCGTAATTAATTATCTTCCGTCGTAAAGAGAGTGGTTGTTACCCTTATAACATATGTGGACTTCAAGGCTTAAACCATAAACTATTCGAGCTTCTATGAGAAAATGCCGTTTAGTATATCTAAGTACTTAGACCTGGCTTCAGCTTCTGTTAATTGAAATCTGTCATTAAATACTCCACACTCAGCAAAATAAAGTAGAGGATTACAAAAGAAAAACCCAGCTCTGGGCTTTGAACCAGGCCACGCCGGAAAGCAGGCTCCTCTTTTTTTTTGTGTGGAATTAAAATAAAGGCCAACGACCGGACCATCCCGGCGTATTCCCATCGCGATGATTAAAACGAAAAAAGATGCGGCCGCTAACCCCAAAAGAGTCCGCCGACATTAAAAAGCGAAAGAGAAACAAACAAAAAAATATAACATGAGTAATGCTCCAGGAGCAATCTCCACAAATGGACTCACCTTCCACCGACGAGCAGGGAATCGCCGTCCCGCAGCAGCAGCCGGAAGTAGTCCGTGTGGGTGTCGTTCCCTGCGAAGTGGTGAACATCGTCTTCCGCTCCTGCGAACAGAACGTCACATGAACACGCTGCGGCCAACTGGGGCAGAAGGACCGCGGAAAAATGTTTGCGTTGCATGCCGGGCGCCCCGGGCTGCGAGCTGCAAATTGCTCATATGGAGGCAAATATTTGAAGGCATCCCCGGCACGAACGGCGACTTTCAGACAATAAGCGTCATGCACGTACGTACGGTTGCGAAATGAGATGCGGGGTTGCGAAGGAGAGGCGTCCGGGTCGTGGGGAAATGGCGAAATCTACACAGATAAAACTGTTTGTTTGGATTTATAAAATCAATTCGTTTGAATTAGATTTCTTTAGGTCCAACAAATTTATCTTCAAACAAACAAATTTTATTTGTAAGAAGAATACCAGTTTGCTTGTAACTATATTACCATTTACGAGGGTGAATGCTTTCAGCGTCCATAATATAAGATAATATTTGGTCGGATAGATCGCTGTCTCTTAAAAACATTGACAAAAAGTTAATAGTCTGAAGTTTCAATTACACCTGTAATCTTTGTCAAAGACGAAGAACCTCAAAATTTGCCTGACACAAGTTCAAACAAAATTTTGAAAGTAAATAAATCACCAAGGATGCGAGACGTCATAGAAACAACGTGCCAACCTGATAAAAAGGAACCCAACGATGAAAAAGGAACTACCTACCTACTAGATATACACGAACTACTTGATAAAAGATACCTACAAAATAGCCTTCCAAATGTCACCTAACTCATAATTTCCACAATCCCTATTAAAATTATTAGTATTCCTACAAATTTCTATAGCTTCTTTTATTAGACGTTTGATAGTACATATAATAATTTAGATAAAATTTTAAGTTCTAATAAAGATAAAGTACATTTAGAGAGTGAAGGTGTTTACAAAAGTGTTACATAGGTCAAACTAAAAGAAAAGTAGGTACGCGTTTGAAAGAACACATACGTGCTACTAGGTTGCAACAGATAGATAAATCTTTCGTAGCTGTACACTCTTATTTGACTAAACACGTGATTGATTTTGATAAAACAAAAATTTTACATAGAAAAAAATATTATCACAAACGTCTAATAAAAGAAGCTATAGAAATTTGTAGGAATACTAATAATTTTAATAGGGATTGTGGAAATTATGAGTTAGGTGACATTTGGAAGGCTATTTTGTAATTATCTTTTATCAAGTAGTTCGTGTATATCTAGTAGGTAGGTAGTTCCTTTTTCATCGTTAGGTTTCTTTTTTATCAGGTTGGCACGTTGTTTCTATGACGTCTCGCATCCTTGGTGATCTGTTTATTTACTTTCAAAATTTTGTTTGAACTTGTGTCAGGCAAATTTTGAGGTTCTTCGTCTTTGACAAAGATTACAGGTGTAATCGAAACGTCAGACTAATAACTTTTTGTCAGTGATTTCAAGATACAGCGATCTATCCGACAAAATATTATCTTATATTACCATTTATTAGAGATCGAACAGAACTTGCGAGTTCAAGTAACCTAATAATTATTTGAGCGAATAAAATATTATTTTTCACGGTCTAACAATTTATTATATTATTGTTTCTAATAAATATATCTTTCGTTAAATCAGTGTTCCTTTTTGTTATTCAACTATTTAAATGTTCAACTCAAACACCTGTTGTTACAGCAATCAGAATAAATGATGCTTTAATGCAACAATCTGTTTTGCGCGTGCCCCTAGCAAAGTGGAAGTTTGGGGTAGCAAAATTTACCTTGTTAATGGACTTGTCAGGGTTAGGCTGATTTAAATCAGATGTTTTTTACTAAGCGGAAATGAATTGAGTCACAAGAAACAAATTTTATACGCTCTATAAAATAAACAGGGAGCCACAGGAATACACTTGCATAAAATACATAGACATATCGCAGTGGGTTAATCAAAATTTATTTCTTTAACTTAAAAACAATCTATTTATATGTTTAAAGGGCTTGTTTGAATGCAATATTTAAACAATCAAATTCAAAAATATATATTTCATTTCAGAGATAATGAATTGAGCATATGAATTCTTTCAATCAAACAATTGTTTGATTCCAGGAAATAATTGTTTCATTGGACTAAATCAGTGATATCTTTGCTGCAAAGAAATATTTATTTGGTGTGCGGAGAATCACTTACCTCTTCTCTGATTCCAAACAAATATGTGTTTCAGTCAAATTTAATCATACGTTTATTCCAAACATCTTCATGGTTTAGTGAAACAAATACTTTGTTCTACAAAGGAAATGATTATTCTTGATTCAATAGTTTCAAAAGTTAATTTAAAGCTTTGTATATATTATGTTAAATAAATGTTGAAACAAACAAATCATTTACTTCGCCATATACAAACAAAGAATTTGTTTGCCCTAAATATATTTTTTTCTTCCAAACAAATTGTTCTCTCTGTCTAGTAGTTTGTACGAGAAACGTCACGAAATACTTGTAAAAGTTGCTGTAGTTGTAGAAATCTGAGTCAATATCTTGGTGGTCTCTTATCATCAATCTATGTATGGAAACCTCAAACCACAATAATTTTGAAAGCTTAAATATAAGTATTGCGGTAGCCAAACTACCATCTTCAGTAGAAATTAAACTAAGCGACTGGCTGGATTTACCCCAGGATATTCTGCTCACGCCTGTCCTGCCAAATACAGGATGTTTCACGAATAATAGTGACCCTGACGAAATTAAAAATGCAACCCAAAATACATTCTCATAGGGCTATGGTTCTGTCACTGTATTTATTAAAAGTCAAAATATATTCAAATAATGAAAAAACAGATATGATTTTGATTTATGGTGAATACAAGAAAAATGCTTCCGCTACTGTCCATTTATACAGACAACGTTTTCCGAATAGAAGAGGTCCTGCCGATACAATTTTCAAGAGACTTGAATTAACGTTAAGGACAAACTGACCACCACTGAAAAAGTCAAGAGAAAGAACAGCAACAGGTCCTGACAATGAAATTAGAGTATTGGAAATCATTGACGAAAATCCTCATACTAGTCAAAGGGTAGTCTCAAGAGCAACCGGTATTAGTCTGTCTTCAGTACACCGAATAATTAAAGGCAATCAATTTCATCCTTTTCCACTTGCAATTGGCTGAGGCCTCAAAGGAGACAGATTTTCTTATAATACTGGCTTTTTGTAACTTTTTTCAGGAACCCCAAAATTCGAGTGTGAGATTTTATGACAACATTTGCTTCTCAGATGAAGCAAGATTTTCTAATAATGGTGGWGTTAACAAACATAACATGCATTATTATGCGCAAGAAAATCCACGTTGGGTTCGAGAAGGACATTTTCAAACTATCTACTCTGCGAATGTCTGGTACGGAATATTGGGGAATCAAATTGTTGGGCATTATTTTTTTCGCGATAGTTTAAACGGCAATACTTATCTAAATTTTTTAAGAATCATTTTAGCGGTACTTCTCCAAAATGTAAATTTACAAGTGAGACAAGATCTATGGTTCCAACAAGATGGGACACCTGCGCATTATCATAGAACAGTGCGAAATCATCATGATTTCGTTTTGCCTAACCGATGGATAGGAAGAGGTTCAATTAATGCTTGCCCATCGAGAAGCCCGGACCTTACTCCGTTGGATTTTTTTCTGTGGGGAATGATAAAAGAGCAAGTATACCAAACACCTATTGAAAGTGTGGACTATTTAGAAAATAAAATACGTGATGCATGCTTATCCATCACTCCAGAAATGTTAGTGCATGTTAAAAGATCGTTTTGGACACGAATTCAAGCTTGTGAAAACAGCGGAGGGCGACCCCTCCGATTCATCTAGCATATTCAAAATTCAATTACTGTATGATTTCGACACAACATAAATTACAGAAATGATGCAATATTTCTGAAAAACGTCAGTAATACGGAAGCTGAAGAAGTCATACTAAATAGTCACAATATTCAGCTGCAATCGGAAGTTTACCGCGCAGGTATTCAGGAATTCCGCTCAGTGTTTCTAGTGTGCCAATACGAGTTATCGTACAGCAGTAAACTTGTTTTACTGTCGCGATCTGGAGGAACAAACGCGAAAACATTATGTAATCTCGTTGATGTATGCCGGGATATTCTCTACCGGCAAATAGGGCGAATTTATTTTACAACGTGTCCGTAAAACGTATTGCGTTACAGCTCCCTTTGTAACACAAACTTTACGGTTTCCGTCTTGCCAAGGAGGGCGAATGCTTCGAGCATGTTGAGTGAATCCAAGTGTCAGGAGCAGATCTCTTCATTCAGCGGGAAATATTAAACGCCGATGCCATAGCGCGGGCAGATTCGAATGAATGTTTAAGGAGCCGCACGGCTCGCCTTTTCGCTTCGACGGTGCAGCTCCTTTCACATTTAAATTTTGATGAGCCGTCCCCCTCGCTGACGGGGCGAAACTTTTTTAATAAAGAATTGTATCCTGAAACAACCGCGGCCGAAAAGTTGCCAGTGGGTCAGCCTAGCGCAAGGGGGAACTTATTAAAAAGGGTGAGAAGACCKGGGGGGGGGGGCAGCGTTTCGCCAACCGGTGTTTTCAGGTGGGGGTTGACTTGGTGAACGAGGAAAATGAGCTGGTGTGGAAGTAGGTCAGGAGTTCCTGGTTTTACGTGAAGGTCGACGACAAGTTTTGGGGTACTTAACCTCAAAGTAATTAATTTCCTACATGCTTATATTAATATAATAATAATATAAGTTTATTTACAGACACAATCACTAGTCTATTAAGGAACAAATATTGTTCAGATATTAACAAAAACAAATACAGAGAGCTACAATATATTCTAGAAAATTTGTTGCAATAACGTATTGAAGTAACCAGGTATGCTATCTTCAAATTTCTGTATTTTATTCATATTGCCTCTCAAATTGTTCAGTTTATAACGGGTGGGCCATATAAAATTTGCATTTTTGATCGGCTATAAATAAAAAATTAATGAATATTTTTTCAAAGTTATAAGTTTATTAGAAAGATTGAACTTTTACATTTATGAATGAAATACGTAAAAGTAATTGTTTATGAGTGGGTTACATCCAAGGTCTACTTTTCTCTAGCAGTAGAATAGACCTTACGTTGCATTTGCTATTGTATAAAGACGGAATTTAATAGATTACGGTTAGATTAGCTTTAGGTTAAGAAAATCACGATTAGAACTACAAAAGGGCGCACACGTACATATTGAAATACATACCGAAAAAAAATTGTAATTACAAATTGAGAACAAAACCTTACGCTTATTTCTTGTATTGAAACGGCGCGCGCGTCTAATTTTCAGTATAATAATTTTAAGAACTTATTTCAGTACCTAAATAAGTATTGGCAAACGGCTCTAACTTTATTAAAGTCTTCCTGATATTTCTCATCGGTGGATATGCCATTAGATTTCGGTAAATTACAGCGCACCGTGCGGTTTTGTAACGGAACATATCGAAGTACCGTTCTTAAGATTCGAGTTCGAGTCCTGACCGCAGCGAGTTATTTTTATAATTTTAATTGTTAATTATACAATGCAATCATAATACAAGTACCTGTATTATAGAATTATACTATTAAAAAAAGAATGTTGGTGCACCTTTACTACACATTCATCCTTGTTCCATATTGAGAGAAGCAGTATGCAATAAAATCTTCACTACACTACTTTTCCTACCCCACTGACTAACGCTTCTGGGGCAAAATACGCCAATGGGCTTCGCTGTAGGGAAACGGGACCGCCACGAACAATTCCCCGGAATACTCCGGCTTTTATAATATTTATGTACCTGAATTCGGAGTGTCTTTCGCGCGAACCGGATCGACCTTACTTTGCATCGAAATTAGATTCAGCGAATTGTTCACAAGTCTCGCTTCCCAAGAGGACCCTGCTTTCATGCAGCACATGTCGTCAAAAGTGCATATAGGTGTCGTATAACTTCAATTGTGTTCGCGAAACGTCATGAGCGATATCTCTCCCTAATCCCGAGCATAACATCGGGGCAAAATGTGCTCGTTCCGCAAATGGAATGCGGCCCGACGGCGAATCGACGCTTCTGTCACTGCATAATGTTTAATAAGGGTTGAAAGGTAACAAAACGCTCCAAAGGACGGGCCAGTATGCAAACAGGGGTTGCTTTCGCTTTGGTGACTTGATACTGATGGAACAACGATCGGACGCTGCGGAATTTCTAATTAAATAATTTTCGATGTCGGCTTGCAAATTTTACGCAGGTTTCTTTTTGGTAAAAATATGAAAAGTGAGGAAGGAAAATTGGTTTCTAAGTAGTATATCTATTCGTCTGTTTATTAAACTATAAAACACGAAATGCTTAATCTGTAATGATTGATTTGAGGAAGCCGAGATTATAACATCTGACTGTGTTGGTTTTCTATAGACTTAAAAGTCAATTTTACTATTTTAGTACCGACATCTATAAGTCCAGAAAATGAAGAAAAAATTTCGACCAAGAATGGATACAAAGGTGAACCCATCGGCGGTCTTGCTTGTAGAATGTGTCATTGAACGTAAAATAACTTTGATCTATGCAAATCTCCACGATATTCAGTATTTTAGTGTTTTCTGTGTTTGATAGGTGGCAGTTCTCTTTTTTATTTTTGAAGATTATTGATAGTTCATTAAGGGGAATAGAGGTGAAAAGATCAGACACATCAAATGATACAAGAATAGCGTTATTTAGTATTGATAATTCTTTTACCTTGTTCGCGAAACCTACGAAATTCTTCACGCTGTATTTGGACTGGCATTCAATTGATTGTGTTAAAATATTGTTGGCGAATTTACATAATTTATACGATGGAGCATTAACGTAAGGAACAACCGGTCTCAAAGGTATTCAATTTTTGTGAATACTTGGGAGGCCATATAGAATTGGAGCTTGGGGGTTCATTATTCTTAATTTGTACCTTTCTTCGTTTAATATTAAGTGTTCTGAAGATTTTAAAATGCTAGTGACGTCTTTCTGGAACTGGCCTGTGGGATCTGAATTAAGTTTTGAAAAGTTGTTTTGTTTAGTAAATTATTTAGTTTAGTCTGATACTCATCTGTTTTTAAAGTGACGATGGTATTGCCTTTATCCGCCTTACAAATAGTTTTCTATACATTTTTGTTTTATGCTTTTTATTAATTTGATTTCTACATTTGATCCCTTGTATGAATGGTAAATTTGTTTGTTGTCATGTCACACGCGTATTTTTCGTTTTTCGTATCTTCATTTGTTGCTTTATCCAAGGCCAATTCTGCACTTATACCTAACATTTCTAATTCTTATTTTAGACAATGGAAAATTTGGGTTGTATTTTAGACCTTTATTTAATAATTTTTGTTCTGCCTATGTAAAATTTGTAGGTTTACTAGAAGATCACTGAATTTAAATTCACACTGGGGATTAACTGCCTTGATCTTTTAATTTCTTAAATTGAGTCACATATTGTTTATGAACGAGTATTTGAACATCACTGTAAATATCATTAGCTATCTCATCAAATATTATGTTATGCAGTTTTTTATGCAATTCTGTATGAATTAATTTTAAATGCTCACCCAGGTTTTGCTGACGTGTGTGCCACTTCCTGATTTCCCAATCGATATAAATGGTTGTTGCTCTTTTCCCTTCCCACGAGTAACACCATAGAACTTACATTGCTTATTAAATCAAACATGATTTGAACACATCTTGAGTTTGAGTTGAACAGAAACACTAACTTGCCCGCACTGACATTATGAATATGTTGAATGGATTCAAAGGTGCATTCACTGCAAAACATCCTGAATCAGTTAGGTAGCTTGGAAACAAGCTGACTGAACGTATGTTTATAGTTAAATCCAGAAAAGTCTTCAGCAATGTTGTTCTGTTTAAATCGTTTTGGAGAAAATATATAGATAGTAGCAGTAAGAAACTTAGGCTTAATATTGCCGCCCTAGTGAAGACGGCTTATCTAATTCTGTAATTGCGGTACGAGTATTTAACCAATTTCAGAATGCGTTTAATCGTGTTTTATTCATGTTTTTATAAGTGCCCCAAAGAATATTAGCACCAGGTTGGCTTACAGTGGATGATACTTATAGGTATAGTTCGTCTGTGTTTTTAATATCTTGGTAACCTTCGGAGTAAATTTCACTTAAGATCTGATGACCTAAATGCTAATGTAAGGAATAATCAGTTGTCTGCATGTATTCTTCCTGCAAGAAACTTGAACATGGACATAAAATATAGACTAGCACGTTCCTTTCTAACAACTTGTATGCTAAAATATCCGGTCTCCTTTAATATTGATCCATGAATACAAGATGTACCTTAAAAATTCCTCCAGGCACATCGCCCACTCCCAAACTTTTAAATGATACCTACGTGGGAGTCTTACAATATCTACAACTCAATGGTCCAGTGCCTCCTCCAATTTATCGACTCTCACGAAAACCTCTGCCCACACAGACGCGAGGCGTCATAAAACGTTCGCCAAACTTGCCACCAGACGAAAAAATCGGCGTCAGCCAGCAAAACAGGACGACGTTTAATATATCACAAAGTTCGAAGCCGAAACCGCAGTCGCGTCTCTTATGAACCAAGTTTCCCACATATTTCTTACGAATCCTTCTTTTTCCTGAGAGCCAGGTGTCAGCGGACGGCAACTGCATAAGTAATAAACGCAGGGGGCTCCCGATAACGACCGCTCCCTAATCGATGGGCCGCCTCAGCCGGAATCGGATTACGGTATATATGTATTCAGGGGCAATCTCGATCTGTGTCCGACAAACCGCGTTATTGCCATCTTCCTGGCTCCGAGGCCATCATATCGGAGCCCCGGATGCGCGACGGCTTTTTTACAATCCTCCGCATTGGATGGCTAAACTGGAATTTCTCAATATAGTGCGCGCGGGTCATACACACGGAGTCGGATGAATTCCGTCGGTATCACATTGCAGATTGCTGCATTATCCAATACACATGAACTGCTTGCGAGATATTCGGTGGCCCTTCTCCCCTCAGATCCATCTCCAGAAGTGTTTTTTTTTCGAAAGCAGGATAGAAGTAAAAAAGAGAGTGTCTGATCTATTTATATCTAATCAACGAAAACATTGTTTAATGCTTCTTGCCGATCCAGATATCCAGTATGTGTGTGTGTGTGTGTGTGTGACACACTTTCTTAGAGTGGTTTATAAAAAAAGTTGTTGATATAAAAAATATATCAGAAAATAATTTAACATTAATTTTAAAAATAAACTACATTTTGGTCCTTCGAAGCCAACCGTCAGCGCTACGGATATTGATCTAAGAAACAGACGTATTTCTGCAAGGAATATATCGACAAGGGTGAAGATCATGAAATTGTGGAACGACACTCCACAAAAAGTGATCAACACAAGCAAGGCGGTAGCACCCATACGATATCTAAAAAACATCTACTGTGACGCAAAAAAAATTAAACAAATATATTCGAAGCAAATCAAGAACTAAATTTCCCTCAAAACCTACGGGGTAGATGCCGGCTAACCCAATGGAGATGGACTGGGTTAAGTACAAGAAAAACGAGAAAAACACTGGTAATAATTAAGTAAATTTAATATCTCCCGAAAAATAAGGTTATGATATCAGGTAAGTACAAAATAAATATAAGGACGTTAATTATAAGTGCGAATAAACAAAATATCTTATGCGCAGCGCAAATTGACGAATTTTTCCTCCACGCGTAATCCAATTCAAATCACTTACTAAAAATCGTATCAATAATTACAAAAAAAAATCTCAATTAATTTGACTATTGGGATAGACAACTATAAAATCGCTTTAATACGCTTCTGACGGATAAAAAAATGACAAAATGATCAATGCGGTTACCGGACGTGTATACGTGCAGTTTACAAGTAAAAAAGATTTTACTAATTGCTAAACAAATTTCATAAATATACGAGGGTGCGAATGCTTCCAGCGCCCATAATGTAATATAATATTTTCTCGGAAAGATCGCTGTCTCTTGAAAACACTGACAAAAAATTATTATCCTGACGTTTCGATTACACCTGTAATCTTTGTCAAAGACGAAGAACCTCAAAATTTGCCTGACACAAGTTCAAACAAAATTTTGAAAGTAAATAAACAAATCACCAAGGAAGCGATAAGTCAACGTCGATGCTCTCAAGAAGTCATATCCTTACATAAAAGGTCCAATAGAGTCATATCAAGATGTTCAGCCAGATAGTTAGTATATACACGATTCAGTGCCAAGCTAGGATTTCTTTCTTAACTTCTTAATCCAAAGAAAAGTACTCTTGCAAGATATCTGGCGATGGCAGATAGGATGGGACGACGCAATTACTAGCAAGCTGCATACAAAAAAGGAGCTCCTTTTCCACTTACTTCCAAAAAAACTTTATAAAGAAATTTGGAAACACTTTCAGCTACAGTCTCTTTTAAATATGGTATTACGTGTTGTTTTCCTTGACAATGTACACATTTGCATAAAATGCAGGACTTTCATACAAACGACAAAAGGGAAAAACTACACCACGGTAATTAGAGCTTTTGTCGTGCGACCTCTCGCGCAAGAACAAATTATAAACAACGGGAGGGCGATTTTAATTCTGTCACCTACAGCACGCGATATCCCCATGTAAAATGTATTTTTCCTGAGGTCGATGCCACCGTTACGCCTTGTCGACAAATCTATCCAAAAAAAGCTCTCCAAATATTTCTTGGTTTGGGGTAGGCACCCCGCTTAGCTAATATGGAATTTTTGCAAATTTATCAACTTCAAGTGTGATTTTGACAATTGATACAGTGCAAGCCACTTCCAAAGAATTAAATCTCTAACTGTTGTGAAGTGTAGTTGCATATATTTATTAATAAAATTCAAATTAGAATAAACAAAATTAAAATTTCGTATCCATTACATAAGATAACTAAATAAAAAATAAATCTGTTGCTTTAACAATAAATTTCCAAAATTTGGCATCAATTTAGTCCAGTCCGTTTCTTTCTTTTGTAAGGAAATTGACAACCATGCTGATGGAGGTATACGAGGATGAGAAAGCGATTGAAAATTTTCTCGCTATATTCTTTAACACCGGATAAGTATCAGATATGTCTTTTTGAAGCCAGTGTAGCTAATTTCGATCAGTTCTTCTTGTAACATGATATCCGTTCCTTCAATGTAACCATATGGTGAAATCACGACCTGCTTAGATGAGGCCCACAACCTACTAACTACTAACTATCACTAACATCTTTATTGGTTGACATGCATCCTTTGCAGATCATCGCCGACCCCTAGGGGTAGCTATAGACCACTTTGGAATCAATCCCTTTAAATACTCTACTCAAAACCGCATCCTCAGCATAATATCTCACGCTGGTTAGGTTTCTATCGTTCCTTAAACCGAATGCATTAAAAGAGACGGAGCTAACATCCCTGCAATTAGCAGATGCGTATCAGATAGCTACAAAGGTGTATAGCACAAATTTGGAGGGTTCCCGCAGTCATTGTGCGAAGGAACTCGAGCGAAAACGTAGAAGAGGAACTCATTAAACAGAAGCCACGTGTGGGATTCACTAAAGTGGAACAATTTAAAGCCGTTTACGTTAACGCTATCGCTATTACGAAAGAAAATCCGCTTTGTTACAGTATGTCTCCAAGTTGACACGGCTTGATGCTCCGAAAACCTTTAAGTGCGGCGGAAATAATATTATATTAGGTGCAAAGAAAGATAGCGAGATTTTATCGATCGACAAGTGTTGTAGGGAGACAAAAAAAGGTTTAATTTTGATCAATTCAGAGTAGATTGTAATGCATGGCTTTTCTATTCGTTACTCTTAAACACTGATTATTAACAATAATACGAAGATTGTGTTCCACCAAGATGCTATTCAAACAACAGTTCCATCCCTAGCAGCATGATAGTTAACAATTTAAAATTTTTAATAATACTTGCATTAAAAGGGAAGACACAACAGGCAAAAGCAAAAGGTTTAAAAGAATGTGGAAGCTATCTACCTTTAAACACAAAGTTTGTGCTTATTTTGTTGCACCACATGCTGTTATTCAAGGTGATAATGAAGACAGCTTCTATCTTCAGTTTAAGGGATAAGTGTCGGTTATTTTTGGTGACTGAATGTTGCATACTTTGTTAATTAAAATTTCAGATGAACCCTTCATTCAAAATTCAGGTTTTACAAACATTTCCAAATTGCCGAGAAGTTTTATTGAAATATTTCAAAAAGTGGTGTGATTGAATAATGCTAATGAAAGATACACACTTGTTGCAAAACTGTATTGTACTTATTGCTGCAAATCTGTTGTCCTTGTATTTTAGAATAACAATTCTGACTTATAACTGAGTTACACAAACACGAATACTTCATGAGGAGTTGAATACTAGTTTTTTTCTCGTTTAATCACTGGTACCAGTTTGTGATAATAATTTTTCTAAAATGATATTCCTGCACTGTGTTATAACTGTGTAGATGTAACCTGTTGCGGTTCTGTAAATAATTATATTTTCGCTAAAGTTTGTTCTATTTTGCAAATATAAGTATCCCGACGTTTATACTAAACAATTTGCTACGTATTCAAGTAAAGCAAGAATCATTTGTTGATAACATAAATGTAACTTATTAGATCGCACTAGAAAACTCCCGTTCTATTAATTAGACAGGGATGATATTAGGAATAATATATAAAAGACGTAGAAGAAACGAATAGTACAACAGCGAAATAGAAATCACGAGGAATACAAGAGATTAATTATTGAAAAAATTTCTCAAATAAAAATCCAAATTCAGTAATAATTCGTTGTAATTAACGACGGTCTTTCTCAAAACTTTTCGAGCTGGTTTGAATCCGTATTAAATACTGGACTGTTTGACGAAATTGTTAATTATTAGAAGCATTTTATATTATTTAATCGATATGGATGATGAGCTTATATAAGATAATACCTAGCTTATTCAATTCACAAGTACACTGGACTCACTCAGTAGCAGAAAACAGGTGAAGATTTCCGACCATTAACTCACCTGGAATAAATAAAAACGCCAATTAGAATTAATATCGTAAAATATGACATATCTTGAATGGATTCAAAGGTGCATTCATTGTGAAACATCCTGAATCAATTAAGTAGCTTTAACAATGGATACTGCTGCTGTACAATGCTAACATCAATGAGAAAGTACATATTTTTGCCGGAGTAAATTATGCCAAAGGAGTTAGTGTTTGTGTTAAAAATAGGCTGAATAGACTCGGAATAAAAGCAATTGAGGTTAATAAGTGCAATTTGGGAGGTCTTCTAGTTAACAATAAGCCAAAATCCAATAAATTGAACAAAAACGGCATTTACCAAATAAAATGCATGCAATGTGACATGATATACATAGGATAATCAGGTAGAGCTGTTAAAAACAGAATTAAAGAACATGTTGCGGATATGAATTTCAAACGAACGCACAACAGGTTTTGCTGACCATTGCATAAAAAATAACCATTACTTAGATGAAAAGGACATCAAAGTTTTACATTGTGAAGGGAAAGGTAAAAAACTGAACCTTTTAGAACTTTTGGAAATTAAAAAAGCTCAGCATCAGAAAAAACATTTGGCAAATACGCAAATAGAAATTCTCACGTCCAGTACGCCTTTGATATTGCCGAAATTATAAAGTCAGCCTTCAAAGTGAGACAAAACACATACGTTCAATCAACTTGTCTCCAAGCTACCTAATTGATATGACATATCTTTAGAATTCCATTTCATGGTGCGTTACAAGAAGCTTGGCAGGTGGATAATTTAATACTAACATGATGGAGTAAGCGTTCCAGAAGCGGTGGACTAGTGCTAAAGACGACCACAGAAGTTGGAGACCTCATAGTGCTACCGACAACACTTTTGCTGCCATTGTGGCTACAATTATGGGAAAAGGACCGCATGTATAAACAAACAATAGGCAAATACCAAAAGACAAGTGTATGTGTCTTCTTTGTAGAAAATTTAAATGCATGATTCCAGAAGTGTAGACGAGATATGAAAGGCAGCGGCGAAATCATCTTGCACGATGACGCTTGATCGCATAAAGCAGTGCCAGTCAAAGGAGTTTGCGAGAAGAATGCAGTGAAATTCCCTCACATCCACCGTGCAGCCCTGACATGAGTCCTCCAGATTTTGTTCCGTTTCTCCAGTTTTAAGGAGAATTTTGTGAAGTCCGATTTAATGACGTGGAAGGATAAAAGCTCTGCAACAGCATACGCATTCCAACTGCTGAAAGATCTTGACAAAAATGGCGTATTTAACGACATTACATAACTGCCGAAGCGACGGCTTTAAATGGTTTTTATTTAGACATTGTTCACGAAAATTAAATAAATTTCAAGTCATCAAACCCTCATATTTCATCGCCATTACTCCCATGTTCTCAAATTCCCTGAATGCGTCCCTGCCCCGGGATACCATCACGTAACTCGTAACCCCTCTCACGTTGAATGTCCTCATTATCCTGTCCACCGTACACGGTCCCCGCTCTTCGGCTAAATGAACTGCACTTAATCCGATGATGCGCTGGAAGAATCTTACAAACAGCAACATAAGCGCGGATTCGGCTACACGCAGAGGAGGAGGCGTAATGGCGACGACAAGCGAAACCCATTAGTCCGTTGCCGGGACGACGCCTGCCCGCGGGATTTTTTTTGTCCCGACGGATGGAGAAGAGTTTTATTAATGAATTGTTTAAGAGTGGCATAAATATTTCCATTAGGCGGTTTTTTTCGGACAGATCTGCTCCATTTAGCGGGAGGCACGACGTGGAAGACGTCTACGCCCACAAACACCTCTGGCCCTGATTTTATGAAACTGAAATTTTTGTCTCCGGATTTCTTCCCTGGCTACGAGAGTGGATCATCTCGTTTTTCAGAACAATACCAAATCCCGGTTGCCAGGGATAATGCAAGATCTTGCAAATAAATCATATTTATATTAAGCTTGAAACGCTGGCTATATGTTGCATACTCAGTGAGCTAGAGCTGCAAAATTGTATTTAAACAAGTTGACATCTTTAAAATAATGATTTACATAGGCCATATAATGTAGACTTTCTTTGACGTCAGATTTCATGGAACAACGATAAAAATTCATGGACATGTTCATGTTTTTCTGCCCTAGTTAGTCCTTTAAACACCATTAAACAGCTGTTTAGCTAATGGAAGAAGTCAGTTCATCCATGCATCAGAACTATAATTCAAGAATTCCAGTTTTTTATAGATAGTATTGTATTTAATAATTGATAGTATTCTTGTTTATTTAAATTTTCAAAAAGGGCAAATCATTTGCAATAATGTGAACTACCCCTTAAGTATGGTACACGGTAAGGCGCCATATTCTTTGCACAAAAATTATTTAAAAAAAATTAAAAACAAAATATGGAATTAAATACTCTGTATCTTTGTTAATATTCGCTTTTGTGCTAAGGCAACTGTGGTTAAATTTTAATATTTTTGCCTAAAGAATATGTGCCTTTACTGTATATTACTTTTCGGACTTGAAGGACTTGGCAAAATGAGTTTTAACTATACTGAAAACCAAATTAAACTATAAAAAATGTTGGAAGACATTTGGAATAATTTTTATTTTATCGTTATTATGTCTACTTCCATTGGTCTATAACGCGCATAACATTAATACCCCGTTAAGTAGTTCATCACAATCAATACATTTGGTAGCTTTCAGGATAGCAAGAACCATTTGCAATAAATAGCTAAAATAAAAACAATTCTCTGCCGAAGAGTTCAAACAAGAACAAAACTCGCGTTTCGATAGGCGACCAGAGCAGATCATCGAATTATAGTGTCCATGCAATTGGGTATTATCACTTTTTTTGAAAATGACGTGAACTGACTCTTGAAGTGCATATATATCGTACGCCATGTTAAAAAAAAAACGAAAAAAATATTTGTAGGTAGAGAATTTCAGGTCTGAAATTCGAATCTTAGGAGTCACCGCCAAAACGTTTCTATCCAAGGTTATTCAACTCCTGACGTCAAGTGTCATGTAAACATTACCGAAGAGCGTACTGTTTCATGGTGTAGTATCATTCTGTATTGGAAAAGCTTTTGTGTGGTGTTTATTGAAAGGACGGTGTAAGAGGTCACACCAAAAAGTAATCTGTGTAGTTTTACAAGCATCTATTATGTATGGAAAACAAAACAAGTGTTGTTTTGTACATGGTTATAAAAGTACTTCAGTCAGTACAGCTAACAAAATTTTTGTAACAGCTCCTCGAGATTATCAACGTATGAAAAAGTTATTTAAGGCCCCTAGATGTGAAATGCCGAAATCGCAAAGTATGTTTTTCTGTTGTGAATATCATCTTAATTCTTACTGTAAGTTTTATTATTCTTTTTGCGGTTATAAGTGTTTACCATTCAGTTTCCTTTTTATTATAGCTTGAAGAGGATATGAAAAATTATACGCGTTTTATGTTGACAGAGGGAAATGTCAATAATCAAGAACGACGTTATTCCCCATATATTCGACTATTAGCCAGACCGGAAACGAGCCGCAAGAGCCCCGAAAATAAATTGCAATTTATATTTATTCTGACTTCTAAAATAAATGTCAAGTTTAGGGTACATTTCTAATTCTTACATTTTTATGTTTACAAATAGTATGTTTCCAACAACCCACTGTGATCAAACTATCAATGCTACATTAATTTGATAAAAAGTTCACTATGCTGTTGCTTTTACATTCCTCATCTCCGCCGCGTTGAACCGCTCGTCGCTGTACACAAATTCCATAACAATGAACATGCCTTCAGAAGTCATAACTCATAAGTATTTAACTTTTTCTTGGCGTATTTTAATTCGCTTGTCACAAAATGAACGCAAACAATAAACTGATAAATTGACGGGCTGAGGCTGACGCGTGACGCGCTGACCCCAGATGTAAACAAGCGGCCATTTACAAGACATCTGACGTCACGGCCAATATGTTCGCGTTTTGGCGGTCCCTTTAATTATTCACATTTTTATTATTAAAAATACACCTTACGATCCATTTTTCCGAATTTATAAGCTGTCGCAGCTGTTTTGTGGATTAGATGCTTCCTATTAATATGCAATTTAATAAAATATAAATACATGGCAAATACCTAATTGCTAAGGGAAGTATCCTAGGCCTGTATTGTCACTTGTAGTCCACAGTAAGACAGTCGAGAATCTCGATTCCGAAAACTGTGTATCACTACAATTGTATTTCTTTGCAATATACTGAAAATCTGAACTCCTTGTATGCTGAGCGGCAAAGAACAAATCCAACATGCGGCCATTTTGAATTCCGCCAAACGCCGGAAGATAAGCTGTCATTTCGTTTGGAATGCCGTTGCCCCGTGCATCCTAATGAAAGGTAATGGCGATTTTTTTTCATAGCGCTATCTTCACGCTATTCCCGGAGGAGTTCAGAATCATCTTCCATTCAGGCCGGATTTGATATATGGGAAGACGGCGTGCGACATGCATATCGGGGCAAAAACATGATTGATATTCCTGGCTGCAGTATCAATCATTCCTCCTTACCGTCGCCGCCTTGGAACGCTTCTGTAAATAGTCTAGCAGCCGACAATACAAATGGGGACATTAATTCGCAACGTTACGGACGATGCTGCATCTACGAGGCGGAGTGAAGTCTTCATTTCTGTTATGAGATGCATGCGTTATTATTTACATTGATTTTAAAGGCAATGGGTGTCCATAATGTCAAAGGGTGAGGCCATTTATGTCTAATTTTTCAAAAATATGTGTACATTTGTCATTTACAAAATAAAAATTGAACTACTGAAAAAAAATTTAAAAATATTCTTATAGTAAAATAAATTCTTGGAATAATTTGTTTCTTTATAATAAAACTAAAAGAATTTTGATATAATTTTTTTGCCCAAACCAAGAACCAAGAATTCATTTAACTATATGTAGGTTCGTAAACGAATCTCCTACAAACCTTTTTTACCCGAAAACGTACCAACAGGAAAAATTTTGTTAATGTTAAGCCATGCTGCGCCATATATGGTACAAGCAGGACAAAATTTAAARACWTTTTTTCTAAACTTGATRCATCCAACTAGTTTGGCACATGCCTTAAATTGAGTAGCTGAAATAGTAAGGACAGAATTTCCAATTGTAAATACTCTTGTTTCAAACACAAAAAAGTGTATTTAAAAGCCCCATTTAGAGTACAAGTATATTAGGTTCGTTGACCAAATCTGTGCTTACAAGGTAAGGAACGTAGTTAAACTGTGTAGATTTTTTAAGATAATTTTGAGGAAATTAAAGATGTAACGTAGAGAGTTTTAATGCGACAAAAATGCCACTTAGTATATATTCAAACAAATTTCGTTCATATAGCTTCATCAATTATTACATTAGAACAACGAAATATTTCACTAGATCGGAGAATCGAAATAATTTAGGAAGGCTATTTATAATAAAAACAAACTCCAATAAGCGAATATTGAAGAATTAAAAAATGACTAGAGGAAAAGTTATCGATCCGAACATTCGTTCAATTATTATTAGTTTATATAAATCTGGCAGATCTAATGCAGAAATTGGACAGTTATTGGGGTTGTCAAGATACAGTGTTCGAATTTGACTTTCTAGTTAGTTCTAGAGGTCCTCCTGATACATACGCGAGCTTTTAAGTCAGACGCATACATCTAGAAGTTGTTGCGTATTTTATATAAACACTAAACATAATTCGGTTACTGCCATTTCGGCACAGCTCTGAAGAACCAGAAATTCATCCCGTTTGAGAACATTTCACCGACAGTAGGGGCTCCACCCGAGATATTATCAAAAGCTGTTGCCACTGCGGTGCAAAGTACCGCAGGGAACAGCCTGCGGATAACTATAAATTAGCGTTCAATTGGTGGTTCCGCGCAACGCCCGTTTCTGAGTTATCAGCGGCCGCACGCATAAATTAAGCGTATCGTTCCCATATGACAAAGAATTCCGTGTTTCCCGCAACAATAAAATTATAAAATTGACCCACTTTCCATAACGTGCGGAGATAGCGCGAATAGAATGACCCTGTAACGGGTAGAAGCTCCAATAACTGCAACCAACCGAAGTTAGCTCCGTAAAACATGATACGTTTAATACAAAATCGCTATTTCCTACGCCTTCCAGGGGTTACGTAAACCACGGCGTAATTTCTAGTTTTCCTTGGCGAAGGGAGGTTAAATTCCCGCGAATTTGAATAAAACATTTACCGTAGCTACAGCATTTCCATATAACCGTCAAATTCGTTCACGCCTCATTCACTGCGTCTGCAGGATTGAAACCGGCGCCTTCGCCAGAATCACACATTATAAATGGTGATGTTATATCTGCTGGGGAGATGTACCGCGGGAAAAAGTGAAAAACGAGTTGTGGACGGGAGGGATTGCTTAGCGACCTGAAATGAAATTGCTTCCGTGATTAATAGGGGCAATAGCTCGTTGCAATATGCGTACGGTATGCTTTCAAATGACCGGGTGTAGATCAAGTTGATGGCAAATCACGGCGAGCATTAGTTGTGCAGATGGTGAAAACTTGAAGTGGTTCCAGCAGAATATATCTCTCAGAAGTGGTTATGACCTGTTTTCGTTCATACGTTGAATATGCCCGTACTACCTCAGCTGTCATCAAGTGTTTTATTTCTTCGTTTTTCACGTGAGTGCTTAGTGGAATTCTCAGTTATTACACTTTATTATTATTACAATTTATTGCTTCTGAGTTGAGAAAAGTGTGATAACAAACTTGGGTCTTGCAAAAAACTTGGGGATAAAAACCATATTCGTTATCGCAAAGTAAAAGAATAAAAGCTCCAGGTGTCTCCACGGTCCTCGTAACTGGTGATAATTTTCATTCACTTTGTTGCAATCGCAATGCCTCAGTTACCTGAACCTAATCGTATCGAAATTTTTATGATGATTGATTATGGAGATAGAAGGCGAAGTTATTCGGAAATGGCTGCACTCTATAATACAATTCATGAAGATCATGAACCAATTGCCAGATCAACAGTTACTAAACCATTGCAACGTTTTGACGAAACCAGCGGTGTTAAAAATCGTCAAAAACCAGGACCTTTAAAGGTTGCTACGAGTGAGGAATGTAGCTTGAATGAACTTTTAGATGAGCAAGAGAATCCCTAGTATTCCGTACAACAGCGTGCTCTCACTCACCATATTACCAGTAGATCTGTTCAGATAATTTTGAAAAAAGAGAAGTTTTATGCATAAAAAATTCACATATTACAAGAACGAAGTGAACATGCTTTCGATCGTGGGATAGAATATTGCGAAACTGCTATGAACATGATAGATAAAGAGAGATAGAGAAACATTTTAAACTGCATTTTGTTTTCTGATAAAGCGACTTTTTGCCTCAATGGTAATCTGAAAAGATATAATTGCAGATATTGGTTGTACACAAMACCACATGGGATGAAACAAGTCCACACACAACAGTTGTGAATGTCTGGTGTGGTATTATCGGTGAGCATATTATTGGGCCTTTTTTATCGATGCAAATTTGAATGCGGCCAAGTATTTACAGCTCTTGCGCAAACGCATTATAGCCTGTTCCCTAATCGTGAAAATGCCACGTGTCCTTCTGAACAGATATGGTTTCAGCAAGATGGAGGATCGCCCCATTTTGAAGTCAACGTTCGTCGATATTTGAATGCGATATTTCCAGACAGATGGATTGGTAGGCGTGTAGCGATAGAAAAAAATCGTATTTACATCCAAATATGCTACAAAGAACATTAGAAAACTTTTACTACCTGGAAGTAAATGGGGAACATTTTGAGCATCTTTTGTAATGCAAATCTGAAAAAATACTGCATTTTTCACGGAATCATGTTTTATTTTACTTTTTGAGTACCCGATTGGCAATAAATTGATCAAATTAGACGAAATTATCACCAGTCAAGGAAAAATGGTAATAACTGGTTTTTATTCATTTTAGCGATAAAGAAAATTGTTTTCATTCTTTTCGTTCTTCGTCACGCTCAATTATTGTATTTACACTTTTCTCAATTCAGAAGCAATAAACTGATTTTGTAAATCATTTTCAATGATGTGCGTTTTGACCCCCTCTTCCCGTTTAAAAAATGCAATTTGCGCCCATATCTCGCAAACGAGAGTGACACGAAGTTATGCATTTTAATTACACATAGGCCCAAGTACAAGTTAAAAAAAATCGGTGGAACAGAACCTGAAATATTCATGCTTTGTAGCGACCCTGTACATGTAAAGACTAGAGCTTTTCATCGGGTTTTTTGTTTACCTTTCCGTTACAGAGGGACATATCGAACAAAATCAAACAATGTAAGTTTTGTGTCCTACTAAATAACTAGCCCATTGCAATTTTAAAGGAACTTAATATTAGTATGGAGAGCTTCTTAAATTTAAATATACGGCCCGGGTAGATTATGTAACAGTATAGTAAATTGTACTTGAAGAAACTTGGTACGATATAGTGGGCGCTCTGTTCTCGGTACGCGTACGCTGATTTCGATATTTCTATGTTTGTTGCATTAAAGTCGTATGATATTGATCGACAAACTGCAGCAAAAGCCACAATTCAATCCCGTGGAGCATATGAATTATCGAACAACGGGAAAACAAAAGTAACAAAGCCGAGAAATGCATAAACAGGACGTCAAAGCCGCCAGACCATCCAACTTTGAAGCCTCCACATGACGGTGCCGCGTTCCCAGTCGGAATTAAATTACCCGCTGTTTTTAAAAATAAATTGCATCAGCGAGATAAAGCGTTCAGTTAAAAGCACCGCCCGGGGCCGGAATTGAACCGGCTAGTTGCTTTGTATTTGTAGTAAGGAAACGGGCAAAGATAAACAGTATCCCCGGTCGTGTTTGTCTTTTTAAGTTCGCGTCAGGAGAAATACGAATTTTAATCGTCCCCCCGCTATCTCCACACACGTGATTTATTCCTGCAGCGACGTCGGGCTTTGGAAAACTTTAAAACCCGGCAGGAGAGACGTCCCGGCACACGGGACGACAAATATCTGTCTGCTTTCTGTTTTATGGCGCTGCGCATAGCCCCGGCCCGTCGCGCTAAAGATGAACGGATATTGCGATGTTTTCTCGCCGGAGTGTGTTTACCCACCGGTCGCGGTACATTTGAGCGGGCGGAACGGTAAAGCCCCGGACCGAGGTCGACCGTTCCTTTGTTTTTTCACCTGAGAAGCGGTTGCGATTCTTTGTTGTCTTATCTCGTATGATAAGGGGGCTCTTGACCTCGCCCGGGAAATGACGGCGTTTTCTCGAAGGCGAAATGTGGCAGAGATGGAAAAGTAAAAGTTTTACGCGAGCTATCGAAAGACCGACTACATTTCTAGGATGCTTGGGAAAAAGAGGCAATGGACAAAAGAAGCTCAAAAACCATTTGAATGTATCAAAGCTGCAACTAACGGTAGAAGCATCTGAATGCATTAGCCATGTTTACGAACGCGGTATGGAAAAACCTATTGCGTTTGTCTCGCGATTATTAAATAGTGCCGAAGATTATTCTCAAATCAATCAAAAATTTTTAGTTATCGAAGACGCGAATTCAAAATGGATTGAATGTTTTCCTGTCAAAAAATTAAGTCGCTAGTTACAATAAGCAAATTACGTTTAGTTTTTGCAAGATTTGGCCTGCCGAAGGAACTGTGTTCCGATAATGCGACATCATTTACGTCGGATGAGTTTCAAAGTTATTTTAAGAAAATGCGGTATCAAACATTTAACAGGAGCTCCGTATAGCCCGGCTACAAACGGTCAAGCCGAAAGAGCGGTGAAAATAATGAAAAGGGCGATTTTAAAAACAAAATACGATAATAAAGCGGAAAATATATACTTTTAGGGCAGAAACTATCAACTAATTTTGATTTATTATTATCTTCTGTAGCAAATAAAGTTGAAAATTCTCAAAACCAACAAACCAAAAGAGATTCTAATAACAGAAAACCTGCTTTTGTAAAATATCAATATGTGATTATAGAGAACATGAACCGAATTGGTGTGGAATTATCTTCAGTGATGCGCGACATACTCGTCATTGGGATGGATACCGATGCTGTTTGAAGAAGAAGAAGAAGCAAAAATGATAAAAATAGCTTTAGCCATATCGGAGCACAATACAAGGTCAGCAAGCGAATCTACGTCACTTCCTGAGTCTTGCGCATACCACAAAGCAGCCAGAGGTCGCCAGAATAGACCATTTCCGGGACCAAAMCCATCAACCGGCGGCTGGAGGTCCAGTCAACCCCCAGAATGACCGGAAGATAGGTTTGCAGCTTTGAGTTCAAGTAGGTGTGCAGTTTTCGGTCGTACAAACCACAAAGCGAGTGACTGTCGTTTTCGTGCCACAAATATGGAATAAAAGGACACCTAGCGCCAGTTTACACTAATAAACTGAAAAATAGGAATCATCATTATTTTTATCAGAAAATGAAGCTGATTTAGATGATAGTAGTAACCAAAAAAAAGTAGACAAAGATGAAAATTTAAAACCTACTTATGTAACTTTTGTTCGGTGTGGTACCGTAGGTTTTGTTTTTGCAGTGATCCGCTATTATCATTTATCACTGCATCGCTCCGCGCTCTTATAAGTAGGTACGCTTACCTTCGAGAGTTTAGGTTAACTATCAGAATGGCGTCTCCTCTTGGCTACATCCCCTCTCGCTTGAGGCGCTATTGCCGGATGTGTAAAAAGCAGCGCGAAATTTAATTTAAACTGTACATTCCGCCGCCCTTGAAAATTGTAATTTTCAACACAAAAAGCACTACACTAAACTAAACTAGGTTCTTAAAAAAGGTATGAATAGTTTTTTTATTGTTCATCGTACAACGGTAGTACGCATAATTTACGCACGGCGCGTCTTACGATAGCACCATTTGCGCATTTAACACTCGCGACTCTAACAATGTTGTCCGGTCCAGGATGAATTTCCGATATACGACCTAGTTTCCAATTTAATGGATGAGAGTTATCGTCTTTTAGTATCACCATCATTCCTGGTTGAAGTTTAGGTGATTCACCGGCTTTCCATTTTTGGCGTTGATGTAGAGTGGCTAAATACTCTTGTGACCATCGTGTCCAAAAATGCTGCAACATCTTCTGTAGCCGCTCGTATTTATTTAGGCGAATTTCTGCTACATAGCGCACATCATGCTGAGGTATCGCAGACAATGACTCGCCAATGATGAAGTGTCCTGGCGTTAGGGCTGTAAGGTCACTGGGATCGGACGAGAGGGGAACTAAAGGGCGGGAATTCAAGATAGCTTCAATTTGAGTGATTACTGTATATAGCTCCTCAAAAGTCAAAGCAGAATTTCCCAAAACACGCTTAAGATGAAATTTTGTAGATTTGATTACCGATTCCCAAATACCACCAAAATGTGGTGAACGACTTGGGATAAAGTGCCATTTAATAGAGTTTTTAGCAAGATAATGTAAAAAATTGTCATCCTTGGTACTATTCGAAAACGAGTCAAAAACTTGTTTTAAATCATTGTTAGCCCCAACAAAGTTGGTGCCGTTGTCACTATAGATTTCTCGACATATTCCTCGTCTAGACACAAAGCGTTTGAGGCAATTCAAGAAAGATTCAGAGGAAAGATCACTAACGATTTCTAAATGAACTGCTTTAACTGAGAAACAAACGAATGCACAGATATATGCCTTCACGAGGCGCCTGTTTCTTGTTTTACCATCCTTTATATTCAGAGGCCCGGCAAAATCAATTCCCACCACTGAAAAAGGTCTGTTTTGAATTACACGTGATCTTGGCAAGTTCCCCATTTTAGGCGAGATGTCAAAAGGTTTAACTCTGAAGCATACAACACATTTTCTGAGAACGCTCCGAACGGTTTCCCTGCCGTTTAAAGGCCAATAACGAAGTCTTAAAATTGCCAAAATAGCTTGCGCTCCGGCATGCAAATTTCTATGATGTTCGTTTAAAATAATAAGTTTCGTTAAAGGATGTTTTGGAAACAGAACAACCGGAAATTTTCTATCATGGGCTATTTCCGCGTGCCTGAGTCGCCCACAACGCGAATAAGCTGTCTTTCATCCAAATACGGATCTAACGCTAACAACTTACTATCTTTAGGTAAACCTTGTGACTCCTTTAATGCTGCAAGTTCTCTATTGAAGTCTTGTGACTGTGCTACCTTTAACAGGGCTGTCAAGGCATGATCAAGTTCATCAACCGTTAGAGAACCAATTTCGCGTGAAACAGAATTTTTCTTCGACGCGTTCTTGCAAAATCTAAAACAGTACGCAACGACACGCTGTAGCTTGTACAAAGAAGAATATCGTTCAAAAATCGTTTGGTCTAAGACATTAGCCTTAAAAATCATTTTAATTCGCTTGCGCTCTGGTGGATCTGACGAAATATCTATATTTCCTTGTGGCCAGTGCTCTTGATGTTGTGCTAGCCACGCTGGCCCGTGCCACCATAAGTTCAAATCTGATATTCGCGATGGCTCAACACCACGAGAAATGATGTCTGCGGGATTGTAAATTGAGTTAACATGTTTCCAGTTACAGTCGTGAGTTAATTCCTGAATTTGCGTCACTCTGTTCGCTACAAAAGTAGTCCAAGTACAGGGTTGTGCTGCAATCCATGCCAATACTATTTTGGAGTCGCACCAGAGAAATACCTCTTCTACTTTCGACAAAATAGAATTTAATGCCTTTCGCGTTAGCTGTGCCAACAACAGCGCACCACAAAGTTCGAGACGAGGTAATGAAATGCTCTTGAGGGGCGCAACACGCGATTTTGCACAGAATAAATGTACATGAACCTGCCCGTTTTCATCAACACTTCTTAAATAAAGACACGCTCCATACGCTACTTCTGAAGCGTCACAATATCCATGCAATTGTATTCCAATAGGTTTAACACACAACACGTGACGTGGTATTTCGATATCGTTCAATTTTGACATTTGAAGAACAAACTCCTTCCAGGAAGTATATAAATCGACTGGCACAGATTCATCCCAGGAAATATTTAAACGCCAAAGACGTTGCAAAATAAGTTTCGCTTTAATTGTGACTGGTCCGATTAGACTGAGAGGATCGAAGATTTGGGCAATTGTTGACAGTATACTTCGTTTACTGACCCGATTTGACTTAAGTTCTGTGTTCCTGACCCTATAGCGTAGAAAATCATTAACTGCGTTCCAGTACAATCCCAAGGTTTTTGCGTTTTTACTGTCATCATTTATGTAATAATTATCAGTTTCGCTTATCTGTGTACAATCTGCCTCAAGAATTGAATGGTTATTTGAGATCCACTTGCGGAGCTCAAATCCCGATTGGCCAAGAATATTTGTTAAATCATGCTTTAGTTGAATAGCATCTTCAATAGAAGAGGCTCCCGTCAGGACGTCATCCACGTAAAAATCTCGTATGATAGCGTTACTGGCTACTGGGTAACTAGCCTTATTTTCAATGGCTACTTGATGTAAACATCTAGTGGATAAAAATGAGGCAGAAGCAGTGCCGTACGTTACCGTGTTGAGCCTAAAGTGTTTTATTTCTTTATCAGGATCTGTTCGCCATAATATTCGCTGCAAGTCACGCTCGTTTTCAATTAAATTGATTTGTCGATACATTTTTGCAATATCGCCTGCAATGACATAGCCGTGTTCGCGAAAACGTAATAGAATTGAAAGTAGATCTTCCTGTATGGTCGGACCGACCATGAGAATGTCGTTTAGTGAAATCCCATTGTCACTTTTGGAAGAAGCGTCGAAAACAACTCTAAGCTTTGTTGTTGAGCTGTCTTCCTTTATTACGCAATGATGGGGAAGATAATATATCCCACGGTCGCAATCTGTTTCTGAAGGATCACTAATAAGACTCATATGCCCTAGCGCTTCGTACTCGGACATAAATTTCGAATATTCTTCACGTATTTCGGAATTTTTAGACAAACGACGCTCCAAAGCATTAAATCTTTTGGTAGCATTTTCTAAATTGTCGCCCAGTTGACCCGCATTATCTTTAAATGGCAAAGACACAACAAAACGATTGCTATCATCCCGCTTAAAGCTTTTAACAAAGTTCCGCTCGCACGCCGCTTCTTCTTGCGAAAGAGGGCCCTTGTCTGGTAGCTCTTCAAGTTTCCAGAATGTTTCTAGTTTATCTTGTATAGCCTGCATGTTAATTGCTGTGTTACAACGCAACGATCTCGAGAAACTTGAGTTTGACGACATGAATGAACCCGCAATGATCCATCCAAATTTAGATTTCTGTAATGTCGGTTGATTATTACCTAGCTTAATCTGACCGATGCATAATAGGTCCCAAAATATGCTCGCGCCAAGTAAAATATCAATTTCATGCGTTCGATAGAATTCTGGATCTGCCAATGTGATATTGTTGGGAATACTTATTTTAGAGACATCCAAATCACAACTAGGTATATTTTCAGTAATTTTGTCCAAAACCAGAAACGTTAATTTCGCTTGAAAATTATTATGCAACGACTGTACTGTCGCATGTACCTGTTTAGAAACATAAGTAGTCGTCTGATTAATCCCCGATATAGGAACGTTCACATCGCACGCGTTTAAGTTAAGTTTATTTACAATACTCTTGCAAATAAAATTCGATTGTGACCCAGAGTCTAGCAGTGCGCGGCACCTATGTAGTGTACCGTCTTTTCCGATTAAGTAAACAATCGCAGTAGACAAAATAATTTCTGCCTTGATATCGCGCGTGGAGTGCGCTACGACGGATGTCGCCGACTTGGTTAAGTCATCCGACGCTTGATTTCTTTGCTCATTCGAGGACGCTTCTGAATCTGAACTGTGATTGCAATATAACAGTGAATTATGCTTTTGATTACATTTTCTACATCCCGAATTACTGCATTCCTTTGCTGAATGCTCCGGTCGCAAACAGTTTTCGCATAATTTCAAACGCTTTATTTCCTTTACCCTGACTTTAACGTTTAAAGATAAGAATCTTTTACATTTGTAAATGGAGTGATTGCCATTGCAAAAGTAACAAGAAAATTTGTTCGCAGAAACAGCAATTAATGTTCTTTTATTATCCGCGCCCGCATTATTTCGCATTCGCGTCTTGTTGCCAGCCGCATCAAGTGTTTCCAATAACTGACAACGTTTGGATAAAAATTCGGTGAAATCTTTTAAAGATGGCAACCTTTTATCGTTTTTGGCAATCGAATTTTCTTGCCATTCCCTTTTAGTTATAAAATCGAGTTTGGATTTCAATAAGTGAACCAATAATGTGTCCCAAGTATCGACAGGTTCGCCCAATGACTTTAAAGACCGAGTATGTGTTTCAAACGTATCTAATAAATTTCGCAAAGCTAAATTTGATTCTCTGGTAATTTCTGGGATGTCGAATAACGCCTGCACGTGTTTCTCCACAATGACGCGCTTATTTTCAAAACGTTTTTTCAACAACTCCCACGCTACGACGAAATTTTGACCAGTGACATCGAGAGATTGCAAAACTTGACGGGCTTCTCCCTTTAGACAACCCTGCAGGTAATACAACTTCTGTATTTCAGTTAAATGATTATTATTTCCGATTAAGGATGTAAATGTTTCCGAGAATTGAAGCCATTTATGGTATTCTCCTCCGAATTCTGGTAAATTTACCGCGGGAAGCCTAAACGAATTGGGTTGGCTGTTGTCGCTAGGCGCAAGCGTAGCACTTGCACGTACCGCCGTTTGCATCTGTTCGTTAGAATCATTAGCTGACGTCATAGTTGACGCTATTATATCTCTTGCCAAGGTCACAGCTGAATAATACGCATTTTCAAAATCATCGCGCTCTTGTGCAAGCACATCTCTCTGCATTTTAGCATCAGCACTTGTGTCATCTTCATTTAAAAACTCTAATTGCGATTGAATTGCATCAAACTTGTCTAGGAGAGTTTCAATCTTTTCTAAACGCACTTTAATTTCAGTAACCTTACTTTTATCAACCGACGCCAAGTAGTTCGCAAATTTTGTAAGTTGAGTTTTAAGCTGACCGCGCTTGATTGTTAAAGATTTTTTATCGCTATCTGAAGACATGTTGGAAGGAAACACTTAACAGGAAAATGGAAAATGGACACGCACCTTTTAATTGTTGTATTTGGCCTTGAATCTGATGCCGCCGCCCGTGCCGCACTGCACCCGCGACATCACTTTATCGTTCAAGGAACTCGCAAATTCGCACTTGAATTGTTTATTAAACGATATACACTTATCCTGGCCGAAGGACCATATGTTCGGTGTGGTACCGTAGGTTTTGTTTTTGCAGTGATCCGCTATTATCATTTATCACTGCATCGCTCCGCGCTCTTATAAGTAGGTACGCTTACCTTCGAGAGTTTAGGTTAACTATCAGAATGGCGTCTCCTCTTGGCTACATCCCCTCTCGCTTGAGGCGCTATTGCCGGATGTGTAAAAAGCAGCGCGAAATTTAATTTAAACTGTACAACTTTACTTGTAGAAAGGTACCTCTTAGTTTTCAAGCATTTAAAATATTTTGCGCATAAGAAGCTTTTTGAGAACGACCAGTGTCTATAAGATTATGTAGGAATTGCTTTAAACCCATAGGTTACTTAAGTTTAAATATTATATATAATAATGCTTCACATATTTTGAAAACTTATGTTATTAAAATGGCGGACCACCACTAATAGGCTGCAACGGCTTAAAAATGTTAAATTTAGGTATATGCCAGTAAATGTATGTACGCTACGCGAAAATAAAAGCTATTCTAAAAGTTACTTCAGTTTCCTTTTTTCAAACTCAAAACATAACAGTATCCCTCCTTCTACGCTTAGGATTTGTTTTTAATAGGTCCGAAAGACTTACAAAACCATGTAGATGTGAAATTGGAACTTCCTTTTCTGTTTTTCTACGAGTCCGTGATCTACATCACTTGTGATACATAGTTGATCAGTTACGATCAAGTCAACACTGAAGATGCTACCGGCGACGTGCAGCGAAACGTCTGAATAAAGAAGAGATTATGGACCACAGCAAAACAGTCCTGAACTTTTGTTCTAGTTTGTTGTTTTTGTTTGGGAGAATCCCAAAAAAAATGTTAAATTAAACATTCTACTTCTGCTTAAAAAATACCCATTTACCCGACTATCAAGAGGGAGAAGCAACAAAATAATTTAATGTTTCGGCTTGAAATTGAATGAACAACACTCGCATAAACTAGTTTTGGTCCAAGAACTAAACGAACATAATCCTCACCGCAGCTATGAGAAAGGCCTGAATAATGAAGAAAGATTGTTATGCAATATTATATTTTCCGAAGAGGCTTCTTTTTACACACTAAACCGCAATACTCTGGGTATGGAGAATCATAGTCAGTTACCACAAAAAATTAACGCTTGGGATGGCATAGTTGACAGTCCTCTATTTTTCTTTGCAGGAATTTTGTCAGGGGAAGAAGTTCTAGATCCGACCGATAGCACGGAGCGGCACCAATAAGATGGTTCGCCTCCTGGTCTCACCCTTTCTTATGTTACTATAATGCTAATAAAAGCCTACCTAAACATCTCCAAACAAACCCCTATATAGTTAAGCTACAAAATCGTAGCTTCCTCCTGCCACCCCCGAGCAATATTCCTGCAGGCCGGATGTTTACATCAGCGCAGGAATCGCTCCGTTGCAGCTGCATACAAAAAGCACAGATGCATTTCAGGCTCAACTAGCCGCCACCCCTTGGTCTTGAATCCGCAACAGTTAATTCCGGCGTGCGTACAGCAAGCGGGCAACTTGTGCAAACTGGTAATTACGGACTGGCAACCGGCAGCAGGCTCGAGCGATAAACTGCTCATTAGCAGAACCTGCGTCTGGTGGGGACACGGAAGCCCCAGCCGCCGTTGTCCCTGTGCACCGAAGCAAAAAGGAAGATTTGCATACGTGCAGGCGGAATTAGACCAAAACGAGGCTTCGGCGGCGCTGCTTGAGCTCCATTTAACGGAGCGGCTCGGTAGTGCAATTTGGACGCTTAAAATTGTGTATTCGCGATTACAGCCAAACAACACGCACCCTGGTGTGTTTTTGACTGATATTTGGATTTGACCGCTTTTGGGACAAACTAGAATGGAGATGGACGGTTATGAGACAAAAAATTTCCTTTAMGAAWCACTTCTGTTTGACCACATAGTGCAATGATAATAATAATAATAATAAAGAAGCAGTTAAACAATAGCAGAAGGATCTTCTACTCCTCGAATACTGGAACCTACTCCAACATCTTCAGCACCATTTAAGTTTTTTTGGCTCTCTAAAACTGACAATAAAAAACAAAGATCGAACATTGTTTCCACTTGGGCCCATAATGTTTCTTTATCAGGTTTTCATCTTCTATTAATGTCAGAGAGCTAAATGCGACATTTACAACGAGCGTGACTTTTAGCTGTTTTGCCCCTTTTTAAACACAGATATCGTATTTCCAAAATGTGCTCTGTAGTTTGCTTCTCCTCTAACAGTAGTTGCTGTTACAAGATTAAACTAAAACTGCCAATTTCCCGGTTGGTTTATACATAACTTGCTGAACGGGTCGTTTCCAGTACAAAACCTTTTGAACCATATTAACCACTAACACATTTTCATTAACAGCTTTAGGTAAGCCTCTGAATTTTCTATGATCTCAAGCCTTTTATTAATAGGCTTTTTAATCTGAGCAAACACTGGGATGGTAAAAACGAATTCTCTGCTATAAGAAACAAGATTTCTATTAACGTGACGTGATGACGTGCTTTYGTTGCAAATCAACCCATTATCATACCGATCGCGTTAACATTCTTGTTCTGTCTACCACAACCATCAGCTACCAGTCAGATTGTGGTGACAGAAAGTTCCGTAAACCGTCGAAGACTGCTGATGCCACTTCGGTTTTTCCCTTATAATACTGGCAGCCAACGTTGTAATGATACAGATGCCTGCTGTAATAGATTCTCTGGACAAGCTAGTTTGGAAGACACTTGATTTTCTTGACAATCGAAAGACAGTATTATTTAATCAAGTCTTCTTTCTTTTAGCAAATAATCCAAAACCTTTGCCTTGAGAGAGTGAACGCTTTTTTTCTTTCTGGTCTGTTGCTTTTTTTATTTGTTAATCAAGAGAAATGCACGTCGAACACTGTAAGTACATGGTGAACCAAATCATGTGTTAAAACAGCTGTTAAAAACGTATCTAGCCTGCTTAACCATCAGTTGCTAATCTGTTTTAACTGGTACATTGTCAACTTTTTTTATATTTAAATCTGAATTCAAATACATCCTTTCAGAAGTTTCGCTTCTACAATAATGATTTTAAAAAATCTAGATCTAGTATCAGTACTACATCTTTCAAAAGGGGAAATACCATTTACTACGTGCCCCTTTGCAACTCCTCCTCCTATTTCTGCAAACTGGAATTTAGATTAATGCCTGGGGAAAGCGAAAAGAGGACATAATAGAAACACTACTTCAAGATAAACAACTTATTTTTCTGCTTAAAAGTAATAATTCTGCAACTTTGCAACTTCGAAGAGACATTATTGTCTGAGTAAATATTATATGTCAAACTACAGCGAAATATGGTAGTTCTGTTTTATAGCAAAGATCCCAAACCTTTATAATGAAGATTCAAATCATCGACACGTGTACGGTATCTGACCTTGCGAAGTAAGTAAGGCTGAGTTTGATTAGCTATCAAACAGTGGCAAGAACAGACAAAGTTATACTTGTGCCTCATCGACATACACATCCAGTTGGCATTCTTAAGTTTATGAGGGTACGCTTGCAGGAATTCCATATATGTATCGCAAGTAAGACTTCTGTACCTTCTGAATGCGGTCTTGTGTAACTTTGTCCATACACTACTACATCTAGATAGTTAAAGTGGCTAACACCAGTATATTAGTTAATATTATTTTTAAAATTTATATAAGCTTTTTAGCAACAATATTTAATGTGACCTTTGAATCGTAAATTCGCGATATCCAGTAAGAGTCCAAGATTTTTGGCCTCCTTTGTACAAGACAAAATTTGACTTTATTATTACCAAAAACTTTAGATTCAACCAGCTTGTCTGAATCATTATTAATAATTATATTAGCTTTATCCAAATTAGTTAAGTAGAAGGTGTAATAAATCTGTGCGAAAAGCAGTGGACCCGGAATGGAGCCTTGAGGAACGCCACGGGATACAAATTTTAGGTCTGCTCACGATTACATAAATATCTTTTTAAGAGTAATACGGCTTGTTCCGAGAAACCCATAGAGTTCAACAACAATAAAGCATGACTGATTGTGTCAAATGTTTTGAATAATCTAACATGTCATCTATAGCTGTAAGGATAACATCTATAACAGAAAGCAGATCTGTCGAGCAATTATGACCCCTTCTGAACCCTGATTGATAAACAGGCAACTTGTCAAGATGTTGAACAATCTGATCATACATTATCTTTTCTGTTAACTTGGCTAAAACAGGCAATATGCTAATTGGCCTCAAATCCGAATAAAATTTTGGTTCTTTGGATTTTAGTAGCGGTATTAAATAAGAAGTTTGGCATACATAAGTTCATTTGTGACAAAACAGGAAATTAAAAAAAGGCATGTTTGAGAAAATGTTAAATAAATAAAAACGAGTTTCGAGAAGTATTTAACTATTTATCGTTGAAATATGAAATTAAATGTAAAAACTGGGTTGCGGAATTTTCTGGGACAAAAATGGGATAATCTGTAAGACTTCTTGAAACAAGGTAGTTACGTATCAATCAGCTTTATGCTTTACATATTGTTTTAATGGTAGATGGGTATCTCCACCATGCAKTGCAACAGTTGCACTACGAATTACACCTTATTCCAATCTTCTTGCTGCTAGAAGCCATGCACCCAATATAAGGGAGTTCATTAACTAAAGTAATAATTGTAATTCACCTCCATAATAATGCATACCTGCCGTTCATCAAAGGAACGTAACAAGTTCCTGTTTCACCCATTCCGCCCCTTTCATCTTCGAAATGCAATTGCAGTTCAACACCGTTAAAACGCAATACCTCCTGTTTATGCACGAACAATAAAAACGATCACGGTAGCGGCGTTACATGTGCTGGACAAATTGAATTTTTGCCTTTGATCTCGACTCACAATGGAACGGATGCAAGTCGCGGAATAATTAATTGTCACACGGGGAACTGGACGCGCCGCTTCGGCTAGCTGCAGCTCATTCCACCGAACTGCCAGCAGGCTAGTTTCCTTAATTGATCCCAGTCGAAAAGCTATTCGTTTGATGCACGCTAATTTTATACCTTCTTTGTTATATGTTGCTTCAAAGTATGCTGTAGTTCAACAACGCATTAGGCATTCCTAACTCAATATTTTAAAAGAAAATTTAATTACCTTAACATAATTTAATAAAAATAAAACACTTGTTTTTATCCTACTTCCAATTTTTATTTTTGGCAAAGCCATTTCAACCTCCAAGCGGCCTTCTTCGGACGCTTAACAAGTATAACTAAATTGAAACACTAAAAGACATTTTGATAAATGGTAAACAATGATACACAGTTGCGTGGTGTGGGAAAAGAATTTGTTTAAATCACATTTTTGACTTTACTATTGCTACAAGTGCATTATTTAAGGGTGTGAGATCCGTATTTAACAGATGGCTAGAATTGCGTTTCATGTAAATAGCCTCAAAGGGGGTCAAGCGAGGGGTCAAGTTGGCGCGTGTTAACGTTTTTTATGTTCTTCACGTTGGCTATATTAAATTTATGACCTGTTTCAATATGTAGTGCTAGTGCAGATTTTTCTCAATTTCTATTGTTTACGTGGTACATATGTTCTTTGAATCTAATATTTGGATTACCTATAAGTACTTTTTTGGACAGATACAGCATTTAATTTCATGAATTCCGGATTTGTTTAACGGGTCTTGTTGTCAAGGATGTTGCCTAATAACTTTCTTAATGTGTAGTTGTTCCCATAAACAAAATTAATATTAAATTTAGAAAATAATTTTTTTATGTTCTATTGAAGAATGGTATGTAATTTTTTTATGGAATATGGTTTCTTTTTCAGGGCTAAGATGCGTGTGAAATTACAAATTTAATTTATATTTGTGTTTGTTTAATAACTTAGTGATCATTTCTTTTTTGTATCCGTTTGAGTCGGCTAAATTATAAATATATGATAGTTCATTTCTGCAATTTTCTGTAGATAATGGAACATTTAGTAATCTATGTATCAAACTATTAAAGACGGACATTTTGTACTTGAATGGCATATACGAATTGTTTTTGATGTAATTATCTGTATGTGTTTTTATTGTTGTGATAATTAAATGTATATTTGGTCACCTATCCATGAGTATCTATCTATCTGTTTACTTCATTTTAAGTGTCAAGTTTTTGTATCGTTTTATCGGCAATTCTTTTTGTACAGAATTTGTGACCATTCGAATAAACGTGTTTCAGTTGAGCGGATGTTTGAATCTAAATGAATATAAATTAGTAATTACCCAGGTGGTAGTTATTACACTGGCGACGAGGATATACAAAAAGTATAGAAGATGTCTATTGGGAAGATTGGTCAGTTCGAGCCAGGTGTTAAGAACTGGAATACTTATATATCCCGTTTGGAGCAGTTTTTCAAAGCGAATAAAATAGAAGAAGGATTAAAAGTGGCCATGTTAATCACTGTGGTAGGTGATGAGACGTATGAGCTAATGATGGATTTGTGTAGTCCCCAGAAGCCCGAAGACAAAACCTATCTACAGCTGGTCGAAATTGTGAAAAATCATTTGCAACCACAACCATCGGTAATAGCTGAGAGGCACAAGTTCCGGCTAAGGCGACAGGAAAAGGGCGAAAGTGTAACTCAATATACGACGGTTTTAAAAAGCTTAGCTAAAACTTGCGAATTCAAAGAGACGTTAAACGACAATTTACGCGATCAGCTCGTTTCAGGTTTGTCCAGCGACATAATCAAGCAAAGGTTATTTTCCGAAGAGAAGCTAACGTTTTCCAAGGCTTTCGATTTAGCGAGGGCAATGGAAGCAGCTGAAAGAAACACAAGTTTGGTCGAGGCGTCAACCGTGCAGAACGTTAATCTAGTGATGGGTTCGAAGTCCAGGAAACCAAAATCAAGGAAGGCAAGCGATAATGGTCCAAGGTATGAACGGAATGAGCGACAAAGAGGCGCAACAGGTGGGAGAGAGATAGCAAATCGGAAAATTTGTCGGTGGTGTGGTCGTTTTAATCATACGAGCAGTGAATGTTTTCATAAAAACGCGTATTGTAATTTTTGCGGTAGAAAGGAACATTTAAAGTACGTTTGTTCTAGAATGAATAAAAACCATTACATGAATGATGTAGAGAATGTAAATCATGTTGGTAAAAATTCTTACGACCATGTTAATTATAATAATGATGACGACTCCGATACAAGTTCCAATTTATTCACGGTTATTTCTAAAGGTAATAAAGGCAATGCTCCTATAGATATAATGGTAAAGATTGAGAATGTAGATTTGAAAATGGAGGTTGATACCGGGTCGGCAGTTTCATTAATTTCAGACTCTGTTTATAAGCTAAATTTTAAGGAAATTTCGATTCAACCGTCAAAATTAAAACTGTTTTCTTATACTGGTAATGAAATTAAACTATCAGGTTATGTAAGAGTAAATGTGCAGTACAGAAACACCCGTAAAATATTAAAGTTGTATATAATACCAGGTGGAGGACCTGCTCTTTTAGGAAGAGATTGGTTAAGAGAGCTTGGAGTTTGTATTTCAAGTGGCGCGGACGTCAATAAAATTAATTGTAAAACTGTTATTAACAATACAGATAAAAGCTCAACTGCGAAAACATGTTGATCAGTTAATACCTCGCAAATCCATATGCTTACCCTGTCCTAAACTAGGTATGAATGTGTCAAACGTAGAAGATATTTTAGCAACTACTACTGAATCAGCTACTGTCAGTGTGACACCTGAAGTTGTTACGAGTACTAATGTAGATCAGGCATCAAATTCTGAGCCTAGCTCTTCTCGTTATTTCTTAAGACCTAGAGATAAACAAAATTGAATTTGTAGATATGTATGAACCAGAAATAGAATTGTATATATTGTATTAAAAGATGTAAATACTATTATGTAATTTTAGGGTTAAAATTATTTGCTAATTTAGAGGGTGGTAGGTGTGATAATTAAATGTATATTTGGTCACCTATCCATGAGTATCTATCTATCTGTTTACTTCATTTTCAGTGTCAAATTTTTGTATCGTTTTATCGGCAATTCTTTTTGTACAGAATTTGTGACCATTCGAATAAACGTGTTTCAGTTGAGCGGATGTTTGAATCTAAATGAATATAAATTAGTAATTACCCAGGTGGTAGTTATTACAATTGTCAATATTAAGCGTGATTCTATCATCCCTTCTTGATATTTTTAAATCTAGAAATGGCCTTTGGGAATCCTTTTTCTAGTTCAAAAGTGAAATTTATTGATTGATATAATAAATTTAAGTTCTGTGTAAAATTGTCAATATTGAAGTTATTGTTTATTATGGCAAAAATATCGTCTACATATCTATACCACAATATCGGAAATTCATTTGTACTTTTGAGATTATTATCAAGGTAGTTTAAGAAAAGGTTAGCTAAGAATCATTATCAACATAATTTCATTTAACACAACCGTAAGTAACTAAAATAATAAATTCTAATATATCCAACGCCTCCCCTGTCGATGGCATGCCAATCGATATGATCAAATACGAGGGGAGCTCATTATTTACGGTCCCTGATATAGCAGACGTTGACTGACAGTAAAATTCTTTGACATATTAAAAGTTTATTTAGTTTTTTGTTATTCTTTGCAATATTAATAAAAAATTTTGTTTTTTAACAATATTTTATTTGATTTCCTTACATAAAATGTTTGTGAAGCAACATTAACGTTGTGTTTATTGTGGCAGCAAGAATTGTGTAGATTTGCCATAAATTGTGGTTTAATGAAACGGATAGGTTAGTTGGGACAGTACTTAAAAAAAGGAAGACAAACACAGTTATTTGTTACTTATACACTTACTACTGTTAAGATTACAATTTTATCTTGTATTCTCCTATTTACACCTAATATTAAATTTAACACAATTTGTTGTTGAAGGCACTTGGCTTTGCGGTACGTCAAGCACCAGGTAATTGTGAAATTTTGCCATAATATTATGGATGGTATAACCATAAAACTCTCTAA
Source organism: Rhyzopertha dominica (assembly GCA_025024175.1). NCBI lineage: Eukaryota > Metazoa > Arthropoda > Insecta > Coleoptera > Bostrichidae > Rhyzopertha > Rhyzopertha dominica. The sequence continues at coordinate 60,759,592 of QCXZ01000064.1, forward strand.
TTTGTAACAAAATTTACCTACAACAATTTTTGAACTAAATTAACTATATTGTATTGCTGTCACATATGTACACACAAATTGTCATTAAGACTACACCAATTGACTTTAATTTTACAATAATTTTTTCTCCGTGTGAGTATTTATTAATGTCTGGGGTAGTCCCATTATGCCATGCAGATCTGCCTAATCCTTTACTGTTCATTTCCACTTTTTGCCAAATTTCACAATATTTCTTGTTTTCCTTTCTGTACGTTATAATAATTAGACAGCTTTCGTACGACTTTCAGCATTAATGTGAAAATTTGGTATTAACGGATCCGTGGTTTGCGCAATTTCATTTGAATCTACTCCACGAAACTGCGAATTTCAAAGGACGCTGCTAGGCCCAAGTCCAAATTAGGAAGATGAATGCCCTCCAGCAGACATATGATGCGCCCACGTCGCAAAAAATGCCCTGAATATACATCCGGAACGAGCCCGCGATAAATAACGCAGTGCAGAGGGATGGACGGCAAGAGTTTGTCTGATGTATGGCGCGGAGTAACGATAATGCGGCTCGTTTCATGGACCGGCGCTCCAACCTAATGGTCTTCCGTCTAAATATCATAAAGCAAAACTGATATCCATATAAACTGGTGCATAATGAGAAAACTGCAGCGACTGGCGTCGGTCCAGCCAGAAAATGAAAATGATAAACGTGAACTCTTCTTGCGGTAACGTTACACAGGAAATCATCGGTTTTTTCCAGGTTTTGGAAAGTTATTTCTGCATTTGCGAGTTTACACATATTGTATCTAAATCTCTTGATGAACGTTTACGGGTCGACGTTGTGTATACTGATTTGAAAAAGGTTTGTGATCGTGTTAATCACTGCTTTTTGTGTTGGGCTTATTAAGTCTCGTTTGATGGATAGGCGGCAATCTGTTGAGCATGGTGGTTTCAGATCTAACACTTCTCATGCTACTAGTGGAGTGGTTCAGGGTTCGATCCTGGGCCCAGAATTATTCGTAATATTTTTCAACGATGTAGTGAAATTGCTTAAATGTAATGTTTATATGTATGCCGATGACTTAAATATACTGAAGGCTATAGGTTCTTATTCGGACTGCTTCAGCAGGATATTGACAATTTAAATAGATGGTGTTTCACGAACAAATTTGAATTAAATATTAATAAGTGCAAAATAGTGACCTTCGGCAGAAAAAACGTACGCATTAACTTTTTCTATAACATCTCAGGGAATGCACTTTCCAGATGTGATGAGATTAGAGACTTAGGTGTTATCGTTGACTGTAAGTTGTCTTTTGTTCAGCACATTGAAAATGTTGCGGCTGCTGCACTTAAGACTCTGGGGTTTATTATGCGAAATACTTCTGAATTCAATAACATTTTTATTATAAAGTTATTGTTTTATGCCTTAGTTAGATCTAAGCTCGAATACTGCAGTATAATTTGGAGTCCTTACCAGCAGCAATATATTTATCTGTTGGAAAATATTTTAAGAAAGTTTTCCAAGTATCTCTACTTTAAAATGTTAGATGTTTATCCTACAAAACATTGTGATCAGAAAGGGCTATTAAATGTTGTTAATGAAGTCTCTCTTGAGAGTAGACAAAAATTGGCATCTATTGTTTTCTAGCAGAAACTCATTTGCGGTAAAGTAGTTAGTATTCTTCTGCATGAGATAAGCATGTATAATATGATGATTTTTTTTCTGATTTTGTGTATTTCTATTGTTGTGCTCTATATAGACAAATATGTCTGTCGGGCATTAATAAACATTATTATTATCGTTATTATCTGTCTAGTGACATATCATCTTGAAGATGCCTGTTTCTCAAAATCATTTTAGTTATTGTTTCGCCCAAAATATCCACCTTTAACTTTCATACAATAGTAATTTTCAAAATTTTGCAACACTTCTACCGTCATTAAACGACACGATTATGCCTCGAAGCACTTGTAATAATGTAACATAAACCTTGAATATTAGGTGACCCTACAAGGAAATCTAAACGCGATCTAGCTGGGCACTCCGTGAAACCTCTCAGGCTTTTCCTATCACATCCACGCACTATCTAGTAGAAAGAGAAGTTGGTCTTCTTTCTGTGTTTGTGATTCAGGGGTCGTCCAACAACTGCAGATTCTAGATCTAAGGAGTAAAGTAATACATGAGCGAAAGAAAGATGGCCTAATTTGGAGACAAAATATCTCAAAAGGTAGGTGCAAATTATAGTTAGGACAGCCTGCAGAGTTTTAGCAGAATCGATAAGACTTTGGGCGTTGCTAATCAGGCATGTAATTTAAGAACAAAGTGTTGCACATAACCAAGGTACCTATTCTACGCTAAACATTTCTTACGCTGTTAACAACAGTCAACGGTTGATTATTAATATTAATTTTAAAATCTGTCAATATGCTTTCTCGTAAGCGATTTGGACAGAACAACATAGCTCCACACTTTTCTGGGTTTAACTTTAAATTATTTTTTCGAGAATAATCAGCTATAGCCCTTAGGTCACGGTCCACGAGCTCGCAGGATATCGCAGTGCTTTTAGGGTTGAAAGAAAATTGTAACTGCGAGTCATCTGCATATCACTGAATACTACGATTTTTAACACAGTTTGGGAGGCCTGCAGTGTATATGAAAATAAGTAATGGGCCCAGTACTGAGTCTTGCGGCATACCCGAAGTAATGGAACGGGATTCCGAAAAACTCTGAACTTAGATTGAGAATGAGGTTTATTCTGAGGCGATGGATTCTAAAGAATTTTACCATTATGTCAGTCAAAATAGTCACAATAATTACAATGCAAAGGTTCAAAGTGTGACCAGCCAGTTTAAATAATAATAATAATAACAATAATAACAGAAACGTGGACTAGTATCAATAGTCAAAGAATTAACACCTGTAGAGCTCATCGAACTGAAAGATTCAGCATCCACAGTTGCTGGAATCTACAAGTAACAACTTAATTTTCTTATATTATGTGAACTTTTTCTTCGACGCCTATCTGATAAGATTACCACGTGTTACGGTGTGAAAGTATTTTTAAAACCTCCTTCTACATCCAAGGCCGACGCGCAGCTTAGAGGAACGCGAATACGGCGCCCTTAATAGAATATGAAAGTCACACCTCTCGTACAAATTGAATTTGTAACTCGGCTGAGACGTCGGACCTTCACATCGACCCACATTTTCGTCTCGCGCCCCAACAAAACTAATCAATTCTCCCCGCTAACTGTGTCCGTTGCTCCTCGGATTTTTATTATGCTCCCTTTCGGGAATTTTTAATATCAGACCCGATCCGAGCGCTGACTTCAAATTAAATCCTAATCTCTTGACTAGTCTTGATTCTTCGCTTATCGTAAGTACAGGTATGATTCTTTTGGGAGGGAAAGCTCTCTTGGCGGCGCCATCTTTAGACAAGGACAGATTAAATAAAAAGGCATTTGTCATATTGTTACGGTATTATTTTTGGCTTTTGAAATTGCTAAAATCTTAATCAATACCAAAAGTTGTTTTTTGTCTTTACGATCAAATGAAACCTTTAAATTATGATTTTTCATAATTTTTGCGTGGTTCCGCAACTGATATAGCACGGTTAACAAGAGAAGTGAGGATAGAACGTTTTTATGACCTAGGGTGATGAGAAGACCCATGCGAGTACCGATCTGTGTGGGCGAGTAACAAAGACATTAAGAACTGGGAGACAATTATTATTATACCAATTTCCATCGTAATTTTTATATCCATCTATATCGATGCCCAGGTTCTATCTCAGTCCTTACTTTTCAAAATTTCTAGCAAAAGCTCGTCGTGACACCCCCGCTAAAGCGCGTTTTATAAATTCTGCACCCACTACCACAATATCCGGTTGGCATCTGCGATACCTTCGTTGGAAACGCATTCAAATCGTCGATTATGCAGCGAAGATTTATCGTCCGCGGACCCATCTCCACAACAATTTCCGTAATTGGCCGCCTCGCCTTCAGACCCCACGGCAGATATTAATGGCGGCAAAACAAGAGTTGTCTTCTTAGCGTCTGCAAGGTTATTAATCTCTGTGTCGTCCCTAGAAATGTATAATGCGATGATAACACTTCGAGACGTTCGTTTTTCATCTGGAACGTTCTGCAAGGCGAGATTAATCCCGCCACTCCGGGGTCAGGAATCTCAATAGGATATTTTACAAGGTTTTCGTGGAATAAAAGAGATTGGAACTAGAAAATTTTGGTTTCATCATTGAAAGTGAAGTTCTACCATTTCAGACTGAAAAAACTTGTCTCTTAGCTCAGCAATTACCATAAATAAGCGAATAGCATAGTATATCCCTTAATATCGGCGATTTTGCAAAAAGCGAGTTTAACTCTCAGCCCTGAATATGTAGTCCAATTTTTAAGCATTGAAAACAGGCAAGGAGCATCTTGAACTCATATTCAACTACCCACAGCAACATTTACAGACTGTACTGCTATGCTAGTTAGTAAGTAATTGCCTAATGGTTTCCACCATAAATGGTTACAAGAATTGATAAATAGACAATAAGCGCGATTAAAAATTTAAAGCCAAATAAGATACGTATTTACGAAATCAGAAATTTGAGATTAAAATGTAAATGACAGATGAAAAACTGACAGTAAACGTCAGCATTTTAATGTTTTCATCCAAATTTTTACGTTATTCATAGTAACATCAGTTAAAAAACTTGATGCCAAAAAAGTAATAAAAAATCTACACACCATAAGGTCCTGTGAAGACGCTGACGCTATGACAGGGAAGATATTTTTGTGTAACGTTTCCTTACAAAATCTTCTCCAAAATAAAACCGCAGATGTCCGTTTCCTCCCAAGTATGCGAGTCCAGCTGGAATTGGCTCCAAGCTATTCGTCGGCGCTGATTAGTTCACAGCCGCAAAGTTGCGATGGCGGGGTTAAATGTTTCTGCCAATATGCTGAATATGTAGCGGCCGAGGAATTCACATATGGAATTATGTGAGGTATGCACTAATGAAATGTGCGAGGCAGAAACAGTACGGTTGGCAACGCAGACGTTTGACTGCTGCCCGGAATATTCGGTGCTATTAGCAGCAAAGGTCATGTGCAAATTTATGCGGGTCTTTCATTTCATCAAGTCGTCATCAAGTTCGTGGTAATGCATCGACTTCCGGAGTTCGTTTTGAAAGCAGTTTTAGAATAATTTTCTGAAAGGTGATGTAATTAGAATATATGTATGTACAGTTACATATCCTTAAGGAAGCACATGCCCAGAAGCGTACCAAAACGATACGTCATCAATTATTCCTGATAACTATAAAATTCATATAAAACGTTGATTTTTTTTTGTCACTACACATGCAAATTGCAATTCACTTACCAAACAATCTCCAATGAAGTACTATTGTTCTGACTATAAAAAGTATGCATTTTACCAACGTAATTATGGATATCCAGACTGGTATTGCAGTTTATAAAAAATATATCTGCGTCCAAAAAATATATTCGTAATCCTTGTAGGGTCTAAACCAGGGGCTATTGCGTATGTTCACACCATAGTTTAATCAATACGCAACATTTAATTTGGTTATTGCCACATGTTTTATAAAAAATAAGCTGTTGAAGCTTCGAATCCAAAAGTTTAATTGTGAAAATGGCATTTCTGGGAAACAATTAAATTAAAAAAAAAACGAGTTTCTGCCTGTTACTATATACAAGCATTAGCGTTATAGCGAGCCTTTTAATGGGTCCCTTGGGGTTCGTTATAAGCGGTCACTACTGTATACAGTTTTTTCGATGACCACGTTGTTTTGTTAAAAAAAATTAAGTTACAAAAAATGTAATATACAAAAATTGTAGATAATTTTATTGTTAATAAAATAGTGAAGTCAAATTTGTTACGCATTTTGTCATTTTTCAGATAGGACATAAACATAATGTAAACACAGTTGGCTATGAATTCGTAAAGTCGGCGATATCAAGCTCGGTAAAACACCAGAGATATGTTGTTTTTTAAATAGTTAGCCATGAAACATTGTTTTGTTTCATAAAAACACACATTTTAAAAATAAATTGAAATAAATTATTTAATAATAAACCTAACAAAAAAGTGCAAACACAACACAAAAAACTAAATAAAAACAATAAACTAAAATTTGCATTATACAAAAGTTGCTCCGTTATTTTGTATGCGGAAATTGCATCTTTCTAAAATGGAGTAAGTTGCATTCCCAATAGAGCGTTTGCCAATTGTAGCAAAAGCTTGTAAAACGCCAGCTCTTAAGTCATCAGCTGTTTATTAGTTCCTCAGGTACATTTGTTTTTTATTGTACCCCATAGAAAGAAATCTAAAACAGATAAATCTGGAGAACAAAACGCTTATCAAATTGGAGTACACAACTTTATTAAGTGTAAAATTGTCTACTACTTTTGTATTTACATTTTTTCTAACATCAAAAATAAAGGAGATAAAAGCATTTAAAGAAATATTCAAATTTCGTTTTTTCAGAATATCTAGTAAGCCACAAACTTTTTTTCAAACAAAAACATGCATCGAGTTAGGTCAACAAAGGGGCAAATCTTTTTCCATTTAACCATCCTACTAGCTCTGCTAGTTTTCGAGAACCCCATATTGGCCATCGAAAAAAACTCACCCTGTATATGTGTGCTTGAACTGACTTCCATTGCGATGGGACCTTTAATGTCAAATAAGATGAACTTACACATATAGAACGTCAATAAAAAGATTGATATTTTCTTTTCTTTTTTCCCTAATTGCGCATTACTAAAATTAGATTTACAGCTCACGACCTGTCTCCAAACGTAACGAAACAGCCCTTGATCCTTCCAGAGATAGCAAAATGAATGTTTCATGGCCTAGAGGTCGCGAGGAAAAAACAATCGCCGCTCTACTCCGGTAACAGCAATACGTTATCCCTAKTTTCCCTGCGCGCCTTTGCATWAATATTTATCGTAGTCTATAAAAATGAATTATGCGAGGTCCGCTAGGAATTCCACGTTTCGTCGAGCAAACAGGGCCTCGCCCGTTTCCGAAATCCATTAATTCCTAATTATGTGGCCGGCGCAAGTGTTTCCCTCTCCTCCACCTTGGAATAATATTTTTATTGCCATTAGGGCCCAAGAGTAAATTTGTCAAAGAGCTGTAAGAGAAAATACAATTTCGCCACCGCCTACTCGAGGAGATATTAATTAATTACCCCAATTCGTGGGGAAAGAAAATTTTCAGGAGCTGTCGTCTGAAAACGTTAAATTAACTTGATGTTTTTAAGTCGCGGTGCTCAACAGACGTTCTGGAAGTCTTTCAAATTTGTCTGGATATTATCGTCGTTATTTGAACAGTAAGTGAAGTTGTGCTACTTTTAATGTTATTCTCGTGTAAGAAAATAAAAGAAGTTGAATAAAAGTACATTTATTCATTATTGGATAGAGTGTCTACACAGAAATACAATGCACAGAACTCCAGAATTTTGAATTCGGCATCTTTTAATAATCATTTATTATACCCAGATCAGATTTCTTGATACTGGGACATTTTTAATGCAGACATGTAAGGCGCGATTTAATTTAAAAAAAAAAGTACATTTATCTAGACGAAGATGGAGGAAAACAGCAAAGCACACCAGAAGCTATTTTATAAAATACCCAAGAAAAAGCAAAAATTATTTTAAAAAAAGGAAAATGCTGACACAAAGCAGTGATGAATGAACAGATGGAAAGATTATTTGGAAGAGATACTTATCCCAGAAAGTGAAACAAATTGTAAAAAAACAGAGAAACAGAACGTTATAAAAGTAAGAAATACTATATATAGTCGGGGAATGACCAAATTGAACAACAAATGTTGAAAAGTATGGAACCAGAAGGGAGGAAAGTGCTAACAAAAATATTTAATATGGCATGAAATAAAGGAGCTGTATCAAATGGGAATAACTGTATCAATACATAAAAGAATGTGTTAATAATATAAATCACAAGTTTTGGTGACCACTACATCGAAAACAACCATTGCTATTAAAACAAATGTTATATGATTGAAATATTTGGAAGAAGCTTGAACATTTGCTGCGTACTTTTTACATTGGTCACCCGGCATACACTCAAAGAATGCCCATTCTACTGCTTGCTTTTATATCCCTCCAGATAAACAAAAATGTAACTACCCCAGCCCACTAGAGATCCTATCCCCGAAGCAGTTTCCGCTTCGCGAGGCATTGCTCTGAAAATCGAAAATTTAACGAACAGGTTGAATCGAGGATGCTCCCTGGCGACCGAAAACGTGATTATAGTCTATAACTATTATTTCCCCGGACAGTTTGAAATTGATTGATTGATTATGGCGGATACTATCCCCGATAACGAGTAATTAAAGGTGGTCTTTCGAAGTAGACGGAACCGGGATCGATGTGTACGTGGAAAGTGACAGAGATTGCCTATGGCAGTTACGCCAGAAGGCAATGTTGAATAATATGATTAACAATTTTGCTCACAATCAATCAATATGACGATATAATAATAAATTTATTCCAGAGGAATGTTTTATGTAAATAGTTGCAAATAAATACAAATAAATAAATATCATCCTGCAAGAAAAGGATCATGGTCAGATTCTAAGGATCATTACAGACCCCATATCTCAAATAGGCACATAATAATTAATGTGGTAAATATATCTGACATTAAGTCGATGAACGTTTTTTTTTGGAAACTAATTTAGTTTTTAGATAAGAAGAATTGCCCTTCATTACCATGGGGGTACATAATTTACAATATTAAACCAATGTTTGCTCGAAGACCTTTAACCAGCCGAGGTAACAAAATACTCGGAAAACATCATCTATTTTTCCTCTTTTGATATATAAGCATAAGCATTCTTTTCCAAATTGATGATTTAGTTACCAGAATCTAAGAGATCCGTAATTCCTCCCTGACAGCTTTTTTTTCATTATGAATTCAAGATAATCCAATAAAAACGATGCCGTGATTTTAGAAAAAGTTTGTATATTTTATGTAACCTTAAAATTGTTCTAATTATGTTCCTAAGTTAATCTTTAGTGGCTTATAAATGGGGATTGATTTTGCTTGATTCGTAGTTGTTGCGAAACTGGCCAATGCTGACAAGCCCCAATTCCGGACCCCTCAAAGTGCAAAGAGTATTCCGCAGCCTTTAATCATCGCCTGCGCTGTACAGTTACAAACTTGAATGGCCTTCCGCATGAGCGCCCTCTCCCCCACGTCAGAACCAACCCCATTGTCGGCGGTAATCCTACCGGGTGTTTAAATAAACAGTGGGATTTATTTCCACCTTGAACATGAAAGAAGAATCTCGTTAGATGGCTTTTAATTTGCTCATTAGGTATTCTGTTACGGCTTATTGCCGCGCTCTTGTGTGGGGAAGATTATTTCTGCACGTATTCACGGCAGACGAGAAAGTTTTGGCGCGGATTATGAGATTGGCTTTCATTCATCTGCACGCGGGAAGTTCTTTGGAGTGGAGGTAAATAGAAGCTAATAAGGCGGTTGGCTTGGAATGCCATCGACGGTGGTGGAGTGATGAGCTCAGGATCAAGAAACTGTAATGATTTGGTGGATAGTCGCTACAAAGTATGGAACCAGCAGGATATTTCAGGTTCTGAACGACCGATTTTTCTGAAATTGTTCATGGACTTATGTGTAATTAAAGTGCATTTTCTTGAATTTTTTTCAACTCCGTGTCAGCTCTCGAGAGATATGAGCGCAAGTTGCATTTCTTTAAAATAGGTTGTGGGGTTAAAGGCACATCACTTTGAGCATCTTCTGTAACGTAATTCTGAAAAAATACTGCATTTTTCACACAGTCATGTTGTTCTTTTTTACTTTTTGGGTAAATAAATTGATCAAACTAGACGAAAATTATCACTAGTCAAAAAATGGCTCTACCTGGCTTTTTTATCCATTTTAGCAATAAATTTGTTCTTTGTCACCCTCAATTATTGCATTTAGATTTTTCTCAACTCAGAAGCAATAAATTGTACAAGTGTGATACATTTTTGAAATTACTTAATTACTTAATATACGAATAAGACGATGCTCGACCACGGCAGCTCTAAAGTCGGAGGCAGTGTTATAGATAAAGATAACAACAACAATAAAAAAATGGGAGGGCGTCAAGTAGTTCTGATTTTGTACAACAGCTCGAATAATAATATTTTGCGCGTAATCCTCGTATAGCGAGAAAATCAAAGGTTTAACCCTATGACCACAATAATAGCCTTTGATTGGATTGTGGCAGAACATCCATAAACGAAAGAACAGTTGTTAATAAACCTAAATTTGCACCCAACTTAATGCGAACTATATCTGCTTGTTACTATAGGTCACGTCCTCGAGACGTAATACAGGAAAAAATATCATTTTGAGGAACGGGCCTTTCTTCAAATCAGACCTCCTTTCAAAAAATTACGATTCTCGACAGCACTAGATCAACTAGACAATCTTTAGGAAATGATGAAGAAATGTAATGTAATGAAAGAATGCAATTAAATACTTTTCTAAGAATGACAGTGGCCATCGCTGTCCTTCCAAAAACGCCCACGACCACAACTTTTACGAACCTCCAGATATCTCCTCCGTCATACCAAATTAGGACATGGCCAAGCACTGGCGCGTGCCGTATCTGCTAACTTAACATAATTTTAATCGGAAACGGCCACTACAGCGTTACGGTCTGTCGACGAAGCACCCCCTATGACGGTCATGCAGAGCGAACAAACATTCACCCGCCCGTCGGATGCTGAATCTGCATCCGCCAGCGGCAGCGGCCTCTAATTATTTCTTGGGCTGCCGAATCAGCTGCAGTAGCGCCGCAGATATTTCTCATTAAAAGTTAGTTACGCACGTACTACACCCCCGCCGGCCCCAGCGCCGCCAACCGACTTGAGTTTGTCTTTCGCGCGGTGTTTCGGTTTATCTTAATTTCATCGCGGACGCTGCGAGCGGTCGATTTGCTTTGCATGTGGAGAAGTGTTCCTTACCGCCCCGCGATGATGAAGTCGTTTTGGAGCAGTTCACTCACCTGAAAAGAAAAAAATCGCATTAGTTTAGGGTATAACGCAAGTATGATGTGATCAGATACGGATAACTCCACTTAGGATAACGATCTACGGCATTTCAGGATACAATAGTGGATCCATTTAGATAAAGTTCCATATGCGACCGGTAGGTGGCGGCAACTTACAGGTGTACGAATTTTACATTGCGTCTTATGATGTATTCATATTTGTACAGAGCTGCTGTCAAAAACTGAACCTACAGCTAGGAAAAGAAAGTACAATTATTGTATTTTCCTCTTTTATATTGAAAACAAACTAGTTTGTGAACTATTCTTATTACTTGAAGAGGCGCTATTTTCTTTTACGAGTTTATTAGCAGCCAATAATTGATATAATTTTTCTTTTATATTGTAAGGTTTCAGGAGGATATAGGTAAGACATGCGGAGAATGAAGATCGTGCAACTAAAAAATAGAGGCATTCTCCTACATATGTAAATATAGATAGAATAGATTGCACATAAAATGGCTCCAATGCAATACCATGCACTTTCCTTTTTTTAAGAAGTATCGTGAGAAATTAGCCAAACACCAAAATAGATTTAATACACCATCACCAACTACTAAATTATAGAGTGTTATATCGCATTGAAAGATCTTGAAAAGGGGATAGGTCATGCCATTTCTTATCAATTACACACACCATAAATTATTATATCCCAAATTAAAATAATTGCTATACTTTTCCAGAACATCAAACTGGAACATTTCAACAAATTAACAAAAATTGGAACAAATACATCGACTGATACGCACAACTAGATGTTAGACACATGTGCATACATATCAAAACCAAATTAAGACATTAATTAACAAGTTGGCCTGCAACAACTATATCAATGACCACCATCACGAATATTGTAGTCTGCCAAGATACATAAAACAGGGATGACACTACGTATTCCTAACTGTATCAAGCAAACTACTACTACAAGAGTGAATAAAGTGGCATGCCACAATAAAAATTATATTAAAAATGATAAAGTTGGAATTCCAAATAAATTTAATTGTACAAAAAACAAACACATAAAAATTTTCTGCATCCAGGGCGCTTATATAAATTGTCGGTTAATTCAATTTGTCGCCCCTCAGGAAGGTGAACACAATTGCTTTGACCTATACTAGTCATCTGTCGATTGTTGAATAATTTGATACATTTTAATATTTGAAAACGTGTGGGACTTTGTATTTCCTACATATTCTATAGTGTTTTGTGCAATAATCAACTTTAAGGTTGCAGAAACGGTTTCTATACGGTTATGTATAGCATTTGTGAGGTTGTGGCTACAGTAAGCCTGTTAAATAATTGTACTATGATGGACTGAAAGCGATGGTGAAATTCACAATCTAAGTGGTAGTAACGTTAGCTACACTACAGAAACCTTCCTCCGCAGCGCAATGGTGTTTTTTACATTTGAAAAAAAATACAATCGTAAGTTGTCGGAATTTTTTTTATAAAGTCATCAATTTCGTGACTGTAACTGTATCTACAACCTTCAGTACTATCGTGCTCATTGATGTTCAGTGATCGCTGTGCATATTGTAGCTTGGCAGCAGTTACAAAAAGGCGGCACAAAAAAATCAGAAATCAACGCCGCCTGCGTTGCATGAATCATTTATAGAAACCATGTAGAAGTACTTCTGAAAACAAACAAAATTTACTTTAACCAGCAACTCAAATAAACACTGAGTATATCTAAAAAATTACCAAACGTATACAAAGACAGACAACTTTGATGATAATATTCACGTAGTGGGCTAGTAAATAAACTCACAGCATTTTAAAGAGACATACGCCTAAACTATGTCCTTATAATTTGTCCTTGTCTATCTGCAAAATGAATCTGAGGGTCAAGACGTTCCAATAAAAAAATTATTCAATTATTAACTGCAAAAGAAAATTATTATAAATCCAAGACATCAGCCATATAAAATCTACAGTTTTCAATAAGACTAAGTCTGCACTATGTTGAATAACAAAAAAGGTCAATCTTTATTTACAAMATCCACCTGATCTTGAATTTGAGCTGAAACAATTGGTGCAATTTATTGCGGCGTACGAATCCAAACATTCCGTAGAACAATAGAACGCTTGATTTTCACGCAAATTGCACTAAAGGAGTTGGAAGAACATATTTCCTGTATATTATGTAAAATCTTTGTAGGTAAAATTGATTTTATCGAAAAAACCTTAACATGAGTTAGGCACGACTGCAGTCGATACTACAACGTCCTCGAAAACTAACGAAACATTAACGTATTGTATCGGAACAGGAAAAAGAGAGGAGTGTTCCACAAATCGAATCCATCGTCGGCCAATTTAAACTTAATTGAACATTTAATTGCGCAGCAGATGGACAGTCTGACTAAAATACACGAGTCCCCCAAAAAAAGGGAATATTGGCAAAATCAATTAGAGCTTCGAGAGGATTATCCCTGGGAGCCCGTTTAATTCCGTCAGAAGTGAAAACTTTCCGACGGCCTTTGTTTCAGTCTTCATTAATAAATACGTAATGCTAGGAGTTCCCCAAAATGCCGAAGACGAAAGCCCTCATTAGCGAATTAAGATCCCGATTTTACTTGAAATTAAATCTGAATTATGGAGATCGTTATTGTCTGAGGCGGACGTCAATTAAAAGCGATATTAAAAACGAATCCTCCCAAGTTCGGACGGAAGAATACCATGGGTTGCACGACAAAATGCGTGCTCTCGAACTACTGTGGGGTCTGACCTGAATTTATTATGTCGAGTAAATGTGATTGCCTGGGGGAAATGGCTCGCGATTTTGTTCTTGTTTGCTGCAGATATCTCGAATTGCGGCCTATTAAAGATCCCGCTATGATCGATGCCGTGCTTCAGGAACAAGTAGCTCGGGAATGACGTCAGAAATCCCCTCACGACGTGAAATAGTACGCGACGTCAACAACCAAATGAGGATACTCGAGAACACGCGGCGTCGTTTTGCTCAGTTCGAAAGATGTTATCCCTAGCTTTAGGGTTGTTTTTATTTTTACGTTTTGACATTAGTCAATAATTAAGGGAATTGAGCTCAGCAACTGCTTGTATAAAGGGTGTTTAAGAACAAAACGGTAATAACTTGGAATAGAGTGCGACTGAGCGAATACTGCATGTTTATTAACGTCTTCTTCTTCTTCTTAACTTATTAACTTGATCTGAATGCTTCGGGACTTAAATTGTTAATTATTGGAGGAAAATTGTAAATACTCTAATTTGATAAGAAAATGAACGCTTATAAATAATTCAGAGTGACGCAGGGGATACGTAAGTCTCCATTCAAATTCAATGTTAACTATAACTATAGACAGAATACAAGTATCGTCTGTGACATGTTGTTTTCCGGGCTGGCTCCCAAGTTGGTTATTAGACCTTGACGTTTCGACACTCATGTCGGTGTCTTCCTCAGAAGTAGCTCTGAAACTACTTCTGCTACTTCTGAGGAAGACACCGACATGAGTGTCGAAACGTCAAGGTCTAATAACCAACGTGGGAACCAGCCCGGAAAACAACATGTCATCGACAACAACCACGGAAGCCTTCAAACCAAAAGTATCGTCTATTAAGCATAGGACTAGTGGACGTCCTCAGAATAAAAGATAACTGAAATTGTCGAATTGCTAAAGCATAGGTACTGTAAAAAGGGCGTTTATTATTAAGTTTACTTACAAACTTGATTATTAAAGGTTACAGTACGATAATATTTATGGAGATATCAATAAATAAAACTATTTCGCCATTATTTGCAGATATTTCAAAATTATATAGAACTTCCGCCAACGCATACGAAATTTTAGCATTTGTTTTTAAACTACCGTAACGGGAAATGTTGTATTCAGGTGTTGGGTAAAGGTATGATAGGAAAATTTCCAATGAAAATTGCAGAGTATTAAAAATAGATGTGGCTTGGACATCTTCGGTTGTTGCTGAAAGTTATATCGAGGATTCTATTCAAAATAATTTAGAATTTGTGAAAAAAAATTGCACAGTGATAAGCCATTTGCCAACATTGTTTCGGGTACAGCTGTCGCACTCTGCACTTTCTCTGGTGTTCCTCAATGATCCAATTTAGGTCCCCTTTTGTTTCTTCTATATATCAACCTACCGGACTCATTAAATTGTTCTTCTTGAGACAACTGTTTGATCCTTCAAGACTTAAATTCTTTAACAACGTGGTGTGATCTGAATAGATTAGATTTAAATATTCCAAAATGCAATGTGCTTTCGTTCACTCGCAGACATAATATATTACTTCATCAATATAAAATCAATAATGAAGTCTTAAATAGAATCAATAAGTTTAAGGATCTCGGAGTCGTGTTTGATCTTAGATATAATTGCAAAATCATACAATTCTTATGGTTTCATTTATAGAAATTGTAAGGAATTCACTAATTTACGCACTTTACAATTATTATATTGTTCTCTTATTTGTACTAGGCTAGAATACGCGGCGTTAATATGGTTTCCTATTTATAGATGTTATATAGATCAAGTCGAATATGTACAAAAAAAATTTTCTTAAATTTTTGTCATTTTTAACCGATAGTTTTTWTCCGCCGAGAGGCAGTGATCACCAAACTTTTTTAAGCAGGTTTAATTTTGCTTCACTGGAAACTCGCCGTACTTGTATTATTGTCGCATTTCTTTATAATCTAGTTAACCACAATTTAGATTGTAGTTGGTTGCTTGAGACGATTAACTATGCTGGGCCCCGTGTCAGTTTTCGTCAGAACCTAACCTTTTCCTATTCCACTGGTCGATCGAATGTATTTCTAAGATCGCCAATAATGCTTATGTGCAGCCATTTTAACTAGTTGTAGTTCTTGCGATATACGCTATAACTCTAMATCCTTTATTTTAAACCGAATTGTTGAATATGTTAATTCTTAGTACGTTTTCAGTGACCCTGTATATTATGCTTATTTTGTTCGGTTAAGGTATTATTTATTTAGTTTATTTTGTCGTCATAACAATGTGTTACACTTCATGTTATTTTTCAAACTGTAATTTTCCTGCTATCAGACAATAAGTCTGATTTTCCTGGATGTAATAATTGCGTTTCATTTTAATGTAAGTAAATATATAGATAACACCGTTATTGCGATTATTTAATGGGTATCCTTTTCACAACAAATATAATTTACTTAGAGCTCATTCCTGTCATACCGAGCTAGAACTAAGTAGGTATGATAAACAATCGGAAATAGCAGGTCATACAAAAAAAATAAATTTAACTTTGAAGAGTTAAAAATAAGTACCAGGTACTATTGTTATTCATTCCTTTACTAATGTGTTAATTATGAGAAGTGCTTTTTTATCTCTTACTTATTCACCAATCCCATAGCGTTTGGTAAAAATACAACGCCTACACATTTCCGAATTTGTGCGAGGGTATTTCTCACCTCCTGCTAATCTACCCAATTCCTGTTTCGGTCTTAGCGTCGCGACGCGGTGTTAAACAACGCCGCCCACACAATTTACAATTCGGATATTAAAAACGAGTCTCCGATCGAGAGCTAAATACAAAGTGGGCGGATCCTTCCGCTGGGGTAGCCCGCTGTCGTTAATAGCATTACGTTCCGAATAGATGGATGGAAATCACTTATGACAGCGAAACGTACATATACTGAAATTTTCTGTATTCGTCTAAAATCAAGGATTCAAACTAGATTCAGCTATAGGAGTATTAGATGAAAACAAGAAATAAAATCCTTGCACATACTGTACACAATACAGGGTGATTTTTTGAAAACTTCACACCTTAAATAACTTTAAATATAGCAAAAATTTAAAAATTTGCAAAATCAGGTAAACTTTTGTTTGCAGGGGGACAACTTTTGAGATAAGTTTTACTTGGATAGCGCTTACTCTCTGAGCAGGGTAGACACCCCTTTAAAAATTTTAAATGGAACTATCCATCTTGTGATACATCATTTGAAAGCTTATTTCACAAAGAGTCTGGCCATGTAATTAGTTTTACCACGTTTAACTTATTGACGGGGTAATAGATTAATAGTGCCTACGAAACAGGTTGCTTATTAAATTGAATATTTTGGACTCTTTTCAACAAAATGTATTTTATTTTAGAGCGGAAATAAAATTTGTCCTTACGAGAACCCAAAATTTAAACAAACAACTTGTAAAAAATATGACACTTAAAAAAACTCCCAGAATACTGAAAATTTTCTTTTAACATTAAAGTATTTATCATGTAATTTTTTAGAAAGTCCATGTCCACGAAAAAGAAAAATTATTTATTTGTAACTCCGAAAACAGTGTGAACAAAACCATAGAAATTCAAACCTTACAATAGATTCTCAAAATGTGCACCACCTCTTTCCATACAATAATACAGACGGTTCTCGAACTCCTGCTGCACTTTTCGGAAAGTTTCAGGTGGAATCCTCCTGCACTCGTTAATAATTCTTTCTCGCAGATCGTCCAGGCTAGTAGGTTGTGTTTTGTAAACCACAGATTTTAAATGACCCCATAGAAAGAAATCTAAAGCAGTCAAATCGGGTGATCGTGGCGGCCATTCAATTGTTCCACGCCTACCAATCCAGTGAAGAGGAAATCTATGATTTAACCAATTTCGCACATTAATGGCGTAATGCGGYGGGGCTCCATCATGTTGGTAAAACAATTCGTATTCATCCAACATTGGATTTCCTTCAGGGTCACGTTGGTTTTCTAATTGCTCTGTAATTAAAGGATCAATAACGTTATCAAGTAATTCTAAATACATTCCCCCATTTAGCGTCCCATCAATGAAAATTCGACCTACAATTGCGTTGCCAAGTATTCCAGCCCAGACGTTCAGCTTCTGAGGAACTTGTGTATGACCTTCTCGAAAAATATAAGGATTTTCGTCACTCCAGTACCTAACGTTATGTTTATTTACAGAGCCGTTCAAAAAAATGTGCATTCATCACTGAAGCAGATATTTTTTATTAGATTTGGATTTACTATAATCTTTTCTCTCATAATTTCGCAAAATTGCAGTCTTCTATCGAAGTCATCTTCGCCGAGTTCCTGGAGAGTTTTCATCTTATAGGGATGGAATTTGTGCAGTTTACTTTCCTTACAGATGAATAAGAAAGTCCAGTGGCTGTAGAAATATTACGCAAAGAGCTAGTTGGATCCATTGCAAAATGACCAAGTACTTCAAGTTGGGCCATTTCATCAACGACTCTATTCCCTGCCCCTTTTTTGTTTACTACAGATCCAGTGTCTAGAAATTTCTGCACGAGATCGAGAATGTACCAAGCGTCAACATTTTTATCGGGGTGCCGTTCGTTAAACACCTTTGCTGACGCACGAGCACAGCTATGCTCAGCACCGTAAATAAAAATTATTTCAACCATATCGGCAGTTGAATAAACCATTATCACTTGGACTCTCGCTTTAAAATTTCACGCGATTTATAAAAAGGAATGTGAACAAAAAGATGGTCGTGCCAAAGAAGTAGCCAAAAAGTTGAAACAAAAAATTGGAAACACAAAGTAGATAATTATTTAGCCAATTCAGTATAAACTGTCGAGTTGCAATATCAAGTAATGTCGAAAGAAAATTTTAAGTATTTTTGGCATTTTGCTTAGGTGTAACAATTATTTTTAACAAGTATTTTTAGGCTTAAGTAAGGACAATTTTTATTGTAACTGCAAGACAATAAATTTTGTTAAAAAGGTCCAAAATATTCCATTTTATAAGCCACTTGCTACAATGCACTTTTTGACCCACTACCCCGTCAATGGGTAAAAAATAGTAAAACTAATTACATGGCAAGACTTCTTGTGTAATAAGCTTTTAAATGATGTATCGTAAGATGGGTAGTTTCATTTAAAATTTTTGAAGGGGTATCTACCCCGCTAAGAGGGTAAGCGCTATCCATTATAAACTTATCTCAAAAGTTGTCCCCCTGCAAACAAAAGTTTGCCTGTTTTTGCAAAATTTTAAATTTTTTCTCCATTTAAAGTTATTTAAGGTGTGAAGTTTTCAAAAAATCACCCTGTATAAGAATCAACAAAAAAATAGACAGCAAACCGTTTTATATTATTAGTATTAATCCTCATCACTATTTTCATTTCTAACACCAGCTATGAACTGAACTGAAGACATTACTATTCAAAATTCAAACAAACCCTTGCGTTTTCCTAGCGATCAAATATTTAACACGTCACGTGCACCAGAATTTCCGATTCTGAGAAGGAAACTTTCCCATGTGCAGCACGCGTCAACGAACAAAAACCCAACAAAGTATAAATGAGGCACTCAATCCTACTTTGTGCTCACAAGCCGCTTCGTTGGTCCCCCAACAGCCCTAATTAAAAATGTTTACATCATAAACTTCCCAACTGCGCTTTGAACGGGAAATCGACGAAGTAATAACTGTGAGAGGCGGTTTATTTTCGAATCGCTTACTTCGCCGAAACCCGACGACGTCAAAGAAGATGAAAAAGCCTGCGTGTATTTTTTTCTCGGTACAAAGCAGATGCTGAAGACAACAAACTGAAAATGTTTAATATTTTAGCGGGACATATAGTCAAAATATACAGATTGTCGATAAAGTAACTGTTGCGGTCGTAAAATGTTTTCTTAAATAGAAGTTTGTTCATTTTTCGAGCCCTTGTTGCCTATGGAATTCAACCATTATTTGGCATAAGAAAATAAAAATGCTGCATAAGTATGAATATCAGAATTAAACTTTGCACATCCAAATGCTCACGTTCGAATTCATAATCTGACATTGTCCAAATCGTTTGCAAGGTACAACCTTGGTAGATTTATATTATTCTCTGTCGGAGTCTAAATAAAAACACACGTTAAATTACTTTAAATAACAGTGGTCCAATTTGGGTGATTGCACATTAATAGCACAATTCCTTAGGGCTCTATCGTGTGGGCACATATCGAGACTTGGTACTCGTCTATCGTTAATTTTCAAGTTCCGTTTGTTTCCGAATTATTCATTTCAGCTATTTCTAAATACGCTCCATCATTGAAGGTCCTGTCAATGAAAACTAGACCTAGAATAGCGTCGCCAAGTATTCCAGCCCACACATTCAGTTTTGAGGAAAATCTACATTCATCGCTGAAGCAAATATTCTTAATTTGATTTACTTAGATATAATCTTTTCAATCGGAATACTGCAGAATTAAAGTCTTCTGTCGAAATCATCTTCGCCGAGTTACTGAAGAGATTTCATTTTCTGTAGATGGAATTTATATTGCTTTGTAGCCTTCTTTGCAGATCAATAAGAAAATACAATGGTTGTGATCCATGGCAAAATGATCAAATATCTCAAGTTGGGCCATATCTTCTAACTAATTTACTTCTCCTTTTTTATTTAATACAGATCCATTGCCTTGGGAGAAGCGTCCAAATTTTTATTAGGGCGCCGTTATTTTACAACGTTTGCTGTTACACAATCACAACTATACTCAGCAAAAATAAAAATTACTTATACTCTTTCAGTAGTTAAATAAATCGTCTTATTTCAGAAACTCTCGCGATTTCTGTGTGTATGTATGTGAAAAAAAAATAAGATCATGTCAAGAGAAAAATAAATATCGAAAACAATACAAGACTACTTGTTTATGGGTCGTTTCATTTAAAACCTTTGATGGTTTACTGTCTACTTCGCTAAGAAGCCAAGCACCTGCACCAAGAAAGAAGACCAATAACATTTTATGTTTACGACCATCTGCCAACTCAATATTTTCGCACAGTTCAACAATTCACAAATCCGACATGACGACCGTGTCAAAGCAAAAATCAGCGGAACACGTTTTCGGGCTGAAAACTAGTCGCCGAACTCATTAATAACGTTGCCGKGGCGGCCGGAAAATGTCACAAAACTGCTATTTACACGTGKTCAAGTAACAAATGTGCAGCGAAAAGTTTAGCCGGTATATATTTTCATCTGTGACATATAACACACCATCAATCCCAAGCGACCGTGGAGTTAGTAGAGCGGGAAAAACTAATTACTGAGATTAATAGCGGKTTGTACGGGTCGATATTCTAATAAATAGAGTTGMGATTCGCGCCCGGATGCGGTAGCAGGAATAGCATCATTGGTGGTTGTGGAAGTTCTAACAACGTTTGTGGTTGTGATAGATCGAATAGTGTCAGTTTTTCCCTACAGCTATTATCGTTACTTCTAAKGTCGCCGCAAGCGATTATCTTGTCTTTGATCAACTCAAAACGGTTGGAAATATATTCAAAGTATTGATGAAGTGACGCAATCGGTGGTACATGAGTGGCTCGGCACGCATCCAACGGAATTTATTTTTCGGGTATTAAAACGGTGGATGAAGTGCAATAAAACGTACTAGAAATTGAGTTACTTATTGTTAATATTATTATGACTGCGGCCTCGAAAACTGCGTTTTATATACGTAGCTTCTCTCTACGCCATCTTTGTAGATGTTACTAAAAGGACATCTTGCTGTCACAGTCTATACTTCGAGTACATTCCTTCGACATTCCTGCCATCTAGCTGTTGCTAGGATAACTACTTGCAGTGTCCTAACGTATGTAACAAAAATATTGGAAGGCTAATACAAAGTAGAAAATGAACAGTACTTTATTTAATTACACTGTTGTACAGGTTTGCACCCAACTACACAACAGGAGAGTAAGAGTTAATCATAACGTACAGACAAAACTAATCAAACAAAAATATATTTTAAAGCAGTGATGCTGCCACCAAAAAGATGAAGATTTATACATTTATATTTTTTATGTTTGTTCTAGCAGTTGGCAGATAAAATGTGTGAGATGTTATGGCAGACAGTCCAGGTACAAAAAAAATTAAAGAACCCAAAATTTCGGCACAATCAAGTAAATTGTGGACAATTTTGAATAGAAACACCAAAGCGTGAAGGTCTCATCTAGTCTGAAGACTTGAAATATCATGTTTCTCAAGCAAATCGCTGTGACAAACACCTCGGAAGGGAAAGACGCCGTCGAGTTTAAAACTTAGTAGTTTTAGAAATTTTCGCTGAACATTTTCAATGTAATTTGTATGTCGCATATAATACGGGGTCCAAACAACCGCTGCGTACTCCAATCTAGATCTAATAAATGAGTAAAAAAGCAATTTTAATGTGTTATAACAGAAATCATGATTGTCGCGTGAAATAAAGCCGCATGTTTTACTGGCATTAAGACACATTTTATGAGCGTGTGGAATAAAAGATAACTTGGTATCGAAAGTTGCGCCAAGATCGTTAAATGTATCGGACAGAGAAACACCCTCAAGACCGTAGTCATTTATTATAGGTACAGATTTTAATGTGAACGATAGAACGTTGCACTTAGCTAGGTTCAAAGGCAGTCCGTTAGATCTACACCAGTTATTCAGTACGTCAAGTTTGTTTTGTAAACGAATACAATCGATGCTTGAATGTATGGTACTGTACAGTTTAAGGTCATCCGCATAAAGTAAAATGTTAATGTATATAACGACGGTTATGTCACTAATAAACAGTATAAAAAACAAAGGACCTAAAACAGAACCTTGCGGCACTCCAGATGTAGCATTGTATGCGCTGCACTTGAATCCATTATATGCCACGTATTGAACTCTATTGTGGAGGTAAGATTTGAACATATCAATCAAAGCATCAGATATGCCGAAGCGATTAAGTTTGTTTAACAAAATATTGTGATCCAGCTTATCGAATGCTTTGGAGAAGTCCGTATAAATCACAACGGCCTGCAAATGACCATCCAAAGCTTCAGCGACAAACTGTGAAAAACAAACCAAATTGGTGGTAGTAGAGCGTGCCTTTTGATGAAGCCGTGCTGGTGTACACTAATATACTTAGATAAATTATGATATAAATAGTTATGTAAGAGTATCTCAAATACTTTGCTAAAGTTGCATATAATAGAAATTGGTCTGTAATTAGTAATGTACTAAAAATAATGAAACAGTTTTGTCACTAATCTACAGCACATATCAAGAATTACATCACTGACTAGAATTTTCTGTCTTCGATGACAGATAGTTTGTTGTTGTCTTGTTACAAAAGGTATGCGATTTGAGGCTAGCCATTCCCTTGTTTTTCGGGCGTAATGACAGGATGCCAGATCTGACCAGAACATAATTTCGCTACAGCTGTTTTTTTTTGCGTTAATTTTTAAAATGCAACTCCAATTTAGACATCTTGAAGCTTTCCACTAAGACAACGATTCGTAACAACAAGTTTAGAAACCGCTTGAAAACGACTTAGAGATGATCATTTGCGTGGGTCAAATATGAGTTCTGGTGAAAATTATGCTCTAAAATTTACTCAGTTTACAATTTCACAAATAAAACACATATATCTAACCAGCCACGCGTCTGGTAATAGGGAGGAAGGGAGGATCCAGAGTTGGAAGCACAAGTCAAATAGACACAACTTGAGCTGGAAAAAAAACGAAAGTGCGTATTAAGTTGCCCTACTACAAAAGAACGCTCTCAACGTTGTCGCTCGAAAGAGCAATAATAAAAAGTAAAACCGGATTTATCTTAATGCAAATCTGGCGCTCGTATCACGCGCAGCGTTATGTTCCCGGCGATACGTCCTAATGTGCCTAAAATAAACCCGGATGGGGTGTTGAGGCACTTAAAACCTTCCCGTTTTCCAGGTGAGGAGCCCAGCAATGATCCGCCAAAAACGAGATAGCGGCTATCAACCAGCGTAGCGCCATCTATCATAACAGCCCGTCGAGTCTTATCGCGCTCACCGCCGTACACCGCCGCCATTTGTACCGCTCCTAATCTGCATACGTTTAGCGAAATGCCGGCAGACAGTGCGGGGGCGGAGGGGAGGGGGCGGAATAATGCACTAATTTATTCATTTCTCCTTTACAACGGCGCAATTCATTATAAACTTTTGCGCTTACGTCACGTCTAAAGCGGCGTCGGCACTCCGAGGAAAATGCATTAAATTTACTATCACTCGCGAATTTTAGCTGCACAGGGCTAATTTAGTTTGGCAAGACGGGCAGATTTACTTGTGGGGGTTAGGGCGCGTGCGATACAACGCCGTCGTCATCCAAAATTCATCAGTCGTTGCCCCCGTGTGGGTCAATCGTTGATTTCAAATTTCGGCGCTAGCAGATCCTTTAGGACTATTGCAGCCAATCGAGAAATTAATTTTATGGCTACAAGGATTTTGTAAGAGACGAAAATCAAAACAGCCGGATGATGATAAACGTAAATACCAAGGTGAATGCTTTCAACGCAGGTACATCTTAGGAATAGGCATAAGACTAAAGAAAAATCATTGAAGAAAGCGAATTTCCCTCAACCGATTAGTATTTTTGAAACGTTGCACCGATTTTCCTAAAATTAATACTCACATAGTCACACACAAATCAAACAAAATAATGCTTCAAACTAAATTAGCTTTAATTGCATAATACATGCGTTACCACGTAGACTACTTCGTTTCTTAGATGAAGACAACAACAGCGTTGCAAATTTTGTCCTATAACCTTTTTTATCATTAGCCTATAGGCGCTACATTGAGACATCCAAACTTTATGAACCAAAAGAATTTTGGTCTTTAAACAAGAGAGGGGGGGGGGCACACGCATTCCTGGTACTAAATGACTGTGGGAATTCAGCTCCTGGCGATATCTTAAATTATTTTGCTACATTTTTCCGAGACGTCTATTTTGTTTTCTAATGTTGTTTTTGTTTCACATTTTTCTGAAGATGATGTTTTCGAAACACTGAAGGCTACTACGAATTTCTTTACTCTAGGAGTAGATGGTATTCCTAAATAATATCAGCATGGTTTTATCCGTAAAAGGTCGACTTATACTACCTTAATACGCTTTCCTTTGTGAACTAAGTATTTTCTTATTTTTTTCTTATATAGACATAACTATTAATTTTAAATAGCAGTGTGTATATGAAATTTTATATATTTGCCTGTAAGTAAGTGCAAACCTGTAGGTATAATAAAATAAAGTCATACACCTCATTAAATAATAATATAGTGAAAAAAGATTTGCTTATATTTGCTAAATGGGGTCACAGTTGTCAAAGGGAAAGTTTGGTGATATTTATGAAAAAAAAATGATATTGGTGACAACGGCGTCTTACAAGCAGAAGACTAGTAAAAGTTTCTGCTCTGAAACTAAACTAGCAAATTAAGCAGTCAAAGTAACGAGTTGTAAAAGTTCCTTATAAGGACCTCCAATTTTTTATCTCGGAAAAATTACCACAGACATTTTGTAAACAACAGACCGAACGGATCATATGGTTTGGCAAACCCTTGATGGAAGATGTGCAAAACACTAAATAATTTCCTGTATATCGGTTCAATATTAATGCTATATGACCCATAATGCGCCACCTTGGCGTTCTTTTATCTTTTTTTGCGAGGGGGTAATCACCCAGCCAAAAATTGTACAAACACATTCACATACAATTATTTAGGTAGATGGAAAACACCCTATGTTTCACAAACATTACAGACTCTCTCTTTAATACTTTTTGGACATATAAAATAATAATAAATCGTACACAAAAATGCACAAATATTTTTTACAAAATACATACATGTTTAAGTATGGTCAAAAAGAAATCCTAAACGTACATGCAAAGAAAAAGAATGTTCCCATAGTTCAAAAGAATTCTGCATACGTATCTTTGGGGAATGTATATCTAATATCAAACAAGAAGGTTGCGAGCTATGAGGAATTACTGGACCGTAAAAAGTGATTTTCTGAACTACACTTTTTTCGATTTATAATACTCCTCCCAGATACCAGATACTATTTCCATGTCAAGTCCGCATATTTAACATACACCCAATTCTTGGCCTACTGTGCGAAGCTCCGCGCTGCAAATTAAAATTACAATGTGTTGCGCACATGACGCCCCTCCGGGTTGGAATCCAGCCCGGCAATAATTTTCACGGTTTGGCCCCTGGTCCGGGCCATAAAGCACGCCGGAGTTATCCGGACATAATAAGTTCTCGGGGTTAATTTTGGAACTCCTACTTCATTATTTTAATCCGGGGATTGTTCATGCGGTTCTTTTCGCACCGTAAATCACGCCTAATCGGTCATACACGCCGAATCAAGGTGACTTGCGAGGGGCGCGTGGCAAGAAGGGGGAGGAGGTGGCGTTATCGGGGTGATCCGTCATACTTCCACTGGAAGGTGCGATTGCTCGAGGCAAAGACGTCATGGGATTTATTTTTGGGGTGGGTTTTTACCATTAGTTTGGCAACAGAAGGCTTCAGCCTTGGGTTTATTAATTTACAGTTTTATATATACAGTAGTGTTCGCTTATAACGAACCTCAAGCATTAAACCCTATAATCGAAGTTTGCAATAAACGATAAATGGTAATACAGGGTTTCTATAAATGATCCAGGGCGMTTATGGAAATTGAAAAATGAAGAAAAAACTTCGTCAGTTAAGAAAAAGACGTGAACCTTCAGTAGAGTTGTCACAATTATTCTCATTGGAAGAAAACCCGCAAAGCCGCCGGTTTTGATGGTATTTACCCAGAATTCTTGAAAAACTTAGGACCGAATGCTTTAAAATGGTTGTTATTGTTCTATAATAATAATTTAGATGCATGTACTCTTCCAAGTTTGTTTCAGAAAACAAAGGTGATTTATTTTTTTCATCCATTATAAAGTGTATTTCATGCAATATTTATTTGTCTCTGCACGAAGACAGTTTATACGGGATAAACTTGACAATACCTAAATGCCTTCTTTGCTGCAGTTATGAAAGCAGTTAGTGAAGAGGTATATATGCAAATATTAACAACGAGCGGTGCAAGCAGTTTCATTCTACACTCACCGACATAAAAAACGGAGCAGATGAATTTTTTTAAACAAACTTAAAATTTTAACGTTTTGTGATCTTTTATTATTATAATATCTTAAACGCAAACATGACAATATATTTTAGGTATTATTAAAAATGGGTCTTTCTAGTTCTTGATAGCAAATTGTTTCAGTTTTGATTAATTTAACGTCATTTTGCAACAACATCAATTTGTGCTTTTTCGTCCTCATTTATTAATTTGTAACAAAACAATTTTTCTTTTCAATCAACCTAAAACATGTTATTATGTCTCTGTTTAAGATATTATAGTAATAAAACATCACAAAGCGTCTAAATTTTTTAATTTGTTTTAAAATATTCAGCTGCTCCGTTTTTCGTGCCGGTGAGTGTATGTGTGTTCGTTCACCTTTATTTTTAGCTGTTTTATCTGACAAACGAAACATTTCTTTAAACTGCGCTGCTCTTTAGCATTTCAGAACACAGCGGCGTTTCACTAATTAGATGATTGGAAGGGTCTCCATGCCAGCTGCGTGAACCCTGTCTCTCGCTAATTTGTTTTTGGTTATACTGTTTATGCTAATTGAGAATTAAATTCAGCTAGCAGCTTGTTCGTAACTGACAGCTGCTAGCTGCAACGTTGTCAGATAAAAATAAGAAATTTAATTTGGTTATGCAACAACTTACTAATATCTCGCATGCATTTTCACAAACAAGTCACACAAAAAAAACATTAAAATGAATTCCTCAAAGAATGTTGTCTATTCTAATTCAATATTATACGGAAACATTTTTTAACATTAGTTGGTTATCAAAACAAGCACATATTGTTATGCTTGTCTATGCTGTGCTGTCTACACCTCAACCAACTGCAGATAGATCTATTTCGTTGTCATTACAGCTCATCAGTGCAGTTTAGGTCTAGAGTAGACAGCACGGCATAGAACTGGTTTTGCTTATATACCAAAGCAATGGTATAGTTATAGAGAAGCTTTGGTATTAGAGAAAAGGCGGCTGTAAGGGGCACAAGAACAACAAAATGTTAAATCTCAGTGTACGGGTTATTTATTTCACATTCATTCTCGAGATTTTGGAGTAGCTCTGGCAACAACGTTGGAGGTCCTCTCCATTGGATTTTTCATCGCGGACACTCCCTTGACAGCCGGGCTGTAATCAATCATGTGTCGCCAATCCCGCGTGGCAGTCTAATTAATAACAACGACCTTTGACCGCAAATCCTCTTAATGCATTCCGTACTTAGCGGTATGCATTATTCATGACGTTATTAAATAAAAGTAATGTGCATTGCAAAACTAACTCGCTCCCTATTGTCCGCGTCAGCGCTCCACCGGCCCATAAATCGCTGGAACTGGGTGTATGGGCCACTCGTTAACATGCTAATTCTGCTGTGTAATGACGGCGTTAAAATTCAGTTTGGGAGTATTTCAACAATTTCAGGCAGGAATTTGTAATTATTGCCTCGAATCGCCCTTCATCACGAACATCATCGCGGTGATTATAAAGTATGTCTCGCCCCTTGTAACCCAAAGAAATATATTTCTCGTAAAAAATAAAATATACTGTTTTGCTATTAAGCTCTAGAAATATTTTGAAAAAAAGAAATTACCTTTGGCTTAAGTCTTGCCTGTGGATGTAATGCTAACGCGTATTTGGAAACAATGTATATTTTAATAATTAATATTTGTGGTATACTGCCACCAAAATTTTTGCTTGGATTTTTTTTTGTTTTTGTTCAACTCGTAATTTTATTTTAGAATCTGGAAGCAACAGACCAAATTTTGTGCGAATGTCTCTACTCCACATCAGTATTGAAGGAGTAACACGCGTAGTACCGTATGAATTGTATTTTAATACTGAACATTCACTACAATAATAATAATGCATTTATTACCCAACAGAAATTTCCATTTACAGAATAAACTAGAAAATCAACATTTTCAGTAAGTGCACAGCACACACTATAATATATATACTACTGCTCAGTTACTATGTTCACTCACAATGTTCAGATATCCTATTAAAGTTATTTGACATAACAAAAACAGGCGAGTTATCAAGCACATTGGTTCTAACATTTGAACAATAAAAAGTGCCACCATCCCGGGAACCGAGCCTAGGTACTCTTATATTAAATAATGCCAGCAAAGAAGGACAGTGAATGGCCCCAAGTTAGAGCCCTGACGAACTCCGGAGGTTGCTAAAAAGTTGAATCATTTAAAACCGTTATATGTAACACATAATTTACGTTAAGTGAGATATGATTTTACTAGTTGAACGAGAGAATCATTCAATCCAAGCTGCACTAGTTTATTAAGTAGAACACAATGGTCCACCCTGTCGAAGGCCTTCTAGAAGTCAGTATACACTGCATTAGTTTGGCCTTTATTATCTACCATATTTGCAGTAGACTGCATAAACTGCGCTAAGTTAGTTACAGTAGAACGTTTTGGATAGAATCCATGTTGGTTAGGTGAAATGCAATGCTTATTTCATTAAAAATTATATTGTGCAATAATATCTCGAAAACCTTCGCAAAATTTAATAAAACTGCAATGGAGCGATAATTTTTTAGGTCAAAGAGATTGCCGCTCTTTAAAACAGGACACAGTCTTGTAATTTTCCAAATATCGGGAAAGCTGTAGACAATATAAGATGAAACAAATACCTTAAAGGTGAGATAAGAACCCTCGAACAACCTTTAATTAGAAAGCTAGGTATCTGATCATCTCCAAATGTCATTCCGTTTTTTAATTTGAATATAGACTTTTGAATATCGGATTTAGAAAATTTGTTGAAATGTGTAAAGCCTTGGCTTTCATTAAATTTGATCCATTTATACTGCCACCAGTAAAGACTTCAGAGAAACATTTAGCGAAACCATTGACTATCCGGCGTGGATCATCAATTTTTTCATCATTCAAGAAACATTCATTAGGAATTCTCGAACACCGTTTCTTATTTTAAACAAAAGCCCAAACAATTGTTAGCAATATTGTCAGTATCTGTGTTAATATCAGGCTAGTAGAAAAATGATGTGGCGACACTTTTCATCTTCACTACTCCCATATGGGACGAACATAACTGTAGTAACATATTTTGCCTAAAATTATTAGGAATTACGAGTCTATTATTCCAAAGCAATACTTCATCTTCGAAGGTGAATTGCCTTTTTTGGCTTAGTTGGCCAACCTGAACGTACWAAGTTCAAAATTTTAGACAAAACATTATCAAATTTAATTTGTCTTTTAATAAATTCAAAATTTACATATGAATTTTCCGCGAAATAATTTAAATAAGCTAAATCTTTTTGACAGTAAATCATCAACAGGAACCTTGATAAACAATGCTCAATTCAAGATAATCCTCGAAAGACAACTTTAAGTATCTATTGGGAAATAACCGGCAGAATTATTTATACTATGTAAAGCCTCTTCGAAACAAAAATTTGAAATAATTCTAGATGCACATTCGAAATGGATAAAAGAATTTATTCTTTCAACTGCTCCTATACTCGATGAGAAGAGTACAAAAGAAAACAGAAAAATTCATAAAAGACGTCCCCCTTAAAATATTTGGCAATGGAATATACCACAATAATAATACTGGATAAATATAAAAAACACCACAGCTTTTTGCAGATGCTCTTTTTAGGGTTTCGAAGAAGAGTTGTGAAAATCTAATATTTTCTTCATCAAAACCCTAAAATATGCAGCTACAAAAGAAGTTTTGGTATTTTTTTATCCCTACGCTCCATCTGTCCTACCCCTTAACAAAATATTGAAATTTACGTCAGCTCATTTAATTCAGCGTTCGGGAATGAACCTTTAAGGGACGCCAGCTCTCCGGAAGAATTTCTCGATATATGTTTATTAAAATTTTTAACATTATTTTTAAGCATAGAATCTACTACCAAAGTTTGGCAGGCTAATTTCAAGACACCCTGTATAGCATCGTTGTCAATGTTTTACAATGAAAATTGCTCATGCACTCATTTTGCTAGGCTTGCCATTACCGTTAAAGCACGCCGACATCGAGTTACCATAAGCCGACAACTTTTAGCTACACGACCTAATTCCGCAGCAATCCTGACACCTGCCATCAGACGCGTCTTAACACGACGCCGCCAATTTGGATTATAAACACGCCACAAGGCGGTTGCATGTGTGCTGATGATAATACACACGACGTCTGGAGTTTTATTAAAACCAAGATTAAGTGGAAAAGCCACGGCGCAAAAAGAAATGGCCAACTCGCGTGCCCGTCTCAACGAACGGAGATAATTGAAGAGCGTAATGAACAAAAGGTCTGACCCAGCAGATGACCTAAGCAAAGTACAACGAGGGTTGGTAATGGGGGGAGTGCTTTCCGGCTTATTACAAATGCGACACAGAGAGGTATGGTAATATAGTGGATTTTTTTTAATTCGGATTATCAAATGGCAGTGTTGTATTCTTTTGTTCAGCGAAAGGGAGATTTAAGTATTTTTGGCATTTTGCTTAGGTGTAACAATTATTTTTTAACAAGTTTTTTTAGGCTTAAGTAAGGACAATTTTTATTGTAACTGCAAGACAATAAATTTTGTTAAAAAAAGTCCAAAATATTCCATTTTATAAGCCACTTGCTACAATGCACTTTTTGACCCACTACCCCATCAATGGGTAAAAAATAGTAAAACTAATTACATGGCAAGACTCCTTGTGTAATAAGCTTTCACATGATGTATCACAAGATGGGTAGTTTCATTTAAAATTTTTGAAGGGGTATCTACCCCGCTAAGAGGGTAAGCGCTATCCATTAAAAACTTATCTCAAAAGTTGTCCCCCTGCAAACAAAAGTTTACCTGTTTTCGCAAAATTTTAAATTTTTCCTCTATTTAAAGTTATTTAAGGTGTGAAGTTTTCAAAAAATCACCCTGTATAATCGTTGTTGCATCCTTAAAAAATAACAAATAATGACAATTTAAATCTTTTTTATACACAAATGTACCTTACATTTATCACGAAAAAAGTGTTTTTTGGGTCCATCAAGATGTGACAAGTGATCGCTGGAATCGTGCTGGACTTCCGGCCATGGCCTGAATTCTTCATTCCCTTATGGAACGTTAGATCTGGGGACTTCAGGGGTTCCGCTTTTTGGTCCTACCTCTTTTGCTTTAACCCTTACGCTTACTGCCAAACGTAGGCGATAGTCCAAGAGTAAATGTAAATGAGCTATAATCCGATCATTTGTTCCAGTAAATCAACGCCACCCATTGAATGAATATATAGTTTTACAATTTCAGACCTTCTAACATCTTTTCTCAGATTATTATTTTGTAGGTCTAATCCAGTAAATTTATTCGCAGTTGACAAAAATCTGTCTGTACTCATTGTCTCTGTAAAGAGTTTTATATACAAGGCCTTATCTCAAAACAATTAAACTTTTGGGGAAATTTTAGACAATCGATCGCAATGTGCAATCCAATTCGGCTACATATGTTGGTTTGAAATAAACGTTTTTTTTGTGGGCACGTATTTTAGTGAAGTGTGCAACAAGATTAGCGAATAACTCTTGCATGCATCTACTTTTCTTCTATTACCATTTAAATAGCTACAATGACATTTATTAATAATTTAAATTGCTCATTGCGTTAGACATCTTATACAATAAAGGTCGGGTAATGTTTATATTGCACTGGATTGGAATCAGATAGAGGAATGTGGGAGGTAACTTGAAATTAATTAGCCTAAATAAACCATCTCTAATGTAAGCAGCAATCTGGTGAGATTGCCCGCGGCCAGGAACGTTCTCCGTGTAACATAAACGTTATGTAACAGTAGACTACACAATGGAGCTCCTAGACTGTCTCGCTGAAAATGTAAATGGCTTCTAATATATCAGAGCTTAATTTTTCGTCGTCCTAAGTAACTCATCCTGTTGATAATGGATGATCTCGCTGAACAGTCAAATATAACTGAAACCAATCTATATATTTTTTTTGTGAATTTGGTTTTAAGCATGATAGTAAAAGTAAAATGTGAACATTACCATACATTTCAGTATTATTTTCCAGTTCTCATTAGTTATTAAAAAGCTTTCGAATTATAACAGACAAATTTTGGTGATCATGTAAAGATCCCTAATTATAATTGTTTGTAACGTGTTCATTAAAATCTTTGTTGAGAAATCTTCAGTTAAATTTGCTTCTGATTGTGGTTAATGTTTAAATTGATGCATAATATTGAGCAAAGTAGTAATGCATTTCTTAATAACCTCTATTTGCTAGCACATAACATTCTTGTATGGCAGGATCAGTATCAATTCTTATTGACCATGTTACGCAAAAATAAGCCTGAAAAAAGTCGCAGTAAAGTGTACACAGATCGCGACAAATTTGAAAACTTCTATTTTGTCCTGAACAACGGATTTATTTAGTAAAATCAACATTATCAAGAAATATTTATGGATGCGAGAACTTCAAAGCGAAAAACATTTGGTGGCTTATAGTTTATAGGATGTAAATTTTGAATTTTAACTCAAGTTACGTGTCTACCAACAGCTACTCAAAATGACAAGCAAAACAACATCGATGGTGGTGTTCTTTTGTTTGTAAATGAGGATACTCCTCTAGTGTAAGTGTATTTCAGTTTGATTTCTGAAGCAATTCCTTCTGCTGATATTATTAGCTGTCGATGTAGTTTGGGTGAATGCTGATCTGACTATTGTTGTCACCTACTTAGAGTTCTTCGATATTCTTGACCATTTGTTGACAACGATTTAGTTGACACAGGATTCTCTGGTATCACCAACTTTCTAAATGTTACGGGCCTGTCATAGTATACCAATAATGGCAGACTATTGGACTTGCTGCTCTGACTTATCATGAAGGGTCGATCAGGAGGATGATCCCCTGATCTGACTCCCATCGTCCCGGTCTATTTATTGAAATGGATATAACCGTCTCAAATCGGATAATTTTCCTGTAAACAAATTCGGTACTTGTTTCAACTTTAGAGAGGCAAACTTTCCAGCATTGTATGATTCTATTCTGAATTACGACTGACCACCTTTGGAGCGAGTTGATGACGTAAATGATAACGTTGATGATGGTATAGTAATGCAACTCTCTTATCGTCATTACAACAATGCAATAAAATTTATAGAACAGCAGGCGGCCCCTCACAAGTTACCGCAAATTTAGGTCCGATTTTCTGAAGATGGTTAAGCAGGGTCGGATTATTTAAAGTTCACTACCGGTCAAACCAAAACTAGCATTCAGTGTTAGCATATCTGTGCACGAGACAAGAGAAGCGAAAAAAGTTCCGTCCTTGGGAAAAAGCTGCTCCAGTACCGCTCAGAATGAAGTTGCTGACGCTGACATGGGAGTGCAAATCGAAGAGAACAAGAGGAATCGTCGTTACCTTACCCAAGATGCCAAAGAAATCATAAAAAATGTATACAATTTTTTGATAAAAAAAGAGTGAAGTGCTCCGTTAAAAGTGACAAGTAAAATGGTTAGTGTCCCCTACACGACTGTGAGAGATATTATTGAAAATAAAGGCAATTCAAGAAAATCACGCAATTCGGAGAAATTTCTAAATATATCGAAAGAGCTTGCGATAGAAATTAAAAAAGTGATTTACCAAATGTATAAGGAAAATAAAGTTCCAAATACGGCAAGTCTGTAATTAAAACTTTTGGAATTAGGATATGACATAAGTTATTGCGAAGAGTGGTTCAGAAAATACTTGAGGAGCATCGGTTCTAATTATAGTACATTAAACCAACGTTTGCCCCATAATTGAATCAACCCGACTAAAAAGAATCAGATGGGATTATATAAACGAAATCAGAAGGTACCGCCAAGAAAATCGTAATATCGTATATTTGGATGAAACGTGGTACATCACCCACGACCTTGATAAAAAAGGTCTGACAGATGGGACAAATAACTGCGTTCTGCAAGCACCACCTTCGAGAGGAAAAAGAATTATAATTCTTCATGCGGGAAGAAGTGATGGATGGGTGGCAAATGGCTTATTACTGTCAGCGAAACAGATCCAAAATTGTTCTGCTAACTACCATTGCGACATGGATTCTGCACTTTTTGAATCTTGGTTTCAGCAGCAGGGCTACCACCAGGATCTGTTATAGTCATGGATAACGCGAGTTATCATTCAAAATTAATGAACAAGGCGCCAACATCAGCTAGAAAAAATAGAAACAATTGATTACATGCAAAAGAATAAAATTACAATTCCGGATGGAAAATTTACCAAAACAGATCTGTTGACAATAATAAAAAATCTCAACATACCTAAACAATATCGAGTTGATGAGCTAGCGAAAGGACATGGACATATAGTTATGCGTTTGCCACCGTATTATTGCGTCCTAAACCCAATTGAATTAGTGTGGAGTACGCTTAAAAAAGGAATACGAAGAAACAATACATGTCCGCGTTTAAGTTCGGGAGTTGTAGATTTAATGCGTAGAGAGGTAAGAAGTATAACGAAAGAATTGTGGAAAAGCTTATTAAACATGTTATTGAAATTGAAAATAGCTATATATCCCCAAATTTTATAATACATGTTAATAATGATGCTAGCAGTGATTCAGAATTTGACAATAGTGATGATGAACATAATTGATATATTTAAGCTATGTCGGTGTAAACCTGTTAGACTTTTTTGTAAAAATATTATAATGTGTGGAATTATTTATTTTGTATTTAGAGCTTTAGACAAAAAAATATATATATTCTTATTATTTTCTTTTAAGCCGGCACTGGAAATTCGGAAAATCACAAAGAGAGGGTTTGATTCATGAGGGGTCGCGTGCCGTTCCAACTGTGCCTGTAAATGAAAAGTAAATAGTATTGCAGGGTTGTAAAAACGGTAAGAGAGTTGCATTACTACCACCGGGATGATTTTGTGGATCGTGTCTGGCGATAATTATTTGAAACTGCATTAATACTAGGTCAATGATGGTTTCTTGAATAAGAACTACCGTCATCCATCACTTAAAAAAACTAAAAATACAATCAAGAAAGAAGAAAGTCGCATGACAATCCAGCAAATTTCCCGATCTTTATCAGTACTCTTTTCTTCACTTTACGAAAGCGAAACATTTTGGTCTAAACCAAACCAGTTCATTGTCGAATATACTGAATCTGCCCGAAGCTTCAGCAGCTTTCATCGCGCACTGCGCTTTCTTCATTAGATTTCATCACGCAGAGGATAGATCATTCCCTTTATTAAAGCCGCTCTAATCATTATTAAGTGGAACTCGCGCCATTTCACGGCGAACCTAATACCGACCGAGGCTCGTTGGCTTCGACCTCGTGCACCAATCCCCGGTATAGTCCTTCGTCTCCGAATGCACATTCCGCCAGAGATCTCGTTACAAACAGACACATAACCGGGCGCGTCCTCCAAATGCAACTGCCGGCTGCAGACGGCGGAACGACGATTTCTTATTTAAATATCCGCCGTTCGCCTAATATCATGGAAATAAGTTAGCCCCCGTTGTCTGAGCGTCAAGATCACTGTAAACTGGGACTCATCTCGCGGATACATATGAGGGGTGACGATATGGCGGCGGCGGCGGCGGTTAACTCCCCGGGATGCATCCGTTATCAACGCGAGCCAAGCGGGGAAGCCGTCCACGGTTTGCCTGCAATTTGGCGTGAGGAGTTACGTTCACGAATTTGTCTTTGTTCGGGATTTGTGGGGTGCTTTGGGTGTCCCAATTACAGATCAAGTTATCGCGTCGGGAAGACGTCACATAAAACATAAAATTGCGTCAATGAATGCAGTACTGTCGGTAAAGTCTCAGTGAAGTCTTTAAGGGTGTAGACTACTTCTTTGGGCAATATTGAAATACAGTTGTTTTCAAACATAAGTCGAACCCAGTAATTAAACATAATAGGAAGAAGTTAGGAGAGGCATTTGCTTGGAGCGATCGGGCAGAAATTTCTAGAAATTGGAGCAATAGAAATGGAGAAAACAACAGTGTAAATTTTGTTTAAACATTCGTAATATTTCCTACATCTGAGATAATCTTATGAAAGCAGTAAATAAGATATTTACTTGTTCAATTTCGTTTCTCTGCAAGTGCTCGTATATTTTTGAATTGTGGACACTTACAAAACAGCTAAACGATTCTAAATATACTCTCTCTCCATCTAGCGGAATTATGCTTCCAAATCTTTGTAGTCTACCCCATTAAACGACAGTCGTCTTGATGGAAGAGGCTTTTTTTAGTACCTACTAGCGGGGAAAACGTCGCATCCGTTTTTGAAGGTGATTATCAGCTTTCAGACTTACAGACAGACCAACCGGGCTACCGGGCACTTCCCGGTGGGCCCCGGGACCAAGGGTTCAATTGGGTACTTGCCATGTATTTATATTTTATTACATTGCATATTAATAGGTAGCATCTTATCCATAAAACAGGTGTGACAGCTTATAAGTTCGAAAAAATGGATCGTAGGGTGTATTTTTAATATTAAATATGTGAATATTTAAAGGGACCGCCAAAACGTCGTAGCCGTGACGTCAGGTGTCTTGTAAATGGCCGCTTTTTTACATCAGTTTGTTGTTTGCGTTCATTTTGTGACAAGCGAATTAAAATACGCCAAGAAAAAGTGAAATACTTATGAGTTATGACTTCTGAAGGCATGTTCATTGTTATGGAACTTGTGTACAGCGATAAGTGGTTCAACGCGGCGGAGATGAGGAACGTAAAAGCAACAGCATTAGTGAACTTTTTATCAAATTAACGTAGCATTGATAATTTGATCACAGTGGGTTGTTGGAACACTTGACATTTATTTTAGAGGTCAGGATAAATATAAATTGCTATTTATTTTCTGGGCTCTTGCGGCTCGTTTCCGGTCTGACTAACAGTCGAATATATGGGGACAACGTCGTTCTTTATTATAATATTTCTCTCTATCAACTTTAAACGCATATATTTTTTTATATTCTCTTCAAACTATAACAAAATGGAAACTGAATGGTAAGCACTTATAACCCCAAAAAGAATAATAAAACTTACAGTAAAAATTAAGACGATATTCACAACAAAAAAAAAACAATCTTTGCGATTTCGGCATATCACGTCTAGGAACCTTAAACAACTTTTTCTTACGTTAATAATCACAAGGAACGGTTACAAAAATTTTGTTAGTTATCCCGAATGAAGTACTTTTATAACCATGTACAAAACAACACTTGTTCTGTTTTCCATACATAACAGATGCTTGTAAAATTACACAAATCACTTTTTGGTGCGACCTCTTACACCGCCCTTTCAATAAACACCACACAAAAGCTTTTCCAATACAGAAATGATACTACACCGTTAAACAGCACGCTCCTCGGTAGTGTTTACATGACACTTGACGTCACGAGTTGAATAACCTTCGATAGAAGCGTTTTGGCGGTGACTCTTAAGATTCGAATTTCAGACCTAAAATTCTCTACCTACAAATATTGTTTTGCTTTTTTTTTAACATGGCGTACAATATATATGCACTTCAAGATTCATTTTACGTAATTTTCAAAAAAGTGATAATAATACCCAATTGCCAAAGCTAAAGCAGCTCAGTTAAATAAACTTGTAACCACTTAGGAGAAACGCAAAAGCCTAAGAAATATTAATCCAGCTAAACGTTTTCCATAGGCACGGATTTTATTTCTTCATTCTACTGGAGGGTGGTAGATATAAAACTTCCCACTTGCCGCCATTTTGGAAAATCGCCAACAACAGATAGGGAAGGGTGGAAGCAGTGGTCCTTCTCAAGAGTTTACTGTCTTTAGGAAGTTTATGGTATTTTTCGGATAATAAAATAATAATGAACCTCATTTAATAACCTTTACGGACCCAATCTTTTATTTTAATGACTCCGTGCTTCCTTGATACGCTTTATGTCATACGCTTCCGCGAGACCAATTGCACGACGAATCTCTGTCTCCTCCAATTTCGCGTTCTGTTTATTCTGCGCCTCAAACGATTCTTTTTTCATTATTCGCAACGTCTCCCTTTTTATGCGGATTTATTAAAGCCCGCCTCCTGCATCCCGAGATTTAATACGAAATTTGGATGTTCATCCGACGGTCTCCCTCGCGTTCTTTTCTAATTCATCGAGCAGATGGAAACTTTATTATATTGTATCGGCGGAGTACCCGCTGGCTGGAAGAAAACTCTTTTCGCTGCCGCGCACGCTATCAATCACGCCGGAGGGAGCTGGTTGCATACGGAGGTTTCGCGGGGCCGTCTTCTTCAAAGGGGGGTCGCCCGCAGATACATTGAAATCGGATTATGGCGTTACTTAACCGAGATAGATTGATTGTGTGCGTCCGCGGTCAAGAGGAAGATTGATGCCGGTAAGGAAACAAAGAAACAGATGTTAAAAGGATTTAAAATGCTAGCCCTTTTGGGATTAAAGATGCGAAGGAATACTGGAACTAAAACTTATTTATTACTTGAATGTATTTATATTTGCGATAGCAGATTGTAAACAAGGTTAATTAATTAATAATTTGATCAGTAGTCAATGAAAAGTTGGTTACTAACAATTCCTAGTATACACATAAATGAACCGCTTATCGGAGCAAATAGACACATACAATTCTGCATCGCAACATCATCAATTCGTACAAAAAAAAGTATGGTTTGGTTACAATCATGGCTTCTTTGTATTATGAAATTATGGTGATATTTATTTTATTTGTTTCGCTAAAACATGTTCATTTATAATTTATTGGATACCCAAAGCAAGAAAATGGCTTTTCAAAGACACAAACTAAATGCAAGGTGCTTATGGAAAAACCACATATTCAACAGATGCGTCTTAATTATCTACTTAGGCAAATGAAGCAATAATATACAGGGACGAGACATATATCCATTCGGTAACAGGTGAACTCGGCACCCCTATAAAGTAAACAGGCCATCTCAGCACCGGAAACTTCAAGTAATTTTGAAGCTACCCTTCAGATATAGATGAACTGGTCACTAGCCATCCCCAGGCATAGATTTATGGCAGCCTTAATTATCTTACTGCTGAAATATTACACAACCTGCACGGTGAAGAAACCAAGCAAATTATTATATGTATATAATGAATGGAACATACGTAAACAGTAGCATCCTTGGGTCAAAATAAGACAAAATAAAGCAACTTACCTTATAGCAAACAAAGTTGAGGTTGAGGACAACTACCCTACAAAATCGTTTTGAGCAAGTGTTTTCTGAATATTGCAAAATACTAAAATTACACCAGTTCAGTAAAAAAATATAGAAAATAAAATGTTTTTTTGTTTTAAATTTAGTTTCGTTAACTTTATTGCAGAGTTTGCATGAGTGTATTTATGAATGATTTCCAACGTTGATCCTTGATGGTGGATTAACTGGTCGGCTGCGCCATGGGAAAATAACCTGGCCACGCAAATGATTCCGATTTATTTTGAGACAAGGAAGCTACCGTTAACGTATAGCCCACTCGTTACCGGACACCCTGTATACCTACCTACGCAAATGAACATTTTATCATTTCGGTTGGCGCTACACAGATGGATAGATGTGTAGAAGAGAACCAGCGTGAACATAAAATGCGAGTTGTAAAAAATTATAAATTTAAAGTGCTAAAAAGTGAACGGATATTGTGGACCTGCAGTGATCAGGGAATAAAAATTTTATTTGTTTCAAAGAAGTTGTGTTTCTGATGTACATATCAATAACTTGCAGAGCTCAAGCGAAAGTTTATTAGGAAAAGATTGGCAGTTTTATGATTACAATTTTATGTACATTATTTACTACATTTACACAGGTTATTGTTTTTTACTTATGTCTCAAACTTGAGTTTTCTTTTCTACATAGAACGATAAAAACAACTCTTAAACCGAATTTTCGGAGTTTGTCAAGTGTGTAACACGGGCTTTTAAAAATATAGAGTGTTCAGACTGTTTAGGGGATGTTCTTAGCATTGTATTCCTAATTGAAGTAATAAATGCAATTAGATACGGACGCTGGTAGTTTACGACAACTGAAGGTTATCAATCCTTTAATTTTATCACTTAAGGTAAATTTGGGGTTTCGCAAGTTAGAATTGGATTGCCGATTATTTAATGAAATAAGAATATTGCAATAATGAAGTTTATAATGTTTAAAAAAAGAGATAGAAATAGCAACATTCCAAAAAGGATACTAAATTTTAAAATTTAAGTTTTTTAAATTATT
The DNA here is from genome assembly GCA_025024175.1 of Rhyzopertha dominica. Taxonomy (NCBI): domain Eukaryota; kingdom Metazoa; phylum Arthropoda; class Insecta; order Coleoptera; family Bostrichidae; genus Rhyzopertha; species Rhyzopertha dominica. The sequence goes on from QCXZ01000064.1 coordinate 60,800,771, forward strand.
AACATAATTATTTATAATTTTGATGCATGTTGCCGCAAATGAAGAAAATATTACTTACAATTTTAGTAATCATTTGGAAATTTTCACGGATTTCACTTATTGTCCAAATTATAACTATCATTTTCTAATCGTGGATATGCTAATGCTATTTGTATTATATTATTCTTATAAGTTTTCAATTGATCCAGTATAACATTATTACATATCATTATGTGTCCCAAATACTCGGTAATGCACATGTAAACAAGTAATGTTGTTTGGTTGTGAAAACTTCTTAGTTTCTTGGCAAAAAAAAGTTGTTTGTGAATAAAGGAATTATATTCAAAGCAGAGTTTCTGAAATATCTGCTGCAGCAATTTGTTGTAAAAATGTTTTCATAAAAATCGGGATACGTAATTATTTATTAAATCCAAATTTGATGTAATAAGAAATAATGCATCTTTATGCATTAAATGTATTAAGATGTCTTTTAAGTCATCAAATATTTGTAATTTATTCTTTATACGGTAACAAATACTTATAGAATAAAGGTGCCTAAAAATATTGCTCACAACATCATACTATAACTTCCATCGTTGCTTATAAAACTAGTTCTAAAGAAATTATATAATATCTAATGTTTTTTTTTTTTCGTATAAAAGAAACTAATTCATTATTTTGTATGCTTGTTTTAATAAGTTTATAGTTATGTTATTTTATAAAATTTATCAAAGTGTTAAACACTTTTTTTAGTTAAAAAAATCCGTTATTTTATTTACCAAAGGGATATTATATTTCATTCTCAACAACAAAATTATATAACCAATATAACTAATATTAAAATATTTAAATTACAATTACATTAACTGGGATTGGCATTATTTTGGAAGATCTATCACTTGTTAGCTTGCTGTTTCAGATAGATACGATTATAGGTTAATCGATGATAGCACTAATTTGGCAGACAAACACCTTCTCATATTTCAAATAAAATGACAATTATTATAGCTGTAAAGACTCTTTGTTGAACACAGTTCAAGCTAAGTTGATTTTCTTGTTCAAAGTTACCAAACTGATATTTATTCATAGCGTTAATCATGTTTTTATAAGAATCAGACCGGAAAGAATATTTTTCCTATTTTGCCGTGTGCTTATTGAAAAAACCACATACCTAGCGATTATTGGTTCTTCCGGTCTATGTAAATTATGGAAGATGGATTTACCATACCTAAGAGTATTAGTTTGTAAGCTTCAATATTCTCGTATTTGCAGCTTGGTCCACAGCAAGCAATAACTGAATGACTAACTCAAACAAATAAAGATGCATTCGTGCAAATTTCCCAAGAATTTACAACAATTTTGATCGCTACTACTAATTCTGACGCGCCTTAATATCAAATGCGCGGCGTTCTACGTCACATCCGCCACCCCCATATTTTCCCCGATCCCATCGCATCCCCAGCAAACTTCCCATCGGATAAGAGATGATACAAGGTTATCTCGAATTTATTTAATTTCCAGCGCTCGCTTCAAAGTTCCTTTTTTTCGAGCCCACGCAAACTTTGCCCTTTTAGTATGAAAATTTTTAATTTCCTTCCACATTATTATTTGGTGCACTGGCGAGCTCGCAAGATGATGCACGGGGTCGGCTAATCCCCCCTGTAATAGTAATTTCTGTTTTTAATTGTCTGCGATGGCGTCTGGAAAACTTCCACTGACTACCGAACTACGTGGTGAAATATGGAGCTACTGTCTCGAGGGGAGGCGGATGAGATGAGGCATGGAAGTTTCTGGTGCTGCAGATGTTTATTAAAAAATTTACAGAGGCAGATTAATTATTTGATAACCATCAACTATGAAACACGAGAAAACTATTTTTCCTTCATTAAATGGTAGATTTAAGTTCTCAATCCAATTGCAAATTACTGAAGAAACTATGCCTAAGACGACGACTGAACGCCGCCAGTGGCAGCTCTACGATATCAAGAATTTTATTCAATAATGTAGGAGCTATGTAACCATAACTACCCTCAAATTTCGATGTGCAATGTTAAGGTATGGTAAAAGAATTATATCTAACATTGACATTAATTTGAGAGCGTCTCACAAGAATATCTCTTAGATAAGAAGGTACCCTATTAGTATAAATTTTATACAATAGTATGCTATATAAGTATTCCATTCTGAGATTCATTTTTGGTTCATTTAAACGAATTAAATATGGAGTGATGTGCTCTCAATGAAACCTTGCACGCGTATCTTATACAAGCATTCTGGACACACTGAATTTTTAATTGATTGCACTTAGGCATGAAATGATAGTAAACTTGAGAACAATAATCTACATGAGGATAAATTAATACCTTTAGTAATTTTAACTTTACATTATCATCCAAGATGTCCCTTCAGCCGTACATGGTTTTTAATTTAAAAAGACATATTTTGTACACTTCTTGGCAATGTTTGTTAAAACACAAACTTCTATCAAAGACCACAACCAAATTTTTAGCAGAGTCTACCCAATCAAGCACAGTTCTATTAATAGTAACACTATAATTTGAACAAACAAGGTCACTGCAATGCTGATTACCAATGCACATAGCAATAGATTTTTTAGGATTCAAATCATGACTAACAGCAGCTATTGCATTATCAACATCTCCTGTGATACAAGAAAAATGCAGCTGAGCGTCATCAGCATTAAGCTGAATCTGTGAACTAAACAAAGCTGCGAGCAAATCAAAAGTAAACAGTAAGAATAATATAGGCCCCAAGATACTACCCTGAGGGACGCCACTTCTAGTTTCTTTTAGATCTGAATGTAAAAAATCGCTTAGTATTATTCTCTGTGCAACCTGGTCAAAACCTATGTAACTCAATTGTGCAATCAACAATTCAAAATTTACGAGGTCAAGGGCTTTACTTTGATCCAACAGTATAAGGATAGTACTGTTGGATCGGTCCATAGTTGGTCACTCTAAGCAGAGCAGTTGTGGTGCTATGCCCCGAAAGAAACCCTGACTGTACAGGCGGTAAAATAGAATTTATATTCAAAAATTCATTAACCTGATCACACACCATACGTTCCACAATTTAGAAAATGCAGGCAAAATACTAATAGGCCGCAAATCATTATAAGACAAAGGAGACGACACCTTTGATAGGAGTATAACGTTAGCAGATTTCCACGTTTGAGGAAACACACCAATCTCAAGCGAAACGTTAAATATGTGTTTGACAACATTTAAACAATATGGTATTACTAGATCTATCATTCTAATATTAATTCCGTCAACACCATATGCATTAGACTTGATCAATCTTAAACTACTATAAATATCTGCGTCCTCGATTTTCCTAAGTATGAAAGAACCATTATAAGTATTATTTACACATTTATTTTGTCATTGGATATTAATAGATAAAACTTTCGGTTTAACTAGTTGGCCCAGAATTTTCAAAATTATTATATGCTTAATAAGTAAATTTGCTTTGTTACTGCCTGCAAACTCCACTGTATTACTACGTCTTAGAGAAGGAATAAAACAATTCCGGGAGCTCGGCTTTCTATAAACAGCCTACTTATTGCACTCATTTACTAGACTGTAATACTTGCAACTTAATTCTACGATTTATTGAGATATAAGTAGTTTACAGCATCGAATGCTCTGGAATTAATAATCCTGAAAGACGATCAGGTCCTGACTTGAATACATATTGAAGTATTAGGGAGTAATCAGTCAATGTGGTTAAATAATTGCAACGACATTAATATGTTTAAGTCCGAGGTTACGAAATGATAAAAGCTTGGAAACTGATCCTGATAGGTTCGCATATAACTTGATGAAAAAAATACGTTTAGTAATTACCGCAATAAGATAAATTAAAGTAAAATTCTCAAACTTCTGCATAAATATAACTTAAATCTTTAAAGACAGTACACTTCCCAGGAACCTGAAGGGCTAATTTGCTACCTACAGTGTTCTCCCACGTGAAAACAGATTCTGGAAAATTCAAACAAGTGAAATAACATTATTGTCTGTAGCAGATAATATTTACTTTGAATTTTATGCATTATTTTAACGGCACTGCGTATATCTATAGCTATAACACGTTTTAGTTCCCAAATTGGAAAACCATATCTTCAAGTATACAATAGATACATATTTTTACTTAAAAAAAATCATGTGTGCTGGCGTAAAACCAGCTACCTATTCCTACAAATCGACGGAAGTAACTCAATATCTTGTTATGTAACCTACATTGACATAAGAATTCTGAAGAACCAAATAATAACATTCATCCAGAGCAAATCCTACCTTTTACAAACGCTTTTCACGATATTCCCTCGTCCACCGCCCATACCTTCGTTGGTCGTGCAATGGAACAGTCCAGAATATCAGTTCACGCACCATTTCACAAAAGTACGTTAATTATCTCGCGTCAAATGTCCAGAATCGGAATCAGCAAATGTCAAAGCACCCGCACTTCGCAAAATCACATCGCGGTATCAAAAAATAATTCCCGAAAAGTTTAGTTATGTTTTAACGTAAAAATGCAACGCGACCCGCCGCGTACCACTCGACACACTGAACGCCGGAGGCCTTGGCGTTGTTTATTTGAGACGTGGTCAAAGGCTACTACGATTTTTTGCGCTTTAGCTGTACGGTGTGCAATAAATACCAAGGTGTTTCCAGAAATTAATTGTGATGGTAAAAATTAATGTATACCAGAATTTTAGGCATGGATATTATTAATCGTAAAAGGATTTGATAAACTTACTGGTATAATGCGCAAATGTAAAATAGTGGCGGTTGTAATATATCATTAGTTTTTACCTGATCGAGATGGTAACGAGACAAGTAAGGCTGGAACTTACCTAAAAAGAAAAAACAGCATTAGTAAATGCAATCTACGTATAGATGTACAAGATATGTGAAAAGAATTTGAACATTATTATACATACAACATTTGCTTCTCAGATGAAGCAAGATTTTCCAATAATGGTGGAGTTAACAAACATAACATGCATCATTATGCGCAAGAAAATCCACGTTGGATTCGAGAAGGACATTTTCAAACTATCTACTCGACGAATGTCTGGTGCGGAATATTGGGGAACTAAATTGTTGGGCCTTATTTTTTTCGTGATAGTTTAAACGGCAATACTTATCTAAATTTTTTAAGAAACATTTTACCGGTACTCCTCCAAAATGTCAATTTACAAGTAAGATTTTCAACAAGATGGGGCACCTGCGCATTATCATAGAATAGTGCGAAATGGATAGGATGAGGTTCAATTAATCCTTGGCCACCGAGAAGCCCGCACCTTACTCCTTTGGATTTTTTTCTGCGGGGAATGGTAAAAGAGCAAGAATACCAAACACCAATTGGGAGTGTAGAATATTTAGAAAATAAAATACGTGATGCATGTAGATCCATCACTCCAGAAATGTTAATGCATGTTAAAAGATCGTTATGGCACGAATTCAAGCTTAAGAAAACAGCGGAGGCGACATTTTGAGCATTTATTACATTAATGTTATTGAGTAAACATTTTTCAATAAATAAGCTTTGTTTTACAATACAGAATTTACTTAAAGCAAATGATTGAAGTTTATGTCAAAATTTACGAATTTATACAGTTCTCTACGTTTTATATTTTTAAAGACGATGAACAATTATCAATGTTACCTCTGCAAATGTATTTTGGGTTGCATTTTTAATTTCGTCAGAGCCATTATCATTCGTGAAACATCCTGTATATTTAGATTCAAATTTTTAACTAGTTTAACAACATAAAAAAAAACATAACAGCTAAACAGATACTCTTGGAGCTTCTCGATAAGCTGCAAGTTCTTACAGCAGAAATTTGCATAAAAGTTAATGTTTGGTTTGGTCTTTCTTTTTGATTTATAAAAAAATTATGTTAATTGTGCTTGAAATATATAGTTGCGATGATATTATAGAACATAGTAAGACAACATCAATATTAATACTGAAGTAACATTTGCACACTCCCAAAAATTATGCTGATTACTCAAGGTTCTCTTCTCCAGGAATAGGGCATAAATTTTCTTCAACCCAGCCTATTCCCGGAAAAGCAAACCTTGGGTAATCAGTGCTATAGCGTTAATGTAATAAAAGCCACTTTAATGTTATGTGGTTTAGTTACGATGACTATGATTAATTTTTATACTTTGGAGGTTGCTGAGGCAATGAAAAAAAATATTCGGTATTATCTAGTATTTGTTCGGTTCCTTTTGTGATAAGTACTCGTATTTTAATTAGTTGCATTTAGGTAGACAAAAAGCATTCATAAAAGCTTTCACGATATCTGCCTTTATTTATGTTTTGATAAATCTTTGCTTCACTATTTTTTTTACTTTTAACTACTTGTTATATATTTGAAAATACCTTCTTCTTTTTGAGTTTTTAATTTATCGGTCATATAAAAGAAAAGCACTTCGTATGGCACTATTTATAGGAGCCATCAGGATGAAGTAGGTCAGTGCAATAGATTATTGTTCAGTTATATTCCATAAAGCGTCAAGTGCGAGTCTCCATAATGCGTAGCTTCTGTGGGCAATAACAGACATTTTGAACAACTTTTGTGTGTCCCATACTGACCTATTATTTGGAGGGATCAGAAGCAAAGAACGTCCCTTGCAAATCAAATTATCGCTAAAGAAAGCTACTTCCATCGGTATTGATCAAATTAGGCCTGAAAAGCTTTGCGATTTAACACTTTACATCATGCAGATCTTGAAAATAGTGTTATTTCTTGTTCTATTGAAGATGCCATGGATTTTCATTTAGTAAATTTAATAACGGTACTATAAATGTAAATACTTCTAGTAGAAGTTTCTCGCGACCTTTTCCCTGAAATAAATAAATCTGTGTTTCAGGTGCCCCTTCACGTTAAACGGAAGGAACTTACTTTTTGGCTGGGACCTAAACTCTGGTTGATGGGGACCGTTTGACTCGACTGGGGAAATAGCAGCAGTTCTAGATTCGAGGCAATTCCAAAACGGTTTCAGTACCGTTAGGCATACGGTGTGTTTCGTATTTCGGCGTGTTTTTACAACCGCTGCGGCAGATGTGCCTTGGCAGGCCACCCAAAATCAATAAAATTTATTTATATGTCGTCTGCAGCACTTGCATCCACGTCCCCAACACGAGCACCTGTTCCATATGGGAGGATACATTCCGAGTTTGTTTTGCATACATCGCGGGGCAATTCGAGGCAAATACGCCTGGGAAATAAATATGTATTGTTATCCGCGTCCGTTGTTTCAGCATTTCCGCTTTTAACGTCATGTTTATCTCCTCCGGCCCAATTGAAAATTTATGGGGGCCCTAATAAGGCGAGAGCCGCACTGTTAAAAGCATCCAAAGCGTTTATTGTGTTCAGAGCGCGATTCATTTCCAGGGCTGTTTAGCGTCCTCGTTGCAACGGATAGCTCTCAGTTCCAATATTGACACAGTAATTTTCGCTAATGTGCAATTTTCCGACTGTATGACTTTTTTGCTGCCGCGCCCACGGTCGTTGCGCCATTATTATGTAAATTCGGGAAAAACTATTCGAACGAAATTCGTAACCTGCGCTCGGTGCGCCCCAGCTTGATGTGCGCGATCCCCGCGGGAGGAAAATGCATTCCAATTAATCCGTTGAAATCACTTTGGCACTGCATTGTGGCAGATTTTTATTTCCAATTTTAATTCCGCGCACAAAGGCCTTTTGTTCTAGATAAAATAGACACCACCGCAATCCATTTAGACGTGTAGGGCTTCGATTCAAAGCGTTTTTGTCGTGATTATTGACGTCATTAGATTATTGCAATAAAAATTATTAGGTCACCTTGTATAGATTATAGATTCAAATTGGTGCAGAACTGCTCGCTCCTCTTTTTCCAATTTCACGAGTCCCTTCGTACCAGTTAGTAACTACACTGACTTTTTTTGCTATTTTACAATAATTTTAATAATAAAAATCGGCTTGGTTGAAAAAGTATAACATAACAGATACTATACATGAGACTAGTAAAATTTGTGATGCAACCAACTTAAGTTTTCAGTAACTAATTAGAATTTATTGTACGAGGCATGTTTTTTAAGTAAGTACCGTTTTGCGATTCCGCCGCCGCAGCGCTACGGTCGGCGTTCCGCGCATGCGCGCTGGTTACCTACATCTCTTGTCTACGCACTGACGCTATTACAGTTTGATTCTTCATTGTATACATTGTTGACTGAGTGTTTAAGATGCCTCCGACAATCGTGAGTCCCGCCGATTGTGAAGTACGGGCTGTTATACGATTTCTTAGTGCTAAAGGCGTAAAATAGATCGATATTCATCGTGAGATCTGTGAAGTTTACGGACAAAACATTATGAGTGATGGAATGATAAGGAAATGGGTGAGAGCATTTAAAGATGGCCGCACAAATGTGCATGATGAAGAACGGAGTGGGCATCCTTCGGTCGTTAATGAAGATTTGGTGCAGAGAGTGAACGAAAAGGTGAGAGAAAACAGACGCTTTACAATTTCATCATTGTGCGACTGTTTTCCTCAATATTCTCGTAGTGCTTTGTATCGCATTGTGACCGAGAACTTGAATTACAGGAAATTGTGTTCACGTTGGGTTCCGAAAATGTTGACGGATTTGCACAAAACCCAACGTTTAGGCAGTGCATTGACTTTCCTTGAGCGGTACCACAATGAAGGTGAAGATTTTTTAGACCAAATTGTTACTGGTAACGAAACATGGGTGGCCTATACGTCACACCAGAATCGAAACAACAATCCATGGAATGGCGACATTCATCATCACCCAAAAAAGTGAAGTTTAAGCAAACAATTTCTTCCCGGAAAATCATGTGCACAGTTTTTTGGAACAGAAAAGGAGTATTGCTAGTGGAGTTTCTGCCTCGTAATGAGACAATCAATGCAGCGTCTTATTGTAAGACATTGAACAATCTGTGTCGTGCAATCCAGAACAAAAGACGTGGCAAGTTGAGTAAGGGTATCGTTTTGCTGCATGACAAAGCCCGTCCACATGTGGCTAATCAGACCAAAGATCTCATCAAATCTTTTAAATGGGAAACTCTAGATCATCCTCCATACAGCCCTGATCTGGCGCCCAGCGACTACCATTTGTTCCTGCACTTGAAGAAACACCTGGGTGGTCAGCGTCTTCAAGACGATAACGAAGTCGAAACATTTGTGATACAGTGGTTAACAAGTCAGGCGGCAGAATTTTATGAGGAGGGTATCCAAAAACTGGTGCCACGTTATGACAAGTGCCTCAATATTCACGGAAATTATGTAGAAAAGTAGATTAAGGTACAGGCTTTCATGCAAGATAAAATTATTGCGATATCTTTGCACGTCTTTTTTAAATTGCAAAACGGTACTTACTTAAAAAAACATGCCTCGTATTTAAAAACTTTTTGTGACCAATAAAATATTAAAATAAGTAAATGTTCAGTATATTGCAAACTACTTGCTTCGCTAGTATGCAAATTTACCTCTTCCAACAAATTTGGTAAAACGTTTTTTTAAATACTGAGATAATCATGGCCTGTTAATCATCACGAAAAAAAATGTGGTCCTATAATGTTATATCCTGTTATACCGCACCATACGTTTGTAGTAAAAATTGTTTAAAAATGCCCTTGGCCTATGCAGCGAAGATTGTTTTGGGTATAACAATTTCCACCTCCATTGTTACTAAAAGAAGCCTAGTTACTAAAAAAGAACATAATTTGAAAAGTTTTCATTCAAATTGTGTTGTTTTCAAACAAATCAGTAAAATATCATTATGAAAATAATGCGCACCATTCAAAATAAAGGTTTTTCGGCCTTATTATCTGGAGACTTCAATGATTTTTAACTAAACAGCTTAGAAACAAGCTGATTGAATGTATGTGCTTTGTCTCACTTGATTTATCAGATAACCATGACGATCGTTTCGACCAATGTCTGTTTGCTGCATACGCTTTTACATAAATGGCCCAAGATTAGTACGTTTCAACCATTATTATTCTGCTAAGAAAACGATTTTTTCAAAGGAAGAGCTTACTGATGTGGTTTTGATGTCGGAACTAAGCAAGAAAAACTGTTATTTAGCAAGTTATTAACGCGAGTCATCCAGAAACAGCAAGTTTCAGTCGGCTGCTTCAGCGCTCTCTTGAAACAGGAAACGTAAACTACAAGGAGTTTGAGAAGACAAAAACGGTCAGAAATGAGGAAAGTTAATTAACAGTTTTACTACCGGTAACAGAAGATTCAACTGTTAGTCAGGCGCATGTAGCCGAAGAAATTGGAATTAGTGAAAGATCGGTTCAAAGAATTTTAAAGGAACATCATTTTCATGAGTACCACATTCATTTGTACCAGGTACTGAGTGAGGATGATTTTCAGCGTAGAAGACAATTTTGTAGTTCAGCACGATTGCGCATGAAAGAAATTCCATTGTTTTTATGAATGTTCTGTTTACCGACTAGGCTACATTCCACAATACTGGATGTGTCAACGAACACAACTTTCACTATTGTTCTGTCGAAAAAAAAAGATAATGCAACAAATTAACGAGCAACACCGACGGTTGCGGAGAATAATTGATAAATATGTCGCAGACCTTATTTTTTCAGCGGTTATCCTAACAGCCAAATGCATTTGCAATTTCTTATGAATGTTTTATCGGCATTATTTCGAAATTTGTCAGCAATTATTTTTAAGTGCACAACATTTGGATACAACAAGATGGAGGTCCAGCACATTTCCCACAACAAGCTGGAGCTATGCTGGATAACAAATACACGAAGATGCAATGCAATGCTCCAGAATGTGGAACATTCTTTTCAAATAAGTAATAATAAATGCCTTTAAACGATATTTTGAATATCTTTTGAAATAGCCTTGTTTATTGCAATAAAAAATGATTTCAATTTAAAATCTATAATTATTTAAATTTTAAAATACAAAACCTGAGAAAGTTCTTTTCAAATATGTGACAAACAAAGCTATTTTTCCTTAGCTACCTAAGCATTTTGGTTAATATCTGAAAAACCATCTAGAATCTTGATACAGTTACAATAATAGAACTTGGCAACCTTGTACATTAATGCCAGTTTAAATCAGTTATGTCGTACTCTCTGCCTTGTGCTTAAAGATATAATCTTTGTAACAGAACTACGTCAGTGATGACGAAAAGTTCAGCGATCATCCACGGATGCCGATCACCCCAAAGTGTTTCCCCAGCCCCGCAGGAATGTTGCGTAAATAAGACGGACCGGGGATGGAAGTTCAAAGCTAACCGCTGGAATTTCCAGCGAACAACGTTCTAATTTCAAGTCGGGGAAGAACCGGGCGCGTCCGCCAAAACGCGATACCGAAGATCGGTTATCGTCGAAAAAATTCATTTACCATCGGCGTTATCTTATCGCCGTGGGGGACGAGAAACAAATTCAATTAACGTCATAATATCGATTGTTTATCGTCGCCCGGTGGATCCCCCCCCTCCCCCGGAGGCAGGAAAATATTCATCAAGATAAATCGGCCGGCGAACTTTTCTAGTTTAGCGGGGATGTTCGGTTGCCAGTTTCGGGTGTTCGTTTTCGGGCATGTCGCAACTGTCAGTGGCAGATTCATATTAAACAATGCTGACAGCCCTCTTCCCCCAGCGGGATACGCGTTTTATATTTTCCCACCGCCTCGTTTGCGTAGGAAACGGCTTTGCCTCGGTTTTGGCAAATATTCGGCGTTGAAAATTTTAATGGAATATTTGGAATACGATGTAAATGGGTTTTATTATTCATGAGGTGGGAGAACACAGAAATAAAGGGTGGGTATCAGGTAATTAGTAATCAATCTTTGCAATACCCTGAGTATCAATAACAATATTTATTAGCCAAGGACAGGGTTCGAATCTGAAGACACTGAATTTTTTTTAATAATATTTCTTGGTCTCTGATCGTTATACTTAATGTGTTTGTTCGACCAACAAGCAAAATTGTTTTATAAATTCCTAATAACATAATAAATTTACTTTATTGTTGTTTTGTTATTGTTGCCTGACGACTATTTATTTTTTTAATAACAATAATTAAGTTGTTGTGCAGTTCAGTATTAAGAACGTTTCCACAGCAAAATTAAAAAAACAATATTATAAATTGTTTTATACCCATTTTCTAAACGCTAACAGAACTTTTTATAATCAATTTTCCCAATGGAGGCAAATTATTTTATAAATGTTTTAAAGTTGCGTTGCTTAACATCGAATTATCATCCTTTGAATGTTTATAAAAGCATTATATTAAGCCTTAATTCGACCATGACAAATACAGTTTTATTGTATACGCATTTCTTCTGTGAAAAATGGCTTTATTATTTTGTTACGAAAACAATATGTAAAAAAAAATTATATTTGTAGAGGAATTTATTATAACGTGAAGTTTATGAACAGTCCAGGTAGTGCAGAAATGCTCCTTTTCACTCTAGATAATAACTATTTTGCTTATAAGGATAAATTAAGCCCTGTATTACAGCAGTATGTGATGGACCAATTGTTAGACACAGGTATACCAAAACTATCCCTTAATGTCGTCTTCACTAAGAAATTTGTTAATGACATAATTTTTGTATTGTCTGAAAATTCTATAGAAGAAATTTTAGAAAAATTTAATGATTTTAATCAACATATTAAATTTACAGCAAAAAGGGCGTCGGAATGTCTAAAATATCAAATCCTAAAGTTATCTAAAAAAATTATCAAAGTTATTTTTAAAACACATATCTACTTGGACTAGTCAATAAACTGCTTTATTCTACTCCTTAAAATGAAATACTAGTAAATAACAATAATGAAAATGAATTTCAGATCTAAGATTGTCAAATAAGAAATTAATAAGAACTTTCTATAAATCAAACATAAAAATACCTATAAGAAACTTTAAACAGGTTCAGGTTTGTTTGCAAAATTAAAATCCAATATTCAAGTCGGGAGTAGTTCATTGTTTAGAGTGCGGTACATGTGATTACAGGTATATTGGTCAGACCTCACAATTGTCAAAGATTCGTTTTCTAATACGTTAAAACTCAAATTTGTAGGTAACATGTTGTTCCACCTCTTATAAGCTTAGTGTCATTACTGGATTGTTATTGTTGTAAGCCCTGACGAAAATTGTCATAAAGGAGTTGAAATCTTGGCATAAATAAAGAGTATTCACTGATCTTTACCACCAGGTCACATTGCCTGGAGGTTTAACTTAGGAGGTATTAGACCTTTCCTTTAAATGAACCTTTAAATGAATGTACTCTTATTTCATCAACAAGTTTTCGACTACATTTTTAGTCTTCTACGAAAGTGATATTAAAAATAAGTTGACAATATCTTGTGAATTTCTTTCATAACCATGTTTTACTGATTTTAACTTTTTAATCAAACCATGTCACATTAAATTTTTTGTTAAAAAGGACGGATTAAACAACCACAAACAGATTAAAAGCCTGACACACACCTTAAAATCGAAAGTGCAACAACTACTAGTACAAAAGCTTGAAGACCATCTTTAGAATAAACATTCTGAACTCAAGAACTATTTTATCAGATTTCAATTTGTGCGGATAAGTATTGTTTCATCTATTCCATCGATTTATATGACACATAGTGAACACAAATAACTTCACACGAAATGAAGCAGCATTAAAGTTATATAAGGCAAGCACTAAATTTGTATTTCAGCGACGTGATGTTAGAAGCATTTAAAAAGAGTGTTAGGAGCTACAGGTTTTGACTTTGAAAAGTTTACTTAACAGGCGTTTTGTCTACGGTACGTGTACACTTACACGTACCGGACACAGAGCGGATCTTATATGTATAAATGAAGCTCCCTATCCTATGGTCTTAAACGAACATTATTTGTAAACAGACATTCCAATATAACTTGACCCGATTACTAACGTGCACTTTTCATATCCCTATCATGAAGGAGCCGCTTATGAAAGCGAACGAAACGTCGAGTGCAGTATTTATAACGCAATTTGGCGCTACAAACAGAAATACCCTCTCGAAATAAAAGGATGACGACGTCATTGTTAAAGAACTATCGCATTAACGGCCCGAAGGCATACCAGCTCGCTGATAACCGTAGGTGTGCTTTCGCGGATTATTTCCCAGCAGGGGAATATCGGTCGGAGTATTTTAAACGTTATCATTGTAACAGGCCGCTCGTTACTGTAAAACCGAACAATGCAGTCACGTTCAGCCCCCGTAAGTACATCCCCGCATAAGACACTCTCATAAGTATAGAGACATTTACATACAGGCGGCGATAAAGCGACCGTGTTATCCAAAGTGGATGTTTTATAGTCCAATTGCTATACTCGTAATGCTAATAGCATTCCGGCGAATTTATTTACTTTAAACCCCGTTAGAGGGCGTATTTACGGGCGGACGGGGCCAAATTGGATTAGGAGGATGCCGGCTCGTGCCGGCGCCATCTTCCCCTGCAATATGCAATATCTCAGCGCACAGATACTTTTTCGTCCCCTTCGCACCGCCGCCCGCCGGCCGATAGCGCCGTATTGACTCCCGATAGTTMGTTACATGCATAAAAGGCACATTGATCCGKGCAGCGGGCCAGGGAAGGCGCTGGGAAGTTTGCTTAGGGAACTTTGATGTGAGGATTGCTAAAGATGTCGATAGGTCTAGCGCACTTGGTCCATTCACGTTTTTGTAATCCTAATTTATTTGTATTTAAATTTAACAACTCTCGATTGGCAAGTAAAAAGTAGACCGCGTCTGCTTTTATAATAAGGTCAACGTTTCGCCCGCACTTGTAAGGGGCTTCATCAGGACGGTAATAAGAAGTACGCAATATGATACAACCTTAACGGGAAAAACAGTCACCAATTCTAAAGCGCCCACATTAGTGAGCTTAGCACGCAACTGTCGCTTTACTGTCAGTGGCTTCGGTACTTACTTGTTTTAACCACGTGTTTTCTATATTGGTTTCATGGATTCCTTACGTTGTTTTTATTGTTGTATTGTTGTTTATTCACAGGAAAGGCAGATGGTCGCTAATCTACTCGAGCACTTTTATGCTGAAAAGGAGAACGGTGGACCCGCTCGTAACGGGTGCGCCATCTCGAGCTTGGGTATGGAAATATTAAATAACTTCCGCAAGTAGTGAAAGTGAATGTTTGTTAGTGTTTTTTTTATTTGATTTAGTCCTTTACAATTTGTTTCAACTGTACTTAGAACACAACATCCAACAAATGACCACGTTTACGAGCCACACAATATTGTGCTCTTTTTTTCGAATTTTCCAATACTTTGGCCAGCATTTCGGGCGATATTGCCTCTATTTCAGCTCGAATGTTGGTCTTGAGCACTTCCAATGTCGCTTGTTGGCGTATACTTTACTTTTTAGATAACCCCACCAAAAAAAAAGTTCGACGGCGTCAAATCCGGCGATCTTGGAGGCCACTCAATATCGCCACCTTTGGACATCAAACGGCCGAGGAACTTTCGCTTCAAAAAGTTTATCGTTTTGATCGCCGTATGGCATGGGGCGCCGTCTTGTTGAAACCAGAAGTTCAATAAATTTTTTTAGCGCATTTTTGGAATCACATAGTGCGCTAAAATCCACCGATAACGGTCAGCATCAACGGTTTCGCCTTCACGAAAGAAAAATGGTCCGATGATGGTTAAAATCTATTAAGACAAGCACATTGGTGAAGAGGGTTATGGTGATGAAAATGTGCGATTTTGCTTTAAAGTGGACTACATCAGAAATTAGGAACGCAAAAATAGATGGTACAAACTAGAACATATTATAGGCAATATCCCACAAATAATCATGTGTTGGAAAAGAAAGTGACAGTAATGAAAAATACAATTGTGATTAAAAGTTTGCGCTAGATCGTTGGGATTATGAACTTTTGTGTAATGTTTCTTTGTTTTTTTTCATAAACGAACCACTGCCCAACAAGATGGATAATAATAATAATAATAATAATAATAATAATAGATGTTTTTAAAAGTTGGATTAAAGATTTCTGGAACAAAACAATCCGTTTCAAGAACCGATTGCAATCTTCATTAGTAAATGCGTCAAATTGAACCCACCATGAATATACTTAATAATCATTACAGTTTGCTAAGGCATTTACCATCTGATCCCACGAACAATCCTCACTCTTTACTCTTTCTGTTCTCTTCCTCATCTACTCATTCTTTTATATTACTCTTTAAAACCTACATTTTGGAAGGGCTTTAAACGCATTCCTCTTCCTTTTTGTCAAGAAAGCCCAACCCACCACGACGTCACTGGCTTCTATCCGATCTGCATTGCACCAGATACACTATTCCGCGGAAGGAAATCGCCATTCAGATTTTTATTAACTGGGTGACTTAGATGGTTATCCTTGGCGTGCAGTGCTCGAATACGTCCAAGGAAACGTTTCGCTCCCTTTCAGTACAGCTCGCATTTTACAGGATTTAAGTGTCTGTTTACGTCGCGAGAAGCATATAAAGGTACAATTGATGCGTTTTCTGGTGGCACGATTTCGTATCGTTCTTATCGCCATACGGAGATTACAGTACGAGTTCTTCCTTATTTTTTATATGCAGTACGATTTATATCATTTAAGGAATCTTAATCGACATCATCGACAGCAGGAAATAAATAGTATATTGTTTAACGACTTACGAAAGTAACATATTCTTAAGCAAGAGAATAGAATGGTACAACTATAGTCAAATATAACCTAGAATTTTTAAATAAAATGCAAACATATACCAATTATACGCTGTAACAATGTGAACGCGTTAGCACACGATATTTCGTTAGAAACACAAAATTTAAGACAGATTCTTTGGTCTACAGAATGCGACATGATAAAAATCGAAAAACACTTAAGGTTGACTTGTTTTTATACGCTTGTTTCGAAATCTTTTATGTGACAGATCGTGCTGAAATTTGACATGACAGTGCTACTAGCCTTATGCAAGAAGAATTTTGACAGAACACGATGCCGGGTTTCTTTAAATTGAAAATTCTAGGTTATATTTGATCAGAACTGCAATGTTGGTGAGCTTAAAATATGATGATAATATTTTCTCGGAAAGATCGCTGTCTCTTGAAAACACTGACAAAAAGTTATTAGCCTGACGTTTCGATTACACCTGTAATATTTGTCACAGACGAAGAACCTCAAAATTTGCCTGACACAAGTAACAAACAAAATTTTGAAAGTAAATAAACAAATCACCATGGAAGCGAGATGTCATAGAAACAACGTGCCAACCTAATAAAATGTGAACCTAACGACGAAAAAGGAACTACCTACCTACTAGATATACATGAACCACTTCGTAAAAGATAACTACAAAATAGCCTTCGAAATGTCACCTAACTCATAATTTCCACAATCCCTGTTAGAATTATTAGTATTCCTATAGCTTCTTTTATCAAAAGTTTGTGATAATATTTTTCTCTATGTAAAATTTTCGTTTTATCAAAGTCAATTATGTGTTTAGTCAAATATGAGTGTTCAGCTACGGAAGATTTATCTATCTGTTGCAGCCTAGTAGCACGTATATGTTCTTTCAAACGCGTACCTACTTTTCTTTTAGTTTGACCTATGTAACACTTGCCGCAAAAACAAGTAAATTTGTAAACACCTTCACTCTCTAGATGGGCTTTATCTTTAGTAGAACGTAAAATTTTATCTAAATTATTTAATGTACTATCAACACCTAAAATTCGTGTTTTCTAAGCATCCTCGTTAGTTTTTACGAAAGGCCTTGTACAAAAGGCAAACTCAACTTCAATTTACTTTGTCCTGGCTGAGAATTTACTTGATTTGGATGAGCAGTTTTATTAAAAACTGACCAAATATTCTTATTGCTATAACCATTTCTCACTAGCGCTGATTTAAGATGATATATTTCTATTTGTAAAGAACTTTCGTCTGAGATCTTTTGTGCTCTAACAAATAACGTCCTTATAAGACTATTCTTTTGAGACGGAGGGTGGTGAGATGTAAATATCTGTCTGTGTTGTTGGTTTTCAGCAAGCCTTGTGTAACATTTTTGTTGTAATATTTCTAGGGCTTCTCTGCGGACCAAGTTGTAGAAACCATTAACTTTTATCAGAACTAATGGTGTGTCTTTCCGTTAGGGTGCGATCTGCCAATGCCGACATCTCAGAGGTTGTTCCAGATGGAGACATCATTCACCTTTTTTTTTTGGTGTGATGATGAAACGCTTGGACATATCTAAATAGAACTTAGGGCAACATCCACATAGAATCCTATAAACACCTGGAGTTGCCTAAGGATGCAGTTGATCTTTGAGGCTGCGTAGTAGTTGGCTGGTTTTGGTTGGTGGTGTGGAATTTGTAGGAGTTTTTTCCTTTTTTTAATAAATTGGAAGTATGAACCGTAACTCCATCTACATAGGGTAACCATCCGAAAGCAGAAGATGGATCCTCCTCTGATTTTACGGCAGCATATAAACACAGTCGCGCACTACATCCTGATAGCCACGTGTCAAACGCAAAAGCAATTCCTGCAGGCGGGAGGGGCACGCAATCATCGCCGATAATTACATATACTTAACATCAATCGCGCCATCAGAAAATTTCATCGCGTAATCGGCGTGGCCCGACGAAATTGTCGTTCCATTTCTATAAACACAATGCCGCCCCGCCCCGGTCCGGTGAATATTAAATTAGCCGCACCCCGGTTTTTCAACCCCGCCGTCCGTCGTCATGCAAGTCGCGTCCGCATCGGTTCGGCTGGGGGTTTTCAATAAATTTGCGAGTGCCTTTGCTGCGCTAATGCCATTAGCAGGACGGCGTTCCTGCACGGATTCGTTGATGGACGCCGTCGAAAGGCGACGTGACGCCCAGCAGGAACGGGCGCTGTGGTCAAGGCGATACCTGCTGATGACTTCGAGAGTATTCGTAATTGAATTATTTAAAGAAATTCGTTGTGGTTTGTTTGTTTGCTTCTTCCTGAAGCTATTCATAAAAGAGCAAGCAGTGCCGACTAAAAAGTATAGGAAACCCATTGAATTACCAAACATAGGTTTAGCAACAAGCCAAATCAAATGATACCAGAGTTTCAATAATTATATAATGTATAATAATGTGTAAATTTTAGCCAATTGATTCAAGGTAAGTATATATATACGCTGGAAAGAAAAAAATATACTTAAGGGAACCTATCAGAGATAAATCGATCAGATTCTATATTATTTATGTATACCTCCCTTTACTATTTCAGACCTTGTGATTGCGCGCAGTCATTTATTGCAAAATGAATACCTAGTTCGATATTTTAGAACAAATGACACTTTAATTTTAATGTAAAGTTCCTGATAAACAGCGCGCATAAAAAGGGGGTACTCATCTGTCAGCAAATTCGTAGATTCCAAGGACGGAGAGGAAAGACGGTCGAGCTCAGGAAAAAAGAAGCAATCCGTTTCTACAATGTTCGATTACCTTAAAAATTAGTAATTGGTCCAAAAATGGAACAAACTAGGGTAGCTTCAAATAAAACTATGGTAATAACTAGGCCTCAAGGATCCTTACAAACGAATCCATAAAAGATGATTAATACCTCGGATAGTGGGTGGCTTAATTTTGAATAAGGATAGCATAAAGTGCTCACAATCCTTACAGTATCGTAAAATTTCAGTTACAATGGCGTGGATGCGATTTTATGGTAAGGTGGGTAAAAAATCCCTAAATACATGGGATAAAATATCATCCACATTCAGATCCAACCAGAGACAACCAAAAAGGATGATATGTCACTCGTAGGATATTCCAGAAATGCTAAAAGGGATAGCTACAAATCTGCACTACGCCAAAACTACACCAACGATCTGCTATCAGATACTATTTGTGAATCCCAAACTTTGGAAGACTCAAGGCAGGTATGTATATGTAGATAGGCCACCTAATTTACAAATCGAATATAATAAATAAAAATGTCCGACGAAAATAAAAATTACCCTATAATTGCATTACTGCGTTATTTAGATGCTAACAGGCTGACTACTGACCCTACTTCTTCTGGCATCTGGGAAACACCAGATTGTTCCGCTACATTTTGACATGGACGAAACATGATGAAAAAACAAGTTCACTTACAAGTAGTACAGAAGCGCAAAATATCACAACTAAWTAAAATTTGGTTCTAATCATTCTACCTACTATCTATTTTTCTAAGCCATTGGTATATACAGCTTATTCTATTTACAGGTAATTCAGATGAACTAAATAATTTTCTTACTTTTGTTAATTCGTTACATGCTTCTATAAATTTCAGTTATGAAACAGAAAGTAATAATCAGATTTCTCTTTAGATTTATTAATTATACATGACCAAATTTCTTCTAACCTTTCTTTCCAAATTTTTAGAAAATCCACTTGTACAGACAATGTTATTCCTTATTATTCTTTACACCCTTATTCATACAAAATGGCCGTTTTTCATTCACTTTTTAATCGACTTTTTAGAATACCATTGTCATAAAATGCTCTCGAAAAAGAATTGGGTGTAATTCTCCAAATTGCTTTCAATAACAATTTTCCAACTTATTTAATAGAAAATCTCTATTTTACGTATTTGACAAAATTTAAATATTCTTTCTGTACAACGTATTTTGATGAAAAAGTTAAGGTTTGGTTTCCTCTTAAGTTTGCTGGTCAAGTCTCATTATGTCTAAATTATTTTCTTGTCATGGAATAAATATTGCCCTTTCTACCGTAGGCAGTGTGTTTTCACATCTTGTCCGTAATAAAGATCAAATTCCAGTTTTAAATAATTCAGGCGTTTATAGTTTTTCATGCAATGATTGCAATTCAGTTTAGGATCTTTTTTAATTGGAGGTAAAGAACATCTAAAACAATTCGATAACTATAAGAATACAGATATTGTAACAACAAATTCTTCGTTAGCTAACCATTTATTGTTGAATAAACACATTGCCACGCTAGATAATTTAAATTGATTACATTTGTGCACTAAATCCACAAAATTAAATTTTTTGGAAATTTTAGGAATCTATAAAATTGCTAGCGAACAAAATTTTACTATTTTAAATTAATATTACGTTTGTGATGCTGTCATGTAGATTCCTTTTGGTTTGTAGTCAAGTTTGCTTGTTTCTAAATTTTTTGACTTTGTAAATCGATTTATAAAAGTTTCCCTTTTCTGTTTTGATCTTTGTTGTTCTGATGATGACTATCTGTTAGTCGAAAGCACTATACAATAAAAGAATTGAGTGGATACAGTTGAGAATTATTATCTTAAAAAAGAATTTTAAAAATTCCTTATTATAAATTCTAGGTAAATCCTGATTAATAAGTATAAAAAATGTACAGGAATATTTATTAAAATACATATCTACAACTTTTTTAAATGGCACCATATTTTCTTGACCACGCTAATGGCAATTTCCAAAACATATACGTATACATTATTTATATGCTACATATATAATTTGTTCGTTTGTTTTTATAAACACTCCAATTGTCATTATTCCAAAACTTACTAGATGTCATTTTCAATAATAACAAAAAAAATCATACTTTTAAAAATAAATCAAAATCTGGCAACTTTAGGCATAGAACAACCCTATGTTTTTAGAAACAAATTTTTTTACGCATTTACTTGTGAAATAAAAAATGGGGTGCTTTATTTAAAATGAAGAAGTTACTATCGTTTAAAAAATGCCATTGTTTAGCCTCAATTAATAAACACCATGTATGAGTAACACAATAAAAAGCAATAACAATTTACACTTGCCAAACTTCTTATTACAAAAAATTTTTTTTTCCTATGTGTCTGTTTTAGATAAGTGTTATTATTTGACAATTGACAAAATCAAAGATTTCAGACGGTGCAAATTTTTATTGGGATGCTGGATATAAGGCTATTGCAGCTAAGCCTTTTCCAGCTTTTCCTTTTTTTCCAATAAATCGTAACGCCACTGCCGCCATCGACCAATCGATGGGCTATCCAGCTGTGATGAACCAAAGTGCCAAACCTKGTAAGGATTTGGCCAGGAAGCGCCASTGTAGTCGACATCAAATCGAGGAAACTTGTCTTTTACCCTCGGCAGCGTTATTTTTGTTGCCCCGAACGCTATTTACGACAGAAGTTTAAATGTAGAAACTTAGGTGCAGCTTTAGCACTGTGTTGCGATTGTTCGGGCAAAATTCTCTCCGGACTAGTTTACGATGGGGTTTTCCCGAACCGCTAAAAGCACCAGCTTTCGGAATATTAATTTTATCTTCGAATCGAGCAGCGCATAAGCCGGATTTCGACTTGTTGCCTCAGTTAGAACGAGTAATTATAAAGTTGATGCCGAAGGCGAAACGAAAACTTGATGCAATGTTTAATTAAATATCGATGTAGTTAATTTATAATAACTGCAGACGAGCCCTGCTTTTAAATAACTTTCCGGCGATAGTTTTCAGTCGGGATCAGATTTCACTGCACAACTTAAATTATATTTCGTATTGCGCTTCTTAAATTACGATAACATCGAAAGTATTCGTTACACGTTGTTGAGGATTTCTAAAATTGTACCTATCGATTTTTGCACAGATGGAACAGAAATTCCAGAACCTTTTTTTGCAGATCATGAACTTTAGTGGAAAGAAACAATCACATTTTTTAGTATCCTCCGTCTTGGAACATTTTTGGTGATTTCCATTTTCCAAGGAGTTCGTTTCATCTTATTCATGGGAGGCAAACGATATTGTAGAAAATCGAAATTACGATTACTATTAAAAATGAAACGCAACATACATTTGAAGAGGTAACACTGATAATTGTTCATCGTCTTAAAAATATAAAACGTAGAGAGCTGTATAAATTCGTAAATTTTGATATAAAGTTCAATCATTTGCTTTAAGTAAATTCGGTATTGTAAAACAAATTTTATTTTTGAAAATGTTTACTAAATAACATTAATGTAATAAATGCTCAAAATGTCGCCCTCAGCTGTTTTCACAAGCCTGAATTCGTGCCCAAGACGATTTTAAACATGCATTAACATTTCTGGAGTGATGGATCTACATTTTATTTTCTAAATGTTCTACACTTTCAATTGATGTTTGGTATACTTGCTGTTTTACCATTCCCAACAGAAAAATCCAAAGGAGTAAAGTCCGAGCTTCTCTGTGGCCAAGGATTAATTGAACCTCTTCCCATCCATCGGTTAGGCAAAACCAAATCAAGATGATTTCGCACTATTCTATGATAATGCGCAGTTGCCCCATCTTGTTGGAACCATAGATCTTGTCTTACTTCTAAATTTTCATTTTGGAGAAGCACCGGTAAAATGTTTCTTAAAAAATTTAGATAAGTGTTGCCGTTTATCGCGAAAAAATAAGGCTCAAAAATTTAATTCCCCAATATTCCGCACCCGACATTCGTGGGGTAGATAGTTTGAAAATGTCGTTCTCGAAACCAACATGGATTTCCTTGCGCATAATAATGCATGTTATGTTTGTTAACTCCACCGTTATTAGGTTATTCGGTGTACTGAAGACAGACTAATATTGGTTGTTCTTGAGACTACCTTTTGACTAATTTGTGGATTTTCGACAATCATTTCCAATACTGTAATTTCATTGTCAGGGCCTATTGCTGTTCTTTCTCTTGACTTTTTCAGTGGTAGCCAGTTTGTCCTTAAAGTTAATTCAAGTCTCTTGAAAATTGTATCGGCAGGAGCTCTTCTACTTGGAAAACAGCAGCGGTAGCACTTTTCTTGCATTCACCATAAATCAAAATCATATCTGTTTTTTCATCATTTGAAAAACATAGAAAAACTAGTGCGGGAATAATCAAGAAAAACTTACATTATCACCGCCTTCATCCGTGGGTCATAACAATGCGGTCACTCCGGTGGACAGACAAGGCGGTTTCACATACGCGCAGGAGATGCAAAAACAAAACATAAGTTACTCATCCGTTAAACTCAAACAGATACATTTAAGACTCACAGAGGGGTTTTCACCCCAGGGCCTCATCCTTGTCCTGTCTATGGCTTCATCCCTGAGATTACATCTTTATCAATGGTGGTTATGAATACCTTGTTAGTTTTCTCTCTTCAACAACTAGCTAGTGTCAACCTGAAATAGTAGAGGCTTCCCCGAACGCTCACCCTAAGGCCTATAGGGTCGCATTCCAATAGCCCGGATCGGGGGCACCTAATAAGGCTACCCTCTCCACCAGAACTATGTCATTCGAGCAGCCCGCATTACCCCCCGGAATGCAAGTCACCCACTCGAAGGAACCACGGCTGTTAACCGGGCACTCTGCGCTAGGGGTTTAAAACTGCCGGAGGCACATCATGGCCAAAGACCTTACTCTCACTGCCTGAGGCACATCATGGCCAAAGACTTTACTCTCACTGCCTGAGGCACATTATGGCCAAAGACTTTACTCTCACTGCCTGAGGCACATTATGGCCAAAGACCTTACTCTCACTGCCTGAGGCACATCTTGGCCAAAGACCTCGCTCTCACTGCCTGAGGCACATCATGGCCAAAGACCTCGCTCTCTCAGAGCCAATCAAGAACATTTCTCTCTGTCAAAAATGACACATCAATACTCATTGCCTACTTTTGCATCTCCTCGCGACGCTGATATTTCTCGCCAAAACAATTAATCGCACGCATACGCATTCGCTTCGATTTTAGTTTTTATCTTATTAACAGCGATTCTAAACATAGCAAGAAATTAATAAACGTACAAAAACACCTTTTATTTTAATAATAACGCAGATACAAAAATTGACATTTAACACATTTGAATACATTTTGACTTTTAATAATTACAGTGACAGGAACCATAGCGCATAGCCGACATGGATTCCCAATTTATTTATAAGTAAAATAACATAGACTATGAGAATGTATTTTTTAATTTCGTCAGGGTCATTATCATTCGTGAAACAACCTGTATACAGGCTGTCCCAAAATTAGCCTGCCAAACTTGTGCAGTAGATTCCAATGCTTAAAAATAATGTTAAAAATTTTAATAAACATATATCGAGAAATGCTTTCTAATGGAGCTAGCATCCCTTAAAGGTTCATCCCTTAAGGGGGTTATTATTAAACATCTTCGAAACCAGTGGCGGAAAAAAAAATGAAATTTTGTAAATTATCTAATAATTTTACGCTCAATTACCGTTAGTTAGTTGTTGTCGTTGACCGTTGCCAATGACAACAGTAATTATTTTCACCATAAAAACTGCTCATTTCAACAATTTGCTCTTGAACATTTTTCCCAAAATGCCAACATTTACAAATCGGAAGCTTGTGTATGGATATTGCAATGACAAAGCACGATCGCAAGTATCGCTAAAGACATTTATTGATATTCATCGAGTCTTAAGCGACACGGTAGTTTCCGACAAGATAGTGGTCAATGCAGACCATTAGAGCAACACAACCGGAAAAATGTCTTAAATTCAATAGAAAATGATCCGCAAGTGAGAATTTCAAATGTGCCTCGAGTAACGATAAAAAAATCAACTTATACACAAGAGATAAATAAACAATAAACTCATATCAGGTAGCAAGAATGTTAAAAAAGAAAGGAATCTATCCTTTTCATTACCAACGGGTACAATTAGTCCTAGCCCCGAAAAAATTAGTTGAGCGTAAAATTATTAGTCAATTTCCAAAACTTCGCTATTTCACCTGCATTAATTTCGGAGATATTTAAGTGATGAACCCTTAAGGGACGATAGCTCCCTTGATACATGTTTATTAGAATTTTTAACATTATTTTTAAGCATATACTGCTAAAGTTTGACAAGCTAATTTTAGGACACCCTGTATAGTGCATCTTTGACGGTAAAATACACAAATTACTTTTCTCTGCGAAAATACGATTTAAAAGAAATCAGGAATGATTTCTGGAGGAGTGCAAAAAGAAACACACCGAGATTTCCTTTTCCGCCGTACGCCTCTGGCCCAAGATAATTTTCTCGTCGGACTCGATCGATTTCCACTAGCTTATTGTTCTAGCAGGAACCTGTCGACGACCTACCACCGACTAACCGGCTTCCGAGTGCTGGCAGAGCGTTATTCCTAAGTCGTTTATTCCACTTACCGAAAATTACTTTTGTCCTCGGGAGGCTTACGCTGCGGCCGTAATGCCGCTCGATTTGGTCCGCTAAAAGGTTTTATCTAGACACTCTAGTTGATATTCGTTGTCCTAGGTGGTAGGGAAGACGTTCCCTTATTGGTACACGGGGTTTACGTCTCTATTTTCTCGAGTGCGACCGAATCGGGGACTCTCCTTCAACTGGCTGTGCCTGTATAAATTTTACGCTCACGTCCTGGTCGAGTTTTTACAACGGCGGATTTGTGAAGCGAAAATTGGACTAGAGACGTAAAATTCAATCCAACGGGTGACACGGTTGCAAGCGAAATGATCGGCATGACCAGCAAAACGTTGTAGGAGCTATGGACATGGCGAACTAGATCAATAAAACTGAGTTAGTACTGATATTGTATCACCAATCTCAAAACTTCGAAAGTTCAAAGGCTTAGATGCCAAAATTTTTTGCGGTATATCTCGTATCATAATACGTCACCCCATATTCCAATGAATATAAAAAACATGTTTGAGAGCAAGTAGGTACCCAAAAGGAAAAAGTTGGGCTGCTTAGGGCGTACCATCTCCGAAMGGATCCCTAAATTTCTGKGAAGACTCTCTAGACAGAATCCAKGTCTGCACACCAGCCTCTGGAATATCCATGATAGACCTCMATCTGAGCAGATGGTGCGTATGTTGACATGTAAAGTCAAACAAATATGAAACAGATACAAACATCTCTTTAGATTGTTACTAAAACAACCTTGGAATGAAAATATATATATATATATATATATATATAAAATCCCAAACACTTCCCAAAAGTATTAAAGACACCTTCATGCATTAGCATCTTTTAAAAAGACAGGTCAGGTCAGAAGAGAGTTCAGATCTTTATCAAGGTATCCAAAAATTTAATAATACACCGACTATTCCATTGAAAAAATAATATTAAATAGCTTCCAGAGAAAATGACATAGCCTGTATAGAAATGAATATTAAGACAGCTAGGAGTCGCCAATTTCTCGGTGGAGTAACATATGTAAGATACCAACACTATATAGTTACTAAATTTATCACTGCAACATACATGGCGTGATCTGATTACACATTCTCAAAACGTGCTGTCTGTTCCGAACAATGACGGGCCGTGTGCTATATAGGTTTGTAGTCGGTTTGTTGTCAATACCACATACAGCTGCGTTGCATTGAAAGCGGCTTGCGGATACATTTTCATATCAGCTAATCCAATTTCAGTCGTGCATTGCACTCCCGGATATCCGCGGCATAATTTATGTGTAATTAGCATACATCCGGCTGTCAGCTAGATGCACCAACGAAAACGCAATCCATTTGGAGGTGCCTCGAATGTGAGCTAGCGACGGCATAAAACAAGTTCCGATACAAAATAAAGAATGCAAAGAAAAAAAAAGAATGTTGACTCGTTTGGCTTCTTCTCCATTAACAATTCTTTGCAATAATAGTCTGGTTTTATTGGTATAAAAGCAGATAATCTGAAGATATTGAATTTTAGGAATTGTTAGTGTTAGTAGCTACTGATTTTGGTTTTGAATGAAGTTTAAGTAAAAGGAGTCTTGCTACAATACAGCACACGTACCGAAGACAGAGCGCTCTTATATAACATGCATAACACTTTGTAGTTCTCTATGGTCTTTTTTATCTAGGCATCCTACTGCAACTTGACACGATTATCAACGAGTATTTTACATATTCCTGTCACGAAGAAGTCCCTTATAAACAAAACAAATCGTGGTTTATTTATGTTACTGACCTACTTGCTTTGCCACCCCAAAAATCATGGAAATAAACTAAACAAATATTGGGAGCTGTTGAATTGTTGCTATTTATTTTCGATTGTTTATCGGCTCTATTTGCAAAAATATGTGAAGTTATAATAAATTGAAAAAAAGTGATCCTGGCATAATCCTGAAGTAAGCTGCAGGAGCAACTCTACAATTATTGCCTGTTGAGATCAAGGAACATTTTGAACATTACACCAAAATCGACGTTAAAAACGAGCAAAACACTCCCTTTCCACTTCATTTTACGTGCGAATTCCCGCTCCGACATTTTTTCTCGCGCCTTTAGTCAGAAGAGAGTCGAAAATGTTCAGATAAATCACGCAGAATTGGGTGATCGTAGTTGGTTTCGGTTATTTACAACCCTGCGTATTGAGCGGATTGGGCCGGTCCGTGCTTATGGTATCGATTTCGCTGAAGAAAGGCGATAAGGACGATGTTTCCGCATTACAGGACACTTTCGACTACAACCCTGGAGTGTAATGGGCCGATTTGGCTAACCGGATGCCATTTTTTCTCGATGGAGTGAAAAGCGAATAGGATGAAAACTATTAAGGAATTTTTGGTCCAGCATTGCAAAAACCACGAGGAACCAATGGTTTTCCTATTTATCCTAGAATGTTTAATCATATATGAGGAGCTTTAGTTCGTTTACAAGAATAAAACACTATTGTATGCATTCTACAGTACCAAATCAGCAATTCTTTGTCTGTTGTGTACCATGAATTAAGGGTAGGTACACACACAACAGCTTTCAAATATACTATTTACATATAACTGACAAATTAAATTGACAATTAATTAATGTGACATTTATAATTTTGATGTTAATACAAAATGTACCTCGCAGTTTGGTCCATAGCTAGAAAAACTTGAATAGCGATAGCCATTAAACTATACTGGATATAACATAATATGTTGTATTAATGGAAAATTAGACTAATTAGAAATTGACGTCGTCATGCTAAAAAAGCGTAGTTACCTAACATATCGGTATTATTTTTTTTTGATATGAGAATAAAATAAAATAATGGTTACTTACGATTGATTTTGTTCTTGGAACCTTCTCTTAGACTAATCACATACCAAGTTTTTTCATGTTGCTTACTTGTAACAAAAGATTTTAAGCTTAAATATAAGTTTGCACAAATACATTTATTTTTATAGTAGAAATAGAAACAGAACAAGAAGGTAAAAAATTATTTCACTTAGTTTATTCATCATCATCATCATCTGAGAGTTGGCATACACTAAAATCAGCTCACGAGTTTGATATAGGTACTCCATAATTTTCACTCCTTACTATGCCATGAATGTAAAATACAATTATTGTATTTTGTGGGTATAATTTAACATTATTTCGAATCAATTCACCACTTGTGATAAGGCTCCAACGGCCAAACAAAGACCGAGCTCCGATTTTATTTCGAAGCCATTGTTTTGTTTTAATCCGCTAGGGTAACATCCCTTCATATTGCCGAAACGTGCGGACCCCCAGTCCATTTGTGCCGCTACGAATATCACAGATGGCCGGCAAAAGAAAA
Source organism: Rhyzopertha dominica (assembly GCA_025024175.1). Taxonomy (NCBI): domain Eukaryota; kingdom Metazoa; phylum Arthropoda; class Insecta; order Coleoptera; family Bostrichidae; genus Rhyzopertha; species Rhyzopertha dominica. The sequence continues at coordinate 60,830,255 of QCXZ01000064.1, forward strand.
TTCGTCAGCATAAGCTGGAATGAAAGCCGCTTAGCGATATCGACGTCCTCTTTTAATAATCTCCGCCATAAATATTTGATACGTCGATGGGGAAAATGGACTCGCATAAATGGGAAAAAAGTACGACGAATATTATACCACACACACTTAGATGACGTTGTAACCCATTAAATTTTTTTTTCCAAAACTGTCATCAAAAGCTGACATTTTCGTTATATTTTCAGTTGACGAAGGGACCCTTTTTTGCCACCTAGCTGCAAAATACTTTTGTGTTTTAGAACGCCAAAGTATTTGTCGGTCTAGAACAATAAAACAAGTGTTAAAATAATTATTTCGAAATATTTTTATGATTTTATTAATATTCATCTTACATAATATAACATTTAAATAACAAATCAGTAACTATTATATATAAAAACAGTAACAAGACGATTATAATTTATTTTGCAGTGAGTTAAATTTTACTTCTGGCCGTTCAATGAGGCTGCTGCTATAATTGTTTAAGTTTGCTGCMCACGTTGTATTATTGTAAGTCCTGTAGGCTTCGATGGTAAAAGTTTCTTTGCGACTGAAATTTTATTTTGAATAGAATCTTCCAAATTGGTATGAACTGGAAACTGGAAAWTACAAAACATCTCGGAGKACGAGTTTTGGAATCAGGAATTCTTATAATAATAGTAAGTGAATTTTTATCTTCTACATCATCTGTCGTTATTTTCAGTAGCTCATCTCTTGTCAAAGCTCCACAAACACCAGTAATTAAAATGACCTGAAAAGTTGCTCAGAATTAAGTAAGTCAATATATTTCTAGCAGAAATCTACTATCAGGTGCCTCTTGTAAAAATCTCTCAATTTCCTCTTTCGTTAGAATTCTGGACTTCTTTTGACGGTATCCAACGGATTTGCTTTTCAAATATGGTATTAGTTTCGAAAATTTCCTGATATTTACATTTTCTTTAGCATCCAGTGTACTTTTAGCATTAAATATACCGACCACAATGTCGAAGGGTTAAACTTATTAATTTTATTTCGAACTATGCCAGTAATACCGCTTTGGACACTTTTCGAATTTTCTGCACCACGCTTTAAATTCGTTGTAGGCGATCTCGTACTGTCTCGACGATTTTTTTGGGATTAATTGTATTTCAAACGTGAAGTTCTATTGCGTTCTCGAATGGACATTTTTCAACACAAAAGCATCATTTTGCGTTCTAGATACAAACATAACTACTGAACTCATGTCAAACGATATTTTGAGGTGTTCTTAACCGAACGGTCTTTGTTAGTGTTTTATAGTGACAGTGATCGTTCCGAAAACATATTATCTACCATTGTGGACGCTAAAAGCATTCGCCCTCGTTAGAATTCCAGCAGGCAAACACGGTATATCTTTGCCTAAACTATAAAAAGCTCTGCCTTTGTCTGATTCAGTGCGGACAGAGGAAACGAATGAATGACGAAATATAACATGAAGAATTATACAGGGTGATTTTTTGAAAACTTCACACCTTAAATAACTTTAAATAGAGGAAAAATTTAAAATTTTGCAAAAACAGGTAAACTTTTGTTTGCAGGGGGACAACTTTTGAGATAAGTTTTTAATGGATAGCGCTTACCCTCTTAGCAGGGTAGATACCCCTTCAAAAATTTTAAATGAAACTACCCATCTTACGATACATCATTTAAAAGCTTATTACACAAGGAGTCTTGCCAAGTAATTAGTTTTACTATTTTTTACCCATTGACGGGGTAGTGGGTCAAAAAGTGCATTGTAGCAAGTGGCTTATAAAATGGAATATTTTGGACTTTTTTTAACAAAATTTATTGTCTTGCAGTTACAATATAAATTGTCCTTACTTAAGCCTAAGAAAACTTGTTAAAAAATAATTGTTACACCTAAGCAAAATGCCAAAAATACTTAAAATTTTCTTTCGACATTACTTGATATTGCAACTCGACAGTTTATACTGAATTGGCTAAATAATTATCTACTTTGTGTTTCCAATTTTTTGTTTCAACTTTTTGGCTACTTCTTTGGCACGACCATCTTTTTGTTCACATTTAAAGTGAGAGTCCAAGTGATAATGGTCTTTTCAACTGCCGAAAGGGTAGAAATAATTTTTATTTACGGTGCTGAGCATAGCTGTGCTCGTGCGTGAGCAAGGGTGTTTAACAATAAAAATGTTGACGCTAGGTACATTCTCGATCTCGTGGAGAAATTTCAAGACACTGGATCTGTAGTAAACAAAAAAAGGGCAGGGAATAGAGTCGTTGATGAAATGGCCCAACTTGAAGTACTTGGTCATTTTGCAATGGATCCAACTGGCTCTTTGCGTAACATTTCTACAGCCACTGGACTTTCTTATTCATCTGTAAGGAAAATTACAAAACTGCACAAATTCCATCCCTATAAGATGAAAACTCTCCAGGAACTCGGCGAAGATGACTTCGATAGAAGACTGCAATTTTGCGACATTATGACAGAAAAGATTATAGTAAATCCAAATCTAATAAAAAAATATCTGCTTCAGTGATTAATGCACATTTTTTTTGAACGGCTCTGTAAAAAAACATAACGTCAGGTACTGGAGTGACGAATATCCTTATAATTTTCGAGAAGGTCATACACAAGTTCCTCAGAAGCTGAACGTCTGGGCTGGAATACTTGGCAACGCAATTGTAGGTCCAATTTTCATTGATGGGACGCTAAATGGGGGAATGTATTTAGAATTACTTGATAACGTTAATGATCCTTTAATCACAGAGCAATTAGAAAACCAACGTGACCCTGAAGGAAATCCAATGTTGGATGAATACRAATTGTTTTACCAACATGATGGAGCCCCACCGCATTACGCCATTAATGTGCGAAATTGGTTAAATCATAGATTTCCTCTTCACTGGATTGGTAGGCGTGGAACAATTGAATGGCCGCCACGATCACCCGATTTGACTGCTTTAGATTTCTTTCTATGGGGTCATTTAAAATCTGTGGTTTACAAAACACAACCTACTAGCCTGGACGATCTGCGAGAAAGAATTATTAACGAGTCCAGAAGGGTTCCACCTGAAACTTTCCGAAAAGTGCAGCAGGAGTTCGAGAACCGTCTGTATTATTGTATGGAAAGAGGTGGTGCACATTTTGAGAATCTATTGTAAGGTTTGAATTTCTATGGTTTTGTTCACACTGTTTTTGGAGTTACAAATAAATAATTTCTCTTTTTCGTGGACATGGACTTTCTAAAAAATTACATGATAAATACTTTAATGTTAATAATAATGTTAAAAGAAAATTTTCAGTATTCTGGGAGTTTTTTTAAGTGTCATATTTTTTAGAAGTTGTTTGTTTAAATTTTGGGTTCGCGTAAGGACAAATTTTATTTCCGCTCTAAAATAAAATACATTTTGTTGAAAAGAGTCCAAAATATTCAATTTAATAAGCAACCTGTTTCGTAGGCACTATTAATCTATTACCCCGTCAATAAGTTAAACGTGGTAAAACTAATTACATGACCAGACTCTTTGTGAAATAAGCTTTCAAATGATGTATCACAAGATGGATAGTTCCATTTAAAATTTTTAAAGGGGTGTCTACCCTGCTCAGAGAGTAAGCGCTATCCATTAAAAACTTATCTCAAAAGTTGTCCCCCTGCAAACAAAAATTTACCTGTTTTTGCAAATTTTTAAATTTTTGCTATATTGAAAGTTATTTAAGGTGTGAAGTTTTCAAAAAATCACCCTGTATATCTGGCATATAACTAAACGAACTCGATCAAAATAAAACTGCGAGCAACTGGTCCGTATTTTCCCTGAACCTTGCAGTTCCCGTTCCACCCGAGGTCTCGTCTGCGCCGTACGACTCCTGAAAATAATATCCACTTTCAGGCGGGCCAAACCACCTGGAAAATCAACAGCTGCATCGTCAGCGGATGACGTAGGAAATGCCAGCGGATTCCCTTTTCGACGACATGTTCACAACTGGCTGGCTGCTGAATCACCACCGCAGCTCTCCATGTAAATATATTCAAACGACCGAGGAGGTCAATGCCCCGAAGGCGCTAGTCGACTGCCCTTAATGACATCTCGAAGGGGCTGTGGGTTTTTGGGACTGCAACTTTTTTCGTCTCGCATAACCATAAAGAAGCGATGGAAATAATTTAAACAGAAAATTATTAACTCAAATACAAGCAAGGGTTGAAAAAAGGAAAGATGCACAACAAAGACAAAAGAAGACTACTGAAAATACAGACCTCAAGAACTGAAGTTAAACACTTGATAAAAGAATATAAAAGAAACTGACTGCGAAAACCAAGAACTATTCTGCCACACGCTGAAACTGTTAAAACTAAAAAAGCACCTAAACTAACAAACATGAAAGATAAAGAAGGAAAGGTCTTATTACACAAAATGAAATGTTAGAGAGGGGGGCTGTATAATGAACAACTAACAGGAATATTCCAAAGAGAAAAGGAAATATTAGACGAAGATAAATGGGAACTTGGGAATGACCTAAAACAAAAAACACTAGAAGAAATAACTAAAGCCATAGATAAAGTGAAAGTAGGAAAATCCCCGAGCTAATGCGAAATTACATAATATGTGTAAATTATTATATAAAGGGATAAATCACTATAAGAGAGAGTTCTGCGAATAAAATAAAAAAAGGAGGAATCTCTCTCTGGGATTTCGTTTAGTTCGGCAGTGTTTTTCACGTTAAGCTTGTACCATATTCCTTAATCCTGTCCTGATGATGCCCCTTACAAGTGCGGTCGAAACGTCGACCTTATTATTATTCCGAAATCAGACGCGGGCTAACCCAAAAAGACTAAGATTTCAAAAAATTTACACAGAGAAATTGATAATCAACGCGACTGGATACTTGTTGGAACATAAGTTGCGTTTCAAAAAATAAAAAAACTGTATCAAAGGGACGAATTCCCGCTTCTGTTAGCACTAAGTACGTCCAATAGTCTCCCCAAGTGTGTTTAAAAGCTCTGTGATAGCCTCAAGGGCTCTTCCGAAAACACCAACAAGGGAAGGCATTCCCACGCGTTTCCTTCAGACGATCAATAAGTTTCAATTTAACAAAATCGCTAGATAACTGCATCCGACAAACCCGGCGAAACGAAAGGAAATAGAAAAAGTTCGACTGATGACAAATGCTCTTAGTTTGTAATTCAAGCTATCGGAACGCTTCTTTGGCACGTGCGCTGTTCCAATATCATATCCGGAACGATTTCATATGTCACAAAGAATTTTTGAAAGTCAAATCAAGAGGGGTATTTCAAATAACGTCGCGGGCAAACGTTTTAACTCCGCCTTTTGTCACTCTCATAGAGAAAACGGCAATATCGTGGTGTGATCAGCTATGGGATAAAAAAACACCCCTAGCTACGCCTAAGGCTCTGTTATTGATATACCTTAAGGGCAATTTTAAAATGGCAGTGTTATTCGTTTCTTGCACAGTGAAGGTGTAAAACTCATTCATGCTTATTGTAGCATGAGGCTACAACATAGTCCAGAGAATGTATAAATGAACTAAAAAAGAGTATAGCCTGATAAACGTTTAAATACTAATAGGTAGTAGCAATTGATTGCTGCTGTTTTTTAGAGTTACAAGTCAAACTTTTACAAGCAACATAATAATAGCTTTTGGTATTTTTGCTCCAAAATTACTTGAACTATTTTGGAGAGATGAAATTCATATAAATAACTTTAATCCCCACAATCTCGTAGGCAAAGTAACACATTTTTTAAGTATATTAAATTGCTTTACTTTCTACACCAAAAAAACYAAAGACTGATTAGCTTAGGTCTAGTGCAAGCAGTATAGTACAGAACTGGCTTTGCCTATATACCAAATGCTTGGTAAGATGTTAGTAACTTGTATTCTGCCAAGTTGGGATGCACTTGCACACACCAACTTCACATATACAGGAAGTTTCACGAATGATAATGACCCTGGCGAAATTAAAACTGCAACCCAAAATACATTATCATAGCCAATGTGGTTATTTTACATAATGGTATTATTTTAAAATTAAATTGGGAATCCATGACGGCTGGCTATGCGCTATGGTTCCTGTCTCTGTATTCATTAAAAGTCAAAATATATTCAAATGATGAAATGACAGATATGATTTTGATTTATGGTGAATGCAAGAAAAATGCTTCCGCTGCTGCCCATTAATACAAACATGGTTTTCCAAATAGAAGAGCTCCTGCCGATACAATTTTCAAGTGACTTGAATTAACTTTAAGGACAAACTGGTCACCACCGCAAAAGTCAAGAGAAAGAACAGCAACAGGCCCTGGCAATGAAATTAGAGTGTTGGAAATGATTGACGAAAATCCTCATATTAGTCAGAGTAGTCTCAAGAGCAACCCGTATTCTTCAGTACACCGAATAATTAAAGGCAATCAATTTCTTCAGTATCACTTGCAATTGGTTTAGGCCTTAAAGGAGACAGATTATCCTAAAAGACTGGCTTTTTGTAACTTTTTTCGGGAACACCAAAATTTGAATGTGAGATTTTATGACAACATTTGCTTCCATATGAAGCAAGATTCTCTAATAATGGTGGAGTTAACAAACGCAACATGCATTATTATGCGCAAGAAAATCCACGTTGGATTCGAGAAGGACATTTTCAAACTATCTACTCGACGAATGTCTGGTGCGGAATATTGGGGAATCAAATTGTTGGACCTTATTCTTTCGCGATAGTTTAACCGGCAATACATATCTAAATTTTTTAGGAAACATTTTACCGGTAGTTCTCCAAAATGTAAATTTACAAGTAAGACAAGATCTATGGTTCCAACAAGATGGGGCACCTGCGCATTATTATAGAATAATGCGAAATCATCTTGATTTGGTTTTGCCTAACCGATGGATAGGAAGAGGTTCAATTAATCCTTGGCCACCGAGAAGCCCGGACCTTATTCGTTTGGATTTTGTTCTGTGGGGAATAGTAAAAGAGCAAGTATAGCAAACACCAATTGAAAGTGTAGAACATTTAGAAAATAAAATACGTGATGCATGTAGATCCATCACTCCAGTAATGATAATGCATGTTAAAGGATCGTTTAGGCACGAATTTTTCAAACATTAAAATTGTTTTACAATACTGAATTTACTTATAGCAAATGATTGAAGTTTATGTCAAAATATACGAATTTATACAGCTATCTACGTATTATATTTCTTAAGACGATTAATACTTATCAATGTTATCTCTGCAAATGTATTTTGGGTTGCATTTTTAATTTCGTCAGGGTCATTATCATTCGTGAAGCATCCTATATATACTTCCTGCATGCTATTCTAAGAGCCCTTCTTTTGTCTCTCTATAAAAAGCCGAAGCAGTTTTGGAGAAAAATATAAAATAATCTTGGTGGACTCTATGTGTATTGGGGTCACATATTCAGACTCCTCAAGAACCATCTCAAGCCAGGCATCAGAACCAGGAATTTGAAGGTTGAGTGTCTGCCACATCCTGCTTATTCTCCCGACCTTACCCCAATCGACTATCATATCTCTGATCAACCTAAAGAGGCACCACGCGAGAAATATTTTCAAAGTAATTATGAAGCAATCCAGATGGTGCATGCCCAGAAGAATGTAATGGAGACCACCTCGAACACGTCAATGTTCTTAAGGTTTTCATATAAAAAGGCACTGCGTCTGAGTGACGGAATTGCGCTCGACAGAGAAAAATGCACCAGACGCACGTCAGCACCATCCGTCAAAAAACCGCCCGGAGGGACGTATTAAATGTCATAATCAGGTGTGGCCCATCGCACATGGGGGATGTAACTGCCAGAATAACAAAAAAAGCAAACGAACGGGAAGCTTTTTCATTATCYAATTAGGGGATGCACGACTGGGGGTTGATGATGTTTTGTTTTGGCATGCGTAGTCAGCGAGCCGGATATTGATCCTTCAAGTACAATGACAATTCGGTGTATGGCCAATGTATCGGTTTAACTAGCTAAATCGGTTGTACTTGGGAAAGTCCTACAAACGTCTTGTTTTTTTTTTCTTTTTGGGAGTTTTATTATAGTGATTTGGTGATTTTATTTTTTTTAATTTCTTGTATCTACGTTTTTTTTTATTGAAACATAATAGGCTGTGAAAACCTGTCATTACGGTTAGAAGGTTGAGACACTTCTCCTGTTAGCTTGAGGTATGTCAAAACCCACATAATTTCTTGAAGAAGAATGAATCAGTTGCAGGAAAATGATCAATGCGGAGTAATTTACATGAACATGACTATTTTACAAGGAAATGGAATGATTGAAATCAGAAAAAAGGAACTGGAGTCAGAAGCTGGGTAAGGTCAGACAGTCATTAAGAAAACTAGATAGAAAATTTAAAATATCGCATTCGTATGTGAGAAATATTCTTAAAGCAAAAAACGTGACTCCTAGAAAAACGAAAATCTGCATCCAAATATAGCCAAAAGCAGCAGAAGAGCTAAAAAGTAAACTGCAAAAATTGCGTGAAACTCATTGATAAAAAAATTGCATAATGCCGGTGAATATATTTTTGGCCAGACGTGGCAACAGCTCATCGTGGCACAATTGAGACTTTTCACCAAGAGCATGTATAAATATGTGATCCAATGACGTCATTGGCTGTGGTTCTTTTACCAAAATCATAAGCCAAAATAAAAATTGTGAGACTCTTTGCAATAACCTAAGGCAAATATCGACAAATGTTGCAATTCTGAAAGTACATAAGCAAGCATAGCAGTGCTTTCGAATGTAACTCAAATAGTCGACAATGATAAAGATTACCTATGTATGATCTAGTCTAGGGTAACATATAATTATTAGGCTAATGAATACCAGACGACAGATTTCGTGACCATATATCTGAGAATTGTACGTTTAACGTTCATAACAAATACATTGTAATTTCTATAATAGAACACATTGTTCTTTTTTGTTTACCATCATTATATTGTTTAGTTGTCTTTTTTGTAAACAATTGATGGATGTGTTTGTGTGACTAAAATCAGACAATGAAAGTTATTTAGTGCTGTACAGAGTACCTTTATGCACGTAGGAAGTACATTAGAGATTCTTCAGGGATTTCCTTATGCATGTAACTAATAAGGCCATTCCAGGGTTTCAGAGTGTTACCCAACCAGTTTGTTTTGAAGTTCCGTTTTAGCTACAGTTTCTGACAGATATGATGACGAACTGCTCGCATTTACGGCAAGTTGCAGTCTGGAAGCTCGCATTGCTGGGGCAACTGGTTTAAGATGATTTTACCTGTCACAGTGCGTCTGTAGCAGATGTGAACCTCATCATAGATCATAGGTGCCTTGATTCCTATTTCCTTAAATATTCAACTAATATCTAGCTCCAACAAGCTCAGTTCCGATTCTAAATAAACTATTTTAATAATACAGCCAAAAAGAACGTAGGAATTCTACATTTTATGTCGTTCCTATGAATTATTCTAATAGTTATTGCACAATCAATTCCAGGATCAAAAATTTCAGCAAAACTTATTGTGTATTTGAGTGTTGCGTGTTTGCTATGCTAGGTTTGCTAACTTCTAGCTTATAAACATACATTAAAATAGTTAGTGTCACAACCAGTTGAACGAAGTACTGTAATCGAACATATTTATGTAGAGATTACTCAAACCGAATAAGAGTGGCAGTCCTGTATAGGTATCAGAAAAAATGGAACATAATTTTTTGCTAGAATTGTCAACATATCAATCTTTATTATAGTTAATCCGACAGCCACATTTATGTAAGACAAATATACTGTCAACATCGAAGTAGTTAGTTCAACACACTGTACACAGATAAAACTGTTTGTTTATAAAATCAATTTGTTTGACTTACATTTCTTTAGGTCCAACAAATTTATCTTCAAACAAACAAATTTTATTTGTAAGAAGAATATCACTTTGTTTGTAACTATATTACCATTTATTTGAGATCGACCAGAACTTGCGAGTTCAAGTAACCTAATAATTATTTGAGCGAATAAAATATTATTTTTCACGGTCAAACAATTTATTTCAATGAGTCAAGTTTCAAATATTTAAATTAAATGCTTTGAAGAATTATATCAACAAAAGTAAATGCTTGTTTCTTATAGATATACCTTTCGTTAAATCAATGTTTCTTTTTGTTATTCAACTATTTAAATATGTTCAACTCAAACACACTGCAAACAACATGTATTTAAACAGTATAAATGATGCTTTAATGCAACAATCTGTTTTTGGATACAAAGATATATTTGTTTGAATTAGCGCGTGCCGCTAGCAAAGTGGAAGTTTGGGGTTCCGCTTCTTTAGCCATGGTTGGACACTGGACAGAATGTATCAAGGTAAATCGGGAAAAGCCGCCGTTATTTGTTTCTTATTATTGTCAGTTTACTTCATTAAATTGTGAAACAAAAGAGGAAGATGGTCACAGATTTTAAAAGTAAGCATGAAGCTCTGTTACAAAATGACCATCTATGAGTCGTAAGGACGTTAATTACGGGGTTGTCTCTCTACATCTTGAAGTAGGTATATGTTAGTAAAGTCTGCTCAATGAAGTGCCCTATTTGTACCAAACTACTATTACAAGTAATGCGTTTAGTCAGTATATTTGTAATACTAAAATGGAACACATTTATCACGCTATAGAAACCAGTAGATTTGTGATTGTCCTTTAAATTAAAATAAATATCWTACTTTCCTTCTGCATTATATTCGTACATATAAGTAGCAAAATTTACCTTGTCAATGGACTTGTCTAGGTTAGTCTGATTTAAATCAGATGTTTTTTACTAAACCAATTACAGTTTTGCGGAAATGAATTGAGTGACATATTGCATTTTTAATTACAAGAAACAACTTTTATACGCTCTATAAAAAACAGGAAGCCACAGGAATACACTTGCATAAAATACATATAGACATATCGAAGTGGGTTAATCAAAAAACAATTTATTTATATGCTTAATGGGCTTGTTTGAATGCAATATTTATACAATCTAATTAAAATAATATATAACTCATTAAAATTCTCATGCAGTTTGCTGCAATAACAGAGATAATGAATTGAGCATACGAATTCCTTCAATCAAACAATTGTTTGATTCCAGGAAACAGCTGTTTCATTGGACTGAATCAGTGATATCTTTACTGCAAAAAAATATTTATTTGGTATGCAGAGAATCACTTACCTCTTCTCTGATTCCAAACAAATATTTGTTTCAGTCAAATTTAATCATACGTTTATTCCAAACATCTTCATGGTTTAGTGAAACAAATACTTTATTCTACAAAGGAAATGATTATTCTTGATTCCATAGTTTCAAAAGTTAATTTAAAGCTTTGTATATATTATGTTAAATAAATGTTATTTTAGCCGCTTCAAGAATTTTGAGGGTTTGAAACAAACAAATCATTTACTTCGCCATATACAAACAAATAACTTGTTTGTCGTAAATATATTTTTTCTTCCAAACAAATTGTTCTCTCAGTGTAATAACAAATTCGTGACTATTCTCCACCTGCTGAAATTCTACATAATATGTTAGGGACTGTTGCATTTAGGATTATCTGAGACGGCATCGCTGTGTTAGCGATGGTTCAAACACGATAATCCATTGACAGGTTAATTTAGCAAGGCAATAGCGTGTTGCGCACTTGCTTAGCAGGTAATGATTTACCTTGTAGGTGATCGTGCTGTGCAAGAATGTTTTGTTATTATAGTCTTGCGCATACAGGGTCTCGATTAGTTGTTGTAGATATGAACACGTCAGGAAACGTGGTGTTTACGTTTTTTGTTAGGTTGATTTAAAACATTCGAGAAGATATAGCGAAATCTTCAAGGATGATGTCTAAATAAATATATAAACTGTAATGTCGAGCTCGTTTTCCGAGAAACTAATTCTATCAAAACCGCATGTTTGCTATCGTCTTTTGATTTCGACTTATAAACAAAAGCTATCATTTCCAATTAAAAATATATCTGCGATTTTTAATACAGTTACACTTCTTTAAGATCTTATTTGTTGCCTATTTACTAATTTTCGTTGATTTAATCTGTTATTAATTTCTGTTTTGCTGGGCATGTTATTTGTAATTTTGACGCCTAAATATTTACAATAGTTCACGCCTTTCACAACCCTTTGGGCAACCATCAAACAACTAAAATATATTCTCTTTTGTCTGCATTAATTGCTAGTATCCATCTGCCATACTCGTCATCATCAAGAACTAAGACTACTGAAAACGTAATAATAAAATAATTTTTATGTAAAGGGACATTATTTTCATAATCAATCGGTGGTAGAAAACAGCCTTCGTATGTAATTGTACATTTGTTAGTTGCTGTGTGTTAATAGCAAACATAACTTCCATAGCATCTAGTGATTTAGAACATCATTATAAGATGGGAACGAGGTTTTATTTATTATGTAAAATTCTTTAAAAAAACAGCTCGAAAATTTGTCACTCAATTTTTTTCTACACCACACACCTAMTTTTAGAGAAAGTGGCTTCAATCCGCAGTAAATTTTTGAAACGGCCTTTTTGGAAACTAAGTTGGTGTGCCGAATATCCATTGCTCCTTAAGGGTATCCGGATGCCAGATTCTAGCGCAGTAAATCGCTCCTACTTCCTAAACCGGCAGTCTGAAACCCATAGCGTTATATATTTTCTGAATCAGCACGTCGAAATCTATCTCCCTGAATTTATTTAGATTTTTTGGAGATTCTGCGAAATTCGACAAAAACTGCATACATATGGTCGGAAAAATAGACGGTTTTACAAAACCTCCAAAACATCTAAAAATATCCAGGGAAATAGATCTGGACGTGTTTATTCAGAAAATATATAACACTAGGGGTCTCAAACGTCCGGTTTAGGAAATATGCCCGGATTAGTATCCGGATATCAGATTCTAGCGCATTAAATCGCTCCTATTTCATAAACCGGCCCCTAGTATTACCTATACATATATTTTCTGAATCAGCACGTCGAAATCTACCTTCCTGATATTTTTCAGTTTTTTGGAGATTTTCCGAAAATCAACAAAAATTGCATGATCGAAAAAATTATGATTTTTGCAAAATCTCCAAAATATCTGAAAAAATTCATGGAGATAAAGCTCGACGTGCTGATTTAGAAAATACATAACACTACGGGTCTTAGACTTCCGGTTTTCCTCTGCCATTAAAGCTCGCGATATAGGATTACTAGATCAATTTTTGAACGCTACCAAAATATGAAAAACTAAACTCAGYTTTCCTCGGACAATTTTATTTTGTAACAACAAAAATACAGCGTTGTAAACATCTCAAAAAAAGGTTAATTTTCTGTTGTTGTTGTTGAATAATGGCAGAAGGAAGTAGTTGCAAATTATTATGGAAACTTCTGTAATTGTCACATTTCCGCATAGACTCGTGAGCTAGGAACACTATTGTTAGCTTAGTGGCAGACAACCCTTAAACACTAAGGTTTACCCTACTCTGTAATTAGAAGAAAAATCTGCTTCGGTAAACCCTCAGGCCCAACAAATCCAGTAAACCCACTGTAAATGAACGCCAGACCCAGAGAGCGTTCCGGGCCGACAGGGCCCTAGTCATCATGCTACAAAACCTGCTATTCACGAAAAGCAATTAAATCCGCAACGAGTTGTGGAACTCGATGCAGTCTGCGGTCGGAGCCTGCCAGTTTCAAGAGCATGTGGCACAAACGTAAAACGGTAATCCGACGTAAGAGGGAGAACTCGTTGGTAGCAAGTCGGCCACGAAACAAGTGCATATCGAGCAGATTACGAAGCAGCAGCTAAAATAAGCCAGTCGCGATCTAACTAGCGAGTTTAATTAATAGGAAACTGCAATAAACGTTTGTTTGTGTACCAGAATCGGGTTTGGGTACTGGAAATTGTRTGAATACCTCGGTTTTTTTGAGAAAGCAGTTATAAGATGCTCAGCTATATTTTAAAATCAATTATTTAAAGACTTCTCCTCTCTACAGGTGTCCAGAAATTACATCTTCCCACTTTTACGTATTCTGCACGCATAGGACACAGCAAGGTACTCTACAATTGACAATTCATTTGATATTTCTACCTGATGAATAAGAACGAAAATCGTGTCGTGGGATCCGAACGAATTGGCAAGAGTAGATGTTTTTCAATTTTACGTAATTATTTTTCCCGTTGCGTAACGGTTTTAAGAGGTCAAGCGACATTCTGTTTCATTGTTAACACATGTTTTCTAGAACCTGGATGTGTCTTGTTGGCCGAAGTTAAGGACTTCTACAACTTTCTTCCTGGCCTGGGAACCATTTAAAATTCCTTTCTAACTTTAGTATATTCACAAGTAAACCGATACATGTTTATTCAGTAGATTATTAGTAGTATATTTTCTAGATCAGTTTAGCACAGTCAATGTTGAAGGGCTAATAACTGCGACAAAGTGCAGGCTTTATAATGGTAATTATTAAATGAAAATAATGGGCAAAATAAAATTTAATCGACAGAACTCGTATACACAAATTTCCTCAATATATTTCTTACAATACTATATTCAATGAAACGAGAATTATCAAAATACCGGGACGCGTGACTAACCATCTTCTAATCTAACTTTCAAGACTTGCTATCTGACTTACTCAACATTACTCTAGACACCGAGAGCTGGACTAGAAACAAAATTTTTCTTTCAGTCGACTTCAAAAGGATGGATAGCAAACTGAAGATCTTTAACTTTTAAAAAATACGATATCGAAACAAACAAAATTAGCAAAATATACCCCTTTGGTGTATAATTATGTTCAAAATTTATATAGGATAAGATTCTCGCAGTTGACAGAAATGACATTTTGGCGAACTTTTTGATACGACTTATTTCCGGAATTACAGATACTATATCCACCATCGAGTCATACAACCACTTAATAAATATGACAAACTGATAATTACCTTACTATGGCAAATGGACATGGAAGTTTTGACGGCTTACCTGGAACAAAGAAAGATATAATTAGAAAAATTTCTTGGTTACTGTGTTATGGTGAAGAAACATAACAATACATGTAAATAACGCAACTTTAAATCTCAGATGTCATTATTTTTTCTGATAGCACACAACTTTTATCCAAAAATACCGCTGGTGTTGTTAAGGTATACTGGAGTCATCCATACCAATATCAGTTCCAAAAAATAATAATAATTTGGCACCAATTGATTTCATTATCTTCTTTCATGGTCTGCCGAATAGTGTTCAGGTGTCAACGAAAATTTATAGAACGATAAATTTACGCCATTTATAGTATACTTATTATTTGTGAAAACCTATTCAGAACTGACAGACATAAAGAAATTCTCACCTAGACAGCGCAACAATGCAAGGAGAAAGAAATTCTGTTTTAATTATATACCATCAATTAAAAAAACTATGACAGTTTTTGATGATAAATATGCCAGAAGTTCTTGTTTTATATATAACAGCACCTAGACGTTATCTATGCAGAGGCAAAAATTACATGCGCCTATTGCATTAATCGGCAGATTCGATGGTTAGATCTTAAAGTTAGCTCGTATTTTATACAATACGAGTACACCATCTGCGGACTGATTCAACTATTTTAAATACTTAACACTAGCATGTATCTAGCATCAAAACAAATCATGGAAACAAAAAGCCGTTTGTTTCCTAAACTGCCGGTCTATTCGTTTACGAAATAAACGTGTGCCCATTAGTGAGTCACAGAATGCCACAAATTTTCATTTTACACCCAACTCTATGGAGGTTTCTTGATAATGACTGCTTCAAAGTATGCTCTTTCACAAATTCCACCACCTGGACATTGTTATATCTGCACAGAAAAGGTTACAAACATACAAGAAGTTTATATACTTTTTCTTTCAAATAGTTCCAGACAGACTTCCAGCGCTATAGCTGGAACAAAAATTTCACACATTAGTGATTTTTGGGTGGAGAGGCATTCACAGAATTTTACAGTCCCCAAATGCATTTTCTGTTTAGAGCACAATTCGCGCCATTCCAGACAAAAATTGATTGATCGAAAATCCAGCCCCAAATGCGTCGAACCCAACCCTAATCGAGTCTCCGTGTAATCCAACCAGAAGGTTTATAGGAGGAAATCGCTAATGACGCAGGAACATCCCGTAAACCGATGTATACGTTTTCTACTTTAAAATAATGCACTAGTTCCTACGGGAGGGAGCCTAATCCGGACCGCCGTTCCCCAGCAACCGGGAGACATAAATCATCTTGTCACTTCGCGTTACGTCGAATATTGTATTAAGGCGGTGTACAATTGATAGCATCAGTAAAAGTGCTTTATCCCTATCGAGCTGATGTATGCCGGTTCGAAGTTTAATTAATAAATAGGACCAACAAATTGTATTAGGTGCTATTGCTGGTACTGAAATTAATGGTCCGATGCAAGCGGGTTATAAATTATGCCAAGGGGTCCGACCTATTGACAGCAAAGATTATTAAAAATAAGCACCATCACTATAAATTGTAGGGATTCTGATGTAATATGGGATGAGTAAGTACATGGAAAGTTGAAAGGTTATAACTTTGAAAGACATAGCATTTTAGAAACGATGTCTAGTGATGTAAGTGATAACAGCTCATATGATAGTATTAACCAGATATTCTTATAGAGTTGCTTGCATAACCTTCCACTAAAATTAAGGGAAAGCCAGCTGAAAATGAGTAGTGGTAACAGAAGTTCTTTTTAGGGCAGTGGAAAAACACAGTCAAAAAATGGCTGCACATTCAATGGACCAAGCAACCCGGAAATTGAGTGACAATGAAACAAATGATACAAAATAGGTAGTTGGAATTCTGGAGGGCTGCAAGGCGCAAAGACAAAGAGCAATAATTTGAAAATGCAAACGACAACTTACCAGGAGTAATAGCTGCAATAGGAGATGCAAGAATTACGATGTATAAAATGGGGAATTGATTAAATTTAACGCAATTAACCAAAAGAGGCATACGCATACATGACTGAGATGTATAATTAAAAACCAGTAAACCAAATGTGGTAATAACCTAGACATAGGTGTGGACAAGAAAGATTTATAAACAGATACTTGGGAAAATGCCAAAAATTGCAACTGCAGTAAAACGATTGTTTATGATTTAAAAATGACCTCTTTCCCCCGCTCTCTGGCATGTGAGGAAAAACAATGACAATGTGCTTCTTAAGAAAAAGTATATGGTCACTATTTTTTAATACCATTTTCATAAGTTTGTGCTTTGGTGAAAGAAAAACTCCTTCTAATGCTGCTGGACGACATATAACTCATTATTAGTAGGAATCTCCTGTCCATATTGTATGAAAAAAGTAACAATTATTTATTGCAACGGTAATTAGATTTGCTACAACAAGGACTGAAAAAAAGAAGATAAGCAGACAGAGAAATTTAAAGAACATAGTAGTGACGAAAGTGGAATCCCTTTACAATGATGATGATATTGTGGCTCCTCAAGAATATATAGAAAAATATATTCTAGTTGAGTGGTATAGAACTGTTGGATTTATATCAATCAGCAGCACTGAAAATAAATTCACGCAGATTATAAATGTTACCTTCAGAAGGCCTTGATAAAATATCCTAGGAAATACGCAAAGTTCTTTCAAATTATAGCAAATGGAATTGTGGGCGTTGCGAAAAGTAAAAGTAAATCTTGTCGTGTTTCCACATTATCCGTCTACTGCTTACACCTACGCCTCTCACATATGCTATGAAAATAAAAATGAAATGAAACAGCAAGTTCTACATGAATCCTTTAGGAAATCAGACATCCCATACCATGTAACATTTCGCAAAGATCTTTTCTTTATACGTCAGTCTGACAAAAAGCTCGTCTAGACGCAAGCCCTAAATATTGCAGATTAGTAGTTTGCCTTAACAGCCACTTTCTGTTAAAGTGACAGTGGGAATGTTTTGTTCATTCAGGCATGAAACAAGCCAGGACAGGAGTGCATTACCTTCTGCAGTGCTGTAAATAAACCTCAAGAACGAGAATCCCATAAGCTCCGTCGCGTTGGGAGACGCAAAACAACAAGGGGACTTATCCCTCTCACGACAACTCCGCAGAAATGCAAGTTGCAGCAAATGGAGGTGCAAAGTCAGCTGTTTCTTTGCTGAAGAATGCTTTACAATCAATTACAGGAAATCGGGATCATTTGAGTGCAGCTATACAATCAACGAAACAGACACTATGACTGCAAACTTTCTCTAAAATATTTGTTTATCTATTTAATCTCTTCGAATCCCTTCTTGTGCTGCGTCAAATTTAGAAACACTCAATTTCTTCTTGTGTCAACCAGTCGAGTAGAGGATGTTAAAGAAGTCGAAATAAATGACGTAACCGAAGAGTTAAATCTCATTAAACCGAATTATAACCATTTATCACTTGAATCTAAACTAATGTTTTATGTTTATAAATACATAAAAAATGTAGAGTGAGAGAGCGTGGTCATCGCAAAAACCAGTATAATGATCACAAATTTGCAGTCTACTGTGAGAAATATAGTTCTAAACAGAATTCAAGACAGAAAATTGCGAAAGGGCGTCTTCAAAGATGACCGCGCAAAATTAATATGACCTATGGTTTATGAGGCATACAAACATAATTTTGTATCGACAATTGAAAATTACACAAGAAAATTAAAATTGAGCTAAAAATTAACTGCTGTAAATTTTCTCAATTTATTCTAGGCATTTTTGCAAGATTTAGCATAATTACTGGTTTTTAGCATTATCTAACTCGCTTTTTTGTGATAAATCTGACAATTATAGACTAAAAATTGTGATGAGGGGGTGATTTTTAACCCCAGAAAATAAACTTACTTATATTATGGTGATACTACTACAAACTAATCTGTAATAGTAATAATCTTTATTCCAGCAGAAATATTGGTCCATAAAGAAAAATAAATACCACAGATGCAATAAAAGAAAAAAAATATGTACTTTACGACACGAATAATTATAAATCCGTCTCCATACTTAGCTAAGATTTTTTTCTCAATTCTTTTACCGTTAAAATTTAAACAGTTCTTGAGAAGTAATAATGAAGTGTTATAGAATATTTTTTTCTATACGAGATAAAATTATTTTAATTTCGCGTAACATTGATGGGTTTATCATCAGGAAAAGATTTTTGTCGAAAAATTTTTACTACATCTTCTATGTAGTAAGAACATTCATTTATAGTAACATTTGTCGAAGTTTCTAGTAAATTGATATAAATTTTATTATTAGGCGATCATGCAGTCAAGTATTATTTCAATTGAGAATTCATTCACCTCCAAGTCCTGAATTAGCCAATTTGTTTATGAAAAATTTGAACAGGTAGCGATTAACAGTTTTCAGTTTAAGCCAAAATGGTATAGGTACGTAGATGACACATTTGTTATTTGGCCCCACGGTATAGAAGAGTTGGGTAGGTTTCTAAATCATTTGAACAGTCAAAATCCTGACATCAAATTTACTATGGAATTAGAAAGCAATGGTAGTTTGCTTTTCTTGGATGTCCAAATTTACGGAATAAACACTGGACAGTTAGGACACAAGGTTTACGGAAAACCAACACACACAAATAGATATTTACATGTCACATCTCACCAACCTCACTCTTAAAAGAATAGTTTTATACGGACGTTATTTGTTAGAACACAAAGGATCTCAGACGAAAGTTCTTCACAAAAAGAAATATATCATCCTAAATCAGCACTAGGGAGAAATGGTTATAGAAATAAGAATATTTGGTCAGTTTTTAATAAAAGTGCTCTTTCAAATCAAGTAAATTCTCGGCGAGGACAAAATAAATTGAAGTTGAGTTTGCCTTATGTACAAGGCCTTTCGGAAAAATTAAAGAGGATACTTAGAAAACAAGATATTTTAGTTGTTGATACGTTGATAGTACATATAATAAATTAGATAAAATTTTTAAGTTCTACTAAAGATAAAGTATATTTAGAGAGTGAAGGTGTTTACAAAATTACTTGTTCTTGCGACAAGTGTTACATAGGTCAAACTAAAAGAAAAGTAGGTACGCGCTTGAAATAACACATACGTGCTACTAGGCTGCAACAGATAGATAACTCTTCCGTAGCTGAACACTCATATTTGACTAAACACATGATTGACTTTGATATTATATTATCACAAACGTCTAATACAAGAAGCTACAGGAATTTGCAGGAATACTAATAATTTTAATAGGGATTGTGGAAATTATGAGTTAGGTGACATTTGGAAGGCTATTCGTCGTTAGGTTCTTTTTTATCAGGTGATTTGTTTATTTACTTTCAAAATTTTGTTTGAACTTGTGTCAGACGAATTTTGAGGTTCTTCGTCTTTGACAAAGATTACAGGTGTAATCGAAACGTCAGACTATTAATTTTTTGTCAGTGTTTTCAAAAGACAGCGATATTTACGAGAAAATATTATCTTGGATAAAAGATTGTTTTAATACATAATGTTTTAGCAAAATCACGTGTATTTCTGAAAACAAAGAAATACCCACAATTGCAACCAAATCCAATACTTCATTACAAAGGACAAACTGTATACAAATTCTGGACTTGCTGTTTTCTAGGAATATATAGTTTTTTAGTTATTAATAAAGGACAATAGCTGTAACTCATATATGTTATCCTGCTGGTTTATACAATTTTGCTTAGTCCTGTTTATATTGGGTGCTTTCAGATCATCGGCAAAAATGAACACTCAGTCATTAGAAATACCAGCGATTTCAAGTTAGAACCTTGAGCAGCTCCACTACGGGAGCAATATTATTATCCCAACTGGGCATACATATAATTATATAATTATAATCTGCATATTTCAACTTATTTTTCGAATCTTTTTTTAAATGATCCAGGTTTGTGAAAAAATATATTAAATATTAATTTTGTTTTTTGTCAGAACAAAAATTTAATTTCAAATTTGAGTTCATCATCAAAATATCATGAAATTTCCTATAAAGATCATCATTTTTTTTGTTTTAGAATGAGTGGCGGAAAATTTCACATGGTCGTTACTAGGTAAAGAGACTTCACATCGAAAAACTATTTAATGGCTAAGCGTGGGACTTACAGAGATGTAAAATGCCTGAACAAAAACGAGTTTTAAAAATTAAATTTTTTTGCTTGTTCACTTAATACGAAATGCCCCTATTATGGAATGATATCAACGGTAGGAAGCCAGAAACGCGATACCCCAAAAGCGATATATTCCCCCAAATTCGTCCTGGGGCCTCGTCCGCCCGCTTTTCGGGATAAGCAAACTAAATGGGATGATTTAGCTCGGTACGTGTGGCGACTGTCTGCGGAGGCGGCTGCTGTCCAGAACTGCAAAATCTCCCCATCAATAAGGCGTTGCAGATAAGCAGCAGCAGCGGGGCGGGGTACTCCACCCCGTTCAAACTCTAAGCCGCGACTGAAAAATCTGCAAACTTTATTTCCGAAGTGTTTAGAAGTCGGAAGTCCAATATTTGTTACCGCGACAATCTCCCACCGTCTCATGAATGCAAATGGCCAGCTTCCTGCCCTCGGTAATCCGCGTATCAGGAGAAACACACATCTTAACATGATGCTGCGGGGGAATCGCGATCCGGCTACGATGGTTTCATTAAAGGCCTCAGGGAAGGGGGATTTGCTCCACTTCCTAGAAATCGCTGAATTACCGAACATAAATTTCAATATTATTATATACAGTGAGGATATAAATTATCGGGTAAAGTCGATATTACAGAAAGCTTCTTCGGACTAAATTTAACAAACTAGGACTCATTATGGGGGGAGTTTCACGGGGATTAATATTAATCGTTAATCCTTCCAAAACTGGTTTCTCTAAATAGCTGTAGAGGGCGCTATTTGAAAAACTGTCATACTTTTCTCGACTTCTCAAAAAATTAAATAGAACGGCTTCATTTTGTAGGCTATTACCTACGTAAGACGGTGAATGATAAAAACTCGAGCGAGTATCACTTTCGTTCTGAAATATTGCCAAAATAGTAAACACGTGGCAAGAAATAAAAAAGGGAATTTTTGACTTGATTTCTGAAAAAAAAATAACAGAACGACATACTTTTTTTCGCTTCGTTTTATAGCCTATTACTTAAAGAAACGACTTGTAAAAACCTAAGGTTGATTAATTGCCAAAACGGTACACAGAACAAACAAAGTTAGGAAAAAGTTATTCCCAACATAGTTTATAAACAAAATATAATCATCAATTCATCAAGTATGTAAAGGTTCAATTTAATTTGCAATCGCAATGACTGCCACTATTATTAGTTATTCACTTATTCAGAAGATGTTATTTTTTATTCATAGCTAACAATGTATTTTTGGATGTATGCCACGATATTAGAAATGCACGTACGCCCAAACCTAATGTGACATCTGAGGATATGAAGGCTCTTAAGGATTTGAATACAGATAAGTCCATTATAGTTACTAGAGCAGATGAAGGTTCAACCACAGTAATTTTAGATTTAGAACAGATTACGAGAATAAAGTTAGAAAATTGTTAGATGAAGAAACATATCAAAAATTATCACGAGATTCTACCGCAAAAATTTCCTAAATTATTAATGATCTTATCAAAAGTTCATATCTTTCGAATGAAGAGAAGTCTCTTTTAATTGTTTCCAATTGCAAGGTACCTAAATTGTATGGTTCGCCCAAAATCAATACAACCAATGTCCCTTTAGGAGCCATAGTCAATACGATTGGCAGTCCTTGTTACAGATCGGCAAAATTTTGTGCTAACTATTTAAAACCTTATGTAGGAAAAACCAGTAGTTTCATCAAAAATTCTTCAGACTTTATTGATATTATAAAAGGTTTAAGTATTTCAAAAGGTGACATTTTAGTTAGTATTGACGTGGTTTCTTTATTTACGAAAGTACCCATCCCTGAAACGATAGATATCAAATCCAAGCTTAATAGCGATCCCCTAGGTGACACGATAGCCAGATTATCTGAACATTGTTTAAAATCTGCTTATTTCTTATGGAATGATAATTTTTATGAACAAAAATCAGGTTGTGCAATGGGTTCACCTCGAAGTCCTACAGTAGCCAATTTGTTTATGGAAAATTTTGTACATGTAGCGATAAACAGTTTTCATCTTAAACCAAAATGTTGGTATAGGTACGTAGATGACACTTTTGTTATTTGGCCCCACGGTATAGAAGAGTTGGGAGGTTTGAACAATCAAAATCCTGACATAAAATTTACTATGGAATTAGAAAGCAATGGTAGTTTACCTTTCTTGGATGTCCAAATTTACAGAATAAACACTGGACAGTTAGGACACAAGGTTTACAGAAAACCAACACACACAGACAGACATGTACATGCCCCATCTCACCACCCT
Source organism: Rhyzopertha dominica (assembly GCA_025024175.1). Lineage (NCBI taxonomy): Eukaryota > Metazoa > Arthropoda > Insecta > Coleoptera > Bostrichidae > Rhyzopertha > Rhyzopertha dominica. The sequence goes on from QCXZ01000064.1 coordinate 60,853,675, forward strand.
CCCTCTCAAAATAATAGTCTTATAAGGACGTTATTTGCACAAAGCACAAAGGATCTCAGACGAAAGTTCTTTACAAAAAGAAATATATCATCTTAAATCAGCGCTAGTGGGAAATGGTTATAGCAATAAGAGTATCTGGTCAGTTTCTAATAAAAGTGCTCTTCCAAATCAAGTAAGTTCTCAGCCTGGATAAAGTAAGTTGAAGTTGAGTTTGCCTTATGTACAAGGCTTTTCGGAAAAATTAAAGAGGATGTTTAGAAAACACGATATTTTAGTTGTTGATAGTACATATAATAACATATAAAAAAAGTTCTACTAAAGATAAAGTACATTTAGAGAGAGAAGGTGTTTACAAAATTACTTGTTCTTGCAGCAAGTGTTACATAGGTCAATCTAAAAGAAAAGTAGGTACGCGTTTGAAAGAACACATACTTGCTACTAGGCTGCAACAGATAAATAAATCTTCCGTAGCTGAACATTCATATTTGACTAAACACATAACTGACTTCGATAAAACAAAAATTTGACGTAGAGAAAAATATTATCACAAACGTATAATAAAAGCAGCTTTAGAAATTTGTAGGAATACTAATAATTTTAATAGGGATTGTGGCAATTATGGGTTAGGTGACATTTGGAAGGCTATTTTGTAGTTATCTTTTATCAAGTAGTTCATGTATACCTATAGTACGTAGGTAGTTCCTTTTTCATCATTAGGTTTTATCAGGTTGCACGTTGTTTCTAGGACGTGTCGCATCCTTGGTGATTTGTTTATTTACTTTCAAAATTTTGTTTGAACTTGTTTAAAATAAAATGTCTGTTACCAGCACGAGAAAACAAATGAACATCGTGAACGTCAAAATGTAATGTAAATCGTCTTTTTTAAATCAAAAATCGAACTACGCCACAACATTTCAGAAAAGTTCATTTTTAATGAATTTATTCCAAATATTAATTTGACATATTTGCTTCAATTTCTTTATGTCACGGACGAACCCCCAATAACTCGGAAAAATATAAACAACACCACCATTTGTGTAACGAGGGCCCACGCGATCCCCCAGGCTGAAAAAATATGGCATCCACTTATTGGGGATCCTGAGCAAATGACATGCCCATGACGGAGAGCGAAGAACGGGCGTTCTTATCTCCCAATTATAGAGGGCCGCCGGCCGACCGATTTCGACAATATCTGTCGACGCATGAATCAGGAAATGATTATCCTCATCCGCACTGGCGACGGCATTAATTCAGGATTTGATGGACGAGTGCTTCGCATCGAGGGGGGACGACATTTCGAAGAGAGAGGAAAATTGCCGCGCCAAATTCGGACCTTTTCAAGCCACTCGTGTGGTAATGGGTATCCGGTTAGATGGTTCAGGTTTGGAAATGTAATGGAGTTGAGGAATTTAGTCACGCAAATGGAATTAAGGATCGGCTGATTGATATAAGTTAATTTGGAATTAGAAACGTTCTTTTACGATTACGGATGGCATTAAGGGGTTCAAATACAATTGGGTATTATCACTTTTTTTTTTAAATTACGTAAAATGAATCTTAAAGTGCATATATATCGTACGCCATGTTAAAAAAAAAATAAAAAATATTTGTAGGTAGAGAATTTCAGGTCTGAAATTCGAATCTTAGGAGTCACCGCCAAAACGTTTCTATTCAAGGTTATTCAACTCGTAACGTCAAGTGTCATGTAAACATTACCGAGGAGCGTGCTGTTTAATGGTGTAGTATCATTCTTGTATTGGAAAAGCTTTTGTGTGGTGTTTATTGAAAGGACGGTGTAAGAGGTCACACCAAAAATTGATTTGTGTAGTTTTACAAGCATCTATTATGTATGGAAAACAAAACAGGGGTTGTTTGTACATGGTTATAAAAGTACTTCAGTCAGTACAGCTAACAAAATTTTTGTAACCGTTCCTCGAGATTAGCAACGTTTGAAAAAGTTTTTTAAGGTCCCTAGACGCGATATGCCGAAATCGCAAAGTTTGTTGTTCTGTTGTGAAGATCATCTTAAATCTTACTGCAAATTTCATTATTCTTTTTGGGGTTATAAGTGTTTACCATTCAGTTTCCATTTTGTTATAGCTTGAAGAGGATATGAAAAATTATATGTGTTTTAAGTTGATGGAGGAAATGTTATAAATAAAGAATGACGTTGTTCCCCATATATTCGACTGTTAGCCAGACCTGAAACGAGCCGCAAGAGCCCCGAAAATAAATGGCAATTTATATTTATTCCGACCTCTAAAACAAATGTCAAGTTTAGGGTACATTTTTGATTCTTACATTTTTATGTTTGCAGATAGTATGTTTCCAACAACCCACTGTGATAAAATTATCAATGCTACGTTAATTTGATAAAAGTTCACTTATGCTGTTGCTTTTGCTGTTACGTTCCTGATCTCCACCGCGTTGAACCGCTAGTCGCTGTACACAAATTCCATAACAATGAACATGCCTTGAGAAGTCATAACTCATAAGTATTTCACTTTTTCTTGGCGTATTTTAATTCGCTTGTCACAAAATTAACGCAAACAACAAACTGATAAATTGACGAACTGAGGCTGAGGCGTGACGCGCTGACCCCAAATGTAAACAAGCGGCCATTTACAAGACACCTGACGTCACGGCCGATATGTTCGCGTTTTGGCGGTCCCTTTAAATATTCACATCTTTAATATTAAAAATACACCTTACGATCTATTTTTTCGAATTTATAAGCTGTCACAGCTGTTTTGTGGATTAGATGCTACCTATTAATATGCAATTTAATAAAATATAAATACATGGCAAATACCCAATTAGATAAAGCACAAAGCGAGTTTAAAAGAAGGTGAAGTACGCAAAGTAAAGATACGACGTTTCAGTAGAACCATACGGAGAAAATCGTTGAAAATTCCAACTAAATGGGAAAATTGGTTCGGTTTTGAGTAAAATGTTATCCTTTTTTTACCATGCATTGTTCAATATACATGATCGCTACAAAGTATGGAACCAGCAGGATATTTCAGTTCTATTCGACAATTGATGAATACAGTTGGAAGCTAATATCAAATTTGTAGATTAAAGTATATAAAGTCTGGGATAATTCCAAAAAAGGTTATATCCTGCAAAAGATGTTATGATTCCTTACAATCGATGAAATACCTCAAACTTCAAATATGACGTATCTGCATAAAACAGCCATAGATGTACTCTTCCCCATTATCCTATAAGCTTCGTAGCAAAATTCCGCAGCGAACGGTAAATCAGCAACTTTTACGGCTACGAAGCCGATTATATTCAAGACTCGTAACGAGTACGTGAAAATGCTTTTCCCGAGTTTTTCGAGGCACGCACGGCGATAAACAAGATACCACGCAGCAGTCAAAAATATTCAAAGCCGATTAAAGGGCGGACCGGCCGTGCCGTAGAATCACCACGAAGGATGGAATCGCATTATAAGCGGACCAGGAGCTATGTTGCCAAGTGGTATATTCATATTAGTGAATGAAAAGCTGTTTTAAGAAGTAATATTTAGCAATATTTACTCTTGACGTTTCTCCGTTCTGTTCTGTTTTTTGCATTTATAGATCAATCCTACGACTAGAGTTGACGAAACCTTATAAGATATTGACCTTAGCTGTCACATTCTCCTTATTTTTTTTGTTCCATTAGCGATCATCCCGCTTTCTCTTTCAGGAATATCTCTGAAAGTGAAGTCTTTCTAGACTGTCTGCTGTTTGATTCTTCGATTTTATTTCAAGTTGGACTGCTTCTTCTTGAGCTTGACGGCTTTCTTCTACAGTTCAGTCAACATTTCTTTATAATAATATCTTTGAAAAAGAAAATCCATTGATCTTTCCAAATCCACCTTATAGTGCAGCTATATGCAATGTTCTTCGTTAAATAACAGGTTATTGCCAAATATGTGGGCAGGTAAAGCTCAGCAATATATAACTGCATTTAATATTAATTATTCAATAGCATTTAATCTATTGAACTATACGATTTTGTCTATAACACGCAATCAATTTTATCTAATTCCATTAATAAGAGTGAAGTTTACGTTAATTTCTAACATTAGGTAACTTTACCGTTTTTCACAACTAGATACTTTCTTTATTTTGTGTATTTTGCCGGTATAGCAAAAAAGGTCCAGCATAATTGTGGTGAAGCTTGCCGATAACAAGAGCTGATATCTATGACCGTGAATAGCATCCAAGGGTCAATATTAGTAACTGCTTGAACTTTAAAATTAACTTAAGCATTTTACCAGTTCTACTTTTTTATAATTTTTTTTATAAATAAACAAATTCTTGATTGTCACCTTTCTATATTAGTTAGGAAAATCTGTCATCCTTGTTGGTACGTACACATACTATACACAATTAACATTTCCACCTATGATCACAAATTCAGTAATAATCTTCGCTTCTGGAATGCTAATCTTGAAAAAAAGTGCCTTTATCTGAAACGTTTGTGGCACGTAATTCCTTAATACAAACATTTTTGCAAATAACGAGATCAGATGCCAGTATCAAATATACATAAATGGGCAACTAGTGTCTTCTCATTAATATTTTTTACCTTCCTCAATTCCTTATCATTCTCCAATTTTTTTATAGGCTTTGGCATATCTATTGTGCTGTAGGCTCCTCATGAGAAAGAAGTTCCAAATTGCTACTTAGAGACATTTTGTGAATTGTTTTGATTTAATGAATATTTCTAATAATCTATTTTTTTAATTCATTTAAATAATTATTACTGTTTGAATGCTTCAAGCTTAAACATTGAGTAATAAATGCAGAAGAAGTATTAGTATCGACCTGCTGACTTTCTCAGTCTTTCTGCAGTCCTAGTAAGTGGCCATTATAAAAGGTTAATAGAAACTTCAACTCAAATAATAATGCTGAAGTTCGAGAAATGTTGGAAACAACCACCATAAGTATTTGGATATAACGTAGCTTTCGTGATAGCAGACACGATGAAAGCTCGCCAATTAAACGGCAACCTCGCCATCCGCATTAGCCGGACTCTCGTTTATATTCAGTCGGAGTGCCAGTCTCCCCTTCAAGTACCGAGACGCAATTAAGGGTAAGACCGGTGATCATGAGAGACGCGTGCTACTGATTTAATTACAGCGACATACGAGTAAAATTGCGTGGAAATGTGGCCAATAACGATATCCCCAGCGTCATGCCGATCTGGCAATGGTCATTTCGAGCGGACAAATGATGTGAATGACGCATTAATAGGGGAAATTGCTATTGTAGGGGTGGTTCGTGGAAGGAATTTGTTAATTACTATGAGAAGTTGACAATGTGGTTAGGGCTGGAATTGTATTAATTTTAAGTGATAAGTACCTAAACGTTCACTTTACTTACATCCTTGACTACGTTTTTTTGTTCATATAAAAAAGGAGTTTTATTATTTGCTCTAGTTTCCTTCCAAGGCATTTTTAAAGCAACTTCTTGTAAAGGTAAGCGTTTTTAGTAGAATTATTAAAATGCAATCTTCGTGGCCATTTGAATGATATTATTGATTGATAAACCTGCGTTGTATTCCTATCTATTAGTGATCAGTAATGGGAGCAACTATTTTAAGGTACTTCCAAATTAAAGCAAGGTAGTTTTCCTACCAAAACTGACCATCCATTTTAAAACAATTAGTGTGCATTTAATATTCAACATTATAGCAGCCTTATGGTTTGTCTCCTCTTTGTGCAGACATAGTTATGTCAGAATTGCAAAATGAATGTATTAAAAGTTATGTTTTACAAAAGATACGTTGATGATATAGTTACTTGCATTCTGAAAGATAGTATCCAATTGACGATTGATAAATTTTTTTCATCCAACAATTCAAGAAGAAAATAAAAAATCTATACTCTTTTTAAATGTTAAATTAATTCGTTTAACAGACAACGTTATAATTCTTAACTAAAAAACTTTCTCACAAAGGTATATTAATTTTTGCTCCAAAAAACAACATAACTTGCAGTACACGAAACACATCCTATTAAAAATTGCTAACCCCAAAAAATTGATTGACAGGGTACTGTGTTTTGAAGACAATCACAAGGTCATAAAATTAGCTGAACAATGACATGCATTTCTAATTTTTTTAAGACTGCAAAAATATTGATAATAATTATTAGTTAATATATAAGATCCTTTCTATTGTTCGTGACTCAGTTGAACAAATTGACTAAATGTTAGACTGAAAAACACCAGAGAAGCATTAAATGTCCAGCTACTGGAAGMACTGCTTTAGATGAAGATTTTTTAGCAAAACACATTCATTTGATTTTGACACAGTGACAATAGTAGGTAAACGATACCTTTATTTAATAGGCAAATATTTAACGGTTTAGGAATCTTCGTCTTGCCACAACTTTTGTTGTTCTGTGTGTCCTCTTTTTTGCCTATAGTTATATAGAGAGTACTGGTTTTGTCATAAATGTGTCTTAACCAAAACAGAAACGTCGGAATAAAATCAATAAAAATGGTTTGATCAAACCCCTGTTTTTACTTGACGTAACACCAGCTTTATTAATATGTCGCGTAGCTAATGCAGTGGCCTGGATCCCATAATCTATTCCATTACCACGATCACCAAAGACAGCTCTTGCACACATTCAGAGTCGAATTAATCTATTCCATACAGTTCCACTGACAATCTCAATCAAATCTGAAACGTTATCCTCCATTATGTATTAGTTGATGCGTCCTGTTAAATCGCAATAACAGCGTCTTTATTTGATTAGTGGCCAACATGTGACATCGGACTCATACGCCATTAATAGAACAAGCGCTCCAGATATACCTACCCCGGGCAACTGATTTGTAGACGGTCATGTTATGCAACGAGGCCAGCTGAGAATACGAAATAGGTCCTTGTTGGGCCTATCCGATACGGATGAGCCCTCGCAGGCATCGTGAATGGGTAGGAATGTCCAATTGTGGATTGCGTTTGAAGTCTAGAGGGTCTGGTTCTTATAATTAGTGCTGCTTCTGGTGCTTTTACTTTTAGAGGTAGAAAAAACTTTTCAAATTAAAGAAGCAGAACTTTTTACAAGCTATAAGAATATGTATTTGGAAAAGTAAAATAGTAAAATAAAGATTTTTTTATAGAACACCCTATACATAATTCCCTTTTCTATCCCTTTCAAAAATATAAGCTTAGTCAATTTTTAGATCAGCCGTTTTCGATAAGATTTTAACGAATATTGCCGAAACAATATTCAAGAATTGCCACGATTAAATAAAACGGCTGAGTAACCATGGATACCAGATGTAAAAAAAATCAGTAACTGATTTCTTGAGGTTTTCACGAACGTCGTTGATTCTTCCGTTGTTTTCTTATGAGGTCCAAAATCTCTTCTTCTTTCTTCAGCTGTTTCGCAGCACGTTGCTAGCAGCATCTTCACTGTTGACTTGATTGTAACCTGTGTAATAATCAATAACTTTCAGCAAATTCGTCCATACAGACTGACGATCATCAAAAATATAATTATTGCTTAAGCTTGCAAACTGTCTTTCCTTTCAGCAGTATAGAGAGTAATAAAATATTATTTTCAAGGATATTTTCCATTTTATCTCGCAAGAGCAGAATTCAAAACAGCGTTCTTGTACTTGTCCAATAGAAATGTATCACCCTCGTTCTCAAACCTGTACTCCAGAGGCTAGTGTCGGGTTTTCAGTTGCATCACATAAATATTTTTAACTTTGATATCTCAGTGAATCGCAGATGTGTTCTAATCCCAAATAACTGTAAAAAGGCAACTAATGACAAAAGCCCAGGTTTCTTTACTGATCTTCTGCTAACGCCTTTGTACGACCAACTACTAATAATTCCTTCTTTGTATACGGGTCTTCAGAATATAACGCTCTCCTTTAACTATGAATTCTTGAACTTTGTTTACTGTTATCTTAAACTGAATAGTAACTGGCAACATCATTTTGAAAATCCTTCAAAGCCGTGCTTGAAGAAGTGTAATCATAGTTTAATGAAAATTAACTAATTTTTTAATAGGAAAGTCCTCATTATATGTTGCTCCTATCAAGAAATCCCTTGAAAACGATTTCCATAAGTACTAGATTGAATGGAGACTAGTAATCTTCACAAATATGAGGCAAGTTTAAACCTTAAAGTAAGCCTAAAGAATGATAGGGGCCATTTTTTTAACTCAATCAGTTAAAACGAAATTTCACAAGAAGCTTTTGACAATAAATAAAGTCAAGCTGTTTCAGGATGTTGCCTGAATTTCTTTCCCATAGGGATTAATAAGGGAGGCCAGAAGCCAGAAGACCAAAAATATCCTTCGACTGAGCTAAAAGCGAAAGACATAATTCCCAAAGATATGACAACGCGGCGCAGCCCCGGCCATCGCCATCATCGCGGCCGGTTATGTTAACACTGCGGCAACTCCCCCGCGCAATTGTTTACAATGCAAGTTGCGATCGGAGGGCCAACTCCCGGGGGTGTCGTGCATTGCCGTGCAATAAATTGCGGCGCCTGCATACACGCTGCCCCGACATAGTGACAGATTAGTACGTCATCAATCACTTGTCGCTGCTGGACCCGCGGTAACTGCCCCACCATAATCTAATTGAAATATTTACTCCCGACGGCGGACGTGTCGGTCCACAAATCAAATACAGTTTAAATTTCGCGGCCTCCGGTTGCTGCGGTCTGACGATATGAGATTAGCGGACTCGGGAGGTTGCAAGTTGCTAGTGTATCGGGGGTAGTTTGCCGGGGGGTGGTTATTAATCGGACCGCACTGTAGTGATGGGATCGCCAGTCCAGTACTGAGAATATCCCAAACTATTGAGGGGAACCGGAAAATAATGTCGTTTCTGCGCATTGTTTGGTTCAGAGGCGTCCCAAAGACATTGTGAGGTTATAATGACTTTTTTACTTATAGATAATTAAATTATAATTTGTTTTTGTAAGTTTGGGTAAAATGAACAGCCAAATACCAAAAGAGGAACACAATCGGCACTGCATGCTCTTTGAGTTTCGCGAGGGAAGTAAAGCAACAGTTGCTACCAAAAACATTTGCAATGTTTATCCAAATGCATTGGACATTCGTAAATGTCAAAGGTAGTTTTCCAAATTCAAATCGTACCTTGGTCGACTATCCAAGAACATTTAAAGCAGATTGGGAAAGCAAGCAGAGCAGGTGTTTGGGACCCGCATAATCTGTCTGAACAGAATAAGGCTAACCGATCAATCACATGCAACTTATTGCTTCAACGACACAACACAAGCGTTTTTTGATCGGTTCATCACAGGATATGAGAAATGGGTCTTGTATGATAACCCAAAACGCAAAAGGCAGTGGCCCTTTCCAAATGAAATCTCTCGTAGTACAGCTAAGCCAGGTTCACATCCCAAAAAAGCACTTTTATGTCGTTGGTGAAACCTGGAAAAACTGTTAATGCAGAACGAACTCTACAACGAACAATTGCAGCGAGACAATCAATCTTAAATTGAAAAGTGGCCAGGTATTGTCAACCTCAAAGGCGTCATTCTCCAACAGGACAATGCAAGACCGCACTGCGCAAGGCAAACCCTAGAAAAAATTAATGAATTGGGGTGGGAGGTGCCGCCTCATCCACCATATTCGCCCGATGTGGCACCATCGGATTTCGACTTATTCCGAGCGCTGCAGCACTTTTTAAGTGGCAAAAAATTTGCAGATTTGGCATATCTAGATATTTTGCTGAAAAACTAATTAATTTTTATCGATCAGGGATTGAAAATTTACTCATTAGATGGCAAAAGGTTATTGACAAAGATGGGGAATACATCATTGATCAAAAATGGAGACTCGTTAAAAGTGTATGTTTGTATTTAGCGTAAGAAAACGACATTTCGTTTCCGGTCCCCCTAATACAAAGTGAGGAAGTGTGAACACACCGACATTAGTTGCAAAATAAATAAAGATGGGGGTGATAATGCTGGCTGACTTGACCTGACCCGACCTTCATAACGTGGAGCAATGGCAATAGCAAGTCACAGATAACCACTTATTGACCGATGGTACTATAACAACAAAGAAGGTAAAAGCCAAATGGAAATCGAAAACTTACGAACTGACCATAAAATGGTATATATCTACTTAGAGAACATAATCACAAATGTATAAAACACAAGAGGAGGTAAACACGGTCAAAATGAAAAAATTAACATTGGCCTACTAAAGGATAGAAAAGATAAAAGAAAAATATGCAAACGCTCTAGAAAACCTCCGGAATTGATAACAAAACGCATAAAAAAGATGCAAAACAAACGTTTAATAGAGAACGGGGAAGCTGCTATTGACAACTATGAAGAGGTAATTAAGAGAACAAACAAAACCGATTATAGTGGGTCGCAAGAAATAAAACTAACAAAACTAGAAGAAATAAAGCAGCACGAAAATAGGAAATGCCAAGAGTTCTTTTAAAAAATTGTCGAGAGGTCAAAAGCCGAGCGACCCAGCTCACATTCAAACATTTTTGAAATATTATCGCAGAGAAAGCAACAAATAAATCCCAATAAAACAGTGGATATAAAAAATGGAAGACGATAACAAGGAACCAAGAGTAAAATTCGTTGATGAACCATTAACATTAGAGGAGCTAAAAACAACAAACCACCAGGCCTAGATAGGATAAACAACGAACTAATAGTAATAGTAATAAAACAAGAAATAAATAATAATAATAATAATAACAACAGCTTGTCTACAAAAATGACAACAGAACTACTAGATGGAAAGACAATCACAAAAACGTTTTATCAATAATCACAGGCAACCAAAATAGGTTAAATTCACTTAATGCTTGCAGTTACTAAAATAAAGATAACAATGTATTTTAAATGAACGTAAGATATATTTACACATATATATATATATATATATATATATATATATATATATATATATATATATATATATATATAAACCTTCCTTATCTTAGAGTTATTGTTCAGTTGGTTATTATTAACAGGTACAGAAGTCTATAATTTCTGGGTTCCATTCATGCTGGAAACAAAATAATCTTACCTCTATACAGGTCATACTATACGAACCCTGTCCCATTTCAGTTGACTCAGCAACAGAATTATTAAAATTTCTTAAAAATTTTAAACAAAATCGCTTCTTGGAGTTTGTTTTTATCATAAATAGCTTCTCTAAACTATGGTCTGTTAATTTTCATGCTGAACTGTTCTCAATAATCAAAATTGTATAGTAAAAAGTACCAACTATTTAGGCCGCACCCTGATTTATATCTATATTGTTTGGAAAGTTTGCATACAGGTGAATGTAACATTTGAGGTGGTTGCGCAATTTCGCGTAACTAAGAGATATTGTTTACTTGACAGCAGAAGTCAAAAGCGTTTTGGGTAGTTTCAATTATAGAACCTGTCACCGTGAAGCAAAAAGATTGGTTTTGGAACTTACAAGGTAAAATCTTTTGTTTTTAACTTTTGAAATGTTTTCAACAAAAATGTGTTTTTATTGTCTAGGCCCAGGAAAAGCCACTGTTAACAATGCAACAAAAGAAAAATCGGTTGAATTGAGCAAAAGCACATAGAACTTGGAGTCCGGAGAACAGTGTACATTGGAGCGACGAGTCTAGATTTGAAGTTTGCGTAGGCGACAGTCGCAGCAGAGTTATTCGGTAAAAAATGAAATTTATCATCCAGATTGTCTAAAGAGAAAAGTTAAATTTCCAACATACTAGGGACGTCATTGACGTCAGGAAATGATTATGTTTTTAAACAAGATGGCGCTGCATGTCATGTATCCAAAAAACCTTTACAGTGGTTCGCCGAGAACAGTATTCCACTTTTAAAATGGGCATCCAGTAGTCCTGACCTTTCACCTATAGAAACACTGGCACATTATGGAAAAACAACTGCGCGCAACTCATGCCAGGTGGATTCCCGAATTAAGGAATAAATTTCAATTTATATGAGATAAGTTCACACCACAAGATTGCCAGAGATTAAGTCAGTTGTTTGTAACTCAGGTTTTCTCATGATTTGCTTCAACTTGGTAGTTAAGCAGAAATTAAATGTTCGATTTAGACAAATGAATAATTGATTAAGTGAGATATGTCTCAAAAATTGTGGTGAAAAATAATTAAATATCTGTTTCATAATAGCATTAGACACAAAAAAATTTAAAAAAATGCAAGTGGGCCAATTGAAATGGGACTGGGCTCGTAGTTACTATTCAAACATTTCTACAAATTTGAACTGATGTACAAGTTAATTCCGCAAGGCACAACTCTAGGTGTATTCATGCCAATCTCGCTCCGTAAGCGCGACGTGTAACAGTTTCTCCGTCGATATTTCAGCGTCGTCACTTCCTGGACGCCTTCCTCCTCAGATAGGCGCGCTTCCTCCAACTTCGGGATATTAGATTCCCGACGTAATAAGGAAATCGATCGCGCCGTACAGATAATACCGACTCGCATAATTAATATTAATTTAACAGTGTCGGACTTGTCGGCTGATGTCTGAACAATGGCGTAATACGCCGCTTCTCCGGTACGAGCCGCCATTGTGAAAGTATCAATTTGTTTCCGAGAGACTTGTGCATTACCGGTACAACAGGTAAGTACTGGAACAATGGCGGCGCCCGCTATTACCAGACCCACTACGGTGTAGACGTTTCCATTAAATTTTTAATATCGACGCGAAGCGCACGGCCGGGATAATTGAAACGAGAAAACAAAAATTCGAGGTATCGGATCGGGCGGGCTTTAATATTTTAATCAGCCCCAACAAAGCCGTTTATCGCAGATGCTTTTAGAGGCAGATCTGAGCTGAAATCGGTGTTGGTGTTGTCTGCAGCAAACATTGTAATGGTTTTCGACGTTGGCTTTAAAGATTGGGTGCTGGCAGGTAGAGATACATCCACAAGGCAAGGAGAAGACTGGATTTATGACATGTTGCGGTTTATATCAGTTCGAGTAATGCCATTCGGCTTAAACAACGCTCCGGTTACGTTGGAACGAATTGTAAAAGTTTGAAAGATTTATTGTTTTTACAATAATACTGAAAATAGGAAACGGCTTGTAAATCAAAGAAGTACTATAAAGGACCCATGTCGCGAGGGGTGGGCCAATTAAGGTAGTCTTAATTTGGGATTATAAACAGGTAAATACAGACAGACAACAACCCTTCATTTTGACTCTGGATTTTACATTTTATGAATAAAAGCATTTCAATAACTAGAAACTACATATATACACAATTTAGATAACTAAAAATGTTAAATAAATAATGTTTTTAAATACAAATATTATGTTACAACTGACAATAAATTAATTTGACATTTACAATTTTGATGTTAATATAAAATGTACCTTGGAGTTCGTTCCAATGCTATTATAATTTGAACATCAAATCCTAAAGTGTGAGTGTTTATGATCGTGATTATGAAGTTTGTATGTGTTTGTGTGTTTAAATGATGTTATTGTAGGTGTTACTTAGTCCTTTTATGTCTGTCCTGTAGTTTACACATGTGTTTGTTTTTTTTTGTATATGAATCATTTCCAAAAATTGTCTTTCATATATATGTGTTTCTGTGGCAATAATTTGGCTGTTATAGAACGCCACGGACAATTCCAGAAGTGGAGAGAAAATGTCATCTGTGGAATCTTGTATAAGACTGCTTCCGAAAGATCAAGCGGATAAGATTAGGATGGATGTATGCCACGCTATTAGAAATTCACCTACGCCCAAACCTAATGTGACATCAGAGGAAATGAAGGTTCTTAAGGATTTGAATACAGATAGGTCCATTATAGTTACTAGAGCAGGTAAAGATTTAGCCACAGTAATTTTAGATAGAACAGATTATGAGAATAAAGTTAGAGAATTGTTAGATGAGGAAACATATCAAAAATTATCCCGATATCCTACCTCAAAAATTTCCAAAATTATTAATGATCTTATCAGAAGTTCAATCGTCCGAATGAGGAGACGTCTCTTTTAATTGTTTCCGATTGTAAGGTACCTAAATTGTATGGTTTGCCCAAAATCCATAAAACCAATGTCCCAAGACCCATAGTCAATACGATTGGCAGTCCTTGTTACAAATTGGCAAAATTTTGTGCTAACTTATGTAGGAAAAACTAGTAGTTTGATCAAAAGTTCTCCAAACTTTATTGATATTATAAAAGGTTTAAGTATTTCAGAAGGTGATATTTTAGTTAGTTTTGACGAGGTTTCTTTATTTACAAAAGTACCCATCCCTGAAACGATAGATGTCATCAAATCCTTAATAGCCATCCCCTAGTAACGCGATAGCCAGATTATCTGAACATTGTTTAAAATCTACTTATTTCTTATGGAACGATAATTTTTATAAACAAAAATCAGGTGGTGCAATGGGTTCACCTCTAAGTCTTGTAGTAGCCAATTTGTTAATGGAAAAGTTTGAATAGGCAGCGATAAACAGTTTTCAGATTCAACTCAAAATGTTGCTATAGGTACGTAGATGACACTTTTGTTATTTGGCCTCCCGGTATAGAAGAGTTAGTAGGTTTCCAAATAATTTGAACAGTCAAAATCCCGACATAAAATTTACTATGGAATTAGAAAGCAATTTCTTGGATGTCCAAATTTACGGAATAAACACTGGACAGTTAGGACACAGAAAACCAACACACACAGGCAGGTATTTACATGCCACATCTCAGCACCCTCCCTCGCAAAAGAATAGTCTTACAAGGATGTTATTTGTTAGAGCCCAAAGTATCTCAGATGAAAGTTCTTTACAAAAGAAATATTGAAAGAAATAAGTTGAGTTTGCCTTATGTGCAAGACCTTTGGAAAAATTAAAGAGGATGCTTAGAAAACACGATATTTTAGTTGTTGATATAGTACATATAATAATTTAGATAAAATTCTACTAAAGACAAAGTACATTTAGAGAGTGAAGGTGTTTACAAAATTACTTGTTCTTGCAGGAAAAAACACATACGTGCTACTAGGCTGCAACAGCTAAATAAATCTTCCGTAGCTGAATACTCATATTTGACTAAACACATGATTGACTATGATAAAAATTTTGCACACAGAAAAATATTATCACAAACGTCTAATAAAAGAAGCTATAGAAATTTGTCGGAATACTAATAATTTTAATAGCGACTGTGGAAATTATGAGTTAGGTAACTTTTGGAAGGCTATTTTGCAGTCATCTTTTATCAAGTAGTTCGTGTATATCTAGTAGGTAGGTAATTCCTTTTTCGTCGTTAGGTTCTTTTTTATCAGGTTGGCACGTTGTTTCTATGATGTCTCGCTTCCGCGGTGATTTGTTTATTTACTTTGAAAATTTTGTTTGAACTTGTCCGAGGCAATTTTGAGGTTTTTCGTCTTTGACAAAGATTACAGGTGTAATAGAAACGTCAGACTAATAACTTTTTGTCAGCATCTTCAAGAGACAGCGATGGACGCTGCATTCACCAGAATCATTAAGATCGTGGATAAGTGGATAATTGTTTTCAGCAAATTCAGCAAATTCCGGTCGCACGAAATAGTTATCCGAGCAACAATACGATTGCATAGTTCGCCAACTGCCCGAACCGCCCCTAAAACATTAACACCACAATCGACCGTGGGACTCCATCTACCCTCACAACTTCTGTGCACGCGCCAACCCCATGAATTTGTATTTGCATAATAACACCGTGTAAGTAATACGCACGGGAGTCTAATACAATAAAACATGCATGCGACCTGCGAACGCACGGCACCGAGCGAAGCTGCGAAATTATTCAGCTTATTTCTGTATCCATTCGGTTAATAATTAAACAGGAACGCGAGCCCAATCAATCCCACCTGCTGCTGTACAGGACGCCTTAGGATTTTCTGGCGCGCGAACGGGAATAGTTGAGATTGTTCCGTGTTCACGTCGGCCCTTTGTTTGGATCGTACGGCCGCTTTTTGGCAGGAACCGTTCGAAATGTCGACGATATTGCTTTGTCTCCAGCGGGGACGACATTTGTTGGACGTGATGAATTGATCCGTGGGCCAGGGTCACATTGGGCAGGAATGGCATTAGGATCGTTTCGATATTCAGTTTCTAGACTGAAAGTGAAAGTGAAAGTAGGACCACTGAAAACAATAGATGCATAATCGTTCATTTTTTTGGGTGTCATTAGACATGAAAAACGTTTTAACAAAATGGTGGCCGCGTCCGGTCTTCGGTGCAATGCACAAATTATTATTTCAGCATCTGAAATAAGTAACAAAAGAACAAGAGGAATCTTCATCTCATATCATATGTGGTATAAAAATATTACTATCGAAAACACCAGTGCCTTTAACAAAATCAAAAGGCCTATCTTTAACATGCTAATACGGATTACTAAACAAATGATGAGAGAACTGACAAAAGGCATTAAGATCAGCAGTATCCCTACATATATTTCCAACACTGTAATTACCAAAAGTGTTAAACACCTCCAAACAGCAATGACGAAAGAACAAACTAAAGAAGGTAACTTGCTTTGAGGGAACCGTGTTTCCAGCGAACGCAGGCGATGGTCCTACAAGTGCAGGGTGCTCCGAGCGAACAAGATTTTTCAGCAACCTGACATTTATTGCTCCTAGTCCTTGTACAGGAAGCGTCAGGTATAGCAACAGCAAGCGCCTCATAATGCTAACTGTAAATTCTTAAAAAAAAACAGTTAACCAAGTGCTGCAGTAATATCCGAGGGAAAAATCGGTAGACAGCAATAAATGTAAGTATAGTTGCAAGCAACAATCTACAATAGTCATTATACGAACAGCCGATTACCGCTCACAATGGTCTACAAGTATTACCTGAAGCTGTCGTAAATAACAAACGGGTTCGGCACGTTCCATTGTTTTACAGCGGAGTGCACCGTATCCAAAAATTGTGATTAGGCTTTTTTAGAATTCTTTTTCAGTACACATAAATCAATGAGCATTATTTGGTATTATTATTTGCACTACAAATATTTCTCTAATAGCTTTTAATGAATGACTAAATCGTATGTTTTCTTAACTTAATGAGTAGTATCTACTCTTATAACCATGAATGGTAAACATTCCAATTTCAATGTCCTCTGCCTTGTTTCTTCACAGGTTAAAATTTTCTTTTAATCCGGAGGGTCATTCTTCAGTCTTTACCAGGTGCGCCCAATAAGCATCTTACCTGCACTTACATTTAGGTCAACCCCTTTAATAATTTGCTCCTAAACTGAATTTCAGTTGCATTACTCATTCGGGCTGACTTTATCTATGTTACTCGCGTGATGTGATTTATGAAAAGTATTTTGAATTATGGACATGGAATTGACATCGAAATTAAAAAACAAAGCTGTTCTAGGACAGACCCGAAAAAGTTGTTTCCAGCGTGCTGCACCATTTTTTAGGGATCTTGCTTACAAGCATAAGGAATTCAGGTAAGCGCAGAAATGCGCTGAAACTGCAACTGCAGTAAGTCTACCAACAATTCAAAACATCGTAGTTTTACATCACGGACCAAGGAGATGGAACGTTCACAAAACATTCCTGTCAAATCCCTACTTCTGTTTCAAGTCAAAATTGACTACTGAGTATTACAGCCAAGTAGATTGTAGAAAAAGATATCACTAAGCTTGAGCCAAGAAGCGTTTTGGTAATAGAACGTTACGAAGGACAGGTGCCTAGACATGAATTTGAACAAGGACATTGAGCATAATGTGCCGTTTGCAGGCGATACGTTGCAAAGAGAATTTAAACAGATTAGTACAACTGTACAAGACTCAGTTCAAATCTGACGCTACTGACGAAATCCTCCATTCTCATGGTCAATATGTTTCGAGATTGCCACCATATCATTCAGATTTGAACTTGATAGAACTAGTTTGGGCCAGCCTGAAACAACATGTAGGAGACTGATTGTGTTCTGAAGCTCGAAAATACTGAGCGACGAGCGATTGAGCTGCAAATGCGCCGGATGGCATCAGCAGCGTTACATAGTAAACTTTGACGTACAAGTGCCGCTTTGACCTCTCTCTTGAATAGGTCTTAATAGCTCAGTTTGTCTAGTGTTTAAAGAGTCCCGGGTTCAAATCAGACTACACAATAAGGAGCATTACAAACCTGCCGCTCTTCGAATGATTCACAAGCAACCTAAACGCAGCAAGGGAGATGTTCCGCTGGCAATGTAGTCCTCATCAGCAGTTTGCTGAGAAAAGCGAATCTTAGCGACTAGCAAAACTCTTAAAACAACACCTGGGGTGTTTTGCCATGGAGCGTGAAAAACCGAGGCATTTCCCTGGGAGAAAGTGACGCGTGTGGGAACCACCGACTGTCTCATATACGGATCGTAATCCGCGCCATAGCAATTTGCAAAATTCGCTCCATTCGGTTCGTCCCCGCCCGCCCCGCCGTTCAAACCGTTGTAAATCAGGCTTAAGTTGTATAATGCAAGTATGAGTCACACGGTATCCAGTCGTAATTGCCAACAATCCGGGCCGGATAATCTCCAGCTATCTCCGTCCCTCTTTTCCGAACACTCGGTAATGTTAGTTTTATGTTAATTATTCCCGTTTCTGGTACAGTAAGTCGGATCGAGGAGGACGGTTTTCGCCGGGCATTACGACTAATCTTCCTGTGGGGAAAGCGAAAGTAGCAGCGATGCGGAAAGTGCTACCCGCGGGCTGATTCACGTTTATATTATGTAAACTGTTCCTCGGGACGCGCGCCGCGGAGAATTCCACGCATATTGGAAAATAATTAATTTATACGCTGTCGTAGCGTTAAAAACCTGTTTTGGTATGATGAAATGACTTAAAAGCGGATAAGTACAAAAGTAACATGTTATATTTTCCCTGTTGGTTCCTATGTTGAATTAGTCTTGACGTTTCGACGCTCATGTCGGTGTCTTCTTCGGAAGTAGCTCTGAAACTGTAGTTGATCTGGCTCTAGGACAACTTCAGTTTCAGAGCTACTTCTGAGGAAGACACCGACATGAATGTCGAATCATCAAGACTAAACAATTAACGTGGGAACCAGCCCGGAAAACAACATGTAGATAATCAGCAACAATCACGGAAGCCTTCAAATCAAAAACGCTAAAAGGCAATCTTCTTTAGTAAACGTTCTTCTCTATATGGCTCAAGGTGTGTCTAATTTTCATTTTATCACACAACCGGATTCCAATGTGCAATAAATTATTACTAAATTGTAAATTGATATTTTACTCAAATCGATCTCAACTTGTCAGCATCCACTCAAAGAAATAGTAATTCTCATATGTTTTATCTTACTTAACCTACGTACATAAATGAAGTCCTCATCATTCTACATAAAAGTTTTTGACTTAGGCTAAATCACTCCCTATTGAGCAAAAGGTGCGATTAATTATACTTAACTAAACTGATTTATGCGAGCCCGGGTACGAAAAGCCGCGCGATTCTTTAAAAAATACAGACTTACGCTTGGATAGGTTTCAGAAGTAATACGAATTAGCCATACCTGTAACAAAAGAAAAATAACAATTAGACATATATTTACAATTCATGATACTAATAGAAATGAAGCCTATCATCAGAAGGGTAAATTAGGTCGCAACCATCCAGTGTTTTCGTTTTTTTTACATTAAAAAAATTAGTGCGATTTGTTTTTTATTTTTTTTTCCCTAAAATACTATTCTATAGCCAGCAGACTCAATAATGTAGTTGAAGCCGCGAAAATAAGTACAAGCATCTATCGTGCTGCTGACAATTTATATATGCAAGAATAAATTTGAAGAACATTATGTATTTATTAATATTCTCGTCTCACTAAGGGTGCTGACGGAAGACAACCGTGGCACTCGCCCAGATCTCTCAGCTGTGCAGGGTTAAGTGTGTTAAGTTGTCCCAATTTTATTGCGGTGATAATCTTCTAATGATTGTTGTGACAGAAGCCCAAACACTCCAAACATTGTATTGTTTGTTAGAGAATTGCTCTTTATATTTTAGGAATGAGCAATACTGCTGCTGCTACCTCATATCTGATATTTGTATTATAATTTATAAAGTTTGACATTTGTTAGCCCAAAAAACTGTTCGCGTCGCTTAGTGCAAAAAAAATGCAAAGAATACATAAATAATACAATTGTAGTGCATTAAAAGTTGCGTGCAAGGCGTGTGCTTTATTTTATTTTCACATGTCAATATTAAAATTAATAAAACATAATACAGTTGTTCAAAAGGCATGTTTTGGAGCAACCGAGGAAAAGCACTTCGAAAATTATATATATATATATATATATATATGTTTTGCTTCAGGCTTCCGCGGGCGTTATATGAAAAGCATTTGACAACGCGGAGCAGATCCCGGAAACCTAGCTTTTCATATATATATATATATATATATATATATATATATATATATATATATATATATTATATTCAAAAGTATATTGAACTTAATGAAGAATATTTTAAACACACATATAAAATTTAGATTTACGTTTTGTACTATTAAAATATAAATAGCAACCTTCATATTGGTATGGTAACGACCGATTCAATAGATTTCCATTCTAGCCTAGCTGTGGAAAAGAGTCAGGTCTATGATTACCTTTATAGTACAAAAAAATTGTAGCAGTAAAGTAAATTAACATTTGTCCCTGTATTAGAAACATATATGCAGATTTCTTTTTCAACTGAATTTTTCAGTTTTAATGAGAAGAACCAAGTTATAAATTTGTCTTGAAAAAGACAGAAAAGACAGGGTCTGGTAAAGACAACGATCGTATATTTGTATTTAAAACAACTCCTACCCTTGAGAGAAAGTAAGCAAACTTTAATGTAAAATATGGGTAAACCCATAGCAAACAATGATTTACGACGATCCACTTATGCCCATTTATGATATATCAGGTTGGAATGCGGAGTTCCAACGCAGGTAAAGAGGGTGAATAACTAGTTGCAGTGTATTTAAATAATCTGGGGCAGATTTCGAATCTGCATTTCGACTAGAGGACCCTTAATGACAATTTCCAGGACTTTACACCCTAAATATTTTTCCTATGGGGTCATTTGGGTTTGAAGGTTTTTCAAACGCAACCATCAACATCCTTGAAAGAATTACGTCCAAGAATTGTGTTTCTGCCTGCTGTTGAGCATACAGCAGGTCATCATGGGCATCTATGGAGGTTGATGGAAGCCATGTTAAAATTTAATGAGTTGAAATGTAATTTCACAAACAGCTTTTGTTACCTAACGGCTATTTTTTAAACAAATGTCATTCTTCACGTCATGTCTGGACACACATGGCACCCATGCTCTTTGCTCATTCAGGGCATCAGCATCTGCAGCAGTAGGCCGCGCGTCAGTATTCATAAAACTCGCATGCAATAATCCGCAGCCCTCGCCCTTTCTGTTCAATATTCGCCCCGCGTAGCTCTAGCAAACCGCGGACGGGATTGCAGATTTCGCTGGTAAAAAAGCGATCGCGCCGTAACACAATTAAAACCCCAGGACCGATACCGGGGCTAATTCGGCTTTCGCCGTTTTAATTCGAAGTTATTAATTCGGTTAATTTTTAAACCGGCCCAGCCCGCGCTCGCGTTAAAAACTGAGGCACAATAAGAATTTATGAAATTAATAATGGAGTTTAATAAACCCGGTGCATCTATTGTGGGCGGCAATGGGGGTTGAGCCCCGGCATTAGCGAAATTAAATTCCCCCCTCTAATTTATCGACAGAATGTGTTTTACTTTGAACGTTTGCACATATGGCATATCGGGACGAGATGTATGTAGATGCGTAGGAGCAAAGCTGTACAGTTGAACGAACGCCGGGGTAATGGCCCTGATGGAGGGCTTTGGTGCTTATCCGATTTAGAGATGATTCGAAACTAAATTGAAAACAGCTTAATTTGAACTACAATGTGTGTGTACCAGGAATATGTCGAGGGATTTAAAAAATGTCAACTCCTACACAGATTTTAAAATTGATGTAATTTGCCTAGCTACTACAAACCAAATAAAATCAGTTCAATATACACTGCTCAAAATGGTTTAAGGAACATACACCTTCATCTGGAAATTTCATGCCTGGTGCGGCCAAATGATTTCTCAAATCAGTTTTTGATCAAGTGGATCACTATAAATCCCCAGATTTTGGACCAGAAATTCTGACTTTAGCTTCAATATTTGTGCCTCGTCGTCAAATCCTAGGTTCCTGCTTTCATTTGTTTTAAACTGAAGTTTGACACCTGTGACAAGGTATATTCGGTGCAATAAAAACGTGTTCATTGATAAAACTGGAATATGGAGCGTCGACATTTGTTTAGGGATGAAATGTTATGTGCTGTTGGAATGTTAGAGGGTGATTGTGCTCAAGCTGCGACTGCATTTGCGCCATTTCAGAGATCGTAATCTGTAGACTTGGCGAAGGTACCAAGAAACAGGCGATGTGGCCGAAAGGCACACAGGTCCTAGACGAGTTACAACACCAGCCCAGGACCGGAACATTATTAATGAGGCCAGGCGTCATCCAGAAGCTACGGCAAGGGAGATTGTTTCTCATCACCAGAACTTAGATGGGGTCACAGATTCAGACCAAACTCTCAGAAACCGTCTACGTGAAGCAGGTCTACACAGTCGTCGTCAATTACAGTTCCTGCATTACGCATGAGCAATCGCGACCGTCGTTTACAATAGGCCCAAGAACAGGTGAATTGGATTGAACCACAATGGGGTAACGTTCTCTTCACGGATGAGTCTAGGTTTGGGTTTCGACCATGATAGCAGAAGAGTAAGGATTTGGCGTGGAAAAGGTGAATTAGAGAGAATCAGGCACTTTCAGGAGGCCCATATGTACAGAGGAAGATCTGTCATGGTTTGGGGCGGTATCATTCTCCGCCATCAAACAGACCTCGTTTGCATCGACAGAACAATGACTCAGGATCGATACATTGAGCAAGTTGTAGAACCTGTTGTTCAACCATTCGCATATGCTGCCTGGCCAGATTTACTGTATATGCATGACAATGCACGACCACATATTGGTCAGAGAGTAACCAACTGTTTGGTTGATGAACAGATTCGTGTTCTTCCATGCCCTTCTCAATCGCCAGACGTGAATCCTACTGAGTGTGGGATACGCTTCAAGGAAGAGGGAACAATGGAATTTGATTCCACAAGAAGCCATTGATCGATGCATTTTGAGCATGCCTAGGAGATGTCAGGCCATTATTAATTCTCGAGGTGGTAACACAACGTACTAGGCTCACTAAGAATTGAAGAAAACTCTGTATTTTTAATTGTGTTGTGTTCGTGTGTTGTAATACATTATTATAAAATGTATCTTTCGTAAAATTCTAGTTAATTTGTATTTGATTACCAATAAAATTTGTAATCTTTCAGCTGCTATTGCAAGTTGCAGTTGCAAGTATTATTAACATTAGAATAGGTCCAAATTTAATGAAAACCCAGAAATACTGTAGGCTCCTTAGACCATTTTGAGCAGTGTACTTGTGTCTATAAATGAACATAACCAATTCTGTGGTTATAGCTATCATTATAACGTTTTCTTTTAAATTCTCCATAAGAGTTTCGATTTTATTGGAATTGGCTGACATCAGCTCTGTAGACAGATTCCATCCGAGATATTGCACAACTGAAATCTCCAATGGACGTCACTTAGAAGACCGTATTTCCATTGACCGCAGTCTTCAAACTCTACAGTTAAATATAGAATGTACATCAAAGGATAAATTCTTCAAAAGGCTCATGCGGTCGATGTTCAAGATCTCCGAGGACGAGGGATGATCTCTAATCGATTCTCTAAATAGCAGTATTCATGGGTCTGCAACTTATGTGAAATCTGATTTAACCAACTTCCGGTCAGTTAATAAAGAAATTGTAAATGGTATTGAAATGATCATAACTAAAGTAGGAGACCTCACCATTTGCACCATTTATAAGTCTCCGAATACTGTTTGGCCAGACAATTTCCTTAGATATCACCGAACATCCTTGTGCGTATATTAGTGACTTCAATAGCCATCATAATTTATGGGCCTTCTCAGACACTTTTTCTGTGATTTCCAAAAACATGGTACAATGCTGCTATTCTACTTTTTAGATCAGTACATACAGTACAGTTTACGATTTCGTTTATTTTGGTATCTCCATTTCTCCACTGACCATTAAGCAGACAGGATATCTAATCACAGGTATGCGGTGTATCCTACCTTTCTAAATGTAGTTGTCTGCCTCAGGACCGCTAAATTGTTTCTTGTATAGCCCCGAGCTTGATTGATGCCGACATACCGGACAGCCATTCGCGGCGACTCAATAACGAAATTCCTGGGATTTTTGGCCGAATACACCGGACGTCTGTATTATTTGGAGGTTTTTGGTGTAGCATGGGAGCAGCTTTCGAACAACAGTATCAGACTGCAACGTTAAACAAATGCTTAAGCTGCGAATACATTTTTATTATTTTTCATAGTACTAGCCACTCTATGATCGATATAGTTTTGCATAGACTTAAACCAATTTTGACAGCATTTATTCCAAAACATGATCTTTGAACCTACACGTACTGCCAGCAAAAAATGGGAGTGTCAATTGTTATTGACAACCATAGACAAGGGCAAGATAAATAGATGGGAAACTCTAATGGTGGGGGTAGGTTCATATAAAGCGCCTGCAGTGTCACTAGGCTGAACTACACACGAATATGCCAAGTCGATAACATAGGAAACTGCTTTAAATGGTGCAGCAACAACATGCAAGTCAGATTTTTTATTTTCTTTTAATTTCTTTCTTTGCACCTAGTTTGTTCTATTACTACCTCTTCGAAGTTACTTGTCACATAACTTCAAACGGAGCGGGAATAAACTACTTGCAAATTAAATAAGAGATTATACTTAAGAATAATTTGCAATTAAATGATGATAAACAAAACAAAAGCCGTTTGGTATTCACAAATAATTATAATGATCATAAATGTACAATTTATAAATATTTCAATAAAACAGAAGTATGGTAGACGTCTTCGTTTAAGTCTTTTCTCCAGGGAGTCGAAATAAATCACCGAAATGCTTGTGACAAACCAGATAGCGTAAATAAGCTATCTTTTTTTAATGCGTTTCAGTCATATTTGGTACATCTGAAGCATGCAAGTATGCATTTTTTAAACAGACCTTCATTGTAAATAAAATATTTACAGAGGGTCTTTATTATAATATTATATAAGAGTATGTGATAAATAAGGGGTGGTATCCACGCAAGATTTCCCAAAGGGACCAGTTTGGTAGGTACATACACTACATTTCAAGAAACACCAAGAGCAAAATGTCTTAAGTTTTGTTATTAATAAAAATTGCTGGTATACTGTACGATGTATCATTCGATAAAAGTTAAAGTACCTTGAATTGTTGTCAAGTTAATGTTGAATTTGCTATGAGATATTTTTTTTGAGATTGTGTACGTCCTCTTTCGCTATCTAGAAGTAAAACAACAACCCATTAAACATATTCACATCAGTGCTGCTGCTGTGATAGTATAGTGAATGTCGATTAAAGGTATCACTTACTCAGATATAATAAATTACTTTACGGCCGCAGCAATATTTATCATCAAGACGCTACTATTTACTAAAACTGTACTACCCTTACAAATATTTAAGTGAACCAATTCGCATTTGGATGGATAAAATTACATAGCTTAAAGCTGTAAATGACTGTGATAGCGGATTTGCAATGCCCAAGTAGACAAATATAATATAATAAAATTGCTTCTCATCCATATAAGTGCAAATCGACTCACTCATTTAACTTTTAACAATTTTTTAACTCTTGAGAAAGAAGCAAAACATTTAAACATGTTAAGAATTCATAATAAGCTTTTGTAGCACCAAGTGTACCTACATCATTTTAAGTGTGAACTACTTTATCGAAAAACAAGTCTATGCTTCCATGCGGTTATTGCGATATATTTTAACAAAAACTAGTACAAGTCACCTCCTCGTCTGCAACTGTCAGAACTCGTCTTGTAGTAGAAATGACTTGTAATTACTAACTGTTCGCACATTCAGCAGTTGTTGTTAACAAATTACAGTTTAAATTTGAATCATTTACGTGCTGATATACGTTCTTGATAAACTTGTCCCGATGCAACTGTCAAATAAATAACTAAACCGCCAATCTGCCGCCAACTGTAAGCATAGTGACTTTATAAAGTCACTGTACTGTAAGCAGATGCTAGCGCCAAAAATTTGCCGTGTCACTAGGCTAAACTAATCCGTATGGCCAACCCCCACCACTGAGAGATTCCAATCTATTTGTCTTATCTTTATCTATGTTGACAACCTTAAACATCATCAATCCTGTCATTTTATGTTAATGGAAATACGTCACTGGTGACCTAACTTTAACATTCTATGAACACAGGTATAGTTTCGAAATTACTATCATCAGATTGACTGGTACCAGCCAAAATATACATCAATTTACTCAAGCCGGAACCTTTTAACCACCAATGCATAAGATGCTAATTTTACGTCATTTTGTACTTGAAATTCTAGTCTTATCGAGACCAATTGCTTATTCTATCCTCCAATATTCGATCTTAACCCCATCGCAAACTTCTGATCTCCCTCGCACGTAAAACTCCAGGCCAACTTTTATAATTTCATGCAACTTTAACGGCACGCCGTCCTGTTTCCAATTTGCTTCGACTGTTACGGGTCAGCGTGAAATCATATTTGACAACGCGACACGGAGGGTCGCACATGCTAATCACAGTGAATTATGGATTAACAAAAGGGCGAAGCGTTCGGGGTGCATACAGAATCACACCATGCAAAATTCATTACATATAATAATTAAATGTCCATCTAAATTACGCGAGGGGGCCGAACATGACTCAAAATCAAATTTCGCCTGTGTGTGTACGATGAACGCATCAGGGTAACGATA
Source organism: Rhyzopertha dominica (assembly GCA_025024175.1). Lineage (NCBI taxonomy): Eukaryota > Metazoa > Arthropoda > Insecta > Coleoptera > Bostrichidae > Rhyzopertha > Rhyzopertha dominica. Next base: position 60,880,627 of record QCXZ01000064.1, read on the forward strand.
TTTTTGTCATCTTTATTGCCGCTGGGATTAGCGGTGTTATTTTCATTATTCGAGTAGCGTCATGAGATTAAATTTCAGAGGGAATACACAAACAACGTTGCTTCAGGTTTCGATTAGTACCCAGTAATGCAAAAAGCTCAAAATAAGGGTTGTTTGCAAAAATTCGTAACTTAAGATCCAAAAGGAGAATTATCTGGCACCAAGGAAAAGGGGAAGTATCTTCCTATGAAGACGATATATGTACTATACTGAGCTTAACATGCCTTATACAAATGTTGCAGGTTTACGAGATACACGGTGTTGAAAGTTGGAATTTTAATTCGAAATATCTGTGATTTTAAACTGTATCGTCTGGAAAATTGGGGCTTTATGTTTTTTTTTCTGGCAAGAGAATTACGAATTTAATGCTAGTTACACCTTGTTACTTAAGTAAATTACAACACAACTTTTTTGCCTAACGAATTATTACTAAAATGACTAGAAAATCTAAAAGGCAGTTCCGTTTTCAATAAAACAGGCACTCTTGTTTATTTCATGTAACTCTATCAGCTTTAGAGTTATTTGCATTTTGAACATTTAATGAATTTTGTTTGTTGTAAAATGAATTTATTCTCAAAACGACTGCCACCAATACACTTTGTAAGACGTATCCTTAAAGATCTTTGAATATTAAATAACATTTGTCGATTACTATTAATAATATTAGCAGCTTCTTGAATTTTGTGTCGTAATTCTTCGATGGAATTAAATTTTCTTTGTCCTTCATTTGTGACCATATTGACAAAAAAATTAGCACATAAAATATACAAAAGTGGTTTTCTTCATGTGGCAAAAATGCACAGTTGGGGGCAAACCTAGCATATAGCAAAGTAGCATTAAGTACAAAAATTTAGAGGCATTAACAAGTAACAAAAATAATGCTATATTACACTTATTTTATAACAGATACTCAAAGTTGTTACTATTTTCTCCAACACAAACATGCAGCTTTCGTCTAAAAGACGACTTAGCATAACTGTATTTATTAAATGAAATGTATCGTGTATTCTTTGTCTCATGTGTTCTTCAGTTATTGGTCTACATTTATACATCTTTTATTTTAACAAATACCCAACTCAATTGTAGATTTCTCCTAACCTTAAGAAGGACATCTAACTCTTTAGCTCTTTGTCTATATATCGTGCTACTGCTTCTCTTTCTTGTATCTAACGCTCCATGTAGCTTCAGATCTGTGATTTTTTTATACAGCATTTTGTGGCAGGCTTTTATCTGGGTATTTTTGATTGTGGATTCGTTGAGCCAATTACAATCCACCAAATATTAGCTAGTTATTGACACCATGTTATATGACACCTCGGGGGCCAAATAGAGATCATTCCACAGCTTGATTAAAATATGTCACTGTCTAACTTTACGTAATTTTGAATCCCTGTTAGTCATTTATATCAAATTTAATACACCAATAATAAAAGATCGAGAATACACATGTTAAACAAATTAAAAACTGCTTAATCGATTTGTACCATAAATTCAGACAGATATAAAAATGAACTGGTTGGTCAGATTAATCAAGTTAGAACGTCTACAGTGCTGCTGGATTACTCAAACCTATCCAACCTTATTTTAGAATTTCTTCTGAAAGCAAGTACGTGTAAATGTTGCTCAGTTTTTGTATATTTGATTTTTTATTACTTGCAGTGATATTTTGATTTATGTAAACCATTTAAATTATTAATCTCTTGTTTGTATTACTTTCTTTATCCAAAATTTTGACATTGTTCCAGTTAAATATGATGTCCATTGTTGATTACTATTATGTGTTCTGTAAGTGAGCATTTATCCCTTTGTTTAGTTATATCACTTTTGTGGAGGACCAATTTGTTATTATTAACCTTCCATTGTGATGTCTATCCTATGTATACTTACCTTCACAATCCCCACATTCCAAACAATATATAACATTTGCTTAATATTTTGTAGGTATTTTTGATTTCAGTGTTGTGGGTAGGGTTGAGCCATTCTTGTTGTTCTTAATTGCAATTTTTAAGTGTTCATTTTTAAACGTTCTGATTAATTTTGTTGTCAATCCAGTAATATTTCGTAGGGATCCATACCTTCTATGTTCTACTGTTTGTAGGTTATTATCAACCATATGATCATAATTTACCCTATGCCCCACGACCCTGCACACCACCGTCATTCCTCGTTAGCATGTTTGTGTTTGTGTTACATGAAGTGTTGATAAATTAGTAGTAGAATACAAGATAATTATCGTGCCAAAAAACGTAAAGTTGCCAATTTTCCAGACGATACTGCTTAAAATCACAAAATTATTGAAAAAATTCATATTAAAATTCCAACTTTGAACAGCGTGTTTCTCGTAAACCTATATAGCTAAGTGATGTCCCAATGATACTTTTGTAATTGAACAGTACTTGTTTTTTCACCCTCGCCAGCTTGATATTGCAAAAATTATGGCATGACCGTCGTACTTGAAGGTGTTTTATTACTTTACCTCTAAAGCAAAGGATGATAAGCAATTTGCAACTGCACCATTGGAAGAAGGCTCATGGGTGCTTAGTTCCATTTTCCTCCTTCCCATTCGATCCCATTCGGATAATAAAAATGCTCCACCCTGTACATACATACATACATACATACATTGAGCATTATTGGCACTCAGCGCTCAATTTGCACGAAGGCTGGCTCCTCGAAAGCAGCTTGGACTTCGATGGTGTATGAAGATGTCGTTGAACTTCTAAAGTTMACCAGACCGAATTCMATCGTCAAATTTATCTATGAAATTAAGGCGACGACATAATCCAGTGGGATATCGGACGTACAACAAAAAGCCCTAATCGCCACCGCCGAGCAAGAGCCATCGCCTCTTCCATCTTTTCTTTCAGCAGTCGCAGCACGGGTAAAAACGCGCCAATAAGCTCGGGCTCGGGCCAGACAATAAAACACATTCCACTTGAAATTCTCCTCCAATTTATTACGTCATTATGTGCGCCATCCCGGAGATAAAGATCCAATATGTTTGAATCGCGACTTTTTGTCGTGGAAAAACTGAGTGTCCCGGCCGTTTGTCGGGATCACAGAAACAATGGAACTAGATGGAACGCCGTCCTCGCCGGGAAGACCCTCTCTACGTACTAATCCCTTTAAAAAGCCAAGTGCTGGTATTCCGACACAAAGGACCCGGGGAAAAACCCGATCCGGTAGCGCGGAGTGCAGCAAATCCTCACCGCGCTCGGCAAAGCCCCGACCACGTTCCTGAGGAACTACAACGTTGCATGCGAGTCGTCTACGTGCCTTTCACAAAAAGATGCTTCCGCCATAAACCCTTTCAGGGGGATGGTGGACCGAATAACACTTCATATTGGGTAGGAAAATGCCATAAATTTATCTCTTATCTAGACAGCTAAGAAGAAAAGACAGACGGTGTTGTGTGAGACACAAATTTGGTCCTAATTTGTTAAAAGACTTTTGATAAGTATACTACCTACTCTGTCGTTCTTACATTTAAATCGGTTATAAAAGAATCTTAATATGGTGGACAAAAACGAAAATTAACAAATTAAAACAGGAGCACAGGAGAAGCAGATGAAGCAGCAACATAGTTTTTGTTTCGGGTAAAGTGTGTGGGGAAAATGTCGACAGACATACAGGATGTTTCACGAATGATAATGACCCTGACGAAATTAAAAATGCAATCCAAAATATATTCTCATAGCCAATGTAGTTATTTTACATAATGGTATTATCTTAAAAATAAATTGGGATTCCATGACGGCTATGCGCTATGGTTCCTGCCACTGTATTTATTAAAAGTCAAAATGTATTCAAATGATGAAGAAACAGATATGATTTTGATTTATGGTGGTGAATGCAAGAAAAATGCTTCTGCTGCTGCCCATTTATACAGACAACGTTTTCCAAATAGAAGAGCTCCTGCCGATACAATTTTCAAGAGACTTGAATTAACTTTAAGGACAAACCGGCCACCACTGAAAAAGTCAAGATAAAGAACAGCAACAGGCCCTGACAATGAAATTACAATATTGGAAATGGTTGACGAAAATCATCATATTAGTCAAAGGGTAGTTCTCAAGAGCAACCGGTATTAGTCTGTCTTCAGTACACCGAATAATTAGAAACAATCAATTTCATCCGTATCTCTAGCAATTGGTTCAGGCCTTAAAGGAGACAGACTTTTATACCAAAATTTGAATGTGAGATTTTATGACAACATTTGCTTCTCAGATGAAACAAGATTTTCTAATAATGGTGGAGTTAACAAACATAACATGCATTATTATGCGCAAGAAAATCCACATTGGTATTGAGAAGGACATTTTCAAACTATCTACTCGACGAATGTCTCGTGCGGAATATTGAAGAATCAAATTGTTGGGCCTTATTTTTTCGCGATAGTTTAAAAGGCAATACTTATCTAAATTTTTTAAGAAACATTTTACCGGTACTCCTCCAAAGTGTAAATTTACAAGTAAGACGAGATCTATGGTTCCAACAAGATGGGGCATCTGCGCATTACCAAAGAATAGTGCGAAATCATCTTGATTTGGTTTTGCCTAACCGATGGATAGGAAGAGGTTCAATTAATCCTTGGCCACCGAGAAGCCCGGACCTTACTCCTTTGGATTTTTTCTTTGGGGAATGGTAAAAAAGCAAGTATACCAAACACCAATTGAAAGTGTAGAACATTTAGAAAATAAAATACGTGATGCATGTAGATCCATCACTCCAGAAATGTTAATGCATATTAAAAGATCGTTTTTGGCCATGAATTCAAGCTTGTGAAAACAGCGGAGGGCGACATTTTTGTTTATTCCGATGAATTACAAATTACCTGTTCTAAAAATTCCACGGCTTTCTTTACTGGCATCCTTCAACGACATCGTACAATTTCGCCTTACACCGAGCTACTCAAGGGTCTCGCAGCGTCGTCGCTTTCAAGAAGCCGGCTGCGGAAATCTACATTGATATAATTAATTACATCCTCTGTGGAATTGTTCGCCACAATGGGAGGAGATAACAATCAATGTCGAGCTTTGTCTGGCGCATCTGCATGCTGAACCGTAAACTACTTTATTTTCTTCGGTCTTATTTTACGACGTTCAATTAATCTTGTTGAGAGCATGTGGAGCCCTTCGGGAGCAGGCTTGGATTAAAATAGCCAGCGCTTATGGCTAGCTGTTCCCTAATTTTTATCGGTTATTGTTATATATATTCGCGCATTCTTCATTAATACCAGGAAAAATCAATGGAATTTTAAGCACTCATTAATTTACAGTTTTAATTGGTGCAAAGAGAATGGTAGGAAATAGCGAGACTCACGGCAGTATTATTCTAAGTATAGAATAGTAGTTATTCATTGGATATACTAAAATTCATGTATTAGTTGGTATTGAAAACATCATGTCATTCTGATACCTATGCGTATATCTAGTTACTACTACATTTACTTTGTCTACTTCTGAAGATATTAGTGACGTCAGAATTCCGCTTGATTTCACGGTTAAGAAAGTTTCCATTCGTATATATCATTTTAGGTTTCTACCTCTTCTGTGAGATCTCGATAGTCAGTTAAGACAATAACAGTTCCACATTTTTAAGCTTTTGGTATATCTGCTAATTATGCATTATGGAATCTATCAGGAATGCTTACTTCTTCATATTTTTTCTCGTGTTTGCGTCAAGTTATGCGATGTTTAAGTTCAGAATGCATCACCTATATTTGTTCAGATCGAGGTTTTTGATGCACTGGATAGACCAACGATGGTAATGTTCTGGCAGTCAAAATAAACTAAAATTTTTGGACCCATCATTTGTAAAGAATGCGTTTATAAATTTAGTTTGAGTCAGGGCTGCTATTCCCATTTTCTCTAAATACTGTTATATACATTCAACCAGTTTTAAGCATCATTTCTTGGGTTTTACGAAAACAATATTTGTCGTGCTACATATGTAGGTCAATAGGAGCGGTTCATATTTTTTTGTTGGCACAGATAGTTGATAGATTTATTTTATTAGTTCTTGTTATAAGTATTGGAACTGAAAAGCACAGGCCAGAAATTAAAAACAATATATATAGTTAAACTAAAGTGATTTTTCTGGTTGCCTTTCTGTTCTCCTCTTTCCAACTTTGCAGGCTAACAAGATATCAATATCTCATCCCATAAAAATTTAATCTCGACCGTACAACAAACTGCTAATTCATTTCGTGTCGTAAATAGAACTCTTCCGTCTCCTGCATTTTAAATGGCGTGCCACTTCAGTTAAAGTCGTGTAGTTTAATCGGTAAACAACTACGTGTCGTTCTATTATTCCCGAGGAGAGCGACGGCAAACTTCCACCGACAAGAAGTCGATTTAAATTTTACCATATGCCAAAAGTTCGCAAACGTTTTACTTTAATATGAGTTTGTGCCCGATTTTATTCCGGGGAACTGTGTTGCCGTAAACGACGTACACGGCGATCGTTCAGAAATTTATATTTTACGGCGACTTTATTCCGGTTTGAATTGGAGAGGTCGCGATCCAGTTCCTAAATCAAGTTAGGTTGGGTAATGTAAAAGAACGTCTATAAGAAATTAAAGACTACCACAACGAATTCTTTGCGCCATCCACTGCTAAAGCTTCTCGTACTCTGCTATTCACTTCTTTAGACTTCTCGAAAACCAATTTCTTTTCTGTTTCCCGAGTTAATACTACAGGGTGCGCCATCTCGAGCTTGAGTATGGAAATATTGAATAACTTTGTTATCCATTGTCGGTATGACTTGAGAAAAAATAATTTGGAAACGTCATTTCGGTACAATTTTAACCATGAATAACTTTACATTCGACACCATACGCAATGTGACAAAAAATTTCGAAGAATCGGGGTCTGTGGCAAATCATCAACGCGTTTTAGTTCGCAAAAGACGCTCCAATGAAATTGTTAAAACCGTCAAGCAGAGTGTTTTGAGAAGCCCAAATCTGTCGTATCGTCACCATGCCCAGCAGCTAAACATCAAAAGAACCACTCTTAGGAGGATTTTAAAGGAAGATCTTCACATGTTTCCTTACAAAGTGCAAATAATTCAACGATTATTGCCTACAGACGAGCCCCACCGCTTGGAATACGGAAAAAGCGTGGTTTGAATGGCCCAGGTCGATTCCGAGTTTTGGAATCAAATTTTGTTCACGGACGAGGCCCATTTCCATCTCTCTGGCGGAGTAAACAAACAAACACAGACAATCCTCACGTTATCCACGAGAAGCCATTGCATGACCAGAAAGTCACTGTTTGGGCCGACGTTAGCGCCAAAACCATCATCGGATAATTTTTCTTTCGTGAAGTGAAACCGTCAGTGGCGACCGTTATCGGTGGATTTTGGCGCACTATGTGATTCCAAAAAATGCGCAAAAAAAATTTCAACAAGACGGCGCCCCATGCCACACGGCTATCAAAACGACGAACTTTTTAAATCGAAAGTTGCCCGGCCGTTTGATGTCGAAAGGTGGCGATATTGAGTGGTCCCCAAGATCACCGGAATTGACGCCGCCGATTTTTTTGTGGGGTTATCTAAAAAGTAAAGTATACGCCAACAAGCCCACGACATTGGAAGCGCTCAAGACCAACATTCGAGCTGCAATAGAGGCAAAATTCGAAAAAAAGAGCACAATATTTTGTAGCTCGTAAAGGTGGTCATATGTTGGATGTTGTGTACTAAGTACATTTGAAACGAATTGTAAAGGACTAAATCAAATAAAAAAAACACTAACAAACATTCACTTTCACTACTTGCTGAAGTTATTCAATATTTCCAAACCTAAGCTCGAGATAGCGTACCCGTTAGCATTTCTAAAAAAACTTCTTAGGTACCATTTGCTGCAGTTTTCGTATCCAAAGCTAAACAAATAAGCACAGCAGCGAACAAGCGTATCACCTACATTATCTAAATTTCCAGCTTAGATTGGGGATTGAACCTGAGATCCTTTGATTGCTAGTCAATATGCTAACCACTACACAATCAAAACCCTGTTCAAGTTCCAGGTCAAAGTGGCATATGCATGTAAAATTCTATAATGTAATGCTGATGAACTCCATCTGATTCTTTTGTAGCCAAGGCGCTCGTTATTTGCGAGAATCAAACCTGACTTCTACTGTAACTATACTAGCTTATGGCCAATAATCTAGAAATTTAGCAATGTTTCGTTCTTGTATTAAGCAAGTTTTCGCTGTATATAATGTATTTGGAGGTATATCCCAAATAAAGTTGCCACTATGTACTCCTATTCTAAATTTCACTTTTTCTCTTAGATACGACGGAGAAACGGTAAGCAGTACTCTATGTACCAGGGAAGGCAACTGTAAGAGATAGACATTAGACATTTTCAGCCACTTAAGTTCATTTATCCTAGCAGAAGCACGATCAAACTTTCTTAGACTGTATATAAAGCGACAACAACTGTTCTGTCATCCCACCCAGGACTAGAGAGCTTAAGTTTAAATATTATATTTTTAATATCGCCTATGTCAGGAAATACAAAAGAGAATACCGAGTCTTCTTTGTATTTAGTTGAAGTATAATGAGTAGTGGTTGAACGTCAATTATTAAGACTTGAAAATACAAAACTAAAGTAATGATTAATGTCGTTAGCGCTTATTATTTTTTAACAGGTGGAGTCTCTTCTATATTACCTTTTAATTGTTAATTGGCATTCGTTAAATTCAAACAACAGGTTAGAATTATAAAAAAAATGTAAATTAATTCGGCAACCTGTACAAAGTTGCAGCTGGGGGATGATGCAACATATTAATAATAATAATTCAGGTGATCATTTACTACCTTTTTGTCAAAAAGATTTCGATTGAATTTCGTAATTTTCTGGCAGACATTATTTTTCCGTTTTACATCCAGGCAAATAAATGATAACATCGGGTGATATTTTAAGATAATTGGTCAAAACTGCTTTCAGTTTGGAKTATTTAAATAGCTTCACAGCTTCACTTCACAAATTCTGCAACTCTAATTTTGTTTTAGAAATTATATTCTTACGCGGATCATCGTTATAATTTATTGTATAATAACAAATAAGATGTGGTACTGTGTTGTCCATGAAGGTTATCAATCTGCACCCTGTAATGGCACCGGCGGAGTTCCTCAGTGTTCCAACCTGGGCTCCCGAGTATTTTTTTTAATCGATGACGACGTTGTTAACTGTTAACAACACTTTCAAACGTTTATATAGCTTCACAACTTGAAACTATTCACGGCTTGGTATAAAACGCCCTCCATCGTAGTTGTTGATTAATTGCTAAATTTAATAATTATTACATCCCGAACTCCTTTTATGCGTTTCCTAGGATAAAATGAAAGCAAATTTTCCTCGCTGGGATATTTTGGGGCACACCCGCGCAGTTCAGGCTTCCATTCAATTTCGTGTACGCACTCTTTTCATCGGTTTTCCCAGCCGTCGCCCAGAAACAACACAAAGAGTTCCTCCTTAAAGTGAAAGAGCCCAGGCTGGCGGTTATTTTGAAAGCACCCCCTGTAGCATAATGCCTACATGATGAACGCTTTAATATTGCAGTACAGAACGGCCATGGTTGAAGCCGCTTCATTATCTGATATCTGGCGGGTGCAAAAACATCGATATGCTTTTAGTCCGCGATTTCGTACCGGCGCTGTTTATGGTGTGGTTTGTAATGAGCATGCATAGTGGATCTGGTTCGGTGAAGGTGTGCCCTGTTTTGTGTACGGATAATAAACGGCTTCCAAGTTTATTATTCAAAATACTGGTGCTACTAAGAGAGCTATTCAAACATAGAAGACCTGGATATRGTCAAACCATACTCAACTTTATTTTATTTGTACATTACATTAATGAGTCCTAGCAGGAGATTATTATAATAGAACGAAGGCTTTCATGGCCGTTGTCCATTGTAGAAAGCTCTTCCGGGTTTGACGATTTACTCTTGAAGTTTCGCCGATTATACTGTCCGCTTCTTCAGAAGGAATCTGACCAGTGAATTCATTCATTGTGGGTACTTATTTAGCAGCTGTTCCATTTGGCTGGTTGTTGTCCATGTTTGTCGGTTCCAAGTGCCGTCTTCCAAATTCTGCTCAAGCAACTGTACGTGAAAAAACTTCAAAGAACGAATAAATTCTCTTTGCAAATATGCCTTGCATAACAATCACTCAAACATTATATAAAACCTCTGTTATTTGACGTGTGTATATTGCTACATTGTGATCATTTACTTATACAATCTCAGCTAGGACGGCCACATCCCCAATCCAGCTCGACTCCATCTGGAGCCCGAGCTAAAAAATTCCATTAGGCGTCGTCCTGATCCGCGGAAGGCCTCACAATACCCCCTGCGGAAACGCAGTTGCGGTCAGATGGCGTCTCAGTCCGCCAATATCGGCATCCATTTCATACTCGGGAATAAGCCCGGAATCAAGGAAGAATACCAGCCGTATTCAGATGTAGGTAATATGAGAGGGATATGGAGAGTCGCAATATCACATTTCATTGCACATGCAGCCAGCAGACGATTCGGTGACAAAGGGCTATTTAGCAGAAACGCTGCGTTTCGAGTTGCATTATTAACGTATGCAGCTATACTCAGTTGCGGTGCTGTGTTACAGCATGTAGGGCGCGAACGCTGATAAGTGTGTTTGGTTGTTCTGGGGAATGAGCTAGATGTCTCGGTGAAACAAACCAGAAGGGTATTTCACAAGAAGTGTGGAAACTGACGATGGCAAATTAACAATTTTAACTAATATGTATAAAAATACCACTTGCTCTGTTACAAATTATATTAATTTGGTAAAATTCTTTTACAAGTTTAAGCTGAATTAGCCTTGATAAAAGAGTATACACAGACGAACTGAAGCTAAAGTTTAGAACATGATGACCTTTTTACAGGTGCGAGTGATTTGTATTCTATAGCGATTTTTGTGTTATTTTTGACAGTAAGAAAGTGGGGACATCGCAAAAACCAGTAGAATTACACAATCACAATCAGGACAGAAAAGTGCGAAAAGACGTTGGTTCGTCGATAGTTTTCAAAGATGATCACGCAAATTTAATACGACGTATGATTTCTGAGGCATGCAAAAATAATTTTGTATTGACAGTTAAAGATATACACAAGAAAATTAAAACTGAGCTAAGAATTAACAATTCTGCTCAGATTGAAAAAATTCCAAATACGTCTTCCAATAAAGAAGACATCAAAGACTTTCTTTTAAAGCATGACATATATTTCGAGCAATGTTATGCAAAGAAACAACTCTTGGAGGTTCGAAATACAAAATGTTTTGATAAAACGTTCCGAATTGATAGTTTGGCTAAAGAACATGGACACAGTTTTATGGCTACCGTCATATCACTGTATATTTAATCAAATTATAATGATCTGGCACGAACCTAAGAGCCATGTAAGGAGGCAAAATACTCCACCAAAATTTAGTAATAGCACCATACAAACTATCCACGAAGTTGCGAAAATCGCAGCAAATGGTTCGTCTAACTGTGTGCATCATGTGATGGAAGAAAATGTCATGACATCACCAGTCGCAATTAAATTTCCGTTCATTTCTAAGTTATCTAATAAACTAAAAAAATGTTTTTATAATTCAAGAGCTAGAATGGGACTTTACAATTTGATATCTACAAAAAACTTGTTTACTAAACTTCAAGATAAATTTACTAGTGAAGAAAAAAGACCGCCGTTTACTCTATAAATTGCAATAATTGTGATAAAAATATATCGGACAAACAAAACAATATTATAATAAGATTTTAGAACACCACAAATAGTCTTCCTGCGCTAACAGGCCACCATTTTCTGGAAGGTCATAATTTTGATTTCAAAAACACGACCATTTCAGACAGGGAAACCGATTATACAAAGACACTAATCAGTGAAAAAAAATCAAAACGTGTGAGGTTGATTACGTGAGTTTGGCTCTCTGAATATGTCTTCACCAGCTTTCTTGCTACTAAAACGTTTGTACTAGTTTGTAAGTAATTAGTGTTGTAGTTTGGGTTAGGATTTGCAATTAATTACACCTATTTTTGTTTAGGTATTCGAACTCAATAGTTACTAACATTGTTCTGGTCGCAGTTTTGATAAGATAGTTAAAATTAGTAAATTCTTCCAGTCAAGAACACACCTTTCTAGGGGTTGTCATGGTTGGTCAAAATTATAATGAACTCAACAAATTACCCTGGTTATATATGTTTACTGGTTTTCGTTTTTGACTCTTTGACTGACGACAAGTTATCGGGTTAAAATAATTGTTATCGCTCTATGTTGTATGCATTTGGTCACATTCCATTACAAAGCGTTTCACAGAGTTTTCTTTATCCCCATCTGTTAATATTATGTTCAGATACCAATTTAAAACACCATCTAGTCAAAGTGTGTGGTTTCTAGATGAAATATTTGTTATTAGTAATTTTCTGTTTGATATCGATATATATATATATATATATATATATATATATATATATATATATATATATATATTAACACCTAACAGACAATAATTTTGTTTGTCCCAACCCCAACAACTGTTTTCCATTGCTTAATAATGAAGAGAGACGATACAATTTCACAAAAACAAGATATTAAATTCTAAATGACATTAAGTCGGGAGTGCACCAGTTCTTGATGCAACTTCAGGACTTGCCTTCTAGTATATGCCGTGTTGTCTGCATCAGATCAACCTGTAGACAACTGTTTCGGCTTACAAATCTTCTTAGCTGAAAAATGCACTCTTTGCAGACACGTCGTTGGGAGCCTTTGTCGGTTTTTAAACGCCCATTTCAAACGGGGCTACCGTTTAGAGTACAGGTTCCTCAAATATACGGGTGGATGATACTGTCAACTGTCTACAGATGACATAGGATGGCTGACAATTATTATTCTCGCAACATTGGATTTKAKTGTTCAACAAGGATGCGTTGTTTGAATCTGTGGWGCTGTTTTTTTTTTTGTGTGTTTAGTGAAGTATATGTCTACTAGATATAGTCAAACGCGTTACACCTATACTGTTAATGATTTTCACGGTTTTTTCTTCGACAATATTAAATTAAAATGCCGATGTCCATCGTACCCACAAAATTCAACGGTATTATCCATCCCATCGCACCAACAACCCGTTAATTCATCCCAACTGCTAGACGAAACAAAAGTTCCACTGCCCCTCGATGATAGCCCGCCAGAATAACTAAAAAAGCGGGTACGACGCGGGGTTCCCAGGCGCCGCAATTTCCAAAAGTCCCCGTAATCGAATAAATCGCCGGCCTGTCGAATTTTAATTCCGGACCCTGTGAAGTTTGCGGAAAGAATCCGGCCTCCTCGGATCGCTCAGATGGACCGGAAGTAATAGGGCGACGGTGCTTATCCGGGGGCGGGCATCGGATTGATTGGGGGGCACCGCGGGCGGTATGTAAATGGCCAATCTGGATTGCAAACGAAGAAATTGATGAATTAGTCGCATCGGCGGAAAGGACGAAATTAGCTGGCCCCGCGGGTCTACGGGGGTKGGTAGTGATCGAGTTGAAGCGATCGTCGCTGGAGGGAAGKCCCAAGACAAAATTGATCCATGCACCTCCAGAGTATAGACAAAAAATACGAAAAATTTTCCGACCACATAATATGCTCTCGGAAGAAGCGCCGTCGCTATTAAACACTGACAATAAAATATTATTCTGACGTTTCGATTGCACCAGTAATCTTAAACAAAAAAAAAACAATGTCAGCTATTATCGAGGGTATAGCTCAATTCTGGTTTGAAGGCTTCCATAGTTGTTGATGACATGCTATTCCCACGTTGATTATTTACTCTTGACGTAACCACACTCATGTCGATGTCTTCCTCAGTTTCGGAGCTACTTCTAAAGAAAATAACGACATGAATGCAGAAACGTCAAGACTAAACAATCAACGTGGGAACCAGCCCGGGGGACAGCATGTCGACAATGCTTCTGTTAAAAATTCCGAAATCTCAAAAATATGAAATGCCTAAGTAAAGTTGAAAAGTGTCCTTAAGGTATAAAATACACAAGATCTTGTTACCATAATGTTCTTAAGATATAAAGCCAATCAATTTCTAATCGTCATTTCATAAATACACATATATAAAATAATCCTGCATGGAAACTTTGACATCTAAGAAAGTTATTTATTTTTTTTCTCTTTTAGGAGTATTTCTTAAACTGGTGGCGCTAAAAATGCTACGGTTAATAGTTAACAGTGTTCAAGAAATATTAAATTGTATCTCACTACATTAGAAAGTTTTAAAGCTACACCGATTGTGATGATTACAGTGATACATAATATTTCAATTAATTATTCGAACAATTGCAATTTCAAATAAGGATTTAAAAAACTTCTACGTTTATCAAAGGCAACAAAAACAATTACACTGGTCAACAAGATCTTCCACAGTTTTTCTGTGACAGATACGTTTTTTAAAACCTCGTTTCGTTGCTTTTTCGTGTTTATAAAAGTTGATTAATAGTTGTTCATTTGTTCGTTGTTCTAATAGTATAATAGTTGTGTAAATATGCCAAGAAGCTATTTGATCCATTCTGACTGTTTTTGTTATGTTTGCGAAGAAGTTACTTTCAAAAAGAAAGAATTTCACACGTTCATAAGTTATTGTTATAATGAATAATTTGGCTTCTCTTGGGTACCTCATCGTGTGTTTGATTGCTACTTTTGCATAACTAATATAACAAGGATCACAAATAAATCGAAGCATACTGTAGAATATCCAGACTTGTCCTCTCCCACCAGTCCTACTCCACATAATGAAAATTTGCCTGTGCCAACACCTCCATGTAATATGATAGAAGATTTTTCATCAAGATGACTCTCGTCACCATCTACGTTATGAAACAACCAATTCTCAAGGTTCAGCGGATTGGCATCATCAAAAGTTAGCTTAAATGCTATGTTACTATACAACGAAACCACCAATACCAATAGCTCATGCTGCTAATATGAAACGATATGAAACTGCTTCGTTTTGACAAACACTCACGGAAAATATGTGCAGGCCTAAAAGTAATTGTAATTTTACTTGGACTACAACTCTGAGAATAGGATAGCAAAGATAAGGAAATCATGATGTTAGGAAAATATGGCCTAAGCACAGTTCCCTTATTCCAGGACGAAAAAATGTTTTTAAATATTATTTTGCCGCCAGTGCATATAAAACTTAGTCTTACGAAAAACTTTTGTAAAATCACGTTACAGAAAGCAAAGGATATATACACATAAAAGAAAAGTTTCCTAAGATCATTGAAGCAACAATAAAAGTTGTGGGCTCTCATTTAAGAGAATTAATAAAAGACCACCAAAACAACTACTTCTTTTCTTTTTGCTAAAACAGTAAATTAATGATATCAAGGGGTCTATTCCTTCGGTGATCTAAGCCTTTATCAAAGAGTTTGCGAAATATGTGTACTTCTAAATAACAATGTAAAAGGTGCCACATTATTGTACTTACAAATTTTAAAACAATCCAGCTTTAGGTACAATTTCAGAAGAAAATGCTTAGAAATACCTGATAGCGCTGATGTTTATAGAATGATAAAAGCTAAATTTGCTATATCAATATTGACATGATCAACTGCTTAAAAAATCGTATAGAATTAATAGCACCTCGTATATTATGATAAAAATGGAACAATCATAACTTTAGTATTTTGAAGATACTCTAACTGCGGTTACGCTGCAAATAATTCTACAAGAAAAGTCTTGACAGACAAAAATAATAGAGAAGGTTAATTCTTAGGTGAGGTTTCCCACGATGTATGACAAGTTTGAGTATCTATGGTGTTCTATTCTCCATGGAATAACGGTGCTTATTTGGTTAAATAAATACGAGGCATGTTTTTTAAGTAAGTACCGTTTTGCGTTCCGCATGCGCGCTGGTTACCTACATCTCTTGTCTACGCACTGACGCCATTACAGTTTGATTCTTCATTGTATACGTTGTTTACTGAGTGTTTAAGATGCCTCCGACAATCGTGAGTCCCGCCGATTGTGAAGTACGGGCTGTTATACGATTTCTTAGTGCTAAAGGCGTAAAACCGATCGATATTCATCGTGAGATCTGTGAAGTTTACGGACAAAACATTATGAGTGATGGAATGGTAAGGAAATGGGTGAGAGCATTTAAAGATGGCCGCACAAATGTGCATGATGAAGAACGGAGTGGGCGTCCTTCGGTCGTTAATGAAGATTTGGTGCAGAAAGTGAACGAAAAGGTGAGAGAAAACAGACGCTTTACAATTTCATCATTGTGCGACTGCTTTCCTCAATATTCTCGTAGTGTTTTGTATCGCATTGCGACCGAGAACTTGAATTACCGGAAATTGTGTTCACGTTGGGTTCCGAAAATGTTGACGGGTTTGCACAAAACCTTGAGCGGTACCACAATGAATGTGAAGATTTTTTAGACCAAATTGTTACTGGTGACGAAACATGGGTGGCCTACGTCACACCAGAATCGAAAGAACAATCCATGGAATGGCGACATTCATCATCACCCAAAAAAGTGAAGTTTAAGCAAACAATTTCTGCCTGGAAAAATCATGTGCACAGTTTTTTGGGACAGAAAAGGAGTATTGCTAGTGGAGTTTCTGCCTCGTAATGAGACAATCAATGCAGCGTCTTATTGTAAGACATTGAACAATMTGCGTCGTGCAATCCAGAACAAAAGACGTGGCAAGTTGAGTAAGGGTATCGTTTTTCTGCATGACAATGCCCGTCCACATGTGGCTAATCGGACCAAAGATCTCTTCAAATCTTTTAAATGGGTAACTCTAGATCATCCTCCATACAGCCCTGATCTGGCGCCCAGCGACTACCATTTGTTCCTGCACTTGAAGAAACACCTGGGTGGTCAGCGTCTTCAAGACGATAACGAAGTCGAAACATTTGTGATACAGTGGTTATTAAGTCAGGCGGCAGAATTTTATGAGGAGGGTATTCAAAAACTGGTGCCACGTTATGACAAGTGCCTCAATATTCATGGAAATAATGTAGAAAAGTAGATTAAGGTACAGGCTTTTATGTAAGATAAAATTATTGCGATATCTTTACACGTCTTTTTTTAATTCCAAAACGGTACTTACTTAAAAAACATGCCTCGTATTTTCGTTTCATCGAAAGAAAATAGCTAGATCGCAGGATATGTTGCAATCATGTTTGAAACATTAAATTCTCGTCCTGCCATGCTTCGAACCGTCAGTTTTACAGCTCCAAGACCAAAACAACGCGTGCCTGGTTTTCCACAAACTTCCCCAATACTTTTATACAGCTTCACGGTCGTAAAATATCGGATATACGGCAGTTATGACGTCGGTACCGAACGATCGGGGGACAAAACGTAAAATTGTGTAAAAGCGGCCATTACATTGGGTCCGGGCGCCTACGATATGCTCTGGCAGGAAGATCGCTAATGAAAAGGCATAAAGCACAATTTACCAGATCCCACGGAAGGCATCTCTATAATACCGGTTTATTAGGCTTCATTCATCACGTGGTGCATTCCCGTAGTTTATGTCTTCCATGTTCCATTCATACTTGCAATAAACCAGCAATTCCAGTAATTTATAGGCATATGTACTTACACGTTAGTGCATTATATAATTTAGCACAATGTGCAGTATTATCGCCGGCGTAATGAATATATCGCCTGCGAGCTTCAGCATGTGCTGTATGCCTGTATGTTAATTACTTATGTGCTGTTTGCATTAAAACAATATTTTCCGCTTTAATTATTTTAGCTCCGTTGTAATCCCGACGCTGAATATTTATCGTTTTCATAATGTAACTGTCCAATTTTCTGCGCCCGAGGATATTTTCCGTGTTGCATTGTCCTGTCAACGCGTATACTATACAAATCGAGGATGATATTGTTGCGAATTCAGCGCCATCTGTGGACCGGAGTTGCAGACGACGTGTAGATGAAGTGTAGAAGGACACTGCAAATAGTGATCCTAGCGACAGATGGCATGGAATGTGGGGACTCACCAGAGAATTCTATCAATAGAACCCTCGCGAAGTTTCGATAGCATCTGGAATTTCCGATGGAAGTAAAATAGCCCGCCGGCTCTTTTTAGTGCTAGTGTGGGCAGTATAGTGGTTTAGTATTAAAACAGTAGTGTTTTGAGCTAGTTGTGTTTAGACTTAGTGTATATGATACAAATGCTTTAAGTAAAAGGAGTTAAATCAGAATCCCAAGTTTTCGGGCTAGTAGTTGTAACAATTCAAATACGAAAATCGAGACAATATTGGAATTTGATTGTTTGACCTTAGCATGAATTCAGCACGAATTTAAAGTTGCATAACTGTAGCAAATTCATCGCTATCTGCCCCAATATCTGTAGAATTACATAGTACATTGGAAATAAACGAGCAGTTACTGTTATATAAATATATTTTTGTTATTCTGCGATACCCTGCTGTAATAGTGTATTCCAATCGCTTTCCGACTGTTAATATTGAGAGGGCAACAGTTTTTATTGCAATTAATCATCATTGCTGGAAGTTGCAGTTATTTACATACTTTAGAGTAACTGTACAAAACATTGTCCACCATTAAACAGGCTAGATATTGTTAGAACTGACCTAAACACTTTCAAAACTTACAGTGCTTTTTTTTAATAAAAAAATGCAAACGTAGTGAACTAAGACAAGAAACGGAATTGTTAAGAAAAAAATGAAGTAACTAATCTGATTTCACTGTATTTGTATTTTGACTGTAAATTTGCAGCTTTAAGAAGCATAGCCAGACAAAATTGGTATATCCGAACTATTTACTTTCCGGTATATGTTCAACATATGACTACGCTGGAAAGCACAACTACAGCCCCACCCTAAAATGTTAATTTTTCATCTCCTAATGTAAACATAATTTAATGTACCTTACAGAAGAATAAAAGATATAAAATCACTAGAACTACACTATTTCAAGTCATTTATTAATAATTTCCGCAGCTAAATAGTTTTAAGAATTTTGTATCGAAAATAGCCATAGGGGCCAACTGAAAAAAAAATAATAAAAATTTTAGACCACTGAAATTGTAATATCAAAATCTGGAAGGGGGGGTTTGAAACCCAAAATATTACCACAAAACTTAATTCTTATGCAAATTTTTTATATATATAAATTTTGTGAAAATTACTAGTCAGTCATTAAACGTTTTTTTTATTAAAATTTTGAACTACAGTTTATACTAAACAAATTTTTAATATTATTTAATTACTATTTGTTTCTTTTGCTGAACTCCTTGGTTAATCGTGTTTGTATCTTCATTTTGTGAGCTATTTTTTTCTCTAAATAAAAACTTTGTGTTCTTGACTATGTTTCGGTTAATTTATTTGTTACGAGAATTGTACATTTGTTAAAACATTTATATGTTATTAAAACCATTTTCCGTTAAAATTCAAGCACCTTAAAAGCATACAAGCTTATTCACAAAAGCGAAGCTTATTGTTCTCTTTTAAGCTTATTAGCTCTAAAATAAATGTCATCCGCTAAACTATATGGAACTATATTATGAAAACCCTTTCCAGAAGAATCTAAAAAGCTCGTTCTTTTGAAATTATTTAATTTACTATTATATATATAATATCCCTGCAAATAACACAGTGACACAACAGTCTTGCCTTGTAGGTATTTTTACTTGATAGAAGCATCAAGGTGAAGCCAAAGGAATTCATTTTACTGTTCAACTTACGACTGATAGTAAATATGAGAAAATTTTATATATTGCTTCGTAAATTACGACTGGTATTTTATTTACGTGGTCTAGACTGTTTACAACTAGGCTGCACTGTCTGGGGTAAACAAAACAAGGTCTCCATAACAAAAATTGCTTCTGCTCTGAACTGCACATGGCTCCAGCATTTACCTTAATATGAAGGAATGTGAAATACAGGCAAACTTTAACGATGCAGCAAGTAACCTTCCCTTTTTCTTTTTAAATATATTTTTCATTTGTCAAAATAAGCTAAAATTGGTGGTATTTCTAAAAACTTATTAATTACAGAGAGCAAGATATACAAGACGTCGGTGAAGAAACTACACAACCTCAAGCTTGTTGTTTTATAGACTTTTGGTTCTAAGGTACAACGTCACCCTTACGAGGGCGTTTAAGGACCAGGTAAGTGATGTCCCAATGAAAGACTTTTATAATTTGACAACTTGTTTTTCAAATCATCTTTTTAAAATGCATTGCAATGCTTTATACAAGTAGAATCAACACAATCTAAGTATTGTCACCTGATATTACACCCTCAAGCCTCAAATATCACATTCGTAACTCACCGATACGAGCCAACTTACACCAGAGCGTCTGCACATACCTGAAACAAAAGAAACACCTTATTAAAACACACGTCATCAGTTCCATAATTCAGCGGAAGCTAATATGGCTTGGCGGCGTGTTCCCGGTACAGCGCGGTTTATTTAGTTTTGCAAGATTAACAGTATAACAGGCAATGATGTACACGTAGGATTAGCTCGGCAAGTCAGGAACGAGACAAGTTAAGGCAACTTCCTCGCTATATACGTACAGCGTGTTTAAACTTGCAACGGCTAGATAAACACGGCCATATTTATGCAGCATGGAAGCTAAGCAAACGTATTGTACTGTTGTACGTGTGCGGTGCAAATAATGGCTCTGGCAAGCCATGATGTAATGAACGTGAGAACACAACGTGGAATTGGCAATTGATGGCACAATGTGGAACTTTGCAATTGATAGTTAATATCGAAAAGATTAGAACTTGGGGTAGATGTTGATTGCACAAATATTAAAGACAGGATGTTCTGGAAAGGGACATGTGTTACACACTCTGTCCACATGTTTCTAGGTTTTCGAAGTTAAAATCTATTAACTTTACTTCACAAGAAAATCACAGAAGCAGTTTTCAATTCATATTTAACTACACTTAGCGGCACAAAAAAAAACGATCCAGACGTATTTTTTAATATATTTGTTTCTATTGGAAACGCATCGTGTCGCAACAAACAGAAATCGTGTTTAAACTCGTTTTCTTTTATTTTTTTTAAACCGCGTCGTTTTAATTGTATCGCTCCTTCTAAACGTTTACATCAAAGCACCTCTGGATCGACCTCTAGATAGAAAGCATTTGTTAGCCATTTGTCAATACACAAGAAAAGTTGGGTCGGGCAGAAGAAGATGTACAAATCACTAAGATGATCACTTTATGACGTTAAGAGTGTTGCATAACAGGGACAGTCCTGCAATTGGGGCGAGGAATGAATTGGAGGAGGCGAGAGGAATAGCTGTAAGTGAAAAAACTGTAAGGAGAAGGTTGAAGGAGTATGGATTAAGTGCAAGAAGACCAGCAAACGGTCCAGAATTAACCAGGGGTCACCGAGTTTAACGACCGCTTCGCAGATAACTTCGCAACTGAGGCATTAAAGAATGGAGCAAGTTCTTTTCAGCGATGAATCCAGCGAGTATGGAGACGAACTGGAGAAAGATTTCCAAGGCTTAGCTATGGGGGTGGCTCGATAATGGTGTGGCGAGCCATTGATGTTGAGGCTCGAACGGAATTAGTGGTGGTTCATGGAAACGGACTGAATTCCGATAGGTACATCTTGGAACCCCATGCTTGGAAGAAAGATCAGAGCTCAAATTCCCGCCCTTGCAAATTTGGCAGCACTCAGGGAAGCACTAGCACAAGAATTGGAAAACACTGATCAGGGAAGCATTCGGAACCTCTTTGAGGGGATGCCAAGAGGTATAGAAGCCGTAATTCGAGCTCGAGGACTTTGTTTTGTTCGATTCTTCTTTCACCCATGTTCCTCATGTTGTTCTGTTATTTTTTTTGTTCAGTTTGTCTTTGTTGTTTAATTAAATTCAGTATAGAGCTTCATGATGGTGTTTAATTTATTGAAAACGCAGGTAATCTTCATCAGAAATATAAAATTTAATTATGATTCTTGAAAACAAATGATTACCTAATAAAACACATTTTTGGGTCGTTTTTTTTGCCGCTGAGTGCCACACAGCTCATGTTTATCAAACATAAGAGAGGTTGGAACTGATGTGCCTCAAGGATCAGTGTTGGGCCCAATTTTTTTTATTCAATTTTTGCTGCGCACGTTCAGCCTGCATCCAAATATTGCTAAATACACCTATTTACTGATAATATTCAACTGTATTTAAGCTTTGTTTCTATAGAAATCCGCAATATTGAAAATTCAATTAATAATGACCTTGTCCGGGTACATAAATAAACCCAATGTAATTCTCTATATGAATGGAAATAAATATAGGAATATGTTCGGCAATTTCAAAGATGTATTCACTGTGAAATATTTCAGGTAACTCTGACGATCGTATTGACCTAACGGCCATTGTCAAAGAAATAACAGTATTATACTAAACTCAGATGTGTTTACGTTGTATTTTTTACATGGGTTGTAAAGTAGAGTTGTAAAAGATTTAGTTTTCTACCTTTCTTTTCGGAATGTGAGACTTTGATATCGTTTTCATTTAAGTAATGTTTATTTTTTATGTAAACAAACCCTGTCGAGCTTCTATTTGAATTTAGATTCGCAACATGTCCTTTAATTCTATTTTTAAAAGCCTTGTCTGACTATAACCACATTTAAGTACCAAGGAAATGCTTTCATGATATCAAAATTCCAGTACTAGTTTAAACTGGCAATTGATGACTTTGCAAGGGTGATAAAGAGAATTAAATTTACCATGTGATACAGAACAGCGTGGCCCGCTGTTTTTGGCACGTCGACGCATTTGGAAAATCGCGTACCAATTATTTAAGACACTAATGAACCCCTGGCAGCGCCAGTTCGCCCAAATATCCCGTTGTAATTAGAGTTGGCGAAGGTTGCTGCGCGAAATATACCCAACCTGTTTTACATCTCCGCAAGGCTCGCTTGTATTTCGATTCCCAACTTGCAGAGGAACTTCGGGCGAGAATGGCCTTTGTTATTGTTTTCCACTTAGGGGTGGGATTGTTAATTAAATTGGCGCCGCGTTTGCAGGTACACGGGAAAAATAAAGGTTCCAGACCTTGTTATGGAAAGTGCCTCTAGCTTCTGTTATTTGTAGTATACGTGAAGTGATTTCAATTGCAGGGTCCGGCAGTTGCTGCCAACCAGTGTTGTTGATAATTATTTATTTACAGTTTAAGGGGTATACTAGGCCTGAGTTTATTTATACCTTTCGTCGAACAAAAGTATATCTGCCGGATTTTTTTAATCATACAGGGCTGATCCCTGACATTTTGACATATATTTTAATGTGACATCTTGAACTTGTGTTTATAAACTCAGCGCCAGTAAGAATTCAAAAATATCTTGCATCGTTTTAATAATACCGAAGTTTAATCAAATTACTTCAGCAAAAAATACGGAATTCACTATTTCAAGTGTGGTTTAAGCCCCAAATAATTTTTTAACGAAATGAAACACCTGCTAGGCATAAAGTCGTGTTCGTTAGCTACAATAAAACGTTTCAGCGAGACCGGCTTCATCTAAAAGACGAATTTCGAACCCTTAACCCAAAAACTGCTGTTGCTGAAGAAAACGTCGAACGGTGCGAACAATTCAGACAGCTCTCGGGATTGGTGTGCAAGCAATCAACACCATTCTGTACGAACATTTAAAAGTAAGCAAACTTTGTGCTTGTTGGATACCACATAATTTGACTGCAGCTCAGAAAGAGGCCCGTGTAAATTGGTGCAGATCTACCTTGGATCGCTTTAACAATGGTGTATCCCATTTAGTGTACATCATTACATGTGACGAAAGCTGGATCTACTGCTATGATCCCGAAAGGAAGCAACAGTTGGCAGTTTAGGTGTTCGAGAATGAGAAGGCCCAAAATACTGAATTATTGAGCTACTCGCCGTATAGTTGTCATTTGTCACTTAATGATTTTTTTTCTGTTCCCTAAGCTGAAGGATAAATGCGTGGTTTCCGTTCTACAACAGCAGAAGACGCTGTCGACGCGTTTAAAACTGAGGTAAATAACCCAACTCCAGAAGAGTGGAAAAAATGTTTTGATGAAAGGTTCAAACGCATGCAGAAATCTATAGATTGTAGACGAAAGTATTTTGAAAAAAATACAAGTATATTGGTTCCTTTAAAAGTGAGTTTTCTTTACTAGGCTCGCTAGAAAGAGACACCCCCGTGTTTTCTTTCGTAGCATATATATAAAATAAAACAATAATTATTATTTTGGCATTTGCATTATATCAGTCACAACTGTTTTTGTTTTTACCAATTGTGACCCCCCTTCCTACATGAAAAAAGATATGGGATGACACCCCTACTTAGGGGGTTGGAGTCAAAATGTGCCCCTCTGACAAACAAACTTGAGGTGTTCTGACACAATACGGTATATTTTCTTTAAGAAAAATTAATTAACAAATTCGACTTCAAGAAATACGGATCAGTTTTCAATTTTTAAGAATATGTAATCATGTTATCGCTTATAATAACCAGCATCCCAATACTGCTTCCAAAGATGGCTCACATGTTTACCTTCAGTTATTAATGTATATCTGCAGATTCAACCCACGTATAACGCAATGAATGCATCCGTTTCCTGGACATGTGTGTCGATGAAATCGACCATTCTAGTTGTTAAATTGGCAGCATGCATAAACAGATGCGTGTGTGCGTACCCTGAACAAATATACCTACGATAAGAGGTCGTATTTATGGTTGCGGGGACGAACCCAATACTATTTTCCTTCCATTAACGTTGGTGAAGTGGTGAAGGTACATGCAGAGGGTGAAAGTGAACGAATATCGCAGAACGACGTGGGCTGGGGGAACACCGCCGCAAGAGGGCTGTAAAAGTTTCATTTTTTCCACTCTCCAGTAGTAAAATGTAACATTGGTGTACTCGAATTTCGAGATCCTCAAGAGACCTTAAGAGAAAATGGCAGTTTTAGGCATTTTACACGAAAATGACGTGTTGGTCGGGATTGCATTCTTTAGGTTTTTAATAAATCATGTAAACATTGGAAAAACTTTTATAATGTGAACTGTATGGGAGATTATAATTAAATGGGGTGTAGAATTTAACACTATTTAACATTTTGCTAGTTTCCGTATACAGGATGTTTTACGAATGATAATGACCCTGACGAAATTAAAAATTCAACCCAAGATACATTCTCATAGCCAATGTGGTTATTTTACATAATGGTATTATTTTAAAAATAAATTGAGTATCCATGATGGCTATTCGCTATGGTTCCTGTCACTGTATTTATTAAAAGTCAAAATGTATTCAAATGATGACAAAACAGATATGATTTTGATTTATGGTGAATGTAAGAAAATTGCTTCTGCTACTGCCCGTTTATACAGACAACGTTTTCCAAATAGAACTCCTGCCGATACAATTTTCAAGAGACTCGAATTAACTTCAAGGACAAACTGGCCACCACTGAAAAAGTCACGAGGCAGAACAGCAACAGGCCCTGACAATGAAATTAGAGTATTGGAAATGATTGACAAAAATCCTCATATTAGTCAAAGGGTAGTCTCAAGAGCAACCGGTATTAGTCTGTCTTCAGTACACCGAATAATTAAAGGCAATCAATTTCATCCGTATCACTTGCAATTGGTTCAGGCCTTAAAGGAGACAGATTATTCTAAAAGACTGGCTTTTTGTAACTTGTTTCAGGAACACCAAAATTTGAATGTGAGATTTTATAACAACATTTGCTTCTCAGATGAAGCAAGATTTTCTAATAATAGTAGAGTTAACAAACATAACATGCATTATTATGCGCAACAAAATCCACGTTGGATTCGAGAAGGACATTTTCAAACTATCTACTCGACGAATGTCTGGTGCAGAATATTGGGGAATCAAATTGTTGGGCCTTATTTTTTTCGCGATAGTTTAAACGGCAATACTTATCTAAATTTTTTAAGAAACATTTTACCGGTACTTCTCCAAAATATAAATTTACAAGTAAGACGAGATCTATGGTTCCAACAAGATGGGGCACCTAGAATAGTGCGAAATCATCTTGATTTGGCTTTGCCTAACCGATGGATAGTAAGAGGTTCAATTAATCCTTGCCCACCAAGAAGCCCGGACCTTACTCCTTTGGATTTTTTCTGTGGAGAATGGTAAGAGAACAAGTATACCAAACACCAACTGAAAGTGTAGAACATTTAGAAAATAAAATACGTGATGCATGTAGATCCATCACTCCAGATATGTTAATGCATGTTAAAAGATCGTTTTGGGCACGAATTCAAGCTTGTGAAAACAGCGGAGGGCGACATTTTGAGCATTTATTACATTAATGTTATTGAATAAACATTTTTCAAAAATAAAATTTGTTTTACAATACCGAATTTACTTAAAGCAAATGATTTATGTCAAAATTTACGAATTTATGTAGCGCTATACGTTTTATATTTTTTAAGACGATGAACATTTATCAATGTTACCTCTGCAAATGTATTTTGGGTTGCATTTTTAATTTCGTCAGGGTCATTATCATTCGTGAAACATCCTGTATTGTGTTTTCAGCAAAATACAGGAAGAAACTGAGACACTAATGATTAAATTGCTACATCTTCAATTCTTGGGACCCTTAGGGACTTTTGGCTGGATTGCAGTTTGTTTTAACACGCCACTTTTAAATGTAATATATAGCTATCCGAATTTGATCATCTTTATAGTATAAGTATTTTGTGCTATTTTTTTGCAGATAATCCTGCAAAGCTTGTATATATTCCGCAAAACAAAAAAAATATTTGAAGTGGGACAGATTTTCTCTTGGTGGTTACGCCACTAGATCTTTCGAATTCTTTTAAACAGTAAGAACAGAATTATACAGATCCAGACACCTTAAAGGAGCAAAACTGGCGATTCTTGGCTAGATTTGTACGATGTGCACATCCTCTACTAGCTATATGCATCGCATCAGATGTGTTACCGAAACTAGCTCGTAATTCCGCAGTAAAACTCCCTCCGTCTAACTCCGCGATAAAGTTTGTTTGGCATCGAAGCCATATCGACCTCCAAACCGCTTTATCCGCTGTTCACTTCGACGTCGCTCCACGCCAAGTAATTGCTCCTGAGTCTAGTCGACATTCGAACATACATCAAGCTGTAGTTTGATATTGCACAACGGCACGCTAATGAATGTCCCCCTACCCTCTTTTAATTGAAGCTCCGAGCGGGGGAGATGTATGTGACAATGGTTTGAGGTCGCGAAGGGAGCGAGAAAACCAATTTCGCGAGAATAAGGCGAAACCCAGCGTATGAGCTGATTAGGGTCATGGGGTAGAAACGCGTGTGTTTACTTCGTCCACGAACTTTTCACGCCTATAAATTTAAAGATTATCCGCTTGCAGAAGTAATATAAATGATACAGAGAATTGGTCCGAAGTGCGAACCCTGAGTCACGCCCCGGCATCCTGGGCAAAGTTCTTGTTTCAGTTGTTTTCTTAAATATCCACTTCAATTTTTCATCAGTGTATAATTTAAAGGACGTTGCAGCTTAAGCTTTATTTATCTATCTTCGTTTATGTATCGACAAAAGACACGAGACCCGAGCAACACCAAAGGCCTCCTTGCATCGTAATGCACCGGCACAAAAACCTTTACTAGAGCACGGCATTAGTTATGAGTCATAAAAATCTGCTCGGACTCCTCTGAAATACGTAATATTAAACATCCCCCACACCGCCACCACAGTGCCCCCTGGCAGGGAGGAAAAATGGTAATCTCGCTGTGTAGCTAAGGAAATTGCTTGCAAGACTGATTTATGGCCATTTAAATTCAGGTCACCGTTGTTGAGCTGACCTAAGCAATTGCTTTAACAGATTCGGATATAAATCTCATGCTTACAGCACGAGAAAATTATGCCGGACTTATAGGAGCTGTAAAGCTTCCAACGAATTCAACATGTTTAGAGACGTGGAGGTATAAATCAACCGAATGGCTACTGGGGACAAATTCACTTGAACGCGAATACATATTAAGATGTTCGAATATGGAAGAGCACACGTAAGATATATACAGGTTTCCTCTAGTTAGACGCATCATTATATGCAAGATTGTTACGGAAAAGCTTGGATTTCACAAATGTTGTGCAAGATGGGTACCAAAATTTAAGCTAATTGTAATAGTTACAAAAACAAACAACTGCTAATCCGCTGCTGGCCACGCTACTGTAAAAGTGTCAGTTTCTTAAGTGACCACCCGTCGGACAAAAATTCCTGTCACTTCTGGAAGTAGACTGCTAAGTTAGCTTACACCATCTACTTATATAGGTCCATATGCAGATAAAATGGATTTTAGTCTTAAATAAAATTCTTAAACGATGGTTTAAAATACTGGACCTCTTTTCAGCCCAAAAGCAACCGTTGTCTTTCCAATCACGTAGCTTTTAAACATAAATAAACCCCCACGATATGTCACTTGAACAGTTTTCATTCACCGTATTTACAAGAAACTGCTTTCAAATCGTCAGGACCTCAATCTGCGAGACCGGAGGCAGCTATTGAAATCTGCGGCGATACAACATTCATCACTGCCTACAACTCGAGTCAATGCAGTCATGGTAGAAAGACCGATGTTGCCAGAACTAGCAATTTAGTTCTGATGCTTTAGTAGTCACATTTCCATCGGTGTAATATTAGCTACTGGCCACTGATGATGATTGGGCAAGCGTTTCTTTATGCGTTTTCTAGTTACTTCAAATTATGAACCAATCCCAACTCTTCCGAAACAGATGCTGCAGAAGCTTTCATCATTTCTTTTTTAATTAAGATAGTCTTGTAAACTTTTTAGGCCGTCTACACATTCAACCTTACTACATTTGGAATTCTGGAATAATATTATCAGAAAAATCCTGATTTTAAGATTTTTTCTTCTGTTCATTCTGATGTATGATCTTGTTTATACGACGTTGCTTCGACTGTTTGTTGACAGGTTATACTTTTCTTGTATGTTTCACACACTTCTTCTTGGTTACCTTTTATCCAGTCTCCTTAAGTCCAATTTCTTTTTTTGTACTTCTACTCTGTAATGTCATTCCTAAATTGCATTCAGTGATTGTTGCTTTTTCGCTATCTGTTTTGTAGTCAACTGCTTCAGGTAGAACCAAACTACAATGTTTGTATACACGATACCACAACAATTTGGAAAATCTAGCATTCATTAGATCTGTTCTTTCATTATTTGTTTCCTAAACGTTACCCTACAATTAATCCAATGATGCTTTCAAATTGTTCGAACGTCATCTATTAATAAATCTCGCCCCACTTGTTTGGTCCGATCAGTCAACTGCCAGTTTCAAACCAGATTAGCAAGGTTTGATACAAAAATGGCGACATGGACCGGACAACTGTTCCAAAACCATTACGTATTCGGCTTGCATTGGGAAGGCCAATCAATTTACAGTGTCAATCAAACTGCCCCCTGAGAATTTCGCATCACCTGCATTGCGGAAGCGGATTATTCACCACCCTATTTCTGCCTAATAACATAATTTGGGTACCGGTATATGAGGAACGAAACAATCCTCAGTGGGGGGAGGATTCTTATTTAGAGTGCGATAAAGATACGGGTAAAGTATCAAGTTATCTATGAGACTGACTTAAGCAGCTTGATGGTTGGCAGTCGTAAACTATTGGGATTAGTGGCACGCTTCAAAGTTCCTAAATGGGCCGTATTCAAAAAAATCTTGTTGGTTAAAATTTTTACTTTTCCACTATAAATTTTTGAAATTTGTTAGTTGTGATAATTTAGCAATCAATACAACGTAGAAGCTTTTATAACAAATTTTATTTAACGCAGACCTGATGCTTACTGGCGAGACCCGCGATCTATTTTTATGTGATACTTTATTGGGTTTAAATTTTCCGATGTATAAAATAAAAGCCTTTGCATGTCATAACGGATTTATACAAATTTAATTTAATATAAAAACATACAAATTAGTAAGTAGAAAATTATTTACACTTGATATTACTCACTATCACTTTCACTGCTAAAATTACAATTAACTTCTATTATTATTCTATTATTCTATTAGAAATTCAATACCATTCTTGTACATGATTCGCTCTGTACCGATTTGCAATGTCCAGTACATGCCGCACTGAATTTCTCCATGCATCGACACTTGTTATTTCAGCTTCGTGTCTAAGTTCTAGCAGCATTTCATTGCTAAATTTTCCACCCGTGTTCCCTCGTCGAATTCTTTGTTTCAACTGCCCCCATATCATTTATGGGGGTAATGTTAGAATAGTGTGTCCACATTCAGAAGCGAGAAAGTAAATGTTAAATTTCTTCGAATTTTTCTTAAAAACTCTTGAATGGTTGCCTTATTAGTTGTTATATTTGGAATCTTATCCGGTTGGTCCGAATGGTAACTAGCGTTGTCCATTACTATGACGCTGTTTGGTGGCAATTTGGGCAATAAAATGTTTTTGACCAATTTTCAAACACTTCCGCGTTCATATCAGAATGATAATCGGTTTAAAATCAGCAATAATCTGTTTGACAAGTTGCCCTACGAAATGTATTTGTCACAAACGCCTCTAAATAAGTGGCTAAATGTAAGCATATATTATATTAAATTTGAGAAATAAATGAGAATAGTTTTGAGGAAGATATAAACTTTTATGATCTCTGTATCTTAAAATCATCTTATGTGGCCAAGCCTACTGTATCCCTGTACGCTAAATAAAATAAGAGCTGCGTGTGGTTTTCTATTGTATTCAAACTATGTTGAGAAAATCCTAAACACAATTACTTAGAGACCCTAAATATGTAAGCTGCTATCTTCAGTACGGTAATCCTCCTTAGCTGAACACTCATATTTGACTAAAGACATGACTGACTGATAAAACCAAAATATTACAACGGTTGAAATTTTATCAGGTTGAGACGTTATTTCTATGACGTCTGGCTTCCTTGGTGATTTAATTATTTAGTTTCAAAATTTCATTTGAACTCGTATCAGACAAAAATTATAGCCGTAATCGAAACGTCAGGCTAATAATTTTTGTCCATGTTTTCAAGTAACAGCGATCCTGCCGAAGACATATTAACTTACACCATGGACTCTGAAAGCATTCAACCGCATCGTAGTGTTGGCTGGCTACTTTGCCGGTATCTTTTAATTTTGCCTTTTTTTCTAGCATGAACCAGCGATCTAAATAACAGTATCGACTAAATCCGCCGATTCTTCCGCGCTTTCAATCTGCGTCGTTCCTTTAGGACAGTTCCTCCATCTGATCTGCTCATAGGACCAGAGATAACGAGTGGCCCATAAATTTGGGCTTCTTGAACCTCCAGGCCGGCCGGAATAAAACAGGCAGTCACCCGGCAGCGGAACCATCCATGGGGATTAGCCCCCGTAAAAACAAAAAGAAAAATTCCCCCGGTCTATCCCCATGATTAACATTCACGGTCCGACCAGCGACTCTTAATTTATTTGTCTGGTAGATTAACGGCGAAGTTGCGCGACAGTTGAATTATTAGCTGACGTCGACTTGTGCCGGTCTCCAATGAGAAAAAGGCCGCAATTTCTCAAATGAACTGCTGCAGGAGTTTTGTAACAGTCTACCGGGGCCCGTGTCACAGACTTAAGTTGACTCTAATTGATAAATGTTTCAGGGTATTTTCCCGGACGTTACGTAATGGAAAGGTAACAAAATAGAAAATAATTCTTGATTAAACTGCTTTATTATTGTCCTGTTTGAGGCAACAAGCTCCATCTGGTGTGTTCGGTATGCACTGCCAAATTCAGCATAACTGGAGTACTTCAAAAAGTCTTCGAAGGCCAACAAGCTTCTACTCAATTTCAAAAGAACTCATTGATGATTGATGCAGGATGGATTGTTTGGAAACCCAGTATGGGGATCTAGGAAAACAGCAGAGCTAAAAGGGCAACTGAATGCACATTGTTTAATATTCACGCCGAACTTTCAATATTCTTGATATCCAGTCAATCAAATAAATTAGTACAATACGTACATGTTTGTTTTATCGCGACATTGTCATTTAAAGAGATGATGACAAGTCTGCAAGCAACAAAAATTCCTGACCGAGGCATAACATCAATCTATCTTATTTTTTATTAGTTTGACAACAAAGTTGAAGCAAGTGTCATCTCTTCTACCACATAATGGAGCCATACCATGTCGACATAGTTGAATTCTATCCGGCTGAATCGAATGAGATACTTAAATAGGGAACCACATCAAAGGAGCATATTCAATTTTACTGAGGACGAAAGGATCGACAAACAGAGCTACACGGAGAATGTAGATGCGCGAGGAAAGACAAATCAGAATCAAAACTTACGCCGTCTTTTTTAAGAACATTATCATTGATGTAACCTATCCGTTAAATCAGGAAGTCCCCAAAGTGCTTTTATTCACGGATTCCCAGTATCGACCGTGAGCTTGTGTGCACCTGTTTTAGTATACCTAATGGAGTGCACAGCTTGGTTAGGTGTCGCCTATTATCATCTTGGCTGACGCATTAGCCAGTCTATTACTAGCATCACTCCCTTGTTAAATATGAAAACCCTTGATGCACGAGTCATTATTAGTGAAGCTTAAAGCGCTGTTGCCACTATTGCCAGCAAACAAAATCAAGAATGTACTAATAATCTATTGTGGTGCGAGATTATGATAGAACCAATGACATTACAAAATACTATTGTGTTGTTAAACTTAAGAAAAATGTTTTGTAGGTCTTTGATTAGCTCATGTTGTCAAACCACCCATAATCACCTGCGCCCCTTCCCATAAGTAACAACCATAAAACCCTTACTTCAATAACAAAGGTTTTCTCATTAACACAGTATAACAATAACTCAATGTATATAGAAATGACTGCGTGCTCTTGTACTACTAATAATTCAATCAATTTTTGTTTGTATCACAAAGTTATCAGCAAACAGTATATCAGATATTCTTAATGAACACTGGCAACAGCAGAGCACTGATCTCTAAATAACTGGATGTCGCATGAGTCATTCAAAACTGTGATAAGTAGCCACCATGCCGCTGGTACACGTACTATCAATTTAAAGGCGCGTTCAAATTTGAGGTTAGATCCTTAACTATACAATATGGTTATGAGTAAACGTAACATCCAGTTTGTACGGTACATGTTCTTTACTCAAACACTACAATGATCATCTTTTGGAAATCTGCAGACGTTATATTTACCGCAGAAGCGAACTTTTGTCGAAATTTTAGTACAAGGACCAGCGGCTAGGCGCTAAAGTGGCGTAAATCTATCATAAATAATTGACATGCATTTTGGTATGTAAGCGACATCCAGTTATTTAGAGATCAGTGCAGCAGAGGATACAAGCTGGACCTTTGAAGTATATCAGAAGGTCTATTAATGAAAATCTGGAATTCCACGAGCGGTAAATGAGAATTGAGATTCCTTTAACACTCCCTCTAACACGGCAACCTTGCAGAGGCCCGATTAAATTGTTTTCTAACGATCCTACTTAATCCTTCTAACGTTGAGACAGTCTCGTCGTCGGTAGTCTAAAGGGCGCCGACCTCCACAAAAGCCTGAAATCGAACGAATATTTACTGATGCCTCTTAAATTTTGGTGGATGCGCTGGACTAGCACCATAAATATCTATGCTGTTTTTTTATGCTCTAGCGGTGTTTGATAGAACTGGAGCAATTATCTGCTTCGACTCTCAGACATAATTATACTGGGTGATTTCTATGACGCTCGCAGTACTAGCTTGAGCAATTTTACAATTATTTCACAACTTCTTCAGTAGGGTCTTTAATGATTATATCTAGTTTTCACTCCTTCTCCCTGTGTTTTGGATAGATCTTTGGTACCTTTGGTGCCTGAAGATGATTTTTTTGTCCTGCCTTGAATATTTATTTTAGAATTTCTCTTCTAGATATCATAACTTTAAGAAAGCTAATCTTCAAGTATTACCTTTGTTTATAGCTGTTTGTATACTTACATAATTATACAGGATGTTTCACGAATGATAATGACTCCGACGAAATTAAAAATGCAACCCAAAATACATTTGCAGAGGTAACATTGATAAGTATTCATCGTCTTAAGAAATATAATACGTAGATAGCTGTATAAATTCGTAAATTTTGACATAAACTTCAATCATATTGCTTTAAGTAAATTCGGTATTGTAAAACAAATTCTATTTTTGAGAAATGTATATTAAATAATATTAATGTAATAAATGTTGCCCTCCGCTGTTTTCACAAGCTTGAATTCGTGCCCAAAACGATCTTTCAACATGCATTAACATTTCTGAAGTGATGGATCTACATGCATCACGTATTTTATTTTCTATATGTTCTACACTTTCAATTGGTGTTTGGTATACTTGCTCTTTTACCATTCCCCACAGAAAAAAAATAAGGTAAGGTCAGGGCTTCTCAGTGGCCAAGAATTAATTGAACCTCTTCATATCCATCGGTTAGGCAAAACCAAATCAAGATGATTTCGCACCATTCTATGATAATGCTCAGGTGCCCCATCTTGTTGAAACCATTGATCTTATCTTGTAAATTTACATTTTGGAGAAGTACCGGTAAAGTGTTTCTTAAAAAATTGCCGTTTAAACTATCGTGAAAAAAATAAGGCCCAACAATTTGATTCCCCAATATTCCGCACCCGACATTCGTCGAGTAGATAGTTTGAAAATGTCCTTCTCCAATCCAACGTGGATTTTCTTGCGCATAATAATGCATGTTATGTTTGTTATCTCCACCATTATTAGAAAATCTTGCTTCATCTGAGAAGCAAATGTCGTAAAATTTCACATTAAAATTTTGGTGTTCCCAAAAAAAGTTACAAAAAGCCAGTCATTTAGCATAATCTGAACCAATTGCAAGTGATACGAATGAATGCCTTTAATTATTCGGTGTATTGAAGATAGACTAATATCGGTTGCTCTTGAGACTACCCTTTGTATAATATGAGGATTTTCGTCAATCATTTCCAATACTCTAATTTCATTGTCAGTGCCTGTTGCTGTTCTTTCTCTTGACTTTTTCAGTGGTGGCCAGTTTGTCCTTAAAGTTAAATCAAGTCTCTTGAAAATTGTATCGACAGGAGCTCTTCTATTTGGAAACGTTGTCTATATAAACGGGCAACAGCGGATGCATTTTTCTTGCGTTCATCATAAATCAAAATCATATCTGTTTTTTCATCATTTGAATACATTTTGACTTTTAATAAATACAGTGACAGGAACCATAGCGCATAGCCGTCATGGATTCCCAATTTATTTTTAAAATAATACCAATATATAAAATAACCACATTGGCTATGAGAATGTTTTTGGGTTGCATTTTTAATTTCGTCAGGGTCATTATCATTCGTGAAACATCCTGTATGACACTTTTGTTATTTGGCCCCACAGTATAGAAGAGTTGGGTAGGTTTCTAAATCATTTGAACAGTAAAAATCCTGACATAAAATTTACTATGGAATTAGAAAGCAATGGTAGTTTACCTTTTTTGGATGCCCAAATTTACAGAATAAACACTGGACAGTTAGGACGCAAGGTTTACAGAAACCAACACACACAGACAGATATTTACATGCCACATCTCACCACCCTCGTTCTCAAAAGAATAGTCTTATTAGGACGTTATTTGWTAGAGCACAAAGGTTATCAGACGAAAGTTCTGTACAAAAAGAAATATTTCATCTTAAATCAGCGCTAGTGAGAAATGGTTACAGCAATAAGAATGTTTGGTCAGTTTTTAATAAAGGTGCTCATCCAAATCAAGTAAATTCTCAGCCAGGACAAAGTAAATTGAAGTTGAGTTTGCCTTATGTACAAGGCCTTTCGAAAGGATTAAAGAGGATGCTTAAAAAACACGATATTTTAGTTGTTGGCAGTACATATAGTAATTTAGATAAAAATTTAAGTTCTACTATAGATAAAGTACATTTAGAGAGTGAAGGTGTTTACAAAATTACATGTTCTTGCGGCAAGAGTTACATAGGTCAAACTAAAAGAAAAGTAGCGTTTAAAAAAACACATACTTGCTACTAGGCTGCAACAGATAGATAAATCTTCAGTAGCTGAGCACTCATATTTGACTAAACAAATGATTGACTTTGATAAAACGAAAATTTTACATAGAGAAAAATATTATCACAAACGTCTGATAAAAGCAATAGAAATTTGTAGGAATACTAATAATTTTAATAGGGATTGTGGAAATTATGAGTTAGGTGACATTTGGAAGGTTATTTTGTAGTTATCTTTTTCCAAGTAGTTCGTGTATATCTAATAAATAGGTAGTTCCTTTTTCGTCGTCAGATTCCTTTTTATCAGGTTGGCACGTTGTTTCTATGACGTCTGGCTTCCTTGGTGATTTGTTTATTTACTTTTAAAATTTCGTTTGAACTTGTGTCAGGCAGATTTTGAGGTTCTTAGTCTTTGACACAGATTACAGGTGTAATCGAAACGTCAGACTTATAACTTTTTGTCAGTGTTTTCAAGAGACAGCGATCTATCCGACAAAATATTATCATATCCTGTATTAATTTTAATTTCCTTTTCTGTAAGTGGTGAATACGGTTAATGTAAGTCGCCGGAAGTATGGAAGCGAATACTGTCGACTGTTCCAAGAAGAATCATATGGATGTGATATTGAATTCGCGTCTAATTAAAGATGAGCACACCGCCAAACTTTGCCTCGTACGCGCAGTCTTCATTAAAACCGGATTAAAGTGCGGGCATCTCATTTACCCCGCGCTCCGGCTAGGGGAAATTCGATGGCAATCAGTAACTATTCGAATAATTAAACAGTGAGGTATTTCGACGGAGTCGCAGGCGAATTGAGGAAATAAAGCCAGCTACCGTCTCGCAGAAATTCCATTTAAAATATTACATTTAATTTCCGCCAGATGATTGAATCCCATTGAAACCATTAACCGTTCTAAATATGCACCGAACCTTGCGGAGTGTTCGCGATGCAATAGGCATTGCGGTGGCTTTCCAGCAGATTTGAACGGCGAAAACTGTGAAAATGCCACGTTGCCACTCTTGGATGCTCGTCTTCTTGTGTTTTGCCTTGTATTATTTAAATAAATAAATGAAAACTTCGGAGTGCTTTTATCAAATGGAACGAGAAAGAAAATAGATGAGAAAGCAAAAATGGCAGGTTATTACAAAAAAAATAGTAGTTTTTAGAAAGCTTCTTTTGCAAACTTTTCCTGCCTTTTCCTTTGTTAATGTCTCTTATTTCTTGGCATAATAACCCAGCTGTCAGTATTGAACATGTAGTGCTTAAAGTAGATGGTTTTAGTACCTTCTTCAGCTAACACCATTTCTTAACATATAATTGTAATGTACGGGATAAATTTCTAACAAAAAGGAATGGAAATAATTCAACGCCAATCTAATCGATTACATGACAATTAAATGGCATTGTCAGAAGACAGTTTAAGCAAGCATTTCTTCTATCACACTTATAAGACAGGAACCTTAAAAGAGAAACCGAGAGGGAAACCTACCATGACAATTGTAGCGCCCTAGGATTAGACAACAGTTCACATTATCATCGGAATCCACTGCTTTTGATATGGGTTTAGAAAAACTTTGATATTTTATATCAGATTTGGAAAATTCCAAGGGATGCTGTAAATACCTCTAGAAGATAGAGGAATTATTTTTTCCTTCGAGGATAGAAAAATCTGTCAGATGTTCGAAGGGAACTGGAAGATAGTTCGGATGAGTTATTTCCTGAGAATTTTGCCAACTCTGTCTGTGACACCTTGAACATAGGGAAGTAAAGCAGTTGATCTATAACTTAGGGACTCGATAGTTAGTTTGGATTTGGGGTAAAGATGACGATTAATTGCAAATTGCATCTCACGGTTATTATACCCTTTGTTTGACAGACGTATGCGTAAATTTGTCCGGTTATAGCACGGTTAACAAGAGAATTTAGAACAGAAAGTTTTTATGGCGTACGGTAATGAGAAGATGGATGCAAATACTGCTCTGTGTGGGTGGCTTTGCGATAGATAGGGTGACCCAAACGACCATCCGATGAACGAGTGATAAGGACATCAGAAAATGGGAGAAAATTTTATATCGGAATATTGGGAATTAGGGTGACCTAAGAAGATTTTAGGTTTGAGGTCTGATGACTCTAAAGCAGTTTGTTCAAAGGTTTTCATGGATATGTTTGCCACTATGGGTGACTTATACAAATATTTACCACAGATGTGCGTAGATTTGGAAAATGGAGCAAAACTACCTTCATATTCATAAAACAAAAATTTTACATAGAGAAAAATATTATCACAAACGTCTAATAAAAGAAGCTATAGAAATTTGTAGGAATACTAATAATTTTAATAGGGATTGCGGAAATTATGAGTTAGGTGACATTTGGAAGGCTATTTTGTAGTTATCTTTTATCAAGTAGTTCGTGTATATCTAGTAGGTAGGTAGTTCCTTTTTCATCGTTAGTTTCTTTTTTATCAGGTTGGTACGTTGTTTCTATGACGTCTCGCATCCTTGGTGGTTTGTTTATTTACTTTCAAAATTTGTTTGAACTTGTGCTAGACAAATTTTGAGGTTCTTCGTCTTTGACAAAGATTGCAGGTGTAATCG
The DNA here is from genome assembly GCA_025024175.1 of Rhyzopertha dominica. Classification (NCBI taxonomy): domain Eukaryota; kingdom Metazoa; phylum Arthropoda; class Insecta; order Coleoptera; family Bostrichidae; genus Rhyzopertha; species Rhyzopertha dominica. Next base: position 60,919,345 of record QCXZ01000064.1, read on the forward strand.
AAACGTCAGACTATTAACTTTTTGTTAGTGTTTTCAAGAGACAGCGATCTATCCGACAAAATATTATCTTATATTATGGACGCTGAAAGCATTCACCCTCGTATACATTCATATCGATACTAAATATCTGAAAAAAGAGGTCTACCGCGAAAACAATTGATGGACATATAACTAAGGCAAATGAAGATGACTCTCCTTCGTGTATTCCGCGACCTTGCACTAGCAATTGCATACCACACCGCCATCTTTGATATCGACGTTGCTCCGCACGTCTCAGTCGTATTTATTGCGAACGGGGACTTCCCCAGGTGCGACTGATAATGTGACTTATGTGCCGGACGTATATTTCCGAGTCGGGCGTGTTCCTTATTTATCCCCCTTCTTTATTCAGAAGTGGGATGGCGTCGCCGAAGCGCTATATATGGCCGGTCCCGGAGGGAACCGCAGGATGTAGCCAATATGTATGTAGCACAAAATACGAACATGAATCTTAATACGGCTTTTCAAAAGCTGTTTGTGTATTTGTGTTTGCGTTTGATATATATTCTCTCTCCGGGGGGTTTTGTGGCCGGGTGTATCGGGAAGGACGAGAGGTTTTAATGTAAATTTCGGTTGTTGTGTAACAAGGGTCAGGCTTATTGGAAATAGAAAAGGTAGAAGCTTTTAGGGTTGTTTCATCCACTTTTTGACGAGCTGATCTTAAATAAAGCAGTCTTGGGCATTCGTCACTATGAAACATTACAGAGTCTGCAAACTAATGTTGCTGTAGGCAATAACTGTCTTGAAGAAAATTCGGAAAGTTTTAGATGGGTGTGACTTTTTAGAAACGTCAAATATTTGTCATTGTCATTTCGCGTGGTCAGTGCCTAAGATTAAAAATCTAGTGAAGCAGAAGTTACATATTTGTATATAACATTTTGATTACAAATAATGAATGATGAGGAGTATAGACGAAAGGTTGTTGAAAAATGTTTAGAAAATCCACAGCGTCCTAGGCAACTCATTGCAAAAGAATTGAAAATGCCAGGATCCCGGGTAGGTGATGTACCAAATCGTTAATTTCAAGGCTCAAAGCACGTTAAGAGAATGGCAAGTAGGAAGATTGCTGATGAAACTGTCGGGAATTTAATTTTAAACGAGGCAAGCCAAGTCAAGATACAGTGTTCGCAACGTAGTGCAGTTAGTCAAATCAAGCAATAATGTCGAGCCTAAACAGAGGTATGTGAAAAAAGTGCACTTACTGATACTGATCGGAGGGCGTCGAAACGAATAATTAAACAGAACAGGAGAACAAACTACGGTCAATTAAGCACACTTTAGAGTGATGTTGTAAGAAGACATGTTTCAAGATCCACCTGTCACCGGGAAGCACAAAGATTGGGTTTTGGAACTTACAAGGTAAAATCTTTTGTTTATAACTTTTGAAGTGTTTTCAACAAAAATGTGTTTTTATTGTCTAAGCCAAGGAAAAGCCACTGTTAGCAACGCAACAAAAGAAAAATCGGTTGAAGTGGGCAAAAGAACATAGAACTTGGAGTCCTGAACAACGGAACAGTGTACATTGGAGCGACGAGTCTAGATTTGAAGTTTGTGAAAATTATCATCCAGATTGTCTGAAGAGAAAAGTTAAATTTGGAGCATCTATTATGGTGTGGGGATCAATGTCTGCAAGAAGAGTAGAAAAATTACATTTCATTGAGGGCATTGTGAACATCGAAAGATATCTTAATATCTTAAGTGAATCTTTGCTACCCACTAGAAACGAGATATTGACGTCAAATGATTTTGTTTTTCAACAAGATGACGCTGCATCTCATGTATCCAAAAGATCTTTACAGTGGTTCACCTACAACAGTATTCTACTTTTAAAATGGGTATCCAGCAGTCCTGGCTTTTCTCCTATAGAAACTTTTGGGCACATTATGAAAAAAAAACTGCGCGCAACTCCTGCCAGGTCGATTCCCGAATTAAGGCATAAACTTCAATTTATAGGGGATAAGTTCACACCATAAGGTTGCGAGAATTTAGTGAATACAATGCCGAGTGTCATAAAAAGTAAAATAGATTAAGTCAGTTGTTTGTAACTCAGGTTTTCCCATGATTTGCTACAACTTGGTAGTTAAGTAGAAATAAAATGTTTGAATTAGACAAATGAATAATTGATTACCTGGAAAGTTGTGGTAAAAAATAATTAAATATCTGTTTCATATTAACATTACACCTCATGTCCATTAAATACAAAAAATTGCGCCAATTGAAATGGGGCTGGGCTCATAGAATCCCAAATAGGCAAGTTGTAAATGACAGTGCACGCGAATCTATCGATCTTCGAACGCTAACCAGCTATTTGACATCCTACCAACAGAAACGTTAATGTAATTGGTAATTACAGTCGAAGGTTCTGGTCTTTATCAACAGCGTTTTTTACGATTATCATTATGCTTCTAGAGGTGTATTTACGCATCGATTTTAAGCACTGAAAGCGATTACGTAAAAAGTAATGAAGGACAGTAATCTGCCCCGTTTAAGCCATCGTGTTATTACCCCCATTTTGCGGCCACTATCTACCAATCAATCTACCTGTGAATTGAATGGAAAACCATAACCTGCACAATGCGCACGGCGGAGCAGCAATTTACGTTATTTTTMATTGTTGTACGTTTCGGATTTTTRTCGCTATGTTTGCGCGTTTCGTGCGGAAAGCTCATTAMTCACCGCGCACATTACAATATTATCAGCGGGTTAGATCGTAGCGTCATCGATATTGTCTAGTATGAATGTCGAATGCTCGCTCATTTGCCGAACTGATAATCCGTTCGGAGGGGGAGGGAGTTTTAGGTGTTTTGTTGCGAAAATGTAATTAAACGGGGGAACTCCATCAAGTGTCCTTAAGTAATTCGCTAGGAAAATCGATAAGTGAGGGTTTGACCGTAGCCAGCCCGCTCAGATTACAAAGGAAAGACACAGGCGAAGGCCAGTTTCAAAGGGATGGAGGAAACGTTATGGACTGGAGGACACATAGAAAATTCCGTTATGCACAGTGTGTCCCAAAAATAACCCAACTTTATATTTACATCATACAACACGCAGTGCCATCTAATCTATTAAAAAGGTGCATTCATCCTCTTTCATGTAAATCGGACGAGAAATCGGATGACACATGTCAAATTTACAGCAATTTCAATAAAATAAAAAATGTGCTAATGTTACAAAAAAACTCGAACAAAGAACAAATATAAAATTTTATGTTAAACCTGAAAACAAATTCGCTGAGACGGGCGAATTGATGAAAAAAGTTTATGGTGATCGCATGAGTCGTACTCAAGACAAAAAAATCGCTCATGTGGACTATCGAAGAAGTGTTTCTTGATTCGATCATAACTGGTGATGAGACATGGTGCATTAAATATGACCCTCAAACTAAGCGTCCATCTGCTAATTGGAAGTCCAAAGGCAAGCCAAAACAAAACAAAATGCTTTTTCAGAAGTCTCTAATCATTATTATGATTCGTACCGTATAGTTCACAAGGAATTTGTTCCAGAAGGTGAAACTGTTAATGGAGAATACTATTTAGGCCTTTTATATCTTTGGAAAAGAATTAGTCCTGTTAGACCTGAATATCCAGCAGGAAAACAGCTGGTTTTATTGCATGATAATGCACCACCTCTTCAGATAAAAAAGTGAATAAATTTCTCTCATCGATAGATAACCCTCCGCATTCGCCTGATATATTACCATGCGACTATTTTCTATTCCCAAAACTGAAAACCAAAATGAAAAGAACATTTTATTATGATATCCCAGTCATTCAAGTAGCCATAACCAAGGTGCTGAGGAATATTCCTATAAATGACATAAAAAAATTATGCATACGTTGGTTGATCGCTCCAAATGTATTAAGTTAAATGGAACCTATTTTGAATAAATAATAAGCTTCAAAGAAAATATAATGTGTATTTCATTCTATATCCAAAAATTCGGTCAATAGTTGAATCTGTATTCCAGAGAACAGTCATTAAGCACCTGTCTTAAAGTTGAGTCAAGAGGCACCTAGATCTGACTAACAATAGACAATTTTGGATCAACTATTACACCCAGATCAGTCGCAGTATTGGATTTCGAAGAAGGTGTACCCTTCTAAGGATAGTCGAACAATATGCGGTTAATTTTAAGGTAAATATCATTACACTGCATTTACTACAAAAAATTGTCAGTTATGTCATTCTGTTAAGCAAATCAGATTGCAAAAGTTTTACCATTTGGTTATAGTTGGACGTTTAGAACAAAACCATGTTGTTTAGAGGATATACTAGTGCTTAATATATCCAAATAAGTTATGTCAAAAAGAAGAAGGTTTTTGTGGGACCTTCAATTTAAGGAAACTATAATACTTTCGAGTATGTTATGATAAGACATTAGAAATTTGACTAGGGATTTAGGGGAAGTGTTTTTCACTTTTTTTCTTGGTGAAAACGTTCTTCTGATTAAGTTGGTCATCATGTTGATATGATGTAACAAGTAACTTAAATACTACTTGGTATTTCATACGAATTTGTAACCAATCTGCGATTGACACTGCGAAATATTTTATGCGGTGCTAATTCTCTGTTAAGCGTTCACGATCATTTCAAAATATTACCTAACGGAGTATATTCATTCATACGATTCATACGAAGAGATAGCATTACACACCCCACACATGATAATCAGTGGATCTACTAAATGAAGCATAAAAAGCAAAATCTGTCAATTGTCTTAGGTGGATGAAAACCTTCAATGAGGGATTTATTATGTATTATAAATAGGGAACTACACCACTGCTGCATAACACAGGTGTAGAAGGAAATATTCCATCAGAAATGTCATTGATAGGCAACTAAAATAACAAAGGTCCTAAGTTAGAACCTTGAGAGACTCTGGATATTGGGTTAAATGACGTAAATAGTCTATATAAGATTTGAATAATTTTATAAGTGAATCGGATAAACGATTTTGAGTTAGTTTATTAAATAAGACGCTATGATTGATCGTATCCAATGCTTTTTCAAAGTCTGTGTAAATAGTATTAGCTTGGCTTCTCCTATCAACCAGTTCAGCTGTGAAGTGTGTAAAAATTGTGAGGCTGGGTATGGTTGATATTGTGGTCGTAAACCCATGCTAGTTGCCTGAGATATTTATAAAACCTGACATTACTAAAAATTCTTTAACGAAATTACGCAACAAAGATATCGATTTTTCATTTTGTACGCTAGCTATGGGGGTCTCCTTTCTTAAGTACTGGAAATACGATCATCTTCCAAACCAACGGAAACGTTCCAGATGTAATTATATAATGCAGTGGTTTGGCAAGTATTATAAGGCACAATCATACAGTAAGAAACTTGGAAGTTCATCGGCACTGATGGTTCAAGTCCTCCAATGTGCGATGGTGTCAAATGCAATGACACAGAAAAGAGTATAAGGGAATGTTGTAATCTACTTTGTAGTTTTCGAATATGAGACGAAATGATCCCATCATAGTAAGCACTCTCCACAGTAGACTTCCTTACTCATGCAGATTTCTCAGACGTTCGACAGAATAAGTCGCTTCGACATGCTAAGGACACGGGTGCTCCCGAGAGAATGTCATGAGCATAAACGTAACATATCGCATGCATCTCATAGGGCTTCGACTAAATGCCTCACTTAGTTTTACGACGCATCCGAGAGTAGATTTTCCAAAGCGTCTGCGGCTCCTCCCGATGCTTCGTGACGTAATAAAACTCGCCGCGATCCTTGTAACTCATTCCGCAATATGAAATATTCAGGATATTACAGAGACAGCCGGGCCCATTTAAAATAATGAATGATTTATTAAACTGTATGGGCGCCGGGTCGTAAACGTGCTCACAAAACACCTCGTAAAGCATAATCTACTCATCTAGTGTTTCCGTGTGTTTATGTGTGTTGAATTTGCTGCAATCTGTACGGCATGCGGTCTCGTGATAAGCGCAAGTTTTCTGCTTCATGCCGGCGTTGTGTTGGCAAACATTTCGACATGCGATGCTGCGATATGCTAAGGGAATAACGCGAAATGGAATTCGCTGGAAACGAATGTTTAATACTACATATCTCACTCACGGGGTTCATATATCTACGATTTCTGTCTCAACCATCAAGGTGGGAAGATGTCTTTGACTTTCTTTGAATTGCCTTAATCTAACCAGCTTAATTATGAGTGCTTCTTCGGCACTAAAACTATATTTAACCAAATGTCCAAGTTTTCCAACTGCGGGAGAATTTCAGTTCTGGAAGTTGAGTAATGATGGATTTGTCGGTCTTTTAGTCTTGTTTAATTCATCAGAAAAACAGATCAAAGTATGAAACAAATTAAACCATTTTAAAAGGCCATAACAGGTCAGAGAAAATCGTGGCAACTGGAAAAAGAGATATGTCTTGTTTCTAGCCGTAATATTCCAACCAGAAGCCATGTATATTTTTTTAGTTACTTTGGAAGTCCAGCCACGAAGAAGGGGATAAATACCAAGTGTGCACACGCATAGTCTTGTCTCTGTCCTGTCGAGCTTTTTTTATATAATACGTAATCATTTTTCGCGTATTAAGGTCATAGTTTCTGGTCGTAACACTGTTCCAAATACGAATATAGCACAATTCAGTGTTTTAGCTACTTCGGAAATGTTGAAATGCCACCCAAATAATCTTTTCGTCATTCATTTTCAAAAACACTGCGAGAAATGAGTTGGGTTCTTTATAAAAACTTTTAATTTGATCCGACGACGTCATCAATTATAGGTAAAATAAACAAACCTGAACTTCGTCTGTCTCATTCGCTTTCCCGTTCTGGATTAGCAGAATCACTGGCAGGTGTAGGTCGGCCACCATCCTTTTTTGTACTAAGCCGCTATGCAAATTTAAACCGATATAATTCTTGGGGTTTTCGTTAGCTTTAATTACGCCGCGAATATTTAGCGAACTCCGCGGAATATAGCGGGCCTTAATTAGTGCCATAAAGATTATAAACACGGCACTCGAGCAGCGTCAACAGCGCGGGGGAAATAGTCGATCGGAACGAATCGACGAGCAAAGATTTGGAAATTTCTCAGCGAATAACTAAGGTCGAGAGATTTTTAACGGAGATTTGTCGTACCCTCAAGTACTTAGGGATTTAGGAGGTCTTTGACAATTTTAGACGAGAGATAGACCTGTCTGTACAGATCCAATATTTTTATCGATTGTCGATTGATTTGATCCAAAAAAATTTCAGTAGTCGCTTCTTGATGATTGCTCGCTTCTTGGATCTATTGGTGGTAGCCTTCTTTTTGCGCCCGTACGGTGGCCTTTACGTCCAAGCTCCTTACAAATAGCACTTGCCCATAAACAACACTAAAAAAAGAACAGCTCATCCCATAGGCCCGGAATTGGACTAAGTGTAAACTAGTTTTTCGGGCAACACAGAAATATAGTTAAGTCAGTGACCCCTCATAGGGTCCGGATTTTGGAGGTTTTATTATTTAAAGAAAATGAATTTTACCACCGATGTATTGTTTTCATCTGTTGTTGAGATACTTCAGTTTAAGAAGACTAAAACTATTGACATTGCTAAATCAGAAAAAAAGACTTCATTTTCGGAAGCATATCAGTTTTTAGCTCTTTTAACTTTGTCTTACAAGATTCTAGGAGCCATAATATATATAGGAAGCTTCTTGGTTTCGTCGATAATAAAATACCTGTTGAACAAGCTGGCTACATGTCTGTTAGGAACCTTTTTTATCCAATTGTCCTAGCCTCTGTCTACCACACTGTTTGAAAAAAAGGATTGCTATATAAATTGTACTAGCTCATCGCATGAAATTCCTTCTTACTAGTAATTAATGCAATGCTGAGCGATAGACTTCTTCAAGTAAACCTTATTGTGAAAAAACAAACTCTTTTAATGTCCAATATTTCAACTCTGCGAAAACCAAAGTGAAAACTCTTAAAGCTTTAACACCCTGGTCTGTGTATTCAGTGCTACGAAGCACTATACAGTTAAACTAAAACGTTATATTTAATAGTTTAAGCAATTGTACACCTAACATTTATTCTGATAAATAAATGAAAAAAGTGTTGTTAACAAGAAAAGTCACTCTTTTCTTAACTATTTTGTGTTAAAAAATATTGTCCATTTCTATCCAATACACGTAAAACGTAGTTTTTTTAAGTAGTGAAATAATGTCAGAATATGCAAGATAGGTAACACGTCATGTTAATAAAGTCACCCACAATGATTGACGAGTGAAAGTTTTGCGGAACCGATTGGTTTCCTTATCGATTACTTAATTGGGTCATCTGATTGGAACGGCGCATTATGAATGCAATTCTTTGTTCCTCGTTACGTCAGTAACGATTAGACTAGTTAAAAACGTGAAACAGCATAAATTTCAATGAAAAATAAGTACCTACACAACATACAGCTCCACAACTGAATTCGCATAATAATTCTCTCTAATTGTAGACACTATCTAAATGCTGAGCGACCTCAAACATCCTTACCCCATTGTCAGTCTTGCATTTCAAACCCGAAAGAAGTCTGGAGAAGGGACTCCAGGAGACTTCACCCGGTTTTAAATTAAAAATTAAACAGTCGGAATGAAAGTCATCAGGATATAATTAAAATTAAATTAATAATGTGGGCGGGCTATCCCCAGGCGTAAAGATTTTTTTGCGCGCACCATCTTATCCTGTGGGGAGACACGTGAGCAGGAATAAAAGAGAATGTGGCGTTTAGAAAGGAGATAATTGGAAAAAAAGCGAAAGGTKACTGAATAAATCCAGCCAGAGAGAGATTTGGCTCGTGGCTACAGTTAATACTTTGCGGCGTAAGAGAAAAAGAAATTTATGTGCCTGAATAATTGTTGTCACGCAGATTCCTCTTTTTCGCATGTCTGGTCGATTTCAAAATAAGTCAATCTGTTTAGATCTATTTAACGTTTTTAGTAATAACAATGAAGTTGGTAATATTGGTGGACAACAAATAAATTGTTTTAAGCATATAAATATCTTCTTAAACAGGACTATACCATTTGTTTAATTTATTTTAATTGTAAAAAAATATTTATATTTTGTTATTTTCTTCTCTGAATGCTAATTCTACGTCTACAATAAATAAATTTATGTCGTTTTCCTGAATGACATTAGGACAGAATTTCTTCAAACCTTTGTTTATTATTTATTTTTACTTACTGAATTACTTATTTACTAATATTTTAGACGTCAACATAAAAGCATTCTTTTTAATAGTTATTGTTGTATCTAGAATGCTATATGATACTTTTACGTTCGAGATACAAACAATATTTTTTTTGAAAACTGCAATAACATTGTTTGCCAGAGAAAGTAATTTCAGAATTACAATACAGGCTGTTTCACGAATGGTAATGACTGGCATTTTGTAACTTTTTTCGGGAACACCAACATTTGAATGTGAGATTTTATGACATTTGCTTCTCAGATGAAGCAAGATTTTCTAATAATGGTGGAGTTAACAAACATAACATGCATTATTATGCGCAAGAAAATCCACGTTGAATTCGAGATGTCCTTTTCAAACTATCTACTCGACGAATGTCTGGTGCGGAATATTAGGGAATCAAATTGTTGGGCCTTAATTTTTCGCGATAGTTTAAACGGCAATACTCTAAATTTAAGACATGATCTATGGTTCCAGTAAGATGGGGCACCTGCGCATTATCATAGAATAGTGCGAAATCATCTTGATTTGGTTTTGCCTAACCGATGGATAGGAAGAGGTTCAATTAATTCTTGGCCACCGAGAAGCCCGGACCTTACTCCTTTGGATTTTTTTCTCTGGGGAATGGTAAAAGAGCAAGTATACCAAACAGCAATGTAGAACATTTAGAAAATAAAATACGTGATGCATGTAGATCCATCACTCCAGAAATGTTAATGCATGTTAAAAGATCGTTTTGGGCACGAATTCAAGCTTGTGAAAACAACGGAGGGCGACATTTTGAGCATTTATTACATTATTGTTATTGAATAAACATTTTTCAAAAATAAAAGCAAATGATTGAAGTTTATGTCAAAATTTACAAATTTATGCAGCTCTCTATGTTTTATATTTTTTAAGACGATGAACAATTATCAAAGTAACGCCTGCAAATGTATTTTGGGTTGCATTTGTAATTTCGTCAGCGTCATTATCATTTGTGAAACATCCTGTATATTTTAATTATTCATATTCTAAAGGGTGTGGAAGAACGTTTAATTGAAAATGAGCTCGGAAAGTGAAGAGGACCATTTACCAGGAGAAATATTGGAAGCGGCGCAAAGTGCTGTTTCACAGTTAATTAAAATAAGTATATCCAATGCAAAAATGTATACCGAAAGCTAAAGTAAAGTAAATATCAGGAAATTTTCGAAACTAATACCGTATTTGAAAAGCAATCAGTTGGATACCGTCCAAAAGAGTCCAGAATTCTAACGAAAGAGGAAATCGAGAGATTTTTGTAACAGGCGCTTGATGGTAGATTTCTTCTAGAAAAGGTAATTGAAATTAATATAAATCTATTAACTTATTTAATTCTGGGCAACTTCTCAGGTCATTTTAATTATTAATTAATTATTAAAAAAAAGAAAAATGTGTTAACTAAGTGGTTGACGTCAACAAAAAATCATAAGTAAGATTCGAAAGGCTGATTATTTGATACATTTGTTTTATGTTCTAGACTTACAAATACTTTGGAGTTCTAGAACACAAAAGAATTTAGCAACTAGGTGACAAAAAAGATTCCCTTTGTCAAATGAAAATTTGACAAAAATATCAGCTTTTGATGACAGTTTTCGAAAAAAAATATTTTTATATACTTTTGATTTATTACTTCTTAATCATAACCAAAATGAGAGATTGCAAAATCGTTTGCCAATTGCTTTTATATTTGCTCTCCAATATAAAGCTTTTACACTTTTACTGTTCACACAATGCCCAGCACAATCAGTAAGTAGAAAATTGTCATGCATCATCTAGCGGTGAATCCGAAGTCGGTCGGTTAGGTTAGTTACTACTTAGGTCTCTGTACCTCKCCAATGTATCATTCTAAAAACTAAGAATTGCAACATTACCACAATTCTACAGAAAGACAGTTTCGTTTATTCCGCCCCGTCGTCGATTTCCGAAACGGGGGCAAATCGTTAAGGCCCTAAATTCGCGAGAAGTAATTCACTGGCTGACAAAAATCCCAACCCGTCGAATAACTACCGCGAGGGGCGACGTGCGGCCAAAGTTTCCGTGATATATTCCCTCATATCTTGTCCCGAACGATATAGAATCTCCGAAACTTCATAAGCAATAACTTTGGAAGCAAATTTCGCCCCGTCGATGCCGTTAAACGGTTTTTGCTTCGGGAGGGCGAGATTTGCACGTGTTTTCCTCTATCGACGGGAAAAAGGGGAAAAGCGCCGGCCGCGCCCGCCTGCTCTCGATCGCCGACTCATTAGCTCAGMTTTCGGCATTAATTATGACTGATGAMCCCATTAGTTACCTGTCRGATCGGGTCGTGTCCGTCGGGCCGGCTCATTTCAAATTGATTTGTCTKACCTGGAACAAAGAAAAATGGAACGTTAGGGCGAGMGAGCGAGTGATTGACATAATTGCTGATTGATTGAGAAGGTGCAGATKTACGTTCTCTAATTACGTGTCTAAAGCTAGCGTAAGTACGAAGTAAATACTACATCTACAGTATTTCTTACTTAATTTATAGCTATTTATTATACGAGGCATGTTTTTTAAGTAAGTACCGTTTTGGAATTAAAAAAAGACGTGCAAAGATATCGCAATAATTTTATCTGACATGAAAGCCTGTACCTTAATCTACTTTTCTACATAATTTCCGTGAATATTGAGGCACTTGTCATAACGTGGCACCAGTTTTTGAATACCCTCCTCATAAAATTCTGCCGCCTGACCTGTTAACCACTGTATCACAAATGTTTCGACTTCGTTATCGTCTTGAAGACGCTGACCACCCAGGTGTTTCTTCAAATGCAGGAACAAATGGTAGTCGCTGGGCGCCAGATCAGGGCTGTATGGAGGATGATCTAGAGTTTCCCATTTAAAAGACTTGATGAGATCTTTGGTCCGATTAGCCACATGTGGACGGGCATTGTCATGCAGCAAAACGATACCCTTACTCAACTTGCCACGTCTTTTGTTCTGGATTGCACGACGCAGATTGTTCAATGTCTTACAATAAGACGCTGCATTGATTGTCTCATTACGAGGCAGAAACTCCACTAGCAATACTCCTTTTATGTCCCAAAAAACTGTGCACATGATTTTCCGGGCAGAAATTGTTTGCTTAAACTTCACTTTTTTGGGTGATGATGAATGTCGCCATTCCATGGATTGTTGTTTCGATTCTGGTGTGACGTAGGCCACCCATGTTTCGTCACCAGTAACAATTTGGTCTAAAAAATCTTCACCTTCATTATGGTACCGCTCAAGGAAAGTCAATGCACTGCCTAAGCGTTGGGTTTTGTGCAAATCCGTCAACATTTTTGGAACCCAACGTGAACACAATTTCCGGTAATTCAAGTTCTAGGTCACAATGCGATACAAAACACTACGAGAATATTGAGGAAAGCAGTCGCACAATGATGAAATTGTAAAGCGTCTGTTTTTTCTCACCTTTTCGTTCACTTTCTGCACCAAATCTTCATTAACGACCGAAGGACGCCCACTCCGTTCTTCATCATGCACATTTGTGCGGCCATCTTTAAATACTCTCACCCATTTCCTTACCATTCCATCACTCATAATGTTTTGTCCGTAAACTTCACAGATCTCACGATTAATATCGATCGGTTTTACGCCTTTAGCACTAAAAAATCGTATAACAGCCCGTACTTCACAATCGGCGGGACTCACGATTGTCGGAGGCATCTTAAACACTCAGTAAACAACGTATAGGTACAATGAAGAATCAAACTGTAATGGCGTCAGTGCGTAGACAAGAGATGTAGGTAACCAGCGCGCATGCGCGGAACGCCGACCGTAGCGCTGCGGCGGCGGAATCGCAAAACGGTACTTACTTAAAAAACATGCCTCGTACAAGACGATAAACAATCTTCACCGTTGTGTATAATACAACATTTTTTTTGTATCGCAAGATTTCAAGTTTCACAGCTTCAACGCATTTTTGTAAAGACAAACATTAATACTGATAAAATCATCCTGCAATCCGGAAGTACGATATCACTGACTATTATCCTGTTATGCTAAAAATTAAACAGAAAGAACATCTTGAATCCCAATCATTTCAGAAAGAAACCTATGAGAAAATTAATTATAAAAATCTGACAAATTTAATTTCAAGAAAAACATGGGAACAGAAAAGAATTCTAGTGGTTGGTCCTCTAACCAGTCGTTTACTGCTGTCATCACTTGATAATCATCGTCATATCTGGTCCTACGTATACGTATACGCTGGGAGCTAGGTCTGGTGAATACGCAGGGTGTATGTGCTATTCAAATTCTTCGTGGTGTGTCCAGGTTCCAAAAAATCAACCATTAAAATTCTGTCCGAATCCCAAAAAATTGTGGCCATGATTTTACCAGCAGAGGGCACAACTCGAAATTTGCGTGGTCTGGGTCAACGTGGTGGACCCATGTTTCATCAACAGTTACAAATCATCCAAACTCATCCAGGTCTGCTTAAAACTTTGTCAGACTGGCTCCAGAATGCAGGACTCTCGAACGTTTCTGATCAGGCGTCAACATTCTAGGGACCCGGCGTGCAGATAACTTTTTAAGACCTAAAATATCTGTTAATTTTTTTTCTATTGTGCCATATGAAAAGTCTGTAATCTCAGCTATCCGACGAATTGTCATTCGCCTATCTGCCATTACCATGTCATGTACACGATTAACATTTTCCTGAATAGTGACAGTTACTGGTCGTCCGGCGCCCTTAGCATGTTCACGCATTTATCTTCCCAATTTAAATTATCAAGGCAAATTTTTTACCATTTGGTAAGAAGGAGCACTCTCACCTAATACACCCACCATATCTTCATGAATTTCTGTTGGCGACAAACTTTTCTTTTGCAAGAATTTAGTTACTGCACGTATCTCAGATTTTTCCATTGTTGAAAATTATTCAAACACCTTCGCGTATATTCTAAATTATTTTAACAAAGAATGAATGACAAGACTGGTATTGAACAAGTGTCAAAACAAATAAATAAACTTTTAATATGTCAGAAAATTTCACCGTCAGTCAACGCCTACTATATCAGGGACCGTAAGTAATGATCTTACCTCATACATAATGTAAAGTAAAGCAATCACAAACAACAAGGAGTTTGCAAACGTGGGAAAAGATTTCACAAACTTAAAACCAATTCTGTACAGTTCAGGCGTCAAAATATCGTCAAACAGTGTATGTATTTGACACCTGCCGCACCTCTGAGGCAACGGCAGTCATAAATTGGTGGATGCCTTATAAAGCATGTGGACCTAACAACCTAACCCCAAAAATTCTACAAGCAACTGTTGATCACATAGCAGACCCACTGGCAAACATCATTAACTTGATTTTTGAAAATGGAATTTGTCCTGAACATTAAAAGAAGCAATAGTCATACCCATTCACTAAGGAAAATAGATCTCTAATAAACAATTAACACCCAATAGCAATGACTTCGTATTTATGCAAGATCTTTGAGAGCCTTGAAAACAGAATGGTTCAATTCCTAAATAAAACTAGCATCATGTCTACAACTCAGTATATTTTCACTGAAGGCAAATCCGCACAAGACGCTATAGTATATTTAGGCTTGGATAGGTCTCGGCCTTCCTTGGCTGTCTTTGTCGACCTGAGCAAAGCTTTGGTACCTAGTGCCACTCGGAGAGCCGACAGCAACGAGTAAAAATAGATGACGTGCGCAACGATTAGGAAGTAGTAAATTATGGAGTACCACAAGGTACCGTTTTAGGCCCGTTTCTGTTTAACTTGTACGTCTACGCCCTGATGTTCTAAGACACGTGCGGTGAAATAATATGCTATGCAGACGACACTATAATCTATTACAATGCATTGTCGTGGAAACAGCTGTTTCACTGCAACAACGAACAACATTTTAACGATTGTTTTGACCTAACGGTCATTCTCAAATGGTATCAAAGTTATACATCTCCCTGGGTATTCTTTGAGCATGACAGGTCGAAAGGACCGTCAGAAGTATCTGATAAATGCTGCGAAGCAAGGCACAAAAAAAGAATCGGCTTGTTTCCAGGCTACCTAGTTGATTATCTTTTGTTGAAATTGATTTTAAAATAATATATAAATACTTATCATTAAGTTTACTTTTAGAAAACCTGCTTCAATTGTAACTTTCATCAAAGGAAGCCTGCTTGCTTCATAATGAAGTTGCAAGCTTTTCAGAACAATGTAACTGATCATCCAGAATCAAATTGTTTTCTGAGCTACATATTTAATACATTTAAGCCATACTTGCCCATAATTTAATGCAGTAGTCTAAAAATACATTTTTGAACAAAAAGCAATTGGACACAAGAAAAAGGAAATAAAAAACCCTTAAGCAAACATTTAAAAGAAGCATTATAAATCTACTCAAACGAGTTAATAAAGGAATAGTTTCACATCTGGTATAGAACGAAGTTTATTTATCGATATGTCACAAACGACATACGTCAGTATTCAATACAAGCACTGCTACAACAGGAAATATACCTTCATCCCCAACGACGAGCATTCCCAACCCTACACTGGTCCATTACGAGTACACGCTGAAAAAAGCAACGCGCTTCAGCGTTCAATTAAAAAACCCGGATGCCACTTTAAGAGCCGGCGTAATTATGGAAACCGCAGCGGAACGGGCGCAAACAATGCAATCCATACTTTCAGCGTGTACACGCTGAAACGTGAGATTCGAAACAGCTGCGTCCAGAGGGCGCGCCCGGCCCTACGAAAAGCCTCCCAGTGTTTATAATACGTTCGCACCACCATTAATCACCAACGGATCCTTTCGATAAAATAATAAAGAATCTTAGCTATGACATTAATGGACTTCAGATTGTTAGTCTCAAATTGCTTCGGGGGGTAATTTGTTAAGAAGCAGCCGACTGACGTGAGATTAACAGCGTATTAATGACATCAGATGAACTTGTGGGGCTATCGCTTCGGTTAATTTTAACGACCGTGGAGGAAATGCTTCCACACTTCTGAGTGGTTTAAGTTTTAGGTGCTTTCCTTCAAGATTATGCTGCTGCAAACCACCAAACAGATTTGGATTCGCCCTATAGCACAAAGAACTAATAATTATTGAGGTGGGTACGTCTTACGCTGCACTCTGGGGACCAATCATTTGTGAAAATCGCTAACGAGTCATCTGGCGGTGTACTACGAACTGCGATTGATACAGAGAACTACATTACCGATTGCCCGGTTATTTGGTGAAAATCGATACGTGTGATGTAATGAACCTACGACGTAGGTGGTTGTGTTAGGTAAGTATAGTATAGTAAGTCTATTTCACTTTCCCTAATTTTTGTGGCAACTCAACCTCAGACCGTTGTGAAGCTATTTGCCTGTCGTATTTCTTTCCATAGGTCTTGTGCGAACAACTTCCAGCAATTCCTTATTTGTAAAATGGTTTTCAAAATAAAGTATGGATTCCCTCGAAGATTAGATTAGAAGTGATTAGGTTTTCAAAACTACCATTTCTTGTGTACCTACATATATCTAAAACTACAAGTTATAAAACAGGAAAGCAGAGTGCACCCCTAGCGAATGCTTTCTTTAGATATTTCTACAAATTTTACCTTTGGTTACACAGGTAGCGACTATCGTTAATCACGCACATGCAACATGCATAATAATTATCATATTCATCACCGATTTTGCTATTTTCATTATTAACGAAGAGATATGAAAAACCTGCAGCTCTGCCAGAGCTGTACAAAGTAAACCCATTCTTGTCGACTTCCACGAGTCGTCACTGGTTCTGGGGAGTTGCGGACACTAAGCCATTCGGCTGGAAGACCGTAACCCGTTTCTGGAGTAAATTATAAATGTACTCCGGGGTGCGATGTTCCGGAAAGGGAGACMGTATAGCCTTCTTACTCGACTAAGCAAGGAAAGKGAAAATGGTAKGGGATGAAATAAGTTCAGGACTGCTGCTCGAACCTAGCAGTAGCGATCGAATTCTTTAGAAAGTTTGTAGACTTCAATGAAGTTATGATGATAGATTCAACGTATTTAATCAACAAATAATATTTAACTCGCAGAAGAGAGTGAAAAAAACACCACTGGAATCAGAAATTCTGCATCAGTTTTAAAAGAATGAATTCTTATCTTCCAGATCACGTGCAAGATTTCAAATGTCAGGAAGGCTTAGAAGAAATTTAAAATTATCAAGTTGGGTATCAAATTATGTGCTTTCAGTCTTCTGGTTTCAAATTTCATGTCGCTTCAACCCTGGTTTTAAGTGGCACAAGAAACTTCAAATAAATTTAAAAAATTAGGAAGAATAACACAATATCTCAAAACTATTATTTTGGATTTCTATTTGTAAACTGTATTTAGTTTGAAAGACATAATATACAATAATACCAAACGAAAGCTAAAATACTGTTCCTTAATATAGAGCCCTGACACAAAAATGTTCGGACATCAATTGATTTTTCGTAAAAGTTTGAAAATTTCCATAAGGGATTCAATATCATGTTTTTCTTTTATTGGACACTAGAATAATGTGTATTATTTTACTTCATATTTACATTGTTTTGAAATAACATAATATTTATTTATAAAACTAAACTAATGTTGATAACAATACAATATTTATTGACACATAAATGTTCGGACAATACATGTAAAAAAATATTCTGATATTTTCCGTCTATGAAGTGCAGTTTTCCAATACCATTAGCAGACATGCTTCCCCATACCATAACACCTGACCGAAATTTTCTTTTTCTTTTTAGGCAGTCTTTGTGCAAGGCCTCATTTTTGTTTCTTATAACACGTGATCGATGGTCACCCACGCAAACATCAAATTTTGATTCATCACTAAAAATGATCCTTCTCCAATCTTCGAAAGTCCACAATGCCCGTTCCTTTGCCTACGCTAATCGTCTCTTTTTTTGTATTTCCGTGAGGAACAGCTTTTCTTTTGCCTTAAGCAATGATAATGATGAATATGAAATTTTGCTTCAACATAACATACGTACCTAATAAAAATGTAAACCAGAGTTATGAATCCAGCGACGACACGTTTCTCGTGAAACATTTCCCATTGTTGTTCCTTCATTCCATTTTGCTGTTATTTCTCTTAATGTACTTCGACGATCAGTTTTACAAATCCGAACAAGACATCTTTGCATTCTGGAAGTGACTTTGCGTGGCCGACCAGCACCATGTCTTGAAATTTGAATTGAACTCGTTTCTCTATACTTTTTCACAGTATCTGACACCGTGGACTTTGCGACATTTATTTGCTTAGCAATATCCCGAAACGTTTTTCCTTGGTGAAACAGTTTTACAATTAATTCTCTGATTGCACGATTAGTTGCTTTACCGCGTGACATTTTGTAGTCAATTGATATCTAATAGACTTAATTGTCAAGTTAAAAGTCACATAGAAACATATTCTCTTGTTTCCAAGGCTTGCTATTTATTTGTTTTACTCACGTGTCCGAATATTAATGTGTCAGCAAATATTGCATTGTTATCAACATTAGCTTAGTTCTATAAATTAATATTATTTTACTTCATAACAATGTAAATATGATGCAAAAGAATACATATTATAGTGTCCTATAAATGGAAAACATGATATCGAATCCCTTACGGAATTTTTCAAACTTTTACGAAAAATCTGTTGATGTCCGAACATTTTTGTGTTAGGGCTCGTAGCACACACATGAAAATTTCTGCAGTGTTTTCTATTACTTAACTTAGAGTTACCTCGTCCGGAAGTTCCTTAAAATTTTAGCGCAATTTCGTCAATAGAAACAACTTTTTTTAATGTAAAATATGGCAAAATTAAGCGGTTTACTTGTCTTTATCAACGAGAAGATGCGCCCAGAATAATTGCAGCCAATCCACCCTCCGCAATTTCTTAAAAGGGTCACCCGTTGCATGGCGTTTTTAAACGTCGTTTAAATTCGCCGGGACTTTCGCATTTACCATAAAAATGTGGGTGGGCCTCCCTAATCCCATTCGCGATGTTATTTAGAAAGGGCCACTGAACACTAAAAATGCTGTTAACGATTATTCCCCGCAAAAAATGCCTTAATTAAAATTTTCCGCCGGTGCTCCGCGTTTTCCCCTGAAATTGTGAAATTCCGACGTGTTTTGGTCAATTTATTTGTAATATGGCGGGGGCCGGGGTTGATTATTATTTTGCGCACGCTGGCTTTGAAATTTTAATTCGGAATGCCCAAACGGTGGGCCGGGACGGTGCCGCCATCGACTGTAACGCCCCCTGTCGCACACGTTCCTCTGCGATGCAGATGCGGAATGCATTCGTATAAATTATTGCGCCCGCAAAGGTGCACCAGGGCCGCATTTGGGTTCTTCATTAGGTCCCTAGGCATTTTGTCAAGTTTTCAGTGAATCCAATTCAGTATGAAGGGTCCGAAAAACAGACATTTAAAGTTTGAAGAGTAGGGGGGGGTGGGTGATTTAACGCATTATCGGGCCTATTTTCATCGATGGAAATTTGAATGTGGTCAAATATTTACAACTCCTGCGCGAACACATTATACCAGAACTTATTCGCATGTTCCCTAATCGTGAAAATGCTGCGCGTCCCTCTGGACAGATATGGTTTCAGCAAGATGGTGCACCGTCCCATTTTGCAGTCAACGTTCGTGGATATTTGAATGCGATATTTCCAGACAGATGGATTCCAGGCGTGGAGCGATAGAATGACCAGCACGTTCCCCTGATCTGACGCCGCTTGATTTTTTCCTGTGTGGGGGGGGGGTATCTGAAAAATCGTATTTATGCTGATCGGCCACATAATGCAGAAGATTTAAAAGGACGAATCAGGGCAGAAATTCAGAACTAAAATTGGTATTTGTCCATTTTAGCGATAAAGAAAGTTGTTTTCGTTCTTTTCGTCCCTTATCAGGCTTAATTATTGTATTTACTCTTTTCTCAACTCAAGTGTGATACATTTTTGAAATCATGAAAAAATATCCTTTTCAATGCTCCGAATAACGTACGGCACATTTCAAGTTATATCTCCAGTTATTCATTTATATATAATAAGAAAGCCAGCGCCCACGTTCGGTACGGCTCTGTGCTGCCTGTTATTGGCAGGCATTAAGGCGGATGTCCGGCCCGCCTGTGGCATGATATGAATAAAGAAATTCCTCGTTACTGAACTTATCGATGACATCGTGACATGAACTGCGCAATACTTATCAGCGGGGGATCTTCAGATGGCTTTTTCGGTACGAAATGACATTTCCGTTTACCACGCAATGCTCTACAACAAGGGGTCATCGATGTTGCTATATCTGGTGACCTATTTTTTTTTCCATAGTAAGCACAGAATCCAACTTATACTTGACATAGAGTGTGATTAATAATGAATAGCAATTCCGTGAAATGACGATCTGTCTAATTAAATATGAATTACATTTTCTTTACGAGGTACGTTTAGATCATTTTGAGACAAATGCATAGCAATTGAAAAATAAAAATAGGTCTGCAATAGTTGATAAATAAAAGCTTGTTTATGTATTTCCGTTGATATACTAAAATAAGATGAGTTAAACGATTTGAGTGATTTAAATTGTTTATAATAATTAACACCAACAAATAACGTTTTTTTTTTAGGTCACAGTAAAAAGGGAAGACAATATGCCATATTTATCATAGGATTTAGTAAACATATGCACATAGATGTTGCCGTCATTAAATCTGTATGTATAGCTACGTGAATGTCGTTGGCAAAGTGCAAAAGTCAAGTCTTTGATTGTAGTCAGTATAGTCAAGTGGCTTTAAGTCCACAAAAAAACAACCGTGACAAAAAATTTTATGGCATTGGATATGGAAAACAACGAATCATAGCTTCCTACTTTTCTCAGCTGTTACACGGGTACATTTTCTGAAATTTAATAAAATATTTGGACGCTAACATTTACGAATTCAGACACGAAAAAACCCTGTATGTATCTGCCACCAAGAAATGTGTTATTTTTTTAATTTTAATTAGTCCCGATGTGTTTTCTTTTGTTTGGTTACAGAAATGTCATTTCATCGTTGTATTAACTTGTTCTTTGCTGTGGATTAGTGATTCTGGTCTGAAATTAGTACAGGTATTAGAAAATATATTCAAAAGAGGAATTAACTGACAGTACTGCAATCGATGATGCTAGAAAAAAAGTCGTTGGCATCCATGGATTTTAAAAAATTTCAGCAGAATGGCAGTAACGTCTGAGAAATGCAGGTTATGATGGTCAGAACCGAACTGTGGAAATCCCATCCCTCTAGGTGGGGCCAAACACTACAAACGTCAAATTCTTCAAAAAAAATGTGATTGAATTCCGGAATGGTGCTACTTAGACCAAATGTCTTATTAATAAACTGTGGTTTCTTTTCAGGGCGGAATTTAAATACAGAATAATAAACAGGGTATTTAATTTAAAATAGCGAAGTTTGTGCCCCGCTATTTTTGAAAATATTTTCACTTTATAAAACACTTGATTTATGTACAACTTTTATTCCAAACATTTTCATTTATTTCATTGGCTATTTTTCATCACGATGGTTATTATTTTGATTATCGGGATAGTGGAGAAAACAAACTTATGGTTTAATTAAGTCGACAGTTTCGGGTATTTCTTATTTGTTACACTTCTTCAAGACTTATTAAAACATTAAAACATAAAACACATATGGACATCATTATTCATTGCACAGGTAAGAATAACATAACCTATTGTCATTTTTCATCTATATTCAACTTCGCTTTCATTATTGACCGATTTTGGTTTAGTAACCTTTATATGCCAATAGAGGTAATAACGGCTAAAAATAGGGCGATCCATTCAAGAATTGGGTGGGTGTAAGCGTCGACGCGAGAATTGAACTACACTTTGCTCAGATTTGTGTCGCGCACCAAAGATCGTTAAACTTGACGTTTCGAGAAGTTGCTCGTTCAAGGTGGAAAACTCCCACCCACCACCACCTTTCACTTTCCTCATGCGTATCTTGCCCCCGACATAAACTAGCTTACTTCGATCCGCACCCCCATTAATGGGATTTCTTCTCCATATTACGTCTTGCGAACGAAAACATACGAGATTGATACGCACCTAACTCCATTTTCAGGACGTATTTACACTCAATAAAAACGGGAAAACCGAGTTATTCCAAGGCTAAGGATGGCCCTGTGGGAAATAAAGCCTGCTGCCCCGCCAATGAAATATACGACCCTGCCGAGGATTTTCGATTATAATTGACGGTATGGCGTGTTGAATTTGATCGTGTCGTTAGTATGTTAATAAATAGAGCCTTGATGGTTTGTTGATAAATTATACAGGACGTCTACGAATATTTATTGACTTTTTCAGTGTCCCAATATTACACACATTGACATCCTAATTTCTTACTTTCATCATACCATTGCTTTGGTATATAAGCAAAACCAGTTCTATGCCGTGTTGTCTACACTAGACCTAAACTGCACTGATGAGCTGTAATGACAGCGAAATAGCACTATCTGCAGTTGGTTGAGGTGTAGACAGCACAGCATAGACATGCATTTTAATACAAAAGATGTGTTTTTCTTTTAATGGATATCCATGGGTAAACTTTATGCTTGGATTCTAAGTTGAATTACAGTTCACTTTTATGGAGGTTGTTTTTACTTATCTTTACTTATATATCCTGAATTTTAATTTGTGGTGCTTTTTTGGCAGAATTTCAAAATACAAGGGTCCTTTAAAAAATGCCTATCCAGGGCGCTTATGGAAATTATGGATTAAACACAATCATTTATTATTTTATTGTGAATTAACTTAAAAATGGCCAGAGTACACCCTATTTACGGTACTTTATTCCGACATTGTATATAAAGAGCCTAGCAAGCAAACATACGTATTGGCGAAATATTTTCAAAAACTGGATTTCCCGATATAACTTTCAAGGTTTCCTGAAAGAGGCTCATTTAGCTGCTGTAGCCATAACTCCATAAACCCG
The DNA here is from genome assembly GCA_025024175.1 of Rhyzopertha dominica. Classification (NCBI taxonomy): domain Eukaryota; kingdom Metazoa; phylum Arthropoda; class Insecta; order Coleoptera; family Bostrichidae; genus Rhyzopertha; species Rhyzopertha dominica. The sequence goes on from QCXZ01000064.1 coordinate 60,942,586, forward strand.
TGCTGCACAAGAACCGCTAGCGATCCTGATTTATCGGTAGCACATCAACATGCAGATTGCAGCTACATCATTCACATCAATTAGGACTGTTTATGTACCCCGACGGCATGATATGTTTATCCGCGTTTACTGGGACGATAATACAGTACACAGGCCCGTATTCCCGTATTTGTTTTCAAAACACGTCGGGGGCGTTCGCGTACGGAATACAGCCCGAGGCAGTGTACACTGTGTGGCATTCGTTTTGATCTCGTTTAATTGAAAACGATTTTTGAGCGGTTTAATTTCAATCGAACCAATGTCAACAGACGGTAAAAAGCTAGTTCGCTTGAAAGAACCGATGGTTTGGATGTGTAGTACAGTAATTGCGAGGGGTAAACCGCAGAGGATTTTTGAGAAGTTCCTTGGAATTTCAATGCTCATGCGCATAATACGCCATTTGTTTGTCACTTGTCAGTGGTCAGTGCTTGCTAGTTGTTACGTTGAAGATAAATGCGTCTTCCAAGGTAAGTTATTAATCGTTATAATCAACGCTAATATACAGGGTGTCGCGCATTATGTGGACAACCTTTCGGTATTTGAAAACTGTTGAAAAATAACACTATTTTAAGGTATAACTTTTTTTGAAATAACGCCCGCATACTAAGATATTCACTCTTAAACATTGGGGAAGAGATACAGTTTTTCAAAAATATCTCTTAGACCAGTTAGTATAATTTTATCAACAACAGCGGACATTTCAAATGTTATCAAAGGTTTGAAATCTAATGCTGCTAGATCTGATAGCATAACAGCTTATATTATCAAATACGGGGGGAATTCTTTCAGCGTCCATAGTATAAGATAATATTTTGTCGGATAGATCGCTGTCTCTTGAAAATACTGACAAAAAGTTAATAGTCTGACGTTTCGATTATACCTGTAATCTTTGTCAACGACGAAGAACCTCAAAATTTGCCTGACACAAGTTCAAAGAAAATTTACAACTTAATATAAGTATGTGTAAAGGTTTGGCGTTGTCGGTGTTTTCGTATAGTAATGTTCTGTAGAGATTATTCTTGTGTAGACCATGCCTCCAGGAGCAGAATACAAAAAGCTCAGAATTCATGCTATCGACTAGATAACCTTCGTAAATACGATCATGTCACATGTCATTTAAAGGAGATCGGTTGGTTAAATATGGATGCTAGAATGAAATAGAATCTGCCTGCTTTAGTGTATAGGATCATAATTACTGGTGCACCTGCGTACTTACGTCGCAAGTTGGTTTTTCGAGGTGACATCCACAACAAAGCAATTTGAGAAATTGACCGCCTAACAATGCCAAATCACAGCACGGCATTACTTTTGTAGGAGCTTTACTTTTCAGTGCGTAAAATATATATACAATTCCTGTAAAGGTATTTACTCTTGCAATTCTCTGCTGTCGTTTAAAAGTTCCCTAAAGAAGCTTTTGTTGGATCAACAATAGTTGCTTGACTTGAGTGCTTCTTGTTTCTTAGATTCATTTATCTTATTATTTGTATTATTTAAGTATTCTGTACCGTGGTACCATAAGGTTAAATGTAGGAATAGCCTTAGGCTAAATTTCGCCTAATATGTACTATTTTCTAATAAAGACGATTATTATTTTGGTTATTATTATTATATCCGTTAAATACTCAGCTAATATACATGTCAGTAAAACTTTCCAAGGTTTGAAGTTTGAATTAATGACCAAATAAACGTTATTATATTTTGCATCTGAGTAAGAAACACTAATTCCCAAAAACAAGATTGAATAAAACTTATTTGTCTCTTGATGCACCTTTGCTGCTGTTTAAGAGAGATGTTAAAAACTCAATAAGTAAAACATTCTTAGAGAGATGTAATATTTTAAAAATACTATACCTATTTAATGGATCAAGTAAGGACAGGTGAGGGAACCATACTGTATGTAGCGTTGCACTAATATCAAGTTTAATTTGAGATTTATCAGGAATGTAGCCAAATGCTTGAGCCCCTTAGTCCCGCTCTAAAATGGTATATAACGTAAAATTTGAGCAAAACAATTCTTGTCTGTGCGTCTGTGTCTGTCGATGTGTGTGTGGACGCCAAAACTTCCGAAAGACTAATATATAGTAATAATGATCATTTATTAACCAACATACATACAGGGTACAAATTAGGTTAACGTTACAGAGGTAGTACACACATATTATTCCAGTAGCATTACTAGGTACATATCAAGAGATTGCAGTTTTACATTGATGCTTAAAAAATGTTAGACTATTAGCAAAAATGTCAATATTGGCACTTAAGAGATTATGAGTACGACACATGTTATGTATAGGTGAGTGTTGATGATTGCTAGTGATAGGTGTACTACATACAAACAAAGGCTTTGACTTTACATACAGTGTAGGCACACTGGTACAAGTCTTAGACACGGTATATTTTTGGGTAAACCTTACGAGAAGAACGTATCTATAATTTCGTCAAAGTAATTATCACTTTGAGTTTTTTTTTTAATTTAATTTTCTTCCTAAACGTTGCTGACTTGTGTATATTATGATGCCTAGTTTTATGTGCCCAATTTAAATTCTATGTATTGCCGGATGCATTAAGCAAGCCACCCCTTTAACTACCCCCACCGACTGCACCCGTATACATAATTCAGATCCTAGCATAAAACAATTATTTCAAACGCGACCCCRGAGGAGGGAAGAATGGGAACGTTAAATAAAAGTGCTCCTTGCGAATCTTGGGACCGACTCCGACATGAATATTTATGTCGCGGGACAAGGCGCCCKACTAAMCTAGCGAAGATAGTTTACAACTTGGGCCGGTGATTATTTCACGTTGGGGTAATGAAGACGGTTCAGGTGAAGTTCTGTGATAATCGCCCGGCAGTTTGAAATCGAGTTACGCAATTAGAGACGGGCCTTGAGGACGAAACCCGATTAATTATCTCGAGTATTATTGTCCCGTTTAAAAGTTTTGGTTTGTAACAAATTTATCGCGGACGAACTGTGTTTAGCGAAGAAATTGATGGGATAAAGCAATTTACTCGTTAATTACGGACTTGGCACCATCCGAAGTTGGGGGCAAGAATTCGTTGTAAGTGAATTTCTGTCGGGGGGAGCGATTATGTTATCGCACACTTTAGCGGGGGAGGCGATTATAAAATGGTGTCATTTCGTGATAGCTCAGCAGAAAGTGAAGAATTCGTTCAATCTGCCTTTCATATAAGAAAACCTTGTCACCTCATAACATCCTGATAGGTAAGGAAGAAATAAACTGTAGGGGATGAGAATTTTACTGTGAATAAATATACACCAAGATAATTAATAGCAAAAAAATTATGCCCTTCGATTCATTTTCCTTTCTATTATAATATCAGTTCAAAAATGAGAAATCCGAAAATTGCATACAAAAGCTCAGTGCATCATAAAGTTACAAAATTATTCGAGGCAAAATAGTATAAAGATTATTAAACATAAAGTCTAATATTATATTTTCAACCACAAACGTTGCATTGTCACATTTCCAATTTCTTCAGAATAGTCTTCAAAATCAATTTAAGAACAATGCTATCGATAAATAACTGAAGGATAATAAATGGATACATGTTCTTGATTATAAAATCCTTATTAGCATTCATAAGAATATCTATCCCTTCAGACCTGTGGTTTCCACTTATGGCAGTAATATTTAAATGTCATTATAAACAGAAGGTTCAATAAAGTGAATACGAACAATTCCACATTTGATTATTGATATGATATGATTTGATTTACAAATAGATTTTTGGATGTTCACCTATAAGCCCTATTATCTCTTAATATTCTATTTATTTTGGACACGTGGATGATTGCATAACATTATCTCATATTTTAGGATTTTTTATCCTAAATTCAAATTTATAGTAAAGGCTTATAAAAACAATGAAATAAAATTTCATTTTTATAAAAAAAATGTTGCTTCAAATAAATATTGCAGAATTATCATGTTCACCAATGATGAAAAAAACACAACAGTTCTAGGAGTTATAATATTAAGATGTTTTGATGCCCATCTTAAACATAAAATTCAATCTTTACCTGTAATTACTCAATACAATATATCGTTCAGTATAGTATAGATAAAAAGGAGAAAGGGTTAATGTATATTTGATGTATACAAAATTTATAGCAATGATCGTTATACAGATGGGATACACTCAAAAACAAAACTTAACGAGATTTATACCTATCATTTGTGAGGCATATTTAACACATAGACTTTGAAAAACGTTCATTTAATTTCTAATTTTTTATTTTGTTGATCCCATCGTTTAGTCTTCCTTCAGCTACACATGTGGTCGTGTCGTTTTACTGGGTATGTTTTTTAAACTGATGTTAGTAGAAAAGTAGATGACAATCTATCAGCAATGAACTGACACGATGACCTAGCTGCCTTMATGAGTACTACMTACTTCCTAAAAGAAAATGACAAGATGGAATGCATCTGACTTTAATTTATATATTTATATTGTAGACACCCTTGCATTCTGAAGAAGTATACCACTAAAACGTAATGGTTGGAAAATTAATAGTATGTTTAATAGCTTTCATACAATGGACTTCATGTTTTCCATCGGTAATATGATGCTGAAGTTTGATAAATTTTTACAATTCGTCATGTTTGAGCTGGTTTCACAAAGCAGTGCGGACTTACGACCGAGTAAAAATGTTAATTACGGAATAACACTTCCGTTGCTATTAAACGTTGGTACCCATGCCCATAAAATGAAATTGTTAAAGTTGTTCTTTATATATTTCTTGCCTTCAACGCCATATGATGGATAATACGAAAGCAAAATTTAGTAATCATCACATATCTATTCTTTGCAGTTAGAAAGCCACGTCTCATAAGTCTACAAATTTTTAAGTCTATTATTATCTTCAGGGTATGGAACCAACTTTTTGGCATATTTAAGGAGACTCCATATTACTTATATCCGTACCACTGCACTACATCTGCGTGTATACCGCAATACTGCTATCTTCAAGCGCCAACACGAGTATGTGCCATCATCTAGCACAATTTGAACTAATTAAACAGAGAGGCGTAGCACTGTTTCGAGCACTAACTCCAAAATAATGCGGCATGCCCTGCAGGATGTAGATAACGTTTCACCTATCTGGGATGGTAGGCGCATTAATTTTGGATTATGTGGCAGAGAACACGGCCTCTTGGCTCAGGCACAAGTCATTTGGTTACAAAATCGATGACAGTCCACTGCGTTTTGCTAATGTGAAAATATTTCATGGTTTAAACTCGCCTGGTACAATGACTTTTTGAGGACGATATGCAGTAATGCTTTAAGTACTACAATTGGAATGAGTTACTAATGAAGTTTACGTTGAAATAATGTTTTAGCCCAAATTCCAACCAATATTTCGATAGCAATTTTTTTTAAATAATGCTAAATTTCAACTGAGATTATATGTACTAATCCTATAACACTACTACCAATCTGTGGGGTTTTATTTTGCTTCCTTGTTTGATGTTTAAGCTGGATAAACTGCTGTTTCTTTGTAGCTTTCTCAGGATTATTTAAATTATCTTTTTTGTACATTGTCTAGGAAGTTTTTTCTTGTCTAGAGTGATAAGAAGCTTTTGATCATCACGATTAGCGACTTAGGTTTCAAATTAGACAATAACTGCTTTTCAAACCACTTTTCAAATAGAGGATGTTTCACGAAATGCAACCCAAAGTACATAATGGTATTATTTTAAAAATAAATTGGGAATCCATGACGGTTATGAGCTATGGTTCCTGTCACTGTATTTATTAAAAGTCAAAATGTATTCAAATGATGAAAAAACAGATATGATTTTGATTTATGGTGAATGCAAGAAAAATGCTTCCGCTGCTGCCTGTTTATACAGACAACATTTTCCAAATAGAAGAGCTCCTGCCGATATAATTTTCAAGAGACTTGAATTAACTTTAAGGACAACCTGGCCACCACCGAAAAATTCAAGAGAAAGAACAGCACAGGCCCTGACAATGAAATTATAGTATTGGAAATGATTGACGAAAATCCTTATATTAGTCAAAGGGTAGTCTCAAGAGCAACCGGTATTAGTCTGTCTTCAGTACACCGAATAATTAAAGGCAATCAATTTCATCCGTATCACTTGCAATTGGTTCAGGCCTTCAAGGAGACAGATTATCCTAAAAGACTGGCTTTTTGTAACTTTTTTCGGGAACACCAAAATTTGAATGTGAGATTTTCTGACATTTGCTTCTCGGATGAAGCAAGATTTTCTAATAATATAACATGCATTATTATGCGCAAGAAAATCCATGTTGGATTCGAGGACATTTTCAAACAATCTACTCGACGAACGTCTGGTGCGGAATATTGGGGAATCAAATTGTTGGGCCTTATTTTTTTGCGATAGTTTAAACGGCAATACTTATCTAAATTTTTTAAGAAGTATTTTACCGATACTTCTCCAACATGTAAATTTACAAGTAAGACCAGATCTATGGTTCCAACAAGATGGGGCACCTGCGCATTATCATAGAATAGCGCGAAATCATCTTGATTTTGTTTTGCCTAACCGATTAATAGGAAGGGGTTCAATTAATCGTTGGCCACCGAGAAGCCCGGACCTTACTCCTTTAGATCTTTTTCTGTGGAGAATGGTAAAAGAGCAAGTATACCAAACACCAATTGAAAGTGTAGAACATTTAGAAAATGAAATACGTGATTCATGTAGATCCATCGCTGCAGAAATGTTAATGCATGTTAAAAGATCGTTTTGGGCACGAATTCAAGCTTGTGAAAACAGCAGAGGGCGATTTTGAACATTTATTGCATTAATGTTATTGAATAAACATTTTTCAAAAATAAAAGCAAATTATTGAAGTTTAGGTCACAATTTACGAATTTATACAGCTCTTTGCGTTTTATATTTTTTAATACGATGAACAATTATCAATGTTTCCTCTGCAAATGTATTTTGGGTTGCATTTTTGCGAACCACCTAAACAACCGTTTGTAAGGTAAACTATGGCTTTATTTGCCTCCCAACCTTATTGCCGGATTTTTTGTATAAATTCCGTCTTCCAGCGCCGTAACTATTACTTTCCATTTTATTCCCTAAATTTTAATGCAACGGAAAGATTTCAAGTACGGTCCTGTAATGCGTGCGACAACCGCCTGGCAGGCAAATAGTTTCACAGCGATCTGTGCTTAATTGTCGTAAAAATTAGGGGGAAAGTTAAATATTTCTGGCCCCACAATAAATGGATCTTTACCTACAACTGTACCTCTCCAATCCAGCATAGATGGCCGGCCTGGGGGTATATTCGGGAGCGTACCGTACGCTGGTTCAACCAATCACTCAAATCATCGTTAATAATGTCAGAAATGTAGCGAAAGCTTCTCTCCTAACACTTAAAAATCGTTTGGGAGGAACGTATTTCGATAGGACCAGGAACATCAGACGACGACTTTAGTCCATTCTCCAGATCCAACCGAAAACTTCCACCCTGTCCGCCACTGGTCCCCCTCATCCCAGATGACTCCCGTAATGATGCAGGGATCGGTAATCTAAAGCCGACACGCACCCGAATGACAACTGGCCGGTTATGGTTTTCGATTCTGCGCCCTCGCCTAAGTTCACCGCCGGAATTGTTCGAGGATCGGTCCCTTAGGGCCCCTCGACTGCGTCCCGTCATAAATATCGAGTGCTGACCCGCGCCCGTTCGAAATTCATCCTGCGGGAAGAGCGCGAGGGTCGTCGCCATTGCTAGTTGCAGCATCGCGACGAGAGTGAAAGTAAACAGCGTGGAAATTCTAATGGCTTATTGATATATCGGGGGGGAGGGCAGGCAACGTCAAATGTCGGAAGGATGGAGAGAGTGGTGTTCAAAAATTTATGGGGCTGAAGAAGCGGAGGGTGAAGATAATGCTAAGGCCGTGGCGGGAGGTTCGCAACCAGAAATTTGTGTACTGCATAAAGTTATGAAGAAGGAAGTAGTAATACATGTATTTTCCCACCACAAAGCGGAAAATAACGTTCATTTCATTCACCATAAGCGATTGTATTACAAGCTGCACCCCTAAAACATCTTTGTTTGGAGAAAATGCTTGGTTATTTATCCACTCTTGCAATGCCCAGCGCCACCCGTTCAAAAAAGTAGCAGTACGAGTCAAGTGACATCATTATGAATCAATCTTCTTCCATTGTCTATGCAACTATGTTTTTTTCAAGTTCAAACTGTTCTTCCTCTTGTGGAATATGACTTCAGATAAAACACCAGGGCATATATTTGTTGAGAAGAAAAGTCGAAGCAGCAGAAAATTTTAAGAATTATACAAGGAAAATAAATACCCATGGGACATAAGGTAAAAAGAATTCGATGTGATAATGCCGGAGAGTACATAGCCAGTGAATGAAATGAAAGAAACAGAAACCTATTCTAATCTGATTGGGCCGAAAGTGTAATGGCCAGAAAAAGCACAAGCGGATCAATAAGTTTTTATAGTGGAAATGCAGTGTCATGGTTTTCAAGAAGGGAAGGGTATGCCTCACTGTCAACGGCTGAAGCTGAGTACATTGCAGCAGCTACTACTTTGTGTGATTTAATAAACATTTCGTGTGTGTTAAGTGAAACACGAAATATCATTTTATTAAAGATTTGGTGACTAGTGGCAAAGTGACAATAAAATGTGWGGAATCAAAGAACAACATTGCAAACATATTTACTAGAAGTTTAATAAATGAACATTTTCATAATCTAAGAAGAAAGATAAGAATTTAATGTTATCAAGATAATATCGGTTCATGAAAACAATTTTTGTTTGTAATGAACTTCAAATCGAGAAAGGGTGTCGGGTATCATGAACACATCTTTACTGGATGTTGCTTTTGTATATGTGATCAAGTGGCAATGTAGTTGTTATAAAAAATTTAGAATAATGTCATGTCAAAATGTAAACATTCGCATTCTCATATTATTAGTTATTGTTCTAATAAGTGTAGTTTAAGATTTAGACCAGATGGATTTATTTTTGTGGGACCACCTAAAGTCCAAGATTTATGCCACTCATATACAGCAGGAATCTCTTGAAGTGCTCAATAAAGAATCGTCGCAGAGTGCTGTTTTTTTTTGTTAGAGAGGTTTTTGAAAACGATTGTGCTATTGTGGAAGGACATTTTGAGCAGTATATTCCTTAAATTGACTTATGCTTTCATAACCTCTTTTGTTTCCTCTGGCAGTGATCTAGATAGTGTTCTCAAAAAGAGTTAAAAAATGGTTGCACAGGCAACGAAAGTAGCTTCTGAATAACATGCCACTAAAACGTTGTTGCTATCTAAATTTGTTGATGGGGTGACTCTAGATGCTAGAGGGATGCAGAATTAGCCAGTTTGTTTCCCCGTCAAATTAAAATTAACTAATTTCAGCATATTTTCCATCAAAACCTGAGATATCACTGCTTGCAAATTTTAGTTTCGTTTTACCACTGCGCTCGCTCCAGCGACGTAAATTCAAACAGAATCCAGACGAACGAAACCGTCCCGCTCAGCAATTAGGGGAGCAGCTTCTTTCGTAGGTAGCCTAATGCCCTCCGCCGCCTCGGCAACCCAATTACGTAATGACTGTTAGTTAATTAAACTAAATGTAATAGCTATTAGAAACAGAGGTTGCATTTACATAGGAGGCGAGAGGGCTTCCAAGTTTATTGCCCCGAAGTGACAGTAGAGGTCGCCGGCGGAGGAAAATAATGGAATGGAATGCCAGCGCGGCTGATCCTTTTTCCTACGTGTTTCAATTTGTCAACGGGGATGACTGCGCCCCACCATCGACAACCGCTTAATTAAATGCAGAAGATAAGTTACTTTAATTTGGTTTCTTGTATTCGCGTCGGTATTCCCATAATTAATTGCGATTTAAGCCCGTGGGGCCTCGGAATAACGCGGCCCATAATCGATGGTGTCGTCTTTGTTGCAGTTGAATGATTTGTTAAAATTCTGTAATGTATTGAGTACAAAAAAGCCCCAAAATGTAATGCCAATCAACTAAGACGATTTTGTACCTACTCTTAATATTTTAGGGATCCCTAATAATTTCAAATACTTATAAACAAACTTTTTAATAAAGTGTTGGTATGGTGCGCCGTTTATACAGGGTGTTACGTAATGATGTTAGAATATTTTAGGGGGATGTCTTCTTATATTTTTTTTCATTTGAGCTTTCCCTGTCACGATACATGGCCCAAAAATTTCGTTTTTATTTAACTGTTAAACTCAAATATTTTAAATTTGGTACACATTTAAGTTTGTTGCGGAGGTATCCTTTTTGTTCAGGTTTTGTTAATGAAGGGTAAAAACCAACAACCCCAATTTGTATTTTTTTCAGAACTTTCTCTTATGTTAAATAAACCTAATAAAGAATGCTTTTAATCTTCTTCTTGTTCTAACTGATATTTATGTTTTCTCCTTGAAAGTAAACTACGTAACACAAGCTTGGATAAATATGCCAAAAAATCATTTTATTAGTAAGCCAATGGGCAACTTTATTTGACAAAATAAACACCACAGACAACCCTGAWAAACATAAAAACAACATCAAAAAATGACAGATGTCAGTTGCTATTTTTAGCAGTTATTGTGACAGATAGTCTTAATATGGTAAAAGCAAAACGAATTTTGTTTTTTTACTCGCAAACAATCAGGTTACAAAATATTAATAGCGGTGAAAAAATTTTCTACTTTAAATAAATATTTTTTTTTGTAAATTCGGCTAATATAGAAAAAAGTTCTGAAAGGAATTAAAATAGGGGCTGTTAGTTACAACCCTAATAAACAACCTGAAAAAAGATACAAACGCAATGTAGCCATTAACTAACAGATAATGTAGCAAAATTCAAATATTTAGTTGTAGCTGTTTTCGAGAGAAACTGAGAGAACTGATTCGAACAAATTTGATTTCATAACATTTTAGCATCATAGTTACAGGGGTATCTGTACACTACTATTATTTTGAGCTGTCCTCTAGGATAGTTGTCTGCTGCTGATGTATTTATAAACAATGAGTACTTACGGTAACAAATGTTATCTACGAACATCAGAAGATCTAGAGAACTTACCTGTAACAAAAAGAAATAATTATATCAGATTTCGAAGTACAGGTTTTTTTTGTTAAGGGCTCAAAAATCAGTGAACCCTTGGCTATCTACCTATAAAAATCTATTTAACCCTCTTTCAAATGCAAACGCTTCCATTTTAAAAACTTAGAAGATTCATTTTGAGAACGACAGTTAAAAATCTCTTGCTAGACTGTTTTTAGAAGGACTTATCACTCTAGTTAAAGCTTTCATCTATTATATGTTTCTAATTCCTGCGCAAATTTATAAATAAGAGTTTAGAAATTCTGAAAAAAAAAGAAAAGCATAAATCGCTATTGACGTTCTTATTTCACAACGAAAAAGCAATGCTCTGTATGAAAGAACCAGCCCACAATCTAATCCGTGTCATATTCCTCGAGGAGTAAACGTACGGTTATGGAATACGAAGTTTATTGTGTGCTAAGTAAGTTTTCTTGTACGTGAAGTTCAATTTTGAATGTACATCGGTTCAGCATTAACCCAAATAACTGCCTCTATATTTATAAAGGACAAGGTAAGGTACGCTATTTGGGAGGTTCACAGTTGATAAATATTTTCCGTATTTTTCATGCTGAGTCTACATAGTGAAGCCGTCACTACTCATAAAGTACAATTCCTTTAACAACACCATTTATTAGGATCTTAAACCAATTTGCTGAATTGATTATTTGCTGAAATATCGCCGGCCATAAAATCCAGTTTGCGTTTTACTCCTTGGAGCATCTCGGCCATTGCTTTTACTACATTGCTGTAAACTTAATGACTACTATTGAATCCAGGGACAATGGCGCTGTAAATAAGTAACTCGTTTGCTAATAACATTAGCGAGATGGTTGGATAAGGAACTGGAATGGTCGTTATCTTGGTCAATTGCGCAAATGCTATGGTCTCTTCGATATTTATGGCAAAATACAGGCGGGACTGTGTATGGAGTACATTTTAATTTACCTATTAACAAAGGAGAATGTTCCAAAATGTTTAAATGAAACTTGACATAAATAATTTTCTTTAATACATATAAAAACATGTTTGATGCTTTACTTAAAGCAACTTCATATTTGAAGTTGCCTTGACAATCAGTGAACAGTCAGACTTAAACATGGTGACGTCATTTCGCATACCAAGATCACGACCACACCCCGATGTAGTGGTTTCTTGCAAATAAAGGTTTATGATGGCCAAAGAAGGGTTCGTTGAAGCTTTTACAAACAATCTGGCCGCTGTAGATACGTTTGTGCTGATGGAATACGCAATTTATAATAATATGTATTTTATCATAAGATCATTCAGGCTAAAGGTGGGCATTTCGATTCTTTTCAGTGAGTCAGTTCACTGCATCTGCTTCTTTGAACTGAGCTGACTCAGTGAGTCGGCTCAAAAGAGCTGCAAGATCCCTACGATTCGCGGTCATATGAATCTCGTCACGGCTGTCTATCAGTCTCTATTTGATCTAGATCTCTCGTATCCGAGAAGTACTTAAAGTCTGGATTTACGTATTTGTTATTGTTGGACAAGCCAAATTATCAAATTTAAAATTAAAACCTGAAGTAAACTTGATAACTCCCTCGTCTGTCCAGCAACAAAGTGGATGAAATAATATTTTTAATTTGATATACTTTTGTGAATTGTAGAGTTGTGTTTTTGTAGTTGTTTGCATAATGATGTTTTATTTTTTGTGACATACTACCTTTGTTGCAAACCCATATATTTACGTTTGTTAAAACGTCGACTTTCAGTTATTAATTACCTGGCTCATGCCGTTTACATAGATTTTGTAATTATGTACCTGTGTACCTACTTAACATGTTGGGAAAAAGGACGGATAGAACACAGCTCTCCGGAGTCGTATCAATGAACGATAGCTGCGTTCAGTTGTCACGTTGTCAGCCAGCTCGGCAATTCAGTTCAGTTCGGCGCTGAGCCGGAGAGCTGCATCTACTGAAATAAGTGAGCTGCCTCAACAGCTCTTTTGAAAAAGTCGGCTCTTCGATGCAGCTCACTCCTGAGTTACACATCTCTAATTCAGGCAAGAGAAACAAGTATATAGCAAGTATCACTGACGTGATGACAAAGCCACCTAGCTGCCTTAAGGGGTACTACTTCCTAAAGGCAGTGACCTGTAGGCAGCTAGGTGGCTTTGTCATCATGTCAGTGTAATGCTGACAGATGGCATTGCCATCTAAATTCTTACTTACATCATACCATTGCTTTGGTATATAGGCAAAACCAGTTCTATGCCGTGCTGTCTGCACTAGACCTAAACTGCACTGATGAGCTGTAATGACAGCGAAATAGATTTATCTGCAGTTGGTTGAGGTATAGACAGCACAGCATAGACATGCATTTTAAGTATACAGCAAGTAGGACAAACGACATTAACACCAAATTTAACGTTAAAGGTTAGTATATGTACGTGTTTGCCATATATTGGGCTGGCCAGCAGAAGAGAGGATTCAGCTTTCAAAATTAGAGATTTCTTCCTTTACAATAAATACAGCAAAAGAAAAATGTTGTTGTATAAAGCCGATAAAACAGGCCCCGTTTCTACGCAACCCTAGTAAGTAATAGCCTGTAACAGAGGAAACAAGCTGTTTAATGCCCAAGAGCGAAGGACCTTTCGATGATTTTCTGTCCTAACCCAATAACCAAAAGAATAACTAAGTGTAAAAGAAGGTTTAGAACCACTGAAATAATAAAATAATGGAAATACCAAAAAGTCTAAGCTTTCACCCATTTACTTTCATAGCACGCAATCCCTATTGCTGCGAAGTTGAATTCCGACTCTCGCAGCTTCCACCTTCGGTACAATTTTACACTGGCTGTTTATCCATCGGCGAACAAGAATTTGTCTGGTGTTTCATCAATTCGATTATCTCCGATCCGAGAGTTTTATCTCCGATGCTATAGATGTGAACACATTCCGTGGAAATGCACGTGCAGCAAACGATCAATAGACGGATGAGCGATGGCTGCAAAGTGCTTTGTCAATTTTGCAACTCAGCAGATCAGAAGAGACGGCCGTCTAATAATCGCAGGGTCAAACGGCTTCATCATAATTCGAATCGATCGAAGTTTTTTGCAGAATCTATTCGGTTTTTCTTTTTAGTTGTGTACACTGGGGAGTTTTTTTGTTCTTTACGGGTATCTCTGTAACTAGTGGAGCTACAGCAAACTAACTAGATATTAGAGAAAAACTTACCTTGTCTGATTTATTATATTATTAGTCGTAAAACATAAGTTTTAGATAATAAAAATCTGAATAAAACAGTTTTTTTGCTTTTTCCTTGTAGAGTGTCGTTTACGAACTATGGCGATCTAACAATAAACTATTTTCGAAAACTCTCATCAAATGTTGACATCTTGTCAAATTTTCAGTTGACAAAGGGACCCTTTTTTGTCACCTAGCTGCGAAATACTGTTGTGTTGTAGATCGCCAAAGTATTTGTCGATTTAAAACATAAAACAGATGTTAAAAATAATTTATCATTCTTTCGAAACTTATTTATGATTTGATTAATATTGAAAAGACCTGTATTGCAGTGAGTTAAATTTATGCCAAATCTAGGGCTATCAGTTATAGTAGCTTTTAGTTCTGGGTGCTCAATGAGGCTGCTACCATAATTGTTTAAGTTACTGCGCACGTTGTATTATTGATAAGTTCTGTAGGCTCTGCTGAAGATGGTAACAGTTTATTTGCGACTGAAATTTTATTTTGAATAGAATCTTCTATATAGGTGTCCGCTGCTATACTGGTACGACACCACCCCCATGTCGTTTAGTCGTGCTAATGTCGGCGTCTGCGGAAGAACGTTAAAACAGCGCCCTGTATTATAAGTTTCTGGATGAGGCAAACTGAGATACGTTGCTATATCTTTTGGCACATTCCTTATTTTGTTGACGCCAGCCACTTGGTTAACACATTTTTCTTCGACATACTTAACAAAAAAATTCGACTTGTAGTAACTGCCGGACGTAAAGCACAGTATTTGCGGCATATCTTCGTTTGATCTAGACTTGAAATCATAAAACATCTGGGAGTATGTGTTTTGGAATCAGGAATTCTTATAACAATAATTGAATTTTTGTCTTCTACATCATCTGTCGTTATTTTCAGTCGCTCATCTCTTCTTAAAGCTCCACAAACACCAATATTAAAATGACCTGAGAAGTTGCTAGGAATTAGATAATTCAATAGATTTATAATAATTTGAATTACCTTTTCTAGCAGAAATCTACTATCTCAATTTCATCTCTCGCTAGAATTCTGGACTTTTTTGGACAGTATCCAACTGATTTGCTTTTGAAGTATGGTATTAGCTTCGAAAATTTCCTGATATTTACATTTTTTTAGCATCCAGTGTACATTTAGCATTGGACATACTGACCATAATGTCGAAGGTTTAACTTGATTAATTTTATGTGACAAAATATTCCAGTAATACCACGCCTTAAATTCGTTGTAGGCGATCTCGTACTGTCTCGACGATTTTTGGGGATTAATTGTGAAACAGCACTTTGCGCCGCTTCCGAAACTTCTCCTGGTAAATGCTCCTCTTCGTTTTCCGAGCTCATTTTCAATTAAACACTCTTTCACACCCTTTAAAATATGAATAAGTACAATATAATATAATTCTGATATTACTTTTTCTGACAAACAATGTTTATTGTTTATTAGGTTGCTATCGTTATGACAGGCAACGCCACCGCACCTAAAATGTCTTGATTTAAACAGTAGATGAAAGAATTTCAAATATAAATGAAATTGTTACACATACAATTATCTCATTTTATTGCAGTTTTTGAAAAAATACTGTTTGTATCTCGAACGCGAAATGCTTTCGCGTTCTCGAATGGATATTTTATGTATAATGCGTTCTAGATACAAAAAAACTATTTTATGTAAAAAATTACTTCGTTTCTTTCAAACCCTTTTATAGCAAAACTACCAAGAAATGGAATGTATTAGGGTCACATCGAATTGACAAGAAACAACAATGTTTTCTTTAATTGTTTTCCAGGTTTATTATGTGATTTAAAAAAAAGTGTATGTTGTCGGGGTCAACTAAAAAAAATAAGCTTTTCAATAAAGTCATAACCAACTATGACAGCTTTCGTTAAAAAAAAACACAAGTCTGTGTTATAACTCTAAAACGACAGTGTATACTGTACGACTAATAATAATTGAATAAAATAATAATAGTAGGAATAAAATTTAACCACATCTGGTTATCAATAAGAACAATTAAAAAAAAACGAAAAGTGCATAAAAATGTGCCATAAAACTGTAATTTTTATGTAAGTGAATGTTTGTTCTAACTCCGCAAATTAATGAGAAGCCCACCAGATCATGAAAAAGCGTACCCTGTAGAGATGAAGCCTTCTTTTAATTTTTCTTAAAGAAAAGCTTGAATATACTCCACAGCAAGGTTCTACATATGTTCAAACTCTCCTACTTGTATTTGCTCATGTTAGTAAGCACTTTCCAATTTAACGGAGATGTGCAAATTGGTAGCGGGGACCTTCGTTTTGCTTTAGGCAATCTCCCATCTCCAGAAACAATAGTAAAAGTAATGGCGTAATTTGGTGGAATAGATTCGTTCCCATCGAAGGAATGGGCGTCGTGAATAATAGACATCGTTTGAGTTGGCGCCAGTCTGCATCGTCTTCGCTGATTCCTTTTACAGACACTTCTTCAGGGTATACGCACAGATTAACAAATCTTTGTCGTTCTAGCACCTTCAACATGTAATAAGTCGATTTTTCTGTATATTTTAAGAGGATAACTAGCTAATTAACTAAATGAAGTCTACATGAAGCTACTGCTTTAATCTACTGGATGCTTAATTTAAATCCAACGTCATCATCAAATAGATGGAAACTATACTACTTTCTTTGATAGGAGACATGAAGAACTGTCTACTAAAAAAAATTTTGTTATTCTGCAGGTTTTTTGTTGCTCAATTCAAAGATATTTAAGCAGATTTTGAAGCTAGCTGGTTAAATAACATAAATATTTGGTAAATAAAACTCCAAACTTCACGTAAATTTTATCGTTTATTTCAAACATTGATGCGTATACGAAGACTCTACGGAGAGTACATCCTAGGAGTATGTAGAAGACTAGAAAGGACTTCATTGAAGAAAGCGAGCTTCTTCAACCGATTAGTATTTTTGAAACGCTGCAGAGATAAAAAGGTCGTACCAAATTTTCTTAATATTAAAACACACATAAACACATACAAGTCAAATAAAATTATGCTACAAACAAAATTTGCTTTAATTAGGGAACGCATACACGACACACGTAGACAACTTGGTTTCTTAGATGAAGACATAAACACAACATTGCAAATTTTATCCCACAACCTTTTTTATCAAGATTTTGAAGACATAATAAAGTTTACACAAAAAGTATACAAACAACACTTTAACAAGGTCAAGGAACAAAACATACTTAAATTTGAGAAATTCAATACCATTAAACACAATAAGTTCAAATCATCTAACATAGTTAAAACCAACATCAACAACACTGTGATAAACCTGCCAAAAAAGAGTGTCTCAGATGCTGCTGTAAATATTTTAGCGAAGGGGATGAACTTTGCTGTAACGCCACGGACCATTCCAAAAGTGGAGATAATGTCATCTGTGGAATCTTGTATAAGACTGCTTCCGAAAGATCAAGCGGATAAGATTAGGATGGATGTATGCCACGCTATTAGAAATGCACGTACGCCCAAACCTAATGTGACATCTGAGGAAATGAATGCTCTTAAGGATTTGAATACAGATAAGTCCATTATAGTTACTAGAGCAGATAAAGGTTCAGCCACAGTAATTTTAGATAGAACAGATTACGAGAATAAAGTTAGAGAGTTGTTAGATGAGGAAACATATCAAAAATTATCCCGAGATCCTACCTCAAAAATTTCCAAAATTACCAATGATCTTATCAAAAGTTCAAATCTTTCGAATGAGGAGAAGTCTCTTTTAACTGTTTCCGATTGCAAGGTACCTAAATTGTATGGTTTGCCCAAAATCCACAAAACCAATGTCCCGTTAAGACCCATAGTCAATACGATTGGCAGTCCTAGTGCTAACTATTTAAAACCTTATGTGGGAAATACCAGTAGTTTAATCAAAAATTCTGCAGACTTTATTGATATTATAAAAGGTTTAAGTATTTCAGAAGGTGATATTTTGGTTAGTTTTGACGTGGTTTCTTTATTTACGAAAGTACCCATTCCTGAAACGATAGATATCATCAAATCCAAGCTTAATAGCGATCCCTTAGGTGACACGATAGCCAGATAATTTTTATGAACAAAAATCAGGTTGTGCAATGGGTTCACCTCTAAGTCCTGTAGTAGCCAATTTGTTCATGGAAAATTTTGAACATATAGCGATAAACAGTTTTCAGCTTAAACCAAAATATTGGTATAGGTATGTAGATGACACTTTTGTTATTTGGCCCCACGGTATAGAAGAGCTGGGTAGGTTTCTAAATCATTTGAACAGTCAAAATCCCGACATAAAATTTACTATGGAATTAGAAAGCAATGGTAGTTTACCTTTCTTGGATGTCCAAATTTACAGAACAAACACTGGACAGTTAGGACACAAGGTTTACAGAAAACCAACACACACAGACAGATATTTACATGCCACATCTCACCACCCTCCCTCTCAAAAGAAAAGTCTTATTAGGACGTTATTTGTTAGAGCACAAAGGATATCAGATGAAAGTTCTGTACAAAAAGAAATATATCATCTTCAATCAGCGCTAGTGAGAAATGGTTATAGTAGTAAGAATATTTGGTCACTTTTTAATAAAAGTGCTCATCCAAATCAAGTAAATTCTCAGCCACGACAAAGCAAATTGAAGTTGAGTTTGCCTTATGTACAAGGCCTTTCTGAAAAATTAAAGAGAATGCTTAGAAAACACGATATTTTAGTTGTTGATAGTACATATAATAATTTAGATAAAATTTTAAGTTCTGCTAAAGATAAAGTACATTTACAAAATGAAGGTGTTTACAAAATTACTTGTTCTTGCGGAAAGTGTTACATAGGTCAAACTAAAAGAAAAGTAGGTACGCGTTTGAAAGAACACATACGTGCTACTAGGCTGCAACAGATAGATAAATCTTCCGTAGCTGAACACTCATATTTGACTAAACACATGATTGATTTTGATAAAACAATAAATTTACATAGAGAAAAATATTATCACAAACGTCTAATAAAAGAAGCTATAGAAATTTGTAGGAATACTAATAATTTTAATAGGGATTGTGGAAATTATGAGTTAGGTGACATTTGGAAGGCTATTTTGTAGTTATCTTTTATCAAATAGTTCGTGGGTAGGTAGTTCCTTTTTCATCGTTAGCTCCTTTTTTATCAGGTTGGCACGTTGTTTCTATGACGTCTCGCACCCTTGGTGATTTGATTATTTACTTTCAAAATTTTGATTGAACTTGTGTCAGGCAAATTTTGAGGTTCTTCGTCTTTGACAAAGATTACAGGTGTAATCGAAACGTCAGACTTATAATTTTTTGTCGGTGTTTTCAAGAGACAGCGATCTATCCGACAAAATATCTTATATTTATGGACGCTGAAAGCCCTCGTATAGTAAATGGTTGGTTAAAAATTTTTTCCAGACTGTTGACAATCTGGTCGTTAACTAACCTATGTGAGGTTTGGTGTTTTATTTACAAAATCTTCAGTGCTTTATGGGATATTATAATCTAGTGTTATTGTAACGAATTTTTAATTTCAATATAGTAATTTCCGCCTATCCACTAGAAGACTTTCTGAATATTATTAGAAATTGAGCTAGTTTGATGAACGCTTTAGGGGTACGATCGCTACATTTCAGAAGTCACGAATAATACTGCCTGAAAATGACAGCAATCAGAGACAAAACAAAGCCCTTTGAACTCCCACAACGGCATGAAACGAGCGGGTTCCCAAAAACCGGATTCGAGGCCCGGAATCACGTCGTTATAAGCTAATGGAAATTTTTCCCATTCCAGCCGCCCTTATCCGTAATCAATGCCGTCATCAGAGCGGGGCGTTTTTATGCGTCCCGCATCGAGTTTAATGCCGGTCAGCAGTTCGGCCCTTTTACCGCCATGGGGTCCTTTACCGTGGACGTAAACACCGATGTAAGGATAACGAAACAAAAGACGGGCTGCACGAATTTTACGGGCACGTGACCGTGGGCGAACTGCTTCTTTACGGCGATGGTCGGATATAACCACGCGGGCGAAGGGGTCGCTCGGGGCGCGTTACACAACAAAAAAAGGGCACTATAAAATGCTATGCGTGCTCTGGAGCACGCCTGGACAGGTAAATTGTATCGGCGGGATGCTGCGATAAACCTGGCGATAATGATCATGATAATCTCGATAACAAGCGGTCAATCTTACGACGTAACCAATCAACATCTTTTTTTTATAATTTCCAACAAGGATTAATTAAATTTGAACCTCAATGAGCTAACTTCAACCTTGCACTGCCATCTGTGTTAAAGGACCAGAAAATAGACTACCAGAAAACCAAAAACAGGTAGGAGGTAATAAGGAGAAAAAAAGTAAAGTTATGGGACATATTTGAACAGAAATCATTAAATATCAACATTGGTAGCCATACTTCATAAATGGTGGCTGCTTTGGCCCCCTCTAACAGAAAATACGGAGTTGACAACCCTAAACTGTTATATTTTCTCTTTTTTTTAATCGTTTAATTGTACTAAGACAAGTGCCAACTAAAAAATAGCCTTAAATACGAGCCCGGGCTCATAATAGTTCGACCGGCTGGCATTTTCAGTTACATGCTTTAAAAAATTCTGATACCAACACGGACTGTTACAAATTACTGTGAAACTGTTTATACTACATTAAAACACAGACCTTGAACTTACAAAAGCAAACAATTTTATTTCATTTACGTGAACGGCAATAATTACAGAACGAAAAATGTAATTCAACTAACAGGTCATAATAGTTCGGCCACATCAACTGACGGGTCATAAGAGTTCGGCCAACATTTAATACTGTGTAACACCACCTTTGTTAGCAATAACGGCTTTAATTCTGCTAGGCATTGTAGCCACGAGCCTTGCACATTCCTCTGGTAGAGTTTTGTCCCATACAGCCTGCAAGGTGGCTTTTAATTCGTTGACGGTACGCGCTGGAGTTTTACGAAGCTGTTCCTTCATATTATGCCACACGGTCTCAATTGGAGATAAATCCGGACTGGAAGAGGTCCATTTTAATACCGGTATTTTATGTTCTTGCAACCATGTTTGAACTATTTTTGCCGTATGACACGGCGCTCCATCTTGCTGGAACATAAATTCGCCTTCGGCCGTTTGACAATTCGGGATGGAGGGTAAAAAATGTTCTTCGAGAATGTCTCTGTATTTCTGCGCGTTAACAGTGCCGTCAATAATACACAGACTACCCACACCCCTAGCAGACATACAACCCCAAACCATCACAGACCCTGGGAACTTAACTTTTTTTACCAAACAGTCATTGTGGTATGCTTCTGAAGATGTGCGTAAAATTCTTTTTCGCGTGTCACCCACACATACCTCAAATTTCGACTCATCACTCCAAATGATACTATTCCATTGCATTTGTGTCCAGTTTTTGTGTTCCCGCGCCCATTTTAGTCTGTTCTTCATCTGTAGTTTGGTCAAAAGGGGTTTTTCTTTTGCCTAGTAGAAAAATGAAATTAAATTATAAGTGCTTGTACTCCAAAAGAAAAAGTAATAATACCTTATAAAATTTGTAACCTATTTTTTTGATACATCTCTTTGTTGTGGATAATGAAACGTCCTTTAAAATGCGAGCCCTCCATAGTACTGTTAGTTCTTTAGCATTGCACTGTCGGTTTGTTCTGATAATTTTACGCAAAGCTTTCTTATCTGCTCCGGTAATTTGACTTGGTCGGCCATGTTTGTTTTTTTGATGGACCCCGCCAGTTCTTTTGTATAAATTGATAATGTCTTGCACTGTAGAGCGCGGAACTGAGTGCGAAGCAGATATTTTACGCCCCGAAATGCCCTGGTCGTGGGCTTTACACGTAGAAATACGCAAATGTTCACTAACAGGCATGCCACGAGGCATTTTACTTGAAAACTGTTGCAAAATAAAGTTTAAGCTACGCTTGACAGATAGTTGTTGATTTATTCCGTATATGTTTTGTTTTGGCAGGCCGCCTCGTGTTTTCATGGCTAATGGGATACATGGCCGAACTCTTATGACCCGTCAGTTGAAGTGGCCGAACTATTATTATGACCCGTTAGTTGAATTACATTTTTGGTTCTGTAATTATTGCCGTTCACGTAAATGGAATAAAGTTGTTTGCTTTTGTAAGTTCAAGGTGTGTGTTTTAATATAGTATAAACACTTTTGCAGCAATTTGTCACAGTTTGAGTTGGTATCAGAACTTTTTAAAGCATGTAACTGAACATGCGAGCCGGCCGAACTATTACGAGCCTGGGCTCGTATAATAGTGTGCCTTTTATGGAATCCTGAGGGCACCATCGAAAATGAGCATAGATACATTTTTCTGTGTCACTATGACAAGAATTCTGTTTGTGTACCACTAGAAGCACGTCTTCAGGTATTTTCACAAAGAAAGATTTACGCCTCAACTAGTAACCGTTGTTGTAGCAACTATTTAACCAAAAAGTGTTTTGTTGATGCCCTTGCGTTGTTGAAAGCTTACAGTAATTCTAGCTACGAGTATACATATTTCGTATCAGATTTAACTAACTTTTGACGCAGATCACTTACTAGATCAGTACGTCAGACTTAACAGTATTAAGTCCACCCTGCTCTTGGAGTAAAACACAATTAACTTTATGTCGCTTTAGTAAGTCCGTTATAGCTGTATATATAACCCCGACCAAAACAGTATCAAATTAAAACATTAAATACAAGGAAAAATGAAAGCATTATATATTAGCAGTTTTGCATCCCATACCATAGATGAACCGTAGAGGTAAAAGTAGGTACTTTCATATTATTCCCCATAGCTTGTGAATCTGTACATAAATTTGTATTATTAATATTCATTCGTTTATTCAATAACAGCACATTGAGCGTACAGTACAAGATACCATGATTTCCCTACATTGACAATTTTTGCAGTTCAAATAGTTACGTTGGTGGCTTGTTTATTCATTTGTGAACAAAATTTTCACTCGAAATAGTAATTTTGAGTGTCAATTGTATAAAACTTATTTGAAAAAGATAATAGTTATTGTGAAAACGTCATTGTCAAAGATCAATTTAATGGGTTTTAGAAAATTAGCATGGCTGGTGAATACTATGAATCTAGTAAAACAAAGAAATGTTAAGAAGAGAAATGTGGTAAAACACTGCATAAATTGCGCTATAATGCAATGAAAAAAATACAGACTTTCAAAGAAGACAAATCCATCAAGAACAAAGAAATGTCTATAAACCAAAAAAAGCTATTTGTGTGTTCTTGCATTGAAGAAACTCCTGTAGTTAGGAGAGAACAAACCGGAAATCGGGCAGAAAAACCAATAAGTAGCCTTCAATACTTTTTTTTAAATGAATAGCGAGAAAATATAAGCATACCAAGAATACTTTTTACGATGTACACTAGAGAAAGGTCAGGTTAGTGGAGTAGCTGAATGCAATTAAACATGAAAACAGCCATCGGCTAATAAAATTAACGATGAAGTAAAATACCAAATTCGCTAGCACATAATGACGTTTCAATGTTTGGAATCTGACTATGGCCGAAGGAGAACTGCCAAGAAATATTTAGGTTGCCATCTGAATATTTCAAAAATATATAGGATATGGATATATAGAGATGCTTGTAATGAATTTATCCTCAATCTAAAACAGTCAAATTCTACGCAAGAGCGATAAAGTATACAAGCTACTCGTTTGTCGGAAGCTGACTAGAGATATAATTTGAAGAAGCTGGACAAGCAACCATCATTCAACAATGCTGAAGAAAAAGTTCTAATTACAAAAATGTCTGCCATGCTCACAACTCAGATTTTATAGTTTGAAGTTGTGGTGCTTCAATTATGCTATTCACGATTTACCATAAAAAGGCCAATTGCGTTATGTGGGACGAATCAATCGCTGGTACAGGTGAAAACGAGATGGGATCGTTTGATGCCGAAGACCACAACAGAATAACTATCTAGACCGACGAATGCTCATCGCAGAATTGAAATTTGCAGATGATAATGTGCACTTATACATTTTACTAGTAAATCCATTAAAAAATTGTCACAAGTTTCTTCTGCGCTGACATACTCACATGGAGGCAGATAGACTACATTCCATTATCAAACAAGCAGCTAAATAATGTTCTAGTTTCCAAATCATTACTCCCTGGGACTGGTTACAACTAGCTATGATCACGAGCAAAACAAAGTATTTCATGATTTTTTAAATGACAATTCCTGACTTTAAAGATTTCAATCAATTATGCACCAATACAGATTCACCACTTCAGAATATCAAAAACACATTAAGAGGTAACTAGTTTTTAATGTCAAAAGCAGTATTCCTGCAAATTAAACGAGATGCTCCAGGAATTCTGTACTTCAAAACAACATGGAGAATTTGGTAGCGTAGATTTAAGAGTAGGACGAAAGCCACTTTAAAGACAGTGACAGAACTTTGTATTTTATGGGAGAAAGGATATTCTAGCTACGATTTCTTTTCAAACAAACAGTTTGGTGTCTACCGTGTCGTAAACAAGAAAGGCGCTTCTTAGAAGCCTAAATCTCCGACCCCTCTGATGCCACCCCCTACTGCCCCGGTTTGTTATAGATTATGATAATGGGAACTGGCGTTTCCTTCGGGGAGCACTAAAATTCCCCAATATGAATAAATTTCGCGGCGTTCACGGCGTTGTTCTCCTAATGCAGCAGAATTCCGCACGACGTTATATGCGAAACAATAAATTTCCGGCCACCAGAAGAGTCCGGTGTATATTATTATGCCTCGTATAACAAACGACCAGCACGGCACCGCCGATGGACCACTTTTATTAAAATTCGAGTCCATCCAGCAACGGCGCTGTGCTGACGTGACAGTATCGGGTTCGGGAAAGCTATATACGGTCGTTCAAGACGAGGTTTGCAAATTTGCAGAAGGTGAAGTGTGCGATAAACTGAGGAAAAGGACACTAGTTGCCTTAGGTCGCGAATATATTACAAATCTTGGAAGATTCACAAATGGGTCTCAAATTGACTCGACTAGCTAAAATGAACGAAATAATGCTTCTGGTCAAATATAAAAAAAAAAACGTTATATTTATTTACATACACTTTCTCTGCCTTTGTGGTCAAATTCATAATAAAAATAAATTTTCAAAAGAGGTTGAAACAAAAACTATATATTTGGAAATGCACGAATTAAGTAATCTGTATTGCAGTTTATTAAATAAACCTAAATTTATTTGAAAGAAACTTATTAAATAAAGGCACCTTTCTTAAGATTACTATTCCATACAGGATATTATTTGTGGACTTGTGATCACATGAGATAATATTGTTGATGTAAGTACAGACATTCTATTTCAAAACATAACAGATTTTTTTGAAAATATTATTGGAAGTCCATTGGCCTCTCCTGGTAAAATGAGAAGAAAAAAAAATTAGAAAGCACGGAGGATGAAAATCTAATAATGTAGCAGAAAGTTATGTAGAAATTATTGTTCGTGGTTTTATTTGTTGGTCTACCTCCTTAATTAAATTAAACTCTATTTCATAAAGTCTCGACCTATTTTTCAGATCTTCAAGTATGAATTTATGATGGAGACAATACGATAAACAATAAATTAAATTAAGCAAAAAAATGCTTACTGTGTAATATTTTTACATGTGAATTGTGGTACTGCCTCAGAAAAAATCAATTTTGGTTTATCTACTATCTCTCACCTGGTGCTATAGTTTACGCCAATAAACTTTTGGAAATAAGAAGAAATCGGAACTATTCTACTCCTACTATAAACGGTATTGAAAGCATATGTGTTTACTTATATTTTAAAGTTATACAGCATATAAGCGTACCAAGTGCATTATTTTTTACTTATTCAGTCATACCTACATATATGCTTACATTTAGCCACTTATTAAGAGGCGTTTGTGACAAATACATTTCGTAGGGCAACTGGTCAAACAGATTATTGCTGATTTTAAACCGATTATCACTCTGATATGAATGGGAAAGTGTCTGAAAATTGGTTCAAAACTATTTTATTGCCCAAATTGTCACCAAACAGCGTCATAGTCATGGACAAAGCTACAACGCTAGTTACCATTCGGAGCAACTGGATAAAATTCCAAATACAACTACTAATAAAGCAACCATTCAAGAGTTTTTAAAAAAAGAAGATTTATATTTCGAAGAGGACTACACAAAAAAACAATTGTTGGAAGTGCTTGGCACTAAAAAAATTCGAAGAAAAAATTAAAAAGTTGACATTCTGGCTTCTAAATGAGGACACACCATTGTACGATTACCCCCACATCATTGCATTTTCAACCCCATTGAATTGATATACAAAGAATTCGACGAGGGAATACCGGTGGAAAATTCAACAATGAAATGCTGCTAAAAATTAGACACGAAGCTGAAATAACAAGTGTCGATGCATGGAGAAATTCAGTATGGCATGTACTGAACATTGAAAATCGGTACAGAGCGAATCATGTATAAGAATTAATAATAGAAGTTAATCCTGATTTTAGCAGTGAAAGTGATAGTCAGTAATTTTTGTAGTATGTGACTTTTTTGTAATGTGCTTGTTAACAAGCTGTAATGAACATAATGGAAACCGTGTATAAATGTTATTGTGCACTATTGTAAATGTAAAAAATTTTCTTCTTACTAATTTGTAATTTTTTATATTAAATTTCTATAAATTCGTTATGATATGCAAAGACTTTTATTTTATACATCGGAAATTTAAACCCAATAAAGCATCACATAAAAATAGATCGTGGGTCGCGCCAGTTAGCATCAGGTCTGCATTAAATAAAATTTGTCATAAAGGCTTCTATGTTTTATTGATTACTAAATTATCACAATTAACAAATTTAAAAAATTTATAGTAGAAAAGTTACAATTTTAGTCAACAAGATTTTTTTTGAATACGGCCCATTTAGGAACTTTGAAGCGTGCCACTAATCCCAATAGTTTAGGACAGCCGACCATCAAGCTGTAAAACCTTCTGCATAAGTCAGTCTCAGAGATCGGTGCTTGCAAGTATACATCCGACAATATCAACGTTATTATTTGTGATACCCAAAGGATCGAACATTTGTAATGATGATTACGGAAACATGGAGTTATTCGACGAAATTCAATGAGTATCCTTCTCCATAGTATCATATATGTAGGTATCACTGAGTTAATGGAACTCCTTGAGTTTCACTGCTTGCTTGCTATTCTTATGAGCGGCTGCTTCGGTGTCCCATCCATAGGCAGATGGATAGGCAACATGCGAACAGGTGAGCCTCACTAGTCACCAATTGTACATATTTCGACAGGCTAGCTGGAAAAAACTGAAAAGTTCTAGCAAAGGCAGAACCTTACCTTTGTTGCTTACGAGGCTAATGGAACTCTGTTGCTTTCACAGCTTGCCACTGTCTATATAAGGGACGCCACAAGCGTGTTCTTCGAATATAAGAGTGGCGGGTGATCAAGTAATTTGAAATCACCAAATGCAGATTCTAGACATGCATTTAGATACACATCTGCAAAAATGATGGTCAATAGAACCATCAAATTAGTTGGAAATTATCGACTGTAGCTGGTGGACATAATGGGGAGTCAAAAGAAACTAAAACCTCTCAACAAGACAAGGGTGGTAATGAATCAAAAGTTGTCCAGCAAAAATGCAGCCTTAAGCATCAAGGGTGGTACTGGTATATCAAATAATGAACGCTGATACCTGGTCTATTTCGATGTTTAACAAGAACATCATCAAAAACGCAGCGGCGAATGGAAAGAAACGGAACAAATCGAGTTTATCGAAATTGTTTCCAAGCCGAAATGACGCGAAGTTCCGCACATTGCGCATGCAGCGAGATTCACTGGTCCCTGTGTTCCGCAGTACAGCAGAACGCGTAACGATCCAATCGCGCTGGTCCGCTACGAAATAAAACCAACAGTCGAATGCTCAATGGACGTCTGGCGGAAGTTTGGCCGCTCGCCAATGTCAGGGTTCTATGAACTGCAGAAATAAAGTGGAGCCCAGATAAGGTGAATGTTCATTGGAGAATTAGGGGAAAGCCTTGTTACATTTCGGGGATTGGATTAGCTGCTTAACTTGCCCGACACAGCAGATGCCGTAATGGCCTAACCGACTGGAGAGGACATTCTCGAATACAGCTAACATTGCATTAAACCGGGGGTTATTGTGGATGTTCCAGCTACGCGAACGTATCGATCGAGTATAACGCTTAGGTAAGGGCTTGCAAATTGATAATGAGCCGGTAGGTCTTTTACAGGAGGAAGATCAGAAGCACATCTAGTTGGTGAAAGATGAGATATCGGGAATATGTAGTATTTGAAATACATAACTATAACGTAGCTGCTTTGAACATGCTCTACTTATCCTATTTAAAGCCCTGTCCCATTTCAGTTCGCCCATCAACAGAATTATTAAAATTTCATAAAAAATTTAAACAAAATCGCTTCTTGGAGTTTTTTTTTAATTATAAATAGCTTCTCTAAATTATTGTGTATAAATTTTTACGCACAACTGAATTGTTCTCAATAATAAAAATTATATAGTAAAAAAATACCAACTATTTAGGCCGAACCCTGGTTTCTATCTACAGGATGTTTCACGAATGATAATGACCCTGACGAAATTAAAAATGCAACCCAAAATACGAGGCATGTTTTTTAAGTAAGTACCGTTTTGCGATTCCGCCGCCGCAGCGCTACGGTCGGCGTTCAGCGCATGCGCGCTGGTTACCTACATCTCTTCTCTACGCACTGACGCCATTACAGTTTGATTCTTCATTGTATACGTTGTTTACTGAGTGTTTAAGATGCCTCCGACAATCGTGAGTCCCGCCGATTGTGAAGTACGGGCTGTTATACGATTTCTTAGTGCTRAAGGCGTAAAACCGATCGATATTCATCGTGAGATCTGTGAAGTTTACGGACAAAACATTATGAGTGATRGAATGGTAAGGAAATGGGTGAGAGCATTTAAAGATGGCCGCACAAATGTGCATGATGAAGAACGGAGTGGGCGTCCTTCGGTCGTTAATGAAGATTTGGTGCAGAAAGTGAACGAAAAGGTGAGAGAAAACAGATGCTTTACAATTTCATCATTGTGCGACTGCTTTCCTCAATATTCTCGTAGTGTTTTGTATCGCATTGTGACCGAGAACTTG
Source organism: Rhyzopertha dominica (assembly GCA_025024175.1). Classification (NCBI taxonomy): domain Eukaryota; kingdom Metazoa; phylum Arthropoda; class Insecta; order Coleoptera; family Bostrichidae; genus Rhyzopertha; species Rhyzopertha dominica. The sequence goes on from QCXZ01000064.1 coordinate 60,972,172, forward strand.
AATTACCGGAAATTGTGTTCACGTTGGGTTCCGAAAATGTTGACGGATTTGCACAAAACCCAACGTTTAGGCAGTGCATTGACTTTCCTTGAGCGGTACCACAATGAAGGTGAAGATTTTTTAGACCAAATTGTTACTGGTGACGAAACATAGGTGGCCTACGTCACACCAGAATCGAAACAACAATCCATGGAATGGCGACATTCATCATCACCCAAAAAAGTGAAGTTTAAGCAAACAATTTCTGCCTGGAAAATCATGTGCACAGTTTTTTGGGACAGAAAAGGAGTATTGCTAGTGGAGTTTCTGCCTCGTAACGAGACAATCAATGCAGCGTCTTATTGTAAGACATTGAACAATATGCGTCGTGCAATCCAGAACAAAAGACGTGGCAAGTTGAGTAAGGGTATCGTTTTGCTGCATGACAATGCCCGTCCACATGTGGCTAATCGGACCAAAGATCTCATCAAATCTTTTAAATGGAAAACTCTAGATCATCCTCCATACAGCCCTGATCTGGCGCCCAGCGACTACCATTTGTTCCTGCACTTGAAGAGACACCTGGGTGGTTAGCGTCTTCAAGACGATAACGAAGTCGAAACATTTGTGATACAGTGGTTAACAAAATCAGGCGGCAGAATTTTATGAGGAGGGTATTCAAAAACTGGTGCCACGTTATGACAAGTGCCTCAATATTCACGGAAATTATGTAGAAAAGTAGATTAAGGTACAGGCTTTCATGTAAGATAAAATTATTGCGATATATTTGCACGTCTTTTCTTAATTCCAAAACGGTACTTACTTAAAAAACATGCCTCGTACATTCTCATAGCCAATGTGGTTATTTTACATAATGGTATTATTTTAAACATAAATTGGGAAACCATGGCGGCTATGCGCTATGGTTCCTGTCACTGTATTTATTACAAGTCAAAATGTATTCAAATGATGAAAAAACAGATATGGTTTTGATTTATGGTGAATGCAAGAAAAATGCTTCCGGTGCTACTCGTTTATACAGACAACGTTTTCCAAATAGAAGAGCTCCTGCCGATACAATTTCAAGAGACTTGAATTAACTTTAAGGACAAACTGGCCACCACTAAAAAAGTCAAGAGGAAGAACAGCAACAGGACCGGACAATGAAATTAGAGTATTGAAAATGATTGACGAAAATCCTCATATTAGTCAAAGGGTAGTCTCAAGAGCAACCGGTATTAGTCTGTCTTCAGTACATCGAATAATTAAAGGCAATCAATTTCATCCGTACCATTTGGAATTGATTCAGGCCTTAAAGGAGACAGATTATCCTAAAAGACTGGCTTTTTATAACTTTTTTCGGGAACATCAAAATTTGAATGTGAGATTTTATGACAACATTTGTTTCTCAGATGAAGCAAGATTTTCTAATAATGGTGGAATTAGCAAACATAACATGCATTATTATGCACAAGAAAATCCACGTTGGATTCGAGGACATTTTCAAACTATCCGCTCGACAACTGTCTGGTGCGGAATATTGGGGAATCAAATTGTTGGGCCTTATTTTTTTCGCGATAATTTAAACGGCAATACTTATCTAAATTTTTTAAGAAACATTTTACCGGTACTTCTCCAAAATGTAAATTTACATGTAAGACAAGATCTATGGATCCAACAAGATGGGGCACCTGCGCATTATCATAGCATAGTGCGAAATCATCTTGATTTGGTTTTATCTAACCGATGGATAGGAAGATGTTCAATTAATCCTTGGCCACCGAGAAGCCCGGACTTTACTCATTTGGTTTTTTTCTGTGGGAAATGATCAAAGAGCAAGTATACCAAACACCAATTGAAAGTGTAGAACATTTGCAAAATAAAATACGTGATGCATGTAGAGCTATCACTCCAGAAATGATAATGCATGTTAAAAGATCGTTTTGGGCACGAATTCAAGCTTGTGAAAACAGCGGAGGGCGACATTTTGAGCATTTATTGCATTAATGTTATTGAATAAACATTTTTGAAAAATAAAATTTGTTTTAAAATACCAAATTTACTTAAAGCAAATGATTGAAGTTTATGTCAAAATTCAGGAATTTATACAGCTCTCTACGTTTTATATTTTTTAAGACGATGAACAATTATCAATGATACCTGTGCAAATGTATTTTGGGTTGCACTTTTAATTTCGTCAGGGTCATTATCATTCGTGAAACATCCTGTATATTGTTGGCGGAAGTTTGCATACAGGTGAATGTAACATTTGAGGTGGCTGTGTAGTTTTGGGTAACTCAGAGATATTGTTTACTTGACTGCAGACGTCAAAATCGTTTTGGGTAGTTTCAAATATAGAATTTTGTATTGAAGACTTAAAAATTACTAGGGGAAAAGTTATTGATCCGAACATTAAAACGAACACAGTAAAAATGAGCTATTGTTATTAATTTATAAAGTTTCCTACACGATACCAGACTCCTATACGTTGCTTGGCCATTTTTGTAAGTATTTCTCTGTAGAGAAAAACTGCATTCTTTCGTAAGATGAAGCGTGTCCACAAACGAGCCCGGCCATTACATTTCAAAACCATATGTAACGAAACAGAATTACTTTGGGTATCTCGAAAGATAAAATTAATTTAATAAAACAACATTGATTATCTCTCATTAACCCATACCTTATTATGTAAACCACCTTAACATAAGAATAATGAGGATTGCAATAATACATGAAATCCACTTTATTGTAAGGTAAAATCCTACCTTTTATAAACGTATTTCACGACTCTTCCAAGKCTACCGTCCACACCTCCGCCCAGGACCGAATGGAACGACCCGAGTTATCAGTTTTTGCACTATTTCACCAAAGTACGCCAATTATCTCACGTGAAATGTCCACAATCGGAATCAGAAAACGTTAAGACACCCGCACTTCGTAAAATAACATCGCGGGATTAAAAAATAACACCCGAAAAGTGTAATTATGTTTTAATGTGAAGAAGCCACACTGCACGACGCGTATCACTGGCACCACTAAACGGTGGCGGCGTTGGCGATGTTTATTTGAGACGTAGTCACGGGCCACTACGATTTTTTGCTCTTTAGCTGCAGTGCGGATATCGCCAAGGTGTCTCCAGAAATTAATTTTGATAATAATAATTAATCTTGACAAGAATATTATGCATGGATCTTACCAATCGTAGAAGGATTTGGTACATACACTGATAAATGTTTTAGTATAATACAGAAATGTATATTATTAGTGTTCGTTATAATATACTATATGTAGTTGTTACCTGATGAAGATGCTAATGAGAAGCAATGCGGTAACTTACCTGAAAAGAAAAACATGAGTTAGAAGAAGAAATTCAATATGTGTAAACGTAAATTGTTAAAAAACCTTGCGATTATTTAGAATAAAGGTACTCTTAAATGTTTGCAGTTTACAGAAGCCTTAACGAAAACTAAAATAAATAGTCGAAAGGCAACAATTAAAGAGTCCTCTTTTTATAAAATACAACAAAGCCGATTACCCCTAATATTCACAAAAATATTTGTAACTTTTATATAGATGTAGATGTAGATGTAGGATGTGTTCAAAATGCTTGAAAATTATTATTGTTAAGCTTATATTACGTACTGTATGCGCACTATTGGATGGATGGCTCGAATAAGATTCTTGCATTTTTTTAATGAAAATTAAAMAGGTTACTTTTGGATCTCCTTCTGTATCAAAACATGTCCATAATGGATAGTCCTAGAATTGGAGGAACTTTMTGTTTAATAATGACGTTAAAGCTACAATATTACTTAAAAAAAATGACAGTTCCTCTTTCATACTATCAGTTTTAATACCTCAAAAGATACTATGATCGTTAGACATGTAGATCTTGTAGAACAGAGAGATGTGATCGTTTAAACGACTTCATAACTTTTTTATATAGTAACTATTTATTTACAGCAGAACTCAATCTTTACTGTGTTGTTATGTTTGCTTTAATATATTTGTCATTTTAATTAACTAACTGTTTATATTCTAAAGTAACAACAAMATAGATGTAATTAATAAAGACAGTGTTAAAAAGAATTCACTATATCCAATAAAATTTGACCAGTGTTTCGTAAAAATACTCTCTAAATACAGTGTAACGTGTAATAGTTCACACTAAAATTATTTAACTTTACATTTTGCAGATTACTTATTTTATAAACTTGGTGTGTAATTGAATTTTCATTGTAATCGATCTTCAGTGTATAAAAATATCCACTAATTGAGTGGACCTAAACACACTGTTTTAAAGTGATCTAGAGTGAACTATTTACTCTATAATTTTTTAGGTATTCTTTCCGACTGTGTACAAAGATTACAGCAATTGGAATGCATTAACTAACCGTCGATAAAGCTATCACTTTATAAACATTCTTGCGTATAGCCTTGTGTATTGGATACATGAGAAGTGACTATCTTTCTTCGAAAATTTGTAAACATTTACTGTATGATTCTAGTTTGAGAAGCCGAAAAAACAGTGGATTTTATGGTATCTCCTGGAATTCATGGATGAATCGGGGCTTATAAGGATAAAACTTTTCCTGCTTTCGAGAGGTGTATGCCATTGGTTGGGAAATCGTTCACACTATCCGTTTCGTGTCTATCAATAGAAGATTTTGCAATAGGAGATCTATTTTGGTGTTCCATGTTAAACAACAATCTTCCAGTTGACCCCTGGGTACATCGACGTAATTTGGTATTACCTGCTTGAGAATTGTCACGGTTAATGCAGTATTTTAATAGAGCCACTTTTTTATTGTAACGTTGTATTTAAAGTACCTAGGTCACCTTATGCCAACTTTAAGGTCCAATTTTCATTGATGGGACGCTAAATGGGGGACTGTATTTAGAATTACTTGATAACGTTATTGATCCTTTAATCACAGAGCAATTAGAAAACCAACGTGACCCTGAAGGAAATCCAATGTTGGATGAATACGAATTGTTTTACCAACATGATGGAGCCCCAACGCATTACGCCATTAATGTGCGAAATTGGTTAAATCATAGATTTCCTCTTCACTGGATTGGTAGGCGTGGAACAATGAATGGCCGCCACGATCACCCGATTTGACTGCTTTAGATTTCTTTCTATGGGGTCATTTACAATCTGTGGTTTACAAAACACAACCTACTAGCCTGGACGATCTGCGAGAAATAATTATTAACGAGTGCAGGAGGATTCCACCTGAAACTTTCCGAAAAGTGCAGCAGGAGTTCGAGAACCGTCTGTATTATTGTATGGAAAGAGGTGGTGCACATTTTGAGAATCTATTGTAAGGTTTGAATTTCTATGGTTTTGTTCACACTGTTTTTGGAGTTACAAATAAATAATTTTTCTTTTTCGTGGACATGGAGTTTCTAAAAAATTACATTAAAAATACTTTAATGTTAATAATAATGTTAAAAGAAAATTTTCAGTAGTCTGGGAGTTTTTTTAAGTGTCATATTTTTTACAAGTTGTTTGTTAAATTTTGGGTTCTCGTAAGGACAAATTTTATTTCCGCTCTAAAATAAAATACATTTTGTTGAAAAGAGTCCAAAATATTCAATTTAATAAGCAACCTGTTTCGTAGGCACTATTAATCTATTACCCCGTCAATAAGTTAAACGTGGTAAAACTAATTACATGGCCAGACTCTTTGTGATATAAGCTTTCAAATGATGTATCACAAGATGGATAGTTCCATTTAAAATTTTTAAAGGGGTGTCTACCCTGCTCAGAGAGTAAGCGCTATCCATTAAAAACTTATCTCAAAAGTTGTCCCCCTGCAAACAAAAGTTTACCTGATCTTGCAAATTTTTTAATTTTTGCTATATTTAAAGTTATTTAAGGTGTGAAGTTTTCAAAAAATCACCCTGTATAGATACTAATAGACATTTTTGTTATTTTTGAAACTGTCTTCCTTGTTTTAACTACTGTGTCCGGTATGTTTTTTTTAATAGCATAATTGTTGAATGTTAACGATACTGACAATACAAACTGGGGAGCATTTGACGCAGAAAAACTTACAATTCAGTATGAGGCTATAGTTGTGCTCACCAGTTTATGAAAGGCATGTGAAGATAAATAGCAATTCCAACAGTATTTCCGAATCTAGGCTAAGCGATGAGATCTGTTTGCGTCGCAAAGACCTCCATCGCAGCAACATAATAAATAATGTACAGCTCGACTTCCAAGGCTCTTCCAAGGTGAACCGTCGATAATCAGAGCAAATATTTGGGAACGAAAAGCCAATATATCAGAATTCCACTTCATTTCGCCCGTGATCGTAAAAATTTTCACTGATAAATACCAGCCAATTCGGAACAAATCTACCCAATATCTTACTTTCGTTGCGGGTCTTTGTGGCCAAGCCTCCTGTAATCAGAACAAAAGTCGGACGATTTATCACCGAAAGACCGACGATATTTCCTGCTTTTTTCCGTTTCATTAATAACGGTATCGCAACGTTACGTATTAGTTACAAGTTGTATCGGGTATTAGCGGCGATCCTGGCTGCCAGTGGCCGATAGGGACTTGCAATTTGTGGGGTAACAATTTAAAGTTGAATGATATACGATTAACGTAGAGTGGAAGTCACTATAAATTAAAGTTAGAAGAAATTTATTCCGTAATCTTACTAGCGTCATCGGAATGCTATAAGATTTTGCTACACATCAGAACTCTTTCTATATCAATATCTATATCAATCTGATGCTAAGAGATTTTTGTTAGAGAGAAGCATATTCATAAAGGTTGAGTTTGTTTCACTCAGTAGAGGTCTCGTTGATGCAATTTATACCAAATTCAGGAAGGCTCAATTCAGAAGCTGAAGGGTTTTGGTTTTATATATAGTCATTGCTACTGATGCAATTACAATTCACTTCACATGAGTACTTGGTATCGTCGAGTGTTCCGCACGGTTCTAATTTTGGTCCACTGTTGCTCTCTTATTTATTAATGTTATTTCATTTTTCTTGGGTGGTAATAAGCTTCAATATGCTGAAGATATGGAAACGTTTGATGGCTGATTTATTGTTACGAGTGGTGGGACGTAGTGTGAATATTTTCAAGTGCGCTGCTGTGTCCTTTTCCAGGAAAAAGTCTGTTTTAACTCACCCTTACAGTATTATGATGTTCAGTTGCCTAGATGGGATAGCATCTGAAGCTTGAGGGTGATTTTTTTTTAATTCTAGACTGATGTTTAATGAGCAGCTATTTGGACCTACGTATAAGAATTGTTATTTTCAGAATAGCAGCGCCTTGAGATCTCTTCTTGTATCTTTAATTAGCTCGAGACGGAGTGATAATCTGGCTTTCACGGTGTAATGTGTACCGGAAATTTATAGAATTTTTTCCCTATTTGAAGGATGGTATTTACCCAACTCAATGCTCGGGTAAGACATTATTGTCTAACAGATTCAATGCTCACTCTTTGTATACTAGCAGGATGCTTCTGATTATGAGATTTTGGTATAATCACCTTAATAATGGAGTTAACTTTAGATTCGGCTCTTTACTTGAAGCCATGCAGGACCAATGCTCTGTATTATATATTACAATATATATTCTAACTGACCTATTTAACAAGATTTCGTTGCACTGTGACAGTTGCACGGATAGATATCTCGAGGACTTTAAAACTCGCTGCAAGTACGTTGTTAGAGCTTATTTTCTTCAAATCGAATCAGCAAATTACGACGTTATATCCGATATGATGTTATAACCAATGTCGTTATAAACATATAATGGAATAGGTTTTAAAACGTGGCCAAGAGCTCTAGACCTTACAACAGATGTCGTTATAAACAATTTCTACTCTAGCATGACTATTTTGGCTGCAAGGGATCCATTTAGCACTTGGCTGTTGTTGCACTCTATAAATATAAGGACTCCGGCAGTTGATGAACGGCATATATTTCAAAATAGAAGTGTAGTAGGATACTGTAAGTAGTGATCACAGCGACACACAGATGGCAGTGAATGTCAATACTCTCCAGAGAATTCTATCAATGGAACCTTCGCGAAATTTCGATAGCGTTTGGAAGGTGTAGCTCCTGAAACTTTCAAGGGGGATATAAATAGTTCTACGGAGAGAGCGCGGGCAGTTCAGAATCCGATTAACTGTTATCAAGCGAGCGAAATGTTTAGTGGAACAAGTGTTTAAGATGCTAGTGTGTGCAGTACAATAATTTAGTGAATTAGTAGTGTTAGAACAGTAGTGTTTGGAACTAGTAGTGTTTAAACTTGGTGCATTTGAAAGAAGTGTTGAATAAAATGAATTTAGTCAGAAATCCGCAGTTTTCGAGCCTGTAGCCATAACAATATACTTAGCTGGGGACTTTTTGCACCGTACTTCACGTCTCACATTAAAACCACACAAACTGCACCGGTAAACTTCCCAAATGGCGCAGCGTGAGACGGCTCGCCGGTATAAACAAAGTGCATTTATCGGAGTGCTCATAAAAACGATATGCAACGGTGAAGTGTTATGTGTCGCATCTAAGCCACGACTTACTCTGTCGCGGCACGCTCCTTCACGTGATACGCCCCCGTTATCACCGGCGCGGACGGGGATCTAGCCACCCCCGTTATGCACACGTGATGGAAGAGGAGAAGTGACGGCGCTCATGCAACATTATTAATTCAGGTGCACTTCACAGGTTGACAGCATCGGGCACAGATGCATATCTCGGCCGGTGTCGTTCATCTTCCTGATGCCATTAGTGACAGGTTATCGGAACGCGCGAGGGGGTTGGGGAATTTTTGGTATTGGCCCGAGGTGTTAGCTGTGAAAGTTTCGATTACATCGTCGTTCAAGGAAAACTTGTAAAGAAGAAAAAATGTTGGGTACTTTTTTGCCCTTCGAAGTAAATTGATGGCTCTGTCTTTTAGTTTATTTCGTCCAACATTAGACATCACTAGGGCTGGGCGATTCCAGGTAGTGGTATCGATATTCGATACCGGTGTAGTACCGATACTACTTAAAAATATCGTAAATACCTAAAGTACCGAAATATCAAGAATTGAAGTTGCTTTACTATAAATACTATAAATCAATCGCCCAACTCTATTATAATTATAATAATAATAATAACTATTCTACTTAAACTGTGTATAGAAATGTGTAAACTTTAAGGGTAAGACAACAAAAAAACCTACCAATCGTAAACGTAAAAACTATTGTAGCTCAACAAGTATATTCTTGATAGCCTTACGGAAGCTGCTGATATTGAAAAGCACTGAGTCCTTACAGATGCGGTTATGTAATGTTACAGCGTTATACGTAAATGTCCTGAAAAATAATGACGTACGTATCTAGATCTGACTTTGTGTTCTTGAGTTTAAACTAGACCATAGTTAAGTAATGACAGGACTAGGGTTTCTGCAAGTTTTTTTTGCGAATTTTGAAGTTAATTATATCCATGTTACTGTATAGCAATTTGAGAATAAAATAGCATTTTCTAATGAGTAAATAGACGTATGTTTCAAATCGGAGGTTTTCGTCAAAGATTAAACCAAGGTTCTTAACTTCTAACATACATATATTGATGGATACAACTTCAATAGCTATACTCATTTGCGATTTAACCAACTAAGATATTACAGCATATAACCTTACATTTATCAGCATTTGGTTTAAGATTGTGGTCTATGTCGTATTTAGAGATGCAGTCGAGATCGCAATTAATCTGCTCGGATGCGGTAGTTGTGTCGCACATCTTAAACGATAGATACAGTGATATTTGAAAATTTAACACGGCAAAATATATCGGAAGTGTAAATTTGTACTGTACAGTACTGACCCTTGGGGCACACCACTAGTAACAGACACTTTATCAGAAAAAAGGCCATTAACTCGAACTATTTGGAAGCGCTCTTTAAAGTAAGACACCATAAATCTACATGCGATTGCATAAGTCCAAAGTAAGACAATTTGACACACATTAGCTCATGATCAATTGTGACAAACGCTTTAGAAAAATCAAGTAAAACGAGAGCTGTGCAGTTATTACATTGTCCAGGACTTCCAACAATATCTGGCAGTACTTTGATTTTTCTGAAAACCTGATGAATCGGTGAAATTACATTATTATCTAACGCGTAATTGTAAAGCTACAACTTTCGCAATAATTTTCACAAATATAGGTTCCAAACTTATGGAACGAAGGTCACTAAAGTTAACCGGATTGCTTATTTTTGGAATAAGAATAATAACGGAGGTTTTTCATGGCACTGAGAAGTAACCGCTTTCGAGGCAACAATTAACTATATGTGTGATATGAGGAGGAAGTTTTAGCAAGCAAGCATTGATCATCTTCACAGATTTAGATTTAGATATTATATTTTTAATATCGTCTATGTCAGGAAGTACAAAAGAAAATACCGAGCCTTCTTTCTACTTAGTTGAAGTATAATTAGTAGTGGTTGAACGTCGTTTATTAGGGCTTGAGAATACAGAACTAAAGTAATCATTAATGTCGTTAAGATTATGAAGGTGCTGTACAGCGATTATTTTTAATCCTCAAGTGCTTTACAGTCCTTTCAAAGCAGTACAGAGTTGCAGAATCCGTCACGTTACGCCTGATACGATAGTGATTCCAGTCTTGTGGGTCCCTAGTTCTTTTAAACTTTGAAAGCGCCCGTTTCCGTTCTGACATCATTACTTTGATATTATAAGTTAGCCATGGAACATATGACTTAGTGACACGAGAAAAAATGTAGGGTGCATGCCGATCAAAAAGATTTTTTATTTTATTTAATCGACTTTGCTATCAATATCGTTGATGTAATAAACGTCGTCCCATTTTACGCTCTCCATCAGGTCTCTCAGAAAGTGATCACACACGAATTGTTTGTAATTTCTATGAGTAGTGGCAATTTAGTGACTTCATGTTTCAAAATACAAAAAATTAAGGAATGATCAGATATTTAGTACTCCTGAAGATGCAACTTGCTCAGGTTTATGATAGAAAATGGCTTTCAAGAGCGTCATCGAAGAAGATGAATCCAAATAAACCTAAAATATAAAGTTGTGTTCCTATTAAAAAGACAAATTTAAAAATGCCATTTTAGAACTCATAAAGCCACTCGTGACGCTTGAAGGCTACCGGTATCGAAATCGATCTTCGTCCTCACAGGAAGCACTTAATAACATTCTGCAAATAAGGCGGTATCAGACAAAACCTGCCAGCGCAGAGGAAAGCCAGGAAATTACCGCCTTCGCTGCAATGCCCCGGATCGTTTGCATTAAAAGACAGGGATCTGATCGGCCACGGACCGCTTCGTTCACTTTTTCCCGTTCGGCTGATTTATCACCTCGCAACAAGGGCAGATAAGGCAAATATGATTCCGGGCGTGCACGGTTCACCGAACTTGCCGTTTCTTCCGCCTTTGCAATGGACTGCCGGCGCTGATTGCATTTCATTATGCAACAACACGTATCCATCTGGCTGCATTAGTCATCTTGGCATTTTTTTTTATGTCCGCGCTATGTAAATTCTGTGACAACTGGAATCATGTCGAGTTGGAGCAAGAGCTCTCTGAACAATTAAGATGAATAAAACAGTGTATACCAAAAAGAGGGCTACCACGTATTATAGAGGTCAAAATAAGTCGATTCGAATCAATTTATATAAATTCGTATACAAAATTAAGGCATTATTTTAAATATAACAATAATAAAATTGAAGCGTACTATAATAGAAACTTGACTATAGTTGCAAGCGACAATCTATGAGACTCATTATACGAACAGCCCATTACCCCTCACAATGGTTTACAAGTATTACCTGAAGCTGTCGTAAATAACAGACAGGTTCGGCACGTTCCACTGTTTTGCAGCGGAGTGGACCGTATCCAAAAATTGTATTTAGGCTTTTTTAGAATTTTTTTCCGTACACATTATTCAGTGAGCATTATTTGGTATTATTATTTGAACTACAAATATTTCTCATCTAATAGCTTTTAATGTATGACTAAATCGTATTCTTTCCTAATTTAATGAGTGGTATCTATTTTTATACCCATGAATCGTAAACATTCCAATTTCAATGCGACAGCCCATACTTTCTAATTTTTGATCGCGGTGTGCAATCGTCCACTGTCCTGTTTCTTCACAGGTTAAAATTTTCTTTTAATCTGGAGGGTCATAAACGTAGTTTCTACCTGTATATTTTTTTTGAAATAAGTAGAAATCGGAACTATTCTACTCCTACTATAAACGGTATTGAAAGCATATGTAATTACTTAAAGTTTTACAGCATATAAGCGTACCAAGTGTAATATTTTTACTTATTCAATCATACGTACATATATGCTTACATTTAGCCACTTATTAAGAGGCGTTTGTGACAAATACATTTCGTAGGGCAACTGGTCAAACAGATTATTGCTGATTTTAAACCGATTATCATTATAAATTGGTTCAAAAACATTTTATTGCCCAAATTGCCACCAAACAGCGTCATAGTAATGGACAACGCTAGTTACCACTCGTAGCAACTGGATAACATTCCAAATACAACAACTAATAAGGCAACCATTCAAGAGTTTTTAAGAAAAGAAGACATTCTCGCTTCTGAATGTGGACACACCATTCTACGATTACCCCCATATCATTGCATTTTCAACCCCATTGAAATGATATGGGGGCAGGTGAAACAAAGAATTCGACGAGGGAAAAGCGGTGGAAAATTTAGCAATGAAATGCTGCTAAAAATTAGACGCGAAGCTGAAATAACGAGTGCCGATGCATGGAGAAATTCAGTGCGGCATGTACAAGAATTAATAATAGAAGTTAATCGTGATTTTAGCAGTGAAAGTGATAGTGAGTAATTTTTTTTTTAGTTTGTGACTCTTGTAATGTGTTTATTAACAACAAACATAATCGATACCGTGTATAAATTTTATTGTGCACTATTGAAAATTTTTTCTAACAAATGTAGATAATATTCTACTTACTAATTTGTATGTTTTTATATTAAACTTGTATAAATTCGTTATGACGTGCAAAGGCTTTTATTTTATACATCGGAAAATTTAAACCCAATAAAGTATCACATAAAAATAGATCGCGGGTCGCGCCAGTAAGCATCATGTCTGCATTACATAAAATTTGTTATAAAAGCTTCTATGTTTTATTGATTGCTAAATTATCACTACTAACAGATTTCAAAAATTTATACTGGAAAAGTTAAAAATTTAGCCAACAAGATTTTTTTGAATACGGCCTATTAAGAACTTTGAAGCGTGCCACTAATCCCAGTAGTTTAGGACGGCCGACCATCAAGCTGTAAAAGCCTCTGCATAAGTCAGTCTCTTAGATCGCTGCTTGATACTTTAAATACACCCCCTTCCCGCGGAAAAGAATTATTATCCTGCACGCGGGTTGAAGTAATGGATGGGCCCAAAACGGACTTCTTTTGTCATCAAGGAATATAAAAAATTGTTCTGCTGACTATCATCAGGCCATGGATGTTTCACTGTTTGAGGCTTGGTTTACGAAATAGTTGTTGCCATTTCTACCTCCGAACAGCGTAATCGTAATGGATAATGCAAAATATCATTCAAAACAATTGAATAAGAAACCTTGTCAAGCTGCTAGAAAACATGACATTATCGTTTATATGACGAGAAAAAGCTTTCATTCTCTTAATTTTTTCACTCTTCTAAAAACTTCTAAATACTCATAGTTCCTGCCGTAGGAATAGATGCCGACCTTGCTCTTCTGGATAAATAGCAAGTAAAACCTCTAACCCAAAGACCATTGTCCATGCAATTTTTTATTCTGACCCAAACCTGCTTTTTTTCTTTTTAACCGGCGACGGATTGACAAAAATGCATTTGGTAAGGATGTGGTCCCAGCCCCAGCATAAAGATATTTATACCACACGTGGTGATGTTCTGTTCTACTGGCGAAAAACTCAATAAAACACCAATCACCGGACATATTAACCTGGGCTTTGCGAAACGGAACAGTTCCATTCCATCCGACCGTGCTATATATACATCACTCTGTTCATTACAAGCGCGTGTTGATTTAACAACTAATTTATAGCGGGATTTGCTATTTTTATTATCCGGAATAGTGAAACAGTCCTCTCTTTCCCATGCCGACGGAAAACATTATACAAACACACGCATGCAATCTGTGCATACATTATCTAATAATACGCTGACGTGCGATATGATACCTGTAAAAAGGGCATATGCAAATGCCCAGCGCGCTTCACGTTTGTGACGCTTTGCGATAAAGAGTTCTCAGAAAAGGAGCAGCATGACCTCGAGTTTGCTTGTAGGAAGTTAATTTTAACGAGATTTTATTTTAATTGTTGGGAGCTGGTCGTTGGTTTCCAATATATATCCACTTTCTGTGTATGACCTCTTTGTTTAAACCCTACTCGTGTACACAATTTCTGTAGTATATAATTTCTAACCCTCAATTTAGCAACCCTGAACACTTACGGAGTTAATGAATTAAATACGTTAAGAATAATAGTAATCTGGCCATTTTTGCCTTCTTACATCTCTATTTGTTGTTATGTGCATTATTTTGTCCTCCTTTCCTAAAACCATATTGTTTTAGTTAGTTTTACTCGTATTTATTGACATTTTGCATTTTGTTAATATTTTTCTCTATGTTTTGTTGTATATTCTTTTCGTATTCTGCACAAGCCATTAGGTCGTCTGCAAATGCATATTCTGCCCGCTTATCTACCTTATGTGCCTTACCGTATAGTTGCCACAACATATGGTCCATCACCATGATAAAAACCACCAATTCCTTGGTGTTACTGTATAGAATCTCTGTGCTCGTTTTTAGCTTATTATTTATACCCCTTTTTAAGCTTCCCATACAACTTTTCTAGGGATGTTATCAGATGCCTTCTCAAAGTAAAAAATGCTAAACAGATTCCTTTTTCTCTGCCTATCTTTTAGTCCATCTGTATATGCTTTTCGTTTTATGGTGTTTTTACTTCCTTCTTTTTTCCTCTTGAATTCTTCTATATTCTTCGAAATATTTGTTCATTACACTAATGTATCTTTTACGTGTTCTTTCATATGTAACTTATTTTCTTATTGCTACCTTACCATTTAAAAAATTATTTCAGATCACCCGAATTATTCCAAAAAAAAACACATCTTTGTCTCCCTCTCTCTCTCTCTCTCTCTCTTAGAAAGTTAATGAATAATGAGTAAGCAATTTATGGCTTAATTGCCGTAAGATGGAAATTTAATCGAAATGCAATTTATCCAGTAGATGTCTGTCACGTTGATATTTTGTTGTTGTATTAACTGTTGTCGGTAAAGTAACAATTATCGTTAGTTATTGATACACTACGATCGTCCAAAACATATTTGTTCAAATTCTGGTACATTTACGAAGAAAATATATGATTATTGAGTTAGAACACCAGCATAAACATCAACAAAAAAAACATTTTAGTAGGAGATATGAAAGCAGCACGCAAGTTTGATAGATAAGTCATTAATCAATATTAATCAGAAAAGGGTCTCATTGCTCAATACAGATTCACTAAATGCAAAGTTATTAACTACAGAAATGAATCCGCTCAAACCATTTTCGTAAATAAACTGAGATGGTCCATCGTGTTGCTACAACTACAACTCCATCTGGCAAGGAAATCTTGTTTACGAAGCTCTAGCGCTCACCATCGTGTTTTTAAAAATCGTTCAGATACCTTATCTCATGTACGGGAACTTAATACCGACAGCAAGTACGGCATGCTTGTTCCCTGGATATTGCGTGTTAATTAAACCTGATTAAGATAAATCGGTTCTGCTCGACATGCCCCGAATCAAGTTAAAATTTTCTCCTCGCAGCTGACCTCGTCGTCTTTATAGAGCATTTTACCGACACACTATTAACGTGTAATTAAAGTTTCCATCTAGATACGGGGAGGATATACGATGTGTGCAGGGTCAAAAGAAAAGCAAAATGCGTATGTTTTTTTCGTAGAAGCTGCTATTTTTGTCACGGAAAACAATGAAATGAATGAAATTGATATAAAGATTATTTCCAAATTTATAAATATTTAGGAAGAAGTTCCCGTAATAGCAGTTAGGTGGCTTTGTCTATCTGAGTCTAAGCATGCTCTACTTTTATACAGTCACTCAATGTAGGTACAACTGCAGTTTAGATATTACATAGAAGTAGGCGACATGGAGTTAATTAATTAAATTAATTTCCCCTGAAGAAGTTGCAACTTAAATGGTTAAAAATTGATCAACTTTTTCATTACCACCTTGCAACTTTCTTGTTTCGTGTCTTTCAATCCTCTTCGCCATAATACTTGTGTGGTAGGTTTCATAGTCGTCGCAGTTTGCATTGCACTGATTGATCTTCCAGATATGTCCACCATATATCAATGCCTAGCTTCTGAACCTTCCTATACACGCGTTCTTTTACTTATAATGCTGTGTAAAATGTTATAATGAACACTATGATTTGTTTGCTAAAATATGCACTGTAGAAAGTTTCAAAAACAAATGATGTATAGGTTAAGTCATTAGCTTGTAATCATAGTCAAAGCATGGCACTATAGTTGTTCTATTATATGTTTTTGGTTTGTTTATTTCTCATATAGAACTAAGTTTATATATTTTTTTTGGGTTGAGTGGAATAGCTACGCTAGACTTTTCCCAACAGTATGTTTAAATAAAGTCCTATTATTATTATTATTATTATTAAAAAATTGACTTAATGTTCATTGATACTGTATGAGATACGCCAAATTACGCAATTTTAAAGGTAAATCCCAAAGATATAAACCGCACTCTGGTATCTGTCGTAGTAGCGGAGATACAAGGTCATCTGCATTTTGGAAAATGTCTGTAAATTTTGAGCTGTTGCAAATMTTGAATTTTTGTAATAAACATTCGTAAAGCAATCTAATGGAGATCCTTTACGGTCGTCCCAATTTTTGTGACTAGGTTTATTCCCATGTCTTCCTCGTTTCTGTACAGTATTATCGCGTTGAAGTTWTTGTTTACTCCMTCTTATTACTTATTTTTTAATATTATCTTTGAATTAAAAACTTCGTTGTTCTCGATACGATTTCTTCTTCTCCTTTTTGTTCTAGGTCGTTTATGAGTGCTGGGATTCAGATTGCATTTTCTGTTAATTTGTATTTGGTCGTAGTTCTTGAACCGTTTCTTTCAAGCTCCTTCTGAACTTAAGCCCGCTCTATCCGATGTGAATTACAGTTTTTCTTCTTATATATCTTGCCTTGTTCTATCGTAAAGTTTGACATTTTGACGATATACGTACTCAGAACATTCTGCCATGCGAACGGTATTTGCTTATTTTATACTGAAAGGTTCTTGTCGGCAAAATAGAACTGAATCGTGAACATTTTCGTGCGATGATGTTTTAAGACTTTCAACGTGGATTATCGCTTAATTTGACTTTTGCTGTATGAAAAACACCTGCGTATCGCTGATATAGTGAATTCAATCGTGGTCGTAGTTCGATGTTTCGTTATGGTCGGCCAAAACCGATTTCGTGAAAAACTTGTATCTTGATTTAAGAAATGAAGTCTGGTTCCAGGCTTATGGTGCGCCAGCATATTTTGCTAGAAGAATTCGGGAATTATCCACATGTTTGGACTGGTGATAGAGGTCCACTACCTCTGGAGTCCCAGATCGCCAGATCTCAATCGTTCTCAATGTATGGGTTTTCTTAAAGCAGCTGTTTTGTTTAATAGTGCATTTAAAGATTAAGATCAAATGTAGATTTTCGGTAGTGTATTCATTTTATGCCCAATAAAACAAAATCCCCTTAAACAGTACGAAAGCGTTGTTTAACTTAATGCTGTTTTGCGACCATTAATCTGATGCGTTTAGCTGGTGCGCTTTTTCAGCGATCGAATTCCTGGCTCACTCCCCATCCGGACCCCACATCTCATGCCACCTCTTGCGTAACTCGGAGTGCTCAAGCGTCTTGGTCTCGCCGTTTCGAACACGTAAATGCTTTCCGAGCCCGCGGTATACGGGGGAATTATATTAGCAGAGGAAACGGAACGAATGTAGAACCCTGTTTTCCGGGACCACATGAATCACTGTTGTCTGTAATATAAATCAGGTAAACAAACTGGCTGCGCTCCCCAGAAGTGGGGCCAACCACTGCGCTTTTATTAAATATTGATTGGTTGGGTGAGATATTCAACTTATGGTGGTTCAATCGACTCTTGTTGCGGTAATTATGCGGGTGAGAAAAGATCTTATCTTACCTTGTAATTATCAGGGGGATTTTTTAATAAATCGATACACTATCCACTGCCTTGCTAAGTAAGACTCGCTGTATGTTAATTGTTCGTATATTGATCTACCATCTCTTAAAATGGCCCTTCCAGAAATATGTGGCGAAACGTCCCAATAAAGCAAAGCAGCGAATTATAGATTTCTTTCAACAACAAAGAGGTCTAGTGTGTTCAGTA
Source organism: Rhyzopertha dominica (assembly GCA_025024175.1). Taxonomy (NCBI): domain Eukaryota; kingdom Metazoa; phylum Arthropoda; class Insecta; order Coleoptera; family Bostrichidae; genus Rhyzopertha; species Rhyzopertha dominica. The sequence continues at coordinate 60,990,646 of QCXZ01000064.1, forward strand.
ACAACGTTAACCACGTTTGTGATGGAATCTGTGGCAACAGAGTCTGCGATTTTTGTGATAGTGCGTGCAACCTTATGTGCGTAGCTATGAAGATGATGCCAACGAAGTCCATCAATCTGCTAATAGTGACAATTATCTTACTTTACACATGTTTAATATAGATGAGAACGACATTTTGAAAGCTGCTAAAAACATTAAATGTAATTTTGTTTCCGGTCCTGATGATGTTCCGGCCTTCTTTGTCGTTGATTGTATCAAGTGTTTAGAGTTGTCTTTATGTCACATTTTCAACCTAATTTTGAATAAAGTAACTTTTCCCGATGTATGGAAAACGTCACGAATATTTCCAGTGTTTAAAAACGGTGATAAAGCGGATGTTTGCAATTATAGACCTATTGCTCTTATGGCCAATTTTGCTATTTGAGTTGGCCTTGTCTCAAGTTATTTATCCACATATTGAGCCCTATATAGCACCGGAGCAGCACGGATTTGTTAAGGGAAAATCAACGACTTCTAATCTTTGCGACTTTACACATACAGTATCTAAATCTCTAGATGAACGTTGACAGGTCGACATTGTGTATAATGATTTGAAAAAGGCTTTTGATCGTGTTAATCACTGCTTTCAATTGAATAAACTGCGAAATTTTGGTTTTTGCGATGGGCTTGTCTCTGTTGTTAAGTCTCTTTTGATGGATAAGCGGCAATTTGTTGAGCATGGTGGTTTCAGATCTAACACTTTTCATGCTACTGGTGGAGTGGTTCAGGGTTCGATCCTGGGCCCACAATTATTCGTAATATTTTTCAACGATGTAGTGAAATTGTTTAAATGTAATGTATGCCGATGACTTAAAAATACTGAAGGCTATAAGTTCTTATTCGGACTGCTTGCTTCTTCAGCAGGATATTGACAATTCACATAAATGGTGTTTCGCGAACAAACTTGAATTAAATATTAATAAATGTAAAATTTTGACCTTCGGCAGAAAAAATGTACGTATTAACTTTTTCTACAACATCTCAGGGAATGTACTTTCCAGATGTGATGAAATTAGAGACTAAGGTGTTATTGTTGACTGTAAGTTGTCTTCTGTTCAGCACATTGAAAATGTTGCGGTAGCTGCACTTAAGACTCTGGAGTTTATTATGCGAAATACTTCTGAATTCAATAACTTTTTTGCTATAAAGTTATTGTGTTATGCCTTAGTTAGATCTAAGCTCGAATACTGCAGTGTAATTTGGAGTCCTTACCAGCAGCAATATATTGATCTCTATCTCTACTTTAATATGTTTGATGTTTTTACTCTACAAGATATTGTGATCAGAACGCGCTATTAAAGGTTGTGAATGAAGTCTCTCTTGAGAGTAGACGAAAATTGGCATTTAAGTTATGTAAGTATGTTATGTCCAACAGTAGCTTTGATATTTTTTATGTTAACTTTTCAACAAGTTCAGTGAAACGAAAGTTGCTACAATTAATTGTTTGCCTAGTTTATAGGATTTATTGGTGTACACTCACGCATGTATAATATGATTGTATTTTTTTTACTGAATTTGGATATTTGTATTTTTGTGCTCTATATAGACAAATATGTCTGTCGGGCATTAATAAACATTATTATTATTATAAATTATATTCTATGATGTATTCTAAGAAGAAATGGTTTATTTCGATTGATTGGTTCAACCAGCGCTCCGCTGGGTTGGACGGGTGCATGCTAATTGCTAGTAGTGTGACTGTCTAGCGTTGCTATCGTTGTTTGTGTGATTTGTAATTGTTTACTCCTTGATTTATTTCTTGTTCAAGGTGTGGTGTCTTTGCTATTTTATACTTGAACCCTGAGCCTCCTTCATTATTTGTTCTTGTATTGGTGTGTCGCCCTATGTACTTCCGTTCCTATTACCTACTTCTGTTTCAGTATCTGCCTAATTTTCCCATAAAGAACATTAAATTATCTTCTGTGTATTCTAAGATGAAGTGGTTTGTTTTGTGGTAGAAAGCGCGATTGATCGGGCCATTGAAGTCTATTTCCTATTTACATTGGGGTCCGATCAAAATTTTTGTGTTCATTACCTTCAAGTAAATCTACCCGGACTAGATCTAGCCAGAAGATTAAAAACAGAAGCAAGGAGGACCAGATCTTATATGTAGCAAATAAACCCATTCTCCGTTTTTTAACTTCCTCTGCTTCTTCAATATGGCAATGAACATAATTTTCGGTGCCTTTATTAAGAACATAGTACTATTTGATAAATGTAAAGCTTTAAATCGGGTCACATTCCCGATTCACCATTCTTTGCTTTTCCTAAACGCATCGGTTGTGCGAAAGAGCTGACCTTCCTAGCGTTTGACATTCCATCGCGTATGCCAAGATTTTAATCGTCGAATATTGCAGCATAATAACCCGTGGTCGTTACTCAATATAATCTTAGTGACGGCTATTACGACACAATGGGCTGGAAAAATTGGTAATTTAGCCCGCGGTGCTATTTTGATTGCCATTCCCCGTTGTAAGGACATACAAAGCCTACTAGTTTAAAAATTGCGTGAGTAAATGCGAACGCTTTTCATGTTGTTAACGGGACTGAGGAACGTATGAACCTGAAATATTTGCCCAATTTGATTTAAAGAATCAATTATGATTCTTCAGAAAATGTGTATTTTTTATTCATGAGTGATTTGATCATTTTTGTATGGGACTCGTTGGACATCTTGAAATAAGGGTGTAAAAGATTTACGGACTTAAATAAACAAAAAAACTAAACCAATATGGGTCTTCAAAGTAATGGTATCCAAGACATGGAAGGTTATTCTTTTTTCCCTCCTTTATTATTTTGTAAAACTTTCATTTTCTTGTGTTAGCTGACAATAATAGTTCTTTGTTGTTTTCCATCTGCAGTAGGTCATTGCTTCTAACCATTAAAGTTGAGTAATCCTCTAATTTGCATACTTCTCGGGACATGATGAATCGAAATGTAAACAAGAAACTCAACGCAATAAATTAAATTCTGTGAATTCCATATGGTATTGCTAATATACCTGAATAATCAGCAGTTCCTTGAGAATTTGAATAGACTGTTTCAGGGTTTTGATGGCACAATGCGTAGCATTTAGAGAATTCTCGTAAATAACATCATTACTAACAGCGCACCGCACAAATTTGTCTCTACATTTCCTCACAAACGCATATCGATGCAAACTTACAACTTGTTAAATTAACAAACACGTGTAGGTGTTTTTGTTTTACGCGCAAACGTGCCACGGCATAAACATGCCATCATTAACACTCTTATCGAACATGTAGAGGTCGTAAAGCTTAAAACGTGTACCCACAAATAGTAAAATCCGCAGTTAATGGCCGTAAACGACCGGAATGGAGTTTACTTAAGTTCAATGTGTTTCGAACCGGCTGAAAAATGAAAATCAATATGAACGTCTGCGGACGGTCTTGACAAGCTAAACCGCCGTCATTTTCAATTTAAACCGACAGAATGAAAAATGCATTCTCGTTAAATATTAACGATTGCTGTGGCCTGGTGTTACGAAAAGCACGATGCGCAGTTGCCATGTGAAAATCAGGTAATAACTATCAATGAACTGGGCAAAATAGAACAAAATAAGAATTACTTAAAATTAAAAAGGACCAAAATTATAAGACGTTTGAGATGCCTTGGCATATTTTCGCATCTTTCTCTTTCTCTTAGTAATCTGCTTAAACATACTCAAATCCTTAATTCTAATTTTAGAATATAGGATTTTATATTGACCATTGCATACGTTAAAATACAGTTTTCTCAAGGCCCACGTCCTTTTACAAAACTATCAACAAAAAACTGTCCGTTCGTTCAATTATCCATTCTGATAGAAAATGCTACGAAAGCCAGTATTAACTTTTGTCGTTCTTGTCACAAAAAGTGTTATAACACATATATTCTTTATATGATATGAGTTCTTTAGAATACCAAGTGCCCATACGAGGACAGATGTCCTCAGTGCCAGTGAAAGGCGACGGTCTGCTTTGGTCAATCTGCACTCTACCCCTGCCTGATGAGCCTCAAAAGTTCGAAACTAGTCGTAGTGTGAGAATAAATTGACCATAGTAGAGGATTTGTATACAAAATAATTCATGGTAGGGTATTCCTCTTTAACAGATTTACAAAAAAGTCCCGGATGGCATATATCTATCTTTTAAGAATAGCCTACTATACCCATTCTATCTTTTAAAAAAATGGTCACGTACAATGCGGTAATTACGCCATATAATTTAAATGAACATCTTAAGAATTACCGCAAAAATATAACGCGCGCGAAAATAAATTCAAGCGTTTTCACACCGATTACGAGACTCGTTTGATGCGATCACCCCCACGCTTACGGCGCGCCACGTCGCTTTGTCGGAGCGAATGGAGGTGACGACTGGAAGTCATAATATGCTCTACTATCCGTGCAAAGCCAGATACCTCCGAAATATGAAATAAAAAGAAAATAAACACGAAGAGCATACTGATCTCACAGCCAAATACCTTCGAACACGGTATGAAGTCGAGGKGGAAATCACCCACCCAAAATTGTACAAACTCATCCATTTTCTCAAACACATCCACATACATCCATGGACAAACGTGTACGTCCATCCACATCCACCCATATCCATATATGTATATCCACCCACATCCATTACACCTCCTACAAAATTAAGACTTATTCACGCTAATCCACGCTTATTTTGACAGAGAACCCCAAGAATTACTTTTTACACATCCTGAGTTTCATAGACTTTACACACTCCCTCTTTACTACCTTTTGCACATGCAAAATAATAATAGATCATAGACAAAGGAAATACACAAACATTTTTTACAAAATATATGTCTAAGTATGCCAAAAAAGAAATCCTAAACGTAAATAACATAATAAAAAAAAATGTAAAGAAAAAGAATGTTTCAATAGTTCAAAAGAACTTTGTCTTAGAAGAATGTATTATATATCTAAAAAATACTCCATTTCGGTTCTCAGTAGATTTATATTTTTTATATTTCGCTTATCTGCCCTTTTTAGACAAAAAGGTTGCGAGCTTTGTGAAATAACTGGTACATATAAAATGATCTTTTTTATTTATTTCTTTGCTGTAATTTTCCGAACTACACTTCTTCGATTTAAATTTCCAATCCAGATACCAGCGGTCATCAGACTTGACTGTAATAGTTTTTAAGCATAATACTAGCACTATTATTTTTATCTTCATCCAATGACAAATTTTCGGTGTCTTTGTCTTCTGCATAAGACGATTCTTTCTTCATCTTCACTTGTTTCCAAACTAGTTTCAAATTCAAGAGTATTTTCTGTCACAACAGCTTTACTAATCCTTCCAAATGTTTGAATGAATTAAGATTATTTCATTGTACAAGTTTCTAGGTACAACGATCTGAGTTTGTTTTTATTTTCAGGAATAATGCGCACGTATCTTTTTATGTCAACACTTTTGTCTTTAGGGAGAGTAAAAAAATCAATAAGTTCATAAAATTTGCCCAATCATTCCAGACCTTTGTTGTAACTGTTGCTGTTTTAAGTGAATATTGTCAATGTTTGCTTTTTTCTTTAATATATTTGAAAGAATGTACATACGCTCTCCATTAAAGTACTATCTTTATTTGGCGCCCTGTAACTTATACCAAAAATACACCCGTACATGGTCATTAGAAATTTGCGTAATTTTTACACGGTTCAGTCTGTCACTGCTTCAATTTTCATTAAAAAGCCAGAAAACGTAAAATGCGAAGAGAAACGCGTGGTTTTAGGTCAGGTTATAGCAGTCGAGAGTTTTTTTGTGGGCTATGCACATGCGCGCATGTCCAAATTTACAAATCACATCCATCCACATCCACTCAACAGATCCAAACACATCCAGGCCACGTCCGAGCAGTTGAACAAACACATCCACGGTGATTACCCCCTCGTATAAAGTAGGTCTCCCGTTGGGTTCATCGGGGGTAGCTCAACAGCCTGATGGTATACCACCAGTTGCTATACCAGCCATCTCAATTCTGCCAGGGTTCTTCAGGTCTCACTATCCATACTCATCGGGAGTTAAATCTGGTGATTCAATAGGGCCCCCTTCGAAAATCTTGAATATTCCTAATGTAACTTGCACAGAACCTCCAGCTCCATGGCCCTCCACGTCCTTATCGATCCCCATCATTAAAACACAGTTACTGCGGCGAGATCATTTCGCGATTGGTGGAAAAACTTTACGGAACCGTAGCGAGCTACGCCTACCGTGTAGTTACCGGGAATTATCATCCACCCCGCGGCGGCACACCCAGCACGAACAACCGTAATTATGTGTACATTTGCCCGGTAATAACGCGTACCGTTTCCATGTGAAACGCCACCTTCAATTTGTGCAATTTTCACGATTTTTAAGAGGCAGCGCGACGTGCGCTAAGTGCCCCGGTAAGTGTATACGATCATTATACTGTAATGCGTTGGCGTCTTGAGAATTACTCGGTCCTGGTGGTAATCTGTGAATCACGGTTTCTTGGTTGGAATAGAAGACGAGGAGAAATCAAAATTGCTCACTTTCTATAGCGTTTTGCTGTTAGTCATATGAGTATATTAAAAATATTAGATAATATGTTTTCGGAAGGACCGCTATCACTATAAAACACTTGACAAAAAATTATTAATCTAACGCTGAAAGCATTCACCCTCGTATATTTAAAATATGCCTGACAGGATATAAAACAAAGCGACAGTCCATGAATGGTGTACCACGGGGATCCTATTTAGGCCCAGTTGTATCTGTTATAGTACACAATTTTAAACCATATAAAGATAGGAAGATACATAATTTGCACCCAATACACTCAGGGTTATATGGAGTGTTGTATTTTGACAACAAAACAATCATGTACAAAGCCATTTGGGCAGCAGGGACGATTTTCCTCTGAAGTTAGTGCCGTATTTTCACTCACAGACTTGTAGGGCTGGTTGTTTATCAACACAATTTAGATGCTCAGACTTATGTCAAGATGGGGGACATCATGTCCTTCATATTAGATGAATTGCCACTAAATGTCAGAGCAGCTGGCATATGCTTTCAGCAAGATGGTGCACGGACATTATTAAATGAAGAATTTTAGGACAGATGGCTCGGTACAAATGCCCCACTAATTCTCCGGGCCTGACTCCTTTAGATTTTTTTATGGGTATATTTGAAAATAGAATTGTATAAAAAACAATCAGACACATAAAAGAATTAGAAGAAAGATTTCATGTTGCAGTGCGACAAATAACTGGCGTGCATCTTCCAAACGCGGTATCAGTGGTGCGCAGAAGATGCTTGAAGTGTATAAATAAGGGTGTACAACAATTTGAACACCTTTAATTTTCTATGGTGTCAAACGTTTAAGCGTTTGATTAAGCTACATTTTACTTTGTTGTAAGTTTAGAGCCATTTTCTAAAATATTAGAGGATCCAGTAGACGCCTTTCTTGAAATATATTGACAGGGGTGTTTCTCCTAGTTTCCACGGTTTGTCAATTTTAAATATATATCGTAAACATGTCATGGTTCTCTTATTAAATGCATAATGTCATCTTTCTAAAGTAAACTTCTGCTGACTCTAAATAATCTAAACACCATTAGCTGTCACGACAAGATGTTAGAGCGTTAAAATGTTCCCTGCTTATCATGGCTAACCAGATAATTTGATAAACAGAAAACCCTGAATCTCTCATCCGTCGTTAACAATATATATTCTGGAATCTTAAAAAAATTAAAATCACAATCACGACCGCAACATAACTACATAACATAAGTTTGTGTCATATCTCAGAAACTAACGGACCTCTTATTAGTTAAACTAATTCAATCCACAATTCTGTATAAAAAATAAAAAATGTCCTTACACTTTTTTCGTATTTTTCCAAATAATGTAACTCGACGACACTGTCTACAATAATTGTCTGCATTGTGGGACAGAATTCCTAACCTTTATTTAATTTTCCATTAAAATTAATTTTCGCTACTTCAAAATCTGGGTCAGTATATAACATCTTGGCAGTAAGATAATACATATTACGAAGAAAGCGCTACTTCCGTTCTCCTTAAAGACACAATGTCTTTCCCACACTGCCGTAAAAATCTTGTTTACACAAAGCGAGAGCAGATTAGCACTTCGCAAAATAAATATTTAGTCTGGCAATTTGGAGGCCAATAACTAAGAATCAACCCCACTTCGGCACCTCGTTCGACGCCCCATTCTATAAAGTTTCGGTTGTAAAAACGTCTCCCGAAGCGTCCGCGACAGCAAGTTTAATTTTGCCAGAGAACATTTCCCCAAGACAACATGGCTCTAAAATGAAATATGGTAATAAAACGAATTTGCTGAATCTCTTATCTTTTTTGCGTATTCCGCGACGGTCGCCTTTTTCTCCGCTTTTTCTATTTTACGGACATGAAGCAGTCTAGGTAAATTTGAACAACGGAGCGCGTTCTGTGTCCCGCAGGAGATTGCGCCGAAGATGGCTTCGCGTAACTATTTCATGTGGTGTGGTAACAGGATTACCCCGTCTAAGTGATTTACCGTGTAATTTATTACTCGAGCTGCTTATTGCTTGGCTCAATTGAGTGTAACAATAAAAAATAAATGCGCGAAAATTGCGGATCATATATTGATTAGACAAAAAAATCATCAATTTTTCAGCTTTATCGCTAGCACAGGTTTTTGTGCAAACGTTCGTTTTTATTTAGAGAAATAAGTTTCCTCTTGTTTTCGTACCGTTCTCATCTGATGGAGTGGTGAAAATAACGAGCGAAAGCAAAAGCAGGAATGGCATACTGTTGTCCGAACAAGAATGATGATCAAAAAGTATGAGATGACGAAAAATGGAAAAAAATGGCAAGAAAGGTGTTTAAAACTATTCGTGAATGATATTTAAAATAACTCAATGCCTTTAGACGCCAAAATTATATGAAAGAACAGAGAAAAGTTTTCTAATATTACCAGTCTCGCATGATCAGAATAATACTGGAACAAATTAATATAACATTCTAAAGTTACATACATTTCTATAATTATGTATTAAACATTGTGCTGATCACTACCAGTTAAAGTATGTACTTACAATATGGTATTTACTCAACTATTATACTATACTAATCTGACTCATACGAGTCAGTATCATGTTATAATTTAATATCTCTATCGTCATATTTTTTTTTAATTTTGCTTCAATAATCTTAGTAGCCTTTTCTTTTATATATACAAATCCTTTGCTATTTCTATGAAGTGATTTTACAAAGTTTTTCATAAGACCAAGTTTAATGTGTACTGGTCGGAAAATAACGTCTTCAGATATAATTAAAGGTGTATTTAAAACATTTTTTTGTCCTGGAATACGGGAACTGCGCTTGAACCATTTTTTTCTTAATATAGATATAAAATTTTTCTCATTTCTGCTATCCCAATCGCATTATTTTGTACAACCCAGTTGTAGTCCAAAGTAAAATTGCAATTACATTTAAGTCTGCACATATTTTCCCTCCCTTTTTTTTACCTTTTTTAAAGGATGTGTATTTGGTATGGATCAATAGTTTACATCTCACTTTGAGGAAAATGGATCAACTTTCATCCCTAATCAATGCTAGTTAGGCTGAACTGAACCAATCATAAGAAAAGGCTTTATGGGATACGAAACAGCAATGTACTACACCTAATTTGATTCCTACGTTCAGTATTGTATTTTTTCCAACCAATCAATTAACTGGCGAAATACCAAGGATCCATCTTTATTATTACGCTATGTCCGGTGGCCTGTTTCCCGCCGAGGCAATTTATTAACAAACATTATGCAGGGAACCTGCATGAAACAGGCTGATGCGATTAAGAAAAAAACGTGGGACGTATAATAAACCGTCGCAAATACTTTTTTTATGCAAATCAAGAAAGCAATTACGAATGCACAGAAGGCCTCGCGTATATATAGCGCCACCTCCGTAATTTTAACACTTCAACAAAGAGCAGAAATATAGTTCTGCGATGATATCAGCGTTCGCTCATAAAATATTCGCACAAAAGCGTGCATAACGTACAACTTGCAGATAACGAGCGGTCTATTTCGGTCGTTTTCCCGTACGATTTCCACCATTATACTGTCTAAAAATACACCCCGCGATAAACGTAATTTGCTGGGGCAAATTACGCCAGCTGAAATTAATTTACCGTTCCCATTCTTTTGCTTCGCTTGGTATACACCGTCGAGAAATGCAAATCCCCGCGGGCAAGAAATGGCGGCGGCGGGAAGTACAAAAAAAGAACGGTTATGCAGTCGCATGTTCCCTATGCGAGTTTAAGATCGCTGAAATTGGATTCAGGGCATTATGTTGTCGCGGAGATTCAAACAGATGGGACGATTGGAATCGCACGCCATTCTAGAAAATAGATAGCATCTGCATTGGTTACTACGAAATAACACGGCATATTCTACCGTTTTTATGTACGGGGTGTTCCCCAAGTAACCTGAAATATTGTTATGGTATATTCGTAAAGTAATGGACCGTTTATGCATATTAAATACTGCAATTTTTAATTTAAACGTACCGCGCATCATTCTTCTAGTGTAAGATTGGAAGCACTGTCATACACTTCCATGTCAAATTTCAGCACGACCTGTCACATAAAAGCTTTCGAAACAAGCCTATAAACAAATCAACCTTAAGTGTGTTTTTCGATTTTTATCACGTCGCATTCTGTAGACTAAAGAATCTGCCTTAAATTTTGTGTTCAATACAAAACTGCGACTTATTTTCAGAATTGAAATCTTTCATAGCGAATTTAAAAAATACCATATTCAATTTTCGTGATCACCTAGGCTCTGCTAAAGATTACAAGCATTTCTTTTGAATTCTCTTCTGTTCACCTCTTGTTAATTAATTGACATCTGAATAATAAATTAGTTACTTCGAAATTTACATTTGTCAGCGAATCTGATAGCTTTGATATTCTTGCTTCAATTAAAGTTACTGCTTTAGGTCACTACTGCTTGCTTTACCTGCTATTCTCCCTTATATCATTCACTTAATCAACACTAGATTATAAACATTTAAGACCTATTAGCATATTAAATATTCTTTTTAAAATTTTAGAAAAAAAGGTGGTTTCGCAGCTGCTTTTCTATGTTAACAAATTTACTTTACTTCCCAAAACCAAGTCTGGATTCTATAAAGGTTATAGTTGCGAAACTGCTTTACTGAACATAACCGATAATATATCTGCATTAGACGTCAGTAGAATATGTTCACTTGTCCTTCCAGACTTCACTAGAGCATTTCAATCATTTTGGGAGATATTGCTTGTGCACTTGATCTAAATAATGCTGAAATTACTTTTGAAATGATCTTGAACTCAATGGTCTAAAAAGCTCTACAAAGTCTAGTCTTCTGTTAATAATTGCAACTGCAAAGATTATATACTAATTCAACAAAAGAATCGTATATCATGCTCAATCTTTAAAAATGGTAATAGACAGAATGTTGAAAATTATAGATGCGTAACTGATATTTTAACTTCTTGTACAAAATTTATAAAGAGTGTACTACGTTGTATTTGTAAAGAGATCAACTTTTACTAATTCACCAATTGCTAATGGTGTTTACAGAATTTATTGTAAAAAATCTTGAAAATGGAAAAGAACTTGACTGTATATACACTGATAGGCTTTCGATCGTGTCAATATTGATCGCTTAATTTACAAATTTGAAATTATTGGATTGCGAAATCACTTATTTTCTTAAAGCTTTTTTTATTTGACAGATCGAAAGCAGTTTGTTTTACTTAATGGCGTAAAATCTAGATCCATAATTGATTCAGCGGGAGTCCCACAATGATCGCATTTGGGTTCTATACTCTTTTCATTGTTTATTAATGATGTCATAAAGGCAACAGATACTAGTAGTATATTCTTGTTTGTACGTTAAGATTTTTGGAGTGGTGACAAGTGATGACATTATGTTATTAAAAAAACTCCTCAATGCATTTCCTCTTAGCCTTATCACCCCTTTACATTCGACAAAAGTTTTTCGATTAATCTAAGCTTTTTAAAATTATGTCCAATGTTAAACTTTCGTATTGTGCATTATGGAGTAAGAAACACCTCTATGCTCACAATTGCTGACCATCCTACAGTCTATGTCTCACTTTCAAAGTCTGGGGTTTGTAGGAGTTTCTTAAACAAAGTTTAAAAAAGATGCTTCATTATTAAGGACTGGGAAGAAATTTTTTGAGTGTGTTCAGAAGTTACCTTACTAATTGACAGCAAACAGTAAAACTCGAGAACTTTTATTTAGGACTTGTTAAAATCACTTGCGGTGTGCCACAAGGACCAGTACTTGGCCTCTTTTTGTTATCTACTCGTCTGTTCTTGAATCTGTTATTAGACATGGAGAATGTCACTTCTATGCAGATAATACTCAAACTCTGTTTCTCTCTTATAAAAATAGCATACAAAAGTGAAAAGTAAGCTTATTGTTGACTTGAGTGAGTTATATAATATATCAGCCAAGTTCTCCGGTTTTAGATCCATCAAAATCGAAAATAATGTAATTTACTGTTACTAATTTCTCTAGTAAAGTACTTGAAAACTTTAACACTAAAATACACACAAATCGGACTGGGTCTGATATAGACAAACAAATGTCATTTTAAACTTCACACGAATGCTCTAATAGGTAAGGCCTTTAACAATTTCAGAAATATCTAGGTACGATATGAGGCAGTTATTAATATAACAGCAAAACATATATTAATGTGAACTGATGCTTTGATCCTGATCGTAAGAGGGTTCAAGTTGTTCAGAATTCATGCTTGTGTCTCATTTTTGATAGTGATAGACATCTGCATATTAGCTATACACTAAAACAGATACCTTGGCTAAACATGGAAGAAAGAAGAAAACTTCATTTTACTTATCTACTTCATAAATTAATTTTAAGCAGTGCAAATTAGATACAATACAGAAGTACTTAATTCTTTCGATTAATGAAGTCAAATGCTCACCAAAGCTGTTCAAAGGCCACAGCGGATGAAGGGGATTATAAAGCTTACCTGAAAAAAAAACAAAGTGTAAGCACCATTACTACGGTTTGTTCATTTATTATTAAAAAATACTGATAAACCTCCTATGCTTTTTATTTTCTTCTTGGTGGTCTCTTTTATTGACCACTACACCTGTTCCGTGAAACTAAACACTAGATCTCTAATATATATTTAATGAGAATTCTGAATACAATTGTACAGTTTTAATTTCATGCTATTATTATACATATTTCTCGTTATTCATGTTTTTACAGAACAACCGCGACACACTTTCCCATGTTAGCTGTACCGTTCATTAAAACACACAATTTAACCCTCGTAAATGCTGGCTCTAAAAGTCTAGCATGCTGTTTCTATTATAGCGCCGTACTATTAACAATAAGTCGAGCAGCTGGATTGTAGGGTCCGCAGAGCGTGGAACAGTTTGAAAACGCTATTATTACGGTGCTATTTGCGTTTACAAGAGAACGTTTTTAATGTGGAGTAGGTTGTTTGTTTGCTATGCCGCATGTATTATTTGAATCTAAGAGATTTCTGTGTATTGATAAAGCTTTGAAACAAATATCGCACTAGATTCAGAGATAAATGTTGAATTTCTAGCATACACCGTTTATTCCGAAGAATCAACATGATGTGCTTTACGCTTCTATGTTTTGACCTAATAGTTTTCATTCTGCCCTAGTCTTAATATTCCCAAATATTTCAGTATCAATTTTTTGTCTATATTTTTTAATAAACAGAATTCACGGATTTTTCGGTGTTATTGAAAGCGAAAAAAAAGATGTAATCTATTAGCAACATTTCGTGATCCATCACTTTATCGAGTGTTCTTAGCCTCCATGGATTTGAATTTATGCCCAGTCCCGTGATAGTAAAGGGACAATGCCGTTTTCAATTCATCATCAAAAATAGTATAGTTGTGTCTCGTAGTATATTTTTTTAAATTATATGAAGGTTTTCTTTGTGGAATATGTGGTGATTAGGTTTAAGAGCTAATTTGATAAGTCCCGTAATAGTTGAGACAATTTCTTGGACTATTTTTTCTATTTGTTAGTGCAACTTTCAATTTTCCGCTACAATACCTCTGCCATAGCACAGATTTCAGTTTCATGTTCGTATTAATTACAGGAGCGTGCGATCGTACTTTTTTTCAATCGAGTGCTTCAATCCATACTGATGGCGTCCGTGTTTCCAAATTTATTTGCAAAGACACAAAGGCCCTGTTTATTGTCGCTGGCGCGTTCCACTGTTCCCGTTGTTTACCTTTGTAATTGATGTCATGTTGTTTTTTCATTATTTCCCCTTCTCGCTATATAACATTCCGCGTCCGTAAATTGCGTTCCAGATGAGACCCCAAATTATGTGATGAGAGCTGGAATGTTTCATCTTGGGTTTCTTCCATTAAATGTCGTAAGAGGCATCTTCGTGATTGGACATGACATATTGTACTGCACTAGAATATTATTGTTTCCTTTTTTAATATCTTACAGATCCTAGAAGTAATACCAACAGATGTACAAAGGTAACAATCTTTTTTTAATTAGGTAGCTTGGAAACAAGCTGATTGAACGTATGTCCTTTGTCTCACTTAATTTATCAGATAACTCTGACGATCGTTTCGACCAAATATGGTCATTGTCAAAGAGATAATAGCGTTATACTAAACTCAGATGTGCAGAATTTTGTTTATCTCCCCTTTTTTACAAGGGTTGTAAAGTACAGTTGTAAAATATCTCGCCTGGGCTATGAAGGCCGACTTTATAATTTCGGCAATATCAAAGGCGTACTGGACGTGGGAATTTCTATTTGTGTATTTGCCAAATAGTTTTTCTGATGCTGAGTTTTTTTAGTTTCCAAAAGTACTAAAAGATTCAGTTTTTTACCTTTCCTTTCGCAATGTAAAACTTTGACGTCGATTTCATCTAAGTGATGGTTATCTTTTATGCAATGGTCAGCAAAACCTGTTGTGCTTTTGTTTGAGTTTATATTCGTAACATGTTCTTTAATTCTGTTTTAATAGCTCTACCTGATTGTCCTATGTATATTATGTCACAGTGCAAACATTTTATTTGGTAAATGCCGTTTTTGTTCAATTTATTGGATTTTGGCTTAATGTTAACTAGAAGACCTCCCAAATTGCACTTATTAACCTCTAATGCTTTTATTCCAAGCACGTTCAGCCTATTTTTAACACAGACACTAACTCCTTTGACATTTACTGCGGCAAAAATATGTTCTTTTTCACTGATGTTAGCATTGTATAGCATTCTTTGTATTCTAACTTTATATTACTTTTTAAGTATTTTTTTACCGACATTGATAAGTCCAGAAAATGAAGAACTCCATACTTTTGATTTTTTTTAGGCTAAATTGAATCTTTTCATTTATTGTATTTAAGAATTTTAAGAATACATCCAACTGTCTGTCAGTTCCCGTCCAAATACAAAAAATATCATCAACATATCTAGTCCAGAATAATACATTTTTAATAATTTCATTTTTCTTTGCAAAAAGCTTCTCTTCAAAATTTGACATGAAAATTTCTGCCAAGACTGGAGATGAAGGTGAACCCACTGGCAGTAGATCGTCTTGCTTGTAGAATGTGTCATTGAACGTAAAATAACTTTGATCTATGCAAATTTCCACAATATTCAGTAGTTCAATTTTTTCTGTGTTGTGTTGATAGGTGGCAGTTCTCTATTTTATTTTTGAGGATTGTTAAAAGTTCATTTTGGGGGATAGAAGTTAAAAGATTAGACACATCAAAGGACACAAGAATAGGGTTATTTGGTATCGATAATTCTTTTACCTTGTTCGCGAAACCTACGGAATTCTTCACGCTGTATTTGAACTGGCATTCTTTTTTCCTTTTTCGATAGGTCCTGTAATTATATTTGGGTTATATTTTAGACCTTTATTTAATAATTTTTGTTCTGCCTGTGTACAATTTGTATTCGTAAGGTTTTCACAATGGTAAGTAAACAGATTTTTTAAATTGAATGACATATTGTTTATGAACTAGTATTTGAACATCACTGTAGATATCATTAGTTATGCAATTCTGTATGAATTAATTAATTCAGGATGTTTCACAATGAATGCACCTTTGAATCCATTCAACATAGTTCTTTTTTAATTTGTCCGCATTTAAAATAAGTATTTATGTATCAAAACTTTGGTATTTACTTCTTCCTGGATCACGTAGAACAAAATT
Organism: Rhyzopertha dominica; assembly: GCA_025024175.1. Classification (NCBI taxonomy): domain Eukaryota; kingdom Metazoa; phylum Arthropoda; class Insecta; order Coleoptera; family Bostrichidae; genus Rhyzopertha; species Rhyzopertha dominica. The sequence goes on from QCXZ01000064.1 coordinate 61,006,957, forward strand.
ATTACAAATTAAATTTAATGCAGAGCGACATTCCAAATCAGGATAGGTAATTCTGATCCCGATTGCAATCACTATACAAATACAATTAAAATAGTTTGCATACCAAATGAAATTTACGTTGGAATGTATGTATTATACAAAAAACTATATGGATGAAACAAGAGGTAACTAATCCTGAGCTATCTTACTAGGTGTTGTAACTGCTCCTTGAGAGGAGTTTAGTTACAAATGTTGCGAGGCAGCTATTTGACAGCGGGGCGAGGTCGTGGGTTCACTATAAACTTACCTTTATGGTAAATTTACAAATGGACTGGTGATGCTTTATGGGCGCCACCAAATTTTTTATTATTAAAGTAACTAATACGGCCACCGTGCGGGAAATTTGGAAAACCGCTAAATAAATGACCACTTGGAAAGATACAGTTTTTAATATAAGATAAAAAGAAGTTATAAAATAAATGCAGGCGGTTGTACACAAGGTGGGCAGAATACTGATTGATAATTAACGTATAAACGGTGAACAAACAGATAAAATTTGTGACTCTTCGCAAAGCTTTGCTCAGATTTACAATTAATCTTTATGTATCGATCTCAGTCTGATCTCATGTACATTCAATAACCGCTACGTATAGTGTAATATCGAAAGGTGGTGTTCACTTATCTGTATCCTGTCAAATGGTGGTGGTATGTTCAGTGTGGTGTTGGTGGCCTGGGTGGTTATGCAATTCGACGATTTCCGGTAAGTAAGCAAGCTTACATTCTTATATCTAGCTCCCTACAGGTACGGACAGACAGACAGAGACCCTCGGTATATAACATGGAATGATGGATGACCTTTCTGTGACCTCGACGTTCGACCCTAACGATTGAATCAAAGTAATGTAAGTAAGCTGTACAAAATTAATTATATAATTTACCTCACTTCGCGGAGGGTCAGCTTATAGGTATAAGTATATTCGACGACAGAAATAAGGCCAACAGAGCAAGCACCTCAAATTGGAAAATTCCAGTAACTTATCAGGAACCCTGAAGTAGTAAAGGTAAGAGCAAATGATCGAAATGAATAATGGTACATTACCTTAATCAAAAATGGTAGATACACTATAAATACCGGGTGCTAGTTATTATAATAATTAATGTTTTACTTTTAGCTCAAGATGGTATGGCCAGTGAAGTCGCCAGCGGAGTGCCAGAACATGGGACTAATCTTCACAAAAATAAAGGCCAAAAAAATGTAAGAAAAAACAATACATATCCAGGGGCAGAACGACAGCCTGATTGTGGACAACCCACACCACAGATGGACTACTGAATATGTACAAATCTAGTGATTTTTGATTTAGTTAAATAAACGGACAAACGGAATGTTACACCGTTGAAGTAGAGAATATCGAAAAACGGGGAAATTTTCAAACAAATCCACTTTTCTAACTAGATTTACTGACGTCGATCGTTTGGTGCCAAAATTAACTACAACATGCTGACCTGCGCAATATTCCATATCACAAAACGCATTTATCAAGCAGTTCTCCCCAAATTTCGTGACCGTACGCTTAACAGCTTGATTAATTAATTAGCAGAAGCTTCGCCTTCGGGCAGGTAGGAATTGTTTTTTAAACAGCGCCTCAAGTGTATCCAGAAGCGATCTCATCAAGATGGATAAGGGTATATTCTTGGGGCACGCAAGGTCGAACCCTCGCTTTTACATAAAAAAAAAATCCCCCGGAGCGCCTTGGCCGACCGGTGGGCTCGTGTTACGCCTACATAATGAGGATGGGTATAGTGTGGGTTTAATTTAATTACTCAAAGTTGGCATGCGCCTGACAAATGGCTTGTGTATGCCAAGAAAGGAGGATCCAGAAACGATTTCGTCCGACCCGAATGATAACAATTTTGATGAGATGTGGTAGTTTATTCTTTTGTTTTGCAAAAGCTTGAACTTTGTTATCACAGTTTTCTTTGATATGGCTGCTTGCTCAGTCACAGAATTAACTAATATTTAATTCTTTTAAAATATGGTTTCTTATAGATTTCTTTTACGTAGAATGAATTGACGTAATTAGGTTTTTGATATTACAAACACTTCTTGAGATATAGACCACATAGACAACATAGTTGGCTATGACTCCATCAAAAATACTATTCTTTGGGCTTTTCAAAAATATATAAATAAATATTCGCGGCCAATGCAAGTAAAAATTACAAACGGATGACGAATACATTTGTCAAATCTAACTGAAATATTCATGTTTTCTCCTTTTGTAAATATAAAGAACGCATTTGTAAGAAAATAAGGAAAAACTGTCTGGATTTTACAATAAGTTTGCAACTAACGTAATAAACTCTTCAAATTTGTCTTGATTTTTGCTCCAAATGATCAGGATTGGTATTTGTTTTTACGAAAACTGATTTTGTTTAGATGAATTAGTTTCTGTTCTCATCTGGTTGTAGTTTTTTATCTCTCACCACCAATAAACTAATTAATAACACCTTGTATACTTGTAAAATGTAGCCAAATATCACTTTATCTTAGCTTATTTGCATTAATTCAATACGAACGAAAATGCTTATTTGTCGACTCTCTGTTAAAAAGTAATTCCTCACACAAAATGCTAAATAAAATAAGAGCTGTGTTTGGCTTCCAAATCCCAACTTTCTGAGGTCCTGAGGTCTTTAATGGTTTACCTTTTTGTCACACAACTAATACGGTCATATTGTTGTAATTATTTTATATATATTTCAAATCTTAAATTATTATTTGTAGCCATATTCTCGTTTGCTGTGTAATAAATATTCATTTACTAATTTTAAAGCACACAGCTTTGGAGTAGACATTTAAGTATTGATCATTTATATTGCCAATTGTAAGCTCTTTCGCACTTCAATGCAGTATTCAAAGCTAATCAAAATGAAGGCGTTTGTGAATACACTTTTAATTTTTTTCGATAAATATTTTGAAAATTGACATTAATTTTGCATATAAGAGCTGAATAAATGAAAGCTGAAGAAATTATCGAGGGTGACATCTAAATTTTTAAAGGATGTTTGGTGCGATAATAATTCATTGTTATAAAACAAGTTAAAAATTAATCAGCACTAGAATTAGCTTTTTCTAGACTAAGTGTTACAACTGCAGCTTTTTTTGCGTTGACACTAATGAGCACTAAGTCACTTACCAACTTTATAAAGATTTGTGGATGATTTGATATTGCGAAGCAAGGCACATTAAAAAGAATCAGCTTGTTTCGAAGTTACCTAGTTAACTATGTTTTAAAATAATATACAAATACTTATGATCACTTTTACTTTTTAAAACCTCCTTTAATTGCAGCTTTAAAAAAAAGACGTATGCTTACTTTATAATGAACTTGCAAGCTTTCCAGAGCAATTTATTTGATAACATTTTCTCCAAAGCAAAGGAGGAATAGAAACATGCGTTTATCAAATATAGGTAGTTAAGTAATTAATGAAGTATTTATTCCATGAATAATCTTCATGGATTTTCTGCAAGGCGACTTAAAAATAGCATCGCTCTCACGTTTAACAAAAGATGAGTTGATACATTTTATTTGGGAGATTAAAGATCCATGAGCCACATAATGTATAATGATATCATACGAAGTACCAAAAGAACATAAATTACACCTTAAAAGCTTCTGCTAGTAGAACCACGATTCCTGATTCAAAATTCACACATCAAAGACTAATGCAGTAACCGATGCGCTTTTAGTACAGTTTCAGGTTTCAACTTTTCACACTAGAAGCTTTAGAAATATAAGCTGGGAATGAATATGTATAGGTGATAAAAATACAATTGTAGTAATTTTTACTCCCCAGGAAAAGAGACTCGATGGATAACTAACATTATCAAAACCCAGAATGAGGAACGCCTCAGCATTATGCGCTAAGCCAACTTTCTTAGACCGCCAGTGCACTGCTCTCAAAAATAAACCGACTACTTAATATTTTAACCAAATTAAGCTTCATTTAAATAAAATGAAATATATTTAATTGGACTTTTAACAACACACCGGGTTTTAAGTCGTGCTGATAATGCTTTTACTGGATTCCTAAAACTTATAATAAATAAACTGACTTTCATAAACGTTAGTTCGGATGGATTTTTAATTTTTTGTTTTTCTGTATTAATTGTTAAAATGTAATGCGAATTTAGACATTTAGTACAAAAGTTGGAGTCATCGCCGAATACATGACAGATTGTGATGTGTTTCCATATAACAGTAGTTAGTTGAATAATCTTTATAGGAAAAGGTAGAAGCTGAACTAGGCAGAAATCGTGTTATGACTCACCCTGACCAAGATAGTTTTTTAAAGTTATATCCGCCCTAAGACAACGATTCATAACAACAAGAATGTTGCAGTTACAGCTTCAAAACGCACATGGCATCGATTAAGCTTGGAAACCATTTCACAATGACTTATTAGAGAAGGTCATTTGCATGGGTTAAATATGAGTCCTGGATGAAAATTGTGAAATACACTTGCCTATAAATTTTACTGCATTTACAATTTCGTAAATAAGACAATTTTTGGGTGTACATAAATAATTAACCAGCTATGATTTTCTATGGCCGTGTTATGATCAGTAATCAGGGACAAAACTCCAATATATGTGCTTAGGCAGCCCATTTGCAACAAGTTGCTCAATCTGCACTCTCAATGAACGATCATTTTAGTGTTCTTTCCGGCGTTACGCTTGCTATTAGTCTGTTTATCTGTTTTTTTTCTTACATTTACTGATCATCGTAAAATCGTTTGTAATCACTACGTAATCGTATTAACCCCAAAATCAGTTGTATAATCCGTGTAATTCCAGTAGGATTCACGAATTTTTAATGATTACATGAATCTCCGTGTAATCTGCTAAAATCTTATGTAATCTGGCAATGAAGAAATCTCTGATAATTGTCACATTTTTTGAAACTTTTACATCAATTTCTTTTGTGGAAAATAGAACTTTTGTATCATCTCAGCAGCACACTAAAAATAAGTCACCAAAAATGCATATTTGGGATTATCGGTACCTTCCTTAATTTGCTTCGTTAACGATAACTAAATTATATCCAACTTCTAAATCGAGGGATCATTCAAATTAGGCACTAGCGTGAGGGCCGGCCGCTTCCGACGCGCCATTTTTCATTCCTCCCAATTCGAAAGGGCTGCATTTGAATGCCGTCGCGGGGCAAAAAGCGGCGGGGAGTGCCGCGGGGCACCGTGATTGATATGCGTTCTGGAGACGCCACCGCTGAAGCCGACGAATTGTTTTGAATAATTTGTCGGGGTTCCGGCACTGTTCGGGATTTTGTTTCGACTAATTCCGGGGGCGAGAGGTGTTTTCGTAAATAAGTGCGATGAAAAGGACGCCGGGGGAATTCCCGGAGCCAGCACAGGTAAAGGCGTTTAAAGCGGAAACTGGAGATATCGGAAATCTGCGCTCTGGGCTTGAATCGGTTCTTTCCGAGGAATTACGATCAATCACTTTATGGTAAAGCATTAGGGAAAATGAAGCTTTTTGCAAAGAAAGGAAGATCCAACACGACTCCTCTTTAGCTCAGTCTCGAAGAAAACCGGTCAACTTTTAAAGATTTGTTGAAATTCCTCCCCACATTGCAGGATTAATGAAATACCAAACAGTAAAATCTTTATAAATTCCACGCTCGATAAACAGGTGATAAAATGAAATAAACCTACAGTTGTTGGAACCTCCAGCAATGTACCTACTGCATTTAAATAGCTATTGTGTTGTCCACAGATATATTCATTTTTTCTTTCACATACGTCAAGTGAATTTTGAAAGGACGAAACTTATGAGTCAAAACACGATATCTTTCAAACTGATTTCGTATTTTTCATAAGAGCAACATTACCCAAAAAATCCAACTCACTAAATCTTCCCATACGATTCCAAGACGTATTTGTAATGGATAGGTTAACCGCATAGCAATTTCAGCACAGTCGTTGTTTTATGTTGTAAACCGCATTTAGGATTAGTAGTATTCGACGCTAGGGGGGGGATAGTTGTACCAATACATAAAAAAGGAGACACATCACTGTTGGCAGCAAAAGTGTATGAAAGACTGATGGAAACGCGGTTAAGAAAAAAACGGGAATCACAATTACGAGGACATATTGATATATAGTTGGCCTGGACATTTTCCAGTACACAAAACTTAATTTGATGATGACAAAAGTGGTTTTAGTTGGTTGAGCACCCTACCTATTCTCCCGATTTAGCGCCGTCGTCATTTATACCCAAAGCATAAAAAAAAACATTTGACCGGTAAAAGATTTTCAACAAATAATGAATTCATTTGTACAAGAGTGGTTTGCGAAGCAAGGTAAAGAATTTTTTTAAGACTAGAATTACCTTACGAGTGTTCTGCCAAATGTATCAGTCTTCAAGGAGATTATGTTGAATAAATTAAATTTTGTTTTAAAATATTGTGTCTTTTTATATGGTTAGGGAGAGATACATATCAATATGCCTTCGTACATAAACACAAATGGTCGAAATTAAGTTATTTCAGTTTTTAATTCACTATAGGTCCAGTAACGTTTTCGTTTTTTACCCCCAAGCGTTGTCATTTTGAGAAGGAAATTTTCTTTAAAAAATGCGATCCTTTTTCCCCAAGTATTTTCCAAAAGGGCTTAGGAAGACCTTCAATATAAGGTATTACTCGATCCATCTTCCCTATATTCAAAATATAGTAATATAGATAGTAACAGCAAATAGGACACCTTCCAAATCTGCTTTGATTTCCACTTAAGGTGATCAACCTGCTATTTTACACACAATTAATGAAATATAAGTCATAATGCAGGAGAGCGCAATTTACTCATAATATCGAAACAGTTGCGAAACTGTAATGTCAGAGAGCTTTCCGCCGTACCACGCCGATTTTCCAAGCTTTCTCGGCAGCTGCTGGTTTTTGCTCCCAGCCACCCGATGTTTTACTAATATACGAAGCATGTGCGGCGACGACAAAATGTGCCGGGTAATTAGCTAATCGGCATAGCGACCCAGTTACGTAACTGCGTCGAAACTGGCGAAGAACAAGGGAATTAGAAGGCAGCTGGCTTTCCAAAAAGTCCGGCAAAATAAAGAGCAGATCGTAAAAAATAGGGCAAACTACATCGAGACTTAATTCCTCCGGTCTTGAGGATTATTTGTTGTCTGGTTTGATGATGAGTATAAGATGACAGAGGTTAGGCAAATGCTTCTCCATATAATCGGTTTTCGATGCTTTAACAAAGATTTGACCCTCCAATTTTCGTTACATTTTTGGATTCGCACATAAAAATTAATAACCTTAGAACCACTAAAGATATCTTAACCAACTTTTGTTTCCTAAAAGTCGATTCCTTAAGCTTTAGCACAGCTCTTGTACCCTACATTTTATTTTGTGGCATTTCTTTTACTCATGTAAAATTTAACATTTGCTCAAATGAAATTGTCAATAATGAATCTAACTCACTAAGAATTAGTGAATATGGTCTATTAATAATTTTTACTGCTGTTTATGTTAACACTATAATTAGTGATATATTCCTCTAATAAATCCTGTATATCATTTATACAGTTATTAGTATACGACATTTTGCACACTGATTGCTATTTTCTCACCAAATAAAACGTTTCAAGTAAATTCGAATTTTAATTGGAATTTAACTGGGAAAATGTAACTTTAGCTGTCAGGCAATATTATATTTTTCTAGTTCATTGAAATTCCCAAAATGTACAGAACTTTGATAAAATAGGTACATAATCACGTTCGCCTTGTTCTACTGCAGGAGCCTAAKTGCTTTTTCAACTTTTAATAACTTATCCTCACGACTTTCACATTTAGCCTTGAATTTGGAAAAATATATTTGCAGTCTGGGAATTTACAATGGATAGCTGTTATGTAGCTTAAAACGTGATTTATTTATTTCTATAATCACGTTCTGTACACAGATAAAACTGTCTGGATTTATAAAATCAATTTGTTTGACTTACATTTCTTTAGGTCCAACAAATTTATCTTTAAACAAACAAATTTTATTTGTCAGTTTGTTTGTAACTATATTACCATTTATTTGAGATCGAACAGAACTTGCCAGTTCAAGTAACCTAATAATTATTTGAGCGAATAAGATATTATTTTTCACGGTCAAACAATTTATTCCAATGAGTTAAAATTTCAAATATTTAAATTAAATGCTTCGAAGAATTATATCAACAAAAGTAAATGCTTGTTTCTAATAAATATATCTTCGGTTAAATCAATGTTTCTTTTTGTTAATGAACTAATTAAATGTTCAACTCAAACACACCTGTTGTTACAGCAAACAGAATAAATGATGCTTTAATGCAACAATCTGTTTTTAAATACAAAGAAATATTTATTTGAATTTGCGCATGCCACTAGCAAAGTGGAAGTTTGGGGTTCCATGGTTGGACACTGGACAGAATGTATCAAGGTAAATCAGGAAAAGCCGCTGTTATTTGTTTCTTATTATTGTCAGTTTATTACATTAAATTGTGAAACAAAAGAGGAAGATGGTCACAGATTTTAAAAGTAAGTATGAAGCCTAAATAAAGTATTTGCTTAATATGATGTGAAAAATAAGGCATTCAAACAAGCACATGATCGTTAACGCAAGCTCTGTTACAAAATGACCATAGGCTGATTTAAATCAGATGTTTTTTTACTAAACCAATTACAGTTTTGCGGAAATGAATTGAGTGACATATTGCATTTTTAGTTACAAGGAACAACTTTTATACTCTCTATAAAAAACAGGAAGCCACAGGAATACACTTGCATAAAATACATAGACATATCGAAATGGGTTAATCAAAATTTATTTCTTTAACTTAAAAACAATTTATTTATATGTTTAAAGGGCTTGTTTGATTGCAATATTTATACAATCTAATTAAAAAAATATATATTTCATTAAAATTCACATGCAGTTTGCTGCGGTAACAGAGATAATAATTAATAGAGCATATGAATTCTTTCAATCAAACAATTGTTTGATTCCAGGAAATAGCTGTTTCATTGGACTAAATCAGTGATATCTTTACTGCAAAGAAATATTTATTTGGTACCTCTTCTCTGATTCTCTGATTCCAAACAAATATTTGTTTCAGTCAAATTTAATCATATGTTTATTCCAAACATCTTCATGGTTTAGTGAAACAAATACTTTGTTCTACAAAGGAAATGATTATTCTTGATTCAATAATTTCAAAAGTTAATTTAAAGCTTTGTATATATTATGTTAGATAAATGTTGTTTTAGCAGCTTCAAGAATTTGGGGGTTTGAAACAAACAAATCATTTACTTCGCGATATACAAACAAATAATTTGTTTGCCGTAAATATTTTTTTCTTCCAAACAAACTGTTCCCTCTATGTAATAATTCCCAATACGAAATATGTGATATATTGTTATATTTTTGAACAAAAATAAATAAAACAAAATTATGCGAGATATCATCTGGGGGACTCCTAAGGCAAGAATTTCCCCACAACAAAGCAAAGATTCTCGACATTACACAACAAAGTCTGAGAAACCTCCACTGCACTCCTTGTATACAACTCCCCCATCGATCGTCCCAGAGAAGCAAGCGCTCGTAATTAAAAACGGAACTGTAGGGTCTCTATTTACCTAGCGGAAACGTGGGCTTTTTTTTACTCCAGCGCTCCGGCAGATTATTATTACGGATTCCCGTTCGGGCAGTCCTGATTGATATGGGTACTAAAAGGCCCCAACATATTAATCACTCCCTTAATCCCTCCTCTTTATAACGGAATAGTTGTTCAGCGTTAATACTGTTTATGTATCGGTAAAGCCCCGGTTTAACCCCGATCGGCGGTGGACTTCCAGGGGCGAGAGGGTGAAACGCTGACGGTTGGCATGGGAAGGCTAGGTAGGTAGCAATTCCAGTCAAAAAAAATCGATTCAAATTAATTACAACAGATGTGCTATTAGCGTTTTAAATTTTAATTCGAAATTTCTCCAATAATTTTGTGATTTTAAGCAGTATCGTCTGGAAAATTGGCAACTTTACGTTTTTTGGCAAAGGAATTACGAATTTAATGCTATATTTAATAATAATAATAATAATAATAATGTTTATTTTCACATAGTATCGTTACTACAATATCTCAGATTCTTATGCATAGAGTGAAAAAAGAATGCCCTCAGATTTAGGTAAGCATACCTTATCTGCTCTTCCGGACATCCTTGTACAGTAGGTTAATTAATTAATTAACAAATGCTGCGTGCTGCCACATTTTCATAGTATCAAGATACTTATAGATGACTTGAGCTATTGGAAACCAACAAAAAAAATGTGTATTTTAGTAATTATTACATATAAATAAACAAAACAAGAAGGGTATTCATATGGTGAGAATAAAGATGCCACTTAAAAGTAAAATAATGTAACAAGACGTTAGTTTACTAATGGTACATTGAAGTCAAAATCGAAAAGAAGAAACCTAGCAAAAATTATACGAGGTGAGTTATGATACGTTATTATTTTGAGATGATCCACTGCATGATTTGCTTTTTAAACTGTAAAATAAACAATTGTTTAAATTTAGCCGGAATATTATTGTAAACTTTAGATGCATAGTATGAAAATGATCGCTCGAACAATGATGTAGAGTGTATAGGAGGACTAATCATGCCTCTAGTTCTTATATTGACATTATGAACGTCCGTTCTGAATATTATCTTTTTGTGTAAATATGGTGGTGTTTTGTTTAGTATGATTTTATGAATCAAAACGGCGAAATGGAGATAACGTCTACTCTCCATGTCCAACCAGTTAGCTTCTCTAAGCTTGCTGGAGACACTCTGCCTTCTACGAATACCAAAGCAGAGTCGAAGACATGCGTTCTGTATTCCCTGTATTCGTCTTTTAGAAGTACTGTCAATGCAGCTGCCGTACACCGTGTCACAGTAATTGAACTTAGACAAAACCAGGGATTCACACAGTACAATCTTAGTGCGCCTGTTTAACATATGACGGTTATTATAAATAGACTTTAAGCTGCAAAACGCTCCTTGAATACATTTACTAATATGACGTCTGAACCGTAAATCACTGTCTACAATCAATCCCAGGTTCTTCGCGAACGTTCTACAGGGTAGCCTTTCATTGCCTATCCGTATATTTATAGAATTTAATAAATTATCTCTCTGCTTCCGTCTACCAAATAGCATTACGATGGACTTCAGTGGATTAATTTTTAGGTTGTGTTTTTCAGAGAATTTCAGTAGCTTATCTAGTTCTTCATTGATTGTTGCATTTGCATATGAGATATCTTCTGGGAAATACGATAAGTAAACTTGAGTGTCATCTGCATATGAGTGGTAACTACAGGAGGCGAAAACTTTACACATTTCAGATGTGTATAAGGTGAAGAGAAGTGGTCCCAGAATTGATCCCTGTGGCACACCAGCATACACACGTACTGGATCAGATGAAACTCCATTCGGTAGCAGTACTGTTTGCCATCGGTTTGAGAGATAGCTCTTGAGCAAGATTAATGCATCTGGATCAAAACCTATATATGTTAGAATTGATAGTAGAGTGTCATGGTTGATTGTATCGAACGCTTTTGAAAAATCCAATAAAACGAGCGTGGTTAGTTTGCCTATATCTGCTGCAGTAAGTATATCATCTACTATATGTGATAGGGCAGTACTACAACTGTACGATGGACGAAAACCAGATTGCAGTCGCGGAAGGACGTTGTATTTGTCTAAGTAGTCACGGATTTGCAGATCCATAACTTTCTCTAAAATTTTTGACAAGACTGGTAGAATACTTATGGGTCGCAAGTCTTTGAATGATACCGGCTTGTCAACTTTGGAAATGGGATGTATTATAGACCTGTTCCAAAGGTTAGGATATTTGGCGTTTAAGAGGCAGTAATTGATAATATGAGTTATGAAAGGTGCAATCGTGGGAAGGCAAAGTCGAATCATATCAAGGCTAATCATGTCATATCCGACTGACTTTGTTTTAATGGCAGACAAAATTTGTAGAACAGCTGTCTCTGATATAGCTGTAAACGTGAAATTAACACTGATGCCTGTGACTTTATTAGAAAGGTAATGAGAAAGAAGATCACAGTCTGGGGTCTGCGTCATTTGTGAGTCAGTGAATGACTGATTAATGGCGTCTGCATCAAGTAGTTCTTCAGGCAGAGATCTTCTTGTTTTACTATGCACATTCAACTGCCTAAGAACACTCCAAAGTGCTCGAGATGAGTTATTTGCGTTTTTTACTCGGTAACTAAGATATGCCTTCTGTTCGCGCCGAATAGCATTTGTTGTGTAATTACGTAGTTCTTTGTAGTAATTCCAGTGTGCAACAGATTTTGTGCGTTTAAAGCGCACGTATGCCTTGTCCCGTATGTTCATCATTAACCGGATTGTGTCTGTTAACCATGGAGCATGAGGCTTGCTAAATTTTCCAGTCTTTATAGGAGCGTGTGTGTTAAAAAGCTGTAGTAGATGGTTGTTTAGGTAATCAAGTTTATTTAGCACTATGTTATATAGAGCGATAGTTAAATCTAAAAGGCAGTTCCATTTTCAATAAAAAAGGCACTCTTGTTTATTTCCTGAAACTCTATTAGTTTTTGAGTTATTAGCATTTTTAACATTCAATGTATAGACTCTTAAGCCACCGTTATTACTTTGACTTTTTTCAAGTGGGCTTGTGTCAGCACTTATCAATTTTTCTTGTAAAGAAATATTTGACAACTTTACTGTCGCTAAGTAAGAGTGTCTATTGTATTTTCCTAATTTACTTAGTATTATTTGTAGTAAAAATTCTAAAATAAGGAAATGCCACGACATAATGAATTTTCTAACAGTGAAATGCGTGATATGATTTGTGTTTTTGCTCAGTCAAATTATAGTGGACTTGGTGCAGCCAGAAGGTATTTAAATGTATACCCAAATCGAAGACAACCCAATCACAAACTGATCAGACGTATTTACATCCGTCTAAGCGAAACAGGGTGTTTTCGTCCTAAAAGCTTAAATAGTGCTAGAAAAACTATCAACGTCGATGATGAAGACGAGGTTTTAGTTCGTATTTCGGAAAATCCAGATATCAGTACTCATCAGTTAAGTGCGGCAACAGGAATAAGCCAATCGTCTATGTGGAGAATTTTAAAGAAAGATAATCTCCATCCACATCACTATACTCCTGTCCAAAATTTGTTACCTCAAGATTTACCAGTTCGCCTACAGTTTGCTCAATTTATCCTAGGTAAACAAACCGAAAACCAGGATTTTCTTAATAACCTCCTTTTCACCGATGAGGCGACGTTTACTAGGAGGGGTGTTTTTAATTGGAAGAACAATCATTTGTGGGACTCCGAAAATCCACATGCTCTAAAGGAACGACATTTTCAGCATGAATTCAAGGTAAATATTTGGTGTGGTGTGATATCTGGTTTTTCTATTGGTCCTTTTGAACGTCCTCCTAATCTGAACAGGCCCCTCTATTTAAACTTCCTTGAACAAAATTTAAACACAGTACTAGAAAATGTACCACTAGCCATAAGGCGGAACATGTGGTTTATGCAAGACGGGGCACCGCCACATTTTTTTCTGCCAGTACGCCAATACCTAAATGAACATTTTCCTCACCGGTGGATTGGGCGTGACAGTGAATTTGTTTGGCCACCCAGAAGTCCAGATATCAACCCTCTAGACTTCTCAATATGGTCACAAATGATGGGCGTGGTTTACAAAGAAACGATTAATTCTATCGAAGAATTACGACAGAAAATTCAAGAAACTGATAATATTATCGACAAATGCTATTTAATATTCAAAGAACTATAAGGATGCGCCTTACACAGTGTATTAAAGTGGAAGGTGTTCATTTTGAGCATTTACTTTGAAGTTTTCTTTTATTACTGCTACTGATTGTTATTTGTTGCCATTACTGTTGTTACCCGCATTATAGTAATCTACAACAAACAATATTCATTAAATGTTTAAAATGCAGTAACATAGTCATAGCCATAGTCGGCTATGCTAAGAATATTCTCTTCAGTTTTGAATGTTGAGAGTGAAAGTGATATCGAACCCCGATCTAAAATTGGCATTTTGTTCATTGTTTTAAATAATAATCCTCAGCAGCATTGCAACAATTTTTAGCCCTCTAAATTTGATATTGTTTAGTAATAAATTACATGTTTTGAGAGTGTTTTATATTATTTATGATTACATCAAATCAAAAGAAGAAATGGTAATCAAGCAACAATATTTGTTTTCTGTTTTAGATGTTTCCAATTAGAATTACACTATGCGGGATGCATTATCCAACTATCGATCCATGCGTATAAATATTTTTGACTGTGAACGAATGGATATTCTATTTTTCAAATTCAAATCGATATTTTCCATTCGAATAGATATTTTTACAATAAATCGAATCGATATTTTCATCTTGATTCGATACTTTAATTCGATTCGAATCGATTAATCGATATAAATACCAGGCCTAAAGCTAAGCATTCAGTTAATGTTTTGGTATCCTTCATTTTGGACATAATTTGTGATATCGAAGGACAGTTCACGAATTTCCACGCAATTTCGGATTTTTCGAGCCGCGCGGCAACACCACCCCTCCCCATTTTAAAAACCCGCGGACAACTTAAGACCCAGCACGCAATAATGCAAATCCGAATTGTGCGGTTCCATTTTGTCCCGTCACGCCCGAGGAAACATTCCTGCCACACAGTTTATTTTTTATTATTCAGCGTACGGATGGAATTTAACTCGCGGAAAACCGCGGAAAAACGAACAAGTCTGGAGGCGGGCGGCACAATTCAATTCGGCCGTAGGAAAGCGCTCTCGCTCTGCGGAAAACAATATTTCACGAGATTTACGTAATCGGAAAACGTATATTTAGTCGTAAATCAAACCGAACGGACTGGCGTCACCGATGCCTACGCCACGTGACTGGGGGGCATCGAAAATGGCGGAGGCGCGCGCCTTCGCGGTGGCGATTCGCGGGGTTGTAGCGAGTTTGAATCGGTTGAAGGTTCCCCATGTTATTTGCTCAGGAAACAAAGAAAAATATTTGGAACGTACAACGGCGGAGTATTTGACAGTCTAGCGAGCCGGTGACTGCATTACGTGACGTCAAAGTAGTGGCCAATATCGTTGTATAGCGGTAAATTTGAAATTGGCGTGAGTTATTTCTCAAAACCCTAGAAAACCGCGACAGATACGAAAAAACCAGTAAAATATGCCCTAAAGCACAGCGTTCAAAATGAGGCTTTGGGCATAAGCGGGGTTAGGTAACCAATTTATCGATATATGGCGCTGTTTTATAATATTCAAAAGCATCTGACCTTGTTGTGGTATTCAAGTATCAAAAGTATCGAAAGCACCAAAAATATCGAAATTTCGAAAGTATTACAAAGTATCTGACTTGTAAAAAGGTTCAAATGTGTTGAAAACATTGAGTATTGCAATAATTTAAACTATGAGAAGCTCCATAGGTATTGCAGCATCCAAAGTATCGGCGGTGTTAAAGACAATAAAAATTTCAAAAATTAAAATACAAAGTTTTAAAAGTACGCATCGGAAAAATATAGGCGTCCAAAATATTGACAGCATCAAAGACATCGAAGGTATAGAAATATATGGATAATTTAAAGTATAAGAATCGAAATTACTGCAGTACTTAGATCGAAAGTATTGAAAGTACTGAAATATCGAATTAATTTAAAGCATGAGAAGTATCTAAAGTTGTGAAAGGAAAAGAGTCGTGGTTCGTTTAGCATTCCAGGAGATTTGTTGCGTTGGAACTAGGAATACAATAATCTAGTGATTCCCCTATTTCAGATAAGTTATAATTGGATTTCACATTTGATATACTGTACATGGACTTCAGCATAGTCCAAACTATTCATATTTCGGTAATTTAACCCCAGATTTATAGCACCCATACAGGATTTTTCACGAATTATAATGACCCTGACGAAATTAAAAATGCAACCCATAATACATTCTCATAGCCAATGTGGTTATTTTACATAATGGTATAATTTTGAAAATAAATTGGGAATCCATCACGGCTATGCGCTATGGTCCCCGTCACTGTATTTATTAAAAGTCAAAATGTATTCAAATTATGAAAAAACAGATATGATTTTGATTTATGGTGAATGCAAGAAAAATGCTGCCCGTTTATACAGACAACGTTTTCCAAACAGAAGAGCTCCTGCCGATACAATTTTCAATAGACTTGAATTAACTTTAAGGACAAACTGGCCACCAGTGAAAAAGTCACGAGAAAGAACAGCAACAGGCCCTGACAATGAAATTATAGTATTGGAAATGATTGACGAAAATCCTCATATTAGTCAAAGGGTAGTCTCAAGAGCAACCGGTATTAGTCTGTCTTCAGTACACCGAATAATTAAAGGCAATCAATTTCATCCGTATCGCTTGCAATTGGTTCAGGCCTTAAAGGAGACAGATTATCGTAAAAGACTGGCTTTTTGTAACTTTTTTTTTTGGGAACACCAAAATTTGAATGTGAGATTTTATGACATTTGCTTCTCAGATGAAGCAAGATTTTCTAATAATGGTGGAGGTAACAAACATAACTTGCATTATTATGCGCAAGAAAATCCGCGTTGAATTCGAGAAGCACATTTTCAAACTATCTACTCGACGAATGTCTGGTGCGGAATATTGAGGAATCAAATTGTTGGGCCTTATTTTTTCGCGATTGTTTAAACGGCAATACTTATCTAAATTTTTTAAGAAACATTTTACCGGTACTTCTCCAAAATGTAAATTTATAAGTAAGACGAGATCTATGGTTCCAACAAGATGGGGCACCTGCGCATTATCATAGAATAGTGCGAAATCGTCTTGATTTGGTTTTGCCTAGCCGATGGATAGCAAGAGGTTCAATATAATAATTGGCCACCAAGAAGCCCGGACCTTACTCCTTTGGATTTTTTCTGTGGGGAATGGTAAAAGAGCAAGTATACCAAACACCAATTGAAAGTGTAGAACATATAGAAAATAAAATACGTGATGCATGTAGATCCATCACTCCAGAAATGTTAATGCATGTTAAAAGATCGTTTTGGGCACGAATTCAAGCTTTTGAAAATAGCGGAGGGCGACATTTTGAGCATTTATTACATTAATGGCATTCCAGTTTTTTTCATAAAATTATGCAGTCCATCACTATCTCTTCCGGTATTACTTGAATTTCAAGAATCACTAAATTGTGGAATATGTCCTGAAAACTGAAAATATCATATGTACTCGGTGTATTTAAGATAGAAAAATGGCTTATAGAATTATAGCCCTGTAATGTTCTACTTTATCATCTTGGGGTCTATAATTGCTGCACAATTGGTCATAATTTCCAAAACACATATTTCACCCCACCAAAACAGAATAAGGACAGTATAAGAAATGACAAAAACAGAACTGGAAATAGAGTCCACTAAACAAAGTTTGGAAGAAAAAAAACTAAAGTGAATCGGGCACCTGGTGAGAATAAATGATAAAGGATCAGCAAAACTAGTATGGGAGGTTCAAATACACGGAAAGAAAAGAAGGGGAAAACCACAGAAGGCATGGAACATGACAGTGGTTGGGGCATTGAGGAAGCGAAAGGATAGCAAAGTCCAGGACTAAATGGAAAAAATAGTGCACAAAAGAGATAGTAAACGAGTGAGAGAAACTCAAAACCTTTACACCCAGTGGGTAAAAAAGGAAACTGAGTTACTTACTTCTTATTAAACAAAAGATCTAGCATTATGGGAAGTATCTATTTATTGCTTAAATCTTAGTTTACCTATAGGTATCAAGCTGTTAAATAGTATCTTTTCAAAATAAACATCTGTTACTTCTAGGGTACTTCAGGGCAGCCACGTAGGTCCTATTTTGTTCTTATTGTTGATAAATGACATTACTGTACTTGATCTAAACATTATTTTTGACGCGGAATGGATGCTATCATCTCTTCGGTCATTTATAGTTGATAGGGACACCAGCTCATAAAGGAAGTATATAGATGAGGAAATTATAATCTGCAGTTAAATCCTCCACGATACTATGTAAGGAAGAGTGTAGTTACGCAATTTACCAAAATAAAGACAACCGACAGCGCCGTACTTTTTTTGCCAAAACAAGAATTCCTCCAGTTGCGCCCGAGTTTGTAACGGCTCCGCGGGGACCAGAAGGAGCAACGTCGTAACTGAAATTACGCATTCACGAGGACATGAACAATTTACAGGAACATAAATTAGCCGCCTGGAAACAAGTTTAACAACTGACGGCCGGACTGAAGGCGTAGCACCAGAACTAGTTTTCAACTTCCAGTTGGCGTTCTATAAATTCATACTAAATAACACATGCGGCGCGTTTTACACGAGAGGATATGTACTGTAAATAGTTGGCTGGCCGCAATTTCCGGCTTATCGAAACATGCAGCAAACACAGTCGTGTGGCGCACGCCTTCTTCTGTTATGAGTATGGCAACGATACGTTTCAATCGGCTTACCGGAGTCACAGGTGTGTGCTGGGCAATCATCGATATGGTCGTACTCACCTGAAAACAAAATGACTTGATTAGAAAAGTAGTAGCAACAAAGTATTTACGAATCGATTTCAAATCGAGAAAGTAAGTCATTCCCGGCCATTTAATCGTTATGGCCATAGAAAATCGTTGACAATGCTAATTGGCAAAATTGGTTCGGTTTTGACCGATTTTTCTGAAATTATGCATGGGCCTCTGGGTAATTAAAATGCATTTTGTGGATTTTTTTTTCAACGCCTTGTCAGCTCTCGTTTGCGAGATATGGGCGCTAGTTGCATTTTTTTAATGGGAAGGAGTTCAGAGGACACATCACTGGAAAGCATATTTTTTTTCCTGATTTCAAAAGTGTAGCGTACTTGTACAATTTATTGCTTCTAAGTCGAAAATAGTGTAAATACAATAATTAAACCTGACAATGAAAAGGCTGAAAACAATTTTCCTTGTCGCGAAAGTGGACAAAAAAGCCATTTTTCGTTGACTGGTGATAAATTTCGTCTAGTTTGATAAATTTATTGCGAATCGGGTACCCTAAAAGTAAAAAAGAAAAACATGATTCCGTGAAAAATGCAGTATTTTTACAGATTTACATTACAGAAGTGCACAAAATGTTCCCCATTTACTTTCTGGCAGTAATGGAGCCTGAATTTCTGCCCTGATTCGTCCTTTTAAATCTTCTGCATTATGTAACTCATCAGCATAAATACGATCTTTCAGATATCCCCATAAGAAAAAATCAACCGGCGTCAGATCAGGGGAACGTGCTGGGCATTCTATCGCTCCGCGCCTACCAATCCATCTATCTGGAAATATCGCATTCAAATATCCACCAACGTTGACTGCAAAATGGGGCGGTGCACCATCTTGCTGAAACCATATCTGTTTAGAAGGACGCGCAGCATTTTCACAATTAGGGAACAGGCGAATAAGTTCTAGTATAACGTGTTCGCACAAGAACTGTAAATACTTGACCACATTCAAATTTCCATCGATGAAAAAAGGCCCAATAATGTGCTCACCGATCATACCACACCAGGCATTCACTTGAGGGTGTTGTGTGTGGACTTGTTCCATCCAATGTGGATCTGTGTCCGACCAGTATCTGCAATTATGTCTATTTACATTACCATTGAGGCAAAAAATCGCTTCGTAAGAAAACATAATCCAATTTAATATGTTTCTATCTTCATCTATTATGTTCATAGCAGTTTCGCAAAATTCTATCCTACGATCAAAATCATCTTCGCTCAGTTCTTGTAATAAGTGAATTTTTTATGGATGAAACTTCTCTTTTTCAAAATTTTGTGAACAGATCTTTCCTCACTCGTAGCAACCTTTGGACGTCCTGGTTTTTGAAGATTTTTAACACCGGCGGTTTCCTCAAAACGTTGCAATGTTTCAATACCTGTTGATCTGGCAACTGGTTTACGATCTTCATTAATTGCATTGTAGAGTGCAACTACTCTCGAATGGCTTCGCCTTCTATCTCCATATATAACCAGTCATCATCAAAATTTCGATGCGATCATGTTCAGTTAACTGAGGCATTGCGATTGCAAATAACAAAGTGAATGAAAATTATCACCAGTCACGATGAAAGTGTAGACAACTGGAGCTTTTGTTCTTACTTAGCGATAACGAATATAATTTTTATCCCGAAGTTCTTTTGCAAGATCCAAGTTTGTTATCACACTTTTCTCAACACAAAAGCAATAAATTATACAAGGTGATACATTTTTGGAATCATTAAAAATGCAATTTGCGCCCATTTTTCTGATACGAGAGCTGACCCGGAATTAAAAAAAAATACAGAAAATGCATTTTAATTACCAATGCACAATTTCAGAAAAATCGTTCGAACAGAACCTAAAATATCCTGCTGGTTCCATACTACGTAGCGACCAAGTATGTGTTATTGTTATTCATATTAATTTAAGAAAAACTGTAACCCAGATTTAAAGTATTATGTTAGATCACTTGTCAAAATTATTTAATACGTTTTTGTTACCAAAGCACACTTTGCAAATCCTGGAAAAGAGAAGAAGTCTCCTTGTAGCTGAGATGGGTAAAGTTTTTAAACGAGTTTTTCTCGAAAACTACTTATTCTAGGGTAACGTAACAACAAAATTTATAAATAATCACAAATGTAAAAAAGTTCTAGGTGATAATTTAGAAAGCAAAGGGCAGTTTAACCCCTTTAGAATTGAAGGATTTGCTGTAAATGCACAACTATATAGGAAACGTGTGCCAAATTTGAGGTTAACTGATACACAGACAAGAAAGTTATTTAAAAAATGAATCGAAAAAATAATTTTGAAACCTGTATCTTCGTTAATTTTGAGTTTTAACAAAAATGGTGTAGGAACTTGTAGCATTAATTTTTCCAAGTAGTATCACCCCTGTTTACTTTTGATAAATAAAAATAATACATCAACTGTTATATTTCAACCAATTCTATTAAAAATGTTGGTGGCAGAGTTACAACGATAAGAAATACTATTCCCTGATCAATTTGAATTCACTTAGGACAAATAAATTCAGATTAAAAAAAAATCTAACGTAGCCAGTTACGAAATCTTCCTGTGCTTTCACCTTCCAGAAAAAGCCGAATAACCTACACGGTTCGACTGACTGTTAAAAAATTGGCACGTTACGCAGGGCGATTGCTGCCATTTATCAGTGTCGACGTTGGCAAAGACGTCGATGACCGAAACGTTGGATGGGTTTTTATCCCATCCGCGGGTGCATCCGAGGGACTGACCCTAAGTACTGGAGGGAAAAAGCGTGATTGATAGTGCCCACATCGTGGGGCGCGTCTCGTATAAAAGAGCCATCGAAAAATGCACATTGCAGTTGAGGAGCGTTGTCTGCAAGATGCACTTCGAGTGGAATAAAATGTGGAGCAACGGATTGTGTTAGAGCTGCGTTTTATCACTGAAAGAGGCGTATTAACATTGGGGGGTGGAAGCTAAAGACCAAAATTATTCATTGCAATGTGGATTGTGTAATTATTTTAGCATGTACAGGGTCCGATACCTAAAMCTCCCCAGGCTCGTATTTTCTTTGTTTTTTTTAGGTACAACCTTAAGTTATATGACAAATTGTAGGTCTTTTTAAACTCTTTAAAAATAACATAGTGAGGGTCCAATTTTTTTCTTCGGCTTGTGATATTTAGGAAATAAAGTTAATTATTGCAAATATTTTTTAACCTTACCCCGTATAATAAATATTGCTTGATAGTTGGATACAGGTATTTGTCTTCTTCAATTTATGTCATTACCATGTATGCGTAATTTTTACTCCTTATTAGTAAAAAACAAGAAAAACTAGTCGTCGCCATGTTCTGTTATAGGGTTGTTCACAAATGTTTAAGTGTTAGTTTAGTAGCTTATTACGGTACAAATTGCGCCTACA
This sequence comes from Rhyzopertha dominica, assembly GCA_025024175.1. Classification (NCBI taxonomy): domain Eukaryota; kingdom Metazoa; phylum Arthropoda; class Insecta; order Coleoptera; family Bostrichidae; genus Rhyzopertha; species Rhyzopertha dominica. Next base: position 61,028,995 of record QCXZ01000064.1, read on the forward strand.
TACCCATCGCTGCACACAAAACCCCAAAATTTTGAGTAACTTTTGTATAAATCAAGTACAAAGTTCGTTCTAAAGAGAGAGAGGCTAGAAAGCGAAACCCTGCGATGAGGCTAGTTTGATTTTCTACATCGCGTACTAGCCTCGTCACAGGGTTTCATTTCCTAGCCTCCCTCTCTTTAGAACGAACTTTGTACTTGATTTGTTTTAAAGTTACTTAAAATTTTGGGGTTTTGTGTGTAGCAATGGGTATATAGGCACAATTTGTACCGCAATACGCTACTAAACTAACACTGAACAACCCTGTTTAAAGAACATGACGGCGACTAGTTTTTCTTGTTTTTCACTAAGAAGGAGTAAAAATTACGCATACATGGTAATGACACAAATTGAAGAAGACAGAAGTCGGCATTCAACTGTGAAGCAATATTTATTATACGAGCTAAGGTTAAAAATATTTACAAAAATTAACTTTAAACACAAAATATGATAATCAGCAAAATATTTTTGAACACTCACCAAGCTATCCTTAAAGAGTTGGAAAAGACCTGCAATTTGACATATAACTTAAGGTTATACGTAAAAAAATAAAGAAAATACGAACCTGGGGAGTTTTAGGTGCCGGACCCTGCATATTTGGATATATGACGAGAGTGAAGAAAGCGCCCTAACAGGGACATCTAATTTATTTGGAATTCCAAAACAACCATGTGGATTGGTGAAATTTTGACCGCCGCAAAGAAAAATTCGATTGGATGCCAACATCGCCTACAAATAGTAGTAGTTGGGATACAGATTAAAAAAGTGCCGTCACTTGAACAACCACGATGGAACTGTCAAAAAGTGGACTGATTCCTTGTTGGAATAAAGAAACTGATGACTTGTATGGACAGTATCAAGCTTATCCCAGTTATGAATTGGCTGATAGGATTTTAGAATCCCTGAATCAATCTCGGAAGAACAATTGGAATATGCTAATGCAGCGCATGAACTTCACCCACTCCGGTTGCAGCAGTTGGAACCTGCTGAAAAAATTAGAACCAACCGTTAACGAAACACATAAAAAAACAACATTAATTTCGCCTAGTGTTCTAGCTTCTCGACTGGTTAATATTTCCAATTCTGTTCAAATATCTGCAGAGGAATTGAAAAAGGTGAAGGGAAAACTTGGTCAGTGAAAAAAAAAAGATGCGAAACTTCAGTAAAGTTGTCACAATCATTCTCATTGCAAGGACGTTGGCAAGCTATTGGTGCTCTGAAAGTCCGCAAAGCTGCTGGTTTTGATGGTATTTACCCAGAATTCTTGAAAAACTTAAGGCCGAATGCTTTAAAATGGCTGTTATTGTTCTATAATAATATGCAATTTCATCCTCAGATCTATCAAGTATTACTTCGAATGTTTTTCAGGGCTCAGTTTTGGGACCTATCTTGTTTCTTGTCTATACCGCTGATCTTTTACATAATGTAAGATTCTGTAAGACACATTGTTACGCGGATGACACGCAAATCATTTATTTATTTGATCCTAAACAAACAAATTTTGCTGCCGAAAACATAAACAGCGATCTTAATAAAATTGAAAGATTTTCTAAAGACCATAATTTATAGCTAAATCCACAAAAGTGTTCTGTTATCTGCTTTTATCATAAAAGGTATAGGACTATTGTAAAGGCAGACCTAAAGTTATATATTTCTGGCAAGAAGTTAGAAATTGTCGAACAGGTAAAGAGCTTAGGACTGATTATTGACCTCAAACCTAATAATTACTTTGATATTTACAATATTAATTTAAATGTAACAGAAAGTTAATTCATATGGGTGTTCTTATTTCCAATTCAGTCAATATATTAAGGAAGCTATTACTTAAACTAAAAATGAAAAATGTGCTAAACATAAAGTCGACATCTGTATATGTTACAGAATTCCACGGCGAACTAGATCGCTTATCCACGCTAAAACGTCTCATTCGTTTTCCCAAAACCTCCAAGAATTAGCGCTCGGGCTTTATAATTCCGCGCTCATTAAGCCGTCTATTAGCCCCGAGTGAGTTATTTTCGCGAATCGGGCTTAATCTAATTGCTCTAAAACACACCAACTGGCGATTATGAAAAAGGCGACCGTGCAGAAAATTAAAACGTTCGGCGCCCGTGATGTATCATGTCTAATATTTCTTTCTGGGCCGGTAATTCGGACGTCCGGAACAAATGTTTCAATTTTAAATCCCGATTAATAGTGTTCGCTCGCCGACGGGGGCTTTAATTCCAGCACCAACTGGATCGCACAGAAACCAGATCTGTCGAAATATGAGRGATGCGAGAGCGCGTTTTTTTTTCTGGACATGTTGTTCCAGCTGTTGGGTGATGTGGGAACAAGATGGAGAATGTTATTCTGTGTGTGGGTGCCGATTAGGATAATAAACATAGCGATACGAATACAAATTTTCGGTTTAATACTATGCAAGGTGTCCCAACTAATATTTTCAGCCCTTAAATTGAAGGCGGACAAAATTTTATCTTGACTTCAAGCTTACTAGGACACATTGACATCTAGTTGGCTGGATACTTTCCAGTAAACAAAATTTAATCTGGATGGCATGGTAAAGATCGACCAGAAACATTCTGCGAATATGGTTTTGATTGTTTAACCACTTTATTACCCCCCCCTAAAGATATTAACGCCCAGATATTCAGACTAGACTTGTACGATAATGTGAAGATGGGCCGTACGCAATTTTAACAGGAATACAAATTATCTATTTGAACAGATTTATCTGCAACTTACTTTTAATTTTAAGAAAATATGTATAAAGAGCTCTAATTACATGGAAATACACCGACAAGCTTTCTCTAAATTATTTACCTGTGAACTTATTTAATCTCTTCTAATCCTGTCTCGAGCTGTGTCAACTTTTTTTAACCAGTCGAGTTTTTATATCTTTTCGTGTTTTTCGTTTACCTGTTATTAGTTGTATAATTTCTCGACAAAACACTTTCTTTCATTTCTTATTCTTTATTTGCATTTCGTAAGGTATGTTTTAAAATAGCTCTAAATTTGGGGAAAACTAGTTTTGTGATATGTTTGTACCAAAAAAATATTAATAAAGTCTGATATAAAACTATAGGTTATAACCTATTTAGTTAAATCTTTAGGTACTTAATTAGAAAACAGCGAAGTAAAACGTTTAAAAAAGCAGTCTTATATCTATGTGATAAAAATTCAATAAATTTATAATGGCTAATAATGTCATCTGTTTATTTCTTAACCTCTTAGTTTTGAGAAGGCTCTGTATTTTTTTGTTAATGCGGATTTGGAATGCATGATGTTCGGGTAAACGCATATATATATTGGGAAAAAGGAAAAACGCGCATGAAAAAACTCACAGGGATTTGTTGTTAATTGTGATGCCCATAACGATAATCTCTTCACTAACTCTCATCTGTAGTCATATACTTTAATAAACGCTTTTGTAGAAAGTAAATGTACCAAGAATTCATTTACAAAAAACATCTGTTGAAAAAAAAAAGAAATTATTTCGTCTATCTATATCTATATCTATTTTCGTTCTATAAAATTAATGTATCTGGAGAAACCTTAGTCTGGAGTAAACGGTTTGGTATCATCTTAACTCTATATTTTTATATTAGCATTTCTGCAAACTGTGTTTCTATGGCTTTGTTTGGTAGGTAATACTGTAGGCTATAGCCGAAATCCTGAGGGTGTGATTTTTTTTTAATTCTGACGTGTTTCGATTGTAACTATATTTGCAATAATACGACTTTTATAACTTTATAACACCATCATCTGTCCGAAAGGGAATAATCGCTTTTTTCAGTCACTTGTCATAAAAAATTTTAATTAAACCACATGAAACTTTTTTAATTTTTAGATTTTAAAATGGTACCAGCTAAGATAATTAATTACGGTCCCTGACATAGAATGACACAAAACGACATACTCTCCTTGAACTTGGATGCTATTGGCCAACGATGTTCCAATGCTCTGATTCCACTAGAAAAGAATTCTTGTGGTTGGTCGTTTACTGCTGTCATCACTTGATAATCATCGTCATATCTGGTCCAGCGTAGATGTTCCTTTAATTTCGGAAATAAGAAGTAATCGCTGGGAGCTATGTCTGGTGATTACGCAGGGTATTCGTGCAATTCAAATCCTGCGTCGTCAATAGCATTCATTGCAATATGGATTTTGTGTACAGGAGCGTTGTCCTGATGGAACAAAATTCCTTTCTTCAATTTCCCCGTCTTTTTTTTTGATGCGCTCGTGCAATTTTGAAATTAAGTTGGCATAGTAAAAACCTGTTATTGTGTGTCCACGTTCCAAAAAATCAACCACTAAAATTCCGTGAGCATCCCAAAAATTGTGGCCATAATTTTACCAGCAGAGGGCACAACTCGAAATTTGCGTGGTGGAGGTGATGCCACTCCATACTCTGTTGTTTTGACTCCTGGTCAAAGTGGTGGACCCATGTTTCATCAACAGTTACAATCGAGAGAGAAACTCATCCGGGTCTGCTGAAAACTTTGCCAAACTGGCTTCAGAATGCAGGACTCTCGAACGCTTCTGATCAGGCGTCAACATTCTAGGGACTCAGCGTGCAGATATTTTTTTAAGTCCTATTGTGCCATATGAAAAGCCTTCAGCTATCCCACGAATGGTCATTCGCCTATCTGCCATTGCCTTGTCATGTACACGATTAACATTTTCCTGAATAGTGACAGTTACTGGAAGTAATGCATGTTCACACGTTTGTCTTCCCAATTTAAATTCTCGAGACAAATTTTTTACCACTCATGAATTTCTTTTGGCGACAACCGTTTCTTTTGCAAATATTTTATAACTGTGTGTATCTCAGATTTTTCCATTGTTGAAAATTATTCAAACACCTTCGGGTAAATTCTAAATTATTTTAACAAACAACGAATGACAAGACTGTTATTGAACAAGTGTCACACCAAATAAATAACGCCTACTATATCAGGGACCGTAAATAATGATCTCCCCTCGTACTTGTGGAAAGTACATCTTGTAAAAACAGCCTTCAGAATATGACAGTTTATTTATATCTACCCGAAAAATACGGTAAAAACTTTGGGATTTACCACTCTGACTGTCGAAAACACGTAAACGCTATCTGTAGGATTAGTGCAAAGTAATCTACGTTTTTTTCTTCAAGCTCTATCTATTTTTAAACCGATCTGTTCCTGGAGGCTTCAGTTACTGCTGACAGATTGTAATCAAGAGCCAACAGATTCTGGGAATCTACGTCTTATACCTACCCAAATAGTCTTGTAAATTTCCGTTATGATTTTTTATTTCTAGTTCATTTTAGAAGCCAATGAATAAAGAAATAGAAAGAATGCCTTTTTGAACAATGCAACGAATATAAGGATATCAAATTCCCGAACCGTTAAGCAATCACAACCGCAACTTCTACCACAAAAGAAATCGTAGTTCTCCATACCCCCATTGTCTCACACTTTACTTCCGGTGCATATTAAGCGAACCGTACTCCGCAATCACAAGAAATTAAATCTTAACGCGGAATTACTCGTAAGCCCGTAATGTTCTCCATTACTACTCTCTGCAGGTCGAGAACTTTTGAGCACAAAAAAAACCGTGATACCGGCAGACAAAAAGCTGCCTTAATATTCGCCCCGTCCGATGTATTTGGAAAAGTTTCTGAGCGGTAAAACTGAACACAAAGAGTTTTCTCGCCATTAATAATTCTAACGACGACGACGGGAGACTGCAGGTACAGAMTGCACACTGGCCCCTTTATTATAGGCGACACGGAGAACTATTCCCGGTTTAATTTGTTTAAAAGTCGAAGCTAGAGAGAAGCTGACGATTTTCAGGTCCTCTGGATGTTGGTATGGCGAAAGAAAATCTTCGAGTTGCTCCGTAAGAGATCCAATTAGTTTTTTGCGAATATTAGCCTCCATGGTYGAATGCACGGGAAACTATAGCCGTTACATTTTGTTCAGAGCAGAACAATGCAAGGATATCATACTTCCGTTGAACGTTTTAGAGGTCACCACATTTGGAAGCACAATTTCATAACAAAAGCAGGAAATGCACATAACGGTTTTGCAAGCGCCGTTCGAAAGGAAGAAATAATGCCTGGACTGCTAATTATACCACTTTTTCTGATATCTCCCACTTCTTTTTTTATCAGGTTGAAGATATTGTAGACATATACAGGGTGATTTTTTGAAAACTTCACACCTTAAATAACTTTAAATATAGCAAAAATTTAAAAATTTGCAAAAACAGGTAAACTTTTGTTTGCAGGGGGACAACTTTTGAGATAAGTTTTTAATGGATAGTGCTTACTCTCTGAGCAGGGTAGACACCCCTTTAAAAATTTTAAATGGAACTATCCATCTTGTGATACGGGGTATTATTGACGGGGTAATAGATTAATAGTGCCTACGAAACAGGTTGCTTATTAAATTGAATATTTTGGACTCTTTTCAACAAAATGTATTTTATTTTAGAGCGGAAATAAAATTTGTCCTTACGAGAACCCCAAATTTAAACAAACAACTTGTAAAAAATATGACACTTAAAAAAAACTCCCAGAATACTGAAAATTTTCTTTTAACATTATTATTAACATTAAAGTATTTATCTTGTAATTTTTTAGAAAGTCCATGTCCACGAAAAAGAAAAATTATTTATTTGTAACTCCAAAAACAGTGCGAACAAAACCATAGAAATTCAAACCTTACAATAGATTCTCAAAATGTGCACCACCTCTTTCCATACAATAATACAGACGGTTCTCGAACTCCTGCTGCACTTTTCGGAAAGTTTCAGGTGGAATCCTCCTGCACTCGTTAATAATTCTTTCTCGCAGATCGTCCAGGCTAGTAGGTTGTGTTTTGTAAACCACAGATTTTAAATGACCCCATAGAAAGAAATCTAAAGCAGTCAAATCGGGTGATCGTGGCGGGCATTCAATTGTTCCACGCCTACCAATCCAGTGAAGAGGAAATCTATGATTTAACCAATTTCGCACATTAATGGCGTAATGCGGTGGGGCTCCATCATGTTGGTAAAACATGATTGTTCTGGATTGTTCGAGGGGCCATTGTTATGAGATTCGTTTATTACCATTGCGTTGCCTTGCTTTAAAAAAACTTGAAGCTAGCCCCAAAGCTGTATATTATAGGCGACAATCTCACTAGCGGTGTATGAATTCGTGTACTTCAAAAATGCATGGAAATAATATGAAATTTTTGCTACTGCCTCCAAACGGTACGCATCTGTGCCAGTCAATTGATCTTGCTTGCTTTTGGTCCGCTGAAAATAGCGTGGAAAAAATTGCTTCAAAAATATAAGAGCAAATACCGTGGTTCGATTGCCACATATGTTTTTCCTAGAAAAGTGAAACAAGTTTTGGAAATTATAGCATCAAGTTCTGAAAAAAAAAACGTCGACCAGTGAGCTTTATAAACTAGATTCCCAACATGTCTTAAATCCTCTGCCTCAAAATGAAAGTGCAGAATATGTTGATGTTTGATCCAACAGTTTTGAGGATTTTCTTAAATCTACACGACAAACCGGAACTCAAAGTAAAAGGAAACGAAATAAAGTTGCTACTGTCCCAGGAAAAAGCCTATATTGGCAGATATGTTTACTTCTATAATAAATCTCCCCGAAGCCTATCAAATCCACTATATTTAATGAATAGGCAAAGTGCTTTCAGCTATAATTAGCTATCATCAGTGCCTCATTGTGTAAAAAAGAATACAATAGGATTTATAAAAAACTGACATTGTCAAAATCGAAACAAGCAATCTTGACTTCAAACAAAAAAGCAGGCTGCATGCCAAAAGCACAAATATGAAATCAATGATCAAATAAAGAATTTAGAATAGGACAACTAAAATTACACAAAATCATTCAAAATTGTAAAATTACCGTTATCTATAATTTTGTATATTTCAAGAATTTCTAGAAATTTTAATTTTGAGGATKTATTACAAACATGTAAAGAATTTAAATTATTTAAACAAGCAGTGTGTTTAAATGACAATAAATGATTTGCTAACGAAGAATTTGCATTAACTATATCAGTATTTTTWTATTTTTCATAGTGTTTCAAGTGTTCATTGCCTGTAATTGAAAAAGATCTTCCGGAAGAAGAATGTTATAATAACAAGATTACGAGTAAATATAAGTTCAATAAAGGTTGTGTCTCACAGGCTTAAAATTAATTGAAGGCAGTTAAGAGTTTAACCTATAACTGCATACATGTACTACATGGTTTCTTTTATTTTTACTAAAGTTAGTAATACGTTTTAGAATAAGACATGGGCACTTTATAAAGAGACAAAATGTGTTTGCCAATCCCACAAAAATAATATCCAAATATTTCACAAATACAGTATCAAAATCATAACCATCTAGATACAACTATAACCACCCCTGTTTAAAATTTATTGTTAAGTGAAATGTGGTTAACATATTTTTGATAACTTTACGGGATGACTTAGAAGACGAAGATTAGATATTAGCAAAGTAAATCCCTCCAATCTCCGAAACCTCCAAAATTTTATGAGGTGTTGTAGAGTGCTAAATCACACAACTCCCGTATCGAAGTATCGTTTGTCCGCATAAAATATATCGATGATTATTTTAGGCACTATCTTGATTTTAATTGTAAAAGCAGTTTTCCCCTCCCCGGTTGTTTCTTATGTGTCCAACAAAAATATTTTACAAGGCAGCAACCGTCAACCCCAAAAAAATAAAACCAACGATGATTTGTCAGACTCTAATGAAGATGACCATATATCCCTACATAATACTGACACAAATCTGGGTGAGGAAGATTTTTCTGAAAACGAAGTAGATTCTGAAAAAGAAACACCCGAGACCAATAGAGAAAATATGGAATATACCCCTAATGAGACTGAATAAAAGACTCAACATAACTTGCAATTAGAATTAGAAAAAAAAAGAAATTACTAAAAATATTGAATATATCCTAAGGTAATGGTTTATAATACGCCACCTCTTAATTTAGAGCAGAATAAGGAATAAGTGTGGTTAGTTGAAACAAGAACTATAGTTTCTTCATATCCAAATAGATTTATACTTTTTCTGATTAGTTGCTATTATTTTCTCATATTGTGACAAATACACAAAATTAGAAGTAAATTATCTACCAAATGGTACAAACATAAATACTGAATGTCATTCAGACACATTTTGAGAAACAGCAGAAAAATGACTTGTATGACCTAGAGGATAACGGACAATCCAAAGAGTTCGTAATCTGCCACCCAAAAAACCCATTTTCAATAATCGACATGCAATCAGGTTATTTGGAACAACACTCCTAAATTCCATTCCCCGACACCATTACCTCGAGAGGGTTCTTATTTTGGTGATTTACGTCTGTCCTACTCGATTTTTTTCTCGTTTGGGTGGTTGCATTCGTTGCGCTATTTTGCAACTGTGTTCACCGCCCACCAGGTGATGTACGAGACGTTTATTGCCTTGTTAGGGAACACCCACATTGTCGAAAACGTTTTATTAGGGTGTGTCAAGTTGGCCCCGCCCGATCAAATTTTTACAATTACAATATAGGGATGAATTGTGCTAGTTTTGTGCTGAATTGTGCTGCTATTAAAAAGTTTTGTGCAGCATCCCTTATATGCTTAATTAAATAATCATTTGGCGGGGCCAGCTTGACGGTCGGCCCCGCTTTTTTTGGGAATATTCAAAATCTAATTACGGCAATGAATTGTGCTCGTTTTGTGCTGAAATGTGCCGGTGTCAGGGAGTTTTGTGCAGCAACCCTTATATTTAATTTTTTTTAAAACAATGGCGGGCGGGGCCAGGTTGACGGTCAGCCCCGCTTTTTTTGGGAATATTCAAAATCTATTTATGGCAATGAATTGTGCTCGTTTTGTGCTGAAATGCGCCGGTGTCAGGGAGTTTTGTGCAGCAACCCTTATATTTAATTTTTTAAAACAATGGTGGGCGGGGCCAGGTTGACGGTCAGCCCCGCTTTTTTTGGGAATATTCAAAATCTATCTATGGTAATGAATTGTGCTCGTTTTGTGCTGAAATGTGCCGGTGTCAGGGAGTTTTGTGCAGCAACCCTTATATTTAATTTTTTTAAAACAATGGCGGGCGGGGCCAGCTTGACGGTCAGCCCCGCTTTTTTGGGAATATTCAAAATCTATTTATGGCAATGAATTGTGCTCGTTTTGTGCTGAAATGTGCCGGTGTCAGGGTGTTTTGTGCAGCAACCCTTATATTTAATTTTTTAAAAACAATGGCGGGCGGGGCCAGGTTGACGGTCAGCCCCGCTTTTTTTGGGAATATTCAAAATCTATCTATGGTAATGAATTGTGCTCGTTTTGTGCTGAAATGTGCCGGTGTCAGGGAGTTTTGTGCAGCAACCCTTATTTTTAATTTTTTAAAAACAATGGCGGGCGGGGCCAGGTTGACGGTCAGCCCCGCTTTTTTTGGGAATATTCAAAATCTATTTATGGCAATGAATTGTGCTCGTTTTGTGCTGAAATGTGCTGGTGTCAGGGAGTTTTGTGCAGCAACCCTTATATTTAATTTTTTAAAAACAATAGCGGGCGGGGCCAGGTTGACGGTCAGCCCCGCTTTTTTTGGGAATATTCAAAATCTATTTATGGCAATGAATTGTGCTCGTTTTGTGCTGAAATGTGCCGGTGTCAGGAAGTTTTGTGCAGCAACCCTTATATTTAATTTTTTAAAAACAATGGCGGGCGGGGCCAGGTTGACGGTCAGCCCCGCTTTTTTTGGGAATATTCAAAATCTATTTATGGCAATGAATTGTGCTCGTTTTGTGCTGAAATGTGCCGGTGTCAGGGAGTTTTGTGCAGCAACCCTTATATTTAATTTTTTTAAAACATCAGCGGGCGGGGTCAGGTTGACGGTCAGCCCCGCTTTTTTGGGGAATATTCAAAATCTATTTATGGCAATGAATTGTGCTCGTTTTGTGCTGAAATGTGCCGGTGTCAGGGAGTTTTGTGCAGCAACCCTTATATTTAATTTTTTTAAAAACAATGGCGGGCGGGGCCAGGTTGACGGTCAGCCCCGCTTTTTTTGGGAATATTCAAAATCTATTTATGGCAATGAATTGTGCTCGTTTTGTGCTGAAATGTGCCGGTGTCAGGGAGTTTTGTGCAGCAACCCTTATATTTAATTTTTTTAAAACAATGGCGGGCGGGGCCAGGTTGACGGTCAGCCCCGCTTTTTTTGGGAATATTCAAAATCTATTTATGGCAATGAATTGTGCTCGTTTTGTGCTGAAATGTGCCGGTGTCAGGGAGTTTTGTGCAGCAACCCTTATATTTAATTTTTTTAAAACAATCGCGGGCGGGGCCAGGTTGACGGTCAGCCCCGCTTTTTTTGGGAATATTCAAAATCTATTTATGGCAATGAATTGTGCTGGTTTTGTGCTGAAATGTGCCGGTGTCAGGGAGTTTTGTGCAGCAACCCTTATATTTAATTTTTTTAAAACAATGGCGGGCGGGGCCAGGTTGATGGTCAGCCCCGCTTTTTTTGGGRATATTCAAAATMTATTTATGGCAATGAATTGTGCTCGTTTTGTGCTGAAATGTGCCGGTGCCAGGGAGTTTTGTGCAGCAACCCTTATATTTAATTTTTTAAAAACAATGGCGGGCGGGGCCAGGTTGACGGTCAGCCCCGCTTTTTTTGGGAATATTCAAAATCTATTTATGGCAATGAATTGTGCTCGTTTTGAGCTGAAAATGTGCCGGTGTCAGGGAGTTTTGTGCAGCAACCCTTATATTTAATTTTTTTAAAACATCGGCGGGCGGGGCCAGGTTGACGGTCAGCCCCGCTTTTTTTGGGAATATTCGAAATCTATTTATGGCAATGAATTGTGCTCGTTTTGTGCTGAAATGTGCCGGTGTCAGGGAGTTTTGTGCAGCAACCCTTATATTTAATTTTTTTTAAACATCAGCGGGCGGGGTCAGGTTGACGGTCAGCCCCGCTTTTTTTGGGAATATTCAAAATCTATTTATGGCAATGAATTGTGCTCGTTTTGTGCTAAAATGTGCCGGTGTCAGGGAGTTTTGTGCAGCAACCCTTATATTTAATTTTTTAAAAACATCGGCGGGCGGGGCCAGGTTGACGGTCAGCCCCGGTTATTGGCGTAGAGGAAGAAGACCTTTCTCCTGAGGAAACAGAAGCAGTAACCGTAATAGGCTGCGAATCATGGCCCGAAGGAAATCGCTTCGTAAACTGGGGAAAACAAATTAAAGAGAATGTTCTTCGGAATATGAAAGAGGGTAACAGAGACAACTGCCAATATCTACCGGAACTCGTACCAATAATAATAGACTTCCTAAAATTATTTCCTTTATGGTCTTTTATTATGKCGACAGCGTTTCCTGGAAGTGCTAAAACTGCATCAAGTGCTGCAGTTGAAAGCAACTTCAATATTTTGAAGAACAGAATTTTTCAAAACGACATACTACCTTTGAAAATTGACGAGTTTGTCTTGAAGCACCTTCGGTCGATAGAAGGGAATATGAAGTTGCTTGAAGCTGAAGATCGTGACGTAGATAGTGGTAGACGAGAAACAACCGAAAACGTTATTACCTCAAAAGCAGTAGGTGACGCTCCTATCCAGAAAGAAGTAGCTGTGACTGATAGTGAGGAACAAACAGAAGAAGAAGAAGCAGCAGCACATAATCCGGAAGACGTTCAAATTGCTGAATTTCAAGAAGTTGAAAACTGGGGTGGACAACTTACAGCAATTAAAAAAAGAAAAAGGTCGTCATATTTGGAAAAGAACAGGGAATGGTTGCATATTGACTTGCAGCAAAAAGCAAATGTTGTTCCAATCGGAATGTTAAGAAATGGCAATTGCTTGAACTTGAAACCAATTCGTTCGGGTAAGAAAAGAATCGTTTTAAACAATACATGTGCTTTCGACTCAGTAATTCAAATATTATGTGCGGCGTTTTGTGATGGTGATGGTTTCAAAGAATATATTTTATTGTTAGAATCTGAAATAAAAAATCTAATTACACAGGTGATTAATCAAATTAATACAAAAGCATATAATATTAGATACCGTATTTTAAAAAATATATTCCCAGGTGATTATCTACCCAATAATTTAGTTCTTATTTCGACAGAATGTACAACGGAACAATTAGTTAGGCAACTTTGTGCTATTGGTGAGTTGGAACATACATACACGGAAACTATTCAGTGCCGTCATTGTGAACATTTACGAGAAATTCGTCTACCCGTATTACCAATCACATGTAAAAATGTTTATAACCTGCAACAAGAGATAATAGCGTACATCAACTCCCACGAGAAATCAACACCATGTGTAAATTGTACAAGTCCTACTATTCATGAGAATCGGTTGCACACAAAAATCATCTTTATTGAAATTCTTGACACATCATTGAGTATACCTGAATTACAGTTAAAATATATACCAAGACAGGTAGTCGTTGAAAACCAAATTTATTTATTAAGAGGAACTATATCTTACTTTGGCTCCTATACGAATGAACCATCACTTTCATCAGTTGGTCATTTCAAAGCTCACTGTTTTCGCTTAAATGGGAAGTGGGAAGAGTACGACGATTTGCATACCAAAAAAGTGGATCTGAATGAAGCCACACTCATAGTGCCGCACCTAATTGTATATACTATTTAAAATATAAGGGCTGTTATAGCTTTTTTGTTAATTCTTAAATGTATTTTTTATACCTAATTTGTCTATCTGTAATTAGTATATCTATGTTTATTTTCTACTCTTTGTTAATTCTACAAATTTGATTGTCCAGTTTATAAACTTATAAATACAAAAAACTTTACAATAAAATAATATGCCGAAAAACATCCATTATGCTCAAACTTTTGTTTGTTAACCGTAAAAGTACCTACAATTTTTTTTATTCGACTCAGCATATTACCAGCAAAGCAATAACGCTCTTCCTAAACTTAACAAAAACACGGTAAGTAGAAATACAGAACTGCATCAATTTTATCTCCCACTACTTCCATCAGCTTTATCCTGTAAAGTTGTAATTTTGTAAATAGCAATCTATTAATAATAATTAAACCACATCGATTTGCAATATTTTGGACAAACAAAACAAGGCTGATCGTCATCTCGAATCCGCCCGCCAATGTTAAAAAAAAACAATTATAAGGGTTGCTGACGTCGGCACAATTTAGCACAAAACCGGTATTAGATTTTTAATATTGCAAAAAAAAAGCGGGACTCACCTTCAAGCTGGCCCCGCCTGCCGATGTTTATAAAAAAATTAAATATAAGGGCTGCTGCATAAAACTCCYTGACACCGTTACATTTCAGCACAAAACGAGCAMAATTCATTGCCATAAATAGATTTTGAATATTCCCAAAAAAGCGGGGCTGACCGTCAACCTGGCCCCGCCCGCCGATGTTTTAAAAAAATTAAATATAAGGGTTGCTGGACAAAACTCCCTGACACCGGCACATTTCAGCACAGAACGAGCACAATTCATTGCCATAAATAGATTTTGAATATTCAAAAAAAAAGCGGGGCTGACCGTCAACCTGACCCAACCCGCCGATGTTTTTAAAAAATTAAATATAAGGGTTGCTGCACAAAACTCCCTGACACCGGCACATTTCAGCACAAAACGAGCACAATTCATTGCCATAATTAGATTTTGAATATTCCCAAAAAAAGCGGGGCTGACCGTCAACCTGGCCCCGCCCGCCGATGTTTTAAAAAAATTAAATATAAGGGTTGCTGCACAAAACTCCCTGACACCGGCACATTTCAGCACAAAACGAGCACAATTCATTGCCATAAATAGATTTTGAATATTCCCAAAAAAAGCGGGGCTGACCGTCAACCTGGCCCCGCCCGCCGATGTTTTTAAAAAATTAAATATAAGGGTCGCTGCACAAAACTCCCTGACACCGGCATATTTCAGCACAAAACGAGCACAATTCATTGCCATAAATAGATTTTGAATATTCCCAATAAAAGCGGGGCTGACCGTCAACCTAGCCCCGCCCGCCGATGTTTAAAAAAAATTAAATATAAGGGTTGCTGCACAAAACTCCCTGACACCGGCACATTTCAGCACAAAACGAGSACAATTCATTGCCATAAATGGATTTTGAATATTCACAAAAAAAGCGGGGCTGACCGTCAACCTGGCCCCGCCCACCATTGTTTTAAAAAAATTAAATATAAGGGTTGCTGCACAAAACTCCCTGACACCGGCACATTTCAGCACAAAACGAGCACAATTCATTGCCATAAATAGATTTTGAATATTCCCAAAAAAAGCGGGGCTGACCGTCAACCTGGCCCCGTCCGCCATTGTTTTTAAAAATTTAAATATAAGGGTTGCTACACAAAACTCCCTGATACCGGCACATTTCAGCACAAAACGAGCACAATTCATTGCCATAAATAGATTTTGAATATTCCCAAAAAAAGCGGGGCTGACCGTCAACCTGGCCCCGCCCGCCGATGTTTTTAAAAAATTAAATATAAGGGTCGCTGCACAAAACTCCCTGACACCGGCATATTTCAGCACAAAACGAGCACAATTCATTGCCATAAATAGATTTTGAATATTCCCAATAAAAGCGGGGCTGACCGTCAACCTAGCCCCGCCCGCCGATGTTTAAAAAAAAATAAATATAAGGGTTGCTGCACAAAACTCCCTGACACCGGCACATTTCAGCACAAAACGAGCACAATTCATTGCCATAAATGGATTTTGAATATTCCCAAAAAAAGCGGGGCTGACCGTCAACCTGGCCCCGCCCACCATTGTTTTAAAAAAATTAAATATAAGGGTTGCTGCACAAAACTCCCTGACACCGGCACATTTCAGCACAAAACGAGCACAATTCATTGCCATAAATAGATTTTGAATATTCCCAATAAAAGCGGGGCTGACCGTCAACCTAGCCCCGCCCGCCGATGTTTAAAAAAAATTAAATATAAGGGTTGCTGCACAAAACTCCCTGACACCGGCACATTTCAGCACAAAACGAGCACAATTCATTGCCTTAAATGGATTTTGAATATTCCCAAAAAAAGCGGGGCTGACCGTCAACCTGGCCCCGCCCGCCGATGTTTTAAAAAAATTAAATATAAGGGTTGCTGCACAAAACTCCCTGACACCGGCACATTTCAGCTCAAAACGAGCACAATTCATTGCCATAAATAGATTTTGAATATTCCCAAAAAAAGCGGGGCTGACCGTCAACCTGGCCCCGCCCGCCATTGTTTTTAAAAATTTAAATATAAGGGTTGCTACACAAAACTCCCTGATACCGGCACATTTCAGCACAAAACGAGCACAATTCATTGCCATAAATAGATTTTGAATATTCCCAAAAAAAGCGGGGCTGACCGTCAACCTGGCCCCGCCCGCCATTGTTTTTAAAAAATTAAATATAAGGATTGCTGCACAAAACTCCCTGACACCGGCACATTTCAGCACAAAACGAGCACAATKCATTGCCATAAWTAGATTTGGAATATTCCCAAAAAAAGCGGGGCTGACCGTCAACCTGGCCCCGCCCGCCATTGTTTTTAAAAATTTAAATATAAGGGTCGCTGCACAAAACTCCCTGACACCGGCACATTTCAGCACAAAACGAGCACAATTCATTGCCATAAATAGATTTTGAATATTCCCAATAAAAGCGGGGCTGACCGTCAACCTAGCCCCGCCCGCCGATGTTTTTAAAAAATTAAATATAAGGGTTGCTGCACAAAACTCCCTGACACCGGCACATTTCAGCACAAAACGAGCACAATTCATTGCCATAAATAGATTTTGAATATTCCCAAAAAAAGCGGGGCTGACCGTCAACCTGGCCCCGCCCGCCATTGTTTTTAAAAAATTAAATATAAGGGTTGCTGCACAAAACTCCCTGACACCGGCACATTTCAGCACAAAACGAGCACAATTCATTGCCGTAATTAGATTTTGAATATTCCCAAAAAAAGCGGGGCTGACCGTCAACCTGGCCCCGCCCGCCATTGTTTTTAAAAATTTAAATATAAGGGTTGCTGCACAAAACTCCCTGACACCGGCACATTTCAGCACAAAACGAGCACAATTCATTGCCATAAATAGATTTTGAATATTCCCAAAAAAAGCGGGGCTGACCGTCAACCTGGCCCCGCCCGCCATTGTTTTTAAAAAATTAAATATAAGGGTTGCTGCACAAAACTCCCTGACACCGGCACATTTCAGCATAAAACGAGCACAATTCATTGCCATAAATAGATTTTGAATACTCTCAAAAAAAGCGGGGCTGACCGTCAACCTGGCCCCGCCCGCCATTGTTTTTAAAAAATTAAATATAAGGGTTGCTGCACAAAACTCCCTGACACCGGCACATTTCAGCACAAAACGAGCACAACTCATTGCCGTAATTAGATTTTGAATATTCCCAAAAAAAGCGGGGCTGACCGTCAACCTGGCCCCGCCCGCCATTGTTTTTAAAAATTTAAATATAAGGGTTGCTGCACAAAACTCCCTGACACCGGCACATTTCAGCACAAAACGAGCACAATTCATTGCCGTAATTAGATTTTGAATATTCCCAAAAAAAGCGGGGCTGACCGTCAACCTGGCCCCGCCCGCCATTGTTATTAAAAAATTAAATATAAGGGTTGCTGCACAAAACTCCCTGACACCGGCACATTTCAGCACAAAACGAGCACAATTCATTGCCATAAACAGATTTTGAATATTCCCAAAAAAAGCGGGGCTGACCGTCAACCTGGCCCCGCCCGCCATTGTTTTAAAAAAATTAAATATAAGGGTTGCTGCACAAAACTCCCTGACACCGGCACATTTCAGCACAAAACGAGCACAATTCATTGCCGTAATTAGATTTTGAATATTCCCAAAAAAAGCGGGGCTGACCGTCAAGCTGGCCCCGCCAAATGATTATTTAATTAAGCATATAAGGGTTGCTGCACAAAACTTTTTAATAGCAGCACAATTCAGCACAAAACTAGCACAATTCATCCCTATATTGTAATTGTAAAAATTTGATCGGGCGGGGCCAACTTGACACACCCGTTTTATTAAGCAACACATGTTCACATGCTGCATAATCAAGAAAGATGCCATTGCAATAAATTACTCTCGGTGGACCAGAACGCGAGTGGGTTCGTAATCTCATTGTTTCCTTTTAGGCGATGACGATGATGAAACTGGGGTTACGGGATTTTAAAGTGGATTCGTTTGGAATGTTCAGAATCAGTTTCTGTTCTTCAGTGCGACGAGGATCTCAATTCCATCGTTGTGAACTGGTTCAGATCTGTTATATAGGAAATTACTGTGGATTTATCTAATGAATATTTTTTTGAATGACAAAACGTCCTTACTTTGTGCATATGCCTGGTAGTTTAACTCATTTTATGACAGGAGTTTCGTTAATTTGTTATAAATGATATGGTTCGAGTGTATAAATAAAGATGTCATAGAAATAACATAAAAAAACCGCAAATATGATTGAACTGACAGGACCATAAACGACTGTCTCATTAATAAAGAGAAGAAGTTGATTTCTTTATAATAAATCGTGGGTAGCTCTGAGTAAAACAAAATCATCATACTGATATTTATTATTGTTGGTACTTGTTTGTTAAACTGTGTTTTGTGTTAGCCTCCAATTTAAAACAATGAAACGATTAGAATGTGAAAGCTTCAGCATTACGAACAATAGGGCGAATCAGAGTCTATTCAACACTTTATACGATAGTGAGTTAGAAGAATCACCGTCTTATAGAATAATAAACGAAGATACTGGAAGCGCAGAATTCCGAAAAACTCCAGAAAGCCCAAGGTCCCAAAGAACCCCAAGGAATATAAAACGGACAAAAACAGCGTTTACGAAAGCGTCACCGATTTCTGTGAGAAATGAAGCTACAATGTTGGATCTGTACAAATCAACAGTGCTTTGGTTTAAATTAAAGGATCTGGAAATGAAGGCATTTTCAAAATTATCAGCGCCAAAATACTTCAAAGACCTTTAATCCTTCTGAAACGAAAATGTTACTTTTACAATTATGAAAAGCAATAGATATCACCCAGTCACAACAATTTAATATGGTCAATTCTTCTCCCAACATCATTTATAAGAAAACATAAAAAATCGAAACGCTCCCTATTTACATTTGCACTTGGTAAATGTTAAACCATACAACTGAATAGTATTATAGTTGATCGAATATTAGAAAAATATCGATCATTTTCGTGATAAAGCCATAAGCTTTAAATGATTACGTGATCAATATGCTGTACGAATAACAAATCAAAGAGATTATCCAAATATCCTACTTTCTTAATACTATTAATTACCTGTAATTCTATTTTCCACGCCTAAGCTCTATATTCACACAGTCAAATCACATCAATATTCAATCCAAAATTGTCAAAATACACACACAAAACCGTTTGACATCGAAATACGAATGCAGTAAAATAATAAGAAAAACCGGTACAACTAATTTTGGTTTCCTACCTTTTTATGACTCTAAATTATCCTCAATTCCAGTTCCACACCTAAGTTCTATGTTCACAAAGTCAAATCACATCACGATTCAATCCAAAATTGTCAAAATACACGCACAAAACCGTCACACCTCGTTTCACGTCTTAACTCGCGTACAAAACATGCAAACTAAATAGCGTTAAAACTGTGCAAATATGAGCATTTTCGAAGCCTCTGCAAGTCGTCTCCATGACAACGAATCAATAGTTACTACCAGTTCGATAAATATTGGTCACGATTTCGAAGTAGAAATTAAACGCATTATTTAATTAACTTTGGACCGTTTTAATTCTACCTAGACGTATGAAATTTGGCCAGTACAGTCCTTTCATAAGGTAAACACCCCTAAGGTTTTTGAAATTCCACCCCTAATATGGTGAAATATGGGATGGACGTTTATAATATAGAAGTCCGTCATTTTTGAAGCTAGAAGTATGAAATTTTGTTTTTAGGTTTTTAATTAAAAATAAATAAACCCGTGTTCCAGCGTTTATGTAAATTCCACCCTATAGGGGTTAACCCCTTATCTCAAATAGGCGATAAATGTTTGTACGGAAGTCCGTCATTTTTGAAGCTAGAAGCATGAAATTTTATTTTTAGGTTATTGATTAGAAATAAATGAAAACGTAAATCAACGATTTTGTAAATGCCACCCTTAAGGGGTTGAAATAGGGAATTAAGTTCCTATAGAAAACGTCATTTCTTGAAGATAAAAGCATTAAATTTTATTTGTTTAGTTTTTTATAAGAAATGAATAAACACTGTTTCGTCGTTCTTGAAAACTGACCCCTTAAGGGGTTGAAATGGGGGATGAAAGTTTGCATAGAGGTAGGTACGTAACTTTTTGAAGTCAGAGACATAAACTTTGAATTTAAGCTTTTGATTAGAAATAAATGGATACGTTTTCCAGCGTTTTTAGTAAATTCTGCCCTTAAGGAATTGAAATAGGGGATGGAACTTTGTATGGATGTACGTCATTTTTGCAGCTAGATGCATGAAACTTTGTTTTTAGGCTATTTATTTTATTTTATAGTCAAAGATAGTATCCAAATCTTTGGCCGAGTTCTATTAAAAGTGACACCACCAATTTCTAGCGAAATACCACACCCTGGTAAAATAATGGTTATATACCATCTACAACTACATTGAATAGTATTGGACCCAAATTGAACCATTGGGTATATCATTCAAATGTGAATACATAAAAGAGTCGAATATTTCGGGAAAATGAAATAATACCTAGATTTTGTAAATGAGTGAACATGACTTTTGACTATGCTGGAAACATATATACATTTTGTTTTTTTCTTAACAGGACATCCTATTTTTTTATTAAATATTTGCATTCGTTATGAAAATTTCGTTCCACCCTATTAACCATATAGTAATTCTAAAGTGCACCAATATACAGTTGTTTTTATTTTTGCTTTATTTACGATAGCAATACTTGCTAAAAATTCAAACAACTTTTAAAACTAAAAGAGATAAAACCATGCGGTTTAAACTTTTCTCAAGAGTTAAAAGATATTGACATAAAAATATTTTTGTAGTATCAGTTGTACATATACCATTCTACTCAATTTCCTTGGCATTGCTAATAGTATGAATTAACTGTAAGAAATTATTTAAAGCAGGAAACTTTATTTTTAGTAAATTATATCGTATGTACATCCAAATTTGCTTATCTCAACTGCCACGTAACAATATAACTTTGTAAATTATAAAAGTTAGCAGTTTAAAAATAAATATGGAAAAATGATTAAGTTCAAACTGTTTAATATCGAAATGCGATTGCAGTAAAATAATAAGAAAAACCGGTACAACTAATTTTAGTTTCCTACCTTTTTATAACTTTGAATTGTCCTCAGTTCTCTTTCCACACCTAAGTTCTATGTTCACAAAGTCAAATCACATCACGATTCAATCCAAAATTGTCAAACAACACACACAAAACCGTAACACCTCGATTCACGTCTTAACTCTCGTACAAAACATGCAAACTAAATAGCGTTAAAACTGTGCAAATCTGAGCATTTTCGAAGCCTCTGCAAGTCGTCTCCATGACAACGAATCAACAATTACTACCAGTTCGATAAATATTGGTCACGATTTCGAAGTAGAAATAAAACGCATTATTTAATTAACTTTGGACCGTTTTAATTCTACCTAGACATATGAAATTTGACCAGTACAGTCCTTTCATAAGGTAAACACCCCTAAGGTAGCATTTGTTTAAATTCCACCCCTAATATGGTGAAATACGGGATGGACGTTTATAATATAGAAGTCCGTCATTTTTGAAGCTAGAAGTATGAAATTTTGTTTTTAGGTTTTTAATTAAAAATAAATAAACCCGTGTTCCAGCGTTTATGTAAATTCCACCCTATAGGGGTTAACCCCTTATCTTAAATAGGCGATAAATGGTTGTATGGAAGTCCGTCATTTTTGAAGCTAGAAGCATGACATTTTATTTTTAGGTTTTTGATTAGAAATAAATGAAAACTTAAATCAACGATTTTGTAAATGCCACCCTTAAGGGGTTGAAATAGGGATTCAATTCCTATAGAAATCCGCAATTTTTGAAGATAAAAGCATTAAATTTTATTTGTTTAGTTTTTTTATAAGAAATGAATAAACATTGTTTCGTCGTTCTTGAAAACTGACCCCTTAAGGGGTTGATATGGGGGATGAAAGTTTGCATAGAGGTAGGTACGTAATTTTTTGAAGTCAGAGCCATAAACCTTGTTTTTAAGCTTTTGATTAGAAATAAATGGATACGTGTTCCAGCGTTTTTAGTAAATTCTGCCCCTAAGGAATTGAAATAGGGGATGAAACTTTGTATGGACGTACGTCATTTTTGCAGCTAGATGCATGAAACTTTGTTTTTAAGCTATTTATTTTATTTTACAGTCAAAGACAGTATCCATATCTTTGGCCGAGTTCTATTAAAAGTGACACCACCAATTTTTAGCGAAGTACCACACCCTGGTAAAATAATGGTTATATACCATCTACAACTACATTGAATAGTATTGGACCCAAATTGAACCATTGGGTATATCATTCAAATGTGAATACATAAAAGAGTCGAATATTTCGGGAAAGTGAAATAATACCTAGATTTTGTAAATGAATGAACATGACTTTTGACTATGCTGGAAACATATATACATTTTGTTTCTTTCTTAACAGGACATCCTAATTTTTTATTATATATTTGCATTCGTTATGAAAATTTCGTTCCACCCTATTAACCATATAGTAACCCTAAAGTGCACTAACATACAGTTGTTTTTATTTTTGCTTTATTTACGATAGCAATACTTGCTAAAAATTCAAACAACTTTTAAAATTAAAAGAGATAAAACCATGCGGTTTAAACTTTTCTCAAGTGTTAAAAAATATTGACATAAAAATATTTTTGTAGTATCAGTTGTAAATATACCATTCTACTCAATTTCCTTGGCATTGCTAATAGTATGAATTAACTGTAAGAAGTTATTTAAAGCAGGAACCTTTACTTTTAGCAAATTATATCGTATGTACATCCAAATTTGCTTATCTCAACAGCCACGTAACAATATAACTTTGTAAATTATAAAAGTTAACGGTTTAAAAATAAATATGGAAAAATTATTAAGCTCAAACTGTTTGACATCGAAATGCGAATGCAGTAAAATAATAAGAAAAACCAGTACAACTAATTTTGGTTTCCTACCTTTTTATGACTTTAAATTATCCTCAATTCCAGTTCCACACCTAAGTTCTATGTTCACAAAGTCAAATCACATCACGATTCAATCCAAAATTGTCAAAATACACGCACAAAACCGTCACACCTTGATTCACGTCTTAACTCACGCAAAAAACATGCAAACTAAATAGCGTTAAAACTGTGCAAATATGAGCATTTTCGAAGCCTCTGCAAGTCGTCTCCATGACAACGAATCAATAGTTACTACCAGTTCGATAAATATTGGTCACGATTTCGAAGTAGAAATTAAACGCATTATTTAATTAACTTTGGACCGTTTTAATTCTACCTAGACATATGAAATTTGACCAGTACAGTCCTTTCATAAGGTAAACACCCCTAAGGTAGCATTTTTTTAAATTCCACCCCTAATATGGTGAAATACGGGATGGACGTTTATAATATAGAAGTCCGTCATTTTTGAAGCTAGAAGTATGAAATTTTGTTTTTAGGTTTTTAATTAAAAATAAATAAACCCGTGTTCCAGCGTTTATGTAAATTCCACCCTATAGGGGTTAACCCCTTATCTTAAATAGGCGATAAATGTTTGTATGGAAGTCCGTCATTTTTGAAGCTAGAAGCATGAAATTTTATTTTTAGGTTTTTGATTAGAAATAAATGAAAACGTAAGTCAACGATTTTGTAAATGCCACCCTTAAGGGGTTGAAATAGGGAATTAAGTTCCTATAGAAAACGCCATTTCTTGAAGATAAAAAAAGCATTAAATTTTATTCGTTTAGTTTTTTATAAGAAATGAATAAACATTGTTTCGTTGTTCTTGAAAACTGACCCCTTAAGGGGTTGAAATGGGGGATGAAAGTTTGCATAGAGGTAGGTACGTAATTTTTTGAAGTTAAAGGTATAAACCTTGTTTTTAGGCTTTTGATTAGAAATAAATGGATACATGTTCCAGCGTTTTTAGTAAATTCTGCCCTTAAGGAATTGAAATAGGGGATGAAACTTTGTATGGACGTACGTGATTKTTGCAGCTAGATGCATGAAACTTTGTTTTTAGGCTATTTATTTTATTTTATAGTCAAAGATAGTATCCATACCTTTGGTCGAGTTCTATTAAAAGTGACACCACCAATTTCTAACTAAGCACGACATCCTGGTAAAATAATGGTTATATATCATCTACAACTACAATGAATAGTTTTGAACCCAAATTGGACCATTGGGTATATCATTCAAATGTGAATACATAAAAGAGTCGAATATTTCGGGAAAGTGAAATAATACCTAGACTTTGTAAATGAGTGAACATGACTTTTGACTATGCTGGAAACGTATATAAATTTTGTTTTTTTTTCTTAACAGGACATCCTAATTTTTTATTATATATTTGCATTCGTTATGAAAATTTCGTACGACCCTATTAACCATATAGTAATTCTAAAGTGCACCAATATACAGTTGTTTTTATTTTTGCTTTATTTACGATAGCAATACTTGCTAAAAATTCAAACAACTTTTAAAACTAAAAGAAATAAAACCATGCGGTTCTTACTATTGTAAAGAGTTAAAAGATATTGATATAAAAATATTTTTTGTAGTATCAATAGTAACTATACAATTCCATTCAATTTCCTCGCCATTGCTAATAGTATGAATTAACTTGTAAGAAGTTGTAAGAAGAAGTTTAAAAAATTAATAAAATTTTAGTTCTCAAGAGCAGTGCCCATAGTACATTTTATTTTTTAGGTAAATGGGGGAAGAATGTTTGCATGGAAGTTCGTTATTTTTGAAGCTAGAAGCAGGAAACTTTGCTTTTAGTAAATAACATCGTATGTACGTCCAATATTTGCTTATCTCGAGAGCCACGAAACAATATATCTTTGTAAATTATAAAAGTTAACGGTTTAAAGATAAATATGGAAAAATTATTAAGTTCAAACTGTTTGATATCGAAATGCGATTGGAGTAAAATAATAAGAAAAACCGGTACAACTAATTTTGGTTTCCTACCTTTTTATAACTTTGAATTATCCTCAGTTCCCTTTCCACACCTAAGTTCTATGTTCACAAAGTCAAATCACATCAAGATTCAGTCCAAAATTGTCAAAAAACACGCACAAAACCGTCACACCTCGATTCACGTCTTAACTCACGTACAAAACATGCAAACTAAATAGCGTTAAAACTGTGCAAATCTGAGCATTTTCGAAGCCTCTGCAAGTCGTCTCCATGACAACGAATCAACAATTACTACCAGTTCGATAAATATTGGTCACGATTACGAAGTAGAAATTAAACGCATTGTTTAATTAACTTTGGACCGTTTTAATTCTACCTAGACATATGTAATTTTGCCAGTACAGTCCTTTCATAAGGTAAACACACCCCTAAGGCAGCATTTTTGGAAATTCCACCCCCAATATGGTGAAATATGGGATGAACGTTTATAATATAGAAGTCCGTCATTTTTGAAGCTAGAAGTATGAAATTTTGTTTTTAGGTATTTAATTAAAAATAAATAAACCCCTGTTCCAGCGTTTATGTAAATTCCACCCTATAGGTGTTAAGATGGGTGATAAATGGTTGTATGGAAGTCCGTCATTTTTGAAGCCAGAAGCATTAAGCTTTATTTTTAGGCCTTTAATTAAAAATAAATAAACACGTGTTTCAACGTTCCTGAAAATTGAACCTTTAAGGGGTTGAAAGTTTGTATGGAAGCATATATGTACGTTGAAGTTAGAGCCATGAACCTTGTTTTTAGGCTTTTAATTAGAAGTAAGTAGATATCTGTCCCAGCGTTTTAAGTAAAATTTACCCTTAGGAGGATGAAACTATGTATGGACGTATACGTCATTTTTGCAGCTAGATGCATAAAACTTTCTTTTTAGGCCTATTATTTTATATTCAAAAAGAGTATCTGGAAGATATATGAGAGTTTTTGTAAGTATCTAGTTTTTGCTTTTGGTTTGGAGGCTTCCGTGGTTGTTGTCGATGACATGTTGTTTTCCGGGCTGGTTCCCACGTTGGTTATTAGACCTTGACGTTTCGACACTCATGTCGGTGTCTTCCTCAGAAGTAGCTCTGAAACAGTTTCAGAGCTACTGCTGAGRAAGACACCGACATGAGTGTCGAAACGTCAAGGTCTAATAACCAACGTGGGAACCAGCCCGGAAAACATCATGTCATAGTTTTTGCTTGTTCTTTTTGTATACATGACACCACCTGTGTAAGCAGGGAGTCGCCAGTGGGGTAATAAATGGTGTACTGAATAGGCGTGTCTTTCTCGATATCCCTAAATACTCCAGATCTTACAGGTAGTGGTAAGAAAGGGCGTGAATGTGATATAAGAATAATATACAAATTATTTAACACTAACAAATAACGACTAACATACGCCCATCTCTATTTTGGATTCTACACCTGTTGGAAATAAACTTAATTATTTTTATTATTATTTAAAACACTGAGTGTGTGTTCATTTGAATCACAAGATTGGAAGGTCACGTCGAAATCCTCAGAAACGACGAGCAAAAAAACGGAAGATCCACGACGGCATGTGCGCCCCAGTTGCATCGTGCCGATTTTTTTTCGGGCTGCCATCGTTTATTTCTGTTCGGATATTGCACGTCATAGACAGAGGTCCTTAAGGACATTCAACCAGCGAGACTGTAACCGAAGTCGGGCGCCCTCGACCGTACTCTGCCGAAAGATAGGGGCGCAGATAGAGCGAGTGGCGCGGATCAATACACCAAGAGGCCTACCCGGGTTATATGATACATTTAATAGGATTAGCAAAATTACAGAGCATCCGCAGAGAGAACGTTTAATTTGGATTTTCCTGTTATCTGTTGTAGCCTTCTATTTTTCGGCTCGGACACCGGGGGGTTTGAAAAAAAAACGAGAGCGATTTTTGGCAGGAGGCCAACCCAGTGGAATGCACTAGCTTTGATTAAGAGAAGTGTCGTACACGGTTTTCGGTCTATATAAGATTTAATTAGGTCTTCGTCCAGCGGAATTTTAGTGAATATATAAAAACAGAAAATGCACAAAGAAATTTTTATCTCTTCTGACGCTTAGACGCTCCCAAGCGGTTTTATGGCAATTTTTTGCAACATCGGTGCAATTTTGAATGTTAAGTATCTAGAGATAAAAAAGCTATCATCTTTAGATTCCAGTGAAACTGAAGAATTCAGGATCTACAATGAGAAAAAGGTTTTCTTCTGAAAACAAAAAAATGATAATGACGACAATAAGTTATTGTAGAATAGGGAAAGCAAAACTTTTTGGTTTCGCAGCAAAAATAGCTATTTTTGTATCTAGTACGCGAAATGATACTTTTGCGCTCAAGATTGGAGGTTATTTTGCCGAGCGTAGCGATAGCAACCTAATAAACAATAAACACAGTTTGTCAAAAAAGTAATTTCAGAATTATAATATATTGTAATTATTCATATTCTAAAGGGTGCGAAAGAGTGTTTAATTGAAAATGAGCTCAGAAACTGAAGAGGAGCATTTACCAGGAGAAGCAGTGGAAGCGGCGCAAAGTGCTGTTTCACAATTAATCCCCAAAAAATCGTCGAGGCAGTACGAAATTGCCTACAACGAATTTAAAGCGTGGTGCAGATCAAAGAAAATCCGAATGTCCGAAGCCGCATTACTGGCTTATTTCGAACATTGAAGGCTAAAGAAAATGTAAATATCACGAAATTTTCGAAACTAATACCATATTTGAAAAACAATCAGTTTTATACCGACCAAAAAAGTCCAGAATTCTAACGAAAGAAGAAATCGACAGATTTTTACAAGATTCACCTGATAGTAGATTTCTACTAGAAAAAGTAATTCAAATGAATATAAATCTATTAACTTATGTAATTCTGAGCAACTTTTCTGGTCATTTTAATTATTGGTGTTTGCGGAGCTTTGATAAAAATGAGCTAAAAATAACGACAATGATGTAGAACACAAAAATTCAATTATTATTATTAGAATTCCTGTCGAAGATTTTTTGTTAAGTATGTCAAAGAAAAATGTGTTAGTTGGCGTCAACAAAATAAGAGATGTGCCAAAAGAAATAGCAACGTATCTCATTTTGCCTCTTCCAAAAACAGAAACTTATAAAGAAGATTCTATTCAAAATAAAATTTCAGTCACAAATAAACTGTTACCATCTTCAGCAGAGCCTACAGAACTTACCAATAATACAATGTGCTTAGTAAATTTAAACAATTATAGCAGCAGCCTCACTGAACACCCACAACTAAAAGGTATACGATAGTGATCTGGCATAAATTTAACTCACTGCAATATCGTGACTTTCAATTTACATGTAGTACAAAATAAACCGTAATTATCTTCTTACTATTTTTATATAATAGTTACCATTTTGTTATTAAAATATTATATTATGTAACATGAATATTAATAAAATCATAAATAAGTTTTGAAAGAATGATAAATTATTTTAACAATCGTTTTATGTTCTAGACTAACAAATACTTTGGCGCTCTATAACACAAAGCTATTTCGTAGCTACGTGACAAAAGGTTCCGTTCGTCAACTGATAATTTAACGAAAATTTCAGCTTTTGATGACAGTACTGAAGCACCCCAAAGTATAAAATTATTTTGCATTATACAGGATGCACAAAATTGAACTCATGTGTTACAAATTGGCTTTCATTTTTTACTAGAAAATAAAAAAGTGCAAAAATATGCAGGGCGGTCTATTATCAAAATATATAGTATAATTATGCCCATAAAAATAGAATACTACTGTATTGTATTTTTTAATAACTTAAAAATTGCAAATTCGAATGATTAATAATCTGATAATGCAAAAATTACACCACTCTAAAATTATCGACGGGAAATTAAAAAAATATATAGAAATTAATTTGAATAACAGACATATCTTTTACATTAAAAGTCTTGCAGACTTTAGCAGGTATTGCAATCATAATTTTTTCCACAAAATTTCGAGTGACTCCGTGTAAGCGTAAAGAAATTCACGTTGTGTGGAAAGACAATGTGACTTTCATATAATAAAAAACATTTTACATCTCCTGTGAAATTAAGTAGACATTTTTTGCTATCGAGAAGACGCATAGGAAACAATTTGTAGATTTTTCCCTACCATTAAAAGCGTAACTTTTCCTTACCGCTATAACTCATTTTTTAATAATTTGATAATAATAATAATAATAATTTGATAATTTATTTCAGATAGCCCGATTCATTCCAAACAAAAGCAAAGGTTCTACAATTTTTTTCAAAATTAACAATTTCTAAGTAACCAGTTTATTTAAAATCAGTTACTTATAGCCGTAATTGACAAAGGTTAGTCCAATCGAACTGAACTAAACCAATGCAGAATACAATCCATTAATTTAACGAACAAATTACAAGAGACCTGTTTTGTTTAGAAAGAATCAAGCTACCTGAGATGATTTTTTAAATGGTAAGTTGACGATAAGATAAAAAGCTAGGTATAAAACAAATCTTAAAGGTGGCTTTTTCTATCTATCTATATATCACAAAGGTAAAGAAAATCAACAAATTGTTTACAAAAACGGCGTCTCTGACTGGAGATCGGCCATTGCTAAAAACACTGGTAATTATGTTATGCCGTAGCAGTCAAAAACCCAAAAGAGCTTTGTATAGTTCTCCGTATTTTTAACGGTTATAGAGTTATAGAAAAAACACATTTACTTGGCTTACCCTGTAGATATGTATGCATCATACTGGCGAAATAGCTATATTCAATTAGTAATATTTAATAAATAGAATATATAGCTGAACGAACCCTAATTTTAATTACACCAAAACAGCCCTCCTATTGCACAATCTTCTGTTAGTAGACTTGTACAATTTCACAAAACGTGTTTTTGTCTATCTGTCTAAGATCAGTCCTTCCAAGATTATTTAAATTACTGCTAACTGCAAATATTCAATTTTATTTATGACTAAGATAACTTGAAAAAATCGTATGTTGCCTAGAAGAATAAATAATCAACGTATCAATAATATCTAGGATGGTTGAACAACAATCTTTTATACTAATATATCCCCACAATTTTATTCTATTGCACTATTTATCAATATCACTATCACACCGACTACTGCTTCAAAGCCACGAACTGTATGATAAGCTATGGTGGTGTTATTCTCCCTAATATGGAACTTATCAAATCTAAATATACTGCCAGACAGGATGAAACTTCTGCTTTAAATCTTCGACACTAATTGTCAATGAACTCTAAATCACATACGGGTACTAAAAGGCAATTTAGATAAGTGTGTGTTGATTAAGCACTGCACTGCTACGCTACACAGACACACAAGGAACAGCTCAATTGGAAATATGACCAAATCCGTCTGGCTTTTATCAATTGAGTTAATTGAGCGTAGAAAGTTATGCGAATTGTAACGGTCAAAGAGAATTCTGATTTATGATTAGTATGAAACAAGTGGTCAAGTTGCACTTGGCTTGTTTCAATGTTATTTTGTTTTCACACAGTTTCCAAAGGAATATCTTGCCAGTGCAGGAGCGAACATCGACTGAAATTCAATTCCATGGAAGAAGGCAGCATTTCGAAGTAATACCAATTTATTTGACAGGCACATCGCTAAATAACGATACCTAATGCCCTTATATACGACAGAAGGGTCCGTTCACGAAATCAGGAGCAAAAAAGTGAAACAGTGGTTTGCTATCGCAATGCTTTACAAAATTAAAACATCCCCGTTAGACGTGGCATCAAACATTACAACTTACTGAAACTAATGCCACAATTTGTGACAATGGGTCGCGCCAGTAAGCGGATAAAGCAAGGAAATATGCGGAATCAATCACCCAGGCTTCAGGCATTGCCTCTTTCATGTACACAATAGGTTATTTATATTTCATTTTACAAACTGACAGTTCATAAATAACCCACGGGTTGATAAGTATTACGTTAGATAAGGTTGTATAGGCACGCATGCAAGTAAATAAGGTATACAACGCCAGACCAGAAAGAAATAAGACGGGAAGGAATATGTTCGCAGACTGACTTGCGATGTCTTCCTGCTAGTCCAAAAAAACCGCTAGCAATCCATTTAATGCCGGGTAATACCTTTTTTATGTAAAGTTTGACCTGTCTGTATACCAATTACTCCATTCTAAATTAAGCAAACATCCTGGAGAAATTTCGGCGCCGTCTAAAATTTTACTCTTCACGATCGCTAACAAGGCAAAAAAAGCTCGTGCATTCTCCCGCACGCGTTTTGTTTAATCTACCGTAATGGCAACTTGGGCACCGGTAAATATTAGTTGCGTTATTTGCCTGTAGGGTCTAATGGGTCCGGTAATTGTATTAGCGTGTCAGGCTTCCATTTGAACCGCAATATAGTGGCAGATTAATTAATTAGTATACATTACACATCTAGCCCGATGTTTTTGAGTTACTGGCATAATTCAATTATCCAGTTTGTTACTTTGGTAATTACTGGGCACGTCGCATATCAATATGTACAGTTAAATCTTAATAATAACCGCTAGATGTACAATGCTGTTTGCTGTGGAAGGTAAACAGCATGTGGTGTGATAAATTTTGGAAGCAAATGTGCGGCTTGAATTAATTTAATTACTGGGCGAGCTGTGAAGTATGGATTTCTGTCTGAACAGTTACGAATTATGGAAACTCCTTTTGAGTTCAAATTTGTGTCGGTAATCATTTTATATAAATATACAGGTGACAACTGAAACTTACATCCCCTTAAAATCTCCCATTTTGTCCATAATTGAACGGGAGAATCCCGAGTTGACAACTGTGAAAAACTTTTTTCGTGATTTCCGAAATATAAAAAAAATGTTTTCGTAGACAATGAAATACATACAAAATAATTTTGTAACCAAGATAAAACTTGGTCCCAGTCTAAGTTAAAATAGACCTGTTTCTTCTACACAAAGCCTATATCTATTAAAGAGAATAAATTGATGTAATCTAATTACTCACGTAGTGCCTTCAATGCAAATACTAAGGGTAGACTCACCTGAAAAAAGAAACACATTATTAGTTACGAGAAATCCAACTGCATATTCATCTTCTACTAGGAAGGAAATTTAATCATCAAGCCAACCGATAGAGTTACCTCGTCAATACCTCAACAAGCAACTCCGTAATTTCTAAAACTTTTACTCCATGACCACAAAAACTAACTATAGAAAAACGATTAAAAACGTATTTGTATTGACAATACCAAATATTTGTATGTCTCCAATAGGGAGAGGGCATGTTGTAAATAAATAATTCCTACCTATACGAGTTTGGATAATCGCATTTTAGTTGGGTTTGCTTCATTATGTATAGCAAGTCGACTTAAAAATGTATTGCAAAAAATTTTGTTTGCCTAAAGGCTTCCCAGCTAGAAGGCGCATTCTCAGATACTTCTTTTAAAAGATGTGAATGTATTGATCCCCATAACAATATCGAATAAATAATATTACGGTTCACCTAGATCCTAAAGGTATATGAATGTAAAGAAAAAATTAACTATTTATTAAGAAACAATATAATTTCAGATTCCAATCTTTACGAATTTACAAAAATGACGGGATTTCTGTTCATAATGTCTTAAAATGCTTAAATGATACAACAGAAAATATTGTTTACAAAGATGAAAATAATCCCTTTTTTGTAGAAGTATGGCTCGTTTATACAAAGAATAGTTGAGAGACGAGAATTATGTAAATTATCAACCAGACGCTCAAATTAGCTGTCAGTTTAATAAACCAAAAGAGTTATCGGTTGGAAAAGGAAAAAAAACGACTCAAATTTCCTGTAAGGACTCTATATAATAAATGTACAGGAAAACATATTAACAACGTAAGACAACCAAAAGCGCTAAATGATCCTAATGAATACAGTATTATAAGGAAGTTCTATCTTCTTGGAGATATCCCCTTAACAATTAGTTAACTTGTTAAAAGTAGCGAAAAAAGTTACGGAATTTATAAATAATCACCCATCAAAAACTTGACGCGGGAATTTTTAAAGCCACATAAAAATGAAATAATCTTTCCAAAACTTAAAGACAAATAGGGTTGCCGGACTGCTGCGTCAGATAAAATAATCAGAAACTTAATAATGTCACTCAAGTAAATACCGGTAACGAATATATTTAATTTTGATGGAACAAATCTTTCAGATAACCCGGGATGAGAATAAAAACTGCAAAGGAAGCTACTACTACAAGACAGCCACAAAAAGACAGCGATGCAAGTGAAGCTTCAGAAGAACAAGAAATAGAAGAAGACCATGCATTGACATTTGCATTGACGAAATACGTTATGATTTGGTGGAAGTTCAAAGAAACTCGCAGTTCGAGGTTACACTGAAAATTGCAATTTTTGTATGTATGTTCTGAGTAGCCTCATCTTGGGGCAACTTTGAATAGTCAAAAAAGGCACTGCTTATAATTTTCAATAGGATTTGGTATGTATGTTGCGATCTCATGTCCCCCTATTCATTCAACCAGAAAAAGTTGTGAAAATATTGATCATGAAAATCAAAAATCGCTCAAAGTAACCTTAGTTCTGACTTCTAAAATATGAATACTAAATGTTTAATTTCGTTATTTATGATTAATACTCACTGTAGCTGAATTTCTTGTGTTACTTTGTTTGGTGATTATAAACAATCTAGTATCATATATGGAAAACGACATAAAAAAATTATATCGAGACCATCTGCAACCCTGCATTACAGCTCATACGATCATCTCGCGTGGTCGAGGCGCACAAAACCCCAACAGGAAAATATCGCCTACAACATCCATCAAACGCCGCCGTTTAACAAACCTTTAAAATTTAACATTTCCTCCGAATTAACATCGAATAAACAGCTCCAGTTACAATTCGGCTAAGCGCCATAAACACGTCCATAAACAACCCCGCGTTATTTGCCTTGCGTCGGGTCGTTCGCTCTTCAATATGGTCGGGATGGGGTCATTTTTACTGCCTTTCATCATCAAAACACCGACGCAGCGGATTTATGTACGGTCCGAAGCTGGAAAAACAAACCCCGCCGGACAAAGGAAACCCATGGCAACGCGGATCCGCAAAAACAAACGGCGAGCCGCCCCGTCTCACTTTTGGATATCTTTACGGGGAAGGCACTAAATGTCAGAATGGATTCTGAGTGCGGCCCTGCGGACGTGGAAGTTGTGTACCTCTAAATATATCGCAGTACCTCAAAACATAACTTTAATGCCCTTTATCTTTATCGCCTTAAAAATCATGTTCATAAAGGTTTAAACAAAAATTTCTAATAATTAACAACGGACGTGACAATAAATAATTATCTTCAATGACCCTCAATCTTCTATCTTGTCCATCACTTTTTGAACAAGAACTGAATCAATTTCTTTGAATTAAAAAAAAATGCCACGTCACGTAGTAATTGGGAAAGTCATTTACATTTTCATTACATTTTACTCTTTATTTTTGGACCTATCCAATCAGATTACTACTAAACCAAGAATAACCCAAAATAAAGTGAAAACTAACTATATATATCGGACAAAACGCTTTCCCTAAATCGATTAGCTACTGATTATGATAACTTTTTACCAATGAACAATTTATCGGAGCTAACAATACAATCAAACGTATCGAAATCACACCTCAATTTGTCTGCAGCTTATGTGAAATCTGACTTAACCAACTTCCGGTCAGATAACTGACCAGGGCAGATTATTTATTTAATCAACTAAATACTGCAATGTTGGAACAATTAAGTCCCCTCCATTACCTTGGATTCCGATTCATTCAAAACATTCAAACATTGCTCCTCGCAGACAGTTTGCTACATATAAAGCTTGGAAAAAATATCAATCAGCTCCTAATGAGTTTCTGATTTCCAGAGATCTGCAAGAGCTACCTACAACTCGACTAACTTCCAGAAAACCTCTGTGGACAGAAGATTTCCTTCGTGCTCCTTACACCATTGAAGATGGATGGTGTTCTGTTTGGCATCTTAAGAAATAAGATATATTAAATTATGGATAGCATGAACTGACCTCCCGAGAAATGCTTTTTTGTTCTTAATAAATGAGATCCATCTATCAAACCCTCTTGTGAATGTGGAGAACCTATCCAAACAATTGAAGATATGTCAATAGATGTCCCAGTACACCATGGCTTAAGATAATCGAGATTGATTAGAGTTTTTTAACGGTTTTTATTCAATACTCTATTGCGGAAATGAGAGATGTCTTTCGGTGAACGAAAAGATTTTTTCTTTCCACGGTTTTATAAAAGTCGACTGTAGTCGCATGAAATTAACTTAATTAAGCTATGGAACTACTTTGAACAATTTAATGCCTTATCCACAAAAAACCTTCCTTATTTCACGCATCTACCACATCTGGGAAATTTACCCCATCTTCCATACTGTCGGTAGCAATTTATGATGCTGTACAGTTAACCTAGAATAAAACACCTCAGGAGAAAATTGATTAAGTAATTGACTATTACATTTCTTTGCCTGTTGACTAAGCTAATAAATGAATGAAGCTAGTTCAGACCAAGTCAAGGCCAATAACACTTTTTTTTTAATGCGTCTTTGTGCCAACCTCTAAAAATAGACGAACACCCACCATCAACGCTATAAAGCGTCTTCTTGAACTATTCCTGGGTGTTGACTACGAGTTTACATCGTAGCGCACACCTTTCTCCAGGGCGCGACAGATTTATGACGCACCAGGAATTAAAGCAACAATTTCTTGACAATTCATTTAACACCAGCGTTATAAATACAACAAAGCAGACATCGCCTTGCCATTATCAAACAAAGCAACTAAATCACACATGCAAAACGCATTCAAATTATATTCAACCGTGATGTATGATTTGTATTTTAATTCCTTCATTGCCCATTGTTTATATAACGTCGACAACAAAGAAAAAAAGATTAATGAACACAAAAAGTGCTCCCTCGTAAACAACGGCAAATCGAGAATATGGCGTTGGAGGAAAAACCTCGCGCTGCTAAAAGGGTCGTGTGTTGTTACACCGTTCGGTGGTAAGTACGGGATCAAGTTAAGAGCAGCTGTTTTGCTCCTTGCAGCTCGTGTTACGCTGTCTTATAACCGTTTCGAAACAGTTCTGAGTTGTTGCTACATGGTTTGACGGATGACTGGGTGCCAACACTAATTCGGTCTGGAAGTTTGGGGTTCGAGAAAGCGGAGGTGAACCCAGACCCCTGACTTAATTGTGACGTTGGCCCTTGAAGCGTCTGTCCTGCTTTGCGTTCTGCAATTCACCAATGCTTCGAAAGGGCGAGTTTTTTCAATGTTCAGGATGGTGATTTCGAAAGCTAGCGGAGATAGAAGAAATGGTAAATGAGGATACATTAACAGTTTTGTGTGCATTTTATGTTAAAGGTACGTAATTATTTAAATGATGGATACATAGAGGCAATGGTGCACCCGCCAATTGCACGACTCGATCGCCTGACATGGCCCCGATTGAAGATAACTGAAGAAGACGTTTTAAAAATGACGACGACGTGTTTCAGAGTATATATAATACAATGGTAAATTTGTGTAAGGAATAAATTTCTTATATCCAGATATGTGGCGTAATCTCCATTTTACAATGGAAATGAAAGTAGATCTCGCCCCCCTCCTTCAAAACCTTCAAACAGGAACACAATAAAATTTCTATTCTGTTCTATTTATGAAGTTAAACGTTTGGGCCAATAAATGATTTCACATTCACATTGTATTTGGAAGAAATACCAGCGAGTAGTTTTCATTTTCGATCCAAATAAAGACCTTTACAAATATGAAACGATTAGAACGATATAAATAATGCAAATACAATGAACTTGAATGGGGCCGCACATAAAATAGCAGAGGCATCGATTTTGAACAAAGGACACGTCMAAGCCTTTGAAAAATTGAGGTTTGATTGGTTGTATAGGAAAATTTCCAACGCATTAGGAAAGATGATTTTGTTTAGGTACATTTAGCTAATAAGCGGTATTGTATTATTTCTTCTTTATTTACAAATGTACGTCGCGCTAAAAGATGTCGTTTAATATTCCACAGATTACATGAGTCAGATTCGGAACAGAAGCTTATTTTATGAAAGTCAATACCGTTTGAACTAAATATAAATTATAAAATAGAAAACCCTACTTCTAGCGTTTGTTTCCTAAATCAATCACATTTTTAAAATCTACTATTCACGTGTTATGCTATTTTAGGACCAGTCACTACCAACAATCGCATGGGCGATAAACCTAACACAAACGCCCGCAAAAACAGCCTTCCAGTGAAAGCTAAATGTGCCAGTCAATAAGCGCAACACAAACTTGGGAAAACAAGACAACTTCAAACTAGTTTACCAAGTTCCGAGCTTTGCATTGTGGACTATAATAACGACATGCAACAACGTGTTCAACTCAGTTTCTGCTACACCAAATGGAAATTACGAACGAGGCAAGTGATTTGCTTCTTTCTCTGTTCAGTGTTCGTGATAAAACCTATGGTTGCAGTGTTAAAATTGATACGATGGCACCACGTTTATAATAAAAAAAATGTTTTCAAAAGGTTAAAACATTTCGTTTAATGTTGAGAATCGATCTGTTCATTTTTCTGACGACTTCTCAAATGCAGGTGTTTCACTCATTTTGACAATGCTGTACAGACAAAAGTTAGACGGATTAAATAGTTAATGGTATCTGAACGAGTGTTGTTCTAGTATAATCAATTGCCTATGGCTTTGTGCAATGATTGATTTAATATTAACCAATAATGTATTGCACAGATTTAATTAAATCATGAATTTATGTCAAGCAGATTTGTATTCGTATGTCTAGTACGTGAGTCCCTCCCAACACTCAAATCAAAGCTACTTGCAGTCGGTTCTTACTTGGTTTACTGTAATCTAAGCCTGAATATAAGTTTCAGCCTCTTTATGTTGAATGGATTCAAAGGTGCATTCGTTGTGAAACATCCTGAATCGATTAGGTAGCTTGGAAGGAAGCTGATTGAACGTATGTGCTTTGTCTCACTTGATATATCAGATAACTCTGACGATCGTTTCGACCACACGGTCATTGTCAAAGAGATAACGCTGTGCAACGCTGTTCCACAATAAAGCTTAAGACTCTAAATTTGAGCTCTGAAGCTAAGCGTGACGCTTTTTATTGAAGTTTAAAAGGCTTACCATCAATGTCATGACTTACTCAATTTGAGCTTGAAGCTCCAAACTTGGCATCTTCAAACTTACGAGTTTACAGTTCTTCATTGAAGCTTGAATGGCTTCGCACTATGGCCTAAATCATTAAAGCTGAGCTTTAAGCTCTACACTTGAACTTAAAGACCCATACTATGCCTTTCTGGACTTGAAACGTTGCATAGAGGTTTTGAGGCGCTTCATTCAAGTTTTAGTTTCGAACTAGAACTTGTCGCTCTGAATTTACCTGTTATTAAAACTTGAGAGGCTTCGCGCTAGCGCTAGAATCATTAATTTTGAACTTGAAGCCCTAAATTTCAGCTTGAGGATTCGTTCTTATTGAAGCTTGAGTTCTGACACTAGAGCTTGAGATTGTAAACTTGAGCAATAACGATATTTAGTGAAGCTTGAGGTTTCGCACTAGTGAGCTCGAAGTTTAAACTTGAGCTGGGAGAGATCTGATCTTAAGGTCGAAGTTCTCAACTTCAACTTAAGGTTCTTTATTCGCACTACATTTACTGAGGGTCTCAATTTGAGCTCGAGGTTCTGTATTTGAGCTTAAGGCTCTTTATTGAAGCTTGAGACATCGTTGGTGAGAGCGAGACCGTAAACTGGAGCCCGAAATTCTGAACTTATACTTCAAGTTTTTTAATGAAACTTGATGCTTCGCTCTGTGTACCAGGTTGTGAACCTGACGTTCACGTTCTTTATTGGAGCTGGAGGCTCTGACCTTGAGTTGGAGGCTTTTAACTTGAGTCTAAGGTTCTTCCACTGTCAAATGTTAAGTCAAGGTGAGAATTGATTAATTTTCTTAAGGGAACGAAGTGCAAGGGTCTAGGTCTGTATGCGTTAAGTCCACGTTGCCAAACAAGTTTCAATTATGGCATTATATTAGATTCAGATTTTATATAATAATACTGATTAGTCATTCTTAAATTCCCTATATGATTGAAAGGCAGAAATTCAGGACCATCCACTTTAACTTCAAGGATCTTTAAAACAGCCGCTGAACGCTAACTATCCCGCATTCTCCCCATCGCCATTCCCCGTCATTACCTCCCGTTACTCATAGAAACTTCGATAAAAAATACTCAACGCGGGGAAATTCGTGGAAATGGCCACATAACGTGCGCACTGGCAATCGCAGAGGAATATTCAAATTCCTTTCCCCTTCTTCGAAATTACGCAATCGATACGGCAGAGTCGGCATAGCGGTCGCCGCGGCACGGAATTATTTAAACGATCTACAAATTGACTGATTTGCCTACAATGGCGTGCGGTAGGTCATCTGTGGATGTTTATGCGTACGCGTGGGCAAAGGAGAGGTTCACTCACCTCCTCCCGGTCTATTTCCGGCGTTGCCATGTGCCTTCGGTTGTTTAGAGCAGTAATTTTAGTCGGGGATTGGGCATATTAATTTTATGGCTTGTGCGGGTTGGGGTTGGCTGGATTTAGGATTTTACGTTTTAGAGATGATAATATTGCCTGCTTCCAGCAATCCTTTGGGCAATATACCAAAAATGTAAAGATAAAGGGTTGCAATTTCCAGGTTTAGATTTCTTCCAAGATAGTCTATAAAGTATGTAACAAAAGTATTAGCAAAAATTTATGAATTTATTATTAATTGCAATTTCTGAAAGAAGAACTCCTAATTATGAAAAACAAAAGTCTCAATATTGGTCATCTGAATGTCAGATCACTGTTTACAGGTCTTCATGAATTTAGAAATTTGGTCTTTTACCTTCGATTTTGACGTAATGGGTGTCACAGAAACTTGTCTGTCTAAGGTATGTGAAAAGTTTCTTCATAAACAAATACATGATTATGTTTGTGAAGCTAAAATTATACCCGAAAATCAGTCAGGTTTTCGTACTCATTACAGTACAACAACTGCGTTGACTAATTTGGTGGACGAGTGCATTGGATCCCGCGATGCGGGCAAGGCTTCATTGGATTTTTCGAAAGCTTTTGATACACTACAGGGTGGGCCATCTAACGTTTGCATTTTGAAGTAGTGGTTATTTTGAGTTTGGCAACACTTCTGTCATTCGTGCTATGACAGAAATTTAATTTAATATTTGACATTTACGAAATGGGTCGCTTTACGCTTGAACAAAATTGGGAAATATTGAAAACTTATTTCCCAAGTGGTGAATCTTCTGTCCAAACTGTAAGAAATTTACGTGGAAAATTCAGTAGAAATGAAATGCCTTCACGACAATTTGTGGATCAATTTGTCAAGCGAGTTCGTGAAACTGGATGATGTTTGGTTTCAACAGGATGGTGCCACTTGCCATACAGCCAACATAACCATCGATCTTTTGCGAACTATTTTTGAAAATCGAGTAATTAGCCGAAATGGTGATGTGAATTGGCCATCTCGCAGCTGTGATTTGACACCGTTGGACTATTATTTGTGGGGTGCCGTTAAAGATAAGTGTTACGTGAACCATCCAGAGACTATTGACGCTTTGAAACAGCAAATCGAAGTTGCCATTCATGAAATTGAAGCCCAAACAATCGAAAATGTACTGAAAAATTGGGTTGATCGGATGGGGTACTGCAAAACCAGCCGTGGTAGTTATTTGAATGATGTCGTATTTCATTCATAAATGTAAAAGTTCAATCTTTCTAATAAACTTATAACTTTGAAAAAATATTCATTAATTTTTTATTTATAGCCGATCAAAAATGCAAATTTTATATGGCCCACCCGTTAGATCATATGTTGCTTTGTAGTAAATTGACTTACTACGGTTTTGATGAGGTTTCCCTCCCGATCATATTTGCTCAATAGATGCCAGCGAGTCTTGCTGGGCGACGAAATGTCTGATGTCGGCAGACGTCGGGAATCCCTCAAGGATCTATCCTGGGACCAATTTTGTTTTTAATTTACACCGCTGATTTACTCTCGAAGCCCAAATTTTCAACTTGCGTGGCATACGCTGACGATACTTACCTTTTACACCATTTCAACCCACAGAACATAAAGAGGGCATGCCTACAAATGAATGAGGACGTAATCTCCAATGTCGGATGATCCCATCCTCTCTTAGCAGCGGATCCAGTGATCTTTCAACTAAGCAGGGCAGATTAAAAAAAAACAAGTCTAGAAGCCTATTAAGCTAGCGAAGAACAAAACTATATTGTGTCAAATTTTAAATATATGCGAAGCTATCCAAAATATGAACTCTTCTGCTAGCTGGAGACCGACTCAGATAATCAGAGGCATTAACTCACCAAGCATTAGAAAGTTAGTCTAATGCAAACAATCAAGCATAGATGAAGATTCAAAGAAAAGTTCATACTCAATAGGTGGATTCTTGCTGGAATATATACATTACAAATACGTAAGTATTTTGAGCTTAATTCAATTTCTATAAGAAGGATGTCAATAACACATGAAAAGGTAAGATTTTGTATATTTGATGATGATTTTTCTACAGAAACTTGTGCCATAATATGCGATACAACAACTTTCTCCTTCGAACACGTTTATTTTGCTTAAATAGATGTACCTCTGCTGTAAATACGCTGTTTTCATCCACTACGAGTATTAATTCTGCTCTATAACAGAAACTCATTTATTTGAATACCTTGTAGGCAAGAACGTTCGACATGTAATATCAATCCAATCTCCGTTATCCAACATTGCACTTTAATATCGTACTCCATCAACTGATCCATTATAACCAATCATCAATACTACAAGCATTTAGCTCAGCCATTGGGGCCGACGTGTATCGATGGATCGTGTAAATTGAAATGAGTTTGCTTCTTTCTCCGCCTAACAGCGTGCCTCTCGTATGTCAACAAAGATACCCCGCCATGACTCAACCAATAAATACATACGACAGGAGAGAAATTGTCGGTATAAAAATACCTCTAGCGGTTTATTCTGAGGTGTGTCGGATGGGAAAAAAAGACGCTCCCAACCAGTTGTTGCCAGGAACCGTGGAAGGATTTCAAACATGTGTTTGTTTATTGTTTCAGTATTTGTTTGTTATGCAGCGGCTCGGGTTCAAGTTACTCGCATATGGAAGCATTTGGTTTCATTTGCAGTTTTTTTTGCGCGACTACTCTGCGGTGGTTTTGACTGTTTTGTTAGAATCCGTACAGATCCTGGTACATTTTTGGAACGCAGTTTTACGTCAGCACGTTTTCAGAGAATCTCACGCATTGAAAACTTAACGTTTGTAAGTGTTACTTTCACTGCCGGAAGTTTTACTTCGTTAGTAGACGTGTAAAATTAATAATATGTTGTCCGATAACGAAACTAATGCAATGTGATTTTGAAAGTGATTTCTTAAATTAAACTGCAGCAAACAATCATGAAGTTCAAGCGTACGTACGTTGGAATTGGTCAGTATAGGAAATGTAGTCCATTATTGTGCACGCAGGCTTGCTCTCGAGGCATCATGGAGACTCGCACTTGACCATTTACCGAATGTAACTTAATATAATAATTATAAAAAAAAATGTTGAGTGTCGATGCAACTAACTCGCCACTATTCTGTGTTAATCATCATAATAGTGTTAACGTACTCATTTCGAGAATAACAGCGAAATTCTGCGTAGATGTTAGACATTCTATAACTCTTGATTGGTTGGAAATAAAGTAGCAACGTTTATATACTTCAAACTGAGGGAAACTTAATGCTCTACAATTCGTTCATGAGAATTTTTCTGAGAAAGAATCGTAGGAGTCACTAAAAACAAATGTTTAAGAGAAAGTGTTTTTTTTTTTACATCAACGATTTTCAATAACGTGTAGGTACCTTCAAAACCGTTGGATATTCGACAAATATGTATGGAAACATTTAGAACATATATTTCTTATAGAGTGCACAGTTTCCGAAATATAATAGAAAAACCGAAAAATGGCCTAAGCAACTCAACTGTACGTCCAGCAGACACCTATTAATGATAGTACATGTGCCAATCGTTGTTACCAGTTCCTAATAAGTAGTCTCTGTCATGCTTAAGCCAGTTGGGTTTGGTTCTTTTCACAAAACATGAAGAAACTAACTAATCTATTGCATTTTATATATCGAGGGATCATGACAAAAGCCATATTTGAATGTAT
This sequence comes from Rhyzopertha dominica, assembly GCA_025024175.1. Classification (NCBI taxonomy): domain Eukaryota; kingdom Metazoa; phylum Arthropoda; class Insecta; order Coleoptera; family Bostrichidae; genus Rhyzopertha; species Rhyzopertha dominica. The sequence continues at coordinate 61,072,621 of QCXZ01000064.1, forward strand.
ATTTCGTATTTGTTGCACTCCGATCCCATAGAGGCGGCATGTAATTATTTTTTATGAAAATAAGTGTCAAAAAAGGTTTTTTCTATTTTGCATTCTTAAAAGAGCCATTATGAAACGCATCAGCAGAGCCATCATATCTTATTAATTTTGAAATTGAGCCAATATTTTTCAAGACCAGATTGCTGGCAAACAAACAAACATAAAAGAAACTGCCTCGTCTTTTCCCTTTATCTTCATTGGCACCATCAATATAATAAACAGTATTTAATAAAAAAAGCACGCATAGCAAAGATGTCTGCACGAACAATATGCCTTCTACGATTTTTTTAACACTTTATGTTCGACGTTTTCAAGTCAAATTGGGTTTTGGTGTTTTTAGTGATCTGGACGTTGAATTCTTTAAAGAAATGTAGTTTTCAAGTTTCCCTTATATGTTTGTTTCAATACGTTGTCAAAAACCTCGTCGAAAACAGACCAGCAGTGTTTTAGTAATAAAGTTCATCTAGAAAGAAATCTTATTTATACGAGGGTAAATGCTTTTAGCGTTCATAATGTAAGATAATATTTTCTCGGAAAGATCGTTGCCGTTTTAAAACACTGACAAAAGGTTATTGGTCTGACATTTCGATTACACCTGTAATATTTGTCAAAGACGAAGAACCTCAAAATTCGTCTGACACAAGATCAAATAAAATTTTGAAAGTAAATAAATCTCATTAGTTAAAAACACACAATTTGGACAGATCAAGCTTTTGATGTATTATGTTATGGATAGTACATATTCTCCATAAGCCGAATGAAGACGATCATGCATGACAGAAAAATGTAGTTTTTGCGCGATGATACCAATGATAATCCAAATTCTGCAAACAACTTTTTATTTTTTGATGAAGTCACTTTTTCCCCAAATGGATTTTTAAACAAAGTTAATTGCTGTTAGTGGTGTAGTGAAAATTCTCATTGGATGATAGAAAGTAACATGTTTTGGCGAATTTAAAGAACCTCCAATTGAAATACATGTCTAAAACATTCAAAATTCTAATTGATCCTGTTTTGGTATCTGCCAACTTTGAATCTCTTTTCTTATTAACGATTTTAACTTATCCAATGGGACGGAAGTGGACAAGCTCGATTGTAACAGTTCAAATGGACATGAAGGCTAAATGCGAGCTCCAAACGCTTTGAAAATGCGAAAAATGGTTTCAGAGGAAAACATCTGAATAGAGGTATGATTTGAAGAGTGTATTCGAAAAGTGTATAGTACTGAAAGATACTGGATCCGACTACATGACCTACGTTTTATTCAAATTTGTATATTCTAGAGGATTTAAACTTTATTTTAATTTTAGGTAATTTCTTATAAGCGATCCATAAGAGAAATTAGAAAAACTTTGCTAAACATATTGAGAACTACAGTATACGGCACGTTAGAATTATGTTTGTTTCCAAAGTACTTCATACAATTTAAACTATTTTAATAATTTGGGTTGAGGGCCATTTTTGGTTATACCCGAGGGGGTAATGGATGTGTTTGTACAACTGCTCGGATGTGTCTGGATGTGATTTGTAACTGCTAAAACCTGACCGCGTTTCACTTCGCATTTTACGTTTGCTGGCTTTTTAATGAAAATTGAAGCAGTCACAGACTAAACGGTGTAAAAATTACTCAAATTTCTAATGACCATGTATGGGTGTATTTTTGGTATAAGTTACAGGGTGCCAAATAAAAATAGTACTTTAATGGAAAGCGTATGTACATTCTTTCAAATATATTATAGAAAAAAGCAAACAATGAAAATATTCACTTAAAACAGCAACAGTAACAAGTTACAACAAAGGTCTGGAATGCTTGGGCAAATTTTATGAACTTATTGATTTTTTTACTCTCCCTAAAGACAAAAGTGTTGACATGAAAAGATGCGTGCCCATTATTCCTGAAAAAAAACAAATGATTCTCAGATCATTGTACCTAGAAACTTGTACAATGAAAAGATAATCTTAATTCATTCAAACAACTTGCAAGGATCAGTAAAGCTGTTGTGACAGAAAATACTCTTGAATTTGAAACTAGCTTGGAAACAAGTGAAGATTAAAAAGGAATTGTCTTATGCAGAAGACAAAGATACCGAAAATTTGTCATTGGATGAAGATATAAATAATAGTGCTAGTATTATGCTTGAAAACTATTACAGTCTAGCCTGATGACAGCTGGTATCTGGGTTGGAAATTTAAATCGAAGAAGTGTAGTTCGGGAAATTACAGCAAAGAAAAAAATAAAAAATTCATTTTTTATGTTCCAGTAATTTCACAAAGCTCGCAACCCTTTTGTCTGAAAAAGGCAAATAAGCAAAAATAAAAAATATAAATCTTCTGAGAACCGAAATAGAGTATTTTTTAGATACACATTCTTCGAAGACAAAGTTCTTTTGAACTATTGAAACATTCTTTTTCTTTACATTTTTTTATTATGTTATGTACGTTTAGGATTTCTTTTTTTGGCATACTTAGACATATATTTTGTAAAAAATGTTTGTGTATTTCCTTTGTCTATGATCTATTATTATTTTAGATGTGCAAAAAGTAGTAAAGAGGGAGTCTGTAAAGTCTATGAAACTCAGGATGTGTAAAAAGTAATTCTTGGGGTTCTCTGTCTAAATAAGTGTGGATAAGCGTGAATAAGTCTTAATTTTGTAGGAGGTGTAGTGGATGTGGGTGGATATATATGGATACTGGTGGATGTGGATGGATGTACACGTTTGTCCATGGATGTATGTGGACATGTTTGAGAAAAATGGATGAGTTTGTACAATTTTGGGTGGGTGATTTCCTCCTCGGTTATACCTGCTTGGTCTACCCATCTGTCTGTGCAAGTTTCAATGAGTTGCGAGCGGCACAAAAGTTCAGATTGATTCTTCTTGTCACTTACTGGTCGCAGTACCAGATTTGTTGCTTGATATCAATTACAAAGATGACAACAGTACCTCTGGTTGCAACCCTGACTACCTCCTAGCCCTAGAAGTCGATTTTATAAACTATATATTATACTACATATTAATCAGATGGGATCTTCAACCACCCACATCTATAACGACGTCCCGTTTTCACGCAACACCTTGCTCGATCAAAGCGCCGTTTCTTGGCCAATCCACAATTGCAACTGCGGTGCATCAACGGTGCAATACGGAAGCCCAAAGCCGGGTGCATAATGGACCTGGTTGCAGATTAATGGAGATGGGATACAGACGCGTGGACGCCGATAATCCAGAACTGTATATGGTCTGCTGGCTTTGACACTGCGCCTCGAGACCGTTCGGCTGAACACACAAAGCCATGCACAAAGGGATGCAAAGGAATATGGTTAATTTAGATGGGGTGGCGTTAGGACAACGTTTGCCTGTGTTGTGTGTGTAATGCAAGTGCGCCAGTTTGAGCCCGCCGCTTGAATATTTCACCGGAGGTGGGAGTATCAATTCTTGTTCGAGCTCATATGACGATGATAAATGTAAACAGGGCTAAAATTGATATTGAGATTTAGTTAAACAACAATGTATGGCGCAGTTCCAAAAATTTGGGTCGTAAATTCGTACCCCGAAATTAGCTTACGGCAATTTAACCAGCGATTCTATGACTAAAAATAAGAGGATTTTTTCCTATAAACATAGTCCCGTAAATGCTTGGTTTTCTAAATACAAGGTATCAATGGGTCATAAAGCTAGCAATATTTTCTTATTTCTTTGAAAAACTATTTCAAAATTTTGATTATACTTGGCATTTAATGATATATTTGTAGGGTACATAAGTGACTTCAATTCAAGAATAGTAGCTTAAAATCACTATCAGTTAACCTAAAACACTTTTCTTGTTTTTGCCATAACTTTTTATACAGATGTATTTTCTATAATTTGTCCTAACTGTCTCAAAGAACCAATTAAAATAAACAGAAATGATAGTCTTTTCTCATATGCCTAAAGTGTACAGCTTCGTCAGAAGATGAGGACATGAAAGAAGCACAAACATTGTAATCATCAAGGAGACCTAGTAATAAGGAGCATGAGACAAAAGCTTCTTTAAGTATTTCTGTAACGCGATATCGTGATAGTGATTATTACATTCTTTGGAACATGAATGGTTTTACGAACAGCGAGCTGGCTGACACACACTTTATATATGAATTGTGTAATGGTTAACTGCTCAAAGGGAGCATCACATAGATATCTAAACAGAAGGTAGCCAGGAAGGAAAGTATATTCTACAGTACCTCGGGATCTTTTAAAAGACTGCGTTATCAAGGAAGACCAGACAAACTCTAATTTGGAAAATGCTTTAAATCGTTTTGAAAACCATCCTAGAGCACGCCTGAGAATAGTAACAGGAGTACCTGTAACATACATTCATGCCTCTCATTGCTTAAACAACATGTAAACTTATTCCACGGTATACGCGTAAAAGGCTTCGAGAATCCACAAAAAGATTCCCTCTGTCAAGGACATTCATACAGGAAAAATGGAAAGCTTATTGCTTTGGTGTCGTGGACAACCTTCTTACATTCAGAAATTTAGACCAACAAACTTGTTAGATATTACTATTTTGATACAGTGCCCGTTCTACTGCCTAGAATTGATTTTGAATTGTGTAAAAAAAGTTGTGTTAAAAGAAATACGTGCACGCTGTTTAGTTGATATTAGTGATGAACCCCGAAACAACTCAAAATTCATAAGCAAATGGTGGAAATCGACCACTAGCGAAAAAAAAAAGGAACCTGGGAGAAGGACCAATCAGAGAATCTTGCTTTTCAATGTGAAGGAATGGTTTCATGTCTCTTCAAAGTGAACAAAGACTTCGATGCCAAAATCAATACTGGAAGTGCACATAGGTATTGATATTTCGAAGTATTATGGTACACTTACTTCATGCTTAAAAGCCGGATCAAGAAATTATAAACCAAAGAAGACAAAGATACTGAATAGGTAACAAATCGAAGAAGTTAAAAGAAACACCCGATGAGCGTCAGGGTCGGGGTGGACTCAAATCGACTATTATATTCAAGAGTCACTTTCCAGTAAGATGGCAATTGCTGAAAAAAATCCAGTCTTTATCGGGAAATTTTGAATAATCCTTTCCAAAATGGCACGATCGTTGTTGAGGTAAATGTTAACGTTAATATGAATAATAAATTTAAATAAAATGCTAGAAGAAAACTAGAATGATGAATGGAACCTCCTTTTTTTTGTACATTTTGGTGTTGATAATGCTTGGTATCTAAGAATTTATAAGACCAGGTATTAATTAAAATATATCACAAAAATGCGGGTGGAGTTGGAATTGAAAGTACTTTCATACACTGAAGTGCTTTTTTAATTAATAGTAATATTTTCTTATTAACTCTCGCTATTTTTGAGCCACAAAAATACTCACAATATACGATTGTTGTATTCAGAAGGGGAAGTTTGTTCCCAGAATAAAAATGAGATACTAATAAAACAGGCATAAATCTATCAAAAACTGAAAAATCTGAAAATCGACTCACCTAATTGGACGTACATCTTCGGCCTCACGTTCTCCTGCCACGCAGCATGGCACACGGTCACCACCAAGCACAGGACCACCACGATGTTGAAAGGGCCCATTGGTACGTTCACAGAACAAAAAAAAATAGTAATCACCAAACCATGTCAGAAGTCAGCACAAGAACTATGCACAGAATCAACGGAACGCGCGGCGGAATCCATCAAGAACTTTGCGAATGCACATCGGGGATGAAAAAGATGCGCCGACGGTTGGACACACAAAAAAAATCGATCGCGGCGTCCAGTCGCTGGAAGCGAACGCCTGACGTCGACTGGCGGTGGTGCGTCGCGACGCCGGTGCCAGCTGATACCCCCTCCACCAACGACGGACGACGGCAGCGCCGGCAACCTGCAACGGAAACAAGAGAAGTGTCAGTACGGGGTGGGTTCGAGAAATACGGGGTTTTACAAGTACATAACGCTATATGAAGACATATTGGCATTGACACTTTTTCAAAAAAAATATAAACTCATAGAAATTACATGCAAATATATAATTTGTTACGCTAAAATGCTTAAAGCCAAAATACGAGGGTTATGTCAAAATTGCAGGACACAATACAGCTCGCAAAAATTGTACTAAAGTTGTTCAATATAATCCAGGGCCGGACTGGGAGCAACTGGAGGACGCGGGATAGGAAAACRAATTAGGGCGCAGTATTATTAAAACAGAGAAAAATCTCCATCTTTTTAGTTTTAACTATATTTATTATTTATTGTTATATTAAACATTTCTTAATTGAAAGAAAAAGAAACATTTGGTACAAAAGTACAAGTACAAAAATAAACTTCGCAATAAACAAGAACCTTTATACACTGGAACAGTTTCCCAGTTCAATCTAATGCCTGAACAATAGATTATACGCACTCTTCTCGTTTTTAAAAATCAAAAAATATTTTCCTGATTCTAAATGAACTATGATGATTCATGTTCCTTTAACCTTTGGTGGACGTGTTTCCATTCATCAAATCCAGAACAAGAAACTGAATTTCCAGTACTGAACGCAAGACATAGAGAACCAAACAGTCCTTTTACCTATTCGTTGTATGTACGCCAATTACGTTTAAAAGTTTGTCTATCTTTAGTCTTTACAAAAAATATACGTTGTCGTTCACGAAATGGAAGTAGTTTCTTCGACTGTTGTATAGGATGGTAATCATTAAATGAATTCAAAAGAGTTGTTTCAGGTTTCTTATAATAATCAATACTTTCTATGCTTACAATCTTTTTTTTATTTATAGAGTCATTGGGGTCACTATTATATCCAGCAGTATCATTATCACTATCAGTATTATCTCCATCATTATTATCCCCGTCAATATTGTCACTCTCATCAGTACCGTAACTTTCAGCGTTGTCATAATCTCTCCTATCAAAATTACTATCACATCCTTGTTTTTGAGAAATATCTAAGGGACTAGTTGATCTTGGTGGTTGGTAGTTGCTGTACTTGAGGTTGCGTAGACGTAGAGTTAGTATTTGTTTCTAGGGTTTTGAAAAAAAATTCTAATTTTAGAGAAAGTTTTTGCCGGCTCTTGCATTTGCCTGACTCTTTATTCTGTACGGAATTCATGGCCAGATTTTCTTTTATTGCGTTATTTTGAAAGTATATTTTTCGTTTAGTTCAGATGCGCTAAATTCTGCGTGCAAGACTTACTAAAGTTATCCAACAATTTCTTCTGTTTAATAATTGGAACATTTATTAGAATTAACCTTTCTCAGTGAGAAATTGGTTTCTCACAAGATTTTGTTACATTTTTTAGCTCACGATAAAGCAAAATTTAACTGTGCACTATATAAAATAAGAACTAGGCAGTGATGGGCGCTTACGCGTAAAAACGTAGATAAAGCACTTTAGCGTAGATTTTGAGTAGAAAATGTAAGACAAGTATATTATGGCTAAAATGAATTAGGTACACGCGAACCTAAACGTAAATTATTTTGTATCAAATTTTTCTGTCTTGTTGGTTTCTATATGTGTCAAATTCCTTAAAATGTTTATATGTTAATAAAGTTTTATTAATATCTATATTATAAACTTGTATAACATATTTCAGTAAGTCATCATGACATTCAAGCGGTTTTCTTACTTCTTAAGGATATAAAACAGAAAGCATAAGTGTCGAAGTATGACTATATTAGGTATATTCATAAGTAGCCTATTTTTTACATGCTATTGAATTCGGATCCGCATAATTGTTGATATTTCTTCAAAGAAACTACTACCTGCTCCTTGCTGTTTTAGATCAATGTGCCTGGATCGGCAATGAGAAGTGCTTGTATACCCTGTCAATATAATACAATAAAATTGACCTACGATTAAAAAGGTTGCTACAAAAGAGCAATGGTGGCGTATGAAGTTGCCCGTCGATATTCTTTTACGAAGAAAAAAGGCAATAAAGTCACTGTTTACAGTTTTGGAGGAATCCATTCAGGTCTGCTTTGTTTGTCCTGCTTAGTCTGGTCTGCTGGCCCTAATTAACGTATGTCCAATTGCCCGAACAAATTATTATTGTTTATATGTTTATCTAGTTAATCACAACATGGTTATATTTTGTAATAGTAATAAAATACAAAATAATATTGACACTTCTGGCGTTTGGTGAACACCATTACTTGCAATGACACAACAAAACAAAAAAGGAAAACTATGAATGCGTTACGGTATTGTTTCCATCCAGGTATATATGATTTAAACCAGTCCAAAGATGATTTAGTCAACTTACTAAACAAGAAACAAACTTTGGATAGCCATGGCAGGTTTCAATAATTGGGGATACTTTGACGTGCACATTTTCAATAAAGTTCCTGTGTGAAAATGATTTGTCCTTGAATCTATTACCGTTCAGAGTTCAGTATGTAATTCCACAGCCGGTTTCAACAAGTACTCATTCATAAACATCAATCTCTTAAATCTAGGCCGCGCTTTATAGTCATCTTAACAAATTATTACTTCCTTGACCTAAATAAAAGCCTACTCTGGCTAGAGAACTGCAGTTGCAATTCAATTTGTTAAAAAAAAATAACAACTCTGCTACTTCTAGCCAAGGCAACGTACTCCATGGTACAATGAAAAATGACACTCTCGTGTTCATATTTGCCGGAGTACATAAATTATGCAGATCAATTCTGCATGGAAGTGAAGTTACAAATGTCCATGCCAAGAACTCAAGCCAGCAAAAGTCAGTGGTAGTCCAATGTTATTTGAGTTTTCTATATTAATAACCTAGAGATTTCAAATGTTCTTAACCATTTTCAGTTCTGAAGTTGGGAGAGATCTAATTTTACTTGAGCATTACTGTATTGATATTTAGAACTGTCGAAAATAAAGCGAACAATCCGAAATGAATTAGGTTCTACTTCTTCTAAGTGGAATGAACGACAATTTAAAACTGCGTTGGACAAAAAACTATTCTTTAAGGAGCAAAAGAGACCCTAGTGGCCCGCCCTTTACCCCAACACTGCACGATATTCAGTGGCGCTACTATCGACCAGGGCCAACTCCCCAGTGGAATAAGATTTACTCTGTCATTTTACAGAATGTGGGCAGCATTACCCGTTATCTCGCATACACAACCACAATGCGGTTGGCCCCTAACAATACGTCAAGGTGGCCTCAGCACTAGATTCTCCTTGAGTTGAAACAGTGTTGGACGAGATTATCTTTAAAAGACTCGATTCTAGCTGGATAAAATATAAAATCATAGTTACCTTTTCCTAATATATACTGTTTTTCACATAAGTTTCCAGTTACGCAATGATTTACTTGTTTTTATTGCCACCATAACATACCCGGGAGCAGACAATTCATTGGTGCAGAACGACTGTGACATTTCATTTATGTTGGTACTCCAAATAAAATTTGTTGTTCAAAATATTCCACTTTTAAGATAACCAAATCCTTTTGTGTTTAAATTTTATTGTGTCTGATTTACTTCCCTTTTCTGATTAATAAATGTTTTAAATCACAAACCGATAGCAAAGTATACTCGTATTAGGTATAGAGTGACATCTGCTTTTAAGTGTTTGGTCGATTAGGATCTACAGGCATTGTGGTTGATATTTCAGTTATTGTCAAAGATGATCACTATCGATGTTTAATATTATACATTTCATGCAGTTGCCAGCTATTTTAACCCTATAATATTTTTATTAGCAGCTTTTGTAAGATTGGAATCTGATTTCTTTTGTGTCTCAAACTACACAGTTGCTGTCAAGACTAATATCTGCTAAAATGGGAAGCTTCTACAAAACATGCTTGGAATTTGTTGTAGCAATACACAACACGATATCATAATTTCATATTTTGTGAATAGGTTTCATTTTATTGAGGATGCTGGACAGTGTTCACCATACATTAGAGACTGTGGTGTTCACAGTTTGTTAATACTGCTAAAACGATTTAACTCCCGCTATAAACAGGTCCTGTTTGTCACTCTCTTTATGCCAGTAGTTATAACCATAACCTCAATTTGAATATATACGACGACGTGTTTCTGTTCTGTAATTTATAATTTTCAAGCAGAACTGCTTGTTGTACATAGGATTTCTGAAATCTAAGAAACGTTTTAACATGAACACGCGTACAGCAGGATATCACAGCTTCACGGCAAATTTACCCATTTATTTACGCTTTGCGTATAATAAATCGCGGTTAAGAGTTAAAATTTGAGAAGCAAATTGAGCAAATTAGAAACAGTGCTATCGCGATACACTGTGCTCCCATGAAATTGCACCATGACGTCTAAATATAAAATTTTACGCACTAAGCGATGCGGAATTGACAGCTCAAATGTCAATAATAATAATAATACTTTATTATCCAGCAGACAATTAAGTCCAATTACAGGATAAATACAAAAACAGAGCAGAGTCAGCAAAAAATGTTCATGTATGCACAAATTGAACTAAATTCTATAACTCAAAGAATACAAAAAATGAATGAATTTATGTATAACAAAGACAATAATGAAAAAAAAAGTACATAAAGTCAGAGTGGAATTCGAGGAATAAACACTATGGAATACCAGTTATTACACTTTTAGAAATTTTCTTAAATGTTAAGCTGCTACCACAAAACAGGTCGAGGGTTTGGTTGTACTTATTATAGTTTCTCACAGCAGTGTATAGTGGAGAATTAAAGTGGTGCATGGTACTAGTGACTTCATAGCTAAACAGAATAGTGTATCTACTAGCTGGTCGCGGGATCTGAAATTTTAGCATCTGTAACAATGGTTGAGATACAAAAGTGCCATCAACTAACTTATACAAAAACAAAACAGAAGAGTAGCATCTTCTATCGGCTAACGCAGATTGAGAAAATGTTGCAAGTAAAACACATTGTGGGTAGTTTTGTACAGGATAAGCGTGATATTTAACAAAATACAAATATTTCAAAAACCTTCGTTGAACTCTTTCCAGGGCATTTACATGATTGTCATAATGGGGGCTCCAGACCAATGAACAATATTCTAATTTGTTTCTAATATAACAATAATATAAAGTCAAGAGCGTATCAATATTTACAAAACCTCTGGTATTTCTCTTTACAAAACCGAGCATCTTCAAAGCATCCTCACAAATTTTCTCAATGTGCGGAGMGAAGGACAGCTGACTATCAATGACGACGCCAAGATCCCGAACTCGAGAGCGTTTCTCCAAAATAATGCCATTTATGTTATAATCAAAAGTAAAATTACTGATTTTGCGAGAACACGTTAGTACACAACATTTAGTGATATTGACTGTCAGTCTATTGTGGCTACACCACTGAACAAAGGAATCAATAGACTTCAGCAATGCAACACAATCAGATTCCGAATTAATTACACTGAATATTTTTAAATCATCTGCGTATAGCAAAAACGGACATGACAACTGCTCCTTCACACTATTAATGTAAATATTGAAAAGTAAAGGACCAAGAATTGAACCTTGTGGCACACCAGTTGGTGTATTGAATTGTGCAGATTTAACATTTCTATATTCAACAAACTGCCTTCTACAGTGCAACATTGAATGAAACAACTTGTGAGGTTAGTTTGCTTGTCAACCAGCGGAAAACCTGGCAACAATGATACCAAGTGACATTATGACGTAACTGCAAACTTATATGAAAAAACGCATTTTAGAAAATCAGATCAAAACATGAATTAATGAAGTACCTAAATAATAATACATATGTCCATGCTAATCGTGGAAAAAAATAAACGCCATATACGAAAGATCGCACACTAAGAGCTACTGGTTATGCAACACGCTCCGAATACCACCAAATTGAAACCAATTGCTCCCAAATAACACAGCCTTATTCCCAATTAGCCGACAGGCAATAACACAATTGAACACGTCAATTGATTGAATGATTCACGTATTGGACGCATCAGCTACACGGTGCCGCGTGAGGTAGCACCAAAACTCCTGCTTGGTTATTAAGTGGACGCAACCACCCAACTGGTTAATTGGCGAGGTTGGTATCTTTACCCGTTCGTTCAAAGGGTTCAAAGCGAATGATATCATTAAGACGGTTAAGGAGTTAAATGAGGAAGTTTAATTAAAGATGAATAACGAGCGAGTTGCCTTCGATGGAAAAGTACTGACACAGATTTTGTGTTTGCTACAGTTTGCAGTTCAGCGAGACGAGTGTTTTATAGTTAAAAGTAAATTGAAGGCTTCTGACATAAATGGGAAAAATATTAATCTATAATAATAATCGTTGCTTGTTAAATATCCGTATATTAATTCAAAATTTCACGAGAACGGAAAAATACACAGAACCCATTTCAGATTCAAAATTAAAGTCAGCACGAGGCTTCCTGGAGGGGGCTATAGTTATTGTTAGATGAGGAAACATATCAAAAATTATCCCAGGATCATACCTCAAAAATTTCCAAAGTTATTAATGATCTTATCAGAAGGAGGATAACTCTCTTTTAACTGTTTCCGATTGCAAGGTACCTAAATTGTATCGTTTGCCCAAAATCCATAAAACCAATGTCCCGTTAAGACCCATAGTCAATAGTCCTTGCTACAGATTGGCAAAATTTTCTGCTAACTATTGAAAACCTTATATAGGAAAAACCAGTAGATTCATCCAAAATTCTTCAGACTTCATTGACATTATAACAGGTTTAAGTATTTCCGAAGGTGATATTTTAGTTAGTTTTGATGTGGTTTCTTTGCTTATGAAAGTACCCATACCTAAAACGATAGATATCATCAAAGCCAAGCTTAATAGAGATCCCCTAAATGACACGACAGCCAGATTACCCGAACACTGTTTAAAATCAACTTATTTCATCAACTGTTTTCAGTTTAAGCCAAAATGTTGGTATAGGTATCTAGATGACACTTTTGTTATTTGGCCTCATGGTATAGAAGAGTTAGGTAGGTTTCTAAATCATTTGAACAATCAAAATCTCGAAATAAAAATTACTATGGAATTAGAATGTAATAGTAGTTTACCTTTCTTGGATGTCCAAATTTACAGAATAAACACTTGACAGTGAGGACACAAGGTTTACAGACTAACACACACAGACACACATTTACATGCCACATCTCACCACCCTCCCTGTCAAAAGAATAGTCTTACAAGGACTTTATTTGTTAGAGCACAAAGGATCTCAGACGAAAATTCTTTACAAAAAGAAATATATCATCTTAAATCAGCGCTAGTGGGAAACATTTAATAAGAATATTTGGTCAGTTTTTATTAAAAGTTCTCATCCAAATCAAGTAAATTCTGAGCCAGGACAAATTAAATCAAAATTGAGTTTGCCTCATGTACAAGGTCTTTCGGAAAAATTAAAGAGGATGCTTAGAAAACATGATATTTTAGTTGTCGATAGTATGTATACTGATTTAGATACTACTAAGGATAAAGTACATTTAGAGAGTGAAGGTTTTTACAAAATTATTTATTCTTGTTTCAAGTGTTACATAGGTCAAACTAAAAGAAAAGTAGGTATGCGTTTGAAAGAACACATACGTGCTACTAGGCTGCAACAGATAGATAAATCTTCCGTAGCTGAACATTCATATTTTACTAAACACATTATTGACTTTGATAAAACAAAAATTTTACACAGGGAAAATATTATCACAAACGTCTAATAAAAGAAGCTATAGAAATTTGTGGGCATACTAATAATTTTAATAGGGATTGTAGAAGTTGTGAATTAGGTGACATTTGGAAGGCCATTTTGTAGTTATCTTTTATTAAGTAGTTCGAGTATATCAAGTAGGTAGGTAGTTCCCTTTTCGTCGTCAGGTTCTTTTTTATCAGGTTGGCACGTTGTTTCTATGACGTCTCGCTTCCTTGATGATTTGTTTATTTACTTTCAAAATTTTGTTTGATCTTGTGTGAGGCAAATTTTGAGGTTCTTCGTCTTTCACAAAGATTACAGGTATAATCGAAACGTCAGACTTATAACTTTTTGTCAGTGTTTTAAAATGAAAGCGATCTTTCCAAGAAAATATTATCTTAGAGAAAAATTTGGTTTATGTCTACTAAGTTCACATTTTTAAAGGTTTTTTTTTAATTGCACTATAGACACAGATATCTTCTACAGATATTTGTTTTGTTTTAGATTTCCACTGCTTTCTTATTATTTTTTCTCAACATTACTTTTGTTTTACGGGTAATATATATTTTTTAAAACCCATTGACTTTGAAAAAGACATTGTATGCAGTAATGGGAAATTGATTTTCGAGTGAGTTAGTTGGACTTTTGTTACCTAATTTTTTAACCATTATAGGTAAATTGCCAAATCAATCTTCACACAACATTTCTAGTTACTTAAAAAAAATGGCAGACCTATATTCCTTGGTACTGCTGATGCAATCGATTTATACAGTGTTCCTACTTCCGACAACTGCTATACCCATAGAAAAAGTTAGATAGAAGTGAAACTATCGTTGTCTTCATCCGTTCAAAGTTGGTGGCGCCATCTCGTGGTCGCCATATGAACTAACTGCAAACCCGCGCGATTTGAATGCTCCCCCAAATCCTTTGATTTTTATATTATTTTCCGTATTCTTTGTAAATATTCACAACAATAGTTCCTAACATGATTAATGTTAGAAACTACTGTTTGTGAATATTTACAAAGAACATACTTATGTACAGGGTATGAGAATGAAAGACAAATTGTACTATAACAAATAATTTATCAAATAAAATAACAACATAATAACAACCATAGACATGTTTTAGAACCAATATTCACTACAATCTAAGAAAAACTACTCATATGCAATAAAAACTGTTACACCAGTTGCTGCATTAGCAACAGTGTCTATTTACATACAGAATAATATCAAAGTTTGTGCAAAACACTTTGGTTATATATCATACAATTTACACCAACAATATAATAATTAATCAGATTACTTCTGAATGACTCTAAAATCATATAACAGGTATCCTGAATTTTTAAGACAGAATGCACAATCTCACTACCTGCAAAATGTGTACATCACATTTCCACAAAGTAATTTACAATTACACAACAATAATTTTGCAGTGGTGGGTAAGATTTTTAACACTTACATAACATAACATATTAATTATTGATAATAACTAAGGCTCTATTTCTCAGTTTGAGTTTAAGTCAAACACAAATCTAAAGTGGATTTGAACTTTGCTATGTACTTATGAATGTATACAATTTCCACAAGGAATGTCATAAACTAAAAGGGTTCCTTTACATTAGCCATAATATTTTCAGTGACCATCATGTTATATAATATTATGAGACGGATATAAAAAAAATAGTAACATATAACTTAAGACGGACTTAGCGGCAGCAACTAATTTAAAAATAAGGCTTCACAAAAATGTATATGTTCTATAAAGTTTACAATTTAATGCATTATCCATAACATTAATTAAAGTAATAAACAAATATTTTTTCAGAAGACATTATTTATACAAAGACTGATAAAAAAATTATTAATCTGCCATCTACTCCTGCGTACTTTGTCAAAGAAACTCTAAAAAGTGTCTGTTATGAGTTTAAACAAATTTTCAAAATAAATAAACAAATAACCAAGGAAGAGATGATATAAACAACGTGACAACCTGATAAGATCTAAGCAGATCAAAATAATCTATACTCAAACGGCACACATTTCAAACCATTCGGTTTCTGTTTGTGCACTAAACAAGCTAGATGTCACTGCAGCAAATTAATTTAATTATTAAAATGCATTAATGTCAAAAAGATTTCTCTACGAAGATATAGAAAGCTGTCTTAGAAATATAACCATATAGGCACAAGGTTGTTATTTCAGATTATCTAAATTTAGTTGGAAGTAAATGAAATGTTTTATTTTTTTAGAGGACCTACTTAATTATAGTGGCAAAGCATAAAAGTAGTGTTAATTTGCATGTTATGTATATAAACTTCAACAATTACAAATAAAAAAAATAAGTATTTATGGCAAGTCCGTAACAGCTAATATAACGTTTATTTATTACATGAATTTCCGTCGCAATGGATCTTGATTATCGACTTCACTCCCGAATACAATTATGAGATACGCATAAGTATGATATCTTACGAAAGCTGGGTTTTTATTTATTGCTTCAGAAAGCTTCGAAATGAAACTGCACTGACTTCGTCTGGTGGCTAACACCCTCTACTTTCTTTTAGTCCTACCTTTCCAAGCAATGCGGGATATTTAGATCCTGTAACAAAAAGAAAAACATAAATAAAAGTACTTCTGTTGTTACAGAACATCTCACGTTTTGTTGGAGAGTCCCCTCTTGAACAAATCACCCTTTTCCAAAAGATCAACGCTAATGCCTCCTCTCTGTATTTGTCTTCTCGGGCTGCTTGACTCCAAATCAATAGACGTTTTTTCTCCTTCTATTAATAAGCTTGTATAGAAACAATATTATCTTTCTTACAATTCATATTACCAGAAAATAAAGAAGAGCGACTTGAACTTATTCAATTATTCACAATGGTTCTCCAATGAAGACATCCGTCTAACTGTTTTTTGGATTGAGGAAACGAAATATGGGCTTTTGTTTCGACATCCTGGCACTGAACAAACACCGCAATGTGTACTCATTTTCTGATAATCTACTGAAATCAATCACATTTAGGTTACGATTAATTACTCACAGATTTGCTTACGTCTAATAGAGATCGGCATTTTACAATACAAATATCACCTCTAATTCACTGGTTGCTGCCAATAACTATAATTAAACACTTAAGATTGAAACTTAGCACTAAAAATTGTCCAAAAACCCTTGATACTGAGTAAACAAGCACAAATTCAAATCATCTAACCGTTAATATGCAGTCAAGCGTCAGTTCTTTGCTGTCACTGCGTTGTCAAAGTAGTCATTTCTATCGATAATATCAGTAACTGCATAATGAAAACCAGTTGGACTAGCGACACCTACCGACCGCCATATGAACAAAATCAGCAAAATTTAAACCTGGCGCCATAAAGTTTGGACCGAAAACGCCGACCCAGTTTCCCAGCCCTGGCTATACCCCTACTGCCCTACTCCCAGTTATATATTAGACTCHCACCAATCCAAATATGCCCCCCCCCCCATTCCATTTCCAAACACTACGCGTATGTCGGTAAGGTCAAAAGCTCTCCTGACCTATCGCTTATCCCCGTTAAAGGCCACTTGTTTTTTGCACCTACATCGAGCAAATCAGAGTGCCGAACTTGTAAATTATGTACAATTCCTACTCTTATACTATTCAACATGACAGCATTTTAGTGGTCGGGGAGTCGTAAAGCGAATCCGGACCAATAGTGTAAGAAATCATATGCTCCTTATGTTTGACGCTTTTATTTTGATTGGTCATTGCTATAAAGCTGCAAAACAGTGCTGCCGGCTTACACACAAAATCAGGGATGAAAAATGAAAAATATGACGGAATCATTCTGCGAAATCAATCGCAAATCAAGAGGTTATTGAACGACTCGAAATGGCGGAAGATGTTTTTAACAATAGTGATGAAAATGATGTCAAATCTGATTAAATGCAATCGTAATCATTTACCACCTGTACGTTTTGAATATTTTTGAATACATCAAAAATGCAGAGGGAGAAAGTGGGGCCATCACAAAATCCAGTAGAATGGCCAAAATTTCACAATCAACTGTGAGAAATATAGCTGTAAATGGAGTTTTATTATAAAAAATAATAAACGCCAAGGCTTATGGAATATCTACGAATTTCGGAAATGTCAAGTCAGTTTTGTGTCACAGTTAACAGTTAAAAAGTTAGAGTCGATTTTTAATTTTCTGGTTTTGATATTTATTTGAATGAAACAAGAACCAATCGGTATGAAAAAGTTAGCGCATGTTAGGACAAACGAAGTTAGCCTGAAACGAGATAATTTTTAATTTTGTACAATAATTCTTTTTTGCTTCATATATTTATAAATACCTGTACAACAGCGCTAGTTATATGTATAACGTACGTAATAAAAGTATTGGCACAAAATATTTTGCGGGATTTTTCGAATAGCATTAGCATCATCGTATTACCATTCCATGCAAAACTATAACAAATGTCAATACTGGTGATATCTGTACTGGTCTGAATTGTAATACGAATATATACGAATGCCCAGTAACAAAGGGTACCGCGATGTTGTCACTTTGCAAACAACAAAATGATTGTTATTTTTACTTTGGCGAACGCGGAAATGAAAGGAAATGTTGATTTTCATACAGATGATATCGAGATCCGGATAACGTTAGATTTAAATGTAAAGCAAAATTCGCCAACAAAATATTAGTATGGTGTGCGATTTCTGAAGCTACTGTTTCACGCCCCTGTGTTGGATATGTTCAATACTATTTCACTTTCAGTATTGTATAATAAATTTTTGCCAAAACTTTTATTACATACGTTAAATGGACTGTTCTGTGCCATTAGTTAGCTTTTTATCTTTGCTGAACTCATATAATAATAAACGTACGGAAATCATCATCGGTGCTATAGGGTGACATAATTATACCAAAATTTCTCAAGACAGCCCTACTTATGATTGAGAAAAAAACCGCTGGAAGAACTTTCCGCGCGCTGAAAAGCTGACCACTCCGAGTATCTATGCCTACCTCCTCAAAGCCTAGGCTTTCAGCCCATAAAACTTATTTGCGATCCCGCGTATCCCCCTCGGACGGATCACCAAATAAAAGTGAAATATTCGCGAGCAACTCCAAAGTAAACATCGCAGGGAGTGCGGGCTCCGAAAAACCCGAAAAGTCAACGTTTGCATTAGACCAATAAAGATCGACCGACTGAACACGGGATGAAAGTTTCACTATATCTTGTTATTTTTCCGCAATGGCATAAATATACAAATCGGGGCCAGGCCCTGGGGTATTTGTTTTGCGACGTGGAGCGAGGGGGACAAAGTAAACTGGCGGTTTCCAAAAGTGCGATATTACAAGGAGAACTTACACGGTCCGGGTTCGTTAACATGGCTGTCTGCCTATGGATGCTGTTTCCCAAAATTGATGATATATGCAAAATACAAAAGCATAATGAGGGGTTACAATATTTTTATGCAAACTAACCCGAAAACTGGAGGAAGTGTATTGTAGTGAGTTGGCCACATTTTGACATACCTATTTATTTTGCTCAAGAGCATTACGCCTGTACGAGGTTCATGTCATAATTATTGTTCATATCAAGCTGACGTTGAATTGGCAATGGTGAAAAAAAAACAAGTGCTGTCAAATTATAAAAGTCTATCATTGGAGTATCACTTAGCTATACCTATATATAGTGCGTAGGGTTTTGTTCTCAATTTGCAATTACAAATTCTTTTCAGTAAGTATTTCAATACGTACCCGTGCGCCCTTTTGTAGTTCTAATCGAGATTTTCTCAACTTAAAGCTAATCCAACTGTAATCTACTAAATTCCGTCTTTATACAATAGCAAATGTAACGTAAGGTCTATTCTACTGCTAGAGAAAAGTAGACCTTATTAGATGTAACCCACACATAAACAATTACTTTTACTGTTGTGTGTGTTTGTGGTCACTCTGAATTACCACAATTTGTATTTAAAAGTAAAAAAATGCCTGTTGACTCAAGAAAATTATTAAATGCATCAGCGTTGATACTAACAATGATATTTTTAAATGTGCTGAAAGAAGAGCTGCTAATAGAAGATCCAGCAGCATGTAAAAATTTTCTACTAATGAGCAATGCTTCATTTGAAAAATTGTTTGAACTTGTCCATAACAATATAGGGAAACAAGGTACACAATCCCGTGAAAGCATTCCTTCCGTTTCAAAACTGCATTTCATGTTGATGTATTAATTAGCTGGTAGTAGGAAGTTAGCCCAAAATAACAGATAGCCCCTATTCAAAAGTTTATTTCGCCGATATCAGTACAAAAGCTGCCAAATCTCACACCCCTGCTTATTCCGTAGGTTCGAAAAGTAGGTTCTATGAACGTTTTGTTTATAAACTGTAAAACAGGGTAGTGCGCATCGATCTGGGCAGTTTTAACACGAAGTATGGAAAATTCAAATCAAGAAAATAGAACTTGGGCTAATTTCTTGTACTGAAACGGTGCGCACATCCAGTTTCCGTATAATAATTTTAGGAACTTATTTCAATACTTAAATAAGTATAGTGACAACGTTTCTAACAATAAAAAATCATTTTCTTGTCCGCTCAAGTACAAATTTGAATTTTTCGCTATCACAGCTTCAGGAATCCTCGTAGATAGGTACGTGTGGTAATTTCGTATGCTAAGACTCGACGTGTAGGTGGAAGATCGGTCCCAGCGTCATGTAAACAAACGCGATGGCCGTAACTAAGCCGGATGTGACGTATTTTTATGGTTAGTGTTCGTCCAAAGGAGCCCCTATTATTCATTCATGACGTCGAGCGCGACCTTTACTAAATTTCCGCCCAACCCTTGCGCTCTCCGGGTTTTTTCTTTATCTTTGCGCCAGGAGATTTATACTGCGCCAAGGTGATGGTGTGAAAATCACCTACATGTCGCGAGGGTTTATCTCTTAAAGAATAACAATTACTGTAGATTCCCAATTACGTCAACTATTTAAAAGGGAGCCCCTTATTCACATAAATAAACTATGTCAGAACAAACTCAATTTAGATATGTGCCACAATGGTCCAAACTGCAGCAGGTAGCAGAGTGGCTCATTTCCAATGGAAATAGCTAATGTCATCATCTAATTGTTTAAGGTCTAAAAGTTACGGGTACTTTTATAAAGGAAGGAAGTCCGATAATTTACATAGATGAAATGTGGTACAGCACCCATGATGTGGTTAAAAAGCATTAACGGGTGGCACTGTCAATTATTGTTTAAACGAATCTCCTTCACTGTTCAGTGGATTATCACCACGACATGGACGCGTCATTATTTGAGACTTGGTTTACCAGGCAATTACTTCCATTTTTACCTGCAAATTCATTGTCATTGGATAAAGAAAAATATCAGTCCCAATAATTAAATAAAAAACCTACTGCCGCTACAAAAAAGAATTTATTGCAAAGAAATAACAATACTGAGATACCAATAAAAGCGACAAAAAAAACCCTTATTAGACATTATTAAAGTACTGAATCATCCAATAAGTTATCGGACACCGCCAAAAGTAACGGACACACAGTATTAAGGCTTCCACCTTATTGCTGTGTGTTCAATCCGATTGAATTAATATGGAGCAATCTAAAAAGAGGCGTAAGAAGAAACAATAAAAGTCCAAATCTCAGTTCTACTGCCTTGGACTTGGTACCAGTGGCTTGCCCGAGCAKCTGTCAGTTTCTGTTAATTATGGGACTTTTTACAACTGAAGGTTCATTGTAACTAAAAGAGCAGTAATTGGGGGATAGAACTTTTCGAGTGTCATATAAAGAAATTTTTCTGGAACCAGTATAGTTGGAGCATTTAAACACATTTCAATGCAGCTACAAGCCCAATACATCTGAGGCCCACATACGTCTCTTGATTTAACACCACTAATTTGATTAAAATGGCAACAATGGGACCTTCACAATGCAACTGGGCGTTTCAGTACTTGATTCAGATGAATTAAACCGTTGGACGCCAATTCCTAATAAGGGTCAGATAATTATTAATGCGGTAGAGGTGGTGGGACTGCCACAGAAATTTCAGTTAATATTTTCACGGTTCTAACGCGAAACGATGTGTTATAATTACCGATGATAATCAGAGGGGCGTGAGCTAAATAGATACCCTAATATAAACTGTAATTACAAGTAATTACCACTATTAAAGTTGCAGTCGCCGCGGTCTAGGTATCCGCGAACTATCGTTAAAATAAATTGCGTCCCGCTCGCCCTATTTTTTTTTGATAAAGCCGTTCCCGCCATGTTTCCGCTTATGGATGGGCTTACACCATGCTCACTGGAGCTATTTATATGACTAAGTCGGATTTACACAGCGAGGCTTTTATGAAACTAATGGCTGGCGCAATTTGCGCTGCCACCAAAATTGGCTCTCGCGCTGCGTCGACCTATTAAGATTTTAAAGTTTGCACAAATGAAACGCTTAATGCACGAGCCGAGAGGATTTCGCACCGTGCATTTTAGAGTTGTTTATATAAATGCATTCGAATAATAATGCGTCGCAATACCGAAACGACCGTCAGCATGAATGCATTTTTTTTACAAATCAGCTTTAAAAATTCAAAGTTGGATTCATGCTTTATTCTTGTTCAAGTGATTTAGTTAACAATTGTCTTCTAAACAGATGACCAGAAGACCAGCTTCTTATTTCAATTGTTCAGCTTTAACAAGATTGAAGAACATAATGCTCTACTTCGTTTGTGGGCTGACGGTGCTGCTCAAATCCGCCTAATCTGTAATAATCAACAACGAACTATTTGTTTGCTTGCAATAAAACTGAGAAGAAAGAAGAGGTAAGTCTGTTTCTGACATTAATTGAAAGCGATGCCTGATAATGTTAAAGGCTCTTATGTCTGATATTTCGAACAAGAAATCATACGGCGAGTCCTGCAGAATGCTTCAAGTGTAGAAGACGGGACCATATTTCCATACAGCAAGAAAATGGAGATTTGGTCCATTTTAACACCTCCAAACAATTGCCGGGCTACAATTGCAGATTATATGGCAAAAAAACATAATGATGACCTTCATTTTAGTTTTAAGTTGGCTACCCGTGATGAAACTAATCAAATTATTTGTTCTCTAAAATCCGACGCGGCAATGATAACATAAATTCGTCGATGAGAGAAAGAGCTTAGGACTGATTATTGATGAAAATTTGAGATTTACACAACATGTGGACCTGTTAATGAAAAATGTTACTGCTCCTTTATAACATAAATATTATAAACTTCAAGCTAGGAAAATGCTCTGTGAGAGTCTAGTATTACCAATAATGAATTATTATAATATCATGTAATATAGTTGCTTAGACAAATACACCAAGGATCGCATATAAAAAATTCAGAATACTTGCTGTCGTTTTGTGTATCGTATTAGGAAATATGATCGAGTATCTGCTAGATAAAATGAACTGAAGTGGTTGAGAGTTCAAAATATTTAAAAATATAACCTAATAACGTTTGTCCATAATGTGCTGATTAGCTCCTCTCAACCCCACCTGCTTAACAAAATGTTTTATTTATAGACGTGATCTCATAACATAAATGTACGCCACGTTAATAGTCTTTCATTACCTACCCATAGGTTGGCCACGTTCCGAAAATCCTTTTTGTACAATTCAGTCGTTGCCTACAACTTTGTTCCTGGTGCGATTAGACGGTTGTCTTTTGTAAACGCAGTAAAGCAAACCTTAAGCTGACTGTTTTGATTGTTTTCTATGATGGTATTATTTATTGTATTGATTATGATTAAGCATTATTATTATTTATTTATAAAGTAAACAATGGTCTTGATAAAAAGCGGTCTGACAATAAAGTGGAACAGGAATCAGCAGCCGTTGTCCTGAAAAAAGAAATTGTAAAAAGAAGCAGAGGCAATCTTACACTGGATGTGAAAATAAGAGACCAAAAATTATTCACGGAAGCAAACACTGGAGCTGGAATTACTTTAGTGTCAGAATATTTAGCTATGATTAAGTTAAATAACATACGCTTAAAAAAGCTGTAAGGTCAGCTATAGGCATTGGTAGGCATCGTATGCTATAAATGCAATATCACCAGATTTACGCTATGGGTCTGCAATTCCCTTAGCATCAATTGATATAGCTAAATAGAAAATAAGACTGTTTCTAAAGATACAAATATCTGTCAAAACGGATAACAAGAACAAGTTTTTGAACATAATTTAACACTACTATTATTCTTCGGTATTCCCGATATTATCGCTAAGTTGGTAACTGTAGAATATTGTTGTGGAATCAGAGCTAACTGTGTACTGGAGTTGCAGGTATAATACGAGACTACAAGTAGCGATACTAGTGACATACAGATCACAGGGAATGTAGATACTCTCTCTCGAAGATGTCGCTTCTGGAATTTTCGATAAGGTGTACATATTCAGACAGAAAGAGCGCGGGCAGTCCGAATGCGAATACCGGTTATGCAGCGAGCGAAAGACTTATAGTTAAGCAGGTGCTTTTAGTGCTAGTGTGTGCAGTATAGTGACTCAATTTTTAGCAGCTCTGAACCAAAATCTTAAGCACTATTCTACACCAAGCATATAAACTCTGTAAATAATATGTCATTAAAGGACAGCTCAATATGTAGAAATAGATCAATTTACGACGCATTTTCTCGCGCAAATGATAAGCGTTTTAAAACCGGGGACATGGAACGTTGCAGGCAAACGCGAAATGACCTTTGGGCCATTCAGATAGGTAAAAGTTGACCCGCGCTCTTTTATCAACGCTCTTTTATCGGCGGTTTTCGATTCCGGTGTCGAGACAGGACCCCGATCAATCATCCCCTGATAGACAATCCGACTGATAACGGTCCGTACATTTCGTATTAGGGTGTGAATATGGAAGCCGTTTGGCCTTCTGATGCGGAAAAGCTTTTTGTGTCGTGCATTTCGAATGCACAAAGGGATAATGCGTGCGATTGCGAGTACAAATGCGGGACATTTTATTGTTCTCTGAATATTAACCTTGTGAAGCGCGATCTCCAAGTATAAAGACAATAACAGTGAAAGTGATTAAAATAGATAAATAAATAAGTATGAATAACTTTCTTACTTTGTTTTTCTCAAGACGGTCCTGATAGATACCAGTGGCGTGCCCAGACATCTGTCGGTTTACGCTAATTAGGGGACTTTTTACAACTAAGACTTCATTCTAACTGGAAGAGCAATAATTTGGGGACGGAACTTTACAAGTGTTGTGTAACGAAAATTCTCTGCGGTTAGACTTCGCAAGTTTGTGTTTTTATTCGAATTATTACATTTTATAGTAGCAAGCAACAATCCTGAACCTCATACGGACAACCGATTACCGCTCACAATGGTTTGCAAGTATTACCTGAAGCTCTCGTAACTAACAGAGGAGTTCGGCACGTTCCACTATTTTGCAGCGGAGTGGACCGTATCCAAAAATTGTGTTTAGGCTTTTTTAGAATTTTTTTTCGTACTCATAAATCAATGAGCATTACTTGGTATTATTATTTGAACTAAAAATATTTCTCATCTAATAGCTTTTAATGTATGACTAAATCGTATTCTTTCCTAATTTAATGAGTAGTACCTATTTTTATAACCATGAATGGTAAACATTCCAATTTCAATGCAGCAGCCCATACTTTCTAACTTTTGATCGCGGTGTGCAATCGTTCTTTGCCCTGTTTCTTCACAGGTTAAAATTTTCTTTTAATCCGGAGGGTCATGAACGTGGTTCCTACCTGTATATTTTTTTGGGAATAAGAAGAAATCGGAACTATTCTACTCCTACTATGTGTTTACTTATATTTTTAAGTTTTACAGCATATAAGCGTACCGAGTGCAATATTTTTTACTTATTCAGTCATACCTACATAGATGCTTAAATTTAGCCACTTATTAAGAGACGTTTGTGGCAAATACATTTCGTAGGGCAACTGGTCTAACAGATATTGCTGATTTTTAACCGTGCGGCAACTGAGTACCTCCGAAAGAATTAAATATGTTCATTCTTATCATTAGGATCTGTCGCGGCATATACCTGAGTGCTTAGTCGACTGTTCCGAGCACACCCTGCAAAAGTATGTTAAAACCATTGGCTTTTCAATGAAAAATATAGAGAAGAAGCAATACTTGATGGAAAGCCAGGTAATAATAAAGTGGAGATACGATTATTTAAAATCTATAAAAAATGTATATAGGCAGGAAAATGGTCCGATATTTTTCCTCGACGAAACATGATACGATAAAAAAAGGATGGGTTGATGACTCAGGGAAGTTCAATGTCAATATTCCGGCGTCAAAAGGAAAAAAAATAATGATTCTAGACGCAGGAGGTGAAAATGGTTTCGTCCCTGGAGCCCTGTATCTTGGATGTAAAAACTTAAAAGAAGCAAGCGCCGATTATCATTCTGATATGAATGCGGAAGTGTTTGAAAATTGGTTCAAAAAGATTTTATTGCCCAAATTACACCAAACACCGTCATAGTAATGGACAACGCTAGTTTCCATTCGGAGCAACTGGATAAAATTCCAAATACAACAACAAATAAGGCAATCATTCAAGTGTTTTTAAGAAAAGAAGATTTATATTTCATAGAGGACTACACAAAAAACAATTGTTTGAAGTACTTGGCACAAAAAAAATTTCAAAGAAATTTGAAATTGACATTCTCGCTTCTGAATGTGGACACACCATTCTACGATTACCCCATATCATTACATTTTCACCCCATTGAAATGATATTCGACGAGGGAAGACCGGTGGAAAATTTAGCAATGGAATGCTGCTAAAATTTGACACGAAACTGAAATAACAAGTGTCGATGCATGGAAAAATTCAGTGCGGCATGTACTGGACATTGAAAATCGGTACAGAGCGAATCATGTACAAGAATTAATAATAGAAGTTAATCGTGAATTTGGCAGTGAAAGTGATAGTGAGTAATTTTTTTAGTTTGTGACTAGTATAAGTTCGTTATGGCATGCAAAGGCTTCTATGTTATACATCGGAAAATTTAAACCCAATAAAGTATCACATAAAAATAGATCGGGGGTCGCGCCAATTAGCATCAGGTCTGCATTAAATAAAATTTGTTATAAAAGCTTCTATGTTTTATTGATTGCTAATTTATCACAACTAACAAATTTCAAAAATTTATAGTGGAAAAGTTAACATTTTAGCCAACAAGATTTTTTTGAATACGGCCCATTTTGGAACTTTGAAGCGTGCCACTGATTCCAATAGTTTAGGACGGCCGATTATAAGGTTGTAAATCCTCATTTACAATACAACAGTTTACGATGGCCGACCACCAAGCTGTAAAACGCTCTACATAAGTCAGTCTCATAGATCGTTGCTTGATGCTTTAAGTTAACTGATTAGGTTAATAATATGTAGCAGTATCTGAGCGAGTTGAGAAGAAAAAATTTTATGACTGAATTAACGAATTTCCCAGACAGAATTTATCGAGTCCTTGAGGACGTCGGCGCTGTGGATCCAATACTGTCGTAATAGCTTAATAGCTCCTCTACGAATATACTAGTGTCCCATTTGACGGAATTTACTGCCCCGGTCGACTGCATGCCGTAACGCTTAGAGTAATCACCGCCTTCTTCCCCTTTGTCACCTTACACCAATTTGAAAACCCATAAAACTGGCGAGGACGTTCGCGATAAATCCCTCTTTGTCCCTGCTCAACCATTAAACAGCGATTTACTGCACTAATCCCGAACTGTTGTGACTGTGCACGGAATCACCGACACTAGGAATTCGGAACGGTGTCAGGTTCCGGGGCATTTTTTAAGGATTAGAGTAGGCGGTTTCCAATCCGATTGTGGCAGCTTTGGGGCCTTTCTTCGGGGATTTAAATGCTAAGGGACGTTTCTAAGCCGAATTATAGTGAAAAATCCATCGTCTCTTATTCACACGGTTCCATTTAGAACAATTTACTGCTTTCTTAATCCACAAATAAAAAATGTACGAAGGCATAATGACACTAAAACACTTGTCTATGGTCCTACTTCCAAACTCTTTTTTTTTGCAAAGGCTAACGTCAACATTTCAACTGCCAAGCTAAATTCATCGCCTCATAGTCTCAAATGTAAACGCTCCAAATTGCCAATTAGCAAAAAAAAAGGTTAATGAATTCAGTAAATTAATGCTAACTAATGACTGTTGGATCATAATTCTCTGGATTTAATAAATAAATCACAAACTATATGTTTTAATGTCGTATCGAACCTCAAGTCAGCAAACTTGTGCATCAAACATATTTAACTTTAATAAAAAATTTAAAAACAAATTGGATTATCAATGGAAAACCCTCTTTTACTTTTCTTAGCTGACATTTTCTTATGCCACCTGAAAAACAATCTAAAAAATACACATAAATTTCTGATAATGTGGTATAGATATGTAGACGATGTTTTTGTCATAATGGACTATTGTAATTATTAGCTTTGATATTAATAATTTTACCCAGATATTAAATTCATTATATCAATCAATAACTTTTATTTTTGAACTAGAAAAGGATTCCCAATTGCCATTTCTAGATTTAATAATATCAAGAAAGAATATATCACGTTTAAACCGGAACATTATTATTGAGGCCATGCGTCATCCAGAAACTACGGCAAAGAAGCTCGTTTCTCATCTCCAGAACTTAGATGGGGTCACAGTTTCAGGCCAAACTGTCAGAAACCGTCTACGTGAAGAAGGTTTACACAGTCATCGTCCAATTACAGTTCCTGCATTACGCAGGGGCAATCGCGACCGTCGTTTACAATGGGCCCAAGAACATGTGAATTGGACTGAACCACAATGGGGTAATGTTCTCTTCACGGATGAGTCTAGGTTTGGGTTTCGGCCTGATAGCAGAAGATGAAGGGTTTGGCGTGGAAAGGGTGAATTAGAGAGGATCGGGCACTTTCAGGAGGCCCATATGTACAGAGGAGGATCTGTCATGGTTTGGGACTGAATCATTCTCACCATAAAAAAGACCTCGTTTGCATCGACACAACATATGCTGCCGGGTCAGATTTACTGTATATGCATGACAAAGCCCGACCACATATTGGTCAGAGAATAACCAACTGGTTGGCTGATGAACAGATTCGTGTTCTTCCATGCCCTCCTCAATCGCCAGACATGAATCCTATTGAGCATGCGTGGGACAAGCTTCAAAGAATATCCATAACCGTCCTGATTTTGAAAATCTCTTGGGGGAGCAATGGAATTTGATTCCACAAGAAGCCATTGATCGATGCATTTTGAGCATGCTCATGAGATGTCAGGCCATTATTAATTCTCGAGGTGGTAACACAGCGTACTAGGCTCACTAATAATTGAAGAAAACTCTGTATTTTTGAATTTTGTTGTGTTCTTGTGTTGTAATTCATTATGATAAAATGTATCTTTCGTAAAATTTTAGTTAATTTGTATTTAATTACCAATAAAATTTCTAATTCTTGTCTAATTTTTAATACAATCTTTCGGCTGTTATTGCAAGTTGTAGTTGCAAGTATTGTTAACATAGTGGAAGTGTAAGTTCCTTAGACCATTTTGAGCATTGTAGTTCGATGCAGAGATTACTAAATGTTGCATTAGCCACAGAAAAATGGAGAAAAATCTGTACCTGCATTACACAATACCGAAACAGGGCCTTAATTTCATGTAACCAACGTCAAGAGCTTAAAACCGTCAACACTATTAAACTATAAATAAGGGTATGAAATGCTCTAATCCAAACAAGCGTTATTTCATGAAACATTCCCTATGCATAGGTTTGTAATATTTATATACTAGTAATTAGCTCAAATTCTGCTCTGAGGTTCTGTTACCTGTCAATCCCCAATCACAATTTTGCCAAAGGGTAGTCTGGTGGTTCATATTTTATTATGTGAGATGACAAACGTCATGTCACATCAGTCATGCGCAAATGATGAGCTGAAAATTTTAATACTTTAAAAATTCTGGAATCACCAGTTTAAAAAATTATTTATACTTGTATTCATCAATCACAAATGCCATTATTAGAACATCTACATTATCGGGTGTGATGTTTTAACTCAATACAATAAATATTTTTTATTGTTATAACAATTTTTTGGGATCTAGGTTACCTTTCAAATCTCGTAAATAATTGTAATAATAATCATATTTAATTACTCTGTAAAAATCGGGGTATAATACAACCGTAAGAGAAAGTCAAATTTTAACAAAAGTACGTTGTAATAGATACCTTCAAATGTAAAAATAGAAAAAGCAAAAGTAAAAATGCCTAAAGTTTCCAAAACTGCCTTCACATAAATTACTACATCTCCCGTATGTTTATACTTGTAATTGAAACATCACAAACGGCTTGGTGTTTCCTGTTCACTGGATGTTTGTTTTATGCGTTTCGGCGGTCTAAGGTCCCATTTAAAGAGGTACTAATTACAACATCAGTGGCCCACTAAATTGCTGCATGCTGCAAACACATATGTCTTTCAGGCGCAGTTTATTTAACGAATTTCACTGAAACAATGTGGGACTGTTTTGAGAACTCAAACGTAGGAATTTTGTCAGTTGGTTGGTCGACTAACGAAGTCGGTAATGCACCGCACATGTTTTATTTGGTAAACAACGTGTAGGAGCAATTTCTAAGAAAAATTGTAGGATGGAAATTATAGTCACGCTGGAAAAAATAAATCAAATAAGCAAAAACAAAATAAGATTACTTTAAATTCTGCTTAATATTTGCTTAAGTTTGCACAGTGTTGTCTTGTGCAAACTATTTTAACAATCGCTATCTTATGTAAACCGTGACAGTACTAATGACTAATCATAGAATTTAATCTGGCTTTGTCGCTTACCATTTGAAAATCATTTTTTATAATCATGCCAGGCACTTAAATTATCTAAATAAAGACTATTTAATTTAAACTTATTTACCATTAATAGAGAATGTAATAAAGTTATATCAGGAACGTGTAAAAACAGAAGCCATCACGATGTGCTGTCAAATTATGGAAAATTTCAAAAACTATGGAGCTGTCAAGATAAAAGTGCATAGAAATAAGCCTTTTGTTGATAATGAGAATCTTGATATTCCTATTCTGGGATAATGCGCCGCATACCAAAATTCTCGGTAATACAAGCTGCATTTGAGTTAGGATTATCCAAATCAGCTGTTCAAAATATTACGCAAACATAAATTCCGTCCATACGCATTTTTCACAGTTCAACACCTAAAAGAAACAATTTTTCTTTGATAATGTCATTTGGACAGACGAAGACAGATTTACAAAAGAAAATGTGCTTTTCAGAGCAAAATTTTCGAGACTCTGGCACTTTAATCAAAATTTTATTTAATTTAGAAACCGACTATTTAGACAATTTGCCACTCGCTGTTCATACAAACTTTTTTTGGTCGATAATTTTTTACGAACTACTTTTGATGACGATGGATAGCAGCAACCAGTGCACCTTTTCCTTGCTCGCCCCGCTCCCCGAATCTTTATTGATTTTTTTATCGAGCATATAACATTCCCATTATTACTATGACAGCAGGCAGCGCGTGAGGAATGAATTTATAAACGTAAGCCTTGAATAAAAAAGCGACACATGAACAAATCTACTTTGATGCCAAAATGTCTG
The DNA here is from genome assembly GCA_025024175.1 of Rhyzopertha dominica. NCBI lineage: Eukaryota > Metazoa > Arthropoda > Insecta > Coleoptera > Bostrichidae > Rhyzopertha > Rhyzopertha dominica. The sequence continues at coordinate 61,103,949 of QCXZ01000064.1, forward strand.
GAAGTTCAAGGACGTCAGCTTGAACATTTACTTACCCTAATCTTGTATAAACAAATATATGAATTTGCTCTTAACAATGACCTCATCCCCAATAATCAGTGTGGCTTTAGAAAAGGTTTCTCTGCAGCTACAGCTTAAACTTGTGTTGTTGATGATATTATTAGAGCAACTGTTGAGGGTCTAGCGTCGATTTTGGTAAATTGTTGGATTATTCTAAGACTTTCGATACTATTAATCACGGATTGATGTGTGCTAAGTTAAGATACTGTGGATTTTCTTCATCGTCAGATTCTTTGGTGTCATCTTATGTGGGCAATAGATGTCAAAAAATATCTTCCAGTAACCGTTATTCCAATACTTCAAAAATATTAACTGGAGTTCCTCAGGGGTCTATTCTAGGCCCATTATTGCTTATTATATAAACTGCTGATATAATTAAATCTGTGAGTAGGTGTAAGGTTCAAGCATATGCTGATGACACCCAGATTTATCATCATTTCAGACTTGAGGACTGCTTAGCTTCATCTATACTTTTAATGAGGAACTATATAGAATCAGAACTTTGTCTGAGAAGCATAAATTAAAACTAAACCCTTCTAAATCACTGGTTATGTGTTTTGGGAATAAAAATGTCAGAAAATATGTATGCGATTCTATGTCGGTAACTCTAGCAGGTGTTAATGTTCCGTTTGTTGTCACAAAGCTAATACAACGGACATTATCTGCTTTAAAATTGTTATATTCGAGTAGATATTTTTTTAAATTTCTTACTAAGGAAAAATTATGTGAAAGTCTTGTATTATCGCATTTTAACTATTGTGACTTTATTTATGGGTTTTGTTTGGATGCCAACGAGAAAAGTCGTGTGCAGAAAATACAGAATGCACGTTGCCGATATGTCTATGGTTTGCGTAGACGTGATCATATCACGACTTAAATTGGTTGATCATGAATAATCGTAAGAAGTGTCATCTTAACTGTTTTGTTCATAAAATACTTTCCATTCCATCTCCTAACTCTAACTTGAAAGGTCGATTAGCATATCACTCAGATATTCACTCTAGAAACACTCGATTTAGGGACAGTTTTGTTGTGCCCCGCCACCGTACAGCTCTGTTTCGCAGAGGTTTCTCTTTCAATGCTGCTAAATTGTACAATGCCTTACGACGTCAGTTCAAACTGTATAATATTAATAAGTTTATATATATTTTCTTTTCTTCTTTCTATTACGTTCAAAATAATAGTTCTGGTTGTATTTAACCTACTATTTAACTTACTACTTATTATTAATCTTTAATTATAAATATACTTTCAAGGCAAGTAAAAATACAAGGCCATTTCGGTGTCTAGTTCCTCCTAGACGTCATATGATACAAGAACCTCACCGCAAAAGGCCAAACGCAATCAATCCCCGTTACATGATATTTCCAGTCGGTAATTCGGAAGCGAAGACCAAAAGGGCCGGAAGCGACTGCTTAGCCACCTAACAAACCTCTTCCGGTCGCAAGAGTTGCGCCACCGCAAATTGTGGAAAGCGGAGAACAAAAGAAATTATAATTGCGGGCGGGCCGGCGGCCCGAATGTATTCAAGAAAAGCTCACGCAAGTTATGGAACGGAAAAACGAATGATATATTGGAGGAAAAAATTCGGCCGCACGATAAAGCGCCGTGTAATCCAAGCTCGATTTTAATGGGTTTTCGGGAATGCGGACGCACAGAAAATAATAATGGGCGCGGGAATAGGCCGTTTAAAAAAGTGTCCCCGGTAGAGGCGTTGTTGCCGTTTAAAGATTTTTTTATTTAACACAACATTCATATATTTAATACTCTGAAATATGGAAAGGCTGTGAAGCTCATCGAACGAATGCTGTCAATTAGAGTCAATTTAGAGTGTTTCTGGGTGAGAAAAGCAGCAAATTCAGCAAGGATCGGTTTTTGTCGCCTTTCCTTTACATGAGTGACCTTCCAATCGAGAAAATTTGTGTGTGCATACTATATATGGCAATGGTTTTGTAAAGTTTTCTGTACTTTAACAAAACCTTTCAAGAGACATCGAGATTATGACTTGCTAATTCAAAGCCTGACAGTTTTGCCCTAATCCATTGAAGACAGAAGTAACTTGTTTTCATCTCAATAATCATCAAAAGACAATACAACTTCAAGAAACGATGGAATGGTTTCGAAAGAGTAATATTTCATTTTCATCGAATATGTTAAAGGTTGACTTGTAACAGTTGATCAAACTCCATAAACATTCTTTCAAAACATGTCATCGACAAATTGCTAAATGACAAACACCACGATGTTCTCCGACTGTTATGTTATGTTTATATTGCATTTTTACAAGACTTAATCTACATTGATTATCCGTACTACAAGATCAGTTTAAATTTTTTTTAAGAATCAAAGCTATTGACTTCCAAAATCGTTAGATCGTCAGCAAATTAAAGCAATAAGTGTTGTTATTGCAGAATTATAATATGGGCAGAAAATGCTTCCCAAGAATAAGTCATTTAATTTAATAGCTGTCGCGTAACGAGCTTCAAGTCATGTAAATCACTGTAATTAGTGACATGTTGTTTCTGATTATTCGGGCTGTTTCGCTCAGCGTCACGTTTAAGGCAAATCTTTAAGCGATAATGCGATTTTTTTTTGACCTAAAAGTAACAGAGAAAGTTTTTCTTGCGTTAAGCAATAAACCATGATTCTTCGACCACATTTCGATTCTATTCAAATCTTCATTAATAATGATTAATACTATTAATGAAGATTTGAATAGAATCGAAATGTGGTCGAAGAATCATGGTTTATTGCTTAACGCAAGAAAAACTTACTTTTAGGTCAAAAAAATCGCATTTTCTGAAAACCTAGTACAATTACGGTTGGGAGGTGGTGTTATCCAAAACGTTCAGTTAGTTAAAAATTTGGGTGTTACTTTTGATTCTCTTCTAACTTTTAAAAACCATGTTTCGTTAATTTCACAAAGTTCTTTTCTAAAGCTGAAAGCGTTATATTGTTTTAAGAACATTCTCTCAACAGAATGTAAAATTAGATTAACAAATTCTTTAGTGCTATCTAAAGTCGAATATGGTAGTTTGGTATACGGTCCATGTTTGACTGGCGCGGAGGAATATAGAATTCAAAAAATACAGAATGCATGTATGCGATATTCTACCGGTATATCTAGGCGGGAACACATAACACCCTTTATAAGGCTTCATAAGTGGTTAAGAATGCGAGAAAGATGGATATACCATCTTATGTGTTTGGTGCACGCCATTATCTTGTTTAACGAGCCAAAATACTTAAAAGACAAAATAAATTTTCGCGTACAATGTCACAACACTAACCTGCGGTTTGTTGCTACTACGTTGAACATACCTAAGCATAATACCGTCCTCTTTCAATCAGCTTTTTCATATGCGTCTGCACATTACTATGGAAATCTACCTAGAGATCTGCGGTCATTCTCTTATCATATTTTTAAATCAAAGCTAAAGTTGTTGCTCCTTGGTGGTCAAATTCGTATTGATTCTTGATGTTTACTGTTGTATTTCGAATATATAACCTACTTATATTATATTTATTCATATATATATATATATATATATATTTTGTATAGCTTTGTATTGCCAAATTGGTTCTAGTTGGCATTAAAAACAGCGCAAGCTGACAGCCCGCCAGATTAAATAAAGACGTTTATTATTATTATAAAAGTTTTCTACTTTATTCACCAAAGAGTCAAATGTGTCAATAAAATTAAACCATAAGTCATAATCACATTTAAATACAAAAAAAATCTCCAGGTAATGGTAGGAGTGTTACTTTGATTCTTTTTCACTCCTTACTGAAAACTATAATCTTCTAGCGTTTGCCTTTATATTTGTCATCACCACTTTGAAGTAGAATCTTCAGCAAACATTGTGGTAATTCAGTAGAAAATTAGATCGCAACGCCTTCTGTCAACATTACACTGATACTATGATAAAGTCACCTAGCTGCTATTATGGGAACTACCTACTTGCTGAGGAAGTGATATGTAACCTGACATGTCTATGCTATGCATTCTGCACCGCAACCAACTGCAGATTGATCTGTTTCGCTATTATTATACCTCATCAGTGCAGTTAAGGTCTAATGCAGACGACATGGTACGGAACTCGTTGTGTCTATACATTAAAAGCTAAACTATACTTGATGATAAGCAATCGATGTTACTGATTTACAAGTTTAGCACGATAAAAGTCCAAGATAACCGATTCGATGACGAAAATGACGCTGCGATTTATGCAAAGGGTGGCCGCCACCCCCTACTTTCGCTAACGATGAGTCCATTGCAGTGACAGCAGCACACCAACCAGGGCCAAGTGCCGCAAATCAATATAAACCGCACGAGAACATCCCGACTGGCGTTCTTTGAACAGACGGCATGACTCACGATTCGGAGCAACTGAAATCGATGTTAGGGACCCTGTATTAATTTTGCTCTAATTCTGGGGAATAATGAGGTCACTAATGTAGTTTTGGGAATACCTTCAATCGTGGGAATTTTGTAAAGACCGACTACTAGTGAAAATCCTCACTGGATGACGGAAAAAAATTGTTATAGATAAAACCAAACATAATAACCAGGTCATTTCAAGGATAAAAAAGCAATTCATCCAGCAAAAAATCGCTTAGTTGTCATTTAATAAAAAAATAATTGCTGCAAAGTTTAGAGAAATAAGCCTGTTATTCCACACTTTTGGTTAACTCCCTAGAACAGTACATAAAGTTGTGAAAAATTGTCCAAATATCGCGATTTAAAAAAGTACAATAAAATGAACATTTATAGGTGTATATACAAATCACAAAAACACCATCACAAATTAATCATTAATTTAAATAAAAATCATTGAGTTATTATTTACTTTCTAATCCTCATTTCCATATTTGTCAATATCGTTCGTTTTCGTCGACTCTTTTTTTGGTCGAAAAAAACTTCAAATCGTTCATTTTACAAATCTTAGCCATGTCATAGACAGTTTCTCAGATTCGTATTTTGGCGTTATTTTATAAGTTCCTAGTCAATAACTTAAGTGCGGTCGAATTATGCGTTATTCTAGTACTAAAAATGCTGCTACGTTATTTTAAATGAATGTGTGGGTACAGTTGTGTACACAGAGAAGAGTATAAATATCATACATAATGGCATTTACCTCACCGAGAATTTATTCCTGCTGATTTTGAACAGCAATGAAAATTTTGTGAATGGCTTATAGAAAAAGTTCGATACGTTTTATTTTGCGTTGAAGCAACATTTTATAAAAACGGATCAAATGTTTGTAGAAGAATATGTTCGCCATTTAGAAGTCAATTCATATTTACTTTGAGAATCTTGCATCTTGTAGAGATAAGTTATTTTCTAAACCAATGCATTACAGGTACATACCCCAGTAACCTGACCTAACAAAATCCGACTAACAGAGATTTTCAAAGATATCACACCTAAAATTATTGCCATCATTAATACAAAGTTAGTAAGTCGTTTGAGATACACAAACTTCCACTGGGCATTAATTTGGCAGCAAAATGGTTTGATTATTTTATATTTAACAAGTTTTCAAAGTTGGTTTAAATCTCGAACTCCTTTAAAACCCACTAATTCTACACTAAAACAATCCAAATCTCGCGGATTTTTAAATACTACAATGTATTTAGCGATTCTGTTTTAATGTCACGACGTTTTTCTTTGATTCTTTCATAATACCATTGCGTCGTTAATTGTTGCTATTAAACAGTAAAGAAAATTGAAGATGTAGTAGAATTGACCTCGGGGTATTTAGAATGTATGTCTCATATGATACCTCAGTTTTATATAACGATAGTAAGATGACGAAGAATTTAATAAGTATTAAGAATCAAGCGTACAGCATCAAGTTTAGTGCTTAAAACATCACTTACATTATCTTAAATGTAATATGGTCCAGAATATGTTAATTMAACAGTCTCTATACGTCACTAACACTCAAAGTCAATTTYGAAAATTGTCAAACGCACGGTATTTAACCGCACAACACTCACGCTATCACCGACGATACTAACTGAATCAAACATCGCATTAATAAAAGCTACTTCACCTGCAGCAGAAGTGGACCGGTCCGGTTTTTTGCTATGCCTCTCGCCGCTACGCTAATTTGCCGACAAAAAACTTGCAAAAAAACATCMCCGGTATGTAAACAAGTTTTAACGAGGAGTATTTGGTAAAATCTCGTCTTGCGTTTAAAATAAAGTCAAGGTTATAACAGCGTGTGCAGATTAATTATGTTTTAGCTATTTGAGTGATGAATACATACGAGGGTGGGTCAGAAAGTCTTAATGCATAGCTAAGTACGATGTACCATCCTTTTCATCGTTTTTAGATTCCGAAGTAATACTTTATTAATTTAACAGATTCTTAAGATAAACATACATTTTATACATAGGAATAGTTGAAATCATAGCTATTTTAATTTAATTCCTCTTTTAGAACTATTGAAACCATATTAAGACCAGTAATTCATTCAAAGGAACAAAGTTCTAATGTATTATGTTTTATGGGATCCTAAAGCATTAATTTTTGTAAGTATACTGTTTATGATTACATTCGTAAAAGAAATACACTAACTAAAAAATCAAATTGTCTTGGACCGAGTAGTATAATTCTAATGTTTTTTGAGATCTGTTTTTCCTAAGTCGTTGCCAAACTTCTGATTTAAATTAATATCAAATCTTAACATTTATGTGAATAATACTTGAAAAATTCTAATATACAGGGTGATTTTTTGAAAACTTCACACCTTAAATAACTTTAAATAGAGGAAAAATTTAAAATTTTGCAAAAACAGGTAAACTTTTGTTTGCAGGGGGACAACTTTTGAGATAAGTTTTTAATGGATAGCGCTTACCCTCTTAGCGGGGTAGATACCCCTTCAAAAATTTTAAATGAAACTACCCATCTTACGATACATCATTTAAAAGCTTATTACACAAGGAGTCTTGCCATGTAATTAGTTTTACTATTTTTTACCCATTGACGGGGTAGTGGGTCAAAATGTGCATTGTAGCAAGTGGCTTATAAAATGGAATATTTTGGACTTTTTTTTAACAAAATTTATTGTCTTGCAGTTACAATAAAAATTGTCCTTACTTAAGCCTAAAAAAACTTGTTAAAAAATAATTGTTACACCTAAGCAAAATGCCAAAAATACTTAAAATTTTCTTTCTACATTACTTGATATTGCAACTCGACAGTTTATACTGAATTGGCTAAATAATTATCTACTTTGTGTTTCCAATTTTTTGTTTCAACTTTTTGGCTACTTCTTTGGCACGACCATCTTTTTGTTCACATTCCTTTTTATAAATCGCGTGAAATTTTATTATAAAGTGAGAGTCCCAGTGATAATGGTTTATTCAACTGCCGAAAGGGTAGAAATAATTTTTATTTACGGTGCTGAGCATAGCTGTGCTCGTGCGTCAGCAAGGGTGTTTAACGAACGGCACCCCGATAAAAATGTTGACGCTAGGTACATTCTCGATCTCGTGCAGAAATTTCAAGACACTGGGTCTGTAGTAAACAAAAAAAGGGCAGGGAATAGAGTCGTTGATGAAATGGCCCAACTTGAAGTACTTGGTCATTTTTTAATGGATCCAAATAGCTCTTTGCGTAACATTTTTACAGCCACTGGACTTTCTTATTCATCTGTAAGGAAAGTTACAAAACTGCACAAATTCCATCCCTATAAGATGAAAACTCTCCAGGAATTCAGCGCAGATGACTTCGATAGAAGACTGCAATTTTGCGAAATTATGACAGAAAAGATTATAGTAAATCCAAATAAAAAAAAAATGTAAATAAACATAACGTCAGGTACTGGAGTGACGAAGATCCTTATATTTTTCGAGAAGGTCATACACAAGTTCCTCAGAAGCTGAACGTCTGGGCTGGAATACTTGGCAACGCAATTGTAGGTCCAATTTTCATTGATGGGACGCTAAATGGGGGAATGTATTTAGAATTACTGATAACGTTATTGATCCTTTAAGCACAGAGCAATTAGAAAACCAACGTGACCCTGAAGGAAATCCAATGTTGGATGAATACGAATTGTTTTAGCAACATGATGGAGCCCCACCGCATTACGCCATTAATGTGCGAAATTGGTTAAATCATAGATTTCCTCTTCACTGGATTGGTAGGCGTGGAACAATTGAATGGCCGCCACGATCACCCGATTTGATTGCTTTAGATTTCTTTCTATGGGGTCATTTAAAATCTGTGGTTTACAAAACACAACCTACTAGCCTGGACGATCTGCGAGAAAGAATTATTAACGAGTGCAGGAGGATTCCACCTGAAACTTTCCGAAAAGTGCAGCAGGAGTTCGAGAACCGTCTGTATTATTGTATGGAAAGAGGTGGTGCACATTTTGAGAATCTATTGTAAGGTTTGAATTTCTATGGTTTTGTTCACACTGTTTTTGGAGTTACAAATAAATAATTTTTCTTTTCGTGGACATGGACTTTCTAAAAAATTACATGATAAATACTTTAATGTTAATAATAATGTTAAAAGAAAATTTTCAGTATTCTGGGAGTTTTTTTAAGTGTCATCTTTTTTACAAGTTGTTTGTTTAAATTTTGGGTTCTCGTAAGGACAAATTTTATTTCCGCTCTAAAATAAAATACATTTTGTTGAAAAGAGTCCAAAATATTCAATTTAATAAGCAACCTGTTTCGTAAGCACTATTAATCTATTACCCCGTCAATAAGTTAAACGTGGCAAAACTAATTACATGGCCAGACTCTTTGTGAAATAAGCTTTCAAATGATGTATCATAAGATGGATAGTTCCATTTAAAATGATTAAAGGGGTGTCTACCTTGCTCAGAGAGTAAGCGCTATCCATTAAAAACTCATCTCAAAAGTTGTCCCCCTGCAAACAAAAGTTTACCTGTTTTTGCAAATTTTTAAATTTTTGCTATATTTAAAGTTATTTAAGGTGTGAAGTTTTCAAAAAATTCACCCTGTATAACATACGCAGTTACTAGACAATAGCTTCTATACCATTATTTTCAAAACCAAAGAGCTTTCGAAGCCCATATTGCGTACCTCTTGTGTACTGAAGGATTTCCCCATATTCTGCAATGCAGTTTATTGTTTTAGGAATGAATAGTTCTGTTTAAGCACAAACATTTAGTCAAACCGTATTATTCAGAATAGCAGACAACAGAACGCTAACAATTGCAGAAATAACATAAAGTGAAGCAAATAATTCCCGTATTTTATAGTCTACTATGCAATGGAGCTATGTGAACACGTAAACTTCACTGCTTTAATTCTTTGAATACAGAATTAATGACTTTGCTAGTGCAAACTTTGCTCCTGATATAGTAGAAGGTGTTCCAATATAAAAAAGACACTAAAATCATGTTTTTCTTTAAGTGGTTAGTTATTTTTTTAAATATACTAAACATGACCAACAAAAAATATCCGAAACTCATTTTTTTCGTATATCGTTTATCTTCTCAAAATAACTATTCAAACTTTCGTTCCCATTCGGTAATAATTCATCAGTGACCAAGTTTTATGCGGGCGGTGGCTTAAACGGGTTAGAAACTTTTCTGGGTAATACGGATTTTCCACTTTTTGACTTTTTTGTCAAACGGGCTAATCAAATTCAACTGCTCCGTAGCGTTGCAGCACACGTCGTGCAACTTGAAACTAAATTATTCGGAACTTCGCTCGAACTTTAAATCCACTTAATATGGGACCAAACCCTGCATTGTGTATTTCTTTTCTCGGTTGCCTCCGGAATATCTGACGACGTCTCCTGGTAACGATCAGAATGCAATTAATAAGTTGTAAAGGATCCTTAGCGCATTATAAAATTGTCACTTGGAATTAGGAAGTTGTTTTATTTTAATTGAATTTTTTTGCTAACTTGTTAACGCAACCTATTTACTTTTTACATAATTAGTTAATTCTTTGGCATAAACCATAACGTCATTATTTATCTATTTAATATATCAATGTTACTTTAAAGCTTCAGTGTAAGTACTCGTACATCATTTTGACGGCTGTGCTTCAAGAACTAAGCTTCACACGCACTTTGTTTGTCTTTTCATGTACTCCTTCTAACAGTCGCAAATTTCCTGAAAACACACTGATAGTTTGTCGGAACGGTAAGTCGTTTGATTACTCACCATATTTGATTCTAATCATCCCCATTTCTTTGAAATGGGTTTCCAACTACAGCCATCGTGGAATTCCACAGAACTTACCCCCTTTTTTGTCGTAAAAAATTCTCATAAAGCTTTATAATTCATTTCTGAGGGAATGCCTTTGTTGTTTTCCCAGAAGAAACCTGGTAATTGATTCCATGCTAATTATGTTTCCAGAACATTTCCTTGGCTGCACTAATGATTTTCCAATCGATATTACTTTGGCTATTAATTTAGTTCAGCCCCAAGATTGTCAAAATATATTTTATAGTGAAGACAATAACAACTTAATTGGCATTTCTACCAGTATTATTATATATTATTTTCAATTTTCGTTATACATCCATTATCAAATTATTATTTATAGAAACTATCAATATGTAAAGCACGCAGAACGTCGTACCATTGGTGACTTCATCAGCTATTGCAATTATTATAAAAAAAATACCTGTAAAAGCAATCACCTGCACATAGACACCGATAATATATTCGAATAGATTATAACGCACGGGCACGAATGCCTTCCTAATTTAATTACCACAATCAATCTTAATAATGAATTACATCTCCCCCTCATGACCGCATCGCCTGCAGAGCTGGAGGCTAGATATTGTTAGAGGTAGCGGAGCGTTTTGCCAATCGAATTAGACAAAATTCATTCCTTACGCCGGCTTGACTTTTTACTGCCCGGGGCAGAACAGGTGTCTAATGTTGGCCACCAATTAAAAACCAAGATGCAGCTCGCTCAATCCTTGAGAGGTATACCAAATGGTTTGTTGTGAATGCCGTGTCAAAGCCGTACAAAAAAAGGAATGGAAATTATCGGATGAGTCGGTTACAACAGTGTTTGGTACTGTTATTTAATCTTCATCGAGGTCTACATGCTTTTTAAGACGCAAGAAAAAGATGGGGATATACGTCGTAGCTGTAGATTTTCTAGCGAATTTGAAGAGTAATTTATTTCCTACTGAAAGCAAGTTTGTTTGGTAATGCGATTGCGTAATAGCTTTGTTTATGTCAAACGATTTCGAAGACAATAGTATATACACAATGTAGACATTTAAAGTATGGTTAATTAAAATGCAAAACACTGTAGTGTAATTAGCATAGTACATTATAGATACCTTTTCAGCACTGGCACAAAGCATTCGACTATACTGGTGAGCAAACATCGAGGTCACTTTAAAATAATTATTTTTTTAAATAAACTAAAATAATAGATGTTGGTCTAGTGAATCCCATCGAATGCAATCTTAATGATGTGCAAGAGAATTAACCGCATACCAAGAAAAGAAAACGCAACCTTCTATTCTACGATAAAAAAAAACTCATTCTGTCGATATATAAGGTGAACAAAAGTGAGAGTGCAGAAACACAAATAGAAATTCGATTGGATAAGAGAGCGTTGAAAAAATTGCTCCCAGTTCAAGAAGACTTAATTCAAAGATCTGTGTATGAATTTTATGGTAAAAAAAAACTGTGCCTGTGGAAGTTTATAACGAACGACATTTCAAGGTTGGTATTCTAGATTATGTGGTTTGTATTAGTGCACTTCACAAATAAGGTACCTAATTTTAATTTTTGAGACGGATGTCTGAATGCTACAGATCAAGGAAAGCTAAAATTTTAACTGAAGGATAAGCAGATAAGTGTCTTCTGAAGGCAAATGATCATAATTGGTTGCTTAATTTTTTTGATATTGTTCTAAGCTGTATTTTCTCTACGACAATTTTATTGTACCTGCAATGTGCATGATATTAATTATGTCGTTCATACATATGATGTTCAACAATTGCATTTTGATATATATAAACTTCAGTGTTGCATTATTATTGTACCAATACATCTGTATTTTAACCTTTTTTGATGACATTGTTTTATTTTTTAATTAAATTAGTAGAATATAGGTACAGATAATTAAGATCATTTTGGAGTAAAAGACAGTCATTTGGAGAAGTTGTAGTATTGAATAGTTTAACATCATCAGCAAAGATGAGGTTCAGGCTTTTAAGTGAGTCAGGAAGATCATTTATGTACATAAGGAACAGAATCGATCCCTGCGGGACTTCCGAATTGGGAAAGAAAGGAATAGGAATGTAATTTGCATAACGCACTCTATTTTTTCTAAATGACAGATATGAGTAAAAAAAACCAAAAAGGAAGAGAAGCCGAACCATTCCAGCTTATTGGAAATTTTGCCCTTTTTTATTACAGGACTAATGTATGTTTTTTCCATATTTTAGGAAAGACCGACGAAAGTAGAACAAGGTTAAATATATACAGTGGAACAGCAAACACAGAAGCTGGGAATGCCGTCCACTAAAGCAGTCAAAGAATTTTTTGAGTGTTTCAGAACGCCACAAATATCATCCTCAGAGATGCAGTCCAGACGAACAGAAGTGTTTTAGGATTCGGACTTAATGTTAACATTTGAGTCAGAATCAGTATATACATTACTGACGAAAATAGCAAAGGCATTTACAATATCTTGTGGGTTGGATAGCTCCAGATTACTATACGTCGTAGCGCCAGGAATTCGAGTGAGACCATAGCTTACTTGGATCGGTAGAAATTGCAGCTTCAACACTAGTACTTGTCCTTGTAAGCCGAGGCCATTATTTTTTTGTAGCAGAGCTGCATGAACATGTCGTATGTAGCAACCCAAAATTTAGATTAATGAAAATGGGTAAATCTGTCACTTCATGTGGTCATTACTCCGAACGAGAGGTGTGTCTTACTCGAACGTTAAAGAAAACAGCAGGCCAGCAAGGGCTAGGACAAGAGGCAAGGGCTGTAAATGAAATGGGACAGTCGGGCATAGAGTGTGCTAGAGGTTAGCACGAGAGTATGGCTCTGTGTATAAGTGTGTGTGATGTAGTGCCCAATGGTAGTGGTGTGTCCACGTGAGCATTATGGATAAGTTGCATTACCTGTGTGACAGGTATTTATAGAGGTTTATGCTTATTGAAAGGGGTACTATGTGTATTGGCCATTATTGTAATAGTGTGGGCGCCGGTGGGCGCAGGACTAATTAGTAGTCCGGTGGCAGTGGCCACGAGACCAAGTGGGTCTGTGCAGCAAGTGGCTGCGGAGGTTTATGGCAGTTCCTCCACCCTATAGCTATAGGAGTCCTGGACGGCGTGGTCTCGACCATCCTGTCCGTGACCTGCTGCTAGCGGCAGTAACCTGGCCGGTGTAAGTGCCAGGAGTTCCTTGCAGATGGAACAGAAACCTCTGTATACCGTTATTCCACCAGGGGTTTTAGGTGGTTTAGTGGGTCCGTACATTCGGCCAATGTATGGAATGCCTGGTTGAAAGACTGGGGCCTAAGGGTGGCAATCCCTGCTAATCACATGTTACAGGTTGCCGGCCTACGTGTGCTTCATCCGGTTCCAGAGGGCCAGCGCCAGGGTGCAGGGCACCCGCCATAAGTTAACTATAAATCTCTGTGTGATTATCTCGTTAATGCGTTATTTATTTGTATTTCCATGTTGCGTTTTGATTGGCTGCCCGACTGGTCTAATTAAACGTGCTAGCCTTGTCCGTCACCCGGAACTCGAGTGGGGTAGTAGTAAGAAAGGGCGTGAATGTGATATAAGAATAATATACAAATTATTTAACACTAACCAATAACGACTAGCACACGCCCATCTCTATTTTGGATGCTACACGTAATATCGTTGAGATCTGAATCTCTTATATTATTTAAATATCTTGGATTTTTCACGGATACAGTTGATAATCTCGAAAGAAAACCACGGAGGATATCGACGCCGTGGCCGAGATATGCCGTAATATGCTACCTCATCCTCGGATCATACGTGATTTTGTCATTTAAATTAAATACACCATTAGGTAAAGGATCTTACAGACACGCGTCTACAACTTTCTCCACAAACATCCAAACCGTCATCCGCGTTTGGACGTTAGCGATTCCGTTTTCTATACAAAACGAAGCGGGCATCACCATCTCAGCATAAACTTGTTTCCCGAATATCTCGGCCCATTAAAATTAAGCATCCCAACAACACGCGTTTCATAAAGTGTTCCAAGGCTCTATGCGGCGTCTGTAGTCAATTAACTTGCGAGCGATGTGTGTTGCGTGTAAATATTCAAAGTTTTCAAGTGCTGTCTTTGATCTACGATCCACGATAAACCCTTCGCCAGACTTGAGTAATTAATCGCCTGGAGATGTTACAAAACAGCCGACGGGGACGGTGGGACCTCTTTGGGAGTGAGGCATTGCAGCACATGAACTCGTGTAATCTTTTTTTTTTCGAGCCGTCTTGTTCTCGCTGCAGCTGCAGTTAAAAATAATGGTGGGAAAGGGGACTCGCAATCTGCAGCGGTTTTTGTTGATACGAAAAATTATATATCTGATAAAAACAATAATTCCCGTTCGATTTTATTTCTGAAGAGGAAATCTTGAGATGTAACATTCAAAGTTGTAAGGCAGCCTAAATTCTTCTTAAATGTTAATGCATGCTCAGAGGTTAAATAAATTAATGTATTTGTTGAGATATTGGCAGATCATGTGGCAGGTTCTTTTTTTTTCTTGATAATAACCTAAAGGTTAGCTTCCATCTCAGTATTCTAGTCAAGCTATCTATCCCCAAGGCATTAACGTCTACATCTACACGAGGTAGATCATAGTCGCTGCATAGTCACAGTATAACTGTGAATCTTATGCTGCGAAACTCCATCTTGCTCAAAAGTTGTGTTTCAATGGCTGCAGTTCATAATGCAATCTCAAAACAATTTCAACAATTATCCTATTAGATACGAGGATGAATGCTTTCAGCGTCCATAGTATAACATAGTATATGATAATATGTTGATATAGGAATGTAGATGATACTTTTGTTATTTGGCCCCACGATATACAAGAGTTAGGTAGGTTTTCTAAATCATTTAACATAATATTTACCATGGAATTAGAAAGCAATGAAAGTACACCTTGCTTGGATATCCAAATTTACAGATACTGGGCAGTTAGGACACGAGGTTTACAGCATTTACAACATTATGAACTCTCCCTCGTAAACATTCATTTTCCAGATAAG
Source organism: Rhyzopertha dominica (assembly GCA_025024175.1). NCBI lineage: Eukaryota > Metazoa > Arthropoda > Insecta > Coleoptera > Bostrichidae > Rhyzopertha > Rhyzopertha dominica. Next base: position 61,119,256 of record QCXZ01000064.1, read on the forward strand.
TTCCCAGTGACTACCATGTGTTTGCCAAACTGAAAGGGCATGGACTCACTTTCGAGGCGAAAAACTGTAATTCTAGACGCGGAAAAGTGGTTCCTGCGTACATTAAACTCGTCTGTTATTATCACCCAATAACTAGCATGATCAGCGAACGCACGACGGATTCCCGTTAATAAACAAAACCTTTAGCCGAGGGTGGGACCGAACCCGACCTGTCTGTAGATAATTAATGAAGCCACCGTGTATCTAGCGTGCTGGCTAACGAAATACGCATCTGGCGACTGTTTGACACGTGCCCCAGGCACGTGCCCGTCCACGGCACCTCTCCCCGCATCTTATCGGTAAGTATAACGCTGTAGATTGGGAAAGAGGGTGGTTGCTGCGTGCCCTGAGGGATGAGGTTATCGGGAAATCCATATTGCGTCACATTCTTGCTTATCTTCTTATTATAGCTCGCGAGGATGCTGCGGTTGCCCTCAAAATCGCATGGTGCAAAAGCTTATTCAGGAACACAGAGCTAGGTGTGGTGTCTTGATAAATAATTTTTGCAGAAATATTAGCAAAAAATTTAAAATAAGTCGAAAAGCTACACGTTATACACGTATTTGTTGCTCCAGTCTTGTCGCATTTAGTCTAATCTAAAGTAAAGGACCAAACAGTTAACGCAAACGGTGCTGCCAGATATGTTTTAGCCTCAGTGGCCACTAGACTAGATGGAATCTGCCACAAAGAAATCGTAAATTCAAAATTAATAAACTTTAAAAAAATTGGTGTTGACACTGCAGCAATTTCTTTTTTATGAAGATTTTGAGGACATAATAAAGTTACTCAATAAGTATATAGACAGAACTTTAACAAGGTCAAAGAACAAAATATATTTATATTAAGAAATTCGATACCATTAAGCACAACAAAATTTATACACGGTATCGATTATGTTCATTACAGCTTGTTAATAAGCACATTACAAGAGTCACAAACTAAAAAAAAATTACTCACTATCACTTTCACTGCTAAAATCACGATTAACTTCTATTATTAATTCTTGTACATGACTCGATCTGTATCGATTTTCAATGTCCAGTACATGCCGCACTGAATTTCTCCATGCATAGACACTTGTTATTTCAGCTTGGTGTCTAATTTTTAGCAGCATTTCATTGCTAAATTTTCCATTGGTGTTCCGTCGTCGAATTCTTTGTTTTAATTGTCCCCATATCATTTCAATGGGGTTGAAAATGCAATGATATGGGGGTAATCGTAGAATGGTGTGTCCACATTCAGAAGCGAGAATGTCAATTTTGAATTTCCTAGAAAAATTTTTTGGGCCAAGCATTTCCAACAATTGTTTTTTTTGTAGTCCTGTTCGAAATATAAATCTTCTTTTCTTAAAAACTCTTGAATGGTTGCCTTAGGCAATAAAATGTTTTTGAACCAGTTTTCAAACACTTCTGCATTCATATCAGAATGATAATCGGTTTAAAATCACCAATAATCTGTTTGACCAGTTGCCCTACGAAATGTATTTGTCACAAACGCCTGAATAAGTAAAAAATATTGCACTTGGTACGCTTATATGCCGTAACACTTTAAAATATAAGTAAACACATATGCTTTCAATACCGTTTATAGTAGGAGTAGAATAGTTCCGATTTCTTCTTATTTGCAAAAAATATATAGGTAGATTGCACACCGCGATCACAAATTAGAAAGTATGGGCTGCCGCATTGAAATTGGAATGTTTACCATTCATGGTTATAAAAATAGATACTACTCATTAAATTAGGAAAGAATACGATTTAGTCATACATTAAAAGCCATTAGATGAGAAATATTTGTAGTTCAAATAATGCTCATTGATTTATGTGTACGGACAAAAATTCTAAAAAAGCCTAAACACAATTTTTTTTCAGGTAATATTTGTAAACCATTGTGAGCGGTAATCGGCTGTTCGTATAACGAGTCTCATAGATTGTTGATTGCAGCAATATCTAAATCAATCTAACGGTCAAAGTTCTGACAGAATATTTACTATGGAATGGTAGTTTACCTTTCTTGGATACCCAAATTTACAGAGTAAACCTCGGAGTAAACACAGGACAGTTAGGACACATGGTTTACAGAAAACCAACACACATAGACAGATAGTTATATGCCACATGTGGTGTGGGATTGTTAATAGTCAGATCACATTGTGGATCCAAAATTATTCGAATATATATTCGCATTACTTGGTCTATCTAGGTTTTTGAAGCATGACCTATCAGATTACATCAAGATCGTGGCTCTGAAATTGCAATAGGATGGTTCCCAACCACATAACGCAAGAAAAAAAATTGGTCAGGTCATTTTAAAATTGTATCAGTTACTTATCTACTACATCAACTGTACTACAAAAATGTATGGGTACTTTGTTTACGTATTAGAATTTGAATGACGAAAGGAAGATATACAAACGAAGAATTTTGGGACAATTACACCTATTGTCAATGCTAAAGAATTTTTCCGTTGCTGAAGATGCCAATCAGATGCAGTCTCAATATAACCTGTTAAACGTTTACCCCACATTAATGTGATATACAATCCACATAATAATAATAATACACCAATAAAAAAGATAAACAAACATTAAGCACACCCTATTATACCTCACATAACAACAGTCGTTATCGTCATTAAATATTTGATCTGACGCGATCGTTTTCAGGGACCGGTATTTGACCGACAAGGGTAAAAAAAATCAAAGAAAACACATCCGGAATAACCTGCTTTGATTTGTAAACAGCATTAAAAAATGTTTTCTCGCGCAGCGTGGTGCACCTGTTTTTATATCGACGCAGGTGCAAGCGAAGAGGGGTATCTTTCTGGTTTTGAAATGCAGATGCGTAATTTATTACCGATTACGTGTTCCTATAAGCCTGAAGGTGGAAGTGGCTCAGGTTTCTTGTATTAAGTTACAAGCTGTAATTTATGCACTGCACGTCGTCGCAATGGAAAAGTACTTCGACTGCAGCTTACAAAACCCTAGAGACGTCTGACAGACTTAAGGGGACCAAAATGGCGTATCTATATTTATTGTAGGTTGCTAGTTTTCATACAAAAAGAACCGAGGCATAAACCTAAATGTGGGTATACACTAAATTATTACTTCATGTAAGTGTTCGATCCTGAACTTATTAGTTACGATGTTTTCGATTTCTATACAACACACTGTTTTAGTGATGTAGTCGAGGAATTTGAATTTGTGCCTTTGGAACCTTCACCCAGTGTGAAAATCATGTAAATGGCCAAGAAGCCAAGGGATATTCGGACCTAAGACCAATTAAATTTCTTCCTGTTGTTTCCAAGGTTCTGGAAAGCTGCTCAAACACAAATTAGTAGTAGAATACATGGAGCATGCAGGAATTGTTCCCAGTTGTCATTCTGGCTTTCCTGCTCCACACAGTACTAGGACTGCACTTTTAAATTAGACTGATGATATCATAAGAGCAGATGATAGATTCTCAGTAGCTACAGTTTCAGTTGATTATTACAAAATCAGTTTTTTTCTAAAATATTTAGCAATGCTACAGAGAACATTGCGCATCTCTGGGTTTTAGTTAAGTTAAATGGTACTGTGTCACTTTTTGAAATCTTATACAGACCTCCTAGAAGTAATCTCCTCGCTGCATTTGATGAATTAGACAAGTTTTTGTCGGAGATTATGCCACATTTTCATTGTAGAAATTAGAAGGCTGTAGAAGTGCACCAAATTCATAGTCTCTTATTGATATTCTTCGTCTTAGTGATAAAAATTTGATAGAATCTGTATTGGACTCCCTGGGTATCTCGGATCATTGTGTTGCTTTCTTACCTGCACATGTACTTGTTGTTTATGACAATTTAAACAGAATTTATAAGAAAACGCTTAAACCTCAACGAAATGAATGAACGTGTCCAAGTTCGACCGTGACCGCAAAAACAATCTCTTCTTTCTAAAATTGAGGATAGTCGATTTAGACATAATATGGTGATAAAGTTAATAACTTAATACTTTAATACGGATTATCGTGGGGTCCTTTTCCCTTTAACTCTTCTATATAAAATGGATAGCAGGTAGCAGTTAGAGCAATTAGAAACAAAATTTATTTATTGACAACCGATCGTCCAACGTCAGAGTTGTGCTTGTAACAGTGAATTTTTCGAAAACGTTTGTGATAGTAATTTAGAGAGTAACTATAAAATTATTCTCCATGCGGGAACATCTTAATGTGCGGGTCCGGTTCTGAAGCGATGTCTGTTTACAGTTTTTGGGAATGATTTATGAGCTCTGTTTCGGCATCTGCTAACAGGTCCTCAAGTGGTAAGTAACTCCTTATTATTGGAGTTAAAATCCTTTACTGAGACCATACAACCTTAGGAAACTGGGGATTCAATATTATACACGACCAGCAACTTATGACAAACGTGTCTCGCCTAATCATACACCACGAAACTGAACCAAAATAACCGAAGCTTAACTAGCTACACATTTACTTTTTTATGTGTTTGCATAACGTCGCATGCCATTTACTCCGGCTCGACTGGATCACTTTAGGGGCCACCCCTCCTCTGGATGCAATCATTAAAATAAATCGAAACCCTCCGCTCTGGAGCAATGTTTTTATGGCGTTCCACGCACCTGGCTCGCCCTATTAGCGTGAAGTTTAGCGAGCGTTTATTTTGCCCACTGGTAATTTATGATGCCAGTGTTAGGTGGACGACAAAATCAGGTGACACTCCTTTTATAGCTGSGAKCGAGGCTTATTAATTAATTATAGCCATAAGTGATGGGTAACATAAAAAAATGTGATATGGATTTTCCAAATTCAATTCAAACTGTAAGATTACTCAACAACCGCTGGAGTAGGTGGAATTCCTAACTTTCTTTTCAAAGACCGCACTTTAGTTTTGCTTCTCCATTACATTATATTTTAAATCTTATTCTTCTAACCTCCAACTATCCGTGTGTCCTTTAAATTATTTTTTGTATTCTCGAAAAAATAATTTAAAGTTAAACCCAGAAAAGTGTGCAGCAATGTTGTTCTGTCCAAATCGTTTGCACGAAAGCATACTGACATACTTTAAAATTAACATTAATAATCAACCATTGCCTGTTGTTAACAGCGTTAGGAACTTAAGTTTAATATTTGAAAGCGATCTTCGTTTTAAACAACATATTGCCGGCATAGTAAGGAAGGCTTATCTAGCTTTGTAAATCGTTAGTGTTGTCCATCCTTAATTACGGTTTCATTGTGATTTATTCATGCCTGGATAAAATAACTAAGTTAAGATCACAGAAAATCCAGAATAGCTGTTGTAGATTCGTTTATCGCATACCCCGTGATGAAAGAGTGTCCCAAAGAATAGTGGCATTGGGTTGGTTTAGAGTAGATGATAATTATAGGTATAGTTTGTCAGTGTTTTTCTTTAATATGTTGGTAAACTCCTCACGTCCATACCTTCGAGGCAAGTTTCACAGATCTGATGACATAAATGTTAATGTGAGGAATCTATCTTCACTATCGGTTCCTAGATATCGTACTACCTTGTTTCGCAGGTCATTTTCGTATGACTGTGTAATTATATACAACAGTCTGGCACAAAATCTGAAAATGCTTTCGTTACGCCAATTCCGAAAGCAGTTGAGGAAAATATTGTTACTTTCGCAGTAATTTATAAGCCTAGGTTAGTTTGTTATTGTTATGTGATATAAATATGTTTAGTATAAGCTATGTAGGTCGTTTATATGGATTGTTCGAAAGATTGTTCCATTACCATGTGGAACTACTGCTTGTTATTGTTTCTATTGTTATAATTTGATTATTGATTAAGGCTTGTAGTAATAGAAAAGGATGAGTTGAGTAGCCTTTGGCTAGACTTCGCCTTAATAAAGACGTATTATAATTATTATATTAAAAATTGTCGCCCACTTCGTGAGTTCACCAGGGATCCAATCTGGGTCCTCTTAATTCTATTATTTGTCAACGATTAACGTTCGCAGATGATTTTAAACTTTTTGGATATATTTCTTCCTTTGACCACTGTCCTTTTTTGCAAAATGGTTTAGATTCTTTAACCACGTAGTGTAATCGGAATCGCTTAGTTTTAAATGTATCTATCAAAAGGTAATGTGTTAACATTCTGCCATAGACATGACGTAATCTTTCATCAATATAAAATCAGCGATGAGGTATTAAAAAAAAGTTTATGTTTAACTATCATATCTTGGACACAATTGCAAAATCTTACAAATCCTACGGTTTTATTAAAAGAAATTTTATAAAGTTTTGTAACCTATTTACTTTACAAACACGACTGAATATACCTATAATTCTCTTCTTCGCACAATATTAAGATAAGCAGCCTTAATTTGGTTTCCTATTTATAGATCTTATGTCATGATAGGAAGAAAATTATGTTGAATTAATTATTAATCATTTTACCTGCAGATTTCTTTATGTTTGGTATATTTTAAGTATAGTTTATCAAATTAGTGATCGTTACCTAAATATGCTAATGGTAAACACGGTATATTATCTTAAATGCAGATAATACTATCCAATAAAAGTACCTATTCAAGTAACGTTGATGTACTTATACTTAATCAATTCAACGAGGAAGTAGTTGAAAATTAAAAATCTTTTAATAAAATCATTTATACACTTGAGGAATGCTGGCATAGCAGTACGAAAAGGATGGAAAGGACACAGACGAAACCATCATGCCAAATTTGAAACAAAACACTAATATCCCACAAATTTATCCATCCCAAAGCACGTAACAAGACACCAATTGCATATTAAATCACTGACAATAACATATATACCAAACAAGTGGCACTACACATCATGTTGTGCAGAAGCACGGTCTTCTTGTCGAAATTAAAGAAAAACCACTCACCCAGTGCCCCAAAAGGCTCTTCACAACGAGATATATCCAAAAGTCACCCCCAAAACACACATCCAAGCCAGCGGAGGGTGTTTTTTAGCACACACGGATAGGTACAACAACAAACACCAAACTAAAACAAACGGCGAACGCAACACAGCCGGACACGTTAACTTTCTCGGGACGTTTCACACATAAATTTTTTAAAGTTTTGCTTACAAAATGACGTTATAAACACTGACAGGAGTACACGATCGACGTTCTAAATCGCGCCTGCTCCTTGCATGCTCGACAACTAACCGCAAAGAATGCCGCATACGGACTGGAACCGGAAGTGCAGGCCTCTTCTGTACAGACGGCAGCTTCGCCTCCATCTGGTGAAGATTTGTAACTTCGCGGTGGTACTAACAGATGGCACTGTTCAGTAATAGCGGTGTTGCGACTATTCCATTAAAATGTGTAAATCAGGAATTTCCAGAATCAATAGTTTGTGTATTATATTCAATGTTGTAGCAACAGTACTGTAATACAGTATTAAAATGTAATTATGGGCGTAATAAACAACAAACTAAACTTAAACGCAATCGCATTTGACCTAAAGCATTCATTTTCTTTTTACCACTAACCGATTATTTAGTATGTTCTTTAAAAAAAAGTAGAAGGTTAAAGTGCTGAAGAAGTAATTCTGTTCTAAAACTTAGTAACAATTCATCGCTGTAAGATAATGCAGGGTATTCTTATATTACAAACTATGAAGATCTTTAGAAAGAAGTAATCCATTAGTACTAAAACTGTATAGTTTTCTAATTTTGAGTTTTTGATATAGCTTTGCTGCTAATTCAGTACTATTCTTCTTTTTTAGTCCATCATTATAAAATTACTGCAGTGCTATCTGATTAATTTTCCATTATTTTTACTTCAGCAAAAATACAATAATTTTGACATCATCCACCTACAATACTAAAATAAAATTTTTCGAAATAGAGCCAATATTTTAATTCCAAAAGTTGGTATCATTAAATAATTTTTGCTGCCACCAGATGAAATATTAAATGAACTGCAACTTCAACAACTGAACTAAAATAGCTTTTTTGGTGCCAACTAATTACTAAGATATTTTCTGATACCATCTGAATTCCATTATGGCAACTGAAGTAAAGTTTGAGATTGTCTTGTCAAAATTATCATGTTGCGAACATAAACATAGCAGATTAGAATTATCAAAAATTTGTTTTTACGAACCGAAAACTATGCAAACAGTATAAAAATCCATTTTATAAAAGAGAAGATATCCAATGAGTTTGTTTTCTTCTCTGCAATGTAGGCTGGCTGGTATTTTAATCCGTTAAATAGATACAGTATTATTATAGTACTTACCTTACATTCACATTATTAGTTGTTTTATACCATATAAAATATCACTAGGAAATAAGGAAAAAAATGTATTTCATGGTGTAACTACATAATACCAACATAAAAAATCTTAATTCATAAACAAATATAAAACAATAAAAAAAATCTATACGTATAAAAAAATAAAACGTTGCAATCTATAAAATAAACTCTATCAGTCAAATCTCACTACCGTTTCAAAATTTTTATTTTTTGTGATGATTTGCCATCAGAAGAACGCTTTGGTTTTCCTGAAAAGATTCAAGTATATTTATTACCGCTTGTACAAAAAAATGCTCTATTTACAGCTCACCTATCAAATGGCACACTTCAACATTACACTTGCAGCCCTTAACAAACTGTAACCACAGCTTGCTTTCTACAGTAAACTTCTATTTTGCACCAAGGACTAGTACAAATTTATACTGAAAAGATATGTAATAATGAGTTTGTTGCCATTTCAAGACTATTACTTTACCCTATCTCCCTTTTCACTATAGGCAAATAAGTTTGGAAACAAACTTCAGTCTCTGGACAATTCATGATATATCTCCTCAAAACTTTACTAATCTTCTTTCTCCTGAAGATTTTAATTAATAAAATGATGTTATTGATGTCATTGCGGAAAATGTCGGGACATATCAAACATTTTTCATGTGAGTGTCTCTTCCACACCTTCCTTATGAAATTATTTAGTTCCTCATTCTCCCATAAACTGTTAATTTCTTCTAAGCGTTTTTCGATGTGAACTTTTCTGTTCTTATAAAAATTGCAATACATATCCAATGGTATGTACTGGATGTCACTAATAAAAGCGGCATTAACGTCACCGTGATAAATTATATCCCAGAAGAGCAGTGAAAATAAAGTTGGTAGGACCTTGTTGCCAAAGGACATCCAGTGTGTATACTTAAATTTCCTATAATAGGCACCCGCAATTTCTAACTTTGACCCTCTGCAAAAAATTAAATTAAACAAATAAATTACAGATTACGCTGCACCAACTTCGTGCCCTCCACAGTAACTGTAGGGAAGAACTTGGAATTGGGAACAGATACCATCGAGATCATGATCTGATCGATCAGAAGACGGTTCTTCTCCGATTTTCTATTCTTTCGGAACAGTTCGGCAACTTGGCTCAGTTTGGTCTTTTGTATTTCGGAATTTGCCTCGCTGTCCAGCTCACTGATTAAGAAACCTGCAACCTTATGAAAAAAAAAACAGTAATGAATAAAGCATTTTTAACTAACACTAATTTGTGAAGTTGAAAATTATTTTTCATTTAAATAAAATGCGAAAAGACCCATTTATTAACTTAAAATATTTTCTGTTGATAAAAAACAAATGAGTCAAATTTTCTTACATAAATTTACTACATATATCACGAAGCTACTTCATGCAGTACTTCATGTACTAACGTATCATTATTGTGATTTTTATGTAACCAAACCAAAAATTGTAGGTAACTGAAGTAATTATAGCATTATAATTACCAACATATCCCGCTACAGTTAATACCATTATTAAAGAAAGCTAATACTTTTTCATATTTAAAACAGAATAGCCTAATTTTATTACATTTTATATTTTGTTGCTTAAGAATTTATTTTTGCAGCTTCTAATATTGAAAGTTCGATACAACAATAACCTAATGTTTTCAAATGGAATGCATAAATATAAAAATTTTCTTTTGTTTGATATGGCATTGCCAATGATTTGAACTAATCATTTTTTAAGGTATTAAAAATACCATCAATGACATCTACCTTTTAATTTTAGTGTGTTTTCCTGGCGTTATTATTTTAAGTGTTTAGTTGATTTTTTTTGTCACAGGATGCAAGAAAATAAGTCTGATAGTGGGTTTAGCAGTGGCAAATTCACAGGTAAGTGTGAGAGAAATTACAGTATTGCACCTCTATCAAATTCAGCTGCCTCAATAAAGCAACCAAGTACCTGTAAGGACATTGTAAATTGTGATAATTATTATCAGATAAATTGTCCCTGTTACTTTTGAATGCTTGTAAAGGTAAGGATTTTGCAAAATCAGTTTAAGGTGTACTTTGTTTAATGGTTAAAGGTATCTCTCTGTTTTGAGGCAATAAATGAACAAAATGTTACTTAATACTCCACTTAGCACAATATGTCTTATATGCTTGAATGACGATAGTAACAGCTTTAACCATTTTTTTAAATTACATTTTCAGTTAAGTGGATTAGAAGTGGTCAACAGTTAAGAGGCTGGCTAGGCTAACCGATGAAAAACTCCATGTAGGCTGTTCTCAGAAGATTTATAAAAGTTTCAGTATATTTTGATAAATTTTAGTATTCGACCATGTCTTTTGGGACAAAGATGGTTATTTTCAACAATTAAATAATGGATACCACTCTGGCCCATCATTGTTTTTAGGGGTTGGACAGAATAGAGGGATATTGAATTTCACTGGTTAGCAGCATTTTACCCAGGGTATCATGAGCATTATGTTAAGTGTTCACACTAATCCACAACTTATAATAAGTTACAGATAAGTTACAGATCATTTTAATTTATATTAACAAGATAGTAATAGGCATCAACTACAACAGCAACTGGATATGAATTCGATAGTAAAATAGTGATTACATTTTTAAAACGTTTAATTAATAAAGAGGACACTTGTGGGATAAGTGAAAAAAAAAGAAAGGTCTATCCATAAAGCATATCAACATGGATACTTTTTTATCCACATGCTTGTGACGAAAGCTTCAAATTTATTTTTCCACTTTACCTTATCCCAAGGACAATCCAAATCCATCAAAATCAAAGTCCACTTAGGCCTGAGATGCTGACAGTAAATTTTCTGCTCGAGAAGAGTCTCCAGCCATTTTCTGACATCAGCGGCAAAATGTTGATGCAAATAACCAGCTCCACTAGTGAGACCCTCAACATACTGAGCTCCAGCTGTGAATTGCTGCAAATGAGGCAAAACTGGAACAAAAGCACTGAAAAGCAGAATGAAGACGTTCAATTTTAAAAGATCAAGTCGTACTTTTCCTGCAACAGACGAGTAAATCTCTTGTAAATGACCTCGCAAATTTGCTTGGACCGTGGATAACGGCAGTTGGATTTGCTTCTTATCTCTTTCAGGAGAGATCGTTTGAGTTCTGATGCTTCTACAAACCTACAAATTTCTAAATGAACAAAGAAACTTGTAATAGAAGAGAATATAATACTTTGTGAATTCAGTGCTGGTATGGAAGGGTTCTTTGGCTTGTACGAAGTATTCGGGTAAAACACATTCTTTGTTCATGATTTGCGCTAAAAATTGATGGACCTCTGGTGCACTTTTGATTTCGATGTTGGCGAACGAATATAAGTAGTGGAGTTTTCTTAGTAAACCTGCCACTTTTCTGTTCAATTTTACGCAGCATTCTCCCAGTATTCGGTAAATTTTTTCTCGAACGATAGCTTCATTATCTTCTGTTTCACTGCACTGTATTATATTCTGATTAAAGTAAAATTCGTTCAAATTTTGAAGCATTAGAGCTCTGGATTTTCTTTCGTTGATTTTAGTCAGTGTAATGTTGAGACTTTCGCACATGTTTGCTAACTCTGCAGTCGTCAGTTGCCTCAAAAGGAAGCTGTTTTTTTCAGTGGTCTTGTAATCTGAAAGCATAAAATAATCAGACAAAATATATGCGAATTTCTTCTTCCTCATACCAGCAACGAAAATTTTTTTTGCAATCAGATTTTTGTACATTGCGGTAACTTCTTTTTCGGTCATATCCATCTTCATCTCTTTGCAATGTTTGAATACATTGCAGAACACTTTACAATGTAGAAACATGTGGCAAATGAAGCTGACATAGGCAGGCTTCAAATTTAAAATATCTTCCAACTCTGTAAATTCAGAGTCTGAGAATAACTGGAGGTGAGGTTGTGACTTCACGTAGTCAAACATTTTTTTCAGTCTTATGTAGTCTCCAGATTTTTTAGCTTTGATTGTACTCCTGCTAGGTGGAGATAGGTGTGCTGATGTGCTTGGTGTGCTCAAGTCTTCTTCTTCTGGTGGKAAGTTATTTGTCTTTGTGCTAGAGGGTGCTGGAGAAATTAGGGTGTTTGATAGAACGGTAATCTTTTCTCGTGGGGTATCCTAAAAAGTATTAGATAACTATCATGCCATTCTGAATGTTAAATTGGAGTGACATACCTCTGTACAAGATCGTTTCTTTTTCTCTGGAACCGTTGGTTTTTCAGAAGGTTTATCGAACAATAAACGTTTCAGCCTAACTGTGGGGTTTGTCTTCGGGGTCTGCAAAGATTGGTGTTAGTATGAACAGTACGAGTAAACACCATACCTACTTTGGGGGAATCCCTTTCTTTGCAACTGACATCTTTTGCGATGTTCTCCTTCTGTCAAAAAGAGTATTAGCATTTGTATTATTTGCACAGAAATTTTGACTTACATTCTGGGAAATCAACGTGTTTGTGGGCTCAGTAGAGGTGATGTTTTCAGCAGTCTGTGTGGCAGTTTGTTCAATCTGCAAAAAAATACACAGAAATGAACATCTGTAGACGGCTTGTCGAAGAGGAAAAATTAAAAGATCACCGCAGTTTTCCCATTATTATTAAAGGAAAACTGTAATTAAACTCATGATATATGATTTAATAAGATAGTGTTTCTGTCACTTAAGTCACCACTTAGTATAAAAGTTTGAAAACAAAGCTAAAGCAGTACATTCCGTTGTGCTGTGCCCCCCTAGTTCATCAGACTTAACAATATTCGCAAGCTAAAACACACTCGGGCAGCTTGCTGAAAGGAAAAGTGCAAAGAGATAACTTGGGGATACATTGTCGGAAAGAGAGCATAAGCACTTTCTAAACCTAGCAAAATCCAATATGGCTTCCAAATTGTTTTTTAATGAAATGGTGAAAAATATTTATGCCAAGAGAAGTGGATTAAAAAGTGCGCTCATCAAAAAAATTTGTGAAGCATAAATTTGGCAAAAAATACCACAAAGAATATTCATACCTCGTCACATGAAAGGTCCTTTTTGTCTAACCCTGTCTTTCAGCCCCAACTTTCTGGCAAATTGGACTCTTTGGCTCAATTTTGGGAACCTGTTATGGAAGTGGAATCAATAATGAAGTAAAGTTAATTTAAAACAACATAAAAATTTACCCCCAGAGTATATTTCTCTTTGCAAACTTCTTTCGGGTATACTTCCTTTTCTTTCTGTAAACATCAATACTCTGTACAAACAAAACCATATCTCTATTTTTACTTACATTTAGTGAAATATATGTTATATTCTTATGACCACGAGAATTTTCTTTTGTGGGTGACGATTTTGCAATCTGTTCTTTCATCTGAAAAAATATAATATAATTTATAAGAAAACATAAATCCCAGAAACTACAGTAATGGCTGTCAAAAAACTAATATTAAAAACCAACCATCTGCATCTAAGGGACAAGAAACATTGTATCCTGTTAAAAAAAAGATGAGTTATTCTTGCCTGAATCAGCAAGAATTTGGATTCATAAATTGTAATTAAATTAAAACGCATTTATCAATTTAACTCTTATTTTTGGAGATGGATTGAAAAAGTAGTATCCTAGCTACTTTCAGTTTGAAGATTACATTTTTTTTGTCAAATAACTTTAAAGTCTGTGGCTTAATATTATATTAATAAACTAACATTTACTTTTTGTGACAAATCCACAAATGCAATAATATTTATGGTACATTTAAATAAACAAAGTTGGTGCTCACTTCCGGTATCATCAAAGTCCAACATCTTTATAAGTATTCCTTTTTTTAATACTTAAGTTTTATTTTAACCATTTTTGTCAATTCGCACTTAGACAAAATGAATCGTTTTTTAATAATTCTGGATTAAATTGGTCAATTATTAAATCATAGATATATAAACATACCTCACTGCATTGAGAACGATTGAGTTTCATATTGACCCTCATTTTTGGGCTTGCGGATAGTTCACCTTCAAAGCCTATTCTAAGCCGCTTTTTTCCTTTGACATTGTCGTCTTTTGTGGTAGAGTCCATGTTTGTCTACAAAGAGTAATACGTGCTGTAAGTATTTCTGTTAATTACAAGGTAGATTTTCGTATTTACATTTCGTGATATTGGCGTGACTTTGTTAAGCTGAGCAGTTAATATGTTGCTATCAACAGCATCTTCTTTTTCAGAGTTCAGCGAAGGTTCATCAATTATCTCTTTTATCTGCAAAACGGTAGAATTGCATATTAATGTTAAATGTAAAAAAATGTTAGACGCTTCATGAATACAAGCTTATCGAATAGAAACTACAACTTTCTATTGGTAAGAAGATAGCAACTGAAGTTTAATTTTTAGAATGTAATATTCATATCAATCCAACCATATTATAAAAACTTTACGAAATTAAATGAACGTTTAGGTACAGAAATAAAGGTCACATACAACACGTGTAAAGAAAATATGGTGTCTGCGACTGCCACATAGAAACTAATTAAAAATGTGTATCAAAATTCAAACCTCTTTAATTAACTGTTTTAATAGTAAGAAAGGAACATTATAATAAAACGTACGACAGTTTAAGTTTAGAGAATTAACGACCAATACATTTAGGCAATTTGTAGATTTCAAATAAATTTTGATGATTTCTAAAGATTTCCAACAGGGTTCTCTGATTTCTTAGAAATTTTGAATGAAAAATAAAAAAAAAAGATATCTAGTTTAGAAGTTTCATTTTGGCTATGAAAATGAATGAAAAAATGAGATATTCACCATTAGCTGTTAATTAATTAACGTATAACATAAAAACTCAGTGTTGTCATTATCACCAGATGTGTAACAAAAAAAATCCTTTGGGGATATGGAGTTTTTCAAATAAATCATGAATTCATGTAGTTCTTATCGACATTAAAACAAACAATTTTGCTATAAATATACGTACTTCAGACTTGACTTCGTCCTGCTGAGATCCTTCATCTGAAAAACAAAATCAATGGGGTAATTGTTATCTATTGCAGTGATCGTTATCTATGATATCATGATTGTATGTCTGAAATACCTCACAATTTTACTCATTAGGCATTGTCTGTTTGACACTAAACTATAAACTTTCAATTTTTAATGAAATGAGCACAATAAAAACAAAAATCAACTATAACATCATGTTATATGAACATGTTTCATTTAATGTGTTGGTGTTAGGACAGTAAAAATAACGCTTACCTTTTACCGATTCCTCTTCAGAATACGGGAAATTTACATATAACTTATATTTTAACGGCATGATTTAGACCATCTCACCATCTCAGAGATTTGATTTAATGGAGTATTACTAAAAGGATATAAATAAATGTAATCGAAGGGCGAGATAACTTCTTCCGGCACAGTGGACATTTAGTTAGGTTAGAATTGCTCGCAACAAGTGGTTGTTGTTACAGGGTTGCCACACCAAATATTCGTACGCCATCTGTCGGCAAATAAACGCATCGAATCTTCGATTCACTAATGAAATATTTATGATTAATTGTGATTGTTAAAAAAATACAACGAAATTACGATATTTCCAAGCATAAAATAGACTAAATTTAACAAATATCTTAAAACAAGGTAGAATAAAAATTTTCCTTCAAGCTACATAAATTCATAAATCTTCGGTTAGTCAAGGCCACCACAAAAAAAACATGATATTGTTTTGTATTATTTATATGTGGTTTACAAGTTTATAGGGTAGAATAGTATTGGTGTAAAATTGTTACTTACTTATGTAGTCTTCAAAAGTTTTTGGCAATAGTAAAAATTACCGAATAAAACAAAAATCAAACGGCAATTGCTTACATACACGCTATCTATAGACAAAGAACAAGCAAAATATCTAGAATATCACAAACAATCGACAGGATAACTTGCAATATTAACTGTTTGTGCTATCATCTGCGTTCTCTAATGGCTATTACTAGATATTAAGGTAATTATGCATATTACCGGACCTTCGCCAAATTTTACAAAATTTTGCACACTGCTAGTACACGGCCTCCTAAACACGAATCTGTCATCAGTTTCTTGCGGTCTTGTCTAGTTTTTGAGAAATAAGTCTTTATACTCGGAACTACTTTACCATGCGCGGTGTTCTTCCGTATGCCGACCGATGTCGCATGTTCCTTTACGTCCGGTCTTCCTACGCGAGTGCTTTCCAGCTGATTTGGGGGTTTGCTTTTATTACCGCGCGATTTTTGAGGCGTTTAGGCCGTGTTTTTTGCGCGCCGCGCGCAAAAAACACGGCCTAAACGCCTCAAAAATCGCGCGGTAATAAAAGCAAACCCCCAAATCAGCTGGAAAGCACTCGCGTAGGAAGACCCGACATACAGGAGCTTGTGACACTGTGCGCCATAGGGGAGAATACTCCGCGCGATAAAGTAGTTCCAAATTGAAACATTAATTAAAAAAAAACTAGACGCGACCGCAAGAAACCGATTTCAGATTCATGTTCAGGAGGTCGTGTTTTAGGAGTGTGCAAAATTTCACGTAATTTGGGGTAGGTCCGGTAATATGCATAATTACCGATATTAATTAATACTTACATCTCGTTTAGTTTTTCACTGCAACTTCCACTTGCCACAAAGCATGAACCATGAAGCACAAATGGCGAAACGGGAAATAAGAAGTGAACGCGTCTACAACCCCCCTTGTTATTGCCAACTGACCAATGACAGTCCCTCTGATGCGTACGTTTTAAGATGGCCGGCTTAAACCGAAATTGGGCGCGATTTTTAAAAGACGATTAAGATTTGCTCGTATTAAAATTTATTATATTATCTGGTGATTGTGGATGAGGATCGTTATATAAGATGCTGAAGAAAAAGTCTTCTGTTTGAAGCATTTTGCAATTTTATACAACAGAGAAAGAACAGCATTAGTAGTGTCATACATGAGTATAACAGCAACAATCAGTTATCTAGGCTATATAAGGTGCTGTAACTACAGTTATCCATATGGTCTAGTAAACACATGGTAGGTGTTAATGATATATATAAAATTTTGTTTCTTTGATTGGTGTCAAAAGGGGTATTGATCCATTTAAGGAAAAACACCGAAAATTGCTCCAGTGCTAGTGAAGTTAGAATGAAGTAGGTAGCTATCCTGGAGTTGAACCGTTAGTAATAAAGATCTCCACTGGTATCATCATCCATCTGTTGCTTTTGTAAGTTGGCTTGTTGGTAATAAAGACACCTGCAGCAGCTATATAGTCATCTTACAGTAATCTCATCTAAAAATAAATATAAGTCGCTAATAAAACGTCAGTAAGGGATTCTGGTACCTACTGGCATCTATCGTCATTATATAATCCACCTATATATTATGATATTAGGTATTATAAGTTTACGAATAATTAAACTAAGTCTTCGTAGACTTCAAGAGTACATGCAGGGTGATAAAGGAGTGCATGGAAGTTCCATTACATTTTGTTTATCCACTTTGAAACGATAGGTTCGAGAATGAGGCATATTATAGGAATATTTTTATTTATATAACAGAAGATGTCACAAAATAAGATACATAACTAGGTCGTTTCTTTTTTGTTAAATTTTTTGATTTTGTACTAAGTCGTCGATATAACACACTCGGGTTTTTTAAAATTATCTGCATTCTGCAATAGCCCTTGACTTGTCAATGTATGTGTCAAAATGGAATAATATTG
Organism: Rhyzopertha dominica; assembly: GCA_025024175.1. Taxonomy (NCBI): domain Eukaryota; kingdom Metazoa; phylum Arthropoda; class Insecta; order Coleoptera; family Bostrichidae; genus Rhyzopertha; species Rhyzopertha dominica. The sequence continues at coordinate 61,137,246 of QCXZ01000064.1, forward strand.
AATAATATCGAAACATAAATTCCACCCTTATCACTTAAACATTGAACTTTATTTTTTCGAGAATGTGCTAAATTGTGAAAGGTATTTGCATTTTCTTCGCGAACTTCCCAAAATGTTGAAAACAGTGTATTTGAACGCAAGAATGATCATGTGGTTGCAACGCCATGGCGCTAAAGTTTCCTCTTCTTGTAAAATTTACTGAGAATGTTTCCTTTGTGACGTGCTCCCGCTTCTAATACAATTTCATTTTGCTGAACCATAATTCGGAATTATATTGATGTATTGATGATGATTTAACCACGTCGACCTACAGCCTACTCAATTCGCGTTTATCTCTCGAAAACCATCAAAATTTTTTATTTTGCACTAGTCGTGTTTCCATTTCTAAGTTGTCATTTTCAAAAAAAAAAACGTAGTGGACAATGAAACATTCGACTTTGTGATCACCTCATCTCAAAAGATGCGGTAGAGCTCAAGGAATCGACTGGAAAAAGTTGGTTTAAGTTATTTTTAACAGATCTGAAGTTATGAATTTTTCTGTGGGTCTTTGCACGACCAGAATAAACTCGGAATTCCGAGATTAAAGTTGGAATTTAAAAAATAAAAATATATATATTTCTACGCCTTCGTAACAATTTAATGACGTATCTAAAAAATATAAAATTTCCGCAGATATTGATCTAGAAAGGTTTCGTCTTGGTTATAATTAACATCGAAGAATAGTTAACATTTTAATGTTCAGATAATGTAATTTCAACGTTTCCTATAGTCAAATTTAAAAGACGAAAAGGCCTAATAGCATTGCCGTATCAATAAAAAGAGTATAMCAAGAATGATTGATGTACAATCGACACTCCTTCTTTAATGAGTTCCAAAACCGAGATAGAGGAAATAAAAACGGGCTACTTAATTATAATAGCCGACGTGGTCCAACTTTGGCTTAATCATGCAAGGCACGCATGCTACTATGTGCATTCATATGAGGATTTTTACCAAATGAGCTTGTAAATAACAGTTTAGTCGTGGTAACGTGGATGGAAGGCTTTGGGAAATGGCAGTTCGTTTTGCCGGTCACGTATTTGTATTGGCGACGAGCGGAAAGTAAATTTTTGATGCATCCACGTTGTCAATTTTTTTTGTACAACACTAATACTTTTCTAGTCTCACTTGACCAAGAGCAATCTGAGTTGGTAAATTTATTTGTACACAAATTCTGTCCTGCTCGTTTAGAGCTGTCAATGCCCCTTGACATTGAAGCTAATTAACTGGTATCTATAAACAAATAGCTTTTTTAATTATCGAGAACCATGCTCGAATAGTTCCGTACAATTGCAATAGTTAAAAAAAAAGCTTGAGAGAAGAGACGCTAAATAAGGATGTTACGCAAATATACCGGATAGAAGTGACAAAGGAATATTTGATAGACAAGCGTTGAATCTTCGAAAATTAAATGTGAGATATTGTTGCTAGACGTGCCGAAATATCCAGTTAATCCGGGGTATCAATAATAATAGTACTGCCAATAATTACTACGGTTTTACTTGACTCTTTTTTGAACACGCATTTTGTGGGAAGTGTTAGATGTTTAATGATTATCACACAAAATCTGGTCGTAAAGATTTCTTGCCGTTCTCTTAAAGCTAATAAAAACGTGTAAAATTATATAATGTACTTATGGTTTTGGAGCAAGCTTTACAAAACACTTTATCTCCACGGAATTTGAATGTTTTATGCAGGAAGAAATCTTCGGCACTTTGGACATTTTTAGAGAGCAAACTATTGTGTCTCTTATACAGAGCAAAGAAGTATTATTTTACAAATAGCTGGATGCTTAACTGACCCGAGCATGGGCGTCCAGTACAGGGGTCCTTGGACCAGAAAAGACGATAAGCAAATGTAGGTTAGAGCACTCCAAATCAGTTATCTCAGTTGAATGCTTTCGAATGTACATTTATTGTAAACATTTTGTATCACGTAAATAAGTTGAAGTAAGCTGATTGTATGATTGTGTTTTGCTTCACCCTTTTTGCCAAATTAGCAGATAGCAGAAGATCGCTTTGACTTAACGGTTATTTTCAAACGGCATCAAAACTATATTGAAACGAAGTATTAAATATTTATTAGAGAGATCTTATAATATGTAAAGAATCAAATCAAAAAGTGGAATAATATTACTTTTTATTAACAATATGAATAGTACGCAGTGAATGCCCGATATACAGAGTCGCTACAAAGTATGTAACCAGCAGGATATTTCATATTTGAATGCGATATTGCTAGACAGATGGATTGGTAGGCGCGGAGCGATAGAATGCCCAGCACGTTCCCCTGATCTGACGCCGCTTGATTTTTTTGCTGTCATGACAGAAATTCAGAACTTACTTCCAATTATGCTACAAAAGAACATTAAAAAACTTTTACTAAAGGCTGCATTACTGCCAGGAATGGGGAATATTTTGAGCATTTTCTGTAATGTAAATCTGAGAAAATACCACCAGTCAAGGAAAAATGGTAGTACCTGTCGCAATCAGTTTCTCGTTTCATTTAATAAAGGTTGCGATTTATAAATATAGAATTACGAGTCTAATATTTTATCTCCAGTCATTATTTAATATTTACTTATTTAAATTTTGCTAATATTGATTTGAGTTTTTTCTTAAATATGCAATAAAATTTGACAACAAAAATCATATATAATATGCAGAATGTATAAGGATTATTCGAACGTTGGTGTATGTATTTATGTATGCCAAATTTTTCGAGAAAGATTTAAGCAATTATTGAAATACTTCGGTAATAATTACCCGGAATTTTGTAGTTCATTAGAAGTCATATAACACTATAGCATGTACTATTTGTATTCTACAATAATCAAGATCGATACTTTATTATTCATATAGATATCATTGATACCCCATAGTGAACAAATAATTTATAAGGTTTCGTTTCTGATGATGAAGAACTCAAAGAAGCTCTGGAAAAGAATTTTGTGAAATAGAATACATGGTCGGTTCTGATGCCAGTTATCTAGAAAAATGATTGCATCAACAACAAGAAAAGATGGTTAAAAAACTCTGAAATTCTCATGTGAAATGAAGAATTTAACATCGTTTCTTCTTCATGACATCGCAAGCGTTCTGGAGGAGGTTCCAAGGCTCACATTGTTCAAAAGGAATGCAGATACAGTTGGACAAAGGCACCTGCTACGCTAGACGCAGACCCTTCAATTGTGGGTCAAGCGTAACGTCTTGAAGTATCGAACTTATGTGAATGCACATGCAGGTTCTTTATGTAATCAAATCACTTATTTAATTCCTATAAGTCAATGTTCACGTTTGTACGGTCGATGAATTTTAATTTTTACGCATCGCCAGACCAGCAGCCCAGAAAGTTACTCCACGGTTTTCAGGAATCCTTCCAATCCATTTCCACAAGACTCGTCAAGCTTTTGACCCTTATTCAATGTAATTTACGTAGGAATGAAGGATCCTCCGCAATTGTCAGAAATTGGGATTATTTTTAATGGTAGCAAGCAAGATTTTCATATACTCAATTGATTTGGGCGATTGGTTGACGTTCGACTATTTGTAGCATTGTTTTAAAGATTCTACAAAAGCTTCCGTCGGGACATAGCTGTCCTGTTCTTAGCCACTCCTCTGTCTTCCTTCCACCACTCGATATATAAAAGACGGGGGGCTGCGGGAGCACAGACAGTAATTAAGTTTTTCACGCTTCTGAGCAATTGTTGCAAAATGAGGGCTGCGATTCTGTTCCCCATCGCACTGTGGTTCGTCGACTTCGCCAGGGCTCTAGGGGTTAGGGTAAGTGAAGATTTATGAAATTTACGAATATATCCTTGCAATTTGATTGTGATATATGGAATTCGATCATTTGTTTTGAGAGTTGGCAAGCAGATGAGGACTTACATGAAACTTATTTGCCAGTTATTAGGGCAGAACTTGAAGTATCGCAGCTTTTTAAGTCTGAGTGGTTTTTGGTTTTTTAAATTCAACTCAACGTTGGCGAAGAATCCTTTGAGACTTTACAGTTCACAATAGAAATTTTATATTCGAAGTCTTAGACCAGTGGTTAATTTGAAAAAGATCTTCGTTTTTCGGGATAATCGCGACTGCCATTGTAACTATCGCAAAGAACGCATAAATTGAATCAATCAAAAAGAACTAAGATACCACTAATTTACAGTCATCCCTGTCTGTGATATTCCACGTTAAATAATTCCTGTTCACGAAATAATCTAAATAACGACTAACTTCTTTCATCTTTAGTGACAAAATAGTGGGAATATTTTTTAATTTCTCGATGCTGATAAAAAAGAGAACAATTGAGCATAAACTGACTGAATCACAACTTTGTTATTGTTAATTATGAATTGCATATTGGATAAAACACATCGTATCAAACAAAAAAATAACGAGATACTACTACCTACGGTCATTTGTTTTTTATATAATTTAAGTTGAATACTTAATTACTGTTCAAGAAAGAATCTACAACAACTAATTTATTTATTTAAAGTCATAGGATACTGACGTCAAAATAACAATCGAACATTGTATTTGTGATATATTTTGTTGAATAATCACATAATAATGTAATAGTCTATAATAGCCAACTTATATCTACTCGAAATCATAGAATACATAATGGTTTATATGTCAAAGCCTCTTAATTTTTAGAAAATAATCTGATGGAGATGAAGAAAACAAGTGATCAACTGATTAATTGCAACTTTAAAAATGCATGTCTATGCAGGTGCATGCGAACTTTTTAGATTACACACGCCACTTCCTTTAGGAAGTAGTATCTATTAAGGTAGCTAGGTGGTTTTATTATTGTGTCAGTTTATTGCTGAAAGATGGCATTCCCATATATTTTTGCTACTAACTACAACTTTTTTTTATTCTAAATAGAGCAACCCTATTCGGAGCAGTGTATTATATAAAACACATTGATTTAAACAAAAAAGATACCGCTAGCCTAAATACATTTGCATTTTAGATATTCTTGTTAAATGAATTAATGTTCACGTCTACGATAGCTAATATTCTTATTTAAAGTCATAGCTTAGCAGTTTAAATAAAGACGTTTCCATGGACATCATTTAGTATAAGTGCACTGAACATACCTGTCTAAGTTGTTACAGGTATTTATTGAATTATTAAGGAACTAAACTATGTTACTAAATATTTTTGCCTTCTGATCCAACAACCTAGTTAAAAAAAGTAACTGAAGCTAAAATAAAAGCTCCACCGATCGAACAAGGTACATAAATTAAATTAATACCAAGGGAAAATATAAAAGTAAACATTAATATTTTGTACAAACGTAGAAAACTGCATCCATTTCATAAAAATTGTTAGCTAAATGCAAATTCTTATCACCACCGTCGTCAGCTATTCTCTGTTGTTCATGGTAATATGTTCACTAAGACTTATATCAAAAATAATAATATTGAAAAGGAAAAATATCTGTAGTTTACAACAAAATGGTAACAGGAACAAAACAATATAAAACGTTTAGACAGCAAACAAAATAAATGTGGATAACAGAAGAACAACGAAAAGCTGTCGTACTTCCTTATGTAAAAGGAGTGTCAACAAACCTGAAAACTAATGCTATATTTCGATTGTTATTTATTATACTAAATATTCTAAATATAATTATTGTAGTCTTTAGGAAGCTTATAAATAATGTGTATTGAAGAATGTATTTTTCCGGATAATCTTACGCAAATTGAGTAATGCAAATTTTGTGATAATTGCCGCTCAATTTCACTACTGCCTTTTCGAAAAATGTACCTTGGGATGCATAATTTTTTGGTTAACACTCAATTTGGCTTCCTAACAAAGTAACCTAAGCAATTCTTAAGCTGGTGGAAAATATTTTGGAACGCTTTGAAAGTCATCATGGATATATCTGTGCTATAATTCGTGACCTTAGTAAGGTCACTGATTGTGTTGCTTATGACCATCTAACAAAACATTTCCTAAATACAATTCCTCTGCGAATTGTTATAAGTAGCTTTTTATGAAACAGATACCAGATGTACCAGATCTTCTAGTATGGTGGGTGAATATCTAACACACTCAACTAAGATGAACAAGCTTAATATGTTTGTTTAAATTTGTACAAAAAGGTTTTTTATGTTGTTATTGATGTTTCAAGTAGCTTTTAACATTGAGTATATACTCCATAAGGATAAAGATTTCATCTTCTTTAGAAAAATACACCAGCTAACCTTTTTCTGTTTATATTTTGACTCTCTTTTTTTAAACTTGTTGGGAAACATTGCGAGAATTCACAGGTAAATTCTTGCTGCTTCTTTTATTTCTAAAATTCTAAAGGTAAAATGCAAATTATCGGTGAAAATATCATATGTGCAATTCTGCAACACATTATTAGACAAACAGCTATTTTGTAATAAAAACCTTAGCAACTGAACTCTCATTAGATGTTTTAAAAACAGTATATTTTTGGTGTTATGTCGCTCAGTACTATTATAGGAACCTTACTATGAGGGTCTCTTTCACTAAAGTGTTTACTCTGTAGCGTAGTTGTACAAATTATGAATTGATTAGAATTTAGACACGACTGAAAAGAAAAACGTTTATACAGTTTGGGATTCTAACATCTTCAATTATGTTTATTCTATAAATATTGTTGCTTTAACACATTTCGAGAGTTTTTATATTATATCTGTTTGGTTTTGAGCTGTGAGACGTTTTATATAATACCTAAAGCATTTTTCCTTAGGTGTACCCGAAACAACTACCAGCTCAACTTCTAACGTTACCCAGCAATGCAACAAGTATAAGGCTCGACATCAGCGACTCGTTTAGCTGTGAAGGCAGGGATTATGGTTATTATGCGGACGTGGACAATGATTGCCAGCTATTTCACGTATGTCTGCCTATCACCTACTCCGATGGACACAGACAGACCTTCAGGTGGAGCTTCATTTGTCCAGAAGAGACGATATTTAATCAGGCAAGTAAATGGATTGATGTAGCCAGATTCATACTTATTTTAAAGATTCTAAGACTGGCATACTGTATCAAATCATTTCACAATTTCAAAACAGTTGTGAATTGTTGTGGGCTGATGTCATATTATCCTTCAACTCTCATTCTCATTCTGTATTTCTCCTAGCATTAATTGATTCCAACGAATCCTGCTTGAAGTAATTAAAAATTACGACAGTCACACAACTGCATTATAGTTGCTAACAGGATATAGCACGGCATAATTAATGGCCTGTACGGTCTCTCCATTTTTGTATATATGGAACGGAGTACTTCCGTCCAAAATTTCGGGTATTATGGACAACGAATGATGGAAGTGGATTTATTGGCGTACGTGGATATTGCGCACGTACTTTGTCGATGACGTTAAAGTACTGTTTCCTGGCCTGGTCAGTCTACATGTAAATGACTTTTTTGATTGCCCTGGGAACTGCACCGTCTGGTGTGAACTGTTCCTCGGGGGGAATAATAATGTAGGTTAGTTAAACTGATGTATTTTACATGAGGTGTTCGTGGATGGAGTGTTAAACAGCAAAATGACGTAAAAAAACGTCATACCTTTAAACAGTATCGTGTTGAGCGATAAAATCTTTAGTTTTATTTTCCTTTATATCCGAAATAAAACATCAAGTTTAATTCCTGAGTGTACTGTTTGGAAGTTTCAGAAAGTTCTTAATTACAACAAAATTTCAATTTCTAATAAAGAAGCGCTACCTTTATAAAAACAAACACTTCTATGAAGTTTTTCGGAAACCAATAACTCATTATGATTTTTTTATTATTTTTTATCGTTGTCTAATTATTAATGTTCGGTAATATATTACTAATATAAAGTAATATTCAGACAACGGTTTTAAGATGTGATTAACATTTTTGATAGAGACGCTAAAATTAAATTAGCAAGTAAATGAAAGAATCTATACTACAATAATGACAACAGATACTCACTATCATATTATGGTAACACTGTATCTGGAGGTACGAGGTATTCCTGTATTTATCCTGTTTATGTACATAACTTCACACTAAACAGTAGAGGTTCTCTGTCTCATACAAATGTTGCTTCAACTTTTATAAATTACGTTATTCAATTGTTCTAAGGGTTTGGTCTAAATTCATGCTCAATACATTTTTGTCATAATAGATGTCTAGTAAAAAAACAAAAAGGGCAGTCAGGAGCCTTTCATAAAAATGAACGAGAAAAAAAGGATGAAAAATCAAATTAAATGTCGCCATGACTGAATACCATGTATCAAATAATGAAGCAGATTCAAGTTTTCTAGAGATGAACTTTGAAAATCTGTCAAGTGCACCAGAATCAACTTCTAACGTGCAGTGAAGTTGGATGTGCCTCAGATTTAAATTCGAATGATACTGGTACATCCCGACAAGTAAAATTGTTAATATTTTAAATGAGAATGGACCCATTCAAATAAATTCTAATTTTAAGTTTCCTTGTGATGAAACCGGTACACAATTTAGCTGCAGCTATTATTACGAGTCTTTAGTAAATGGCGAAAGCATTAAACGAGTATGGCTGTGTTACTCTATGAAATTAAGTCATTATGMACTCTAAACACACAAAGCCTCATTATATGGGAGTTCATTTTTAACATGAAATTATTGAACTTATAGCTGAACCTGTAAAGCAGGATATTATAAAAACTGTAAAGGGCGAAGTATTTTTCTATTACTATTCAACACCAGATATAAGCCACATTGAACGTTTATAGTTAGATATGTAAAATAATGCAAGGTGAAAAAGTAGCAAAAGTGCAATTCTGCCTCTGCAACAAAATTAGAAAGAAGTATCTGTTGCATTAATTGAAGATTTAACAAGAGATCTAAAAACCAAAAATACGTCAAGATCATTGATAAACAAGTTTTTAAATTGATTGGTTGGCTGAATGTGTAGGCTTCCAAAAAACTTACGAAACTGTCTTAATTAGAGAATACGAGATGATGAAAGCTAGCCCAATTCATTAACTTTGCAGTATCTGTTTCAGAAGAGTTGGGAGTCAATTTAGGGTTTGGAAAAACCAGAAAGCTCAAAGAGAAGCGTTTGTTTGACTACGAATCCCAAGATGAGCTATTCGAACTTATACAACATATCTCTATTTTGCCTTGTTAAACCATGCATTAATGTCTTTGAGTGAAAGATTTAACCAACGTAAAGAATGCATTTCGTTCTGTAATAGATGATACATCTTTAAAAATAATGATTGGGTCTTAGCATAAATGTCACTAGGTTAATGTAGTTTATGTAGTTGTATTAATGAATAAAATGCGATCCACTTCAAATACCCCTAAAAAAAGGTAACTTTGCAGTCAAATTAGTATGCGATGTCTGAGAACATATATTCCCGTTCCGAAATCGAAATCTCCATCTACCGAACCGAAAAAATCTTGCTAGGAATGCTCAGAATCTCGGTTGGAGATTATATACCTCCAAAGTGATCTGGTCAATGTCCTTTTGTTGGTTAACTCGTTACTTTATTCATTGTTGATCAAATCTGCAATAAAAAGGTTAAATCACTAAGCTTTTATACTTGCAGGAAATATTTACCTGCACCAGGATGGACGAAGCAATCGATTGCGCTGAATCTCCGAAATACTACAGGCTGAACTCGAACTTTGGCAATGAAGATGATCCGACAACTGCAGCTCCAGTGCAAATTGAGGACGAACCTATTCCTGATGTACCACAGACGATAGGAAGAAGAGCTAGGAAAAGCAAAGTAGCTAGGAGGGTTGAATAATAATGCGAAATGTGTATACGAATAAGACTGCAATTGCCTTCATATACAAAAATCGACGCTTTTTTATCTTGTACAATTTCACGGCTTGATCTCTTGTGATCAGTCAGATTTTTATAAATTACATCTAGAAAGGTGTCGTCAGATCCTTCTCTCATAGAAGTGAGACGTTCTTTATTTTTATTACAAATTAGGAAGGTTCATTCTTCACAAAACTGTTTCGTTCTGGTTCTCCAAAGGTGTTGGCTGGCGGTAAAGGGACAAGTTTAGGGTTTCTGGAATTGCTGTTTCAATTTGTAATAACTATGGGCATCTCTGGTTTGGTAGTCGTAACAAGAAGTGCACATAGTTGTTGGAACTACTTATTTATTGTAATTTTGTATACTAATAAAATTGTGAAATGTGGCTGCTAGAATTACTAATTACATCTTATCAACACTTCCAACAAATTAAAATTAAAGTAAAGCATTCTCTCAAGTAATGTGGTAAGAATAGTAGCTGTATTGCCAGCGATATTCTTTGCTTCAAGTAAACTTCAAATGTTTCAAATGCAAACGGTTTGAATATAAAATTTTGTTCCATTACGAACTTGTAATTGTTACGAGGGTGAATGCTTTCAGCGTCCATAATATAAGATAATACGTTCTCGGAAAGATCGCTGTCTCTTGAAAACACTGACAAAAAATTATAAGTCTGACGTTTAGATTACACCTGTAATCTTTGTCAAAGACGAAGAACCTCAAAATTTGCCTGACACAAGCTCAAACAAAATTTTGAAAGTAAATAAATCACCAGGGACGCGAGACGTCATAGAAATAACGTGCCAACCTGATAGAAAAGAGCCTAATGACGAAAAAGGAACTACAAAATAGCCTTCCAAATGTCACCTAACTCATAATTTCCACAATCCCTATTAAAATTATTAGTATTCCTACAAATTTCTATAGCTTCTTTTATTAGATGTTTGTGATAGTATTTTTCTCTATGTAAAATTTTTGTTTTATCAAAGTCAATCATGTGTTTAGTCAAATATGAGTGTTCAGCTACGGAAGATTTATCTATCAGGCTGGCACGTTGTTTCTACGTCTCGCTTCATTGGTGGTTTGTATATTTTGTTTGCTTGATGGGAAGGCAAGATGACTAAGTACTTCAGACGTCATTTTACATGTAGGAGAAGCGGGTTTGTGAAAAGTGAAAATGAAGACGCAAATTGGATTATGACTATTAACGGCATGCTGCTAAAAATGGATTTCTGAAAAACTTACCACAACTGGAAGTACCGATAAGAAACTAATGAAACAATTCTTCTTCAAATTGGCCAAAAAAAGTAGACCCACGGTATTAATGCAATAGATAATTGAACTAAAATAGAACTTCGTGTCGAATATTTATATTTACATTAAGATAGTTTTGAGAAAAATTGAGAAAAAAATATTCACTTATAATACCACAAGAGCTTCAAAATTATCGGGTATTTCCCGATAGGTTCGTTGCAAACAAATAAAGTCGTCAAGTTTTTCAGGTTAAAAAATCACGATTTTTTAACCTGAAAAACTTGACGACTTTATTTGTTTGCAACGAACCTTGAGGGAAATGCCAGATAATTTTGAAGCTCGTGTGGTATTCGGGGGATTATTTTTCCGATTTTTCTCCAATTTTCACAATTGAATTCAACCTGTCAGTTTGACGTGTGGTTAATTTGACTGGATCATGTTTTGTTTTGTATATATAGCAACTACCAGAGAAAATAATCAAAAAATTATCAGTATAATACCATGTAGGTTGTACCACGTGACGTCGAATGGTGCAATTCTATTGGTCGATATTTGGGTCGGAAAAATAATCAAGTTTATTCACAATTTTATTATAGTTTAGTACCTTCCATGTCAATACACAAATGCACCCTTCTAAGAAAATTAGAACGATCTCTTGCTAATAGACCAATGTTATTCACTTGGAATTTCTTATTTAAAGAGGTACTTCTTCCTACAAAACAGGCAAATCGTTTCTTAGAAAACCTAAATAGATCTCACCATTCAATCTAGGAGAGAAAAAAGGCCCAGTTAGATAGTCTTCTACACTGCCAGCCCACACGTTAATACAAAACCTGTTTTGTAAACCACGTTCTACATCCAAATAATGAAGATTTTCAGCACTCCTATAATGTTCATTATGAAACATTAAATAAATTTTCGAGTGGTTCGTCTACGTCCTACAGTATACTCGCCTAGTCTTCTATGAATGGTAGTAAACAAGCAGGGACTGTGGTATCCTTCTAGTTGGAAATCTTGCTGCATATAAATGTCTTGCTTCAAGAGAATTACCACGAGATAATCCAAAGTAATAAAGCATATCACCTGGTTGAAATGAATGAAATCAGTCGCGGTAATTATATTGCATTTCGTAATTTATAAAATTACATTCGACTGCTTTCTCCAATTGAACGAATGCTCATATATTACCTGGTCAATAAAAAGTTTTAAGCAGTATCTATAAAAGCAGATAAAGACGTTTTTTCCTTGTTCAAAGTTAAGTGCACTCTTCTCTCTCTTTTTGTAGTACCACGTTGCACAATGCATTAAGTAGACCTCCCGTTGAGCGATTGAAAAGCAGAATCAACTCATAATAACCTCCTCTACCCATAGAGCTGCAGATTATTATTAGTATTTACCAGTGCCATTGTTTGCTGACTGCTTACAATTTGCTTGCATAATTGAGGCACAGTCATTAACATAAATTCATGGATGATGGTTGCATTGTGTTCTGAAAAGCACTTAGTCATCATTTCCACAGATTTTAATTATAAACAATCATTTGAATCCTTTGTGCTTCGGTCAAACACATGAAGGATCTTTTGTATTAGTAATTGTGATTTGACACACGCAACGTTGTTGGATTGAATTGTTTCATTGTGATAAGAATGCTGGCTCTTTCCGTCAATACTCAAACTGTGGTTTACCCACTTGTTCTTACACAACAATCAATAAATTGGTCTTCAGTCGAAATGATAATGTTTGTTATTTGCTTGTAACACGAAAAATTATTAAAAATGTAGCTAGTATTCATGTGAAACGTGTAATAAATAACTAACAGACTATATACAATAGGATATTGGGATATCTCCAGCAGATGCCATTATAGGTCATACCTAACAATATATATTTTTGAAGTACTACCACCTTTAATGCTTCAAAAGTGATTGTGAAACGTTCTAAACCAATTAAATAGCATGATCAAGTGATCTCTTTTTTCGCTAACTAAAGTGCTTATAGTACACGAAGAACAACAAGCAGAGGAAGCACATTTAATATTTCCATCATCAATAATTCTATTTCACCTCGAAATATTCGAGGCTATATTTATTTTTCCCTCATAACAGTTTGATATCATCAAGTACAAGAAGAAAGTCATGCCTATCTTTCACATCATTTTGTTTAGATATTAAATTAAAATCAAAATAGTTAAGATCCTGAAAGCTTCTGTCCATATTAGTAAGCATATTACTACCATACTTTCTCATATAATCTGGTGTAGTTGCGAGAGTGAAAAAACTTTCAATTTCATGTGTCCCCATAAAAATTAATCCAGATTTTTTTTAGATTTGATGATCTAGTTGAGCAAATAACAATTCCCTCTCTACGTATTCATCTGTTTGGAAAGATTCTTTAAAAAAATTTTTGACGAAGCTCCATTGCGTTCAAACCATATCATCTAACGTTTGCCTAAAAAAATGCAACTTCATTTGTTGTAGCAATCACCATCTGTCAAATGCTATGGTAACTTTATAATATTGAAGAAATGTTAGCCAATTACTTTTATGCAAGCGAAACGTAATTTTATAATATATAATGATATTATGCTATGCATTGTATATGTAACGTTCTCTCCATGTCTACCACAACAGCATCATTGTTGGGTGATATTAGTATCACGATTTGTCCTTATGTGCGTCTTGGTGTCACTCAGGGATCAAATTTTGAGTTTTACTGTTCTTAAAGTAGTGCAAACTGTTGTTGTTCATTTTAATTGTGCATGTTTACGCAAGCGTATGTCTTTTAATGACAAAAACGCAAACTAAAGGTAAGTAAATTAATTAGCGACTCGTCTGTTACTACTTAAATATTTTTAATCGACTTTACCACTTTCTAGAAACGATCCTAACTAGGTGCTTTGGTATAAACAAGTATTTCCATTCGTGATCACAGTTCCTAAATAAAATTACCCAAGGGCTTTTCAAGGAAGCCATTACTTTAAAACACACTATTTACACGGGATAACGATTTGAAACGCTGGCTAGGCTTCAGTCTCTCCATCAGACTCCTGCTGCTGTTCTTCAGGAGTCCTCAAGTCTATGGCGAACCTCTTCTTCGGCACGTCGGGATTACTAGCGTTCTCCTCCTTCACCCTCCTGCCATAATCCTGAAACGCGGCCGCCAAGGCATACGTGACCTTCCTCGTCTGATTCCTGGAGTCACAGACGAATCCATGGCATGTGAAGGGTACGCCTTCCTTGATGTTGACGTCTTCGACGACTATCATGCAGAACACTCTGGTGTACACCAGGTCCTGGACGCCGTAGGAGATGGTGTCAATGGAGAAGGAGGTTCCTCGGTTTTTGTCGTCTTTGGAGCTTAACGGTTTAAGAGTCACACCATCTTTGGATACTTCCAGCACCACGAAGGGAAGGATTTTGTCGGGGCCCAGGTTTTTCGCTGCTTGTACCAATACGTCTACAGGTTTGCGTGTGTGTTTGATGCCCCACAAGCCCTTTGATGGATGGCTTCCTAAAATTGTTGGTTATTAGGTTGGAAACAAGAACTATTTTATTTTCCAGAATTTAAGCATGGAAGATGCAAAATATGGTGTTTTGTCTTTCAGGGTCACCGACAGCTATTTTTGTAAGCAACCCTTTACCTCCTAACATTTTTATCTTTGAAGGATCGTGAGTGAATACAGTTGCACCAAGATCCTATAGATTTTTTTATTCAATATTGAATTCTCCCAAAATTATTTTTAATTGGTCAAGACAATTAATATAAAAATGGATACTGAGCCTTTGTTCTGGTCAATTCTGTAATTAGCAGTTTTTCAGTGCTTTACGTTGTTGTTGTTTTTTACCCGACTGCAAAGCATGCAGGGCTACATATTTACGATTAAACAAATGGCCAACAAGATAGGCAAAAAAGGACTCTGTTTAGCATGGTGGAGTTAGAGAAGGCATTCGATAACCTCCCTAGGAGAGGATTAAAACTGCGCAAGTTGTAGAACTATCTTTTGTACTAGCTTAATGAGGTACCAAGTCGTAACAGTAAAGTTTTCTGGTTTAAATTTTATTGCTCTTTGTGTGGTTGCCAGATGTTTCCCCTGCTGTTTACCTTTTAAATTCACAAATACTCCTTTGGCCAAAGGATTGTAAGATTTTAAAGCTGCTTTGGACTAAATTTGGGATTTGGATCTGTTCTCTGTCCCAATTAATGATGTGTGTACTGCTATCCTGCTATTATAGCTTTTTCCTGCTTTTTTTATGCTAACACTAACATTAAAGTGAAAATAGGTTCCTTTTCTTATCTGCTAACTTATTCTTCGTATTATATGAGGATAATTAAACAATTTGCTACTTATACTTATAATCGCTTGTGTTTTAATGTAATGTTTTCTAGTCTATGTATTAAGTCATTAAACGCATATAAATTTGTAACTACTTATTGTTAGAATTATGTGTAATTCAGTTGGTTTTCTGTATACTTTAAATTTAATATAATTTTTTGGCGTTAGGTCCAGGAATTTCACATTTATGTAACTTTCCTTATTTAAGTAAGTGATGGAGCTAATTTAATTAAAATTGAATTTATTCTTTATGGTGTTAGAATCTTTGGTTTAAGCCTTTATCTTACAATTTGCTTATGATTCAATTTTATATGTAAATAAGCATAATTGTTTCAATTACAGTTCCAGGAAAAAGGCACCGCTTTTCTATTTAGCAAAACTGAGTACAATCCTTAAATTTCAGAATAAAAAGTTTCTTTGTAAGTTAAATTATTATCACAAATAAACCTTGCTGTGAACATTACGTTTGTGGTAGTTCCAGTTCCATTCAATAGAGTTGAGGGTAGAGAGGTGATAAAAATACCAACATAAATCAAAGAAAAAGTCGAAACCGTTTTGTATTTAAACGATCTTCAAAAGAAAGTGATGAAGTCAACAATAATAAACCTAAAAATCTCTGATGATGAAGTGATTTTAGACGATGCTAATGGTAGTTTAAAACATTATTATACAGGTATATTACAAATATTAGTGACAATTCTTCAGATTTTGACGAAATGTAGTAATTATGTATGTACAGTTTGTTTTTCTTTATAATACAAGTGTCTGGTCGGATATTTGGGTTCATGTTCATAATCCCAGATTTCAATTGCCATACTTTGTGGTGGTAATGCAACATATAAGGCAATTTCATGATCGATATCGGTGTATCTGTATTTTGAAATAATCCACAATGAATCGCCAAACTGATAAGCCTTACTATCACTTGATAAATTATAGTGAGTTATTTATGATGTCAAGTACATCATCCTGTTGTACAATGTTCCCAAATCTATCAACTGCTTGTCTTGAACACAGTTAATATTGTTAAAGTGCAACACAGATTAACATGGAAAGTACATGTAAAGATTGTGAATACATAAAACATGTTATATCTAAATGCAAGTAATGTTTCCCTGCAATCTTATCAATGTGATTACATGGCAAGGTTAAAAATGAAAATGAAGTCTATTCTGCATGGTGTTTTGGGACAGGAAAAGAAAGATTCGTTTAGAGGATTATGCCACATACTATCTTGATGGAATCAGCTACTTTTAAATACCTCTAGATATGTTTAAGGTAGCTGCTACTCCAATAAAGGAAAAAAATCAATGTGTATTGTTTCTGAGAACCAACTCACCCAAATATTTGACCTGAAACGTAATTGGCAAGTCGTCTATAGTTATCACTGGTTCCTTTGTGTCTGCCATCGTCGCCAAAAATTCCAGACAGATCCTACTTTCACGTTTTCGAACGATTAGCCGCGCACATGTCTTAACGGTCGCAACTTTCGTAAGACCTTCCCGCGCCCAGGTTAGGTCAGCACTACGCAATACACCTGTTGATTGAATCGGTACCCCACCTGGACGGTTATCACTCACGTCATGGGATCAGGTAGAAATAACGTTTTTAGAGAAGTAGAAAAGCGCAAGCGCTGCGAATTGAGCGTAATGCGGTTAGGTGAAACAGCTCAATGTGACTTATTTGGATCGTGTATCCGCGGAGATAATTGGGTTCTTTGGTTGATTCGTCGCGATATTGAGGTAAAATGATTTGCGGGAGAAAATCAAACCAAGATTGATAAGGTACAAAAACGTCGTCTTTCTTACTTCCTTTATTGCTAAAAAATATATGTGCCTTAAGTTTGTGAATATTTTGAGAATAAGCTACTTTTAGGTCATCATGATGTTTCATACAAAAGTTAGTCATCTAGTATACTATTCCCAGTTTCCTAAGGTTATATGACCTCAGCAAAAGATTTTAACTCCAATAATGAGGAATTACCACTTAAGATCCCTTTAGCAGATGCCGAAACAGAGCTGATATAGTTGCAAGCAACAATATTAGACTCATTATACGAACAGCCGCTCACAATGGTTTACATGTATTACCTGAAGCTGTCGTAAACAACAGACGGGTTCGGCACGTTCCACTGTTATGCAGCAGAGTGGACCGTCAAAAAATTGTGTTACGCTTTTTTATAATTTTTTTTCCGTACACATAAATCAATGAGCATTATTTGGTATTATTATTTGAACTACAAATATTTCTCATCTAATAGCTTTTAATGTATGACTAAATCGTATTCTATCCTAATTTCATGAGTAGTATCTATTTTTATAACCATAAATGGTAAACATTACAATTTCAATGTACAAACGTCCTCTGCCCTGTTTCTTCACAGGTTAAAATTTGTTTTTAATCCGGAGGGTCATAAACGTAGTTTCTACCTGTATATTTTTTTTGGAAATAAGAATTCGGAACTATTCTACTCCTACTATAAACGGTATCGAAAGCATATGTGTTACATGTATTTTAAAGTTTTACGGCATATAAGCGTACCAAGTGCAATATTTTTCACTTATTCAGTCATAACTACATATATGATTACATTTAGCCACTTATTAAGAGGCGTTTGTGACAAATACATTTCGTAGGGCAACTGGTCAAACAGATTATTGCTGATTTTAAACCGATTATCATTCTATGAATGCGGAAGTGTATGAACATTTGTTCAAAAACATTTTATTGCCCAAATTGTCACTACTCAGCGTCATAGTAATGGACAACGCTAGTTACCATTCGGAGCAACTGGATAAAAGTTCCAAATACAACAACTAATAAGGCAACTATTCAAGAGTTTTTAAGAAAAGAAGATTCATATTTCGAAGAGGACTACACAAAAAAGCAATTGTTGGAAGTGTTTGGCACAAAAATTCTACGATTACCCCCATATCATTGCATTTTCAACCCCATTGAAATGATATGGGGGCAGCTGAAACAAAAATGACGTCTTGTTTTCTTTGACGGTCGTTCTTTGTTCTCGCTTGCTTAGTCGACCTTTTGCGGCTCGTGGGAAGCGCCAATTTCTTCTTCTGCATTTTTCCATGTACGAAACATGCTGAAGAAGGAAATTCACTTTGAATTAGCACAAAAATTTCACAAGCACAGCTGTCACATAACACTTCATATATCAATGAAAAAAGTATAAATGAGCTCTAGCAATCAGTCTAATGGAACGTTTAAGCGAACCTGWTTTTAATATCATMTATAAGAGTAAGGTCTACAGATTGCACTGGATCAAAATAGTACCTCTTCTGCCTAATAAATGATTAGGATAGGACTAATCTAGAAATTCTCGCTCTATTATCATGATTATGTAATGGAGTAGCATCGCGTTGCAAAACAGCATGGTTTTTACGACAACAACATACAATACAGTACCATCAACCTCTCTTTTCTTGCAAAAATTTCACAAATTTTTCAAGGTATACCCCAAAACCCTGTATTGGCTAATAGCTCTTAAATGCCAAGCAATAATGAACTTTGCTGCACCAGCTTCGGCACCAAAAGCAGCACATCAGAAAAAATGTTTTGATGGTATTACCGACCCCAAACATAAATCTTTACAATCAGAGCCATGTGATATAACAAGTGAAGTAAAGTACACACAAACAGTCGGCTTGTTTCTAAACTAAGAAGATTCATCTACACGCTTTATTTGCGTCTTTAGGTTGTATTTTGACCTTAAGAGATTCATCTACGCAACAGTTCAGAATAAACGAATTGCCAGGTTCACTGATGCATACTAAGAATACAAGTCTATGTTTCATTGTTCTCTAAAACAAGACCCCAATCATGCAATTTACGGATGTTATGCAAGTTCTGGTAAAATACAGGTCCTATGAGCTCCTAACACCGTCTTGAATAAACTGAAAATTATTTTCATTATTCAACAACTCTTGTATTCACGATGTAACATCTATTATTATAACCTTGCCTTGTAGGATTCCGCCATCAAAAAATTTGTATTCAGCTGGTAATTGTGATGCTTATTCGKCAAATTGTTGGTAATTACAACAACGAGCAAACGTGGGAAGAAAAGCCAGAGATATTTCCTTACTAAATTAATAAGCACCATATTTGGACGTAATTCTTATTACGTAAGTGTTAACTATCTGAAAATCAAATCTACGTAGCTTAGTTTTATCTAGCCTCATGCATTAATCAATGAAAACGTGTTTGCCTTATAAGTGTGAATCAGATGGAATGTAATTACAATTGCTCGCATAATGAATATTTGTCACATGGTTTTGAGAAATGCAATAATTAGTAGGTATGGGAGAATCCAAATGCAGAGTAGTAGTGCAACGACATTGCACGTGCATAATTTATATGGTTTCTCACGTTTAACTGTCAGTTTCTATTTCCTTCAAAAGTTTAATAAATACAACAGAGTATTTTGTAAATTGTACATTAGTTACAATCAAATATTTCATACAGCAATATGTTGAATATGTAAAGATATGAACTAACATCTGCACTAAAGGAGTCACATTCGTCAATAAAATTAAATAATGTAATATATTTGTCCAACAAGAATGGGCTCGATATTCTTTTAAAGCTGACTTATGGTATACTTAATTCTGAATGCATTTGATAAATGTAAAGTGAAAACAGCACATGACTCTTTTATATATTTTTAACGTATGTGGGAGTTGTACAAGACTTTATATGACTGGCAAGTACATGGTAAACCATGGTAAACACGTCTTATAACAAGACAGCTGCACTTTTTTTTGCTTATCCTTTATTGAGAGGAAAAGTTGCTTCTACTGTACATTGTCGGCAATATTATTATTCTGCTAAGGTTTAATCAGGATTAGTATGTAACAGATAAGCTGTATATCAGTAAGAAAATGAAGCTAGCGTCTGTTATTATCTGCACACAGATTAAGTCGGAAATACTTCAGACAGGTGCACATATCAAAAGATAAAGAGGAGAAGTGGCATTAAAGTTTATACAGTAGGCATTTATAATAATGCATATATCTGAGTACGGAAAAAGCTGGCTACTGATAGGCAGTTTTCGGTATAGATGTATAGATAATACTTCTGGTATTTGGTACCACGATATGTTAGAAATAGAAAGGTAAAAATTTAGCCTTCTTGGATGATATCCACATCTACAAGGAAAATAATGATCAGTCTACAGATGGCTAATATACATAGACAGATAGCACTCGTACCTCATCATCTTCCCATACAAATGAAGAAGAACTTTATTTCTCAGTTGGTCATTTTTTTTTTCGAAAAACTTAGAGGTTATCTAAATTATTATTGAGCGTTAATTCTAAAAATGAAAGARACCCAGTGCATATTAACTCCTTTTTCACACAATCCAACCACAACCTTCTCCTTTTCACTTCGACAGCTAATATTCCACGCACATGAACAACTGAGAGGGCGTGAAAGCTAGACATGGGAACACATGAATGCCCACATTGCACCAGGCAGAAGATCTTGCCTAATCTGCAGCCTCCCACGTATAAAAGGTACGATAGCCTCTCCACTTTCCATAACCGATGTCGGAGCCCAAGGGTTGAAAGGTGTTCTTTTTCTTAAGTAGCTGTAGTGACTGGTGCATAGTTTAGAAGATGGAGCGAAGTGGGTGCCTGTTTTTGTTGATTCTGGGTGGAATCTCGCTTCAAAGAGTTAGCAGTGTGAGTGATATGATTAGAATTTAGAAGCTTTTCACGACTTTTCAAACGTTGGTTTGAAACAACGAATCAGTGCAACGAAAAGATAAGTGTCAGTAGCATACTTGTTTGTGTTGCTTCAAGTAGGAATGCTCCAAATATAAATGTATATTGATCATAAAATTAAAAATATATTAAACACTTCAGCTGATTTTTCATACATTCCTACAGATGAAGTGTTTTATCTGGTTTCTCTTAAAAATAGTACTCGTGTGGTGTTGTATATATCTATTTTCTAAGGTGAGAAAAATACATACGCTTAAATCTCTCTAGTAGTTCATTTCAGAATTATGCACTGCATGCAATTCAAATTATTAAATACCACTTTTTTCTAATTGTTAGATTGAAGTTTGTTGCAAACAAAATGCTTTGCTAAATTATTTTTATTCATTTCTACTGATTTCTTCAAAACTTTCTTGGCCTTTCTACAAATTCTTTTTTTGTGTACTTGTTAAATAATGTTCGTTGATTTTTAGCATTAGCCATGGTATACCGCTATTTGTTTTATAACTATATTTTGTTGAATTTATTTTAGGSGACTTTGCTCGTTTAAAGTATCAAGCAACAATCTATGAGACTGACTTATGCAGAAGGTTTTACAGCTTGATGGTCGGCCGTCGTAAACTATTGTATTGTAAATGAGGGTTTTTACAACCTTAGGTCGGCCATCCTGAACTATTGGGATTAGTGGCACGCTTCAAAGTTTCTAAATGGGCCGTATTCAAAAAATCTTGTTGGCTAAGATTTAGTCCCCTATAAATTTTTGAAATTTGTTAGTTGTGATAACTTAGCAATGAATAAAACAGAAGCTTTTACAACAAATTTTATTTAATGCAGACCTGATGCTAACTGGCGCGGCCCGCGATTAATTTTTTATATGAGACTTTATTTATTTATAAATAAAAGGCTCTGCATGTCATAACGAATTTTTACAAATTTAATATAAAACATACAAATTAGTAAGTAGAAAAATATTTACAGTTGTTAGAAAAAATTTACTATACTGCACAATAAAATTTATACACGGTATCGATAATGTTTATTACAGCTTGTTAACAACACAACAGCACATTACAAGAGTCACAATCAAAAACAAATTACTATCACTTTCGCTGCTAAAATCACGATTAATTCTTGTACATGATTCGCTCTGTACCGATTTGCAATGTCCGGTACATGACGCACTCAATTTCTACATGCATCGATACTTGTTATTTCAGCTTCGTGTCTAATTTTTAGCAGCATTTCATTGCTAAATTTTCCACCAGTGTTCCCTCGTCGAATTCTTTGTTTCAACTGCCCCCATATCATTTCAATGGGGTTGAAAATGCAATGATATGGAGGTAATCGTAGAATGGTGTGTCCACATTCAGAAGCGAGAATGTCAATTTTAAATTTTTGTACCAAGCACTTTCAACAATTGTTTTTTTTTTGTGCAGTCCTGTTCGAAATATAAATCTTCTTTTCTTAAAAACTCTTGAATGGTTGCCTTATTAGTTGTTGTATTTGGAATTTTATCCAGTTGCTCTGAATGGTAACTAGCGTTGTCCATTACTATAACTCTATTTGGTTTTGGGCAGAGGACGATTGCACAGCGCGATCAAAAATTAGAAAGTATGGGCTGACGCACTGAAAAAGTCTAAACACAATTTTTGGATACGGTCCACTCCGCCGCAAAACAGTGGAACGTGCCGAACCCGTCTGTTATTTACGACAGCTTCAGGTAATACTTGTAAACAATTATGAGCGGTAATCGGCTGCTCGTATAATGAGTCTCATAGATTGTTGCTTGCAAGTATAAGAGATATTCTTCGAAGTATAATATACATAATGTTGAGGAACTAAGACTACGAATTGTGAGAATTGCAAAGCAATTAAACAGAACATTAGTCTTAGTATGAGTTCGTCGTAAATTTTTTTAAATAGTGCATTTGTGTTTTGACTTGGAAGAAAATAACGTCATTGTAAAACTTAAATTGTGTTTAATTGTATTAAAGTTGTACATAAACTTTTTTGCAATAAACTGGTCAAAACATCTTGATCTTATTTATTATTTATAACACAAAAAAGCGATATTTATTCAGCAAAAATTTTTAAGGAAAAGAAATTGTTATCAATTAGGTAAAAGAAACTAAAACACTGCCTTTCAATATAAACTCCATTTACTGATTGGGTCTTAAAACTATTCGTTACAACATTCTTTAATTAAATTTCTTGTGAGGTATTGTTAAAGATATCACAAAGGAAAACATGAGCGCACTTAAAGAGAGGCATTGCATGGAACTGGACGAAATACGTATGTTCAAACCGTTAACGAACCTTCTAAGAACTGAATGTTTTGATCAAAAAGGAGATTACAATCAATATAATTTTTAAACAGTGCTTTCGCGCTTATTCATTTTTGTAGTGCCTTAAAAAATACATATTTTTTTGCGATTTTATATGAAACAATCTTTCTTTTGCATTAAATTATAGAACAAAACATAGCATTATAGATACATGCATTCTGTTTACAATGTGCAGGGTATTTAGTTGCATTTAAAATAAAGAAGTTATTTATCCACTCGAAAAGTTTCAACAACGTTGATTACTGATAGTGAATACCCATATGGCAAGAAAGAGCTATCCTTTGATAATTAATTTGTAATGCTTATTGGTTCTTTTATTGTTAATAATAACTGAAATACGCAATTTTTAGCGGTGTGCAATTTGGTGATTTTTTAAACTGAAAGTTAACTAGATTGGCA
Organism: Rhyzopertha dominica; assembly: GCA_025024175.1. Taxonomy (NCBI): domain Eukaryota; kingdom Metazoa; phylum Arthropoda; class Insecta; order Coleoptera; family Bostrichidae; genus Rhyzopertha; species Rhyzopertha dominica. The sequence goes on from QCXZ01000064.1 coordinate 61,161,137, forward strand.
GTATTATATGCCAGAGAAATATGCATTCCTATTCCAAAATAGTTAAGTTTTATGCTGCACTAAAAATATCAAATGTATAATGATCATAGCCTGAAACTAATTCAAAAAAAGATCCTATAAAGTAATTATGATTGTATGACCAACATAAAAAAATGTATGTTCCCTATAAGGTAATATCTGCAAGCTTCAAAAAAAAACTAATTGAAAATAGGTGTCAACATCAGTTCAGAATTAGCCCAACTTCTGCTAAAATACTATGTTCAAGCAATACCACGAAATAACATTAAATATTACCGGTAGCACGCCATGGACAGCGACAATTGCGGATGTAGATAGTTGGTGATCAACCGGAAGCATGTGCGTCGATGTGTCCATTGTGACCGGACAATACGAACATCGTCGGGGCAAAAAGGATTTCCGCGCCGCTGGTCATCGTAATTTCGGATTCGGTGTCAGATGCATGCCTGTTCAGGCGCATCTTCGGAGATGCTATTGTGTTGCCATCAGAACTTGCGAAAACCGTATTTGGGGCACAAGATTTCGTTCCCAATTTAAGAGGAGTGATTCTTCTTTGCTTTCAGGTTTTCAAGATTACATCTACGAAATTATCAATTATAAAACAGCACATCAATAGAATCTCTAAAATTATTAATGCTTTTAAACAGACAAATAGCGTCATTTAACCTAGGCGTTTCGTGCAGTGTCAGAATATTGAAAGTTGCAAATTCACTTACTAATGAACCGTAACGAATATAAAAAATATAGAAATCGTAAAAAAAATTTTTCACCAACAACAAAAGCAAAAAAGACACACATATATATATATTCTGATCAAATTTTTGGAATCTGCAGCTCAAAATACATCTGTTTGTTGATTTTGAGCTAAAATTAGCTTCCACCGAAAAACCACAAAACATCAAAGGCTACCCCTTTTTTCTTTTTGGACCTTAAAATTTTTGCACCTCCGATTTGTATGATTTCAAGCATATTTACTAATCTGGACCTCCTGAATTTCGGAATGGTATCCGTTTGTCGCTAGCTACAACGGTTGGATCTAAAAGCGGAGTAAATTAGGCCGCCTGATGTCCTAGCTCATTTCTGATCAAATTTTTGGAATTTGCAGCTCAAAATACATCTGTGTGTCGATTTTGAGCTAAAATTAGTTTCTACCGAAAAATCACAAAACATCAGAGGCTAACCCCTTTGTTTTTTTTGGACCTTAAAATTTTCCCACCTCCGATTTGTATAATTTCAAACATATATTTAGTCATCTGGACCTCCTGAATTTCGGAATGGTATCAGTTGGTCGCTAGCTACTACGGTTTGCTCTAAATGTGGCGTAAATTAGGCCCCCCGACGTCCTAGCTCATTTCTGATCAAATTTTTGGAATCTGCAGCACCAGAATTAAGAGCAGTGAAAATGGTGATATGTATGTGGTATTTCATAATGAAAAAACAAAGCCACATCTGCTAGTTGGTCTAGGGACAATAACTTGTATGTTGGGGCAATACAGGTCTGTGTATGTAACCAAAAAAGTTTCTGCAATAATGTCAAGCTAAAACACTCCTACGAGTAACAAGAGAGTATTCATCAACAACACTAAGAAGATTTTGATTACAGTGTCTAGCCAGGTAAACATTAAACATCTTGAAATAAACATACTTCGCCATCCTTCTGAGAACACCCTACAGTATGTCTATTTAAGCTCTGTGACTTGGTTTCCATATTATACAACAGTATTCCAGCCTAAATATAAACAAGTTAATAAAAAAGATAAGATCTCGCTGCAGTTATCTAAGGCATGTCCAACTACTTTGTAATAAAATTTAATTATATTAGTATTCCTAGTAAACGATATTGTCTTGCATTTACTAATGTTCAGTTGAAGTTGATTGTGGTTACACCATAAAACTAGTCTGTACAGATCATCCTACAGCAGCAAGCAGTCATTCATATATTGCTTTCTATCGCTTATCAGAGACATAAACATAGAAATTAATTTGTCATAAAGGCCAAAATTTTTCAATTTCTGAAGTAAGATATAGTGTTAATATCTTTCTAAATTTTAAAGTCATCTGTGTCAGTCTGTTAAGTTTGGGAATATTTGGCAACCTTCGGAACGGAATTATCATACACACGAACAACAATGGCCCCAAGTTAGACCTCTGAGGAACGCCCGATGATGTTTCAAACTATTTAGTTTATAATGTTAGTTTTATAGTAGTTTGGATATATCTTCGGTGCTATGGTGTATAACTGTGCTAAGTATTAGCATCAACTTTTACCATGTTTACCAAATTTTCATTTGTTGTTAATAATCCTGGAGTTTTGTGCCCAAATCTGTTGAGTGAAGCAGTTGATCGCTTTTTTACTATTGGCGCAGAATCTGATTTACATAGTTTTTGTAGTTTTATTGACGTGATTAAAGCTCCGTTCTTCAAGTCAAAGATAGCACCGTTCTTTCTTCATCGCAATTTTCAATAAAAAAAGATTACAGTCTATCTAACCTATATCATGGAACGGCATGCTGTGAAATATACGTGAGAGCTTTGTAGATGCCAAAAAATACGTTATACGCCATTAACTTAATAATGTTAAAACAGTCTCTCGATACAATTAATAACTTTAAAAAATACAGCCGATGTTTAATTATGACCATTTTGACATTTCTTTCTGTAATAAAGCAAAAGTTAATCGGAATTCATTTGTTTTCTCTTTGAATTGTTACTGGACACGACAATATAACAACTTTTTTTTGTGTAAATTGACTGATTACACATTTGCTTTAATACTAGTTTTTCAACGTCATTTTATGGGCGTGTGTAATAATATTTTTTTCGAATTATACCCAGTTTAAGTGTTTTTATGCCATATGCTTGATTTCCCCACATAATAATGGCCTGAATGACACAAAAATGTATATAATTCTATTAAAAAAAACTCCAGTTGAATCATCTCAAAATAAATGCCACCTGTTTCGGCGTTTTCCTTTTTGAATTTTTGCGTTAACTACTTTATCGATACTAGGTATTATAACTACAATTTTGACTGATGCAAAAAAACTTTTATTATAAATGCTCGGTATGATCAATTTTCTCAATATATTACTTGTTAGTTCTTTTTTATTTCAGCAACTGGAGGGATTTATTCCGGGGCAGGATTATCCCGTTTATGCAGAAGTTCCCACCGGATTACAATTCAGATGCGATCAGAAATTACCTGGATACTATAGCGATCCGGATGCGCAATGTCAGGTAATAACAAATAGATCTTGTCAAACCTACTAATACTGAATTTTCGAAAAATCTCACTTTAATTCTTCGAGCTTTCATGCACAATGTTGCATCTCTGTAAACATTTGTATATATTTTCGTACTATTATTAAGAGAATGTAATTTTACATGAATTATACGTTGAATTATGCAGAGTGGGCTTCGGCGTCGTATAGCAGGTTGCAGAACTGTACAGGTGTTTCAATTACCTGCTGGTTGAAACACACCTTTGGCATTCGACTATTACGAGTATTATTGTCATATTATTTCGCACATAAAAATAAATAAATATATTATTTAGGGAGTTCTTAAACCACTCCTTTTAAAGATTTCGTACACATTTCTTGAAAGAAAATTGTAAATGATTCGTGTACATTTTTTTTCAATTTAAGGCTATTTCTGCTTTTATAATGTAGCTAAAATCTCGTACCAAAATAATTGATGTACTACCCAAATTTTAGTTGGTTGCTGTGAACGGAGAGGTCCTGAAGTATTTCCCTGTGGAACCCCCAATTTTACTTCACAATTACAACCTTCCTTTTGATTCGTAATTTTGACAAGTTGCCTTCTGTTATTGATTTATATAAGGAAAAGCATCTTCTGATTTTGTGTTTTTCAGGTATGGCATTGGTGTTTGCCCAATGGTCAGCAATACAGTTTTCTTTGTCCCAATGGGACGATATTCAATCAGTACACGAGGGTTTGCGATTGGTGGTTCAACGTGGATTGCGCTGGTAGCCCCAATTACTATGGTATCAACGAAGATTTGTACAAAATACCTCCATATAATCCGCTGAATCCAAATTCACTGCAACAAGATCAAAGATATAAATAAAGTTGCATAGAAATGCCAGATGTTTTGAAGAAAAGCAGCAGAGTTGTGTACAAGTCAGGGAATCAGTAGCCATATGTATAAGTTTGACAGAAACAAGTTTATAGTCTTAAGAGTACCAATATTATTATATAATTTTAGGCAATTTTATTAGTTATGAGTCTCCTACTGGTTTATAAATAACTGTTTGATGACTTGCATACTGATATTTTTACAATAATAAATACATATTTCCTATAAGTGTATTTTCCTTGATAAATCTCAAATTATACTTGTTATTATTGAAGCGCTACATACAGTATAGTTATTCTCACTTTTCTTTTACGTGGAATTTGATTGATTCATTCCATTATGGTGTCTGTTTCTTATAATCCCACATGCTTCTGTTGTCGCTTTCAGTATTACAGTTTTAAATATTTTACAATTTTGTTCCAAACCTAGCTCTTTGTCTGTAGCCTCCATCTTTTGTTTGTGCTTTTCTCAACTTATGTGCTTTCATCACAACCTTATTTAGTTTTTTTCGTTCTCCTTTGTCACATTTTGGTTTTCATCAGCTTGTATGTCTTTCCAAATCTTGGCTTCTACTAAAAAGTGGTCTGAGTAAATTTCAGGTCCTCCTCTAACCCTTACGTCTCGCACTTTTCATCTCATATTTCTTTGAACTAAGTTTAAGTTTACCAGAAAATCTCCTGTTTTGTTGGACTTCTTGTCCACTCTTGCATTAAAGTCTCCTGTTATTATTACTTTGCCTCAGCAGTTTTCAACGACCTCATTCAAATTCTTCCAAAAGTTTTCTTTTGTTTCTCTTCTTTCGTTATCCGATGGCCCATAAGCTATAATTATTGACAACATTTCCCTGTTCTCTGCCTCAAGCTCTAACAATAAAAGTCTTTTTGATACCGTCAGTTCACTCGTTTATGTCTATTCTTCATTTTCTCACTAATTAGGCATCCCACTCCAGCTTTTGCTGTCTCTTCTATTTCCACTCCACTGTAGAGTAGTATAGTTGTCCCTCCAATTCCATTTCGCCCTTTTCCTTCTTCTTTGTTTCAGTTACCCCTAAAGTGTCTAGTTTTACCTTATTAAATTCTTGTGCTAGTTCCATTTCTTTATCATTAGTACTTCTGATATTCCAGGTTCCCATTTCCACATATCTTTTCTTTGCCTTTCCGTTTCTCTAAATTCATAGACTTTATCACAATGATGTTTAAAAGTGGTATATTCAGGATAATTACAATGATATATGTACATATAGCTATTAGCTAGAAAGGCTAATCTATTATAAACGCAACCAGCACAGATTTCGCAAACGCAATTTATACACTTTACAGAGTGGAATGTACAGGGGTTACTTAAAAAGTTGACTACAACAACAAAACCAACAGGAACAGTATTTCTACTCGCCATCAGCGATCGAAAAAACCGTAACCAGTGACAAAAAGAATGTTACGTATGTTCTTTAGCAAATGGCTTGAAATCACAGCCCATTATCATTTAATGGTCGCTCGGGATTACTAGAATGCGGTGTCCCCTCAATACTATCGCAAAAATTACAATCTAAACAAGAGAAAGTCCACCTTAAAATAGACTAAATACAACCGATCTGTGTTGAATAATGCCAAGAAAGTTCCGATCGCGAGCTGGCACAATGGAGGCCGACGTCCAAAGTGACAGGTTGGTGCAAAATATGAATGCATATTAATGAACGTTCGATGACTGAATGAATCAATATCGTCTAAGAAACTGGACCAAGACAGCTAGATATATGACTGCGAGAGATGGAAAAGCAGGAAGCGAGTTTTGTAGTAGAAAATAGCAGAAATAAACAAGTAAGAGTGATATAATTATATGCATGGAAAAAGCCGTCTTTGAACGATCGAAACATATTGTTTATTTCCACTGTTACCAAGATATAAACCGGCTACTTACTTTCGTTATAAAACAAAAATTTCTGGTCTCTTGGTTATTCGTTTCGTACATAACTAACAAGATGATTCAAAAGGTATGAGGATTTCAAGCACCTTGGAGTCCATTTGTCCGAAAATTTGCTTTGGCCTTGGACGTTGTTGTGTAAGAACACAGTAAAAACATACTACAATGGGTATATATAAAAAGGCTCGATCAATTGTCTTTTCGTACTTCGCTCCCAATGAAAAAAGTGACTATGTATTTTACGTACCGATGACATCCACTAAATTAATTGCCTTAATTCCGGAGGTACATTGTTTAAGATACTTAGTTTCATAAAAGTGCTGTTTATGTGAAAAATTATGAATCATCAAATAACAGAGAGAAGATAAAAAACCTCTCTATCTCAATGACTCCAGTGCTAGTTCTTCAAAACTGATACGGAAAGAAACAATCTCAATCTTCAAGACTTTAAAAAAGCCTTCCCAATAGAAGTATGAGGTAGAATAAAAAAATGATGAAAATTTTGTTAAGATTTACCAGCTTGTACTTGTACAATTAAAGTAAGACAAAATTGAAAGGTAAAAACCGATACTGGAAGAGATAGTAAACATGATCTCACTAGTGAAATTTATATAAAAGATAAAGAAGTGACTAAAGAAGATGGAAATAATTTTTATACACATGTGAGAAATACACATAATAATTAAGACATGCGGCATTATTTGAGAGGATTGACAAGAGGCTTGGTGTAATACTGATGTGTTAACTATCAGATCTGTATATTTAAGCTAATGGTGTATGTGGTCCGGATAATATCCCTGCATTTTTGGTTGTGGATTGTATTAGTTGTTTGTGCGAACCACTGTCCCATATATATAACCTCATACTTAAATTGTGCATATACCCTGCAGCCTGGAAAACATCGCGTGTCTTACCAGTACACAAGGCAGCTGACAGGCACGATATAAAGAATTATAGACCAATTGCGCTCTTATCAAATTTTGCTAAACTATTTGAATGCCTTCTGTCCGATGCTGTCTACGCTCACGTGGTGTCCAGAATTGTACCTGAACAGCATGGATTTGTTAAGGGTAAGTCAACAGTTTCTTGCCTTTATGAATTTACACATTATACGTCATCAGCTATGGATAGTAAACTGCAAGTGGAAGTAGTCTATACTGACCTGTCAAAAGCTTTTGACCGCGTTCATCATTGTGCTTTATTAAATAAATTAAAATACTATGGCTTGTGTGACAGCTTATTGCTTTTATTTAAATCTATTCTAATAGATAGAACACAGTATGTGGAATACCGTGGGTTTGCGTCTTCTGGGTACCTCGTGGGCAGTGGTGTTGTACAGGGTTCAAATCTGGGACCCCTACTTTTTGTTGTGTTCTGTAATGATGTTGTATGCAGCCTATCTTGCAGACCGTTTATTTACGCGGATGATTTAAAGATTGCTACGGTAGTCCGAGGAGTTGATGATTGTTTGGAATTACAGCGCGATTTAGACATGTTGACTCAATGGTGCCAAAAAAACTTGCTTGATATTAATATTAGCAAATGTAAGACAATGTCTTTTACTAGAAATAATAATAAGATAACGTATTTTTACAATATAAATGGTCATGTTTTGGAGAGGTGCACGCAAGTGTCTGATTTGGGCGTAATATTCGACAGCAGTCTGACATTTGTTCCTCATATTCTGCATATCACAAACTCTGCAATGAAGACTCTTGGTTTTATATTTAGGAATACTCGAGAATTTACAAATATATCTAGTCTAAAGCTTCTTTTTTACTCTCTGGTCAGGTCTAGGTTGGAATATTGCTCAGTTGTCTGGAAACCTTACTATCAGGTTTATATTAACCTAATTGAAAATATTGTTCGAAAATTTGCAAAATATGTGTTTTTTAAAATGTTTAATATGTATCCTGTCAGACATTGTAACCAGATGCAGCTCTTGGAGGTGATCGGCGAGAGCTCATTGGTTTCTAGGCGTAACACGCATTGCTTGATATTTTTACAAAAAATACTAAATGGTTCTGTAAATAGTCATATATTACTAAAAGAAATATTTATAATTTGCCCTAGACGTAGCTCTCGCTCTCAAAATACATTTTATTATTGTACACCTAGCACTTACCATCACCTTAACTCTCCTCTGTTGTATAGTTTTCGTCAGTACAATGAGATTAATTTAAGTTTCGATATTTTCTACAGCAATTTCAGCGGAAATAGTGTTAAGAAGGCTATTATAAATTTTTTAGATGCTCGTTTGCATGCTCTGTAGCATATAAAAGTATAAATTTATATTTAAGTTATCTGTAGTGTTATCTTTTTTTTTGTATTAGAACATTGATTTCCATCTTCTTTTTGTAGAATTGTCCACTATGGACCTTTGGGTCCGTTGGAATAAAGATTTATTATTATTATTATTATTATTATTATTATTATTATTTAGAAACTGAAAATGGTTCCTCATTGAGTTAAGGCTGGATTGGCATGGTGCTAAGAGGATTCATTGCAAGACGTGGACAAGCATAAGACAACAAAATAAATTTTTACAGAAAACTGACTGTATCTGGAAGATTCATCAATTATAGGTCTAGTCATTTCTAGGAAATCAAAATTAACTTTGATATGAATAGAAAAATGTGCCCCACATACCTTGTCTATAAAGCCCGAGAAGTCTGAAGGTTATGAACAAGACATATCCTTAAATTTTAATAAAAAATTCTTTTCCAAACACTTAGTAGAAGGAAGGACAACTTAAATAAAAAAATTCGCAAACCGTACATACTTGCTTGTTCATTTGAGTCAGTTGTTTATGTTTTGTTAACGTACCTTAGTATCCATCTTGTGTGTTTTTTTAAATATTTTGTGAACATGGTTTATTAGAACAATGTGTAATCTACTGAACGTCCAGAAAAGGACAATGTTTGGGATTATTGTATTAGGAGTATTAGGAGAGAAATCCCAAAAGAATGTAATACTGGTTGTAACGCTTGTAGGAAAAAGCAGTTTCGCATTATTTACCCCACTCCTGCATAAGACACTATACATGTAAACAGCTTTTGCCACAAAATTTCTGCGGGTTCAACCAAACAACTGCTTTAAAATAGCTAATTATCAAATTACCGACGACAAACGAACACAACTGGCAGCACGGCTTCAGTTTTGCTCGGCAGGAGCGGATTGCCGGGCACCTGACGACAACTTTCTAAGCCATACCCGAAGGTTTTTCTGACTTTACCGAATGTAATAATTGCAGGCCGTTTTATGCAGTTTTTAGTCGTTTGTTTGGTTGAAGTGATTTTACGTAATCGGCAGGAAATGCAAAAGCGGTTGGTACGGTTTTGAGTGCGTGGCGTTTTTCCAGAAGTCTTGAAAGTTGCTTAACAGCCGGCAGAAGTGTTGCGTTCAGCTTTAATATTAGAGTCTTATACTATTTTTTTTTTAATGTTGTAGGTACTCTTCTGTGTACATACAGCGATAAATTATTTTGGAATAAACTTCGTATTTCCTATATTCATTTTTTTCTTGAAGGAATCGTGGAAAAGGTCTTTTGTGTTTCGCTAAATAATATGCGGACTTGTGTGATTTTCAGACAAATTCTTGGATTAAAATAGACAAAAAGAGAATAAGGAGAATTAAATTGAAATATTCCACAGCTCTTCAAATGATTCTCGCTGTCCTATTCCTATAGTTCGTCACCATATACCAGAACTTTGATCCCTAAGTAAAGAGTGGCCCTTTTTGGCTAAAACCAAGTACTCTGATGATGTATGTCGCCATCTTCGTTATTAGGAAAATTAACAGCCAACGTTTCGTCAAAATAAGGCCCAAAAAGCGGCGCCCTATAATTCCCGCACATTTAATTTGAACTGCGGCACTATTGTGTCCAATGAGGATTTTGTTTTGCGGTTCAGGCAAAACGCAGCTAAATCATAATTTAATATGCTACTCAAAAACGTTTACGTTTGACGGTTCCAAATTCTTTAAATTTGACAACTAGTTTACTCACTGTAGAATTAGCATTTTTACTCTTTCTTATTGTAACAAACGAGTCATTTTACTTTGACTTAAGAAATTAATGTGTCGAAATGTATACGCCAAACAAATTACCACAGTTGCTAGATTTATCTCCATCAAATTACGTCATGAAACTAATTCTCCATTGCTTTCATGTAACATTTTCTCAGCAAAATAGTTAAGCGATGTAGTAATTTCTCACATCATCATTTAGACGATACAAAAAATTGCCAATAACACCAAAAAACATAAAGGTGACAATCAAAACGATGATGACATCATAAAAAGCACATTGACCCAAACCATTGCATCACACTGAATTCTGTATCACATATATAAGAATCATGTTAGCAATCTCTAAGGACTTTATCGTATTTGTTGCTGTTCTGCGTGAATACTATAACATTATTCCAAATATACTAATGTTTTCTGTTCACAAACCCCTGATAAAAAAAATTGCATCTAACGGTTGTTCTTTGGAATTTTCCTGAAAATTTTGACTATTTAGATTTTCTTTATTAATTGTCATCGTTATTTCATTAGAATGCCATAAATATAAAGTCGTTTTTGACAACTAAATAATAATACCGAGCAGAAAGCTAAAATTATTGTAAGATCTTAAGACCAAATATTTACAGAAGATGGTTTGATAATTTCTGACTAGGCAAATGACAAAAATAACCGCTAATTAAGGTTGCATCATAATTTTATTCGCCTTTAGACATTTTTTGCACAACAGTTAGGTATTTGACGCCGTATTTGATCGAGTGATCTCAAAAATGGGTCATTCTTTGTATTCATTGGGCTAGCACATGAACAGATAAATGAAAGAAGACTAGCTCCATAAATATTTTAGACAGTAAAAGCACCTTTTGAAAGAGATAAAAGCCTTTTCCTTGTAGGTATCTAAATAAAACGTAGAAAACGTTATCAACTTCATTGAAACACTAAATTTAAATGTCAGTTGACGACACGCTTGTTGGGAGAATTGACTTGGCAGTGTATCGCTATTTCGAAATTATAAAACCATGCAACGCACCTTAAGAATACTAAAGCAGTTTGGCAATAACCGATATTTAAATATCTACTCGTCTACTTTAGTTAATGGAGGATTGGCCCATAAGTAGGTACATCTGTTATTTACTAATTCACGAAGGAGATGGAGATAGAGAGCATTACAGTTTTATTTCGTACATAATCTCTTTAAAGTTCAAAGCGAACGAATTAAATACGTCTAAGAAATAGGAAAAACTAATAATTATACATATAACGAAGAGATTACAGTACTGGAAGATACTTAGATATCTTTATATTGTGAATCTAGAACACGTAAAGCTTTTCCATAGCATAACACAATGTTCTTCTCAATTATATCTCTGCAAAATAAGCAGACTGTAGGGACATCAAATTTACACACATCTCTTCCAATTAGGTCTTTTTGAATTGGGACGGTCCATATCTCAAAAATCGCCACATGGTTGTTTTTAATTTTTGAATCTACGACTTCGTAACTAATCTTAAAGTATTCAGATACCCGCATAGGAAAAATCAAGCGGCGTCAGATCAGGGGAACGTGCCGGTCATTCTATCGCTTCGCGCCCACCAATCCATCTGTMTGGAAATACCCCATTAAAGTATCCACGAACGTTGACTGCAAAATGGGGCACGGTGCACCATCTTGCTGAAACCATATCTGTTCAGAAGGACGCGCAGCATTTTCACGATTAGGGAACAAGCGAATAAGTTCTGGTATAATGTATTGGTGCAAGAGCTGTAAATACTTGACCGCATTCACATTTCCATCGATGAAAAAAGGCCAATATTGTGCTCATCGATAATACCAACACCCAGACGTTAACTTTCTGAGGGTGTTGTGTGTGGACTTGTTCCATCCAATGAGGATTTGAGTCCGACCAATATCTGCAATTATGTCTATTCACAGTACCACTGAAGCAAAAAGTCGCTTCATCAGAAAACATAATCGAATTTAACATGTTTCTATCTTCATCTATCATGTTCATAGCAGTTTCGCAAAATTCTATGCTGCGATCGAAATCATATTCGCTCAGTTCTTGTAATAAGTGAAGTTTGTATGGACGAATCATCTTTTTTTACATTTTCTGAACAGATCTTCTGCTAATATGATGAGTGAGAGCACGCTGCTGTACGGAACACTTGGGATTCTCTTGCACATCTAAAAGGACATTCAAGCTACTTTCCTCACTCGTAGCAACCCTTGGACGTCCTGGTCTTTGACGATTTTTAACACCGCCGGATTCGTCAAAACATTGCAGTGTTTTAATAACTGTTAATCTATCAATTGGTGCACGATTTTCATGAATTGTATTGTAGAGTGCAACTACTTCCGAATAACTTCGCCTTCTATCTTCATAACCAATCATCGTCAAAATTTCGATGCGATCATGTTCAGTTAACTGAGGCATTGCGATTGTAAATAACAAAATGAATGGAAATTATCACCAGTCACAAGGAAAATGGAGACACCTAGAGTTTTTGTCCTTACTCAGCGATAACGAATATGGTTTTTACCCCGCAGTTTTTTGCAAGACCCAAGTTTATTATCACACTTTTCTCAACACAGAACCAATAAATTGTGCAAGTGTGATACATTTTTGAAATCATAACAAAATATCTCGGAAGCGAGATAAGGATAAGGAGGAGAAAAAATTCCAGAAAATGCAAAAATCGGTTGACCAGAACCTGAAGTATCCTGCTGGTTCCATACTTTGTAGCGACCCTCATTTGCATGTAGAGCAACCCCTAAGTTATCAAGAAGGCACGAATGTTACGTCCAATCAGAACAGACGGTACCTGCGCGACCAAATCTCTTCGAGAAACCAGCCCGTTACACCTGGCAACGCGGTAGCGGCCCGAACAAAACAAACCTCCTCCGTAGCTCACTCTTCCAGTGCTTGCCAGCTGGTGCCGCAGATAGAAACGAAGAGCGCGCGCGTTGACGTTCGCGGAGCCGAGTTTCTCCTATTGAACCACTCATGGTCCATCTACCCCATCTGGGGAAACGCGTCGCGAGACACCTCAGGAACAGCGACAGGATAGCGTCGGCCCTAAAGCTCATCAAGTTCGGCATCTACGGCTTCCTGCCCTTCAGTCCGTACCGGGTGAACGCGTACCTGAGCAAAAATTTCGCGCCCAAGGTCCGCCCCTGCTAGGCTCGGCGCGACGGTACTGGGCTGGGCGCTCGACGTCTTCGTCATTTATCTGAAGTACCTGGCGTGCGCCGCCGTCCTCACCCTGGTGACGTACCTGTACATGATCTGGTTCGAGTGAGGGTGAAAACGGAGGAGTGCGCGGTCCGTGACGGCTGCCGCAGTGAAATGCCTTTATTCGGCTAATTAACCGTGCAGACGAACATTAGGCGCAGGTGAGAACCGTAAGTGCATAGTTAACAATAATTAAAACTGAAAACAAGTTTCACTGGTGCCGCATGCTATCGCACCATTTGTTATTCGAGCGCGGTTGCTGGGTTTCTTTCGCTGCGTGGAAAGGTTGATGAAAAACGGCGTGTGCTGTGCACGAACGTTATTTTCATTTTGCCACAATTGCATTGTTTGTCTCAAACTGAGGACCTGCTACAAATTATAACTTTTTGTCTATTTTTTTTGTTATTTCTGGGAGTATTTGGAATTCACCTCTGTAAGAATACAACATTGACATCAGTTCTCAAGAAACAATATAAATCTATGATCTGTCAACTATTTAACATGAAACACCAAAATAGGTCTCCCCTATTGGGTAGTCTACTGTTAGTAACGATTTCAGGAAACAAGAAACAAGTGGTGTGAAGAAAAACCACAAGAGGTGGCAATAAACAACGATATTAGTTAAGTTCTTTAGTAGCATACATGCTAGTACCACTATGATCAAATATTACCTAGAATCTTTAAATAAAAMCGCAAAAATTTATTTTGTCCCCTTCAAAMTAGTCTTCATCGGATGCAATACACATATGACGTCCAGTTCTTAAACACTTTTCATATATTACGCCTCTTTTGGTATCGCCTTCAGCTCCCTGTCCGAATTCTCTTGTATGGCGTCAATCGTTTCAAAATGTTTTTCGCAAAGTGGTACTTTGAGTTTTGGGAAGAGTGCCATATCTGGTGAATACGGAGAATGCAGAATGACGTGTACGTTGTTTTTGATCAACTAATAATAAATATTTTTGAACCTAGTTTGTATTAAGTCACGAGTGAAGCAAGTTCGCGATAATGTGGAGACCGTGGTCCTGTGAACAGACTGAAAACGTGGAAAATGAAGAAAATGTGGAAGTGGGAGAAAACGAAAATGTGACAAGTTTAAATAAAAAACCGTCACTGTTTATCTCCCAGGGAAAAACAAATTATTCTCCACGTGTATAACACTCTTAAAGAAGGTAAAACTATAGCACGTGAAGAAATGATTAAATAGACAGCGAGGCTGACAAAGATATCATCAGTGGCATCGCCAGAGGTGGGCCAGGGTAGGCACAGGCCCAACCAGAAAAAGTCCAAGCCCACCCTGGTGCCCACCCAAAAGAATCGTCATTTGAAACTGCAATGTCATACCTATCAAGATACAAAATGAATAGCAATAAAATATTAATTTTTGAGGTTCCTTCTAGTAGTTCTATTGTAGTGAGTAACCGTTAAGTACTGATTCGACAAAATTTTAAGATTTCTTAGTCCAAACAGAACTTTCTAGAGCATTCTTAAAAAATCACCAATAAAGGTATTTTTTTAAGGACTAATAGATCGGTCAAGACAAACTTTCAATACCTCTTTCAGTTTTCGAATAGAACTTTCTACAAAATTCGCAGAAAATCACCAAGGGGCTTAGTTTTTAAGGACTGGATCGATCAGTGAAGACATATTTTCAATTTTTTTCAGTTTCGAATAATGGAACTTTCTAGAACAATCTAGAAAAATCACTTAGGGTAAATGTATTATCAAAATTATATTTTTAATACATTTTTTAGGAAAAATTAGATTTTTATATCATTTTCGGTTTCCAAATAGAACTTTTGTAGAACACTTTTGAAAAATTACCAGCAAGGTACTTTGGGTCGAGCTTTGGGTTCACAAAATTAAAGAGGGGTAATTCTATGTTTTCAAACTAAAAGTTTTCAAATCAAGTTAGTGATAATATAGAGATCAGCTGTTGATATTCTACGAGATGACATCAAAAGAAAATAAAACTCAAGGACCTTGTATGGTACTATTGGTACTCGTGAGGAACTATACAGTCCTTAATAACTGGAATTTCCTTTTTTTGGAAGAATTTAGTTTTTTCAGGAAAAACTCCTGTACAGATTAATTCAAAGGGACAACTTTGATTTAAACTACAAATCTTTATGCAAATCGCTAGGACTGTTCTTGAGATAGCAAAGCACATATTTCTATACAAGAATTGCTCGTTTATAAGATATAATCATAGCCTTTTTATCAATGTTTCGGGTACAGAACACAGAACACCCAAGTTCAATCGACAGAATAACCCTTGATAGAGTGTTTGTTTAAGATGGCGTTGATAGTAGTCGATTTTACGCGAATAAAAATTCATAACTCAGGTAGTAAAATTCATAGACGTCTTATATGAGGAGCTCCAAATCAAAACGCACTTTTCGACCAAAACTCAGTTTTTGAGTTATAGATGGCACTCGATACTTGAACATGATTTAAGCAGATGGTACTTGTGTTTGAACTGAAAACGCTGTATTTCCCCTTTAAAAGTACACTCGTTGTAGGACGTTCGAATCAAAACGAAGTCTTTGGAATAATTAATTTGTTTCAAAATGCAATATTTTACTTAAAAAAGATCGAATCTAATGTACTGGTATCTGTAAGTAGTACAGGAAGCAGAAAGAGGATTAAAGGGGAAGCTAAAAGGTAAAAACAAATGGCTTTGAGGTAAAAGTAGTTATAAGTTAGATCAAAATTGGAGTTCTTCTTTTTCGATATTATAGATATTCAAACCAGTTTCCTGATTTAGTAAATCGGATGGTAAATATCTGAAGAACCAGACATCCGGTTATCTGATTCCAATTTCGAGCTTTAATTCTGAGATTAAGAAGTTTCATTTATTAAATTTAAATCAAATAAATTTAATAATTTAAAATCTGAAACACCAAATTGTAACAAAACGTGGCAAAACCACGTGAGCTGTTTTAAATATCCTCCTCAACTTTATACATACGAAAAAACAAAGTTTAGCTTACTTTATACTGATTGAAAAGTATTTAAAAAAGTGCTTAGTTTCTACGAATACTTTAAAGACGTAGGGCAAACATTTCTAATAACAACATTTACACTTGAAATGTGTTAGACAGCACTGTAAATTTTGGTTTTTAGAGATTTGTATAAGTACAAGATGTCTTCCTTATTTTGATGATCGACTATAAAACGTTGTTAATATATTATTTTATTAGAATATTCAAAGAGATATTTGCATTGATTGATTAGGTATATGTTAGTATTTTTGCATACCAAAATTGCTACTGCTGTAAATGTCAATTAAAACACGAAAAAATCTTAACTAACGATCTAAAATTCTGGCATTTTCCATTTCGAAAATGACATCCTTGGCTTTTCACTTCCTCAATAAACATCCAAATCCCATACTGCGTCTCAAATCACCACGAAGTATCAGCATCCTCAACGATTGGAGTTGCGTGTAATTCGGTAACCTTGATAGCTGAGCGGCGTCGCTGACGAAAAAACGGCAAAGAAAGTGTTACTTAACCAACAACCCACTTTCCCAGCCACTTTGTGCTAACCTCGTATCGACAATGGATACGTAACGCAATTAGAAAACGTCTCGTGTGGTYTTCGCGCCGTCACTCAAATGTCAAAACGGTTGGGAAACGGTGGGAAAATGTATCAAAAAAATGCGGTGCTAAAAACGGAGATATTCGGTAGAAAACGAAGTAGACGAACATGTGGAAGATACGGTTGAACGTAGCTCTTTTTGATGGGTCACTCAAGTTGCTTAGTTTATTTTTCACCACAAAATAAGAGCCTTGACAAACAGAAGTAGTTTTATAGCTTTTTCATACTTCATTGTATCCTATTTTGTCTATAAGTTGAAAAATTGGAATATCTATATAGTGAGAAAACGAGTTTTCAGGTTTCTATGGTTTTTAGTTCTTGCAGTGTCATAAAAATAGTAAAACTCTGGAGGGTTTTTTTTTGATAGACCAGACCTTTAGTACTTTATATTTCATTGACCAGGTTAATTGAAATTGAGTTTAAAATTAAAAAAAATATATTTAGAGTAGTAGCCTTAGTATTTGTTATGTCTGAAGGCTATCTTCATTTTAATAGACTCGTGACATTATCAAAAACTGATTTGGACAAAATATTACTTTAAAGAAATATTACAACGCTGTTAAAAGATCTGCATGTCATCATGTAACTTCACTAAATGCAAGACAACGCAGAGCTAAAATCAAAAGAAAGACGAATCTTATTTTTATAATAGTAAGGTAAACTGATAACCTTTGTAATATCCCTGAAATGTTTCACTATGAGAAAGTTCCATTTTTCAAATCTGTACATCAAATAGGTCCAAACAAACACAAGATCCACTAATTTTTTATGTTTCAATAACAAATATTCTACACAAAATTTAGGTTTTGCTTTGGGTTCTTCCTTTAGTCCACTCTTTTTTATAAAAGTTTGAAAGTTTCCATTTTTAGTCAAGATTGCTGATTTTAGATTCATTTTATTAATTTGACAACGTCGGAATATTTTTTTTTGTATTTGGTACTGACGATGGCTTATTAGCCTAAAGCGCTTACCTGTTTATAAAATATAGTCAATTAAACTTGGCGAGACTTATTTTACAAGAAAAAAGTACATTATGGAGGTAGTTGAGGTTCTTTCGCATTTGCATAAACGTACTACGTATTCATTTCGAGTCGATTATGATTACGTTGGTAAATATTACAATACATGTTAGATATTGCACATTGTTAGCAACTAGTATTATACCGTTAACGTGGGCTTTCCATATGCATAAATTTAGTTTCACCTATTTGGAATCGTACGTCATCATAATGCTTTCAGATATATTTAATGTATATAACGACTGAATAATATGTTACATTAGTGCAACATGCAAAAGACATACAGTTCATACAGTAATTGATATTTAGTTTTATTCTATAAAAAAACAAATGATTTTTTACTTCGTACAAACACGAACTTCCTTCAACTTTTAACGTGTCATAATAATAGCTCTAAAATTATAAAAGTAAAATAACACGAAACTTTGGTTAACAAAGTCTTTCCCAAATGTAGACACCAGGAAGCATATTCGAATGGTAAAATTCTCTGTTCTCCGATGTTCACTAATATCCACATATACTTGTTTAAGTCGCCCAAAGATTATTCTTGAAGACTAAGGAGCACTCCAACCATCAAAAGTGAGTGTTGGATATAGTCCAGAGGTCCTTAAAGTTGAAAGATTTTGTATCACGTCTATAATTTTATGAATAATTACGTCACAAGTAATGACGTTAAAAATGTTCATAATAACCATATTTGGATGGAGTAAAATCAAAAATCAAAATCGAATCAAAGTGAACACTTCTCCTAAACCCATCTAGAAATCACGAGATTCGTTTTGCTCAGCTCAATGCTCAATGTCCTAACAAACCGTAAATTATTATTATTAACACCCATGAAATCTGATTTCATAAAATAAGGAAGTCAAGAATTCGAAACTTCCATTACATAAGTCGCAACTAAACAGCAATATTTGCTCGTTCAATTCTTCACCGTTAAAGTTCACTGAAAAGGTCATCATTCGTTGGCGTTTGTTATTTATTCGACAATAATACGTCCTACTTCCGTCGTAGTATTGTGTGAAGTAACATTAGCGTGTATATATTTGGATCTTGACGACAAAACGGTCAGTTGTAACGAGTTATGTAAGTTTGGTATGGGCAGATATAGGCGTTGAGAACTGCGTTCATCCTAGCTCAAGGCAGTTACTTTCAAGGGCATTGGTGGCTCATTAAAGTCGATGGTTTGACATTTGCAAAACGGTAATGATAGTGGGTTCCGCAATAGTGTAAAAATACACATGAAGCCTTTAGATGGCATTTAAAACTTCTAAAATGATTAATACTTCATAATTTATAAGCTCACCAAAATTAAAATCTTCTAAAAAAACGTTGAAGAATAACTGTATATGTCACAAGATCCAGCAACACTTACAGACCAAGAGCTTTCTTTGAAACGATGACATCCTGGTTTCAGCACATCACCATCATCAATCTTCATCCACCAGTTTGCTCATTCAAGTCATGCCGTATAAGCAATGCAAAAGTAAAAGCAGGTTTCAACGGTTTGTATTAATTAAGGCTCAAACACACGCTTCGCATGCTTGAATGACCGAGCAGAAGTTACAGTTAGTTAATTTTTTCGTGGCATACTTGGCTTACTACTTTTGTGAGGTATTAAAAAGAACGCGCTGGTGTGAAATATGAAGCTTAAAATTGAAACTTTCCATCATTTGATAGATCGAGATTTGAGACCATGATGGTTTATTAGTTTGATAATAAATATCATGCTAAATGCACGACTATTTGGTGTGTTATAGTGCCAAAAAATTGTATATAGAATATATTCAGATTTGGCAGATTTAGAAAGTCAAGACGAATCACTTGGAGGAAATGTCAAGAACGTTTGCTTTTGGTGTCAAGAAAATGTAACGGTTGCATTTGCATTTAACAATGTCGCTCTATTCTAATTGAAAATATGTTTTTGTTAAGACTCCTTAACAAACAATACAGGATTAGCGAGGGTGTGGTAAAGATGCCCTTTAAAAAAAACATGAAGCTGTTCCCAACATTGCCAGTTGTATCGTTAGATGTAATTAATATATTTGGAAACATATCTAAAGATGTCGTTATTACAGTGCGAAAATTATCCTTTAAAATAGTTTCCATTAAGAAATTTGTTTATGACACAATTTTAGTAATACATGATAATTCTATAGCAGAAATTAAAAAAAAAGATTTTGATGAAATATTAAATTTACAGCAAAGAGGGAGGTGTACTACTATTAAATCGAAAAGAATATTTTCTTAGTTGAATATGAATTTTGTTATTGTTTTCTTCTGTTACGGAATTATAAGTAGGTAGTGTTTTTTGTGCACAATTATCATTAGAATTATTAACGGGCAGCTATTATTAAATATTTTTCGTGATATTTTGTTATTAAACAGATATTGCACTGCATTAAAATTACATATTACCTTGGAAGCTTGTAGGACGGTAAATTTAGTATCGTGACAAATATTTACTTTACACTATACACTGATATTTATCGCTTTATTAAAGCTACTTAGTGTATAAGCTAAATTATGTATTTTGCGGGTACAGAGGCAAATTTTTACGAAGAAAAATGTAGTTCCCACCGAGATTTGAACCCGAACCTCCAAATTTAGCCTCAGTTGCATTGCCGCTCTGCTATGAGGGCAGCACAACAAAGGCTAAAATTGAAGGCCCGGGTTCGATTCTAGTTGGAAACTACTATATTTTCTCTGCATATTTTCAACTGCTATATATATATATATATATATATATATATATATATATATATATATATATATATATATATTATATATCAAAGATGATGGTACGATGTTAGCAATACCATCCAGATGTCAAGAATAAGCACCAATGGGTATCATTCAAATTCTATCTGGTGTAACCTAAAAACGAATAATAGGCAAATTTTCTTATGGAAACCTCATCAAAAGACTGCAAAGTAATAACTCTATGCTTCCTCAGGTGCGCGTCAAAATAACGACATGCATGAAAACAACCTATCCATTTTTAAATTCGCTGTTTAATCACCCCAACCTATTAAAATTCCGCGGAGGCAGTTACGGAAAAGCTCCGTGGCTCTTTTACGKCCGGCGTCGGTAGCTCAAWCCTGCTGAATCCACCTGCAGGTAAACAAGGCGAGAACAGTTCAGGGCGTGGTGGCATATTTTTGCGTCTGTACCGGCAAAGTGAAGGTGATCGGGTTTGTATAATAACGGGCGCCTTTCGATCCGTCTTATCTCCACTCTAATGACCCCAGCTACAACGCCTCTTTTGAGGCACGTTTTGGAAAGGAAAAGGAAGTGTCCGCTGGATAGGCCGAGGAATTCCGCAAGGATATCGCTATGCAGAAATGCAGCGTGTGCTCTTTTTGCAGTTGGAGTGTTTTTGCATCGACCGGAAAACAGATCGGAAATCAACTCCAATTGCAACTGAGATGTAGAGAACACTGAACACTTTTAATGTGAACCATATGTCTTCATTTTCCTACCTACATCTTGCTTAAGTCTTCTAGTACCCATTAGAATCTCGGTTTTGGATTTTGAATAACATTTCAAAAATGTTATTGCTTCTCGACTTGTCAAAAGATATGATACCAGTCGGTTTCATAAAGGAATGCATCGATAATCTGTTGACTTCTTTCAGATAATTTTCAATAAATCATCAAGAGAAGGTGTCTTTCCTAGAATCTCGAAAACTGCTGCGGTTTCGCCTATCTTTAAATCAGGTAATAGGAGTTTTGTTGCTAGTTGCTGCCCAGTGTCAAAGCTGTGCATTTTTGCTAAAATTTTTGAATCAATTGTATAACTTCATGTGCTCCTCCATGTAAAATTTCTGATTTGTCCTTCTCAGCACGGTTTCATGCGTGGACGCTCAGTTGTTTCTAACTTGTTTGCGTACACAGAATTTTTTTTACAACAAATGGACAATCAACAACAGGTTCATAGCATTTACACTGATTTCAGCAAAGCGTTTGACAAAATTGATCATTTTATAATGCTGAATAGATTGGAAGACATTGGTGTGTGTGGATTCTCTTCTTGAGTGATTTGAATCGTATTTGTTTGACAGGAGTCAGTTTGTGAAGATTGGTAGGGTTAAATCTGATCAAGTAGAAATAACTTCAGGTGTTCCTCAAGGATCACATTTAGGCCATTTGTTGTTTAATATCTATATAAATGACATTTCCAACTGTTTCAAACATTCAATTTTTTATGTATACCGATGATTTAATAAACTATCGTTGTGTTTCTTCTGTAGACAACTGCAAACTTCAATAGGATATTGAAAGGCTGCAATACTACTACCTACCAGAGTAATAGCCTTTTCTTTAAGATTGATAAATGTTGCGCCATACCATTTACCAGGAATAAGAGCATTATAAAATTTGATTAGAGTATAAACAGTAGCTTGTTGAATAGGGTAAATTCAATTAGAGACTTGGGTGCTGTATTTGATTCAAAGATGCTATTTAGTGAATATACATTGTAAGAAAGGCAAATCATAGTCCAGGATTTATTTCTAGAATTTAGTAATTTTTGTTCATGGCTTACGTCAATAGTATTTTGAACTATGCTTCGGTTATTTGGACTCCGCAAAATATAGTATACATTAATAGCCTTGAAAGGATTTAGAACAAATTCCTTAGATATGTCGCTTATAAGCTTCGTCTGGATCTGCAGAGTACTGATCTCATTCGTGTACACTTTCGCATGCTGCCTCAGGAGCAGCGACAAAGTTTTGCAGATCTCCGTTATCTGCACAGCATTTGTAATGGTGCAGTGTACTCGACAGTTATTTTGAGTATGCTGAATATTTCGGTGCCTTCTGCGTATAACACTACGTCCCATAATTTGTTTTATGTACCAGTACATTTCACTAATGCATATGCAAACTCCCCACTTCTTAGAAGTATGAAGTCCTACAATTCATTAAGTAGGCTAACTAATCCATCACTTGAAGTTGATATATTTAGTGATTCTGTGTGCTTCACCAATAAATTCTTTCTTTTTCCTTTCGTATCTTGATAATTTACTTCTTACATAATGTTATAATCATAAATTAGGTGTTAATTTGGAATAAGATATAGGTGTTAATTTTACATTTTAATAGTTTCTGTTTTGCGGTGTGGTTAGAAAGTTACAAACCCCCCAATATCATTTGTTTTTATAGTAATGTTAACAATAATTTCGGGGTACACTTATATGTAAATACTACAAACTCGTGCCAAATTTGAATTATGTAGTAAAAAAAATTTTTTATTTCCGGCTTTGACACCCTGTATTTTTTAAATGAAGCGCTTTTCAGAAATTTACCAATAACAAAATCGTCATATTTTAACCTCAAGAATCTGGGGTTAACGGGATGACTTACTAATTTGCAACACCCTGTATAAAAAATACTGTTTAACACAAGTCTGTGGTTTATATCTAAAAAAATTTCCTTATAATAAGTTTATGGGTTCAAATGTAGCGTTATATTACTGTTTATATATAGTTGTTTTTGTCCTTCCTTGCGTTGAACGCTATGAGTGGAGGTTGGGTCATCAAACTTTGTACTATCCGAGAATATTAACCAAAAACACGTTTTACCTGTTATATGCGAAACTTGCAAATTTACGTGATCGTAAAATTCGGGTCTTCTTTCAAGGATGCTTCTTTAGGTTGGGGATATGAATCTTTTGCTTATCAATAAAACATTTTGGTATCTAGTATCTCAACATAAATGTCAAAGACACGATGTCACCAAACATGGCCAATAAAATCAAGAACGAATAATCTAGAATTAAAAAACAGCTCGCTGATTTGCAACTACTTAGGAATAGTTGCTCAACGACGTTTTTACTATTTGTTAATATCGGTGTTCCAAATCAGAGCACATTCATCTTACTAGACCGATTTACAAGTATTAGAATCATTGCAAAATACGTGGGAACCCGTTTCCATTGAAGAAATAACCGAAGTTTTTGCTCTCAGTCTCGTACCATTAAAATTGTGCTAACTGCCAAGAAAAGTGAAACTCAGCACATTGTCTTCCAGTATTATGTAAATAAAGCAGCCTGGGGCTATTGGACTGATTTTCGTCCCAGAAAAACATGGCATCGTTACTACGGATGACACACACTGTTTCCTTGTCAATGATACGTTGGTCCCAGTTTTGATTGTGTAGACAAAAGGCAGAGGGACAAAATCTGATATGAACCCAGAAGTCTGTCTTTACATGTGCCCCAAAGATAGATATTATAACCTTTTCACAAACTTTTGTTTTCTGTATGGATAAGCTTTAAATAATAATAATAATAATAATAATAATAAAGTTATTTATTGTGCAAAATAATGTACACAAAAGGTAGGAGATTTGACGTCAGTCATTCTACCACTCCCCCGTTCACAAATAAATATACATTAAACGCGTTATATAAAAAACTAACATACAAATCAATCCAATTGCAAATTACTGAAAAAGCGATGCCTAAGACGTCGACTGAACGCCGCCAGTGGCAGCTCTACGATATCAAGAATTTTATTCAATAATGTAGGAGTTATGTAACCATAACTACCCTCAAATTTTGATGTGCGATGTTGAGGCACGGTAAAAGAATTATATCTAACATTGACATCATGAATTTGAGCGCGTCTCACAAGAATATCTGTTAGACAAGATGGTACCCTATTAGTATAAATCCTATACAATAGTACGCTATATAGGTATTCCATCCTGAGATTCATTTTTGGTTCATTTAAACGAATTAAATATGGAGTGATGTGCTCTCTGAATGGAACCCTAGACACATATCTTATACAAGCATTCTGGACACGTTGGATTTTTAATTGATTGTACTTGGGCATAAAATGATAGTAAACTTGAGAACAATAATCTACATGAGGATAAATTAATGCCTTTACTAATTTTAACTTTACATTATCATCCAAGATGTCCCTTAAGCCGTACATGGTTTTTAATTTAAAAAGACATATTTTGTACACTTCTTGGCAATGTTTGTTAAAACACAAACTTCTATCAAAGACGACCCCAAATTTTTAGCAGAGTCTACCCAATCAAGCACAGTTCCATCAATAGTAACACTATAATTTGAACACACGAGGTCACTGCAATGCTGATTACCAATGCACATAGCAATAGATTTTTTAGGATTAAGCTTTAGACCATGTTTTCTGCACCACTTGGAAAACAAATTTAAATCATAATTAATAGCAGCTATTGCATTATCAACATCTCCTGTGATACAAGGAAGATACAGCTGAGCGTCATCAGCATAAAGCTGAATCTGTGAACTAAACAAAGCTGCAGGCATATCAAAAGTATACAGTAAGAATAATATAGGCCCCAAGATACTACCCTGAGGGACGCCACTTCTAGTTTCTTTTAGATCTGAGTATAAAAAATCGCTTAGTATTATTCTCTGCATCCTGCCGTAGATATAGCTTGAAAACCATCTCTGTGCGACCTGGTCAAAACCTATGTAACTCAATTTAGCAATCAACAATTCAAAATTTACGAGGTCAAATGCTTTACTTTGATCCAATAGTATGAGGATAGTACTGTTAGATCGGTCCATATTTGTGGCAATTTCATTGGTCACTCTGAGCAGAGCAGTTGTGGTGCTATGCCCCGAACGAAACCCTGACTGCACAGGCGGTAAAATAGAGTTTATATTCAAAAATTCATTAACCTGATCACACACCATACGTTCCAACAATTTAGAAAATGCAGGCAAAATACTAATAGGCCTCAAGTCATTATAAGACGAAGGAGACGAGACCTTTGGCAGGGGTATAACGTTAGCAGATTTCCAGGTTTGAGGAAACACACCAATCTCAAGGGAAACGTTAAATATATGTTTGACAACATTTAAACAATATGGTATTACCAGATCTATCATTCTAATATTAATTCCGTCAACACCATATGCATTAGACTTGATCACTCTTAAACTACGAAAAATATCTGCGTCCTCGATTTTCCTAAGTATGAAAGGACCATTATCTAAGTTATTATGCCTGTAAAAATGTAGGGTATCAAGGTCAACCTCCGTTTGTCCAGCAACTTTCAAGAAAAAACATTTATTGCCTTAGGGTTTAGCAGATCCTCGGGCACATTTCCATTCGACTTTACTTTTGTGGGGACACCAAGTTGGCTAAAATGTTGCTACAACTTTTTATTGTTATTTTTACCCATTGTGACTATACTCTTTATGTAAGCTTGTTTCTCCCGTTTAATTGCTAATTTTACATAATTTCTTAGGTCTACATAATATTTTCTGGATGTTGCAGTTTTTAGTTTAATAAATCTTTTATGCGCTTTATTTTTTAGAGCTATCATCTTTTTTATGTTGTAAGTAATGTACGGTCGGTGAGGCTTATTGGTTTTAATTGCGCGTAAAGGTGCATGGTAATCGAACAGATACAATATTGCATCGTTTAACATATCCACTTGCACGTTTATATCGTCATTGGTGCAAATGTCATTCCATGAATAAGAGACGCATCGCGAGAAAAATCAGCAAGATTAAAGCTAGAATAATCTCTATATACAAAATGCTTAGGTGCATTTTTTTCCGAATCAAAAAGTACAGAACAACACACAAGTAAATGATCAGTATTACAAACAGTATCGATTGCGTCAACATTAAATGTTTTTAAATGTCTACTAGCGCATATAACATTAATCAGTGACTCACCAGACTTTGTAATCCTGGTAGGCTTGTCGACAATCTGTACTAAGTCAAAAGAATCTAAAATAGATTTGAAATGATTTGTTGCAACTGTGTTAGTGTTCAACATATTTATATTAATATCACCCATAACCAAAACAGACGGAGGCTCAAGATAAATTATCTCAAGAGGCTCAACAAGTTCGTCAATAGAAACAAAAGGAGCACTCGGAGTTCTATAAACCACACCTAATCCAATTTTTTAGTGCCAATATGCACTACAACCCACAACTGTTCGAGACCAGTTTCCCCAATATTGGAATAAATAGTTTTAACCTTATATTTATTTTTTATGTAAATTGCTATTCCGCCACCCCTAGATGGTCTATCTAATCTAACTAGATTATAATTATTAATTGAAATTAGTTTACTAGGATAATCACAAACCAACAAATGTGATTTCAATTCTGTTTACATGATTAAAAATTGCTTTTTTTGTTATGTTCTCAAACTGTTCATACCTCCACGTTTTAAAGAAAATGTGGCACTGTATTGTAGCTAATGAAACAAGACTTTAATGACAGCAGTTAACATTTCCAAATACTAGTTTCATATTACCCCCACTTATTTAAGTTCACTTACAAAACTGGTTTCTATTGGGCAATTCCTAGACAGCTGTACAGGTAAATAACTATTAAGGTCGTTTCAACTCCAGGAATACGTTCACGAGTACGTTTCAGTAAAATGAATAATGACTTGTAACGTGCGTTTGTACCGATAAAGATCCATTATGTCAAATTATCTTCTTTACGGTTGTACATGGACACAATTTTCTTATGACGCAACCATTATAGGATATACGGCTTTTTTCCAATCAAACTTGGCATTGAAACTAACCAAAAGGCAAAGGTCTGCATTTGTGTATTTATTATACCAATTACCAGATCATTAGACACTCGAATTTCATGGAAGATTTGCATTGATCGTTGAGTAATGACCAATATGTTGCAAGAATGTTGTGTACAGCCTTCTGCGTAGGTTCTGGCCACAAAACATTGGAAATGTAATGATGAACACTGAAAGTGCTTATGCATTAAGCGAATAAGTCATTTGAGTCAGTTTTAAATTTACTGAAAGCGGTATTAATCGACCACTGATAATTTTTAAGCTACAAAACTCCAAATGTCAAAAGTATAACTCTTTGAATCATTTTCAGTTTTTTATTTTTGATCATTAAGTTAAATTGGTGCTCATCAAATATGTATACCTATATCTACCTCATTTCCATTAATTTTTTTAAACTTTGACTACAATTAAACTTGTTATTATACTTTTGAAAATAAAAATGTCTTGTCATCAAACGTTTTCTCTTATAAAATAGTCCTACATATGATACTAAACGGAATATGTACTTTTGGATACCAATTTTCCTTTGACGTTTAAATTTCCCCGTAACATTGAATCGATCGATATATTTGTTAAATAAAGTTAGTCTTTCCATAACTGGTTACATGACAGTATATTAAATATTCGAAACGGGGTAATCCTTAACATATGTGACACATCAACATACAACAGTAATTGCTAGATAAAACATTTTATATTGCAGGATTACTGCTTTCAACGAAACATCTACAAAATTTTATTGAAAATATACTGAATGTAGTTTTGTCAAAAGAATATGAGCACAAACGCCATTACATTTATGCCGCTTCCTTTTTGATTCTTACAGTTACGTCAGTGCAGTCTGCAGTCAGAAGTATTGGGTCATAATTTATTTGGCACAACCAAAAACTCGAACGGAAATGAAAGCAGACATCCATGATTATATTGATTGAATAATAGCTAGGAAGGCAGGTATTTTAAGTTTCTTTTTCTGAATTAACCTCTGGTGTTCCAATTTTTTTTAATATGGGGTTTCTAAGATATACTCCTTGCTTTAACCTGATATTAAATTTTTTAGCTATCACAATTTTATGATACTGAAAGTAAGTAAATTCCAACTGTTTATGACTTATTTCCATGTAATAACGGGATACTGTTATTGTTATATCTGGCAGGCCAGTTCCAGCCATGCTGTCTGCAATAGACCTAAACTGCACTGTTGAGCTTTAATACAAGCGAAAAGGCTTTGTCTGCTTATCGCGATAGAGACAACAACGCGTACAGGTATGTCATAAAAAGTTGATTGTTATGGAATGCAGCAAGTACAAATGGTACCTAAAAATGAGATAAAATTATCACTCCTTTACAACTCCTTGATACAGTTTTAATTTTAGACAAGGCTAATGTCATTTGGTGCATTAGTAAAACATTTACTCATACAAACCTTTCAGTGCTCAATATTCCATTAAAAATTTGTTAAATTACTGTTTAAACTAAATAAAAATTGTCTAAAATAGAACTAATATACATAATACTGAAAAATGTTCAAAAGGGGCACTTTAGTACCTACTCTTAAAATTTAAATCAATTTTATGAGTCTAAGTGTTCGCAATGTAACGTGCAATTGCAATTTTATCAGCACCCACATTGCAACGTTGGCTAACTGTAAAACGGTATATCACGTAACACCTGAGTAACGGAAACAATACACCCGTTTTGAATATCGGTGCGAGGGCAAATGAAACACGACACTTCTACTAGACAAATTTAGCTGCAACCGAGGAAGGTTATAGGCAAAATGCAGTTCGCTCTCTCCGAGGTATTATGTAAGAGCAAAACCAAACAAAACCAATGTGTGCGTAATGGCTAGTGCATGTTTGTTCTAAATAACAAGAAACCGCTTGGCTGCCATGTTAAAATCAAATAACAAGCTGGCCTTGATTGTATGTTTCATTTTATGCAAGACTAATTTCTAACCAAAAAGCATTCACTAAATTCTGGATAAGACAAAAGCTTTTTTTTTCGTTTTTAAAAATAAAGATACTGATACACTTGTAGATTATACCATAAAAGCAAAGAAGATTATAAGAGTTCTGATGGATGTCATAGAATGTGTGCCTCCTTGAAATTCTGAAAGGTTCTGAAAATATATCAAATTAATCACAAAAGCATTTTTACACGACATACAGTTATCTAAAATATGAGAATTAAGGTTTTACCGTTCGTTACAAATAAACCAAATAAACTATAACGTAATTAAAAACCTATTTAGAAATTCATTTTACAAAAACAAAAAAATATCAGCCATAGCTTCCGATCACACCTTATCGTTTCCCAGATATTCATGTCAGACTCTGCTTAATGAAGTCCAAACTGCTAATACCAGTTCATTAAATGTTTGATTGATTTAAGCATTTGCTTTAAGAATTTAAAGTCTGTACAAATTGTTTTATCAGTACTAATTTAATGGGGAATGATGGAAGAATGACTCACTGAGGATCAGCTGTATTGTTCAGTAGCAAGGCTGTCTCTTTTACAACATAATGTTGCTGCACAGCTCGACTATGAGGAATATCTTTTAAATCCACCTTGAAATCCCAGTTATAAGTTAGATCACCATACACTTGTTAAAGGTAATGATTGTACTGGATTTAATACAGTATAGTTGACAAGCTGTCATATTTCTTTCATGCCAGCATCATAAGCGAAAGGGAAAGATAGTATTTCATTGGTATTATGCAACAAGACAGCTTTGATGAGTTTCCATTCCTTAGGATTATTTTGAAAACCCACTAATCCTCTTCAATAGTGACATGTTTGTAGTACTGGTAAATTCTGGTCATTCGTTCACTTCCACAAATGAAATTTTATGATGCTTCTGCTTTTAAGAGTGTATATACAGTGCCGAAAAAAGGTGATAATTTTTGTGGAGACACACTGGAAATATAGCTCGATTTGTTTCATCTATAATGTGCCCTTTATATTTAGTCTATTTATAAAATTATAGACACATGAAACACCAGAATACCTAGAACATCCTGCCGGTAAAAATTTAGAAGGAAAATTAGAATATTGACGTCAAAATTGCAATCTGTCGGTTGCGCATACGATCGCTGACTTCACGTCTTCAAATCTTGGCAGCCACATGCACGCTACCAAAACTCACTGGCAATGAAGTAATCCAGTAAGACAACTTTTACTTTCGATATTGCCAGTGGACCTAGTATTCGTTGTACCTATAACAAACCATGCTCGAGGCAGTTGCGAAACCTTTTTATATGTTATTGTGAACGGTCGTGCTCATTTTAAATTCTATCACATCCACTTGCTACCTGTTGGTGTCGGTGGCAGCCGCTTGAGCAACCTGCATTGTTCGTCGTGAATTATTTGGCATTGTTGAATGCAACAGGATCATCTTTGACGTGAAGGTGTCGATGTTAATTAGCAAATTGGTGATGGCTTTATCGATTTAATGAGAATTGTGTAATGTGCAGTTGTCGTCGTAATTTCATACCCTGGCATGTCTTACAAAACATATCAATTACATGCTTGTTTCATTGTAATGATCTTTTCTTATTAGTTATTGGCAGTGCACAACGCAACTCAAAGCAGTTTTTGTATGCAGTAGAGTTGCAGCATGCATGGGCATTTTACAGTTATATAACTTTTTGTATGATGATGGCTATAAAAAACATCCATACTCATTGATATGGGTTGCTAGCATTTCTAGTTTGAATAAAAATAAATCCAAACATCTTTGCCATCTACATGAACACTTATAATAGTGAAACGCAAGATGTATAAACACTTAATTTCATGATTTGCCAGCTTTTTATATAATAACATAATAATAACCCCAGTAATGTACGTCTTTTCTAAATAATGTTTACTTATTATCTTTTTACAATATAATATTATTTTCCAAAGACCATCAAAGCAGTACTTAGCTCAGATATGCAGAATTTTGTTCAGGTCCCCCACAATTTTTGTATCGTATCCATTGCTAAAGACTAACTGTGAGAGTTGTGTTTACGTGATACATCTTTCTGTCCAAAAGTTTCATCACCTCATGTTCATCATCTCTCAACAGTATCAAAGGCTATTTATAAAATTCATGAAGTAGGTTTAACCAAAACAAAGCTACAACTACGGTCATTGAACGATATTCTTTGCAGAAGTATAAAAACTAAAAAGGCAAAAATCACTGGAAGAGAATGTTCAGCAACCAGGTGTTATTAAAAAACAAATGTACTATCTACTACTTTCTAAGAAAGTAGCTCCACAATAGAGTTACGAATTGTTTTCGATGCATCGGATTAAACAGATGGTAAATGTTCATCTTGATGGGGTTCATTGTATATACATTGTACTTCTAGTACCATTATTATGGCACTGTACCACTAACATTTGTCACAGTTATGTGTCTCCAGCCATATGAACAAGATAGCTTTTATTAAGAAGATTGGTAATTACTGTTTTTAAACTCGTTAGATGAAGCTTCTGCTGTAAGAACGTTTCAAGCAATAATTTCTGGATGGTAAGATCACATCGAGATAAAAAGTTTTTGGATGATCTTCTAGTAACCATGACTTGAACAAAATATAGACTGTTGCTTCAGTTACATATTTACTACATATTGTCATTTTTTTGTGTACTTTAGTGTATTTCACTTCATGTAATCAGTGCCTTCAAATAAGGTTCATAAGATTTTGCTGTACTAAATTTTTCATTGCATCTAACTGTAAATTTTAGTGGATAACTTAAGCGGCTGACCAAGCTTTCTCCTGGGGAATCCCTTGTCCGAGGGAAATTAGATTAATTCTTTTAAAGAAATATGATCACGACCATCGAAGCTCCAAGTTCAGGTCTATTTAGCATTTATACCCTTTGTTTTGTCGCTTAAACGCATAAACAAAAAAGTCTCTATTCTCCGCTTTTAGCGTTGTAAACAAGTTCACACTATAATTAAATTAGCGCGGCCAGACAGAAAGTCTTCTCCGTTTTCACTGAGTCAGGAAGAATGAAAACAATACCAAGCGTAAAATTTAATTTAGGATGGGCCAATTACTACACTGATGTAATAGTAAAACCGAAGAAGAATGAAAAGCATTCATACTGGATTATCCGCTTGTTATGTGGTGCTTTCATTGAAAAAAGGTATTGAAATTCTACTAAATTCTACTCTGCCCGACGAATGAAAGAAAGCACATCCAAATCAATGTATCACATCGTAACTGGTGACGATACATAAATATGTCCGCTGAATGGGTATATCGAACAAATTACTAACAGTGGCCAAGTGGCCTCATTGCTAGACCTGTCGTTTGTATGTAAAATTTATTATCAAATTGTATGTAATTTTCATTAGCAGAAAGTTCTAAAGTATCATAAACTTCAGATTTAATATAAGAACATTATATAGTTTCAGTTTCTCTTATATATGCGTCTGTAGGTGCTAAAGATTTGTGTAATAAAATTTAGCTAGGTTAGCTAATTTTTCTAGGAATTAGAAGTATTTTTATTGAAGTCATCTACACAAAGGCATAGATACATGGAAGGATAAAAATATACCTACTCATTTCTCAATGTAAATACAAAGTATCGTTTTGTGAGTTTATGTTTTATACTTTTTATAACACTACACATTAATGGAAAGGAAAATAATTCTAATGGTGTACTTTAGCACCAAACTTAAGTACTGCCGTTAAAATTACTTACATATAATAACGTGATACAGCAAAAAAAAAGATAAGTGGAAAATGCTAAGAGTCTGGGGTTGACGTTGAATAATACTTTCCGATACAGAAAGCATATAAACAACTGCATAAAACAGGCGTTTATTAACTTAAAGCAGTTGTTTTCGCGTAGAACATACTTGGATGTACGCGTTAAGAAATTGTTGAGTGACACAATGGTGTTGTCTCACTTCAATTATTGCAGTGAGGTATTTTTTCATGTCTTGATGTAGCCACTAAGGCGAAGATAGAGAGAATACAGAATGCGTGCCTCAGGTTCGTTTATGGGATCGGGACACGTCAACATATATCGCAAAAGCTAGTGGATGCTGGCTGGTTGAACATGGATAAGAGACTTTTGCGGCGAGTGTCTTGCTTGTATCATAAGGTAGTTTACCTTCGGACTCCACCCTACCTTTATAATAAAATAACTTTTCGTAGTGACGTTCAGAACATTAATGTTAGGTTCAGGGGTAGGCTGAGTTGTTTGAGAGATCGTTTTCAGTGCAAATTTGTAAAGTTTACAATTCTCTTCCTAATAACTTAAAAACTCTTGAATCTGAGAAATTTAAAAGACATCTGCGGGAGTTTTTCAATGATTAATTTTGGTGCCGTGGGGGGTGTCTCTGACATCTATTCGTCTGATAAATAATTGTTTTGGGTAATTGTTCTGGGAATTGGGGTACAAATTCGCTCTTGATTAATGTAGTTATTAATTTTCTATGCTTATTATGTAGACATATTCAACTAGATTATTCTGATTATTATTTTGAGGTGGTTAAGTGGAAGAGCAGGGTACACAGCTCTGTGTTCATCTGAACTTCGCCCAAGCAATAAAGGATATATTATTATTATTATTATAAAATCACTGCATAAACTAGTCAATATATGTTTTTCTTTCAGTAGTCTACTTGATGTAATTCGTAAAAAAAACAGATAACCGACGATGCAAGATACCCAAACTGCCTTTTCAAATTCACAACTTTTACCAATCTCTTTCTGTCATCTCTATGTGGCAACGCTCTAACAAGGACTCCGTTTGTTTCAGGAGGATGAAGAGACCTCCTGGGCTCTGGCTGCTCTTATCTGCAGGTGAGTGCATCTAAAAGGCCATCGCATTTCCTTTCTAAAAGGAAACTAAACGCGCTTTCCATTGTTTTGTTTGAATATTATCACGTTGCGCAATTAAATGACGAACCTTGGGCGGTTTAAAATTTTCTCTTGTCATAAACTGACAGAGATGGGTTGTGCAATAGGTTTTCTAGTATAAATACGGCTCTAATTAATGTAGTCAAATCATATTTTCGATATTTCTGAGAGATTCTCCAAGGATTGAAAATGAAGTGATGTACTTCATGCACTTCATCCTAGTTTAATGCTTGAGTTGAGGGGAATTTTTAAAAATACTGGTAACTCCCACCTGCCCTTCATGGCCATTATAGTAGAAAAATGCAACTATTTTCTCCTTTTCCACACTTGCTATTCCTCTTCAATTCTTTGAATATTACCACGTTTCTCCAGTATACCAAGTTTTTAACATAAAATTCATTCTCACAGGGTTTTCATCTGCTTTTCCGCTTTCGGTCACAATATTCTATTTGCCTAGCAAAAAAAACGCATTGTCAAATAGTCGGTGAGATCTTGTTTTTAATCCATGTTTATGGAATAACTTATTCAAAACTTACTTCACAATGTCTCCATTTTATGATCCTCTAGATATGGTTTAATCATATCTTTTACTGGAATACAGCAAGTACCTAAAAATGATATAGGATTAGCACTCTACAACAATTCTTGACACAACTCACCTTTTGGAAGTAGATACTAACTATTCTTTATTAAATCGTTAAAATGTACTTAAATACAAAATAGTAAGATCTTTTGACTTCTACATTCCTTTAATAAGATGGCTTGTAAAAGTGAATAATTTTTTGCTAATCACCAAGACCTACGATAGTCTTCTATTGTTGTTTTTAAATCTCTAAACGTTCTATATCTAAGTATACATAGCTAGAGTGTGCATCTTAATATGTATACTCTATAGTACATGTTTATTACTAGAAGGGGCTTTTTTCAAAGTCAAAGTTGGTTTCATGTATATTTTAAGAAACGCTTATCATTGTCATTTTCTATTTATAAATCTAAATCAATTCAATGTTAAGATTTTTTTAGCATTCAAGTGGCTAATAAAAAGAGTTAATTCTTTTACGTTACGTGTCCGTCCAAATATCTATAATGTCACCTGCATATGTATACATATCTCAATCGAGATTGGTGAGAAAGGACTACCAATTGGTAGTGACTTTTGTATGTAAGTAGTTATAGTAGTTGAAATATATGCAAAATGACATCATATAGACTACCATATAAAATTTATAAGTAAATAGCAGAAAAGGCACCATGGGAGGTTAGATAAAGTAGGAGAAGGATACAAAAGAAGCAATAGGTAAGAAAAGAACTAAGGAAAGAAAAAAGTAATGAAACGATTTTATAGATTTATCTGTAGGGTTCGAAAACTGATGTCAGTGCTTCGTCTCAATTTTATCCACCCCTTTGAACATAAGCGTCAACATAAATTAATGTTTCCTTAATTTTAATACAACTATACACGATGTTTCACTAATGATAATGACCCTGACGAAATTAAAAATGTAACTCAAAATACATTTCCAGAGGTAACATTGATAATTGTTAATCTTCTTAAAAATGTCAAACGTAGAGAGCAGTATAAATTCGTAAATTTTGACATAAACTTCAATCAACAATCATCTTCTTTAAGTAAATTTGGTATTGTAAAATAAATTTTATTTTTGAAAAATGTTTATTCAATAACATTAATGTAATAAATGCTCAAAATGTCGCCCTCCGCTGTTTTCACAAGCTTGAATTCGTGCCCAAAACGACCTTTTATCATGCATTAACATTTCTGGAGTGATGGATCTACATGCATCACATATTTTATTTTCTAAATGTTGTACACTTTCAATTGGTGTTTGGTATACTTGCTCTTTTACCATTCCCCACAGAAAAAAAATCCAAAGGAGTAAAGTCCGGGCTTCTCAGTGGCCAAGGATTAATTGAACCTCTTCCTATCCATCGGTTAGGCAAAACCAAATCAAGATGATTTCGCACTATTCTATGAAAATGCGCAGGTGCCCCATCTTGTTGAAACCATAGATCTTATCTTAATTTTAAATTTACATTTTGGAGAAGTACCAGTAAAATGTTTCTTAAAAATTTAGATAAGTATTGCCGTTTAAACTATSGCGGAAAAATAAGGCCCAACAATTTGATTCCCCAATATTCCGCACCAGACATTCGTCGAGTAGCTGGTTTGAAAATGTCCTTCTCGAATCCAACGTGGATTTTCTTGCATATTATGTTTGTTAACTCCACCATTATTAGAAAATCTTGCTTCATCTGAGAAGCAAATGTCATAAAATCTCACATTCAAATTTTGGTGTCCCCGAAAAAAGTTACAAAAAACCAGTCTTTTAGGATAATCTGTCTCCTTTAAGGCCTGAACCAATTGCAAGTGATACCGATGAAATTGATTGCCTTTAATTATTCGGTGTACTGAAGACAGACTAATACCGGTTGCTCTTGAGAGTACCCTTTGACTAATATGAGGATTTTCGTCAATCATTTCCAATACTCTAATTTCATTGTCAGGGCCTGTTGCTGCTCTTTCTCTTGACTTTTTCGGTGGTGGCCAGTTTGTCCTTAAAGTTAATTTAAGTCTCTTGAAAATTGTATCGGCAGGAGCTCTTCTATTTGGAAAACGTTGTCTGTATAAACGCTCAGCAGCGGAAGCATTTTTCTTGCTTTCACGATAAATCAAAATCATATTTGTTTTTTCATCATTTGAATACATTTTGACTTTTATTAATTCAGTGACAGGAACCAAAGCGCATAGCCATCATGGATTCCCAATTTATTTTTAAAATAGTACCATTATGTATAATAACCACATTGGCTATGAGAATGTATTTTGGGTTGCATTTTTAATTTTGTCAGGGTCATTATCATTCGCCAAACATCGTGTATTATTAAACAAAATGATAGCACGTCTCCATTTTAATACTTTTTCGGATTATAAAAAAAATCAAGATTGTGAACAACCAGCATAATGAAATTCCGTTGTCCAACATTCACTTGTCGTCACTGTATAACGTAGCGTTCGCTTTCGACGCCATCGAGTGTTAAATCGGATCACCTCCCAAAAAACCGTAATGCAATGCTGCAATTTTTTTCCCGTTGTTATTAACGAACTTTCCTTTTTAATAAACGCCTCTCGATTGTTCTATTCAATTCGTTACGATCTACAAGCTGTGCGGATAATACGGCTTCGCTATTTTCTAGTTTGCTTTGCCTAATTATTGTTCAGTTGCGGACGCTGTAATAAAGTTTCTATCGTGTAAACGGTATCCTTAACCCACATTTAATGCGCATATGTTCACTAGTAATTTAGAACAGTGTTAGTAACGCTAATCAGCAGCATTTTTTAATTTTCTGGGGAATTGTCATGTTGTAAAGATGTTTAGATTCTTTAAAATTGAGTTTTATATGGCCTGTCAAAAATACACAAAAATGGAATAGCCCTGAAAAAATGGTTTCTTATACTAATGTCCCATCATTTTTAATTTTAATGCTATCAATCGAATAGCACGCCAAATACAATTTAAAAAATTTTAAAATATTGAAACAAATTGAAGTAAAAATATAAAAAAACTCTCTAGAAATCWAAAACATAATTGATGAATTGAATGGAACCGTCGGAAAAAAGTTTTTATGGAACATGTATATGTTAGTTATGTTATTTCAAAAGTACCCTATGCAGGATTTACTAATATTTGAACAATATATTTTTTCTGAAAGAAAAATTGGACCGCGTTTTGTATACATAAATAAATGTCACGGGTTGGTAACATAGGAGCCTATAGCGATAGTCTTCTTAATTAGGCATATGATAATCGTCGATCTTTTTTCTGACACTAATATCATAACTTTTTCAGGTGTCCTGTGGCTGACTGTCCAGAATGTGCATGGGATAAAAGCGACGTCCCTAATTTTTGGACGGACTACTACAACTACTGCGGCGCCATCTGAGAATGCAACCCAAAGTAATGAAGAGGTATTACTCATTTGTATAAGTTCTTATACGTAAATTTAGAACCACTGTTTAAAAAAGGAATAAACCAATTTATGTTTTGATTAATTGTAAGCTCTACCTGAAAAGTATAAAGCTCCAAATAATGGAAAATTCACATATTACTTATTGAGTGTTATTTGCTTTGTATTTAGCCAACGTTTTCCATCATTTCATTTTATCGATATAAAAGGCATCGACGATATCCTTTTGAACAGTATCCTCAGTATTTTATCAATAACAGTGACGATCAGATCACTGCATCAAGAATTTTCGCTACAGAAAAATTTACAAACCTCTGTTTTTAAACTAAGTTATATTTGACCAAATTATATATCAGTTATAAACCAACGACCAAGAATCTAGATGATGTAGAAGCTTTTAATCTTTATGTTAAACTATCCAAAGAAAAATGGCTTTCACCCAATAAATGAAAGAAATTTTGGGTTTCACATCATTAAAAATGTATAAAGCTGAATTTGTTTAAAAAACATGCCTTTTCTGACACATACAAAATAAAATGCTACTTTTCGCGCAGGTCTTCCTTCATAAACTATGTTTAAAAAAGAACTTTTATTATTTGTGGAAACACATACCGGTATACTGGCGTCAAAATTGAATTACTTTGCTGTTTTACCTGGCTCACCACATTGTTAAAAAGCCAGACTAGCACGTGAAAGTAAACTATAGCGAGCAGTAGTTTGCATTTCGTAAAAGCAGCGACGCAAAGGCATGTTGACTTTCCAACATTGTGCAAGTCACCCGAATCGACGACACTGGATCGGACGCTCAGATGAATCGAGAAAAACAATTATACTGTAATTGGGAAAATGCGGTGAATGCATGTAGCAAAAGAACTTCACATTTAATAACACGTGTCCCGATATAACTTGACTTTCAAGGTTTTTTGCTTGAGGATACGTGTGTTGTTGACAGTTAAAGACCAATTTAAAATAACGATCTAGAGAGATTTGTTGGTATTCAAACCGGAAAAGCAAAACAGATTGTGGGGAATGAGCAAACAATGGTGGCCAGATCTTAATCATGATGACATCAGACCAACGATTGAAAATTTGCTAACTCCAGTATTAGTCAAAATGCTAGAAAGTATTGGAAACATAAAACAGAAGCATCATGAGAAAGTTGATTCTCTAATAGATGAAATTTTTTGTTGAAATATCAACGCAATATCGTCAGCATACATTACCAGTCAAAAACATTTTTCGCCCAAAAAACTCTAAATTTTCTATGTGTTAACATGTTCCGTTCGCAAGGTACTTCTTTATAAAGTTTGTCTATTAAAGCACCCTTCCATAGTAGTATATCATAAGCATCAGAGAGATGCAAAGAAGCAAACCGAGCGTTTTTTGAAACCAGATTCAATGTAGATCGTTAGATCCGACTGTCCAATACGTGACAAGAAAGATATAAGGACCAGTTCGTCTTCTAGATTCTTTGACAATACATGAGCACTTCCGCCAATTATCTGCATTATGCGCTCGTGCGCCTGCAATTTGCAAGTAGCTTCGACATCTTAATTTACAAACGCAGCGATTTACCCACGAGGTCGTTCACTGGCTAATCGCCTAATTGAATAGAAAAGCGGCGTTACACCGCGGATCACCCGAACAAATAAATCTAATTAGCTGTTTCTGGTTAGGCGAGTTAAGGTGCTGCCGAAACGGAAGCAACAGTTTGCATAATTAGCATGCAACTCAAGCGCAAATTTTGTAATAACGGGGGCATTTCGGTTGCAACAGTTGCAGGTTTTTCTTCCGGCCGCGTTCGGTCCGGACGTAATTAATTTTAATGAATTTGGACTCGGGTACAATATTTTCATAGTTTGTTGATAACAGGTATACAATTATTTACTACACATTCAATTTCAGAGAGGTTATCACCTCAAAATTAAAATATTTCCATCAGAACTATTTTAAGATTGTAAGCAAGGAATTCCTTGCATAAGCCTACCAAAAAATGGCCGTCAAAGAGTTTTCCCCGCAGAAGCTGTCAACAGATTGCTAGAAAGTGCAAAAAACAGAGTTGGACCTTCAGTGAGAAAATTAGGTCGGCGATTTCAGGTTTCCCATATGTCCATCAGTAGGAAAATTGCTAGAAATGGTTTGAAATTTCGTAAAAGACAATAATGTCCTAGATATTCGAATGCCCAGTTCACTTTGCAAACAACAAAGTGATTATTGTGGGCGACGAAAAATATTTTACTTTGGCGAACACGGAAATGATGGTTTTTATACAGATGATATCGAGAACACTCCGGTTAGATTAGATTTAAATGTAAAGCAAAATTCCCGACAAAATATT
Source organism: Rhyzopertha dominica (assembly GCA_025024175.1). Classification (NCBI taxonomy): domain Eukaryota; kingdom Metazoa; phylum Arthropoda; class Insecta; order Coleoptera; family Bostrichidae; genus Rhyzopertha; species Rhyzopertha dominica. The sequence goes on from QCXZ01000064.1 coordinate 61,201,806, forward strand.
AGTATGGTGTGCAATTTTGAAGCTATAGATGCAAAAAAATCATTAAATTTTATTAGAACGCATCATAATGGAGGCGAAATTATGTTCTGGTCAGATCTGGCATCCTGTCATTATGCCCGAACAACAAGGAAATGGTTGGCTACAAATTGCATACCTTTTGTACCAAAACAAGACAGTTTCCCAAATCTTCCATAAGCACGACCTATCGGGGAATTTTGGAGTCTACTAAGTAGAAAGGTTTATGATAATGATTGGGAAGCACAAAAGGAGGAATAGTTACGAAGGTGCATTTATCAAAAGGTGCGTGAAAGAGATATTGGAATTGTCCAAAGGCTGAGGCGACACGTAAGGACATCAAAGACTGAGGACTCTTGTCAGTGTTGCAGTTCTTGAAATGTGCTCTAGATTAGTGACAAAATGTAATACTATTTTGTTATTTTCAGTATTGTTAATTTTCTACTTTGTATTAGTCTTCATAATTTTTTGCCAAAACTTGTCTTACATACGTTATCCAAGCATACAAAATARGAGATACAAACATATTGAAGAAGACGCTTTAGTAGCACACTTTTAAACAAAAAGCAAAAACTAGTGTGTCCTATGAACCTGCGGTTAAATATTCCATGTTGAAATAGACTGTTTTTCTCTACAATTCAATTGATCTTTATAAATGTAGTACTTTAATTACTTTTTTATTTTCAACTTTTTATTTGAAGCTTCAAATGATTGATTTTAAGGCCAAGTAAATATACAGGATTAGTAAAAAATATGGAATCAATGTGTAAACATGGATGGTTTGATAACAATGTATTTTTAAATAAACGACAAATAACGTTATCAAAAGCTTGCAGAACAGGAAGAGCAACAAAAAATAACGGAGAAGACACAGTGGATGGAATTATTATATTTTAAGGTATATGTCGTAAACAAAATCCAGTCTACCACTTCTGCAAAACTTGCCCTTTTAAGAGATGTGGTTGAAATGGTGTTGACGTCAAAAAGCAAACAGTCAGTGGTTTTTATTGAGAACATAGAGAACGAAAAACTAGTTTTGAGTGTGTCTAATTTACATAGGTATTCTTTGACATCAACAACTGCCTTGTGCAGATTCCAGACAAAATTTTTTAAAGTTCAGCGACCCTTAACATTTTGATGCCCGAATAATTTTAGCATTCAGCACCACACGCTTCTGCATGGCAAATAATGATAATTCGTATCCCAATGTAACATTGCGATTTATTTGAATGGCAATTTACTTAGCGTTGAATGACTTTCACAAAATTGTGTAATCGGTATTTTGTGAGCCCGTTTTTAAGCGGTTTTATTTGCAACATTATTTTCTAATAGGGCGATTGTAGCAACGCGTTGAATGTGATATAACTACATCCTTAGTCTACATGATCGAAAGCCAATGAGAATAAAAGTAACAGTATGGACTACATTACACCTGTTTTACCGAAGGCTATCGGGACCGCTAACTGTGTCAGAACAATATATACCTGCTGACGCCGCATTATCATAAATGTTAAATTATTCGATAATTAATTCAAACAAATAATATGCTACGGACATGTCTGAAAATGGCAGGCAATGAGGAATTTCAGTCACGGTCTAGATAACAAGACTTTCTATTAATTTTAACATCGAACACAAACATGCAGCAAATTTGAAAAGTATCGGGTAGTGCGGTTGGATAATCGACAGAAGCAAGATGGTTTTCTTGAATGAATGCTGGCAAGGTAGAGCTATTTGGCGCAATTTTTATTCCACAAACATATATCACGCAATTTTTTTAACATTATTTTGGAAGTAGAGTCTAGTTTTATAAAGATCCGTTCCGACCTTTCTATTTACTTAATGAGAATTTATCGTTAAGTATGCATACTTTAAAAAGCTCTCAGGAAAATAAACAATAACCACATAAGCTATGTATTTAGGGATCTAGTTTATTCGATATGATCAGTGAAATAAGTGTTACTAAAATTTCACTCATAACATCTCAATTTTTTATCAGAATATTCGAGGTCTTAAGACCAAACCTACTTAATGTAAAAATTCTCTATTTTCTAATTTAGAGTTAAACAATAGCAAATGTGATAATCCACTAGTCATAGAAGACCAATATCATCCTTCTGCAATATTAAATGTCACATTGTCTTAAACTGTCTAGTTATTTTCCACCTAAATTTAAGGTCAAAACCTACAACTTTAAGAGGGCCAATTATCCTGCTATGTATCAACTCTTCTTCAATGCAAACTGAATTATATTTATGACTGATAAAGTTAAAGGTGTATGTGATATTTTATACTACACTATATATTCTATACAAACATAATCATCAGAAGTATAAAGTAACTAAACTTCCTACTATTATGACTATTAAAGAAATTCGTGGTATACTTACCCAAAAGAAATTACTAACGATGATAAAATAGTAGGTGCATTAAATAATCCAAGAAATAATTAGATAGGTATAAATAATGGTATTTGGTTGATATAACTGCATCTTCACTGAAAATAATTTAATTAAAATCAAACCACACTCAAGTGGCAAGTGGACAAGCATTTAGAAAAAAAAATCACAAATATTTATTTTTATTACACTGTAATACAGTTAGTTTTACTGGTGCAATCATTATCTCCAAGCTGGTTGATTATCACGAGAATGATTCTCAGATTCCATTAAAATAGAATATGCTAATTTTTAAAATATTACTCGAGCTGTCGATTGGAATCTTAGATGTAGTAATTGCTATTGGGTCCTGGAATAACCTTAAGAAATGTAAATTATCTTTGATTCCTGAAGACCTAAAAGAGAATTCGCCTTCGTGTTGGTATAACTATAATTATAGGCTGAGAATTTGATGGGTTGTACAGATTGTGAAAAACAACCCCGAAAATTAAAATAAAAGGTTGCAAGGATACTACTGCGTTTCATTTAACTATTTTAGTCAGTTGCATATACATTACATAAAGACAGATTTTGCGAAAGTATACGTTTGCTATGATCGATTTTTTATGCATAAAGATATCAGTAAATTAAGTAATTACGGTTCCATAGGGCAGCAACCTTGGTCTTTTCTTGCTATTAAAAATAAAGTAAAAATTTAACAAATCTCAAAAGTTAATCGATTTTACTTTAACCTTCATTCTGTTAATAATATATGGCCCCTATTATATATATTTTTAACTGCTGAATTCAGTCAACCTTTTTTGTCTATTTTAATGCAATGGTCTTATAAATCAGATATCTTCATATTAAAATTATACGTTGTTCTCATGAAAAGCACAGTTCTATCAAGTAAACATCGAAAGTGTGTTACGTCTGATTTAAGTGGTTAGTCGTTCCGATTAGTTTGAAAAATCTATATACCAGTCCTGTGAAGGCCAATATGCATTATGCATGAGCATTTTTACTTTTTGAATTAAATATTTGCTGGAGGGAGTATCCGAGGACTTTCAAATATTTGAGAAATGTATTTACCACGGATTGTAATGACGACTGTAAGTAGCCCTTACTATACAACTTTTTGGCCAACTTACTTTTGTAGAACGTCATTCCTGAAAAGAGATCTTGCATTGCCTAAAACTCAAAATGGTTTTACCAAATTTTACGTTTTCTTGCAGTCGTATATGAGGTTTGCGGAAAAAATATTGATTTTGTTTTATTTATTACGGTATAGACAATGGTTATTAAGGAAAGTCGWTCCTGATTAAAAACTACGATCAGATATCCAAGGTTATCCATCTACTATGAAAAAAACGATCTATAATCATTTATGGGCATAATTTATTACGTAATTTAATTTTGTAAATTATAAAACATTTATTGTACTGAAAAACAGTATAACCTTGCGGTTCATTGATAAGTCATGTAACAATTTGCTATTGTATTTGAATAACTAATGCATGCAAATATGTATTCTAGAAAACCAAAATATGTAGTTCTTTTGGGAGTTAAAAAAAATCTCAGATTGCTGCTTTGAAATGAACACCTTCATGCAGAAGAGATTGATGTAATTATTCAATATTTGCTTATTAGGCATTTAGAATTCACTTATTTCGATTCATCCTTTGTAAATCTGTCAATTCCTTTTTATGATTATCGTGTTAGATATCACGTTTGTAACCTTTTCATTACTCGACATAAAATTTCCACTTTCAACAAAAAATTTACATATGGTAACATTTAAGCATCTGCATAAGAGTTTGTTGAAAGTCTTAGCTATAACTCAACTTCACAGTTCGCATACACTCCTTGCTGTAGGTTATAACCTTCAGTACAGCAAGGCTTGAACTTAAACTAAGGTTGTCTAAGTATCGGATATAATAGCTACATGACTAAACAACTACTTATATATAAGTCAGTATTTAGAATCACCCAATGTCTCGATTTGCCTAAAATATAGTTTTCTTGCATTTATATTGAAAATAATGTATATAAATGGACGTTTGTAGTTTTCGATTATAATAAAGTGGATAAACGTCATTACATAATACAACAATGAATGAATACTCGTTACAATAATAAAAAAGACAATATTGAAGCAAAATTAGGTTTAGTGATATAGGAATCTAGAGTACTTTGCAAAGAGCTAGATATATCCTTTCAGGTATATTTTTTAATTAATGGACTCGAAAATTTATAGTACACCCAGCGTTTGTATTCGAACATTCAAAACACGTATAACCACCAGGATGTCGAGGCATGTTTATTAATCAAAATAAACCATGCAAAATTCTCGCCCACCTATGTAACGCAAGAGGAATTTTAGGGAGTGTTTCGTTTTTTGCTGTAGTATCGGGAAATAACGCACGTAATAAATTTCAACGATTATTTTGCTTACGACTATTAACACCAGCGCTATTATAGCTATATTATTTTGAGACTCGTCTCGGGTAGCGACGTAATAATCGTTTATTATTATTTTTCTTTCAGGGTGCAGCTGAAGTAAGCGAAGGAAGCAGCACTACAGAAACTGTTTCCAACGTGACAAAGCCGACTTTGACTGGAATACCTCAAATCGATTATGTTTGGGACCCAAATCTACCCAGGGAGCTGAACGGGTATAATCTAACTGATTATCCCTTCTACGATAGGGTGCCAGAAGACATCGACTTCAAATGTGATGGTCTGCATGACGGTTTTTACGCAAGTGTACCCCACAAGTGCCAGGTAAGCAAAAAAGGGTACTTTAATTGCTTAAGCAAAGTGATTAGCCTCGTTTTAAAAGAGATGTGGTCTTGATCTAGAAAGAGCGACATAAATTGGAAATTAATTAGATCTTGATTACTTTTCTGGAGAATATTTTTAATGAAGTGCACAGGAGGTCACTATAGAGTTATACAAGAAGTAATTATTAGATGTCTGTGATGATTTCGAACTGCAAAACGAAGGCAAAGTCAAAATGGAAATTATTTACGCCACGAAGACATATAGTCAGTCCAATGACCTAAGCATAAATAAACTACAACAGACTTTTACTGACCAATGCAAAGAGGGTTCTAAAGCCCAAGGATTCAAGTGCATTTAAAGTAGGAATGGCGTTACATATACAAGAAAAGGTAACAGTGACCCATTTCAGAAGAAAATATAGAAAACTGCATAAAAACAAGCAACAAAGGACATTAGGATATACATATCAGAGTATATTAAGAAACAACAATCCCTTAAAATAAATACCTCCAATTTTGTATAAATATTAAAAATGCACTTACATCTATGATTAAGGTTGTTCATCCTTGAAGCATTTAAGCAAATAATTACGATATTTAGAACAAGAGTAATCCTAATTACCCACAACAATCTTTCAAGGGTACTAGATTTTAACAACTACAGGCCAACAAATGTTAAAACAACTTACCCAAAATTTTTCAAAGAAGTCTTCAATCCTGAGCAAAAATGATTTGCTCTCTATAAACCAACAAAGTTTTAGAACAGTTTTTTCTAACCATACCACGCAATATAGTGCCTATGGAAACATAGCATCCAGGTATACTATATACAGTCTTCGGGAACTAACAGGAAAGAAACGTAAATGGAAGTTACAACTTTAGAAACTGGAAGAATAAAATGTTTATGATTTTATTTAGACTGGACAAAGCGTATAAACTATGTCTGTAACAAAAAATGATGTCGAATACATCAATTTTATATAAAAAATATACAATAAATAAGAAACTATTAACGGCGTTATACAAATCTTTTGTCGAATCGTTATTTAAATATGGTATTACAGCATGGGATGGGACATAAAATAAGTCCAGCCAACCACTAAAAGTAGTACAAAATGACATATTAGAGATCGTTTTCAACCACAATTATTACAAGTATTTTAAGATCACTTATTTTCACAAACGACAGTAAAAACTCAATCAAATAAAAGGACTATTACTTTAATGATGCAACTCATGGATGTTTTTGATTACCATCAATACAAAAAAAATTCTTTTATCAGACACCTAAACCACAGCCCACAGTCGAAACCACGGCTACCAGGAAAGAAATACTCCAGTTATAAAAAGGCCGACCTTGCGAGCTATACCACTCAATTGTTCACTTTCTCTTCTGCAGTGAAATTGTTCCGACATGTAACGGCGCAGAACTTGCCGTAATTCTAATTCACGAAATAAAAACGGCACCAAGAATTTCACAAATACGTCCAAGTTTTATTTCCTGGACTATGAAAAAGCTTACCCGCTATTGCTGCTAACGGTGTAGTAAAGATTGGTGATTTCTTTCGTTTTATTCCAGGAGAGAAGCATCCAATAAATTGTCGCAAAAGTTCTCCCCCATACGGTAAACAAGTACTTTCTATGGTCTCTCGAAATAATTTGTTTTTTCTGTATTGCATTAAATATTTTTGATTACCTATATATTCTCGATTGTCTAACTTCAATATATCATATGAAGGTAATGAATTTCGAATGACAAATATTTGAAGCGTATTCTATATTCATACATATCTACATCTCTCGATTTTGATAAACAGTTAAACACACAAATTTTTGTTGTGTTCAATTGGTCGATCTCTAATACTAATAAACGTCAACAACTTATTGCTAAAACAAAAACTTGCGAACAATTTGTACACATTATTTAGTTAACATTTGAGCACAATTAGTTCTTGTTCCAGTATGCCAGTACTTTGCATGTTAACTAGTTTAAAAATCACTGATGATGAACATCACGAACGAATAACAGGGGACTCACATTGGAGCCTTGTGATGGGGCAATTCAAATTACAAGCCATTTACATGTAAAATTTCCAAATAAATTAATTATGACGTTGTATTTAAATTACCTTTTGTAATAGCGTATTTAAATAATTAGCTAAAGAAGAACTTAGTTTGTGAAATAATGTACGTATTTTTATATTTACTCAATTGTTTGAAATATTCATTACTTCTAATAAAAAAGATCTGTCTCTATTGGAATCATTGGACTTAAAAAGTTGTAATTTAGTACCATTAAAATATTTAAACGTTGGTTTAATTTTGATCAAGAGTACTATTAAATCTAAATATTCCATCATTGTCACAGTTTCAAAGTCCCTGTTAGTCAAGAAGTTAAAGATCTTATTTACGCAGTCGTTTTTGTCAGAAATGACAAGATAATTTCCATTATCAACTCTTGCAAATTAGGTACCTTTTAACTCTTTTGGAATCCATTCCTGTACGTATAATACATTTTTTGTTGAAAAGTAACATTTAAAGAAGTCTGTAATTATAAAACTACTGTGTATTGAGATTTGTTTTAAACCAGGATCATCATTAATATAAAATTTTACTTCTTTTACCTCCAATGTAGTTAGAACTATTCGTTGTTCTCTGCAAAGGTTGAACACTTAAAAACTAACAATTTTTTTCAACAGGTGTACCACCACTGTCTGTTCGGTACCCGCTACGATTTCTTATGTGCCAACTATACTGCCTTTGACCAGAAAACGTTCATATGTCACTTCGTCTCCGAAGTCGACTGCGTTAACTCCAAAAAGTTTTGGCACAGGTTCGTGTCTAACAAATTAAGATTTCCCGCAGAGTAAACCGTTCTTCTTTTGCAGAAATGATGCTCTGTACAAGTCAGCATCAACGACGACCCTGAAACCACCGTACGTGCACACGCCACCACCCCACCCACCAGCTATTCTTCAAACAGCAACTGCTGCTCCTTCTGCTCCAGCTGCACAACCAGTTCAACCCCCTCCTCCACCCCCCAGAAGGCCGCTTGGTGGGAGAAGGCAACGTCCGTTGAGAAGAAGACGTCCTCAGTATGATTATTATGATTACGAGGATTATCAACTACCAAGGGATGATTACTATGAAGAGCCACGAGCTGCTGGTAACCGCAGGAAGAGACCGAGGCCGAGACCACGACCTATATACGACGATGAATATGAGGAATATGAAGAGGAATTGTATGAAAGACGACGTCCTTCTAGGAGGCCATATGACAGGAGAGGATACGACGATCGAAGACCAAGTAGAAGGAGGAATAACAAACACGACAGGAGGAATTACGACGATATGGAAGACGAAGCGTATGAAGACGACCCTCCTAGATACAATAGAAGAGGAGAAGATCGCAAGAACGAGAGGAGGAGGGAGGAAGAACCCAGACCCAACAAGAAACCGGAAAGTGACAAGCGTCGTCCTGTAGACGACGAAGAGGAGCTTCCTCGAAAGACCAACAGACGTCCTATTGAAGACTCCCATGACGAAGGTGCGAAGTCATCTAAAGAAGAGCCTCCAATAATCAAACCAGCAAGCGGCAGTTCTGTCTACGACAGACCAAGAACGGCACCCAAGATTCTTCCTCCAGTGCCGAAGAACGTGCAAGCGAAATTCGCTTATAAACCTGTGGTGACGACGCCGGAACCGAAGAAGGAAGCTGACGAAGAGTATTATGATTATTACGAAGATGAATTACCAGCAAAGGAAAGTCAGAAAGGGGAAGACCACAAGAGGCCCCTTTTAAGAGTAACACGCGGGACGAGAGGAACAAGGAAGTGAAGCAAATGAGTCAGTCTTCGAGACCGAGAGGATACAGCGGAAATAGACCACAGGAAGATTCGTACGAGGAAATGGACAGACCGATTTATCGACGACCGCTTAAGCGGCCAAAATACGGCAGAGAAAGTCGGTATGGTGGTCACAGAAAACGTCCGGTGGTCGAAGAGGATTACTACGACGAAGAATACGAAGACGACAGAAAGGGAAGTGAAGAAATAGTGCCAAAAGGCGGCAAGCAACTGGCAAACAAAGAAGCAAAAACGACAAGCACGACAACGACTACTACTGTTGCTACCACAACGAAGGAAATTCGCCCTGAAACTATAATACGGATTGTGAAACGACCTTTCTTGCCTAGCAGAGGAGGAAACCCATACTCTGCCAGAGGGCTCCAACCAGTGGGTACTAAAGCCGAAAAACCTGAAGAAGTAGAAACCACCACGATCCATTCGACAACTCAACACGTAGAAGAAGTAACAGAAGCAACTCCCTCTTCATCAACCACTGAAAGTCCCAAGCCTTCCACATCGGAAAGCGTCTCCGTTGAACCAGCGCCGGAGGATTCTTTCGAAGAGGTAGAAGAACCAGCCGAAGACCCTAAACCTGAAGAGAAGGTACCATTCAAACCATCCCCTCAACTAGTTAAAGTACCGATTAGACCCAACTATAACACATACATTGTAGAAGACCCGTCGCAATCTGATTTCAGACCAGCAACAAACAGACCCGAAACCAGAACGACCCCAAAACCGAAAGAGAAAAACCCCCTCGATATCAACGAAAACGAGTACGACGTCACGCTAAATGAAGCCCTGAACCCCACCCTCCCCAATTTACCGATAAGAGCGGCACCAACCGGGTTCAGTTCCGCCTCCGACTTGACGTACCGAGCGCTCCACAGACCGCGTTTCGTCGTCGACTCGGGTGGGCTTCACCAGGAGGGTTCCGATTACAGTTACGACGTGAGAACGCCGGCCGTATACAACTCTGGGGGAGGTGCGCAGTATGTTAACGCAAATAGCGATTACACTGGACAGTACAGCCATATTACACCGACTTACAGGCAGAGTCCTAGGTTGACGCAGGCGCAAACGCGTGGTTACTTCCCGGGTTATTAGGTGATTTTAGGCCATATCTTGAGAATACTCCGCCCTGGAAAAACCCGCTTCACCATGGCGATTTATACCTATTAGGTTTAGTTAGGTACTTAAAGGTTAGATGTACTTATTTTGTACATTATTTGTATGTTACATAGATGAAGAATAAATTATTTAATAGTCAAGTTTCTTTGTCAACTTCACTCTACAGATACTCTTGTGTGTTAAAATAACGAAGATACTACAGATATTGACATATTCTTGAATATGTCAATCGATGGTTTGGTACAAGGAGGATTACACTTTGTATCTAGTTTCGTTTTATCATTATCGTTGACTATACACTAAAATAAAATATATTTTTTGTTAGTGGAATCCACAAACGTAAAAAGTTAAACTTGCAAGACTGACTAACAGTGTAAAATCACAGTGGCTATTACGTAGGTAACTAAAAATCTTTAGCATAATACAACGACAGTGCATTATGATGTCACAAGCTTAATATAAAGTACAAATGTCGAGATTAGAATAATCACTTTATTGTCCTTATAATTTCAAAATGGTTGTTAGAGTTTCAAACATGAATTAGGAAATACCCCATAAATATATTTTTTTTGTAGTGTATGGTAATTTTTATAAATGAAGAAATATTTTATCGTGCCTTGGATTGACAGTTGGCTGCATTGTTCGGTTGTTGCAATTGTCGTACGACTCCGTTATCAGCTGTCATTTTAGTACAGAAAGTTAACCTATATACTAATGTTTTATTGTAACAGTAAATAACGACTGAAAGTAGCTAATTCATTTCTAGTTTAAGTAATTTATCATGATCTTGAATTAACATTAATATTTCTTTGTGCAATGGTGACCCTGCACGTTTTATAAGACTTTACACGTGTAAAATGCTAGGTGTGATATTTTGGTCAGTGAACTGAAGGAAAACAATGGACTTTGCAAGGAAGCAGCTAGAAAAGTATGGATGGAAAGAAGGTCTGTATAAATTTGTGCTGTTTGTTGATCATCACCCTCACGATATGTTTCAATCATTAACAGGACAGGGACTAGGTAAAAAGGAGGATGGAATAGTCAAACCGATAAAACCGAAGCTGAAGTTCGACAACAGCGGAATAGGGCACGATGCTGCGGAACAGTTCACCAACAACTGGTGGGAGCAAATCTATAACAAGGCGTCGAGCAACATTAGCGTAGGTGTCTCATTTAAAATACAATGTTCGTCATGTAAGCACTTAATAAATGTAGGTCAACAATGACAGCGAAGCTGTAAAGGTGAAACTTAAGTCTGGCAAGTCAGTTAACATTACAACCAGCAAGTATGATGTTCCTAAGAAGAGTGTGCAAAATGGGTTTGTAAAGACTGCTACGTTAACGGCAGCAGGCATTGTGAATGCTAAAATGGACGATGAAGAATGCAATGCTGTTAACGACGTACCGGTTACTGTGATGACGGATGAGGAATTGTTTGCTGCTTGTGGAAAACGAACGGCTCACAAGTAAGTGCATATTCATATTTAAAAATAAGCCCATAAAAAATTAGAAGGGTCAACTCTGTCTTTTCAAAAATCTTAAAAATAAGAAAGTTTTTGGATTTCTCAATAGCATATTACTGGACTTAAGAATGGGCAACTTTGCCTAATTTAAACCTGCTGTCTATGTACTTATAATAAGTGAGATTCCCATGGTTGTCCTCATTTATTTGAAACAGTTCAGTATTAATTTGCTGTAAGTTGAGGAAATATATTATTTACAATATTTATATATTTTTTAAAATTTCTGTTATCTGGTTATTATATTATGGAATAAACTTGTACTGGTAATTATTTAGAGAGCTGTTATTTTACAGAGGAGCACGGCACGGACTGAGACAAAGCGGAAAGCTCTCCAGAATCGAAAAACAGGAGAGAATGCTTCTGAAAAAGCTGAAAAACGTCTCACTCTCCGACGACGAATATATTTTACAAAAAAAGGTCAGAAAACTGTCAAAGCACAAGGAAAAGTGCGGCAACGCATTAGATTGTGATACCAGTGTAGTTCCCGATGAACTGGACTCTCTGAGTTCGTGTAGTTCAAACGTGTCCCAGAGAAAGAAGAAGAAAAACAAGAGACGCGTCTCCTTCAATGAAACCGTCACTGAATACCACAGCCAAGACTTGGACAGTACGACATACAGCTTCGATAGTGACGCTTCCTCTGAGAAATGCCCCATAATCGTGGAGTCTCAAATCAGAGATGATAATCCAAACGCGGTTCAAGAAGACGGTGCAGACGAAGGCATCGAGCAGGATTTGGAAGATGTAGAAACTGGTGAAACACTCGGTCATGCGAGTTTTGAAGAACCCCACGTGTCGACGTTAGCGACGGCTTTAGATAAGTTGTCGAAGGAAGAGAGGAATCTTCTGAAGAAGAAAAGGAAACTGGACAGGAAAGGCAGGGCCACGATGAGGTTTCTCGAAGAGATGGATCCGGATATCGATTTAGATAGTGTGATAGATAATCAGGGTAAAAAACGTAAACTGAAGTCTGAGGTGATTAAATATGATGAGGTGATACTGAAGAAGGCTCACTCAGAGTTGGATTTTTCCCATAGTAGAAGGCCTAGCAAGAAGAAGCGACGGAAACTGAAGAAGCAACAGCGTGAAGAAACACAGATCAATTCAATTGTCCAATCGCTGAACAACGCCTGTAAGATAAGTGATACTGAATAATATAATTTAATTTCTGTCGTTTCTTTTTGTTGAAGGTGATTAAAAATTTTGTTTTATGTTCTGGGTTTATATTGCGTGTGAATATTTTCAGTTTTGTAGTCAGATTTTTGTTTCAATAAAATTTTTTGTGGGAAATGATTTTGTTTATTTGATCATAACTTGTGATAGGTTTTACCCTTTAAGACACTCTCCAGTAAATGAAAAAGATGGCCAGGATGACTCCAGGTGAGTATTAATATATTGCATGAAAAACAATATGTCAAAATCAACTTTCTATCAGGTGTATATGGAAAAGACCTATTTATAGTCGAATTCTGTAATTTTGCTGCATGATTTTTTCAAATGTACCCAATAGGGTGGTCTATTTGTTTTTACATGTAGTTTAAAATATTATTTCTATTGGTATAAGGTTGTATGTATATACGAGGCATGTTTTTTTTAAGTAAGTACCGATTTGAAATTCCGCCGCCGCGGCGCTGTCTTTAATGTTCCGTGCATGTGCACTGTGTACCTACATGTGTTATCTAGCCACGGACGCCACTGTTTCAACAATAATCTGTGTTTACGTTGTTAAAATTGAAAATCTGTCATTACTGACGATTGATTCAAAGGGCTGACGACAAGGTGAAAGAGAACAGACGCTTTACGCTAAATTTGGAATCAAACATCCAATAGAATTGCATAATTTCGTATATTATTTATTACACAAAAAGAAAGGAATATGTACATATTAGTGACTGAATGATTCCTAAAACTATACAGCTAAATTCAGTGGCGCCCCACCATTTTCGGAGAGATCAGCTTTCGCAAAGAATGTGATTTTTTCGTTGCGTTTTGTCTTCTACAAGCTTCTTCAACATCCATCTTTTTAAATTTCCTATACATATTTTTAATATCGATTGGTGCCACAAGATGAGCGGTTATTAAATTCTTGAAAACACAGTTATCATGGATAGTTGACTTGTTATAGAGGAAACCATCAAGATTACGCGGAACCACATTTATTTGTTTTGAACAGATTCCTGGAAACAGAACAATAATACAAGCAGCTAAAGTATTATAGTTGCAAGCAACAATCTATGGGACGCATTATACGAACAGCCGATTACCGCTCACAATGGTCTACAATTATTACCTGAAGCTGTCGTAAATAACAGACGGGTTCGGCACGTTCCACTGTTTTGCAGCGGAGTGGACCATATCCAAAAATTGTGTTTAGGCCTTTTTAGAATTTTTTTTCCGTACACAGAAATCAATGAGCATTATTTGATATTATTTCAACTACAAATATTCATCTAATAGCTTTTAATGTATGACTAAATCGTATTCTTTCCTAATTTAATGAGTAGGTAGTATCTATTTTTATAACCATGAATGGTAAACATTCCAATTTCAATGCGGCAGCCCATATTTTCTAATTTTTGATCACGGTGTGCAATCGTCCTCTGCCCTGTTTCTTCACAGGTTATTTTTTTTTAATCCGGAGAGTCATAAACGTAGTTTCTACCTGTATATTTTTTTGGAAATAAGAMGAAATCGGAACTATTCTACTCCTACTATAAACGGTATTGAAAGCATATGTGTTTACTTATATTTTAAAGTTTTACAGCCTATAAGCGTACCAAGTGCAATATTTTTTACTTATTCAGTCATACCTACATCTATACTTACATTTAGCCCCTTATTAAGAGGCGTTTGTGACAAGTATATTTCGTAAGGAAAAAGAATAATGATTCTACACGCAGGAGGTGACAATGGTTTCGTTTCCGGAGCCCTGTATCTTAGATGTAAAAACTTAAAAGAAGCAAGCGCCGATTACCATTCTGATGTGAATGCGGAAGTGTTTGAAAATTGGTTCAAAAACATTTTATTGCCCAAATTGCCACCAAACAGCGTCATAATAATGGACAACGCTAGTTACCATGCGCAGCAACTGGATAAAATTCCAAATACAACAACTAATAAGGCAACCATTCAAGAGATTTTAAGGAAAGAAGATTTATATTTCGAAGAGGACTACACAAAAAAACAATTGTTGGAAGTGCTTGGCACAAAAAATTTTTCGAAGAAATTTAAAACTGACATTCTCGCTTCTGAATGCGGACACACCATTCCACGATTACCCCCATATCATTGCATTTTCAACCCCATTGAAATGATATGGGGGGCAGTTGAAACAAAGAATTCGACGAGGGAACACCGGTGGAAAATTTAGCAATGAAATGCTGCTAAAAATTAGACACGAAGCTGAAATAACAAGTGTGGATGCATGGAGAAAATCAGTGCGGCATGTACTGGACATTGAAAATCGGTACAGAAGGAATCATGTACAAGAATTAATAATATAAGTTAATCGTGATATTAGCAGTGAAAGTGACAGTAAGTAATTTTTTTTAGTTTGTGACTCTTATAATGTGCTTATTAACAAGCTGTAATGAACATAATCGATACCGTGTATAATTTGTATTGTGCACTATTGTAAATTTTTTCTAACAAATGTAAATAATATTCTACTTACTAATTTGTATGTTTTTATATTAAATTTGTATAAATTCGTTAAGACATGCAAAGGTTTTTATTTTATACGTCGGCAAATTCAAACCCAATAATGTAGCACATAAAAATAGATCGCGGGTCGCGCCAGTTAGCATCAGGTCTGCATTAAATAAAATTTGTTATAAAAGCTTCTACGTTTTATTGATTGCTAACTTATCACAACTAACAAATTTCAAATATTTATAGTGGAAAAGTGAAAATTTTAGCCAACAAGTTTTTTTTTAATACGGCCCATTTAGGAATTTTGAAGCGTGCCACTAATCCCAATAGTTTAGGACGGCCGAMCATAAGGTTGTAAAAACCCTCATTTACAATACAATAGTTTACAACCATCAAGCTGTAAAACCTCTGCATAAGTCAGTCTCATAGATCGTTGCTTGATACTTTACCTGTAATGTAAATGTCCTCCATATGGAAAATTGGAATTTTCAGAGTAGCTTTGTATAATTTAGGCACTAGGTCAATAGACATAGCGTATGATGGGCCTGATAGATATGCAGGATAAACGCTTTTCGAGTACATGTATGATGGTGCATACCTGAAGAGAACAAACAAAAATGCAAATTAATTTGCTAATCACATAAAACAAATGTACGTAGTGTAATGGTTTTTAGCTCCGATATAAAATTACATTTGGAAATAAGAACTATGGAATAAAACACCCAAGAAAATTTCACAACTTCGTATATAATTTGATGCCCACAATTAGACACAACTATGTACATATTAGTAACTGAATGATACCTAAAACTATACCGCTAAATCCAGTAGCGCCTCACTATTTTCGGAGAAATCGGCTTTCTCAAAGATTCCGATTTTTTCGTTTTGTTTTCACTTCTACAAGCATCTTCAACATCCATATTGTTTAATTTCCTATGAAATTTTATTATATCGAGTGGAGTAAAATCATGAGCGGTTATTAAATTCTTTAAAGCACAGGCATCATAGCTCGTTGACTTGTTATTGAAGAAACCGTCTTGATGGTGCGGTATCACATTAATTTTTTTTGCACAGATGCCTGGAAATAAAACAATAAGTACCAACAACTAGGATTCCTAATGTATTACCTGTAATGTAAACGTCTTCCAAATGGAAGATTGGAATTTCAAGGGCAGCTTTGTATAGTCTAAACACTAAATCAATGGACATCAGATATGATGTGCCTGATACGAAATTGGGATATACGCTTTCAGAGTATAGGTATGAAGGGGCATACCTGTACGAAAGAAAATAGTATCAAAACTAGCGCAGGCACTGGTATAGTAATGCAACTCTCTTACACTTTTTACAACCCTGCAATACTATTTACCTTCCATTTACAGGCACAGTTGGAACGGCACGCGACCCCTCATAAATGAAACCCTCTCTTTGTGTTTTTGCGAATTTCAAGTACCGGCTTTGAGCCGTTTTAAAACTCGTTTTTTGTTTGTGTAGTGTATATTATTCTAAGTAGTTCTTAATCATTCGGTTAATAAGAGGTTTTACATCGATCGTTTTTATTTACGTCTCAAAATGAATTGTACGTAGTTTTATATGAGTAGCAACATTATTTTGCACAAGCAAAGTATATCTAGTTATAATGAAATTTGTAATCTAACTAGATGACATGCACATCTGAGCATTTTTTAACATGCAAAGAAAAATCTCGCATTCATAAATATTTTTATTTTGATTTTTAACATTCATGTAATATTTATATCCTGTGAATATGCTGAATGCTGTGCTAGCCGAAAATTATAAACAATACATTTTAATATTTTTACAATCTTTTAACTACTGGAAACATGCGGTTAACGGTTAACAACTAAGTATGTAAATAAAAGACAAGTATTATAAAAGAAAATAATAAGAATATATATTTTTTTATCTAAAGCTCTAAATACAAGAAAATAATTCCATACATCTATTATATTTTTACAAAAAAGTCTAAAAAGTTTACACCGACATAACTTAAACATATTAATTATTATCATCATCACTACTGTCAAATTCTGAATCACTGCTAGCATCATCATTAACATGTATTATAAAATTTTGAAAATTTGGGGATACATAGCTATTTTCAATTTCAATAACATGCTTAATACAGTTCTTTCGTTATACTACTTACCTCTCTACGCACTAAATCTACAACTCCCGAACTTAAACGCGGACATGTATTGTTTCTTCGTATTCCTTTTTTAAGCGTACTCCACACTAATTCGATTGGGTTTAGGACGCAATAATACGGTGGCAAACGCATAACTATATGTCCATGTCCTTTCGCTAGTTCATCAACTCGATATTGTTTAGGTATGTTGAGATTTTTTATTATTGTCAACAGATCTTTTTTGGTAACTTTTCCATCCGGAAAAGTAGTAGTCAATGTAGTCAATTATTTCTATTTTTTTGTAGCTAATGTTGGCGCCTTCTTCATTAATTTTGAATGATAACTCGCGTTATCCATGACTATAATAGATCCTGGTGGTAGCCCTGGCAGTAACTGCTGCTGAAACCAAGTTTCAAACAGTGCAGAGTCTATGTCGCAATGGTAGTCAGCAGAACAATTTTGGGGCTGTTTCGCTGACAGTAACAAGCCATTTTCCACCCATCCATCACTTCCTCCCGCATGAAGAATTATAATTCTTTTTCCTCTCGAAGGTGGTGCTTGCAGAACGCAGTTATTTGTCCCATCTGTCAGACCTTTTTTATCAAGTCGTGGGTGTCGTACCACGTTTCATCCAAATATACGATATTACGATTTTCTTGGCGGTACCTTCTGATTTCGTTTATATAATCCCATCTCATTCTTTTTAGTCGGGTTGCACTGAGAGAAATGGGTTATTAGATATAAAAGAAAAGCTTAATGAATTACAACTTGTAGATTTAAAATAGGCGCCAAAAACAACTACCATTATTCAATGCAACTACAGAATATTATACTAAGAACTTCAATGCATAATATTTAAAGTGTTTAGGTATAATAGTCAAGAAATAGTATCATTTAAAACTACATATTTTTAGTTTTCAAGTACTCTACTTGTAAAAACAACATTCCAGGTAGTTTAAGATATTCAACATGTAGTGGTATGCATTACAACTACACATTCTTTTATTTTAAAGTATTGTAGTTGCACAAATTATAATTTTAAATGTTAATTATAATAATCATGTAGTAGTATAATTTACTACTACAAGTTTGTTTTTTAAAAAAACATAGTTATATACCTACTATAATATAGGCTATTATTTTGAACCTACGATGGGTTATAAATTAGGACTCATTTACATAAAAAGATAATATAATTGTATTATTAAAAGTTGAGATTAGTCTTGCTCGTTTTACTACATAATTGTCTAAACAATTGAAGCATTTTTGCTATCGTGACACCAGGTATTCGATCTCCTCTTTAAAGAACTTTGCTATCAACAAGGTACGTTTTAGTAGGCTTACCTGACTTCGCTGGAAACAAAGTTCTTTGAGGAGGTGATCGAAAATTTGTTGGTACAATACAACAAATTTAATGCCTCAGTTGTTTGGCAATTTTATATAGACGAGTAATAGCACTCAACTTTTATAATAAATTTATTTTTTATGCAAATAGATCTTATTTCTATAACCCGTAGCAGATTGAAAAAAGACTTTCATATTAATATTAAACGCCATATCGCGTATACCAAACAGCAACGTTATGAAAATATTTAAAGCACACGCACCGATATCACAAATATTTAAGAATGTTATAATTACAACACTAGTAATTGACAAAAAAAAGGCATCTTGTAGAGGTATATTAATGAATTAATTATGAATTTAACATGCCGTAAAAACACTGAAAAGACAACTAAATATAATCCATGTGCAGAAATTGGGTTTCTCCGGGTGTCGCGCCTTGTTGGAATATAGTATGTTGCTCCTTGCTCTTCAGAAAATAATACACATACATATTTGCCTCGACAGTTCAAAAACCGCTGACGCCCAATTCTGTAGGCAAATCATTGGTTTTAAAGAAGAAAAATAGAGAAACTTCTTTTCTTTACCTCCGGACTATGTTGCAGCTCCTGTCTAACAATAACCTGGACTAACAAGCGTCGATTTAATATTTTGTGTAGTTTGTAACGAGTAAGTACTTCCTTTCCTCATTGCAACATTGTAATATTTTTAAAAGTGGCACCAAAACCTAAAAAAAATAATATTGCTTAAAATGAGAAACAACTGAAGAGTCTAAAAGTTAGTGACGTTTCTTCATATTATAACTTTGTCTGTTTAAAACTTTTTTAAATTTTATTTAGATATATGCTTGCCTGACTGACTATTTTTTAACTAAAGTACTTAAAATATGTAATTAATGCCTTCCTACCTACATTACCCCCAAAATATATTTTAATTATATTTTTGATTAATCCATTATAACATAGTTTTTTAAGTTAAATGATTTGGAAAGAGCCTTCACTCATTGTGGAACGTTTTCAAACAATTAAGTAGCTTGGACAGATAGTTTCGAAGTTAATTAATTAAGATTAAATTTTCGACTAACTAATTCATCAAAGCAACAAATACTTATGATGCATGCCTTATATATCGTAAATCAGGCACCTAAAGTAACTCTCACTGATAGGTATTATAGATATCACAAAGAAAAACAGTTTTGATAACGCTTTCGTACTTGATCACGTGATAACCACATGTAGTACAATCGCAAAATAGCAGAAGGCGATATTGGGATGATCATCTTTGAATATATTCGACATAGTCAACTAATTTATATGGGATGATAGCATTACAATAATACTTTACTTTTCTAACTGACTAGTAGCACACAATTTGTTATTAAACTATAATGCTGTAATAATGCTATTTAGACGGCATGGCAGCATTTTTAGGAGCACGAGCACACATCTGTTGACAAACATGTATTGAAACTTGTACTTACCTTCGAATGGATTAACGAGGTTTTCCAAATTCCAAAGCTTTAATTTGCTTTCTATTTTCAACAATATTTTTGCTTTTTTTAATATCAAAGTTCGTTTGGTGACTATGAAACCACGCTCCACGCGGCACTTGCACTGAACTGCTAAACGCCATTACGCTTTTAAAACTAGCCAGTGTTGTCAACTTTCTATGCGGAATAGCACCGTATTTCATCATTGAAGTACCGTATTCGAGTCTCCATTACGGTATCTAACTAGTAAATATTATAACCTCTATTTGCTTACTGCCTTAAACATGCAAAGTTTGCGATTAAGGATAACGGTCATACATCGAACAATTGCTAAACATTGTACATGAATTTTAATTAGCGTATAGTTGGCAACGCTGCGAAAACACATACTCTTGAGCTGTTAATAGTACAACTACGTATTTAACATTTTAAAATATATAGCAGTAAAATATTCAGCATGTAAAATAACACGACGTAGTTGTAAATACAATAACTACAAAAATCCTGTTCTTACAACACACATTTCAAAATATAACATAATGTTCTAAAGGGTCAGTAGTACTAACTAATAATTTTGTATACATAAAGAGCTATATATACAAGATACAGTAAATATTGCAGTTAGGGTTATCACGTAAAGTTTTGTAAAAACAACTTAGTAGGACTAAACATGTAGTATTACATTTCTCTCAGTGTGATTCCATTATGGACAAACGTTGGTTTAATGTACTATATGTAAAACCGATGCTCCTCAAGTATTTTCTGAACCACTCTTCGCAATAACTTATGTCATATCCTAATTCGAAAAGTTTTAATTTCAGACTTGCCGTAGTTGGAACTTTATTTTCCTTATACATTTGGTAAATCATTTTTTTAATTTCTATCCCAAGCTCTTTTGGTGTATTTAGAAATTTCTCCGAATTGCGTGGTTTTCTTGAATTGCCTTTATTTTCAATAATATCTCTCACAGTCGTGTAGGGGACACCAACCATTTTAGTTGTCACTTTTAACGGAGCACTGCACTCTTTTTTTATCAAAAAATGGTATACATTTTTTATTATTTCTTTGGCGTCTCGGGTAAGGTAACGACGATTCCTCTTGTTTTCTTCAATTTGCACTTCCATGTCAGCGTCAGCGACTTCATTCTGAGCGGTAATTGGAGCAGCTTTTTCCCAAGGACGGAACACTTTTCGCTTCTCTTGTATCGCGCGAAAAAATACTAAGACTGAATGCTAGTTTTGGTTTGACCGGTAGTGAATCGGACCTAAATTTACGGTAATCCGGTTATTTGCGGTAACTTGTGAGGGGCCGACTGCTGTTCGAGATGAAAGATAAATTTTAKTGTAGGGTTGTAATAACGGTAAGAGAGTTGCATTACTAATAGCAAACCACTAATTTTGGGGCTAGACKTTGGAGCAAACAGATACTTAGAATGCAAGGGTTGTATAATAATAATAAAGGTTAGCACCCAATAACAGGAAAATACCTAATGTAACATGCTGTTTAACTTAAAAAAAATCTATGAAAGAAACATAATAAAATAAGAACACATAAGATTGATTGGCGACCGAAGTGAAACAGTTGTACTACTATTGCTGTAATAGAAAGACGGTTGCTGTTGCAGATTTATACGGGTACAAGAAAGTTAGCCTTGWCAAGCAGCGAACTACAATCAATCCTATTATTCAAGAAATTATATAACATTTTGACCACATCACAAGTACGATGAGTTTCTAATGAAATAAATTCGAATCCGTACAACAAGGTTTGATGATAATATCCCCCAGGAGGATAATATCCTTGGGTTAGGTAGAACACAAATTTAAGTAGCTTCTTCTGCACAGATTCGAGCTGAACAATATGCGTCTTGCATATGGGAAACCAGATCAAAACTGCATATTCCAACATAGAGCGAACGAGGGAAAAGTATAATGTTTGCAAGGTACGTCTTGAACTCTCTACAGTTTCTATATATAAATCCAAAATGTCAAAAACAGACTGAAGTTCCACGGAATCAATGCATGTTTAGATATATTACCAAGACAAAAAAAGGCAACAATAGCTGTTGCATGTTAGGATAATACAAACTTTTTTCTAAATTAAAAAGCCGACGATGAAGATTTTTTTTAACAAAGGCAAAGGCATGAAAAAATATGTTTCTTGTTCCAAAACCTGTACGAAGTAGGTTTACGGCATAAATTAAAACTAACAACTTCCAGAAAGGAATACTCGCCATTTGTTGTCTGAGGACCTGATAGGTTGGGCATCGGTCACGAGTTTCCCTATTAACATGTTGCTACTGTAGTTGCGATCCTTAAGTACCTGTAGAAGCCTCCTGATACGTAAGAACACATCGTCGTCGATTTTCAAAAGATATTTCGTACTGTTGCTGCAATGTTTGTTGACTAACTTCAACATCGTAACTACTTTAAGAGTTAAATTGTAATATGAGTCTAAGAAAGACAAGTCTTGAATAAGGTCATCATACGTTTTGCTTTCTTCTAAAATTTTCTCCTGAAAGACAATACACATGAGGTGTTATAAGCGTTGTATATGTATATAGACACTCGTCCCGTGACAAAGATTGAAATATTGGTGGAGTTCGTAAACATGAAAACATTCTACAAAATTATTGCTTCCTAGCTGTAAGAAAAGATCTATGAAGCTATGATTATTGGTATTATAAAATAACAACAGACATGACACGTACTCGTCCCAAATACTTAGGTGGGCGCATTATAGTTGGGCCAAAAACTTTATCGCTCTTTAATCTGCCATTGAGTTGGGCCAGAAGGTTACGGACGGTGGATTATGAACCTCCCGCTGATAGTTATCGATAACGAATCCTTATCATATCCTGCTACCTGGTACTACTTAGATAAGAAAACATTTTGTGCCTGTGGACCCAATAGATCCCGAAACACAATTAAGATGGGTGGGACTTATTTGAAAAATGTAAAATATTATTGGACACTTGTCCATAATGTCCTAAATAATTTGTTAAAGAGGGTGGTTACCTGCTGAAATGAGTTTATAAATTCTGAAACGCAAGTCAAATTAAACAGTTTTACTAAAATTTCTAGCGCACATTCATACCGGCGAAATGGAAGTTGTATTCATGCAAAGTGAAAAAGGCAAAAAACTGTTGGTGGTGAATAACTACAAGTTTTGCATCGCAAACGTGCTGAAAAACGGAACTGTGCGATGGAGTGTACAAATAAAACATCGAAATGTCCCGCAAAAATCTACACGTCGGCTGGAAATGAGATCTTGGACTCCGAATTATCTCACAATCACAAAGAAGACATAAACCTGCACAGGCAGATTGTCAACAACAGTGTGAAAAGGAAAGCTCTAGAAAATGTACACGAAAAACGTGCCAAATTAGTGCACACGGAACTTCGGTCTAACCCTGGCATAAGCAGTAACATAACGACTTACGATATGGAACTTGTAAGGCATAATATTTGGATGTGCAGGAGGAAGTTAACTCCAAATGTACCCAAAACGCAAAAAGACTTTGGCACCTATGACAGATAAAGAAGAATCATTTGTCTTGACAAATAATGCAGACCAAGGTATCATCATTTTTGCTCCTTATAGCAATCTTTACTTTTTATGTTGTACTGAAACTGTGTATATGGACGGCACATTTGATTTTTGTCCGAAATTTTTTACACAACTCTTTACAATTCATGGATACAAGAATGGACATTACGTTCCATTGGTATTTTATTGTTTGCTTCCGGATAAAAAGCAATCCACATATCAAACATGTTTGAATATGTTGTGTCAGAAGTGCAGTGAAAGTGACTTACAATTTTATCCTAAAAGTGTCGTGATTGATTTTGAAACTGCAATCCACGATGCTATTATGGATACGTGGGGGGAAGCTAGAGTAAGTGGATGCCGATTCCACCTTTCACAGGCATGGTATCGAAAAATTCACTCGCTTGGACTGTCACAAGATTATAAAAACCACACGGAAGTTGGCAAAATGTTAAGACATTGTTTTGGACTTCAGTTTCTTGATTGTGATGAAGTGGGTGACGCATTCGCATTCGATTTAATTCCAATCATGCCAAAACATTCGAAACTTCAAGAGTTTTTCGACTATTTAGTGTACAATTACATCAGCGAAAATGCCAAATTTACTCTAAATATTTGGGCAAGTTCATCTGCCTCCTCTTGCAGAACAACCAATGCGTGTGAGTCATTTCATTCAAGATTTAATAAAAGTTTTTATTCGCCTCGTCCAAATATTTTTCAATTTGTTGATAGTTTGTTGAATTTTCAAAGTGAAGTTTATGTTAAAATAAACACATCCAACAAATTCCAAAAAGTTGTTAGGCGTACTGTAAAATTAAAGCAAGATTATCTTAATGTCAAAATTAATAACTACAAACAAAATCTCATAGACAGGCTGACATTTGTAAAAAGTGTTTCATTTAAATACGCGTCAAATACGTAAATATCTTTTATACCTTATTGTACATACATATATGTTAATATTGTGTTATTACGTATAAACATAGGTTCGTATTTTTGTAAATTTGTAAATATTTTTATACTTTACTGTACATACATGCATACATATTATTGTAACGTATAAATATAAGATTGTATTAAAACTTGAAAATTGTTTTATTTTATTCCTTTAAGCGTGTTTGCTAAGAAAAAAACCGTATCAATCACATTAATAAGTTACACACATCACATAAATTAAGGTCTTTCCTAATTTGCTAATAATGGTCCATCACCCGCTGTTCGGGCAAAGCAGATTCTTGGCCCAACTATATTGCGAGATTAGTTGACCCGCTCAGTCAGAGAAGGGTTAGATAGGTAGACTGGCCCAACTATACGACTCCGACTTAGGTAGACAAATTAAAATAAAATTTGTTGGGATGCTTGCACTCTTTTTATAACTTGTTTCACTTGTTTCCTCTCTTTTTTGTTCTACGTCTTTCGTTTTAAATTGGTTTGTCTTTCGCCACCCTTCACAAGGTGTGCTTGCATCTTGCTGTTGTATTTTAATAATATACGTTTTTATTTGTACATGTGTTTTAATATCTTTGTATCATCTATATATACATATTGTTACTGCTATTTTTAATCTAAAATATGTTGTTAGTTGTCACTATTATCTTCTTTTACTGCCCCGAACAAGATCACATATTGATCGAAACGTCGGCTATTAATAAATAATTTACACACCACTGGCGTTTTTTATGTAAAAATCCAAATCCAATCAAGTACTGTAATTGACAATATCTGTATCTACGAGGGGAGATCATTATTTACGGTCCCTGATATAGTAGGCGTTGACTGACAGCGAAATTCTTTGACATATGTTCAATACCAGTCTTGTCATTCGTTGTTTGTTAAAATAATTTAGAATTTACACGAAGGTGTTTGAATAATTTGCAACAATGGAAAAATCTGAGATAAAATATTTGCAAAAGAAAAGGTTGTCGCCAAAAGAAATTAAAATGAAGATATGGTGGATGTATTAGGTGAGAGTGCTCCCCAAACGGAAAAAAAATTGTATCGAGAATTTAAATTGAGAAGACAAACGTGTGAACATGCAAAGGGTGCGGGACTACCAGTAACTGTCACTCGGATAGCTGAAATTACATACTTTCATATGGCACAATAGAAAAAATATTAACAGATATTTTAGGTCTTAAAAGGTTATACGCGCGCTGGGTCTCTAGAACATTGACGCCTGATCAGAAACGTTCGAGAGTCCTGCATTCTGAAGCCAGTCTGGCAAAATTATCAGCAGACCCGGATGAGTTTCTCTCTCGATTTGTAACTGTTGATGATACATGGGTCCACAACTTTGACCCAGGGTCAGAACAACAGAGTATGGAGTGGTATCACAAAGGTTCCCCTCCGCCATGCAAATTTCGAGTTGTGCCCTCTGCTGGTAAAATTATGGCCACGATTTTTTGGAACAATCACAGGTTTTTACTATGCCAACTTAATTACAAAATTGCACGAGCGCATCAAAGTAAAAAGACGGGGAAACTTGAGGAAGCCATATTGCAATCAATGCTATTCACGACGCAGGATTTGAATTGTACGAAGACCCTGCGTGTTCACCAGACCTAGCTCCCAGCGATTACTTCTTACATCCGAATTTGAAAGAATATCTACGTGGGACCAGATATGACGATGATTATCAAGTGATGACAGCAGTAAACGGATGGGTAGAGGACCAACCACAAGAATTCTTTCCTAGAGGAATCAGAGCATTGGAACATCGTTGGACCGAATGCATCGAAGTTCAAGGAGACTATGTCGAAAAATAAACATATAACTATTTTCATTCAATCAATTTTTGCATAAGTCGGTTTCATAGTCCTTTTCCTACAACTATAAAAGCCTAAGTTTGCAAAAGCAAGTTGAGACAGCCATGAGAATTTTGCTTTTGTACGTACATACATCATGATCTTACCTGTAAACTGCTATCTCTCGTGTCTCCCAGTAGGAAGACGACCGAAATGTTTAAACCTCTCGTTTCCCTCTCCGACCCCCATGTTTCTCTTATTGCTTTTCTAGCTTCAAAATTCGATGGTTTCGAACACACAATTATCTGCACGAGCGTTGCATATTTGCAAAACGTGTTTGGCATGAGTAACGGTGGCAGATCTTGGACAACTTTGTACGTGCTTAGATCCCTCGAAGTGTTGTAGTCCCATCCCTCTAGTATAACTGGAAAGAACGTAAAAAATGACAAGAGTATCCCATATTTACAACAGGACGCCATCCAGCTAKACTAGCATCAGAGCCCGTTTTAGCGAGGTTACGTCGATTTAGTGCCGATTCGCCAACTTTCCCGTTTTGCCAACCGTATTCGGCAGGTAGCCTGGATGAGTTGCGTTTCGCCAACCGTACGACAATATAGATATTTATTACTTACCTACTTATTTTATAGAATAAGTAATGAGATTGCTTCTTAGAACCAAAGTATTGACCACCCTAATGTCGCGTTGCGGATTATTATACTCACCTGATTATTTAGTTGTTTGGTTGGGTTATTTAGTGTTAAAACAACTAGTATCGTGTGTAATGAAACACAGTCTAACTCATAGAGATTTTATTTACATAGACAAAAAAAACAGATAGACAAATTTTTCTATTACAACTTAACCTGATAAAATAATATACCTACAGCAATAATAAAAAAACCTACGTGAATATTGCCCCTAACAAATTCGGACACTGCACTGTGTATTAAATTGTCAACATTCACATATTTTTTTAATCGTTTTCTAGGAGTCATTCCAATTTCGGTCTGTCGAGCTTGAAAAGCGTAGAATTTTGAATCATCTTTTAATGATTTAATTAGTTCATAAATGTGAGGATTTATTTTTCCTATATTTCTGTTTAAGCGGTTATGCCATCCCTCCACCGCATTTGTTGTTCTATGTCTCTCTCCATAACAAATCCACATATCTTGCATTGCACTATTTTCTAGCCACTGCTCTACGAAGTAGTCGTTGAATTCTTCTAACAAATCATTTTGCGGTGCGTGTTCCATTATATACAACAATCCGTCGTCTATTGCACTGCGGGGCAAATGTGACATTATATGCTGTGCACAACCCAAGAAGTTGCACTCGTCTCCTTATGCTTTGATTATAATGAAAGTTACAACCTTTCACAACAGAATTTGGAAATGACTTCCGGAACGCTGTGATTGCTGCTATTTCATAGTCGACCTTAAATGTTTTTGGCTGCCAAAATGGTAAACGTAATTTGATTTCGTCAAACAATCGTATATATGTTCTTTCACTTCTGTCTGGCAATACTGCATAGATTAAAGGAATGATGTTTGTAACGTCACCATTACTCCCGATGTCACCGTGTATGGTATAAAGTTGATCGAAATTTCGACAGCAGCTTTTAAATGTTCCGTCTGCAAAATAATCAGACGTAGTCACCAACAATTGTCTTGCTCCCTCACTAGCAAACGCAAAAATTCGATCTTCGCCACCGTTGTCCACAAATAAAAAATTGTCCGTAAGATGATTTGGTAACACAATTTCACTTCTGCACCGAAAGGTCGTAACACCGAGTGCAATATTTCTTTGCCGATAAAGTGTAGACTTCACACGCTCTAAAGAAGGCATATCGGTAACAAACTCATATCCAGCGTCCATTAAAGGCATCATCGTCTGTTCGAATATTTGTCCAATCGGTAGGTGTTCTTCTCTGACCCTCTTTTTGCACACAAACAGTTTCTTCGCTACTTCATTTTTAGCACAGTTAGAGTTGCATGTGTGCTGTTTCTCCGACATTATTTTTTTCTCTTCATTGGTCACCAGGCTTCCACTGCACTTTCTATCGTTGCACCTCCAACGCGTCGTACCGTTTTTATTTTTTTTTCGAAAACACCAGCCTGTATCCCGAATAAAGAATCAAAGGCTGACCTCGTTTTGTTTCAATTAATTCGAAATTTTCCATTGTTTTAACCTAGTGTTTCTTTTCAATGTAACTCTACTACGTCCAAAAGATGAATAAATATCTTTTGCTTAGGTACTTGCGATTTATAAACATAACACCACCCCTAACCCTAATAAAAGTAATAGAAGTAGATAACAAAAATGTGTGTAATAAAAGGTTTTTATAACCTTGTTGCATTTTCTTGGTAAAAGGGGTTTTACAATGCAGATTTATAAACCTACTACCTGCTCATGTCATAAACCCAATTGTAAAGATTACTTGAAACCACTCTGACCCCGGCCTAATCAGTGGTTGGCAAAACGCAACACCTTTAAAGGGGATTGCCCTTGGAGTTGGCGAAATAGCACTAAAACAGGTAGAAATTTTTCAGTTGGCGAATCGGGAAAATGCCGGTTACGTCATCCCGAACAAAAAGACAAATTGCAGCCCCTTTAAGAATATAAATGCACACATTAGGCTGAAGGCTTGGGGAGCAGAATATCCTCTGGTTCATCTGCACAGACATTCAAGAAGTCGTTACGTCTACTGAAGACGGCAGCTTTATTATTAGTGCTTAGTGGGTAGCTAACAACTTCCAAAAACTCTACTATACTTCCTGAATAGAATTGAAACTGCACTTATAGATGTTTGTACATGAGAAAATAACGCCCTCCACTTATAAAAAAGACAAATATTTACATAGGGTTATAATGATGATACGATAATTGGACAATTGTTAAGGAGAATGGCAGGCGCCGCGCGTAGGGAACAGCAAGTGGGGTAGTTTTGACCAATTAGGTCTCTCTTTTATATTGCCGTCCTTTGCAATGGGCCCTAAAACTAAACACAAACTTCTTACCTTCCCTGCCGATCCAAAAGTCTGCCAGAAAGATGTTGAAAACGACCAACGCAAAAATCAAGCCGATGAAGAACCTTTTCAACCTGATATCCATCTTCTGATCCAAACTATCTTATATTTCTCGGGAAAGTCTGCCATCGAAGACTTCTCCATGTGAAAAAGGTCAGGTCTGGCAAGAATTTTGAGGGATTCACGATTAATTTACGGTTTTCAAATCTGGGTCAATTTCATAAATATTCGAAGACTTTCAGACTGTCTGCAATAAGCTTCACACGCGTCGCGCTGGTGGAACCAAAACTGCAAGTAGTGTCAAACTTAGACAACCTGTCCTGTCAAACGTGTGACAAGAGAATGAAATAAATACAGATGGAATGATACCATCCGGTGGATTTTAACAAGAGCCATAAAAAGAATTTTGATATATTGTACTACCGCTAGCATTTAGGAAATTGTAATACTCTACTTTAAATAAAAGTGAGTGCAGTTTGTTGAACGTTTTGAAAAGCAACGACTTCACGAGCAATAC
The DNA here is from genome assembly GCA_025024175.1 of Rhyzopertha dominica. NCBI lineage: Eukaryota > Metazoa > Arthropoda > Insecta > Coleoptera > Bostrichidae > Rhyzopertha > Rhyzopertha dominica. The sequence goes on from QCXZ01000064.1 coordinate 61,231,953, forward strand.
AAAAAGAACAAGTAATAGTTCTGTAGATGAGTCCAAAGGATAAACGACTTAAAGTATCTCAAATTGAGTATTGATTTGTGAGGTAGTTGTTGATGAAACAGTATATTGAGAGTGCACGATTTCCGCACGTATCGTGTTTCTGACGTATTTTTATGAGCAATCTAAAACCAACAAATCTTCTACTCTATCTGAAAAATCGTATTTATGCTGATTGGCCACATAATGCAGAAGATTAAAAGGACGAATCAGGGCATTTCAGAAAAATCGGCCGAACGGAACCTGAAATACCCTGCTAGTTCCATATTTTGTAGAGACCCTGTAAGAAAAAGTAGGAAAACTACTTTTCAATCTGAAGTTTCTGAGAATAAAAAAAACAAGTGGTAGGTTGTATGTTACAATGCTCTAGATGTTAAAAATCGACATTGCCTGCTTAAATCAGAGGTTTTCACGATCTAAAATATGTTTAAAAAGAAAACCAAAAATAATAATAAAAGTAACACAATTAAGAAAGAGAAGTTGTTTTAATCATTTATTTACAAAGGCCTATTAAAAGTAGTTCTTATACAATATATCACAAATGTAAAGTGAACATTAGGCACAAAGCTGCCTTAACAGCTACTATAAGGATACAGGTATCACTGTGAGGGCGAATCCTTGTTTTCAAAACCTACATCAAATATGTACTAATAGCATATGGCATTTTGGCAAGCAAGTTCTTTTAGAGGAATGGAAACTTATATAAAAAGTTCAACTGTTTTTTTAAATTTCTCCTAGAACATGTTGTTTTGTCTGTGTTCATAACAAGTAGCTACAGTTTCAAGTTCAAACAAAGAATGCAAATTTATTGTCCTGGTAAGTGTATAATTGAGATTAAAAAATGTGATGGGGACGATCATGGTTTGTTGTTTGCAAGGACCCTTTCTCATTAAAACTATAATGCTGTTTTTTCGAATGACACCATTCAACAACGCTTCCTCTCAAATATGTTCGGCAAGATTTAAAAATTTCACTCATAAGAGTTATACTATCTCTAATTATCCAGTGAATGAGCTCTAGTATCACTGAAAACAACCCACAAAGTGCTGTATCTCCGCTGTAGCACTTGTGTAACTTTAACAACCCTACCGTGTCCAGGCTTTAGATGATATCACATATCACAATTGAAAAGGTACTAAAAAATTATCAATTACAAAATTGCATATAAAAATAAGCACTATAAAATTTCGAACAGACAAATGGGAAGATGGCTAAGTATGTACACGTTACGAATAGGTGAAATATGTTGGCACATGAAATAAATTAAAGCGTAATCACATATTTGCACGATACCTAACTTAGTATCACAATAAATTAAGACACATATAATTAGCTAAATGCACAGGTTTTGTGCTATTTTCGATCCTACAAGCTTCTGAAGGGAGGTTTCGGTTCTGCAGGCTTCCTCAACATTCGTATTTTTAATCTTCGTGTAAAGTTCTATTATATCAGTTGGCGCTAACGAATGCGTAGTTATAATATGTTTCAAAGTACATGCATCACAGTTGGTATCCTTATAGATGAAGCCCTCTTGGTGGCGTGGTTCTAAATCAATTTTTTTTGCACACATACCTGGAAGAAGAACAATAAACGAAATTCTAGAGAGTATTGTCAAAAATTATACCTGTAATGTAAACGTCTTCCAAGTGGAAAATTGGAACCTCATGGGCGGCTTTGTATAATTTAGGCACTACATCTATAGACATTAGGTATGACGTGCCTGATAAATAGTTGGGATATGAGTTTCCAGGGTACATGTATGATGGAGCGTACCTGAAAGAAAGCCCATCAAGAATTTCACCTAAAGTTCTTAGCAAACGAAGACCTTTTGGTCTCCTTTTCAATTTTGTGGACATTCCAGTATTCAACAAACAAAAACGATATGAATATTGTGACACCACAAATATATACCGGGTGATTTTTTGAAAACTTCACACCTTAAATAACTTTAAATAGAGGAAAAATTTAAAATTTTGCAAAAACAGGTAAACTTTTGTTTGCAGGGGGACAATTTTTGAGATAAGTTTTTAATGGATAGCGCTTACCCTCTTAGCGGGGTAGATACCCCTTCAAAAATTTTAAATGAAACTACTCATCTTACGATACATCATTTAACACAATTTACACAAGGAGTCTTGCCATGTAATTAGTTTTACTATTTTTTACCCATTGACGAGGTAGTGGGTCAAAAAGTGCATTGTAGCAAGTGGCCTACAAAATGGAATATTTTGGACTTTTTTTAACAAAATTTATTGTCTTGCAGTTACAATAAAAATTGTCCTTACTTAAGCCTAAAAAACTTGTTAAAAAATAATTGTTACACCTAAGCAAAATGCCAAAAATACTTAAAATTTTCTTTCGACATTACTTGATATTGCAACTCGACAATTTATACTGAATTGGCTAAATTCTACTTTGTGTTTCCAATTTTTTGGCTACTTCTTTGGCACGACCATCTTTTTGTTCACATTCCTTTTTATAAATCGCGTGAAATTTTAAAGTGAGAGTCCAAGTGATAATGGTTTATTCAACTGCCGAAAGGGTAGAAATAATTTTTATTTACGGTGCTGAGCATAGCTGTGCCCGTGCGTCAGCAAGGGTGTTTAATGAACGGCACCCCGATAAAAATGTTGACGCTAGATACATTCTCGATCTCGTGCAGAAATTTCAAGACACTGGATCTGTAGTAAACAAAAAAAGGGCAGAGAATAGAGTCGTTGATGAAATGGCCCAACTTGAAGTACTTGGTCATTATGCAATGGATCCAACTAGCTCTTTGCGTAACATTTCTACAGCCACTGGACTTTCTTATTCATCTGTAAGCAAAGTTACAAAACTGCACAAATTCCATCCYTATAAGATGAAAACTCTCCAGGAACYCGGCGAAGATGACTTCGATAGAAGACTGCAATTTTGCGAAATTATGACAGAAAAGATTATAGTAAATCCAAATCTAATAAAAATATCTGCTTCAGTGATGAATGCACATTTTTTTTTGAACGGCTCTGTAAATAAACATAACGTCAGGTACTGGAGTKACGAAAATCCTKATATTTTTCGRGAAGGTCATACACAAGTTCCTCAGAAGCTGAACGTCTGGGCTGGAATACTTGGCAACGCAATTGTAGGTCCAATTTTCATTGATGGGACGTTAAATGGGGGAATGTATTTAGAATTACTTGATAACGTTATTAATCCTTTAATCACAGAGCAATTAGAAAACCAACGTGACCCTGAAGGAAATCCAATGTTGGATGAATACGAATTGTTTTACCAACATGGTGGACCACACCGCATTACGCCATTAATGTGCGAAATTGGTTAAATCATAGATTTCCTCTTCACTGGATTGGTAGGCGTGGAACAATTGAATGACCACCATGAACACCCGATTTGACTGCTTTAGATTTTTTTCTATGGGGTCATTTAAAATCTGTGGTTTACAAAACACAACCTACTAGCCTGTACGATCTGCGAGAAAGAATTATTAACGAGTGCAGGAGGATTCCACCTGAAACTTTCCGAAAAGTGCAGCAGGAGTTCGAGAACCGTCTGTATTATTGTATGGAAAGAGCTGGTGCATATTTTGAGAATCTATTGTAAGGTTTAAATTTCTATGGTTTTGTTCACACTGTTTTTGGAGTTACAAATAAATAATTTTTCTTTTTCGTGGACATGGACTTTCTAAAAAATTACATGATAAATACTTTAATGTTAATAATAATGTTAAAAGAAAATTTTCAGTATTCTGGGAGTTTTTTTAAGTGTCATATTTTTTACAAGTTGTTTGTTTAAATTTTKGGTTTTCGTAAGGACAAATTTTATTTCCGCTCTAAAATAAAATACATTTTGTTGAAAAGAGTCCAAAATATTCAATTTAATAAGCAACCTGTTTCGTAGACACTATTAATCTATTACCCCGTCAATAAGTTAAACGTGGTAAAACTAATTACATGGCCAGACTCTTTGTGAAATAAGCTTTCAAATGATGTATCACAAGATGGATAGTTCCATTTAAAATTTTTAAAGGGGTGTCTACCCTGCTCAGAGAGTAAGCGCTATCCATTAAAACTTATCTCAAAAGTTGTCCCCCTGCAAACAAAAGTTTACCTGTTTTTGCAAATTTTGAAATTTTTGCTATATTTAAAGTTATTTAAGGTGTGAAGTTTTCAAAAAATCACCCTGTATATAAATCGAAATGGAAGTAGCTAAGAGAGCTGTTACGTCTCCAGACATTACATCGCTAGACTTTTCCGTCGGTTTTTTCTTAAAGCGAAATGAAACCACATTATTTACCGTACAACGAATGATTTATTCTGTTTTCGCGGCATCTACTGCACTGAAATAGACATCACCTTCATCCACGTTCATCACCAAATATTTTCTATTTATACATCCTTCAAACGCAATAATATATACATGCAGTTGTCTCCGTTTCAAATCTAGCGTACTAAAATAGATCTTGGCTATTATAAAACGATCCACTTATCTAATTGAAGACAGTATATTAACGTAGGTCGCCTCATATGAGAATATATGCATAATCTAACACACTCGCTCGTGTTAGTGCTAAACTTTGAAGACAATCGGACACCTCGTTTACCCGCATCAAGGAACTTGGGTTTTCACATTAATACGGACTAGAACGGTATTTAAAGTTCAAGGACGATTTGTTAATTAATATGTATCAACTGTATGGCACAATAACTACAAATTTGCTACAAACAACTTTCGGTGACAAAGTTTCGTTTTAATCAAGATTTCGTCAACAGTTTAAATATAGTAATCGTTTAGTTAATTTAAGAAATGTTGTAAAACTTGTTCCAGTACACGGTCCGTTCCAGTTAAAACGAGATAGTTCTCTGAAAAATCCTGAAACTAGTCAACTTTTGCAAAGATTGTACGGAACAAAAAGTCCAAACGCGAAGGAAGGTAGTGACCAGTCATTGAAAACGTCTTTCAATTATCTATTCAACCATTTCTATTTTTTATTTCGTCGTCATAATTTACTTGTCCAGTTACCACTGAAAAACAGTTGCTGTTGTTGTTGACGCTGTGATTAATAACATGAAAACATATGTTGTAAGTTTGCCACTAGCATAGCAAAATAGTAATTATGACGTCATTTGTTTACAGGCAACCACATCATCATTTTTAAGTGTTTTTTTTATTTCGCTTTTGCTTACCTTTGTATTGTCTTTAGGATCATGCAATAATTGATACAAAAATCTACTTATTGATCGACATCAAACAGATAAAGAAGTCAGATTAAATGTGTTTCTTGACGCTGCAGAAAATCACCCTAATTCCACTCGCACACTCGCTCTAAATAAAAAAGTAAACCAATCTTCTGTTCTAGGATTATTAAAAAAAGTAATGTGTCATCCATATGAAGTCAAACTGTTATTGAGGCCTTATTATTTTTGAAGGAAACCGGTCTTTCTTTATATGAATAATCTATCGCGATGCCACTGATCCCGACTTGTTTGTGAAACGTACATTGTAATTCTTGCTCAGGATTAACGGACAGATTATAAAATTACGTTGGTTCTGTAGCCCCTACAAATTTCAAAATTTTACTTCTTCTGTTAGTTGTGATTTGTCGAGTTGTGAAGTAAGATGTTTCGTCCTTGGGAGAGTCATGAAGATAAACAACAAATCGGTCCTTTTGAGAACCAACAAAATGGAGAAATCGGTGCTTTTCGGGACCAGCAAGACAAAGAAAATGGTCCCATTCAAGACTAACAGGATGACGAACGATCCGATCAAGAAGAACCTGCCCGGAAGAAGAAGTGTCGTCTTCATCCCGGTTCACTTTTGAGAAGAGGATGCCCTTTAGGCATTGAAGCCAGTGACCTGTTACAGTTGCCTTCAGTACAAACTATTTTACAAAGACGCACTGTGCGCGAAAAGAAGAGGAGTTTTACTAGAGTCGATGAAAATTTGGGTAAAAAAAAACAGATAACTAATTTGTTGGTAATTATTAAAGATTGACAATTATGGAGACACCTCGACTTAAAAAAACATAGGATTGAATGTGTGACACAAATTGAACAGGATTGCCAGGAAGGACGTCTGAAATTTACTTAGATGAAACCGCAATTGCACCACTTTCACATCTTTACAAGTGTCATAAAACGACATTTCTTTGGAACTAGTGTAATAGTAGTTACTTTTAAATTTCAAAAATTCTTTACTAGTTTCACGTACGCCTTAAAATAAATACCAAAAAGGTACTTACCATTTGTTACTTGAGTATCTGATGGGTTTGGCATCGGTTAGCAATTTCCCTATTAGTATGTTGCTGCTATCATTGCGATCTTTAAGAACTTGAACGAGCCTCCCGACATGTAAGAACATATCATCGTCAATTTTCATAAGATACTTCGTACTATCACCACAATGCCTGTCGACTAGCCTCAACATCGTGACGACTTTAAGGGTTAAATTGTAGTAAGAGTCTACAAAAGATAAGTCTTGGATGAGATCCTTGTACTTGTTGCTTTCTTCCAGAACTTGCTCCTGAAAGACAAAAATGAAGTGTAGTATAAACCATATAATGTTAAAACAACAAGGATTCAGAATATCCTTGGTAATACTGCCATTAAACTATGGAGAACATTTGTTTTTACGTTTAACCTACTTTCACCATAGAAAATACGCACATGAACGTTAAAAAAGACAATGGAGAATAAATTAAATTTTGTTTTAAAATACTGAATATGAAGAAGTGATGATCGTTGTATTGTATTTATTGTTTCATTGCTAAAGCATAGTATGTTAAATTATATCCAGATCGTACCTGTAGTGTGCTATTTCTGGTGTCTCCCAATAAAAAGGTGATTGATACGTTTAAATTTTCTTCTCTTTCTGACCCCCATGTTTTTCTTATTGCATTTCTAGCTTCAAAATTCGATGGTTTCGAGCACACGATTATCTGCAGGAGCTTTAAAGACTTGCAAAACGTCTTTGGCATGAGTAGCGGTGATAATTCTTCTGATATTACGTATTTGCTTAGATCTCTGGATGTGTTGTAATCCCATCCTTCTACCAGATCTGCAAAAAAAAATAATTGATGATGAGCATGTTCCCCGATGCAATATCAGGCACACAAATACAGTTTTGCTGACGTTATAGGTTTATTCAAATCTCCAACGCATTTTGATAGACTATATACGAGCCCTAACATAAAAATGTTTGGACATCAACTGATTTTTCGTAAAAGTTTGAAAATTTCCGTAGGGCATTCAGTATCATGTTTTCCATTTATAGGACACTATAATATGTATTGTTTTGCATCATATTTACGACATTGTTTTGAAATAAAATAATATTGATTTATAGAACGAAGCTAATGTTGATAACATTGCAATATTTGCTGACACATTAATGTTCGGACACGTTAGTAAAACAAATAAATAGCATGCCTTGGAAATAAAATAATATGTTTCCATGTGACTTTTAACTTGACAATTAAGTCGATTAGATATCAATTGACTAGAAAATGTCACGCGGTAAAGCAACTAATCGTGCAATCAGAGAATTAATTGTAAAACTGTTTCACCAAGGAAAAACGTTTCGGGATATTGCTAAGCAAATGAATGTCGCAAAGTCCACGGTGTCAGATATAGTGAAAAAGTATAGAAAAACGAGTTCAATTCAAATTTCAAGACATGGTGCTGGTTGGCAACACAAAGTCACTTCCAGAATGCAAAGATGTCTTGTTCGGATTTGTAAAACTGATCGTCGAAGTACATTAAGAGAAATAACAGCAAAATGGAATGAAGAAACAATGGGAAATGTTTCACGAGAAACGTGTCGTCGCTGGATTCGTAACTCTGGTTTACATTTTTATAAGGTACGTATGTTATGTTTAAGCAAAATTTCGTATTCTTCATTATCATTGCTTAAGGCAAAAGAAAAGCCGTTCCTCACGGAAAAACAAAAAAAAAGAGACGATTAGCGTGGGCAAAGGAACGGGCATTGTGGACCTTCGAAGATTGGAAAAGGATCATTTTTAGCGATGAATCAAAATTTGATGTTTGCGTGGGTGACCATCGATCACGTGTTATAAGAAACAAAAATGAAGCCTTCCACAAAGACTGCCTAAAAAGAAAAAGAAAATTTCCATCAGGTGTTATGGTGTGGGGAAGCATGTCTGCTAATGGTGTTGGAAAACTGCACTTCATAGACGGAACTGTAAACGCAGTAAAATATCAGAATATTCTTGAAACCAATTTGTTGGTGTCAATTCCAATGTTATCACCTGATGGAAATTTTAGTTTTCACCAAGATGGCGCCTCCTACCATACAGCCAAGACCACAAGAAAGTGGCTGCAAGACGACAACATTTCGTCCTTGATTGGCCCTTCAGCAGTACTGATCTAAATGTAATCGAAACTATATGGCACAAGATGAAGCAGCAATTAAGAAATGATTCGCAGCGCAACATTTCTGATTTGCGCGTAAAATTGCAAAATATATGGGATTCTTTTACCGCAGAAGACTGCGAAAAGCTTGTAGAAACTATACCTGCCAGAATAAAATCAGTTATTAACTGTTATCAACATTATCAACATTAGTTTAGTTTTATTTCAAAACAATGTCGTAAATATGATGTAAAACAATACATATTATAGTGTCCTATAAAAGAAAAACATGATATTGACTCCCTTATGGAAATTTTCAAACTTTTACGAAAAATCAGTTGATGTCCGAACATTTTTGTGTCAGGGCTCGTAGTTAATATTATTTCATACATGTAGTTGCAATCACAATGGAGAAAATATATTATCCACCAAAAGGCGAAAACCACAGATATTTTCAATTTTCAACGATCGTCAATTTTTTTCAGAAAATATCACGCAACCACAAAAGCTACAAGTGTGGATATTTTGCTGAATATTATAGCGGTGAAAAAATTTTGACCCACAAGCAGACTTAAAAGAAAACAAAATCAAACTATAAATATGCAACTTTTCCACGACTATGAACACATGGCTTTAAAGAACTATACAAATCATTTGTGTAAGCATTGTCTACGTCCAGACGACAGTATTAGGTAAATAGGGCAGTTCAAACAGACATGAAACAACAGAGATAATATTATTGACACAGAGTAGCTAATGTAATGAATTTATTTTGTTAGGATTAGATAAGGTTACTAACTTCACGACTTTATACGATTGTATTTTACCCGTGATTTAATATCAGCTCAAATACGCATTCAAACAGCAACGAAAGTCTTATAAATACATCGACTGGATTTAGATTATTTTTCTTATCTTGAAAGATTGTTACTATAATGTTTCCAAATGGATTAATAGATTTTTTTAACGTTTGTCCCAGAACAAAAAAAATATTTGTACTTAGTGTCTGTTACAATAATAAAATTCTGTAACCCCCTCCCTTCCAACCAAAGCACAACTTTTCTATTTTAGCCACAAGACAATGAAAAAATAGAATCTGAGGTATTAGAAGAACGCAAATTTGATTTATTTAAGAGGACTAGTGGAATTACGTCATATCAATGTATTCAAATAAAACTATAATATATTTTTTCTACTAATATATTTGAAAATGACCATTTTCCACAGTTTACTCTATATGACAGTGATATTCTATTCACTTTAGAAAGTAAATACATTTGAGATCTAGAAATGCAAGTGCTGCTACGAAATTGAACAGTAATTTGCAATGTGATAATCAGTTTTGAATTGAATTAAACTATGCTCATTTGAGTTACTAAAAATCTAAACCTATAAATACCCAAAGGCTTAAAGTATTTTAAAGCGAAATCTTCCCGATTTAAGAACCAAAAAGGTAAATATTTACATCATAACACACATTCATTATATACCTGATCGACAGGATTAATGTAATACGTAAACATATTTTAGCAGCTTGAGAACAGTAGTAAAAACGTGGGTTAATAATGTAAATTTTTTGGTTAACTAACATTACCTCTTTCCACAGCTTTGGTGTGCAGTGCAATAAATGTCTTTTAGGAATACCCAATTCCGTCTTTAAAAAAAACCAATTAAATTGTTGCCATTGTATCTTTCCTATAACAAAATAACAGAATCCAGTGCTATAATATAATCGCTAAGTGACTTAGACTGCGAGCATGAGAATCTTTCGGTGATTTTCCATCTGCGACCGTTTCGAATCGATTTCCTGTACATCCTTTATTCTCGATATGGTTGCGACATACAACCCTTTTTTCAGATGCCATTATCGGTAAAATCATTATCTGTTGTTTGCGATGAACTCAGGCACTTGCGTAAAGTCCTGTGTATAAAAGGTAACTCGATAGCTAGAGAGCAAATAAGAAAATGGCATCCGCTGACAATATGACGGTACGTTATCATGCATTTTTGTCTAGAAACGTGTATTTTTTCAAGCATAAACAGAGAAGATCTTTGCTCTTAAGGACATAAATTGTTAGGAGGTAAATTTGAAAAATGTTGCTTGTTATTTCTAACGAACACAATAATTACAAAACTATATATACGTACGAAACAGTAGCAAAGGGATGGACTCACAGTTATAGGAAATGTGTATCTAATATTTCACCTTCTAAAGGTAAAAGAATATGGATTTTGCATGCCTAGAGTGAAAATGGATATTATAAGTTGGAATCTGTTGCACAGCGACAGAAACACGATTCAGCTATTTGATTCGTTTCCTTGAAGTGTGCAATGTATGATGCAACTGCTATGCTGCCAAAGAATTTTATCATGAGTACTTACAGTGTGTACTGTTTAGAAAAGAGGTGTATGAAAATGCATTTTATACAATGCTTTGGTTGATCCAACTGTTAGTATGAGACAGTAGTGAGCACTATTAGACTCTTTATACTTAGCAAAACAAGAACTTTATAAAGATTTTGACAAGTTGAGACATGACACAAAGTTAGATATGTTTCTTTAATAGCAGTCGAAAATAACTTTGGTAGATTTTAATTTGCTTGTTTTAAGCCTTCAGAAGCTTCTTATTCGCTTATCTAATTTGTAAATTGAATGTAAAGTTATGTATAAAAAAGTTTTTTAAATATTTTTTCGTATGTTTGTAAATAACGAGATTATATTAACAAATCAATTGCAGTTACAACAAATAGTGCTTAAACAGACTATTAATTATAGACAGTGGCGTCGCCAGACTTCCAAATGTGGGTGGGCACTCTGGAGAGGACTCACAATAGTCACAAAACTAGTATTCCTTTGAAAAAAAAAGAGCGTTTAATGCGTCAATGTAATTGAAATGATCCACTATATTGGAGAGGTAGCAAGAGCAACTGCGGTGCTCACCAGAATCACTTAAAATGATAAAACGAATGGGCGTAATGTGGTATCGTGAATTGTATTCTCGAAATTCGAAATATATTATATCAAATCAATTGCTGTCCAAAAATACATCTGTAAAGTAAGAGTACCAAGCCCATAATATGTTTGTTGAAAATAATCCTTAAATATTATGTGGGGTGATATTTATAATCAAAAGTTTTGTATATATTTTAAAAACAAGACAATAGACTTCAGTAAATTTAACAATAATTTTACAATAAAATAATATAAAAATACAGTCCACTATTTATTAAGTGTGGGTAATGCATGGGTAGTGCTGTGGATCGATATTTTAAAATCACACTACGATTTTACGTGAAGTAAAATTTCATAACCCAGCAGTAAGATGTGAAAGAATTGTGATTCTTTGTTTCCGTCTGTTACGCTAGAATATTCACTAAGAAGTAACAGACAGTAGTCTTTTGCTGATACTCCAGGTAACCAGTTGTGTGGGTGCCGTAGCTGCAGTCGGGCTGGTCGTAGGTCAAAAAAAAGTTAAATAATTAAGGGCGCCAAGAAGTTGTAGAACCACAACCCATCACAAGCACTAAGTTCCGATACCACCAACTCCTAATTAGTATCTGTAATACAAGCTGTAAATTGGAGAATTCCCTGAAGCACTAAGACTGTTAAAGTAAACGCCAACGCGATATTCAACCCTTTTATTATCACAACAACAATTTCAGTACCATCAACGATCGGAATATTACACACACTCAAGATCTCGCGTCCCGTATCCACGTCTGGCCAGCGCACATACGTTCGCGAGGTACAGATTACTCTAATAATAATTTACATCAATTAAAAAAAAAGGTTCAGCATACAAAAATAATAATCAAGGTGTCGGAAAACGAAAGGGATCGTAAAATGAATTTAGTGAATAATAGACAGTTAACAAAAATTAAAGTTATGGTATCGTAACGTAAGGGGCGGCTTCACGATTGCTCAACGTAAAGTTCTTTTTAGAAATAGGTAGAGGCGGATTATGTTACCGTTAGATTTGATGCCAACGATAGCCGAATCAACGGCTAGGATTACTCTATAACGCGAGTACTGTTTAAGAAACAGAACACCAAAAATGGAGTTTCAAATTAAACAGATGGGAGAACGTGCTCCGTGAGAACCACCTATTACGAATTCTTAAATTATAGGAAAATTCTTAAAAGGTAAATAATTTCACACAATGGATAACTATTACTAACTACTAATTAATCGCTCTTGCTAAATTACTAATATCATAAAGTCCTATTTAATCATACGGAAAAAGAATCGCCTGACCTTGGGGATGCTATCGCTCATAAACAGAAATGCCGAAGCGTTAACCCTGGTGAGCAAGGCCTATTATTCTTTCTAGCGATGTCAGTTTCCGTTAATCTGGAACAATATCACGAGCAATCTCTACGTCTGGCCTTGGGGATGCTATCCCTCGAAAACAGGAATATCGAAACGGCAACCCTGGTCTGTAAGGCCTATCAGTTTTTCGACGTTGTCAATTACTGTCGAATGGGAATCTCCAAAATAGCAATCTCCAAAAGGACCCTAAAACGTACTGCGGCTCAGAAAGCTGCTATTAGAACATTAAATCACCTACCTCCGATGGATAGAGGGTAAAGGGAAAGGTTTGTCTCCTGAAGGAGTACGCGGCCGATATGATCCCCAAAATTTGGGTTGTAATTCTGCAGCTATCACAAAGACTGATTACCTTAGTCACCACAAAGCTGCAGGTCCACTCTAGGTTTTTGGACACCTATCCCAACAACGGGTGATCCTGAACGATCAACTCTTTTTCCAAAAAAACCACTAGCCAACGAATCTCACCTTTGGATGACAATCTAATTTTTTTTGTTAAAAAAAATGTCAGCGCGACAGATAAGCTTGCTTAGAAAAATGAAAAATAGAGCAAGGCTTGTCGATGTCCCTTGAAGGTATAATGAATTAATGAAGTCAGCTTGGTTTGAAAAACGAAACCGTAACACGTCTTTCTTTGTAGAATGGAGGGAAAGAATATAATATGAGGAGCTCCAAATCAAAACGCAGTAGTTGAAAATTATGAAAAAGTCAAAAAATGAGAAATTTTTACATTAGCTTGAAAATGTTATTTTAAAATCGAATTTTTGATCCAGTTATGTTATTGCAACCACTATGGTCAGGTTTAGGTTACAATTAGAAATACTGAACAAGTTGGCTATCCAAAAAGTGGAAGAAATCAAAATTAAAAATGCGTTTTGATTCAAATTTAATAAATGAAACTTCTTAATCTCAGAATTAACTTATAACTACTTTTACCTCAAAGCCATTTGTTTTTACCTTTTAGCTTCCCCTTTAATCCTCTTTCTGCTTCCCGTATTGCTTACAGATACCAATACATTAGATTCCATCTTTTTTAAATAAAATATTGCATTTTGAAACAAATTAATTATTCCAAAGACTTCGTTTTGATTCGAACGTCCTACAACGAATGTACTTTTAAAGGGGAAATACAGCGTTTTCAGTTCAAACACAAGTACCATCTGCTTACAATCATGTTCAAGTATCGAGTGCCATCTATAACTCAAAAACTGAGTTTTGGTCGAAAAGTGCGTTTTGATTTGGAGCTCCTCATATAAGACGTCTATGAATTTTACTACCTGAGTTATGAATTTTTATTCGCGTAAAATCGACTACTATCAACGCCATCTTAAACAACACTATCAAGGGTTATTCTGTCGATTGAACTTGGCTGTTCTGTGTTTTGTACGCGTAACATTGATAAAAAGGCTATGATTATATCTTATAAACGAGCAATTCTTGTATAGAAATATGTGCTTTGCTATCTCAAGAACAGTCCTAGCGATTTGMATAAAGCTTTGTACTTTAAMTAAAAGTTGTCCTTTTAAGTTAATCTGTAAMGGAGTTTTTCCTGGAMAAACTAAATTCTCCCAAAAAAAGGAAATTCCAGTTATTAAGGACCGTATAGTTCCTCACGAGTACCAATAGTACCATACAAGGTCCTTAAGTTTTATTTTCTTTTGATGTCATCTCGTAGAATATCAACAGCTGATCTCTATATTACCATCAACTTGATTTGAAAAGTTTTAGTTTGAAAACATAGAATTACCCCTCTTTAACTTTGTGAACCCAAAGCTCGACCGAAAGTACCTTGCTGGTAATTTTTCAAAAGTGTTCTACAAAAGTTCTATTTGGAAACCGAAAATGATATAAAAACATAATTTTTTCAAAAAAATGTATTGAAAATTTTACCCTAAGTGATTTTTCTAGAATGTTCTAGAAAGTTCCATTATTTGAAACTGAAAAAAAATATTGAAAATATGTCTTCACTGATTGATCCAGTCCTTAAAAACCAAGCCCCTTGGTGTTTTTCTGCGAATTTTGTAGAAAGTTCTATTCGAAAACTGAAAGAGATATTGAAAGTTTGTCTTGACCGATCTAATAGTCCTTCAAAATTACCTTATTGGTGATTTTTGAAGAATGCTCTAGTAAGTTCTATTTGGACTCTACCTAAGAAATTTTGTCGTCACTCCCGGAATCAGTAATTAACGGTTACTCACTACAATAGAATTACTAGAAGGAAACTCAAGAATTAATACTTTATTGCTATTCATTTTGCATTTTTATAGGTATGACATTGCAGTTTCAAATATCGATTTTTTTGGGTGGGCACCAGGGTGGGCCTGGACTTTTTCTGGGTGGGTCTGCGCCCACCCTGGCCCACCCCTGCCGACGCCACTGACCAACATCTTTGATATCAAATATGACTAAAGTGGTTAAGAAAGACATGAGACTAAGAACTGTTGATGTCCTATCAAACTATTCATCAGTAGGAAGAATCTTTTATGGAGCACCTGTTGCAAAAGCTGGAACACATTATTATATGTGATAACCCTCTAGAACTGACTTGAAGTTACTCAGTACTAGAAGACAATGTGTCAGTGTAAACGTCACCATTAGTGAAATAATGGTGGTGAGGACTGGAGATCCTCAGGGCACACAAAGTATACGCGTATTCAAATGTAAAGCGATCTTAAAGGTTGGTGACCACACTCACATGGATATGGACACGTACTGGATGAATCTGCGCCTCATATCAAGGAGTGAAGAACTGGGTTAGGAATTTTAAATTTATTGCAGGTCCTGAACGTCCGAGAACTGTTGTTTGCAAAGAAAACATTGACCTTATGCATCGTAGACGAATAAACAGCATTAGCTCCGACTTATTTTTGGCTTTTCAGTGGCTAGAGTTGAAACCATTTTACACGAAGCATGGCACAAGAAAATTGCTGAAAACCTCTAGCAAGATCCCTTCGTGGATGACACGTGGGGTCATCCAATTCGTTTAACTGTCAGGGACAATAATTTCTTAACTCAACCGTCCCTTAGAAAACAGAAGGCAGCAAACCGTTACTTAACTTTCGCTGTGTATCCGGTATAGTTTCGTGCACTTCACTGGCCAAACTGTGTGCCAAACAAAAGTTTTATTATTTATTCAAGGCTAGCTGAAAGTAAGCGCTGGCATACATTGGAAACCGGCCAAATCGATCGATGGATTTGCCTTGCAAATGAACTGTTTTCTAAACGGGGCACTAGAGCAACCACGTGCAAGTGCTCTCCTATTTGTGCTCTTTGTCACGTGATGTTAAGTGGACGCTGATTCGGAAGGGTGACTGACAGTAATTGGATAGGGGAAGATCTCAAGACTCTGACTAAAATGACTATCACTTCAACCTTAAGTAGCATAATACACACGATATTACTTTTATTCAAGCTCCACATTTTACTAAAATACATGTCTATGCCATGCTGTCTGCTCCGCAACCAACTACAGACAGATCTGTTTCGCTTTTGTTACACTTCGTCAGTGCAGTTTAGGTCTAGTGCAGACAGCATGGCATAGAACTGGTTTCGCCTATATACCAAAGGCTTGGTATGATGTTAGTAGCAAAATGGATGGCAATGCCATTTGTCAGGATTACAATGACATGATGACAAAGCCACCTAGCTGCCTTAATGGTTAATGGTAATTACTACCACATTTTGTAATAAGGCATAGACTACGGCTTAAAAAATAGGAAAATTGTATTTTTTTCTTAAAGTTTAATGATGAATATGAGAAATATATTAATATTTCGTTTTAGCTTCTAAATCTTCCAAGATCGAGTCACATTTTTTAAACCTCTAATAAACAGTTTTCCTCTAGATGTAAGTTTGGTTCACATGAGGTACACACTCACTGTTCATGTTTTTGGCAATAATGCTGATTATGCAACAATGTGGAACGTGGAATGCTCGATGCTATTATTAAAAAGCCCATTGACCATGGAATAGTTTTAATTAAAGTGACATAACCAACTTGCATGTGGTTAAATAACGTCCTATACAAAAATAACCATCATGTGTGTGATAGTAGCAGTAATATTTGCTAGTGCGTGCTGGAAGCTACATTTTTCGAACAAAGAGACAGTAATATACGTTTATTTAATCACTATATTTGCTAAAACTCAATTTTGGAAGCAGGCAGCAAAATTCTGAATATATATGGATATATATATAAAATCTATGGAGTATTATAATGCTAAATAATCGTACATAAATACTGCCATAAGACAATGAATCACTGAGCGCGAACAAACGAAGTCCAATTTTTGTTTTAGATAAAGCTATACGTCTTTTATATAAGACACAATTGAATTTCATGACGTAATGCCTGACATTTCATTCGATTGCACCACAGACTCAATCCGAAAAATTAGTAACAGCCCACGTATAGCAACAGTTTAGGCAAGTTCACTAGGAAAAAGACACGACTTTCACATTTTGCAACCGTATAGCATTTCGCGACCCTGATAATATTAAACCACGACGGATTCACAACGAACGCTAGCAAAACCACAGGCTTGTCAACATTAGTTGTGTTAATTATCGTTCCTTACATAACAGTTACGTCTAAATACGTGACAGTATTTAGCATGCAAACAAAAGGCTTGAAGTGCAAGGTAGTATGTACAGTGTTTATTGTACAAATATGTATATAGCGAATCTGTTACAGTTGCTTGGCGTCATGCGCTAGGAAAATACAGATCATTTTATGAGTAATGGTTTAAACACTCGACGAAAATTGGAGAAATTATTTCGTTGGAACTCCAGATTTCTGTACGTTCAGTTTTGTTGCCAGAGAAGTCAATTTGAAATTCCCTAGGAAGAAATTAAAGATGATAGGAAAGTTAATTACTTCTAGAGCCTTTTTCGACATAATTCCTCTTCCTTCCTGTCAAATCATTGCCAGTTATCTGACAAGTAATTATCCTTCTTTGCGTAATAAGAATATGCTGCGTTTCATTGCTGACTTTGTCAATAACTTCTCTGTTGCGCTAAATAATTTTCAATTATATCGTTATTCTGAACAAGTAAACAAAATCTTACCAACCAGTTTAATTTATACCAACTTCAAATGCTCGGTCAATAAATCAGTTAGTCTTGGAGGATGTTTTTCATCCAGCTATGCCTTCAATCTCCGAAAAGTTATAGGATGTTATTTTGCATTAGATACAAGGATTCTATGCTTAAAAATCATTAATTACTAAAGCTTACTATAACTATCTGCGCAATATTGAGAGCTACCTGTAGAGGGAAAGATTCTGGTCGTTTATGAATAACAAAAAAGCAACTCTTGTATATTCCTGGCATTATGTACGCCAATAGTATTGAAATTGATTCGTCTGAAGCTATGTCGACGTTTTTGAGCTCTTCTTCAAAGAGTTTACCAAATATGCAATGTCATTTTGTCAGATGCAGAAGAACTGGTAAAAATCTCTCCTAAATTTCGAGTAACTGTTAAAGACAATTTGATTACAAAAAAATTCGTGAGTGTGCTGCCCTAGTGACTGAGGAATGAAAGCAAGAGAAGATGGTGAAGAAGGAAGTTTTTTGACGCCAGATAAAAAGCGAAGCAAGACTGCAACCAAACCGAGCCTAGATGATTTTGACATGGAGGTTTTTCGTCGCAACATCATCAATTGGTACACCGCGGAAAAAAGGTACGGTTCGCTTACAGTCATGGCTCCTTTGTATTATGAAAATATGCTCATAATTATTTTATTTGTTTCGTTAAAACCTACTCACTTCTAATTTATTAAACACCCACAGTGAAGAGAATCCACCAAAAATTCAAGGACGAAGATAATTATACCGGTTCTGAAATTGGATTAGACGAGTGATGAAGAAAATGACTTTTCCATGGGTGAAGACACAAACTAATTACAAGCTGCTACGGAAAAACCAGATATTCAAAACAGGCGTCTTAATTATCTACGTAGGATAAAGGAATATCGTCAGACAAATAGATCAATAATAGACATTGGCATATACAGGATGTTTCAGGAATGATAATGATCCTGACGAAATTAAAAATGCAACCCAAAATACATTCTCATATAGCCAATGTGGTTATTTTACATAATGGTAATTTGGGAATCCATGACGGCTATGTGCAATGGTTCCTGTCACTGTATTTATTAAGAGTCAAAATGTATTCAAATGATGAAAAAACATGATTCTGATTTATGGTGAATGCTAGAAAAATGCTCCCGCTGCTGCCCGTTTATACAAACAATGTTTTCTAAATAGAAGAGCTCCTGCCGATACAATTTTCAAGAGACTTGAATTAACTTTAAGGACAAGCTGGCCACCACTGAAAAAGTCAACAGAAAGAACAGCAACAGGCCCTGCCAGTGAAATTAGAATATTGGAAATGATTGACGAAAATCCTCATATTAGTCAGGGGGTAGTCTCAACATCTACCGGTATCAGTCTGTCTTCAGTACACCGAATAATTAAAGGCAATCAATTTCATCCGTATCACTTGCCATTGGTTCAGGCCTTAAAGGAGACAGATTATCCTAAAAAACTGGCTTTTTGTAACTTTTTTCGGGAACACCAAAATTTGAATGTGAGATTTTATGACAACATTTGCTTCTTAGACGAAGCAAGATTTTCTAATAATGGTGGAGTTAACAAACATAACATGCATTATTATGCGCAAGAAAATCCACGTTGGATTCGAGAGACATTTTCAAACTATCTACTTGACTGTATGAATGTAAATTTACAAGTAAGACAAGATCTATGGTTCCAACAAGATCGGGCACCTGCGCATTATCATAGAATAGTGAGAAATCATCTTGATTTGGTTTTACCTAACCGATGGATAGGAAGAGGTTCAATTAAACCTTGGCCACCGAGAAGCCCGGACCTTACTCCTTTGGATTTTTTCTGTGGGGAATGGTAAAAGAGCAAGTATACCAAACACCAATTGAAGGTGTAGAACATTTAGAAAATAAAATACGTGATGCATGTAGATCCATCAGTCCAGAAATGTTAATGCATGTTAAAAGATCGTTTTGGGTACGAATTCAAGCTTGTGAAAACAGCGGAGGGCGACATTTTGACCATTAATTACATTAATGTTATTGAATAAACATTTTTCAGAAATAATATTTGTTTTACAATACCGAATTTACTTGAAGCAAATGATTAAAGTTTATGTCAAAATTTACGAATTTATACATCTCTCAACCTTTTATATTCTTTAAGACGATGAACAATTATCAATGTTACCTCTGCGAATGTATTTTGGGTTGCATTTTTAATTTCGTCAGGGTCCTTATCATTCGTGAAACATCCTGTATATCAATTCTTCCTATACTCATTTGAAATCCTGGAGCGATGATATACACGTGTTTTATATCCTATGTATATCGAAATGACCAACTATTGTCACACGGGACCAAATGCATATGATGTGCAAATGACCGGACTATTGTTACTCAGGGAAATAAAACTAGTTTAAATCTTAGTTGAGCTACGAGTATGAACACACTGTAGAAAAACCAATTGAAACACAATTCCTCACAAATACAAATATGTGTTTTCCATATAAAGAACAAACAGACAAAGAGGAACCTAGACGTGATTTGGGAGCGTGTTTGCTTTGCCTACTATTCAACACCTATATATCTAAGACCACACCAAACACCAGGAATCCATCTACACTTAATTCCATTCGAATTAAATTATCTGGTTCAAACTAAAACATTTTTTAAAACGAACAGCGAGTTCTTTAACTCTGTTTCCACATCAATCATCAAGCGGATGCGTGCTAACATGAAAACGTGACAGGTCTGTTTTAATGAATGCTGTTCCTGTAAAAATTTTATATTCTAGCGCTTCCCACAGCTTGTAATTACATGACGACCGAAAATAGTCTACGCGTAGTGTATGTGCGACTATTTTAATGCCGCACATTATCATACTGCTTCACACATACATTAGATTATGGTAGTACGCATATTATCATACTAAATTGAATGGCTTCGATAGCGCACTCATTGTGAAACACTCTGAATTATTTAGATAGCTTGGAAACAAGGTGGTTGTTTTGAATATGCTACGTAGCTCTAGTTTGTTTCACCCAAAACATGATAATCTTAACTGGAACTGATACTTTAGGTCACCTTCATGTGCGAATGAATAAGCATCGCTTAAGGAAAAGTGGATTCCCATGATAAAAGAGCAAATATGCGTTCAAGGAATCCAGACCGATGTTCTGTGAGTCAATGGCGGTGGCAAACGAGACGGACACACCTTTGCATAAAATTATAAGCGCTATTTATACATCTAGCAAGTTCAACTGGCAATGGTACGATCGAAAAAGTCATTCATCGTACCATTGCTGATATCCGTCAAGGTGTTCAAGAAGCTGATGAAATGACCGAAAGCCTTAAAAGATTATCTTCAACTTGTCATGATTTCTTTTTTCCCGCTTCTTAACAATGTTGAATATTGCATTATCTAGTTCTAAAGCCAATTATTATTGGAAGAATGTGTATAAAGTGAGTAAACTACCAAGAATAAGTTAAGAAGTTTAGTCAACAACATGGCCATCCCAAAGCTTGAAAAATCATATGATTTTTCAAGGAAAATCACCAGATCGAACGGGCGCAATGTTTTCTTCGAACGCATAAAAATTACGGGACCATGTGAATCTTTCAAAATTTGTGGTGAAGAGTAAAGATCGAGAAGAAACCATGACATGCAACAAAATACAATAATAAAACGGCGAGAGGGTAAGGAAGCATCAATTCGATCGAATTTTTCAGTAATGTAAATTCCCGAAATCCCAAAATTAGCGTACAACAATTTAACCACGAACTCTATTCTATTTGTTTAGTTTTGAAGAACACTTTGTTATAAGCAATATTTTGTCTGCGCTTAAACTCTTAGACATGTATCTGGGAAGGACGTCTTTTAATTCAGATAAATAGTTATTCAGTTGTTTTTCCAAGAAACAGATAACGATAACAGATAGTTATTAATAATTTTCAGCTTCAAACKGGCATTAAAGTGTCCCATGTAGTTCTTCATCGATGAGTTAGGGCAATCCAACAAMCCAGCTAACGGCTTGKTACCATTTCGTATATGTGTGATGGGAAAACTTGAGCTTTTTTGCATCGGATCAGGAAAATTCTTCTGTTACGGAACATAGCTAATTTGGTGTGGTCCTTTTGCTGCGTTCAAGACCATAGATAGTTTTGGTGTTAGTAAAAAATCTTATTATTATAAATTAAAATGTGGAAGGTATACGGACTATTATGAATTATGACACTAAAACGTTATGGGAATAGCAGTCACTAATAAGGAGAAAAACTCTTTTTAATTAAGCCAAGCTTTCGGAATGATTTTATTCCTCCTTCAGGGCGCTAAAAAAGCATTACACAACAAAAGGATACATTGTAGAAACAACTAAAAAAAACTTACATTGAGTTGAGGTTAATATTAAATGGATATGTTTGATAAATTGCAGCATATGCCAAACCACACAAAAAATATTTGAAAGTAAGAATATAGTCTATATAAAATATTATACAAAATACTAAAGAATGCCAAAAATGATAAAAAATACATTGCAGGTCTGATAAAAAAAAACAAGCCAGGGAAAATACTGACAGAAGGCAGTGAAATAATGAACAGATGGAAAGAATATTTCGAAGAGCTACTCAACCCAGAAACTGAAACAAATTGCACAGAAGTCAGAGAAACGAATTATGGAGGTCTTGAAGAGGAACAGCAGAACGTTATAGATGAGGAAGAAGTAAAAAAGATCATTGCTAATATAAAAAGAGGAAAGGCGGCGGGGCATGATCAAATTGCACCAGAAATGTTGAAAAGTATGGGACCAGAAGGAGGGAAAGTGCTGACAAAAATATTTAACATGGCATGGAATAAAGGAGCAGTACAAGATGACTGGAAAATGGGGATAATTGTACCAATACATAAAAAGGGAGACACAAAAGAATGTGGGAATTATAGAGGAATCACATTGTTAAGTGTAGTAGCAAAGGTTTATGAAAGACTGATCGAAGCAAGGTTAAGAGAAAAATTGGAACCACAATTACACGAAGCACAAAGCGGGTTTAGAAGTGGGCGAAGCACCCAGGACCATATATTTACGATTAAACAAATGACTGAAAAGATAGGCAAAGAAAAAGGAATCTGTTTAGGATTCCTGGACTTAGAGAAAGCATTTGATAATATCCCTAGAAAAGTGGTCTGGGAAAGTATGAAGAAAAGAGGTATAAATAATGAGCTCAGAAAAAGCATAGATAATTTATACAGTGACACAAAAAATTATGTCATAACAAGCAACATGGAAACACAGGATTTTCAAGTATAGGAAATTAAAGGTGATAAAGCTAGCAGAATGCGCATTTGACCTGATGATCTGTGCAGAAAATGAAGAGAAGTTACAACAAAATGTACAGGTGTGGGATAATGAACTAACAAAACGTAAAATGTTAATAAATACGAGCAAGACTAAACCAATGGTCATAGGAAAGAAGGACAAAAAGATAGACATAACAATAAATGGGAAACAAATAGAACAAGTTAAGAGTTTTAAGTACCTAGGAGTTACAATACAAAGCAATTGAAGTATGGATATAGAAATAAATGAAAGAATCACTAGTGCAGTAAAGGTGTACCACTCACTAAATAGTGCGTTAATAAGTAAAACGGAAATAAGTGACAAGACAAAAATGACGGTATACAAGACCATTTATAGACTAATATTGACATAGTGTAGTGAAAGTTGGGTGTTACTGATAGACTTTTAAGTAGACTATACAGGCAACAGAGATGAAATACTTGAGACGCGTTAAAGGGGTGATTAGAATGGACAGAATAAGAAACGATAGAATCAGGGAAGAACTGGAAATAGAGTCGATTAAACAAACCATGGAAGAGAATAAATTAAAGTGGTTCGGGCACTTGGTGAGAATGAACGAGGAAAGACCAGCAAAACTAGTGTAGGAGGCAAAAGTACAAGGAAAGAAAAGAAGAGGAAGACCGCAGAAGACATGGAACATGACAGTGGCCGAGGCCTCGAGGAAGAGAAACCTCACCTGGGACGAAGCTAGAAGAATAGCAAAGGACAGGACTAAGTGGAAGAAAATAGTACAAAAGACAGTGAACGAGTGAGAGACACTGCATACCTTTACACCCTATAATAAACCCTCGATATCTGACCTTTTATTAATACTATGAATTTCTCTATTAATGTACACCATTTATTAGATTTTAAATTATTAGGAATCTTATCCTTAACCTTAGAAAAGACGGATGACGGTTCTTATAAATATCATTAATAATCTTGGTGAGTCTCTCAGTTAGGTCCTTAAGATAATGTAAGTTACATAATAGCATAGGTGTGGATAAGTTCGATAAACACTATAGCTTACGTGCCCCCACAGATAGTAATCTAAAGAGTTTAGGTCAGATGAACGAGGTAGGCAAATATTGGTCCACCTATCCTTATCCACCTGCCTGAGTAATGTGTGCTTAACCACGGTCTTACATTTCTCCCAAAATGTGCTGGAGCACCGTCATGCTACTAATAAATAATTTGTCTAATTACAAGAGTCACATCTTCGAAAAGCTCTGCTAAAGTGTTTTCTAGAATTCTAGAAAGTATCACTGCATTAATTCAGGTCCTTTTCATGGATTTCCAATAATACCACACCATATATTCCATTCATTCCACCAATGAAAGTTGTTATGGAAATTTACTGCGCTATCTCTATGAAATGTTGCTTCGTCAGTCCACATCATTGTGGGTATCAAATTTTCATTACGATTTAACCATTGCAAAATTTAACCGCGTAAATCCGCAAACTGTAAATCCTGCACTCTTTGATCATGATATGGATGGAGGCCCTGAACTTGCAGTATTCCTCCGAGCTGTAATATGAATACTAATCGATTTTCAAGAAAGAAATATCAGACGTTTTCAATACTATTGCCTTTGGTATGTTAGTTATTCTTTATACTGTTCTCAGGCTCGCTCCAAGATCGTTTTCAAAATGATTTAAAGCGATTTCCAAATTAAAGTTTGTCTGTGGTCTTTCTTGACCACGCAGTCTTTTAAAAGATCCTGTCTTTCTGTTTGGATCTCTGTGTTGATAATCCATTTGAGCAGTTAACGCCCTTACATAAATAAAGTGTATGTCAGCTATGAAGGATAGTACCTATTTAGGTATAAATGAAGTATTTATAAAGAAAGTATGTAAATAATCTAGTTCAAACTCTAAACATTGTTTATAACACATCGCTGCACTACTGAGATTATCCTAAAAGATCGAAGCTTGCTGATATGAGTCCAATGTAACGATGTTAATCATGTCAATACGCAAGTTGTGAAAATACTGGAAAAAACAATCCCCGATCTTGCTAATTCTTCTAGATATCGTCACAAAAAATATTGTATGAGTCAGTTTATTATCCATATTTATTGTCTTAAAGAATCTACCCGAAATATTGTATGGAAGTTAATAATTATAGGTGGATTTTGAGCAGTACATTCGTTTTTGGTTCAGTTCAGACTAATTACACCAATATCTAACGATCTACGATTTCTCACCACATTTTCTTCATAATTATTTAATTGGCGAATAAGTAATCAAGTCATGTCGTAATAATTCTATAATCAGCATTAGTCACGCTTTTATTTATTGTCCAATAAATCAGTTGCAGCCGATAATATAAGTACAAACAAACAGAGAGAGATTCTGAGGATGATTCATGGAATTGAACTCAAATTCATCACATGATTATTGTCTTATTAGATAAGCTTTTTTATACCTACTTACAAGACATATACAAGGTCTGAACAAAATGCTAGGATAAATTAATCACATTAAATAAGAGGATTTAATTTTAATTAATCTGTCTTGATAATAATGATGAAATTTGGTATGTAGAGGTTTTTTAAGATGAATCCAGATTTGCTCACAGTTTTGATGTACGCTGCGGAGGGCACTAGACAATTCCAGACACCCTAACACATGCACCCACTAATGCTTACCTTCCCTACCGATCCCCTGGTCGACCACAAAGACGCCAAAAACGAACAAAGTAAAGATTAGGCCTAAGAAGAATCTTTTCAACCTCCCATCCATCCTAAGAACTCACTCTCACACTGTTTTGAAAGGACCGAAAAACTTGTGCAGATCAGAGGGTCATGACAGCAAATGCGACAAGGTCTGAGAGTACCGGTCGGACAAGAAATTCGTGGTATCTAAGGAAGCCGATTTACTATACCGAAATCCGGTTCAACCACATGGTCGAAGACGCTGCTCAAGAATGACCACAAAACGTTTCACGGACGCCGGTAGACTGAGAGCGACGACTCATGTTACGCCGTAAACAAGGGAATGACTGAAATGGGTATAGAACAAAGCAGGAGGAATAATTCGAAGAGTACAGTTATAGGACGTTGCCAGAAGGCGAAAATTGTCCCTGGAATTTGTAAATTTCGTTGGTATAGTTCTTAAAACTGAAAAGAGGAAACGGCTGATGAGTCGAAGAAGTGCTACAAAGGACCCTTGATGATTTGTTTGTTTTTTGGATCCATCTTCTTCGCAAATCCTAATGATATTTTAAAGATATTGCCTGCATCAACCCCCAACCAATATTTCCATAAAAATGGAATAGAAAATTTGTTTTTGATATTCTCGTTTGTGGTCGTAGATAAAAACAACCTAAATAAATTAAAGAGGAAGTCGAAACCCTTTAGCATTCATAAAAATTTTGAAAGAAAGTGGAAAAATGTGGCGTCCGCGGCAATGTAAATGTGAAGAAGACAACTTCAAAGTCAGTTCTTCGCATAATTTGCTTTAAAAAACTACGTATTTTTTCTAATTTCAAATAAAATCAAACGTTTAAGGAATTAGTTGAAAATTTAAATAATTTATCTAAGTAGTTATATTCATTAAATTTAAATTTAATTTAATTTAAGATGAGCCACTGGCAAGTAAAGAAAAAACAAATACTGGCTGCAGAATTTTCTGTGGGCAAGTG
Source organism: Rhyzopertha dominica (assembly GCA_025024175.1). Taxonomy (NCBI): domain Eukaryota; kingdom Metazoa; phylum Arthropoda; class Insecta; order Coleoptera; family Bostrichidae; genus Rhyzopertha; species Rhyzopertha dominica. The sequence goes on from QCXZ01000064.1 coordinate 61,258,739, forward strand.
GCAACATCGCTTTTGTCCAAGCATGTGCGCGTTCCCCAAGTATTTTGTAGTCTGGTACCATCTACCGGCGAAATATTGTGTTAATGCTTCGCGATGTGTAAAAGATTTCTATTAGAAATTTACAGATCGCAATACACTTATAATGGAATCTACAAACAATTATTTATATACTTCACCAGTAGATTACCAAAGAGTGATAAGTCTGTATATTTAATCAATGCAAAAACTATTAATAATTGAATAAATGAGCCGTTGTTATTAATTCTTTCTCATTAACTCAAAAATTGGACAAATAATTTATTAACCCGTTATAATAAAATCCTAACTTAGTAACTTAGTAAAAATAAATGTCAAGCACATCTTTTTTTATTATTTTTATAATGCAAACTGTTTTGGGTCAAACAACTATCTGGCTGTGTAAACTGGAAAAATTGCCTGAATAATAGTTATTTTTGTATCTAAACCGCTACGTTCCGCGAAATAACTTCCATTCTTGAATGCAAGAGCATTTCGCCTTCGAGATTTAAACAATATTTTTACGAAAACTGCAATAAAATAAGATAATTGTATGTATAACAATTTTTTATATTTTAAATCCTCTAAACTACTATTTCAATCAAGACGTTGCCTGTCATATAATGATAGCAACCTAATAAACAATAAACATTGTCAGAAAAAGTAATTTCAGAATTATAATATCTTGTAATTATTCATATTCTAAAGGGTGTGAAAGAGTGTTTAATTGAAAATGAGCTCGGAAAATGAAGAGGAGCATTTACCAGAAGTATTGGAACCGGGCAAATTGTTGTTTCACAATTAATGCCCAAAAAATCGTCGAGACAGTACGAGATCGCTTATAACGAATTTAAAGCGTGGTGCAGTTCAAAGAAAATTCAAAAAGTGTCCAAAACGGTATATTTCGAACATACAGTTAATAAAGTTAAACCTTCGACATTATGGTCAGCAATAATTGTAGTTAATTAGGTATGTGTGTCAATTATTACCACTTATTCTAATTATATTTTATTATTTACTGTATTTGGATGCATTAGGGGGGGGGTAGCCCGTTAAATAAATAAATAAAACTTCTTTTTTATATTTAGGCAACAATTTCTATAAAAATTTCTTCCTTATCCGTTTCCATGTCTATGAAAGCAACCGCCCCTCGCAAACGCAAAGAACTAAAAACGTGACGGGGCAATTTGCAGGAAAGGGACCCGCAATTTGTTTTCAGTAGACTAGATTAAAGTATCAGTGGTTAATGGGCCATGCTTCACTTTGACTGCACGGTTAGTTACGTTTAATTAAATTCTTTCGGAATTATTATTACGAAACAAATTGCATGTCATAGCACCGAAGAAATACTGTTACAAAGGAACGCATTTGTTGCAGAAAAGTTTTTTGCACCTTTAAAACGATAACAAATGCCTTCTTGGCTAAACCAATTATTTTATTTATTATGCGTACATCGTCACAATGGATAAGGTTAGCACTTTGCATTTTCTTGGGACTAGTTCTGGACAAACCCATCGAATCAACAATTTAGGTAATAATAAATTAAAAACGACCACAGAAGTTGGAGACCTTATACTGCTACCGACAACACTTTTGCTGCTATTGTGGCTACAATAATGGAAGAAGACCGCATGGACAAACAAGCAATAGACAAATACTATACAGTATTTAGAATTACTTGATAACGTTATTGATCCTTTAATCACAGAGCAATTAGAAAACCAACGTGACCCTGAAGGAAATCCAATGTTGGATGAATACGAATTGTTTTACCAACATGATGGAGCCCCACCGCATTACGCCATTAATGTGCGAAATTGGTTAAATCATAGATTTCCTCTTCACTGGATTGGTAGGCGTGGAACAATTGAATGGCCGCCACGATCACCCGATTTGACTGCTTTAGATTTCTTTCTATGGGGTCATTTAAAATCTGTGGTTTACAAAACACAACCTACTAGCCTGGACGATCTGCGAGAAAGAATTATTAACGAGTGCAGGAGGATTCCACCTGAAACTTTCCGAAAAGTGCAGCAGGAGTTCGAGAACCGTCTGTATTATTGTATGGAAAGAGGTGGTGCACGTTTTGAGAATCTATTGTAAGGTTTGAATTTCTATGATTTGTTCACACTGTTTTTGGAGTTACAAATAAATAATTTTTCTTTTTCATGGACATGGACTTTCAAAAAAATTACATGATAAATACTTTAATGTTAATAATAATGTTAAAAGAAAATTTTCAGTATTCTGGGAGCTTTTTTTAAGTGTCATATTTTTTACAAGTTGTTTGTTTAAATTTTGGGTTCTCGTAAGGACAAATTTTATTTCCGCTCTAAAATAAAATACATTTTGTTGGAAAGAGTCCAAAATATTCAATTTAATAAGCAACCTGTTTCGTAGGCACTATTAATCTATTACCCCGTCAATAAGTTAAACGTGGTAAAACTAATTACATGGCCAGACTCTTTGTGAAATAAGCTTTCAAATGATGTATCACAAGATGGATAGTTCCATTTAAAATTTTTAAAGGGGTGTCTACCCTGCTCAGAGAGTAAGCGCTATCCATTAAAAACTTATCTCAAAAGTTGTCCCCCTGCAAACAAAAGTTTACCTGTTTTTGCAAATTTTTAAATTTTTGCTATATTTAAAGTTATTCAAGGTGTGAAGTTTTCAAAAAATCACCCTGTATAAAAGACAAATGTACTTGTCTTCTTTGTAGAAAATTTAGATGCATGGTTCCAAAAGTGTAGACGAGATATGAAAGACAGCGGCGTAATCCTCTTGCACGATAACGTTTGATCGGATAAAGCAGTGTCAGTCAAAGGGGTTTGCTAGAAGAACTGCTGTCAAATTCTTCCACATCACCCGTGCAGCCCTCACATGGGTCCTCGAGATTTCGTTCTGTTCCTTCAGTGGAAAGGAGAATTTCGTGCAGTCTGATTTATTGACTTGGAAGGATAAAGTCCTGCAACAGCATAGGAATTCCAACTGCTGATACATACAAAACTGACGTATTTAATGACATTACATTACTGCCGAAGCAATGGCAATGTATTCCATTCATTTGTTATCCGGCTTTTAAAAAAACCCACATGCTTGGTTTCAGATCAACTTTGCTTGTTCCTGTCTTTTTGACAAAGTCAAGATGCTTGTAAAAGTTCCTGTCTAGATTTATTGATTCTGGTACTGATGATTGTCGAAAGCCCTTAATTAAAACATTATCGAGTATATTTTTTAAGGAAGACTGTTAAGTAACTAATACACTTATATACACCTAACTTTTACACCAATCATATCAATATGCGGAATATATGTTAAGTAACCAGGTATGCCGTCTTCAAATTTCTGCATGTATTTTATTCATATTACCTCTCAAAATGTTTAGTTTATATTTCGTATCGGTTTTGGGAATGGGTATATTTGCGACGTTCGAGGGGGTAGGTTCTTATAAGTGGACGAGAAACAGATGCGCTTCAGTTTCAGGGTGTTTCTTCAACTGTTCACAGGTTAGTACTGTTTCAATTTTTAATTTTTATTGTTTGTGTTTTTTTCAATCACATACTGTAATTAGTTTTAAACAAGCACCACTGCCATCCAATCAACGCAGTTGTTTAACTCAAACTGTTCCGTTAATTAATTAATTAGGATACATTTTGTATTTGGAGTCAATGGTAACATTGCAAGCTATGCTGCTGTTGTAGTCTTTTTTAATTATTTATGTCATTTTCTTAACTGTGTTCTCGCATTCTTTGATTAGCTGTATCCATGCAGCAATAGTTATACGTGATGCTTGAAAGTGTGATGTTTGAGGCTTGATGCATGAACTAATATTTTCTCCCGTGCTGGGCAAACATCTGGCAAAAGAAAAACCATGATTTTTGCACCAAAGCATTCAACTATATAGCTGAGTTGCCTCCCGCATGGGACCTCAGTACCTGCTGACCATAGTCGGCTATGCTAACAAAAATCTCTTCAGTTTTGAATCTTGAGACTGAAAGTGATATCGAACACAGATCTAGAATTGGCAGTTCATTCATTGTTTTAAATAACAATTTTCAGCAGCATTGCTACAATTTTTAACCTTCCAAATTTGATCTTGTTTAGTAATAAACTAGTTGTTTTGAGATTGTTTCGTTTTATTTATGATTACATCAAATCTCCCTAATTACGTGAGTAACCAGTGCATTGAAGGTACGTTTAATTAAAATAACACAACGTATAGGTAAGTACCAGAAGATCACATTTCAATCTAAATCTCTACGAACCTGGGTATTTTACATTACATATGTTTAAGGTTATTTGACATTACCTGATAAAAACATAATTAAGATTTGATTTACTGTATATTTTTGAAGATAAATCTGCCTTTTCAAATCCTGAAACGTCCTTTTCAGCTTGTGTACTACAGATATTTGAAATGGATCACATTTTGTATTGCACCCAAATCAATATCAAGCTAGAACTGTAAAGATTGTCAAAAAAGTGATTTCATCTGATGCGTATATCAAAACAAACAAGGATAATGAGTGCGTGAACCTTTTCTTCAAAACCAAATTGCATCATGTTTCGCATTCAACGTTCAACATGCAGCTGTAATTTGCCCGGTCGACGAGCGGCCCCCGAATTAATTACCCCAAGTAAAACGTAGAAGGAGAACGTTCGAATGACAGCGGCCAAAAACGTGAAAGACAAATTAAAAAGTTCTTAATTGAACATTCTTTCAGCTTCACGGGGAGACGGGACGGTAGGAAGGGGGGGCGGCCCGCTGAAAATGGATGSCCTCAAAGTACGAAACTTAATTAATCACTTCGGAAATCTACAATTTGCTCACGTTTCTGTTAAATTGACTTTTTACCGGCGGGGCGGACGAACATTACTTGCTGCGGGGGCGCTCTCAGTTTGGCCGCTTTCGTGGAAACGTTTTTGCGCAAAAGGAGGACTTCGCAGTGGAAGTTCATTCGGGAATTTAATGAATTATTGTTTTTGTCAGCGAAGACTTGTTTAGGGAGAAAAGTTCGAAAACGGCACTGAGTATTTCGAATCTCATTTTTGGAATTTTGGATTTGTAGATCACTATATACTGTGAATAAACTTGAAAGTCATGCTCAATCAATACCAAAGAAGTTTCTCAAGATAAAAATTCTAAACTAACGATCGAAATTCATTCAACTGGAGTCCCACAAGGATAACTAAGCCAATATCTTCAACACCTTCATCAACACGATGGATAGACGCAAAACCACCAGGTGCTGTACGGGGCCATAGTTCAATTGTTTGGATGGGGTCTCCACATTCACAAGAAGAGTTTATAGACATTCTCATAACCAATGCGAGGGCGATTCAGAGTGACCCAAGACTTTCTTGAGAGAACAGTTCCTGCCACCTTTTCTGTAAGATGGTCTATAAGCTGTTGATTGAATATACCATGTTTCTTAAGTTGCCAAACAGAACACCGTCCATTTTCAATGGTGTAAGGAACGCGAGGTTTTCTGGAAGTTAGCAGAGTTGTAGGTAGCTCTAGCAGACCTCGGGAAAACAGAAACTCATTAAGAGCTGATTGATATTTTTGCCAAGCTTTGTATGTAGCAAACTGTCTGTAAATCGCCGGAGGAGCACTGTTTGAAAGAACCGGAAGCCAAGGTAACGGAGATGACTTAATTGTTCCAGTGATTAGTCACATTGCAGTATTTAGCTAAGTGTCAATTATTACTGCATGATTACTATTTTTCCAGACAGGACAGCAATAGGTACTCGGCAGTGTTATAAAGCAAGGCAATTGCAATATTATACACTGAAAGAAAGGATTTGTTCGGCTTACTTTAAATTTAGTATTGTCAACAAATTCTATTTGTAGCTATAGCCTCAACTAAAAACTTTGTAAAGACAACGAATTATTTTTGTTGCGCAAAATATTTGTTATTAGAAGTAATTTGTTATTAGTAGCAACAAAAACGATATTTGTTAAAATAACTTATAATTTATTAATCACAATGTGTTTGTAGTAGTTACAATAACTAATTATTTTGTTGTACGGGCAAGTTATACGTATTTAAAGCGACTGATGAACTGTTAGTTCTTCCAACACTCACTATTACTTACATGTACAGATACCTAATATTTATGTAGGCAAATGCACAACATGTTGGTATAATAAGCTATATTTATTAATTTTCAATCTGGTTTATTTATAAATGAATACGTACTTACCACTCTTTGTTCACATTTAATTTCTGAACAGCCGCACATATGCAAATTTCATTGCAAACATGGTACAATATAATAAAACAAGACTTCATTCATGAAACATTTATTAACTAAAAGAATGTATTGCTGAAAATAAAAAAATACATATTTCCATTAACACAAAATCTAAAGTTACGTGTCCACTGGCCGTCGTGGATATCAGTAAATGTAGCGTTGTATGAACATGGACTGGAAACGGGTAAAATAAGATGTATGAAATAATAAAAAGTAACAAAGGGTACTAACAATCTGGATTTTTTACTAATACGGATGAGTCCAATCTAGATCCGGATTACTGTAGCTCTACTATAGGGCATACAAGTAATTAAAAACGCTTCAACTTGAAGCCACTCTAAAAACTCATAAGAAATAACATAAAGAATTAATTGTACTTACATTGAAAACCTCTAATTAGATTAGGATTCTGGAAACCCCATGTTTCCAAGACCTCCGCAACTAATGCACCCAGTTAAAACACACTTCTTGAATATAGATAAATCCTATTCTACTAACATGCAGCATGAAGCTGCACTGCACGCGTCCGTACTCATGGCATGTGGCATGGCGCGTTCGCTTTGTGCAAATCGGGCTGCCGATGCCGACAGAATTGCCAGTATTCTTCAGCAGTATGTCCCAATCCCCATACTCGGCAAAATGTCATCCAGACATAAAATGCAGATTGCTACCACCATTACGAACACGCTAAAACCATCATTGATGGTCGTAGCATACAATCAGATTAACATAACGAACAAAAATTCAATAAAAATAAATTCAAAGTAGTTCTGCATGAACACATACGTTATATTGTTACAACGTTTAATAAACCAAATGTAGAGATATAGTTTTGTCTTTGAAAATCCAAGTTGCTAAATACGAATTCTTTCTCTTTGGGGATGAATCGGCAAACCTGGCAACAACGAATGGCTTTAGCCACATTTTCGGTTATGACTTTATATGGCAATGGCGTGATTTAAATGGTTGTGATTGGCTAGAAAATGACAATTTTTTTTTGTGTATGTAACTCATTTAATTTGTTGGCTATATCATATATATTATTTGCGGTAACAAAATTTATCTTGGTACAGGCAACAATATGATTTTAGTAAATCGAAATAACAAGGAAGCAAATGTTTGGTTTTTACAACAAATAATTCTTTACTATAACAAATTTGTACGTAACAAACGGAAATTTGTTGTTGTTGACAATCAACTTTTTTTAGTGTATCCACTCATGTCATTCATTCTTGCACCTGACCAGCAGAATTTTCCTTATAAGGTTTAATTTCATTATAGAGTTGAATACCTTCCAAATCTTTCGCATTATTAATTCAATGCCAGTTTTGTTAGTTATAATATAAAAACTGTATTCGAAAAAGATCTCAATAAACGATCGAAACGTAAAAAGGTACAAAAATAAGCATTTTTTCGTTTCCGTTAGCTCTCATTTTTAAGTCAAGATCTTTTCATACTCTTTAAAGATATATCATCCATTGCAGCAAATTCATAAAGAAAGCAAAACAACAAATTGCATTCCTTAAAAGTTAGTTAAATTGTTAATGAATGGTCTAACAAGCCAAAGTAGATAAATTGTTGTTTAGGCTATAGTAATTCTTTAAAAAATTACCATTATCCCTTTTGTAATGTTCCTTAGTAGAACCGAGAAACTATTGCAATCGTTCGTTCTATGATAGCACGTCAACGATTTTTTCCCGATTGTACAGCATCTGTTAAAAATGAACATAGAATTAATCACTCTATTTTTTTTACTTTCTTGTTGGTTTTCGCCAATGTTCTTCATCTGTTTCGCTGTGGATTATCCAACAATAGTTAGCCATCATACTGACCTCCCAATAGCCTCTTTCCATATCTTTAATGTCCTGGTGAAAACGTTCCCCTTGTTCTTGACTGTGATCGCCAAGATTTTCCGGAAAATAATCAATGTGGGAATATAAAGCATATAATATAAATCTTGCAAACTGAATTTTGACTATGTTTTTATAAGTGGGATCTTTATCGTTGCCTAGACATTTCCAGACGACATTTTTAAATGACATCCAAGGTTTTTCTCTCCAAAATTTGTTATAACATTTTCAAAACGTTCCTCTTTAATTAGCTTTTGATACCAAATAAATTAGGAAAACACGAACAGAGATATATGATAATGTCTCCATGTTTTGGTAACGCCTTGATAAATTGTTTCATCAATCAAAGCTTGATGTGCAGTGGTGGAAGCAATATCTTCTCAGGGTCTATCAAACTGGCATGAATAATATTCTTTTTCCAATTTCCATTTATCTTCGAAACGGCTAGTCTGATTTTTCCTAGTGTAAATCTTTTGCTTTACCATCCAACTCGGAAATATAGCAAGGAAATTTTGTATAGCCTTGTTGTTGACCAAGAAGCATGTACAAAATTTGTAAGTTATCACAAATTGGCCAATTGTGTTTAATCTAATTTATTTTTTCCAAAACACTTTTTAAGTTGACATATTTTTTTTTAAGTTGAACTGAATGTGCGACAGGTATTGCCGCATATTTGTTGGCAATATGTAGAAGAACAGCTTTCAGGCTTCTTTTCTGTACTCAATGCCACCTGGAATTGACTTTGTTACAGATTAAACATTAGGACAGACGATTTTGTGACGGATTTTAGAGTTATATCTCGTTACATCGCTCAAACAAAAATAGCAATCGTTAGTATGATTGGTTGCTCCTGCCACACCATAGGAGGTCCAAATGGCAATAATTTTGGTATACTGTAAATCCATTGTCTTAGTGTTTCAAAGAAAAACAACTTGTTTTATATAAGAATCTTTTACAAAGTTACATTTTTTCTTTGTTCCACTAAGGTACATTGTCCACATACTGTATAACAAAAAACATCCGTACGAGAAAGAGAGAAAGAAAGCTGTATATACTCGTACGATGGGTAATCGTTCAAAAGAGATGGAATTATGTATTCACTGCAATTGCTGCTATTTGATAAATATTAAATACGGGCATTCATCATTAAAAGAAACGTGTCGTGATACGCAAAAACTAAATTCATAATCGGAATCAGCAGCCCAGAATCCATATGTTTCAGGTAAAAAATATATAAAATAGATAGAACTCTGAGAACTACAACCACCTTACAGTCTCAGCTAGACCCTTTATAATATCTTTTTCCAAAATTAAAGAAAAAATACTTTGGAAGGCATAGCTTTTTATAATGACTCAGAAAGTGCTACGGAGTACTGTATGCAAAGCTATCAAAGCAACCCAACAAATTCCTCCAAAAACGCCATGCACAGGTGCAAAACGAAAACATTCCCATCCATGAGCATCCAAGTAATTAGCCTGGTGATGGATGAGTCGTCGTGTACCACACACACACATACACAGCCTAATAAGATTTCGAATTTACACATACAATCACGTTAATTACGCCGAGACACATCGGGCGCATCTCTTTCAGCACGCACCCATCTCTGTCGGCGTTTCAAATCCCTAAATTGGCAACAGGAGATATAATGAAGATCTGAGGACCACACACGTCGTTGCCGTGATTGGTTCTCACGCTCCTCCCGCGAGGGCGTCCTGTCGCAGTGGTGGGGGCAAAATCTGGCGGTGGGGGCAGTCATGGTGGGGACATGCGTGGTGGGGGGTGTCGGGAAAAAAATCGGGTATGGGCGGATCGAAGGGAAAAATGGTGGGGGCGCAGAAGTGTCAATTGCCTTGGGATTGCCTGATTTATTGTGCTCGGGACCCTGGGGATTGATTTACTGGATTAGCGGGGGATATTCGGTTTTACGCAAGCTGCCCGTGTATTCGGGGCAATTAGAAAGTATTATTTTTGATAGTTCGTTCGMATCTGATCGTTTTATAAAGCTGGAGAACCTCAGGGCTCTTCCGTTGGTCCACAAATTGAGTGTGTTTTGTATATGTAGAACATAAAAAAACTAATTTGTAATAACTATTTAACGATTAATTAGAAGAAACAAACCTTCATTGGGTTATGGATCTGAATTTGGTCGTTTAATAACAGTAACAGGCATTCAAAGAATGGAACATTATAACGCACGCTTAATTATTAAGGAAGACAAAAGTGAAGAGTAACTAAATCTTTAAATATTAAAAATTCGTTTTTCACTTGCCATAATAAATTACAAAAACATAATTAAAAGATTCTACAAATGAACAAATAGGTGTAGGTAGAAATAAATATAATGTTTTATTGCAACACTATCAAGCAGCTTTTGTCAAGAACAGATTTGTGGACGAACACATGTCTCCCACAACTTAATCTGTAGGATAACGAAGGCCTGTCCACACTTAGATACAATACTGTGGTTTGGCCAAACAATCCCAGAAAATGGTGGTAATAACAGAGAATGAAAAAGATTTGACCAACTTTCTAAATAACGTAGAAGATAAAAGCTACAACGAAGCCGCCATCATGGAAAGAGACTCCTTTAGCGGGAAAACGTTAATGACAGACAGCGTATACAAAGTATAGAGAGCTGAAACACAAGACAAACAAAATAAAATATCTGGGTACCTACATAAAAAGCAAACTCAACGGCAGAGAAACAGTCAAAGAAAGAACAAGAGTGACAAGAGCTATTCTACTATTTGTAGAGAAACACAAGCCAAAATGGAGCATCATGGCATACCGAGTTAAAGGTGCCGTTACTACCAAAGCTTGAGAAACGCAGAAAGAAATATCGAGCAATTATTGGCCAAAGCTGTCAAACAAACCGAAAATAGAGAGACAGCAGAACTCCTAAAGGGAAATACATACACAAAAAGCAGAGAAGGAGACCGTATACTACAAAAAGCGTGAAAAACAGCAACAAGCTCAAAGTACGACGACCATGCTACACGTGGAGAACGACGGTGGAGGGAATCATAGCAAAATCAAAGATAACTGAAGAACAGTGGTCAAAAATCGCAAAACGCAAAAAAAATAAGGAAGTCCTAAAGCTGTACTTACACAATTTCAGACAGCAGTTTATACCAAGGAAGAATAAAAATAATGTAGCCAGAACTAAGCTACCATCTAACACCTAGGATAATAAAAAAGTATCCGCTAGTTGGATGGCCTGAAAACCTCCCCATTCCAGTCCTCAAACTAGCAACTAGCAACAACAACTGCTGTATGCAATTCTGTAGTTTTARTAATGAAAATTATAGAGAAATTTTGTACCCTACCTAGATATTATGTTGTCCTCTACAGTTCTTCAGTAGCCACTGATAGACCAACAATTAAAAAGGTGCAAAAAGGATGAAAATTATTTAAAACACCCTTTGGACAAAATTTCGCAACGTTTTCCGCATCTGTATTGTGTTTGTAGCAGTCTATTAGTGACATATTACTGGAAAAGCAATCGCGTTTATTTTAGCTATCCATCTGCATTCGTGAAATGCCTTTCTGTTCGAAACAGCAGTTTAATTCATTTATACTTACAAAAGAGGTGACTCAATAACATAGATTTTTGCTTAGATTCTGCAAATCAAGGATAACGATGCCTTAGCAATTTTTATGGATTTCTTGTGAGGGAATTTCATTAAAGAGGAAAGGATTTACATATATTTTATTATATTATTTATTATTAAATAAATTACCAACATTTTGGTGTTGGCTGGACGTTTACAATCTTCCCCGTTTCACCATGTTTGCAAATTGAAATGAAACCGCTGTTATTAACTTATTAAAATTGATATAAAAAAAAGAAATAATCAAAGGTCACGACTTGTTTGTAGAATCATTATTTGACGCTCTTTGTTCATAAACGTATTGAATGTGGGTACCTAAACAAATTCTACTAAAATATAATATAAATTTTTATCTTTTTCTGAATTTATGCTAATAAATATAATAAGGCAAGCCTTAACTTTTAGACAGGTATTTAAGTTCCCACCAGCATCACTCTTTAATAATTCTTTACTGTTCCGATTTGTACCTTACCTATTTTCATTCTACCAATAACACTATTGAACTGATATTGCACTGTTAAGCATGAAGGAACTGAAACAGARAGAAATCTGGAGGACTCATGTCAGAGCGGTACAGGGGATTATGCCGCTGTCTGTCATATCTCGTCTACACTTTTGGAATAATGCATTTAAATTTCCTACAAAGAAGACAAATATATTTGTCTTTTGGTATTTGTCTATTGCTTGTTTGTCCATGCGGTCTTCTTCCATTATTGTAACAACAACAGTAGCAAAAGTTTTAAAGGTAACAGTATGAGGTCTCCAACTTCTGTGGTCGTTTTTAACAGTGGTCCCAACGTTTACTTCATCGAGTTATAGTTAGAATCAGCTTCAGTGACGCTTTCATTGCATCAAACTACCCCGATTTGAGAATTTTTTTAAACATAAACTGGGTGAACTATCCGCACTCGTTTTTTCACCATCACCAGCTTGATATGTGCGGAAATTATGACATGACCCTCGTAATTTAGTCTTATTTTTTAACACGTTTTAACACGTCAATTTCGCTTATCCGAAATGCAGATGTCCACATTGTTTCGCATACCCAATCGTGAGTCTGCGGTACAGAATGAAACGGAACAAGCTATTTGAGCAGAAATCGATCGCTGGGAACGACATAATTGGAAGCCGATCCGCAGCATGCGGAATTATCGATACAAACCATAGAAGCAACCAAACAAATATATCATAATCATCCACCCAACAAGATAAGCCTCTTCCTCCGTGCAGGGTGTCCCTCTTGCGGTCGTCCGGGTATAAATAACTCCCGAAGCATGTGAGGGTCCCAGGGATCCAGTTCGGCCCGTCGCAATTGGCTCGTTTATCGCCACCAACACGCCCCGATCCTCGCTCCGCCCCGGGACATGACCCGGTTGTCAGAAGACCGCGACCGCTCGTGCCGACAACATCGAAGTGCTATACCATTAGAACACCACGCTCCCTGTGATGTGAACTGTGTGAAAAATGGACCAGTGATCAGTGACTATGGCTACGTTGGCTTCGAACCTGCTGCAGGCCCACCCGTTCGCGCGACAGAACGTCGACAGCACCGATGGATCGGTTTCCATGGACTCGACGGATCATTTCAATCGGGAATCGCCGAACATAGACCAGAACAGTTGCAGTAGTGATGATACAGTATTGTCCGTCGGGAATGAGACTCCTTTGGTGAACGCGAACCTCTCCTTCAAGAACATAGAGAGCCATCTGAACGCCATATCGCAGATAACTAACAGCACGCTCGATCCCGACGGTTCTAGTCCAGTTAACCATAGATTAAGTCCATCCAGTACAAAATCCCAGTCCCCTACGCCAAGCTTCCTCTTCAGGAACGTCGATTTCCACGAAAAAGCCAGTCCCTCATCACCGGAGGGGATCTTCCGACACAACGCTTGCTCCCCGAGAAGCTTATCGAGTCCCGGTTCACCCGACAGCGCCAACCTCAGCCCCAAACACTTCTACTTCCGCCAGAACGGGACGAAAACCGCGAACAACAATGAGGCGAATGGAGGAAGCCTCAAGTTCTCCATCGACAACATCCTCAAGGCCGATTTTGGTCGGCGAATCACGGATCCGATTAACATCCGTAAAACCAAACCGCTCAAGAGGCCGGTTGAAGCCGTGGAAGAGACGAGCAAGAACCACCCGGTGGACTTGAGCAAAGGGGAGGCCGATAAGAAAACTGAAGGAGGATCTCAGCCGATGCTATGGCCTGCGTGGGTGTACTGCACGAGATACAGCGACCGGCCCAGTTCAGGTAGGACTCTTTTTGTTATTCAAAAACAGTTAAGGGAGTGGAATCGTTTATCTTCTACCGTTTTATTAATTTTCTACCGTTATGGAGTCCTTCCAGGATGCACTTTGGGTCCCCAATTGTTGCAGAACAGTTATTCCGATTTAGCAAATGAAGCTTACAGAGAAACTACAGGCTTAGTAACATTAACATGATTTTAAAGTGCCGAAGATTTCTATAAAAGTATCAAAAATACTCCTAGGGCAACCTCAGTCATTACAGCAAACTGTGCAATGAAAAATTTCTTAATTACTAGTGACAGTCATCTCTAGCGTAACAAGAAATTCTAAATCTACTGTTTCTTTGAAGAAAATTCTCTAAAAAGGCAGAACGCATCATTATATTATTAAAGTTAAAAAATGCAGTGTGAAAAATAGGCTTGCGCATCTGGCTCGCAAAAACTTTTCCACGAAAATTATCAATCAATTCACTACAATATTACTTCTAACTGGATCAAAATACCCATCATCTGGCAAAACCAATTAACTATCAGCTAACCACATAAAACGCTACAGTATTTTAAAATCTATACAGGGTGTCCTATAAGCTCTACGCCAAACTTGGACAGATAAATAATGATGATATTCTAAGCAAAAAAACGTTATATGAATATATGCCCGTTTTATTTTGGTTTAGAAGTTAAAAGCATTTTGATTATTTACATTTTCTTAATTAGCCTAAAACATTTTAAATAAAAATCAAAATATAAAATATAAAAACTATTCAAAATAACCATCTTACGCTAGAATGCAAGCTTCACATTTTCGAACTAAAGACCGTGTTATGGGCTGTACAAAATTTTCTTATTACATGGTTTGCATTCATTATTCTTTGTATAAATTGCTCGCGATTGGTAATCTCCACCTGATAAAGCAGCTGCTTCATATGACCCCACGGATAAAAATCTAAGGGATTCAAATCCGGCGAGCGTGGCGGGCAAGCTGCTGGACCTCCATTACCAATCCAATGATCTGGAAAATTATTATTTAACGAGGTAGTTACTTATCTGCCTCTATGTGGTGGTGCGCCGTCATGCTAGTACCACATATTAGCGATCACATTAGGCGGTACTTCGTCCGTTAGATCATACAGAGTATGCTCCAAAAGTTGTCTGTACAACTCTCTATTTAAGCGATCATTTATGATCTGTATAGTCAGCGTAAGGTATTACTGAAAATGCCATCCCCAAACATTTACATACTAAAGCGTCGCTGAAATCGCCTGGGTCTAATGGCGTGGGGATTTTGCAAAGACCATACATGTTCATTATGGAAGTTTGTTATGCCATCCCTAGTAAAGCACGATTCATCTGACCAAAGAACAAGTGAAATAAAATTAGGGTTACGTGCATTTTGCTAAAGAATCCATTGGCAACATTCTAATCGCTGCTTGTTATCTTCAGGATGTAGTGCTTGTACACTTGATATGGATGTAAGATCTCTTTATTTAAGGTTCGCCACACAAAATTTGGTGACATGTGTAATTGATTTGTTAGCCGGCGCGTTCTAAGTGAAGAGTTCTCCAAAATAGCATCAACAACATTGTCTTCATTTTGTACATTTATTTCATGGGGACGAACATGTCTCGGTGCCCGATGATCCGTTTCCCTAAGTCGCCGAATGGTGCACTAAAAACTGATCTAGCAGGTTGGTGTCGATTTGGAAATCTATTATTATTCTGATATGACGGTCGAAGTTTTTGCGAGAAGAATCAGATTGGGTCCGAGTACGATGTAATCGTCCTGCGCTTAGCGCCTTATCATAGTATTTTTAAATCTATCGAAATGATCTGGGGCTAATTAAAGGATAAATGAAGCAGAAGAAACACTGGGGCAAAATTTAGCAATGAAACATGGATAATCGATGAACGCTTGAAAAAATCTGTATAGCAAAATAAAGATAGAAAATGAATATTGGAAAAGTATTGTTAAAGACCTAATTATAGACCTAGAAAATGATATTGATGGTAATAATGATCTAATGAAGCTTCTGTTCCACCACGACGATCACCAGGATTTTATTGATAATATACAACTCTGATTTCAAATTCGGCCCGCTTTAAGTATATCAGTGTCTATTGCCAGTTACAGAACTTTTCCTTCAACTATAGCAGTTAAAAAGAAAGAAATATTTATAACCTATTTCATGGGTTCGTATACCAATATCAAATACCTACTACAGACAGCGTTAGGTATATGGGCAATAAATGTAATAAAGCAAAGTATATAATAAATTAAATCAGATAATGAGGTGTTTTGTAATTAAACAATGTCAAAGCTGAATAAAAAAGAAGACGAGAGTTAAAAGAGCTAAAAAAGCAGGGATCTTGTATTTACACTCTTCATATCCTTCACATGGTCACGTGTACCAAATCCGAAGATTTTAGAATTGCCAATAAGAACGGTAATTTTTTACGGCCATTAAAACGATATTATTGTCTTGACCAAAGCCTGCGATGAGTAATGCTTTCCTTTCTCGACTGCGTGCCAATTTTTCGGCCACTCCCCAGTTGCTTGTTGTTAACGCCATGTTTAGGCCGAATTAATCATAGATTTGGACAACAAAACCTGAGCTTTTGATTGATCAAGTTCAACGCAATTGTCGAGTAGCATAGGTGTGTGCCCGGTTTCGTAAGACGGTGGTTCTTAGTCAAGTTAAATAATGCATTGCCATTAGCTGCTCGTGATATATCGCTTTAATTAGTATTATTGTACCTGCAACGTTATATAGCTAAATATTTCTTAACAAGGACGTTTTGTGTACTTACACACGCAATTATAGAAATGACTCGAAAGGACAATATAGATTTGTTATAAAAAAGGATGTTTTATCATCGTTAGTTCCAAAAGGGTTGCTTACTTTGACATAAACTATTTATTAAGAGGATTTCTAAATGCTGATGAACTTAAACAAAATATTACCTATTAACAAAGTAGATTATTTAACTAACGATTTAGAGTTAGTCGCTAATTCAACTGCATGTTTGATTTTTTTAAATATCTTTGCATTAAATACACTTTTGTTTGTTTGTTGAAATTCCATTCCAAACATTAATATGAAAGTAATTTAAAGTGGACAAATGAGGAAGGTTACTAATAGCGATTGAACAAATAGAGAAAGACTGTATCGTGTTATATCTGTGTACGTTTTGTTAGATTCCTGTCTATAGCCTGCATGAGATTTGGAACATTTCTTTATTAAAAGAGACAAACCACAGCAACAATTCAAACTCAGATAATAAATTCTTGTTATAAATTCATACAAAACGTGTACCTAAAATTTTGTTTCAATTTTATTGTAATTGAAACGGCGACTAGATTATTTCTACTGAATTTACCTTCAACTTTTTGGCAGTGTTAACATGACGATTTTTTCATCGTATACCTTTTTAGAAATGGCGTGAGTTTTTAAAATAATAAGTACATTCTAATTACAGTCAAATATGTGATAGGATAAAAATAATTTTTATTTACGATGCTGAGCATATAGATTTTTATAAAAATTTCAAAACATCTGTATTAAAAAACTTACAAAGCAGTAAAGAATCCATTTTTTTTATAGACAAAGACTTTAATTTTGTAAACTATAACCGAATAGATTATAATAAACCCGAATCTAATGCATGCTCTCCTTGAATGGTACTGTGATCAAGCAGAATCGCAAAAGTTGTAGGTATTGTGTAGTATAGTCAAGCAATTATGTTGAATGATTAAATTATAAAAGACTTCTTTACTACGAAAAACATTTTTGTGTGAGTTTTATTCGATATAAGATTCAGCACTTGAAGATAACTTCCAACTAACGGTTATGGACACTAACATTTTTTTCACCTATACTATGACTTCAGTTCGCATAAATGATTTCATATAACACATAATATCTGCATGTGATATTTATAATAAGGTCAATTTGACACTCATACCTAAAGAAACAAACTACAGATGGCGGTAGACTCGTTCAATTATAGAACAGAACGAAAATGCCTCCACAAAATTTATTTATTAGCTAGTGTGCATAATGAATAAAACATCTATCTTAACAGTTACTCATCCGTTTTTTTTTCGAGAAACATCGATTGTTTCTCCGCGATGTAGTCATCGCCGTCCGTGTGAATTTAAAAATAAGACGTGCTAATTGAATTTCATCCGACTTTGGTGTGAAAAATTGCCATTTCAAACAGCCTAATGGCGATTTTTTTCCGCTAATTGGCGTGGCGTTAAAAACCTGATGGGTATATAATTCCGTTTGCTCAAGGGCCGGCGCGAAGTCCAGGCGCCGTACGCACAGCCGCTTTTTACTAACGTAAATGTAAAAAATAAATTGCATAAGGCGGGTATTATATTAAAAACAATAATGGTGAAACTATTTACTCTTCGCTTAGAGGAATTGCCTCTGCCGGGTGGTCTGAATAAGTAATTGGACGAGATGGGCCAAGATATCCCATCAAACAAAAGAGCCATGTATTTTGGGTAACTTCCTGCAGTGAAACTGAAGTTATATATGCAGCATCAATTTTCATGACTATTTTGTCGCTTTTATTTTATGCAAAACCATGAACCACCTTATCTAAGCTAGGAATCATACTATTTTTTGACTTCTTGCATCTGGTCCAGAGTCTTGTCTCTCTATCTCCATTCCTTTCGACAGCTGTCCTTCTAACCTTTGAAAATTTAGATTTCTGAATGGAAGCTGCTTTTGTAATTGGGTATTTGCCATGTATTTATATTTTATTAAATTGCATACTAATATGTAGCATCTAATCCACAAAATAGCTGTGACAACTGATAAATTCGAAAAAATGGATCGTAAGATGTATTTTTAATATTAAAAATGTGAATATTTAAAGGTACCGCCAAAACGCGAACATATTGGCCGTGACGTCAGATGTCTTGTAAATGGCTGCTTGTTTACATCTGGGGTCAGCGCGTCACGCGTCAGCCTCAGGCTGTCAATTTATCAGTTTGTTGTTTGTGTTCATTTTGTGACAATACGCCAAGAAAAAGTGAAATACTTATGAGTTATGACTTCTGAAGACATGTTCATTGTTATGGAATTTGTGTACAGCGACGAGCGGTTCAACGCGATTTCGGCATATCACGTTTAGGGGCCTTAAAGATCCTTTTTATACGTTGATAATCTCGAGGAACGGTTACAAAAATTTTATTAGCTGTACTGACTGAAGTACTTTTATAACCATGTACAAAACAACACTTGTTTTGTTTTCCATACATAATAGATCCTTGTAGAACTACACATATCACTTTTTGGTGCGATCTCTTACACCGTCCTTTCAATAAACACCACACAGAGGCTTTTCCAATACAAGAATGATACTACACCATTAAACAGCACGCTCCTCGGTAATGTTTACATGACACTTGACGTCACCAGTTGAATAAGAAGCGCTCCTAAGATTCGAATTTCAAATCTGAAATTCTCTGCCTACAAATATTTTTTTGTTTTTTTTTACATGGCGTACGATATATATACACTTTCAAAAAAGTGATAATACCCAATTATTCAGGGAACGAAAATGGATTCAAACCAAACACGTACCTGAGGTTCACGTTGCAAAATAAAACTGGTGATTACCATAGTCAAATGATCGATAACGCGCCTTACCATAAGGTGGAMGTCGAAAAGTCACCCATAAKGKTAAAGGTCATGTTGCTAAATGACAAGGGCCACGATGTTCTCCGACTTCCACCCTCTTACCCTTTACTGGACCCTATATGTGACAGTATAATAATCAATTTGCAAACCGACGGTGACAGTGAAAAGCCTAATTCCTGTATAACCGGAACTGCTATAAATAGGAAAATATTTTCGTTCAACTAGTCCATACAACTAAATGTATTATACTCCAAATGTAGGTAAGCTTATTAAGTTTAGACACACATGTATAGTTGTTTATGGAAAAGAAAATCCTGCTTATCGATGCAATCAGCTATAAAAAATAGATGTGAAAATATGTTGTTGTAGAGTCTTGAAAAGCACATTAGTTTTATGAAAATATCTTAAACTATAAAATGTGTAACCGTTATCTGATAAAAGAACATGCTTAGATACAGTACCGAGCAAGAACTAGAAATGTAAGTTATTTAGAAAATATCAACCATTTAAGCAATGATGGCTAAGAGAAAAGAGAAGAGAAATCTGAAAATCAGAAAGGTGGCTGCGTATCCAGTATATCTGGTAGCAGGATATTTACGAAATTCGTATTGCTAACAGTTTTCAAGTTATGTAACATCCTTAAGGGTTACCATTTGCAAAAAAAAACTGGGCACGATTGAATTTTATTGGATTCTATATAGATTTGACTAATTTCTCACAGAAAGAGTATTGCAGTGGGTTTCTTTGTCAACCAGTGGAGTCAGTTAATGAGTTTCCAGCATAACCACAAATGTCTACAAAACAGAACGAGATGCTACGATAAACTTGACAATTATGGAGTGCCCCGTGGGTTTCGTTCTTAGCTACGAGGTGCTAAGCGATTTACATTGATTACAATAATTAAATCCATTGTACATTTTAATAACGGACTTTATTGTTCCGGTGAGCAATGTCATAGCAAACATCAATAATTCCGCGACACCACCAAAGAATTCCGCATATTACTGCCGTTCCTTGCATTGCAAACAATGAAAATGCTTTATTATCGCCTGCCATCGGGCTACAAGACAAATTAATTAATAAAAGCGCGCATTATACACGCCTCGAACACCGACAAGACATTGCCTTGTAGCACTAATGAATATGCAAATATCATTGCACACGTCTGTTATTTGTTTATTTTTAGAGATTTTATTAATGTGGCACGAGAGCACTACAGCGAAATCGTTTTTAGCGGGAAATGACCCGAGAACCTCAGCGAGAAAAACGTCTCTATTATACGTGCTGTTAAAACCCTGAAGAAACGAAGGATGTTCCTCAACAAAGGTTGGCAAAACAATGTCTAGTGACTGCATTAAGGAAACATTGACACCGCTGCCGAAACAGTAAGAAAAACTGGTGAAGCTTTTGGAGAATATTCTGCAGCAGAGTTGGTTTCCAAAATTCCCTGATGGAGCTTAGAGGAATAAAAAGCTTAAAGCTTTATAGATTTGTTACTCCTTGCTTCTGACAAGCAATAAACAACCCAGCTCCCAAAAACATGTTTTCTTACGACGAAAAATTCTTTACTGGTTAGAGCCTCACTGCAGGTCTAGAGCAAGAGGATATGATAGTCGTCAACTTAGGATATGAAACAACCTCAGAATACCAAGATCAGTGACTTAGGCAACAAGGAAAGGACTGTTTTCATACTGTCCTCGTCTAATGCGGTCTTTCACAAATGATCATCGGCATACAACTGATTGGAATGCTCCAGAGTACAAGTACAGCGGAACAGGGATGGTATACTTGTGCGTTTAGCGACGAATGCAGATTTTTTCTGGGTACGCACTATCGTCAAACCAGTGATTAACCGATATTATCGATAATACAGAGACTTGAGCGTATTCTCAACAAAGACGTTCTTCTTGTTCCATAATTGTCTATATAATATTACTAAAACCAGGTAAAATTTAACAGAAAAGTGCGGACATCTACTCATATCGAAATAATTTAAGTTTCATGTAGGGACATTTGAAGAAGTGACAAACTTGTGAAAGAAATTTTACTCCTTTTGTTAACCTATTTGCTACGCAAACAACTGTGAATGTCGAAATGCAAACTCAAAAACTATAGGTCGATAATGTAGTATAAGGGAGCTTTTTTTCCAATAATTCAAATTATTGACTGTTTGGATTTTCTGCTTAAATGAAATCAATTTCAGAGAATATGCTGCAAAAACGAATTGCTTGTTAAAGTACGTACGTAGTGGACAAACTTTGTAGAATCGATGTGTACTGATGAGTAACACATGGAAATTTCCTTTTGCGTATTTGCCAATTCTCATTTTTGATACGAGGGTGAATGCTTTCAGCGTCCATAATATAAGATAATATTTTGTCGGATAGATCGCTGTCTCTTGAAAACACTGAAAAAAAGTTAATAGTCTGACGTTTCGATTACATATGTAATCTTTGTCAAAGACGAAGAACCTCAAAATTTGCCTGACACAAGTTCAAACAAAATTTTGAAAGTAAATAAACAAATCACCAAAGATGCGAGACGTCATAGACACAACGTGCCAACCTGATAAAAAAGAAACTAACGATGAAAAAGGAACTACCTACCTACTAGATATACACGAACTACGTGATAAAAGATAACTACAAAATAGCCTTCCAAATGTCTATAGCTTCTTTTATTAGACATTTGTGATATTTGTGTAAAGTTTTTGTTTTATCAAAATCAATCATGKGTGTAGTCAAATATGAGTGTTCAGCTACGGAAGATCTATTTATCTGTTGCAACCTAGCAGCACGCATGTGTTCTTTCAAACGCGTACCTACTTTTCCTTGAGTTTGACCTATGGAACACTTGCCACAAGAACAAGTAATTTTGTAAACACCTTCACCCTCTAAATGTAGCTTATCTTTAGCAGAACTTAAAATTTTATCTAATTTATTATATGTACTATCAATAACTAAAATATCGTGTTTTCTAAGCATCCTCTCTAATTTKTCCGAAAGGCCTTGTACATAAGGCAAACTCAACTTCAATTTACTTTAKCCTGGCTGAGAATTTACTTGATTTGGATGAGCACTTTTATTAAAAACTGACCAAATATTCTTACTGCTATAACCATTTCTCACTAGCGCTGATTTAAAATGATGTATTTCTTTTTGTACAGAACTTTTGTGTGATATCCTTTGAGCTCTAACAAATAACGTCCTAATAAGACTTTTGAGAAGGAGGGTGGTGAGATATGGCATGTAAATATATGTCTGTGTGTGTTGGTTTTCTGTAAAACTTGTGTCCTAACTGTCCAGTGTTTGTTCTGTAAATTTTGACATCCAAGAAAGGTAAACTACCATTGCTTTCTAATTCCATAGTAAATTTTATGTCGGGATTTTGACTGTTCAAATGATTTAGAAACCTACCCTACTCTTCTATACCGTGGGGCCGAATAACAAAAGTGTCATCTACGTAACCTATACCAACATTCAGTGAAAACTGTTTCCATAAGAAATAAGTAGATTTTAAACAATATTCGGATAATCTGGCTATCGTGTCGCCTAGGCGTTCGCTATTAAGCTTGGATTTGATGATATCTATCGTCTCAGGAATGGGTACTTTCGTAAATAAAGAAACCACGTCAAAACTAACCAAAATATCACCTTCTGAAATACTTAAACCTTTTATAATATCAATAAAGTCTGAAGAATTTTTTATGAAAGTACTGGTATTTCCTACATAAGGTTTTAAATAGTTGGCACAAAATTTTGCTTGCATACTTTTTGTGTAAACTTTATTATGTCTTCAAAATCTTAATAAAAAAGGTTGTGGGATAGAATTTGCAATGTTGTGTTTATGTCTGCATCTAAGAGACCAAGTTGTCTACATGTGTCGTGTATGCGTTCCCTAATTAAAGCAAATTTTGTTTGTAGCATAATTTTATTTGACTTGTGTGTGTTTATATGTGTTTTAATATTAAGAAAATTTGGTACGACCTTTTTATCTCTGCAGCGTTTCAAAAATGCTAATCGGTTGACGAAGCTCGCTTTCTTCAGTGAAGTCCTTTCTAGTCTTTTACATACTCCTAGGATGTACTCTCCGTAGGGTCTTCGTATACGAGGGTGAATGCTTTCAGCGTCCATAATATAAGATAATATTAAATAATATTATTTTATTTTTGATGTTGTACTTTTTCAATTATTCTCTGGCAAATCAAGATCCCAATGTTATTTCGATTGTCAAGTGATATTTACCACAAAGATCCTATTTTGTAATACATAACCGTATTTTAACTTCACATGACTGATGTACCCCAAGGAGAATCAACGGTTGATCTAATTCCGTTTACATTCTCGTCCTCGGCAAACATCTGAAAGCGGGATTTACACAGAAGAGTGTATTTCTTTTGACGGCCTATTCTTGTTGGCCCTACAAATTTGTGCTCCCGTAAAAGTAACACCTAAACCAAAAGGTGTTCGATTCTGTTTTTATGTGGAATGGCCTCCATGGACTTTTATGGGTCGTAAAACCGTTCGGTCCGATTTCTGATGAACTGCATTAAAACAAGGGGCTCCGGGATCTCCATTGGAGCAACTGAAAGTGGTTTCTTTCTTTCACGTTAGTTATTTAATACCGTTCAGGTCACAAGCAGAACAACTGCATGCTCTTCTGTAAAGTAACTTTATGGAATCTTTCTCTAAATTTGTTGGGAAAACTGATCGAAACTTCACTTCGTTTTTAGAACATTATAGTAAGTGATAACATTTAACACCATTACACCAAGTGTACATTTACACCATGTTTTTTCATCAAACGATGTTCCATTATCACTAAAAGCATGTTTCTCCTGCATGTATTTCAACGCATCTCTTGTGTACGACAAAATTAGCTCCGTAATGGCAACATAGACGGTTGAACAGATGGTTTCCCAACGCTGTGGTTTTACATAGATACAAGTCATCCTATTGTATGTATTATGTTGGCACGTTTAACCTTTTCCCTTGGCATTGTTGGGACACACATAAATCAGTATAATAGCGAATCGGCGCGGGAGAATGGTAACCACTGGGGGATGTAAATGATCGCTTGGATTATGGCATGATTTTTGTTTGGTGTTCGCGAATCAATGGAATAATCTTCAGCTGTTTTCACAATGAATTTGTTTCAGAATTCGACGTCAACTTTTGCATTTCTG
Source organism: Rhyzopertha dominica (assembly GCA_025024175.1). Classification (NCBI taxonomy): domain Eukaryota; kingdom Metazoa; phylum Arthropoda; class Insecta; order Coleoptera; family Bostrichidae; genus Rhyzopertha; species Rhyzopertha dominica. The sequence goes on from QCXZ01000064.1 coordinate 61,283,567, forward strand.
AGATTAAAACATAGTCCCCAAGCATCTTCAATCTGTTTGTTATACATCCTTGGGATTAGTAATGTGAGTTGTTATTTGATGCTTTTGTGTTCAGTAAAATATAAAAATTTTGTGTACAAGCTAACTATGAGCAACTCACTATAATAATGTGGGCTTGTCACTATCTTCAAGGATAATTTATATTCTGGAAGAAAATAACTAATTTTAATCTCAATTCCATTTGTTTAAAATCTTACTTTTCGGTTTTTGTATTTGGCCTGCTAACGTAACCATTTGAAAAGAATGTATAGGTAGCCTTATCTAAAAAACCCTGCAGAACTGGATTCTTCTACACAATTTTGCAACTTTGCTACTTCCCTTGTTAATTAATAATATTATTACTCCAATTCAGGGTAATTATGTTTTCTGAATCAACACAAAAATATCGTGCCTGGAGAATCAGTATAGTCCGATGACACAGCCTAACATGCGTGTGTTTTCTCTAATTGCTGACGTTCACGAACGAACGCAGCGTGTGAGAAAATTTAATTCAAATACACCCATTTACAGCTACAGTTAATAGCCTCAGCGGCTCGTAATTTTACTTATAAAATGACATACTAAAAGTTGGTTATTACGAACTAAACGCTCGTTTCCTGAACACAGAATTAAGGAATGTAAATTATTACAGAGGTTATTTGTTTGTGGTTAATTTCTTGGAAGTTGATGGAGCTGCTTGATGGACTTAGCTGACTGCTCTATGGATAAATTAATCTGAAATTTCTTACTCTTATATCAGGCTTAATATTTGTGATATACATCTAAGAATTAACCTTTTACATTTCAAAATGAAATGGCACTGAATATTGGCCTCTGTTTTAGGAGATTTTATTTTAATGTTGTAAAATTCTTACCTTCTACATACTCCAGATGTTTCTAACATTATGTGCTTCAAGTAGGGACTTGATAAATTCTTCTCTAGTAAAAATCCCATCCATTTCTTTATTAAGTAGGTATGTCATGAAAGCTTCTTCGTCAATACTAAAAGTAGTGGTATCTTATTGTGTAACAGATAAAAAACGTTTATAGATAACATTATTACAACTACTTTGATTATTAAACAGCTTTGAAGCTAGAAAACAAAACTTATTACGATATTTACCAGAACAATCAACGTTCAAACTTGTTAATGACAAAACAGAGTCCATAATCAAACCAGATTCATAATTGCGGTCGACGTTCCTATTCTGCTTTCTCTTTTCGTGGTTTATAGTTCTGCCGTTTTATTAATTTAATCTATTAACATTAATCAGTCATAACTGGCGTAATAAACTTGTTGATGTGCGTACAATTCATAATTACATGGAGTTATTTAATCCCGACTATCTGCATAACGGCAGGTAAGAGTGTATATGCATGATTATTAATTAGCATACCGCATGGTCTGTAGTCAGTTTATTACATCCACTTTTGAGGCATGCACGTCTAAGAAGCTTAAAATACTGTTCGCTATTTAAAGTAATTACATTAATTGAAACGTTTATTTCGGGTGATTACGGTTACATGATATGAGGAAGTAACCTGAAAGTATTATTGTGCCTTTTTTAAAACTCATTCGTTCATTAATTGCAATATTTTGTAATGAACAACTAATTTTACTTTGTATTATGTGTGATACTAACACGTGTTTGGTTTTTTATAAAAAAAAATAGGAAATACAGTTCTGTACAAACGGCACATCCTACTAAAGTGCAGCTAGATAACATTTCTTAGTTAATTGAAATGGAGAAAGACTATTATTTTAGATACAGTGGAGTACGCACCAAAAAAAGAAGCAACAGCACAAACAGAAAGTTAATTTTTCAATTAATTAGTAAGAACAATAGAACAGATATAAATAACTGGTGATTTTAACAGCAGGATGGGGTTGCTAAGTATAGTAAAGAATAAAAAACGTAATTTGGGGAGAAATTTATTGATAATAATGGAAAACACTACACTACACGTTATACCAACATAAGAAAATACACCGTCAACCCTAGTGAAAAATCGATAATAGATTCTTTATCAGTAGAGAGTCAAAATAAACAAGATCACTTTACTAAATTAAAAGGGAAAAAAGATTCAAAACAAAATGCAAGGTATTATTAAAACTTACAGATTGAAAGAAAAAATATAGCAAAACAGTGTGAATGTAGATAATAATGTTCTAAACAGAAAAATTTTAAACTATAAAGAAAGTGTTGATCAAATGTAGCAAGAATATTTGATTCAAAATACACATGACAGGTTAAAGAGATTGTGGAAGAACCAGATAAATAAACATGCGAAGAGTACGGCACTCAAACAAAATTAAACTTTAAAGACAGACAGAAGTTGTATTATTAAGCAATTAAAACTAAGACAGGAGCTAAACAGGAAAAATAGAAGAAAATGCCATTATGGGTTGCTAAAACCACAACTAGGAAAATAGGAAAAAGAGCATTCGAAAATTGTCTGCGTAAACAACAGATATAGAAAAGGAATAATAATAGCAGAAATGGATAAACAATTTAGAAATTGGGAAGCCATTATGTTAACAACTATTGTAAAATGCCATGTGTAGAAAGCATAATATAAAGAGATTGACAAAAAGATGTGATTTTTTCATTACACAAAAAGGAAGGAAAAAAATTACAAGGCAATAATACTGCTCTTCATGAGAGAAAATGTATATGATAATACAGTGGTTTGCAAAATAATGTCTTCACTCTTAAATAATTAAATTAACAAGCTACACAAAACAAAGAAAAATTAATGATAATTTTAAACAAGACACATATATAACAGGTACAAAAATTCCTGTATCTTCTTTATTTTTATTTTCTGTAATGGCTGAAAAATAATAATGTAGTTATGCAATTGTGTTCCTCGAAACCGGAACTCGTTCATTCGTAAGACTGCCCTCTGCGGCCATAAATCCACATTAAAGCGGTCGTCTGCTCAAATGCTCCCAATTATTTAAATTATTAATTGCACCGCCATTAAATTGCGTTTAATTACTGAGCTGGATACGGTTTTGCTTTGGTACGCTTTAGATTTATATCCCACTACAAATTGGAGACATAAATTACCGGGGTTGGGTTTTAAGGTACATACCGCCCGTGTTTTCGATTAGAATGTTGCCGAAACGCTAACGAGGTCCTAGCGATTTTGAAAGTTAGTTCGTCGATATTGGTTCACGTGGGAGACAATGTTTACTTGACATCAAACATTTTTTGTGGGTCACATTCCCCAAAAATACGTCTCGAATGGGCTACTTACAAAATTAATTTGCTCAACAACGGATTCAATCATCGCGTGAATAAAGATCGAAACATTTTGCGTTGGTTGGGCCAAATTTTAATTAATTAACAGCGAAAGGCTTCTGGCATAACGCTGGCTCATAAATAGCTGCTTTAACAAACACTTTCGCAGTCCATTATGAGTAAATAATTAAATCTGTTTGTGTCGAGGTAGATTGTGTTCACCTATATCGACTAGAATTCTTGGAGTTTTTCTACACTGCGAAGAAGCAAGAGCACATAATTTTTGTAGAAATTTGTTCTTCTGGATTCAGTTGTCAAAGCTGAAATTGATTCACCTAAAATTTATATTCGGCTTCTTCTACAAATGGTAATATTTATCAACTAAATGGTATTTTAATCGAACTCCTGGTGTGACCAATATACTTAGATTACAACTACTTATTTCAGGTTTCGGAGGACGGAACTGAATGCGTTAAAAAGCATCTTTATCCAAAGGAACAAAGGCACTGTAATAAATTCAGATTTAGGTCCGATTCCAAATCCGCGTTGTTGCTCTCTAAATCATTGTGGATCTTTCCATTATAGTTTGATTACAACAGAAAATTACGCTTTGCTGTTAGTTTATTTAATAGGAAACATGTACTGATGTACGTGAGAACATCCATAGTTTTTATGACTACCATTTACGTAAAACGTTACCTGATAAAAGTATTAGTATTGAAACTAGCAGTTTTCCCGTTTTTGCCATCATGTCATTAATTCATTGCGTTAATTATATTTTGTACTTATCACAACAACACTTGCAAAGCAGCCATCTTTTTGTTATACTGAGCATTTTTTACCGTGACGTCAATCCTTGTTAATCCTTTACTTTTTAAATCCGGCCAAATCCCACGGTTTTTTTTCCTACATGACAGACATCTGTTTCCTTGGTATTACGCTGATCACATGAATCCCAAAATAAACAAGCGAGTTGCGTTGCCAGGTCTCGTTTAATGTCTTACTCGACAGTCAACGGTTTCGGAAATTGAGTGGCAGATACTGAGTTTTGTTCATTTTCATCTGAAGTTATTACGGTCGTAAAAGCTTCAGCAGTTAAACGGCTGCCGCAGCAGCGCTGATGGCTTCAGCGCAACGAGATTCAGGTGTGGGACTGAAGTATCTTTGAACTAAATGTATCCAGTTTTGTGTTTTGCTTCCATTTTATAAGCTAGTATTCTTCGAATATGTCGCTAGGATGCTAATTTTGCCATTTTTTTTCTGAAAAAATTGCTGTAAACTGTGGACTGAAATAACAAAAGCTTACACAACTCAGCATTACAAGGAGACTTCTGCTGTTTCCCACGATTTGCAAAGTCTAGTACAGTTAAACACAATTTAAATTTTACAATATCGTTTCAGAATTATCTATTTCCTTCCCCGTCAATACACAAATACACTTTTCTAAGAAAATTGCGACGAGCTCTTGCTAAGAGACTAATGTTCTGTTTAATTAGTTGTAGTTCCTCAATTATGAACCCTGGGTTTTTAGATAAATAAGATAAATAAAGAATCCATAGGATTAAATCAGGCGATCTTACAGGACACTGTGCATAACCGCCACGTCCAATCTATCAGTCAGGAAAAGCTACATTAACATGCTCTGTCACATCAATATTAAAATGAGACGACGCTCCATCTTGAAGCAGTCACATTGAATTTGAAGAGGTACTTCTTGCAATGAAGTAGGCAAATGGTGTCTTAGAAAACTGAAATAAATCTCACCATTCAATGTAGGGGGGGGGGGAATATGGTCCAATTAGATAGGGTTTTACAATGCCGGTTCCCACGTTAACAGAAAACCTGCTTTGAAAACTACGTTCTAGGTCAAAATGAAGATTTTCATCACTCCAATAACATGAACATTAAATAAACCTTCTTACCAAATGTATTTGTCCGTAAAAAGAATAGAATGCATGAAACTTCTATCATCTTTGTGGGGATTGATAATACTATGACAAAAGTTTACTCGAGCCTTGTAGTCTTCAAGAGATAGAGCTTGAACTTTTCGGTAATGATACGAGTATAGCTGTTGCCCATGCACTGAACCCGTTGGAAATGTTCTCCTGATTTGCAATTATTCTTACACTCGTATTTAGTTTATTTTCAATGCAATTTAGAACACGAGCGGTTCGTCTGCGGCCTGCATCATACAGTCTAGATTTGAATGATCGAAATTCGCCTAGTGTTCTATGAATGATAGTAAACAGTCGGGACGGTGTTATCCTTCTAGCTAGAAATCTTGTTGCAAATCCTGGAAAGAGACAAGAAGTCTCTTTGTGATGAGCTGGTTTAAATTAAAAAAAGACAAAGTAAAGACGTACGGTGGTTTATGATTTTAAATTAATCGCACTGATTATTTGTTAGTTACATCAGTATGTCATATTGGAACAGAACAATTTTAATAAATTCAAATTTAAGGCCTAAAAACAACTACAAATGCTAAATTCTAATTAACAGATTTATTGAGTACCTAGTATTATTTCATAAATAAGCCATACCTACCCAAAAAATGTTATAAAATATTCCAATTGAAGCAGCAGCATACCAGCCCGATGATCGAGTTGTGATTTAGGTCTTTTCTTCCAATGTAACATTAAAAGATGAGTGTGATTTGATTCTAATTACATTATGTAGGAAAAAAACTTCAAAGTCCAAATACTATTTGGTAGCTAAGATATCATCTCCAGTAGGCGAAATGTCTAGCTGACTGAATGAATTCAGATTTACTTGTAAGTTCGATTTCAAGATCTATATTGCTTGAGCTAGTCAGAATTAGGATTCAGTCAAGCCTGAAGTCCACATAGGATAAATACAGGTGTTTTGATGAAATGAGATTACTTCCACTTAAAATTTGGTGAAGAGAATATGCTTAAGCATTAACTTTAACTTGAGTTAAACTCGACCACGTAACAACTATATGTATTTAGATTAACAAAATTATTGTGGTAGTGGTATTGTGTGGTTTTACACACTCCCCTTCTCTTATATCAGTATTTACAAATATATACTCTGTTTGGGGTAATCTTGTTTAGTTCGGGATCTTTTGGGATGCCTACCGCGAATAAAATTTGATTTATCTACTGTTACTACAGATTAAAATGATAACAGATCAATGCCAATCATACGGTATCATGTGCAAGTTTTCTAACTGAGAAGGCAATGTGTTTAGTATACTCAATTCAATAATATTTCTTTTAACGTCACATTTTGAGTTCCCAAGGACTTTGCATTGGGGCCTTACTATTCGTTGTACATGTTAATGGTATCTTTTGAAGTGAGGTTGTTTATTATATGATTCTCGTCTCTATCCAGTTCCTTATTGACGCATATTTCAAAACTATCTGAAGTTAACTGAAACTTTAACATTGAAGTAATCTTTACTCGACTGAATACAACAAACAAAATCACTCATTTCTAAAACATTTCAGAGCATCAAGTTTTCTAGCATTCTGTCTTCCCTTGAAGACGGAAAGACACATAACGATAATTTAATACGACGTAAGCTCTCCGTTCATTAGAGTATCTGCACTATTTCCTCAAATGCCAATTTCCGAATCTGCCCATTGTCATCCAACATGTGTCGCTCGCGTTCCACTTCACCCCGTGTCGTTCTATTTCAGTCCCGCTGTTCCGCGGACCCGCTATAAATATGATAGCGCTATGAGGTGTGCGGTCCACATTCGGCCCGTTTATAAGTTGTGTAATATGTGTTTTGGAGTAGTGCAGAGGTGTTAAAGGTGTTTGTTTTCTGCCGGCTATAGCGTGCGTGGCGGTGGGTGGCCAGCTCCGCTTTTAGTCTGTGATGTTTCGGACGACGGCGCGGATTAGGGTGATGGGAACCGGGGGATGATTCTAAAGATCCGGATTGATTTATTGGCGTAGCCGACCGGCCTTTGAAGGGTTCGATGCTGTACATCCGGGTGATGAGCAAGGATTATGCGTTTTATACTTTCTTCTCAATCTAAAATTCCTCTTTGTCAGTTGTATTCGCAGCCTATATMYAGGATTGAATWCGACCTGTGTACTAATCAAAAAAAATCTGAAATTTTGTCCGCTCTAAAAAAATCAGAACGTGATTCCTAGCATTATGCACGTTGATGATAAAGAACTAAATACATCAGATTCCATTGTTAATGTTTTTGTCAACCCCAATCCTGAACGTATTTCAGATTTTGTGGAACAAAGCAATCAGTATTTTTGACACCTTGCTAAATTTACTTTAGATGACGTTCTTGTTGCTTTAAAGTCTTTACCAAATAAACCTTATATTATACTACTACAACACTTTAATCTAATAATGTCATCATCAGTATTTCCCGCCACCTGGAAAAAGCAAGGGTCTGTTCCGTTTAAAAAATAAAGATCCATCTGACATTCGAAATTACAGGCCTATTTCTATCTTATGTAACTTTTCTAAAGTATTTGAGTGTGCTTTGTATAAATATATAACGCTTTTGCTCGCACTCATATATCACCTGCTCAGCAGCATGGTTTTATGAGCAACCGATCTACACTTACTAACCTGACAGTTTTTACACAATACGTATCTGAAGGTGGATGTCATACACATGGATATTCATATGAATTTGATAGAATAAACTTCTTTATCCTTATCAAGAAACTTCGCTTTTTGGGCCTGCCCAATAAGCTCTGTAACTTGGTTCTTTCCTACTTATCCAATCGTGAGCAAATCGTTTCTTGTCAGCAAGCGTTTTCTTTGCCTTACCATGTAACTTCCGGTGTACCTCAAGGTACCTCTGCTTGTTATTTACGTTAATCTAATCTTACCTCCTGCAATCATCTATTTTTTGCTGACGATCTTAAGACATTTTGCATTATTGAAACTCTATCTGACTGTTAAATTATACAGCAAAACACAAAAAGGTACACGAATGGTTTTGTAGTAATGGTCCATCTTTGAATACTTCTAAATGCAATGTTGTTACTTTTTGCACGAAGCTACAAAGGAAGCAACCACGAGTTACTTCGACCTGACACTGTTCGTGATCTTTGTGTTATTTGTCTCGCAGCTTGTATTTGCTGAGCATATACAAGATGCTTCTGCCTCTGCCTATAAAGCCTTTGGCTTTATTTATCGCAATTGTGGAGACTTTAAATTAAATTAAATAATCATATCAGTCTAGTGATGATAAAAACTGAATATTGTTCGCTTGTGTGGTCTCCTATGGAGAAATACATTAACGGCTTAGGGAATATACAAAGGAAATTCTTAAAATTTCTAGTTTTTGCTATTCGTGGTGCTTAGAGGTGTTGATCACTCTTTATTATTTTCGCGTTTCAATTTCGTTTATTTATAACTTCTGTATTCTAAACTAGATGTGTGTATACTGTTGAAACATCTTAGTATTCTTGTACCGCGAGCTAGTGCACGTTGGCAAGCCATTTTTGCTCTAAAGAAAGGTAGTACCAATGTTATTTTGTGCTAGGGCATTAATTTAGCTTGTCGCGACTGTAATATTATTTCTGCAGTTTGCGATATGCACTACAGCTCATTGAAGTAATAGTCTATTTTAGTTTCATAACTGCTGGATCATTTGAATATTCACCATTCCTCCAACGAATTAAGATACCAAAGAATGTCTGTTTTCAAAATGGAATATTGCAATATAGATAAATGACATAACTAAAAATGTAACAACAAGTTGCTCAATCTGCACCCTCAATGAAACATCATTTTAGTGCCCTTTCCTGAGTACCTTGCAATTATATAGTCTGTTTTTCTTACATTTATTGATCATCGTGATCGTAATCACTGTGTAATCGTATTAATCCAAAAATCCGTTATGTAACCCATGTAATCTTTAGTAGGTTTCGCGAATCTCCGTGAAATCTACTGAACTCTTATGTTTACAACTCTTGGACACGATAAAATGTTTTCCCTATACTATCATACGCTGTGTACTGTAACCTGGATTGACCTTTAATTCCGCCGTTCATAACAAGATCGATACTACGCTGACATTCTAATTCTGCGCGGGCATAGTTGTCTAATTAGATAAGCGACTAATTGCTGCTTATGACGGACCATTAAGCTGTTAGACTGCGTTTAATAATATGTCATTAGCCAGCTATCTGTTGTGTGGCATAAGCCTTTGCTCGTTACTGGTTTTACGCAGCAAGAGAAGGCTGTGTTTTTAAATAGGACCAGCTACAATGTGAATAATGTGAAGAGTTGCGGTACTATTAACCTTGATTAATTGATAAAGCGCAGTTAATAATAAAAATGCGTAACAATGCCTCGCAAAATCCAAGGTTACTAAATTCCCAGATCATTGGTAATATTATGAAGATTTGAGGAACAAGCTTCTCTGCAATACAACAGAACTTGGGTATTGGATGAAGTAAATTCTGTTTTTAATTGCTGTGTTTGTTTCCTTAAAAATGAAGTATATAAGGCTCATCAGCATTCTGTAAATATTGCCTAAAGTAATAAAAAAGGTAACAGCTGAGCAACTAAATTATTTATTGTTATCAATACTGCACTGCGTAGGTGTATGGGCATACGCTTTTAGATTACTATCACTACCATGCTGATTTGAAAATATACCTTCGAACACATGGATCTTAATATTAGAGATTAAATTCAAATTTGTAACGCTTCTACTTTTCAACTTCCTTTGGTAAGAAATCCAAAGTTACATTGTTTGGAAAGCGTATGCCTAGTGAATTTGAAGAACGTAGTGCCCCAGATCACTATGAATTTAATTTAAACTGAAATAAATAAACTGGTACTTTAACAAATTGCTCTTTTCATATCGCTCAGCTTGTAGTGTGACGTCATGCCAGGAAGGTGATGCAGTTCCATGCTCTAAATTTGTCCTTCTCAGTTTACTATTAGATTGTTCAGAAAGGAATGTGGGTTGTTAAACTGTGACTAGCCATAATCATAACTAGTTTTAAACAAAACTTTATTAATCGAAATGAAAACCATTAGAATCAACATATTTTTGCCAAAGTGAAACGAGTTTATTTATGGCAGTAGAATAAAATTCTGAAGCTCTGGAAGCGATGAAGTCCTTGAAGCCTGAAGGAGCAATGTCTGGCGAATACGGCGGGTGCGATAGGACATCCAGTTAAGTGCCTCCAAAGTTTCCTTGATGACTTTAGCAACTTGTCATGCTGAAGGATCACTTCATCATGTCTTTGAGCACATTGGGGGCGTTTAAGCTTCAATGCTCGGCTCACTTGCATCAACTGTTGTTGGTTTCGTTAGGCTGGAGTAGTAGTTGAGTCACTCCCAAGCTTTCAGCGAGCTCCTCTTGRGTTCGGTATGGATCTTKGTCCAATAATGCCTCCATTCGGCGTCTTTAAATTTTGCTGGCCTCCCTTCGCGTTCTTTGTCACTGGGGTCGAAATCGCCACTTTTATAACGCCGATACTAATACTTACATGTTTTTATTGATGGAGCATATTCCTCATATGTTTCATATAGCATTATCTGCACTTTTCTTCAAGTTAAAGCAAAAAAGCAGCGCTTTCCGCAAAAAAGTTGACATGGTTGGAGCCATGGGCGTACCGAGCTTTTGGTCTAGGGGGGAATTCAGTTATTGATGATCTCAGTTAGGTGATATCTAGCGCATTCAATTGCATCTGTCTCACGTTTAACAAAAGATAAGTTGATACATTTGATTTGAGAGAATAAAGATCCGTGATCCACATAATGTATAATGATATAATACGAAGCACCAAGGAACATAAATTTCACCTTAAAAGCTTCTACTAATAGAATCACGATTTCTGATTCAGAATTCACACATATCAAAGACTAATGCATTAACCGATGCACTTTTAGTACAGTTTCAAGTTTCAACTTTTCATACTAGAAGCTTTAGAAATTTAAGCTAGGAATGAATATGCATAGGTGGTAAAGATACAATTGTAGTAATTTTTACTCCCCAGGAAAAGAGACTCGATGGATAACTAACATTATCAAAGCTCGGAATGAGGAATGCCTCAGCATTATGCGTCAAGCCAACCTTCTTAGATCGCCAGTGCATTGCTCTCAAAAATAAACCGACTACTTAATATTGCAACCAAATTAAGCTTCATTTAAATAAACTGAAATGTATTTAATTGTTTTTTGTTTTACTGTATTAATTGTTAAAATGTAATKCGAATTTAGAAATTTGGTACAAAAGTTGGAGTCATCACCGAATACATGACAGATTCTGATATGTATTCCATAGAACAGTAGTTGAACAATCTTTATAGGAAAATGTAGAAGAGCTGAACTAAGCAGAAATCGTGTTATGACTCATCCTGACCAAGACAGTCTTTTAAGGCCATCCGCCCTAAGACAACGATTTGTAACAACAAGAATGTTGCAGTCACAGCTTCATAACACACATGGCGTCGATTAAGCTTGGAAACCATTTGACAATGACTTATTAGAGAAGGTCATTTGCATGGGTCAAATATGAGTTCTGGATGAAAATTGTGACACTTGCCTATAAATTTTACTGCATTTACAATTTCGTAAATAAGACAGTTTTTAGGTATATACAAGAATTAACCAGCTAAATGTATGGGAAGTAGGAAGGGCCCAGAGTTGCGTGTTGTTTACGCTTCATTGACATGCCAAATACTGAATATTAAAAAAAAAGATGATTCTTTAGAATGAATATAGTTGCAAGATGGCCCGGGGCGATTTAATATTAGTTACGCCAATTTTTGACAGATATGACAGGAAGAGCATGAATAAACTTGAATAATATATGATTAAATTAATATAATGATTTATTGGTACACATTTGCGTTGAATAATTTTTGTTGAGGAGTATTTCAGAAACTGGGTGTGGTAAACGTAATTCAATATTCTATCTCCAGATCTACAGTGACGTAATGGAGTCGATCGCGATAAAATCTGTCTTCCGACCTCAACGCCCCAATTTTCGTGAACAAAAAGATGTTGGCGTGGAAGACAATTGCCGGAAAATCCGCCAAAAGACGCAACGGCCCCGCGATCCCTGGGTGCACCTACATGCCGAATATAATGGCTCATTGGAACGGGTCTCGCGGACTTGCGGACCACCCAAGTCGCGGCACGACGCTATGAATGAATACGGCATAGCAACCCACGGATGACTCCCTGATGAATTGTGATCCCCGTGATCCGACTTGACGGATCTGCTCTCTCGCGCCAGCATCTAGCCGATCTCTAAGAAGGGGGCATCGCATTTTTTTTTCGTGAAGGGCATCTCGCCTATTTTCGTTAATTGCCGTCCGATGCACTTTCGCGACCGGCTGGACTTAATGAGCAAAAAGAGTCGCCCTTGGGAGGAAGACAAATGATGGTTCGCAAATTGTTGCGGACGGTATGATTTCGATTTGCGTCACCTTTGGTATTTCCACGATCGGATGGTTAAAAAGATTAGTGCCAAGAACACATTTTTTTTAGTTTATTAACTCTTTTTTATGGTTAATTTATATACGGGGCGCTACAAAGTATGGAACCAGCAGGATATTTCGACCGATTTTTCTGAAATTGTGTATGGACATCATTATTGAAAAGGATATTTTTTCCTGATTTCAAAAATGTATCGCACTTGTACAATTTATTTATTTACAATTTAACAGTCTCATAAGTCTCATAACATACACTCACTCTAGAGACGTGTGATAGTGAATAAATGAAAATTAGGTACAAAATATAATGTTTTTATGAACTGAGTTTGTTTAGGTGCTGTCTCTTGTACTTCTAATAATTTTTTTTAATTTACGTTTAAAGATGGTTGGATGTTTCACTTTTTTCAGCTGATCTGGTAGGCTGTTGTAGTCCTTTATTCCTCTTGTGATCGTTGGGTTTATTCCCATTCTGTTAGTCCTGACCTTAGGTGTCTGGATGTGGCTTGCCTGCCTTGTTGCATAATTGGTGCTTTTCGCTATTTCTCTCCAATATTGTGCTAGATTTTGATTCTGTGGTGATTATGCCATGAATGCGTTGAATGGTATCTATTCTTGTGATTTCTGCTATTGTCATTATTCCCGCTGTTCTACATAAATCGTCTGCGTTATGTCTTATGTTAAAATGGAAGGCTGCTTTGGTTGCCATGTTTTGACTTCGTTGTAATTCTGTCACTTTCCTATTCTGTCGTCCCCAGATTAGAGGTAGGTATGTGAAGTGAGAGTGTATTAAGGAGTTGTAAACACTCATTCTGTAGCTCTCTTCTAGTATTCCGCGTCGATATGTTATTATGCCTGTGAGTGGTGAGATTTTTTTTTGTATTTTATCTATGTGTTCTGTCCAGTCCCGCCTGTTGTTTATATGTAATATGTAATCCTAGAAATTTTGTTCTCTCTCTTTCTCGCAATGGAGTTCCTCTAAAAGTAACGTTGCTTATTTTTATGTTTTTATTAAATGTCATATATTAAGTTTTTTCCACGTTTAGCTGCATGCTCTTTGCATCAAGGTAATCTTTTATATTTTCAGACAAAGTCTCTTGATCTTTTTCGCTGTATACTACGGTAGCATCATCCGCAAAAAGTGTTCCTTGCCCTTTGAATGGTATGGTTCCAAGGTCATTAATGAATATCAAAAATAGTGTTGATCCCTGACGGATTTGCTTTGTGCTATTGTTGTCTTCAACTTAGGTGTACTGCTTTCTGTTTCCAAGAAATGACTGGAACCATCTCCATGCATGACCTCTTATGCCTGAATGTTCTAGTGATGTTGTACTGTATCGAACGCTTTCCTTAAATCTAGAAATATAGCTGCCACTTTATTTCCAGTATCAAGTTGTTGTTGTACGTGGGTAACTAAGTCTGAACCCGCATTGTTTCCTGTAGAGGTATTGTGTGCTTTCTAGGAATTGGTTTAGTGGTTTTCCCACTATTTTTTGCCAGTAGTTTGGCAAACACGCTTGTATTGGCTATCGGTCGATAGTTGTTTTTTCTGTTCTACATCCTGCTTTAAATATTGGAGTTATCATGCTAATTTTCATGTTTTAGGGACTTTAGCATCTTCTATCGATTGGTTTATTATATCTGTCAATATTTCTTCGACGAGGGGCTTATCCACTTGAGTATGTATGGGGATATACCATCTTCACCTGAACTTTTTCTGCTTCTGATTTAAGAAAAGTGTAAATACAATAATTGAGCCTGACAAAGAACGAAAAGTATGAAAACAATTCTTTTATCGCTAAAATAGACAAAAAAGCCAGTTTTTACCATTTTTCCTTGATTGGTGATAATTTTCGTCTAGTTTGATAAATTTATTGCGGATCGGGCAATCAAAAAAATAATTCCGCGAAAAATGCAGTATTTTTTCAGGTTTACATTACAGAATATGCTCAAAATGTTCCCCATTTACTTCCTGGCAGTAATGCAGCCTTGAGTAAAAGCTTTATAATGTTCTTTATAGCATATTTGGAGGTAAGTTCTAAATAACTGTCTTGATTCGTCCTTTTAAATCTTCTGCATTATGTGGCCGATCAGCATAAATACGATTTTTCAGATACCTCCACAGGAAAAAATCAAGCGGCGTCAGATGCACCATCTTGCTGAAACCATATCTGTTCAGAAGGACGCGCAGCATTTTCACGATTAGGGAATAGGTGAATAAGTTCTGGTATAATGTGTTCGCGCAAGAGCTGTAAATACTTGACCGCATTCAAATTTCCATAAATCAAAAAAGCCCAATAATATGTTAACCGATAATACCACACATTAGGTAAAGATAAAAATGCTTGAAATAACTTTTTTGAAATATTCATCGAAATAAATACTAAGTTGTTATTCACTGACTGAAACTAGACAAGCAACGTAATTGACATTACTTTAAATGAAATTGGTATTTGCCACAAGAAGAATAATGCGGCAGATACATCGCCTACATGGTCTACAGTATCTGTGCCATCAGAATAACTACCAAAATCCTGGTGCAGTCCACTGCTAAATTTTAGTGTATTCGACCTTCGGAGCAAAATTTTGTGGCGTCGCCTTCACAACCCAAACTAAAACAAATGTGCATCGAATGACTGAGCTGCAAGAGTTCAGTTGGGTGACAAATGTTTATACTTTATGGTTGTATAGCTTTAATTGTTAATCAAACTAAGGCTTTAGTACTGTAGTGGTTTGCATGTTGCACGGCATACATTTAGACCCGGGTTCGATTCCTGATTATAGGTAATGTGGATTTGTGTCAGACCAATATCTGCAATTATGCCTATTCACATTACCATTGAGGCAAAAAATCGCTTCATCGGAAAACATAACCCATTTTAGAATGTTTCTATCTTCATCTATCATGTTCATAGCAGTTTCGCTGCTGACAGTTAATGTCAATATAATTTCCCACTTGAAAATTAAATATAACCAAAGAATTCTTGTGACTGATCGGTCAAAATTGACAGGAAGGAAATAATCAACATTATCTCCTTTGGGAGACTTAGACATTTACTACTTTTTTTACATTAGCTATTTTTCTATTCAATATCATAGATTGAAATCGCCGAAAGTTAAAATGACAGACAGGATTTTCATTGTTCGGTTCAACGCGAAATAAGTGCCTAAATTATTAACTAAATGTAGGGTATTCAATTTTTTTAATTTTTCTGTGGCAGGTAATTGAATCACTGAAAATGACACTAGTTACTGTAATATGCCCAAACTCCCGTATGATATACCAACTTTTATCTACATCTGCCTAATCAACGGTTTGATTCGAAATAAAGAAGAAAGGAATCATTTAGCTTGGAAATGTATTGCAATGGTAGAGAAACAGAAGAGTAGGGAAATACGGACTTTAAAGATAGCGAAATGGTCAATATTTGAAGAATGTTGGAATAAGCAGACGGTATTGCTGAAAGGAAGCGTCGTATTCTTTTTGGAATAGCATATTTGCTGATACAATCTTTTCTTCCTAAGTACTTCTGGGTGGAAGCTTTAAATACCTACCTAAAATGAGATGAGAATATCACACGAAATGTATTTATTGATAAAAAATTCAATGCTATTGTAATCTAATAGAATTTGGCTGGCGAATATGCACGAACAAATAACCAGGAAAAGTTAAATTTGAAACTAGAAATAGAGAAGGGGTTTCCAGATGAAAAACATGTAACAATATCTTATAACTCCCTTAAAAATACATAAGCAGTGTTGACAATGTCGGAAATACATCCCCGTTTCCTTCCGTTACCTCGATTTATCGGTAGTCTTGCGATGCCTTGTAAACCGATAGTTCATCGGTGTTCTCCAACCTCCAGATTGCCATAAATCCCGACAACACCGAAACCCACAATCGACAGAACCTGTTTACGGTCCTCCGCAACGTTTACGATCGGGATGTTGACACACCGCTTCCTCGACAGTTAATTTCGTTTCTCCAATTTGGTAGTCGGTACGTTATTATTTAAAATCAATTTGGCCAGTTAATGTAATCATCGTCCGTTTATGGGCTTATGTTTACCGTTGTACTGACGATTGTTAATTCATCGCTGTGGGTTCGAACAGCGGAGGACTTGAAATATTAATCGATTTCGACTATAATTAGAGGTGGTCTGCGCTTTCCCATAATTGACTAGCTTTCAAACAAGACATTTGCCGTATGTCTCATCAAAGTTTTACGCGCTATTAGACATCGCTGACGAAGAGATTGGGGTGAAGCGCGGTTAGTTCGAGTTCGATAAAAGAAATTTTTAATGGGGTGTATTCTTGGTTCAGTTCTTTGTGGTTTTATTAAGTAAAAAATTGCAGAAGAAAAGGCAATTTTTATAGCATATTGCATTAAAAGGAATACAATCTTACCCCTCAGGCTCTGTCAAAGTGACGTCTGGTCAGTCGATTGCAAGAAGTCATGTCGACAGGATTTGAACGCAACAACATAAGCAATTTGTTCTGATGATGCTATAGTGTCGCTATAGTGAAAGAAAATCTGGTAACGATAACTTCCATCAGTAGAGCAATATCTAGTTGTCCAAAATCTAGCTGTCATTATTTATTCATATTCATATTTACTTTTGACCAACCCTGAATAAACTAGAAACAGTAGGGGTCCTAACACAGACACCTGTGGAACTCCAGTGTTAATTCGTTTATTGAAAATTTTTTCATCATTTTATTTGTCTGATATATAAATAATTAATTAAAGGTTTATCAAAATAGTCCAATTTCTACTTCTCAATATAACATCATAATATGCTTCAAACCTTCTCGCAATCAACTTCTTCACGGCCGAAAGAAAATCTTTCTCACCATACCATAATGCCATACTCGTCCGTCTATTTAGATATCATGAGCGCTTTAATTACATCGACGTCGTGAATTTTTACATAACCAGTTGCCAAGACGACATCAGAGTGAGAGGAAAACATGCTGCCAATGTGACAAATTGCCTCCATGATCCATTTTAAAGAGCAAAGCATGCTCAAGCCGTCCTTATCATTGGAATGCAGGAGAAATGACGATTTGCCATGATGGCTTCGTCTTTTGATATTTTTGTGGGCAACCATGCATTGAGATCGGCGATTACTCCTGATGAGATACAAGCTTAATTGGCCTGGTGAAATTGGATAGTAGTTTTCAAGATGCTACGTCATAGCAGCAGAATGTTTTAGGGACAGTAGTAAGTAATTTAGCGAATGGGAGAGCTTACCTACGAGCACAAAAAATAACTTGCCTAACAAGCTATGTTACTTTTAATTAAACTTCTTCGGATATTGATAACTGACAAACGTACAATCACAAAAAGTGTCAAAATAACCCCTATTCACAAAGCGACCAAAATAGATTTCTTCGATTTTTTTTTGTTTGTCAATATTTCAGTATCTTTCAAAGAGTCGAGTCAAGTTTATCTATCAACAGGAGAGTCTTTCATCGTCTGTGTCATGTATTCTGCATTTCTAATTAATACAACTGCATTTGATTATGTACAGCTTAATAATAGTCAGGAAAATACACACTTATCACTAGCAATTAATGATATTAGGCCGGTTTGTCTTCTCACATACCCCAATTTAAGGTGTTGTCATGGTTACTGTGTTGATTTTAGCTAACATCAACTTTAACAAAGAGGATAGGAACCTACCCATATAGTTTAAGTACTTAAAGACTATGTTTTTGCTGCTCGACAAGTACTTTTATATCAGATACATATTTTTTCCTACGACGTTTGTGACGCTTGTAACCATCATCAAGTTAAATTACTTCCACATCCAACGGATGGGAAGTATTGTATCGCGAAAAAAATTTTCAAACATTTTTATATGCTCATTCGCTTTAAAATTTGAGCAAAAAAATTTCTTGTCTGTGTGTCTGTGGTTTTGTTTGTATACACGATAACATTCGAAAGACTTAATATATGAACTTGAAATTTGGCAAACGTATAAATCTCAACTACCCAAAGCGATCTATTGTTTGTGGGGTWAGTAGGWTATCGGGMAGGGGGCGAAGTTGGGGGGTAACTACCCTTTTTGCAAATTTTTATTTTTTTTATAATTTTTTCGTTTTAGTATGAGATTAGCAGTATAACTGCGAGTATTATTCCTTCTTATAAATTTTCGGTGCAGCAAAGTGTTTAGACGATATTAGCAAAAAAGCGTCACTTAAAGAAAACGGTTTTTCCTAAATATCTCCAAATATATTTAATATATTCAAAAGATGAAAATGCCATCAGATAGGAAATAAAATTTCTCCCAAAAAGTGTCTTAGAAAATTTATTCAAAATTTTGACATTTTCGAAATATTTCCAAAAAATCTATTTTGGTCCGTGCTCGTACGGTTTTTTTAAAATTTTGGTATTATATACAAAATCAAATTTCTGATCAGAAAGCACTCTTGTAATTTTTTTGTTAAGTTAATAATTTTCGAGTTATTTGAAAAAAACTTATTTTAAACATTCATATATTTTTGCTAATATCACGAGGACTTTGTCTTAAAAAATGTGTTGAGAGACAAAATGCTCAAAATCTGATTACTAATCGTACAGTATAAGAAATAAAAACGTAAATGTCATTTTGACAAGTGGATGTGGAAGTATTGATTCAATTTGCAGTGGTTTTTTTATGGAGCGTAACTTAATTTTTGACATTAAATGGTATATGACATGAAATTGCCTAGAATTTTTAAAAAGGAGTGTGTTAAAACTCACAATTGCAAAACTGGTATTGAACAATGGCAATAATCTAAGCCAACATATTTTTAAAATGATTTTCTTACACAATTCTTTATACAAGTGATTGTACTTGTCCACTTCTTCAGCTGTAGTTGGAAGAGTAGTAATGTAGTTCCAAAAAAAAACTCATTCAATCACTGCGGGAATATTTAGCAATAAAATATACAACTATAAAAGGCTAGTGATTTGGGCCAAAGATAGTAATAAAGATTTGCGAAATCGTCAGAAAAGACCTCAAGTTTAGACTGCTAAATTGCACTATGCAAACTGAGCAAATTTTGCATAATTACGGGACTTGTTTACCTGCGATAATGTTGAGACTTGGTTGCTCTATTTAGAGTAGAAAAACAGTGTAGATTTTTGGTATAAATGGAGGTATGATATCTCTTCTTAAGCGCTTGGTTTATGTTAAGACTCAGTTCCATCAAAACCCCAAGAAATGATCGTTTTTAGCCAATAGGGTCTCTGTGTGCAGTGTAAAACACATATTGACAAAGGAATTAAACAAAGAACCAATCAGAATTTCAGTCTTCCGCTCATTTTACCCGTCTGGATGCAGTCCAGCCGCACAATGGAAGTATTTACACTTAAAATTAAACAGTAGTAGCCGAAGACTTTTGTTACAGTTCCAAACAAATGAAGGTTCCTGTTGCAGGTACAGATGATGCTCGAGAGCTCTTCTCAATTAAAACCATTTATTTCTAAGAGACCAGTTTTGTCCCGCATTCATAAAATATATGTTGTGCAAACATCAATTTGCGCTGCAGCTCCAGGAGGATGTTCTTCGTGCTTTTTATGTGATCCTGCTGCACAAGAAATTACCGATTTTACTTGTATAACATGATTCAGCGCAAATCCTACAGCGATTGAAAATTCTCCATGGGTTGCTGTTCTCCCCACCATGATTCGAACACAATGAGCTCGTCCGTAAGAAAATTACCATGCTGTCAATAAACGCAACACGTACTAAACAAGCTGGTATTACCGGGCGGCTGAATGCATAATGGCAATACTCAGGAAAACGCAAAGCTACATTTACGATTATTTACCGCGGGTTTGAGCAGATGAAACGGATGCTGTATTCAGTGGTCTAACGAGCCTGGTTTAGAAGTAAAGGTTAATGGTTTTATCTTAGTTGTCGTTACTTTAAACGTGAGAAATTTCTTGTCTCTTTCTTTTTGAAGAAGAACTTCAAAATAGATGGTTCCACAGTTAATGTATACACCAATTGTGTTTTAGAGTCATACCAGTACCCTTGTAATTGACGTCATCAAGCGTCAGTAAATACATTAAATACGCCTTTTTTGTTTCTGACCTTTTTGTGGTGGGCATGAAAATGTTCAAACTGTGATCAGTTAATTTATAATTTGAATACCTAATTGATGCATATTCGTCATGTTCCTTTCGATTGTAGTGAACACTCGCTCAATCTTGAATTAACGAAGACAGTTTCAAAAGTAACAAAAACGTCGACTACTATCAAAATAATATAATAATGTCATTTTTGTGCATTTTTGGATTAGCCTAATCGTTATAAATCTTTTCATGTATGACAACTCATATCTAGTTTCAGCCGTTTCAGTCCGATTAATTTTTTTCTGAAAGTTTTCAGTTTTGCAGTGTGCTGCAGAAATTTTCGTAGCTCACAGATCCTTTCAAGACCACGGTTAGCATTTTGCGGCTTGTTATAGTAACCATAAGGGTTACTTGTTACGGTCCTGCCGTTTTTTTCAAATTCATACAGGATGTTCAAAATCGGTCGTTATGTCGAATACACTTTGACGGAGTGAAAGTCATTTTTCTTAAATAGAACACCCTGTATATTTTGGGTCTATCAGGAGCAGACTTTAATTGTCTGTCGATTGGTATCAGTATTCCCTATATCTATCTGTTATAGTTTTGAAGTTTTAAGCGATGTTTTACGTTTTCGTCTTATTTGGTGAAGTCAGCGTAAATTCACTTACTGAAAATAACATAATAATCGATATATACTTGCATAGATATTACAATATTGCGTTTATGCGTTTTGGAAATTGTGTAAACCTTCTCAATCATATTTAATAACAAGTCGCCTGATGTGGTAGTAGATATTGGAAACAATTTGAAAACAAAAATAAAAAAAATAAAACACACCTCCTATTATGTAATCTGCTGATAATAATGATAAGCATAAGTCAAAATATTACAAATAAGTCAAGACAACGAATGGCCTTAGTAAGGTAACTCAAGAAATATAAATAAACGAAAAGAAAATGTTGAATCTTCCTCTTATGGTAGTTATATTGAAAGAGTGTTTAGGATATCATCAAATAAAGTTCTTTTTCTTTGCATTTCATTAACAGCCACAGATGTAGATTATACAGCGTGCAATAAAAAAATAAAACAAGGGTAACAACAGTGATCCAAAACCTTAAATACCTCTCGTACTTTGTTCATTAAGACATTTTTAGTGGCCACGGGAGTTGTGTACACTTGATCTTTTACATAACCCTAAATAAAGCGTCAAATCAAATCATCATAAAACAATAAGCCTAAGATCACACATCTTAACAAAATGATAATGAAATTCAACGAGGATTCTAAAAATGTCATAATATACATCATGGTGAACCACTTCAGTTAACAAAGTAGCTATCAAATTCCGGTAAAATCGGAAGCGGCCAAAACCTGAAAATATGTTAAATGAATAGAGCCTGCATGAAACTACAGAAAGTTGTTTCAATTGGTTTCAGATATTCTTTAATTTATATGAATTAATCGTGTTATAGTAATGTCAGCGTATTTACAGAGGTATTTTTTATGAAATGTAACTTGATTAGTAGACATAACCTGCTGAAGAAAATTCTTTATCTTGACCTGTTTTCTGAAGCATTCATTTAGAAAAATTGAGTGATACTACTCCAGGTACTGATTATTATGCCAATAACCAAAATTACATCTAT
Source organism: Rhyzopertha dominica (assembly GCA_025024175.1). NCBI lineage: Eukaryota > Metazoa > Arthropoda > Insecta > Coleoptera > Bostrichidae > Rhyzopertha > Rhyzopertha dominica. The sequence continues at coordinate 61,305,952 of QCXZ01000064.1, forward strand.
GCAGAGCGTAAGAATGAAAATATTTGCTCTTATTTTATTTCAGTACGTCTTTATTTTATTTATATGGCTTTGATATTAAATAATGTCAAAAAAGGAGGTGAACAAACAAAATTTTGGAATAAGCTGAAAATAATAGTCATATTCAATGAAACAACGTTTACATTTTAGCCCAGTTTCTTGAAGCCAATGGATAAAAAAAATTGCAAATTATTTCGTGCTTCACATTCTCGACTTGTTACACATCCGCACGAAAAATCAACGCCGCCTCCTCCCGATTCCTAACCTCATAAAGTAGCCAGCTATTCAATTACCGACAGCCACATACCTGGGTGAGCCAGCATGGTTTAGGGTCCATTATGAGAGCCTGTATCCGTAGACCACCTCGTGGAATTCCACGGGACATATTTAAATGACTCACGTGTACAGCTCTCACAACAAAAGATTGCCTTGGGCGCCCGTACTGTTCTAAACTTGATGGCTTAATCTACTCGGCCTGCTACGACCACACGAATTTTGATACAGGTCTCGGTTTACACGGGGAATGATGGGCCATTATTGGGTGCTGTTACCTGGAAAAGACAGTAATAGGATTAGAAACGTGAGCGCTGTGGAATTGGGGTAATTTATAGATAGTCAGTGGTTCTGCTCTTAGGTGAAAGAACGACTTTTTTTCATTATTAATAAAATTAAATCGTATTCGTGGATAGACGTACCACAGTTGTATATGCAGTTCATATATACATATGTTACTATGATATTGTCAAAATATGTCCAAATAAATTTAATTTTCACAATTACCAATTATAATATAGCCCACTCTATTGTAACATTTGGTCCAACCCAGCCGGATCCAGAGATTTGGAAGTTATTACCACAAATTGCAGCAGAGAATGTTTCACGAATGATAATGACCTTGACGAAATTAAAAATGCAACCCAAAATACATTTGCAGAGGTAATATTGATAATTGTTCATCGTCTTTAAAAATATATAACGTATTTTATTTTCTAAATGTTCTACACTTTCAATTGGTGTTTGGTATACTTGCTCTTTTACCATTCCCCAGAGAAAAAAAATCCAAAGGAGTAAGGTCCGGGATTCTCGGTGGCCAAGAATTAATTGAACCTCTTCCTATCGATCGGTTAGGCAAAACCAAATCAAGATGATTTCGCACTATTCTATGATAATGCGCAGGTGCTCCATTTTGCTGGAACCATAGATCTTGTCTTACTTGTACACTTACAGTTTGGAGAAGCACCGGTAAAACGTTTCTTAAAAATTTTGAAGTAACCAGGTATGCCATCTTCAAATTTCTGTATTTTATTCATATTGCCTTTCAAATTGTTCAGTTTATATTTCGTATCGGTTTTGGGAATGGGGCATATTTGCGACGTTCGAGGGGGTAGGTTCTTAAGTGGACGAGAAACAGATGCGCTTCAGTTTCAGTGTGTTCCTTCAACTGTTCACATGTTAGTACTGTTTTAATTTTTATTGTTTGTGTTCCTTTTTCAATCACATTATGTAATTAGTTTTAAACAAGCACCATTGTCATTAAATAATTCAGTTGTTTAACTGAAACTGTTCTGTTAAATAATTAATTAGTATACATGCTGTATTTGGAGTCAACGGTAACATTGCAAGCTATGCTGCTGTTGCAGTCTTCTTTTTAAAACTATTTATGTCATTTTCTTAACTGTGTTCTCGCATTATTTGATTAGCTGTATCCACGCAGCAATAGTTATACGTGATGCTTGAAAGTGTGATGTTAGAGCCTTGATGTATGAACTAATATTTTCTCCCGTGCTGGGCAAACATCTGGTAAAAGAAAAACCAAGATTTTTGCACCAAACCATTCAACTATATGTATAGCTGAGTTGCCTCCCGCATGGGACCTCAGTACCTGCTGACCATAATCGGCTATGCTAACAAAAATCTCTTCAGTTTTGAATCTTGAGAGTGAAAGTGATATCGAACACAGATCTAGAATTGGCAGTTCATTCATTGTTTTAAATAACAATTTTCAGCAGCATTGCTACAATTTGTTAACCCTCCAAATTTGATCTTGTTTAGTAATAAATTAGTTGTTTTTGGATTGTCTCGTATTATTTATGATAACATCAAATCTCCCTATTTACGTGAGTAACCAGTGCATCGAAGGTACGTTTAATTAAAATAACACAACGTAGGTAAGTCCTGGACGATCACATTTCAATCTAAATCTCTACGAACCTGGGTATGTTACATTACAATTTAGATAAGTATTGCCGTTTAAACTATCACCAAAAAATAAGGCCCAAAAATTTGATTCCCCAATATTCCGTTTCAAGTAAATGTAATAATTTAATTAATTCTAAATGCACTGATTTTCAAGCCACATACTTGGTTAGTGCTTCCTCAGGTGTCTAAACGTCTTCCACTTCCAATTAGCAGATCCAACGTTCAATGAACCATCTGAAATTGATCTCCTGATTGGTGCAAGTCGTTTTTAGTCAGTTTTAATTTATCAGCAAATAATTATAAAAATACTTTCCATTACAATGTGTTGATGTCAAGTATTCTGTTATTAGTCAACTTATTTCCGCGTAAGCAAATACGTAACTTCAATGTCTGTTCAAGAAGGCAAGTTATGACCCAACTATACTATCAAATGTCAGGTCAAAGTGACATGAATATGTCATAGTTTTTGTATGTAATGCTACTGTAACTGGGTCGCTCGTCGCTCCTTGTTTGCAGATTCTGATAGTGATTAGCACATTTGACCAGCAATCAAAGGGTTCCGGGTTCAATTCCTTGTCAAAACTAGCAATACTTTTTCAGGATTTTATCAAATTTTCTTATAATTATCAGTCATACAGGTTCGCCTACTGCGATTTTTTTAAATATGGCAAGTTAAAAATGTGAAAAACTCATTTTTATTTATTTTACTGTTGTACTGGTCAAAACCAGGTTGCTGTCCTAAAATAAGTAAACTTCATGACGCTTTTGTGAAGTGTACAAATACAACACAAGTTGAGTGGGACTTGGGTACAAAAAATAATAGCGTTGAGACTATTACAATCCACCTCACCATGTATTAATTAGTTATTGACGAGCAAAATTATTCACTTCGAGGCTTACCATGTTTACAATAGAAATGGTAGATTGTAGCCCACCAGATTTTTATTGTTCAAAACAGCAACGTTTCTTGACGCAGGTAAAATTTACCGTATCGAATTACAACACTTTCAATGTTTAAAAAATATATGAATTTAGATTTTAAAACCCACAACTTCTCCAAACTGATTCCTGATTTTTAGAAAATACCTCTACGAAAGCTACAATGGATATAACCATCGAGAAGACCCAACAGCGAAAGAAGACCACACATTCCGTCGGTGTAATGTTACACCGCATCTGCCTCATCTAGCTCAACCCAGAATTCACCCCGGTAATTTAACCACTTAATCACGTTCAGCACAATGTAGCCAAAGACGCCTAATTTTTAACGAAACACAAACACGCGGTTGTCCGGCGTATTTCAACTGTGCAAACGAAACCAACCGGTGCTCGCTTTGATAAACATAATTACCGGCATAAATTACCAAACGCAACGATTTTATCTTCGCTCTCGCGTTATATGCAGAACATGTTTAATTGTGTCGTTTAGTGCGGCGCGATGATTTGTACAAGTTTTAATGGGAACGGTTCGTAACGGGCGTAGCTTGATTTTTAATTGCGTCGATTTGACAGGCACTTCGTAGATCTCAATCGATCTCAACAWTCGGATAATGACATTGGTTGGAATCAGAAGTGGGATTACCATGCTCTAAAACAGGGTTGGCAAAAAMMATGKTTTTTTAAATTAAACAAAACAGTTTTTTTTTAATTTAATCATGTTTAAATCGTTTTAAACATGTTTTTTTAAATTTAGTTAAAACATGTTTAATACGTTTTAAACACTGTTTTAAACATAAACTCTCATGCAAATTTACTATACATAGTAAGGAAAATAAATACGTGCAGATGGCGCGGAGCGTAGCAGTTGTCTAAAAATCCCTAGATGACTACGATTATCAGTTGTCATTTGTCTTTTTTGTTTACGCAACAATTTTAGTTATTATGAATCGGTTTCTCTTTTCTATTTCAAACTAGAATCAACATTGTTCTTAAATTCTAGACCAGTCACATACCCCAATTTAAGGTTACTGGGTTCATTTTAGCTAATATCAACTTTAACAAAGAGAATAGAAACCGACATTGTCTGTTTAAAAGTTTAAAGTTCAACAGTTGCAATGGCGTAGTAGGAACGATGCAGTGTGGAATAACTGACAAAATTAAGGTGCATAATGGTAGAATGCCAGCTCAATGCAAGAAGTGCAAAAAAGATATGGTTACACTAGTAAAAAAGTAAAAATGCTGTTATTTTTTTATTCTCTGTTTATTGTTTTTTATAAGCCCAAGTTCTGATAACTATTTGTTTTTTTTTACTAAAGATATAATTATCTAGTAAGTGTTGAATGAACTTCTTATTTATTGTTTTGTAGTATTGGACCAGAAATACAAATTTTTCTGTTATGTTTAAGTTTAAGACCTTTAAACGATGTAAACTGGTCCATTTTTCTCTAAGTGGATATAAGAGTAATGTTTACTTCTACAATAAATCTCCCCGAAGTCTATCAAATCCACTATATTTAATGAATAGGAAAAACGCTTTCAGCTGTAATTAGCCATCATCAGTCCCTCATTGTGTAAAAAAGGATACAAAAGAATGTATAAACCTGACATTGTCAAAATCGAAACAAGCAATCTTGACTTCAAACAAAGAAGTAGCCTGCATGCCAAAAGCACAAACATGAAATCAATGATCAAATAAAGAATTTAGAAAAGGACAACTAAAATTACAAATATCATTCAAAATTGTAAAATTACCATTTTGTTCGCAATAAAGACAAAATTCCAGTTTTGAATCATTAGGGAGTTTATAGTTTTTCTTGTAACGATTGTAATTCTGTTTATATTGGTCAAAGCGGAAGATCTTTTTCAATTAGAGGCAATGAACACTTGAAACAATATGAAAAATATAAAAATACTGATATAGTTAATACAAATTCTTCATTAGCAAATCATTTATTGTCATTTAAACACATCACCTCTTTAAATAATTTAAATTCTTTACATGTCTGTAATAAATCCTCAAAATTAAATTTTCTAGAATTTCTTGAAATATTCAAAATTATAGATAACGGTAATTTTACAATTCTATCCTATTCTAAATTCTTTATTTGATCATTGATTTCATGTTTGTGCTTTTAGCATGCAGGCTATTTTTTTGTTTGAAGTCAAGATTGCTTATTTCGATTTTGACAATGTCAGGTTTATAAATTCTTTTGTATTCTTTTTTACACAATGAGGCACTGATGATGGCTAATTATAGCTGAAAGCGCTTTGCCTGTTCATTAAATATAAAAAAAATGTTAAAGTTAAATTAAAACTGTTGTATCAATAAAAAGTTTGAAAAAACATTTACGTATTTTCTAACTGGGTCTGGTTTTGTATTCAATTCATTTTTAATGCAAATGTGGGGTGACATTATATAGATATGTAATTGCTAATAATCTTGTCTATCTATTTGTGGAAGATTAACGAGCTTAATAGTAATAATTAATTAATCACACGCAATGGTCATCAAAAACACTGTTTAAAACATTAACAAAAAAAACACTGTTTAAAACGAATGTTTTAAACAATTGTTTAAAACAAAGTTTTAAACAGAAGCGTTGTTTTAAACAAACTTAAAACATTCTGTTTTAAACATTCTGTTTTAATCATGCCAACCCTGCTCTAAAGTAGACAAAGCTTAAAATGCATGTCTATGCTGTGCTGTCTACACCTCAACCAACTGCAGATAGTACTATTTCGCTGTCATTACAGCTCATCAGTGCAGTTTAGGTCTAGTGTAGACAACACGGCATAGAACTGGTTTTGCTTATATACCAAAGTAATGGTATGATGAAAGTAAGAATTTAGGATGGCAATGCCATCTGTCAGCATTACACTGACATGATGACAAAGCCACCTAGCTGCCTTAACGGGTACTACTTCCTGAAGGAAGTGACTTAGACAATGCTTGTTACATGAAATTTCAGAACTCATTTATTTCTTTAAAGTTTAGAGGAAATCCTTTGACCAATATGCGTCTTTCCAGTTTTTGATAGCAAATTGTTTCAGTTTTGATTAATATAACACCAATTTGTGCTTTTTCGTCCTCATTTATTAATTTCTAACAAAACAATTTTTCTTTCCAAATAATCGTTCATTTGTTATTAAATAATACCTAAAACATGTTATTATGTCTCTATTTAAGATTTGTAATTTGTTTTAAAAAATTCAGCTGCTCCGTTTTTCGTGCCGGTGAGTGTAGATGTATCTAGCTAAACCTACACCATCGAATCGCCCATATCAGTAAACCGCAATCGTTCCGGAATTTTTCTAAATTAGCCCGTATTCCTCTAGAGCCGATCTCGTCCATTAAAATACCCCGAAGATATGCATATTTTAATATCCACGGCCGAAATTAATTGCCGCCGTCTACCGGCACTCGTCAGGCCATTTAAAAAGAAAKCACATAATTAAGAACAGTCCTCTTAATTACCTGTTCTTGGACAGCGCGCTACGGTGGTCGATCGGGACAGCTGTGCGTTTATAATGGACTTTTTTCAGCACGAATCGGACATACCCGAAACTTCTATCGACTTCCTGACAAAAGGCATTGGCAACTCATTGCCGTTGGTCAATATCTAGCGATTCCGGAGGTGTACCCCGAAATTATTCGTCGATAACGCGGATCCATTAATAATTCGGTGGAATTTTAATTGCACAGTGACAAGGTTTCATTAAGTGGACGAAAAATGGGTTCGCTGTATCTGTAAGTAGGAAGTGCGTTTTAGATTAATTTTTAACTAGACAAAAGGAGTACTGTTGGTTCTTGTATGCTTGCATTGTAGTCTTCTGTTGCGAATTGACTCAACAAATAACGGAAATGCCTCATTTACTAATTAAACATTATTTTAGCAGGTTTACTATCTTAAAAATATTCTCTTCACTACAAAACGTTACCTCTTTTCTCGGAGACCACTAAAAACTAACTGATATCAGTCAGTTTTTAGTATGACAGTTAATTCATTAATAACGCCTCCACTTCAAATCAAATAGCCTTAGTGGTTTACGGGTTCCGTCATCAAGAAGATTAAGCAAAAGAAAAAACATTGGAATCTCTATAGAAAAACCAGGCTCCTTTTTTATCTAGAATCGACTAAACGTTCACTTGAAGATGACCCTAAAAAGTTCTGGTCTTTCATCAATTCGAAAAAAAGTAGTATTACAATCTTGCGGGTTCCATGCATTTTAAGGACAACCTGTTAGATAATCAGCAAGAAATTGTTAATGCATTTGGCGAGCACTCTTCCAGTGTCTACAATTTTAACTGTGATGATGAAATCTGTGATAGTACTGTCAATAATTGTGAATTCTGTGTTAACAAAAATTGACTATCTCTCTGAAATAAACTTGACTGTGATATTATCAACAGTGATAACCACCTAATTTTAAATTAGTTCTCAATCATTCAGAGTGATATTCTGTGAAGTCCAACAACGTCTGTGGTCCCGACAACATTCCTGCGTATATTGTTAAAGACTGTATATCCTTTGTGTCACATATTTAATTTAATAATTTCTACTTCTATTTATTCAAATAAGTGGAAATTATCTCCTGTAATTCCTATAGTTATGACAGGTAACAAGACGCATATCTTTAATTACAGACTACTAATCGCATTGTTGTCATATTTTGCTAAGCTTTTCGAATGTGTTTTGTCAAATATCATTTACTCACTTGTTAGAAGTCAAACGGAACAACATGGGTTTATTAGAGGGCTTTCAGCTGTGACTAATTTGTTTGAATTTACGCAGTTTGTGTCCACTGCCTTAAATAATCGTTTACAAGTGGGCTCAATCTATATAGATTTGATGAAGGCGTTCGATAGAGTAAATCACCGCATATTATTAAGAAAATTGCAGCGTATTGGCTTTTGTAATCAATTACTAACATTAAGGAAATCAATGACTGTAGGCAGGAAGCAGTTTGTTGACTACGGAGGTTACAAATCTGAGATATTTTGTGATAAAGAAGGAGCTGCGCAATCTAGGCCCGTTACTATTTATTATTTTTTTATAATGATGTTATTAAGGATATGAAACACTGTAAAATTGTATGCAGATGATCTTACGAAAATTGTCTAGAGTTACAAAAATAACATTGATGTACTAAATTCATCGTGCCATTACAATCGACTGGATCTGAATACTCAAAAATGTAAAAAAATTACCTTTGCAAGAAAATCTAATATAATTAATTTTTATTATAATATAAATGGTGTTGTGCTTGAAATATGCGTCCAAATTATAGATTTAGGGGTAGCTGTGGATAGTTGTTTGACCTTTATTTTTCATATAGTTCAAGTGATTAATGCTGCTTTTAAAACATTAGACTTCATATGTAGAAAACAAAAGATTTTACTAGCGTCTCGTGTATTAAAATATAATTTTATGCACTTGTGATATCCAGACTTGAATATTGTCGTCTTGTTTGGAGTTCCTTTATCAATTTTATATTAATATGTTAGAAAACGTTCTGAGAAAATTTGCAAAAGATTTGTACTATAAAATATTTCATAGATACCCCACTAGACATTGTGACCAGAGTAATCTTTCCTATAATGTGACTGAAGACAGTTTATTGTGTAGAAGGAATGTTGTCATTCTCCACAAACTTTTGTGTGGTGAGATTGTCACCTCCTATCTTTTAGACAACGTTAACATTACTGTACCTAGAGTAAATTATAGAAATCCTTTTACATTTTACTACTCTACCCCAAATACCTTGCATCACTTAAATTTACTTTTTTTAGATGCTTTACGTTATGTAATAACTATGTTATGTGCTAATTATAATGAATTTTGCTTTGTGTATTTGTTACAATCCCTTTACTTGTACTAAGATAATATTTTCTCGGTAAGATCGCTGTCTCTTGAAAACACTGACAAAAAGTTATTAGTCAGACGTCTTTGTCAAAGACGAAGAAGCTCAAAATTTGCCTGACACAAAATCCATAAAACGAATGTCCCATTAAGACCCATAGTCAATACGATTGGCAATGCTTGTTACAGATTGGGAAAATTTTGTGCTAACTATTTAAAACTTTATGTAGGAAAAACCAGTAGTTTCATCAAAAATTCTTCAGACTTTATTGATATTATAAAAGGTTTAAGCAATAAACAGTAGATGATACTTTTGTTATTTGGCCCCACGGTATAGCAGAGTTAGGTAGGTTTCTAAATCATTTGAACAGTCAAAATCCTGACAAAATTTACCATGGAATTAGAAAGCAATGGTAGTTTACCTTTCTTGGATGTCCAAATTTACAGAATAAACACTGGACAGTTAGGACACAAGGTTTACAGAAAACCAACACACACAGATAGATATTTACATGCAACATCTCACCATCCTCCCTCTCAAAAGAATAGTCTTATAAGGACGTCAGTTGTTAGAGCACAAAGGATCTCAGATGAAAGTTCTTTAGAAAAAAAATATATCATCTTAAGTCATCATCCAAATCAAGTAAATTCTCAGCCAGGACAAAGTAAATTGAAGTTGAGTTTGCCTTATGTACAAGGCCTTTCAGAAAAATTAGAGAAGATGCTTAGAAAACACGATATTTCAGTTGTTGATAGTACATAGAATAATTTAGATAAAATTTTAAGTTCTACTAAAGATAAGGTACATTTAGAGGGTGAAGGTGTTTATAAAATTACTTGTTCATGCGGCAAGTGTTACATAGGTCAAACTAAAAGAAAAGTAGGTACGCGTTTAAAAGAACACATACGTGCTACTAGGCTGCAACAGATAGATAAATCTTCCGTAGCTGAACACTCATATTTGACTAAAAGCATGATTGACTTCGATAAAACAAAAATTTTACATAGAGAAAAATATTATCACAAACGTCTAATAAAAGAAGCTATAGAAATTTGCAGGAATACTAATAATTTTAATAGGGATTGTGGAAATTATGAGTTATTTGACATTTGGAAGTCTATTTTGTAGTTATCTTTTATAAAGTAGTTCGTGTATATCTAGTAGGTAATTAGTTCCTTTTTCGTCGTTAGGTTCTTTTTATCAGGCTGGCACGTTGTTTCTATGACGTCTCGCTTCCTTGGTGATTCGCTTATTTACTTTCATAATTATGTTGGAACTTGTGTCAGGCAAATTTTGAGGTTCTTCGTCTTTGACAAAGATTACAGGTGTAATCGAAACGTCAGACTAATAAGTATTTGTTAGTATTTTCAAGATCTTTCCGAGAAAATATTATCTTGTTTACTTGTATTGTTTGTGTTAGCTTGCTCACATATTTTTGCTGTCCATTATAGACTAATGTCTGTTAGAAATCATTCGTATTATTATGATTAAATTGGATTCAATTATTACAATAATAATTTGGACCTGTCTATATATAAAATGACTTTTTTTTCAGATATTAAAAAAAACGGCACTCTTACCAGGTGTATTGAACATTTGACCACTCTGTATCACCGAAATCATTAATTTTTAGAAGATGTAAAGTTTTAACCGCACAACAGTTTGACAGTAGGTAGTTATTTAAAGATTTTGTTTGTATGTGCAGAGTATTAGTACAAATGCACTCGTGCACTGATCTGTCACAAACAAACAAACTGCAGTATGAAATGACATGGTCACACTATACACGTGGAACTATTCTAATGGAGTCATTAAATTTTAGCACTTTTCCACATGCTTCTGTGCTACGCATTGGCGTCTATTTGTGGAATATGCGCGAACTGGTCGGATCTAATCTTCCTCCATGGCTTAGTCGATGACCTCGCCGATATGGAACGGCATTCTTTCCTTTACCCATATATTTATTTCTGCGGTATAAATCAACCGTCACATTTTATGGTTGTCCACCGGAGTCGGTGGAAATGCGACGTTAACATGCACTGCTTCTTTTGACTGATTGATTTACAGTTTTTTTATTGCCGGTAGAAGAAACCCATAATTCCATTTTAAAGCCAATCGTTGCAGATAATGTTCTGCATTCCGTCAACGTTTCACAACAATTAAAACTGCTGGTTACGTGTGCATGTTGCAAGAGTATCTTATTGTGATTCATTGGTTCATCAATTCCGTTTCGACACAGGCATGTGTTGATTGAAGAAGTCGTTCCATTAGTGGGAGAAGGGATCGCGCCAATTTTGGAATCTTGTGATTGATTTAATGAAGTCGATTGTTGCTTGGTATAGGATGCACTTGTATTGATGCTGGGATGGGTATTAAAAACATTAAAGTATACAACATTTTCTTGCAGGTAAAAATAATTTTCCCAAAACCACCATTTACTCCTGGAAAATATGATTATGGAGTTTACTGTCGCAGGAAACATTAAAAGAGTGCCGTCATTTTAGATATTTATAGTACCGCATAGCACTACTTTATATTTTTACTAATGATTGCTTTAAGGGGGTAGTAAAGTATTCCCTATAGCAGCAACAACAGTAACGAATATAGCAGAAGACAATTTCTACTACATCTCTTCATTCATCATTTGCTTCTTCAGCTACGCCTTCAGTTCGTTTCAACAAAACCTCGTTAGCACCTCGTACACTGAAGCAATTGATATGACTTTCAATTTAAATGCATATTTTTTCTATTTGGTTCATTTTGTCAGTTCAAATTTTGACGCTATTCTCTTTATTTTTTTGTTTTCTACCACTAGGTAGAAAGGTCTAGACTGGTAGACATAAACCTTCGAAAAAAAAGCTACGCTGTTAATATGTCAGGGAATTTTTAATATTCTTGTGAAAACAATGCGCAAGTCTTTGGTCAACGAAACTAAACACTCATTGAGTGGTTTCTGTATGTCACAGGAGTCAGTCCCTTTCTTTATAATTGATTGGTAATGAATGTAGCATCGCAGCACTGAAGCAAAATACAACAGTCGGAATAATTGCCATCGACTCACTAAAACCATCATAAGTTTAGAATGGATCGTCCGATTTTAGTTTTCTAAACACGAGCATAAGGATAATCAAAGTGGCTTTCAAATTAAGTATAACATTAGCCCAATGGCTGTTTAAAGCCAACTTGGAGAAAATATAGATAATAGATCCATATTTTAACCAGCTCGTAATATTTTTTGTAATTTTGCATGGTCGTGTCAAATTTATAATACAATGAGGCTTTTACAAGACTGATGAACACTTCTACAGGGTGGTCCAGAAGCAATGGTACCTACACAGTAAAAAAAAAACATATTCTTTGCGCAAAAGTATTAAGATTTAATCAAATTATCTTAGTTCAAAAGAGAATATTAACAAAGGTAGAGGGTATTGAACTTCAATTTATAGAAGATTCTATTAAAGCGAGATTGACTACTGGTTGCATGTGGCGCCCTCTAGGGTACTTCACGCGGGATAAAAATGTCATAACTTTTTTGCGCCTCTCCGTATATACTTTTTTGGCCGATATAAATGTCTTTTTGTCCTTTTTTTCATAAAAAAATCCTTGCAGAGGTCGTTATCAATTATTTAATAGTACCTATACAATGCGATTTTAAGCATATCCTAATAAATTTTGGAATTTTATTAATAACACTAAAGGTACTATAAATATAAGCAGTTAAATGATCTATGATGGGGTGACTCGTGACTCTCCTGACTCTCTACTTAATGGTTTTGCAGATTTCTAAGTCATCCTCATTATGTTTTGTTATTACGATGCCAACAGCAACTATTTACTTGTAGCGTGTTTTGAAGACGTTAATGTTTTGTCTATCCTAAAGAATATTAAGCCGAAAATGACGGATTTCTTTGAAATGCTTCCTTATGGCAGAATTTACTGGTATGCTGGCACTACGACATGACTTGAACAATTTTGTTTTGTTCCTAAATATTCAACTGTAACCAATTTAATTAATATTACATAATTTCCTTCCAAGTGTATTGATAGTGGAACTGAAGCAGATGTAATATACAGGGTGTTTCCTAAGTAATCTAAAATATTATATGGGGCTCTTTGTCACTCAATTTTAAGACGAAAAGTTCATATAAACATGTGTGATAAGTCTTGTCGTTAATGAGGTACAGGGTGTTGAATTGTTTGTAATAAATCAGGTCTGAGTGTATTTGAAATTAATTTTTCCTGGTGACGCTACTGGTTTTTAAAAGTTATACGAAAAAACATGTTTATTCTAAGTGGCCTTTGGAGTAACGTTGACAAATACTGTGTCAAACCGAAAAACCAACGCTAAAAACGAACAAGAAATTTTTATAAATACGACCTTTTTGTGTTAAGTTAACAACGATGCCTGTGTTTACTAATGCTGAAATGGCTAATATGCACTTTTTGTATGGATTAGCGAATGGTAATGCCTTAGAGGCTAGACGTATGTATGCCCAGCGTTATCCAAATAATCGTTTACCACGTTCAGATACGTTTACTGAGCTACATATTCGTTTACAAGAAACTGGAACTTTTGCCAAATCAAAGAATATTATTGGACGACCCAGAAGTGTGAGAACTCCACAATTGGAAAACCAGATTCTTCAAGTGATGGATCAACATCCAGAAACGAGTACCAGAAAAATGGCTGATGAACTAAATGTTGGTAACAGAACTGTTTGGAATATTTTAAAAGATAACTTATTGTATCCATATCACGTTCAACGTGTACAACATTTGCTGCCTATTGACTATCCGCTTCGCATACAGTATTGCCAATGGATTTTAAATAAAATCGCAAACAATCCCAATTTTGCTGCCAATATTCTGTATACGGATGAAGCCAACTTTTCAAGACATGGCATTATGAATTTTCATAATAACCACATATGGGCAGATGTAAATCCACATGCCATAAGTGTAAAACGATTTCAACAAACATTTTCGGTCAATGTTTAGCTTGGCATCATCGATGATTATTTACTAGGACCATTTTTCCTTCCTGCACGGTTGACCGGTGAGACATACCTTAATTTTCTAGAAAATGAACTTCCAGTTCTTATGGAAGATGTACCTCTTATTATTAGAAGGCGCATGTGGTTCATGCATGACGGAGCTCCTCCACATTTTTCATTGATTGTACGCGAGTTTTTAAATAACGTTTTTCCAGACCATTGGATCGGACGAGGATCTCCACACCCGTGGCCCCCTAGATCACCGGGACACAATCCTCTGGATTTTTGTGTGTGGGGATATTTGAAATCGCTCATTTACACAACCCCGATATTAAACGTACAAGATCTTCAAAATCGTATCATACAAGGCTGTAATGTTATTCGTAACAATCCTGGTATCTTCGAACGTATTCGGCGATCAATTAGACATCGAGCAGATGCTTGCATTTTAGCTGCAGGAGGATATTTTGAACATATGCTCTGAAATGTACTATTTTTTCTTTATGTTTAACACATGTTGTTGCTTCTAATAAAATAATAAAACACCCTGTATCTCATTAACKACAAGACTTACCACACATGTTTGTATGAACTTTTCGTCTTAAAATTGGKTGACGAAGCGCCCCAAATAATATTTTAGATTACTTAGGAAACACCCTGTATACCGACTTTTCCATAGAATCTGACAGAATTAACCATGGTGTGCTTAGAAAAAAAAACTGCTTTTGCAATCTTATTTACTTAACACAGAGCAATTTGTGTAATATATAATGGATTCAAGTGTAGGAATATTCGTGCCACCTCTGGGGTATCTCAGTGAAGCAATTTGGGACCATTATTGTTTACTGTAAAATCTAAATTAGAACATGCTTGTGTGGTATGGTCTCCGCAGTATTTGATTCATGTTAACACCCTCGAATCTGTTCAAAGACGATTTTTAAAACTTCTTCTTTTAAACTGGACGTAACCTATCCTCCCATATAATCTAATATATCTCTAAAGATACTGAATTAGTGACACTATACGTATCATTATCTCAATAGGCATACCTTTCATCAGTTGCAAACTTACCACTGGTGTTATAAATGAAAAAAGCTGTAGTCGAATTCTGTGAAAATCTAAGACTTTGGCGCCCAACGCAAGGCTAAATCGAAATTAACAAATTTTTATATAATTTTTTTAGTCGCAACTTTTGCAAATTTGTCACGATTATTGGTGGTATTTTTAGTATACTTGTGTGTGCTTCGTTCACGTAATTGCCTTGCAATTTCTACATCTTTATCTTGTACGATGATGCTCTACCTCCAATACTCTAATGTTTATGCTGTGTTTTACTTTTAAGTCGCATGTATTATATCACATCTACTAGGATTTCATCGATCAACATTTAAATAGCACTCTTTATATGGCGTATATTAAACTCGTTGTATTAAATAAGCAATGCAACAAAAGGCAACATAACTATTACTGTATATCGACGTCAGTGTTTCCGCGGGAATTTTAAACGCCGCAGKCCGCTACMATATAATCGCAAATTACCCCCCAGAGTCTTGAAAACMGTMACAGACCCTCAATATGAGTTTGCTGAAGTCTGCAAGCTCCCAGCGCCAAGCTCCAGCTAGATTATTTACGAGGGAAGCAACTAAACCGTTCTAAACCGGTGTGACGGATTATTAGTAATTAACTCATACAGTGGACTGAAGGAGGCGAAGAGCAAGGACGTAACACCGCGGGGTCTGTTTTTAATACGTCTATTCTAAATGCAGTCATCTGTCCACTTTGTCACCAGCACTGTGGTGGGTCCCTGCGCTCAAGTTGCATCCGACCTCAAGCGTACCGCCGTCCCTCTCTAGCCTGTGCTTGTACGCTGACGTCGTCTCTTGCTCCACGGAACTGTGGTAGTTGGGTTACGGGATACGCCGAAATGGATACGCACAATTGAGTGTTTTGACTGGGGCCATTATTTAAGGACCGAATTTTGACAGTAGTTGAGAGGATCGTATTGTGTTATAAATGGTGTTATTTCGGCCGAATTGCCGTGCGACTGCCTCGGATTATTTATAAACACTGTCATTGTCTGGATTTTTCGAGCTCCTTTGTGAGGAGACGTGGACATCTGGGGATGGGCATCGTCGCCTGTGTTCTCGGTCTGTTTCGTCAAATGAGACCTTCTGCAWAGACCAGGTCCATAAGTAATAGTACACAGTAAAACCACATATCCTTTGTGCAAAAATATTGTCCATAACTTAACTGTTTAGATACAAAATATGTAGACGCTGTTTCCCCTAAATGGTGTGTTTTTGAGAAACAACAAAAGAGGGTATATTCTTTTTCATATGAATCATAGTTTTAAATACAGTTCGATGTGCCATTTATAAGAACGAAATTCCAAAAAAAATAAGAAAATCACTGAACAAGTAAAAAAGTTAGGAATAAAACTATCATTTACGATCCATCTTCAAGGGGCTACAACTAGGTAGGGAGGCGCACATGTCAAAACGCAAGATAACTTTTCTTTATATCTTCACGTATTTTAGTGCCATCCTGCACATCGAGAACAATTTGTTTGGAAGAAAAAAAATATATTTACGGCAAACAAATTATTTGTTTGTATATGGCCAAGTTTGTTTCAAACCCTCAAAATTCTTGAAGCAGCTAAAATAACATTTATTTAACATAATATATACAAAGCTTTAAATTAACTTTTGAAACTATTGAATCAAGAATAATCAAATCCTTTGTAGAACAAAGTATTTGTTTCACTAAACCATGAAGATGTTTGGAATAAACATTTGATTAAATTTGACTGAAACAAATATTTGTTTGGAATCAGAGAAGAGGTAAGTGATTCTCTGCGTACCAAATAAATATTTCTTTGCAGTAAAGTTATCACTGATTTAGTCCAATGAAACAGCTATTTCCTGGAATCAAACAATTGTTTGATTGAAAGAATTCATATGCTCGATTCATTATCTCTGATATTGCAGCAAACTGAATGTGAATTTTAATGAAATATATATTTTTTTAATTAGATTGTATAAATATAAACATATAAATAAATTGTTTTTTAAGTTAAAGAAATAAATTTTGATTAACCCACTTCGATATGTCTATGTATTTTATGCAAGTGTATTCCCGTGGCTTCCTGTTTTTTATAGAGTGTATAAAAGTTGTATCTTGTAATTAAAAAGGCAATATGTCACTCAATTCATTTCCGCAAAACTGTAATTGGTTTAGTAAAAAAACATCCGATTTAAATCAGCCTAACCTAGACAAGTCCATTGACAAGGTAAATTTTGCTACCTATGTATACGAATATAATGCAGACGAAAAGTATGATATTTATTTTAATTTAAAGGACAACCGCAAATCTACTGTTTACTATAGCGTGATAAATGTGTTCCATTTTAGTATTACAAATATACTGAATAAATAAAGCATTACTTGTAATAGTAGTTTGGTACAAATAGGGCACTTCATTGAGCAGACTTTACTAACATATACCTACTTCAAAATGTAGAGAAACAGCACCGTAATTAACATCCTTACGAATCATAGATGGTCATTTTGTAACAGAGCTTGCGTTAACGATCATGTGCTTGTTTGAATGCCTTATTCTTCACATCATAATAAGCAAATACTTTATTTAGGCTTCATGCTTACTTTTAAAATCTGTGACCATCTTCCTCTTTTGTTTCACAATTTAATGAAATAAACTGACAATAATAAGAAACAAATATCGGAGGCTTTTCCCGATTTACCTTGATACATTCTGTCCAGTGTCCAACCATGGCTAAAGAAGCTGAACCCCAAACTTCCACTTTGCTAGTGGCACGCGCAAATTCAAACAATTATTTCTTTGTATCCAAAAATAGATTGTTGCATTAGAGCGTCATTTATACTGTTTAAATACATGTTGTTTGCTGTAACAACATGTGTGTTTGAGTTGAACATTTAAATAGTTGAATAACAACAAGAAACATTGATTCAACGAAGGATATATTTATTAGAAACAAGCATTTACTTTTGTTGATATAATTCTTCAAAGCATTTAATTTAAATATTTGAAATTTTAACTCATTGGAATAAATTGTTTGACCGTGAAAAATAATATTTTATTCGCTCAAATAATTATTAGGTTACTTGAACTCGCAAGTTCTGTTCGATCTCAAATAAATGGTAATATAGTTACAAGCAAACTGATAT
Organism: Rhyzopertha dominica; assembly: GCA_025024175.1. Taxonomy (NCBI): domain Eukaryota; kingdom Metazoa; phylum Arthropoda; class Insecta; order Coleoptera; family Bostrichidae; genus Rhyzopertha; species Rhyzopertha dominica. Next base: position 61,324,170 of record QCXZ01000064.1, read on the forward strand.
TCTCCTTACAAATAAAATTTGTTTGTTTGAAGATAAATTTGTTGGACCTAAAGAAATGTAAGTCAAACAAATTGATTTTATAAATCGAAACAAACAGTTTTATCTGTATGTATATTACATCTGAAATAAAACGCTTAAGAAGGCGAAACGTTTATTATATTAAATATATTTCTAATAAGGATAATTATTTGTACACCTCTCTTTTATACTCAGTTATTCTCAGCTGGAAAATAAGTGTCCTTGCAGGTAATGAAAATGCTGTGAGTTGGGTCCCACGTTGGGCGCCAACTTCTCGGGGGTTCCCGCAACTAGGCTCGCGTTACCGCGGCACGACTAATAGCCCAAATTAAAGCGAAATTGCAACGTTCACGTCGCGATGGGCCGCAGACTTCCATGGCGGCCCCTAAAGACTCTCTCGCATCGGCTAAAATCAACAACACGGTCCGGTAGTACATCGCGTGCCGCGGACCACACACGTAGAAAGTTGTTAAATAAAACATAAAGCACGTCGACTCTTTATCCTCTATTTTCCCATTACTGCGGTTTTTTGCGGGCGCGAGACGAAAAAAGGAGGCGCACAACGTTATGTGTGCGAACGCACAATATGACCGGCATAGACAGTTGCATATAATATGCAAATTGATGGGGGGGCCGACCAGGAACTGGCGCATCTGTTGCTCAGTGTCTTTTAACAGTACTCTTGGCGGGGAATCACGGGACGGCTTTGATGTGTCCATCCAGCCACTGACTGATGGGAGGAAGATCCGATACGGTTCGATGTCCAAAGCCATCACTTGACTGATGGTCAACAATTTCCGAGCTAATTTCAAAAGCAATTTGTTTGGGGTGGCCCAAATACGATGGCATACTGATATAATAATAATAATAAGCATCATCTTTATCTTCCAACGGGAAGACGCAGAATTATAGAAAAGAATAACATTAAAGAAACAATAACATGTTCTAACTAATGGTATTACAAAAACCGCTGCAAATTGAATCAATACTTCCACATCCAATTGTCAAAATGACATTTACGTTCTTATTTCTTATACTATACGATTAGTGATCAGATTCTGAGCATTTTGTCTCTCTACACAAAGTCCTCGTGATATTAGCAAAAATATATAAAATCGGTTTTTTCCAAATAACTCAAAAATTATTAACTTAACAAAAAATTACAAAAGTGCTTTCTGATCAGAAATTTGATTTTCTACATAATACAAAAATTTCTAAGACACTTTTTTTATGAGAAATTTTATTTCCTATCAGATGGCTTTTTCATTTTTTGAATATATTAAATACATTCGGAGATATTTAGGAAAAGCTGTTCTTTTTAAGTGACGCTTTTTTGCTAATATCTTCTAAACAGTTTGCTCCACCGAAAATTTATAAGAACGAATAATACTCGCAGTTTTACTACTAATCACATACTGAAAAAAAAAACATTTGCAAAAAAGGTATTAATCTTGCTAAATATTATATAAATCTTCGTTAGGGTTTCAAGATAAGTATACTAGATGCTAAAAAATACAAATGATTTCTATTCCTTTTCTATTTGTAATAAACTTACACGTATATTTTATTTTTCAGGTAAGATCAAAAGACGTCACTGAGATTCACGATGCCCTGGACCAGCGGTCGCCAACCTGTCGATCGCGAGCTACCGGTAGCTCGCGGATGCAATTCTGGTAGCTCTCACAATTTTAAAAACACAAACTGCAAAAATCAGAGAAGCTTCCGAAAATTCCACAAAAAAATGTAATTGTCATAATATTAAACATAAACAGCGGCAACGTTGCGGTGAGCGATGCCGCTGACGCCATCAAGCTAGAAGCGGCTAGAACCGACCGGCCGGACCAGCGCGTTAGTGTTCGAGAGAGAACGGTCTGGATTGCTTTGAACGGTATAAATACGCACGGTGCGGCGACATTGCGCTTAGTTTAAAACTGAACCTGAACGCATAACCAACGTCCAGCGGTTGGGTTAGTAGAGAACAACAAAAAAGAATATTATGGCAAGCAGTAGTAAGAAGGTAAAGACATACCACTTTCATTCGGAATGGGAAGAACAGTACTTTTTTACAGAAGTTAAAGGTAAAAATGTGTGTTTGTTATGTAATACTTCGGTCTCCGTTGCTAAAAAAGGAAATATTGAGAGACATCATACAACTGTACATTCTAATTTTGAAAAATCATTCCCACTACATTCTGTCGCCAGAAAGGAGAAACTGAAACAGTTAAAAAATCAGTTAATCGGACAACAATCAATATTTTTAAGAACAGTCGACAAAAATAAGGCTGCAACTGAAGCATCGTACCGTGTGTCCCAGATAATTGCACAAAAAAAGAAACCTTATGAAGACGGGGAAATGATAAAACAGGCGTTTTTAGAAGCTGCTGATTCGTTATTTGCCAACTTTAGAAATAAAGACGAGATACTTTCAGCTATAAAATCTATGCAACTTTCTGCTAATACAGTGATGAGACGTGTAGAAGTAATGAGCAATGATATTTTTTTACAGTTAAGAACTGACTTAGATAACTGTGTTTATTTTTCACTTCAACTGGATGAATCAACAGATGTGGTTGAGACTGCCCAGATGGCCGTGTTCGTCAGGATGGTTTTTAGTGATTTTACGATTAAAGAAGATCTTTTGAAGTTTATTCCACTGAAAGGATACACCACTGGACAGGAGTTGTTTTCTCATTTAAAAAATATTATTTCTTCCGAGAAAATTCCAATATCGAAAATGGTAGGCTTGACAACCGATGGCGCTCCAGCTATGGTGGGTTGTGATAAGGGTCTGGTGGCGTTATGTCGTAAAGATGAAACTTTTCCGCAATTTCTCTCTTACCACTGCATTATCCATCAGCAAGCATTATGTGGAAATTTTCTGAAACTAAACAACGTTATGAAACTGGTGGTAAAAATTGTGAACAAGATTAGAGCTCAAGCATTACAAAGAAGATTATTCAAAACTTTGGCCGATGAAGTCGACTGTCAATACGGGGACCTACTCCTTCACTCTGGAGTCCGATGGCTAAGTAGAGGACGAGTGCTGAAACGTTTTAATGATGTCCTATCTGGCATAGTTCAATTTTTCAAACAACGCGATGAACCGATTCCGGAACTAGAAAATTCAATCTGGCTTCGGGATTTTGGTTTTCTCGTGGACATTACAGAGAAATTAAACGAACTTAATTTGCAGCTTCAGGGGAGAGACAAAGAACTAGCGGAAATGATTTCTGATATAAAAGCATTTATCAGAAAGCTGGAGTTTTGGGAACAAAACCTAATTAACAGCGATGCCAAGCATTTTCCTATTCTTTCAGAAAAGATATCTCAAAATCCATTAGAACCCTATGACAGCAAATATCATGTAGAAATAGTTTCTACCTTGAAGAATAACTTCAAAAATCGTTTTAAGGACTTCGACGAAATGGCTTTAGTAGCGCAGTTTGTTGGTTCACCCTTTATGGAAATTGATATCCAACAGTTTGCAACTTGTGTTATGCAGAACTTTGGCGAAGACATCGCTGCAACAGAAATGGAAGTAATTGAGTTTCAAAATGATTTAGCCTTAAAATCGTTAGTCTCAAGTACCAAATGTATCTGGTCTATTGTAAGCAAAGACAAATATTCAGTTCTATGCCGTGTTGCCTTGAAAGTGAAAGCATTATTCAGTTCAACCTATTTGTGTGAATCTTCTTTTTCCAATATGAAGTTTATTAAGAACAAATATCGCAATCGACTTACAGATGAACATTTGGATAATTGTATTCGAATGGCTGTATCAAATTATACTGCAAACATTAAAAAAATTATCGATGAGTCTGAGTGTCAGCCTTCCCATTGAACGTGCTTTTTTATTTCTCAATGTTTATGTTTATGATAGTGCGTTACTTTTTTGTTGATATTAATAACAATTTTTAAATCTTACGTGACATGCCGTTGTGGCTGGATAAAAGTTTGTGTTTATTTTTCAAACACCTTCGTTTGGTAGGTAGGAATGTAGCTATGAACAAGTACGTACTAGTAATATTAGTTGTTTTGTTATTAGTTTATTATTAGTACCTATGACATGTATTATGTATTACCAGTTAAATAGTAAAATAAATACATATAATGATAAATTAACTCTGGATTATTTCATTTACGTTGCGTTACGTGGCTTCCGTGTGGGTAGCTCACTGTTTATTCCAAAATTAACATAGTAGCTCAACACATTGAAGAGGTTGGCGACCGCTGCCCTGGACCAATCTAGTTATCGTGAGTAGCATAATGCTTTTAATGGTACTGTACCAAAAAATAATGATCTTCACATTTTAAAAGTGACGTAAAAAATCGCTTCGTTGTAATTAAAAAAAAACTGCGCTGCTATTGAAATGCATGGAGACAAGAGCAAAGAGTGGTAAGTTATTACTTGCATTTGGCTAACTCTGTATAAGACTTTCAAGCGTATATTAATCGACTTTAACGACAGCTAACATATTCTCATATTTCTCGAGCTGATAAAATAAGTATACCAACAGAATCAACGACAATCAAGACTGATCCTCAAAATTACCGACCTGTATTACTAACTCCGAAGATCATCGAAAAACTTATTAAAATGTGCTGCTCCGCAGGGAACTGTTCTGGGACCCCTGTTGTTTATTTTGTATGTAAGCGACTTAATATTGGTGCCAAGTGAAGGCCACGTCATTACATACGCGGATGACACTGTAGTGACAGTGAAAAAATGTAGTTTTTGAGATAAATCCAGCACGCGTGGTTACGCAGTTGACTGCCCCTTAAGATGGCACATGCATATGAAAAAATTGGCCGGTAAACTCCGGTCTGCCTTGCACGAAAATAATTTCATAAAAAAACATTTTGAATACTGTTGTATCATGCCTTAGTGGAATCTCTTTTGTAATATGGTATAGTGGTGTAGGGTAGTACAGGTGATTGTCATAGGAAAACTATAGAAGTGTTGAAGAACCGAATTGTAAAAGCTATATGCAACAAAAAGTATGACTTCCCCACAGTGTTTTATGAAAAGAAACTAAATTAATGAATGTGGAACAAATTTTTCAGTTTAATAACAAGCATGTATTTAAACAAATTTGCCATTTATATCATACAACACAGAGATCAAACAAGATAGAGGACAAAAATCAGTTAACTACCAAGCCGCAAAATACGAAAACAAATTAGACATAATATGTAGAGAATCACTTACACTAAGCAGTTTTGTTAGAAATATTAGATTATTTATTATGAACACGTGTAAGATATATATTTAATTTACTTAGGTTACTATAATGTTACCATTTGTGTCTCTTCAACCAATTTTTCATATTAATGTATTCATCTACTAAGCTATATATGTACTCTCGATTTAATTATTTTATGATTACAGCATTTGATAAATGAACATTAAAATCGTATATTTGGCATGAAATATTTAGAAAATGGCTGATCTAAATCTTAACTATGCTTATATTGAAATAAGGAGAAAAAGGACTTGTATTTTACGGAATCTTGTATAGGGTGTTCCTTTGAAAAAAAGTTATATTTTTGTTTATCTCCAGAAACTGTACTAATCATTAGAACCAGACCCTGTACAGTGATGCAAAAAGATGTAAACACCGTTTTTTTATCGACCTGTAATCGGTAGTAGTGGCATAAAGCGGTGATGTGACTAGGCAGAACATTAGCGGCCCAGAAAAGAACCCTGTGACACATCGCAGCTAAAATTTCGATAAAAGATCTTTCACTCCGAAGAAACAGAATTTGCTAAATAGGATAAGGCGTCTCCTGTAAGAAATTTTCCAAAACAAGCCCGACGCTTTTTCCCGGGGCACTTCCGGCCACTCGAASGCSTCRTGAACTACGTATTCCACCAGGGCACGACATATCATTACCGACGCACCAATAACAACGTACGGCGGTGAATTATCGAACGGTTAATTACGCAAGTCGCCGATTGTCACGACACGTTTCGTGCATGTGTATGAAGTCATTACGACGTTGGTGCTGCGGCGCTGGCGTTTGGTAGTCGTCGACGCTCTTGATCTGCGGCGAAGGACCATCTGGTCGGCTGTGCGATTCCGGCGAATAAAAAGCTCTTTCGATTTCACCGATTCGTCCTGGCGTGTTTGTTTTGATTTATTCCTGAGCTGTGCGTCTGTACTTCGTCATAGTTCGAAAAGGATCAGAGAGAATGGTTTGAGGAAGATGTTAGAAGTAACGAGGCTTAACAGAGATGGGTTTCCTCAGATAGCTTCGTATGGCCTTGAGTGTGTATAGAAATAGATTCAAAATAAAAATTTGTTTGCTGTAGGTTTGAAGTYGAGACTCCAAAGAAGTTAAATCGGGCGACCCAGCTCGGTGTTCGATAGGACCTCGGMAAGGGCAGATCCGGATGATCATGACCCCTCCCCCCCTTGGGGTTTTTGCTGTTTAGAATACGTGATTTTCGAAATGACGATAAAAGGGCATACTAAAAAACAATGCTCATAGAAACCCCACTATTTAATACTAACGCCAATCGCTAGAGCTGGGTCATTTGATTCCAATCAAATCATTCAATCTATCCCGTAGTTCTGAATCATCGAGGTCGTTCATGAATCGTTACCAAAAATCATACAGACATCCGCAACGTGTGTACTGTAACCAGTAATTGTAGCATTGTTGCAGTGTCAACTTTTTCATTTTATGTACTATTACTTTAACGATAAAAATTACCTAACAAATCAGTAATTATTAAAAAAAAACAAAAAGCCAAAAGTGTCTGATCATCAGGTGGATTTACTTACTGTAGTACGACTTTAAAAACGTGAAAATTCTGGATAGAACCAATAAAACCGTGAATAATGGTCTGTATGTAGTTTACGCGAACCTAACTGCCAAATAAACACAGGAAGGTACTATAACAGTAAAAGTATAACAATAATAATGGTGAGCTTAAAATTAAATAATAGATGTTTTGATATTAATGTGTCGTATCTATATTTGGCATGCGAGGATCAAGTTGTATTTTCTTTATAGAGAATAGTACCTACGTATGGATGTAGTGATCGCTTATTCTTTTTAACCTCTCCTATTTTAAATATTTTGACAATTTTATAGCCATAAGGAAGTTAAAATATTAACGAAATGTTGGCCCAGATATCACTTTTTATTTCTTATCAGGTAACAAAAATTTGAAATAGTTAATAAAACTCTTGTTCTGAGAACATTTAACAGCTTAACTTACGCTATTGGACAAAAGTGAAGCAACCCTTGCAAAATAATCAAATAAGTCATTTTCAAAAATCTCCTTGGTAACCAAGAAAATTAAAAACCTTTCAGATTAAAAGGTCATGGTAGGCTGCTGTCTCAGGAGAAATGAAATTGATAGCAGATGTCAAATAAAACTAGTGGTTAACGATTTATGAGAAGTGCACTTTCTGACAGCGACAAAAGTCATGCAACTTTTTGATTTTGCGCGAAAAAGGCGGTTATGAACAAGGCAATTTCGAAGAAAACTTATTGTGAGAGAACAAATGGTGGCGAACGCATTTTTGGTAGGAATGACTGTAACTTTTACCCAAATATAGCGTATCCAAAATAATTTCACGTTATAATGAGAGAGAACATGCAGAAAAATTGCCAAAATCGGGAGGACCTAGAAAAACTACATTTTGGATGGATGGACGAATTTTAAGGGTTAGTCAAAGAGATCCTTAGAAGTCCGGACCGCGAATAATTCCTGAAATTCCTAAACTATAAACCCTGTAGCAGACGTCCAGCTAAGAAACCATTGGTTTCCGAAAGAAATAGACATGCTATGCTTGAATTTTCTCGTCAACATTAGAACTGGATCGTTCAAGATTGGAGAAAAATATTGTTTAGCGATGAAACTCGTTCCAAAATTTTTAATTCTGATGGGATGAGACGTGTTAGACGTCCGGTTAATATGAGATTTAACCCAAAGTGTGTTACACCAACAATTGAGCACGGACAAGGCTGTGTGTTATTATGGGGTTGTTTTGCGTGGAATGGAGTAGGTCAGGTCAGATCAGGTCAGGTCAGGTCAGGTTAGGTTATTTCTAAGTTAAAAAATTTTAAACGCATTTGTCTGCCTTCTAATCATAACTTTGTTTTTCTGTTTTCCAATCATAAAATGTTGTTTTCTGTTGTTGTAAATAAACTTTGTTTTTCTTAAAGTTGCTTTACTTTTGCTGTCAAAAAATCTGCTTTTGCATAAATCATTTATTCTAATTTTATATGACATTTGAAAAAAGTTTCGCTTTACCTGTAACAATAGCCTCCTATGAGTTTTAACGTGAAAACATTTTAGTTTCCCTGGTTACCAAAGGGGTTTTAGATAATGAGTTGTTTCATATTGTTGTAAGGGTTGCTTTATTTTTGTCCGATGGTGTATATCAGTTCCGGACACATTTTTCTCATTTTCTCTGACACTAGCTATACTTAACTGGCAAGCAATCAAAGAAAAGAATCAAGAGGTTTTCTTCCCGCAATGAAGCCGCTTCTTGCATCCATCTGTCACGGTGTTGAGCACCAACGCCCACCTAAACGCTGAAATAACACCGTACCGCAAAGAAATTTATACAACGCCTAATTGCCTCAGTTTTTACGGCGAGCCGGTAGTCCAGCCGGCCGCAGGGAACAATCAGAATAACAATTATTTATCCAACAAGGATATTATTATTATTACGGCTCTCCTGAAATAGAAGCGAGTACGTCCCTGTGCCGCGCAGCCGCCTTTATTGCCGCGGTTACAATCAAAATTCGTGTGTTTTCCTGTTTCAAACCGCGATGCCACACACGTCGAATTTCGTCTGGTTCATTTGATCCGGCGAAACAACGCTGCCAACCGCGTGAGAACGTCAAATACGGGTTCACGTTGATCAAAAATAATCATACGAAATAGCGACGTAGGTTTGATAACGTTCGACAAGCTTTCTGACGTTTTGTGCGATTAAGTTGGAGACTCATCCTTTTTTTGTTGACAAAACTGATGCTTATAGTAAAGAGTCATAACTTATACTGTCATCCTTTACGATAAGCATCCATAATTCTGTCTACAAGCTTTTTGACAAAGGCCTGGAAGGCCGAAACATGTACGTGTAAGGAGTATATTACTCAATATATATTTCAAAACATACCGAGTGCTATTTTCAGAAGTGTCAAAACCACCTGTACGTATTTCCAAAACATATTAAGCTAGTCAATCAACGTATAATGTTTCCTAGATGTTATCTCTTTGATAATGACCGTGTGGTCGAAACGATCGTCAGAGTTATCTGATAAATAAAGTGAAACAAAGCACATACGTTCAATCAGCTTGTTTCCAAGCTACCTAATCGATTCAGGATGTTTCACAATGAATGCACCTTCGAATCGATTTAACATATACAGCTAGTGTCATCACAAATCTGAAAAAGCAACTTCAGCAGTTTGTACAGCATACCAAGCCTGGTTGGACAACGCTACGAGACAGGAAACTCTACACGCCATAGAATTTGGGACATTCAGTGATCTAATGCAAGAATCGATTGATTTTTAGGCATTAGTTTTCAGTAAAAAAAATCATTACACTCACAAAAATTAAAAAAAATATTTCTCTATCTAGGAACTCAAAACTACTTTCATTTCGCTGTCAAAAGTTTACTCACTTTCATACGAATTGGTTAAATTAAATATCTTTTAAGAAAACATCGTTTCAACAAACTTAAGTCACCTAACAAAGAATCAGTTGATACGTAATTATTCCAGTTTTATTAAGAAATATTACACACAAAAGGATGGTGTGCCCCACTATCCCCTCTTTGGCTGAATTACACATATGGACAATATTAAATTCAATAAATAAGTTGGTTGAAAACATACACTTTTGGGTAAGATACGTAAACGACATTTTTTGTAGTTGGACAGGTACAGATAGAACCTTCATTAGATCGATTTCTAAATTACATAAACAAAAGTAATAAGCAGATGCAATTCACTATTGAAAAGGAAACAGACAACAGCTTAAGTYTTCTAGATTTCACCATAMACAMACCTTCAGGAAAACTAAACTTCAACATATGTAGAAAATCTACAATGACGMACGATTTAAACMATCTACAAACATTAAATTGTCACTCTTCATAGACTTTAAAATATTCCATTAAAAAAGCAGATTTTGACAATGTATTAAATATATAAATAGATTAACGTTCAGCATTGGCTKAATAGATACAATACTGAAGAAAAAARCCAATTAATTTTATCTTAGTTTTATCCTAAATCTTATTAAAAAAGAGAAAAACATTGACAGTCTATAAATTTTATAGGGAACATTAGTGTCAGGATTGCAAAATATTTTACAAATGGGAACAAAAGTTTCATCCCTGTCAACAAAAATAATCTAAAATATTGTTAGTAAACAATAAAGAAAATACAGAGAGAATTAACAAACACAGACTAATTGAACATAAAAATTCTATAACACAAAATTGTAATTTAACAGGATTTTCTAAACATTAGCCACACATATAACGAAAATAATTTTACAATTTTATATAGTATTAAAAAAATATACGTTCAGAGCTTTTAGAAGTATAGCTTTTCTGTAATAATTATTCTGTTTATTATTATGATTTTGAAGTAAATTTTAGAAAAAATATTTTAATGATACCATTAACCCCGCCTGTTAACAGGTTTTCACAACACAACGAATTAAGTGAAGCAATAATTAACAGTTCTAAGTATCTCAAGTCAGCAGTGTATAAAAATATCGCTAATGTAATTTATAAATATTTGCTGTGGGTTTGAGTACTCGCTTCCATTGCGCGTGTAAATTTGCACGTCTCTAGAGTTCTGGGTACTGTTGATCCTTAAGTCCAAACATCAAACTCTGAGTTTGATCAGGGTTAATATTTGAAGTCATGCTGCAAAAATCAGGACGCTTGTTTCGTTGTGTGATATTTTTCTCTATTTTTAGCGTCATATATGCTTATGCCACATTGCATTCGCAGAAAGCAAACATGATATCTCTCTAAGTTGTGAGGCCGGAACAAAAAAAAAGGGTTTTATGTGTAGCTTCAATCGTACCAATATGGACGTCGTAAAAAAGGCACCACATAATAACACGCAATAGCCTAAACGAGATTTTAGGAGAGATTTTAAAACAATCAACGGTTTTGTTTTGAACCCAACATGTTTAACAATTTGCTCAACTGATGCAATGTGTACCAGTTTAGAAACAAATTAAACATAATCTTGAAGACGATGATTTACAGAAGATTTTTTGATCAAAACCAGAATAGACGATCGGTATAAAAAAAACTAGTTTTTTTACGTTTTTTTAAGCTTGAACTAATTTCTTGTAGTACGAATGGCATTTATTGCTTTTAATTATTCGGCGTAATCTAGAGATTAATTTGCTCTTAAGATGACCTTTAACTGATAAGAGGATTTTCATCAGTCCAAAACTCTAATTTCATTGTCAGAGCCTGTGGCTGTTCTTTCTCTTGATCCTGTTTTGAAACTGTTAGCTGTGGTGACCCGCAGGGCTCCACATTAGGCCCCTTATTATACTTCCTTTACACGTGCGAGCTTGAAAATTCTATCCCAAACTGTAATAATGTATGCGGATGATACGCAGTTGTACTACTCGTTTAGTCCTCTGGAAGTTTTGATTGCTTTAGCAGTGATAAATGCAAATTTAGATCGATTAGCAGCATATAAAGTCGCAGGTACTTGTATTTGGAAAAAGGAAAGCTGAAGTAGAGTCGAAATTGACGATATTTGTAAGTTGCAATGTGTGCAGGTGGCAAAGAATTTGGGTGTCTATTTGAGCAATAATTTTTTAATAAAACTCTGCTCACAGACAATGTTGTAAGTACATAATTGTAGGTGTATTTGTATAAATGTCATTTCGTAGATCTTTGAAAAATTACAAAGAATATACAGGGTGATTTTTTGAAAACTTCACACCTTAAAAAACTTTAAATAGAGCAAAATTTAAAATTTTGCAAAAACAGGTAACAGGTTTGCAGGGGGACAACTTTTGAGATAAGTTTTTAATGGATAGCGCTTACCCTCTTAGCGGGATAGATACCCCTTCAAAAATTTTAAATGAAACTACCCATCTTACGATACATCATTTAAAAGCTTATTACACAAGGAGTCTTGCCATGTAATTAGTTTTACTATTTTTTACCCATTGACGGGGTAGTGGGTCAAAAAGTGCATTGGAGCAAGTGGCTTATAAAATGGAATATTTTGGACTTTTTTTAACAAAATTTATTGTCTTGCAGTTACAATAAAAATTGTCCTTACTTAAGCCTAAAAAAACTTCTTTCGACATTACTTGATTTTGCAACTCGACAGTTTATACTGAATTGGCTAAAAATTATCTACTTTGTGTTTCCAATTTTTTGTTTCAACTTTTTGGCTACTTCTTTGGCACGACTATCTTTTTGTTCACATTCCTTTTTATAAATCGCGTGAAATTTTAAAGTGAGAGTCCAAGTGATAATGGTTTATTCAACTGCCGAAAGGGTAGAAATAATTTTTATTTACGGTGCTGAGTATAGCTGTGCTCGTGCGTCAGCAAGGGTGTTTAACGAACGGCACCCCGATAAAAATGTTGACGCTAGGTACATTCTCGATCTCGTGCAGAAATTTCAAGACACTGGATCTGTAGTAAACAAAAAAAGGGCAGGGAATAGAGTCGTTGATGAAATGGCCCAACTTGAAGTACTTGGTCATTTTGCAATGGATCCAACTAGCTCTTTGCGTAACATTTCTACAGCCACTGGACTTTCTTATTCATCTGTAAGGAAAGTTACAAAACTGCACAAATTTCATCCCTATAAGATGAAAACTCTCCAGGAACTCAGCGAAGATGACTTCGATAGAAGACTGCAATTTTGCGAAATTATGACAGAAAAGATTATAGTAAATCCAAATCTAATAAAAAATATCTGCTTCAGTGATGAATGCACATTTTTTTTGAACGGCTCTGTAAATAAACATAACGTCAGGTACTGGAGTGACGAAGATCCTTATATTTTTCGAGAAGGTCATACACAAGTTCCTCAGAAGCTGAACGTCTGGGCTGGAATACTTGGCAACGCCATTGTAGGTCCAATTTTCATTGATGGGACGCTAAATGGGGGAATGTATTTAGAATTACTTGATAACGTTATTGATCCTTTAATCACAGAGCAATTAGAAATCCAACATGATGGAGCTCCACCGCATTACGCCATTAATGTGCGAAATTGGTTAAATCATAGATTTCCTCTTCACTGGATTGGTAGGCGTGGAACAATTGAATGGCCGCCACGATCACCCGATTTGACTGCTTTAGATTTCTTTCTATGGGGTTATTTAAAATCTGTGGTTTACAAAACACAACCTACTAGCCTGGACGATCTGCGAGAAAGAATTATTAACGAGCGCAGGAGGATTCCACCTGAAACTTTCCGAAAAGTGCAGCAGGAGTTCGAGAACCGTCTGTATTATTGTATGGAAAGAGGTGGTGCACATTTTGAGAATCTATTGTAAGGTTTGAATTTCTATGGTTTTGTTCCCACTGTTTTTGGAGTTACAAATAAGTAATTTTTCTTTTTCGTGGACATGGACTTTCTAAAAAATTACATGATAAATACTTTAATGTTAATAATAATGTTAAAAGAAAGTTAAAAAAAGAAAGTTGTTTGTTTAAATTGTGGGTTCTCGTAAGGACAAATTTTATTTCCGCTCTAAAATAAAATACATTTTGTTGAAAAGAGTCCAAAATATTCAATGTAATAAGCAACCTGTTTCGTAGGCACTATTAATCTATTACCCCGTCAATAAGTTAAACGTGGTAAAACTAATTACATGGCCAGACTCTTTGAGAAATAAGCTTTCAAATGATGTGTCGTAAGATGGATAGTTCCATTTAAAATTTTTAAAGGGGTGTCTACCCTGCTCAGAGAGTAAGCGCTATCCATTAAAAACTTCTCTCAAAAGTTGTCCCCCTGCAAACAAAAGTTTACCTGTTTTTGCAAATTTTTTAATTTTTGCTATATTTAAAGTTATTTAAGGTGTGAAGTTTTCAAAAAGTCACCCTGTATATTAATAATTACAAATGTGAGACGGATTCTCTTTCTTAAAAATTACAGAGACAAGTGTCTTTTGTTATGCGAAAGAAATACGAGGTTTTTAATACGTAAAACACTCTTTAGCCATAAATGCTGGAATCAAGTCAATTCGTTTTCGCATTTTTGCTTTTATAATATTTAGAAGCGATAAGTATATCATCAAGTGAGAAGCAAAACTGTTGAAATGTAAACAACCAACGTTATTTATAATAGTATCTACCCTCATTTCTATAATTGGTAGGACTATGAAAATAATTAAATGCACTGCTGTACCAGCATTAGTACGTTCTTTGGAGAAGAACTTTTCTTGGACTTAAAATAGTTTCAGAGATTATGAGGATTGCTAAATTCAATCTTTTTTAGATAGTCATGATAGGAATTTGGTCCCCAATTAAACTACAAATTTGTTAAATCACAACTCTCTAAAGAAATTTAGGCCAAAACTTTTGAGACACGTCTTATATCGTAAGTCGTAAGCCAAAGGTAGAATCGCATTCACCGCAAGAAGATTAATACCTGCCACTGCCGGAATTTCTCCACCCATGAGAAATGATGCCTTATCGAAGTGAACTGATCAGATTAGGGATCGTCCTTGCCCAGAAATGTAAATGCAACGGATAAAAAATTCGGTCCCTATCGAAAAGTAACCGTACAATCATTAATGCCCATGTTTAAACAAAAAGGTCCCATTAAGCCGGCGTTTATCTAATATTTGTCCGCGCGACGGAGACGGCGAAAGAAGCGTCGTGTCCAGAGCGCGGGGTTAGAAGGAGACGGCAGCGGCCACACAGCTAGAAAGGCCGACCACCAATTAAGGATGTAAAGCACATTAATTTGCCGGTGGACCTCCTGTATGTGTAAACTAAATATATTTAGGTTTGTCTCTCGCGGGAGCGGTCGAGACGTCCGTCAAAGCGGAGGATCCCAGATCGCGTTGTTTGTCGAAAACCGGAGCATTTCCGCGTTTATGTTTGACAAATTACGAATAAAGAAGCCTTACTTGCTTTGAGGATTGTCATCAGCATATTCACATCCTTTTAAGATAGAACAAGCTTGAATTATACAATAATTCTAGACGTAGTAATAATACGCTTAAATTTTCAAGCATTTACGAATAATAATTAATATTTTTAATGAGTTGTAAAGGTGCTATTTAATACCCTACACATTTTAACTATGTACACGCGTGCCATTTTAATTTATAGAATGTGGCCCAATTATAGCGTGAAAATATTCAACATTCAACTTTGTAGTGCATTGTGTATCCTTTTCTCTGAAAACATAAGTTTTATCATCACTCAAATATTGACAATTATGTCTATTAACAGTGCCATTTAAAAAATAGGTGCTCTGGTCAGAAGAAAATAAAAGTTCAGCTACTACTTTATTAGATATCG
This sequence comes from Rhyzopertha dominica, assembly GCA_025024175.1. NCBI lineage: Eukaryota > Metazoa > Arthropoda > Insecta > Coleoptera > Bostrichidae > Rhyzopertha > Rhyzopertha dominica. Next base: position 61,339,702 of record QCXZ01000064.1, read on the forward strand.
TCATTGTAGTCATTTTATCGGAATCTTCCTTATTATGCTTTTTTGGTTAAAATGTTCAGGAGGTGGAAAAGTTTCAGTCCGAATTTTGTGCAAAAACTTATGGAACATACGTTGTCACAAAAATGTAATTTTTGACCTCACCATTTTTAAAGTTAAAGTTAGTTGTGGTCAAAGTTTTTCATTCACTCTTTACTAGTTACATCATTAACTGCATTGGATCCAAAGATTCTATGCTTATAAAAGGTACCGTCCTTTTCGTAGAGAGATCTCGAACAAAACCATTATTTACTAAAGCTTACCAGAACTTCTATGCTCTATTGAACATCACGTAACATTTAGAAGACGACTTTCAGTTGCCCTATATTTAGACAAAGATATCGATAAGAATAAGGATAACGGACTTCTTAGGTCCCTCAGGGATCAACTTTCGGCCCTTTATTTTTGCACAGTGATTCTTTCACTAAGATTCTATACAGGATGCTTCACGAATGATAATGACCCTGACAAAATTAAAAATGCTACCCAAAATACATTCTCATAGCCAATGTGGTTATTTTACATAATGGTATTATTTTAAAAATAAATTGGAAATCCGTGACGGCTATGCGCTATGGTTCTCGTCACTGTATTTATTAAAAGTCAAAATGTACTCAAATGATGAAAAAACAGATATGATTTTGATTTATGGTGAATGCAAGAAAAATGCTTCCGCTGCTGCCCGTTTATACAGACAACGTTTTCTAAATAGAAGAGCTCCTGCCGATACAATTTACAAGAGACTTGAATTAACTTTAAGGACAAACTGGCCAACACTGAAAAAGTCAAGAGAAAGAACAGCAACAGGCCCTAACAATGGAATTAGAGTTTGGGAAATGACTGACGAAAATCCTCATATTAGTCAACGGGCAGTCTCAAGAGCAACCGGTATTAGTCTGTCTTCAGTACACCGAATAATTAAAGGCAATCAGTTTCATCCGTATCACTTGCAATTAGTTGGGGCCTTAAAGGAGACAGATTATCCTAAAAGACTGGCTTTTTGTAACTTTTTTTGGGAACACCAAAATTTGAATGTGAGATTTTATTACAACATTTGCTTCTCAGATGAAGCAAGATTTTCTAATAATGTTGGAGTTAACAAACATAACATATATTTTCAAACTATCTACTCTACGAATGTCTGGTGCGGAATATTGGGGAATCAAATTGTTGGGCCTTATTTTTTTCGCGACAGTTTAAACGGCAATCCTTAACTAATTTTTTTTTCTCCAAAATGTAAATTTACAAGTAAGACAAGATCTACGGTTCCAACAAGATGGGGCACTTGCGCATTATCATAGAATAGTGCGAAATTATCTTGATTTCGTTTTGCCTAACCGATGGATAGGAAGAGGTTCAATTAATCCTTGGCCACCGAGAAGCCCGGACCTTACTCCTTTGGATTTTTCTGTGGGGAATGGTAAAAGAGCAAGTATACCAAACACCAATTGAAAGTGTAGAACATTTAGAAAATAAAATACGTGATGCATGTAGATCCATCACTCCAGAAATGTTAATGCATGTTAAAAGATCGTTTTGGGCACGAATTCAAGCTTGTGAAAACAGCGGAGGGCGACATTTTGAGCATTTATTACATTAATGTTATTGAATAAACATTTTTCAAAAATAAAATTTGTTTTACAATACCGAATTTACTTAGGACAAATGATTGAAGTTTATGTCAAAATTTACGAATTTATACATCTCTCTACGTTTTATATTTTTTAAGACGATGAACAATTATCGATGTTACCTCTGCAAGTGTATTTGGGTTGCATTTTTAATTTCGCCAGGGTCATTATCGTTCGTGTATAGAACTTGGTGAATATTCATTCTTGAAAAATGTAAAAGATCTGATAAAAGGTCTTTCCTTTGTGGTAATTTATAGAATTTTATCTATTCGTCATGAATTTATGACCAACTTGAATAGGAAGCTTGAAWAAGCTGACATTATTACTAGATCAGAGCAGAAATCATTAAGTTCTTCCAGAAGAATGAAATTATTTACACTGTCTTCTCTTTTGCTCCAAATTGAGGGGACTTACTCATGTGTGTCCTATCCTCGTATCCAACAGAAGCCAATAACCATAATAATTATAGATAATGGAGTTCACAGAGCCCTTGCAAAGATTACGAAGAATAGCTACAGTCCGCTAAATATCTATCTAACCGTGATTCAATTACACAAGTATACAAATACGCAAAAGCAGAAGCACATCGTTTTTTGGTCGCAATTTGAAGAATAAGAGTACGAATGCCGTTTCAATAAACATTGAAGCAGAAGTTTTAACTATTCCTCCAAAAGAATGCAATGAAAGTGAAAGGACAAGTGAGACTTGAAGAAGAAAAGAAACCTAAAAACTGAGCCCACCATCGAACGGAGCGCAACACGTCAATCACATCAGTGGCTCCAATTATAAAAAGTAAACACTCCTTTAGGCAAAGTACTCGGTTACAGCCGAGCAAACACTGCCCACGGAGGAAAAAAAGGACGCGGTGTGGGCCGAATACCCCGCAGCTCGAAAAGTCAAAATTGTCAATTTCAAGCGGACAAAGGACTACCGTTTATTTGGACTGGAAGTAGGCTGCGGGCGCGCTATAATTACCGCGCCCTATTCACGTCCTCCGTCCTCCGACGAGTGCCCACTCGGCTAGACGAAGATGAACATATCAACGCGAAACACATTTATCGAATAAAGTATAAAATGCCACACACAGTGCTGCCAGACGGAGATGTCTTCATCAACGGACTATTTATGACGTCAGAGGAGCAGGACGGAGGCTGGAGGAGGCTGCGGTGAAGACGAGGACGAAGCATCCTGGGGCATATGGGAAAGCACGTCGGTGGATCCCGGTAAATTAGTATTATAAATAATACTGGGTTAGATGCACGGTATCATTAAAGGATGCCAGCGATTCCTTTTTGTTTACATTTGAATTCTGAACGGAGCTATTCATGATCCTAACTCTTTGGGTCTTAATGATCGGTTTGGGTTTACACGTGACGTTCGTTTGCAAGAATTTGGGATTTTTTTATTGCAGCATATTGAATCTCGATCGAGTTCATTTGAGTTCGATTGAAAAATAGAGCCACTTAAAATTAAAATGTAAAAATTTGGAAAAATCATCCAAAAGGGTAACTAATCAACAAAGCTTGATTAATGACACCGATCAGGAATAACTTCTCCATTAACCACACAGCTCGCAAATGAAACATATATTTTTAAAAAGATGTTTCAGCACTTGGAAGGCCTTTGCTGTTGCAGGGCTTTTATCCTTTAAAGTCAATAAATCACACGAAATTCTCATTTCCACTGGAAGAACAGAACGAAATCTGGAGGACTCATTCCAGGGCTGCACTGGGGATGTGGGACAATTTTACAACAGTTCTTGTCGCAAACTCCTAGACTGACACTGCTTTATGCGATGAAGCGTTATCGTGCAAGAGGATTACGCCGCTGTCTTTCATATCTCGTCCACACTTTTGGAATCAAGCATTTAAATTCTCTCTCTACAAAGAAGATAATACATTTGTCTTTTAGTATTTGTCTATTTCCTATTATTGTAGCCACAATAGCAGCCAAAGTGTTGTGGATCGCAGTATGAGGTCTCCAACTTCTGTGGTCGTCTTTAACACTAGTCCGCTTACTCCATCAAGTTACTGTTCGGCAACCGCTTCTTCGCGCAATGTTTGATTTTTGATATACGTACATTAATCTGCTAGAGTGACGTTTTCCATTGCAACAAACTACCCCGATTACAGAATTTTTTACACGTAAACTGAGTGAACTACCCACACTCTATATATAGCTAAGTGATGTCCCAATGATAGGCTTTTATAATTTGATAGCACTTGTTTTTTCACCATCGCCAGTTCAGCGCCAGCATGACCTTCGTATAAATTAACCAAACTGCAGATTAAAACAGTTGGAACAAATTTATACTTTACTTTTAAATTCAAAATTCCTCCATATTTATATATATTCTCTGTAATTTTTCAAAGATCTTTGAAATAATAATAATAATAATAATAATAATAATAAATAATAATGCATTTACAGGAAAAAATAGAAAATTTTTAGTAAATACACAGCACACACTATAATATAATATACTACTGCTTAGTTACTACAAATGACAACATCTTTTTCAGACTATCACAATGAATGTCACAATGTCGAGATATTAAAGTTATTCGACATAACAAAAACAGGCGAGTTAACAAGCACATTGGTTCTAGCATTTGAACAATAAAAAGTGCCACCATCCCGGGAACTGAGCCTTGGTACTCTTATATTAAATAAAGCCAGCAAGAAGGACAGTCAACATCGCCACGAAATACTTTAAATAAAAATGTTAAACTAGGGCGTATCCCTCTAGCTTGCAGATAACTAACATCAAACCTTTACAACAAGAGTGTATGATTATATCCTCTATGCGGATATAATAATTGTCTACTCTATAGGACAAAAACCTAAGAAATCGTCTCTGAATTTTCTCAGCTTGGTTCATGTGTACTTGATAATGAGGATACCATATCAAACTGCAGTAATCCAATTTGGAACGAACAAAAGTAAAATATAAAGATTTCAGTACACTAATATTATTAAACGACGCTGAGTTGCAAATAATAAAACTTAAAGCTTTATAGGCAGGTTTTACCGTTGAGTCTATGTGACCAGTATACACTGCATCAACTTGACCTTTATTATCTACAATATTTTGGTTACAGTAGGACGTTTTGTATAGAATCCATGTTGGTTAGGTGAAATGCAATGCTTAATTTCATTAAATATTATATTGTGCAATAACATCTCGAAAATCTTCGCAAAATTTGATAAAATTGCAATGGGGCGATAATTTTTAGGTCAGAGGGATGGCCGCTCTTTAAAACAGGACACACTCTTGTAATTTTCCAAATATCGGGAAATGAAGCTGTACACAATACTTCATTACTGATCTGATGCAACAAACGCAAGTAGGTTTTTAATTAGTCCATAACTTCACAGATATCTAGTATAACACAATAGATAATTAATTAAAACGAAGACATGTTATAAAGTACGTGTGTGTCGGTAATTTTAAAATTGAATGTTCAACAACAACAATGTGCTACTGGCTGCAGGATATATCATCCTCTATTTCATATTAAAAATAGCATTCTATTGAATCCAGTCCGTTGAACTGTTCCAAAATTGAAATGAATCGCATAATAAACAAGAGTTTTAGTCGTCTGGGACATAATTCAAATCGACGATATCTGGTCGCCTACGCGTATGGTAGCTTTTGCACTCTGCTTTTACAGGATTCCAGACGACGCTTTTGTGTCCAACACACCTATTAACGCCTCTGCTTATTGCGGCTTTTAGTGACTAGGTGATATTCTCACCTGTTATCGTGGTCCACCTGTTTGTAGCCGTTGAGAAAGGTTCGGCTGCTTGGTAAATAAGATATGCCAGTTTTAGAGCCCGAAACAGCAAAATAATCCAATCTCGTGTTCCTTCAAAAGCAGTTGATCAAAAGGGCAGATCTGAGGTACATCTAGATTTAGTGTTATTTAACATCCTATTACCTAATTAAATGTTTTATGTTATGTCTTACACATCTACATCGAAATTTGAGAGTAGCATTCGATAAAAAATTATCTTCGAATGTAATACTTCCAAGTGGAGCAATTTGCCAACCCTAAAAAGGAGCTGGCTGTAATATTTTTTTTGGGACTTCAGTGTAAATTTAATATAATTTTTCAGCATGTCTAATTTGGGTAAACCAATGGGCAAAAAGAGTCTTCCATACAACAAACAATAATAGGTTCTTGCCTACTTTTAAATCATTTCAATCTTTTGCAAAGATTTCAGCACAGTTTTCTGAAGTAAGAGATTATATTATTATAACATAAAAATAACTAAAAAACTCTATTTTGAAGCTACTAAGACTTTGCTGTCAAATACAACAGGTACTACTAAAGAATCTTTGTGTAATTTACAATTACTAAAAACCTTGTATAATATTTATAATACAAACAAAATTAAGCCAGATTGCTTTGCAAATCAAGTCACTCCCTAATAAATAGCCTTAACCCTCGCCGTTTTCTCGCGTTTAATTTTCAAGCGCAAGTATTTATTACGCGATCACTATAAAAGTCCGTCAGGGGCACATTCGAGCGTCTATTTAGCGGAACCACCTGCCAAAATGTTTGTCCGTTGGGACCCCACAAGCTGCTGCTAAATAAAAGACGTGAAAACTAAATGCGGTGTGATAATTTTCGAGTTTGTTTTGTACCTGCTCCGGGTAACCAAATCAGTCGAAAATTATAGGGATATCAAAAGGTTTATGAACACGAATTTGTCACCCGGGCCGAGAAAATATCGTGTTACAGCGGTTATACGCGTTAATTTCGTAATGCCTTCAGACGTGTGTAGCCCAAAGACGAATAGGTATTGTGATATGATGCTAATGGCGCGTGTATACAGGATGTTTCACGAATGATAATGACCCTGGCGAAATTAAAAATGCAACCCAAAATACATTTGCAGAGGTAACATTGATAATTGTTCATCGTCTTAAAAAATATAAAACGTAGAGAGCTGTATAAATTCGTAAATTTTGACATAAACTTCAATCATTTGCTTTAAGTAAATTCGGTATTGCAAAACAAACTTTATTTTTGAAAAACGTTTATTCAATAACATTAATGTAATAAATGCTCAAAATGTCGCCCTCCGCTGTTTTCACAAGCTTGAATTCGTGCCCAAAACGATCTTTTAACATGGATTAACATTTCTGGACTGATGGATCTACATGCATCACGTATTTTATTTTCTAAATGTTCTACACTTTCAATTGGTGTTTGGTATACTTGCTCTTTTACCATTTCCCACATAAAAAATCCAAAGGAGTAAGGTCCGGGCTTCTCGGTGGCCAAAGATTAATTGAACCTCTTCCTATCCATCGGTTAGGCAAAACCAAATCAAGATGATTTCGCACTATTCTATGATAAAGCGCAGGTATCCCATCTTGTTGGAACCATAGATCTTGTCTTACTTGTAAATTTACATTTTGGAGTACCGGTAAAATGTTTCTTGAAAAATTTAGATTAGTATTGCCGTTTAAACTATCGCGAAAAAAATAAGGGCCATACAATTTGATTCCCCAATATTCCGCACCAGACATTCGTCGAGTAGATAGTTTGAAAATGTACTCGAATCCAACGTGCATTTTCTTGCGCATAATAATGCATGTTATGTTTGTAAACTCCACCATTATTAGAAAATTTTGCTTCATCTGAGAAGCAAATGTTGTCATACAATCTCACATTCAAATTTTGGTGTTCCCGAGAAAAGTGACAAAAAGCCAGTCGTTTAGGATAATCTGTCTCCTTTAAGGCCTGAACCAATTGCAAGTGATATATACGGATGAAATTGATTGCCTTTAATTATTCGGTGTACTGAAGACAGACTAATACCGGTTGCTCTTGAGACTACGCTTTGACTAATATGAGGATTTTCGTCAATCATTTCCAATACTCTAATTTCATTGTCAGGGCCTGTTGCTGTTCTTTCTCTTGACTTTTTCAGTGGTGGTCAGTTTGTCCTTAAAGTTAATTCAAGTCTCTTGAAAATTGTATCGGCAGGAGCTCTTCTATTTGGAAAACTTTGTCTGTATAAACGGGCAGTAGCGGAAGCATTTTTCTTGCATTCTTCATAAATCAATCATATCTGTTTTTTCATCATTTGAATACATTTTGACTTTTAATATGACAGGAACCATAGCGCATAGCCGTCATGGATTCCCAATTTATTTTTAAGATAATACCATTATATAAAATAACCACATTGGCTATGAGAATATATTTTGGGTTGCATTTTTAATTTCGTCAGGATCATTTTCATTCGTGAAACATCCTGTATAATAGTTACTGTTTTGTTATTAAAGTGTTGTATTATGCAAAATGAATATTAATAAAATCATAAATAATTTCGAAAGAATGATAAACATTTATTTTATGTTCTAGATCGACAAATACTTTGGCGTTCTAGAACACAAAATTATTTTGCAGCTAAGTGACAAAAAAGGTTCCCTTTATCAATTGAAAATTTAACGAATATGTCAGCTTTCGATGACAGCTTTCGAAAAAATATATTTTCTACAAAATCGCCAAAACAATGACGTATATGTCAATACGTGACACAAGTTTTTAGGTGCACCATCAGGAGCTAAATTTAGTGATTTTTATTAAGATATGTAGGAGTCTATTCTTAAATGTTTAGGAGATATTTGCGATTTTACAGTATTTTTGTGGGTTAAGACACTTTGCAAAAACTTAAGCTGTAGACGATAGAGGTCAGATAGATGTCATATATACCGACTGTGGGAATGCGGATTAAATAAAACTGCGTCTGTGTCAATAAGAACATGAAAGAATTCTATTCGCCGAACAGGATATATCGCTTTATAAACGCGTCACCTGCTTCAAAAAAAGGAAGCCAAAGGGCGAAACTGCAATTAGCCCAGAAGAAAACGTTGGTAACGTAACAAGCTCTTAATACGAGAACGACAATCTAATTACCAGCGATGCACCTGGGAATTTCTAGCATAATTGGGTATCCCGGTTGACGACGCTGTGGCACAACCGTAAATAAAACCTAAATAAGCCCCTTGTGCATATGTCACAGCATCGTCCAGACGTCAGGCGCGTTCCATCCTCGGATGAGTTCATCTCTCCTCCTTCTTCTGGCCGCTCTCAAGGTGGGTGGCATATTATAATATAGACATACACGTCAACGTTAATGATTCAACATTTCGGTAGTGTATATTAACCCAGTGGGAGGGGGATAATAAATACTCGGGACCATGTCCTTTTAATTAATGCGCACATACGTCGAGTCCGAAAATAATTTGCGAATTTGCCTGCTGTGGGCGATTTTTTTTAAATGTGAGGTCGCCTAGACCTTGTGCGATTAGTGCTAGGTTAGAAGACCTTTCAGCGAAGCATCTTATGAACGCACCTAATTATAATTGAATCGTTTTTTTCAAACTATCAATTGGTTTGCGCTCCTCTTATTGCTATACTTGCCCACATTTTGTTTTAAATAAATTCTGTTTACGTTGTTTCTGTACATAATGATCCATTTCAAAATATTCCGCAAATGTATATCTTCACATCTCTTGTAGGAAACTTACCTATAATAAATGTCATAACGAATAAGAAAAATGTAAGAAAAACGTTTAATCAACCAAACACATAATACAAAAATCAAATAGAAAAGTAGGTATTTGTATCCTATGGTATAGTAATGCAATACTATTTACCTCTCATTTACAGGCACAGTTGGAACGGCACGCGACCCCTCATAAATGAAACCCTCTCTTTGTGATTTTGCGAATTTCCAGTGCCGGCTTTAAGCCGTTTTAAAACTCGTTTTTTGTTTGTGTAGTGTATATTATTCTAGTAGTTTTTAATCATTCGGTTAATAAGAGGTTTTACATCGATCGTTTTTATTTACGTCTCAAAATGAATTGTACGTAGTTTTAGATGAGTAGCAACATTATTTTGCACAAGCAAAGTATATCTAGTTATAATGAAATTTGTAATCTAACTAGACAACATGCACATCTTAGAATTTTTTAATATGCAAAGAAAAATCTCGCATTCCTAAATTTTTTATTTTGATTTTTAACATTCCTGTAATATTTATATCCTGCGAATTTGTTGAATGCTGTGCTAGCCGAAAATTATAAACAATACATTTTAATATTTTTACTATCTTAACTATTGGAAACATGCGGTTAACGGTTAACATAACTAGATATGTAAATAAATAATAATAATAAATATATATATTTTTTATCTAAAGCTCTAAATACAAAAAAATGATTCCGTACATCTATTATATTTGTACAAAAAAGTCTAACAAGTTTACACCGACATAACTTAAATATATTAATTATTATCATGAAATCACTCCTAGCATCATCATTAACATGTATTATAAAATTTTGAAAATTTGGGGATACATAGCTATTTCAATTTCAATAACATGCTTAATACAGCTTTTCCACAGCTCTTTCGTTATACTCTCTACGCGCTAAATCTACAACTCCCGAACTTAAACACGGACGTATGTATTGTTTCTTCGTATTCCTTTTTTAAGCGTACTCTACACTAATGCGATTGAGTTTAGGACGCAATAATACGGTGGCAAACGCATAACTATATGTCCATGTCCTTTCGCTAGTTCATCAACTCGATATTGTTTAGGTATGTTGAGATTTTTTATTACTGTCAACACATCTTTTTTGGTAACTTTTTATCCGGAATTGTAATTTTATTCTTATTCATGTAATCAATTATTTCTATCTTTTGTAGCTGATGTTGGCGCCTTGTTCATTAATTTTGAATGATAACTCGCGTTATCCATGACTATAGCAGATCTTGGTGGTAGCCCTGGCAGTAACTGCTGCTGAAACAAAGTTTCAAAAAGTGCAGAGTCCATGTCGCAATGGTAGTCAGCAGAACAATTTTGGATCTGTTGTTTTCCACCCATCCATCACTTCCTCCCGCATGAAGAATTATAATTCTTTTTCCTCTCGAAGGTGATGGTGTCAGACCTTTTTTTATCAAGTCGTGGGTGTCGTACCACGTTTCATCCAAATATACGATATTACGATTTTCTTGGCAGTACCTTCTGATTTCGTTTATATAATCCCATCTCATTCTTTTTAGTCGGGTTGATTCCATTATGGACAAACGTTGGTTTAATGTACTATAATTAAAACCGATGCTCCTCAAGTATTTTCTGAACCACTCTTCGCAATAACTTATGTCATATCCTAATTCCAAAAGTTTTAATTTCAGACTTGCCGTAGTTGGAACTTTATTTTCCTTATACTTTTGGTAAATCACTTTTTTAATTGCCTTTATTTTCAATAATATCTCTCACAGTCGTGTAGGGGACACCAACTATTTCACTTGTCACTTTTAACGGAGCACTGCACTCTTTTTTTATCAAAAAATTGTATACATTTTTATGATTTATTTGGCATCCTGGGTAAGGTAACGACGATTCCTCTTGTTTTTTCAATTTGCACTTCCATGTCAGCGTCAGCAACTTCATTCTGAGCGATACTTGGAGCAGCTTTTTCCCAAGGACGGAACATTTTTCGCTTCTCTTTTCTCGCACACAGAAATACTAAGATTGAATGCTGGTTTTGGTTTGACCGGTAGTGAACTTTAAATAATCCGACCCTGCTTAACCATCTTCCGAAAATCGGACCTAAATTTATGATAATTCGGTTATTTGCGGTAACTTGTGAGGGGCCGCCTGCTGTTCGAGATGAAAGATACATTTTATTGCGGGGTTGTAATAACGGTAAGAGAGTTGCATTACTATACGTAGTCAAATTGATGTTTTCTACCTTCTTTGGACTTACGAGGACACTACCACGCATTTGCTGTAAGTAAAGTAATACCTGCTGTAGCTGCTGTAATCCTTGCCAAGTGAAACTTATGTTTTATCGGGATGAAATTTTTAATAGCAATGGCTCAATTTTGTTGAGGGTTTCTGGTTTTCGAGCGGTTTACGTCTTGAACGCGGTAAAATATTTTCCCCAAAAACTAGACTATTGTTTAAAATGCAAGATAGTCAATATAATGAAGTACCGTGCTATTATTAAGCTTTAAATTTGATGGTTACTTGAAGTATTATGATTAGATATAATCAGCGGCCACTAAAGCTTAAAATGAAAGCCCTTGGTTACTAAACAGCACGTATATTTATTACAAATCAAGTATTAGATACACCAGACGAGCTAATGATAATAATAAGGTTGTTACGGCTGAACGTGCAAAGATACGGTACAGTACTTGTAACCGAAGTAATAGTTGTGGATCGAAGCACCGCAGTATGAAACTATATGCGATTATAGATTTGTTTATACGTCGTGATTTTCACTGTCACTACCAAGTCCTTATAGTGACGTTTTGTGCAACCTTTTTTTCAAACATTTCATTCTTGATTTGAAAATTAACATTTTTATGTTGTCTCGCACTATATGATTTTGTAGAGTGATTTCTTAGAAGCGTGGATTTCTTTCAAAATATTATGTACTTGTCAACCTTCTAATACTTCTTGCTGGTCACGTACGTTATAGTTGCAGATAAGATAACAATCACTCTTCATGCGCATGTAACATGTACCTTCTACTCTCAAGTTTACCTATGCAATAATACTAAATATATTTTGTTTGCACCTAAACGCTTCAACCCGTTATACTCGTTATGCTTGTTTTGTCTATAATATAAATAGTTGACCAAATTCCTCTGATATTCATCTGTATAGCACAAAGGTCACTAATCCCTCTAATATACCAATTTTGATATTATTACATCAAAATGTACTTCTTTAGCTTCAAAGAATGAATTGTTCAATGGCTGACTACTTACAAATATTTACCCTCTGAGAAAGGGTTGGAAGACACGTAGTCTAAAAACCTGTTAAAACTAACACAGGGCGGTGTGAGCTTTTAATCCAACAAACCAACACCGACATTTGTTTCCTTATTAGCGGTTATTTTAATGGCGGAACAAAACTTCCTCTCTGAATATTTTTGGGATTTATCCGTTTTTTGTCTATCAAGAATATTAACCCAAGATAACTGAAACTCATAATTCTGATTATTAAATAATTTCTACGAAAAGAAGGTGATTTCTTAAACCCGATACAAAATATTTTACTTTACCCCTTTAATTTAGAAGAGATATACACACCCAGTTAACTTCTCTATTCAAAGGTCTCAAAATTTTATGTGTCAACACAAGGCAGTTAGTAGTTAGTAATAATAATAATAATAATAGGACTTGTCTAGCGTAGCTATTCCACTCAACCCAAAATAAAATATAAACTTAGTACAATATGAGAAATAAACAAACCAAAAACATAAACAACTATAAGTAGTAGCATGCTTTGACTAAAATTACAAGCTAATGACTTAACCTATACATCATTTGTTTTTTGCAACTTTCTACCGGGCATATTTTAGTAAACAAATCAAAGTGTTCATTATAACATTTTATAGCATTATAACTAAAAGACCGCGTGTATAAGGAGGTTCGGAAGCTAGGCATTGATAAATGGACATATCTAAGAGATAAATCAGTGCAATGCAGGCTGCGACGACTACGAAACTTATCACGCAAATATTTTGGCGAAGAGGATCGAAAGTTGATCAATTTTCAACCATTTAAGTTGCTGTATGTACTTACTGAAATGAGCATACTTTTTTAGTCCAAATATGAATTCTGCACCTTCTGAGGCCTGTATTTATTAACGGCATCAAGACAAGAAAAGTACACCGTAAAACAACAAAGTAAGTGAGGGATTACCAGAGATTCGCATAATTTTTTTCTAAGTTTAAAGTTGAGAATAAGATGATTAGAATACAACAGCTTTAAAGCTACATAACATTTTTTAATAACAGAAGACACGTGATTTTTAAAACGAAGGTCATTATCTATACCTAAACCAAGACTTTTGATCCTTTCATATACAGGCAAGTTGATTATGGTTCACATGTACATTAATATCATCCTTCACAAAACATTTTTGTGGCGATTTAATGTTACTAGAACATTCACTAATGTTGCCTAGGTCCTCATTCATTTCTGAGGATGCCCTCTCTATGTTCTGTGGGTAGAAATGGTGTAAAAGGTAAGTATCGTCAGCGTATGCCGCGCAAGTTGAAAATTTGGGCTTCGAGAGTAAATCAGCGGTGTAAATTAAAAACAGAATTGGTCCCAGGATAGATCCTTGAGGGACTCCCGACGTCACTCTACCAACATCAGACATTTCGCCACCCAGCAAGACTCGTTGGCACCTATCGAGCAGATAAGATGGGAAGAAATTAACAAACCTCATCAAAATTGTAGTAAGTCAATTTACTACAAAGCAACACATGATCCAGTGTATCAAAAGCTTTCGAAAAATCCAATGAGACTAAAAGATTTGCCCCGCCAGCATCGAGGGATCCAATGCACTCGTCCACCAAATTAGTCAACACAGTTGTTGTACTGTAATAAGTACGAAAACCAGTCAGGTTTTCGTATTTTGGTTTTACATTCTTAAGCCCCACCAGTTCGTCTAAACGACATTAATTGATATACTGCGGCTATTAAGAAGACACCGGTATAATTCAAGATGAAAGGTGTAAATGTTTATTCTGCCATATAAGCAGTGAATTAAAAAGATATACGCGTCCGAGCAGTAAAAGTGAACCTGACAATGAATGATTGGAAGTAAAATGTTAATTGTAAGGACACAGCAGTAAATTATGCTCCGGGATTCTTGGGCCTGAGCAACGCATATTGTCGTAAATCATCGCGAGTAATTACGTACACACAATGGAAATTTTATTCGCTGCTTTAATCGTAATTGGTTTGATCATTAGCAGTCTGGATTTATATTCTAATTCAAACATTGGGATAACTTTACATTATTGTGTCGCTGATTGGCAAAGGATACTTGAAACAAGAGCCTTAGGAGACAATTAATAGAGGGTGCTGTGTTCCGACCGGCTTGTTTAATGAATATAGTTTGTATATAAACCAAAATAACTGCTCCTTTTTGAAGCTGCACTGATGTCAAGATATCCATCAGGATCCTCCAAACGGAATCGGCGTTTTAAAACTATCGCCCCCTGTCAGGCGGGCGTTAAATCTGTAAGACGCACCCCTCGTGGTCCAAATTAATGTAGTACACGAGCGGCGGTGACACTTTCAATATTACAACCCCCTAAGTGAGCCGATAAAACGACGCTGCGGGGCCGTCGACGATTTGGAGAAACATTCAATTATCCCGGAGGCCGACGCTGCTGCGTATCGGCGATAACGACTGGAACGCATTCGGAATTTTCTCCTGCATTTATAACCATCAGGGAAGTTATCTGGGAATGCAGAGGTTCACGGGCGTTGCGACGCATGGGTGGGCTGCAATTCGTGGGGAGGAAGAAGCTGGAAGAGTGAAGAACATCGAAAAATGTTCAATCTTGTGTAGTAGTATACAGGGTCCGCCACCTAAAACTCCCCAGGCTCGTATTTTCTTTATTTTTTTTACGTACAACCTTGTTATATGTCAAATTGTACGTCTTTTTGTGTCAAACTTCAGTTTAAAACAAATGAAAGCAAAACAAGCCTGGCGCAGGAACCTACGATTTGACGACGAGGCATAAATACTAAAGTTAAAGTCAGAATTTCTGGTCCGAAATTTTTGGAGGTTGTCTTTGAAAAGGATTGCAGGTGTAAGCGAAAGATCAGATCTGTAAGTTTTTGTCAGTGTTCGATAAAACGACAGTATTTTTTAGAAAACATAATAGTTTTGGCATCAATAATGATGATCAATCTGTCATTTTTCCTTGTTTGTCAATTTAATTACGCCGAAGCACGAGAAACATCTGAAACAATCTCACAAACGGTTTTTATGATTTACAGCGCCGTAAAGCTCTTGGTGCGTTTTCAGGAAAGGCGATCGCTCATGCGTCAAAGTAAAAGCCCGCCGACAGTCGTTTATTTTAGAAACAGAGGAAAGGGAGCTAGCTGGCTGCAAGTGCGATAATTCTTGTTTAATATGACTTTTAATTATGCCGGTGAGCGCAAACGGGAAATAAATTGTAAAAGGTCCGCAATAATCCTTCTGATCTTTCGTTGAATTGTAATAGCAGCCGTGTTGCTATTTGGGTGGCCAGCACATAAATACCAGACGTACAAAGAGTTGCGCACTGCGGGGAAATATATACCTGCAGATGTAGTCACTACACGGTTATAATGGTGGTAATAACTGTGTAATCTTTTGCATTGTTATCTCGTTAAATATTGCCCGCTATCTTTCGTTCGTTGACGGGTATTCAAAGTAAGAATAAACCACATTGTGTATAATTAAAATATAATCGTATTTTTGTCAGCATATAACAGAAGATTAAGGTCAAAAAATAAGCGTTGTTTTACGAGACAGTTTTTGAATTAACAGGTTAGCATAACACTTTTCTTATATACCGATATATTTCAAATTTTAGTTAGTTAGTGACAAGTAACACAGGCTCTCTGGTGTCACTGTAATGAAAAAAAGGATTGCAAAGTCTCTTAACACACAAACAATACACAATTCTAAGAATAGACCCCCAGATACCGTAATAAAAATTACTAAATTTAGCTCCCGATATAATAAAAATATACAGGATCGCTACAATTGTAATGCATTTTCTGAAATTTTTCAACTTCGTGTCAGCTCTCAATATGATTTTTATTTTAAATGGGAAGGGGGGTCATTGAAGGATATTTTTTCCTGATTTCAAAAATGTATCACACTTGTACAATTTATTGCTTCTGAGTTGAGAAAAGTGTGACAACAAAATTGGGTCTTGCAAAAAACTACGGGATAAAAACCATATTCGTTATCGCTAAGTAAGAACAAAAACTGCAGGTGTCCCCATTTTCTTCGTGGCCGGTGTTGATTTTAATTCTCTTTGTTATTTGCAATCGCAATGTCTCAGTTAACTGAACATGATCGCATCGAAATTTTGATGATGATTACTTATGGAAACAATGCAATTCATGAAGATCGTGAACCAATTGCCAGATCAACAGTTATTAAAACAATGTAAAGTTTTGACGAAACCGGCGGTGTTAAAAATCTTCAACAACCAGGACGTCCAAAGGTTGCTATGAGTAAGGAAAGTAGTTTGATTGTCCTTTTAGATGTGCAAGAGAATCTCAAGTGTTCCGTACAACAGCGTGCTCTCAGTCACCATATTGGGAGAAGATCTATTTAGAAAATTTTGAAAAAAGAGAAGTTTCATCCATATAAAATTCACTTATTACAAGAACTGAGCGAAGATGATTTTGATCGTAGGCTAGAATTTTGCGAAACTGCTATGAACATGATAGATGAAGATAAAAACATTTTAAATTGGATTATGTTTTCTGATGAAGCGATTTTTTGCCTCAATGGTAATGTGAATAGACATAGTTGCATATATTGGTCGGACACTAATCCACATTGGATGGAACAAGTCCACACACAACACCCTCAGAAAATGATTCTCTGGTGTGGTATTATCGGTGAGCACATTATTGGGCCTTTTTCATCGATGGAAATTTGAATGCGGTCGAGCATTTACAGCTCTTGCGCGAGCACTTTATACCAAAACATGTTCGCTCCATTTTGCAGTCAGCGTTCGTGGATATTTGAATGCGATATTTCCAGACAGATCGAATGCATGTTCCCCTGATCTATCTCCGGTTGATTTTTTTCCTGTGGGAGTATCTGAAAAATCGTATTTATGCTGATCGGCCACATAATGCAGACTAGACGAAAATTATCACCAGTAAAGGAAATATGGTAATACCTGGCTTTTTGTCCATTTTAGCGATAAAGAAAATTGTTTTCATTCTTTTCGTTCTTTGTCAGGTCAATCATTGTATTTACTATTTTCTAAACTGTATAAGTGTGATACTAGTGTGATACTGTATAAGTGTGATACTAGTGTGATACTGTATTAGTGTGATACATTTTTGAAATCAGGAAAAAATATACTTTTCAATGATGTGCCTTCTGAACCCCCTTCCCATTAAAAAAAATCCAGAAAAAGCATTTTAATTACCCATAGGCTCATGCACAATTTCAGAAAAATCGGTCTAACAGTACCTGAAATATCCTGCTGGTTCCAGCGACCCTATATATGCCGTTCTACTTAAAACTATTAAGGTATGTGTGATAGAAAAGTCCTCAAAAAGAGTATCTAAAAACTTGTGTCCGATATGACATTGTTTTGCTGATTTTGTAGAAAATAATATGTTTATGTAAAAGATCTTACTTTTATAACCCATCGAAGGTTAAAAAAGAACAACTTTCGTTTTTTGTGCTGTATTTTTCTAAATAAGCTGTATTCTATTTTACTATAGAGTACCCATTATGAACTGTAACATTCAATAAGTTTACTGAGCTTAGACTTAATAATACCTCAGACGAATAAGGTCTAACTCACGTATATTCTCATCTGCAATCCCAGGTCCAGTGCATGACGTTAAACTTCGAAGGTGGAGCATTATTGTTACCATCAGTTTGTTTTTTTCCCGGATTATTTCATTGTCAAAAGCCAGTACGGCAATTTTATGCAAATACCGCTCATTACTTATTCATAGACATTAACCTCGTTCGAGCCGCTCAGCATCGGATTTGAATACAAGTGACAATTTGACGTTTCTCTTTTCCTCCGGGGAAGTGATTCATTTCGGTCCCGGAGGCTTCCTGTATTATAAATACCTCCGGTCCGGTAATAAAACCTGTTAAAAAATCAATCCCTCCCTGGAATAAAGTATCGGGCCCGTGCGACCTGTTTGCTACATTTGGCGCCAAATGGCCCGGGGATAATTTCAAATTTAAGCGTTCGGTATCTCGCCTTGCCAGAAATTCGATTATTTAACAGGACCCGTCGGTATAGTTACGAAATGAGTCACTTTTTGGAGAAGTCGATCGTTTGTGTACAGTAGGTTACAAAAAAAACGCAAAACATTCTACTTGCAGTACTTTTTGTTATACATAATGTATAGGTTGCGAAAAGTGCGAAATCTTGATCTTTTTTGGTTGGACCGCGTCAATTTTGGAAACACGGTTTCGTCCGCTCTTGTAAGAGGCATCACCAGAACGGTATATGGAATATCAAGAACCGCGTTAGGGCTCAACAAAATCGGGCAAGAATGACAGTCGAAGACGTTAAACGTCAAATTCTTTTTGCTTTTGACGATTTAGCAAATTCAACTTTTCTACATAGTTCTTAAAACGTGCTATAAATTTTAGATATTATAATTCAAGGAAAATTTAACAACTGTGTTCGTCTTGTTGAATTATACTTATCCATGTACCCCTAGTGAAACAAAAATATAATCAATTATTATTTCCTTACTTATTTTTTCTTTAAAGCTAGTCTTAACGAACGTTTCTCAAATTTTACTTATTTATCGCCGAAAAACTGCTTAATGTTAATGCTTGCTATTTTTATGTTTTCCAGGTTCTAACTTTACTAATTTTGTTTTTTCTTTTGTTTTAGGACGAAGTAAGTAGTTTTACCGTAGCAGAGCTTTACCACTCCACACAGCCAAACAACGTGAGATAAAATTTCTATTTTACTGATTAGTATCTAAGCTGCTTTGGTTTATTTTTGATGCTGCTCTTTTTTTTTCATTTGCGTTCATATTTGTTGCTATTCAAGGTAATGCACACTATCTTCAAACAAATATGTTGTAGAAGAGAGAAACGGCGAACATTGGGAATGTACAAGACTCAATATTTACAAAAACTAGCAAATTCTGTTTGAATTCTTATGAGAATCAATACTTACATTATTTGACGCCTTTAGTAACACAACAAGTTTGAATTGGTGTAATATTTTCAAAACTTGTTACCACAAACAGTACTGTTGAAAGATTAATAACAAAAGCTGATTATAATTTGGACAAATTGAAGAAGAAAAGGTCAACTGTGTAAATATCTATGGTGGAACAAAATCTTCAGTGAATCAAAATACATAAAATTCAACAAGTACGTATCAATCAAAGATTATTGAGTAGCCAAGAATAAGCATTGATAAAAGCTAAAACCACATACTTCACCAGAATTTGACAGGAATTAAATACATATCATGTACTTACTGTAAAGTGTAAATTTACGTTTCTTTTAAGCAAATAAACTTACATGAATTGTAATGGTTCAGTAAAACCGTACAATCTTGTTGCAAATATTTCATCTCTTAACTTAACAAAATGCATGCTAGTTCAAAAAAGCAACTGAATGATCAAATTTACTAATGTCAATATTTGCTTCATAGAGATTGCAGCAGGATTGTGTAGGAAACTTAAAAAATGGCTATATACTTTTGCTTCATTTTTAATTTTCTTCAATCAGTGAAAGGTTTATAACAATGTATATATTCACTGCTTTGCGATTTATTTGGTAGAAGTGAAAAGACGGCTTCTTCAATTTTCAAGAGCAGATTTAATGTTTCTGAGTCACTTATTATTATGGGAGAACAATATTATTGCAAATTTTACCAAAAACTGTTGATAATTGTTTACAACAAGCTTGACAAAACAAAAGTTTCCTTCATTTTTGCTTTGCATGTAATTTTTTTGTACATCTCTCTAGTAATGTAAATAAAAAACATATCCAAAACATAAGCCCAGAAATGTTGGTAAAAGTTGCTGAAAATGCCAATGTTCCAAAAGTGACACGTTTGTATTTATATTCAGATGGTCGTCATTTTTAAAATCTATTATAAGCCATCATTCTTTGTTTTTCTTTTTTGTTTAAATAAAACTAGTTAACACATGTAACTCAAAACTTAATAAATTTGTAGACCAGAAGAAAATTTACAAGCTTCCGTCGTGTTGAAGGTATAACGTTTATAATGTACAGGGTGATTCACTAAGGGCACGAACTGTGACATTTTCATTTTCCCATTTCCTGACTCTGCACATCCGCGAGCAGGCTGATGCTGCGACATTCCTTCGCGATACAAATTCTGCATTTAATTAACGATTCTCGTATTATTAGGAGCTGCAACGCCCTTCACCTGTCAGCGGGTTCTCTAATTGCAAAACTGTCAAGCATTGTCTTAGTTTCACCAATATAACTGTCAGAAGTCACATCTTAGTACCGCTCCTCAGTTCGAGGACCAGACAACCTAGTTAGCGCCGGCAAAGTTCGCGAGATTAATCGTCTTCTACAGTATCTGCGGTTTCCTCATGCATATGTCAAGTTCCACGTCTTTGAAAGTTGTGATCATAAGTTTATAGTTTAAACATCTAATGAGAAGCTAAAAATTAATCGAAGTATTCTTAATATTAAATAAAACTAATGAAAATTTGAACCAAATATCTGAATCAACCTCCTTTTCAAAAATCTAGCAACTGTCTGTTTTTAACTGTAAGCTTCATGGTAATAAACAAGATTTTGCCATGAGTGGCTCATATTACCTCTCATTGTTTACCGTCTAGTGGACCTTGATTTTCTTCAGTTGTTTTCCAATGACGAAGCACTAATTGGTATATAAATGACAAACTTGTTGTTGAGTTTATTGACCATAAAGAACAAGAGCAGTAACGAGAAAATTAAAATTTCTGTAGGCCGTTTTAGAAACGGATTAAAAGCGATCCACTAACAAAGTMATGTTTAGTTTGAGTAGCTGCGATACAGTTCAATAACATTACACAATTGCTTTATAATCACACTCTCCTTTTTTACATTCCTTGCTCTAGCTTTCTTATAAATATCCACAATTTTAGTTTAAGCAGTGTTTAGATTCTTCAGACTTTCAGCTGCAGCTTAAACAATTCCCATATTTTGTTTGAATTAGAAGCAAAAACGAAGCCAACGACTCTTCTTTTGCCAATTGCTCAGTTTACACAGGTGCACGTAGCTGTCCCATAGAATGATGCCTGCTACAATAAACTCGTTTAAAGTATTGAGCTGCAACTATAAATCCAGAATACCTTCAGTGTTAACTGCAGTTCTCCTTAATAACATTGAAATGAATCAGCACGGTCAAGCTAGTTTTTGCTCTATGCATCAGCAGGCGTGATTGTAGTATTGGCATCACGCACCAGTTATAGCTTTATATCCAGTAAACATTGAAATAACTAATAAACAAACCAAAAAAAATGAAACAAATTCTGCAGATGCGTGTTTTATCTTACAATGAAATTTAGTATTGATAATTTCGGAAAATGTTCCAAATACAATCTCTACTAAATCAAGCTCAAAAGGTGGCCGTTGCCCAACTATATATTCTTAACAGAACACCCTGTACAAAGTTGCATTTTTAAGTTCCATGTCTTGTTGGTTTTTCGAAATTATTAATTAACACACTCTATATAGTACACAATTTTTTTTATTGAACAGTTTGAAACTTTTTATTTTTAAACCATTACATCCAAATTTGTTACTAGCAAACGTATCATCAAGTAATTAAAGGCTTTACCAAAAAAATAATTTGCTGTGTTATCGCAATATGAAACCCTTCGCTGAGAAGTTTATCATTTTATTGACATAGTTGAATTGAATTCGTTATATCTGTGTAATAATAATTACCAGTCAAGCATTGAGCATCTCAAGACGTTAATTAGTAGATTATGTAATTAGCCTTAAGGAAAGCACATTTTAAGTGTGACTTGACACTATTTGCTTCAGTTTATTGCTTATACATATTATGTCTGATTTGAATCTATAACAGGTTGGAGTTCAAAGGCGGTAGTACTCCTATTACAGGCCGAACTACATAGGAAACTTAATTATATTCGTCCTGCTACTCTTTCGGTTGATACAAATATATCTCTTTTGATCCTGTAGAATACACAAGTATGCCAAGATCCTGTTAGCAGAACAGAACAACTCCAACAAGATCTAGGATGAAAAGCGGTGTTTTTCTTTGTTCTAAAATTTACCCATAGACAAAATATTGACCAAGGATTTTTAACGCACAAATCAGTGTAGATATTTTTTATATTACATCCGTGGCTTGCGAACCTTACTGATTTGAATTTCAAATGGTGTGAGCAATCGCTTTAATTCATGTTGGTTTTAGCATGATATCTACCAATTTGTTGCCAAACCACATTCAATGGATAATGGTTTGTAAAAATATAAATGAATACCCATATTCGTACTGATTTTCTTTAGAACACATTCGACAAACCAAAGTTTTAAGCGATATATAAAGAGGCTTTGCCACAAAAATTTGGAAAATCTAAATGGAAAATCTAGAAAATCATGAAATCATTAAAACTCTCAGAGATGTACAAAATAGTTTTTAGCTGATAAATTTAGTATGCCTGAAATATATTTTTCCTAAAATTCATAAAACAGGTAAATCCCGGAGATCTATTGCTTGTATGCTTGACATGGTTGACCAATGATTTTAGTAGCTTACCTTCAGTAGATGTTTCGGTTATAATTCCCCAGAATTTGTTGACAAAATTAAGGACATAAACTTGAGGAGGGTGAGTTACTAGTCTCATTCCTACCTATAAATTTAACGTTGAAATATCTTGATGATATATTGGCTAGTAACATTCGATCGACCAGTAAAATAGGAAAAGGTTAGGTTCTGACCAGAACTGACACGGGGCACAGCATAGTTAATCTTCTCAAGCAACCAGCTACAACCTAAATTATGGTTAACTAGATTATAATGAAATTAATTAAGAAATTTTCTTAGTACATACTCGAGTTGATCTATATAACATCTATAAATAGGAAACCATATTAACAAGTATTCTAGCCTAGTACGAATAAGAGAACAATAAAATTATTGTAAAGTCCGTAAATTAGTGAATTCCTTACAATTTCTATAAATGAAACCATAAGAATTGTACGATTTTGCAATTATATCAAAGATATGATCGTTAAACGTAAACTTTTGATCAAACACGACCCCGAGATCCTTAAATTAATTGATTCTATTCAGGACTTCATTATTAATCTGATATTGATAAAGTAAAATATTATGTCTACGAGTGAACGAAAGCACATTACATTTTGGAATATTTAAATCTAATCTATTCAGATCACACCACGTTGTTAAAAAATTTAAGTCGTTTTGAAGGATCAAACAGTTGGTTGAAGAAGTAATGTTAGTGAATAATTTAAGGGCGTCTGCAAACAATAATTTATAGCAATTTAATGACTCTGGTAGGTCGTTGATAAATAAAAGAAACAAAAGGGGACCTAAATTGGATCCCTGAGGAACACCAGAGTTTGTCAAAATGGGTTAGAGACAAAGTTAGCATAGCGAACCCTATTTTCTCTCCCAATAAGATATGATTTAAACGGTTGAATAAGTGCAGGAGTGCAAGCAAACCCTTCCAATTGTGCTAGGAGAATGTAATAATCAATTCGATCAAACGCCTTCCGAAAATCTGTAAATATGACGTCAACTTGACCTTGAGAGTCAAGTACTTCAGAAATAAATTGGCTGAAGCAGACCAAGTTGGTCACAGTGGACCTCTTGGGCATAAAGCCATGCTGAAATGGTGATAGAAAATTATTAATACATTTGACGATGTTCTTATGCATTAAAGATTCGAAGACTTTGGCAAAGTTACAAATGAGTGAGATTGGTCGATAGTTTTCAATATTATTGATGTTACCTTTTTTAATATAATATAATATTTAATATATTTATTTTATGTTTAGCAATGAAACTATGAAGGAAAAGGAAAGCACTAGAAATAAGGAAGAAGTGTACACTGGACTTAGATTATGATGTAAAGCATCGTAACTAAAAAAAGTTGATAAATCTGTGCATTATTGCTTCTTTGTTTAAGATTCCCAGAAAWGACAAAATCGCACAGGCACTGAAACGCGTCGTTAATTACTTCCCCCGCCATTATTCATGCTCAAGGCTGTACATCTTCCCTCTTATAATTATAATCCTCGTCAAAAGGCACCACGCTTCCCACAGGGTAATTACAAACGGAATCAAAGCCGTTCTACACTGTTTGCACACTTCGCCAGGAATCACCTACACTCTCATCACAAAGGCGTATATATTTCTGCAGAGTCATCTCCATCACTTAAAGACCAGGCCAAGATGCGCCCAGGGAGTTTGCTTGATGAATTAGCCCGCGAATGGTCATTAATCAAGCGTTAGGCTTGGCATCAATGTTCGCCTGGCGATACGCCGGATATGCATAATTTTCCTGAAAGGGGTGCTGGAGGGGAGTTTGAGTAGGAACGTGGAGTGATCGGTGGAAAATTGACCAAAGTTTTCATTTTCGGCTTTGAATCGATTCGATGAAGTAGTGATATCGTTTAAGGCGTCAAAACATTTCAAAATAATAATACGGTGATCTGTATTTTTGCAGTGAATTTAAGAGTTGAGAGAGACTTAATTAAAGAATGAGTGTCCCAGTATTTTAATGCTTACCTTACTACAATTGAACAAAATATCAAATCCAACCCTGCGGATTTATGGAATTTCATAAACCAAAAACGTGGTTCCAGTAGAATTCCTAGTACAGTTTTTAACTGGACCCACAGGGGATTGTAAATGCTTTTGCAGAGTACTTTGCTAATTCATAATTGTCTGTTATTAGTAGGGAGAGTTTCTCTGATATAATTAGCAACACATTGAGCTTTATATTCTTACCAGTTGATGTCTGAGAAGTGTAACTTCTCTTCTTGATGACAAAGCTTCCTAATATTGTTATTCTAAAGAAGCGATATAATTATCAGATTTCCAAGTACAGGCAAATCTCCATTTTTTATTGATTTATAATCTAATATTAATACTTAGGATTAATTCAATTATAGTTTTATAATATTGACCTGTAATTGGTTTCCGTTGGGTTAGGAAAGCACCAGATACAGAAAACTGGAATGATAATACAAAAATACTGATGTTGTTAACTAAGAACCCCAACAGGAGAAATGGTTTCGTAAAAGAAACTAATTACTCATAAAAAAGGAACAGAATAGTTATATCGTACCTAGAAAAATTTGCAGAATATTGAATCTTTAAAGATTAAAGATAACAATCGCTTGAACGTATTTTAAATTTAGATAAGTGATAAGGTATGTATTTGTATTGAAAAAGTATTGCCAATCTTGACCAGGATTTGACCCAGGGACCTTTTGATTACTAGTAAAACGTGCTAACCATATAACTTAAAATGATTCATGATCGAGATGGTGAAATTATTTCAGGACGTCTTCAAACTTCACATGGACAGTTAGTACGATCCCTACAGAGACTATCACTGAAATCAGAATACCTATAATAATGCTTAGATCTAAAGAGAATAAAGTGTAAGATAATACTAGTTGGGATAGTATTATCTTCAAGTTGAATGTTACAGATATTTGATAGCTTGATTAAAATATGAGTAAGAAAAACATTGGGTACAGAAACATAAACCCATTTATAGAATCCTGAAAGAAAGAGTTGCATGAAGTTCATTGAACTCTACACCAACCTATTATTAAAAAAAACAGTGCTGAAAACTGGTAGTTCAATGCACAACTTAAAACCCCTTACAAAGGGAATGAAATAGAGCAGATTCAATGGTCTTGACTTTCCAAAACAGACCTAAMGCACCCAAATCTTATAATATCCCTGTCTGCTAGGTTTTGCCCTAGTTTATTATTTAATATTTTAATAGCTTCTCAACCCAGCAAACATTTGTTACAGTGCAGATTCTTGAATTATACTAATAGATATAGTTTTCCAAATCTCCTAAGGTTATATTGCCGCAGTAAAATATTTTAACTCCAATAATGAGAGATTGCCTACTACTTTATAGGTCCTGTAAGAAAATACTGGCAGGTACACCGAATGTGGTTTCAGTACCGGATTTAGCCCACTTAAATAAGAGTTAAGCGCTTTACTATAAATGTCTGTAAATGCAAAGTAATTTCCTGCACTCGTAGAAAGAAAACTGCACTAGTGTATGAATACGTGACGAACGGCCAAATCTTAACAAGAGTAGAATCTGTAAAAGACTTAGGTATAGTATGGGATGTTCATGTACATTTAGTGATCGTATTACTACTCTGGTCTCGGAGTGTTATGAAACGTTGGGATTTGTTATTCGTAACACCAAGAATTTTAGTAATATTTTTGCATTGAAACCTATCTTTGTTGCACTTGTGCGATCTAAAATTGAGCATGGAACACTGATCCAATTTATAGCTGTTATATACAGGCGTTAGATAGGGTTCCTGAGGCATTTGTTTTTAAAAATATATGGTGCTTATCCTGAGAGGGATATAGAGCATGGTACTCTATTAAATATGTTTGATTTCGAACCTCTTTTGCACAGAAGAGTTAAAATAAGTATAGCATTTCTTTATGATCTATTACATAATAACATTGATTGTTCTTTGATACTGTCTAAAATTAATTTCTGTATTCCGCGTATTTCTAGCAGACATACACTACTTTTCTATTGTACTGTGGGTAAGAGTAGTATTATGACGAGGACTCCCGTGAATGTCATGTGCAATAATTTTAATTTATATGGAAACTATGGCGATATTAATTTTGTACACGTAGACAGTTGTTGAGCGAGGTTTGTTTTGTAGGGTAATTTTATATTGTCTGTATGTCTGTACTTATAGAATAATTGTCCTGAAATTGGTGTATACCGTAGTACAATAAAGAGTATTATTATATAGGTAAGAAAACAAATAGGAGTATATCTAAAACTTTTCTAAATGGTAGCACACCGTCTCTTCTAAACAGGATGATAATTTTCAATACAGTACTGCAACCGTTTGTAGTCGATCCTAATTATGAAAATTTAGGCTAGCAGCATGTATCTACAGTAAACCCATTGTAAGAGCTCATTAAAAATTTTTACTTATGTGTATGGATGGAGAAACCCAGCATTAATTAAAAGGAATTAAAAAT
This sequence comes from Rhyzopertha dominica, assembly GCA_025024175.1. NCBI lineage: Eukaryota > Metazoa > Arthropoda > Insecta > Coleoptera > Bostrichidae > Rhyzopertha > Rhyzopertha dominica. The sequence continues at coordinate 61,367,194 of QCXZ01000064.1, forward strand.
GTATACGAAAGTATAAAGAACCTTGATCAATTCATACAGTAAGGAACACAAACTGAAACCTTCATTCTTCCACAGGTCCACGAACGCGGCGAGTCAAGAAGTCCACCCCCAAAGGAACCACGACCTCAACCGAAGAGAAACGACCTCGCACGGCCTTCTCGGGAGCACAGCTCGCCAGGCTGAAGCACGAGTTCGCCGAAAACCGCTACCTCACCGAAAGGCGCCGACAGCAGCTCAGCGCCGAGCTGGGCCTGAACGAGGCCCAGATCAAGATCTGGTTCCAGAACAAGAGGGCCAAGATCAAGAAGGCGTCGGGCCAGAAGAACCCGTTGGCGCTGCAGCTGATGGCCCAGGGACTGTACAACCACTCGACGATACCGCTCACCAAAGAAGAAGAGGAACTACAGGAGATGCACAGTTCAAAGACGTCATAACGTTTGCAGTGAGTCGTTAGTGTTCTAGATGACAGCAGAAGTGAGTTCGTTGGTTCTCGGTTGGTTCGGTGATAGTTTCATGCTTCCGTTGGGTTTTTGTGAGCGGCGGCCGGCTCGGGGAATCGATTTTTTTATAAATACGAGCCCTAATCCACAATAGTTACTTTGATCAATTTGCAAGATTGGTGTATTGGCTTTTAAAAGTTGTGTAGGTTTCAGTCGTTCTTGTGACATGATGAAGCTCATTTTTCCATATATTAAAAGGCTACTATACGATTAGATCAGATCAGTTTAGGTCAGGTCAGGTCAGGTCAAGTTATATTATAAAACAGACGTTAAATTTTCATAGTTACAATAATGTCTACCTTAGTTGGTGGATCCATACCACCACTTTAGATTAATGTAACTAGCTATAACCTTTGAACCTAGAAATATAATCAAATAATTCCAAAAAAGCTCGAATGCCATTGAAAAATTTACGTGGAAAAGTTGATTTTAGTTCAGCTTTTTATTAGGAACAAAATCCAGTTTAGGCACTTGACAGACTATCTGTAGTGTTGATTATATAACAATTCTATGCTACCTATAACGTCTAGAGAGTGTTGCTCTTTTTCGACGTTCGCTGTACTTTATTACATTACTGAAAGGGAATCCTAAATTGGAATGAAGTTTTTTTTTGACACAAATGACTGAATTTAAATAAAATTTAAGCTTGAAGCATTTTGGATCTCATGGGTACGACGCACTCTTGAAACTATGTTAATCCATTGATTAGGATCGTAACTCAGAGTCCAAGTACGAGGGTTACTATTTATATTTCGGTAATGCGGACAAAAACAAATATTTAAGCGATGTACATCTTTTATTCTTTTTCTAAGTACGAGTACTCGCCACGATAATCGATACACTTTTACATGCGCTTAACCAATTTTCAAAGCATTATATTTCACAGAAGACTTCTAGCAAACAGATGATTGCTTACTACTCAGAATTTACTGTTATACAATCCTCCAGAGGTACTGTTGCAATATGACCAGTTCTTTTGAAGAAACAGGTCACCATTTTCTTTGAAGTTCTTTGTGCGCGAACAAGTTTTGTTGGATTTAGTACATCTTGAAACACCCATACAGTTAACTGCTGTTTACTTCTGGGCTCATGTCCATGATGTCACAATTTTATAGACTTCTTTAAACTATCGTATTTGTATTTCTTAAGCATTTCTTTGCACCAATCAACACTAGCCTGATGGCGTTGTGTTTTATAGGCGTGATTTTTTTTTCATGGTTTCACGTGATAATGCTATTGCATAAGCTGCAAGTTTGTCGAAATTGCAGATTTGAGGAATTCATTTTTTAGTATTCACCCAAGCATTCACCCCTCGAGGTCAAGTCATCTTTTAATTTTTGTTATTATTCGTTGCTAAGTTCCTATTTCTTCTATCACAAGTGATAAATACATCTGCATCTATGATCCTAGCGAATTTGATTTAAATTCAGTTATTTTTGTAAGGAAATAATGTGTCTACATTGCTGTAGGAGAAGTTAGAATTAGTATTTGATGTGAAAAAGTACGGCTAACAGCAGAAAAAAAAAACAACACTCTCTAGATGACTTAAAATTGTCACGAGGCATGATTTTCAAAAGGTAAAAATTGTATTGCCCTAAACTTAATATGGGATTCTACAGGACCTTGGATTCTTCTTTAAGGGGATCTTTGCTAGCTGTCATTTCCAGCATTTTTTTGTAAATACCTTAAAAACGTGACAACCTGACCTGGCCTGATCTGTCTATGTTGTAAGTACTAGTAATTTCTCGAATATACTGACTACATAACTATTGAATACTTAGTTATTATAAAATAAGGATGTACTCAAATGCGTTAATCGTTTTTCACGCCAACAATGTAGAGTTGATGAATTAGTGTAAATAAAATTTAAGTATCCTGATTATACATCCTAAGACAGACATGTACACATTTGTTGTATGATTTGTTTGTATTACTGCAAGAACGAAAAAATCTTACATAATTTTGTTGTTAATTGTAGCAAATCTGACGTGCATTTTTAAAAAGAAAAGAAATGTGCGAAACTTAATGGATTTGTTAGCTAGTTAACGAATTCTTAGGTTAGCTCCATTAAATGATGTATACCTAATCAGATTAATGATGCTATTCCAGGAAGCTAAACGGTTTAAGAAAAAAGAGAAATCGCCGTTATGAGAGCTCTGTTGTATAATAAACTATAAACATTAACTTTATTAGATCTAATTACCAAAAATTACCGACCGGTTACGCAACACCGATTTCATCAACGTTTCCAAAATCAAACCAAACCCATTTCATCGAATGCGAGCTGCTCTCTTTCTCTGCTCCATTTTAACAGGAATCAACACATGCCACGCGAGTTTTTGCCATGATATACCAGAGCATGTTTAGCATTGTTTCTTTAATTCTGCTATTCCCGGAGCTGGTTGCCGCAAAAAGGAGATTAATGTACCATTCATTTGAAGACAATTGCCAACTGTGTGGTAAACCATACGTGTTTTACAGACGAAACAGGATGGTTTTTGTTGAACAGTGCCATTTCAAGCAAAGCAATTTCGTTAAAATCTGGGTGTCCCACCCGGTGGCGTACAGATTCATGGAAATTTGGTTTCTTCCATTGTACAGGACGATTCTTTCATCCTTCGCTAGAAAAGAATCATGCTGTACGTGTGTAAAAACTCGTTAAATGTTTTAATACTGTGTTATATGACGAAGTGCTCCAAAAAGTTGAAAGCAATATTTATATTAGGTTATATTGCACTAAATAATATATTTAAATTTTTGTATATGTAAATTTTATTTGTAAATATTTATGATTAAATATAGTAATTATTAATAACAATCACTATTGTACACTTAATACTGTCTGTGCTGTAGATTATTTATATATAGTTAGAAATTATATTTAAAATAAACTAACGATAAAATTTTCTGTACCTATCCTTTTGTCAGACGTGTAAAATATTGTAGAATGTAAATATTCGCTACAGTAAACAGTATTTACCGAATCAGTCTTTTTTTAACTTATCAATTCACCGCACTGAAAACAAGACATTATTATATTGCCTTAACGACTACGACATTAATAAAAGCGCTATTTATATTATAATACAGATATTAAGGCTGATTATGCATATCCTGATGCGTGTTTTGCTATGTTCGGCATAATTTAATATACCAGGTAAGTTTGAAGGATTACATAAGCGGATTTAATTTGTTATGGTACACAATAAAATAACTCGCAGCAAAAGAATTGCTAAATGGTACGGAAGAAAAACAAAGGTAATATATGTGCGATGCATTAAGTTTAAGGTGTACAAAACAAAAATAAATATTAATCATTAATTTTTGATTCGCAGTGTATAATATCGAACGTCACCCAGCTCGAAATGTTTATATGGAAGAGCTTATTATACCGTTTTCAGCTATCCAAAGACGAAATAGAGTATACAAAAGGAAATTTGCTGTTTCTTAAACAGTACATGTCATTTATGAAGTTTTATCGATATATTGTCATTAGAACTGAATTAAAAGAAAGATGTAATTTGAAATTTATTCATTGAAACTGAAATTAATTTTTTTTATTCAAAGGTAAAGGATCATATGACAATGGCTTAGAAAACAAAGATACAGAGGCCTCCCGATTTGATATTAAATGGAAAAGCCCTTTACCAAATTTATGTACTAGTTATGTGTTTTACAATACAACTTTGGTTTTAGTTGCGTTATTTGGAGAAAAAAAAGTAGGTAGTATCCATACTTGGTCAGAAAATGCTGAAAACAGAAGATGCAATAACGATTATTATAATACTTTAGCAAACACAAACCTTTCATTTCCATTTCAGGTAATAAAGATAATACCTGCAGTTTAATACAAGTTATATTCAACATATCTTTATTTATTTATATTATTATATTATTTTATATCACAGTATAATATGATGCTTCCTTTCATTTTCGATAATTCCTAGTTCCTGGGCGGAGATCCCTTCTTTAATCCATCTTATTTACCAATACTGCAACCTTCTCTTTTGTGTGCTAAATGATTTAGGTAGAATGAATACGAATGCTTTCAGTTCACGAAATGACCCCAAGTGTGGTGTTAAGAGTACAAAACTGATTTCAAAATAGGGCTAATAATGCTTTAACGAGCGTTATTTGAACACTTCAAATTAAATAATAAATTATTTTTATTCTTTTCAATCTATTTTATTTAGCTTCTCTTTGGCTATCAAAATCCGTATTTATTTATTTAATTACAGTGTTGTACAGGTTTGCACCCAACTAGACAACAGGAGGGTAAAAGTTAATCAAAACGTGCAGACAAAACTAATCATACAAAAATATCTTTTAAAGCAGTGATGCTGCCACCAAAAAGATCAAAATTTATACACCGGGAATTATATAGAACACGCATGTTGTATAGTGGTGAACGCTTTTTTATGTTCGTTCTGGCAGTTGTCAGATAAAATGTGTGAGATGTTCTGGCAGACGCTCTAGGTACAACAAAATTTAGAGAACCCAAAGTTTCGGTACTATCAAATAAATTGTTGACGATTTTGAATAGAAACACCAAAGCGTGCAGGTCTCTTCTCGTCTGAAGACTCGAAATATCATGTTTCTCAAGCAGATCGCTGTGACAAACACCTCGGAAGGGAAAGACGCCGTCGAGTTTAAAACTTAGTAGTTTTAGAAATTTTCGTTGAACATTTTCAATATAATTTGTATGTCGCATATAATACGGGGTCCGAACAACCGCTGCGTACTCCAATCTAGACTTAATAAATGAGTGAAAAAGCAATTTTAATGTGTTATAAAAGAAATCACGATTGTTAGGTGAAATAAAGCCGTATGTTTTACTGGCATTAAGACACATTTTATGAATGTGTGTAATAAAAGATAACTTGCTATAGAAAGTTACGCCAAGATCGTTAAATGTATCAGGTCTAGACAGAGAAATACCCTCAAGACCGTAGTCATATATTATAGGTGCAGATTTTAAAGTGAACGATAGAACGTTGCACTTAGCTATGTTCAAAGGCAGTCCGTTAGATCTACACCAGTTATTCAGTATGTCAAGATTGTTTTGTAAACGAATACAATCGATGCTTGAATGTATGGTAGTGTAAAGTTTAAGGTCATCAGCATAAAGTAAAATGTTGACGTCTATAACGTCGGTTATGTCATTAATAAACAGTATAAAAAACAAAGGACCTAAAACAGAACCTTGCGACACTCCAGATGTAGCATTGTATGCGCTGGACTTGAATTATTATATTAGAAAAGTTTAGCAACTGGACTGTAAAAAAAATATTTGTCAGCCTCATCTTCCATCTTGAATGAAGCAACCAACGACAAGATAAGAAGTGAAAAAAAAGAATTTCAAAAAACACTTCTTAAGTGACCACAAGGAAAGCTATTTTCATCGAATCAAATGATTTATGGGAGACCGAGACAAACAGCAACATGTGGCAACAACGGCTCGTCTTTTGTCCTGTAAAGTATGCCGGGGACTCCACCCCGGGCTGCGCCCTCAAACACTCGCAATCCATTATTTATACGCGACTAAGTGTGAGGTCCCCTTTGCTGATATATGGTAGCCACCAATTCCATTTAATTGACTGCTCACACAAACAGAGCCCGGGTTACTGTTTGCACTCGCCATGCGGATTTACAACGTAGGGGTTGCGCCTTTCACGGTTTTATGATCCGGGCTTTAGTGGTGGAGGTGTAAAAAAATATACTCGACTACCGGAAAAAATTAAGTTAGCTAAAGTGTAATCCTGTGGATTTTTACAAGAAGTATCGGGGGAAATTTCTTAGGAAATGGAATTTGTCTCGGTTCTACCATTTCTGCTATTTGTTACTTGCAATATTTTAAAAAATGCAGGTATTTTTTTGCCCGTTTAGATGTCCGAAGTAGCCTTCTACTGTGTCCTTCCTAATCATATCTAAATACTTAATGCGCGATCTTAAACCATGTCAGCTCGTTCGGTATTCCTGCCTGAAGGCTCCAAACAACGACGAAACTCATAGTGGTAGGATACGAATGGACTCGCTCCATTTCGATACCACCCGTCTTTGTTCTTGGCATCTTATCAAATAAAGGTCTGTTATTTTGGGAGTTCCATCTTCAAATTCTCTTCTTGGCCCGAAGAAGGAAATCGTTTTAATTGTAATTGCATACCATGATGGTTTGTTGCCTTGATACAGCTTATAAACAAAGGATATCTTGTGGGTTTTCTGTGTTATTACAAGAGATAGGGATTACTGTGGGCAAAAATTTAAAAATCCACTTGAATATTATAAGAACCTTGTATGAATTTGCAGCCCTCTATAACGAAAGAGTGCTGAAACGTCATGGATCAAGTTTTTAATTTGAAACTTGCTTTGAAAGTTTATGATGATATGGTGATCAAGGTAGGTATCCTAGATTGTATACTTTATATTAGTGTATTTCACAATTTAATAACAAATCGGCGAAAACAATATTAAGGGTTACTTTGAAAATAAGGTCATGCGTTTTTACTGCAGAGTGCATTTTTTTCTCCTATAAAACACCGTTTCCTAGCCACATTGTGTCAAGCTGACATTCGTCTTCTGCAATGCCGTTGAAGAATGCAAGGGGTGTGACGCGAAGGCTGAAGTGTATCTGTTACCGAAAACATACCGCCTGTCACATAGATTGACGTAAAAATGTGTTTGTTAAACTGTGCACACGCCCTTTCCGCAGAAACAAAGTAAAACTTAAAGTCTGCTTAACGTATGTAACAAAAGTGTTTGCGAAAATTTATTAAGGCTAATACAAGGCACAATACTGAAAATAATGAAATAGTATTACATTTTGTCACTAATCTAGAGCACAATTCAAGAATTACATCACTGATAAGGGTCCTATATCTATTTCACACACATTTTCATAAATGCGCCTTCGCAGCTGCTCCTCGTTTTGTGTTTCCCAGCCATTGTCATAAACTTTTTTACTTAGTAGACTCCAAAATTCTTCCATAGGTCGTGCTTGTGGAATATTTCGGGGATTGTCTTGTTTTAGTACAAAAGGTATGCGATTTGTAGCCAACCCATACCCTTGTTGTTCGGGCATAATGACAAGATGCCAGATTCGGCCTGAACATAATTTCGCCTCCATTATGATGTGTTCTAATGAAATTTAATAATTTTGGAAGATATTTTCGCGTATGTAGATTTGCATCTTTAGTTTCGCCTCTAACATAGGCGCGTGAAATACCAGCTTCAGGTATCGCACACGATACTAACATTTTGTCGCCGAATTTTGCTTTACATTTAAATTTAACATTATACGGAGTGTTCTCGATATCATCTGTACAAAAGCCATCATTTCCTTTCACTTCCGCGTTCGCCAAAATAAAATACATTTCGTCGTCCATAACAATCACTTTGTTGTTTGTAGCATTCGCGGTATCCCTTGTAACTGGACATTCGTATCAAGGTTGGCATGATTAAAACAAAATATTTAAAACAGAATGTTTTAAACTTGTTTAAAACTGCGCTTCAGTTTAAACAAAGTTTTAAACTAATGTTTAAATCATTTGTTTTAAACAGTGTTTTTATCATAACATAAAAATTTGTATTTCTGGTCCAATACAACAAAACAATAAATAAAACGTTCATTCAACACTTACTAAATAATTATACAGGATGATTTTTTGAAAACCTCACACCATAAATAACTTTAAATATAGCAAAAATTTAAAAATTTGCAAAAACAGGTAAACTTTTATTTGCAGGGGGACAACTTTTGAGATAAGTTTTTAATGGATAGCGCTTACTCTCTGAGAAGGGTAGACACCCCTTTAAAAATTTTAAATGGAACTATCCATCTTGTGATACATCATTTGAAAGCTTATTTCACAAAGAGTCTGGCCATGTAATTAGTTTTACCACGTTTAACTTATTGACGGGGTAATAGATTAATAGTGCCTACGAAACAGGTTGCTTATTAAATTGAATATTTTGGACTCTTTTCAACAAAATGTATTTTATTTTAGAGCGGAAATAAAATTTGTCCTTACGAGAACCCAAAATTTAAACAAACAACTTGTAAAAAATATGACCTTTAAAAAAACTCCTAGAATACTGAAAATTTTCTTTTAACATTATTATTAACATTAAAGTATTTATMATGTAATTTTTTAGAAAGTCCATGTCCACGAAAAAGAAAAATTATTTAKTTGTAACTCCAAAAACAGTGTGAACAAAACCATAGAAATTCAAACCTTACAATAGATTCTCAAAATGTGCACCACCTTTTTCTATACAATAATACAGACGGTTCTCGAACTCCTGCTGCACTTTTCGAAAAGTTTCAGGTGGAATCCTCCTGCACTCGTTAATATCCAAAATATTCCATTTTATAAGCCACTTGCTACAATGCACTTTTTGACCCACTACCCCGTCAATGGGTAAAAAATAGTAAAACTGATTACATGGCAAGACTCCTTGTGTAATAAGCTTTTAAATGATGTATCGTAAGATGGGTAGTTTCATTTAAAATTTTTGAAGGGGTATCTACCCCGCTAAGAGGGTAAGCGCTATCCATTAAAAACTTATCTCAAAAGTTGTCCCCCTGCAAACAAAAGTTTACCTGTTTTTGCAAATTTTTAAATTTTTCCTCTATTTAAAGTTATTTAAGGTGTGAAGTTTTCAAAAAATCACCTGGTATATTTAGCATAATGGAACAAATAGTTATCAGAACTTGGGAATATAAAAAACAATAAACAAGAAATAAAATATTTTTACTAGTGCAGCATATCTTTTTTGCACTTCTTGCATCGAGCTCGCATTGTACTATTTTGCACCTTAATTTTGTCTAAGTAAATCCACACTGCATTATTCCTCCTACTGGTCATTGTAATTGTTGAACTTTATACTTTAAACATATAAGGTCGATTCCTATTCTCTTTGTTAAAGTTGATATTAGCTAAAATCAACCGAGTAAGCAGTATGTGATTGGTCTGTATTTTAAGAGTTGATTTTCGCTTCAAATAGAAAAGAAAAACCGGCTCTTAATATCGTATATTTAGGACATGTTTGCCATTTACGAAATTTCAAACCATTTCTAGTAATTTCCCTACTGAGGGTCATATGATAAATTTGAAAAACCGGAAAATACTTCGATTTTGAAGTGCGCGCGCAATTTCCCTTTTGGGAAGTTGGCCAACTAATGGATAAATATTCTTACGTAGGTATATCTATTTTGCAATACGTTTTAAAATAATTGCAAAGCAAACCAATACAGAAGTTACAAGTATTGATATTTGTTTTTGTTTTGCATGCAATGGTAATACGATAAGGTCAATGCAATTCGAAAACTCCCTCAAACATTTTGTGTCAAAACTTTTGTTACATACCTTATAGCAAAATGATCAAGTAAAACGACATTTTCTGCTTCAAATATGACACGCATAATGCAAAATTTTATTGTTAATGGAGGTGGTTTAGCTCAAAATCTATATCTGCAAGGACTTATTACAATGATTTTTAGTGAACAATAGAAAAAAAGAAAATTTCTCGGGAGATATGTTTCGGTTTATCCATCGTGAAGGACTTACCAATTTATATGAAAAAAAAATATAAACAATCGAAAGCTCGGTAAAAATTGAAGAGTACTCTTTATTATAAACAACTACAAGATCGATTACCGCTAAACTTCACAAACATATTTATAAAACATTGTGCGGTCGCAAGTTCCACCATTTATATTTTTAATTTTCAGATAACAGTCCAGTAGACATCTCTCTTATGGTAACGAAATTAGTGAATCAAAGGTAGGCAACGTTGGGGGCAACCAAACTCCAAAAAATTATATCGTCATAGATGTGAGACAACTTTCACCGAATTGGGGGTTTTAGTTTTCATCGGCTCGTCAAGGGTTAGCCTGTAGAAGTAGTTGTAAGCTGAAAATCTGTATATTCAATTTTAGGACTAGCTGCATGATAAATGTGACAAGCGTGCATAACTAATTTTCGTATTATTGGTTGTATGGGCAGGTATTCATTTCTTGAGCCTTGCTACCAGACGTTCTACCACATTTGACCATCGGAATTTGGACTAATAGATGTGGCACAAACCTTTCACGATCAGACCGTCCGGTAGCAACGGATCCTAATTAATCTAATCTGCGGCAATCAAACATCCAAAAAATGTAGTACAGTAGCTTGGCGAGGTGTCTCAGCTCCTTCTGGGTGGGCCACTCTGTAAAGCCGATAATCGACGGAGGCATACAAACACAATTAAACTGGAAGAAAAATATACTGGGGTGGCACGTTTTCTGTTAACTGCAGAAGCGCTACAATTCGGCTGTGAGAGATTTACTGCGGGGGGTGTCGTTAAAACGGGATATGGTCTGATGAGTCTGCTGAAATAAACCTAAGCAGAAGCTTGTACACCGGAGTATGTGAAGTTTCAGGTTTTAATATGTACCCGGATAACTAGGGAGAAATTTACTGGAAACATCTTATAACCCACAGCTTGATCATAAAAAACATACTAATTCCACACAATCTGAGAGTGGTACGCGACAATTCTAAAATTATTAATTCGATTACTCCCAACAAGCGTGTTTAACTGGTTATCAAATCTAAATAGAGAGTGTTTAAAAAAAGATTGTATATCTAAGAGGTAATAATACTGACCAAAATAAGTAAAAAAAGTTTTAATAAGTATGTAGCCGCAAAACAAGGGTTTCGCAGATTTTATTTGCAATTATTTATCATTTGTTTATTGTGTACAATTAAACAAAGAAAGTTTCTGACAAAATCGAAATAAAATTGCATTTGATATTGAAAGTATCCTTCTTTCATATCCAAAAAACACGATATGTTTGTCGCCAATTGAAAATTCAGCTGGAGTACTTACTATTCAGGCTGGAACTACATTTACTGTTTTTCATCCGACTGAATTACGTGGAAAAGTTTACCTACGGTTTTCCACGACCCTCTTTATTTACTTTAAGTTATAAATTTTTAATATTTTTGCCGAAACAGATCAACTAATAAAATATACAGCAAATAGAGTCGTCGTCTTTTTTATACGTCCTTTCAGGAAAAAAAGATGCTCATAGAGCAACAAGACCCCAATGAAACCGAAAGAAGGCAAAATAGTTTTAAAGAGAACGTCGCGGTGGACGTGGCGTTAAACAATCACATTGAATTCTAAGTCTTTCTTTCATAATGTGTTCTAGTGTTGATTCCTTATGCTTGTGTTTTTCTTAATATTATTATTGTCCACGTATCTAATTAAGCGTTCACAATAAATCGTTCAATTGTGGTATAGAAAATCTCGGGAGAAGATATAGCACAACAAGAACACAAATACCCGGTAAGAAAATTAGAACAACAACATTTTTGGGGAACCACATTGCTAAAGACTTCAAGATTCTAATTATTAAACGTTTAAGTCATATAAAACTCAGGCATGCAATATATCGTTAAAAATCCTTCATTTTCAATATGTTGAAAGGTGCATTCATTGTGAAACATGCTGAATCAATTAGGTAGCTTGGAAACAAGCTGATTGAACGTATGTGCGTTGTCTCACTTGATTTATCAGATAATTTTGACGATCTTTTCGACCAAATACGGACATTGTTAAAGAGTTAACAGCGTTATACTAAACTCCGATGTGCAGAATTTTGTTTACGTCCCCTTTTTTACAGGTGTTGTAAGCTACAGTTGTAAAATCTCTCGCCTAGGTTTTGAAGGCCGACTTTATAATTTCGGCAATATCAAAGGCGTACGTGGGAATTTCTATTTGTGTATTTGCCAAATGTTTTTTCTGATGCTGAGCTTTTTTAATTTCCAAAAGTTCTAAAAGGTTCAGTTTTTTCCTTCGCAATGTAAAACTTTGACGTGGTTTTCATTTAAGCGATGGTTATTTTTTATGCAATGGTCAGCAAAACCTGCTGTACTTATGTTTAAATTTATATTGCCAACATCTTCAATTCTGTTTTAATAGCTCTACCTGATTGTCCTATGTATATCATGTCACATTGCATGCATTTTATTTGGTAAATGCAGTTTTTGTTCAATTAATGGATTTGGCTTATTGTTAACTAGAAGACCTCCCAAATTGCACTAATTAATCTCTATTGCTTTTATTCCGAACCTGTTCAGCCCATTTTTAACACAAACACTAACTCCTTTGACATAATTTACTGCGGCAAATTTTGTTCTTTTTCATTGATGTTAGCATTGTACAGTATTCTTTGTATTCTAACTTTATATTGCTTTTAAGTATTTGGTCAACAATTTTTGTGTCATATCCATTGTTAAAGGCTATTTGTTTAATTGTTGTCAATTCTTTTCCGAAACTTTATTATCTAAGTGATATATTTATTAGTCTGTTTATTAAACTATAAAACACGGAAAAGACCTGTAATGATTGATTTGAGGAAGTCAGGATCATGACATCTGACTATGTTGGTTTTCTGTAACGTCAATTTTACTATTTTTACCGACATTGATAAGTGCAGAAAATGGAGAACTCCATCCTTTTCTTTTTCTAGGGTAAATTGAACCTTTTTATTTATTGTATTTAAGAATTTTAAGAATACATCCAATTGCCTGTCAGTTTCGTAGAAAAAAATCAAGTAAGACAAAGCACATACGTTCAATCAGCTTGTTTCCAAGCTTTCGTCCCAGAAAACCTAGGGACAATCACTGATGAATACGGTGAACGCTTTCTTCAAGACATCGAATATGGAGAAGCGATATCAGGACAAGTGTAGTCTGAATATGCTAGCTGATTACTGCTGAACACATAAAAGGGACAATCCAGATGCAAATTATTAAAAATACTTGATTTAATAAACCACCCCTTTTAAAACTTTATGTTGTGTCAGTGGTGTCGCCAGGGGTAAGCCAGGGTGGGCACAGGCCCACCCTGGTGCTCACCCAAAAAAATCGACATTTGAAACTGCAATGTCATACCTATAAAGATACAAAATGAATAACAATAAAATATTAATTTTTGAGGTTCCTTCCAGTAGTTCTATTGTAGTGAGTAACCGTTAAGTACTGATTCGGGAGTGACGACAAAATTTTAAGATTTCTTAGGTAGAGTCCAAATAGAACTTTCTAAAGCATTCTTCAAAGATCACCAATAAGGTTATTTTTTAAGGACTAATAGGTCGGTCAAGACAAACTTTCAATACCTCTTTCAGTTTTCGAATAGAACTTTCTACAAAATTCGCAGAAAGTCACCAAGGGGCTCTTGCTACCTCTCCAATATAGTGGATCACTTCAATTACATTGACGCATTAAACGCTCCTTTTTTTTAAAGGAATACTAGTGTTGTGACTATTGTGAGTCCTCTCCAGAGTGCCCCTTCGGATTCTGTGTTCTTTGTTACAAAAAGGTTTGCGTGAGGGGTCAAATGTGACCTTATTTTTATTTTATAACAATGAATTGTTTTTAGAATTAGTCATAACTTTTTGTGTAACAACAAAAAAAGGTAATTTTGTAGACCAGTTTAATTAAAGTGTGTTCATTAAGAAAATGTACTCAACATACTCACATCAAATCCATACTTCATCACTGTGGGAAACAAGCAACCATCGCCTAATAAATTCTATTAGGGGAAGCTGTATATCACGGAAGTGTGTAGCACATTATGTGCTACTTGAACTGTGGCAAGGGATGCTGTGTAGGCGGCCTGTTCTGGCGATTACGATAACAGGGGTGGCGGCGGAGTATGATTTAATAACTATAAACAAGTGTGTAAACCGCTTGTAAATGGATTTACGGGGGATTTGTGCGGGATTGTGGACACGCCGTGTACGTAGATAAAATGGGCGTTGTTGGATGATTTAGACCGGGAGGGAGTGAAATCGCGCTATTAAGATTTTGTTCTAATAACCAAAAAAATAAAATTAAATAATGCTGCATGGTTAGGTGCTAACAAAGGAAAGGAAAGCTGATGATGATAACTGTAAGCTAATTCTGTTGAGGTTTATAAATATATGTAATAAAAAACTATCTGCTGAATGTGCTTCTCGTTCCTTCATACATTGCCTCTAAAGAGCGTTGACAAGAATATTGAAATGATAATTTTCAGTTTTTCTCGGAACCCACATTTCTTCGCAAATTCCTTAACTAGATTAATTAAAATTTAACTTTGACTACACTTTGGCCTCACTATATATCAATATACCATTATTAACTGACTCTGTTCTCTACTTCTCACAAGAAAATACCACTGTTGCATCATTTATGAATTCCAGGCTCGATCCTTATGGTACTACAATTGTTGGAAAGAATGATGCAAATTATAAAACAGTTATTTTAAATTTCAAGATAAAAATTAAGGACATCTGCAAATGGTTAGTATGCATCGTGTTTAAAACATTTTTATTTCATTTATACAGGGTCGCTACTAAGTATAGAACCAGCAGGATTTCAGGTTCTATTCGACCGATTTTTCTGAAATTGTGCATGTGCAAAAAAAACTCCAGGTGTCTCTATTTTCCCCGTGACTGGTGCTAATTTTCATTCACTTTGTTATTTGGAATCACAATGACTCAGTTAACTGAACATGATCGCATCGCAATTTTGATGATGATTGGTCATGGAGATAGAAGGCGAAGTTATTCGGAAGCAGTTGCACTCTACAATGCAATTCATGAGGATCGTGAACCAATTGCCATATCAACAGTTATTAAAACATTGCTATGTTTTAACGAAACCGGCAGTGTTAAAAACTGTCAAAAGCCAAGACGTCCAAAAGTTGCTACTAGTGAGGAAAGTAGCTTGAATGTCCTTTTAGATGTGCAAGAGAAACCCAAGTGATCCATACAATAGCGTGCCCTCACTCACCACATTAACAGAAGATTTGTTCAGAAAATTTTAAAAGAGAAGTTTCATCCATACAAAATTCACTTATTACAAGAACTGAGCGAAGATGATTTCGATCGTAGGATAGAATTTTGCGAAACTGCTATGAACATGATAGATGAAGATAGATACATTTTAAATTGGATTATGTTTTCCGATGAATCGACTTTTTTGCTCAATGGTAATGTAAATAGACATAATTGCATTAAAAAAATTCAGAAAATGCATTGTAATTACCCATAGACCCATGCACAATTTTAGAAAAATCGGTCGAAATATCCTGCTGGTTCCATACTTTGTAGCGATCCTGTATAATAACAACAACTGTTTTTTTTGTACTTTACTAATCCCAAGAAGTATTTGGGCGTAAAACAATTATTATCGTGTTGTATACCGCTTTATCTCTGACCTAGCAAACTTGTATTTATTAAAGAAATAAGTTGAATACATTTAAATAATTTTTTAAATACATTATTTTAACAGAGCATTCTACAATCATTTTCCGAGTATAGGAAAACCTGATATTTTTAAAATAAAATTAATTAACACGCAACGCCAGCAACATCGACTAACCAAACCATAATCGTCAAAATATTATATTTATATTTGGCCCGACAGCATTCCTCAGCTTCCCGTTTCGTATAATATAATAATAATACCAGCAATAAATTTCTTTTGACAAATGACATGTTCATTTGGTAATAGTTGCCGTTACGCGGCTAGCCGTTCCAAACGGCTCTTTTATATTGCATAATTAATATAATAAATTACGGCAAAAAATGTTCGGCGGCCAATAAATCCGTCGGAATGTTTTCCGGTTAATCTAATTATTTATTCGGAATCGCGTTTTTACTGCGACGCCGTAAAAATAGGACGATTAAAAATTTAGCTCGCCGGTCGATTAAGTCGTTAGAGGTTGAACCTGGGTAACAAAATTTTGCTGATGAAGCGGAAAAATTAGTTCATGTAACGGTCAGTTCGATAAAAGGTCGATCTCTGCGGGATTTCGATTTATAATAATTGGTAAAMTATGAMGGAATTTCAAMGAAATGTAAAATAATAAATATGAATATAAGAAGTCGTTCTTCAAATAAATTTGATAAAATCCAACAATGAAATTAAAGTTTTAAATTTATTTTTAGTTGAGAATGGACAAGAAAATTCTAAACGAATTATGAAATTTTACAAGTAAAAACGAATAATCCACTTAATTGCAAGCACTGACGAGTTGAAGTGTTTCAGAGGCTAAAAGCTAAAACGGAAAATAGCTAAACAATGTAAACTGGTCCATTTTCCTCTAAGTGGATATATGAGTAATGTTTACTTCTACAATAAATCTCCCCGTAAATATTATAATTCCTGCACATATCAAGTTGGCGCTGATTTGTCGATGGTTAAAAAACAAGTGCTGTCAAATTATAAAAGTCTATCATTGGGACGTCACTTAGCTATATATAGAGTGCCGGTAGTTCACTTAGTTTATGTGTAAAAAATTCTCAAATCGGCGTAGTTTGATGCAATGTAAAACAATCTACTGTTTATAGAGTTACAGTGTTTTCATAGTGTAATTCATAGACAAGGGCATAAATAGATGGGAAACTCTAATGGTGGGGGTAGGTTCATATAAAGCGCCTGCAGTGTCACTAGGCTAAACTACACACGAATATGCCAAGTCGATAACATAGGAAACTGCTTTAAATGGTGCAGCAACAACATGCAGGTCAGATTTTTTCTTTTCTTTTAAATTCTTTCTAATTTGCATCTAGTTTGTTCCATTGCCACCTCTTCGAAGTTACTTGTCAGATAACTTCAAACAACGATGGAATAAACTACCTGCAAATTAAATAAGAGATTAGGTACAAATAATTTGCAATTAAATAATGATAAACAAAACAAAAGCCGTTTGGTATTCACAGATAATTATAGTGATCATAAATGTACAGTTTATAAATATATCAATATAACAGAAGTATGGTAGACAACTTCCTTTAACTCTTTTTTCTCAGGTAGTCGAAATAACAAAATGCTTGTGACAAACCAGATAGCGTAGATAAGCTATCTTTATATCCAAATTATTTTGTAGTTTTTAATGTGTTTTAGTCACATTTTTTAAACAGACCATTGTATATAAAAATATTTCCAAACGGCCTATATATAAATAAGGGGTGGTACCCACGCTGCTGTGATAACATAATGCATGTGCATTTAAGGTATCATAATTTACTCAGATATAATAAATTACTTTACGGCTATATATATCATCAGGATTCTACTATTTACTAGGACTCTACTGCCCTTACAAATATTTAAATGAGCCAATTTGCATCTGGATGGATAAAACTAAATTGCTGTAAATGACTGTGACTGATTTGCAATGACCAGTTAGATATCCTAGAATGCATGGTTAAATGATGCTTGCAAATATAATAAAATTGCTCCTCATCATACAAGTGCAAATCGGCTCGCTATTAAACATTTACATTTTTTAGCCCTTAAGAAAAAAGGAGAACATTTAAGCATKCTAAAGATTCATAATAAGCTCTTGAAGCACCAAGTGTCCCTACATCACTTAAAGCGTGAACTACTTTATCGAGAAACAAGTCTATGTAGTAACTTCCATGCGGTTATTGAGATATATTTCTACAAAAACTAGTAGAACTCACCTCCTCGCCCGCAACTGGCAAAATTCGCTTTGTAGTAGAAATGAATTGTAATTACTAACTGTTTACACATCCAACAGTTGAAGAATATTTTATGCAAGCTAAATACGGTCGTTATCAATATCAACAAATGATTACATTTTAAATTAAAAGAACAAAACCGCCAACTGTAAATACAAGTACAGTGACTTATATAAAGTATTGTAAGCAGATGCTAGCGCCAAAACTCAGCCGTGTCACTAGGCCAAACTAATCCTTATGGTCACCCCTACCACTGAGAGATTCCAATCTATTTGTCTTGTCCTTATCCATGTTGTAATTTCAAAACTCGAAGTGAATTTTAAAATAAATTTTGTCCAAATTATGATTTAATTCTCCCAGAGAAAATATTTTTCGTCGACGTTTCTTCTCATTTTTCGAGACATCACGTCAAATCATCACGCAACAGACGCTGAGCACACGTCAAAAAAGCATGTTCTTGCAAGAAAAACCTTCCATTAGTCTCAATGATTAACCTCTTAACAATTTAATTCGCTGAGCAAAGCGTTAAAGCGCGAACAGCGCCTGCAGTAGCACATAGATTCTATCCTCATTAACGATTAATTAATTAATTTGCGAGAGCCGGTAGCGTTCCTCGGCCTCCGCCATTGCCAATTAACTACCAGAAACAGGAAGCAATAACGCATCATGCCACGGAGTACAGGGCCGGCCCTGCTATTCGCAGGGAAGCGTACACCTGGAGGACCATAGGGAAACCTGCATAAATGAACCATAATCAATAATAGCATGAAGTGAACAAAACGCAAAGTATTTAGTGTTTATATTTTCAAGCAAACAATGGGAGGAGTGAATAGCAGATTCCCAAGGACAAAAAATTAAGGAATTTAATTCCTTATGCGAATAACACTGAAAGTCGCCAAAAATTACTTAGTTCGGATTATAAAAAACGTCTTAGAGGAGTTGGGGTCGTATACTCTCGAAAATATCTTATTTGAGATCACATTTAACTTAGAACTTAGAACTTAAAAAAAATATTATTTTGATAAGATTGGCCCAAATATGACTTTATGTAACCTTTAGGCAAGACTATTTTTAAACCACTCAAAACAGCTTGGAATAAATGCTCTTTGATTACAATTGTGAAATTCTAGGAGTACTTTTACCAAACAGAGTTTTCTAAATCGCAAGTTATAAAAAACCGCAATAATTAAGCCAGAATTGATAATATCTGGATTTAGATCTACACTTAGATTCCTTAGGGAGCAATCTAACATTAGTGATTTAAATACTGTGTAAAATACGGAACAATAAGAAAATACCTTAAAATCTAACGAAAATAAGTTACAGTCAGCAATACCAGCCATCAACGGCTAAAACATAAACTGAAAAAACAGTACTTAATTTCAAAACTTTATCAAGAAAAGATTAAATTTAGTAAAAGAATCAAACTGACTTGCAACATCAGTGATATACTTATAACTAAAAAAAGCGGCGTCGAAAAAACCCAGTTGCGAAATAGTAACAAGAAATACAAAGTAAAACTGAAGAGCGGACACTGAAATAGAAACTCATGATGCAAAGGTTTTAAGCTATAGGTATAGATGTAAATGAGAGTTAACTTAGAAAGTGACATGAAAGCGAGGACTTTAGTTATAAGTTTGATGATGTGTCTTTAACTGTTATTAAGCTGGGCAACCAATATGGAGTTTACTATGATAATAACTGGTATGTGGGACAAATCACGATTATCCTGAGCCAAAGAACGGGGTACGATTTAAAGCTGTTTGCCTCTCTTCAGTCCCTTAATGATGCACATAATCTTCAAAACGATCTCGAAAGTATTGAAAATTGGTGTCTGGTCAATAAGTTACCGCTGAATATACAAAAATGTTTTGCATGTTCATATTACAAGGTCTATAATCGAATTATTTTCGACTACATTATAGGCGAGAACAAGCTATCCCGACGCGGCACCATAAAAGACCTTGGAGTTATCTTTGACAGGAACTTGAGTTTTGTCCCCCATGTAACTGACTGTATTGCGCGCTCATATAGAATGTTAGGCTTCATTATTAGACATGTAAAAAAATTTACGGATGTTGCTGCGCTGAAGATTTTGTATTTTGCGTATGTACGCTCAAAATTAGAGTATTGCTCCGTCGTATGTGCTCCAGGATATGGCACCTACATCGATAATTTAGAAAGTGTACAAAGACGTTTTCTTAAATTCTTGTCTTTTACTTCTAATGGTGTCTATCCAGCTGTAGGTTACCCTAACGATCTATTGTTAAAAAAATTTGAAATGCACAGTTTATTTGCTCGTAGAAAGCTTCATTCAATTATATTTCTATATAAAATAATATCTGGGCAGGTGAATTGTACATCCTTACTTGTGCAATTGTACTTCAGAGTTCCGCGACCAGCTAGTCGTAATATCGATTGTTTTTATTTACCTTACGCTCATACAAATTTACTTAAGTTTTCACCCGTGTACGTTATGTGCAGTAACTATAATTCTGTCTGTGATTTACTTGACATTTTCTCCTGTAGTGTTCGTGAAATCGAGAAATGTGTATGCCCTCCTTATGTGTAATATCTTATTATTATTGTTATTTCCCTCATCTGTAATTGGCTTCGGCTGTTTGGTGATGTATCCAAATAAATAAATAAATAAAAATAAGGCACTCGCACGGTCTAAAAGAGCCGACATTGGCAGGGGCGCCTTATTAAAAAAGTCAACCTAAAGGTTGGCTGGCGAATAAAAGATCTTTTTTCACTCTGAATGAAAAATCGAATACGTTACAAATTCATAGATGAAATCGCTTTGCAACAATAAGACAAATAATTGTTCGTAGGTAATTACATATGTAGATACTATTTTCAGCATTTGCCACATTGCCTTCTTCATCTCAAGACTTTGGATGGTTCCATCCCGCTTTGACAGTAGACGTTGCAAAATTTCCGGCTGCCAACTTTTTAAAGCCATTAATTGTATTTTTCATTAACATTACATGTTTCCAGTAATATTAGTTTGAAAAAACATAAAACTATGGGGTCTATTTATACAAACGCAGGTTTGGTTTACGTCTTGAAAAGTGTTTGCGGTATCAAAAAAACTAATCTATTAGAAACCATAATAAAAAAATTAAATATAAAAAACCGTTCTGAAATTCAAAATTTCCCAAGTTTCTGTTATAACTCAAAAACTAAAAAAGTTAATATCTGTTTTGCCCGGTACACTAGTGGCGAAAATCAAAAGCTCTTGTACTACCCGAATCAGCTCAGCCAGTAGATGGCTGATTACTTTCTTCGAATCTGAGTGGCAGGAACTTTGAAGCCGGCCCTGGAGGCCTCGCCCATTTTCAATATCATCCGAATTAAACTGGCCAGCGCCAATAAATCAATTAAGACCTTCCCCGTGGCCCCCGCGGGTGACCTACCCTGGTCGCCGTTTATGCCGTAAACGCACGCGATAGCCGCAACACCTACCGTGCCATAGACCTCATGGAATAACTCATAATCATATCTGTTAGATACGTTCGTATGGCGGGCCTTGTTTTCCAGCAGTTTCTTTTTAATCGTTCGTGTCATGAAAAGCACCTGGGGCAATACTGATGCAGATTACTGTGATAGAGATGGATGTGGCCTATGCAAATCGAGGTTTGAAACACCGGTTTCCTCAATGGGGAGGCAAGATTTTCTTTTAAATGAAAGCGGGTTGAAAATTAGTTGAACCAAATGAATCGTTCATGACCATCAGTTATTGTTATTTTATTATTATTGTGGTTTGTTGGTAACTCCTTCTAGTTTTAGGAACCTCGGAGAATGGAAATATAAGCATAAAAAACTAATGATATACGCTGAAATTGGGGATTAATATACTAAATATAAAGAGCACATTATAGATGAAACAAATTAAACTATATTTCCAGTGTTCTCAACACACTGTCAAAGATGATATCACAATTCTGTAATGTAGCATTAAAATGGTCAACCATAAGGTTGATAGGTGATCGTCGAAGTATTTGTTTTACAGGGTTTTGAGTAGAAAGTCGAATTCCATTTAGTATGCAAACTTGGGACATGAAAATACAGCTGTGTCAAAAGCCAGGTACAGTTGACCCTATTGTGAAGAATTTTGTAAAGAAACTTCATCGCTAAAAGCATTCTTCTTGTATGTAGAGATTCAAGATAAAATCTGAGCCTGGTCAATGCCCTGCACAGGTTAAATACCAT
Organism: Rhyzopertha dominica; assembly: GCA_025024175.1. Taxonomy (NCBI): domain Eukaryota; kingdom Metazoa; phylum Arthropoda; class Insecta; order Coleoptera; family Bostrichidae; genus Rhyzopertha; species Rhyzopertha dominica. The sequence goes on from QCXZ01000064.1 coordinate 61,389,436, forward strand.
CCTCAAAATAAACTAAAAATTGTAAAAACTTTCTATGAGCGGATTCAAACCAAATCAATATAACAAACGAAGTAGAGAGAAAACCTAATGAATGCTCCGTATTTAAGTATTCATTGAACGAACTAACGAAATATAAAGAGATTCCAGCGTGTTGCTGCTCTGAAAGTCACGAAAATTTCTCAAATATAACAAAACAAATGAAATGCTTGAACAACACTATTTGTTACATGTTCGTTAAACGTTAGCTTATAGTAAAAATGTAACATCCAGGTCCTTAATGCTATATCAGCGAGAAAGTTCAACGTTATTAATGCAGAACGTATACGTTATCTTGAAAATTAATCTACAGCACATTTGGATATATTCAGAGATAGTTGATTAATAGTGCACCATTTAAGAACTGGAAGTAGATCCTCCTGAAGAAAATGACAGTCATAAACAGATCCAATGTCACAATAAACTTTCAAATCGTCAGCATAAAGCGGCTTATTACTATGAATGACACAATTAATGAATAACAAAACAGTAAAGGGCCAAGATTCGATCCTTGAGGCGCACTTTACGAAGCGACAAACTCATACGACTCATAGTTATCGTAGTGCACTTGCTGCTGTCTTTCACTCAACTAAGACTGAAACGACAGCAGCAGGGGTAAAAATCACGAAGCTTATGAATCAAAATATTTTGGTAAACAATTTGCTAAAATCGGTGTAAATAACATCTACCGGACCTATGCCGTCCAGAGACTTAGCGAGGTGTTGAGAAAGAAAGCCATCTGAACAAAACCATGCTGATACGGAGAAATCCCCACTTTATTAAAATGTTAATGTGGAAATGCACTTGTGGCCTCAAACGACCACCTTCAGTGTCTTGTACAAAGGGTATAAAATTGTAAGTAATGGAAAACTTCAAAAGATCTAGACTTTATGTATATGTAGATTGGACAGTTACAGGAAGTTACCAACTTATTATCATTGAAAGTTGATGAATAAATTATTTAAAGTGGATGAGTTAAAATTTTGGATTGCATTTAAAGCTGTAACATTTTAGTCTTTTAACGTTTTCTAAATGTCTAAAATCTCTAAAAAAAATTAATACTGGTGATCGTTACAAAACTGTAAAATTCAAACATTATCAAACTGGTAGTATGTAGTAATTATAACAGTATTCTTATATTTTTGGAATTGTTCGATGAGTTCCTTAGCTCTAACTACCTATTAAATATCTCCAATTTCATCCCATATAAATTGCAACACTGTCATTCAAAAAAAAACTGTAAAGGTTAGAAACATTTACAGGTTGAATTTTATCTTTATTATGGATTAACTTGGATTGTACCTACAGTTGAAAAAGATATATGTCCTTATTCAAAAGCCACAAACAAAAGTACCTATTTTATTATTTATTAAATAAAAAAATAAAATACAGCTAATTACTGTTGACAATTATTGTATGTGCTCGTTTTCTAAAAATTTCCAAAGCAAATTATGGATAAACTAGGGAAACGATACTGTTGTTTTTCTCTCTTTCACACTGAAATTTATAGATGGATGTAATGAGAAAAGAGGCACGCAATATAATATAATCTACATAATGAAATCAAAATAAATATTAGACAAAAAACAGTATCCTTAAATAAATCTTTTTCAAGTTCATTCATAAATAGTTCAGCCAAAAAAAGAGCCAAGGGAAGAACCCACAGCTAATCCTGAAGTTTGTACAAAATTTGATTTTTGATTTATGGCTTTACTTAACAAAATTAAAACTTAGATCGAAGGAAGATAGAAAAGATTGTTTAGGGATATCAAAATTTCTAAATTTGCCAGTCAAATGCAAAACTTTAAAACCTCACGGAAATCCAAATTTAACCACTTTGCTAATTTGTGCAAAGCGATTTGACGCATGAAAGACGTGTTTGATAGCACAATCTCTTCCATGTATTTTAGGAAAACCATAAAGCGTAAGTGTTGTGAGATTCATAAAAAAAATCTGCAACTTTTTACATTTAAAAACCTCAAAGTTGGTTCAGCTCTATCCGACTAATACTTTAATTTTTAATTAAATTTGCCTGATCACTTGCAACTAAAACAAAATCTATGCCTTCTGTGCTGTTCTGAAAGCTCTCTGAGCTGCTATACTTTCCAAACGATTTTGACAGCAACGAAAGTAAACAATAAATTTTGTTTAAAGTAAAGCTGTATAAACCATATTTTCAGTAAGAATTGGTTTCGTCCCCATAATTATTTCAAGTAATTTTTGATGAGATTTGGTTAATTAACTTCATTTAAAATTGTGAACTGATCCATTTATGTATGTGCAGTTTTATTATAAGATACATTACGTAATGACTGAATGTTCTCTCCACTTGTGTGTTCCTTAAATAACCATCTCCCTTACCAGGTAAGAATGTTATAAAAATTATAAACTATGTGCAACCGAAATTAATTTTTTATTTAAGCAAAATAAAGGAAAACCATTCTAGACTTTAGTGTTATTTTAAATGAGAAATTTCTGAGTTCTAGTAATGGGATAAATATAATTTAATTTGTCGCTGGAATTTCTAATTATATCGGGACGCTTTTGGAGAAAAATATGTTTTGGAAAATTCTTCTAACCTAAAAGTCTTTAGACATGAAGATACCCTTATGTTCAAAATTAACAAAAAGGAGAAAAAAACATCATGCAAAAGATTCTTAAAAACTTTGCAGCCTCGCACTGGTGTAACATATCATTCACCTTGTTGCTACGTCAAACAATTCATACAGGTGTGAGTCCTGAGTGGATATACAGCACTAAATAAACCACAAACCCAAAACTGTATTTATGAACACAATCCCAACGTATTATGCACACCCACCGTGACAGGGCTTTTCTCCATGTAGGTTATGGCTATCATAACTCGGGGCCTGATTTTGTTGGCGGTTTGCAATGGCAAGATGCTAATCTATATTTATGGCTGTCTGTGTGAAAATGGACATCGACGTTTGGAATTTCCATTGAGCTGGACGTCAAAGAAGCATAAAAAATGACAATGCTTGTTTACATTCGCCGGGAATATCACTTATTATGAATGAAGCTCGTACGCCAGAAGTGTTAGTCAAATTTAGTGAAATTCAGGAGTCAACATTTGAGATTAACTTGGTATATTCATGCCAATCAGTGTCATTGTTACACAGTCTGCAAAAATTATTCTATGTGTTCAACTGTATAAAACCTAAAAATTATTAATTATTATTGGCTATTTAAAGCTATCATAGATTTGACTTTTCTACATACTACCCTTTTGGTCACTAAATAGCAACCCTATACAGGGTGTCCCGAAATTAGCGTGCATGAATTTAACCACAGATTTTATAACTAAGGATAAGAAATTTTTTTTATATATACATAGCTTCGTAAATGCTTGGTTTTCGAGATACAGGGTGTCAATGGGTCGTAAAGCCAACAGCTATTTTGAAAATATTTATCATATTTGTCATGTAATGATATAAGATAATATATTCTCAAAAAGATTGCTGTCTCTTGAAAACACTGACAAAATAAGACGAAGAACCTCAAAATTTGCCTACAAAATTTTGAAAGTAAATAAACAAATCACCAACCAACGTGACGACCTGATAAAAAAAGCACCTAACAACGAAAAAGGAACTACCTACCTACTAGATATACACGAACTACTTGGTAAAAGATAACTACATAATAGCCTTCCAAATGTCACTTAACTCATAATTTCCACAATCCCTATTAAAATTATTAGTATTCCTACAAATTTCTATAGCTTCTTTTATTAGACGTTTGTGATATTTTTCTCTATGTAAAATTTTTGTCTTATCAAAGTCAATTATGTGTTTAGTCATATAAGAGTGTTCAGCTACGGAAGATTTATCTATCTGTTGCAGCCTAGTAGCACGTATGTGTTCTTTCAAACGCGTACCTACTTTTCTTTTAGTTTGACCTATGTAACACTTGCCGCAAGAACAAGTAATTTTGTAAACACCTTCACTCTAAATGTACTTTATCTTTAGTAGAACTTAAAATTTTATCTAATTTATTATATGTACTATCAACAACTAAAATATCGTGTTTTCTAACCACCCTCTTTAATTTACCGAAAGGCCTTGTACAAAAGGCAAACTCAACTTCAATTTACTTTGTCCTGGCTGAGAATTTACTTGGTTTGGATGAGCACTTTTATTAAAAACTGACCGAATATTCTTATTGCTATAACCATTTTTCACTAGTGCTGATTTAAGATGATATATTTCTTTTTGTAAAGAACTTTCGTCTAAGATCATTTGTGTTCTAACAAATAACGTCCTTATAAGACTATTCTTTTGAGAGGGAGGGTGGTGAGATGTGGCATGTAAATATCTGTCTGTGTGTGTTGGTTTTCTGTAAACCTTGTGTCCTAACTGTCGAGTGTTTATTTTGTAAATTTGGACATCCAAGAAAGGTAAACTACCACTGATTTCTAATTCCATAGTAAATTTTATGTCAGGATTTTGACTGTTCAAGTGATTTAGAAACCTACCCAACTCTTCTTTACCGTGGGGTCAAATAAAAAAAGTGTAATCTACGTACCTATACCAACATTTTGGCTTAAACTGAAAACTGTTGACMGCTACCTGTTCAAAATTTTCCATAAACAAATTGGCTACTACAGGAMTTATAGCATTCACCCTCGTATGTAATGATATGCTTGTAAGGTTCATAAGTAACCTCAATTTAAAAATTGTAGCTTAGACAACACTATCAGTTAACAGGACTTTTTAAAAGACATTAACATTGACTTGAAAAATGCTTTAAATAATTTTGAAAACGATCCTAGAGCGAGCCTGAGAGCAGTATATAGAGTAGCTAACATACCGTACTTCCTGACCCTCTGGAGACTTCTCTTTCTACAATCTCTACACAGAATGCAGGTAAGTAATACAGAATCTCCATAGGGATTTCACCCATGGAGTATTTCGTCACAAAATTTTGACATCTCAATGTGGCCCGTTTAACACATAGTACCTACATGTTTTCAAAGACGGGACAAGTTATGTATAATTAATGGTATTCGCTAACGATGTTTAGATACATGGTTGAAGCGTGAAAGCACATAAGCTGTTAGAGTTATTGTTAAAAACGTATCGTGCAGTGTGCGGTTCCTTGTAATTTTATCTGATAAATGATCTTGTAAATCCTTTGGGTTTTATCTGTCAAAAGTGCCACTACAGTATTAAAACCAGCTGCTGGGAATTTCTATGAATTGTACCAGAAATTTGATACTGACTATAAGGAGGTATGTTTAAAATAGTTTATAATTTTGTTTTTATATTTCTTGCAGGTATGTACTGAATAAATTATAATGAGAACATTTGAAAGAACCTCTGGAATGGGGACTTCCACTGACAATGATATGTATAAGATATATAATTAAACATATTTCGATAAACAAGGAGAGCAGGTTCGAATATTTAAAGGAAACTACCCTAGACGAGATTTTGATGATTTTATTAAAAGGAAGGAGCTAAGTGTGAGAATGGCCTTCAGTATCAAGCGTTTGAGGGCTTCCCTTCAAACATATCATTCTTACTTTTTAAATAATACAAACAATGGACTTCAAGACATAAATGCTTCTAATTATACAAGGCCAATATTACAGATGGCATTAGATAAAAAATGTGGTCGTACTAAGCAAAGAGCAGAAAGCGGAGATCTACTTCCCTACTTGTATCAATGGTCGTCTACAAGGCATTAGATTTGTATTATAATCGGACCCAAAATGGTGCTAATGGGAAAAAATACCCACAGAGTGCAAGCCGGTTCGACAAATAGTATGCTGTATAAGTATACCATTCTGAGATTCATTTTTGGTTCATTTAAACAATAAATATGGAACCTCGCACACGTATCTTATACAAGCATTCTGGACACGTCGAATTTTTAATTGATTGTACTTGGGCATAAAATGATAGTAAACTAGAACTAGCTTGAAAACCATCTCTGTGCGACCTGGTCAAAACCTACGTAACTCAATTTAGCAATCAACAATTCAAAATGTACGAGGTCAAAGGCTTTACTTTTAAGGATAGTACTGTTAGATCGATCAATAGTTGGGGCAATTTCATTGGTCACTCTGAGCAGAAAACATAGGTGGAAGCAAATAAAAAATCAATTTCTGCTCTTAATTGAACTGATCAATACTATTGAGAAGTTGTTTTTAAAAATACCATTACGAATTCAGCAATATAAAGTATCACATCATCATCTGTCTTTTTTACCACGACCTGTACTTAATTAGTAGATGAAAATCTTTTAGGTATTTAACTAATCTATGAAGTATTAAGTAATAAAAAAGTTTAGTCAGACCTGAGTGACACTCAAACGCAATAAAAGAGGCACAAAGGATTTTATCAAGCAATATATAATTCAAAGTCAACTAGCACTAGCACTTTATATCTTCAACTTCAGCTTAAAAATTCAAGCATATTCCTTGTTATAATAAGAGCTCTACCCACAAATTATATTGTTATAATGCGTATCTTTCCATATTCATAAATCTCAAACTTGTTGATGTTTTTGCAAAGACAAAAAACATCCTGTCCATGTCGAAGATTACGGAAGGTGCTTACATATTACAAACAATCATAAAGCAAAGTTTACGAGAAAGTGGTGATAGTTTTGAATATTTATATGATCGTAAACTTTTTCATACTTTTTGTTTGTATTGTGTCTAATACTCTTATTCAAGGTTTTCATTGGTTATTGTTCTTTGTTGTAACTTTGCTTTATTCAATAAAGTGTAACTGTCTCTTCATTGAAAGTTATTTACAAGAACAGCGTTCACGCTGCTAAATTTAAGCCCACTTAGCAAGGAGTAAAACAATACTCAGACCAGAAAATCGCGTAAAAACGCGTGGGCTAATTTATGACGATATCTTAATAGCAATCTGTAAACTAATACTTTCGGCATAAGCAGCCACCCACGACACCGCTCTAGCAACAATTCAGACTTATTTTACGCAAGGGGGCACCGAAAATAATGCGATCGTAATAAACAACAAACGAGAGTTGTTTCCCATAAAACAGTACGTAATAGACGTGGGAGGCCCAAATTAAATTAGAACTCGTCGCGGTATATTTTTCAATGAGACTATATTTAATCGCTTGCCCAAGTTATTTATTGGTAATTTTCGGGACAGCCTTCAACGAAAACAACACGAGGCTCTAGTATAATTCCCGCTTTTCACACCTCCGGACAATTTAGGCCGTAAAAATAGGACCTCCACTTCCGGAGTGCTGGTCGATATTTGCCAAAGGTAACTGAAGGATTTTATAGAGGACACTGCAAGGTTTTCTCGGTCGCGGTATAAAGTTACATCTCGGTTAAAACAAGCTTATAAACTGGCTCGTTTTCCAAATAAAATTTATTCAAGGTACATATTTTAATATATATGTAGTAATAAAAGAGGTTTTATCTATCATTCGATAAACGATCTGCAGGGAAGCTTTTGCTACCGGAAGTTATCCTTGTAGATTCCTTCAAAACATGGTTATAATATTAATGCAAAAATTTGCTCTTGAAATTAGGAAAAGAGTATATTTAAAAATGTATATTTGGACTAGATCTAGAAAAAAACTGGACCAAATCTACATATAAATAATGGTGCATTTCTCATCTAAAAAATTACAGTTAAAATAAAAGATAATTCCAAGCTATTAATGTTTAAGAAATTTAATATATCACTTTACAAATATTACAAGACATTTAAATGTTTGTAGGTGTGTAATATTCCTTAAGAATTTTAATATGTTCCTGTCCTTTTCCAATTATTTTTGTAACTGCTTCTGGTTGGTTATCTAGCTGGAGATACGCTTTTCTGCGCTTTGGCCATTTCCGTAATCTTAAATATATTGGGCAGACTAGGCGCTCTATAGGAATTAGATTTATAGAGCATATTGCCCATTTCAGGTTTGGGAGGTACGATAAGTCAAGTGTCGCCCAACGTATTAAAGACACAGCACACCCTATAACATCAAAAAACCTAAAACTGCTAAAATGGGTTTCTAACAACACGGAACTCAACGCGTTCGAGAGCATATTTATTCAAAGCAATAAAGATGCCCTAGTGAATTCTGATTAAGGTCCAATTCCGAGATCCGCATTGTTTGAACTGATTAGGTGTAAGCTATTCATTCAAGTGTGAAGCTCTGTTAGTATAAATAGTTATGTGTTGTTGACCTAACTCCATTTCTACTGAAATTTCGGTGAGAAGAATTTGATCTTGTAAATTAGCGGTTTTGAGATTGTTTCGTATTATTTATGATTACATCAAATCTCCCTATTTATGTGAGTAACCAGTTCATCGAAGGTACATTTAATTAAAATAACACAACGTAGGTAAGTACTAGAAGATCACATATCAATCTAAATCTCTACGAATCTGGGTATGTTACATTACAATAGACTATCGTAATTTCTAATATAGTGGTTAGGGTTATTTTTACTGTTTCGATTATGATCCTAAGATGTCGTAATATACAAATATACAGGGTGTTCCATTTAACCGAAAGTGGCCGAAACGAGAGAATATGTTAAATAAAATGAGCTCAGCATGCTTCAATTAGTTCCCGATATTCTTCTAATGAAAGCTCGTCGTGGAATGCCCAGTATACTTCGATTTTCAATCATTTCCCAGAAGAATTTAAGGAACACGCCAGTTCCATAAAAATACATCCATCTTCTTCAGATATGACGGTGTCCATCAAAGCAAAATCCGCAAGCGCGCCAGGAATTTTGAATCCTATCCCACCCCAGGGAGCTCCATATCGGCGACTGGACTCATTAAACCCTGAGTCCGAGATTCGTAATCTAGAAGCCGAGAGAGGAGCTGGGCAAAAACGGTATCTTTTTCTGTCGTGTGTGTGTGTGCATGTGTGAGCTGCGTATGAACCGGCACCAGGATATCTGCCTTACGGTTTGTGCATGGCATGGTCGTCGTGTGTGGTCCGCGCCGTCACATGCGCTCCTTACATGCTAGCTACATCTACATCGCGGACTCTTGGAGTTCGGCACACCTACGTGCTCCCGCTAATGGGGACCCGTACACCTGATGATTTACAAATAGAGCCGTATTTACGGCGCTTATTCGGCCAAGATGCGGGTCCATATTTATATCTTGCGCGGATTGTCTGTTACGGTTATAATTCGTTGCTGAATTATGGAGGTATCTTCTGTTTTGCGCGGGACGGCAAGAAATAGAGAAATTGACGACCATAGCTTTTGAGACTGTCAAGAAAATAGATACAACCGACGGAAAAGAGATAATCCTTAAAAATAATTAAGCTAAATCGTTTGTAGATGTTTATATATTATTATGGCATACGGTTTTCGCGATCCGGTCCTACTTTTTTAGATAAATTAGCAGGGAAACAGATTTTGATTACCTTTTTTAGTCTTTGAGTTATAGCCCCGTAGCGACTGGGGTTTTTATATAATTTTTTTAAGAATGGTTCCTTAAATCTAGTTGGTTACCTACCACTTCATCAAAAATAATATGTTTGTGCTTTTCAAAAATATATAGGGTCGTTACAAAGTTTGGAACCAGCAGGATATTTCAGGTTTTGATCGATAGATTTTTCTGAAATTGCGCATGGGCCTATGGTAACTAAATTATAAATAATAAAACTCCGTGTCAGCCCTTGTTTCCGAGAAATGGGCGCATTTTTCAAATTTACATTACAGAAGATGCTCAAAATGTGCCCCATTTACTTCCTGACAGTAATGCAACCTTGAACAAAAGTTCTTTGTAGCATATTTGAAGGTAAATTCTTAATTTCTGCCCTGATTCGTCCTTTTAAATCTTCTGCATTATATGGCCGATCAGCACACATACGATTTTTCATATATCCCGCAGGAAAAAATCCAGGGGAACGTGCTGGACATTCCATCGCTCCGCGCCAACAATCCATCTGTCTGGAAATATCCCATTCAAATATTTACGAACGTTGACTACAAAAAAAGCAAGAGCAAGAGATGTAAATACTTGATCGCATTCAAGCTTCCATCGATGAAAAAAGGCCCAACAATGAGCTCACCGATAATACCACACCTGACATTCACTTTCTGAGAGTGTTGTGTGTGGACTTGTTCCATCCAATGTGGATTTGTGTCCGACAAATATCTGCAATTATGTCACATTACCATTGAGGCGAAAAGTCGCTTCATTAGAAAACATAATCCAATTTAAAATGTTTCTCTCTTCATCTATTATGTTCATAGCAGATTCCTACGTAATCGAAATCATCCTCGCTCAGTTCCTGTAATAAGTGAATTTTGTGTGGATGAAACTTATTTCAAAATTTTTTGAACAGATCTTCTGCTAATATGGTGAGTGAGAGCACGCTTTTGTACGGAACACTTGGGATTCTCTGGCATATCTAAAAGGACATTCAAGCTACTTTCCTCACTCGTAGCAACCTTTGGACGTCCTGGTTTTTGACGATTTTTAACATTGCCACCAAATGGTGAGAAAAAGTTTTTGTTTTTTTGAAAAAAGGGTTATAGCAAGTATTATAAGTACTGATGCAAATCTTATTTTGACGTACACACCTAGTAAGTTCGAAAGAAACTTCTTGAGTTTTAGCAACAACCCCATTGTGATCAGAACCTGTGATTAAGGTGAAAAATTTGTATGCAATTTGTAGAAAATTTATGAAAATAATTAAAGAGTTGGCCCCAAGACTGACCCCTGGGATACCCCATACTCATTTCAACACCATCGAATCACGAACTGCTTGTTATAACTATTTGGGATCTATTACTTAAATATGACGTGAACCAATGCAGTGCAACATCTCCGATGCCAAAGCGTTCCAGTTTATAAAAGTATTTCATGATTTAAAGAATTGAACGCTTGGATAAGGTCTACAAAGAGACCCAAAGTCCTATATACGGATTTACTAATCACGTTCATATAATCAAATACAAAACACCTCGACACTTGATAAAATTATGTTGGTACGGATTAATGATTTTATACTGATTTAAATATGAAACTGTGTTATTGTTAACGTCAGATTCAAATACTTGTGATATACTGGGTAATATATTTATCGGTCTCAAACCAGTGACTGAGCTATTGTCGCCTTTCTTAAAAAGAGGGATCATGATTGCTTTTTATCAATGCTTAATTGAAGTGTCCCTGTTGTAATGATAAGTTTACAAGATAAGTAAGAGGTTCTTCTATGCAACTTTTTACCTTTTTTAAGATGGATTTAGATGACTTAAATGAGAGACAACTTGTGTGATATACTCTCTACCGGTAGTAGGTTTATAATAAAGTGAATGAGGTAAGTAAATTCATACAAAGAAATTCATAGTCAAACCCATATCTAATTATTCGTACTATTAAAAATTGGTTAGGCATGGCTAGTTCTTCATTTAAGGGGAATTTGATGTTCAGCACTTTTTCTTTTTATATATTTGGGTAAAATTGTTCATGCTCTAACGTCCTGTCCAGCAGGACTAAGACGTATTTCAAAAAAATACGAAAGCTGCACAAGAATAACAAACTAATGAGCAGGCCGGTACAATTCAGATGTTTTATTGTCGCTTCTTTTTGCTATAATCCAGATTGCACTGGGACGCAAAGTGGAGCTTTATTTGCTTCAGTATGGTAAGTTCAAATTCTGCTTAAATTCATCTCGAGTAACTAAACCTAAGGCACCCTGGATAACAGACTATGTAAAACAGTTGCAAAGGCAATGGAGAAGAGCACTTAGTAAATTTCATCGAACAAAAAGTGTTACTGATTGGCATTCTTATTGTCAATTGCGAAATGCTGTTGTGGCTGTGTTGCTTAGGGAGAAAAGAGCGTATTTGTCGTACTGTGAAAATGGTAGTGACAAAAGATCGGTTTGGAATGCTTTGCCAGATCTTAGCATAAATCTAAAGAAACTAATTTCAGTACCAGCAGACTTGCAAAAGGCAAATGGGGTAAATGAATATTTCTCGAGTGTCTTAACTCCACCTAATAATTGCCCAACTTCAGCCGAGTGGTATTGTAGAAATAGATTCAATAGAGCTCTGAAATTTAGCTTTACTATGGCTACCATTGATGAAGAATACAATAAATTGGTTATTTTCCTGTTAGGTGGTCATCACTGATCGATCCTATTCCAAAGAAAACTAATCCACACTGATCTACGCCCCATTACTAAAATTCCTGTGCTGTCAAAAATTTTAGAAAAAATAGCTCAAATCCAGATTTATGACTATGCCGTATCAAACAACATTATATCTTCTGCCCAGTCAGGATTTCGTAAGGGACATAGTACAACATCTGTTTTAGCTGATGTCACGGATAATGTCTTTAGGGCACTAGATAACTGCAAATATCTTCGTAGTCGATCCCAAATTGTCGTTTTCAGTGATAATATATCTGAAAGCCGTTCCATTACTTCGGGTGTGCCGCATGGCTCAGTACTGGGCTCATTACTTCTTTTGATATACACTGCAGACCTCCCAAACTGTGTTAAAAATTGTAGTATTCAGTGTTATGCAGATGACTCGCAGTTACAAATTTATTTTCAACCCTAAAAGCACTGCGATATTCTGCTAGATCGTGGACCGTGACCTAAGGGCTATAGCTGATTATTGTCGAAACAATAATTTAAAGTTAAACCCAGAAACGTGTACGTGTTGTTCTGTCAAAATCGTTTGCGAGAAAGCATATTGACAGATTTTAAAATTAATATTAATAATCAACCATTGACTGTTGTTAACAGCGTAAGTAACTTAGGTTTAATATTTGAAAGCGCTCTTCCTTTTAAACAACATGTTGCCGGCATAGTAAGGAAGGCTTATCTAGCTTTAAAACTGCTATATTGCAACAGATATTTAATAAATTTCAGAATGCGTAAGAAACTTTATGAATCGTTAGTGTTTCCATCCTTAATTACGGTTTCATTGTGTTTCACTCATGTCTGGATAAAATAACTAAGTTAAAATTACAGAAAATCTAAAATAGCTGTTGTAGATTCGTTTATCGCATACCCCGTGGTGAAAGAGTGTCCCAAAGAATAGCGGCACTGGGTTGGCTTAGAGTAGATGATAATTATAAGTATAGTTTGTCAGTGTTTTTCTTTAATATGTTAGTAACATCCTCACCTCCATACCTTCGAGGCAAGTTTCACTTCAGATCTGATGACATAAGTGTTAATGTGAGGAATCTATCTTCACTATCAGTTCCAAGATATCGTACCACCTTGTTTCGCAGGTCATTTTCGTATAACTGTGTAATTTTAAACGCTTTAATGCTTAATCCATTTTGTTTATACTTCACCGCAAACTCAACATTTAACTGCTGAATTGTGTGCAAAAGACCTGGGTCTGACATCGATTGAATTCTGTTAAGACAAAGTCATTTTCTTTACGCGTTTTCTTATAACAATGGACTTCTAATAGATCTGTTTGAACGTCACAACACTATCCATTGTCCCATTTCCGTCGCGAACGTCTCTTTATCCGTCCGTTATGACAAATTTATTCTAACTGCGCGCATTGTACCTACATCCATAGGGACTTTTCTATTCCGCCGCGCTGTTTACACAATGGAGCCATTCAACCCGTGGGCGTTATTCAGGTGTCATTTAAACAATATGAACTTTTTCGAACATAATATAACACGCCTACTTCTGGAATACCTTCAACGTCCATTCGCCGCCAAGTAATTGTATTCACATGGATATCCTAATAACCGGAGCTGGATTGGACGCGGGGCATCAGGATGGTAATGGAAGAAATCATCTGGATCCGTTGTGAGCGTTGAGTGCTCGATAATTAGACGTAAAACAACGGGACCATTAGACGCCCGGCCGTAATAGGTGTGAAAATTATTAAAATGGGAATATTCCTAGAGGTTTGGGCTGCGCTAATACAATTTTAGATGGTGAGGTGCTAATATTTGTTATTCTCAGGAAGACCCACGCGATTTAGGACCCAAGTGTCGCCACTGTTTCACTCCAAGAGCATCAAATGCTGCCGGTTTAAAGATTCACTGCACCAAGACTATAAAAATTTTCTTTGTTCATAGGCAAGCGCAAAATATTAGTAATATGTTGTAAGGACAGGAAATTCACTTAATGCAGCAAAGATAGTAGAGTGTGGTGTTCCGCAGGGAACTGTTCAAGGGCTCCTGTTGTTTATTTTGTATATAAAAGACTTGATACTGGTGCCAAGTGCAGGCCACGTCATCACATGCGTGGATGACACTGTAATGCTTTGATTTCAAATTACTTTCTCCTAACATAAAACAAACCAAATTTTAATAATTTGTTTGTAACAGTAAAAAATGTCAAAAAGAACGAGCACGCGTAGTTATATACTTGGATGTTGACTGCCGTTTCAGATGGAATGTGCATATAAAAAAATTGGCCGGTAATCTTCGATCTGTCTTGTACACAATTAACTTCTTAAAAAAACACTTTGAATACGTCTCATTTAAGACTATTGTATCGTGCCTTAGTGGAATCTCTTTTAKAATATGGTATAGTGGTGTGGKGTAGTACAACTGATTGTCATACGAAAACTTTCTAGAACAGAAGTGTAAAAGCTATATACAACAAAAAGTATGACTTTCMCACAATAGATTTACACAAAGAAACTAAATTAATGAATGTGCAGCAACTATATGTAAAAAAAACCTGTTAATTTTTCAATTACTTTAACAATTTTGCCATTTATATGAAACAAGATAGTGTTCAAACAAGAACTTAGAGAAAACTCGTCAAAATAAATTAATTAAAGGAAAATCGGTTAAGTAAGTAAGATTTTTTTAAAATTCTGAAATGGATGAGGGAGAAATAATAGTTGAAGTTAATGAAATATTATTGCTGAATGATCAAAGCGGGTTTCAAAATATGACGTAAGTACTTTATGCGACTACTGTCCAAAATTCTCCCGCAGAATGACAACCACGGAGTTGCAAATTTAAGCAACACGTTATGCTTCCCCGGTCCTCGGTTTCAAATTAAGGCTGCTAATAAAAAAAGTAATGAAACGTAATTAAAGACTTTTACGGGTAATTAGCTCGGCGTTTTCCGTCATAAATACATTCACTCCCTGTCGGGTGGCTAACAGTTTGTTTCATTAAAAAGTTTATCCCCTCGTAACTCCTCCGACCCTCTAATTAACCCAGCACACGAGAACAAAAGGAATTCTTCTCGTACAGAACGCATTAGGGATGCGTATCGTTCTAAAAGCATCGATTTATCTACTGTTTAAAAAAGCAAAAACTAAATCCATATACAGAATGTTTCACGAATGATAATGACCTTGACGAAATTAAAATTGCAACCCAAAATACACTGATAATTGTTCATCGTCTTAAAAAATATAAAACGTAGAGAGCTGTATAAATTCGTAAATTTTGACATAAACTTCAATCATTTGCTTTGAGTAAATTCGGTATTGTAAAACAAATTTTATTTTTGAAAAATGTTTATTCAATAACATTAATGTAATAAATGCTCAAAATGTCGCCCTCCGCTATTTTACCATTCCCTACACAAAAAAAAGGAGTGAGGTCCGGGCTTCTCGGTGGTCAAGGATTAATTGAACCTCTTCCTATCCATCGGTTAGGCAAAACCAAATCAAGATGATTTCGCACTATTCTATGATATTGCGCAGGTACCCCATCTTGTTGGAACCATAGATCTTGTCTTACTTGTAAATTTACATTTTGGAGAAGTACCGGTAAAATGTTTCTTAAAAAATCTAGATTAGTATTGCCGTTTAAACTACCGCGAAAAAATCAGGCCCAACAATTTGATTCCCCAATATTCCCCACCAGACATTCGTCGAGTAGATAGTTTGAAAATGTCCTTCTCCAATCCAACGTGGATTTTCTTGCGCATAGTAATGCATGTTATGTTTTCTTGCAAGTGATACGGATGAAATTGATTGCCTTTAATTATTCGGTGTACTGAAGACAGACTAATACCGGTTGCTCGTGAGACTACCCTTTGACTAATATGAGGATTTTCGTCAATCATTTCCAATACTCTAATTTCMTTGTCAGGGCCTGTTGCTGTTCTTTCTCTTGACTTTTTCMGTGGTGGCCAGTTTGTCTGGCAGGRGCTCTTCTATTTGGAAAACCTTGTCTGTATAAACGGGCAGCAGCGGAAGCATTTTTCTGGCATTCACCATAAATCAAAATCATATCTGTTTTTTCATCATTTGAATACATTTGGACTTTTAATAAATACGGTGACGGGAACCAGAGCGCATAGCAGTCATAGATGCCCAATTTATTTTTAAAATAATACCACTATGTAAAATAACCACATTGCCTATGAGAATGTATTTTGGGTTGCATTTTTAATTTCCTCAGTGTCATTATCGTTCGTGAAACATCCTGTATAAAGTTACCTATATAGTTCTTATTTTCACTCAAAATCAAATCCATGAACTGTAGCTGACGTTCATTTATTTTTTGTTCTAATAATATAATAGAGTATGTATAAAGTTGTGTAAATATGCCAAGAAGCATCCTGACTGTTTTGATTATGTTACTTTCAAGAATTAGCGAAGAAATTTCACACCGTTCATAAGTAGTTGTTATAATGAACATTTTGGTTTTCCCGTGCGCCAAACTGAAAGACCATATTTCTGACTTTTGCATGACTAATATAAAAGACATCACAACAAATCGAAGCGTACCAGACCAGTAGATAAGCGATAATATGTTTTCAGAAATGATCTCCTCAAAAAGCTTTGCAACTGACCCACCTCTACAAATGAAAATTTGCATAATAGAAACTGATTTGTCGATTGAAATCGATATTCGGGAAAAACTTAATAACTGAGATTTCTTGAAAATTGTAGGAAGCGGCTCGAACAAACTTGTAGCGCATTGTTTCAAGAAAACATATATGAAATTCCATCAGGTCCACCAGGACAAACCTTGCTCTGAAGATGCATAATACAACTTGTAAAAAGCATATGCTGCTCCATTTCGTTGCAACTTCCGAAACTCTATAGTACTTCTTCATTGGTTACAGAAACGGCAAATGCACAAATCAGTGTAAATGATCTAAATATTTACTCTATCAAAGCAAACCCAAGGACTCTTGCTAAGTTCCTAAATTTGAAGAACAGTGTTGTACATATGACATTCGCTTTCGAGATCTTTAGCTTGTAGCGAAAAGGCTTGAAGCTTGAAGGTTGTAATTCCTAAACTATCGTGAAGACTTACTTCGTAAAAACAAAAATTTTAAACAACTCTTTTAATTGTCATTGACGTTCTTAGTTCCGAAAGGTCTCCAGAGGAATAAAGCAGTTCCATTTACGAAATGCGTTGTCAATTTCGCGGCTTCAGGTCAGGTCAGGTCAGGTATTAAAAACGAACATGGTTGAATCATTATCATTCGTGAAACATCCTGTATATATAAATCTTATAACGTAAAGTATGTTCTTGTCCTGTAGTGCTATTAAGTTTAATTTTCCTGTTGTATAATTCTTAAATTTTCGTAAATAACTGGTACACTTTAGAACTTTGTATATCTAAGATAGCGGCGTGAATCGAAAGAATAAGTTCAGTAAAAATGGGACTACAGCTAAATTGCAATTGACATCTGCAGTATGCCAAATTTCAGGTTCAAGAGTTATCACGTCCACACACAGACACTCGGACATACAGACAAAAATGTTGTTCATAGTTTGTTTTTTGATGTTTTCAACCATTTTAAAGCGATTGAGCAAATAAAATTTTTTTTCGCGATACAATACTTTCCATCTGGTGGATGTGGAAGTAATTGTTTCAGCTTCATTGTCGGTGTGAACGGGCTGTTGATTAAAGTTCAGCCAGCATCGCTGTCTTAATGTTCTCTCTTAAGCGCCATACACGCACAACAAACATCGTATTTGTCTCCGGTGTTTGATGAGCAAACGAAATCCGTTTTACAGGTGAAAATTGTCTCACAATGCGTTCAATGCGGCGCCCCGTTTTGTAGGAAGAGGCACCGCTCCATCACTTTGGGAACTTGTGTTGGCCCTCTGGTTAGACACATTTAAGTTTCACACCGAATCAGCCCTTGAAAAGCGGAGGACGTGTTAAACGGCACACAATGACTTTATAGTGAACGCGGCCTTTTCGGGCGGAAATTTGCTTTGTAGATTGATTTCGGACATTTGGGCACTAAAAGCTATCCTTATGGGAAATGAAACGTCTCTTGGATAAACAAAGTAGCTTGTATATGGGAGCAGAAATTCGTGGTGCACTAATACGTTATAGAAGTGAATGTACTGCGAGTACCTACGGGAAAAAATTCTTAATGACTGGAAGTCGACTGCAATAAAAAAATCACATCTCCTGACAAAAAACGAACTTCCAGCGTACCGCTTCTTATTTCAAAAGACGACTACGAACACAAAATATTAAAGCTGGCTCTGAAAATGTATTTGTCCATTGAACATACAAAGGCCCTTAAGAAGTTTACCGGATTATCAAACTGGAAAAATCTCTACAGCTGTAGTAGATATCTTCACTGGGTTACGAAGTTACGATTAACTAATTTATAGACCACGATCTCGGAATGAGATCCTTGAGGCTGTCAAGAAAAGTGAATTCAAATTTCGGTGGCCAGTGGTTCCTGAAAAACAGATATTGTAGTGGAACTTTCACAGTTAACAGTCGACAGACAAAGAAGTCTAATTATAAGAAAACMTATTTAAACAAAAATTCGTTATTCAGKTAGTTTTTCTAACATCCCAAGTTTACAAGGTTTCTGGAAACAAAATTCCCAAGATTTCAATTTTTCTCGACTCTACAGTTCTCGAACAAACCAGACAGAGCTTCACAACGAAAAAATCTGAGATACGCGCAGTTATAAAATATTTGCAAAAGAAAAGGTGGTCGCCAAAAGAAATGGTGGGTGTATTAGGCGAGAGTGCTCCTTCTTACCAAGTGGTGAAAATTTGTCTCGAGAATTTAAATTGGGAAGACAAACGTGTGAACATGCAAAGGGTGCCGGACGACCAGTAACTGTCACTATTCAGGAAAATGTTAATCGTGTACATGACATGATAATGGCAGATAGGCGAATGACCATTCGTCGGATAGCTGAAATTACAGACTTTTCATATGGCACAATAGAAAAAATATATAGATATTTTAGGTCTTAAAAAGTTATCTGCTCGCTGGGTCCCTAGAATGTTAACGCCTGATCAGAAGCCTTCGAGAGTCCTACATTCTGAAGAGAGTCTGGCAAAGTTTTTAGCAGACCCGGATGAGTTTCTCTCTCGATTTGTATTGATTTGTGATTTCGAGTTGTGCCCTTTGCTGGTAAAATTATGGCCACAATTTTTTGGGATGCGGACTGAATTTTAATGGTTGTTTTTTTGGAATGTGGACACACAATAACAGGTTTTCACTATGGAAACTAATTTCAAAATAGCGCGAACGCATCAAAGAAAAACGGCGGGGGGAAATTGAGGAAACGAATTTTAAAATGCATGTCTATGCTGTGCTGTCTACACCTCAACCAACTGCAGATAGTACTATTTCGCTGTCATTACAGCTCATCAGTGCAGTTTAGGTCTAGTGTAGACAACACGGCATAGAACTGGTTTTGCTTATATACCAAAGCAATTTTGTTCCATCCGGACAACGCTCCTGTACACAAAAGCCATATTGCAATGGATGTTATTCACGACACATGATTTGAATTGCACGAACACCCTGCATATTCCCAAACCTAGCCTCCAGCGATTACTTCTTATTTCCTATCTTCTGTTGCTTGTCTGGCATCCCTACTTAATCTTATTAATTTGTTTAGGTACATCTCTTTGTTTATTTGTCTTTCAACTGTGATTTTCTTATTCATTGACTTCCCAAAAATTCCCTACAATATTGGAGATGCTCCCTAATATCAAATCATTTTATTAAACAGATATATAGTCTGCTGGATGTAGACATTAAAAACTCTTTGAATTGGAAAATCATAACTAAAATAATGTTTTGTATGTATTAGTTAATAAACTATGTTAACCATATTTATATGTTTTGTATGTGTATTGTTGTTTTTATCCCATCAACAGGCTGAAGATAACTCTGCCACAATAGATCGAAAAATATCTCATTTTAATAATTAATTTTTACCTCAACGTAAATATACATACATATTTATATTTATGTGGTATACTCATTTAAACCCTCTTCATCACATCGTAAAAACATATTTATATATATCATGGTTGGCCTAACTCTATCACCTACAGTTATAAAAGATTCGATCTCGCTTTAAGTTTTTATTTTGTTAATGGGGTGAGTATTTTGTAAAACAAATAATTTTGTTATTACATTTGCAATTTTTGGAATGCATGAATGGGCAAAAAAACGAACGTGTCAACTGGATCTTTTCAATTATCTTTTCCAAAAGAAACCTTCAACTTTGTAAGTATTTAACGCTATAGTAGCACCATCCACGCTAAAACCTTTCCTCCCTTCCGCTAGATAAAACCGAGACCGCCTCCACCGCACTTTGCCCCCTTCGATCACGATTTCCCCTTCCGATTCGATGATTTAATAAAACAAACCGAAGGGTGAGAGGCATTCAATTTAAAACTTTTAGGAATGCGTAACAAATCCGTAATTCGCAATCATATCGTCAGTACCGCCGTTGATGGCTGGCGGCTCCCGTTTGAATTCTAAAAATTTCAATTAAACGCCACCTGCCGGGGGTGGAAAGTGACACCAGAAATTTGACCCGCGATGGCTATGAGCACGATTCAAATGGAATCGATTTTGCTTGCAGTTAGAACACTCGAACACTGGGCAGGCTGACTGGAGAGGCGTGCGAGGTGATGTTTTTAAGCCCAGCTACAAACTAAGAAATATTCCATATTGTATATGTACTAAGCATGAAAATGCTATGAAAAAATATTATAGCACTACTGATGCTGGAATGCTTGAAAGTACTTGTACTTGGATTTTCTACAATGCAGGAAGACCTTACACCAGATAGAAATTTCAAATGATTAAGTGGTTAAACTGTTTCCTAATTCATAACGTGAAGAGTTAAAAAAAAACTTTATACAATTCTGTAATTTCATCAATTCATTTTGAATAATAATATTAATATGAAAAATTATAGAACAAGTGCAACAATTTAGAGATGCTTTTTGAAGTTGAGGAACCTGCAAATGTTTCTGTAGGTATTTTAATACCTAAGAAGATATGAGATACATGAACTACATAAACATTCTTAATATTGAGAGCTGAACTTACTGTCTGCAAAAAATGTTGTTGACATGAGATGCACTATGCTACTAGCTTATGACTGTGGAAAGACAATTTTAAAAAACGACTAAACGGTCACTTTTATTAAATGAATTAAATATGCATCTTCAGCTTCTGTTTTGATAAATTTAATAAAATTAATTACTCCTAACATCCTGTCATTTATATCTGAATAGGTGCAGTCTTACAAGGTATATTTGGACGGTTAGGTTAGATATTTGTGGGAACTTTAGAAAGAAATACAACATTCGAAGAAGTCCATATTTAACAGAAAGTTTTTAAAACGATATAAGAAATCACGCTCAATGTGATTGTGCAACAATGAATGAATTAATTTGTATATGCGCTTTGTGGATGTTAAGTTCATTTAAATTAAAGCTTCAACCGGTTTTGTACTACAACCTGTTCAATAGCAACAAACTCAACAGAATTTTTTAATTTACAATACTTTTACGATACTTCTTGTAGATTTTTTGGTGAAATTTTAAGAATACTGAGAGGTAGCCTTATAGTTTTCAATAATATTTCTAATAGATCCATATTTAAAACAGATATAACATTCGCAGGTTTTCTCATATCTGGAAAAACACTTCCATGAAGTTCATCTAGGAAAGTATTATAAAATTTGTAAAAACTTGATGGCAAATTGTCTGACTTAATCCCTTTATTACAATCTAATATAGGTATTACATCTTGACTAAAAGTTAGGTACTTTATTTAGAACAACAACTGAGCTAAAAGAAAAACTGCTGGCATCAATGGGCAGCACTTCTAAAACCAAATTTAGTATAGTTTCAAACTATACTCTCGATTCAGAGGCCTATGATTTAGCACCATACAGAGAAAAATTTCGTTAGCTTTTGGTTTTTCGAACGCATTTGCGGCAAATTTATTATATTAATTGGCATCGCCAATTTGTCAATTATAAAATAAATAAATATTTGAAAAAGAATTAAATAAGATGTTGTAACGTTATATGAAGAGGTACAAGTTTGTTTAATTTAATACAAGCAGGAGTCAGACGCTTACAATTAGAAGCATTGGAGATAATATTTTCTAACTACAGAAGTTAGCAAACCATAGTTCTGGATTGAGCAAGGAAATTAAACAGAGATTGAGTAACTCCTGTTTAGAAAGAAATATAATCTTTCCTAATGATAAACAACTCACAAGAGATGTTTTCAAGCAACAAACGCTTCCATAAAAATTGGTATTCGCCTTCAAAACTCAAAAGCATGATCCTCGATTTTTTTATTAGATAATCCATGCATAATAATACCCGTTATAAATACTACTTATTTGTTGCTAATTTGAACAATTTTGTTTTATTGATAAATATGCAATAGTTTATAAGACATATCGTATTATGCATCACGCATTTTATAATTTACCCCCTAGCTGTAATAAAAGCAAAACAATACAGTGAGCTGCCTACTTTGTGCCCTTCAAGTATAACCCAATTTACAACTATCGTCATAAATTAAATTCCAGTGACACTATACTGTATAGAGACAACGTTAAAATCATGGGGGTCTAAATAGAATCACTGCTTACTCGATTAAAGTACGTGCAAGTCACGATTGAAATTGGACTTAAATACTATTTTGTCGAGTAATATAGGGGAAGTTATTAAGAAAAATGACGGAACCATATTAACCTATGACACCCTAAAGACGTTTCAATATTTACACAATTAAAAGCAACGAAGTTTTTTTTTCAAAGAAATATTTTTATAACTTATCATAATCCTCTATTAACTGAGTACACTTTAGACAGTGGTTCCCTTGTTTCTCTAAGCCATTTCCTGATTTTTTTCCTGATCTGCTATCCCACTTTCTGCAGCTTCCATCATTTCTTTGTGGAAGTAGACTTGATCCCTTTCAAACCCCTTTCAACCAATCTACAATTTTGAAAGCTTAGTCACAAATTTATTTATTGCAATGGGCAACTTATGGCCTTGCTCCCCTTTCTTCTCAAGCATTTTGACGTAATTATTTCATAATTTGTTAATAATAGTTTCGTGTTATTGTTTTCTCTTTCTCCAGCTAATCTATGAAGATAGCACCACACTCTCCCAAAAATATTAAAGCAAGGMCTTTTCAAACCGAKTTTTGGACTCGAAACTTTTGTGGTCTTGGAGAACCAGAGTGCTTTCATTCCACGGACTAATGGTTTTGTCTCGGGGTAGTAAAATGGACCAGGGTTCACCCATGGAGGCAAGTATGTTCGAATCCTCTTTAAATTAGGCCTAGATTGAACGCGAAAATCCAACAGGCGCCTGTTTTAATCCGCTTTCAAGCACAGTGGAATTCATTTCACAGAAATTTTTGCCGTAACGAAACGAAACCAATAATGTGATTATGTCGTTTATATGAATAGCCCAGCATATCAACTATATCTTTTAGTCTAATTCGTCGGCACGACAGTATCATGTCATGAAATGAGTCTTCCAAACCATGCCCATCATGAACGGAAATCTTTCCCATTTTATAAGAAGCTTCTTAGTGTATGTACGTTTTTAATAAGTACCTACCTACCCACAAACATAAGTTATATTTTAACGAACTTTTTACAACGGGTTGGTTGGTGTCCTTTATTTGAGAGAGTTAACCTTAGAAAACATATTCCGTGCACATCAAAAAGTATAGTGGTCGATGAACAGTTCAATTACAAGGTTTTATCGCATGACCGTGACATGAGTAGCAACGGCAATGCATACTTATCGCCGAAATAGCTCAGTTGGGAGAGCGTTAGACTGAAGATCTAAAGGTCCCTGGTTCGATCCCGGGTTTCGGCAAAATGTTATTTTGTTCTTCGTTGGCTTACCTATGAATGCTAGAACAATTATCATAAAAAACTCTATGCAAACTTAAAATCTCACATATTAATTTAGTTTAATTCTTTTTTTTTCTCTAATAATTGGTAACCGCAAAAACACTAGCTTAGCAACTAGTAGACTTATTAGAACAGGAATGAAACTTCAGAACAGCAATGTCAACAACATAAATGCCTATGCAGTGAAATTTAATAATCATTTGCACTGTAACAGTTCACAATGCCCTTGTATCTCTCGAGGTTACTTTACCAGCAGTGATCAAATTTCTATTATAATTAGGKATCATTTTTTTATCTGCCTTCATGTTCATTGTAAAATGTAGAAAGCGCCACTTGGGATACTTTACACACAATTAGCAGCGAAGATGTTATTAATAAATTAACTGATTAAGAAGCTTAGGTATCTGATTATCTCCACATGTCAT
The DNA here is from genome assembly GCA_025024175.1 of Rhyzopertha dominica. Classification (NCBI taxonomy): domain Eukaryota; kingdom Metazoa; phylum Arthropoda; class Insecta; order Coleoptera; family Bostrichidae; genus Rhyzopertha; species Rhyzopertha dominica. The sequence continues at coordinate 61,413,986 of QCXZ01000064.1, forward strand.
TCCGTTTTTTACTCTTAAAATTACTTTTGAATATCGGATTCAAAAAAGTTGTTATAATGTGTATAAATATTGGCTTAACAAGATAGTATTTTGTCGGATAGATCGCTGTCTCTTGAAAACACTGTCAAAAAATTAATAGTCTGACGTTTCGATTACACCTGTAATCTTTGTCAATGTCAATAAAATCTGATATTATAAAATGTATTTCAGAAGGTGATACTTTGGTTAGTTTTGACGTGGTTTCTTTATTTACGAAAGTACCCATTCCTGAAACGATAGATATTATCAAATCCAAATAATAGCGATCCCCTAGGTGACACGATAGCCAGATTATCCGAACATTGTTTAAAATCCACTTATTTCTTATGGAACGATAATTTTTATGAACAACAATCAGGTTGTGCAATGGGTTCACCTCTAAGTCCTATAATAGCCAGTTCTGTACAAAAAGAAATATATCATCTTAAATCAGCGCTAGTGAGAAATGGTTATAGCAGTAAGAATATTTGGTCAGTTTTTAATCAAAGTGCTCATCCCAATCAAATAAATTCTCAGCCAGGACAAAGTAAATTGAAGTTGAATTTGGCTTATGTACAAGGCCTTTCGGAAAAATTAAAGAGGATGCTTAGAAAATACGATTTTAGTTGTTGATAGTACATATAATAATAGATAAAATTTTAAGTTCTACTAAAGATAAAGTACATTTAGAGAGTGAAGGTGTTTACAAAATTACTTGTTCTTGCGGCAAGTGTTACATAGGTCAAACTAAAAGAAAAGTAGGTACGCGTTTGAAAGAACACATACGTGCTACTAGGTTGCAACAGATAGATAAATCTTCCGTAGCTGAACACTCATATTTGACTAAACACATGATTGATTTTGATAAAACAGAAATTTTACATATAGAAAAATATTATCACAAACGTCTAATAAAAGAAGCTATAGAAATTTGTAGGAATACTAAAAATTTTAATAGAGATTGTGGAAATTATGAGTTAGGTAACATTTGGAAGGCTATTTTGTAGTTATCTTTTATCAAGTTAGGTTTCATCGTTAGGTTCTTTTCTATCAAAATGGCACGTTGTTTCTATGACGTCTCGCATCCTTGGTGATTTGTTTATTTACTTTCAAAATTTTGTTTGAACTTGTGTCAGGCAAATTTTGAGGTTCTTCGTCTTTGTCAAAGATTACAGGTGTAATCGAAACGTCAGACTATTAGTTTTTTGTCAGTGTTTTCAAGAGACAGCGATCTATCCGACAAAATATTATCTTATATATGGACGCTGAAAGCATTCACCCTCGTATTGGCTTAACAAACTAACTTTTTATACTCGACATGCGGATAGTATTCAAAAATCCAAAAAAACTTCCATTTCAAACCAGCATTTAAGTAATTACTCCATGAAAGACCATTTCAGCAAAACATCTTTGTAGAATATCTTCACGTATTTGCATAATGGCTTATTTACATCCCTCTTCTCCTGTAACCTTCTAAACAATGTTTATAATTCCCGATTCCTCACCCATTTATACACTTTGACAGCAACAACCGCCCACTCCAAAAAAAAAACACCTGTTAGTCGAAAAAATTCAAAACATCTGTGGGAATCCAGGCACACGGAAAAGTTCTTGCTTAGCGGCATATTGACTGAATTTGATTGTAGTTAACGACGTCATTTACATTTTAGAGCCTGTAAAAAGGTTTTTATTGCTTCATCTGTTATCGAATTGTGTAGTAACATGCGATGTTTGGACCTATTCAATGTGATTGTTTCTATTTTGGTAATAAAAAGCAGAAGACCGACGGTATAAAGGTAAGCATGCGACCGTACCGATCAGTGGATGTACAGTTTCGATTAGCTATAATAAAATGTGACTTATGGACTGGGAATGGTGATACATGATATAATGCATTCGTGGTTTTTAATTAATTTGAGCTATGAGCATTATTTATGAACCGCGAATAGGCAATAAAACAATTAATTAATCCTTTAAGAGTCAAGTTGTAAAAGGGTAGCAACGTATAAAGATAAGGATAAACTAATTAGTGATTTCGCACTAACTTTTATGTTTTCATTCGTTACTAATTCGTCCTGTTATTATAGTCGTCCTGTTATTATAGAACAGTTAGAAACCTCTTGACCTCCAGTTGTAGTGAGACATACAGCGTTTCATCTATTTTACTTGTTCATTTTGCTCGTTTTTGCTTACCTACTTTTTTCTTATAACCTTCTTTCGTGAGCAAAGGGAGACAGTTTCCTTAATAATTTTTAGCACCCACAAACGCTTTCAAAGCCTTTGTTGATAGACGTAAGCTTTCAAACAAACAGTTGTAAGCAGTGTAAAGAGGAAGAATTTTTCTTAATTTGATAAAGTGCTTTTCTCTCTAACTGATCGTCTTTAAGAGCCATTGTAGATAGATTTTGGCAATGAGATAAGGTTTGAATGCAGTACAGTACAAAAACGGGTTTCTATTTTGTTATTAAATGTGTGTGTCATCTTTTTGCTCAAAGAATTAACCGGTCTCTTAAAGTTGTCGCCAATTATTTGCGAAACCCTGAACAGAATGGCACAAACAAGTGCGGTGGCCCTAAGAAAAAATTTCGCCCAGTGCTACAAGAAGAATTATCGCTACACCCAGTAACATTTAAAAAGTTAAAAATGAATTGCCCAAGAGAGGGGCTTAATGTTTCAAAATGAACTATAAGAAGGTTTCTGAAGAAAAGTGAACACATTGTACGCCGAAAACTAATTCTAATTAAATAAAAAAAACCTTAAAATTCAGGATGGGACTATAGTTATGCTCCCCAGTTTATTAATGCTACAATTTTCGGGCAAGCTAATTGTAAATCCTAGAATTTGTTGAATTTTAAACTTGGGTTGTTAGGATTACAAGCTCCAGAAGTGAGGCTGTATGTTTTGTATAGGTATCTGCCATATACTAGATAATTTATCTAAAATTTCAACCCTGGACTTCAAAGAACGATTCACATTTAGAAAGGTTTCGCTTTATTGATATTTATAGTACGCTAATGACATTAAAAACCAACGGTTCGGCTTTAGCAGTAGCAACTTAGCTATTAAACCCGAAAATGACCAAAACGTCGCCAGTAATAAAAATCCACTCCAACCAAACAACCAGGTATTCAGTGATTATACACTCAAACGCAAAGTACAATGACTACAGTATTTCTGCTTGTGACAAACAGGTTAGTCAGTGGAGTCTATTGGAATAACGATACAGACGGTCACGTAAGTTTATGTGCCGTTAGATAACACGTACTAAAACACTTTTGTGCTCGAAGCACCCACTTATGATGGCACGCACTATTACGACACCTAACGTGATCGTGAAAATAGACAGGTCTGTAGACACGGATGTCGCAAATATTTAACGAGATTTTGCAGCACTTGCCCGATCGCAAAGTGGAGGAGAGCGATAGGTTTTATCAGAAGCTATGCGAGTTCGTAAGATTATAATTTTTAGATCTACAACACTAACAGTTACTGTAGTAGGTATGCTCTAATTATTTAAACTCTTAAAAATATTAATCGACATTTCCCATATAAAATAAAAATCAATAAAACCTATGGAGTGCTATAGCAGTAGCTCAAATTTGACGTAATCATCTGTTTAGATGCTAACAATCTTTTATTCAAGTTTTTGCATTATTATGTATTGTTAACCCATAATGATAATAATTTCAATATAGGTAATTATCATTGCAGCTACAAAATTACATTTAGTGATATATAAATTCACTCGAAATAAACGTACAAGTGAAGGAGCAGAACCAATGACTATTTGTCAGTATTTACGAAAGATACACTTACATTTTGGGTTTGCAGTATTGCATCAGTGATATAGAAGAACCCCGGTTGGAGATTTAAAAAAATATATGTATTATCCAGATTGTCTGCAAAAAATAAACTGAAATTGTAGATAATGCAACTTCTTATTTTATTATTATATACTTGCGTCTACCTCCATTAAAAACAACTCTGTAACTATTTCACTCGCGATAAAAAAGAATCAGACGAAGATTCAAACATAAAATTTTAAAACTGGTTCAAGAAATTGGACAAACACATGGACATAGAGCTCACCCCAACCAACCACCGCATCATGCAAACCTTTACCGGGTTTTCCTGTAAGAGAAGAGAATATCGTTAAAAAGTTTTATCTGATACAGCAGGTTTGTATATAAGACATTACTAGGCATTTTTAATATTTGCTGAAATACTGTTCGTCTTAAGTGTCAAAAAAAAATACATTTTTTCTTAATTGCGTCGATAAAATGCAGGTGGAATAATGACATTCATGAAGCTATATTTAATTATCTAAAAATTTTGTTGTAACATTTTGCCCTAGCTGCTATGGTACTGATGCTGCACCGCTAAATAACTGAAATTTCTAGATACTATTTTTACTAAACGCCCTAATCTTTAAAGAACTAAGACACATTTTAGAAGGGATTTCAACGAAATTAAGATTTACTATAAACCGTTCCAAAATAGCACTTCTAGCGGACTACAAAATAGTCATTTATTAAGGGTAAAGATAAATTTCTTAGAGAAGTGTTTGGTAGTAAAAAGATATATCAGAAAGGATAATATATTAAAATTTGCAATTGCGGTATGGGTTTGATTTGACGAAAATCATAAATTTAATATATAAAATCAGTACAGATTTGATACTGTTTGAAAATGTCCGTTAGATCTAAACGATTACTAGAACTATTTCTGAGCAAAGCACACTCTTCCCAAGCTATTTAAATTTATCATTTCGTCTACTTTATTAGCATTTGGTACAGTGTTTTCAGCTATCTAAAATCCATCATCAGTACCAGAGGTAAAAAACAACTTTTACAACTAGTTTTGACGTCGTCGAGTAAAGTTCAAAGAAAAAATAACCTATATGCCAGCGAAACAAAAATGAAATTAAAGATCAAATAAATAAGCTATTGTAAACATCATTCAAAATAGTAAATTTTGTCCACTAGTAAATGTAAATAATTAAATAGGTTTTCCCGTTTATCCAACATAAATTTAATTGCATCATAATATGAACAAATAAACGTCTGTATGATTTAAAACTGAAATTTTGTCTTTATTAAGGACAAAACAGGAACATACACTGCCTACTATACTTAAGCTTTGAGCAGTAAACTTCAGAGAATACAGAATTACAATTCTGTCAAAATTAGTAGTATTGAAAGAAATTTTTTTCTGTTAAGTATAATCTGAAAGAACCGAAAGTCGGCCGTTTTACGTGAGTAGGGATATAGAGAAAAATAAGAAATATTGTCTTTATGTACACGTGCATACGTAAAATTAATATATTCAGAAGGGGGATTTGATTATCAAATTCTGCTTCACAACTGAGGTTTACAGAGAATTTTCAAACGTAAAAAATTTATTCAGATGATGAAAACAGAAGCAGGTGTTTTCGAATATATTATTTTCTACATTATTCATGAATGAATCAGCTAAAGGTAAACCAAGAAAAAACCATAGCTAGCCCTGTCTTATATGTATTACCTATATTTTTATTATTGAAGCAGAAAAAGTTTTGATCTAAAACAAACTCCATTAACGAACTAAATAAATTGTTTACATAACAAAACAGGGCAGAAATCTTTAGGGACCGTGTAATTTTTGAGTTTCTGGATCAAATTAGTGTATTTTTAATCGCAAAGGATTTTCAAAGGTAGAAACTTAGCGGAGAATCAAAATTCAGTCACTTTGTAAATTCGTTACATGTATAATTTGTGTAACAAACAACAGATGTGATAAAATAACTATCTATGGGTATATAAGCGTTGTCTAAAGGTTTATTTAATTTGTTTTGTCTGTATTAATCATTTCAAAATCTCGATTTTCCAAGAAGATAAAAAACACTAAGTGACTTGTTAGTAATGCCCGCGTACTATGACTAACGAATTTCCGCACTATGTAATAAGAAAGCTAAACTAATTGACGCTTTAAAATTAACTTGTGGACTTGCTAATATTGCTGTATAAAACTGGCATGATACAAGGCACCTATGAATTTGAAGATACCAAACAAGGACGCTACATTTATCGTTTATCGCTTAATATTACAGCGCAGTAGCAACCCAGTACTTACAGCGGCTGATTGTATAATCCAATTCGCCCAGTCCAAAGTGTAATAATGTTCATGACCACTCGGCACCACAAACGCAAATTTGAAAAGTCAATCACACGCAATACGCACTAATTTTACCGAACTCTGCCACCGACACGGGTCAACTAAACTAACACCGATTAATTATTGTAGCACACTCTTTCGGGATTGGTCAAACGTGGCGAGCAAAAAACTGTTTACCCAGCGCGCTGGGACTTCGAACGCCACAAAAAAGTTCTAGAGCCGTTTTTTGTGCAGCAAAAACGCGTGCACTTGCGAGCGGCTTGAAAATAAACGACGAATATTCGTTGAAGGTTATTTAAGGTTGTTTTCAGTATACGAGGGGTATCAAATAATTGTTTAGGATGAATGTATTGGTATTTTAAATTAAATCGAATTGCACGTTCTGGAATTAAACAGAACCACAGGMATTTTTGTGTCACCGAGCATTATTATCTATAGAACTTAATCATTACGTTATGTGACATAAAACAATTTTTATGGGCACAATTTGAAAGCAACTTTGGTCTCCACATTTAGTAGGAAAAAAAACGTTTTACATATCCAAATTTAATGTTCGAATTGCAGTCCATTTACAAGTCGCACTTACACTGTGGACAGTGTTCAACAATGTCTGGAGGTAGTAATTGATTAGGATTTTTTTTCCTTCCAGTCTATGTGGACACTCTACATATACCCTCTTTTTYRAACGACGAACACCACTCAAGTGTGGGTGAACTTTATCAAAAAGAAGAATTTGATCGTTATAAACATATTTGCTTTTAAACCGTATATTAACAAAATTTTGAGTTTTTCGGTTTATCTAATGGCCCAATTTTAAAATGCATATATTGTATATTTATAACCAATTTTATCCTACAAATTCCATTAAAAGTTGAACACTGGAGGCTAGAGTTAAAAATAGTCTTGCCATTGTGAGTCCAGCACTATCAAGAATCATTTCCCGATTTACGGTGGAGGAGGGTAACAGGACCAAATGCCTCAATTTTGATTTAAAAAAATTACCAAAACATTTAAAATTTTGCTTTACTGATTCAAAAATTATAAAAGTAGCAGAATAATCCTTAAAAATAACAATACCAGATCAATTTGTAGTTGCAGAAACAATTATAAAATTAGAATTAAGAGATCTACCTTTTACTGAAACCATGTGTAAGCTCAATAAACAGATACCACCGTCAATTTTTAAACGAGCTGGAGAAATAGTTTTTAAAATGCTGAACTTAGTATTAGATAAGAATCAAGTATTTCAAATTCTTTTAAAAGTGTAATATTTATTAATTTAGTGGTAATTAAATGGCAATGCACATGCCCTACAAAATACTGGTACTAAATCCTCTTTTAAATACAACTTAGCCTAACAGTTTTTTAGTTTTCCCAACTGGTTATCAAATATAGAATTGTATTGTACAATTAAATAATCTTTGCAAGTATTACCTGAAGTTGTCCTAAATAACAGACGGGTTCGGCACGTTCCACTGTTTTGCAGCGGAGTGGACCGTATCCAAAAATTGTGTTTAGGTTTTTTTAGAATTTTTTCCGTACACATAAATCAATGAGACTTATTTGGTATTATTATTTGAACCACAAATATTTCTCATCTAATAGCTTTTAATGTATGACTAAATCGTATTCTTTCCTAATTTAATGAGTATTATCTATTTTTATAACCACGAATGGTAAATATTCCAATTTCAATAGGGCAGCCCGTACTTTCTAATTTTTGATCGCGGTGTGCAATCATCATCTGCGCTGTTTCTTCACAGGTTAAAATTTTCTTTTAATCCGGAGGGTCATAAACGTAGTTTCTACCTGTATATTTTTTTGGAAATAAGAAGAAATCGGAACTATTCTACTCCTATTATAAAAGGTATCGAAAGCATATGTGTTTACTTATATTTTAAAGTTTTACAGCATATAAGCGTACCAAGTGCAATATTTTTTACTTATTCAGTCATACCTACATTTATGCTTACATTTAGCCACTTATTACAGGCGTTTGTGACAAATACATTTCGTAGGACAACTGGTTAAACAGGTTATTGCTGATTTTAGAACGATTATCATTTGGATATGAATGCGGAAGTGTTTGAAAATTGGTTCAAAAACATTTTTTTGCCCGAATTACCACCAAACAGCATCATAGTAATGAACAATACTAGTTACCATTCCGAGCAACTGGATAAAATTCCAAATACAACTAATAAGGCAACCATTCAAGAGTTTTTAAGAAAAGAAGATTTATATTTCTAAGAGGACTACACAAAAAAAACAATTGTTGGAAGTGTTTGGCACAAATTTAAAATTGGCATTTTCGCTTCTAAATGTGGACACACCATTCTACGATTACCCCCATATCACTGCATTTTTAACCCTACTGAAATGATATGGGGTCAGTTAAACAAAGAATTCGATGAGGGAACACCGGTGGAAAATTTAGCAATAAAATGCTGCTAAATATTAGGCACGAAGCTGAAATAACAAGTGTCGATGCAAAAAGAAATTCAGTGCGGCATGTACTGGACATTGAAAATCGGTACAGAGCGAATCATGTACATGAATTAATAATAGAAGTTAATCGCGATTTTAGCGGTGAAGTGATAGTGAGTAGTTTTTTTTTAGTTTGTGGCTCTTGTAATGTGCTTATTAACAAGCTGTAATGGACATAATCGATACCGTGTATAATTTTTTGTGCACTATTGTAAATTTCCTTTAGCAAATGTGCATAATTTTCTACTTGCTAATTTGTATGTTTTTATATTAAATTTGTGTAAATTCGTTATGACATGCACATCGGAAAATTTAAATATGATAAAGTATCACATAAAAATAGATCGGGGGTCGCGCCAGTTAGCATCAGGTCTGCATTAAATAAAATTTATTATATTATGTTTTATGGATTGCAAAATTACCACAACTAACAAATTTCAAAGTCATAGTGGAACAGTAAAAAAATTTTAGCCAACAAGATTTTTTTTAATACGGAACTTTGAGGCGTGCCACTAATCCCAATAGTTTAGGACGACCGATTATAAGGTTGTAAAAACCCTCATTTACAATACAATACTTTACAATAGTAGACCATCAAGATGTAAAACCCTCTGCATAAGTCAGTCTCATAGATCGTTGCTTGATACTTTAACCTCATTTACTTTAACCGTTATGTAATTGACTGCCTCATTATTAATAATGTATATTTTAAGCTCATTTCACCATTTGCTACCAACAATATAAACAAATAGTTGGTGTAGGGGAACCGACAATCAACTTTATACATTACAAAAGTTTCTAATATTTTAATTGGCAAATTTGTGGAAAACATTGAATTAAACCATTATATAGTAAGCAATTTAGAAAAAATGCTTTCATTCCTATTAGCTTGGTCGACGTCGCATGTTCTTCTTCGAGGTTCAAACGCGTATTAGATAACAGACTCCATTCATTTAAATCGGAACATTGGAAAGGCATCTATACTGCTTAATAAATAGGTTTTGTGTATTCTATTTAGTTTATATTGTATATTATGAATTATATTATTATTATTATAATGTACATAGTATCTTTCATATTGTCAATAAATACAAATTTAAATACAAATATTGTATATTTATCGTAATACAATTTCTTGCATATTGTGCCGATTTTTATGTGGATATAATTCGAGCTTTAGTCATAAGATTTGATAGATCCATAAAATTCAGGACGACAATCCTGACCTATGAGAAGATGTGATGAAGGCACTAATTTTTAGAAATGTTTTACGATGAAGCAAATGATTTTTTATTCAAACGGCGCAGCCAATCGTCACAATGGTCGCTACTGGGCTCTATACAATACACATATTTTTCATATTAATTGTCTGTACAGAAATCCAATTTTGTTTCCTCTTCACCTCATTTTTTAAAATTGTATCTCAACAATTTTAATAGATGATTTCAGATTTGTAACTGTATTATACAGTTAAAACATAACWAAAAAACCGCTGCAAATTGAATCAATACTTCCACATCCAATTGTCAAAATGACATTTATGTTTTTATTTCTTATACTGTACGATTAGTAATCAGATTTTGAGCATTTTGTGTCTCAACATATTTTTTCTAAGACAAAGTCCTCGTGATAGCAAAAATATATAAATTTTAAAATCGTTTTTTTTCAAATAACTCGAAAATTATTAACTTAACAATAAAATTACAAGAGTGCTTTCTGATCAGAAATTTGATTTTCTATATAATACCAAAATTTAAAAAAATCGTACGAGCAGGGACCAAAATAGGTTTTTTGCAAATATTTCGAAAATGTCAAAATTTTGAATGAATTTTCTAAGACACTTTTTGTAAGAAATTAAATTTCCCATCTGATAACATTTTCATTTTTTGAATATATTAAATATATTTGGAGATATTTAGGAAAAACCGTTTTCTATAAGTGACGCTTTTTTGCTAATATCTTCTAAACAGTTTGCTGCACCATAAATTTATAAAAACGAATAATACTCGCAGTTATACTACTAATCACATACAAAAACGAAAAAAATATAAAAAAATAAAAATTTGCAAAACGGGTAGTTACCCCCAATTTCGCCCCCTTACCGATATCCTACTTACCCCAAAAACAATAGGTCGCTTTGGGTAGTTGAGATTTATACGTTTGCCAAATTTCAAGTTCATTAAGTCTTTCGAAAGTTATCGTGTATACAAACAAAACCACAGACACACAGACAAGAAATTTGTTTTTGCTTAAATTTTGTTCTTTTTGCGTTTTCGACCATTTTAAAGCAAATGAGCAAATGAAAATTTTTTTCGCGATACAATGCTTCCCATCCGTTGGATGTGGAAGTAAAATGAACAACTGTAGAGCTTTTTACTGTAGAAAAGCTCTATTTGTGATAGTTACGACATACTATCTTTCACTTGCAACCTTTCTAATCTTTCCGGTACACCATCCCGTGGGTTTCGACGGTTGTCGTCTTCAGAAGCAGGCGGCACCGCGGGCGGCAGCCGTTTCAGGCCAAATCCAGACAAATGACGCGTGCAGCGTTAACCCCACGGAAAACCGCCCCGCGACACACGAAATCGAAATGAGTTTGGCGACGCCATAAATCAGCGGGGACCACCCGCGTGACGGCGGCGTGGCCGCGCAACCGGACACCGACACTAGCGCCAAAAATGTTAACAAGACACATGACAACGGCCGCCCAGCTTTTGTAGAACCCGTTTCGACTATGCTGTTCGGCCTTATCGTTTAATTAATGTAATAACCGTGGCGTTTTGAAGTTCGATTTTTTCGGCAATTAAGACGGCGATTAAATTTGAATAAACGGATTCCGCCGGCCCGGCCCCATGACTGTGACGAATGGACGCAGCTTTCTGGAAGTGCATTCCGAAAATTTCGGCCCGTTCAAGTGCGAATGTTTGAGGACACGGTTATTTGGTACTGAAAGTGGTCCAGTTCAGCTCAATCTGTATCTTCCAATGGAAAGATTTTTTTGTTGAATTCTGGAATGCTGGGTGTAAAAATTAGGGCATTGATTGTTTGTTAAAATCATCTTCATTGTCCACTTCATACACAGCTTTTATAATGAGTTTCATAGATCTTTTCCCACAACTACAGCAGCATTTATTCCATGAGGATTAACGAAATTTCGAAAGCCGACAACCATGGGCGTACCCAGCTTTTGGTCTAGGGGAAGGGCAAAGCAGGAACGTCCTAAAAATAATAAATGTTTATAAGATACAGATACTTAAGTAATAATTAATGAAGTGTTTATTCCATGAGTAATTTTTGTGGATTTTCTGCAAGGCAACTTAAAACATCTTCTGTGAAGTAAAGACCCAAATTATTTATATGTTATCTATGTACACAGATCATACAAAGCCCCTTTATCACTAATTCCGTTATTGATGAACTCAGTTAGGTGAGGCGCATTCAGTTGCATAGCCCCCGCGTTTAACAAAAATGAGTTGATACATTTKATTTGGGAGAATAAAGAYCCGTGATCCACRTAATATATAATGATATCATACGAAGTACCAAAGGAACATAAGTTTCACCTTAAAAGTTCTACTAATAGGAGCTCGATTTCTGATTCAGAATTAACACATATCAAAGACTAATGCATTAGCCCTTTTAGTACAATTTCAACTTCTCACACCAGAAGTTTTAGAAATTTAAGCTGGGAGTTCATATGTATAGGTGCTAAAGATACAATTATAGTAATTTTTACTCCACAGAGAAAGAGACTCAATGGATAACTAACATTATTAAAACTCATAATGACAAATGCCTCAGCATTATGCGTCAAGCTAACCATCTTAGATCGCCAGTGCATTGCTCTCAAAATAATATTTAACCAAATTAAGCTTCATTTAAATAAACTGGAATATATTTGATTGCATTTTTAACAACACACCGGGTTTTAATTCGTGCTGATAATGCTTTTACTGGATTCCTAAAACTTATATTAAATGAATTGACTTTCATAAACGTGAGTTGGAATGGATTTTTAATTTTATTTTTGGTTTTTTTGGATTAATTGTTAAAATGTATTTGGTACAAAAGTTGGAGTTATTACCGAATATATGACAGATTCTGATGTGATTCCAATAACAGTAGTTAGCGAACAATCTTTATAGGAAAAGGTAGAAGAGCTAAACTAAGCAGAAATCGTGTTATGACTCATCCTGACCAAGATAGTGTTTTAAAGCTATATCCACCTTAAGACAACGATTCGTAACATCAAGAATGTTGCAGTTTAAGCTTGGAAACCATTTGACAACGACTTTTTAGAGAAGGTCATTTGCAAGAGTCAAATACACTTGCCCATAAATTTTACTGTATTTACAATTTTATAAAAGAAACGATTTTTAGATGTACCCAAATAATTAACCAGATAAATGTATGGGAAATTGGAAGGGCCCAGAGTTGGCAACCCAGGTCCAGGGAGGGGGCAGCTGCCTCCCATGCCCCCCCCCCCCTTCGGTACGCCAACGGACAATGGAATCTTTCAAGATATCGACAATCGTGATTCATATACAAGGGTCGCTTCAAATTTTGGAACCAGCAGGGCATTTCAGGTTCTATTCGACCGATTTTTCTGTAACTGTGCATGGGGCTATGGATAATTAAAGTGCATATTCTGGAATTTTTTCAACTCCGTGTCAGCTCTCATTTCCGAGATATGGGCGCAAGTTGCTTTTTTTTAATGTGAAGGGGGTCACAAGGCACATCATTGAAAAGGATATTTATCTTGATTTCAAAAATGTATCACACTTGTACAATTTATTGCTTCTGAGTTGAGAAAAGTGTGACAACAAGCTTGAGTCTCGCAAAAAACTTCGGGTTAAAGATGGTCTATGGTCTATGGTATTCGTTATCGCTAAGAACAAAAACTCCAGGTGTCTCCATTTTCCTCGAGAATGGTGATAATTTTCATTCACTTTGTTATTTGTACAAAGCAACGGAAGTATGGATGAAGAAATAAATGAAAGAATCGCTAGTGTAATAAAGGTGTACCACTCACTAAATACGACCTTAATAAGTCAAAAGGAAATAAGTGAGAAGACAAAAATGACGGTATACAAGACCATTTATAGACCAATATTGACATATGGGAGTGAAAGTTGGGTGTTAAGTGATAAACCTTTAAGTATACTGCAGGCAACAGAGATGAAATACTTAAGACATCTTAAAGGAGTGACTAGAATGGACAGAATAAGAAACGACAGAATCAGAGAAGTGGAATTAGAGTCGATTAAACAAACTATGGGAGAAAAGAAACTAAAGTGGTTCGGGCACCTAGTGGGAATGAATGAGGAAAGGCCAGCAAAACTAGTGTGGGAGGAAAATGTACAAGGAAGGAAAGGAAGAGAAAGGCCGCAGAAGACATGTAACATGACAGGAACATGACGATGCCTTGAGGAAGAGAAACCTCACGTGGGATGAAGCTAGAAGAATAGCAAAGGACATGACTAAGCGGAAGAAAATAGTGCAAAAACAGTAAGCGAATGAAAAATACTGCATTTCTGCTCGTGGCGAATGATTTAAAGTTTAAGTAAACCAGAATAAGTAAATAATGAAGCAAGAGTTACGTCGAATGGGGTATAAGACACTTTTCTGGAAAAATATGTTTTGTGAAGCTAAAGGTATGCTAATGCTAATTCCAAAATATTTCTTTCGTCTGTGGAGTTTTAATGCCCTAAAAAAATTATTGTAAATTGGCGGGAGACAACGCCCCTTTTTAAACGCGGCCAGTACATACGTCATCATGACGTATGTACTGGTCGAACGTTTGACAACAGAGAAAGGCAATCAGCTGACGGACATGCCTGTAACCAATGACAAATGACAGCATGACAGTGAAAGACGAAAGTGCACGTGTTTGTGTTTGGTTATGTATAGTACTCGCAGATTTTGCTATTTGTTATTTGATGTTGTGATCAATACGCGGTAAGCTGCTCGAATCAGTCTTTATGCTTCCTGATGATAATTTGCCTACAAACTGAGAAATGGTATTAATACACCCGGTTTTCGACAACTCTAAAGTACCCATTAGTTTAGGTTATGTTTACATAAACATATGATCATGTAAATAAACTTGGCAAGGGCATACAATGATGCCAAGTGTGCAACAGACTGAATACGATTGGCTGGAAAGAAGCGCGAATTCGGCAAGTCATTGAAACCAGGACGAACGGACCCTTCAGATTTGTAATTGTTATAAACTATTCGTATGTATTTTTTTTAAATAACTGATGGTTGTATTAGGATAGTAGAGCAAAATAGAAACATTGTAAGTGATTGTCTTGTTCAGTTTCAATAGTTGTCTTATACCCCATTGTTTAATTAACCCTCATCCTGGGCGTGGCGTTCCGCAAGACATTTCTAAAACCGACGAATTCTTCGCGAAGCAAATCCGACGTCTGTTCGCGGGCCCATAGCGTCAATTAGCGTTCGAAAATTGCGCCCGTGTAAATTGTCGCTCGATTCCCGTTAGCAGCAGCGCTGGGACGGTCCATTAAGGCCGCTAAGTGGGATAGTTAGGCCCGCCGACAGGTATATCGGCTGCACTTAGGCCAAGCAATTTACTGGGCCCGAGCAATGCGGAATTGCCGGAAGCGCGACTAATGGGGGTAGTTTGCAGGATTTGGAGTTTGGCCAAGAAAATTGGGAGCTTTTAAGAAAATTAAGCTACACAGAGACGCTTGCGTGATTCGGCTCCCCGCGATCGCAATAGCGTTTTCCTCGAAATGCTTTGGAGATTTTAGTTTTCTTGTTCGATTCAGCAAGTCTGAAAATCATGTAGAGTCGGAAGTTGAAGCTGTCGGTGCCCTCAATTCGAACGCAAATCCCACCAAAAACATAAAGTGTACGAAAATGCAGGTCTCGCAAAGCAATAGTTCCATTTCTGAGATCTCATATGAAACCAAGTCAGTTATTTTAGCTAGTATCCATGGAAGTACTTATACAACAACTTTGTCATAAATTTTTTCCTAATTAGCTACCTTCCAACATTTATAGTAACCGTATCAATATTAGACATACTTATTTCTACACTGGGGAGCATAACTAATATAAATAATGTAATGTAAATGTAATGTAATGTAAATAATGTAAATAACAATTCCAAATCGGCCCAAACCTCTTCTAATGGATTTTTGAGTTTATTTATGGTGGCATAATGTCAGTTATCGGGATATACTTCAATTGGGTTCATGTCAGGTGAACAAGAGGGCTACCCTAACAATTCGACATTTTGGTTGGCAAACCAAGCGATCGACTCTCTACTGTCATGAATCCTTGCATTATCGTGTTGGAAAA
The DNA here is from genome assembly GCA_025024175.1 of Rhyzopertha dominica. NCBI lineage: Eukaryota > Metazoa > Arthropoda > Insecta > Coleoptera > Bostrichidae > Rhyzopertha > Rhyzopertha dominica. The sequence goes on from QCXZ01000064.1 coordinate 61,429,973, forward strand.
TGAAATCCCGTTCGTAATTGTTATTTAAAAAAAGGCATTAAATTTGTCACAATAACTTAAATGTATCGTCGACTGTTCATTCGTGTTGATGGGTAGGCCAATTTTGATTCATATTCTCACGAGCAAATTCCAAACGGGCTGTTTTATGGCGAGGAAGAAGTCTCGGACATTTTACAATGTGTTTAGTTTTCTTCAGAACCTCCCTATAGTCCATTTTGAAACATCAAGCCCGCACTCTTGGGCAATCCTTTTTCGTCTTTTTAAAGTGTTACTCGCTGTAGCAATAATTCTTCTTGCGGCTTCGGGCGAAATGTTTTTCTTAGGGCCACCTTTCTTGTTTGTGCCATACTGCTCAGGGTTTCGCAAATAATTGCAAATTTTGGGCGACTAAAGCCTTCATTCCAAAAAGCCAAGATTTTACCCTTTTCCATGTCACTCAGATACCTTCCACGAGAAATTTTTAACACAATTGTTACAACACAGTGGCAGTAAATAAATAATAACGAAGTATAAACATGTGGTGTTATACAGGATGTTTCACGAATGATAATGACCCTGACGAAATTAAAAATGCAACCCAAAATACATTTGCAGAGGTAACATTGATAACTGTTCATCGTCTTAAAAAATATAAAACGTATAGAGCTGTATAAATTCGTAAATTTTGACATAAACTTCAACCACTAGCTTTAAGTAAACTCGGTATTGTAAAACAAATTTTATTTTTGAAAAATGTTTATTCAATGACATTAATATAATAAATCCTCAAAATATCGTCCTCCGCTATTTTCACAAGCTTGAATTCGTGCCCAAAACGACCTTCTAACATGCATTAACATTTCTGGGGTGATGGATCTACATGCATCACGTATTTTATTTTCTAAATGTTCTACACTTTCAATTGGTGTTTGGTATACTTGCTCCTTTACCATTCCCTACAGAAAAAAAATCCAAAGGAGTAAGGTCCGGGCTTCTCGGTGGCCAAAGATTAATTGAACCTCTTCCTATCCATCGGTTAGGTAAAACCAAATCAAGATGATTTCGCACTATTCTATGATAATGCGCAGGTGCCCCATCTTGTTGGAACCACAGATCTTGTCTTACTTGTAAATTTACATTTGGTAGAAGTACCGGTAAAATGTTTCTTAAAAAATTTAGATAAGTATTGCCGTTTAAACTATCGCGAAAAAAATAAGGCCCATCAATTTGATTCCCCAATATTCCCGCACCAGACATTCGTCGAGTGGATTTTCTTGCGCATAATAATGCATGTTATGTTTGTTAACTCCACCGTTATTAGAAAATCTTGCTTCATCCGAGAAGCAAATGTTGTCATAAAATCTCACATTCAAATTTTGGTGTTCTCGAAAAAAAGTTACAAAAAGCCAGTCTTTTAGGATAATCTGTCTCCTTTAAGGCCTGAACCAATTGCAAGTGATACGGATGAAACTGATTGCCTTTAATTATTCGATGTACTGAAGACAGACTAATACCGGTTGCTCTTGAGACTAATATGAGGATTTTCATCAATCATTTCCAACACTGTAATTTCATTGTCAGGGCCTGTTGCTGTTCTTTCTCTTGACTTTTTCAGTGGTGGCCAGTTTGTCCTTTCACCATAAATCAAAATCATCATTTTGACTTTTGATAAATACAGTGACAGGAACCATAGCGCATAGCCGTCATGGCTACCCAATTTATTTTTAAAATAATACCATTATGTAAAATAACCACATTGGCTTTGCTGGGTTGGGTTGAATTTTAGTCCTGTAGTTATGCTCCCCATTTTATAACTATTGCATTAATATTCTTGGCTATAACCGCAGATATCGCAGTTTACTACAAACCCTCTGCACTCACCACTATATTATAACAAGCAAGTTCTGCTGTGTAATGTGTCCCAAATTTTTCAGCAGCGTTTCAGCACCACAAGATGCCTGTAACGAGATACCGACCACCAAAAATAGCTTGGAGGTTGTCGCCTGCTCGTAAATCATAATCTAATAAATCAAAACCGAGCCAGCACAAAGTGTAATTAAATTTATTAGGAGTGTTCAAGCGGGCTCTGCGTCCGTATGTCATGTAGCTAACAAGCCGTATAGACGACGCATCTTGGATGTGCTAATGGGGCGGCACTTTGAATTTAAATGCGGAGAGAGCGGTCCGACCTCGTGTATTTCACACTACAATGTTTAGCTTGAATCCTATGGAGTAATGTGTTTGAATTCGGTAGAAGGGCCACATGCCCTCTTTCCTCTGCTGTTAGTGTTTCTAGTATCTCTGAAAGCGAGATATTAGAAATTCTGAAAAAAGTAAAGATTCTCTGACTACTGGAACAGATGGCATACCTAGTTTTTGTGGATCCTCTTCATACACTGTTTAACCTTATTATTAAAACTACTACATTTCCTGTAATCTGGAAGGATTCTTTTGTAATCCCAGTTAAAATAAAGAGAAATTTATCGACCTATTTGTATTATAAGCAATTTTGAAAAAATACTTGAATCCATACTTTCCAAGCACATCTACTCAGTCACCAAATGTTATATTACATCTTCAACAACATGGATTCATGAAAAGAAAATCTACTGTCACAAATCCAACTTGCTTTAGTCTTTCAGAGGCCATTGATCGCAGCAGGCAGGTAGACGTCATATATGTATACTGACTTTAAGAACCGTTTGCCACTATACTTACTTAAATACTGAAATAAGTTCTTAAAATTATTATACTGAAAATTAGATGCGCTCGCCCTTTCAATACAAGAAATAAGCGTAGGGTTTTGTTCTCAGTTTGCAATACAAATTCTTTTCAGTAAGTATTTCAATACGTACGTGTGCGCCCTTTTGTAGTTCTAATCGTGATTTTCCCAACCTAAAGCTAATCTAACCATAATCTATTAAATTTCGTCTTTATACAATAGCAAATGCAACGTAAGGTCTATTCTACTGCTAGAGAAAAGTAGACCTTAGATGTAACCCACTCATAAATAATTACTTTTATTGTTGTTTGTGTTTGTGGCCACCCTAAATTACCACAATTTGTATTTAAAAATAAAAAAATGCCTGTTGACTGAAAAAAATTATTAAATGCATCAGCGTTGATACTAACAATGACATTGAAAGCAGAATGAATGTTCATGGTTTCTTAATTGTGCTGAAAGAAGAGCTGCTAATAGAAGATCCAGCATCATATAAAAATTTTCTACAAATGAGCAATAATTGTTKGAACTTGTCCATAACAAAATAGGAAAACAAGGTACACAATTCCGCGAAAGCATTCCTTCCGTTTCATTTACAAAAGCATGACAACACATCACGTTCCCGGGGTTGTCAAAAGTTTACTCACACCAATATACATATTTTAAGAGGCCTAAAGCTGCCTTTCATGTTGATGTAKTAATTAGCTGGTAGKAGGAAGTTAGCCCAAAATACCAGATAGCCCCTATTCAAAAGTTTATTTCGCCGATATCAGTACAAAAGCTGCCTAATCTCACAACCCTGCTTATTGCGTAGGTTAGAAAAGGTGGTTCTATGAACGTTTTGTTTATAAACAGTAAAATAAAATAGATGGATTTATCGTGTCTTGTGGGTCACTATTTTTAATTGTGTTATGTTATTTAGGTACAGATTGCCATGTACATAAGATCTGCATTGTATGTATTTTTTATTTATTTATATCCCTATTCAAAGTGTGTGTAAATGAAGTAAATGCAATTAACGAGGTAATTAACCAGTTTTTTTTAATAATTCTGTGATAGTCATTTTAATGCATACATCAACTTTATTAATACGTCCTATTAAAAATCACATTTAGCATGCTAAAATTAAATTATTTAGTCATTTTATTGACCATATATCAGAATGTACTTCTAAATGCTATGAAATTATGGGTTTTATATATAGAAATTGTAAAGATTTTACCATGGCTCTAAGAAACCTCTTGGTTTTCAAGGAAGCAGAGAAAAATCTTCGATTCTCCTTCTTATACTAGTTTATTTCATACATAGCTTTATCCCACTGCTAACGTCTAATACAAAATTTCCTACTCTTTCAGTCAAGATGAAACAGTAATTTGTTAAAACGGAACGATTGATTTTTGGTACAAAACATTCTGACTTTTCTGACTGATTATAGCTTGAATTTCCCCTCCACTCCAAGAAAATTTCAGTAGAATTTTGGTTCTTGTATTCTCAATAAGCACTGCCTAATTGTTCTCTTGACGACGTGAAATGGTAAGCAATCAACAGTAAATAAATAATTTAAATATTGGAAGTGGAAAACAAAGATTGAAATTATTTGTAAAAGGATAATTATTCGGCATGCGGAATCTAAAACCAAATAGGCGAACGATGCATTATTTATATCTGCTAAAAATACAAAGGATGCAAAGGTAGATTACCGTAAAGGTATGGCGGTTCAGATTTTTTCAGAAGGCTTTGCTTGTCAAGATCTTTACTTTACCGTTATAAAAACGTACTCCCTAGTGCATTTTGTGGAAGAGATTGTCAACGCTAGTTGAAAGTCTAATTTTTCTGTGACTGATATGATTTTTACTGCTTTCTGTCAATTTAAATAAACTGCCTCTTAATATTCGTCAAATTACTTATTCACTTATAAAAAAGGTATCGAACTGACACATTTTTTAGCTGCGATCCGTTCGATACAAGTACTGATCGTTTAATTCCAATCATTGCTATTCCATGTGGCATACAGACATAACTTTCAATCCGCAATGTTTAAATGCAGATGGATCACGTTTCCCAAATAAATCAGACGACCAGGTAACCACAGGAGAATATCTTCTCGGAATGAAGCAACACTTTCCGTTTCATACAGCGACATCGCAAGTAATGGCCGACCATAAACGGTTTTCCGCTCGATTATGCTGGAAACAAACTGAGATATAGAAGATCCACCGGATAAGGCGCAATCGGTTAATTAGTACCTATATTGGGTCCGGACAGTTGTTTATGAATATCGTTAGTGTAAATGCGGCCCGATACCATCGAGACTGCAATTAATTAAAATGCAAAATTGCCCGGGATTTTAAGAAAACAACGCGTCCGTGTGTTAGCCGCGGAGCAGACATTTGATAGCGAGTTAGCCGCTGCGGATTAAATTGTAAATGAATACGGGACGCTGGGGCTTCATTAACATAAAGAAACGTTAATGTCGGTTGCGGAACGTCATCTCTATTATCTCGCGGACTCGAACGTATTGCGGGAGATGCACCGGGAAGATAGGATTTAACAGAAAGAATTTCATCTTTCAGAGAATTCCGGAGATCGCGTCGCATCTGTATCAGTATCTTCGGATGGAATTCAGCGCCAGCAAGAGCTTTTTATAGGCAAGTCAGAGACGAATTACATGATTGACTATGTGAAGGGTATTCATACCGCTACAATCTTGGTATTTTCGGTCAAAATTTGGCTTCGCCTCTGACTAGGTTTAGTCTTGAAGTTCCTATGCCATATTCTGATCCTGCAGACGCCGTTTACAAAAGCGAGCGAAACTTTAACTCGACTTCTAATCCTGATCGCAGCCTAGCAAAATAATAATACTAATAATAAACTTTATTGTCCAGTGGTATATTAATGTCTTGCTATAGGGTATGGTGGAGTGCAAGATCTATTATTATGCAGATGATACTGTTTTGGTTGTGAATGGTAATATTTGGGCCGAGGTAAAGAGCAAGTCTGAAGGAGTTCTCTCTGACGTAGGCCGGTGGTTGGAGTGTAATGGGCTGTCACTAAATACAGACAAAACTAAATATGTTCCATTTGCAGCTAAGAATAAAACACTACCTCCATATACATCCATAATATTGCACAAAACATCCTGTGATTTAATAAATTGCAATTGTAATATTGAAATACAGCAAGTACTAAATATTAAATATTTGGGTGTACATTTTGACTCCCACATGCGATGGAACGTTCATTGCTAACAATTATGTAATAAAATTAGGCATGTATATTTTTATTTTAAAGAATTAAACATTTTGGACATTTCAAATCTGGTGACAGTTTATTACGTTTTGAGACAGTCTGTATTAACTATTTGTCATATCTACTCCTTCTCCTCTGTTCATCGATGTACATTTCGTTTGTTTCTCTAAGTCTAATTTAAATTTTATGTAAAAATCTTGTTTTGTCTTGCATACATGTGTATGGGTTTCCTTTCTTTAGTGATGTATATGGTAGATATACTATTACAAATACTTTTGTTTTTTTAGATTCTGCTTAGCACATGCACACAAAATAATTATATTGATTTTTTTTCATTGCTCGCATACAAGCCTTTAGGCTTCGCGGTGAGATTTTATTTATTTAATACAATTTATGTTATATTTAAAATGATGTAAATTATGTTTGAGTTTAAATAAATACCTATTATTATTATTATTATTATTATTATGACCGTTGTAGGTCGAAACGATCGTCAGAGTATAAATCAAGTGAGACAAAGCACATACGTTCAATCATCTTGTTTCCAAGCTACCTAATTGATTCAGGATGTTTCACAATGAATGCACCTTTGAATCCATTCAACATATCAGTATTTTATCCCTGTTTACGAAAATTTAATCATGTTAGTTAGAAAATTGCAGAGCTTGGCTGGCTGAAGCTCAACCTTCTGTTTCAGGGTCTCCCTGTTACCTTAAATATAAGCTTATATCTAGGCATTCTGTGCGTAGAAAAAATAAGCTAACAATGCCGCATCACTCCACATCTTATTTTCAACGCAGTTTTATATATAACAGTATATAATTAAAAGAAATTATACCATGAATGCCAGTAATTAGTTTCAAGTCAATGCTGAGGATTTTTCATATAGAAGAAAAACGATTATGGATAAAGATGGATGATGATGAACCTCAATCTGCTTATAAGAAACCTTACCAAGTTATTATCATTACCTAAATAATAAAAAAATACCGTAAGGTATTAAAAACATCACCTTACACTTACAAACATCTAAACATTGATAAAGGGTTAAAGGAAATCCTGAAGGGAGAGGGTGAGAAAATTAGTGCGTACCAAGTGGTCTTATTCGTACGTATATAATCATCAATGATAGATAATGTCTATGCAGATTTTGTATACATGTGATAAGTTTTATTGAATAAACAACATCAGTTGTGTCAGTTCGCTGTTAAAAAAGTTTAAATGAAGTTGTATTTCGAATATCTCCTTTTAGTAAGCAGTATTTCATGCGTTACATTTAATTCCATTTAGCACCACAGGTTTTCATTTATGGTGATCACTAACACATCTTCCTAATATGTATACCATCTGCAGTTTCATAAGACTTGAAAGTGTCTCTCCATTATTGGAAAACAGTTTCGATGTATTCATCTTGGTGTATAATTTATCACGCGTCGTGTCCCATCTGTTGTCGTTCTTCTTGCTCCGTTAAGGCAATTTTGCGGATTGCTATAGATATATGGAAATAACTGATTTCTTGTCGGCGTATATGAGGAAGATTTTTTAACGTTCCAGACAATTATCTGGCTGTTGCGTAAATGCCTTCCTGGCTATGTGGAAATGGGAAGCTTTCTAAAGCGGAAGGTTTAGAAAATGTGTTGCGAATTCAGCTGCTTTTATTATCACTATTAATGCGAATGCCGAGGTATAGCGATCACCTGTTTTATCTGAAATTGTGCAGGTTATTTTTGCTGGATTTAACGTTATTGACATTTTACGTTAATAATATCTTTTTTGTTTAATTATACAAAATGTACTCAACATTATGATTACCTGATGCTCAAGATTCTTCTCCAGAAGCACTCGTAGTAACCTTTGGCCTGGTCCTGGTTATAACGATTTTTAACGCCCCCGGCAATATTTTATTAACTGTTGATCTGGAAATTGGTTCACGATCTTCATGAATTGAATTGTAGAGTGCAACTACTTCCGAATAACTTCGTCTTCTATCTCCATAACCAATCATAATCAAAATTTCGATGCCATCATGTTCAGTTAACTGAGGCATTGCGATTGCAAATGACAAAGTGAATGAAATTTATCACCAGTCACAAGGAAAATGGAGACACCTGGAGCTTTTGTTATTACTTATGGTATTTATCCCGAAGTTTTTTGCAAGAACAAAGTCCAAAAAGAACAAAGGGGTTAAGCCTTTGATGTTTTGTGATTTTTCGGTGGAAACTAATTTTAGCTCAAAATCGACAAACAGATGTATTTTGAGCTGCAGATTCCATAGATTTGATCAGAAATGAGCTAGGACATCGGGCGGCCTAATTTACTCCGCTTTTAGATCGAACCGTTGTAGCTAGCGACAAATGTTAAATCATACAAGTATGATACATTTTGGAAATATTTAAAGAAATGCAACTTGCGCCCATATCTCGGAGACGATAGTTGACACGGAGTTGAAAATTTACTTACTCATAGGCCCATGCACAATTTCAGAAAAATCGGTCGAACAGAACCTGAAATATCTTGCCGATTCCATACTTCGTAGCGACCCTGTATACGACGTATGTAAACAATCTACATATTATAGCAACCCGGCTAAATAAATAAGTATTAAAAAACAACGTAAACCTTATAACACATCGTCCAAATATATAAAATTGGCACTTACGAGGTGTGGAAAGCAGAATAATTCCCGATAAACACACGGACGTAAACCAGAAAATAAAACAAAATTTCAACGAAGAAACTCCGTTTATTCAATCAGTACGATATTTATACAGAGGATTTCTTAAAAACAAACATTGCACATGCTACTACACATATCCGTCTATATATAAATCAGTCTGTACGTAAGGCTATTGCGAAGGAATCCGTTTATGCGGGCGAGCTAAATCTACTCCGTTTATTAATTCCATATTACAAAGTCGATTATGTCGACACTTCAGCGTTAAAATGAACGTTATTATTTTCCCTACGAGCCCTATTTTTACACACTCGATCAATAAATTACGTTGAAGCCAAGCTAATTAAATAGTTTAATTTCCTCTCACGTCAAGCCATAAATCAACTAGTTTAAATAACGCTAGCCTACCTATGTACACAGCTATACAGTCGGGTTGCGCAAAGGTACATTTTGTACAATATCCACAAGATGAGATCCATTATTTTAAATGCGCTACGTGCTCTCTCAGGCACGTAAGAGCTTTAGGGAGTACGTGCGGCAAAGACAGATAAACACTTGCAGTTAGGGATTCGTGATGATCAATTGTTTCACAAGTCCAAAATATGACAATCGGTTTATATTTAGATGCTTTTGCTGTATAAATACAGTTTGAATTATCGCGCGCGAACGTCGATGCCGATGACGTCAGTTAGTGTCAAATGTGGAGCCCGTCTCTTGACAGTTAAGGTTGGTTTTTCAGCTTTCTGCAGCGTAGATGTTGATTATAATTTTTTGTGTGTTATAGCGTTGTCCGGAGACTTCCTTGATTCTAGTATCTTTTGTTGCAATCAGGTTTGTTATAGTAAAATAATGATGTCTTTAACAATTTTGCCTAGAGGGAGCATACACATCGAGATTAACAATTTTTATGACATTGCTTTCGAAAATTCTTTAAAACACTAGTTGTTAATGTTATCTGTACATTTGTACACCTTTTTAGTTAATATTATCTTCAAAAGAATGCTCTAAAAATAGACCTTTAAATATGTCTCTCTAATGTCAATTAGCAATTGATGGTTCTGGCCATTCCATACATTTTAACTTATAATTAATTTAGATGGTGGTAGTTCTACTGATAATGTTGATAGCGAGTATGACAACCATTGTAAGTAAATTCTATTACATTAAAATACCTAGTACATCGTATTTGATTATAACACATTTTAAGTACCAATACTTTTTGATAAATTTTAATACAATTCTAACAAATATCGTTTTATTCTTTCATATACTTATGAAAATGGAATAATTTGAGCACACTAAATAGAGCGACAATAATCATAAAGCTATTTAAAAGCCACTTTTCGAGATCTGCCCATTTATTCAAATAGTTTATCCGCTGCTTTAATAGTCGTAGTAGTCAGCAAACCATTTTGCTTTGCTTTATTGTTATCAAATTTTATCTCAAAATGTTGATTGCAACTCCAGCTGAAAATTTGGCGTCGGTAGACGGTACTGTTTTATTTACCTATTATTTGAATAGTTCAAGGTACAGATTCAGAAATTTGCCCTATAAATATGTACCTATCATTTGTAGCAGAAATGGGCCCACTTTAAGAAACTGACGTTCTTTTTTCTTCTTCTTTCTGAACGTTAATAATGCATCTAAATGTATGCATTATCTCAAGAACAATTTGTCGTAAAGTAATGTTGTTTATTCAAACCCGCAAGTGTCATCTGCCTTTGCCCGAGCATATACTCACTAGTGCATTTAGGTACCTTCACATGGCAGCACTTTTTGAACTTGAAAAAACACCTAAGACGACATCGGCATGTCGTCTTCGTCGCATGGCACGGTCGAGTGATTGTACAGACCCTGAGCCATCAGCTGCAGCGCCAACGGGTTCTTTTGACCCGAGGCCTTCTTGATCTTGGCCCTCTTGTTCTGGMACCAGATCTTGATCTGGGCCTCGTTGAGACCCAGTTCGGCGCTCAGCTGCTGACGCCTCCTTTCTGTGAGGTAGCGGTTTTCAGCGAACTCTTGCTTTAGGCGAGCGAGCTGGGCCGCTGAAAACGCCGTTCGTGGTCGCTTGTCTTCGCTGCTTGTCGATTTTGAGTTCGGTTTCTTTATCCTTCGGGATCTGGGTCCTGTAAAGAAGGAGAACGTTTTAAAGTTCCTGCTTTTTATACATCTTCATTTTCAGATTCTAAGGCAAAAATCTGCATTAAAAAATTGGGCTTTTCTTCACCATATTATTAGATCAACCGTCAATCACTGAAAGTGATCTCTCTACCAATAAAAATTACATTCCATCACAACAAAATTAACAAGAAATACTGTGAGAGTCTCCCCTTGTAAAACTGACTAATTTTAACTTTAACAACCGCAATTCAATACATGTGATAACATAAGCGTTATTCTAAATCAAAGGAGTATGCATAATTTGAAACTAGCGCATGTGCCTTGAAAATATTTGACAGAAATTGTAAAAATTGGGCGCCTTTTAGAAACAGTGTCATTTCGTTACTTCTCGGAAGAAAAAATTGAATATTTTAATGCACAGCATGAACTTCACCCACTCCAGTCGCAGCAGTTAGAACCTACTGAAAAAGTTACAACCAACTGTTCATCAAACATAAACAAACATCATTAATTTCATCTAATGTTTTAGCTTCTCGGCTGGTTAATATCTCCAATTCTGTTCAAATATTTACGGAAGAATTGAAATAGACGAAGGGAAAACTTCGTCATACGAACTTTCGGTGAAGTTGTCACAATTATTCTCATTGGAAGAAGTTCAGCAGGCTATTTGTGCTCTGAGAGCCCTAAAAGCTGCTGGTACTAAAGGTATTTACCCAGATCGAATGCTTTAAACTAGTCGTTATTATTCTATAATAATATTTTAGATACATGTACTATTCCAAGTTTGTTTCAGATAACAAAGGTGATTGCTGTCTTAAAGCCTGGGAAACCTCCAAATGAAGCAGGAAGTTACAGACCCATTGCCCTCCTGAGTGTCTGCTATAAGTTACTAGAGAAACTACTCTACCAGAGAACAGGACCTATTATTGAAGACTCACTCCCGAAGGAACAGGCAAGTTTTAGAAAGAACAGAAGTTGCTGTGACCAAGTCTTGGATCTAACAACATATGCTGAAGTTGGTTTCCAGAAACGATTAAAAACTGGAGTAGTGTTCATAGACTTATCGGCGGCCTACGATACTGTATGGAAAGATGGATTGATCCTCAAACTATTTATTACTCTGAAATGTGGAAAAACTGTGAAGCTCATCGAACGAATGCTATCCCAACGTCAATTCAGAATGTTTTTGGGAGAGAAAAGTAGCAAGTTCAGGATTTTGAATAAAAGTCTTCCACAAGGATCGGTTCTGTCGCCTATTCTTTTAAACCTTTACATAAGTAACCTTCCAGTAACTCAATCGAGAAAATTTGTGCATGCAGACGACATGGCATTGGCTTTGCAAAGTAAAGACTTTTCTGTACTTGAACAAAACCTTTCAAGTGACATCGAGATTATGAATTGCTATTTTAAAACCTGGCGCTTGTGCCCTAATCCATTGAAGACAGAAGTTTTCATCTCAACAATCACCAAAAGAGGAAAAAGCTTCAAGTTATGTCAAATGACATAATTCTTAAACATAACTTCTCGTGGAGTGACCCTAGATACGTCTCTAACGTACAAGAAACATCTAGAAAACGTCAGTAAAAAATTACAGGCTAGAAATAACATTCGGCATAAGCTTGCTGGTACAAGTTGCGGTGCAAATCCGTACTTCTGCAATTGCCTTGCTTTATAGCACTACTGAGTACTGCTGTCCTGCCTTGAAGAATAGTCATCACACAGGAAAAAATGACACTCAACTAAATACTGCAATGAGGAAGAAGATTCTGCGAATAATCAACTTCGGAATATGTACCATATTCCCGTACGTTCTTTTTTATAATTAAGTATGGAGATTGGCAACATGGACCGCGAAAAATTTAAATTGGAAGGAACATGAACTGATACAATAATTTAAGAAAGCATGACAATAGTGGTTGTGTATGGACCAAATGATGAGATGAAACAGAAGAACATAAAACTACGATTTAGAAACAACTTTCAGAAACTGCAAAAAATAGTAGAGGGAAAATAATATTAACAGGAGATGTTTATAGTTGAGACGGAAGATTAAGTAAAAAAATAGTTAAACACGAAAAACCAAGAATAATAATGGGTTACTATTTAGTGAACAACCAGATAGTGGAAAATACGTTCTATCATGATAAACATATTCACAAATACACAAGAGAGGTTAAATGCAGGAAAAAGATGTCAGTAAAACATATATACTGATCATTACTTTGCGGTAGAAAAAATAACAAAAGTTTGTAACGAGCTTCTGTACATATACTCGAAGCTAAGTATACCAAAACATGTCTCTAAACTTCCCAGCACCCAACCCCTAAATGGACCCACAATGCAGCCCTTTCGGTCATATTTCAAGTGGGTTAATACCTCCCTAATGTCGCAGGCAGTTCGCTAACTGTTCCACAATTGCACTAATTAGAGACAAATGTCCGGACCGAGGTCCCGGAACGTCATGAATGAGAAAACGGAGCGGACTCGTCGCCCCCAGGGGCGGGTTCAAGTGGTTCGCTTATTGATTATGATAAACTGGGCTAAGGGAGGAAATAATGGAGCTGCGGTTGGTCTATTTGCATCTATTGAAAATAAACTGCGAGCGGCAAACCCTACGGGAATTTTCTTGTAAGGGGGGGCGAAGTATATACATTTGCGCAGTAGCAAATACGCAATATACATTTAAGAACTTTTAAGTGTCCAAAAAATATTATCAGATGATATGTATATTCTTATGGAAGTCATTAATACATTACACAGTACTGTAAAATTCATGCAACTACGGTCGACTTTTATAAATACGTTGAAAGAAAAAAATCTTTTCATTCAACGATAAGAGATCTCATATTTGTGCTCTATCCAAAATAGATACCAACACGAATGTATCTATGCTGGATAGATAATTGAAGAAAAACCGTAGAAAAAGTCCAATCAGATCTCGATTATCTGAAACCAACCTTCAACATCTTCATCAACACAATGGATAGACGTAAAACCACCAGGCCATATGTTCAATTGTTTGGAAAAGGTCTCCATATTCACAAGAGGGTTTGATAGATGGATCTCATTTATTAAGAAAAAAGTTGCATTTTCAATGACCAGTGCGAAGGACCTGACCTGACCTGACCTGACCCAAGACTTTCTGGAAGGTCAGTTCCTGCTACCTTTTCTGTAGAATCGTCTATAAGCTGTTACTTAAGTTGCCAAACAGAACACCATCCATCTTCAATGGTGTAAAGAGCACGAAGGAAATCTTCTATCCACAAAGGTTTTCTAGAAGTTAGCCGAGCTGCAGGTAGCTCTTGCAGATCTCAGGACATCAGAAACTCATTAGAAGCTGATTGACATTTTTGCCAAGCTTTATGGGTAGCAAACTGTCTGCGAATCTCCGGAAAAGCAATGTTTGAAAGAATCGGAAGAAAAGGTAATGGAGTTGACTTAATTATTCCAGTGATTAGTCGCAATGCAGTATATAGTTGAGTGTCAATTTTTCCTGTGTGATGACCATTTTTCCAGGCAGGCAAGGCAAGGCAGTTGCAGAAGTACGGCGTATACTTGCGTTTACACCCCAAATTGTACCAGCAAGCTTATGCAGGATGTCATTTCTAGTTTGCATTTTTTATTGATGTTTTCTAGATGTTTCTTGTACGTTAGAGACGTATCTAGAGTCACTCCAAGGTATTTTGGCGGGAAGTTATGTTTGAAAATTATGTTGTTTGAGATAACTGGAGGTTGTTGCGTCCTTTAGTTGTTGAGATGAAAACATGTTACTTCTGTCTTCAGTGGATTATAAGGCACAAGCGCCAAGCTTTGAAATAGCAATTGATAATCTCGATGTTTCTTGAAAGGTTTTGTTCAGTATAGAAAAGTCTTTCCTTGCAAAGCCAATGCCATGTTTTGTAAAGGTTGAAGAGAATAGGCGATAGAACCGATCCATTATTCAAAATCCTGAATTTGATGATTATATTTCATATGTAAAGTGAATTTTTGTAAATATTTTTTTTATTTTCAGTGGATTTCAGATTTTTAATTATCAATTAAGTACTCATAAGAATTTGCTATTGTGTTTATTATTGTTATTTTTACTTTTATTACATTAATCAATTTCAAATTTATAAAGATAGTTAACAGAGTATGCTGGCGACGAGTTTTTCTTTTTTTTTCAACTGTCTAGTTCAAGTAGATAGAACACTTACTAACAAAGAAATATTGATTGCGAGCTACAAATACTAACAGTAAAGTTGAATGCCAAAATCTTTGTTCCAACTGATGAAAGCACTACAGGAAACTAATGTCGGAAACTGAGAAAAACAGCTATGCAATCATGGGGTACTACTGCATAAATCGACAATTTTTTCAGCACTTTCAGGATTAAAAACACCCAAAGGAAATCCTCCTATCGTACTTTGCACATTCGTACTTATGTCTAATTCGCATTCGATGCATGATAATTAACCAACTATAATGCGACTAATGACTACACGAGGCACTTAATATCTAATGACAACCTATTATGCATGCATGGTAACTGCTTCCAGCTGTATAAATCAGTCATGACGCCAATAACATTATTTTGGGATTCCAATAAATCCTGTCGTCAAAGCTTTAAAAATCGATGCAATTTCAATCATTGCGGCAGTTAAATTTAAAAATAAAATCGGCGCTATAGTATTTTAAGAGGCTGTCATCGGTGAGGTAAGTGCCTTTTAATGCAGATGGAAGCGGGTTTATTTTTGGAACAACGCGAAAATTGAAGGCTGAAGGTACTGGAGTGGTCCTTCAAAGACGTTTCGTATTATAGGCAGCCAACGTTACGGGTTGGTGGTTATGGAATGGTTTTTTGAAGAAATTAAACGCCATTGTTGGTTTAAAGGTTTCAAAATGGAGTTTCGAGGCTTGAAATACTTAAGCTTCGTAAAAACGCTTAGCTACAGTAAACAGTTATATCTTAATTGTAAATTGTATATATTTTTCAAATAAATTATTGCGATCAATAGAAATAAAATTTAAGGAAGACGAGCTACAAGAAACGGTACCTTCACTGACACAATTTTCAAGACCAAGATGATGGAACGTCCACAGAGTTGCAGATACAAATTTCTCTCTGTCTCTTTTCAACAAAAAATCTGTGCTTTGTAGACGTTACTATTTCGAAGTACTACCATTTGGGTAATGTAATGCAGGTCAATTATTTAATAGTACATATACAATATTTCAAATAGGCTTTGATTCAACTCATACCACCATTGTCTTTGTTATTGTCATTTTTAAAGTAATTAAGCATTGTATTTGTTAGTATTTCGTGGAGTTTGTAACAAATAGTTAAAGTGAAAATGCCGAGGCATAATTTATTTTCAATTTGGAAATGATAGATAGGTGTGCCCAAGAGAATTTACTTTTTTTTCACTAAATTTAACCAAATAAAAGGCTTCTGCTTCGAAGATGACAAGCATATTGCAGAATTTTTGAGTTCACTCAGTTCCAAATATTTACTTGTAAGTGCTTATTCATGTGTATTGAGTTAAGCAAATATTGAAAAGGGTACATAAAAGGATATTAAATTTTTAAGGAAGCGTATTGACCTTTTCCTTGGTGGTAACCCAGGATCTTCTCTAAACAGGTTATTATAGTCCCAACATCGTCTTTATGGCATATTTTAATTCATCTTTTGATGTTAAGAACGCTACACGTAGTCAAAAACTTTTTAATAACTCTCATAGCTGCAGTACTGGACACGATAGAGTTTGTAAATTTGTTCGTACAATGAGGACACCATTTTTCTTAATGGGAGTCCTTTATAAATTTTATATTAAAAAAAAATAAGACCGATATTATCAACGCTCGATGGTAATGTCAATAAATAACTATTTGCCTTTTTTAGTCGTGCAAAGCAAAACAATTAAAATAAAAGAATTGGAAATCAAAAAATTATCAGCAGAAATCTCTTATCTGTTGAAAAATAAAGGTACTTTATTATTTTGTTTATAAAACACTCTGTTCAATACCAACAATTTAGCATCAGCAGATCAGATCAGAAAGTACGTTACGTACGATTAATTATTTTGTAGACCTTCAAAAAGTGTTTTTTTTTACACAGTTCAAGAGACGCTGGTAGAAATGCGTTAGTATATAGCGTTGCTCAAATCCATTGTGTCTTCTTCAAAATTAAGTAGATTCTTTTATAAATTATCTACGGACATCTACCCAGTTTCTTCTACTGTAAAATTAAATTTTGAAAACGGCTTATTAGATTAAATCTTAGTCGGCCCAACAACAAAAGCCAATTCCTTTCTTATGGAGATATAGAAGAGAAGAAAATCGTTGCATACCGAATGTATGACAGAAACGAAATACCAATTTTGGAATCGATCGAAGCTGAATTTTATAAACAAGGACTTGAATGTAAGTATAGTATTGTAATTCTGGCAAAAATCATTAAGAAATTGGGTTCAAATATAAAAGAATTAACTAGAGATTGGCCATAATGAAAAGTGAACGGGCTCAAGCAATGGAGAACCGAAGTGATTAAAAAAATTTGAAGACACCGAGATGAAAAAAAGACCCAGATTTAATTTTGTAAAGATATGCATTTCTATTCGACATATTCAATTGACAAAGTCTAAAAACTGAATTGGGTATTTCCACTTTTTTTTTTAAATTACGTAAAATGAATCTTGAAGTGCACATATATCGTACGTCATGTTTAAAAAAAACAAAAAAAATATTTGTAGGTAGAGAATTTCAAGTCTGAAATTCGAATCTTAGGAGTCACCGCCAAAACGCTTCTATCCAAGGTTATTCAACTCGTGACGTCAAGTGTCATGTAAACATTACCGAGGAGCGTGCTGTTTAATAGTATAGTATCAGTCTTGTATTGGAAAAGCTTTTGTGTGATGTTTATCGAAAGGACAGTGTAAGAGGTCGCACCAAAAAGTGATTTGTGTAGTTTTACAAGCATCTATTATGTATGGAAAACAAAACAAGTGTTGTTTTGTACATGGTTATAAAGGTACTTCAGTCAGTACAGCTAACAAAATTTTTGTAACCGTTCCTCGAGATTATCAACGTATGAAAATGTTGTTTAAGGCCCCTAGACGTGATATGCCGAAATCGCAAAGTTTGTTTTTCTGTTGTGAAGATCATCTTAATTCTTACTGTAAGTTTTATTATTCTTTTTGGGGTTATAAGTGTTTAGCATTCAGTTTACATTTTGTTATAGCTTGAAGAGGATATGAAAAATTATATGCGTTTTAAGTTGATAGAGAGAAATGTTATAATAAAGAACGACGTTGGTTCCCATATATTCGACTGTTAGCCAGACCAGAAACGAGCCGCAAGAGCCCCGAAAATAAATGGCAATTTATATTTATTCTGACCTCTAAAGTAAATGTCAAGTTTAGAGTATATTTTTGATTCTTACATTTTTATGTTTACAAATAGTATGTTTCCAACAACCACTGTGATCAAATTATCAATGCTACGTAAATTTCATAAAAATTTCACGTATGCTGTTGCTTTTACGTTCCTCATCTCCGCCGCGTTGAACCGCTCGTCGCTGTACACAAATTCCATAACAATGAACATGCCTTCAGAAGTCATCACTCATAAGTATTTCACATTTTCTTGGCGTATTTTAATTCGCTTGTCACAAAATGAACGCAAACAACAAACTGAGAAATTGACGGGCTGAGGCTGACGCGTGACGCGCTGACCCCAGATGTAAACAAGCGGCCATTTACAAGACACCTGACGTCACGGCCAGTATGTTCGCGTTTTGGCGGTCCCTTTAAATATTCACATTTTTAATATTACAAATACAGCTTACGATCCGTTTTTTTCGAATTTAWAAGCTGTCACAGCTGTTTTGTGCATTAGGTGCTGCCTATTAATATGCAATTTAATAAAATATAAATGCATGGCAAATACCCAATAGTAGCAATAGATTTTCCAGGTGCTGCAGCAATAGACCCCATTTCCACTCCTCAAGCGCCAGCAATTGAAACATAAGATCATTACTGACAAATAACGCATTTAAACATGCAATCAGACAAGCCGTATGGCCCTCCAGCTGCCAGGGCGATCACTCAACCGTCAAACCTAAAGATCTGATGTATCGTCACGTCAGCGGTACAAGGCTGAGGATACCAGATAATGGTGCATATTTTTCACCCAAACGACAAGTATCGATCATAGCAGTTCTATTGTCTCAAAGTTGACATTTTTTTCGGGCAATTAGTCTCGGGCTACCGTACGACGGCCATCAGAKAAGCGGGTCGGCCCGGTCTTTTGTTTCTGTCGTTTAATATCAAATTTCTGGTCGTGAGGACCGACGAAATCAAATGGCAGCGATACGCGGTTATCGGAACTCAGTATCGTCTTTGGGATTTCATCGTCGACGGGCGCACGATTTGCAGTGTCGTGGTTCCGTGAGGTCGACATGTTTCGATGGCACTGCAATTAATTTTGAGCCGAAGCGAGGTGCGTTTTGGTTTCTTGAGTTATTGGAGGGATATTAGAAGCCCTTGGAGAAGTAATTATGGCAAATGTGGAATAATAGTCTTTTAAAGATGGATAAACACCAAGTTCTTCTTGTTCGATTCTATTTGCAAAGGAATTGCGTCTTAAACTTGCTTAAACTTAGCTCTGGAACCAAAAGTCGTAGAGAACGGCGACCTCCTATCAGACGAATTAGAAAGAGCGTTCAATTCTATACCAGAATGCCAACTTTTAAGTAGCTAGCTCATGAGATGACGGAACTGTACTTCCAGAACTGAATTTTGCGAATTAGAAGATCCTTGCTCGTTTTTTAGGCCATTTACTGATTTCTAAGCGCAAAATATGTCAAATTTTGAACCTCTACTGTAAAAACTGTTGCTTTCAGAACAAAACCTGTCTTATTATCACAGACATGATGACCTAGTTAAGGATTCTCTCAGATAAGAATAAATATATAGGGCATTCCACGACGAGTTTTCGTTCAAAGAAAATCGGGAACCAATTCAAGCAATCTTCAGGTTTCGGCCACTTACGAACTTTTTTAACTTTAGTTCATATAATTAGTCCAAATGTCAAGCTCTGAATATTCGAATAAAGATTTTTTGAATTTAATTATCAAGTTATGGTGAATATGATTAAATAGTCGAGCAGAAAAATATCCTCCCAAAACCAACTGGAGATGTTATAATAGTATATATTTTATAAATCGCATTAATTTTGGAGCGCTTTCACTGAAAACAACAAGAACTAAACCCATGGAAGGCGATGTTAATACAGAAATAACAGTTATAGCATACTAAAATGGACATCCATCTAACTCCTTTTTTTGTAGTTGAGAACAATACCTTTAGTCATTCCACGCAGATTATGGTAAGACGCCTTGATATCCCGAATATGCTCTTAACGTAATCTTAACAAATTTATATTTAAAAAAACTTTGTTTTCTTTTGCATTTATGTGCTTTGCGAGGTATTGTTCCCCTTTTTTAACCCTGTCATTACTAGATCTGTACTAGATCAATTTTTATTTGATCCCTAGTAAGAATCCGAGATAAAAAAATTTGGAGGTAATTGGTGGTATTTCTTATTCAAAATATGCAGAACGCATGAATTCAATCACATAAACTTTACATTTACATTTATTTTTAGCCTGTCTAATTTTTATAAGCACGTTCACAAATTAATTGAAATATGGCGTCCTTTATCATTTCCCACCAAAAAACAGCTTTATCAGCATTACATAAATCACAGTAGTATTAGCTAAAGCACTTCGTGACGTTATCTTAATCCTTATTGCCGTGTTCGCTAAATAGCGAATGTAATAAACACATAATGCAGTCAAATATTGATAATATCAGCCTAAGCCCTGTGGATTACAAATTTCTGGAGATAGGGATCCGATTCATAAAAATATTAATTTCCAAGTTACAATTCTGCCCTTTTGTAGGAAGAATATTAAATAAACGCTAACTGAAGGTTTGCGATAGAACTCATTTGGTTAGTAGTCATTGCCTAACAACAGGTATTTGCCATTTTTAAGAATTTAGACTACTTCAGGTTGTCAAAAATAAAACAAGCAATTTATAATAATTAACGTCGCTATATTGCAAAATCACTGCACAATCGCATAAATCAAATTTTAATCGAATAGCAGCACTTATTAATGTCATATTGATAGCTGTTTTACTGACGTCGATTGTTACAATTTCCACTCCAAAACGTGTAAAAATTTTATGACAGGAATAAACACCCGGTACCAATGGAGGTCAAATTTTACAAACGTTTATTTACGACTGAAAGATGAAAAAACCAGTATACAGGTCATAAGATATGTGAACAACATTTGGTACAACTTGTTCATTTGTATGGTAATACCATAATAGTGAGTGATTAAAAAATTGGAAATATGCCCTTGGAAACWGAAGAAGCAGCTGCAGATTCTACCAGATTAAGTAGAGCTCGATTCAGTGATTTATATACATCGAGCAAAATTAAGAATAAAGCAAAATAGCATTTTTGAAAGATTTATTAAAGAAGTAAAAAACGCTTCAATCATTGTAACTTCTTTTCAATGAAGCAAAATCTTATACGAGGGTGAATGCTTTCAACGTCCATGATAAGTATTTCAGAAGGTGATATTTTAGTTAGTTTTGATGTGGTTTCTTTATTTACGAAAGTACCCATCCCTGAAACAGTAGACATCATCAAATCCAAGCTTAATAGCGATCCCCTAGGTGCCACGATATATAAACACTGTTTACAATCTACTTATTTCCTATGGAACGATA
Organism: Rhyzopertha dominica; assembly: GCA_025024175.1. Classification (NCBI taxonomy): domain Eukaryota; kingdom Metazoa; phylum Arthropoda; class Insecta; order Coleoptera; family Bostrichidae; genus Rhyzopertha; species Rhyzopertha dominica. Next base: position 61,451,502 of record QCXZ01000064.1, read on the forward strand.
ATTTTTATGAGCGAAAATCAGGTTGTGCAGTGGGTTCATCTCTAAGTCCTGTAGTAGCCAATTTGTTTATGGAAAATTTTGAACGGGTAGCGATAAGCAGTTTTCAGTTTAAGCCAAAATGTTGGTATAGGTACGTAGACGTAGATGACACTTTTGTTATTTAGCCCCACGGTATAAAAGAGTTAGGTAGATTTCTAAATCATTTGAACAGTCAAAATCCTGACATAAAATTTACTATTGAATTAGAAAGCAATGCTAGTTTACCTTTCTTGGATGTCCAAATTTAAGGAATAAACACTGGACAGTTAGGACACAAGGTTTACAGAAAACCAATACACACAGACAGATATTTACATGCCACATCTCACCACCCTCCCCCTCAAAAGAATAGTCTTATAATGTCGTTATTTGTTAGAGCACAAAGGATCTCATTTAAAAGTATTTTACAAAAATAAATGTATCATCTTAAATCAGCGCTAGTAAGGAATGGTTATAGCAATAAGAATACTTGGTCAGTTTTTAATAAAAGTGCTCATCCAAATCAAGTAAATTCTCAGCCAGGACAAAGTAAATTAAGGTTGAGTTTGCCTTATGTAGAAGGCCTTTCGGAAAAATTAAAGAGGATGCTTAGGAAACACGATATTTTAGTTGTTGATAGTACATATAATAATTTAGATAAAATTTTGAGTTCTACTAAAGATAAAATACATTTAGAGAGTGAAGGTGTTTACAAAATTACTTGTTCTTGCGGCAAGTGTTACATAGGTCAAACTAAAAGAAAAGTAGGTACGTGTTTGAAAGAACACATACCTGCTACTCATATTTGACTAAACACATGACTGACTTTGATAAAACAAAAATTTTACATAGAGAAAAATATTATTACAAACGTCTAATAAAAGAAGCTATTAGAAATTTGTAGGAATACTAATAATTTTAATAGGGTTTGTGGAAATTATAACTTATGTGACATTTGGAAGACTATTTTGAAGTTTGTGTATATCTAGTGGATAGGTAGTKMCTTTTTCGTCGTTAGGATCTTTTTTTATCAGGTTGGCACGTTGTTTCTATGACGTTTCGCTTCMTTGGTGATTTGTTTATTWACTTTCAAAMTTTTGTTTGAACTTGCGTCAGGCAAATTTTGAGGTTCTACGTCTTTGACAAAGATTACAGGTGTAATCGAAACGTCAGACTAATAATTTTTTGTCAGTGTTTTCAAGAGACAGCGAACTTTCCGAGAAAATACTATCTTGAAGCAAAATCTTGTTATTAGTAAGTAGTATTTTTCAGCAGACGATTCTAAGGGTTGAACAAGGCTGAAGTAATTGAAACTCCCTTGGGTTACGTCATAATCATGCTGTTCAATGAATGCTTTTCGTTCTATTTTGGTTAAAATTTGGGAATGTTAGGTAATAATATTCCCCAATATTATATAATATGTTTTCTGAAAGATCGCGCTGTCACTATAAAACAATGACAAAAGCTATTAATCTAAATTTTCGATTATACCTGCAATCTTTGTCAAAGAAGAGAAATGAAAATATCGTGCGAAACGAGCACAAATAAAATTTTTAGACGGTTGTAATAATATTTCCTCAATCTTTATGTGTTTAATGAAATATTTATATATCTGTTCCAGCCTACTACGCGTGCCTACCTTTATTTTAGTCTTATGTAAAAGTTGCCTCAGGAACCAGTATGTTTCTAAACACCTTCATTTTCTAAATGTACTGTATCTTTAGTAGAACTTAAAATTTTATCTAAATTATTATATACGTATTATCAACAACTAAAATATCATGCTTTCTAAGCATCGTCTTTAATTTATTTGAGAAGGCCTTGTACATAAGGCAAAATTAAGTTTAATTTACTTTGTGCTGACTGAGAATTTACTTGAAGAGAAGAGAAACGAGCCTATTGTGTTTAATTGTATTAAATCTCTCAAATTTAAATATGTTTTATTTCTCGGCTTTGTTGTTTCTGTACTTTTTTGGCAAACTTTATTAATCTTGAAAAAATAAATTACAGGACAGAATCTGCAATATTGTTCTTATGTCTTCATCTAAGAAACCCAGTTGTTTATCTATTATTAGCCAAAATCAGGTAATATTTGTCCAAGACGATTATTTGATAAATAGGACATTATCATATGTTCTGTTATTATCATTTATTTTCTTTATAATCTTCATGGATAAAAACGCTTCTCAGATTAATACCTGTACTGAAAGATGATTTCAGCAAGAAAGGTCTTATTTAATCTTTGAAAACAACTATTTATACAAGCAGCGTATTGTATTATTTAATTTTGCACAATGCAGAAAGTTTTATGAGTAGTCATCAATAACCATTGGTAACTTGAGTACGTCCAATTATCGACTTGTGATTCGCAAGTACAAACAACTCAACTTAATAAATTACATAGTTGCATCCATCATGTACTCAAAAGATATGCACTTTTAGCAATGCTGAAATATCCAATTACTGTCCCGACCAAAATAACAGGGAAAAACAAAACAAAATGATCAGATCCATGTCCCAACCGCGTGTATCGATCAATCTGGAGGATCCAGACCGCTTATCCGAACTGTGGAAGTAGCTGCAGCGTTCCAAAGGCAAACATTTGCCAAAGGGTCTCCGATTTTTGTTTGTGCTGGTATCAGCAGTGCGTCGCGCACATCACGTACAAGATAACGCGCTATCATTTCCGTGCTCCGTAAATATAGCCGTAAAAGATATCGCTTTAATCACCGTTCGAGTGTCAATCAATCGGAATATTATTGTTTGGATGAGGAAGGTTAATTAAGTATAGGAGCGAAGGCAGTGATACATCGGGGCTTATTTAGATGTTAACGCTCGTTTATCTGGACATATTGCAGCTGGCTTTGGAACGGTTAATCGCGCAGTAAATCCAGAAGTCAATGTGAGATTATGGGTTATTGAATTGTAAGGCAATATTGGATTGTAATCTTTCCAATTACTGGTAGATCTGTGATTTGATCCAAATACATGCTTATCAATTATTTAAGGTGATGGAATTGGTTTCCTTATCAATTTCTAATAAAAACATCATGGTGATTTTCATTGAATTGATGTACCTAGAATGTGGACCGTGGATTATTGGAGACATCTTTTTTAAAGAAAAGTGCACACAATTACAAAATCCCCACGAAAAACATTAAAAAAACTCGGCTAGTATATATTTGCTTTGGAAATTTTTAACAAGAGTGAGAAGATCAACTGAATTTTTGCTTAATTTTCAATCAATTCAAATAGATGCTATCTATATGGCCTAGGACCACGTACGAGTAAAGCTTCTTTTTTTAAGAAGCCTCTTTTGCTCGTCCAGCCGTATCTTACTGTTTTATGTTGTCTTTTTGCCACGGATACGTCAGCTCAGTGCTACCATGTCCCCCAAGGGTCCAACCTGGGACCACTGTTGTTTCTTTCATTATTAATGACCTTCCGAGCTCTATTGCAAACGGTTATGGCTTATACTAAACATTTCTGAATGTAGGGTGGTCACTTTCACCTGTGTAGGTACCAAAAATCCAGTTATTTTGAACTATATCTGTGGACACTACGACTGAGTGTTAGTGTTGTATATATCCAGTCTCTTTTATTTGCGTAAATTATACAATAAAGCTTACTGATACTGTTTTGGAATAATCATTAAGATTGTATTTTGTTTAAGTGCACATATTTATGTACCTACTTCAAGTAGGTAAGTATTTGCATGTCAAAATACATTTATTCATAGCAAACAAATGTTTTGTAGATAACAGTGCAGTTCCTTAAATTCTTCCCAATACTACCTAATTATTTTCTGTATCTACTTTCATAGAACAATCATATGTTTGGATAATAATATTTTGTTCAAATTTGCAACAATTAAGTGTATTTTAGAAAAGAAAACTGATATAGATGCTCAAAATATATCATGTACTCGTATCTTCAGAATTGCATAAAATATAGAAACAGTAAGTATATTATATTTGGATCAACGTTTTTCGCTTTTACTGTAAGAAATTTTATCTGAAAACTTCATTAGACGGTGATTTTTTTGCAATAACTTTTGAGTGAAAAGTTTTATCATATTTTTTGTAGATTTTTTAATACTCGTGAAATTTTATGTTTGATTTGTAAAAATTCATTTCTGTTTTGTTTTACGTCTTAATACTCACGAGTATACTTCAGATTACACAATAAAACTAATTACCTATTTTACATATGAATTTGCTAATTAAATACCGAAAGAACATCAGATAAAGAAACAAAAGATAGCACAGTAGTGCCTTGCCTAATAAATATGGTTAAAAAGTAAATCTACGACTCGCTGAAACAAACGAGAAATCCTTTAAGGTAAGGAAATAAAAGCTATGAACTACAATGACTTTTTTATGAACACATTGAACTAAATAAGACGAGTTAGAATAATAAAACAGAGCGGCCACACAGCTTTACATATAAATCCCAGTAGATAACCCATCGGAGTATCACCTTTTTTAAGTACATCACGCGTATTTTTGCTGTAGGTAATTGACATGAGTGTCCAATTTCATTACATAACACATATCAGAGTACTAGGAATTTTTATTGGAATGTTCCGTGTCAAAACCATCGTAGACTGACCTTTGTCCACGTGAGACCATTGTGGAATCTCGCAAGATTAGCTGTACTTAATCAGTCAACTTGACATTATTGGGTAGATGGCTTTAACTTTTAGGAGTTTTCAAGGTAACGGGTAGGTACTTATTTTCAAGGCCTTTGTAATTGGACTTCGCATGACAATAAGAACCATGAATGCTTTTCTGCACTATAAACTTGAGTGAATAATGAACATCAATTATCGGCACTAAGACAAGGTTACAGAAACTTAAGGATTGTACATATATATAGTCAATTGTGCATTATATCATATTATATTGCAATTTTATTTCATTTTTTTTTGTAATTGTAGACGATTTTTAATAATAATTATCAATGCATTAAAGAACTGGAGCTCACGTAGGAATTTTTAAACGAAAATCTGTAAGTAGAATACCCATAAATACTTCTAATAAAAAATCCTTAATGACGGTAGCGCGATGAATCTGGCAACCTGTAGTGTGCTTGTAGCACAAATTTAAAAATAACACACTGACTCAAATATCAACGCCTTCTATATTACCTCTACACTTATACACATAAAAGGTGCATAACTGTATAGCTAAGAATAACTGGGTTTTCTGTAAAGCTGACTACATTGTGTACAGAAATGTTCAAAATAATTCATAAGTCACAATCGCTCACATTAAGAGAGCTCGGAAGGTCATTGGAAAGAAACGAAACAACAGTGGTCTTAGGTTGGACCCATGAGAGGCCTCAGACATGACAGCGCTAGTAGTTTGAAACTGACATATTCGCCGTAATTTGACAGAAAAACAGCCTATCACACTAAGGTAAGACAAAAAGCTTATACTTAGTAAATGCCATGATCCATTTTTTTATAAAAACGTACAATTTGAGCCTACTTGTACATAGCTAAAATTACTAGGTCTACGATACTCATCCATGGTTTGCAATGGGCTATTATTAAAATAAATCATCTTAACCATCTTAAAAAATATAAATAAAATTGTGAATGATATAGAAGTGGAACAGCTTTTCCTAGTTTAACTCAGATTTTCAAAGCCTCAAAACACTTAATATCAAGCGAAAGAAAGAAGAAATTAAAAATAGTGAACCCCCGAGCTACAGTTCTATATGGCCTCCCAAAAATTAATTACCTTTGAGATCGGTTGATTCTTACGTTAATGATCCATCGTATAAATTACGCAAATTCGCCAACAACGTTTTAACACTATATCTCTTGAATGCCAATCCAAATACAGCGTGAAGAATTCCATATTATTTTGCGAACAAGAGGTAAAAGAATTATCAATACCAAATAACACTATTCTCGTGTCTTATGATGTGTCCAATTTTTCCACTTCTATCCCACTAAATGAACTATTATATAAGAATTCTCGAAAATAAATAGAAATAGAAAACTGTCACCTATCAAATACAGAAAAATGACATATTCTACAAGCAAGACGATGGACTGCCAAAGGGCCCGCCTTTGTCTCCAGTCTTGGCCGAAATTTTCATGTCGAATTTCGAAGAAAAGCTTTTTGAAAAGAAAAATGAAGTTATTAAGAATGTACCTATTATTCTAGACCATATATCGTCGCTACCAAAACGAACGGGCGTATCTCATAATTAGCATTTTTTCAGTACGGCGTTTTAAAGTTTTCTTGTCAATGTTATCGAAGATGCTAAAGCTGTTTAGTGAGTTGTTAATTTGCAATTAACGCTATGCTGTAGATGACAAAACCGTGTATGGAGAGGGATATTTAATGTAGCAAAAATTCAATTACCTTGGATGAAATCAACCTTTGAAATAGTTACGCCCGTTCGTCTTTTTGCACCATTCAACTTCTCGTGTCTACACATCTACTTCCGCCCGTAAAAAAGTTTAAATGTGATTCAAATTACCTAAAAATAATAGGTGAAATTTATTTATTTATTATTTACTTACTTATTTATTTATGTATTTATTCATTTATTTATTTACTTATTTATTTATTTATTTATTTATTTATGTATTTATGTATTTATGTATTTATTTATTTTTTTTTTATTTTTTTTATAGAAAATATAAAATAAAGCACATAATACATGAAATAAGCATTTAATATTACTCGAACAGTAAAAATATTCATATAAACTAAACAAGTTTTTAATTTTAGTCACCAAATAATAGCCAAAGCATGAAACTTAAACTTAGCTAAAACGAACGCTTTATCTTAAAAAACTAAAAATATATTATTATGGAAACATGGTAACTATAGGTTTTAATATAGAAATAATGCGGTCATCAATGCGGTAATGTTTTATAAAATTGTACCTACATATTCTGCAAGCTGAATTACTGGAGTGACTCCTTCGCACAGTGTTACTAAGTCTTTAAACTTTTTTCCAGTTTATTCCGCTGCCTCCTGAATCATCTTTTCTTATCGCCAAAATTCTTATGTCACGCGCAAGAGACTTGAAATCTAAAAACTCCTGAGAGTTTAGAGTATTAACAACATAAGGATTTCTTCGTCTTGCTAAGCGGAAAATAGGAACTAACTGCGAAGGTACGAAAATGTCTCCTGATTTTTCTATCGCAGCAGTGATTGTGCTATGGACAGAGTCCCCTTCATTTTGGCCATGATGAGACTCGAAAAATGACAAGATGATAGATTTAATGTTTTGTGATGTTGACAATACATGCAGCAGCATGGTAGCAATGATGGAGTTCTTATTCTGTCCGCTGCACCCATCAGAAAACAAATGTACAGTCTCAACCCCATCACCATCAAGTTTCCTCAGATACATGCTGACAGAGGTTGAAATTTCGCAAGAACCCCGTTTGCTGATTCCCTCATGCCAAATATAACAATAACATTGTTTAGATTGTAGATTATAAATTGTAAAATTATAGTTGGCTAGCCTTCTACTGTAGAAAATCTGACTATGATTACTTTTTGGCAACAGGATAACCTGCTGGAGATCGAAAACGGCACATGAATATTTAGAGTCTTCCTCATTCTTTCTTTTTGCTTCGGCCTTCTTAAGCCTAACAGCATTTTTCTCAGCTATGTGTTTTGTGTACTTTTCTTCAAGTTCAGCTTTCTTTTTACTGTCACCACTTCTGTACGTGAAACAGAGCCCACACATGTCTTTCTTGGGGTGGTGGAAAGACAAATTTTGGTCTCTGAAAACGTTAACGTATGTTTGGTAGCTGACTGTTAAGTTTGTACTTTGTTGAAACATCTCAAACATTTTTTGTATCGTAAGATCACTGTGTAGGTATTCCCGTGTTGTGCTCTTCCGGCAGTAATGGGACTCTATTCTCGGAAACTTATTGATATGTTCCATTATTTTGTCACGTATATATACGTATCCTTTGTTTTCAAATGACTTTGTCTTCCTCCCCTCCCTTCCTTTTCCAGAACCCCCGTATCCTTAACTTTCCCTAGAGCGGTACGTACCGTTTTTTCGGTAACGCTGAGTGTGTTCAAGAACATAGTCTTGCAAACTGGTACTATGGCATCACCCTTCGGTAAAAAGTAGCGATTTGTCTTACTTCTGCGTGATAATTCCGCCTTTGTCGTTTTAGACTTTTTCTCCTCACATTTAACAAATCGTACTAAATATTCTCTTTGCCTAAGAAGGCAACCCATGCCATAGAACCCGCTTAGAAGGTTTTCTCTTTCATCATCAGTAATTGAAAAACACTGTTTCCCAGTTTTTTTACAAAAATCACCAGTGCATCTGGGTAGATGTTTCTTTCTCGCAGGCATAACTTTTCCTGTCTTGTGACTTGCATACTCCTTTCCTTCATTTCGTAATTCCTGGGACTTCTTCTTCTTATTTTCACGAACCCGTTTTTCCACATGTTGTTCCTTTTCGCAACCATCAACTACAAATTCTTCTGGAATATTACTTGTTGTCGTTACTCTTTCAATATGATCATCTTCACATGGCCTCATCTGATCGAAATGTTCCCAACATAGCAAACATAGACAACGAACGCAAGCACTAAACACCTCCCGCTTGCAATTACCAGCTTGACAATGATCGCCATAGGTTGGATCGTTGACATCATCTACATCTGACTCCGACGAATAATGGTTGTCGTCTACGGTGTCGACCATTTCATTCAACTTTGGTTGGCCTTGAGAGCTATTATTTTGCAATTCTTTTTCGATTAACATTGCTTCCTTTACAGTTTGGAGGGACATACCGTCCTCACTGTCGGAGCTTAAATTTTCTTTTTCATTTTCGACCATTAGAACTGTCCCATAGTACCATTTTCGTTCTGGTCTCCAGTACATTTTAATTTTAACTCCCGCAGCAATGTTTTCAGATTTTTTTACGGCTTTTATGTCTGATAGTGAAACAACATTCTGGCTCATATCATCCCAAAGTACGAGGACGTCAACCATTTTACCAAACGTACTATGCGAAAAATTATTAAATTGTTAAAACAGTGATTGTAATAATTTAAAATCACTTACCAGTAATTATAGGTCAATCAAAGTATGCAGGCGTGCTGAAGGGTGATATGGGCGTATCTCACTGTAAGCACTGATAAAACGCGACGCACGGGCGTAAATCGAGTTACGCCTGTACGTTCTTTATCAATTTGGCACTCCACTGATTTGCGCCAGCGGAGTGCCACGTATAAGGTGCACTTTCGGACGCAGTAGACTTACGCCGCTTCGTCTTATCGTAGATTACGCAAATCCGAATTGCTTGGCGGGCGTAACTCGAAAATGGTAATTTTCGAGTTACGCCCGTTCGTCTTGTTGGCGACGATATGTTGACGATATTTTTTGTATTTAGACGGGAACTGACGGGCAGATGGATGTATTCTTAAATGCAATAAATAAAAAGATTCAATTTATCCTAGAAAAAGAAAAGGATGGAGTTCTTCATTTTCTGGACTTATAAAATTGACTTTGAAATTTGTGGAAAAACAACACAGTTAGATGTTATAATCCTGGCTTATAATTAAATCGATCATTACAAATTAAGCATTCCGTGTTCTATCTTAATAAACAGATTAATAAATATACCACCTAAGAAAGGAAATTTTGAAAAAAAATTGACAACAATTAAACAAAAAAAAATTGTGGTCCAAATACTTAAAAAGCAATATAAAGATAGGATACAAAGAATGCTGTACGATGCTAACATAAATGATAAAGAACATATTGTAGCTGCAGCAAATTATGTTTTAGAGGTGTTAAAGGTAAAAAACTAAACCTTATAGAGCTTTTGGAAATTAAAAAAACTCAGCATCAGAAAAAATATATGCAAATAGAAATTCCGATGTCTAGTACGGCTTTGATATTGCCCAAATTATTAAGTCGGCCTTCAAAATCCAGTCGAGAGAATTTTACAACTCTACTTTACAACCCCTGTAAAAAAGGGGACGTAAACGCTGTTATCTCTTTGACAATGGTCGAAACGATCGCCAAATTGATTTGATAAATCGAGTGAGACAAAGCACATACGCGACCTAATTGACGCTCATCAAGTACTTATGTAATTATTAATATTATACTAGAACGAGATAAAAAATCGACTAACTTTTCTTACCTGAACTCGGCCTATCCGAGTACCTGGTGCAGTAGACCCAAGCAGGCCACAAAGTAGGAACCTTCCCGTCCTCTCCCTTCGCTTCTTCCGCAGCAGGCAGCGGTTTGGCAACGGGGCTCTTCGCCCTCGGCGTTTCCGGCACCCTCACGGGGCCCTTCCCGATCTGCGAGACCGCCTGACACAGACTTCCCAGTGGAGCCGCCGGGAAAGGCTTCGCATCGCTCTCGTACGGTTTGAACCCGATCTTCGGTTGGGTCTTGGTCTTCTGCACGGCCGACTTGCCGAAATCCGGCTGGAGGATGTTCCTGATGGAATACTTGAGGGTTTGTATCGTGGGTTCCTCCGGCGGAGGAGAGCGGGAGCAAGTGGAAGTGGTGAAGGATTTGACGCTTCCGMTCGGGGAACCGGGGGAAGCGACGTCGACGTCGGTGGTGCAAGTCCTGAAGCTCCGAAGACCCGGGGAGGTGCTGGTTTCATGACTAGAGAGCGCGAAGGACGTTATCCTGAAGAAGGGCTTGTCGTTCTCCTTCGGAGAAGCTTGGGCTGCGTCCCTTTGGAAGGAGATCGTGGTGCATGTGTAGGGTGACGTCCTGGTGGATTCCGGGGAGTTAGGAGGAGATTTTTGGTGGTTGTGGGGGCTAGCAGCCGTGCTGGGGCTCGATCTGTCCTCGAAGGCCATGCTACCACAAATCAACATGTCACTGCGTCCATGGACCACTCACGTCACACGCACTGCACTTGTCTCGGGGATACGTGGGATCAAGTGCTTACTTGTATAAGTACGCTGTCAAACTGAGTAAGTTTTCAAAATAGTCATCTTTATTACTCGAGGCTTGCGGCAGGCCACGCCCCTGACGTCATTCCATCCTCGTCTAGCGCTGCCGATGCTCTATCCTCCACTCACGCGCAATTTTACCTCAAACCATCTCTGTCCTTTGCCAATAGATTGAGGGGAATACGAATTAGGTTCGGAATTATACCGATTTCCATTAACTAAAATATTCTTCTTTGGCTATGATTTTTCTAATTCTTCTGCCAGCTTCAAGCATATGGAAATCGATTGCCTCATCTCGATCCTCTTCGTGGCACGTCTCACTCAGGATGGAACATTGCCAATGGTAAAATGGGCGTGTCGTACAGCGTCTGGAGCTGGTTGGTTTCCGTGTAACTTGGAGGGGAGCAGTAGGGCAGATTGAGACGTAAGCATGTTTGTTTTTAGCGTATCGAGGCGGAGTCTGCACTTGGAGGTTGTAATTCAATACTGCATGGAGTGCCATGAATTATAAGTGGGGCAGATAATGGTTTTATCAAACTGGTGCATTAATTGAGAGATGGATTTTTGGAAGCGTACCATTTTGATTTAGTTGTGGGTCGTCTGTGGTCTTGGAGAAATTGGATTTTTCAGAAAACTACTTTATAATGTAATGTTAATATTATTTGTTTGAGTATCTGTAAGGTTTCATTTTTTCCACCCAATAATTGTCGAGAAAATGACACAAGCTTTTGTTGCCTATTCAAAAAATTATTAACATTATCTGCTTGTAGTTATCTGAAAAGGAATCGTAAATAAAAAAATCCAACAATAAGTAATGGTACTTTTCGTTTTTTTTATAATTAAATCCCAAACGTTTCGATTTTCAGTTGCATAATTACCGGCATCATAAGTATTTTTAACAAGAAATAAAACCGCCTTTGGCAGCCGGCACCCCTTTTTAATATCTCTGACGGTTTTTCAGATACCATAAGAGTGTAACTAAGTAAATGAACGCCAAGCACGAATTTATGGGGAGAAAGTAGTGGGGGCAATCTTCCCTTCCACCCTCCCTAAAAAAGGGCAAGAACAATAACTTATTTCGGAGCTCGAAGGTAAGCAGCATTTTTATCTGATGTTTAAGGTAAAATGATTTAAAAAACGACAAACGTTGATTAAAAATGGCCAGTTTAGTGTAAACGAGAAAATCTAGAATCAAACTGTTTTGGAGACCGAGTCAGAGTGTTTAACGTATTAAAAATACAGGTTTTTTTATTATTTCATTATGTTTAATAATCATGTACCTATGTAGTTTTAAGCCTAATCCAGCTGTAAACCACATTGACAATTGTCTGTTTACAAATTTAACTTGAACGCAGATTTTAATGAAATTTCATTTATTCACCTTATATTTGGATTTTGTACTTTCTTTCTTTTTCCTACCATCAAATTTTACATTCAAAATAACAAAACTAAATAATAACCATCTAATTCTTTTGCAATCTATGATTATTACGCAGCTTTTTAGACTACACCCATACTGAAAAGTGACAAAACGTAAAAAAATACGTATTTTAATTACTTCTTTGTAAGAAAATATTACTGCAATAGGAAGGCTTAACAATCTCTGACTACTAATTCTTAAATAAATATTTTTTCGTCGTCTTTCTTGTATAAAAGACACTAGCAACGCTCAGAGTACCTACATTCTTAAGCATCATTTCTAAAAAAAATTCCGGTGTACATCCCCAATCCCCAATTCTCCTGGATAACAGACCTAATATTATTGCTGGCTAGCAATATTAAGAATTTAGTGTTTGTTAAACAGACTTTCACGCGGAAAAAATAGACCCTAACAAACATCAAAATGCATTCTTATAAGCACATTCTGTAAGAAAGCCCCTGATCTACCGTTTTCCCCCCACGGCTTATTCTATATTCCCCCTCCATCGTTAGGTTCACCTCCCACTCCCCCCTCAAAACACAGTTCTGGATCCACCCCTGATGGACACCCTGTATATAGGAATGAGAGTGTGATTATAGTTACGAAATGATAATGTACCTACCTTGGTCCACCTGCAGGATTACATTTTTGTAAATTATTACTGAACAATCTATAAAATTAAAATGCATGTCTATGCTGTGCTGCCTACACCTCAACCAACTGCAGATAGATCTATTTCGCTGTCATTACGGCTCATCAGTGCAGTTTAGGTCTAGTGTAGACAGCACGGCATAGAACTGGTTTTTCTTATATACCAAAGCAATGGTATGATGTAAGTAAGAATTTAGGATGGCAATGCCATCTGTCAGCACTACACTGACATGATGACAAAGCCACCTAGCTGCCTTAACGGGTACTACTTCCTAAAGGAAGTGACCTGTAGCCTGACAGATGGCATTTAGGTGAAGCATTGTTCAGGCAAAAATACTGATTCATCATCAACCACTTTATATTATTATTAAAAAACTGATGAGTATTTTGTAAGTGCTTACTTTATAAACAAAAAACAAAAAGCATTTGTTGTTCATCCATATGCCATAATTCATTAGAAAATTACAAATATCACATTTGTAACTGCAAGTTTCACAAAATAAAACCAATTCCGCTGTAAGGATATTATTTTTCTCTTCTTTTTTACTATGACAGTGGAAAATTTCTGGGTGGTTGCTGTCAGCAGTTTGATTACACATTTCAAAACCAGTCTTCATATTTGTGAGATATGGTCTTCTTGTGGATAGAGAAATAGACCGAAATAATTTGTAGATTTGTAGTATATATTCACGATGCTGACAATACATCATCCTATAGCATTTTTAATCATGTGCTGCTAAAGCTTGTAATTCATTGGCCTCCATAGATAATTTCATTCTAAATAGAAATATAACCGATATCGAAGACATGTTCTGTTCCAATTTCTGTAAATAATTGTGCTAACTCCACATTTAAATTCTATATCAATCTTTCTTTTAATTTAACTTGAGTGTACTTAATTTTATGGATTAATTATGCAGGTACTTACGGCTCTAAAACGAATTATTATAGTTATATTAGCCTTAGCAACCAGTACATACTGCAAGCAGTATATTAAACGACCATCGAAAATCATTTATAGTTAGGAGTGGTGATTTCTTGTTGAATGTCGACTTTCTTCAATTATTTCCTTAAGAGTCCATAGAAGACAACATTGAGCATAGCAGCAACAAAATCTAATATTATTGAAGCAATTTCAGTACTTTTTTCTGCTGAAGTGGCTTGATAAGTTAGCACCAAGAGGAATGCTAGTCTTTTGGAGCTTTTTGACTGCAATTAAGAAGCATCAAGTGGTCAGTACACTGAGAAATTAGGTCGACAGCATTTTTTCCTATACATACTGCCATGATATTGCTATGCTTTAATGCAACTGAGTAGGAAAACGAAAAGACACTAAGAACTGCAATTTTTTGTTACTCATTTCAAATGTTTATGAGATTGCCTACTATCACGCATTTAGAACATTGTGACCACTGAAAGAGCTTGCTGATGATGTTCACAAAATGTTCGGAATTCCCAATTTCATTGAGTATTCTGAAGTGTATTCATATATGGTCGCCTTGACAATCTTGTTAACAACAACTACACCAAGTGTTACTCTTGTAAGTTTGAACTAAACTTACCAAAAGCTTGACACCCATATTAATGTAATATTAGCTAAAGCTCAAATATGTTTAAACACCTACTTTGAATCAAAAACTGGGCATGAAATACAGCTTTACATTCATGTACTGTCTCATTGCATTGCACCCAAATTTCACCACTTTACTCGCTCCTACCGAGGCGTGAACAATTTCCAAACTGCAACGACGTGTATAAGAGAATAACGTTCCATTTTTCAGGGAACTCAAACAATGCGTGGAACGTTGAATCCGTCACAGAGCAACACGTTTTCGTCACGGGCGTCAAAACGTCTCACACAAGTGTCGTTACGCTATTGTGTCCGAAATTTTCACCTGGATAATTTAGACGTGCAGCGCGTAACTAAGCGAAATACACCTACCTGTCAAAATACACCAAAACAGAGGGCTTTCAACGTGACGTTGTTGGCGTTCCATGTCCTGTTTCGGGGGTCGTGGGGGGTAGTACAGGAAGTGTCCATGGTTCACCTGTAAACAAAGATTCGATGGTTTGCGTTCCACTCTGGAAATCTCTGGCAATTTTTACAATTATTTCAATACCTATTACTTGAAATAAAACAAAATATATATGCCACAAGGCCCTTCCTTCTGTATTAAGATATCGGTCTGAAAGAATATATTTAAAAAACTATAATGACTTCTGCACCCAAAAAGATTATTAAATAATCATCATCTGTTATACCGATATTTCAAGACTAATCTGCAAAGTTTACTTACAAATTAATAATTTGTTTAATGTAATATACTTGATTGTAACTAAATGGATGACATTTTTTTATAAAGCAAACCTCTGTTAAATTCATCAACTATCAAATTTATACTAAAACTTTTTATATACAGTCAAGCCTCCATACGTTGGCTTTATTTGTGGCAAGAATATTATATATTTAGAGCATATTAAAATGGAAACGTCGCGACGAAGTTTCAAGAACGCCGTTTGCTGGCCTTCCTATTATTATGTAGTAGAACTTACCAGGTAGTTGTGTGCCAATTACTCCGAGTAAGTACGTTTTAAGTCACATCAGAGGTCTCAGAAAGTGAGCTTAACGAAGTAATAAGAGATTTAAGTCTTTTAAAAGTCAAATCTAGAAAACAAAAAACCGCCAGTACATGGGACCTCATTTTCATGATAGAGGCATCCAAAAAGGGAAATCGGGTTTATTGCAATGATGTTTATAGGAACTTGCTGCATAATGGAAATATACGAGGCATGTTTTTTAAGTAAGTACCGTTTTGCGATTCCGCCGCCGCAGCGCTACGGTCGGCGTTCCGCGCATGCGCGCTGGTTACCTACATCTCTTGTCTACGAACTGACGCCATTACAGTTTCATTCTTCATTGTATACGTTGTTTACTGAGTGTTTAAGATGCTTCCGACAATCGTGAGTCCCGCCGATTGTGAAGTACGGGCTGTTATACGATTTCTTAGTGCTAAAGGCGTAAAACCGATCGATATTCATCGTGAGATCTGTGAAGTTTGCGGACAAAACATTATGAGTGATGGAATGGTAAGGAAATGGGTGAGAGCATTTAAAGATGGCCGCACAAATGTGCATGATGAAGAACGGAGTGGGCGTCCTTCGGTCGTTAATGAAGATTTGGTGCAGAAAGTGAACGAAAAGGTGAGAGAAAACAGACGCTTTACAATTTCATCATTGTGCGACTGCTTTCCTCAATATTCTCGTAGTGTTTTGTATCGCATTGTGACCGAGAACTTGAATTACCGAAAATTGTGTTCACGTTGGGTTCCGAAAATGTTGATGGATTTGCACAAAACCCAACGTTTAGGCAGTGCATTGACTTTCCTTGAGCGGTATCACAATGAAGGTAAAGATTTTTTAGACCAAATTGTTACTGGTGACGAAACATGGGTGGCCTACGTCACACCAGAATCGAAACAACAATCCATGGAATGGCGACWTTCATCATCACCCAAAAAAGTGAAGTTTAAGCAAACAATTTCTGCCCGGAAAATCATGTGCACAGTTTTTTGGGACAGAAAAGGAGTATTGCTAGTGGAGTTTCGGCCTCGTAATGAGACAATCAATGCAGCGTCTTATTGTAAGACATTGAACAATCTGCGTCGTGCAATCCAGAACAAAAGACGTGGCAAGTTGAGTAAGGGTATCGTTTTGCTGCATGACAATGCCCGTCCACATGTGGCTAATCGGACCAAAGATCTCATCAAATCTTTTAAATGGAAAACTCTAGATCATCCTCCATACAGCCCTGATCTGGCGCCCAGCGACTACCATTTGTTCCTGCACTTGAAGAAACACCTTGGTGGTCAGCGTCTTCAAGACGATAACGAAGTCGAAACATTTGTGATACAGTGGTTAACAAGTCAGGCGGCAGAATTTTATGAGGAGGGTATTCAAAAACTGGTGCCACGTTATGACAAGTGCCTCAATATTCACGGAAATTATGTAGAAAAGTAGATTAAGGTACAGGCTTTCATGTAAAGTAAAATTATTGCGATATCTTTGCACGTCTTTTTTTTAATTCCAAAACGGTACTTAGTAAAAAAACATGCCTCGTATTTGCAACTCCTCCTACAGAACACTCGGTTTATATAAAAGAAAACTATAATGACGATTTTTATGTTTGTGGAGATTTCAGGACTAACTATATTATTGGATCAGTAGGCAGATTGTACAAAATATCTTTGCTTTCTTTGTTTATGAGATAGTAGAGCCAGACAGCTGCAATGAACAAACTGACTGGCCTAGAAACAGTTCAATCCTGAGCGAGAGAAACGCTATCAGTGCAACCTTGCTTCCACCAGAAGAAGTGTTATTACCATCTCTTCATATTAAAATGGGACTTACAAGGCAGTTTAGAAAACACTGCAAAGAGATACTGATTATTTCTGTGTTTCTAGTTCCCCAAACTGGGACTTTTTTCTTACACTTACACACTGACTATTTCCTAGAAAACTTGAGAGTCTCAGTGAAGAACAGGGTGAAAGATTTCACGAGGATGCTCGTGATTTTGATAGACGTTTTCTAAGAAAAATGGGACTACTATTGGATACTTAAACGAGCAACCAAAGAACGAACAGTGACTTAAGTCTTGAGAAGGAAACGCTCAAAGACCATCATAGTTAGAGCTGAATCAAGCTACTGCTTCTTGTTGAATTTTTTTTATATTTTAGCCTATGCTGTTGGGCAGTGTAAGTTTAAATAAAAACCCCAAATCATCTTCCCTGTTACCTTAGAAACCATCCCATTTCCGGCTAGTCACTATCGAGCAAAACAAACGAAATTCGTCAAGGGTATCAGACTGGCAATCATGAAATTCTCAACTCGGCATAATCATTTTTCACTTGGCCGACTTCCCCTCGGCAGCCACCCTCCCCGGCCAATCGAGCTAAAAGGAGAACTGAGGTCGTGTCATCGACGATCGATGGCGCCCTGTTCCTATCCCGCCGCGAGCACTTCGATTTTATTTACAAGTGATGTAGAAAATTGAATTCCGCACCCTCGGCTGAAAGGTGTAAGATTCCACCCCCGTTGCGATCAATCGATATAACGATGTGGCGTTCACCCCGCTCACCCCGCGCGGGCGAGCCGGAAAACGAGGGAAAAACAACTTGAATGAGGAGATTAAGCGGTTCTTGATACTCAGTCAAAATCGACGCCAAACCAAGCTAAAGTCTAACACACATTATTACCTGAATTTTTTGGTGGCCCATAAGTGTTATTGATAACTATATTGTTGAAATACAGAAGGAGATACATGATTACGTAATAGAAAACAATATGCAAGTCGGTTTTAAGAAAGGTCACAACACGGTTAGTGTATTGGCCAAAATCACTGATGACCAAAGAAAGGTCTCAAATACGAGTATCTTAATGGAAACCTTCTTCTTGCTCTTCTGAATACGCCCTTAAGTTATTTTTGAATTTATCTAAATGAGCATGCAGCATATGCACCTTTAAAGACCTCCTATGTCCCATGGACAAAACATGCTTCGTAGGCTTTGCAGAGAATATTACATGTCTTTAATTCAAATTTCACATCGCGCACTTTTATAGATTGACCACATATATAGCAGAATTTATAAGCATCATATTTACACTTTCGCGATGACACTTTAACTTTTTCTAGACTTGTACAGGGCTTCTATAAATTATTCACGCAATGCGGGCGCTGTTGATTTCTGAATTCTTTGTGCCGCCTTTTTGTAACCGCTGGCAAGCTACAATATGCACGGCGATAGTACTGAAGGTTCCAGATCAATGTCACCCCACAGCTCCGAAATGTGAGCTTTCTGCGACCTTAAAGTTAATTATACCACATAACTTTGTAGAATATGAAATTAAAATATATCAAATAATTCAAAAATCGACAGATGACAAGTATATGTCACTTTCCTCAGAGGCGGCAAATTGATTTAATCGATAATTTCTATTAGCGCCCTGGATGCATTAATCGTTTCTAGAAACTCTGTACAAAACTCCTGACTGTTGTTTATTACTCGAGGTGCCATTTGGAGGCACTGTGTGAATGTAAAAACCCCACTTTTATCTCGCAGGATTTTTGAATGTAATAAAATTTATAAAAAGTCTTATAAAAACTTGAAAATGAGTATTATTATTACTATTATAACTATCACAAAAGCAAACTTTATTTGAGAAAAGGGTTTTTTTCATTTTTGCATATAACAAACAAGAAAATCATAAAATMAACTTTAGGGAAAAAAACGAAAATTTTTTTTCTAGACTTGTAACAAAACATCTAACTTATCACKCGAATGCCATCTGGAGGTACTGTGTGAACGTAAAAAAAACACTTTTATCTCGCGGGATTTTTGAATGTAATAAAATTAATTAAAATTCTTATAAAAACTTGAAAATGAGTATTATTTTTATAACTACCACCAAAGCAAACTTTATTCGAAAAAAAGGTATTTTTTCTTCATTTTTGCACATAACAGATAGGAAAATCATAAAATAAACTTTAGGACAAAGAACAAAAAATTTTTTGTTGAATAGTGTAATGTATTAAAAATCAAACGATAGAAAACAGTCAGCAACAAAACTAACAGTACAAAACATAAGGATATTACAATTGATAAAATAGAAAAATTATCAATGATCCTCAAAGTGACCACCGTTGCTGACAAATCACCGATCTAACTTAACCTAATAAGTAGTAATTTATAAGGAAACGCCAGCTTTTCTTTAATATAACCTAATTTTATTTAAAGGAAAAACCAAACCCAAAGATGGGTTCGCTATTTTTACTATAACCAAGAAAAGAAAAAAGGTATCGACCTCCGGTTTTAAATTCATCTTGCTTGATTAAAGAGTTATAACAACTAACAAAAACAAAAGGTAGTATTTGACATTTTTTTCAATATTATATAAACTAGAGATCCGAAATATTTAAACGTTAACCCGGTTACCCATTTAATATACGTTCCTGAGCAAATCCTACCGGCCTCAACAATGTTGACTGCCCTTCACCTTGTAACGTCACATCAATCTACTAAAACTAACTAGCCGAAAAGGACGCTCGGGCATTGAAGGTACAGAGGGTAAATTGTTCCGCTTCTCTTTTGTTTGAAAACCGCACAAAACCACCCCCCGCCAGCACTTTGATGTCCGAACTGCATTTCCGATTTACTTAGTTAGCCCAACTGTGTCAAGGCTGGACGCTGTTATGTTGTTTGAGTTATCTCAGCGAACAAGGTTTCAGGTCTTTCAGCTGACAATCTAAATGTATTTGGACCTCTTTTAATTGTTTGGAGAAAACTAGTATCATTAGACATTTTGCAGGACCCTCCATATAGCAGATTTGTCATAACTATGTATTTATATTTTTCGTATTGTTTGAGATGTTCCATAGCTTTAACCATTGAAGATATTCCAGTTCGTCCAATATTATTATAAGAAAAACTATATAGCAGAGAGTATTAAACGTTGAATTTTATCGTTATCATTTTCGTGAAATAAAAATAATTTACAAATAGCTGTTAAAGCTGAATCAATAAACCTATTTCTGTTTTATGTAAATCCATGATATTAAAGGAAGAAGAAAAAGAAAACTTGTTTTCTATTAAATATTTAAGATATAACTATCTATTAAATACCTGTAATTTGGAAAATTGTTGATATAAGCAATTTGTAAAATCACCCCAAGTTTTTTCTCAAAGCTACATAGGCAATAGGCGTTTTAAAATGTGTTTGAGAATGAAAAGCAGCTAATTTGTGTTGGTAAGGATAGAAAGAATTATAGGAAATAATATTATCTGTTGGGTTGCAGCCTTGAGTAAAAGTTTTCTAATGATGTTTGTAGCATATTTGGAGGTAAATTCTGAATTTCCGCCCTAATTCGTCCTTTTAAATATTCTGCATTATGTGGCCGATCAGCAGAAATACGTTTTTTCAGATACCTCACAGGAAAAAATCAAGCGGCGTCAGATCTGGGGAACGTGCTGGTCATTGCGCCTACCGATCCACCCGTTGGAAATATCGCATTCAAATATCAACGAACTGCAAAATGGGGCGGTACACCATCTTGCTGAAACTATATCTGTTCAGAAGGACGCGCAGCATTTTCACGATCAGGGAACAGGCGAGTATAATGTGTTCGCGCAAGAGCTGTAAATACTTGTCCGCAATCAAATTTTCACCGATGAAAAAAGGCCCAATAATGTGCTCACCGATTATACTACACCAGGCATTCACTTGAGGGTGTCGTGTGTGGACTTGTTCCATCCAATGTGGATTTGTGTCCGACCAATATCTGCAATTAGGTCTATCCACATTACCATTGAGGCGAAAAGTCGCTTCATCAGAAAACATAATCCAATTTAAAATGTTTCTATCTTCATCTATCATGAAATGTCTCGATGGTTTGCTGTATTGTATCAGAATTAATAATATCGTTATCAATAACAATAATCCTTGATTATATATTAATTAATTACTAATTATAATACCACAATTATTTCACCATCTTTCGAATGGCGTTTTATGTCCTATTTGTTGGTTCTCCACTAAGAAAGTAACTATTTGACTTACAAAAATAGATTTGATCTTATTTTGTAGGAAATTTAACCTGTTCTCAGGGTTGCAAGTCTGGATTTAGACTTACATGAGTACAGGTCCAAAATACATAAGCAAAAAACCGCTAGTAATCCTTTTTATGTATGTTCCACTTAGTTTGAAGTTTGAAGCTGAAAATAGTTTTATATGCTTGTAGATGTTTTTCCTTAACTAACGAAATCCAATTCGCGCGTGCTAAAATATTTTCCCCCAAAGTACGTGTTAACACCGTCTTCCACGAATTTACACCGCCTCCTATACGGTTGCCTTACCGTGACAAATGTCCGTGTACGGCCCGGCGATGGGGCAAAAACCGTGTCGTCGCGGCCTCATATAAGGCGCGAGTTATAAGCTGGAACAAAACGATGGTTAAGTAAAACAATTGAAAGAGACTCGGCGATAAAGCATCCGTGACAGAGCACGTATATAGGGGCCTCAGTTCCCGGGAGAAAACAATTTACAGGATTGCTACATCATTTCGGAGTTCGGAGACGGAGATTAAACGAATTCTTCGATCCGATTATTTCCATTTCGATTGATGCTCTCGGAGTTGATTCTGATGGCTTCTCGGAAGGGAGTGGGGACGCGGGTTTCTGTGATTTTCAGATGTTTCAGTCTCAATGAATGAGAAACGCTTGGATGACATAAAAAGATTCGGTGTTCTTCTCTTGCACCACAAAATTACTCCACCTTAATCTCATTATTATTACTGCTGACGAAAATGTTTTTAAGTGGCTCTGAATTACTTGATACCACTAAATAGTCTTCAACGTCAATTTGTCAGTCACCGATTTTAAATTAAATTAATTTCACTGCCTGGCTGAATAAAATTGTCAAAGTAGATATATCACAAGAATTCTCCACGTATTTTAGCACATAAGAAGACTTTTATACCCTTCATTAACAATGTTAAGTACATTGAAACTTATCACATCAAAACAACCCCCAAATCTTAAAAAAATGCTGCATCTCCCCAATAAGGCATGACTAATTGAGTGAGGCAAAATGACAACTTGGCACTTATCAATATTGAGACAAAGTTCCTTGGCAAACTAACTAGCCGATACCCTACAAAGGCATACAGTCCTGGATTATGTAACAGTTCATCAAATCCTTAAATCATCTCATTTTTTGAAAGCAGGACAGATATTAGATGCAAACCGTATACCTTAGGAAAACTGAACCAGCCTATAAAGATAGGGGCAAGCCTATTGCACAGGAACACAATCCCTAACTAAGAAGACAGGAAAATCGTCGAGACCAGCTGTATTTCCGCCATTCAGCTTTTTAGGAGCTTTGAGCACTTGCTCTTCCGTAATATTAGGAATAGAGAGGGTATAATGTGTGTTTGCTGAATTGTAAACTTCTGGTAAAACAAAAGGGTATGAGACAGTAAACGAAAACTGGAAAGAAGCTTCTTCCTCGCCTTCATATTCCTCTTCATTTAGAAGACAGTCCTGTTTTGAGCTTCGTATATGCCTTACTCCTAGAATGCTGACGTCCAGCTTACATACCTTCGGTGTTCTACCTGGTGGCCTTCTTTTGGTTGGCCCTTGACGCCTGATGTCCCTTAAGAAGGCTCTTGGTCACCTGGCTTTTTACTATCTTGCTCTTGCTGGTAATGTTGGAGCTAGCAAAGCAAATGCAGGCAAATTAAGATTTAATACAACAGTATATACGTATTGTTTAAAATGTGAGATTTTATGACAACATTTGTTTCTCAGATGAAGCAAGAAAATCCACGTTGGATTCGAGAAGGACATTTTCAAACTATCTACTCGACGAATGTCCGGTGCGGATTATTGGGGAATCAAATTGTTGGGCCTTATTTTTTCGCGATAGTTTAAATGTAAATTTACAAGTAAGACAAGATCTATGGTTCCAACAAGATGGGGCACCTGCACATTATCATAGAATAGTGCGAAATCATCTTGATTTGGTTTTGCCTAACCGATGGATAGGAAGATGTTCAATTAATCATTGGCCACCGAGAAGTTCGGACCTTACTCATTTGGATTTTTTTCTGTGGGGAATGGTGAAAGAGCAAGTATACCAAACACCAATTGAAAGTGTAGAACATTTAGAAAACAAAATACATGATGCATGTAGATCCATCAGTCCAGAAATGTTAATGCATGTTAAAAGATCGTTTTGGGCACGAATTCAAGCTTGTGAAAACAGCGGAGGGCGACATTTTGAGCATTTTTCAAAAATAAAATTTGTTTTACAATACCTAATTTACTTAAAGCAAATGACTGAAGTTTATGTCAAAATTTATGAATTTATACAGCTCTCTACGTTTTATATTTTTTGAGACAATGAACAATTATCAATGTTACCTCCGAAAATGTATTTTAGGTTGCATTTTTAATTTCGTCAGGGTCATTATCATTCGTGTAACATCCTGTATATTAAAAAGCAAGCTACAAACGGTAGATTAAAAAACCAATACATATCTAAGCATGCAATTATTGTTAACATAATTATTTAACCACCCCAAACAGAACATATCTATGGGTTCGGATTTTCTAACATACGTTGAAGTATTAAGCCTTATCATGATCAAAGACAAGAGAGGTGTATTGACTTGAATAACCAAGGAAAAGGTCAAGCAACAATGGTAAAATGACTCTTTCTGTCACCACAGGCCCAGAATGACAACAATACAGCCGCGACTATACATCTCTGGGCCCACCTGAGTAGAAAAGATTTACGATGCGATCTCGGCCGACATTCAATAGAGTTCAAACTGTTCTCTCCCGGTGCCTTGCTCTTGTCAAAACGTTCCGGCGCTGGAGATAATTAATAACGGCGTGCGCAACACCAACAACCTGCATCGGATCAACCTGTAGGTGCTGCACCCATCAGTCGAGATGGAAGCTAAATTTAACGATCTTGGAGCTGAGTTAGTTAATTATTTGAATAAATAGCATTTTAATTCAGAAACTAAATTTTTCAATGCACCTTTTTCACAACTTTTACACACCTGGTTAGTAAGCTAGTTTAATATGTTCCTACGATTTTTCTACCCAAAAACAAACAAAGCATCTTTGTTTCTTTGGATAAAGATGCTTCCAAACGCGTTCAGTTCTATGTTAGAAATTTGCTTACCTAGTTTTAAATCTTTACAATTATGGGGTGGATTTGTCTTTAAGATGTTGGACGGCACTTGACCTATGAAATCTCGTTGGTCAACCATTTTGAAAGCAGGTAAGACTTTCTAGTCTTTAGCTCAAAATCAATATCTTTGATCAAAATATTATGTCTGTCAAATCTGACGATATTCAAAACCAGATTTTCTTACCTCATAATTGACCGGTTTTGTCCATGCATGGTCCCAGATAAAATGTTGAATTACATTCGGAAATCAACAGCCTCTAATTATTCTTAATTCCCTTAACTACTTTGACACTAAAACAGACATATAAAGCCTTTGAAGGATTTGGTAAAAAAACATGTTTTCGCTTGTCGTTTTTTACTTTTATACCAGGTGAATCGGAAGGATCACACCGAACTTCAGGACTTCAGGTGGTTATTTTACATAATGGTATTATTTTAAAAATAAATTGGGAATCCATGACGGCTATGCGCTATGGTTCCTGTCACTGTATTTATTAAAAGTCAAAATGTATTCAAATGATGAAAAAAACAGATATGATTTTGATTTATGGTGAATGCAAGAAAAATGCTTCTGCTGCTGCCCGTTTATACAGACAACGTTTTCCAAATAGAAGAGCTCCTGTCGATACGATTTTCGAGAGACTTGAATTAACTTTAAGGACCACCAGACCACCGCTGAAAAAGTCAAGAGAAAGAACAACAACAGGCCCTGACAATGAAATTAGAGTATTGGAAATGATTGACGAAAATCCTCATATTAGTCAAAGGGTAGTCTCAAGAGCAACCGGTATTAGTCTGTCTTCAGTACACCGAATAATTAAAGGCAATCAATTTCATCCGTATCACTTGCAATTGGTTCAGGCCTTAAAGGAGACAGATTATCCTAAAAGACTGGCTTTTTATAACTTTTATCGGGAACACCAAAATTTTGAATGTGAGATTTTATGACAACATTTGCTTCTCAGATGAAGCAAGATTTTCTAATAATGGTGGAATTAACAAACATAACATGCATTATTATGCGCATGAAAATCCACGTTTGATTCGAGAAAGACATTTTGTAACTATCTACTCGACGAAAGTATATTTACAAGTAAGACAAGGTCTATGGTTCCAACAAGATGGGGCACCTGCGCATTATCATAGAATAGTGCGAAATCATCTTGATTTGGTTTTGCCTAACCGATGGATAGGAAGAGGTTCAATTAAACCTTGGCCACCGAGAAGCCCGGACCTTAATCCTTTGGTTTTTTTCTGTGGGGAATGGTAAAAGAGCAAGTATACCAAACACCAACTGAAAGTGTAGAACATTTATAAAATAAAATACGTGATGCATATAGATCCATCACTCCAGAAATGTTAGTGTATGTTAAAAGATCGTTTTGGGCACGAATTCAAGCTTGTGAAAAACGCGGAGGGCGACATTTTGAGCATGTATTGCATTAACATTTTTCAAGAATTAAATTTGTTTTACAATACCGAATTTACTTAAAGCAAATGATTGAAGTTTATGTCAAAATTTACGAATTTATACAGCTCTCTACATTTTATATTTTTTTCAGGCGATTGACAATTATCAATGTTACCCCTGCAAATTTATTTTCGGTTGCATTTTTAATTTCGTCAGGGTCATTATCATTCGTGAAACATCCTTTAGAGAATTTAAAAAAATGAATTAATATCTTCTTTGAAAAATATGGCTGCAAAGTTTGTTGCCATAGTTATACATAATACAACATGCTTATTTAAGGCTTAAGTCCAATAAGTTGACCTCCAAGAAGTCCAGACCTAACACCACTAGGTTTTTGTTTATAAGGTTGGTTTAAAACAGAAGTTTGCAAAGTTAAAGTGAATAGTTGAGAGGCACTAATTCAACGAATAATTAATAGTGGTGCGATCCTTCCGATTCACCCAGTATTTAATATGGATTTTCCAGTACACATTTGAGCCTACTCCTCTGTTCTCCCAACCCTCAGACCTAATAAGACGTATACCAGGAAGACCTACTATAAAAACGCACCCAAAAGCCATTACAAAAATTCAAAAACGGTCGCTTAACGAATCGATCAGGCCATTCTGTGACTGGTCCGTGACTCCAATCTTTCCATTCGACATTGAAAAAGTCGCACTTCACCCCTTACCGCAAAAGAAGAGCTCGTCATCCGTCCATCAAATCGATTCGACGGTTCGACCGTGACTCCAAATTGATTGGACCGGAATCAGGCGAAACAATGACAACTTCATGTTGAATTCGATTCGGATTGTATGACCAATTMCGTTAGCGAMTGCCATTACGGTGGATGCGCCGCCGGTCGTTGTGTTCTAAACGAGAGGTGACAGATGAAGGGCGATGTACTGAAATTCGATTGTTTTCGTGAAACGGTAGCGTGCGTGCAAATCTGTATTAATGAACATGGAGTTAGGTGGTTTACCACGCACCTCTATTTTTCATTTCCATGAATTTCTCTTTGCGTTCTTACAGCATAATTCGCAGCCAAGCGGCTTACATACATCAAAGTTAACTATATGTAATGCTATTACATCTGAATGGCCCGTCGCTCACTATTTTCGAGCTTCAAAGCTTTATACACATGTAGTTTGTCATTCACTTTTGTTTATTTTTGTTATTTATTGTTTTAAGAACAAAGGCAGTCAACAAAACAACATTAGGAAGACTTATTTCTGCTTTTTCCCTCAAGATGAAATGGACAACAAACAAGCAGCACACCATTCTGGCACAGATAATTCCAGGTGACGGAAATTGTCTCTTCAGTGCCCTCGCACTCAAATACATGGGGAGAACATCACACAACAAGTACATCGTAAACATACAAGAGAGCTAAGAGCAACAACTGTAAGTTATATCAAAAAAAACATCCAAAGATTCGAATCCGCTTAGAAGAAATTGTAAAGGAACTACAGTCAAAATATCAAGAAGCAGGACAACGAGAAGGAATCTTGTTACTCCTAAATAGCCTAGAAAGAGAATGATTCTGTGGAGGAGAAGAAATAATGGCCGCTACAGCAGACATAATAAATGAGAAAATCACAGTTCACACGTAAACGTGTCGTTAATAATGTGTTTTGGTGTTACATCCTTGTGCTCGTGTTGTGGTTGTTATTGTTGTCGTCTTTAGTGAAGTAGTTCCGTGTATCTAGCCAAGTATATACAAGAAGTTACAAAATTGTGGTACAGAAACAGTCTACGCAGCACATTGGCTCAAGAACCAGATATATGGGGGAACATTGTCCAGCAATAACTCATAAACCATGCAAGATAAATCACACCAGACAAAACATGTGGAAGTTAGGCAGTAGCTTGGAAGAAACGATCAAAGTACAACTCAGAAGAATCCCAGAGTTCATAAACGACTTGAAACAAAAAAACTTCAGTTGGAGAGAACAAATCTTAGAGGCAACATCAGAAAGAAGGAGTAAAAGGAGCCACTGCGATAGTTTTGTCTAGAGACCAGGAAGCCATGGAAATAAGCATACAGCCATAAATAATCTGTAATCTATAATATGTAAAAATGCACACATTCAAGAATAATCTGGAGCTCCAGCATGCGATCGGACAAACAGATGAAATCACACAAGGAGACGTCAATATCATCATGAAAGGGAAACCTAAACAAGATACAGAAATCGAACAACTACATAAAATTATAAGAGTTTAATTCACATTGTGTCCTAGTGTTATGTACTTATGTTTGCTTTACTATTATCATTGTTACGGTCGCTATAGTGATGTTCTATATATATAGTTAAGTGTATACAAGAAATTACACAATAGTGGTACATAAAATCGACGAAAACTACTCTCGAAGCTCAGATGTTCAAGAACTACGAACAACGTAGACCTCAATGGAAAATGCTGACAGAATCTCAGCATTCTTAAACGACCTCCAACAAGAAGAACAATGCAGTTGAGCCAAACCGACATCAAACACATCAAATTCTAGGGACACATCTAAAGGAAAGAGGCAAACCACATGGAAGACTTGGGAGCTAAGCGGAGACCAACGATAAAGAGGAAGACCGTGCTTTACACGAAAAACAACTATAGAGAGGATAATTCAGAAACCAGGGAAAAATGAAAAATAGTGGCTAGAACTGTTCGAAAAATGCTGCTGGTGTTTGCAACATGTGCTGGGGATTCCACTGCAGATGTTATCTGATTTAGAACTACACTTTAAAGATGCAAAGCAAAGGTTCGCCAAACAACCCTTCTTGAGTATATTTTGCAACAACATHATTATTTCAGTGATGTTACAGCAAAAAGTGGGTACATACTAGAACTCATTTTTAGTTTTATTTTTCTTGGAAAYTCCTTTTGTGTTTGTATATAATTTTATTTATTAATTACGATTATCAATTTGCTCAAACATAGTTTTATGAAGCACAGCCTAAGTTAGAGGTGAATTTATACACTTAAATTTAGAMGCCATCAACGGTTAATATTGTTGTAGAGCTAGGTCACGTCCATAGAAATCTTTCGCTTGATCGTGGAGTTACCCCGTCCATTTAGTGGTATCCCCTTCCAAGCTGGGGAAAATTAATGGGTATTTATTCAAAATCCCAAGCGTACGGGCATTTATTACATTATTAAAAGTAAACTCACATTAATAATATTTAACGTTGACTATGGGTTACCGTTAACGGGCATTCAAATCTGACAAGTAATATAAAATAACATAAAAAACTGCTTAATCGACGCTGGACACGCTATAACGTTGGCGCCTGACTACATTTCTGTCTAAATGAAAATCGATATGGGACGTTGAGGGCAGACCAAAACATCTCATGGACGCCTAAAAACCCATAGTTAAAGCCATATATGCGCCTGTTAGTTTTCTTACTTCACTCTCTCACTAGGTCAGTACGTATAAGTTGAACATTCAATCAAATTTTAGTCATGATGCTAATACACAACAACAATGGTAGATCGATAGTTCAAGAAAAATTTTCAATCGTTAAAAGTTTTAGGATGCAACGCCAGTCACAACAAAAGAACGCGGTTTTCACGGCACAATGAGAGGGCAACGAATTTTTCTTTTAATCCATTAAAATGAGCAGTTACAGCAGTTTCTGTTGTCCATCCACAAGAATTCTTCTAACTTCTTGATGTACCTTCTTTTAGATTTTTGCGTCAGTAGATTAAATGTAACTGCATTAATTGTTTCATAAGAGTACCACAACTACTAAAACTGCCTCTTATTTTTCTGCATTCATAAAAATTAGAACTTATTTTTTTTAATTTTTAATGGCAGGATTGAACAAACACAATACGGCATTCGTAGGAATCTAAATCACTCCTAACTCTGCAACCCTCCTACTATCCGTGATTTATTGACAGCGACTGTGATAGGCTAACACCAATTAATGTCAAAACTGAAAAAGATACTTCGATATTTGATCATTTTCTTTATGTCATCTCTCCCACTCTAACAACGTTTGTGTAGTAGTACTTCCGATTTATGCTTTGCTAATTGTGATAACACCATTTTACATCATATGACGAATCTGCGAAAAAAAAAGATTATTTTTGTTCACATTGTCAATAATTACTTTTGACACTAATAATAATGTTTTCTGTGATATTTACTATAATATAATTATAAATTTTAATAGTACCTATCACTGCATTTTTATAAAATATCAACTGGGATTTCATTGATACTTCTGACATTAATGGTGGTGTTACAACTTTATAGGTATATCTAAAAAATAAGATTAAAAAACCTTTTCTTTCCAGGTTTTTCCTCTGGAATTATAATATAACTCTTCAAACGTTTTAAAATTTCTGCTATTATAACTGATTATTACAAATATCTTAAATACTTAACTGAAAGTCCATGTGCTCTAATCCCAAAAACAATTGGTAATTTGTACACGAAATAACCAAAGCTAAAAAAAAATAGCTCGGTGATCTAAATAAAGTAACTTCTAGTCAACACGATGTTTTTAATGGAATCAATAAGTTAAAGTAAGTATATCAGACCATTTACAGTCAAGTTTTCACAGATTTTGTAGTACTTCCCTAACTAATATAATACGTGTGTTCTCTCAAAAATATTGTATTTCGTATTTAACGCAGCATACTTATCAACATGCTTACTATTTATTAAAGATGTTTTTGATACAGTTAATTAATTACTCTATGCTTAAAGCGAAACTGCATCTTATTATATCAGAGATCCCTTATATTAATGATTATCTAGTTACATCAATAACCGTACTAAAAAGTTTTTTATAAAATATACCTAACGATGAGGCAATCACATATATCCAAATTGTAAAAGTACATACACAGTCAAGTTTAAGTATAGTTCAATTATTCAGTTGTTTAATCTTTTATCTGAAACAAACGGTGTACTAATAGATAATGGAAAATAATGAATTAATAGCATAGCTAAAAGGATTGTTATATTAAATACCCGATGTTTTAATAAAAAATACCTGTGATTGCAGACTTTCGAGTTTCTTTATAGAAAGCTTTTAAATCCGAGTCATGGCAACCAATATTATCAAACTACGACGTAGGTACACCATTGTGTAATTCGTGACTAGATCAGACTGGAGCCATCTCGATCAGATAAATCTTGTGTGGGTATAGATCCATTCTCCTATATGTGCATTCCTTATATAACGTATAACAAACTGTAGAGATGAAAGCCGTCTTATTGGGACACCAACTTTGATTGTTCGCGTGAGCATCGRTTTGGATTTAGATAAAAGTCACTTAAGAAATTGTTATTATAATCATCACCATAATACGATCATTTCAACGTAACTGCCTAAGCTATTTCTTTGGCAAAATATACTGCACTTATATAAAAATATTCAGGAATAAAAAGAATACATAATCTTTGTCAGAGATGTGTGCATATGAATAATACCACATGGATACAGAAAGATATTAAATTAAAAATTATGGTTGTTTATTATCTAGAACACCCCTCATTAAAACCAAAAAAAAATACCTTAGAAAACTGTTTTGCCACTGGTATTTGAATAACATTACAAACAACCATATGAAAAGATGCTTAATTTGTTCTTCCAGTCCATAACTTTAATTTAAAAAAAAACAGCTGGATAAAGGCAAGAAGTGGTATAGCTGGTAGAAAGTACATTTGCAGGCAGCTAGGTGGCTTTGTCATCATGTCAATGTAATGCTGACAGATGGCATTGCCATCCTAAATTCTTACTTTCATCATACCATTGCTTTGGTATATAAGCAAAACCAGTTCTATGCCGTGTTGTCTACACTAGACCTAAACTGCACTGATGAGCTGTAATGACAGCGAAATAGTACTATCTGCAGTTGGTTGAGGTGTAGACAGCACAGCATAGACATGCATTTTAATCTAATGATGTGTTCAGAAAATAAATAGACATCATAACGAAACGTAACGTGGTAGCAGGAATAATTAACAAAACGCAAAATGTTAATATCTATATACTTGATCTTAACCAGCCACTTCTTCTGGTTCCCCAAAAGCGTGCTTTGTTAATTACCCTCAAACAAACAAATGCACTTTCGATTTTTCCGTGTACACAATTCGGCCTGCTTTCTATTCTAACTCGGAGCCATTATATTGTTTTATGAAATTCGACTGCGCCTCAGTTTCTTTCTAATACGTCTACCATTTACCAAAAACGAACGCCCGTTGGCTTTCACCAGCCGATGTCGTGGAAAAGTTTTGATTGGCTCGAATGCACGCAGTGTGTGTTTTGCAATTAGCGCTAATTTTTGCGTTATAAGAGTAATATTCCACAAAACAGCTAATTTGCTGCCTCGGCCATGAATGACACGGATAGCATGGGCGAAACGGCTGTTGAAACATTGCTGGACTGATTTTGCCTGTCTTCCATAAATGGTATTTGGAAACTAGATCGCTTCTTCGTCCCGTTCCGGTAATACGAGAAATTATGTTTTAGAAAGTCATCAACTGGACACGTTCTTTGATTTATATACTAGGAAACAATCATAATTACCACTGTCATCAAAGACAGAAACATTTTGAGAATGTTGTGAAAACTATCGGTAGGTAAAATTACACAGTTTGACATTATACATCAACCAGGACAAAAAAAAACAAATTGCGGCCCCTTAAGAATATACAGGATGTTTCACGAATGGTAATGACCCTGACAAAATTAAAACTGCAACCAAAAATAAATTTGCAGAGGTAATATTGATAACTGTTCATCATCTTAAAAAATATAAAACGTAAGAGCTGTATAAATTCGTAAATTTGCAATAAATGCACAAAATGTCGCCTTCCGCTGTTTTCACAAACCTTGAATTCGTGCCCAAAACGATCTTTTAACATGCATTAACATTTCTGGAGTGATGGATAAACATGCATCACGTATTTTATTTTCTAAATAGTCCACACTTTCAATTGGTGTTTGGTATACTTGCTCTTTTACCATTTCCCACAGAAAAAAATCCAAAGGAGTAAGGTCCGGGCTTCTTGCTGGCCAAACATTAATTGAACCTCTTCCTATCCATCGGTTAGGAAAAATCAAATCAAGATGATTTCGCACTATTCTATAATAATGCGCAGGTGCCCCATCTTGTTGGAACCATAGATCTTGTCTTACTTGTAAATTGCCGTTTAAACTATCGCGAAAAAAATAAGGCCCAACAATTTGATTCCCCAATATTCCGTACCAGACATTCGTCGAGTAGATAGTTTGAAAACGTCCTTCTCGAATCCAACGTGGATTTTCTTGCGCATAATAATGCATGTTATGTTTGTTAACTCCACCATTATTAGAAAATCTTGCTTCATCTGAGAAGCAAATGTAGTCATAAAATGTCACATTCAAATTTTGGTGTTCCCGAAAAAAGATACAAAAAGCCAGTCTTTTAGGATAATCTGTCTCCTTTAAGGCCTGAACCATTTGCAAGTGATACGGGTGAAATTGGTTGCCTTTAATTATTCGGTGTACTGAAGATAGACTAATACCGATTGCTCTTGAGACTACCCTTTGACTAATATAAGGATTTTCGTCAATCATTTCCAATACTCTAATTTCATTGTCAGGGCCTGTTGTTGTTCTTTCTTTTGACTTTTTCAGTTGTGGCCAGTTTGTCGTTAAAGTTAATTAAAGTCTCTTGAAAATTGTATCGGCAGGAGCTCTTCTATTTAGAAGACGTTGTCTGTATAAACGGGCAGCAGCGGAAGCATTTTTCTTGCATTACCATAAATCAAAATCATATCATATTTCTAAAATAATACCGCTATGTAAAATAACCACATTGGCTGTGAGAATGTATTTTGGGTTGCATTTTTAATTTCCTCAGTGTCATTATCATTAGTGAAACATCCTGTATAAAGTTACCTATATAGTTCTTATTTTCACTCAAAATCAAATCCATGAACTGTAGCTTACGTTCATTTATTTTTTGTTCTAATAATATAATAGAGTATATACAAAGTTGTGTAAATCTGCCAAGAAGCATCCTGACTGTTTTTATTATGTTACTTTCAAGAATTAGCGAAGAAATGTCACACCGTTCATAAGTAGTTGTTATAATGAATATTTTGGCTTTCCCGTGCGCCATCTTGGGTACCTCTTATATTATATTATTGTAAATCGTTAGTCTTCTTACTGGATGGATAAAGGGAATTAGACATATGAACTTCGCTGCTTCAATGTTATGGAATAAGGAACTGAAAGACAATATTTCTGATACTACTTCTGCATGACTAATATAAAAGACATCGCAACAAATCGAAGCGTACCAGACCAGTATAATAGATAACCGATAATATGTTTTCAGAAATGATCTCCTGAGAAAGCTTTGCAATTGACCCACCTCTACAAATGAAAATTTACATAATAGAGACTGATTTGCGGATTAAAATCGATACTCGGGAAAACTTAATAACTGAGATTTCTTGAAAATTATAGGAAGAGGCTCAAACAAACTTGCAGCGCATTGTTTCAAGAAAACATATATGAAATTCCATCAGGTCCAACAGGACAAACCTTGCTCTGAAGATGCATAATACAACTTGTAAAAAGCATATGCTGCTCCATTTCGTTTCAATTTCCGAACTCTAGTACTTCTTCATTGGTTACAGAAACGGCAAATGCACAAAACAGTGTAAATGATCTAAATATTTACCCTATCAAAGCAAACCCAAGGACTCTTGCTAAGTTCCTAAATTTGAAGAACAGTGTTGTACATATGACATTCGCTTTCGAGATCTTTAGCTTGTAGCGAAGAGGCTTGAAGCTTGAAGGTTGTAATTCCTAAACTATGGTGAAGACTTACATCGAGATTTCGTGAAAACAAAGATTTTAAACAAATCTTTTAATTGTCATCGACGTTCTTAGTTCCAAAAGGTCTCCAGAGGAATAAAGCAGTTCCAATTACGAAATGCATTGTCAATTTCGCGGCTTCAGGTCTGTGTTCTCCTATCACGCGTATCTACTATTAAAAACGAACATGGTTGAAAAAGCACTACGCCTCATTTGCCAAATGGCTGTGACTTCATTAGCCTCCCGCCGAGAGTAATAAATCAAGCAAATGTATGCGTGTTTACCATATTTTTCGATGTTCCACGACGAACTTATGAAATTATTCAACATAACACGCTGGCATTACTTCCTTTCGTCACACCTAGTTAACCGTTTGAATTAACAGAGCACCTAGCACCACATAAATTAGACAGAAACCAGGCATGGCGCGGATACCAAATTAAAACAGATTCATTAGATGGTCGAAAATATTAGCAAAAGTCCAGAACGAGGTATTTTGGGACGATGATGATGTTAATTTTTCTAGTCAGTGCACAAGGTGTGTTGGGCTGTCGACAACTGTCTTAAGGGAACAAAGATAAAATACTAATAATAGAAGACTAGGAAGGACATTGAAGAAAGCGAGCTTCGTCAACCGTATCAAATTTTCTTAACATTAAATAAAATGACAATTATTGTTTCTACATCAACCACTAGGTATTCAAAACGATTTTATAGTCACAGTATTTGGTCATTCAATCGAAAGTTTTAGGGATGATGACCTTTTGCCATCTGAAATGAAAAATATATTTATCTGCGAACAAAGTAACAATATGACGGAATCTGATTTAAACAAGTCTGCGGTAGCTAAGCGCAATTTGCCTCAATTGGAAGAAGCAAGCAGTACAAGATATCCAACACTTGTATGAGCCATGTTTCAAATACCACTCCACCATCTGATAAGAAATCCAATCCATGGTACTCTTCAAGAGCTCAGACTACGCAGAAGCGACTGTTTGAAAAAATACCACAGAGCATGAAAAAAAGCAGTCAATTATTCTAACTGATCTCCCGTAAAAATAGTCCCAGAAAAAGAATCAACTCCGAAAGACAGTAAACAGAAGTGTGTCTCGAAAAACATAAATTTCCAGTAAGTCTTAAAAAAGGTGAAACAGAAAGATAATTTGTTCACGAGAGTATTATGGCCATGATGTTTTTGAAGAGGTTTTTAAAACTACTAAAGTTGTTCAGTATCTTTAGTCTGCTGAAATTCTAGACCTGATACATAACCCTTACGGCATTTTTTTAGTGAAGATGCTGTAGCTGAGCCCTAAAAAACAGTGCTGGCAAGAGGACTGAGAATTTTCAAAATACATCGAACGCGTTGCTTCTGACGTAAGATGTTTTACAGAAAATTTTAGTCTATACAGAGCTGAGCCTAATTTTTTGGAAATATGTATTAGGTGTATCACCTAGGAATTTTGCTTCATGAGTAATAGTTAACTTTACCCCATTTATCATTCATTTGTTTAGTTTTGTTAAATGTTAATTTGTTATTTAGGAACCACTACCATTAGAAGCAAACCATTGGGTATAATTCCAATCTCTTCCACTACATCGAGTGCATAACAATTCTTTGTTTTCTTTTTAAAAAATAGGATTTAATCCATTCTAAAGCGGGATTTGAATTTACAAACTGATATTTCTAGAAATAGGCCCATCGTATTTTTTTCTCTCCAATAAGGTCTAC
The DNA here is from genome assembly GCA_025024175.1 of Rhyzopertha dominica. Classification (NCBI taxonomy): domain Eukaryota; kingdom Metazoa; phylum Arthropoda; class Insecta; order Coleoptera; family Bostrichidae; genus Rhyzopertha; species Rhyzopertha dominica. Next base: position 61,488,285 of record QCXZ01000064.1, read on the forward strand.
TATTTTTGGTGGTATCGATCATTGTCGATTCTGTCGATCTTTGTTTCTGAAATTAAATTGTATTTATTAAAATACAGCTAGCTATTTTTCCAAGATTTTGGAGAAGATAGACTAATAGGTTTGTTTGTTATATTTGGAACAATTGCAATTTTTTGGCACTGGTGCAATCAATGAGTTATTTATAATTTATAATAATTATAACGTTTAACTATACAAGTTAATAAAATTTCATCATTATTATTTTTGTGCTTTTAATTAAGGAAATAATGTCTCAGATTTCGTACCAGGCAATAGAAGTTATAAATCTGTTTCTTTTATTTTATGTATCGCGAGTGTGTTTACTTAAAGTGTATTTAAATTATGAACTATTTTTTTTAGATTGCCATGTGGCAGATTTGTGTGCCTTTATTTCGTTGACAATATTTTTAATTACCTTCGACTTATTTTCACAGGAAATAATTGTCATATCAAATAGATTTATTTTTTGTTGTTAGCAAGGGTTCAAATATATTTCCTTTTGATGTTTCTGTGTGCGGTTTTATAGTCTGCGCTATATCGGAAAATGGTACTTCTGAAGTTCATCATTATTTAGATTTAATTATCTAAATTGGACTTGTTCTTCATCATTAATCAAGGAGGAAACCAACTATGGTGCAGAAATATTTCTCCAGAATGTTTGTACACTTAAATCGAAATACTGCGTTGCTATATTCAGGGCACCACAGTGATCTAATTTGAGACCACTGTTATTTTTTATGTTTGTTAACGATTTGACCGGCTTGTATTGGACTTCTTAAACACTAGCAGATGGTTCACTGAAAAGGGCTTTATTCTAAAGAAGAGAATAAGATGCTTTTGAAATGGAGGGTGCGGAGAAGGAGTTGTCAGTCATCAAAAGATCCGTTATGATAACCTACATGAACAGCCTTGCTTGCACCGTCCATTCTTTGGTGTTTTCATTCCATGTTTTGCAAACCATGATACAAGTTACGAAAGGTATGGACATCACTTGTTACAATACATTGAAGGCGTTCATCAGCGAAACAAATAAAGGAAAAGAACGCAGAAAATACCTTATTTTCATCTAAGAAGAAATACGTAAGCATACCTAATACCTACTTATGGTGTTTTTGTTTCCTGTAGAAGCCAAATGCGCAATTTACGAATTCTTGATATCCACCAAAAACTAACAGATGAAAATTTGGAATAATTGATGATGACAACATTGAGTATGCGATGACCTTCAAGATGTATCTTTACCTAAGCCCAAATGGTCTTCCTACAAAGAAACTGTTCCTAAAATACAAGAATGGAATAAATAATAAAGAAGGGACCTTATCGTCCATATTTTTTGATTCCATTGTAACCAATCAAAGTAACTAGATTTGAACAGGGCCAACCAGGCACCCAATTTAACCCGCATGATTCAATGTTTCGCTTTTGATCCCCCCATCAAGGATTTTATCGTCATTCCTAATCCCAGTAACTGCGTACAACGCGCGAAGAACAAAAACCCACGGCAGCAAACACAAATAAATCCGCGTCGGGAACGGCCCACGAAAGTGTTTTATTTCCACCAAAGATAAATACCGTAAGCGCCGCCAGCTCCTGTTCTGGCGCTAGTCTGTGTTTACCTCCGTTGCTGGATTTTTATCGTCCATTGTATGCATCCTATTTATAAAGTCGCTTTTAGAGCCGGCGCGATCATTACGCGCATCAGCGACCGGTTGCGCCATCTGTTCGCCTTTGCGCGCACTGTTGAACTCTTCCGCGGGGGTGGGTGCGGCGGGGAGCGAGTTCGACGTGTGTGGTCCTCGAGGTAAGCGACTGCACTTCTTTATAAAACCGGCGTTGCCGGGTGACTTCTTTCCCTGGGGGTCTAAGGAATAGCAGTCTTCATCCTTGTCCACGAGGAGAAAATAATAATACCATTTTTTTTTGTATTCCTGGAGCTTAAGATCTTTTTCCTAGTCTCTTGAGCAGCAAGGGTTCATGATTTAAGTCTTCGTCTTTCTGTAAGTCTTCTAAAGACCGCATAGGTCGTCTCCGTTTTAAATGATTCATGAGCTCCATAGTGAAAAACATAGAAAAACTAATGCGGGAATAATCAAGAAGGACTTACATTATCGCCGCCTTCATCCGTTGGTCATAACAATGCGGTCACTCCGGTGGACAGACAAGGCGGTTCCACATACGCGCGGAAGATGCAAAAACAAAACATAAGTTACTCATCCGTTAAACTCAAACAGATACAGTTAAGACTCACAGAGGGGTTTTCACCCCAGGGCCTCATCCTTGTCCTGTCTATGGCTTCATCCCTGAGATTACATCTTTATCAATGGTGGTTATGAATACCTTGTTAGTTTTCTCTCTTCAACAACTAGCTAGTGTCAACCTGAAATAGTAGAGGCTTCCCCGAACGCTCACCCTAAGGCCTATAGGGTCGCATTCCAATAGCCCGGATCGGGGGCACCTAATAAGGCTACCCTCTCCACCAGAACTATGTCATTCGAGCAGCCCGCATTACCCCCCGGAATGCAAGTCACCCACTCGAAGGAACCACGGCTGTTAACCGGGCACTCTGCGCTAGGGGTTTAAAACTGCCTGAGGCACATCATGGCCAAAGACCTTACTCTCACTGCCTGAGGCACATCATGGCCAAAGACCTTACTCTCACTGCCTGAGGCACATCATGGCCAAAGACCTTACTCTCACTGCCTGAGGCACATCATGGCCAAAGACCTTACTCTCACTGCCTGAGACACATCATGGCCAAAGACCTCGCTCTCACTGAGCCAAAATCAAGAACTTTTCTCTCTGTCAAAAATGACACATCAATCATCTCATTGCCTACTTTTGCATCTCCTCGCGACGCTGATATTTCTCGCCAAAACAATTAATCGCAAGCATACGCATTCGCTTTGATTTTAGTTTTTATCTTATTAACAGCGATTCTAAACATAGCAAGAAATTAATAAACGTACAAAAACACCTTTTATTTTAATAATAACGCAGATACAAAAATTGACATTTAACAATAGTAAATCATCTGCTGACTTCTTATTCAAAYATTCCCAGTGCTGGATCCTGCTTTCCTCCTTTAATATATATATTCTTATGAATTCTGGATAGAGTATTGAAGAAAAACTTCAATCAGATCTCGATTACCAATCTTCAACACCTTCATCAGCACGATGGATGGACGCAAAACCACCAGGTCATGCCGTACCGGGCATCCGTTGACCATATGTTCAATTGTTTGGAGAGGGTCTCCACATTCACAAGAATGGTTGATAGATGGATCCCAATTATTAAGAAAAAAGTTGCATTTCCCATGACCAGTGCGAAGTTTGTTTAGAGTGACCCAAGACTTTCTCGAGAGGTCAGTTCTTGCCACCTTTTCTGTAGGATCGTCTATAAGCTGTTGATTGAATATATCATGTTTCTTAAGATACCAATCTTCGACGGTGTAAGGAGCACGAAGGAAATCTTCTGTCCACATGGGTTTCTGGAAGTTAGCCGAGTTGTGGATAGCTCTTGCACATCTCGGGAAATCAGAAGCTCATTAGGAGCTAATTGCAATTTTTGCCAAGCTTTATATGTAGCAAACTGTCTTCGAATCTCCGGAGGAGCAATGTTTGAATGAATCGGAAGCCAAGGTAATGAAGTTGACTTATTAGTCGCATTGCAGTATTTAGTTGAGTGTCAATTTTTCATAAGTGTGCTAGTTTTTTAAATTTTAAAATACATTATGATAATCTGTTTACTCTAGAGCTGTACTGAATGAAATTGTTTGCGGTCGTTACTTGTCAATATCTTGGGGGAATTCGACCTGGTGGGGGTGTTCCATTTCTTGATACAAAAGTTATACGTTATAATAATAAAATTATTTTAGATTGGTATCAGAAGCCTATAGCCTCGGGTAGGTATATAAATTTTCAGTCTGATCATTCTACGAAAATAAAAATTTATCGAAGTTAAAATCTTTACTTATTCAAAACGGATATCCACCTGGTCTAAACAATAAACTTCTTTATTCCACTGCACAAAATGAAATTCTAGTAACTAACGATAATGAGAATGAAGTTCAGGCCACTGAGACAGCTAAGTTTGGATCATTACCCAATATTACAGGATTAACAAAGAAATTAATAAGAACTTTCTATAAATTATACCTAAAAATAGCTATAAGAAATTTTAAAAAAGGTTCAAGTTTGTATACAAACATAAAATCCAAAATTCCTTTAAAATTTCGATCGGGGGTTGTTTATTGTTTAGAATGTGCTACATGTGAGGACGAGGACAAGTATATTGGTCAGACCTCACAATGGCTATCTAGTAGATTAGCACTACACAAAGGTGATATAAACACAAAACGTATAAGATGTGCTCTAGCAGAACATGTATTAAACAACAACCATAACATAAATTGGGATAGTGTCAAAATTTTAGAAAAAGAGCGAAATACTAATAAAAGACTAATTTTGGAGATGTACCAAATTAATAAGACTAATAACGTTATTAATAGAAAATCGGATACACAAAATTTAAGTAATATATACACATATTTGTTATCGACAGAAAATTTAAAAAATTAATAAAACCTAAATTCACGTAGTTATTGACGATTTCTTTTAAAATATATTAAAATTGAAGTTCATTCTATCATAATCCTTTAGGAAGTATTGCTGCTACTACTACTACAACGTATATGTCACCTTATTTGTTACCATCATTATATTGTATGTATAATTTCTAGATTGTGTTCTGTGTATATTACATTTAGAGTATACTGGTTAAAATTTGCGAAGATTCCTTTCCTTAATATAAATACCTATTTAAAACTCAAATTAGTGAGTAACATGTTGTAGTTCCAGTTCTTGTAAACTTAATGTAAACTGGATTGTTGTTGTAGTAAGCCCTGAAGAAGATTGTAATAAAATAATTGAAAGCTTGGCCAAAATAAAGAGTACCCATTGATCTTCATCACCAGGTAGAATTCCCCCAAGATATTTCAGCTTAAAAAGCTGTACCCTATTTTTTTATTAATGCCTTAGACACGGTATGGTGACTTGGGGTCTTAAAGTGTCAAAAATTTCTCCCAGATGAGCTCGTGAAACATAAAGTGGAGCGCTATCAAATGGAAAACGAAATAAACATATATATAATAGCCTTATAAGGAAAACGACAATTCAGGAGACCGATCTTCTTTGTTGTTAATGCAATTGTTCCACCCCCCATAATGGATTTTGTTTGTCATGGTGCAACAAGATTTTCTTTTAGGCTGGGCTTGCTCTTTTTTCTTGGATTTTTTGCGAAGATGTTCAAGTAGGTTCACTTAGTATTCGCTATTTATTTTTTTTTCAAGGTAGTCAACCAAAAGTACTCATTTTACGTCCTAGGAAACTGTCTCCATTACTCTTCCGGTCTTCATCTTCTTAGGAGCCAGTCGTTTATTCGTTTGGGCTGCTGTTTTAGCTGATATATTGTTGAGCTCATGCCCAAAACATCATGAAAATGTCCGCTTTTATTAAACCAGCTAAATTTAATCTGCGATCTTTCATTTTTTGACCAAGATGAACAAAATTTTTATTTTTGTAGGTGTTCAACTTAACTTCTCATGCTGGAACCACAGTTTCAGTATTAGGCAATACTCCAAAATGAAGCTTCGAAGCAATAGAAAACCGACCAAAATTTTGGCGCCCAACGTGGGGCCGAGCCCGCGAATCGTTCTGGCAACGCGGCCTCGCATCGCAGCGGCTTTTCTCACACAGCCAGCGCACCAGGATTCCGTCGGGAATCCGTCATTTGCCTTTCTGCGGCAGACTATGCGGCGGTGGGTTAAGTGGCTCGTTGGCGAAAAAAAAATCTCCATCAGATATAAACGCGTCCTGCGTTGTATATTGCGGGAGCAGTGAAGTTATAAAGCAGCAATTGCCCGGTTACATGTTATTTAGCTAACTGAGTGCAAGCAGCTGTTTTAGTAAATTGCCGTAATTTATTGTTAGCAATCCATTCCGTTTCTCTTATTGTTGCCTGGGTGGTCCGCCGTGGTCGGCGCGTATGTAAGGCATTGCACATTAATTACGCGGTATAGTAACTCATTGACACGAAGAGTAACAGATGCGTTCGTACGCAGAGAGGAGATTCCTGCAAGATGTTTATGGCGATCGGGTTTTCCTTTGATGGGGCGTCCATCATCCGATGGTGTTGCTGATGCTGCTAAATCTGACGAAACATAGAGCCCTTTAAAACATTCTTGTCTTGTTCTGCAAACTTGTACTCAGCAGCACATATTTACTGAATCTTTTTAAAGAAGAGTTTCACTATCGAACAAACTGAATGCAATACAATACTTTCCAAAACCTATCAAGGAGTTAGCTATAATTTTACAAGCAAATGATTAATTAGTAATGAAGGAATTCGTCCCATTAGATAGGTCAACATAATCATCCTTAAAATCTTATGTATGTATAAACAAACAATTTTTTCTTTTAGGTTATTCAAAACAAAGCACCAGTATGGATAGAAACCGCCTATTTCTTCTGCCGGATAAGGTAGTATAGTAATTTTTATCCTATATTATATGAAGGTCACAAAATTAGTCTATTGTGCGAGAGGTAACTAATATTCTATGGAAAGAAATCCCAGTTGTAAAAAACTCAGGCATATTTTAAACCCCGTCCGTTTTTTGGGATCCATTTTTCGAACGACAGCTCTTTCTTTTTTTTAATCCACAATCCCATCATTCTCTTCATTTTTCTAAGCTGAGCTAAGTTCTTGATGACCAGAAAACCAAGAAAATTTAACACATCCTACAGAAAATTTCGCTCTTGCCAAAAATAAACAAATTAAAATTTTGCATCGAATAACTTATGTGACGGTGTTTGTGAATTTCAGGCCAAAATTAAGGCATAATTTTAAACTGGGGTAAAATCAAATTTGTATTAGTTGGAACTGCAACAGCGTAATTGCGCGAAGGAACGCAAAAACGGCTTTTTAACAATAAATGAAAATTTGCAGGATGTTAGACTACTTTTTTCACGGTTTCGTGTTCTACTCGCACAATTTAGCATTGCGTGCGGCTTGATTGTCCATTTTTACTTACTAATACCTTGAGAGAATATGAAATTCTGAAATTCTTTAACCAAAAATAAATTTGGCCCTTATTGCTCAGTTCAAACCATACCCGAATTTATGAAAATAAAAAAAGCACCTTGCATAATAAAGAAAAATGTCTTAATGCGTACATTGTGGCACAAAACAATGTTAACATTATTCGTTTGTAAATATAAACTTTCTCCCCATAATTCTAGGAAAAGTAATTAGACAGGTAAAAATTGACAATCAAGTTTTATTTAAAAAAATCTCGCCCTTGGGAGTAACTCGGAAGCTAGCACCAGTTGAAGATGTTTCTAGTGATATAGATTCAAAAAACGCGAATGCTGAAGAAGATCAGACAAAAGCATGCCGTCATCTACTGAGGGAAACAAAACAACTAATTTACAATGTTTATGGAGGATTGTATGCGAAAAGTTGCAGCTGCTCTTTAAAAGTAATAAGTCAATTAACCAAAATTCCGTATTCTACATTACAAAACATTGTAAAAAATCTTAATTTTGAAAAATTTAAGAGAAGAGTAAATTCTCTCGAATAAGTGAAAATTTGGGACCATCTACGAGTTACCTACTACGAAAAGTTTAATGGAGAAATTAAGAGAAAAAGAATATGAAATAAATTACAGTGTAGACACGTTCAGATTATATTTACGAAATATTGGATATTTCTATAAGACTTTGGACTGACGTCAACTCCGAGACTTAAAAAACTAAGGTTTCAATACATTACCAAAATTCAAATATTTCCTGCTGAAAAGCGCCCTATAATATGCTCAGACGAAACATGGTCTAACTGATGGTTCAAAAAAATTAACTTAAATAATTCTCCAGTACGTGGAAAATTGATTATAATTCCAGCTGCTGGGAGCGAAAACAGCTGGATTCAAGCGTCTCTTCTTAAAAATATTAAGGATTGTTCAGCTGGTTATCATCAAGTTATGGACATAGTTCTCTTTAAAAGCTGATTTTAAAATCAACTGTTACCAAATATTCCTCAAGAAATGATCATTGTTATAGACAATGTTAAATTCAGGGGTTCTTGTCAAGAAACCATCTCAAGCACCCAAAAATACTAAAAAAGATTATTGAAAAATTAAGAATTCAAGAAAAATATGTTGTTGATGAAATGACGCGTGAAAAAGGACATATACTTCGTAAGACGTCCTCCATATTATTGCGTGTTGAATGCAACTGAATTGATTTGGAGTTTTGAATTCGACAAAGAATCATTAAAAAAAATAATAATAAAATGAGTGATTTTATTACATCGTTTTGAAATATTTTCATACAATGAAACTCCTCATTATTCTAGATAGGTTTAAAAGTTGACTTTATCATTGCTGTTTTAATCACTGTTGGAAAAGTTTTTTAAACTTAGGCTTACAAATGTCAAAAACAGTAGCGGCAATAATAAAGTTAAAGTTTCGCCACATTCGACTTCGTCAGATAGCATAGATTCAGACATACTCGGAAAAATCTAGTACCTAGTTAATTTATAATTTGGATTTACTTTTTAATCATTTCATTTATAAACATCCGTTCAAAATTATATCTACACTTGATTTAAAAACTCCAGTAATTTGCACTAGTGCGATATAATTCTGCGAAACAGAAAGTTGCCCGCCGATCAAGCATAATTAATATAATTGCTCCAACCATAAAATGCTCTAATGTAATTAAGCGTATTTCTGTATGAACTATCGTTACAGGTTTCAGTAGCGGACAAAAAAGATGGAATAAATTGATTAATCAGCCGGTGAGTAACAAAAAGCTATCCATTAATTGGTATAATAATTAAACCTTGTTAAAAAAGCGTCTAAGTCATGGATTAGGTGAACTGATTCTGCTGATTAGTTTAATTGACTAGTGCATTTTTTTCTGTGGTTTATTAATAATTTGGCCTAGTTAAACTCTACTACCCTATTTATGGTCTTATTTACTTAACCTTAACAGGAACGTAACTTCTTTAGGTCTGCGCTGAATGAATCCTTCAATACAAAACGAAATAATTATTTGATATTCAGTTGAAGAAATATGATCAACAAAAAAAGTTGCTGTCTACTGCTAGATGGTTTTATCAGTGCTATTAGTAAATTGCTTCGTTTCTTAATATAAAATTGTATGCTTTTACAAAAATCATTGATGTCGGCAAGTATTCCAGGCGATTTCACAGGTTCTTATTACCTACTGTATGTTCAACATCACGTTGTCGCATCTCTATTTTCATCAGAAGCGCAAACACCCATTTTATTTGACGCTTTTAGAAAAATATAAAACCATATAACACGAAACCCTTTTAACGACACAAGCGCGAGCATTATTATAAACACAAAGCTTTCAAGTTTAACGACTGGTATAATACTGACTTCGGCGTCTCTCTTGTGTATTATTTGTTCATGCAGTTATTTATATTCAGTCTGAACAAGGCTCGAATGTACTGGTGACAATCTGACAATTATGGTTCTTTTTCATGGTGCGCTATATGGATTTGTGTTTTAATAAAGCTTATGCGTATGTGTGTTCTTTCACGGTCCGTTTCGCTGATGAAACAGTTATTCGTGTTCATTGAGCGTTAGGAATAAGATCCATGAACAATTGTACACTAGAATAAGTATATAAATATGGCCTTTAATCAGAAGATCGTCATGGATTCTAAACTCATTAATAGGTATGTTTAGTAACAATATTATTTAAATTAAAAATACCATTTATTTGGACTAGCTGACTAAATTAGTAGTAGAAGTACAAATGCTTCTTTTGTTTCTCAGCAAGATCTATTATTTCAAACCTATATGTAATTCTTTCTAAGTGTTGACACTTTTGCTGTGAAACGTTAAATTAATCTATATGTAATGTACTGGATTCTAGAGAAGTATTAAGAAAACCAAGGGTGGTATTCCGAGAAAGATAATTTCACCATAGTAGCTCCAGCAGCTATCATAATTATTGTACTTTCAAATGATAGTTCACCAACACTTTTGATCTGTTATTGTTTGATGGCTAATATTAAGAAGAACTTTTTTCAATAGTCAATCTAGTTATAGAAAGAAAAATTGATTAGTTGTTATTTAATATTCCCCTTACTATGTTCCATGAGGTTTCAACATAATGGAGTTCTTTCACATAACAAGGCTGTTCATGGGCGTACCGAGGGGAGACCTGGGTTGCCAACTCTAAGCTCTTCCAATTTCTTATACATTTAGCTGGTTAATTATGTGTGCACACCTAAGAATTGTCTTATTTACAAAATTGTAAATACAATAAAATTTATAGGCAAGTGTATTTCMMAATTTTCATCCAGAACTCATATTTGACCCTTGCAAATGACCTTTTCTAATAAGTCGTTGTCGTATGATTACCAAGCTCAATCGAAGCTGTAACTGCAAAATTCTTGCTGTTACGAATCGTCGTTGTCTTAGGGCGGATATAGCTTTAGAAGACTATCTTGGTCAGGATGAGTCATAACATGATTTCTGCTTAAATTCATATTACATTTTAACAACTAATACAAAAAGAACAAAAAACACTAATAATCCATTCGAACTCACGTTTATGAAAGCCAGTTTATTTAATATTACTTTTAGGAATCCAGTAAAAAAATTATCAGCACGGTGTGTTGTTAAAAATGCAATTAAATATATTTCAGTTTATTTAAATGAAGCTTAATTTGGTTAAAATATTATGTAGTCGGTTAATTTTTGAGAGCAATGCACTGGCTTGGCGCATAATGCTGAGGCATTTGTCATTCTGAGTTTTAATCCATCGAGTCTCTTTCCATGGGGAGTAAAAATTACTACAATTGTATCTTTAGCACCTATACATATGAACTCCCAACTTAAATTTCTAATGCTTCTGGTGCGAGAAGTTGAAACTGTACTAAAAGCGCATCGGTTAATGCATTAGTCTTTGGGATATGTTAATTCTCAATCAGAAATCGTGCTCCTATTAGTAGAACTATTAAGGTGAAATTTTGGTACTWCGTATAATATCATTATATATTATGTGGATTATGGATCTTTATTCTCGCAAATAAACTGTATTAACTCATTTTTTGTTAAACGCGAGAGCGATGCAACTGAATGCGCTTCACCTAACTGAGTTCAKCAATAACAGAATTMGTAATGAAGAGCATCAACTGGTAGCAAGAGCAAGGAACACCGACGGAACATCTGTCAAAAAATGGGGACGAAGATATCATGTATCCAAGAGCACTATCAGCAGGGTGTTGGCTAGAAATGGTCAGAGATACCATAAAAGACAGAAATGTCCAAAATATACGGCAAACCAACTGGCTAGAATACCAAGACGTTGTCATAATTTGCGACGATACCATTTTGCGGACATCAGAGTCCTAGTGTTGGACGTCGAGAAATATTTGACTCTGAGCAATTCAGAAATCAAGGGAAACGATGGTTTCTATACCGACAACCTAGAAGAAGTCCAAATGTGTTTCACGAAAAGTGTATCATGGAGGATGGGAAGCCGAAAACGAGGATCAGTAGACTCCAACAGAAGCTGCGCACCATGGACACTGGAGTTGTCCAGAACCTTATGGATAACACCCGGCGTTGGTTGAGCACCAGCGACCTTTTGCCTTACTCTAATTAGCTCATAAAATAGATGCAAATAGTGTGAATAATAGCGTGAAATAAAAGTTTGGTTAAGATTATCAGGAGGTGAAAAATTTTCAGTCTGAATTTTGTGCCAAAACTTATGGGACATACGTTATACGAAGAATGTTGCAGTTCATCATGGTACTCTAGAAAAACAGTAGAAAATTTAAAAATCCTTCACTCTACTGAAGATGGCAGCTTAGTAATTAAAAGGCCTTTAAGACAAGATAAAAAATAAGCTGATTAAAGGCTCGAGTGAATTTGAATAATACCTGTCAAAATGACAAGATCGTTCTTGAGATAAATGTTAATATTAATTTAAATTCTAAATGAAATTTAAAAAAAGCAGAAGGTGGCGTTTATCTATATACCATTTAATATATTCGAAATGAGTTGAGTATATAACAAAACACACCATAATGCAAAATCACTATTTCCTCGACATTTTCTTGCATTACAGCGTTGGCCTTTCACCCTTGCTATGGAAGTCCTTCACAAATCCTTTGATATCTTCTATAGTTCTCGATCCGTTGTATTCGCTAACTACCTTGCCCTTCCTGAACAGCTTTACGGTGGGAAACCCGACAATTCCGTATTCATCAGCTACTTCCGGGTTTTCCAGGCAGTTCAAGAACGCCATCCTCACCGATAAACCTTCGGAGGACAGTTCTTCGGCGGCCTTGACAAWATCCGGTCTCATCTTTTTGCAGTGTGGACACCACGGGGCGTAGAACATGACGAGCACGAAGTCTGCTTGAGAGACAACTTCCCTGAAGTTTTTGTCGTTGAGATGTACTACCGTCAGAGCTTTCCACGATTCGTCCATTGGAGTTGATGGTGGGTTGGTGTAGGCAACGTTTTTTGGAGGTTGTACTCTGTCGTAATAGGGTTCTTCTATACCGTTAAGTACCTCGTTGCTCTCATCCAAGGTAACTCCTTCGAGACGGTTCTGCCAAAACATAGACCGCTGTCCGTCGTCTCGCATTAAAGATGTAATGGTCACGTCGACGAGTTTAGAATCGAAGCAGGGCAACGGTTTTGCGTTGGTCCACAAGTTTCTCTTCTCTGTTTCTTCCCTGGGCGCGAACCTGACGGCTATGCTGCACGACCGTCCCTCTGGACCTCTATCGGTTGTGTAATAGACGTGGATTAAGCCTTTCGCTCGGGTGTTTACTGCTGTTTTCACTGTGGTGAAGTGGTTCGTTTTGTCATATATCCATGGGGCACACAGGAATACCATCAAGGGTCTCGGTTTCGTATTGAAGAATCTGAACACTGGATGCATTTGGCGTTGGTCTAAATAGATGTAAGTTGAAAGTGATGATGTGACAGACTTGACGTGTGTCAGTATGGAAATGTGGATATAGCGCTTGCATCGAGATCGCACTCAACTCTACTCTCAGGTTTGATTAGGGAACACAAAGACAGAATGATACCTTTCCCTATGGTGCAAGCTGGGATGACTGGATTTTAACTTCGTATTATACCGTAAAGCATCAAAACAGTGATGATTCCGTGTTACATGTGGAGTATCGATTCAGATCATTTGTTGACTAAGAAGGAGGACGAAGAAGATGATGCAGAAGAAGATCCTGAAGATATCAATGAAGGCAACGCACGGAATAATGCAGTTGAAGAACAGGAAGACACAACTGCTGTTAGAGAGCGAAAACGCAAAAGAAACTCGAACAAATGGAAATGTAATGAAAGAAAAGAAAAGCGTGCTGCTTGAAAGGAGTGCATTAATAAGAGAAAGAAGATTGTGAAAGCCCGACAGCTAGGCAAAATTTGTAAAGAGATAAGTAACCTGAAAAGTTTTCAAAAATTTCAAGAATATAGGAGGATCGAATTCTTTGTGCAGTTCTAGTCTTTAAAAAAGATATTTATCAAAAGCGTCAAATTGTGACATCCAGCATCATCGTAACACCAATAAAGAGAGATAGAGCGGTTGACAGAAAGAATAACCCTAGTAGCAGTGAATATTCATTAAATGTTCTCTTCTAGATTATTTAGAAATATCTTTAGCGCCACCCTGTTTAATATTACATAAATATTTACTTAATTCATTTATAAATATTTTAAAATACATATACAATATTTGACATGTTGTTTTCCGGGCTGGTTCCCACGCTGGTTATTAGACCTTGGCGTTTCGACACTCATGTCGGTGTCTTCCTCAGAAGTAGCTCTGTACTACGGAAGCCTTCAAACCAACATACAACATTTGTTTCGGAATACTCTTGTAATATTAATTATCAAATATATAGCTAATATTGCTTGTTTTCTATTATTTATTTTAGATTATACAGGGTGTCCTCGAATTCTTCGTCCCAAAAAATTGATTTTTTGATAGAAAAACACTATTATTTTGTGAAAGCACCAAAATGTTATTGAAACTGACAACGCTGATAGAAAATAAAACTTTTTTCGAATAAAAAAATTCTTAAAACGCTTCTTTTTGATTTGCAGGGCGTTGAAATTGAATTAAGAGTTCGTTTGTTATTTTAACAGAGGACGCCGGTGATCCAAATATTTACAGATATCCACTTTAGGACAACGCTGAATCACACACGTGTAGACTGAAGAGGAGAAAACTTATGCAATTACATTCGCTTTACAAAAACTTCGCCTTGTTTTCCCTGTTCGTTGTACATTTTGTGTTCTAGAAGTACAGAAATTATAGCCTATAAAATATAAAAAAGCAACGACCTATTTTAATCAAGAGATTATGTAAGGATATTTTGCTTTACCTTTAAAGACAAAACAAAATTCACGGAAACAGCATCAGATACTAATGATTAATATTAGCTTTAAATTGATGTTAAATTATTAAATTAATGAATAACCAGTGATATCATAAAATAAAGAGTGCAAATTGAAGTGGACAAAATACCTGCACATGAAACCTATATAAGAATGACAAGAGGACAAATAATTTTAATGTGTTGGCTCTCAATGGGCGTGGGTCCTCATCTAGATATCTCCATCGGTTAGCCTTGCAGAGCCCCCCTGTCACAACAGAGTGAGGATATCGTGCCTTTGGTAAACATCAAGACGCCAATGAGAGTCAATCGCGACAAAGGGACTTCAAGTTTTGATTAATTAGTGAACAAGTTAAACTTGGGAAGTAATGAGTGACGCGATCCAAGAAAGGAAGGCAATAGATTCCAACATCACCGATCCTTCTAGAGAATCGTACTGCTCGGGACACGAACTGATTTTGTACACCTCTGAACCTGTTCCCGTTTGATGAATACTGAATCTAATATTGCAGTGGTGTATCAAAACAAAGTTTGTATTTCATCTATAATGATCTTCATTGGTCAATAGAAATGGTTGCCTGGACCACGGATGTCCGTGTTCGGTTGAATTCAGTTGAACTAAGTTTAAATAAGAAATTATGGAATAATAAATAGAATAGACAAGCAAAACAGACTTACGCCTGATGTCTTCTTCCAGATATCAACGAATTGCTATCCGTATCAGACACCGAACCTCCTTCCTCGAAGTTGAAGATGAAAATGACTAATTGTGCGAATTCAAGGTGGTTCGGGTGTTGTATAACTATGCCGTCCATCAATACTGGGGTCAACAAACACTTATGTAACAACAATGAGCGGCACGCTCGGCAAACAGATTTATTTTTGTCGATGCATGTATTTCCTTTACAAGGTGTGTTGAAAAAATGTACAGGGCCTTTAGGGGTCACAATACTTCAATCTAATTTTAAAAATGTTGGGTGATATGAACATACTTAAATGTCAAACGGATTTATAGCCAAGACTGCTTATCCGAGAATTCTAAAGTCAATTAACAAAGAAGCACTGTTTGCAAAAAAGTTAAGAGTAAATAAAATTTCTTAGAAAAGTGCATTACTGGTTAAACAGCATTTTGAAGAAAAGCTGGAGAAAATATTTCTGCTATTTTCTGGTAGTGTAAAAGATTGGGGAGCATTTTACGATTAATTTGAGCATTGAAAAAAAGATATGAAGGTATTAAAGAATAGATTTGAACAAGTAAATATACATAATAATCAAAAATTTGGTCAAGGAAAGCAATGACACTGTTTTCAAAATTTTCATATAAATAAAAATGTGGTTAGGCTGTAGACTTTTTAACACTGTTGCAGATATCCTTCCTTGTTTTATAGAAGGTGGCAGCTAACATCTCCACGAACTGCTTATCAACTGCTACACGCAGCGATGCCTGAAAGAAACCAATACCCAAGTTATTAATCAATCAAAGTCATCAGCGGAAAATTTCCACAGCTACTTTAAATAAACCCAAACTGTCGATTCATTTCTCAAGTAATCGATCCAACCAAAAAAGGCGTATTAATACAACGAACCTGTAGACCGACGAATCTTATACTAAAATACAAATTGATAACCGACACAGTCGAATAACCCCGCCTGAGTTAAAAACCTATTGTCGCCCAAACGATTTTCTATTGAACGCGCTGGTGTCTCAGTGTCGAGCAGATTTTAATGGACAAATAAAGAGCAAAACATTTAATAAGCCCTCGGCCGTTCACAAATTGTCCTGTAAGAATCACTGAACGTGACATTGGCATTGAACAAAAAGGGGAATTTTGTTGAACGGTGAATGGCGAAATGGACCATGCGTATAACGATTCAATTCTTCGAGGAAACTTCCATTTTGATGGTTTTATTCCTCTTTTTTGCGGGACGGCCGTAAGCGGGGTGTTTTTGGTTGTAATGGGACTACATCCTTCCAGGAATACCACTTAAATTAATATTATGAAATGGGACTACTTTTATTTTACTTTTATTTATTTATTTATTTGTATACATCACCAAACAGCCGAAGCCAATTACAGGTGAGGGAAATAACAATAATAATAAGATATTACACATAAGGAGGGCATACACATTTCTCGATTTCACGAACACTACAGGAGAAAATGTCAAGTAAATCACAGACAGAATTATAGTTACTGCATATAACGTATACAGGATAAAACTTAAGTAAATTTGTATGAGCGTAAGGTAAATAAAAACAATCGATATTACGACTACGTGGTCGCGGAACTCTGAAGTACAATTGCACAAGTAAGGATGCACAATTCACCTGCCCAGATATTATTTTATATAGAAATATAATTGAATGAAGCTTTCTACGAGCATTTCAAAAAAACAGTAGATCGTTAGAATAACCTACAGCTGGATAGACACCATTAGAAGTAGAAGACAAGATTTTAAGAAAACGTCTTTATACACTTTCTAAATTATCGATGTAGGTGCCATATCCTGGAACCCATACGACGGAGAAATGCTCTAATTTTGAACGTACATACGCAAAATACAAAAGCTTCAGCGCAGCAACATCCGTAAATTTTTTTACATGTCTAATAATGAAGCCTAACATTCTATATGAGCGCGAAATACAGTCAGTTACATGGGGGACAAAACTCAAGTTTCAGCGGTAACTTATTGACCAGACACCAATTTTCAATACTTTCGAGATCCTTTTGAAGATTATGTGCGTCATCAAGGGACTGGAGAGAGGTAAACAGCTTTAAATCGTCGTCATACAGTAAACTATGACATTTAAGTCCTATCGAAATATCATTGACATATACGATAAAAAGCAAAGTCCCCAAAACGGAGCCCTGAGGGACACCTGAAGTAACATAAAAGCAGGCAACACATGTCTGCGGTACCCGCGTACTGTCGCCGACCCACTAGGGCGAGAAAAACTGCAAAAGTGACGGAGACAATCCAGTTGCAGACAATTTATTTATGAGTATAGTATGATCGAGATGGTCAAAAGCACTCGAAAAATCCGTATAGATTGCATCAACCTGCATTTCACAATCAAGACGCTCCGATATGAAATTTGAAATACACGCTAAATTTGTAGCAGTCGATCTACCAGAAATAAAACCATGTAGACAGTCTGACAGCAGCGGTCGTACGTGATATTCCAAGTGTCTATGCAACGCAATTTCGATGAAATATTTTTCTTTATCTCAGCTCTTAAGGCCTTAAAAGCATTATGAGTGTCAACACTACCAGACTGTTGATACTGTTTCCATAACAGCAGTTTATGTCTAAGATCACTTATAATATATTTGCTAAACCAAGGAGGAAATTTGCTCTTTTGAGTGGCACGTGTTTTTGGAATACATTCATCAWATATACCATTAAGGACAATATAAAACTATTGACAAGCTTGTTCGGCATCAATATGTTGAAAAAGAAAGTCCCAGTTCCTATGTGCTATCCTGTCGTATAACAAATAATAGTTAGCTTTTTTAAAATTATAGCTATAAGCATTGTTTACTGGAAATACTCGCCCCAAATCATAATTCTTAAGATCAATACATATATCTAGTGGGGGATGATGATCATCTAATGGCAACAAAACATCTGATCAAGAAGGCAATTATTGCAATTGAGGTTTGTGTTAAATTGCTTAAAATTAAAATATTCACAATCTTGAAAAAAGGCGTCTTTTTTGCTGATTCATACGTCATTGATTCGTCTTTGGTCAGCTTACCTGGACAGTAACCATGGAACTGGGGATTATTAGAAAAGAACAAACCCTGACAATATCTAATAAAGATGTTATCCAAAAATATAGTTAATCTCTTATTTAATTAATTAATTTCCACCTAAACATTATCGCTGTTAAAAGATGTAAGGGCACTATTTACGTATCATCCTATATTTATCGTCAAAATCCCAAAAGGTGCGACCACAACAGTTAACCCTATCTAAATGAACGGGAGTACAACGACAATAGACCCGCTGGAAGTTACTGCGTCAATTTCCACCGTATATTTTCGTTCGTATCTCTTTTCGCGGCGACTGCGGCCAAAAGGTGAGAGATAAGGCACGAACGGACCATTACGTAGATGACTGGCGGTAGTCGAGAGTCCTTTCTGGGCGGCGCTGCCGGCACCGTGTTATGCAAGCCGAGAGGATAACACCCGATAAGTCCCCGGTAAAGTGTTGGTAATGTGAGCTTTTATGAAAGGGGACGTTTTATCGGCGTTAAAAGCCGTTGTTTGCTTTATTTCAACCGACTCGGTGATGTTCCGTTTGCTTTCGAGCATTGCGCCAACAGCGGTGATGCTCATCAATGTAAACAGAAAGGGCAATTTATTTACAAATAGCGAGACTATTTCCCAAGACTTGAAGATAGACATGTATGTGCATGTCTTGTGATTAGTTCAGCTGTTGCATAAGATGGGGTATGAAGCGACTAAAAAAAATCACATTTCTTGAAACAAACTAATGTTTCCTCAAGTACAAAAGCAGAAAATTTTAAGAATACCTTGCCATATTCAAGATGCAAATAATAATAATAGACGCACGTATTATCACCCCTATTCTTCTACAGTTTTAGCTGGTTTGATAGTCTTCAAAAAATGCCGTCACTTTATTATTATTAAAGATCTTTATTTATCAAAATATAGAGTACATCTATATATATAAAATATAGTAATTGGGGGGCGAAGTTCAGCCAACAGCCCTCATATGAAAAGCTGCGGTTGTTCTTCCACTTAACCCCCAATTTAAAAAAATAGATTCATACTACATGACACTGCTCTAAATAATAAAGTTAAACATTGTAATTTTAAATTTATTTTGTTCAAGACTGACTGACTTGTCCGCCAAGCAAATATTTATGCAAATGTTTTCGAAAACATAAAAGAGTACACTGCTTAATGCTCTGAGGCAAAGAGTTACAAAACGAAACACATTCATAAAGCAAACGTCGTTTACCCATCTTAGTGTAACAGCTGCATATCTATCAACCCCCTATGCCTCAGGTTCAGATGATGGACGTCGGTGCGAAAACGAATTTTATTACACAGATATGATGGTCTTCTGTCAAGTAAAATCCTATGCAATAGGCAAGAAGCATGCGACAATCTCCGGTTTGGCATGTTCAACCAACCAAGCTCGGCTATCTTATGAGATACGTGATTTATAAGTAATATAGGGCCTAAAATAGAACTTTGGGGTACACCTCTGCTAACGTATCTCACATCGGACACATTTCCATTCAGTGTCACCACCTGAGAACGATTGCTTAAATAACTTGCCAACAATTGAATTGCCATTTTACTGAGACCAATGTAATGCAGAATACATAACAGAGTTTTGCGCGAAATCATATCAAAGGCCTTTGACTAATCGAGTAATATTAAAACAGTAAGTTTTCCTTTATCAGTTTCAGTCACTATGTCATCTATAATTTTAATAAGAGCAGTATTACAGCCATACCCCGCTCTAAAACCTGACTGATTATTCGGCAGAATATTTTGTTTAATCATATGAGCCTGCAGTTGCATAGCTATAACACGCTCCAACAACTTTGATAAAGTTGGTAACAAGCTAATGGGCCTCAAATCTTTCAGTGACAGTGGTTTCTTTATTTTTGGCAACGGTACTACCAACGCCCGTTTCCAGCAGTCTGGAAACACAGAGTGATTTATACAAAAATTGATAATATGCACCACAATAGGCAACAGGTATGGAACACACAGTTTAATCATATTTATATTGATTTGGTCAGTGCCCAGAGCTTTAGTTTTAATTGAAGATATGATACGCAGTATGTCAATCTCATCCACAGCCTTGAAATTCGGAATTTCAGAAACAGAGCTCTTTATTGAGTTTGAATAAAAGTGTGTATAAGAAGAAGAAGTACCTCGTAATGATATATTAGGAACACTATCAACGAAATAGTTGTTGATTTCATTAACATTTGTCAAATTACTAGGTATGGAAAAACATTTTTTAGATTTAATTTGTAAATCTGTTACCTGTTTCCAAAAATCATTAAGGCTTTACCTCTGAAAAGAATGCTTCAAATAGGCCTTTTTTTCTTTCACTACTGCAGCATTTACAGAATTCCTAAGGTGCTTATAGCTATTCCAATTTGTGACACTTGGTACCAGCTTGTATCCTCTGAGAGCATTATCTCTGCTCCGCATAATGCTTTTAAGGTTGTCAGTAAGTCAGGGTGCTGGGAGCCTAGTAAATCTGGAACACACAACTGGTGCATGAATGTCGAAAACCGCTAACAGGCTGGCATTAAAATATTCTAACTTGGCATTAATATCAGGAAGTTGAAAAATATTGTTCCGTGGGATAGACCTCAGATCAGATTGAAATTGAACATAATTAAAATGTTTGTAATTTCTGTAACGACGTAGCACAGGTTCTGGCTTTACTACATTACAAATTAGGTTGAAATGAACATAATCATGATCATACATTGTTTAGAAGGTTCTCGGCACATTACTTACTCCAAAACGTATTCTCCTAAAATGGTAAGTAATAAAGGTCGCTTTATTTTTTTAGTCTGGTTTTGGGCACCGAGTCCTATATTAGGATTCTATATCTTAGTGACGATGGTCATCCTAAACACAAACCTTATTAAGACTCACACGGAACATTTGACGATCATTCGCTCATGGTGTTACATCGCTGATAATTATCTTCGTTGCTCAAAGTTATCATAATAAAAATTTTGTATCAATAGACATGCTTACCAGCCCACTGATGTGACTCATAATGTTCATGCCATTTCAAAACAAAACCCTATTAAATAGCAATAAATTACAGACCAAGTTTAATGAACCAGAAACAAAAAACCATCTACAGGAACCGCAACAGTAATTCGTGGGGTTTACCAAAGGTCACCACATCCTCTCATTGAATTAATGTTTTACCAATTTCGAGATAATGAAATCATTATGGTCGTCTGATTTATTGCGATAATAGCAGCTTCTGAATTGCTCAATTATCTGAGAAATTAATCCTCGTTTTTTGCATAAACAGGACAACTTGCCTGCTTTGGCGCTATCTGATTTGCATTCGTTGGTTTTCTAATAATGTGATCGCGTGTACGGTCTACAAGTATGGTCCTTGGAGGACAGCCCTCGTCAAGAGAAGTGTTTGATAATTGGTGAAAGTGGATGTTTGACTAGGAAAAAACATTAACAACATAACGAGTGTTTGAGGAGACGCCTCTCTCTTTTGTTAAATTAGTCAATTAGCATATGAACAAGTTTAACACGAGGTGATTGGCAGTGAAAGTTACTTATTATGTTTTGGTTTACGCAAAAAAATTTGATTGTTCACGATTTGTTCACAAATAACGTAAACATTATACATGCTATAAAGCAACAGTAATAGTAATTTAACGATGGGATGTTAAACAAATTAGTAGAAAATAAAAAAAAATACGCTATACGTACACAAATCAAAATATTTACATTTTTTTGCTTTCATCAGCAAACAACATGAATAAAATTGCTAATAAAATGGAAATATTGGTAAGTACTGACGACTATTTTATGGATGTAAAAGCAAAAATTTAAATATATCCTAGACCGTTAGAAATACGAACATTCTGTTTCAGCTAGTGAAACAATAAATAGGTACGCGATTGCACTAAAAAATCATGTTACTTGCATATGAAATTTCCTAATTTTACAGCTATATTCTTAATCCAACAGTAAAAACCAACACCAACTTTATAAGTCGAATTATGTCAAAAGGATGCATCTTAAACTACATATGTAGTAAATAAAGTTACCATAAAATCCAACAGAGATTTCAAAAATACAAAAAAGCAAAAGTTCATTTTAAAAACATTTTTGTTAGTTGATCCCCAGGTTAAATGTGACACCCTGTATAAAATACAGGTTAAAGCTTTCGTTTCAACTCTGAATGTATCATGAAGAAGTTACATTGCCGTCAAGAAAGCAAATGCTAGTTTTTATAAAAATTCGTTTCTTCAGACCTCATATTAAAAATAATTATTGGAAATGTAAAACGCCTTATTATTAACTATCTGTTTCTAAGAAGTTGTACTCCCTCAGAAACCTTGCTAAAATAATTTTGTTTTTATTCACGCTATTGTCAAAGTCCTCTAGTCTCACTATAGCTGTATAAATCACTGTCTCAACAACTTCTGCTTACGATAATTGGTAATTATACAGTTTCTATGGTACGCTATCAGAAAATTACGTACTTGCGATCTCAACTGCAATACTATTTGCGCTTGCCTCTCTACTCTTAATCATTGTGAGCACGTAAATGTTTCAATCCGATTTATTAATTAGCAAAGGCATTGCCGTTGCTGCAGCTTATAATTAGATCAGTCTGCCTTCTCATCTATTGTGGGCTTTAGACAATTAAACTATTATTGAAGGTTGTATATTGACTGCAACAGTATTTATGAAAATAATGACGTAACAATAGGTTGCCAATTTTTATGAAAATACAACATTTTCAAGACGTATGAAAATGAATATTATTCCAAATTATTTAAGTTATATGATTTCAAGCTAAAAATTACTCAGTACCAGCCATTTTACTTACAGTAGTCCCTTACTTTGCAGGTGATCAACAATATTTACTGTATAACGTAGCAGCAGCATTAACAAAACTTTTAGTATTTGCACACACAATTTACTCATTGATTTTAAGATACTTATTTTTGATCTATTTTATTTCTTTGGGTTTTCGATCTTCATTATAAACTGCATGTATAAAACTGCTTCCATTAAGTTTGCGCTACATTCCATATTCGCGTCCTGATGATGCCCATTACAAAGATGGGTGAAACGTCGATTACATTTATTTATATTTATTTACAAGATATATTGTCTTTATATTTGATTAATGTTTTCCTGAATTCTCTTTAGACAAGTACAAACAAAAATAACCTAATTAACTACAGAATGGGCGTACTTTGCTGTGACAAATAGACGTAACTCTACCAAGGCCGGTGTCACACATTTACATTTCAATACCATTAACTAGAAAGATTACCGGTCCTTAATGATACGGTATACAATGGGAATTAGGCAATATTTTTACTTGCGGTTATTTATGCGGCCATAATAACAAGCTAATTGCAGGTTGTATGTAATTTGGCCGTATCATTAGATTGTTAAGCTGCATTGGCCTTATGGGATGTAGATATGGTGCTCCAAATATAGATTTCGATCTTAGTAGTTAGAAAATCGTGATAGCATCTTGAGTAATGGGGTATTATTCGTTTAGTCTAGATTTATGTTAAACAAATAATACTCACATTGAAGTTTGTACAAAACTGCCCAAAAAAGTAGGTTAGAAGAAGACATGTATATGAAATCAGACAATGAAAAGGCAAAAGCTTTTCCAGCAGAATGGAAAATGCAAAAATTACCCCCTTATTTACATTTGGTAACGGTAAGTATAATATTAAAAAATATCAGCCCAGAGCAATCTTCTCAACTCTCGCTAAAATAATCTACCATACATAAAACATAATCTAATATACAGGGTGATAAGCTATATGCCGAACTTGAACAAATCATTAATGATGATATTCTAAGTTAAAAATGTTATATAAACATATGTCCTTTTTCTTTTAGTTTAGAAGTTACAAGAATTTACATTATTTTTATTAAAAAAATTGTGCAATTGGAGGTTCCCCAGTTACCTTTGAATCATTATTTGAAAATTTCCCTAAGTTGGCTTTGAATGTATACTTAATTGTCAAATTCATATTTATTTGTCAAAATCACAAAGGTTTTTCTGAGTTATGTATGAATTTTCGACTGCGGAATATGCAGACATTATTTACACCTATATATTAGGTAATGGTAATACTGTACGTCAAGCACGAGAATATGGACGTAGATTTCTAAATCGACACCAACTTGCTAGCTCAGTTTTTAGTGCATCATATCGCCGACTTAGGAAAAGGAGTCATCCGGCACCGAGACAATAAATGTACAAAATGAAGAAAATGTTGTAGATGCTATTTTGGAAAACCCTTCACATAGTACGCGCCGGCTAGCAAATCAATTACAGTTGTCACAAAATTTTGTGTGGCGAACCTTAAATAAAAAGGTCTTATATCCATATCATCGTCAAAGTACACAAGCACTGCATCCTGAAGATAACCAGCAGCGATTAGAATTTTGCCAATGGATTCTTCGGCAAAATGCAGGTAACCCTAATTTTATTTTACTTGATCTTTGGTTCGATGATTCACGCTTTACTAGGGATGGCATAACAAACTTCCATAATGAACATATATGGTCTCTGCCCCCCCATGCCATTAGACCCTGGCGATTTCAGCGACGTTTCAGTGTAAATGTTTGGGGTGGCATTTTCAATAATATCTTCCTGCCTATACAGATCATAAATGATCGCTTAAATGGAGAGTTGTACAGACAACTTTTGGAGCATACTTTTTATGATCTAACAGACGAAGTTCCACTTAATGGGATCGCTAATATGTGGTACCAGCATGATGGCGCACCATTACATAGAGGCAGAGAAGTAACTACCTTGTTAAATAATAATTTTCCAAATCATTGGATTGGTAATGGAGGTCCAGTAGCTTGCCCGCCACGCTCGCCGGATTTGAATCCCTCAGATTTTTATCTATGGGATCATATGAAGCAGCTGGTTTATAAGGTAGAGATTACCAATCGCGAGCAATTAATAGAAAGAATAATAAATGCAAGCCATGTAATAAGAAACGATCTAAATTTTGTACAGCGCATAACACGGTCTTTAGTTAGAAGATGTGAAGCTTGCATTCTAGCGGAAGATGGTTATTTTCAACAGTTTTTATAATTTATATTTAGATTTTTTATTAAAAATGTTTAGGGAAATTTAATAAATGTAAATAATTAAAATGCTTATAACTTCTAAACAAAAGAAAAAGAACATATGTTCATTAAACATTTTTTACTTAGAATATCATCATTATTCATCTGTTTGGCATAGAGCTTATTGATCACCCTGTATTATTCCGGGTAGCAACTTGGAACCATTACTTTTTTAATGTTCATTAATGACACTTATGAAATCAATTATTTTAGCGAAATACATTGATCTTATATGTATTTTTAAGTGTATCCTTTTGAAAAGAGAAATTATGATTCTGACGATTTTTTTTGCTATAACCTAAAAAAGCCTTTGATAGAATATAATGTCACACCACTATCTTGAATATAAGGTAGCAATACTAGTAGGGATACTGTCAAAGAAGCTTTTAATCCTTGACGACGTGGAACCGCTTACCCACCATTTTGCCACCAAAAACGGCCATCCATAACCGGACATAAATTCAGAAACGGGCATAATTAAAGGCAGAACGCAGCCTGACGATAATCCGTGGAGATAGTCCGCATAGACCCGCTCAATTCGGCGTAGCCTTGGGATTTATAAGGAAGGTATCGAAAAAAGTGAAACAAAACGCAGACCACCCAAGTTGAATCGCTGATTGCCGCTGTAGCTGGCTCTTATTGGAGGACTGGCCTTCGTCACGTTGTCCGCGCCGCTGTGGAACAAATAACGACTACTTGTTACCAATATTATTAGCTGGGTGTAGCTTCAGCTTTCGGAGAACGTCGCTGCCTGGTTTGTTACACAAAACGCGAATTTCCGCGGCCAATGGGTTCGTTAATTCGCAGCTTAACAAGGAAAACACTTAGGAGAAGTTTGAAGGATGATCGTTGTAGATTTATAAAAAAATACGCCAGTTTTAATCTCAGGAAAATGTCTGTTGAACTAGTTTCTTCCCGTACCTTTGAACATCTTCGGAGCTGTACAAGATGAAAGTTCATGTAAATCACCAAATTATAGCTTACGCTTTCAGATTCTGTCAAATAGAATCAAATTCCGCTTCAGGTTTCTTAGATGTGTTTGCCAAAAATGATGTCGAATATGAATGATTTTACCACGTGTTTAGGTATTCAGAATGGTTGAAATAGTGTCCTCCGCACCACGTTGATGTAAAGGGTTTCAAAATAGCTCAGAAGGAGGAAACATGCAAGATGTGTTTAGTATCTCTTCATTATGCTGATGCTCTTCCTTCTGTAGGTGTTTTGCGAGGAGATAAGATACTTCTTCAGTATTAAAACACACTTTTTTCTCTGGTTGGTCTGTGGATCCAAATGCAAAGCCTATAGGGACCAGTGTTTACCCCTTTGCAATGTTATCTTATGCCTTTTCAGTATTTTATTCAGTTTATTCATAATATTGCCGTTATAGATGATTTTCACGTGTATCAGTGTATTGTCCCTTCCTTCTATGTGATATTTGACGTAGTAGTTCTCAATAAAACCTTTCTTCTTTTCTTTTTTTTAGGAGAGCGTCTGCTGTTGAGTTATAACTATTACACAATGTTGTTTCTAATGTCTTCAGCTCCTTGTTCTGATTTTCAAGAGAGAGAGAGAGAGAGAGAGAGAGAGAGAGAGAGAGAGAGAAAGTGTGGGGACTTTGAACATTTATGTCTCCATGGATGGTACGATTTTTTGACAACATTTCTGGTATGGGTGAGTGTTTTAAAGATCCAGAAGTCCAGTTTGTTATTAATTTATTTCTTAACGGAATATGGCTGTAATCTTAGACGTATTGGGTACACCAGGCATTCTATAGGAGTTCAAACTAAGAGAACCAATGCATTTAAAAGCATTTTTAATCAAATAATAAAAGATACTCTGAATCAGAAATCGTGGTTCTATTAGTAGAAGCTTTTAAGGTGAAATTTATTTTCGTTTGGTACTTCGTATAATATACATTATGTGGATCACGGATCTGTATTCTCCCAAATAAAATGTATCAACTCTTCTTTTGTTAAACGTGAGAGCGATGCAATTGAATGCGCTAGATATCACCTAACTGAGATCATCAATAACTGAATTGGTAATAAAGGGGCTTTGTATGATCAGTGTACATAGAGAACATATAAACAATTTGGTTCTTTATTTCACATAAGATGTTTTAAGTCGCCTTGCACAAAATCCATGAAGATCATTCGGAATAAATATTTCATTAATTACTTAACTACCTATATTTATTATTTTTACTTTGAATTATACTCTACAGGATATTCCTGCCCCCCCCCCCTAGACCAAAAGCTGGGTACGCCCATGCTTAGTTATATATAGAGCGCGGGTAGTTCACTCAGTTTATATGCAAAAATTCTCAAATCGGGGTAGTTTGATGCAATGGAATGCGTCACTGTAGCGGATTAATGTGCGAATATATAACACTACGCGAAAAAAACAGTTGCCGAAATTCAGAATGCGTCACAAGAAGCTTGCCAGGAGTCTTGTGTGGATAGTTCAACAATAACTTGATGGAGTAAGCGTTCCAAAAAGTTGGACTAGTGTTAAAGGCGACCACAAAAGTTGGAAACCTCATTCTGCTACCGACAACACTTTTGCTGCTATCGTGGCTACAATAATAGAAGAAGACCACATGGGCAAACTAAAAAACAAATACCAAACGTCAAATATACTTGTCTTCTTTGTAGAAAATTTAAATGCAGATTCCAAAAGTGTAGACGAGATATGAAAGACAGCGGCGTAATCTTCTTGCACGATAACGCTTGATCGCATAAGGCAGTGTCAGTCAAAGGAGTTTGCGAGAAGAACTGCTGTAAAATTCTCCCACATCCCCCATGCAGCCCTAACATGAGTCCAGCAGATTTCGTACTGTTCCTCCAGTGGAATTTCGTGAAGTCCGATTTATTGACTTGGAAGGATAAGAGATTTCCTAATTTATTGTGGTGATGATGGATCGTTCGGAGTTTGTAAATTTCTCCGGTGGTCAAAAAGGTACCGACAAAATATGGTATATTTCTCTGATGGTCAAACTAGCCCCTAATTAAATATGGTAAGTTCCTCCGCCGGATTATGGAAGGGTTTCCCGACCGTCAGGTAAACCGGCACTTAATCCAATCCCACCCCCAACCCTTATTGGCAACATAGATTTTTATATTCAAAATTTGCATTCGGTTGTTGTTACACATACCTGCGTTCAACATGTCTCTAAAAGAAATACTGAGTGAAAAAGGCAACATTTTGCTTCTTTTCAATAATTTTAAGTTTTTCAAGAAAGATAGTTTGAAATCAGGTGAACTGAAGTGGTCTTGTGGCTGCAGAAAGTGCAGTGCAAAATTGTACACCCTGGGAGAAGGCAGTGATAGAATTATAAGTCGTAGTCAGCTTGATCATAATCATGAACCTGATGTTGAAAAGATTCAACGACAAATTATAAGTGTGGCAGCAAAACGGAAAGCTACAGAAGAAATTCCAACTCGACCTTCCAAGGTATGTATAATAAAAAATAATAATATGCATTAATTTTTATACATACCTACTAATCGATTAATTTTATTACGTACCTACATATTAATACTTACGTGTGTTAGTTTTAAAAGACAACAGATAGCTTTTCAATAAAAGCTTGAAAAATTGATTTATAATTCGGAAACGATTTATTTTTATTTTGAGTACTAACATATGTTATTATTTCAAGGTATTTCACGGCGCCTTGAAGAACCTAAAAGAATCGGAGGAACTGAATTTTCAGTCCATCACTCAGTTGGATAAATGTTGCATTAAACGCAACATTTACAATGCCAGAAAGAAGTATCCACCTTTACCTAAGTCGATTGAAGATGTTCTTATAGTGCAATAAATAGTTTAAGTTTCAAAACCGTTGAAAACGAAAACTTTGTTCTGGTTAATGATAGTCAGGAAAACATAATCATTTTTTCGTGCTCAAAGAATCTCCGCTTTTTGACAAATTGCGACACTATCTACGTAGACGGAACCTTTTCTTATTGCACAAAATTTTTTGTGCAATATTTTTTATTCATGGGTTCATGAACGGACACTATGTGCCGCTAGTTTATTGTCTAATCGATGATAAAAGGACTGAAACGTACGAAAAATGTTTCAAGTTAATAAAAAGTGAGTGCGAAAAATTAGAACTGAATTTCCAACCGAAGAATCTAACAGTCGATTTTGAGCTTGCCATTCACAATGCTATTAACTGAACTTGGCGAAAAGTGGTTATTGTTGGATGCAGATTTCATTTATCCCAAGCGTGGTGGAGAAAAATTCAAGAATTGGAGCTCTCCGTCGACTATAAATCTAATAGCCCCACAGGAAAATGGCTGATGTACGCATGTGGACTTCAATATTTACCTGCAGAGGAAATTAACGACTGTTTTGTCTCGTAAGTTGTGAAATTAGCTCCTCCGGAATTCAACGATAAAACTATAAAATATGTAGATTATTTAATGGAAACTTATATTTCACCTAATGCCACATTTCCCCCAGCAATTTGAACAAGTGCTTCTGCGAGTTCCACTCGCACGACAAATAACTGCGAATCGTTTCATGCGCATTTTAATTCAAGTTTTTACACGTGTATGCCATCCATGTATATATTTATTGAAACGCTTCTAGAATTTCAAACGGACACTTATCTTAAAATAAATAGTGTGGATATAAAAAAAGACTGCATCTAGTACATTGCAAAAGTACAATCGTTTAAATTTTCTTCTTGAATTGTACAAAAGTGAATCTATAAGTCGCTGTGACTTTGTCAAACAAGTATGTCATAATGTTGCATGTATATAACACGTAATTTTTATATAGTTCTTATTTAAAATATTGTGCTGTCGTCATTTATGTTAATAAAAATAATAGACAGTTGTCATGATTTTTTATTTCCTTTAGTGTTAATTCAAAGATATTATTAAAGCAAAGAATCATCTTTAATTGTAAGTACTGGAGTTTGATAGGCTCTCCCTTTAAGGCTAGGTTAAAGGAATTTCTATTATGAGGTTTCCAATGTAAAGTATTGAATGAATAACTAAGTTAACAACCCAATCCTGAACTCATTTTATAATTTTTTAAAAACTACAAATCTAGTGAATGCTGGAGGTGGTATTTTGGGTTGCATCAAATAAAAATACAGCAATAGACCATAACTGACGCACCCTGTATAAGTTAGTTTAATGTGTATAACAGAAAATAGTTTTTCGTTTCAACCCTTGACAGAAGGTGTAAACATTTAAATATAGTGTTTTTCTAAGATGCGGATAAGATCTAGGGAAAAAGTTATTAACAAAAATTGTAGAGAATAAAATATTACATAAAAATTGTTTTTTTTATTATACAAAAAACTAAATCTAAACTTTATCTTAAAAACATTTTTTTGCACTCTCTTCCAAGAGTTGTTACAAAAAAAAAATGAAATGAATGACATAAAATTCTCTCGTCACCATGGAAACTACCGCGAACCTTTCTTAATCCTCACAGGTAGTAGTAATTTGCTTATCAGGTGCTAAACAAACCGTCGCGTCGGAGCAATTTGCCAATTCCGGAAAAGGTCAAAATTGATCGTCCGGAGGAATTTACATGTTTAGGGTTGAAATCGGAGGAATTTACATCTGCCCGGATCGTTTGGTATTGGTTACTTATCATCACATCTATTCGTAGTAAATATCTCTTATTTCCTAAATAGTAAACACAGAGAAAGTGTGAGAAATTCCCTGAACAAAACCGTGATCTCGGTTCGTGATTTTAATAATTCATACTATTCGTAATACAGCAGATTGTCCTTGCTCGGTATAACGCCTGTCAGCTCCATTTAGCATACGGCCGCCTAGGTCCACGAAGAAGACGGCAAACAGCGTTTCAATATCGTTCCTGATTGATTTATGGACGATTAAATATTACAGCAACGGTCCGTCAGTTTCGCTGGGCGACCTTTTAACAATGCTGGTGTTGATTTAATATTATCCCGCAATGTCAATCACAGAGCTATAATTCAATTGAAGTCAATGATGCCCGGACGTAATCGCACCGGATTGGCTGATAAATTATGGTACTTCTTAAAAGGTTAAGTATGAATTATGGAAGGCGCAAGCCGCTTTCAATATGATAATGCGTTGTAATACAAGCGTTCCTTTATTGTCCTCATTATCGCCAATTTTTTTTACTGCCCATATACGTCTCTATGTAACTGTTTCGGGTGGCATTGGTAATAGCAGTCCATACAGAATCACATTCATGTTAATAAGGGCCAATAAATATAGGCGAGGATGTAATTGGGATCAAACAGCAGTGTAGAAAAAAAATTAATCGCCATACGGTTTTTTTACTAAGAAATTTCTTAGGTTTCACCTGAAGAACACGATTTGTAAATATTAATTATCGAGCTACATCATCTGCTTCAGAAAGACAAAATAAAATAGGAAACTTTAATGTCAATTTGAGTGTCCATAGTATAAGCAAAAATACGATATACATATCCTCTAAGTTTAACTGTTTCGGAAATAGACCAGGCACAGTTATCATGCTCGGCCACTGTGAACAACCTGTAGAAATACTCCATAAAATGAGAGTAATTCTTACACATTACACCTTTTATTTGAATCGAAACATTTTTCTCTGACATTTGAAACAAAACCTTCAATTTGATTAGCTCTATAACTCGAGATGAATATAATGAGGATAGTAAAATAGAACGGCCCCAATCTGAATAACGCATTTGACAGAGTACGATAAATTAAACAAAAAAAAATACTTAGGTACCACTACCTTACAGTCACTTGTTTTTGAGATATTTTATGAAATATAATAGAAAATTCCCAGAAAATTGCATAGTTCAATCAGCAAAGCCAAATTTCTGTAATAGTTAGTGTGGTGTGGAATTCTACACAATAAGATCATGGTCCCGACTTATACGAAGGGGCAGGTATCTACAGAACTCCTAGAAGAATTATCATTCCAAACAAAAATTAATATCGTATATTTTTAAACAGATAAATCTATACATGGTTTAAACGTAATGTACCCCGCGATGTCTGCTGATTTAACACCGTTGACTTTTTGGTTCGGGAGACTTAGTAACTAATTGAAGTAGTATATCACCTCAACAGTTTATAAATCTCGTTACTGAATTTAATTTCTCACCCAAATACCATGCACGACATAAGTATAATTTTCAGATTTTTGGGGTAATGTAAGTATACCTAATTGTATATGTAAATGTTTGTTACAACCTAACTTCACCTAACATCAAGTCAAGCAGATAATACGTTGAAACATAAACAGTACCACGGCGAAAGAATAGAATAAACAACATTCTTTAAAAATCCCGTCTGTCATAAATATTTAAATTTACATATAGTATTATAGCTCTAAATTCAAATCTTCCTTCGCTAACCATGATTTGAAGCACATGAGGGTTCTAATGAGGCAGACGTGGCAGGTATCGACAAAAAATCTTTTGCCATTAAGACAAGGTTAGAGAATAAGTTTTCGTGATTTTTCCACTACTCTAGAATATTTTCAGAAAGATCCGAMACCAAGACAATTCATTGTCTACATTAATTGGAGATTTCCTAAATGTTATGACATCAATTTTTGGCGTCATTATTCTTAAATTCATGAAATCTCTCACCCCCAATTTGATTATATATGCAAAATACACAAAATGACAGTTTTTCGGATCGATAGTTATGAATACAATTACTATGTTCATTCATGAACGTGAAATTACTATTTGTGTTGTCTGTGGTAACACCTTGTACAGAATCTGTCACATCATAGAAATGAACTACATCTGAAAATAACTTTGCTATGGAGATACCAATGTGCTGGCCATGCGCTGGAACAAAATCTAAAAAAATCAAGTGCAGGTCCCACTTTCTATCTATGAAATAAGCAGTTATTCCGTATAATTGGTAAATAATATTTTTTAATTACAATGTGTAAAGAATCGTTTGGGAGCATTTGATTCCTACCAGGTATAATCTTACATTAGGGTTTAAGAACTTAAAAAGTCTATCACTTATCGCGTCTTCGAAATAATTAAACGGGCGATATTTCTTTACTGTAAATTTTAAAAGTAGGTAGGTAAATGAAAGGTACATATACGTTAGTGAGCGCTGTAATAACTCGGCTAAATTCTATCAATATGAGTATGTTACAACTCAAAGTCTTTACGTGGGCTGCCATCAAGCATTAAGATGCTTGAAAATGCTTGATATCAATTCAAGCAGCGTAGTGGCGAAACCAAGTCAAGTCAAGCTCTAATTTACAAGTAAAAAAGCAGTAGGCGTATAGAATTATGGGGCGGGGGATTTTTATAAATCCCAAAGTTTCTATCACATCTACACAACATTATTTTTGCATGTATGGAGCTGAAAATCTAAGTTAAAACAGTTTGGTACTAAATGCACTGGAACGAATGTGTTACTATAATAAAAAACTACATTACTTGGACATTATGACATTTTAAAAGAAGAAGGTTTCGCGTCTGCATAGATGGGATGTGTCAGAAAAGTGCTTTCAAAATTTGGGGACTGTGAGACGAACGGTTCTGGGGCAAATGTGGACGAGAAACAGATGCGCTTCAGTTTCAGTGTGTTCCTTCAACTGTTCACAGGTTAGTACTGTTTTAATTTTTAATATTTATTGTTTGTGTTCCTTTTTCAATCACATTATGTAATTAGTTTTAAACAAACACCATTGTCATTCAATCAGCGCACTGTTCTGTTAATTAATTAATTAGGATACATGCTGTATTTGGAGTCAACGGTAACATTGCAAGCTATGCTGCTGTTGTAGCCTTCTTTTTAAACTATTTATGTCATTTTCTTAACTGTGTTCTCGCATTCTTTGATTAGCTGTATCCCCGCAGCAATATTATACGTGATGCTTGAAAGTGTGATGTTAGAGCCTTGATACATGAACTAATATTTTCTCACGTGCTGGGCAAACATCTAGTAAAAGAAAAACCAAGTTTTTGCACAAAACCATTCAACTATATAGCTGAGTTGCCTCCCGCATGGGACCTCAGTACCTGCTGACCATAGTCAGTTTTAAATCTTGAGGGTGAAAGTGATATCGAACACAGATCTAGAACGGACAGTTCATTCATTGTTTTAAATAACAATAATCAGCAGCATTGCTACAATTTGTTAACCCTCCAAATTGGATCTTGTTTAGTAATAAATTAATTGTCTTGAGATTATTTCTTATTATTTATGAGTACATCAAATCTCCCTATTTACGTGAGTAACCAGTGCATCCAAGGTACATTTAATTAAAATAACGCAACGTAGGTAAGTAGTGGACGATCACATTTCAATCTAAATCTCTACGAACCTGGGTATGTTACATTACAACCCTTAAATGTGTATAACAATGCTCAACTCGCCGAATGACGTTTTTTGGGTCTCCAAATCCGTTAGATCAGTTGTACCTGTAAAAAAAAACGAAAAGGCTTTCAGATATATGCTTAGGCCAGTAATCCCATTCTAATTGGTATCGAAGCTATGCCGCATTTTCTCCAAAATTATACCCTAGCGACCATAATAGCCCATTCTATTCCACCCACAAAGGGGGCTGGCGAAACAAAAGCCGAGCCAGAAAAAAAACCGACCCGCTCCGACTTATTTACCTACATAATAAATCGTCGCTTATTATACCCTTTATTCGGCGTTTGTGTAAATACGGCCATAACATGACACAATATGTGAGTTAACCTGCATGTACGTAGGATGTAATTGATCTGTCTCGCTCATCGCCGGCGTTGTGTATTTTTTTGCGATCGTGTGCTCGAGCTAAATTACAGGTTGAAAAAGCCGCCGGTGGAACAACGGGTTGGCCCCGTCACACATGGCGGACACTTCACGTGTTTGGCTTTGGACCGCATAGTTGTGCCCACGGTTTCTTACGCAACATGTGTTTGATGTAACAGCCGAAGGGAAAGACGTTATTTTGAGCTGGGAAGAGAACCGATCGGCGCTTTTCGTAGGTATTGTATTCCCAGTTTCCTAAGGATATATGGCTGCAGGGAAAGATTTTAACTCCCATATTGAGGGATTACTTACCACTTGAGGTCCCTTCAGCAGATACCGAAACAAAGTTCATAAATCATTCCCAAAGACGGTGAACAGGCATCGTTTCAAAACCACACTGGCACATTAATATGTTCCCGTATGGAGAATGATTTTATAATTATTCTAAATCACTATCACAAATGTTTTCGAAAAATTCAATCACTATCCAATACAAAACTTAAATCAATGATCAAACTGTTCACACTTGGGAGACAGATACGAGTTTTCAATGTCAATAATATGTTTTTCACAGTTTACTCACTTTCAGCACTAATTTGGTTAACTTCGTTCCTAATAACCTCCACCACACTAGCACTTAACTTAAGACTATTATTGTGTCTCCTAATTCTTCGTTTTAGATCACTGCAAATTAGTTCAATTAGATTGAAAACACAATAGTAAGGAGGCAGTCTCAACGCGGCGTGTCCTTCTTTCTTTGCGATTTCATAAATCCTGTATTGATCAGGGATATTATGGTTTTTAATTTTATTCAACGTGTCTTTTTTGGTGGCCTTGTTAGCTACTTCGATATGATTTCTCGTGATATAATCAATAACGTCCTGTTTTCTACTGGCTTAACACGGTTTTGCATAATATTTTGCGTTATACATTACTTTTACACTGTTAAGAGGTAGAAATGGCAACAACAAACTGTTTCGTAAACCAAGTGTTAAAGTGAAGCATCCTTGTCCTGATGATAGTCAGCAAAATAATTTTTTATATTCCTTGCTAACTAAAGAAGTCCATTTTTGGCCTATCCATTACTTCAACCCGCGTGCAGAATAATAATTCTTTTGCCGTGGGAAGGGGGTATATTTAAACAGCAATTTATTGTACCATAAGTAAGACCTTTTTCACAACTATTCGGATCTCTTTTTTTAAACGTGGTGATTCCATAATGGCCATTCTTTTATCAAGCGTTTTGTAATTAAAACCAATACTGCTTAAGTATAGCCTATATAAATGTTATACTCGCAGATTCTATTGTATCAGGGCGTCGGTCTCAATAAATTACAAATCCTTTTAACCTTTCACCAAGCTTTGGGAGGTATTTTCCTCCTTCGTCAGGGCCTAAAATCTTTTATTTAATACATATACAAATTACATGTAACACTTACTTCTAGTTTTGGATTAATTAAGGGCACTGAACAGGATTACAGAAACCAACCACAAAGTAACAGAAATCGAACAAATTATTTGTAACATTAAGGGAATTTACATTCAAAAATAATAATATAATTATGCCAAATTGACAAAACATACAAATAATAGGTATAACTTGATCAATTTCGATGACATGAAGCATGCAAGCAGGCACAACGACGATGATTATCAAACACGAAAATTTTTAAAATGGAGTAAATAGGTGTAAATTTTGGATAAGTATCCAAAAATTGTGTTTAGGATTTTTTAGAATTTTTTTTCTGGACACATAAATCAATGAGCATTATGTGGTATTATTATTTGAACTACAAATATGTAATAATGTATGTCTAAATCGTATTCTTTCCTAATTTAATAAGTATTATCTATTTTTATAACCATGAATGGTAAACATTACAATTTCAATGCGGCAGCCCATACTTTCTAATTTTTGATCGCGGTGTGCAATCGTCCTCTGCCCTGTTTCTTCACAGGTTAAAATTTTCTTTTAATCCGGAGGGTCATAAACGTAGTTTCTACCTGTATATTTTTTTGGAAATAAAAAGAAATCGGAACTATTCTACTCCTACTATAAACAGTATTGAAAGCATATGTGTTTACTTATATTTTAAAGTTTTACAGCATATAAGCGTACCAAGTGCAATATTTTTACTTATTCAGTCATACCTACATATATGCTTATATTTAGCTACTTATTAAGAGGCGTTTGTGACAAATACATTTCGTAGAGCAACTGGTCAAACAGATTATTGCATATTTAAATCAATTATCATTCTGATATGAATGAGGAAGTGTTTGAAAATTGGTTCAAAAACATTTTATTGCCCAAATTACCACCAAACAGCGTCATAGTAATGGACAACGCTAATTACCATTCGGAGCAACTGTATAAAATTCCAAATACAACTAATAAGGCAACCATTCAAGAGTTTTTAGGAAAAGAAGATTTATATTTCGAAGAGGACTACACCAAAAAAACAATTGTTAGAAGTGCTTGGCACAAAAAAATTTTCGTAAAATTTAAAATTGACATTCTCGCTTCTGAATGTGGACACACCATTCTACGATTACCCCCATATTATTGCATTTTCAACCCCATTGAAATGATATGGGGGCAGTTGAAACAAAGAATTCGACGAGGGAACACCGGTGGAAAATTTAGCAATGAAATGCTGCTGAAAATTAGACACGAAGCTGAAATAACAAGTGTCGACGCATGGAAAAATTCAGTGCGGCATGTATTGGACATTGAAAATCGGTACAGAGCGAATCATGTACAAGAATTAATAATAGAAGTTAATCGTGATTTTAGCAGTGAAAGTGATAGTGAGTAATTTTTTTTAGTTTGTGTCTCTTGTAATGTGCTTATTAACAAGCTGTTATGAACATAATCGATACCGTGTATAAATTTTATTGTGCACAATTGTAATATTTTTCTAACAAATGTAAATAATTTTCTACTTAATAATTTGTATGTTTTTATATTAAATTTGTATAAATTCGTTATGACATACAAAGGCTCGGAAAATTTAAACCCAACAAAGTATCACGTAAAAATAGATCGCGGGTCGCGCCAGTTATAGCATCAGGCCTGCATTAAGTAAAATTTGTTACAAAAGCTTTTATTGATTGCTAAAAACAAATTTCAAAAATTTATAGTGAAAAAGTTAAAATTTTAGCCAACAAGGAACTTTGAGGCGTGCCACTAATCCAAATAGTTTAGGACGGCCGACCATCAAGTTGTAAAACCCTCTGCATAAGTCAGTCTCATAGATCGTTGCTTGATACTTTATATACCTAATATTTTATTATAAAAAGTTCATAGATGTGACTCTACAAAGAAAATCGTCGAGGGAAAGGAACCTATAGTGCTCGAAAAGGTTGCAGGTTTTTGCCCAGTGCACATAAAGTGACAAAGTTAAGAGTCCAAGGAGTTAAATTCTGGAATTCAGAAAGCCCGTTCAGCAGGCAATGATGGTCCAGCTGCTCGACCTTCTTCACGTTGTATCTGAAGCTTCGGTTCTCTGTTCGGCTGCCTACCTGGCTGACACCGTCCCTTCTTAATAGCACACCGCGGTAAACCTAAGCAGGTGATTAACAGATGTCTAAAAATAATGCATTTAACGGCCCCGGCCGGCAGGAGCCCTCCGCTCCCCATTGGCCGGCCATCGGTGACTCCTCCCAGCCGCTTCCACCGCTGATGGTGAAGGGCCATCGCAACACCATGTGTGGCATATGAGTTTGCCATGGAGGAAGTTATGAAAAACGTGCGCACGGAGCGGCGGAGGATTTTATTAATAAAACGGCGAAATGGTCCGGACGTGTTGCGCAGTTTTTTGCAGCTGACTCGATGAACTGCAGGTTGTTGGAGGCGATGTGTGCTGAAGGGGATGTGGAAAAATAAGGGAACACGATGGGAATGCAAAGTGACGCAAGGAACACTGTTCTAGTAGCTAATTCTGCTCAAATTATTGTAAATGCGCAGGAAAGGGATTAAGGGATGCTTCTATAATAAACCTGGATGAGATGAAGCCGTTGTTTTGTGTAGGTATATGAATTTATAAATAAACCATATCCTGGAACTTGTGAATAGAAAGATTCGTTGTAGAAAAGACATTAGTATCCATATCCCATATTTTCAAGCAATGTAGCTAAAGATGTTTTTTCAATATATTTAAAAACACATCCGTAATCTTCTTTTGGAAATTGCCCATCCGTAAACCAATCTAGCAGTTCCTCACGATTGCTCGAACTTGTCGAAAAATGTTTTTAATTTCTGCATATAGCCCCATAAAACACAACCATTATGCGTTAACTAATTTTCTCTGTTATTAGAAGTAGAAACCTTCCTAATAAGTGTTAAGTTTGATAAGTTAATTTTCTTGATGGAACGAGGATCATCTGCAACTACTGCATTATATACGAATTGCAGCTACTGCAATTTACCTTTGAAGAAAGTGGTTTAAAAGTATAAGCGCATTACTACAGAAAATAAAGAAGAATTGTTTTGACTATTGGATCTTGTTGCTTTCTAGTAAACGCCAGCTAATTATTTATAGATATTAAGAAGTCGGAGTCAAGTGATACAGATGATAATTGTACCTACTTTAAACCCTGATAGTGAGTTTAGAAATCAAGATTGTGCGGATTTGCAACAAGTGTAACCCACAGATACTATTTTCTGTGTCATTCAAAAATTCTTTGTGTATACCACCAGAAACACATCTTCAGGTATTTTCACAAAGAAAGGTTTAGTGTCAAGTAGTAACCGTTGTTGCAATAGTTATTTAATAAGAAAAGCATTTGTTTCAATGATGAACTTTTCCAGCAATTGTAGCTACACTTCAATATCAGATTTAACAAAGATGATGAATATACTGACGCAGATCACTTGCTACATCATAAAGTTGACAATATGTCGTTATCTAAAAACGAACTCGTAGCATTTACTGGTATGAGGTGGCAAAAATATTAATAAGTATGCGATATCGTGCAAAAGTATTTTGACCTTCTCATGATTTTTCGCTTATTATTGGCTTTTTATTAATAAATATACAGGGTCGCTACAAAGTATGGAACCAAGCCTATGGGTAATTAAAATGCATTTTCCGGAATCTTTCAACCCCCTGTCAGCTCTCGTTTTCGAGATATGGGCCCAACTTGTATTTTTTTAAATGAGAAGGGGATCAAAAGGCACATCACTGAAAAGGATATTTCTTCCTGATTTCAAAAATGTATCACAGTTGTACAATTTATTGCTTCTGAGTTGACAGAAGTGTGATAACAACCTTAGGTCTTGCAAACAACTACAGATTAAAAAATTCGTTATCGCTAAGTAAAAACAAGAACTCCAGGGGTCTCCATTTTCCTCGTGACTGGTGATAATTTTCATTCACTTTGTTATTTGCAATCGCAATGCCTCAGTTAACTGAACATGATCGCATCGAAATTTTGATGATGATTGGTTATGGAGATAGAAGGCGAAGTTATTCGGAAGTAGTTGCACTCTACAATGCACAATTCATGAACTTCTTGAACTAACTGCCAGATCGACAGTTATTAAAACATTGCAACGTTTTGACGAAACCGGCGGTGTTAAAAATCGTCAAGAACCAGGACGTCCAAAGGTTGCTACGAGTGGGGAAAGTAGCTTGAATGTCCTTTTAGATGTGCAAGAGAATCCCATACAGCAGTGTACTCTCACTCACCATATTAGCAGAAGATCTGTTCAGGAAATTTTGAAAAGAGAAAAGTTTCATCCATACAAAATTCACTTATTACAAGAATTGAGCGAAGATGATTTCTATCGTAGGATGAAATAGAAACATTTGAAATTGGATTATGTTTTCTAAGGAAGCGACTCTTTGCCTTTTACCAGAACTTATTCGCCTGTTCTCTAATCGTGAAAATGCTGCGTGCCCTCTGAACAGATATGGTTTCAGCAAGATAGTGGTGCACCGCCCCATTTTGCAGTCAATGTTCCTGGATATTTGAATGCGATATTTCCAGACAGATGGATTGATAGGCGCGGAGCGATGAATGCCTTGCACGTTACCCTGATCTGACGCCGCTTGATTTGTTCCTGTAGGGGTATCTGAAAAATCAGGGCAGAAATTCAGAACTTACCTCCAAATATGCTACAAAGGACATTAGAAAACTTTTACTCGGGGCTGCATTACTGCCAGGAAGTGAATGAGGAACATTTTATAATGTAAATCTGAAAAATACTGCGTTTTCACGGAATCATGTTTTTCTTTTTTACTTTTTGGATACCCCATTCGCAATAAATTGATCAAACTAGACAAAAATTATCACCAGTGAAGGAAAAATGGTAATACCTGGCTTTTTTGTCCATTTTTGCGATAACGAGGATTGTTTTCATTATTTTCGTTCTTTGTCAGGGTTAATTATTGTATTTACACTTTTCTCAACTCAGAAGCAATAACTAGGGCGATACACTTTTAAAATCAGGAAAAAATATCCTTTTCAGTGATGTACGTTTGACCCGCCTTCCCATTGAAAAAATGCAACTTGCGCCTATATCTCGGAAACGAGACCTGACACGGGGTTGAAAATATTCCAGAGAATGCATTTTAATTACCCATAGCCCCATGCACAATTTCAGAAAAATCGGTCGAACAGAACCTGAAATATCTTGCTGGTCTCATAGTTTGTAGCGACCCTCTATAAGTTTATTGTTTTTTTTTTCAGTTACTTCTATATTCTTCCTTACTTATGGGAATATTATGTGGTTATGGTACATGGATTTCAGGTTTTATTTAAATACCTACAGGTTGGTTACTATAGATACCAGAACGATTGGTGGCGGAGTTAATTAATAATTCAACTTGAGGACGGTGATGAAACAGACACTTTTCTAAGTGACTAAAATCTAATTTAAAAAAATGTAAAAATAATGCTTTTTAAAAAATAACTAGTATTATTTGAAAAAAAATATTTTTTAAGTACAGTAAGCAGCTTTCAATCGACACTTGACTTTTAGGAGGGTACAGAAGATCAGTACGGCCACCATTTATGAAATAAGACAACCAACACTGAAAATATTGGCTTCGGTGCTGGGGTATATTCTAACCCAACAAACAAAATGATTTTATGATTTCCAAATAGTAAGGCATATTTGCTTTATTGTTGTTTTATTATTGTTCCTCGACGTCTATTTTGTTTTATAAGGTATTCCCCTATGAGTATTCAGCTTCAGTACACTAAATTGTTATACAGTTTAGTGTTAGGAACGTTTTCACAGCAAAATTATAAAACAGTGTTAAGCACCGTTTTATACTCATTGTATAAACATTTACACAACTTTTTATAGAACATTTTCCCAGTGGGGACAAGTTATTTTATAAAGGGTTTAAATATTAACACTGAATCGTCATCTTGTGAACACCTATAAAACTATTAATTAATATTAAGCTTTGATTTGACACATGTAAAAAGACAATTTGTTATATAGCAATTTATTCTGTGATAATCGCGTTTTATAAAGAGGAAGCCATATTTTTATCATGATTATAAGCACATATATGGCCGCCAATGCGTATAGCCCACTAAAAATTATTTTTTTACAGAAAAGTAATGTCCAAAAGTTATGTTTCTAACAAATATGATTATAAAATGTGGTTTATAATCAGTGCATATAGTTTTAAGATGTCACATGATTAAAAACATTTTTTGTATTTTGTAAATATCTCTTAAATTGATGAAATAATTATTATTTTTGAAGCGCTTAAAAATTTTGTACACATATATGCATATGTTTCACAGAAAATTTTGGTTGGTAGTAGTTTCTTGTGACTACAATTCAATACTACGCATATTTTATGTCATCTGGTACGGTATATATTTCGGTCTGAGGACATGTTTTATTTTGCAGAAGAGGAATATGGGTAGCAACTTTACCCAATCGTTAAGAAATAAATCATTCTCCGCCAAATCACTTGAAACACCGAAAGATTCCTTTGAAGATGCTGAATGCAACAGAACTGTCTCAAAATAGATAATACCGTAACATAAAACTGTTTTACAATGAATTGCTATAACACCGTTTTGTAACTGATTTATAGTCATGTTTATACCACATCAGTAAGTATCTACAAAACTGTTCAATAACACCTACTAAAACCATTATAGAATACTGAATAAAACTAAAATGTTTTACAAAGATGCGCCTTTTTGCATCTTTAAGCGTTCTATAGGTGTTGTGACAATGTTTACAAGAGTGCCACTGTTTTATAAAAATTATTTTATAAACGTTTGTCTGACAATTATAGAGATGTAAGTTGCTAGTTGGGAATACTTATACCGCCAGACCCTTTGAAATCAAAATCGAGACAAGACCTGATCTAGACCGTGCTTTTTAATTTAGCAATGGAAAAAATTATTAGAGAACGCCTTTAAGTTTAGGATCTGCTCATAAGCGACTTATGCA
Source organism: Rhyzopertha dominica (assembly GCA_025024175.1). Classification (NCBI taxonomy): domain Eukaryota; kingdom Metazoa; phylum Arthropoda; class Insecta; order Coleoptera; family Bostrichidae; genus Rhyzopertha; species Rhyzopertha dominica. Next base: position 61,531,841 of record QCXZ01000064.1, read on the forward strand.
CTTATTTCAAACACAAGCAAAAAAGATCGCCGTGCATGGTTTTATTTTTAACAGGAAATTTTAAAGTTTGTTCCACGACCTAGAGCCTTTCGTTCCCAGCGTTTGACCACTCGCTGCAATAGACCCACAGCGCGATTAATTGCGGTCAAAGAATGCCCTAAGAATAAGAGTCCCCGTCCAGAAAAGCGCCTGCCCTTTTTTCGATACAGTATTAATGCGGTCCGGAGAAAATGCGATTATAATTATCGGTTGTGCGCTGACGTGACCTGCTCGTTACTGTTCGAAAACTATTTTGTAACAAGCAATTTACAGGCGTCCGCATATTTAGGCGCCTTAAGCACGTCCCTGTCCCAAGGAAATGCGACCGACTCACGCACAATTTGCATTTGGAATAATATGCAGGAATCTTAATCGTATGCAGTGTTTCCTTATCACAAGCTCAAACCTCTTTAGCTATTTATTCAGCTGTTCTGATTAAAAAATTCATTACACGCTTAGTCAACGTTGAAATGGGACGGTATTAACGCTGTCTTTCGTATGCCACTCATATATGCAATTATTTGCCATAACAGACTGGCGGGACGTGTAATTTGCCACGTTGTGACGAGCTGCTATAAAGTATTTTGCAGTACTTAGCCAGTGAAGACTATGCATACAACAGGATGAGGTGTTTGTTGATTACAGCTTTGCAACATGCATAATAAGATATGAGTATTACACGGTTTTTCCTTCTTCTTATGCTTGTGCTCTAGGAGGGGAATGGAATCATTTAACCAACGCAAAGCCACGAGATCACGCGTGCCCTCTGTTATAGAATACTATATCTTTTTTTTGCAGAAAATCACCAAGCTTTTAAGGACTGGATCGATCAGTTTCGAATAATGGAACTTCCTAGAACAATCTAGAAAAATCACTTAGGATAAATTGATTATCAAAATTATATTTTCAATACATTTTTTAGTTTCTAATCCTTAGAAAAAATTATATTTTTATATCATTTTCGGTTTCCAAATAGAACTTTTGTAGAACACTTTTGAAAAATTACCAGCAAGGTACTTTCGGTCGAGCTTTGGGTCCACAAAGTTAAAGAGGGGTAATTCTATGTTTTCAAACTAAAAGTTTTCAAATCAAGTTATTGGTAATATAGAGATCAGCTGTTGAAATTCTACGAGATGACATCAAAAGAAAATAAAACTCAAGTACCTTGTATGGTACCATTGGTACTCGTGAGGAACTATACAGTCCTTAATAACTGGAATTTTCTTTTTTTTTGGGAGAATTTAATTTTTCCAGGAAAAACTTTTGTACAGATTAACTCAAAAAGACAACTTTTCTTTAAAGTACAAATCTTTATGCCAATCGCTAGGACTGTTCTTGAGATAGCAAAGCACATATTTCTATACAAGAATAATTGCTCGTTTATAAGATATAATCATAGCCTTTTTATCAATGTTACGGGTACAGAACACAGAACACCCAAGTTCAATCGACAGAATAACCCTTGATAAAGTGTTGTTTAAGATGGCGTTGATGGTAGTCGATTTTACACGAATAAAAATTCATAACTCAGGTAGTAAAATTCACACTTTTTTTGCTAAAAATAATAAATATATGGCAGCGGGCAAAAAGTATATTATAGAAGAAGGCTTATGTAAAAAAAATAATGCAAACAATATACAGGGTGATTTATTGAAAACTGCACACCTTAAATAACTTTAAATATAGCAAAAATTTAAAAATTTGCAAAAACAGGTAAACTTTTGTTTGCAGGGGGACAACTTTTGATTATTTATTTGTAACTCCAAAAACAGTGTGAACAAAACCATAGAAATTCAAACCTTACAATAGATTCTCAAAATGTACACCACCTCTTTCCATACAATAATACAGACGGTTCTCGAACTCCTGCTGCACTTTTCGGAAAGTTTCAGGTGGAATCCTCCTGCACTCGTTAATAATTTTTTCTCGCAGATCGTCCAGGCTAGTAGGTTGTGTTTTGTAAACCACAGATTTTAAATGACCCCATAGAAAGAAATCTAAAGCAGTCAAATCGGGTGATCGTGGCGGGCATTCAATTGTTCCACGCCTACCAATCCAGTGAAGAGRAAAWCTATGATTTAACCAATTTCGCACATTAATGGCGTAATGCGGTKGGGCTCCATCATGTTGGTAAAACAATTCGTMTTCATCCAACATTGGATTTCCTTCAGGGTCAYGTTGGTTTTCTAATTGCTCTGTGATTAAAGGATCAATAACGTTATCAAGTAATTCTAAATACATTCCCCCATTTAGCGTCCCATCAATGAAAATTGGACCTACAATTGCGTTGCCAAGTATTCCAGCCCAGACGTTCAGCTTCTGAGGAACTTGTGTATGACCTTCTCGAAAAGTACCTGACGTTATGTTTATTTACAGAGCCGTTCAAAAAAAATTGTCATAATTTCGCAAAATTGCAGTCTTCTATCGAAGTCATCTTCGCCGAGCTAGTTGGATCCATTGCAAAATGACCAAGTACTTCAAGTTGGGCCATTTCATCAACGACTCTATTCTCTGCCCTTTTTTTGTTTACTACAGATCCAGTGTCTTGAAATTTCTGCACGAGATCGAGAATGTATCTAGCGTCAACATTTTTATCGGGGTGCCGTTCATTAAACACCCTTGCTGACGCACGGGCACAGCTATGCTCAGCACCGTAAATAAAAATTATTTCTACCTTTTCGGCAGTTGAATAAACCATTATCACTTGGACTCTCACTTTAAAATTTCACGCGATTTATAAAAAGGAATGTGAACAAAAAGATGGTCGTGCCAAAGAAGTAGCCAAAAAGTTGAAACAAAAAATTGTAAACACAAAGTAGATAATTATTTAACCAATTCAGTATAAACTGTCGAGTTGCAATATCAAGTAATGTCGAAAGAAAATTTTAAGTATTTTTGGCATTTTGCTTAGGTGTAACAATTATTTTTTAACAAGTTTTTTTAGACTTAAGTAAGAACAATTTTTATTGTAACTGCAGGACAATAAATTTTGTTAAAAAAAAGTCCAAAATATTCCATTTTATAAGCCACTTACTACAATGCACTTTTTGACCCACTACCCCGTCAATGGGTAAAAAATAGTAAAACTAATTACATGGCAAGACTCCTTGTGTAATAAGCTTTTAAATGATGTATCGTAAGATGGGTAGTTTCATTTAAAATTTTTGAAGGGGTATCTACCCCGCTAAGAGGGTAAGCGCTATCCATTAAAAACTTATCTCAAAAGTTGTCCCCCTGCAAACAAAAGTTTACCTGTTTCTGCGAAATTTAAAATTTTTCCTCTATTTAAAGTTATTTAAGGTGTGAAGTTTTCAAAAAATCACCTGGTATATGCACCCACTCGAGAAAAGTGACGGAGCGAAGCGGAGTCACTACGGAAGCCGCAGACTTCCCGTCTATTGTCTTGTTTTTAAAATATATACAAAATTTTTGATTATAAATGTCGCCCCACATAATATTTAAGCATTATTTTCAACAAACAGATTATGAGCTTGGTACTCTTACTTTACAGATGTATTTTTGGACAGCAATTGATTTGATATAATATATTTCGAATTTCGAGAATACAATTCACGATACCACATTACGCCCATTCGTTTTATCATTTTAAGTGATTCTGGTGGGCACCGCAGTTGCTCTTGCTACCTCTCCAATATAGTGGATCACTTCAATTACATTGGCGCATTAAACGCTCTTTTTTTTCAAAGGAATACTAGTATTGTGACTATTGTGAGTCCTCCAGAGTGCCCCTTCGGATTTTAGAGTTCCCACCCACATTTGGAGGTCTGGCGACGCCACTGACTGAAACTGAAAATTGCTTTGATCTTTTGTTTTAGCCCAAGTATAGCACATTTTATAAATGGGCGGCTTAATTGTAAACTTACAACCAGTGAATGACAAAATATCAAAAACAGGAGATTTTGAGAAATATAATATCCTCAGTAATAAACCCTTGTAATTGTTTAATTAGGAGGAACTAGTGGGACCCAACTCACATAGGACCTTTTCTAGCTAGCAGGTACACATGAGATTAGTAGGGCCCAACTCGTACCTTTCCTTCCATACAATCACATGCGATGTGTCAAAATCAAACAAAACGCGTTAACATTTTTCTATTCCGCGAGATAAAAGGGGAGGGGAAGCCGCCAAAGCATTATAAAATTGTTAAGCCAGCGTCCAACATTTCGCTCGGGGATCTGTTAAGTTCATAATAGGCCCCGGTATCGATGTGCAAAAACTTGATCGCGCTGTCGGAAAGCTAACAAGCTACTGCAAAAACGCTTAACGATATCCACGTCATACTTGAGATATTAAATAAAAATGTCGAGGTGCGTTTTTGCGCCGCTCCGTTTTCATTATTCATCAGAATGCGTGGTGAATCGGCTGCGGAGATGTGAAATGTGTTTGTTTTTGACGCAATGTGGATATGAAAGTTTACGCTCTGTGGTTCCGTGGTATACATTAGAGCGTTTGGCCACTTCTTGCAGCCCAAAATTCATTATAATGCTACTTAAATCTTGACAAGAAAAATGTTATTTAAGCTATTAGCTAGAGGTTGCTGTTTTAACAAAAAAGTTTTCTCTATACCTACTTAAAATTTCTAAGAATATAAACTGGTTCATGTTGAAGTAACCAGGTATGCCATCTTCAAATTTCTGTATTTTATTCATATTGCCTCTCAAATTATTCAGTTTATATTTCGTATCGGTTTTGGGAATGGGGCATATTTGCGATGTTCGAGGGGGTAGGTTCTTAAGTGGACGAAAAACAGATGCGCCTCAGTTTCAGTGTGTTCCTTAAACTGTTCAAAGGTTAGTACTGTATCAATTTTTAATTTTTATTGTTTGTGTTCCTTTTTCAATCACATTATATAATTATATTCAATCAGCGCAGTTGTTAAACTCAAACTGTTCTTTTAATTAATTAGGATAGATGCAGTATTTGGAGTCAACGGTAACATTGCAAGCTAGGCTGCTGTTGTAGTCTTCTTTTTTTAAACTATTTATGCCATTTTCTTAACTGTGTTCTCGCATTCTTTGACTCGCTGTATCCACGCAGCAATATTATACGCGATGCTTGAAAGTGTGATGTCAGAGCCTTGATGCATGAACTAATATTTTCTCCCGTGGGCAAACATCTCCATCTATCTAGATTTCATATTATTGGTTGTCAGTTTTTTAATTTTGAAAGATATATTAATATTTGTCAAGACTGTTTGTAATTATTAATAGTTAGCAATATTTAAAATTACCCATAAGTATTAGAGTTATATATGCTGTTCAACTTAGACTAATTCCGTTTCTATTGTAAGTATTTTCATGTGTTTTGTTGTTCTCTATTTGTAGTTATTTAATAAAATATTACAGGCCCAGAAGAAGGAGACAAATGATCTCCGAAAGCTTGGCATTAGATAAAAGGAGTTTTATTTAGAAAACCGAAACCTAATATATTTAAATAACATCTAAGATCAACGGTCAATAACAGTACAATTCTTAATCACAAGAATGGGGTTTCTTTGAAGACACTGCAGTAAGACAAATTAAATTAAATTAAAACAAAGTTGGCTAGTATCAATAAACAAAAAGTTATCATCTGTAGATTCCAGTGAAACTGGCGTTCAGCAGTAATATTWTCGTTTTTCTTTCTTTTACGTATACTACTAACTAATTTTATTAGCGTTCTCAATGCTGGCAGTACTCTATCCCGTCAAGATTTCACGAAATTATCATTCTTTCAGCCATATGTCGGCGCAAACGTTTTAAGATCATTAGCCATTTGCCGATAAATTCTCCCGCAATCCGACCAGACCCATGTCAGTCTCGACCGAGAGCACAATAATTTTGACAAAAAGTCTCAAAGCAATTGTACCTCGGACGGCAGACAAAGGTAAGCTGCTGGCAATTTTTTCCTAAACAGCGTCTGCCACCAGTTCTTGTCGATATCTCGGTCTCACTGCAATTGGACACCTTGTTACACCGGTTATTCGCGACTGGGCATTACAGTGGCGACTCGGCAGTTGATGTACACACATCGGCACAAAAATCAAGACATTGCGGTTATTAAAATCATATCTAAATATTTGACATTCGWTCAAATTATCTAAATAATTTATTTGTGTTGTGATTACACTTATTGAATAAATGAGGGGAAAAGAGTCACTTCAGCAACAAGTATTTGTTCTTCATGCTGCTAGATAGATAGATAGATTTGTTCCCAGGTTCCTTAAAAAAGCTTCCTCTATCTCCTGCAAGGTCTCAAAATTACGAGGATTGGGATCCAGTTTTCTTGCTAGCCACTTCATTGTCCGAATGCCAATCTACCGAAGTTTAAAATGCTCTAATGCTCTTGCTGTGGTAGCGCCGATAACAGTCTCTCACACTCCACACAATGGGTTTTAAGAGCAATCATCAGCAAGCATTTCGTTGTGCTCTGGAGAATTCAGAGAGCATAGATTAACCTTCTTCTAACTGATGCTTGCCTTCTAAACTTCGACTTCGAGCTAAGCAGCTGTCAGCCTTCAAATTCTGAGGGAGTTCGGCACCAAAAAGCGGTCGTCTCTCTTCGATTCGGTCCTTCCAGAGAGACTCCTCCTGATGATTTTGGCACAATGTGTGGCACTAAGAAGCATTGTCATTGACTGACAGCAAAGTGGAAGTCGACTCGTAGGTTGTTAGATCCTAAGAATATTTGAGTAACGACTAGATGCTTTGCAAATGAAGAGGTAAACGTCCATATGCCCAACTATGGTTGCCATGAAGACCTTCTAACCTATGTGATGTAATCCAAGCGACTAGAAGGAAAATCCAATCTAGAGGTAACACACCTGAAAGTCTTCCGAAAACTGCCATATGCTAGTCGCAATAGGGTCTTCACATCACAGAACAGTATTGTTCAACTTCTTCAAAGTTCTTATAGAACCAAAATCTGAAGAAAATCGCAAAATAAAACCCAACACTCTTAGCGCCTTAGAAACACAATTGTTTATTGAATTTCAAGCATAAAACTAATCACGACAGTAACTTCTAGACCCCTAACTGGTTGCCCACATTCTGAAGAAGCTAATACTTTCTCTAGACAAACTAAAACGAATTACACTGCATCCACCTAAATTTGGTGATAGCCCATTATAACAGTTGCATGTATACATACTATCCAACAACATTGCGACGATAGCAGAGACGATCTTTATGTCATCCCCAAAAGCTAGAGATCGAAGGTATAAAGCATTGCCATACTAACATCATTAATAAATCAACAGAAAAGCAAGGGACCATAGTGAGACCCTTTGGGGTACCTCTGACTTAACAGATGAAGAAGTCAAAACTGAAATTACGTCAGCCACCTACCATTGAAGCAACAGTTCATTTAATTTAGCAGGACAATTGATTGAGACAATTTATTTAGACAAGTCTGTGTAAATGACATCAGTTTCCACAGAGTCTCCCAAAATGTAGACTTGTGATAAATATGTAGGTAAGTACTAACTAAAGGGGAAAACTTTAGGAATGGCATACTAAACGCAAATTCCCGTATAGGCTGTAACGTCACATTTTAAGACCGTGTTGTAGCTCAGTTTTCAAGAATCAGAAAGACATGTTATTGAAAAATACATTTCCTGAAGAGGCAGGGAGGGTGCCAACTGAACATGCAGTCGAGACAAATTAATATTGGTTTTGTAATCCAAATCAATATCTTGAAGAGTCATCTAGAAAAAGTTGACTGTTTAAATATTTTTCCTGACACAGTCTGGTTGTAGCCATGCATGCAGTGCTTCATAAAATTTTTCTATAGCAACAGGACATTGTCATGATCAATGGAACAAAAAGTTTAAATTGAAAAATAAAAAAAAGACTTCCATAAAACTCCCCAGCTAATAATTATAACTACCTGGGCCGCCACTGTCGTTACCAGTTATAGAATGTCTCACTCTTGAGAGCCTTGAGGATGAAGTCCATTGGCGACTTGCATGTTTTTCTCATTAGATCAATTTATTGTACGTTAACCACCGTGATTGTCGCACATGTTATTATTTTGCGAGCATTATACACACTACGTATGCGCAGGCTGTAACAGCGGACGAATCTACCGGTTCTGAAGTGTGGAGATATAATTGTTACGGGTTTCTAGAACGAATTAGAATTATATAAATGTGTTGAATTGGAAGAAAAAGCTGTTAAATCGTTCTAGGAAATGTCCATCGTACTGCAGGTCTGGCCTGTATAGGCAAGATCATAATTAGGCAAATAATGCGACTCAAATAAACAGTACGAACAATGGTAGTGCGCTGTTGTTGTCGATTTGGTTCCAAAAAGGCCGAACACAAACAATGATGTACGTTTGATTATAATCTAAATGTAGATTTCGAAGACTATGCTGTCATCAGCAGGAGTATCTCAATTTTTTTATGTTCACACTGCTACAACATCAGGAGTCAATATTGGTAACTGTTTTTAAGACATAGGTAATTTAAGTTTTGATTTTTCTATAAAATCCTTAAATACTATTCCAGAACTGTAAGGTGATGGTTTCTGTCACTGCACTACATTAACAACTGGCCAACGCTTACACTTTTTAAAATTCATTCAATGTGTTTTCAACTGGCTTATTGACAAGTCATCCTTCCGTATCTCCATATACAGCTAAAATTAACACTTGCCTCTACTCTACTCTACAAATAATTCATAAAGCTTCCACTGACACCGGTCAAAGCATAATTAATACTAAATTCATAACCGCTGGTAGAAGCTATAAAATTATAATTAMCCTGATGCGAGACAAATAATGACAACGCTTAAAATTCTCAACTGCTCGTTAAACAACAACGAAAAACTGCGAACAAAAAGGGTGTGCATTTCTGAATAATGTGGAATTGTTAATGATGTGTACCTGTAGTATTATCGACGTGAGTCTCATGTGTAATGTATATGCCTTGCTCCTAGAGTGTTTTAATTAGTGGAAGAAATCAATACGTTATACGAGGGCAATTCAATATTCTATTTTTGAACGTAGTCCCTTGGCACTCTTGGTATAACGATGGCAAACAACATGATTTGTTCCTAAGCATTCAACTGTAACCAATTTAATTAATATCGCACAATGTCTATTCGAGTGAAGTGATAATGGGACAAAAGCAGATGTATAGGGTATTCAAATGACATTGAGTGATCAAGCAATAAGAGAGGTACAGCCTCTTAATACAACCTTATAAAATGTACATGACACAGTTTTAGATAAGCGATATAGTACTGCCGTTAGGAATGCGTTTTCAGGTAATATTTTGCGAAAACTGGAAGCCGCTCTCTAAAAAAGGTCTATAAATAAGGGCCACTTTTGCAGTTATCAGTAAGGGGTTGGGGTTTCTTTGAAACCAACCGTGCTAAATCTGTTTGCTACCTGGTTACACAACACCTCAGTTGCCGTCCATGTCCTGTGCTCCGTTCTTGTTCAGCTTTCAAGCTGTAAATGTGAATATGGTCATGAAGTACTCGACTACCCCCCATATCATAGCCATTTTAACCCCATTAAACTGGTTTGGGGAATAGCCAAAAATTTTTGTGATAAAAGCATTAGTAAAACAGCAGGTAAAGATGATGATGTTATTAATGTGTGGACTGAAATCCTCTACCAAGTGTCAATCACAAAAAAAAATGGGTTTTCACAGAAAATGTTTTAAGTCACCTTGCAGAAAATCAACGAAGATTGTTCATGAAATAAGTACTCCGTTAATTACTTAGGTACATAATCCGATAAAGGCACACTTTTATTTATGTTGAATTATTCAGTAGAGGAATTTTTTTTTTAGCTAAGTTATTTCCTTGTACATTTTTTGCTGCTGTCTGTTTTAATTGTTTTTTGTATTTGTATTTAATAAGGCACTCCTGACGTCATTGTCCCCTTACAACATTAACATTTCCCTGTTCATGATTCAATTTCGGTATAATTGACTGCGCCTTCTTTTTCCCAGGCTGAAATATATCTTCATCAGTCCATCATAACGCGCCGGCTCTCAGGATACGAAGCAGCCGAAGACATTAAAATCCTACAGCGATAATCCCCATCAATCATGATCACCATAATCGTTTGCAGGATCTGGTTTTAAAGTAACGATCGCCGGACGGTGACAAGGAACAAACGTTGCCGACGCGGGGCCGCAAAGGCCGCCATATAAAAGGAAATTATCGCGGGTACACCGAAGTGGCATATACAGTTTACGGATGAGATCTATAAAGGTGGGCATTTACTTGATGGCCAATGGTTACGGTGGTTGGCGATAAGATTAATAAATAAAAACGTCCTGGCCACACAGCGAGCTTTCCGTCAGTTCTCAGGTTAAAGAAGATGCAGCTGAGTAGCCTTTACTTTAACGTAAAAAAGGCAATTTATTTCTATCGGCTTATCATTGTGTTTTTAACGCTATCGAAATGACAATGGGGCAAATTCAAGGGAACATTAAACAGAAGAAACACGGGGAAAATGTAGCTATGAAACTTAATAACTGCGGACGCTTGGAAGTTTTCCTTCAACTAACGTATGTAACATATGTTTTGAGACAAATTTCTTAGCTAATTTTCATCATTTCCGAAACATTCAGTTTAGTTACCATTCCCTGACATTTGTTCCAGTAAGCCTTGTAATCATAAATATTGACAGATGTCATCGAAAAACTCTTGTGACATGGCGTATAAAATCGAAATCCGAAAAAGTATCTCTCATTTAGTTGGCCAATTGCCGAACGCGGATATTGTAAACATATTTCAAGGACGAAATACTTCCCGTGCAACCATTTACCGAACAAATGGCTTGGCAAATGAACTACAAATATTGCTCATCTAATAACTTTTAGTGTATGACTATATATCGTATGCTTTCCTAATTTAATGAGTAGTATCTATTTTTATAACCATGAATGGTAAACATTCCAATTTCAATGCGGCAGTCCATATACTTTCTAATTTTTGATAACGGTATGCAATCGTCCCTTGCCCTGTTTCTTCACAGGTTAAAATTTTCTTTTAATCCGGAAGGTCATAAACGTAGTTTCTACCTGTATATTTTTTTGGAAATACGAAGAAATCGGAACTCCTACTATAAACGATATTGTAAGCATATGATGTGTTTAGTTATATTTTAAAGTTTTACAGCATATATAAGCGTACCAAGTTCAATATTTTTTACTTATTCAGTCATACCTACATACATGCTTACATTTAGCCACTTCTTAAGAGGCGTTTGTGAGAATTACATTTCGTAGGGCAACTGGTCAAACAGATTATTGCTGATTTTAATCCGTGGGGCAACTGAGTACCTCCGAAACAATTAAATATGTTCATTGTTATAACTAGGATCTGTCGCGGCATATACCTGAGTGCTTAATCGGCTGCTCGGAGCATACCCTACAAAAGGCTTTTCAATGAAAACAAAATTTTTTTGAATTCGGCTCATTTAGGAACTTTGAAGCGTGCCACTAATCCCAATAGTTTAGGACGGCCGACCATAAGGTTGTAAAAACCCTCATTTATAATACAACACAGATAAAACTGTTTGTTTGGATTTATAAAATCAATTTGTTTGAGTTACATTTCTTTAGGTCCAACAAATTTAGCTTCAAACAAACAAATTTTATTTGTAAGAAGAATATCAGTTTGTTTGTAACTATATTACCATTTATTTGAGATCGAACAGAACTTGCGAGTTCAAGTAACCTAATAATTATTTGAGCGAATAAAATATTATTTTTCGCGGTCAAACAATTTATTCCAATGAATTAAAATTTCAAATATTTAAATTAAATGCTTTGAAGAATTATATCAACAAAAGTAAATTCTTGTTTCTAATAAATATATCTTTCGTTAAATCAATGTTTCTTTTTGTATTCAACTATTTAAATGTTCAACTCAAACACATCTATTGTTACAGCAAACAACATGTATTTAAACAGAATAAATGATGCTTTAATACAACGATCTGTTTTTGGATACAAAGAAATAATTGTTTGAATTTGCGCATGCCACTAGCAAAGTGGAAGTTTGGGGTTCCATGGTTGAACAGAATGTATCAAGGTAAATCCGGAAAAGCCGCCGTTATTTGTTTATTATTATTGTCAGTTTATTTCATTAAATTGTGAAACAAAATAGGTAGATGGTCACAGATTGTAAAAGTAAGTATGAAGCCTAAATAAACTATTTGCTTAATATGATGTGAAAAATAAGGCATTCAAACAAGCACATGATCGTTAACGCAAGCTCTGTTACAAAATGACCATCTATGATTCCTAAGGATGTTAATTACGGCGTTGTTTCTCTACATCTTGAAGAAGGTATATGTTAGTAAAGTCTGCTCAATGAAGTGCCCTATTTGTAGCAAACTACTATTACAAGTAATGCGTTATTTATTCAGTATATTTGTAATACTAAAATGGAACACATTTATCACGCTATACAAACCAGTAGATTTGTGATTGTCCTTTAAATTAAAATAAATATCATACTTTCCGTCTGCATTATATTCGTACATATAAGTAGCAAAATTTACCTTGTCAATGGACTTGTCCAGGTTAGGCTGATTTAAATCAGATGTTTTTTACTAAACCAATTACAGTTTTGCGGAAATGAATTGAGTGACATATTGCATTTTTAATTACAAGAAATAACTTTTATACGCTCTATAATAAAAAACAGGAAGCCACAGGAAATCACTTGCATAAAATACATAGATATATCGAAGTGGGTTAATCAAAATTTATTTCTTTAACTTAAAAACAATTTATTTATATGTTTAAAGGGCTTGTTTGAATGCAATATTTATACAATCTAATTAGAAAATATATATTTCATTAAAATTCACATGCAGTTTGCTGCAATAACAGAGATAATGAATTGAGCATATGAATTCTTTCAATCAAACAATTGTTTGATTCCAGGAAATAGCTGTTTCATTGGACTAAATCAGTGATATCTTTACTGCAAATAAATATTTATTTGGTACGGAGAGAATCATTTTCCTCTTCTCTGATTCCAAACAAATATTTGTTTCAGTCAAATTTAATCAAATGTTTATTCCAAACATCTTCATGGTTTAGTGAAACAAATACTGTGTTCTACAAAGGAAATGATTATTCTTGATTCAATAGTTTCAAAAGTTAATTTAAAGCTTTGTATATATTATGTTAAATAAATGTTATTGTAGCCGCTTCAAGAATTTGGAGGGTTTGAAGCAAACAAATCATTTACTTCACCATATACAAACAAATAATTTGTTTGGCGTAAATATATTTTTTTTTCTTCCAAACAAATTGTCTCTGTGAATAGTTTACGACGACCGACCATCAAGCTGAAAAACCCTCTGCATAAGTCAGTCTCATAGCTCGTTGCTTGATACTTAGGCTTAGTGGATGGACCCTAATATCTGAGGGTTTGTCTAAACCACTATTAGATCAAAATACGCTGAAAATAACCGGTGGCGCACCCTAGAGGAACCAGCATCTATCCTAATCTTTCTTTTGTGTGGTAAATAAGTGAGTTATATTTATATTTGGATGGTCAATGTCCGAATGCAATTACTAGGGTCACTTCCAAAATCCCAACGAACTTTCCGATGCAATCAGAGCCAACTCGATTCGAATCTATTACATTCCTCCCAGCAGTACAAATCGTCTGTGACCCTACCCCCATTCCAGAGGGCATATTAACCGCTATTATTCCTTATCAATTATCTGATCCATTGTTGCGGGCCACCCACGTTCCCAGATAAGGGTTGGTAATATTACGGCATACCTCTACGTCATCACTTGTCCGATTCACAATAACTAATGTATTATGCATTCGCGTATCTCCCACAAAATCTGTCTCTTGTACCTGCCAATCATATCGTTGTTCGTCGGCAATTGTTTGTTAGCGACGAACCAGAGGGAGAACAAGATACAGAACGGCACTGGGGAAGAAGAGGATGGTTTTATCCGACGACGAGGACGATAAGCGGTGTGACGGGCACGTTTTGTATTGTTTAATTTATATTCTAGTTAAATGTGTTCAGTGATTTGTCGTGCTGTGCTTGTGCTATCTTGATTAAAACTTTCAGGTTAAACGATATCGCTTTTGTGAGGACGAGAAACCGCTATGTAATACTGCTGGCCTCCTATTATACTCAGGAATACCGAAATGTGCAATGTTTCTGTACATAAAATACTACGTCCCTTGTTGGAATAAAGAAACTGATACTTAGTATAGACAATATCAAGCTCATCCCAATTATGAATTGGCTGACAGGATTCTAGAATTCTTGAATCAATCTCGGAAGAAAAAATAGAATACTTTAATGCAGAGCATGAATTTCACCCACTCCAGTCGCAGCAGCTGGAACCTGCTGCAAAAATTACAACCAATCGTTAACGAAACACATAAACGAACATCATTAATTTCGCCTAATGGTTTAGCTTCTCTACTGGCTAATGTCTCCAATTCTGCTCACATATCTACCAAGGAATTGAAAAAGATGAAGGGAAAACTTCGGCATCAGTTAAGAAAAATATGCGAATCGTCACAATTATTCTCATTGGAAGAACTTTGGCAAGATATTTGTGCTCTAAAAGCCCGCAAAGCCTCTGGTTTTGATGGTATTTACCCAGGATTCTTGAAAAACTTGTTATTTAAGATTATGTTTTCTCGGAAAGATCGCTGCCTCTTGAAAACACTAACAAAAAGTTATTAGTCTGACGTTTCGATTACACCTGTAATCTTTGTCAAAGACGAAGAACCGCAAAATTTGCATTAACTCTATGTATTTTTATTGTTATGCTAGATTACATTTAATGATATTTTGATAGTTGTAAGTCATACAAATATTTTCGTTTTCGGTTTGAAAACAATCATTTAATATTTCCAAATCAGCTGAAGATTCATTGTATGTGAACAGTGTCTAGAATTCGCAAAAAAATTAAACAATATACAGGGTGTTGCGTTGCATGACACATTCTGTATATAACACCATCAACGTTAAGAGAGATTCAGTTACGGCATACCTTTGAGACCCTACACTTCGTTCAGTAGAAAGAAAGCGCGATAAACCCGTTAATAATGTACTGTATATGGACACAAGCATTAATAATCACACCAAACCCCAATTAAGTGTGGATTTAACTTCTTAAAACGCGATATGCATCAAGACCATGTTCAAAGAACAGTAAATTCACACAGGAATGATTATTATAACCATTGCTCATGTTGAATTCTTGACATTTACAAATGAACTGCATACTTTAAGCTGATATGATGTGTGAGCCGAATGTTAATGCAGACTTGGCACCCATGCGCTGAGAAAGACAAAAGACGGCCATTGCACCGACAAGTGTTCTCAATATGCTGCTTCGACTCAGGTATATATGCCAGGTAACATCCTTTTGTGGCTATAATTTGAAACAAAATGTTAGAAAATTATACCCCTAAGGAGCATTGTGGCCCACAGGCCAACTATAAGCTAGAAACAGCTTAGGAGAAAATATAGGATCGTCGCAGAAACAACCAAATCCACAAAAATGTTACCTTAACACACAAACTAAACTGGCATTGTTCAAACCTTAAACGTTTACAGAGTAAACTAGTTTGAACAAATTATCATAAATAATACTTTTGGAAAATTTTGGCGCCTCGTTCCCGCTTCTGGATATAGCTAATTGCATTACGAAGACCACTCTAAAAAGGCTTAGTGCAAATCACTTCAAATATAATTGCAAGCTTTCCGTAATTATATGTAAATTGGAATACGTAATTAAATTATCAAACCCACACACTGCTATAGGTGTAAGCAAACTGTTCGTGTTCATATTAACATAAATAACATTAGATGTCCAGTTTAGAAACGTTATTGAATGTTACTGTAATTGCTTGTGCGTCTGCAATAACCGCATGTCGAAACACTGCATTAATTGTTTAGAAGATATTATGTATTATTGCTACGCATTATAAGTAGATACAGAATTTTGAAAGGTGATATATTTTTCTCGAAAATTAAAGACCTATCAATAATGTGACATTTCTAAATTATGGCCAAACAAATCTGGAACTACTCCATAATTAAGTAGCTCTATCTCTGGTTGATTTAGCTGAATGTGAGATAACGAATCTTCAATAAAATTCCGAGATGTTATTGTTTCGGATAGTTATTTTTGGCTCAACACTTTTATATCTATTAGCGATCATCCTACCTAGAACAAAACGCTATAAACAACAGCAGTAGCAGCAATCACTATAATTACAACCACACAACGAAATAGTAGAATTTTTGACAAGACAAAGACATTAATCCAAACCTGATTTGTTGTGGGTTTGAGTGCTATAATAACATATACATAAACGAGTGCACCCCTATTTCAATTAGCAGAAAATTAAGTTTTCAAGCTAATTGGACATATTTGGTTCGTGTAACTTATTTGCAAGATACGTTCGCTTACACGAAAACTGCAATTTATGTATAGCACAAAGTAATTAGAAAGTTGTGCGTATTTTTACTAGAAAAATGGACCTAAAAATGTTATGGATTGAATGCTTACACCCTGTGGATTGCACCATAAAATCAAAACTTACTGAAGCTGTAACCCAGATACAATTTCAAAATCAGCGATAATCAGGAAACTGTTAAATAAGAAAGATCATCCATTGTATCAGAAAACTTTTGTTGATTCTGTTCCAATACGTGTGAAAAAAGTTAAAAAAGACATCGATGGACATATTTCATATTAAAGCGATGCCCAAGTTGCTATAAAAAGCTTAACCTTCTGAACATCAATAATGCCTACCATTTTCGAATCGAATGCAATTTAAGCATTGGTGCCAAACGAAATGGCTCATCACTTTCTCACTATTACATAAGTTTCCAAATACCCCTGTTCAATTAGGTACTGTATCAAACTATCGAAAATATTCAAAGCATCTGACTTGTCGAAAGTATCAAATTTCTGGAAAATATCGAGTATTGTAATAATTATAATACTAGGAGCTTCTTACCTATTCCTATTTCAGTTATTTAACCACTGATTTATAGCACCAATACAGGATGTTTCACGAACGATAATGACCCTGACGAAATTAAAAATGCAACCCAAAATTCATTCTGATAGCTAATGTGGTTATTTTACATAATGGTATTATTTTAAAAATAAATTGGGAATCCATGACGGCTATGCGCTATGGTTCCTGTCACTGTATTTATTAAAAGTCAAAATGTATTGAAATGGTGAAAAAAACAGATTTGATTTTGATTTATGGTGAATGCAAGAAAAATGCTTCCGCTGCTGCCCGTTTATACAGA
Organism: Rhyzopertha dominica; assembly: GCA_025024175.1. NCBI lineage: Eukaryota > Metazoa > Arthropoda > Insecta > Coleoptera > Bostrichidae > Rhyzopertha > Rhyzopertha dominica. Next base: position 61,549,181 of record QCXZ01000064.1, read on the forward strand.
CAACGTTTTCCAAATAGTAGAGCTCATGCCGATACAATTTTCAAAAGACTTGAAGTAACTTTAAGGACAAACTGGCCACCACTGAAAAAGTCAAGAGAAAGAACAGCAACTGGCCCTGACAATGAAATTAGAGTATTGGAAATGATTGAAGAAAATCCTCATATTAGTCAAAGGGTAGTCTCAAGATCAACCGGTATTAGTCTGTCTTCAGTACACCGAATAATTAAAGGCAATCAGTTTCATCCGTATCACTTGCAATTGGTTCAGGCCTTAAAGGATATGGATTATCCTAAAAGACTGGTTTTTTGTAACTGTTTTCGGGAACACCAAAATTTGAATGTGAGATTTTATGACAACATTTGCTTCTCAGATGAAGCAAGATTTTCTAATAATGGTAGAGTTAACAAACATAACATGCATTATTATGCGCAAGAAAATCCACGTTGGATTCGAGAAGGACATTCTCAAACTATCTACTCGACGAATGTCTGGTGCGGAATATTGGGGAATCAAATTATTGGGCCTTATTTTTTTCGCGATAGTTTAAGCGACATTACTTATATAATTTTTTTAAGAAACACTTTACCGGTACTTCTCTAAAATGTAAATTTAGAAGTAAGACAAGATCTATGGTTCCAACAAGATGGGCACCTGCGCATTATCATTGAATCATCTTGATTTGGTTTTGCCTAACCGATGGATAGGAAGAGGTTCAATTAATCCTTGGCCACCGAGAAGCCCGGACCTTACTCGTTTGGATTTTTTTCTGTGGGGAATGGTAAAAGAGCAAGTATACCAAACACCAATTGAAAGTGTAGAACATTTAGAAAATAAAATACGTGATGCATGTAGATCCATCACTTCAGAAATGTTAATGCATGTTAAAAGATCGTTTTGGACATGAATTCAAGCTTGTGAAAACAGCGGAGGGCGACATTTTGAGCATTTATTACATTAATGTTATTGGATAAACATTTTTCAAAAATAAAATTTATTTTACAATACCGAATTTACTTAAAGCAAATGATTGAAATTTATGTCAAAATTTACGAATTTATACAGCTCTCTATACTTTCCATACTTTGTGAGATGAACAGTGCCCTCTACTTCCAATATTGAAAATAACAACAGATTCTCATTTTCTGTTTTGAAAGAAAAAACAAATGAAAAATCTATCTTTACAAGCCTATAACTTCTTAAACAATCAAGATGGTACTAAGATAAATTCACCTAAATCGGTCTAATTTAATTCCTAATTTCAGCAAACGTTAGAATATCTATCATGAAGATGCTTGTAGGACCTCAATACCTATTTCTCTCACCGATTGTATAGAGCGCCCTTGTAAWAATAATACGGCGGTAGACCGGTTACATTAACATCGGGAAGCGAGACGAACGATACCTGGCGGCGGCCATTTTGAATTTTTCACGTTTTGAATAAATAAGCTATTAAGTTTTTTGGTGGGTCGGCCGCGTAGCATCCCCCGTCGTAAATTATGTTGTTTTCGGCCGCTATTATACCACAATGGCCTGCGGAGCGGGCGCTTTTTGCCGACCCGTACAGACCGAACATAAAATTTCGAAACAATGATCGCCGTTGCGGCCGAGGTAATGGATATGTGTTACGAGCTTTTGATTGCTGGATTATGTAACTGAGGTGGTAGAAGAAGGTGAAAATTTCGGTACACGGGTTTCGTTGTTTCGTAACTTTGTATAAGAATGTTGCATGATTTTTAATGTCCATTTTCAGCCACGTTAGAGCTAGTTAATGCAATAATAGTTGCTTTTTCACTTCTTATGTTGACTTAACACATCATTCCACGTTATGCGATGCCTTACTTCCAAGTATTACCCCCTATAAATGAATTAAATGAAATTACTAACAATATCACTTTGACTACCATTTTTTTAGGTCTTTAAAGTATCAAGCAACGATCTATGAGACTAACTTATGCAGAGGGTTTTACAGCTTGATGGTCGGCCATTCTAAACTATTGGGATTAGTGGCACGCTTCAAAGTTCCTAAATGGGCTGTATTCAAAAGAAATCTTGTTGGCTAAAATGTTAACTTTTCCACTATAAATTTTTGAAATTTGTTAGTTGTGATAATTTAGCAATCAATAAAACGTAGAAGCTTTTATAATAAATTTTATTTAATGCAGACCTGATGCTAACTGGCGCGACCCGCGATCTATTTTTATGTGATACTTTATTGGGTTTAAATTAAAATAAATATAATAATATATAATATGAAGTAACCAGGTATGCCATCTTCAAATTTCTGTATTTTATTCATATTGCCTCTCAAATTGTTCAGTTTATATTTCGTATCGGTTTTGGGAATAGGGCATATATACGACGTTCGAAGGGGTAGGTTCTTAAGTGGACGAGAAACAGATGCGCTTCAGTTTCAGTGTGTTCCTTCAACTGTTCACAGGTTAGTACTGTTTTAATTTTTAATTTTTATTGTTCGTGTTCCTTTTTCAATCACATTATGTAATTAGTTTTAAACAAGCACCATTGTCATTAAATAATTCAGTTGTTTAGCTGAAACAGTTATGTTAATTAATTAATTAGGTTAAATGCTGTATTTGGAGTCCACGGTAACATTGTAAGCTATGCTGCTGTTGTAGTCAGTTTTTTTTTAACTATTTATGTCATTTTCTTAACTGTGTTCTCGCATTCTTTGATTAGCTGTATCCACGCAGCAATAGTTATACGTGATGCTTGAAAGTAGGATGTTAGAGCCTTGGTGCATGAACTAATATTTTCTCCCGTGCTGGGCAAACATCTGGTAAAAGAAAAACCAAGATTTTTGCACCAAACCATTCAACTATATAGCTGAGTTGCCTCCCGCATGGGACCTCAGTACCTGCTGACCATAGTCGGCTATGCTAACAAAAATCTCTTCAGTTTTGAATCTTGAGAGTGAAAGTGATATCGAGCACAGATCTAGAATTGACAGTTAATTCATTATTTTAAATAACAATTTTCAGCAACATTGCTACAATTTGTTAACCCTCCAAATTTGATCTTGGTTAGTAATAAATTAATTGTTTTAAGATTGTTTTCGTATTATTTATGATAACATCAAATCTCCCTATTTACGTGAGTAACCAATGCATCGAATCGACGTTTAATTAAAATAACACAACGTAGGTAAGTACTGGACGATCACATTTCAATCTAAATCTCTACGAACCTGGGTATGTTACATTACAAATATAATAATAAATAATAATAATAAATAAAATAAAAGCCTTTTCATGTCATAACAAATTTAATATAAAACCATACAAATTAATAAGTAGAAAATTATTTACATTTGTTAGAAAAAAATTACAATAGTGCACAATAAAATTTATACACGGTATCGATTATGTTCATTAGAGCTTGTTAATAAGCACATTACAAGAGTCACAAACTAAAAAAAAAATACTCATTATCACTTTCACTTCTAATATCACGATTAACTTCTATTATTAATTCTTGTACCTGATTCGCTCTGTACCGATTTTCAATGTCCAGTACATGCCGCACTGAATTTCTCCATGCATCGACACTTGTTATTTCAGCTTCGTGTCTAATTTTTAGCAGCATTTCATTGCTAAATCTTCCACCGGTGTTCCCTCGTCGAATTCTTTGTTTCAACTGCCCCCATATCATTTCAATGGGATTGAAAATGCAATGATATGGCGGTAATCGTAGAATTCAGAAGCGAGAATATCAATTTTAAATTTCTTTTGTGCCAAGCACTTCCAACAATTGTTTTTTGTGTAGTCCTCTTCGAAATATAAATCTTCCTTTCTTCAAAACTCTTGAATGGTTGCCTTATTAGTTGTTGTATTTGGAATTTTATCCAGTTGCTCCGAATGGTGACTAGCGTTGTCCATGACTATGACGCTGTTTGGTGGCAATTTGGGCAATAAAATAAAATTCATATCAGAATGATAATCGGCGCTTGCTTCTTTTAAGTTTTTACATCCAAGATACAGGGCTCCAGGAACGAAACCATTTTCACCTGCGTATAAAATCGTTATTCTTTTTCCTTTTGACGCCGGAATATTGAGGTTGCACTTCCCTGAGTCATCAGTTACAGAAGCTTATGTGGAAGATAGTATAGAAAATAAAGTAAAAATTTCAAAGAGAATTTTTACTAATTCAACTGAGCAGCAATCTTCGATCATCTCTGCACCGTCAACATCGACAGTATCCGAAACATTAAGTGGAGAAATGAACTCCAATTTATCAGTTTCTGAGTCACTTTGCACATCTTTTGGTATAGTGTTTAAATAATTTAAGCAATTGTACACTTAACATTTATCCTAATAAATTAATGCACAAAGTGTTGCTAACAAGAAAGTCCCACTTTTCTTAACTACTTTGTGTTAAACAATATTGTCCATTTCTATAAAATACACGAAAAACTATATTTAATTAAGATTTGTAAAATTTTGCCCACGCGTCTTATTATTACGTGGGTGAAAAGTATCAAATATTTGTTACAGAGATTTTGTGTTATGTAAAGAATCAAATCAAAAACTGGAAATATATTACTTTTATTGAAATACAACAAATACTTAATACATGTAAACAATATGAATGATACACAGTGAATGCTCGATATATATTTCTCATACACGTAAAACTGCAATAACCTGTATAATTAGCTAAACGGTCATGTAAAAAGTGAAATGTTAAAAAGCCTACTATTGATTTTCGAATAATTTATGTAAATTCTAGAAATGCATATTGTAAATAAATCAAGCATATAGTTAGATGGGCGCATTATAGTTGGGCCAAAAACTTTATCGCTCTTTGATCTGCCATTGAGTTGGGCCAGAAGGATGCGGACGGTGGATTATGAACCTCCCGCTGATAGTTATCGATAACGAATCCTTATCAGATCCTGCTACCTGATACTACTTAGAAAAGTAGGTAATTTAAACGCAAATATTTTGTGCCTGTGGACCCAGTAGATCACGAAACACAATTAAGATGGGTGGGACTTATTTGAAAAATGTAAAATATTATTGGACAACTTGTCCATAATGTCCTAAAAAATTTGTTAAAGAGGGTGGTTACCTGCACATTCATACCGGCGAAATGGAAGTTGTATTCATGCAAAGTGAAAACGGCAAAAAACTGTTGGTGGTGAATAACTACAAGTTTTGAATCGCAAACGTGCTGAAAAACGGAACTGTGCGTTGGAGGTGTACAAATAAAACATCGAAATGTCCCGCAAAAATCTACACGTCGGCTGGGAATGAGATCTTGGACTCCGAATTATCTCACAATCACAAAGAAGACATAAACCTGCACAGACAGATTGTCAACAACAGTGTGAAAAGGAAAGCTCTAGAAAATGTACTGGCATAAGCACTAACATAACGACTTACGATATGGAACTTGTAAGACATAATATATGGATGTGCAGAAGGAAGTTAACTCCAAATCTACCCAAAACGCAAAAAGACGTTTTCGAAGCAGTAAACACTTTGGCACCTATGACAGATAAAGAAGAATCATTTGTCTTGACAAATAATGCAGACCAAGGTATCATCATTTTTGCTCCTTATAGCAATCTTTACTTTTTATGTTGTACTGAAACTCTGTATATGGACGGCATATTTGATTTTTGTCCGAAACTTTTTACACAACTCTTTACAATTCATGGATACAAGAATGGGCATTACGTTCCATTGGTATTTTGCTTGCTTCCGGATAAAAAGCAATCCACATATGAAACATGTTTGAATATGTTGTGTCAGAAGTGCATGTGAAAGTTACTAACAATTTTATTCTAAAAGTGTAGTGATTGATTTTGAAACTGCAATCCACAATGCTATTATGGATACGTGGGAGGAAGCTAGAGTAAGTGGATGCCGATTCCATCTTTCACAGGCATGGTATCGAAAAATTCACTCGCTTGGACTGTCACAAGATTATAAAAACCACACGGAAGTTGGCAAAATGTTAAGATATTGTTTTGGACTTCAGTTTCTTGATTGTGATGAAGTGGGTGACGCATTCGCATTCGATTTAATTCCACTCATGCCAAAACATTCGATACTTCAAGAGTTTTGCGACTATTTAGTGGACAATTACATCAGCGAAAATGCCAAATTTACTCCAAATATTTGGGCAAGTTCATCTGCCTCCTCTTGCAGAACAACCAATGCATGTGAGTCATTTCATTCAAGATTTAATAAAAGTTTTTATTCGCCTCATCCAAATATTTTTCAATTTGTTGATAGTTTGTTGAATTTTCAAAGTGAAGTTTATGTTAAAATAAACACATCCAACATTCCAAAAAGTTGTTAGGCGTACTGTAAAATTAAAGCAAGATTATCTTGAAGTCAAAATTAATAACTACAAACAAAATCTCATAGACAGGCTGACATTTGTAAAAAGTGTTTCATTTAAATACGCGCCAAATATGTAAATATTTTTTATACCCTATTGTACATACATATATGTTAATATTGTGTTATCACGTATAAATATAGGTTCTTATTTTTGTAAATTTGTAAATATTTTTATACTTTACTTTACTTACTTTACTTACACACGTTATTATTGTAACGTGTAAATATAAGTTTGTATTAAAACTTGAAAATTGTTTTATTTTATTCCTTTAAGCGTGTTTGCTAGGAAAAAAAGCCGTAGCAATCACATTAATAAGTTACACACATCACATAAATTAAGGTCTTTCCTAATTTGCTAAAAATGGTCCATCACCCGCTGTTCGGGCAAAGCAGATTATTGGCCCAACTATATTGCGGGATTAGTTGACCCGCTCAGTCAGAGAAGGGTTAGATAGGTAGACTGGCCCAACTATACGACTCCGAGTTAGATAAGTAAATAAGGATACATTTGAATGAAAATACCAAATTAGGCTTAATAGTAAAGTGCGGGATGTCGGTATGTTCTTTAATCGCAAATATAAAATTGTTTATGCTGGTATTTTTTTTTGTTGAAATAAAAGAAATGCACTTCTAATTTAAATTTATAACTATCTTCTCCACTGGTAGTTTCCTTCACTTACATTATCTACCTGTACCTGCTTTTGTTAAGCTCAATTGTTTAAGACAATTCAGAACGCTTATACTAAATTTTTAGGCAGTCGACATCATTCTAGCGACATAATTACGCTGAATGTTCCTACCAGATTACCCAGTAATAACGTTTTTATGTTTACACCGCCATTTCTAGAACTGCAAACAAGGAACGCGGTGCAGCAATAATCGTTCGCTTTGTTCTGCGCTGTCGGTAATGAGCGAACGAATGGGCCGATTAATTTGCCTTTAGCTCATGGAAATGACATTTATTATTCGAATTAAGCATGCAAATGGGGTACTTCGCTCTGATGTGTGTGCGTATTATGCATTCATGTTTGAACTTTTCATTATGAAAGCTTTCTGTGAAAACGAGTTAAATCAACATGCAAACGACCGAATCTGTACTTTATGGGAAGTGCTTAAAATTGTTGACATTGCTTTGTGGCACTTGTGAAGTTTGTTTAGAAAACTTGGATGGCCTTATATTATCCATCAGGTCATTGTTTCGGAAGAAGGTGTTTTTCTCAAATTGTTTAATGTGTGCCTTATACTCGTATGTAGCTGTAGCAGACGCATTGCAGATCATAAGTATAAATCTCTCTATGATTTCGTGATCTTGCATTTTGCATCTTCTTGTATTATCCCCTCCCTCCTCGCGGAAGGTCCAATTATTTTTATCTTGCCTTCTTCTGTTTCTGCTTGTTTGTGTTTGTTTTAATATGAAAAATATATACACGATGTTTCACGAATGATAATGACCCTGACGAAATTAAAAATGCAAACCAAAATACATTCTCATAGCCAATGTGGTTAATTTACATAATGGTATCATTTTAAAAATAAATTGGAAATCCATGACGGCTATGCGCTATAGTTCCTATCCCTGTATTGATTAAAAGTCAAAATGTATTCAAATGATGAAAAAACAGATATAATTTTGATTTATGGTGAATATAGAAAAATGCTTCTGCTACTGCCCGTTTACACAGACAACGTTTTCCAAATAGAAGAGCTCCTGTCGATACAATTTTCAAGAGACTTGAATTAACTTTAAGGGCAAACTGGCCACCACTGAAAAAGTCAAGAGAAAGAACAGCAACAGGCCCTGACAATGAAATTAGAGTATTGGAAATGATTGACGAAAATCCTCATATTAGTCAAAGGATAGTCTCAAGAGCAACCGGTATTAGTCTGTCTTCAGTACACCGAATAATTAAAGGCAATCAATTTCATCCGTATCACTTGCAATTGGTTCAGGCCTTAAAGGAGACAGATTATCCTAAAAGACTGGGTTTTTTGTAACCTTTTTCGGGAACACCTAAATTTGAATGTGATATTTTATGACAACATTTGCTTCTCAGATAAAGCAAGATTTTCTAATAATGGTTGAGTTAACAAAAATAACATGCATTATTATGCGCAAGAAAATCCACGTTGGATTCGAGAAGGACATTTTCAAACTATCTACTCGACGAATGTCTGGTGCGGAATATTGGGGAATCAAATTGTTGGGCCTTATTTTTTCGCGATAGTTTAAACGGTAATACTTATCTAAATTTTTTAAGAAACACTTTACCGGTACTTCTCCAAAATGTAAATTTACATGTAAAACAAGATCTATGGTTCCAACAAGATGGGGCACCTGCGCATTATGATAGAATAGTGCGAAATCATTTTGATTTGGTTTTGTCTAACCGATGGATAGGAAGAGGTTCAATTAATCCTTGGCCACCGAGAAGTCCGGACCTTACTCCTTTGGATTTCTTTCAGTGGGGAATGGTAAAAGAGCAAGTATACCAAACACCAATTAAAAGTGTAGAACATTTAGAAAATAAAATACGTGATGCATGTAGATCCATCACTCCATAAATATTAATGCATGTTAAAAGATCGTTTTGGGCACGAATTCAAGCTTGTGGAAACAGCGGAGGGTGACATTTTGAGCATTTATTACATTAATATTATTGAATAAACATTTTTCGAAAATAAGATTTGTTTTACAATACCGAATTTACTTAAAGCAAATGATTGAAGCTTATGTCCAAATTTACTAATTTATACAGCTCTCTACGTTTTATATTTTTGAAGACGATGAACAATTATCAATGTTACCTCTGCAAATGTATTTTGGGTTGCATTTTTAATTTCGTCTGGGTCATTATCATTCGTGAAACATYCTGTATAACCCCACATGTTTATACTTCGTTATTATTTATTAACTGTCATTGTGTTGTAACAATTGTGTTAAAAATGTCTCGTGGAAGGTATCTGAGTGACATGGCTTGACATTGGCTTTTTGAAATGAAGGCTTTAGTCCTGTATAGGATAATGAGAAGATGATAGAGGTGCAGATGGCATCTGAATGTCCAAGGCAGCATTGTATAGAWCTTCAGTAACTAAAGGAGAGGGGTCACCACCTATCATCAGAGCTGTGCCTACTATTTGTGTAAAAACAAGGCCAAGGATTCCATCATAATTGTTGCGTATATCGTTATCTCAATAGATCTCTGCTAAGCTACCGATAAGCTCAGAAAACTTTTCAAATATAGAGCTTATCCTCTATCTTTTAAGATTTGGTAGAGCTCTAACGTGGTTCTCGCATTAAGTTTGTTCCATATTCCTGTATTGATGATGCCCCATACAACAGCGGTCGAAACTTCCAAAACAAGTCCCAAAACAACACGGCAAAATCCCGTGTGTTTTCCCAGGTATCTTCAAAACGCTCTCCGACTAAACGGGTGGCATCCCCCGTGAGGATTTGCAACCCCTCCCGCAGACTAGCACAGCTCTGTGTAAATACATACGTTTCCGGAGATAGCCGGATTTAAATGCGTATAAAACGTTTGAATATTTCAGCTTTTAGTTGGCTAATTAATGCGAGCTCGCGTCCGCCCCGATAAGCTCGGTGGTTTATGGTCCCCGCCGGCTGTTAGTTATCCACTGTACATGTCATTAAAACGTAAGGGTTGTTCGTTACTTCCAGCCTTGATTTACGGGGTAATTCGTGCAGCTCCTCTTGTCAGAGAGCGTGATTTAATGTGCCGGGGTGGATGTTGCGCGGTTTCAACTGTCTATTGGTCAGCGCGAGCTACCCTCGGGTAGGTGGTCTGATACCAGGTCTGGAGAGCCCAACGGTGACTGAATTTTTGACTTAAACTCAGTTTTGATTCATGCGATGGATACCTTAGATGACCAGTGTTCTTCATACGTTACGATTAAGAGCTAGATGGTATAGACTTTTAGAGATGAAGATCAGAAATCTCGTCAGATTATTGCAACAATTGGAATAATACCAAAAATTTGTTAAAATAAACCTAACAAATTATACGTTTTCTTAATCAAAATTGGTCTTTTCAACCATAGCAAAGCCAACTATGGTTTATTCCATTTTAAAAAATGCAGGTTTGTGTTATATCTCTAAAATGTGACCCCCTAAAAAATTCTGAGTATGCCACTGGATTCAGAATAAAAATATCTATAAAAAAATGTCTCTAGAGTTTTTTCGTATCCAGATAGCCAATAGAGATATTGAAAACTGAATAAATGTTACATTTTCCAACAATTGGCTATAACTTTAAAACAAAAGACGATACAAAAATGTAGTTCAACTCACAACAAAAGGTAATACAGTAATACCGAAACCGCAACGCTCTAGCATTAATAGTTACCCTACAATTACAACGAAACTGGGACACCCTGTACATCAAAAAATGATTAAAAAACCCATTGTAGGTCAGACAAAAAACAAGCAAGTGAAAATACTGACAGAACGCAGTAAAATAATGAAGCTACTTAATCAAGGAAGTTAAACAAGTTGTACAGAAGACAGAATGCTTCTAATGAATTTTTGAGTTCATCTATGGTGGCATACTGTCGGTTATCCGCATATATAGTTGCAAGCAACAATCTAGGATACTCATTATACGAAAAGCCGATTACCGCTCACAATGGTTTACTAGTATTACCTGAAGCTGTCGTAAATAACAGACGGGTTCGGCACGTTCCACTGTTTTGCAGCGGAGTGGACCGTATCCAAAAACTGTGTTTGAAAATTGGTTCAAAAACATTTTATTGTCCAAATTGCCTCTTTAGGAAAAGAAGAAATTTAAAATTGACATTCTCGCTTCTGAATATGGACACACCATACTACGATTACCCCCATATCATTGCATTTTCAACCCCATTGAAATGATATGGGGGCAGTTGAAACAAAGAATTCGACGAGGGAACACCGGTGGAAAATTTAGCAATAAAATGCTGCTAAAAATTAGACACGAAGCTGAAATAACAAGTGTGGATGCATGGAGAAATTCAGTGCGGCATGTACTGGACATTGAAAATCGGTACAGAGCGAATCATGTACAAGAACTAATAATATAAGTTAATCGTGATTTTGGCAGTGAAAGTGTTAGTGAGTAATTTTTTTTAGTTTGTGACTCTTGTAATGTGCTTATTAACAAGCTGTAATGAACATAATCGATACCGTGTATATATTTTATTATGCACTATTGTAAATTTTTTCTAACTTACTAATTTGTATGCTTTTATATTAAATTTATATAAATTCGCTATGACATGCAAAGGCTTTTATTTTATACATCGGAAAATTTAAACCCAATAAAGCATCACATAAAAATAGATCGCAGGTCGCGCTAGTTAGCATCAGGTCTGCATTAAATAAAATTTGTTATAAAAGCTTCTATGTTTTATTGATTGCTAAATTATCACAACWAACAAATTTMAAAAATTTATAGTGGAAAAGTTAAAATTTTAGCCAACAAGATTTTTTTTGAATACGGCCCATTTAGGAACTTTGAAGCGTGCCACTAATCCCAATAGTTTAGGACGGCCGACCATCAAGCTGTAAAACCCTCTGCATTACTCAGTCCCATAGATCGTTGCTTGATACTTTACTCGGCGAACTAAGATACCCCAATGGTTCTCAGTCGGGTTCATGTCAGGTGAACAAGAAAGGTACTCTAACAATTCCAGAAGTACATATAAGTACATCCAGGGTTAGGTCTGAGAGCAGAGGATGCATTTTGCATTCACCTGAATCTCGCTAGAATCATTAGATTTGCACCCCATCTTAATTACTCAAAGTCTATTACATCGCTGTTGTGAAAATTATATCTCAGCACACCTTAAACCGTTTTTGTCCTTAATAAGCCGCCATCAGCATACGATAACGACGGCGTTTCCTCGAACAACAAGAAACCGTCCCATCGTGGAGTTTTTCCCGTCGCAAGCGTGCCGCTTAATCACCTAGCCACTTGGGAATTTCAATTTTTCAAGTGGCAAAGTAATCAAACGGCTCTCGCCTTACGTGGTAATCAGCATGCGTGATGCTAATATAGCATTAACAGCTCCGCAGCAGTGCACAGATGATACCGGCACTCGAGTAATTACCGCGGCATATCAAAACGGGTGAGTGATGCGACCAGCGGCGATAATTACCAGTTTTCCGTTCAATCAAGTCGTATAGTTAATGCCCCTGAGGAGGAGGCTCCTTTGTTCTATGCCCTGGTGAATAGCAAATCCCCTGGTAGCGCTTCTTCCACATATGAAGAGAGCTTCTACGTATCTAGTTGTTCTGGATGGATTTATTGCTAGCCATTTTTGCTCATGCCTCTTATTGCTGATGGACTAGTATTGCGTAGAAGACTATCATTGTTACTTTGACTACAAGTCCTGAAGTTTATCAGCTATCGCTCCTACTTTGTACTGTAATTCTGTGAAAACATAGTCAAAAGATTCTGTTTTTTTATTCAAGAATAGCATATAAGTAAAGTCTATCCGAGGGGTATAAGGTGAATTGTTGGAGAAGCATGTGAGTTGTGTAATGTTCTGTCGAATATCTGTAAACATGAGAGGTACAAACGTTTTTGCGGCTGATAAAGTCATGGAGCAAAAACTGGATCACATTCTGGCCGAGATTAAAGGCGTTTCCAGCAAGATTATAAAATCGAATTGGATAGATTCAACATAAATCAAAGATTGGTTTCCCTGGAGAATAAAAATAGTGATTTGAGGAGTAAAGTAGCGGGTACTGCAGTCCTCACATTGATATCTACATTATGCATATAATTAATTGTTGCATTGAGTCCCATTTTACTGCAGTAGGATTGCCGTTGCCTAAAAAACCAAACCCTGCTAGTTTATCGGACCTGCGTATTATAAACATATTAATCGTTGTCTCTAAAATTTTCGAAAAAATCTTGTATAAACAAATTTATGAATTCGCTCTTAATAATGACCTCATCCCCAATAATCAGTGTGGCTTAGGACGGGCTTCTCTACAGCTACAACTTTAACTTGTGTTGTTGATGACATTATTAGAGCAACTGAGGAGGGTCTAGCGTCGATTTTGGTATTTTTGGATTATTCTAAGGCTTTCGATACTATTAATCACGGAGTGATGTGTGCTAAGTTAAGATACTGTGGATTTTCTTCATCGTCAGTTTCTTTGGTGTCATCTTATCTGAGCAACAGATGTCAAAAAATATTTTCCAGTAACTGTTATTCCAATACTTTAAAAATATTAACTGGAGTTCCTCAGGTGTCTATTCTAGGCCCTTTATTGTTTATTATATATACTGTTGGTATAATTAAATCTGTGAGTAGGTGTAAGGTTCAAGCATATGCTGATGACACCCAGATTTATCATCATTTCATTTCAGGGTGTCATTATAGATAGTGCACTTCGGTTTAGGGAACTGTCACAAAGCTAATACAACGGGCATTATCTTCTTTAAAATTGTTATATTCGAGTAGATATTTTTTTTAATTTCTTACTAAGGAAACAATTATGTGACAGTCTTGTATTATCGCATTCTAACTATTGTGACTTTATTTATGGATTTTGTTTGGATGCCAACGAGAAACACTCGATTTAGGGACAGTTTTGTTGTGCCCCACCACCGTACAGCTCCCTTTCGCAGAGGTTTCTCTTTCAATGCTGCTAAATTGTACAATGCCTTACCACGTCAGTTCAAACTGTATAATATTAATAAGTTTAAATATAAATTAAAAGAGTACCCTTTTGTTATTCAAACTAGATGAAATCTGCTTGCCAACTGAACTTTCTCTTCCTTCTAAGCCTTTTTTTCATTGTGTTTTCTTCTTGCATTTGTTGATTTCTTTCCCTCTTTACGCATTTACTCCCTCTTATAGCTTGGGATGTGTGGTCAAGTAGAATAGCATTTTGCTAGACTTCGCCATGCTTCCCAGTTTACAAAAAAAAGATTTTTGTTTGCTTCATATAATTGGGTAGGTTAATACAGTATATATATTTTATATTTTTCTCTTCTTAAAGCCTCTTGATAAACAAAAAATTAATCGCTTTCAGCGTCCATAATGTTAGATTTTTTTTTGTTGTTGTCACCAACAACCACATAAAGGTCCATTCCTTATAGTTCTCACTCTTACCGCATAACACGTTACCTTTCCGCGTCAAGGGTCCAAAGGTGGCGACCAAATTACAGCTGTGCCAACACCATAAAATCTGATCGACTTTTATTCCCCAGACATTGAGCACAATGGTCGTTTTCCAAGCAACATCGCCATTTAGCAAACAGAAAGGCGAACCCGAATCGCGTAAATCCCTGTCYGGTGGATTGCTGAATTGAAGGCTAATGGAACTACCTAATGCGTTCATTGTAAATCGTGAAAGCGGTGCCACAATGAGGATGCTACCTTTGAAATACAGATACAGATTACGGCGGCTCGTAAGCCACTTTGGCTTTTAAGGGAAATGCCTCCGTGTTAAGGAAGACCCAGTGGCGTCACGTCGAGGCAAGGCCTTACTTTTGCTACTCGATTATACGATGTTTGTTTACTGAAATTAAAGCATAACAGCAAATCAACTGAAAGGTAACTGTGCTCGTAAAGCATACAAATCACTCAAAGAAGATTATAAAATGAACATTACTGAAGCCAAACGATTAAACAACACACATTTTATACAACACTCACCAAATACCCAGTGGGCAACAAGGCCCAAATGCTCAATTTTCCCAAATATCATGAACAATTACTTTGTAAATATTTTGATACTGGAAACCAACCGAAAACCTTCAAATTCCAACGAAAAATGAGCTTGTTTAACGCCAATTTCCTATTCCTGATAGGAGTGTCCCCCAGGATAGTTAACATTAACAAACTCTCTCAGAAACACAACTTCCAATGATTATAATCATATAAACGTCAAGCTTTTTAAAGCAATCATACCATATATAGCAGAAGCAATGTCCTTTGTTGTAAATAAATGTTTTACTACTGGACATTTTCCGTATATCCTAAAGCTTTTAATAATTCGGCCTCTATATAAAAGAGGGGATACATACCTAACTGCGAATCGCCGGCCAATATCAATTCTTCCAACAGTATCAAAACTTATGGAACTACACATAAAAAACAGAATTGTTAGCTACCTTACAAGCAAACAACACGGATTCATGGCATACCATTCAACAGTAACAGCAATAATAAATTTAATACTTAATGTTTGCGAAGTATTTGATGAAAATATGACAACACAGATAACATTTTGCGATYTGAACAAGGCGTTTTATAGTATTTCACACAACATTCTTCACCAAAAACTTCGACACTATGAGATAAGAGAAGTATCATTTAGGTTAATGAAATCTTATCTGACAAAAATAGAATGCAAGGAATTGTCACGGCAGCGGGTTCTCCAACCAGGCAACCAGCGTACCACAAGGCTCCATCATTGGCCCCCTCCTATTAATTTTATACATAAATGATTTATCTACCCACAAATATTGATCCTCAGGATCGCTATCTATAGGCGATGAGCGAATGGCGCCACCATCGGTGAAACTTGGCATTTTTGGTGGGTAAACTACAGTTTACAGAGAAAATGCGTAGGTATGGCATTCTACTTAATATTGCGCTAATTGTGCAGAATACCGGACAATCGCCGAGTTTTGCACACAATTAAAACATTGCTCTCTGAAGATGAATCTGAAATGAATTTCCTGCGGTTACGTCTGGTTTTTGAGAAATGAGTTTTTATCGTGGACCTGCGCTACAACGCACCATGTTGTTCCTATGCGGTGTGGTTTCGCGACTCGAGAGTGTGGTTTCTTTTTGGTGCTTAGGCCGTGTTTTTTTGAGTAGTATGAAAACACTCGCGTGGCACGACCGAACGTAAAGGAACCATTAAAGAAGCATGTGACACTATGCAGTACCTACAGGGAGAAACACACTTCGAAAATAAGATGTGACCCCAAGAAACGGATATATTCTTGTTACGAAAGACTGTATTCTAGGAGTGTGCAAAATTTCACTTTATTTGGCGAAAGTACGGTATTCTGTATAATTACCAATATTGCCGGTTGGTATTTTTATATGTCCCGTCAAATTTTATGCTTTGTAACCCAAAATATATCACTGTATCTATTTTCCGTGATTAAACCGCCTTTTGACAGAAGGCTGTAGGTTAGGATTACCCACCAAAAATGTGTGAGTTACCCGCTGCGAGGCGCTGCAAAGCGGCATTCGCTCACCGCCTATACGCAGACGACACATCACACAAACATTAACCACGCCACTGGTGTAATACGTAATACACCCGTCCAGTCCCACGAAAGGACCACTTGAGGCGTGCAAAGTTAAGTGTACACACGCTTTGTGTTCCGGTTTTTGAGGGCCAAACCAGCTGCGGGATTTGTAAGGCGATTCCCATCATCAAGCTTCAGCGCGTTCTCCCGTTAATCGCATAAAGATGGTACAAGCATCAAACTTTCTTAACCATTTTGTCTACCCCTTCGAGTGCTTCAAGGATAATCATGTGGTGGCCATAAACAAACTAGATACTTTGTTTACAGAATTGAAGGAAGGAAACAACGACTAACACTTTTCGTACTCAATTGGTTTGTCTAATTAATAATCTTGGATTAATGTTTTGTTCATTATTCATTATAATTAAAGATCTATTATACAATCTGATAGATTGTCCAGAGCTGACCTAACTTCACTTCTTGAATATTGTTCTCGTTACAGGAGACTCTGCAACAGTATCTTTATATATGAAAGAGTTTCACGATGACTACCGCAAAAAATCGTTACTGAAGTAGTAGAAGGCATTACCAAGGAACATTTCATTCGCAGACTCAACATAGAAAGTTCCATGATCACCATTACGGTTTTCCGTGAACCTTCACAAATAATTAGATCGTATTTGATGGCCATACTCACAACACGGTATTGAAAGTGACAGAAAAGTCTTTGTTTAGATTGCTATTATTCTTATAATACACACATAATGTAAAGTATAATACAGGATTATCAGCTTGGGAGTTTGATATTTACATGCATACAAGGAAATGATACTTTTGAATTTAGAAAAGTATGTAAACTAGTTTTTAGTGCATGATTTCGCCGACTTAGAGAAACGGGTCATCCGGCATCGGAACATGTTCGTTCCCATGAAATAAATGGACAAAATGCAGAAAATGTAGATGCTATTTTGGAGAACCCTTCACTTAGTACGCACCGTCTAGCAAATCAATTACAGTTGTCACAAAATTTTATATGGCGAAACTTAAGTAAAGAGGTCTTACATCCATATCATCGTCAAAGTGTACATCCTGCAAGATAACCAGCAGCGATTAGAGTTTTGCCAACGGATTCTTCAGCAAAATGCACGTAACCCTAATTTTATTTCACTTGTTCTTTGGTCAGATGAATCATGATTTACTAGGGATGGCATAACAAACTTCCATAATGAACATATATGGTGCCATACCATTAGACCCAGGCGATTTCAGCCACGTTTTAGTGTAAATGTTTGGAGTGGCATTTTCAGTAATACCTCGTTGGTTGCCTATACAGATCATGATCGCTTAAATGGAGAATTGTACAGGCAACTTTTGGAGCATACTCTTTATGATCTAATAGATAAAGTACCACTTAGTGTGATTGCTAATTTGTGGTACCACCACCACAAGTAACTACCTGGTTAAATAATAATCTTCCGAATCATTGGATTAGTAATCGAGGTCCAGCAGCTTGCCCGCCACGCTCGCCTGATTTGAATCCCTTAGATTTTTATCGATGGGCTCATATAAAGCAGTTGGTCTATTTATACAAAGAATAATGAATGCAAGCCATGTAATAAGAAACGATCCAAATTTTGTACAGCGCATAACACGGTCTTTAGTTCGAAGATGTGAAGCATGTATTCTAGCTGAAGGTGGTTATTTTGAGCAGCTTTTTACTCAGAATGTTATGATTATTTCATCTGTTCAAGTTTAGCATAGAGCTTACAGATCACCCTGTATATTGTGTTTGAAATAACTGATACACTGAGGCATGTATGAAACTTGCTAGCCAAAAACCACTCGATGCTGTTCTTCCCTTCTGCTATTCCTCCTGTTTAGCACTGTCCGCAGCGAACCATTTAAGCAGTATAAATCTCTTCGGACGCGATAGCCGACGTCTCCCTACGGATTAAAAATTCCGAGCACGAAACAGGTAAATTAATCAAGTATTTAACCTGACCGCTTGAAATATTGGAACAATTCCAAAAGCCAGCGCCGGGATCACCGCCAAGTTGTTCCATTGTTTCGCTAACGTATGGGGTTGTTAAATATTCAGCATCCTTTGTGTTTACGCTGGTCCAGAGTGCACCAGCTCCCGTGGGCGGCCCGCGAATTATGCGCTGATTGACAGTTTACAATTGCTGCTTGCACCCAACAAATGCCTCGCTCCATCCGTCTGTTGTCGGAGATGTTTACGAAAATCTGATTCGGGTCCAGTATGATGACATCCGGTAAAGCTATTTTATTGCTTCAACGGATGGATATCCTTGGAAGCGTTTTTGTCAATTTTGTATTTTGACAGATTTTTGTGGTCAAATTTATTTCTAAAATATCCTCAGCCGAAAAATCGTTGCTCTATGTACAGATAACCAGTGATGGGCGTTTACCCGTAAATTATAATTTTCTACGTTACACGCGTAGAGAATGTAGACAAAGCAGTTTGGCGTAGATTTTGAGTAGAAAATTCAAGACGAGTATATTATGCTTAAAGTGTATTAAGTAGGTACGCGATTTATCGCGTCAGGTTTACCTGAATGGAAACCATTTTGTTTCTAAAATGCATGTCTATGATGTGCTGTCTACACCTCAACCAACTGCAGATAGTACTATTTCGCTGTCATTACAGCTCATCAGTGCAGTTTAGCTCTAGTGTAGACAACACGGTATAGAACTAGTTTTGCTTATAATACCAAAGCAATGGTATGATGAAAGTAAGAATTTAGGATGGCAATGTTATCTGTCAGCATTACACTGACATGATGACAAAGACACCTAACTGTCTTAACGGGAACTACTTCTTAAAGGAAGTGACCTGTAGCCTGACAAATTGGCATGCAACTGCATACTTCAATTTGACAGCAGCCCCCCTCGGCTATATTAAGTACATTCTTAAGAAGCCTATTTTCACATGCTATCAAGTTAGTACAAGTTGATTTTTCTCCAAAGAAGGTACCTACTGTAATCAAGTATCCCCTGTTACTTTTAGATCAATGTACCTAGTTCAGTATACATATATACGACAATCAAATTGACTTGCAATTAAAAACGTCTGGTGAAAGAACAAGGATGGCATATAAAATTGGCCGCGTATTTCCGTTTATAGAGAATAAAGATAATAAAATCCAAAGTGCGCCAAAGTTATTTTGGACAGAACACTTAGCCTGCTTACTCAGGTTTTCTGGTTATAATTGACGTATAACCAAACAAGTTATTGTTATTTAAACATTTATCTAGTCAACTTAATTACAACAAAGTAGTATTTTGTTTAATTAAGTATAAATATAAAATAATAATAAAATACAAAATAATATTGGCATTTGAGGCGTTTTGAGTGGTACTGATAATGAACACCAGAACACCACTAAAAGTTCTGTATGTCTACACAATGCTGTTTTCTACAGTAGACTTTTAAGGTAGAATATTACATAGTTTACGCGTAGATAATAGCGTAATTTACATGGCGTATTCTACGCGCCCATCACTGCAGATAACATCCAAAAAAGGTTTCGGCATCTAAACATTTGCCTTCTTCTTTATTACATATGTTAAATATGTCGTTGGCATACAGACAGGCGCCGCAACAAAAGTTTCCATGGGCAGTTGATGTAAATAAGGAAGACTTTGAGTCCTGGAAATGATGAAGAAAATGGTTTTTCGATGGGTGAAGACAAACTAATCGCAAGCTGCTTATGGAAAAACCTTACATTCAAGAGATACGTCATAATTATCTATACACGATAACCGGCAGCAATGCCATATTTGGAGGTAAGTTCTGTATTCTTCTTTTAAATATTCTGCTTTATGTGGCCGATCAGCATGAATACGATTTTTAAGATACCTCCACAGAAAAAAATCAAGCGGTGTCAGATCAGAGGAACGCGCTGGCCATTCTATCGCTCCGCACCTACCAATCCATCTGTCTGGTATGAAAATTATTACACCTGGAGTTTTTGTTCTTACTTAGCGATAACGAATATGGTTTTTATCTCGAATTTTTTTGCAAGACCCAAGGTTGTTATCACATTTTTCTCAACTCAGAAGCAATAAATTGTACAAGTTTGATACATTTTTGAAATCAGGAAAAATATCCTTTTCAATGATGCGCCTTTTGACCCCATTCCCATTTAAAAATTGCAATTTGCGCCCATATTTCGGAAACGAGAGCCGACAGAAAAATCGGTCGAACATAACCTGAAATATCCTGCTGGTTCCATACTTTGTAGCGACCAGGTATATGTATGTACATCTAAAATGTTAATACATTCGGTCTTAAAATGTTAGCACCTCATTATGTGTTGAATGGTAATGGTAAAAAGTCGAAAATCGAGAAATTTCGGGTCTCGAAATCTAGACAAAAAATAGCCTGTCGAGAAATAATGATCGGGATCAGATCGCAGTTTATTTCTTGTCTTGAATTTCGAGACAAGACAATAAATAAATCAGTTGTCGCGACAAGCGACAAGAGTCTTGGTGAAACACTATTTTCGAAGCAGAATGTTACCAACAAAGATGGTCTTCAAAACTAACAGCCCTTCGATTTTTTTAGAAAATTCAATTTTCTCCCAACGCCTTTAGCAGTCATAAATACAAACTAACTACGGTGGGAGTTGCTCATGCTCGCCTTTAATTACAATATCATCCTCCGGTATCGGGCCACATCTACGAATATGACGTAACACCGTCCTCTCTCAAGAACGAGCGGCCTCTCCAACGTAATGATTATACGCCGCACGACGAAAATAAGAAAAAAAAGGTGGATGATCCGGAGAGAGGAGAGCTCCTCTCGCTCGCATCGGTTTTCTTTTGTAGCGCAGGCTATTATTGTAACAGCAAGAGGTGTAACATGAAAACATATTAATCAAAAGCGTGTTGTGAGCCAACGAGGTGTCCACGTCTTCAACAAAAGAAAGATGCATGCTGCCTCCATTGTGGGTAGGTTGCCTGTTCACGCAGAGACGGACTAGGACGAGACCTCTGGCGACTGTGGGGGCAACGACTCTAAGGATCTAATTATCTTTCGGTTTCGATTGTTATTCTTGGAATGTTTCTCTAGGATACGAATATGAAAGACAAAATAGTAGGTAGACTTCTCAATTTTCGTTCGGGGACTTTACATACTTTCTTTCTTTTGCTGTGCTATGTCCGCTTTCCGCACTTAATCCTCAAGGGTCGGTTTCTCTTCTCTATTTTAAGCTAAAATCATCCCTGTATTATAATCTAAACCTATCATACACCTCAATTTAAGGTATTGTCATGGTTACAGGGTTGATTTCAGCTAACATCAACTTTAACAAAGAGAAGAGGAACCGGCTCCAAGTAATTAATGTCTACCTGTGATGTCTAAAACTATAGTACAACCGTTTTGCGCACCCAAGATAAAAATTCATTCTACTTATTAGATACTGGACTTTATTACTCATCCCAAATTGTCCATTCTTGTATTTGTGTAGATACAAGCATTTGTTTGTTTGCATTTTTAATAATAATAATTATTTATTTATTTATTACATTGACTTTCCAACAGATTCAGAGAATCCAAAAGCAGGAAAGCACTAGGTAGCGTATTTAAATGAAGTAATTAGGGGTGAGAGGAGTTGTGATTGAATAAATTACATCTGAAATGTTATTTTTAGCAATTATAGTTATGGTTCTTTCAAGATCTTTTTAAGAGATGTTAATGATAGTGAAAAAATATCGAGATGAGTATAAGCCGAGTTATAAGTGTAAATTACACGATATAACGGTGAATTTTGGCAGTGACTTGTCTTACAAGTGCAAACGTGAAATGTATTCTTAGTCCTACGAGGGTATATAGGAGTATTAATATTTACGTGACTAATTAAAGACGTTGACAACAATGAGTTAACTACCTTGTACAGAAAGATAATATCAAAATTCTCGCGTCGTTTGCTTAAGCTTGTCATATTGTACTTTTTTAAGCTATATTCGTAAGTCAAGGTGTGGAGATCCCTGTTAAACTTATAATTAAGCTTACTAATAGTTTTTTTTTTGTACGCGTTCAATTCGGTTAATGTATTTGTAATACAAGGGATTCCAGACGACACTGGCATACTCTAGATGGCTGCGCACCAAGGTATCATAGAGAATTTTAAATGATTTTATATTGGTAAATTTAGTTGTGGTTCTAAAAATAAAACCTAAGTTTCTGAGCGAGCGCTGTATTATTTCTTCAACGTGCAATTAAAATTTTAGTTTGCTGTCCACAATGACGCCCAGGTCCTTTATTTTATTAATAGAGTTGAGGGTGTGGTTGTTTATTGCATATTTAGTGGRGACCGACAGCCTATTTCTCGTGAAAGTGATGTGATAGCACTTGTCTAGGTTTAGATATAAATAATTTCTGGTACAGTATAAGTATAAGTTATTTAAATCAATTTGCAAAAGCAGTGCATCATGTAAGTTTCTCTGTAAATTTTCATATCGTCTGCGTACAGTAAATAATTTGAGTGTTGAATAAAATTACCAATATCATTAATAAAAATAAGAAATAGCAGAGGACCTAGATGAGAGCCCTGTAGTACACCGGATGTTACAGGTACTGAAGACGATACAGAGTTTTTTTATTGTTACAACTTGACTCCTATTACATGAGTACGATTTTAGCCACCTTAGCAGATTACCATGCACACCGAAATTCTCCAATTTACTAAGAAGGGAGGCATGGTGAACTTTATCGAACACTTTGGAAAAGTCGGTATACACGGCATCCACTTGATGATAATAATAATAAAGTTTATTTCCAACAGTTACAGGAAAATACCTAATGTAACACAAGTGAAACATTTGTACGACTATTGCTGCAAAGAAAGACGGTTGTTGTCGAGAGTTTATAAATATACAAGAAAGTTAACCTTCTCAAGAAGCGAACTGCAATCAATCCTATTATTCAACAAATTATATAACATTTTGACCACAGCACAAATACGACGAGTTTCTAGTGAAGTAGCTTCCTCAATAGACAGATTAGAGCTGAACAATATACCTCTTGTATATGGAAAACCAGATCAAAACTGCATATTCCAACTTATAGCGAACATGGGAAAAGTCGTCTGAACTCTCTACAGTTTCTATATATAAATCCACAGGATTTATAAGACGAATTGATAGTGTTCAATATGTGACTGCAAAAGGTATTGATAGTTAACTATATTGTGTTTTTTTGAGAAAGAGAGAACAAAACATTTGGAAACATTGAGATTTAAGCGATTAGTAAGACACCATGTATTTAGATAATTAAGACCATTTTGGAGTAAAAGAAGTTATAGTATTGAATAGTTTAAGATCATCAGCAAAGATGAGGTTCAGACTTTTAAGTAAGTCAGGAAGATCATTTATGTACATAATAACCAGAAGAAGATCCAGATTGGATCCCTGTGGGACTCCGGATGTAGGAAAGAAGGGAATAGAAATGTAGTTTGCATAACGCACTCTATTTTCTCTAAATTACAAATATAAGTARAAAAGTCGTACCAAAGAGGAAGAGAAGCCCAACCATTCCAGCTTATTTAGAAGAACAAAGTGATCAATTTGATCGAAAGCCTTCTGAAAATCAGTGTAGATAACATCCACCCGACCAAGTCCATCCAATGCTTCAGAAACGAATTGCGAGAAGCATGCTAAGTTCGAGATAGTAGATCTCCCACGCATAAATCCATGTTGAGCGGAAGATATAGACTTATTGTACAAGAATATATATGCTTATAGACAATACCCTAAAAAACCTTCGCAAAGTTACAAATTAGGGAGGTAGGACGGTAGTTTTCAATTTGGGAAATTTTGCCCTTTTTTATTGCAGGATAAATGTAGACCGACGAACGTAGATCAAGCTTAAATATATGAAAAAGTGGAACAGCAAATACAGAAGCGCAATCTTTTAGAAGAAAGCTAGGAATGCCGTCCACTCCAGCAGTCAAAGAATTTTTTGAGTGTTTCAGAGCGCCACAAATCTCATCTTCAGAGATGCAGTCCAGGCGAACAAAAGTGGGGTGGGATTCGAACTTAATATTAACTATTGAGTTAGTATTACTGAAGAAAGTAGTAAAGGCATTTTCAATATCTTGTGGGTTGGGTAGCTCCAGATTACTATATGTCATAACGCCAGGAATTTTGCACCCTTTGCTCCCATCCATTTAGAATAATAAGTAGAACTTAAATCACTATGTGTCTATAGCTTATAGAAAGGTATACTTTGTTTGAATTTGCATTGTATTCGAATCTAAAATGCATGTAAGAAGTGTCATAAGCATGCGCGTAAAGAACTGTTGGCGGTGGCTAGTACCAAATTTAGATTTACAAAACTATTATCTAGTGGTGAGACGTTTGTGAAAAACTGCAGTGCCAAGGTATTGACAATAAGGAAAGCAAATGTATTTTCACGGCAGAATTTGAATCATTCTCATGAGATGGATCAAGCGGCGTAAATAGACAAATATAATAAATGTTACAGTGAGCGAAGGTGTTAAACAAAAAGCTGTCGACAATATCCAAAATAATTTGTGCGGTCTTAGAATCTGAAATGAAAGTCATGGAGACTATAACTTGTGAAGATATGACACGTATAAGAAAAGTCGCATATGAAGCAAGGAAAATCTCCCAAAAAGTGCTGAAGAAACTATTTCTTTACTAAAATCCCTTCAAGTGACAACAGTCAGAGAGGAAAATTTCCTGATAGCAGCAGGTGGGTTCAAAAGCAAGCATAGTTATATTTTCTTGTGCAACAAATCTGCAGACTTTGTGTGATTCAAAAGAAATTTATGTAGATGGAACATTTTTTCATATATGTTATTCAAAACGACCATTATATCCCTTTAGTTTTTTGTATTCTACCGAATAAGATGTCTACCACACCATGAAGATTACATAAGTTAATTCAAATAAGACAGAGCACTCAGTTTAACACTGACACCTCAAATTGTTATTGTTGACGTCGAGAAAAGTATACACAAGGTCGTAGTCTTTAACTGGCAAAATATATATTTAATTAGTTGCAGATTCCATTTATTTCAGAGTTTGTTTAGAAAAAAAAATAGGTTTAGCCACGCAGTATAGAAGAGCGGCTTGTGAAGCAAGAAAATAGTTAAATAAACTTAACGAGTAATCAGCTAAAGTGCGACAAGCTATATAAATTTTCCGATTATTTAATTGATAATTATATTGGTGATATAGGCATTTTTGCGCCGGAAATTTGGACCAAGTTTTAAATCGTGAATATTTAATCAAATTTTCATGTACTCAATAATGTACAGACTGAGACTTGTAGAAACAGTATCTAAAACGAGTATCTTAACTGTCACGCAGATTCAAAATTGTAAGCAGTATAATAATACCACATTTATCTATGAAAAGTATTAACAAAATTATCTTTATTACAAAAGCTGTATCAGATTGCAGACATACACACGTGTATATATCTTTATCAAAATAGAGTGATTATTAAGTAATATCTAATACTGTAAAACCCCAAAAATTATAAGAAAATTTAACAATAGGGCACTCACCTATCGAGTTTATTGCTCCTAGGTGGGTGGACCTGTAAAAAAATCGTTTAAATTAACATTTGTAAAAGTAATATTAACGTAGGGAATGAATTGTCAATTATACCTACAATAAGGGAACGGTTTTTTGACCACTTATTAATTTTATTCAGGTTAACAGTCTATAGTAAATTTTGTAGACTAAACGCCTATTTTTTTAAACATAATACACTTCCTAATGACTGTAGCAACTTAAAATATCGTTCTATCAGCTGTATTTACTACAACTAAACGAGTAGACACCTAATAATGGTTGCTGTAAAAGAGCTTCATCTCAAGACGTGGCATTATTACCTTACCAATTAAAAATTCCACTTGCAATGACGGGCAGCCTATTATCTCATATATTATTCAGCACAAGTTCTATCTGCTGCTCTCAGAATACAATTACAAGCTACTTGAAGGCGCTTTATGAATATGACAGCGATAAAACAAGGCTGTCGTCTTGTTAAATGGGCGTACCTACAAGAAGCATTGTTGCCACGAACATTTCATTAATTTTCTGATTACAGAAACCTCATCTGGGTACTTGAGTTAGGTCAAAATAGAAGAAAGACGCAGAAAGTGAGTACACTGAGTACCTAGAACATACATTCACAAAAATGCTTCGATTTGTTTTATGTTTGGGCTTAAAGGCGAACCCTACTGGACAAAACGAGCATTGTAAACTTTATTCTTTCATTTGTAGCTGTCTTGCTTTAATCCAATTTCTCCTTCAAGGACACCATACTATCTTTCTTGATTTTTATCTGGATTTTTCCCATTATTTAATTTCACTGACATAGCAAGAAGTTAATTTCTTTAGATTGTTGAGTTCATAGCTAAAAACTTGGTGGTTATTATTGTGATGGCTACTCCTTTAAGTGATCTGTTTCTTTCCCACATGTGCTTGCAGGCTCGTAAAATTTTTGTTACTACACTGGTAACTCTCTCGAGATGAGGCTTGAAAGTGATCCTGGTATCTAATGTGCGTTACATCCTGTATTTAGAGCTTCGCTCCTTCAGCTGTTGAAGGTTTCTTCTTGTGGTGAACACTACCACCCGTGTTTTTAAGGGATTAACTATAAGCTTGACAATATTTGCTACAATGTCTACTATAGCTATCAGTTCTTTAGAAACCTTAAACGTAACTGAATTAAATTGGATAGCCATTACATTACCTTCTTAATACAGCCCCTTCCTCTGATTCCTTAGCGTTCTCACGAAAAGAGCGAGATATTTCGAAAACGCTATGCTAATTAATAGCACCTTATTCAAATAACCAATACGTCACTGGACAATGAGAGCCTCATTCCGGCAACAGCGTCTATGTAGTCGTCCTTTGTTTATATTAATCGACTTCCAGCGATGGCAATCGCGATGGGCGATCTTATACGAAACATAAAAACCGTAATGAATAACCCCATAAACATTTTTAATTGTTTTGTGTAGGTTATTATGTTGGAACGCCAGGTGCTCCTAGTAATTTTTCGTTTTTATTTTGACGTGTCTCTGTCAAAATACGGCCTAACCGTTACTAATCTATGAAGGCAGTAAAAATGGCCTGGATGTTATTATGTACAGTCGGAGTAGAAGAATGTGAACCACGAACAGCAGAGGATGGTTTCTTGTTTAAGACGCATTCACACTATTTAAAATAACGGCAAGAACGTGGTCAGAAAACTATACAAAATGTTCGGTTAAAAATCATTTGAGAGCATGCACTTACTTATTATGGGGTGGATGTTTCCCACCCAAAAAATGGTGATGTCAATGTAGAGGTTGTCGAAAAAGTCGAACCTGAAGCTATACAACAGCAAATTCTGCACCTTAGGTATACAAAAAGGAAGGTTGAGGGCGTTTAATAAATAGTAGCACCTTAGATTTATCTAGTGAATCTATCGTTTGCCTCTAACCAGTTATGGTGCTACCAGTCATGAAAAATCAGCGCGGAAACGTAGTGTTATTAATAAATAACTTCAATTACAATTTTAAAGAAGAACTGAAAACGGGCGAGAACAAGTGGCGATGTAAACAACTAAAGTGCAGAGCAAGTGATTATACCATTTCCCGATCAAATTTTACGCATAATCGTGGCTCCTGCAACGTCAGGTATATCCAACGAAATATTATCACAAGCTCAGCGAAACGAAAAGCTGTTAATGATATTAGCAGTCGACCTAGTAAAATTTTGCATTCAACTATGGTTAATGAAGATACAACCGCTCTTCAGACAAACGACCTAAAGTGTATAAAACGTAATATATACAACGCTAGAAGAAAACTACTTCCTGTGCTTCCTTAATCTCGAAGTGAAGTTCATAGTGCACTTAGGACAAATACGAATTACCAAAAAAACCGAGGTGAGAAGTTGTTGCTTGTAAATAATGAAGATTTACATATGTACGAGGCATGTTTTTTAAGTAAGTACCGTTTTGCGATTCCGCCGCCGCAGCGCTACGGTCGGCGTTCCGCGCATGCGCGCTGGTTACCTACATCTCTTGTCTACGCACTGACGCCATTACAGTTTGATTCTTCATTGTATACGTTGTTTGCTGAGTGTTTAAGATGCCTCCGACAATCGTGAGTCCCGCCGATTGTGAAGTACGGGCTGTTATACGATTTCTTAGTGCTAAAGGCGTAAAACCGATCGACATTCATCGTGAGATCTGTGAAGTTTACGGACAAAACATTATGATGATAGAATGGTAAGGAAATGGGTGAGAGCATTTAAAGATGGCCGCACAAATGTGCATGATGAAGAACAGAGTGGGCGTCCTTCGGTCGTTAATGAAGATTTGGTGCAGAAAGTGAACGAAAAGGTGAGAGAAAACAGACGTTTGATGAATTGAAGCTTCCGGGCTAGATGGCCGTGGTCGATGTCTTCTTCTTCCTCCTCTAACTGACGTTTCGCTTACTCCTGTGGCAAGCATCTTCAGAGTTGCGGTCGTGGACGTAATCGCCGCGACGATYACGTCCACGACCGCAACTCTGAAGATGCTTGCCACAGGAGTAAGCGAAACGTCAGTTAGAGGAGGAAGAAGAAGACATCGACCACGGCCATCTAGCCCGGAAGCTTCAATTCATCAAGTGAACGCCGGCCGTGAAAGCCTAAGCCAATTCAGAAAACAGACGCTTTACAATTTCATCATTGTGCGACTGCTTTCCTCAATATTCTCGTAGTGTTTTGTATCGCATTGTGACCGAGAACTTGGATTACCGGAAATTGTGTTCACGTTAAGTTCCGAAAATGTTGACGGAATTGCACAAAACCCAACGTTTAGGCAGTGCATTGACTTTCCTTGAGCGGTACCACAATGAAGGTGAAGATTTTTTAGACCAAATTGTTACTGGTGACGAAACATGGGTGGCCTACGTCACACCAGAATCGAAACAACAATCCATGGAATGGCGACATTCATCATCACCCAAAAAAGTGAAGTTTAAGCAAACAATTTCTGCCCGGAAAATCATGTGCACAGTTTTTTGGGACAGAAAAGGAGTATTGCTAGTGGAGTTTCTGCCTCGTAATGAGACAATCAATGCAGCGTCTTATTGTAAGACATTGAACAATCTGCGTCGTGCAATCCAGAACAAAAGACGTGGCAAGTTGAGTAAGGGTATCGTTTTGCTGCATGACAGTGGCCGTCCACATGTGGCTAATCGGACCAAAGATCTCATCAAATCTTTTAAATGGGAAACTCTAGATCATCCTCCATACAGCCCTGATCTGGCGCCCAGCGACTACCATTTGTTCCTGCACTTGAAGAAACACCTGGGTGGTCAGCGTCTTCAAGACGATAACGAAGTCGAAACATTTGTGATACAGTGGTTAACAAGTCAGGCGGCAGAATTTCATGAGGAGGGTATTCAAAAACTGGTGCCACGTTATGACAAGTGCCTCAATATTCACGGAAATTATGTAGAAAAGTAGATTAAGGTACAGGCTTTCATGTAAGATAAAATTATTGCGATATCTTTTTTTAATTCCAAAACGGTACTTACTTAAAAAAACATGCCTCGTATATTAGTGTTCAGATGCGTTAAGAGAACCTGTGCAAATGTAAGAAAATCTGCATGGACGTTTTTTTTTGCAACTGTTCACCATTCACGGTTGTCTCGGTGGACATTATATACCACTTTTGTTTTGTGTACTGCTGGACAGAACTACGGAAACGTACATACGTAAAGTGCTTTGAACATGTGAAACAGTGCTGTAGCGACCTTTCATTCGCTTTCTTCCCTAAGGATATTGTAGTAGATTTCGAAAAGGCGATCCATAACGCAGCTTGTACTGTCTAGCCACAAGTCAAATTAATAGGATGTAGATTTCACCGCTCACAAGCTTGGTGGCGCAAGATTCAAGAAGTAGAACTTTCCAAGGAAAACAAAGACAAAACGGAAGGAGGAAAATGGTTAAGTTACTGTTTTGGACTTATGTTTGTGGACCCAGAAGAGGTAGGGGACGTATTCGCGTTTTCGTTAGCTGCAATACAACCACCAGGAACAAAAATGTTTCCAAATTATTTAATTGATATTTATGTTGTTTTTATTGACTTTTTGTTACATTATGGGTGTGAGGGCCTTTAGTCTTTTGTTGAAAGATTTCAAGTACGGTATTGTAGTGGTTCTTGAATCAAGCCTTGTATCTTAATGCTGCTAATGCTTACAGCTTACGATACTTAGGTATTCACCAAGGGCCTTAAACCGAACTGCATGCTTTTGTTGTTGGATGTACTACAGCCAGTTTCGGCCGTAGGTATATAATAGGAACGAGGGGCGTAGCCGAAATCCAACCGAGACTAAATTAGAGGCGTCCTTTTTTGTCGAACGAATTTATATCTTGCTCGGGCTCGCGTCTTTGTCAAAATAATTTTCGAAAGCGCCCGCTGCGACGGGAAATAATGAATTCATTACCGCATAATAACGGGTCGTCATTATAAGTTTATTTTCGGTTTTCGACAGAATGATTGGTTGCGAGATATAAACCTCGTCTATAAAAACATAATTTCGCCACGTTCGCGGCCTGCTTGTTTTCTCAACAAATCTACCATTCCGGTGGATCAATCAGAAAGGGTAATATGGAGGTTTCACTCTTTCTAAGAATACAGACTGATGCTTAAAGCAGTATATCAAGTTACCTCAATGTTAAATTGTAGCGTTTAAAACTGTAAGCGAGGAGTTTAAGTAAAAGCCTTATATTATTATTGTTCATATCATAGAAATCACAATATGCGCATAAAAACAAAAGACCGAACAACTGTAATGCCATAGACTAGAAAAATGTGCTCTGATCGTGGTTTAACGGAGTTAGGTCAACAAAACTTCGTTAATAATATAATAATTATAACACTTGGTAATGTTTCAGATTTTATTGAGTTTAACCTCTTACATGTTTCGGCTTATTAGGCCTTTCTCAAAGAGTTTACAAAACGAAACTGTTGCTTAAAGTTAGATGTAGATCCCACGAGCCTCTATACCTACGAGCGGGTGACATTTATGGCAGCGTTGATAAACAAACTAGGGAATTCCACTTGATCGTTACAGATATTTTTGTGGGGGTTGTTAAGTGTTCTGTTTATGTGTAGCTGTTCCAGTAATCCTAACCTGATGCCGTTTTGAACGTTATGTAATATTTTATTTTTTCGTCAAATGTCTGATTGAGAGTTACACAATGTTTTGAAAAGCCAGTTAAGGTCCTATTATTTAATATGGATTTTTTATGTTCTTTAATTCTTTCCTTAAAACTACGACCTGTGCAACCTATATAACTAATATTACATTCTTCACAATTAATTTCGTATACACCACTTTTGTTACCGTTGTCCGTCTTATCTTTATTGTTTACTAACAATGCTCCTAAGTTGCTTCTATTCACGGAAATAAACTTTCTATTGTCATTGGAGAGGTATCTTGACATTTTTTCACTAACATTGCCTATGTAATTTATTGACTGCCATATTTTAACTTCATTTGAGCTTTGCGAATGGTAAAATTGTGACATTATTAGTTTTGATTGCTTAATACTGATCATCTTTTCAATCATTTTTTGTTCGTACCCATTTCTTATTGCCAGTTGTTTAATAATGTGTGATTCCTTTTCAAAATCTGCTGTACTTAGTGGAACCTGTAGTAGTCTGTGAATTAAACTATGAAAAGGTGACAATTTTATGCTTACTGATTGTTTAGATTCAGCATGAATTAATGTATCGGTAGTGGTTGGTTTTCTATAAATGCTAAAATTTAGTTTTCCTGAATTCTTTGTTATGGTAAGGTCTAAAAAGTTTATGCTGTTGTTGTTTTCTTTTTCTATAGTAAATTGTATTTTTTCATGAATACTGTTTATGTAATTCAAAAATTGATCCAAGTTTCTGTCTGTACCTGTCCAAATACAAAATATGTCGTCCACATAACGTGCCCAAAACTGAATGCAATTGACTAGATTACTATTTGATTTGAATATGATTTTTTCGAAATTATTCATGTATATCTCAGCTAGCAGTGGTGACAATGGAGACCCCATTGGTAAGCCATCTTCTTGCGTGTAATATTGATTATTAAAACAAAAGTAATTTTGATTAATGCATTCATTTAATAATAAGACCAATTCTTCTCTGAGGGATTCATCTAAGTTAACTGAATTAAATAACTTCGTTATTTCTACCCAATTAGTAGACAGAAGGCGAAGTTATTCGGAAGTAGTTGCACTCTACAATGCAATTCATGAAGATCGTGAAACAGTTGTTAAAACATTGCGACGTTTTGACAAGACCGGCGATGTTAAAAATCGTCAAAAACCAAGACATACAAAGATTGCTACAAGTGAGGAAAGTCGCTTGAATGTCCTTTTAGATGTGCAAGAGAATCCCAAGTGTTCCGTACAACGGCGTGCTCTCTCTCACCATATTAGCAGAAGATCTGTTCAGATAATTTTGAAAAAGGAGAAGTTTCATTCTCACAAAGTCACTTATTACAAGAACTGAGCGAAGATGATTTCGATCGTAGGATAGAATTTTCCGAAACCGCTATAAACATAATAGATGAAGATAGAAATATTTTAAATGAGATTATGTTTCTGATGATTTTGGCTCAATGGTAATGTGAATAAAATTGCAGATATTGGTCGGACACAAATCCTCATTGGATGGAAAAAGTCCACACACAACACCCTCAGAAAGTGAATGTCTGGTGTGGTATTATCGGTGAGCACAATTTTAATGCGGTCAAGTATTTACAGCTCTTGCGCGAACACATTATACCAGAACTTATTCGCCTGTTCCCTAATCGTGAAAATGCTGTGCGTTCTTCTAAACAGATTTGGTTTCAGCAAGATGGTGCACCGCCCCATTTTGCAGTCAACGTTCGTGTATATTTGAATGCGATACTTCCAGACAGATGGATTGGTAGGAGCGGAGCGATAGAATGCCCAGCACGTTCCCCTGATCTGACACCGCTTGATTTTTTCCTGTGGAGGTATCTTAAAAATCGTATTTATGCTGATCGGCCACATAATGCAGAAGATTTAAAAGAGCAAATCAGGGCAGAAATTCAAAACTTATCTCCAAATATGCTACAAAGAAAATTAGAAAACTTTTACTGGAGACTGTATTACTGCTAGGAGGTAAATGGCGAACATTTTGAGCATCTTCTGTAATATAAATCGGAAAAAAATACTGTATTTTTAATAGAATCATGCTTTCTTTTTTTACTTTTTGAGTACGAAACAATAAATTGCACAAGAATGATATATTTGTGTAATCAGGAATAATATCCTTTTCAATGATGCGCCTTTGGCCCCCTTTCCCATTAAAAAAAATGCAATTTGCGCCCATATCTCTGAAATGAGAGCTGACACGGAGTTGAAAAAATTCCAGAAAATACACTTTAATCACCCATAGGCCTGTGTACAATTTCAGAAAAATCGGTCGTAAAGAACCTGGAATATCCTGCTAGTTCCATACTTTGTAGCGACCCTGTATATATAATGATTTTAATTGATCTTTTCCTACAACTATATATACATGAAGGATAACTGTGCGGCGCACTATTACCCCAAAATGGTGCGCACAATTACTTTAGAGTTACTTTAATAAAAACAAGTCTGTGGCGAAGGTTGCCATCTGAGATTACTTACTGCATTGTTTAAAGTATAAAGCAACGATCTATGATACTGACTTCTGCAGAGAGTTTTACAGCTTGATGGTCTGCTGTCATAAACTATTGTATTGTAAACGAGGGTTTTTACAACCTTATGGTCGGCCGTCCTAAACTATTGGGATTAGTGGCACGCTTCAAAGTTCGTAAGTTTTAACTTTTCCACTATAAATTTTTGAAATTTGTTAGCGGTGATAATTTAGCAATCAATAAAACATAGAAGCTTTTATAACAAATTTTATTTAATGCAGACCTGATGCTAACTGGCGCGACGCGCGATATATTTTTATGTGATACTTTATTGGGTTTAAATTTTCCGATGTATAAAATAAAAGCCTTTGCATGTCATAACGAATTTATACAAATTTAATATAAAAACATACAAATTAGTAAGTAGAAAATTATTTACATTTGTTAGAAAAAATTTACATAATAAAATTTATACACGGTATCGATTATATTCATTACAGCTTGTTAATAAGCACATTACAAGAATAGCAAACTAAAAAAAATTACTCACTATCACTTTCACTGCTAAAATCACGATTAACTTCTATTATTAATGCTTGTATGATCCGCTCTGTACTAATTTTCAATGTCCAGTACATGCCGCACTGAATTTCTCCTTGCATCGACACTTGTTATTTCAGCTTCGTGTCTAATTTTGGGCAGCATTTCATTGCTAAATTTTCCACCGGTGTTCCCTCGTCGAATTCTTTGTTTCAACTGCCAACATATCATTTCAATGGGATTGAAAATGCAATGATATGGGGGGTAATCGTAGAATGGTGTGTCCACATTCAGAAGCGAGAATGTCAATTTTAAATTTCTTCGAAAAATTTTTTGTGCCAAGCACTTCCAACAATCGTTTTTTTGTGTAGTCTTCTTCGAAATATAAATCTTCTTTTCTTAAAAACTCTTGAATGGTTGCCTTATTTATTAGTTGTTGTATTTAGAATTTTATCCAGTTGCTCCGAATGATAACTAGCGTTGTCCATTCCTATGACGCTTTTGGTTGCAATTTGGGCAATAAAATGTTTTTGAACCAATTTTCAAACACTTCCGCATTCATATCAGAATGATAATGAATGAAATAATGAATGATGATGTTTGAGCAGTTGCCCTACGAAGTGTATTTGTCACAAACGCCTCTTAATAAGTGGCTAAATGTAAGCATATATGTAGGTATGACTGAATAAGTAAAAAATATTGCACTTGGTACGCTTATATGCTGTAAAACTTTAAAATATAAGTATAAACACATTTTTTCAATACCGTTTATAATAGGAGTAGAATAGTTCCGATTTCTTCTTATTTCCAAATTAATATACAGGTAGAAACTACGTTTATGGCCCTCCGGATTAAAAGAATATTTTATCCTGTGAGGAAACAGGGTAGAGGACCATTGCACACCGTGATTAAAAATTAGAAAGTATGGGCTGCCGCTTTGAAATTGGAATGTTTACCATTCATGGCTATAAAAATAGATACTACTCATTAAATTAGGAAAGAATACGATTTAGACATACATTATTACATATTAGATGAGAAATATTTGTAGTTCAAATAATAATACCAAATAATGCTCATTGATTTATGTGTATCGAAAAATCTAAAAAAGCCTAAACACAATTTTTGGATACGGTCCGCTCCGCTGCAAAACGGTGGAACGTGCCGAACCCGTCTGTTATTTACGACAGCTTCAGGTAATACTTGTAAACCATTGTGAGCGGTAATCGGCTGTTCGTATAATGAGTCTTATAGATTGTTCCTTGCAACTATACTAGATGAGGCAATACATCTGCTCAGAACCTCACGGTCTTTTTAAGAATATTCAAATGCGCACAATTTACCTATAATTGTCTTCTGCTGTCCAACCAAAAACCACAAAGTGTTTATCCCTGGACGTCTTCAAAAGTCCTTTCAGGATTGCGTCATTATCCTCATACCTCGCCGGCTCCGCAATGCAGACAGCAGGTGATCGAAATTATATATACGTCAGCCGGCGAGGAGAAAAACGCCAGCAACCTTCAACAATGGTCAACCCCCGGGGGTGATCCATGTCGGACAGGAATTCCGTGGCCGTACCGCCATTTTTTAGAAAACGACCAGCGTTTCGAGGAACGTCCCGTATCGGCGGTCGCATCGGCTCGAAGGGAGCCCAAAGTAGCTATAAATTGAGTGTTTTTAGGGACCAGATATCGGACGCGGTGGAACCTAAGTGGTTTATCGGGGACAATTTGTTTCGGGCCTCCTTTTGTTTTTTCCCGGCGTCGTTGAGAAATGGCCCTTTTCAATTAATGCCCGACCACTGAAATTCGAGATGTATAGTGGCTATTTAGGCGGCAGCGTCGCATAAATCCGACCCCTTAACTGCGGCCGATCGCCGAGGAACCCGCGTTATATAATCAGATAGCGCGGTTAATTTCTGGTGAGCATGTGCATTAAGGGGATATTAAAATGATAGCGGGGGCTATAAAATGGACGTGTAGACTTGTACGGGTTTTTCTGGTGGAGGTGTGTTGCGGTTAGAAATACCAAACAGTTGTGGTACCCTGCACCCTAAAAATACTCCGCCAGGTCGTAAAATACTTATTTAACTCGCATATCCACATACAAGAAAAACCGATTAATTTTGTTCGAATATGTTAAATAAAAAGTGCATTATTACTATCGATCTTTGGCTCTTAACGTCCATGCGAAAGGTATAATTTTATAATGATGGCTACATGGAAACAACATCCCACTGTCCTGTTGCTATTTGAACAACACCGGTATATTAAGTGATCACGGTGTAACTGATGTTTACATATTTTGTTCATATTCAACAAAACAATTACAAGTTTTGCTTTTGCTTTGTCTTGAGCTCACTAATAATTTAATAATTTCCTGAAAAACAATTCTACTGAAATATTCTAGTGGCTGAAACATAGTCGAAGCCTTTAACAATATCTTGAAGCTTGAAACAATGCTCTACTTTTGGGATGAAGGCTTTAGACGCCGAAAAATTGCTCAAAGAATTAACCGGCCTCGTAAAGTTGCTACCAATTATTTGCGAAACCCAGAACAATATGGCACAAACAAGAAAGGTGACCCTACGAAAAAGGATTAGGTCAGAGCTGCAAGAAGAATTATTGCTACAGCAAGTAATACTATAAAAAGTCGGAAAAGAATTGGCCAAGGGTGCGGGCTTGATGTTTCAAAATGGACTATAGGGAGGGTTCTGAAGAAAAGTGAACATACGCCGAAAACTAAGAAAATGTCCGAGACTTCTTCCTCACCATAAAACTGCACGTTTAGAATTTGCTTGCGAAAATATAAATCGAATTGGGGAAAATGTAAACCAAAACTTTACAATTAAACCTCGAATTAAACTACGTTATTGTTTAAAATAAATCAGATCATCTTTTCTGATTAAAAAAATTAATTTTGATGGTCCAAGTGGTTTCAAATGTTATTGGCGAGATTTAAGGCGAGAACCTGAGTATCTTTCAAAACGAAACTTTGGAGGTGGTACGTTAATGATATAGGGTACCCTAGTTCAGCGAGTATATGCGGATAACCGACAGTATGCCACCATAAATGAACTCAAAAATTCATTAGAAGATCTTTGGGCCAATTTGCTCAGTGGGATGGGCTTCTTATGTGAAACGATTTTATAAAAAGCGTGATGAACAAACGGACAGAATAGAACATTTGAACCCGCCTGGTAACAGTTCGCCCATGATCAACGGAATAAAGGAAATGTCTTCAGCAGCTCGAACTCTTCTTCATATCATCAGCCTTTGTTAATTGCGAAATGCCAACTGCAGTTAATTCACCGAAAAAAATAAAATCCCCATAAACACGCTAGATATTTATACAGCAATTTCGCTTTGATTTATAAAGCTGTTGATCACGTCCGTGAATGGGCCGCTTGGCAGGCCCGTACATTATAATTTTTAATGCCAGGCATCCCGGTGTCCCCACAGGGGCGTACCCCGAAAGCAGTATCCCTTTCGATCGCACCGACAGCACTAAAAAGACATTTATTTCGGTGCTGACAGTGTTGATCCCCGCAACAGATACAGAGGATGCCACACAGCTAGAAGCCGCGGGACGCCGCGTCCCGTTTCTTAAATCTCCGGTCATTAAGGACGAGAATATGGGCGCGCGTTCGCTCTCTCGACCATTTTGACGTTAAACGCAGGTATTTACATGGTACAGGTGAAGGCGAAGTCAAAACAACCGGCCGCTTTGTGGATCACCGCCCCCTTTGTTGCTGCTTTCGGAGATATTTCGGGTAATTTCTGGTAATTGTACGAGAGTCCTCAGAATGCGGGGTCCACCCGCTGGGAGTTTCTCTAAAAGGCTTTTCTTGTATAGCTACGCGCACTGACACAAAAATGTTAGGACATCAACTGATTTCTCGTAAAAGTTTGAAAATTTCCATTAGGGATTCAATATCATGTTTTTCTTTTATAGAACACTATAATAATATGTATTGTTTTACATCATATTTACGACAGTTTTGAAATAACATAATATTTATTTATAAAACTAAACTAATGTTGATAACAATACAATATTTATTGACACATGAATGTTCGGACAATACATGTCAATAGCTGGGTGCGTCTCCCCTTGCCTTAATAACTGCTTTTATTCTGGCAAGTATAATATAATAATATTTATTTATAAAA
This sequence comes from Rhyzopertha dominica, assembly GCA_025024175.1. NCBI lineage: Eukaryota > Metazoa > Arthropoda > Insecta > Coleoptera > Bostrichidae > Rhyzopertha > Rhyzopertha dominica. The sequence continues at coordinate 61,588,180 of QCXZ01000064.1, forward strand.
CTAAACTAATGTTGATAACAATACAATATTTATTGACACATGAATATTCGGACAATACATGTCAATAGCCGGTTGCGTCTCCTTTTGCCTTAATAACTGCTTTTATTCTGGAAAGTATAGTTTTTACAAGCTTTTCGCAATCTTCTGCGGTAAAAGAATCCCATATATTTTGCAATTTTACGCGCAAATCAGAGATGTTGCGCTGCGGATCATTTCTTAATTGCTGCTTCATCTTGTGCCATATAGTTTCGATTACATTTAGATCAGGACTGCTGGAGGGCCAGTCAAGGACGAAAATGTTGTTGTCTTGCAGCCACTTTCTTGTGGTCTTGGTTGTATGGCAGGAGGCGCCATCTTGTTGAAAAGTAAAATTTCCATCAGGTGATAACATTTTAATTGACACCAACAAATTGGTTTCAAGAATATTCTGATATTTTACTGCGTTTACAGTTCCGACTATGAAGTGCAGTTTTCCAACACCATTAGCAGACATGCTTCCCCATACCATAACACCTGATGGAAATTTTCTTTTTCTTTTTAGGCAGTCTTTGTGGAAGGCTTCATTTTTGTTTGTTATAACACGTGATCGATGGTCACCCACGCAAACATCAAATTTTGATTCATCACTAAAAATGATCCTTTTCCAATCTTCGAAAGTCCACAATGCCCGTTCCTTTGCCCACGCTAATCGTCTCTTTTTTTGTTTTTCCGTGAGGAACGGCTTTTCTTTTGCCTTAAGCAATGATAATGATGAATATGAAATTTTGCTTAAACATAACATACGTACCTTACAAATGTAAACCAGAATTATGAATCCAGCGACGACACGTCTCTCGTGAAACATTTCCCATTGTTTCTTCATTCCATTTTGCTGTTATTTCTCTTAATGTACTTCGACGATCAGTTTTACAAATCCGAACAAGATATCTTTGCATTCTGGAAGTGACTTTGCGTGGCCGACCAGCACCATGTCTTGAAATTTGAATCGAACTCGTTTCTCTATACATTTTCACAATATCTGACACCGTGGACTTTGCGACATTTATTTGCTTAGCAATATCCCGAAACGTTTTTCCTTGGTGAAACAGTTTTACAATTAATTCTCTGATTGCACGATTAGTTGCTTTACCGCGTGACATTTTGTAGTCAATTGATATCTAATCGACTTAATTGTCAAGTTAAAAGCCACATGGAAACATATTCTTTTGTTTCCAAGGCTTGCTATTTATTTGTTTTGCTAACGTGTCCGAACATTAATGTGTCAGCAAATATTGCATTGTTATCAACATCAGCTTAGTTCTATAAATCAATGTTATTTTATTTCAAAGCCATGTGGTAAATATGATGCAAAACAATACATATTATAGTGTCCTATAAATGGAAAACATGATATCGAATCCCTTACGGAAATTTTCAAACTTTTACGAAAAATCAGTTGATGTCCGAACATTTCCATCTTTGACTGGCCCTCCAGCAGTACTGATCTAAAAATAATCAAAACTATATGGCACAAGATGAAGCAGCAATTAAGAAATGATCCGCAGCGAAACATTTCTGATTTGCGCGTAAAACTGCAAAATATATGGGATTCTTTTACCGCAGAAGATTGCGAAAAGCTTGTAAAAACTATACTTGCCAGAATAAAAGCAGTTATTAAGGCAAGGGGAGACGCACCCAGCTATCGACTTGTATTGTCCGAACATTTATGTGTCCATAAATATTGTATTGTTATCAACATTAGCTTAGTTCTATAAATCAACATCATTTTATTTCAAAACAATGTCGTAAATATTATGTAAAACAATACATATTATAGTGTCCTATAAATGGAAAACATGATATTGAATCTCGTTCACCTGACATTGAAAACTTTTGGGGTATCATAGTTCGGCCAGTATATGCAGATAACCGACAGTATACCACCATAGATGGACTCAAAAATTCACTAGAAGAGTTTGGGCCAATTTGGAACCAAAATATTAAATAATTTGGTTGGAAGCATGAATTCTAGAATTTTTGAGCTAACTAGGAAGAATGTAGGCCAAACCCATTATTAATATACAGATCTTTTGTTAAAATTTGTTCAATTTCAGAAATTATTTTATTAAAATACGGTAACCGTTAATAAATGACTCTAAATAGTCTACTTCTTATTATTTTCGTTTCTTTTATCCCTCTGGTTACATTAATTTACGTTTGCATTTGATGAAAAAAAAACTTAAAATTCAGGTTGGAGCAATAATTATGCTTCCCAATTTATCTTGAATTCGACACCAACTGCCATTGGTTAACAAATCTTCTTTAAGTAATACATTTGACCCATCCAGCCCCCCCCCCCCCATTTAATAATCTTCCGGTACAGTCGACCAGTAGAGTTATGAACCTTGAGTGGGTACACTAATATTGATTTTTATTAGGTGCCTGTATGTATAAATACAATTGATATTTGGTGAAAAAGCTCTAATATTTAAAGAATACAAATTCTTAAAGCCGAAAGAAATAAAATATCGTAGGTTAAATAATTTCAGAAATAAAGAAATAAAAATAATAATGAAATAAAAGGGTGGAAATTTCTAAAAGAAAAAATATGTTATTTTGGTATAGGTAGGAATATAAACCATCCTTTATGATTAGATATACTACAAACTTTATTTAAAAAAAAAGAAAAAAATAAATTCCCTGTGCCGCCCATCATTAAAATCTTATTATATATGATGCTTGTATTATATAGCACATATCAACGAGTTCTACTATTTCTGCAAAAAAATGCTTGTTTTGGACAAGCACTAAAAGATAGATCGACTTAGTCGTGCAAAAGGACGGAAATGTCCAATTAACTATAAAATCACTGTGCGTAGCARGACGTTATTTCAGATTTAGTCAGTATAGTATCTCTACGTTATAACTTTATTGCAATTCTTAAAGACCTTTTTAATATTTTTCTGACTAGTAATAAACGAAAAGAGAAACATTAAAAACACACTGTCGTTCTACTAATGTCAAATACTTACATCTTACATCAAAAATATTACAATCTACAGAAATAATTCTAGGAAACGTTACAGTAATTTAAAATTCCAGTTTAACTTTTATCGCAAGGCTTCAGACTAATTTTAGCGTTACAAAAGAAGCTAATAAAGCTTTAACAAAGAACATCACTAACATTTTGTAGAACGAAGCGAAGAAATTTTTTATGCACTTAGTAGTGATGACAGATAAGGCACAAAAAACTGTTTGAGGTGGGGGTGTTAAACCAACATAGAAGAATCATATCTCAATTAAGAAAAATATTTGAAGGTATAATAATGTTTACAACAAGTTTCCTTTCACCAAAGAATATTGCATGGATCGGTTTACAAAAGAATTACAAAGAGAATTGTCACCTAAATTTACAAATCAAATGTTATCAACTATTTTCAGAAGATTTAACCAACAGATTACTTAATAATGAAAAATTAAAATTCAGTAGAAAGTTCGTCCTATGTGTGTAAAGCAATTTTGGTATTTTTTACTTTAGCTGCTAGCGTCTAAACCGCGAACTAATGCTAATTTAAGAACTGTTTACTTAGTACAATATATGAAAAACGACTTTAAAACTTATCTCTTATTAGTATAGAATTGTACCATGCGAAAGACTTAATGTGGACAGTTTAATAGAAAAAGTGTAAAGCTGATATAGTTACCTTGACTTTTGGTAATGGTCTCCGTTTTTGCGGATATCGCCGGATTGCAACTATTTTACATGTGTGTATATAACTTTATCACATTCCCCATAAATAATAAATAAATTTTAGTGGTCTTCGTTTCACATTTGCTTGCCACACGTTTATTTTGTAACATCGTTATGCCAGACTAAGAATAGTTAAACTTGCACACCACAGGCTGCATTTTTGCAACAGAAGAAAGTAAATTGCCAGTATTTCATTAACTACAACTTTTCATTCTCCCTTATTTTTAATGCAAAATAAGATGAAATGTAGGAACAGGTTTCCATATGACAAAATTGACTTTTTAGAATGTTTTCGAGTTAATTTTCATTCCTACTTTTTAATAATTATCAAAATACTACACGAAATCTGCTAAGGTGTTTTGAGCGAGAAACTAATCTAAAACTTACAGCTTACTTCTTAGTGAAAGGTGGAATAAATCCCAGTGGGAGTAAGCTGGTTTCAACTTTCTATACGATTTTGGAAACACAAAAGGATGGATTACCTATGAGTTTCTTAATTAGTTTTTAGACCCATAATTCGAAATTGTTTTCATGAAATTTTGAACAAAATACTTCACCATTCAGTACCACGTATGCAGTGGGGTATAGGTAAATGAAATTGCTGCAAACGGTGCAGATTCTCTTTGTAGTAATGATCTATTTATTAAATCAAGAGTGGTAGTGGTAAAAAGGACAGCCATAGTCGTTCCCTCGGTGACTTTGCCGGTGACTTAATCACGGTTGTTGGCTCGTTAACTGAGACGGTGTCTCGTTTTCATTTATACTTGATTCATTTGAAATCATCATTGGTTTTCCCGGGGAACATCGGACTGCCCTCGAAAACACGTGTAGCAGGCTCATATATATTGCTCGCTTGTGCGCTCTGGTGCTAGGGAGAAGCAATAATTGTATTAGTTTTTCAGTCAAACCAGTCTCATCAAATTAAGAGAACTGACATCCTGTCGCATCCGCTATTTTGAGTCTATCATTCTGTAGATCGATTTTTTAATTGAAGCGGATTTAAAGAAATTGTAGCTAATCGAGTGTTGGGTGCTTTTAGCACAGCGTAGTGCTCTTAGCGTCCAGAGTCTAGCGCTCCTATAATCAGCGTTGTCGCGTTAGCGAATTTTCAGTTAAATCTAGCTACTTAGAGCAACTATCGAATCGAATAACGCGAGTTTACAAATATTTGATGAAATTTCTAGCGATTTTTCAGAATGAAACGTTGTAAGGAATTTAATTTCTCTGCCTTATTATTCACTAATCTGTAAAACAAGTTGATTTTCCATGAATTTAAAAAATTACAATAATTAATATCGTTGTACGGATACGCATCTGTTCATAAATTTTGGTACCTACCTTTATGTCTTACCTAAAAGACTTGAAATTTTATACAAAACCCACTAAATTAAACTACGACTTTCAATTTTTTTGTACGATCCCAGTAGTTTGCTAATTGACCGACACTAAAAGAGAAGTAAGTTAAGAAGTTTTGGACATAGTATGTATTGATCCAGAGAAGCTGGACTTAACAAAAACTAAGGCAAAATGAAACGAATGTTCAGAAAAAATAACCAAATTTCTATGTGGCAAAAATATACAGGGTGACATTGAAATAGAGGCCGCTACTTCTAGGGTGTGTTCTACACGTGAAAATATGAAGATGGACGGTAAATTTTATTGCTAGCTTTTTTGCTTGTTCAGCGATTTTCATATTTTTTGGAAATCTCATTCTTAAATGAACTGTGTAAATAGGTCTTTCATACCTCTCTTGGGGAATGAGGTGTTAACCACCAGTAAGAGTCTTCGCCTTAAATTATTTTAGACGGTTAATATTCCGCTTTGGAATCACATTTTTTAAATCTATGATTCATACGAAAAAAATGATAACCGAAATACCCTATAATTACGTCGAAAATGGGACACCCTGTACACTCAATAGTGCAATAAAGCAATTAATCGAGTCATTTTGAACTTTAAAATGAATGGAACCGCTCCGAACTTATAGTGATTTATAATTTCCCGATAAAGATTTTTTTCTAAAAACAAATTGATCATTTTTAAAGCCTTTCAAAGTGAGGTGTAACTAGATCCCTCTTTTCTCTATTTTCATTGTAGAATTCTCCAAATAATAATAAATAAAAAATAAAAATTGATACTAGCAAAAAGGACAGCCATAGTCGTTCCCTCGGTGACTTTGCCGCATTGGCGCGTTATCTGAGACTTGATTCTCGTTTCCTTATACTTGATTCATTGAAATCATCATAGTTTTTCCCGGGGAACATCGGACTGCCCTCGAAGAGTGAACTACCCCGAACGTATATATGCTGAACCGTCCCGCCCCGGCGTTAGGGAGAACTAAATACTAGATTATTTTTCCAGTCAATCTTATCTCATCAAATTAGGAAAACTGACATCCTTTCGCTTTAGCACTCTTATTTCTAGCATTCTGTAGATCGTTTTTTGCATAGCAGTAGTTTTAGAGTAGTTTTTGCTAAACGAGGGTAATACAGTTTGAAGAGGTTCCTTAATAATGTCACAATGACAATTCAGTGTCAATTGGATGTCATTTAGAAGGGCTGTATCATAGAAAAATTTTCTGGCTGTATTATTTCGTTAGACAATTAATTTAATCAGTGCCACTTTATGAGAGCATAGTTATTGTGCGTGACTTGAATATCAGTTTGCTGAATGATGACTGTAACTCAACCAAGCTATCTAATGACTTCTTAACTACATTTTATATGACACAACTAATCAGTGAACCAACGATGGTTACAATCAATAGCCATAGTTTTATTGACCATATTGTAATGACATGTCCGTCTCTAACTGCTGAAGCTCACTGAGGGTGGAGTCCGTGATTGTCTTGCTTCTGACCATAATATTGTATACTGTGGAATTACATTTCTTGAATCGAATCAAACTCCAGTCTATAAAATAATTCTATCTTATATGCCGCTTAATAAATCTGATTTGCCTAACGCGATTATTGAATGTGGTCTTGATAGAATGTTTCATATAGCTAAAATCGATGAAAAAGTACTTTATTTTAATACATTCTTATTGGCTGTACTTGACAGCTATGCTCCAATTAAAACCATAAAATGCCACCATGTCCATAGCTATCTAATAATACCCGTTAGCTAATGTTGCTGAGAGATAGGGCTAAGATAAAATACGGGATGTTTCACGAATGATAATGACCCTGACGAAATAAAAATGCAACCCAAAATACATTTGCAGGGGTAACATTGATAATTGTTCATCGTCTTAAAAAATTTTAAACGTAGAGCTGTACCTATAAATTTGTAAATTTTGACATAAACTTCAATAATTTGCTTTAAGTAAATTCGGTATTGTGAAACAAATTTTATTTTTGAAACATGTTTATTTAATAACATTAACGTAATAAAAGCTCAAAATGTCGCCCTCCGTTGTCTTCACAAGCTTGAATTCGTGCCCAAAACGATCATTACATATGCATTAACATTTCTGGAGTGATGGATCTACATGCATCACGTATTTTATATTTTCTAAATAATTTACACTTTCAATTGGTGTTTGGTATACTTGCTCTATTACCGTTTCCCACAGAAAAAATCCAAAGGAGTAAGGTCCGGGCTTCTCGGTGGCCAAGGATTAATTGAACCTCTTCCTATCCATCGGTTAGGCAAAACCAAATCAAGATGATTTCGCACTATTCTATGACAATGCGCAGGTGCGCCATCTTGTTGGAACCATAGATCTTGTCTTACTTGTAAATTTACATTTTGAAGAAGTACCGGTAAAATGTTTCTTAAAAAATTTAGATAAGCATTGCGGTCTAAAACTATCGCAAAAAAAATAAGGCCCAACAATTTGATTCCCCAATATTCCGCACCAGACATTCGTCGAGTATATAGTTTGAAAATGTCCTTCTCGAATCCAACGTGGATTTTCTTGCGCATAACAATGCATGTTATGTTTGTTAACTCCACCATTATTAGAAAATCTTGCTTCATCTGAGAAGCAAATGTTGTCATAAAATCGCACATTCAAATTTTGGTGTTCCCGAAAAAAGTTACAAAAAGCCATTCTTTTAGGATAATCTGTCTCCTTTAAGGCCTGAACCAATTGCAAGTGATACGGATGAAATTGATTGCCTTTAATTATTCGGTGTACTGAAGACAGACTAATACCGCGGTTGCTCTTGAGACTACCCTTTGACTAATATGAGGATTTTCGTCAATCATTTCCAATATTCTAATTTCATTGTCAGGGCCTAATGCTGTTCATTCTCTTGACTTTTTCAGTGTTGGCCAGTTTGTCCTTAAAGTTAATTCAAGTCTCTTGAAAATTGTACTGGCAGGAGCTTTTCTATTTGGAAAGCAGCAGAAGCATTTTTCTTGCATTCACCATAAATCAAAATCATATCTGTGATCATTTGAATACAATTTGACTTTTAATAAATACAGTGACAGGAACCATAGCGCATTTTTTATTTATTTTTAAAATAATACCATTATGTAAAATAACCACATTGGCTATTAGAATGTATTTTGGGTTGCATTTTTAATTTCGTCAGGGTCATTATCATTCGTGAAATATCCTGTATAGGCATACTAGAAATGTAGAGGATTGGGATTATTATAAACCATTTAGGAACGCTACAAACCTAACAATTAAACAAGAGAAAAAGTCATATTTTGAGTATAAAATAAATTCCAGCAAACCTGCGCAAACATGAAAATTTCTTAGGTCACAATTTTTTTTTCTTGATATACCTCACTGCTCTGCTACTCTGGAAGAAATTATCGTATTTTATAAATCCTCTGGGAAGGAACGGTTTGATGAATTATTTGAGTTAAAGCTGATTGATGATGATACTGTTTTAAGACCTATAAATGAAATTAAGTCTAATTCGGTAGGCCCAAATTTTGTGTCGCTGGAAATGTTGAAAATCTTATGTCCTTTTATATTAAAATAAATTGATGTCTATTATATAGAGGGCTATGTCCCGAATATATGGAAACGCGCTTTAATTACTTCTATCCCCAAAATATCGACCCCTTAAGAGCTGAAGCACTTTAGACCCATCGGTATTCTTGGATTTTTATCGAAACATTTGCAGCGTGCACCCTGGGGGTGTCTTTTGCACGTCAGCCGCGTCTCTAGCACAATATCCTTTCTTACCTGGCGCACAATGCCGTGACGTATGTTTACACCGGCCGCCCAACAATTGCTTAACCTTGTTTACCGCAACTGTCAAAGCGAACTAATCTCCTTACTTTCACGTGATACTTAAAGGCGCCGCTCATTGTACTTCTTGCGGAGMTATCTATTGTTGGCCCGGATGCCACCCAAACTGGAGCGATATATTTTGACTTTTTGACTGTTGGGCGGCGCGTTTGTCGGTGTGGTCAAGGTGAGCCCCTATCTGACACCCGCGGCGAAGTTTTACAAAATATTTTGATTTTTGGCGGTCGCTAATTTATTATTCCGGGGTTTTATACCTGGAACAGGTGACATTTTCTGTTGTAGTGGAAGCTTTTGTGCCTTGCGACGGATTCTATTAAGACCTATCTGCACTGCAATCAAAACTTCCCATAACAAAATTTGAAGAGTTAAAGTTGGATAAGTAAAGAGCAGCAAATCAAATTAACTCAGAGGCTAACTAATAATTGCATTCTACTACAGCCCTTCAGTCATTGCCGCTATTAGAATATGATGATATAAAATGTCATGTCTTTCTTAATTCCTACCTGAAGAGTCCAAACAAGGACGGAACTAGTCGTAGGACCCGATCAAACTGATTCCGTACACATAAATCAACGAGCATTATTTGGTATTATTATTTGAACTACAAATATTTCTCATCTAATAGCTTTCAATGTATGACTAAATCGTATATTCTTTCCTAATTTAATGAATAGTATCTATTTTTATAACCATTAATGGCCCATACTTTCTAATTCTTGATCGCGGTGTTCAATCGTCCTCTGTCCTGTTTCTTAAAAGGTTAACTTTTTTTTTAATCCGGAGGGTCATAAACGTAATTTCTAACTGTATTGTTTTTTGCAAATAAGAAGAAATCGAAACTATTCTACACCTACTGTAAACGGTATTGAAAGCATATGTGTTTGAAAATTGGTTCAAAAACATTTTATTGCCCAAATTGCTACCAAACAACGTCATAGTAATGGACAACGCTAGTTACCATTCGGAGCAACTGGATAAAATTCCAAATATAACAACTAATAAAGCCACCATTCAAGAGTTTTTAAGAAAAGAAGTCTTATATTTCGAAGAGGACTACACAAAAAAAACTGTTGGAAGTGTTTGGCACAAATTTAAAATTGACATTCTCGCTTCTGAATGTGGACACACCATTCTACGATTACCCCCATATCATTGCATTTTCAATACCACTGAAATGATATAGGGGCAGTTGAAATAAAGAATTCGACGAACGAACACCGGTGGAAAATTTAGCAATGAATAGCTGCTAAAAATTAGACACGAAGCTGAAATAACAAGTGTCGATGCATGGAGAAATTCAGTGCGGCATGTACTGGACATTGAAAATCGGTACAAAGCGAATCATGTACAAGAATTTATAATAGAAGTTAATCGTGATTTTAGCAGTGAAAGTGATGGTGAGTAATTTTTTTTAGTTTGTGACTCTTGTAATCTGCTTATTAACAAGCTGTAATGAACATAATCGATACCGTGTATAAATTTTATTGTGCACTATTGTAAATTTTTTCTAACAAATGTAAATAGTTTTCTACTTACTAATTTGTATACTATTATATTTAATTTGTATAAATTCGTTGTGACACGCAAAAGCTTTTATTTTATACATCGGAAAATTTAAACCCAATAAAGTATCACATAAAAATAGATCGTTGGTCGCGCCAGTTAGCATCAGGTCTGCATTAAATAAAATTTGTTATAAGAGCTTCTATGTTTTATTGATTGCTAAATTATCACAACTAACAAATATCAAAAATTTATAGTGGAAAATTTAAAATTTTTGCTAACAAGATTTTTTTTAATACGGCCCATTTAGCAACTTTGAAGCGTGCCACTAATCCCAATAGTTTAGGACGGCCGACCATAGGGTTGTAAAAACCCTGATTTACAATACATAGTTTACAACGACGGCCGACCATCAAGCTGTAAAACCCTCTGCATAAGTGAATCTCCTAGATCGCTGCTTGATACTATAAATAAAGGTCTTCCACAGTGAGCCCCTATTATTTTCTATGTATACGTGCACTCTTCACCAACATATCAGTACTTCTGTTTGTCACAAGTATGCAGATGACAGTCAATTGTATCGTAATTTCTAGCAAGCAATTGACTTAATCAATACTCTGATTTGGAGAATATTTGTTCATATTGAAAAATGTTATAAATTTAATTATTTTTTGTTTTGTTGATGAGCACCTTTGACATTGGCCCTCAGGTTGCTATGTTGCAGCTAAAATTAGTTTCCACCGAAAAATCACAAAACATCAAAGGCTAACAACCCCTTTGTTCTTTTTGGACCTTAAAATTTTTGCACCTCCGATTTGTATAATTTCAAGCATATTTACTAATCTGGACCTCCTAAATTTCGGAGTGGTATCCGTTTGTCGCTAGCTAGAACGGTTCGATCTAAAAGCGGAGTAAATTGGGCCGCCTGACGTCCTAGCTCATTTCTGATCAAATTTTTGGAATCTGAAGCTCAAAATACATCTGTTTGTTGATTTTGAGCTAAAATTAGTTTCCACCGAAAAATCGCAAAACATCAAAGGCTAACCCCTTTGTTCTTTTTGGACCTTAAAATTTTTGCACCTTCGATTTGTATAATTTCAAGCATATTTACTAATCTTGACCTCCTGAATTTCGGAATGGTATCCGCTTGTCGCTAGTTACTACGGTTCGCTCTAAATGTGGCGTAAATTAGGCCACCCGACGTCCTAGCTCATTTCTGATCAAATTTATGGCATCTGCAGCTCAAAATACATCTGTGTGTCGATTTTGAGCTAAAATTAGTTTCCACCGAAAAATCACAAAACATGAAAGGCTAACCCCTTTGTTCTTTTTGTTTTGTTCAATTGTTACCAAACAAAATTATTATTTTTATACAACACCTCCTCGATTCTAGCCGTAACTTTGACGTTTGCCATACCTGCTGACTTGATCTTTCCTTAAATACGAAAATTAACCACATTAGAACAAGATTATGATAAAAAACTGTAATCTTGATCTCAAAATTGGTATGTAGACCTTTTATTTTAGATTATAAAAACTTCGTTTAATAACATTTTCATGTACGTGTGACGCATTTTTGTTAGAAGTAGAACTTTTTTTAATTAAGAATAAACAAAATTTTTTTAATTCCATATTCCACCCATGGGCACACTGTATTTTGAGTTATAAATATAAAGCAGCTGCCTCAAATCCCCACGTGGATGAGGGTAATATTGTCCAAAACCCCCATCCTACAACAAAATAACCACGAGACGATCATGTCAGCCATGTTGGACGCTAAAGAGCTAAAACAACGGCGAAACTAATTGGCCTACGTGGCCGTATTACAAATGATACCTGCCCCAGCATTTCTGATATTGTTTTACACGCTTATTTGAACAGGATGTCACATAATAATCGCTTTAATGGACGCCGGTAAAAACGCAATTTACGACGTTTTTTTCTTCCGACACGGCCACCTCGGCATTGATTTTGTTAGGAATGTTTCGTGCTTTTTCGGCCGTCCATTCCAAACCGCAGGCTCCCTCCGTGGTAATTGGACATTTTCTCTACGGGGTTATCCGAAAGGAACCACAAGTTCAAGGGCATAGCGTGGACTTGACAGAGGCACTGTTTCGAAACGCTATTATAATAGTCTCCAGAAAATAACAAGTTTGAACCAACGGTCTATCTTTATTATGCTTTTATGTTAGGTAATAATTGTGAAAATATAGACACAAGACAAGTTAATATTAAAACTGTCATAATGTAAAAAATCTTTGCTGGAATATCTCCCAGGTAATTTTTTCATTTTATTTTCATATGTTAGGTGCTCTGATCGTGTATTCTTTTTTTAGAAAAGCCGTACATAGTAATCCTCTGCGTGGATTCTACTATTAATTCTTATGTGTGATAGGCAATAAACTACGGTCAGAGATTTTAAGAAACTCTTTTCAAGAATGGTTTTCGTGAAAGCAAAAATGCATCGGTGGGAATATTTCAAAAAATTATGAATAAATGTATTTCTGTAAATATACTCTGTTTTACTTTACTATAGGATTAGCGGAAAACTCTCGTATGAATAGGTATAATTCTTTATATATAATTCTGCCTTTAGCAGCTTCACTTACGGTAACAACGAATCAACGAAAGAAGACAATAAGATAGTTGTATAAGGAAAAGGGAATATGCTGCTAATGTATATAAGCCCAAATATTAATACAGCTTGTGGTTAGCTCAGGATCAGCGACATAGCGAACAATTGCTATCAACTCTTAGATCTCTTTTAATGTGTTCTAGTATTAGGTTCTTGTGTTGTCGTTATTGTTGGTGTTGGTTCTGCTCTAGTACCTGAGGATCTGCATCATCCGTGTCTGGATATCCATATGTGTATTAGTGATGTCGCGGATTTTCCGTTCCTGCGTAGTGCTGCTAATCCGAAATTTAGTTATCGGAGGGCCAACTTGGAAAGCCTGTGTTGCGAGCTTGGGACGTTGAGTCTGCGTATAATATCTTCTATGGTATCCTGAATAACATTATCGATGAATCTGTACCTATGTCAGACCGTTGCGATGCAGGTTCTAGTTATTCTGTATGGTTTACACGAGAGTTGATTAATCTTATTAAAAGAAGGACCAGTCACTTGAATGATTACAGGMGAACGAAGTTTGTGTACCATCTTGATATGGCAAAGCGCTTAAGGTCGGAGATTAGAAAGGTGTCACGCAGAGAGTACCGTCAGTTCATTGGTCAGGGTCAGAAATCACTAAAAGGTGATCCAAAGAAATTCTCGCAATTTTTAGACCAAAGAAGGAGGACGACAGCGGTTCCCGGATATATGGATTATGAGGGTGAAGAGCTATCTGCTCGACAGGATATTGTTGACGCATTTGCACGTCATTTCGAAGACGTATTTGTCGACGAAACCGAGGTGTAGTGTAGGGCCGACTTAAAGGCTTGCGAGTTTTGTGAGAAACATTGTTGTCCATCTATGAAGTTCGAAACTGTTTGTAATTCGTTTAGTGTATTGAACATGTTCTGTATAAATATTTCTGATACTGAACGTGCTGTAAAAAAGCTTAAAGCAAATAGTATCTGCGGCCCTGATGACATTCCAGCTTTTCTTGTGATAGATTGTATTAACTGTTTATCTGCACCACTTTGTCACATCTTTAATTTAATATTGGCATCATCTTGGTACCCTACTGCATGGAAGGCTTCCCGGGTTGTCCCGGTACATAAATCAGCTGATATCAAAAATTACCGACCTATCTCTATCATGTCGAATTTTGCTAAACTATTTGAATGCATATTATCTGAAGCCATCTCCTCGCACGTTAAATGTGGTATTGCACCGCAGCAGCATGGCTTTATTAAAGGCCGGTCTAAAGTGACAAATCTGCTAGAGTTTACCCACTCTGTCTCCTCGGCTATGGAAAGCCGCCTTCAGGTGGAAACTATTTATACAGATGACCAAAGCCTTTGATCGGGTGCATCACTGTATCCTCCTCAAAAAACTACGTAACTTTGGATTGTGTGAGAGTCTCATTGCCTTGATTTACTCCGCGATGAAGGAAATAGTGCAGTATGTTGAGTATCGTGGGGTCAGATCCTACTCTTACCGAGTGAGCAGTGGTGTAATTCAGGGCTCAAATTTAGTTTCGTTATTGTTTATACGTAATTTCCCGACTCTCTTGCAATGCCTACATGTATGCGGACGATCTCAAGATCTGTACTGTTGTGCGGAGTACTGATGATTGTTTGGCACTGCAGGGGGACATAGCCTCTTTGGTAGGCTGGTGTGGTCTAAACGGTTTACAGCTTAATGTAAGTAAATGCAAGAAAATAACCTTCTCCAGGGGTATGCATCGCATTCGATATTTTTACAACATTGAAGGCACTCCCTTAGAAGATTGTCATCAAGTCTCCGACTTGGGTGTGATATTGGATACTGGTCTGCCTTTGTTCCTCATATAGTGCATATCTGTGATGTTGTTATGCGACTACTGGGATTTCTGTTTCGCAATACCGAAGATTTCACAAACGTCGAATATATAAAGCTTCTCTTTTACTCACTGATAAGATCTAGACTTGAATATTGTGCAATTGTCTGGAAACCTAACCATCAGATTTACATTGACCTGCTTGAAAATGTCTTCAGAAAGTTTACTAAATACGAGGCATGTTTTTTAAGTAAGTACCGTTTTGCGATTCAGCCGCCGCAGCGCTACGGTCGGCGTTCCGCGCATGCGCGCTGGTTACCTACATCTCTTGTCTACGCACTGACGCCATTACAGTTTGATTCTTCATTGTATACGTTGTTTACTGAGTGTTTAAGATGCCTCCGACAGTCGTGAGTCCCGCCGATTGTGAAGTACAGGCTGTTATACGATTTCTTAGTGCTAAAGGCGTAAAACCGATCGATATTCATCGTGAGATCTGTGAAGTTTACGGACAAAACATTTTGAGTGATGGAATGGTAAGGAAATGGGTGAGAGCATTTAAAGATGGCCGCACAAATGTGCATGATGAAGAACGGAGTGGGCGTCCTTCGGTCGTTAATGAAGATTTGGTGCAGAAAGTGAACGAAAAGGTGAGAGAAAACAGACGCTTTACAATTTCATCATTGTGCGACTGCTTTCCTCAATATTCTCGTAGTGTTTTGTATCGCATTGTGACCGAAAACTTGAATTACCGGAAATTGTGTTCACGTTGGGTTCCGAAAATGTTGACGGATTTGCACAAAACCCAACGTTTAGGCAGTGCATTGACTTTTCTTGAGCGGTACCACAATGAAGGTGAAGATTTTTTAGACCAAATTGTTACTGGTGACGAAACATGGGTGGCCTACGTCACACCAGAATCGAAACAAGTGAAGTTTAATCAAACAATTTCTGCCCGGAAAATCATGTGCACAGTTTTTTGGGACAGAAAAGGAGTATTGCTAGTGGAGTTTCTGCCTCGTAATGAGACAATCAATGCAGCGTCTTATTGTAAGACATTGAACAATCTGCGTCGTGCAATCCAGAACAAAAGACGTGGCAAGTTGAGTAAGGGATCGTTTTGCTGCACGACAATGCCCGTCCACATGTGGCTAATCGGACCAAAGATCTCATCAAATCTTTTAAATGGGAAACTCTAGATCATCCTCCATACAGCCGTGATCTGACGCCCAGCGACTACCATTTGTTCCTGCACTTGAAGAATCACCTGGGTGGTCAGCGCCTTCAAGACGATAACGAAGTCGAAACATTTGTGATACAGTGGTTAACAAGTCAGGCGGCAGAATTTTATGAGGAGGGTATTCAAAAACTGGTGCCACGTTATGACAAGTGCCTCAAGATTCACGGAAATTATGTAGAAAAGTAGATTAAGGTACAGGCTTTCATGTAAGATAAAATTATTGCGATATCTTTGCACGTCTTTTTTTAATTCCAAAACGGTACTTACTTAAAAAACATGCCTCGTATATATACCTGAAGAAATTCAATTCATATCCTGTAAGGCATTGTAGTCAAAAAATCCTTCTTAACGCTGTTGGTGACAACTCGCTCAATGCTCGCAGAGCTGTATCCACTCTAACGTTTTTGCAATAACTCATTGGGGGATGTATTGATGATGCTACTCTGCTGAGCCAGGTTAGGTTTGCGGTGCCTCGACTAAACAGTAGGTGGTGCTCTTTAACATTTTATTATTCTGTATCCCATACAAACCACCATTTTAATTCCGCTTTGCTGTCTTGTTTTCGTTTATATAATAATTGTATTGCTGATTCCAAATTTGATATATGTATTTAGTGTAAACTTTTGTCATGCCAAAGTTAAAAAAGAGATGATAATGAAATTTGATGCAGAATTTTTATAATATGACTTTATTTAAGTCTCTATAATGAATTTTATGCTGTGTTCCACTTATGTATTTTAAACTTGATCTCTTATCTATGTTAATTATTCCCATATAGTTTTAAATTTACTGTTTTATCATTGTGTATACTTCCACTATGGACCGCCCTGGTCCGCTGGAAATAAACTTTATTATTATTATTAACATTTTCCTACTGTTCCGTCTAGCCCCTGGTCTCTCCTTTGTCCCAACCAATCCAGAAACGCGTTAATCACCGGAAACCTCTAACAGCCATTCCATTGTCGTCTTTTGCGTTTCGAAATTGCCACTGCGGCACACGCGTGTCCACCGAATTACATTACCAAAAATCCACCACAAATCATCCACGACGGCCGCAATATGGCGCGATCGGCGGGGCGGCTAGTTGATTGGTCCATGGAAAGTATAACAGCTGCACATCGGGCCATTAATGGGGATCATCAGAGCAAGCCGGGACCGATATTCCGTTTAATATGGTTACCTGCCGGCGGGCTCGACCATTTACGTGCTTTTCTAAAGGGAAGCAATTAGCTCACCCTCTGTTTACCGGAGGCCAGGTAATGAGCAGAGTGATTGTTTCGTAACGACGAGACTCGCTTTTGTGTCGCGGGATTAAATTGCCGGGAGGGACTGGGGGGGGGGTTAATTTGGGCAGGACGTTTCGTCAAAATAATTTTGTTTTGTTGGGGGGTGGTCGATCTTTTTGGTGTTCGCAGGTTAAAGATCAGAAGCTTCGGTTGCAACTGCAACTGAAAAAAAATTATAGTAAATTTAACTGCAATTGTAATAATCTTTACCACAAAATATAGTGCAAATACGACTAGATACAAACTGTAGAAAATTATACTATATTTTTGTAGATTAACTATTGTAGCTGTATTTACTAAAAATGTAGAAATCAGTACTTACCATTTTATAGTGTATGTTCTTAGAGAATGCAGTACAGTTCAATACAAATTTTGTAGGATTTACTAGGCAGGGTATCACAATTTTCTCTACAACATGTAGTGTACTTTATTAGTGTTTTGTTTATTGTAACATATTATAATAGTCAAATTTAATATTCCAGTATGCTAAATTTTACTATGTTAAATCTTTTTCTTTACTATAAATTAATGTTATAATTTACTAAAAATATAGTGGATATAGTACAAAAATAAATGAAACCAATGCAGCATTATTATGATTTTATTCATTAGACAAACAAGGTTACATTTTTGTACCTGTAAATTAAACATTTAACGTAATCGTCCATGTTGCAGTACACAACAATTAGGGGCTGTTTAATAAGGAAAATCCAATATAATAATATAAAACACAATAACCACTAACACTTCCGCACAACTAAAACAAGAACGTGAGTGGACGAGGCTTACGTGATGGCGGATGGCGTGATGCCACGATGTGATGACCTGCGCGCGCGCTGCCGCCAAGCGACTATAAGTACCAACTTAACAATAGTGCCAACCCTTAGCTACTAATTTTCTCACTAACGTTGTACCACAGATCAAGTTTAGAGATTATTATTCATCTGTCGTTATACGTTATACCGTAAACAGAGTTTTGAAAAAAGCTATACTTTAAATTATTGATATTACCTATGGATGTTGTTTGCATTTATCATTGTTTGTAGAGTAACAAAAGTTGTATATAATAATGCGATTTGTAGCATGCAATATGTGTTGATGCATTTTATTCGTTTTTAATAATGATATCATCTATAATTAGTGTAATGTTTGTTTTTTTTGTAATTTAACTAATAATGCCTGAGAATGTTCTAAGCGTGTAAAAAATATGCTTCAGTGAGTAATCTACAAAAAAAACTTATAAATAATTACTAAATGATTTTTGTTATATTTTTTACAATGATATTATTTTTAAAAGTATTGGTTTAAGCAGGTTAATCAAATTTGAAAAAGTAACTCGCTCCAGAACGGGTCTCTGAGTCTATATATATATGGGCTTTAATTAGAATAGCTCTAAGATGCATGGTATAMTGTAAACACCAGAGATTCGTTCGGTTCTGGTTCGAGTCCCGACCGTAGCGAGTTACTATTTCTAATTTAATTAGTATGCTAACCTAATAACCCAATACTTTATAATCATTATCAACGCGAATTATAAAATACTTTAATATTATTTTGTTAAACTTTACTTAATGTGTAGAACATTCTGCTGCAATGGTTATACTACAAAAATCAGAGACCTATTTCAAGACGTTTATGTAAGATTTCCTACAATATTAGTAATGAGTAACACAAAGCTGTGCACTACAATCACGTAGCAATTTTTTACAAGTAACTTTTTTCAGTGAACTTTCGAATTTACGAGCCATGTCCCATCTACAGAATTATTACAATTTCTTAAAAATTCTAAACAAAAGCGCCTCTTGGAATTTGTTTTTATTATAAATTTCTTCTCTAAATTATGGTCTATTAATTTTTACGCACAATTGAACTGTTCTCAATAATCAAAATTGTATAGTAAACAAATACCAACTATTTAGACCGAACCCTGGCTTCTGTCTATATTGTTTGCGGAAGCCTGCATACAGGTGAATGTAACATTTGAGGTGGCTGTGCAATTTCGCGTAACTAAGCGATATTGTTTACTTGACAGCAGACGTCAAAAGCATTTTGGGTAGTTTCAATTATAAATTTTTGTATTGAAGAATAAAAAAATGACTAGAGGAAAAGTTATTGATCCGAATATTCGTTCAATTATTATTCGTTTATATAAATCTGGCAGATCTAATGTAGAAATTGGACAGTTATTGGGGTTGTCAAGATACAGTGTTCGCAACGTAGTGCAGTTATTCAAATCAAGTAATAATGTCGAGCCTATACAGAGGTATGTGAAAAAAGTGCACTTACTGATACTGATCGAAGGGCGTTGAAACGAATAATGAAACAGAACAGGAGAACAAACTACGGTCAATCAAGGGCGGATCCAGCTTTCAAATCAGGGGGGGGGGTCACCTAGTCAGGAGAGGCTACAATTTTATTAAAATAATCTAATTGAAAAAGAAATAGTTTTTTATTGTTATAAGTCAAAATAATTGTAATAAAATTGCAAAATTAATTTTTCGTTTTCTTTTTCTTCTCGAAAAACGAATTGTGACTTCTACTTCAGTCGGTATGTTTCTCTAAACGCGGAGTCCAGTTCAAAAAAATCAGAAATTCATTGAGTGCACAAATGAAACTGACAATCACGTGTTGTTTTTATCTCATTAAAGAAATGAATTCGGATTTTAGTGAAGGTAAAAACAATCAATGGTAAAAAAATAAAATCGTCACAGGTAAGGCACTAAGGGTTGACATTAATTAATTATTAGCTGTGCTTTCGTTTTTATTAGCAAATTTACAAAAACAAGCCATCTTTTATACAAAGAAAACGATATCAAAGCACTACGTGACACACGATAGATTAAAATATAACCTCCTTTAGACTTTTTAGGATTACACCATTCAATTAGGCTTTTTAGAACACGTGACTTTTGAGCGACTGCCAGGGGGCAAATTTCAAAACGATGCAGCTTCTAGCGCGCTGTCATAGAAACCCCATTACTTAATGCCAACGTCAGTCGCTAGAGCTGGGACATTCGATTAAATTCAAATCGTTCAATCAATCGCGTAGATTCGGATCATTCAAGTCGTTCATAAGGATCGTGAATTGAAAGTGACAGTGGTGTCTCCTGTCTCGCCACAGCATATAAATATGCTGTCATGCTGTTTTCTCGTCGTGTGCTGTCGTCAGCCGTTAACCATGTACGACGCACGAACGACGCTGTTTCATTAGCTGTGAGCCAAATCAAGGCATGAGTCATTCAATTTGAACGACTTGGTCATGAAGGACCCAACTCTATCAGCCACGCGTCCGTTTCCAGGGTTTCGCAGGCGCGTCCCATGCATGCGCTTTTTGCCCCCTGGACGCCATATTGGATGACGTAATCTTAAAAAGCCTAATATGGCTTCCGACGGGCAGGCAATGCGCGCATAGGAAACAATAGAAACTTAAAACGTACTGCTAAAGTTGGGTCGTTCGATTCTAACGATTCATGCCTTGATTCGTTTGATTTGACTCACAGCTAATGAATCAATTGTTTAAACTTGAATTAGGGTTGAGGCATGATGCACAAAAAACCCTAAATCAATTAAGAACAACCTAGTTGTGCCGTTTGAGAAATGCGGAATGTAAGACCTGTTTACCTGTTTTCTACGAGAATAATGCGGTTTGCAACTGTACTCTCAACTAATGTAATCTTTTGTGTCCCAAAGAAGTAGGAAAATCGTTTGGTTACCCCGATTACTTACTAATATATGTTAAACAAGTATGTGATCAAGATATCAAAAAAAAATTATGAAATTTTTTAAATTCAATGTATTCGACTAATGGAAAGGTCAACAAAACGGAGAAATTGGAAACAAATTAATTACCATTTTAGTTTTAGCATGTACCTAATAGACTTTAGCCATAATATACTCATCTATATTTTCTGCTCAAAAATCTACGCCAAAGTGCTTTATCTAGAAAATTAGATATTACGCGTAAATACCCATCACTGAAACAAGGGTAAATTAATTATCAGCAAATATCAAATCATTATAATTCTACTATACATACTGATTTGTTAGGTATGATTTTTTTATCGTTAAAGCAATAGTAAATAAAAAAAATCAAAAAGTTAACACTACTACAGTTACTGGTTACGCTACGCACTTTGCAACTCTCTTTAACAAGGTCTTACAGCTTGGTAACTCGTTTTTGCTAATGATTCATGAACGATTTGAATGATTCGAATCTACGCGATTGAAGGAATGATTTGATTAGAATCAAAAGTCTGAGCTCTAGTGATTGATATTAGTATTAAGTAATGCGATTTCTATGACAGAGCGTTAGAAGTAGCATTGTTTTTATGTATACCCTTCCATCGACATTTCGAAAATCACGTGTTCTAAACAGCTAAACTGTCAAAAATCCAATGCTGTCATACAATTTTCGCCAAAAATTATGTTGTCACTCGTTACTCTGGGAATAAATTGCGACGTTGTAATTTTTTGATTAAAACGGATAATAGTACTTGTTGTTGGTGGATGTAGGCACTCGCCATCATAGAAAGTACTTCTCCCAGCCCAGGCCCAGGGGGGGTCATGACCCCCATGACCCCCCTCCTGGATCCGCCCTTGCGGTCAATTGGGTGTTTTCACATTTTTTAGAAATCATGCCATGCGTATATTTGGAGCACCCTTGTTACGTCCTAAAAATTTCAAAATTTTTCTAGCACCAGTTTTCGAAAAAAAAACAGTTCTGAAGTTCAAATATAAAAATTGACCACACAAACGCAGTGTCCCGGGATGGAGACGGTGTGACGTATCACCCGATGTAAACAAAGAATATAGGCCAGGTTACCTACGTGCCTTTGCTTGTGCCGAGTGCAATGAGTTGTTTTCTTACTTTTAACGGACTCCTCCTAACAATTGGGAGAATGTTTAAGCATGTACAAACCAGAAGCTAACAGCAGATGGTGCTTTGTGCCATAGTGTTTAAATTTCAAATATATCCGTCAATAGTCTCAACAAAATATTCGTAAGTGTACCCGGAGACTACGAACACAAACGGTGATAGTTTAAAGCAGCTAGAAGGGGTATGGCCAAGACAAAATCTACATTTTACTGTTGTGAGACTTAGAGTAACTGCATAATTTTTTGCACGAACTTTGTGTTCCGGGCATATCTTAGACTGCAGTATACATATAGGCTTCTCTCGCTTCACCTGAAAATAACCTATAGCTGCATCTCCGTGTTGCTCACGACTTGCACTAGAAGAAAGATGCATTTCGTTCAAAATATCAATGATCCATAATGTATTAAATTGCAGATTAAGCTGCTTTATTAATTACTTATACTGCTGCTTTAGCGCCTTTGATTTCGGCAGCATTAATACATGGGTCGTTCTTGATCAATTCTGTGACTATAAACATATCTACAGCCGGCAAATTGTTCGAAGACGTTTTAACAAAGCATTCCGACGACATATTGATGAATTTATACAAAAAAAAACGAGAACACTCTCAAACATAACCAATAACGCAAACGAAATACGGAAAGTAGCAGACGCGATCTTGTTTACATCTGGTGATACGTCATAGCCTAGAAGTTGTAAACAATATATTTTGGTTAAAAAAAATTTTTCAGCTTTATGGATACAGATACATACTTAATCAATTAAGTACTCTTTTTTAATGTATAAAAGTTTATATTTTGTAACTAGTGAACACATCCAATTAAGCACACTTTGGAGTGATGTTGTAGGAAGACATGTTTGAAGATCCACCTGTCACCAGGAAGCACAAAGATTCGGTTTTGGAACTTACAATGTAAAATCTTTTGTTTTTAACTTTTGAAATCTTTTCAACAAAAATGTGTTTTTATTGTCTAGGCCAAGGAAAAGCCACTGTTAGCAACGCAGCAAAAGAAAAATCGGTTGAAGTAGGCAAAAGAACATAGAACTGAACAAGAGAACAGTGTACATTGGAGCGACGAGTCTAGATTTGAAGTTTGTATAGCGACAGTCGCAGCAGAGTTATTCGGCAAAAAAAAATGAAATTTATCATCCATATTGTCTGAAGAGAAAAGTTAAATTTCCAGCATCTATTATGGTGTGGGGATTAATGTCTGCAAGAGGAGTAGGAAAATTACATTTCATTGAGGGCGTCTGTTTCATAAAAGCATTACAACTCTTGTCCATTAAATACAAAAAATTAAAAAAATTGCAACTGGGCCAGTTGAAATTAGACTGGGCTCGTATGAGGTTGAAAGAGCTTCTATTTTCTCTTTCGTTTTAATTCAATGTTAGGCCAAAATGAACACCTTTAAAAGTAAACTCCTTTATCTAATGGAGATACACGAAAATTGAGCAACTAGTGCTGAAAACTAAAGTCCGATATCTATCGTAATATCGGAGATTCACGGGAATATTCGAAAATCTGCAACTACACGGACCGAAAGGAAATATTTCAGGTGGGCCGGAACATATGACTAAATACCTGCTAAAACATGACAAAGTATACTCGTTTTAAGGTACTCAATTTTAGTGGCATTTCTAATTATTGCAGAAACCCAAAGTTATTAAATTTTTCAAACGTGTTTATCGAAATAATATGTATTGTAATTTTGTCTGGGAAGCTCACTTATAACTATTGCTTTGCTGCTTAAATTTCAATGAACATTTTGCTCTTCACTACACTACAAATCATATATTAGATTTCTGGCACATTCCAACCAATGTTGTTTATCAAGAATTTTTATTTTTGATGAAACATAAGATAAACTTTTGCTTCATTTGTATAAAACTTCTGAAGACACACCATAGACGGCATTTATATATTTTTTCTCAAAAGCTAAACTAACCACAGAACTATTGAAATCTGTTTTCATTGTAAGCCAATTTTTTGTAAGTGATGTTAGTTTTTGCTGTAATGTAWACGATAGCAGAAAGCTGGGTCTTTGGTACGGTTTTAGTAATATACTGGTATTAAAATTGATKAGAGTTCTTMAACGAATATGTTAAATGATATATAAACACAGTCAAGCCC
This sequence comes from Rhyzopertha dominica, assembly GCA_025024175.1. NCBI lineage: Eukaryota > Metazoa > Arthropoda > Insecta > Coleoptera > Bostrichidae > Rhyzopertha > Rhyzopertha dominica. Next base: position 61,612,587 of record QCXZ01000064.1, read on the forward strand.
TCCATCAAAACTGTAAATTTTGCATTTTGGGGCACTTTTTACCAACAATAAAAGTGACTGGAGTTACCGTGTTTATTTTGTAGACATTCAGAAAATTAAAAATCAAATAATTGTAACAAAGTAGCCGCATTTTAAGGCGATTATACCTAATACACTACTGGATTATGAGAAACGAGAGTTTTATGATAAGAATCTGGATAAATAAATCCACATTATAAAGGATTTGAAAAGTATCCAGACGTTCGGTACATCAAACATTGCTTTTTAATAACAATAAATGAATAATATTACTTATTTACTTCGTTTAATTAATATTTAATCGTTCTGTTCAAATGCCGGCCGTCAGTGTAAATCTTAGCATTATTATCTGTCCAATTTGCATATAAATGCAGGGAATATACTTACGTCGGCAGTGGTAATCGCGTTAGTGCTCGTCTCTCTTTGAAGATGTCTTCAGTAGACGTTCGCAAGAACGTAATTTATTCCTCATTATGCGGTTAACAAGCATGCCGCCATAAAAAGGCGAACATATAATCTTGGAGGATATAAACATTTCAAAGTCTTATGATACGATGGCATTCCTGCTGTTTGCTTTGTGTGTCGGACGATGGAGGTCCGTGGACGATTGAACTTAAGCGTTACGTGGACATTTGCCGTCAGCGTTAGTACCAATAATTTTTGCTCCAAACTTTTCTATATACTTCTAGCGTACTGGATGCCATAACAAATAGCCCCTGATGCCCGAGATTAGATGAAAATTATAAATAACTACGCTTGTATATTGTTTTTATATAAAGCAATTCATGGAATACTAATCTCATCTGAATTATAAGAGCAAATTAAATTTAATATTCAAGATTGTGTCCCCTAGTAATTCAGGCAAACCCGTTATTCGTAAAACCAATGGCAGGAATAAGTTTCATGCTTATAAACAAACATTGTCGGTAAACTCCCGCCCAGCAGCCTTAACGGCTGTGGAAACCACTCTGAGTTAATGGCAGAATGGATAAATTACGCACTACTGGCAATAAAACGTAAATAAAACCGCCTTCTTTACTGCCTAATACAGAAAATCGCATTATCTCTCAACACATGCAGATGCTGCAAGTTGACGGTTCGCTCATATTATTGGACAGAGTTGCCACATACTCGAGCACTGCATGAAAACACAGCGCAATTTATTATCCATGATTTTAAGAAATAAGTCTTCCAACTCTACTATTTACTATTACTATTTTACATCAGTTATTTTCTCTAAACGCTGAAAGTTATTCCCAACATAGTTTTACTTTTTGTTGTTTCATCTTTTCTTGGTCCATATACAACCACTTTCCTTTTTCTATATTCTGATTTCTACCTTTAGTATTCTTTCATCATGTTCCACCATTTCTGAAGTAACCAGGTATGCCGCCTTCAAATTTCTGTATTTTATTCATATTGCCTCTCAAATCGGTTTTGGGAATGGGGCATATTTGCTACATTCGAGAGGGTGGGTTATTAAGTAGACGAGAAACAGATGCGATTCAGTTTCAGCGTGTTCCTTCAACTGTTCACAGTTTAGTTAGTTCAATTTTTAATTTTTATTGTTTGTGTTCCTTTTTCAATCACATTATGTAATTAGTTTTAAACAAACACCATTGTCATCCAATCAACCCAGTTGTATAACTCAAACTGTTATGTTAATTAAATTATTAGGATAAATGCTGTATTTAGAGTTCACGGTAACATTGCAAGCTATGCTGCTGTTGTAGTCTTCTCTTTAAACTATTTATGTCATTTTCTTAACTGTGTTCTCGAATTCTTTGATTAGCTGTATCCAAGCAGAAATAATTATACTTGATGCTTGAAAGTGTAGGTAAGTACTAGAAGATCACATTTCAATCTAAATATCTACGAACCTGGGTATGTTTTATTACAGGAATTATGCAACCTACTCCTGCTTTTGCTTTCGTTTCTTGTTTTACTCCACCTGTATCATCAGGTATTCTCCATGGAGTTCTACTTCTTCTGATCCTTTCTTTTTCGTTTCAGTTGTATCAGTTAATGTTCCTTCTCATTTAACCCTGTTTCTCGCGGAGTCGTCGACATATTTCCATCGGTACTCTTCAAACGAGCTTTAGTTTTTATAGGTTCCTACCACTTTTCTAGTTTTTTAGTTCCACGAGCCCATTTCCACTTCTGCTGGTCAGTGGTTAGGTTATTGGCTCCTTATTTTCTCTTCTCTTTCTTCTGTAGCCATGTACTTATTTTTTCTGACTTTGTAGTTCTTTAAAGTCATGTCATCCATTTGAATCTGTATTAACTTCTCGATTAGTTTCGCAATCGCTATTCGTTTTTCTATTATCAGGCGTGACACCAAAATATATTTTTCTTACGGTTACTTTCCTGTTTTCTCACATCCATTCAGAATTTCCCAGCTTTTGATACAGTTAGTCACTTTATACTTACAACAAAACTGCACCTTTATGGTATCAGAGATCCTTTATATTCATGGTTATGTGGTTATATCGATAATTGCACTCTGAATGATAGGGGTACCACAGGGTTCTATGCTAGGCCCTATTTTAATTAATATTTTGTAAATGATGTTTGCTCTACTATATTATAAGCTTGTTTGCTGTATGGCGACGATTTAAAATTGTACACAGAAATTCAAATTCTTGGTATTACTACTCTGCAATCTAATATACTGAAAACTGAGAATTGGTGAAATCTTAAAGATATGAAGCTTAACTGTCAAAAACCATCATGATAGTTGTTTTAGTAAAAAATATCTCCTTCTATCCTTCTTTACTTGCTGAAGAATAATTCTCTAGCTATTGTGGATGTTGTAAAAGATATGGGAATATTTTTAGGTGGTAAATTGTCTTTCCATATTCACTACGATTTTATTATTGGCAGAAGTAGAAAACTGCTAGGTTGTTTGAAAAGGTGAACTTCTAATTTTAAGGAGATTAAAGCTCTCTTATTCGCTCCATACTGGAATATAATACCATCATTTGGTCGCCCTGTTATGTTAGTTCAACATGTGATTTATTAAAATTTGATTTATTTAAGTTAGAAACGAGCAATATTTATTTAACTGATATTGATCTTATAGCCAGGTGTGTGTCGCTCACTCCACTGCAAAATGGTAGAGATTTTAACAACTTGTGTTTTATATTCCCGGTTGTTAATGGTATCATTGGTTCATCTTAGCTTTCTTATGCACACTTCAGGACTGCAAAAAGGACTAGATATTTAGTCGTTCTACAATCCTTGTATATATTCTATGTATTACTCACTATTGGTAAAGTATTACTATAATCTTCTTATTTCAGTATTATTAAATGCAATGTCAATGAAAAATGTGAAACACTGATGCGCGTGTAAATCTCAAATCTAAATGTTGATATAGGCATGTAGACGATGATATAGAATTGTAGATAAAGGTAGGCGTCCAAACACTTTGGAATAGTCATATTCCCAATGATATAAAATTCAGCATGGAACTAGAAACAATGGTAATCAATCAGTTCTAGTAAGAATAGGTAATATTTGGCCCATTTTTACTAAAAGTGCTGGTCCAAATCAAATGATATCTCAATCACCACAGAGTAAATAAAAGTTGAGTTTGCATCATCACAATCTTTGAGAAAAATTAAAGAGGATGCTTAGAAAGCATGATATTTTAGATACTGAAAGTAGATATAATAACAAAATTTTGTGTTCTTGCAGCAAATGTTACATAAATCGGGGCAAAAGAGAAGTAGAGATCCGTTTAAAAAAGCACAAACCTGATGGAACAAAGAGATAAATCTTCCTCAGGTGTGCATTCAGTTTAGCTTGTTTCATGAAAAAGCTTTTCATAAGAGGGACATATTCTTACAAATATTTAACACACTAATGTAATTTTTCTCTCTCGAAGAAAAGAAACTTAAAGAGAGGGACATGAAGAAACGTACCAACATTCTAGAGGCGTCTTCAAAACTCACTATCAAAGGTTATTAAACGCCTTTGGATATTTCAAAAATTACAGCTGGCAACCATGCCCCTTCCCCTACGATCGAATAGCATCATCAGCACCATCCATCACCGTTTTATGCCGTTCGAGATATTACACGACGGATCGCTCTATGGAACGGCAGATGTTCTTTCAGGAGAGACGTGTCCTGATTGGCGGCACAGCCATTTGTTCAACTGTCGATAGCGTTGATGCGCTGTATCAACTGTCTTCATACGCTTCCTGTCAATATGCTAATTCATCCGGCTGCGAAACACGGACCATTAGCCACGGACGTATAGTAAACGCATAATGCGGCCGTTTGTACGATTCAATTAGGAAATTGGCGACGGGATTACACCTACAAGGTGGGCCTTTTTACGGCCGGGAATCAATGGGTTATTCTGTTCGGTAACGAGGCTTCATATAGTGGAGGTACTCATGGGTTGCCATTCGTTTTTTATGGAGTAAGGCGGTTCCAGGTTTACACCGCATCGGTTGTAGTGAATGAAGTAGTTGTTTCGGATACTGGAAGATAATTGGGGAAAATAACCAAGTAGGAAGTCACCTCAAGAGCTTTGTTTCCAACATGGCAGATATTGCTAAATTCGAGTTCCACCCTTAATTTCAGATTCATTAATTTCATCAAATTCAAAAACAACAAGATTTGTAATGAAGAGATCAGTTAGTGAGCTGGAAGAAGCTTGCATACCTACAATATTATGTACAGTTTTCTACAACTCATGTTTGCTAAACCTGATATGTAACAGAAAACAATTGTTTTTAAAGTATTAAACACTACCTGCCTTACATTACTTGCCGATTAACTTATTCCTTCAAAAGTATCTCTTCTTACAGAGACCACCTCAAGTTTAATGTATGACTAAACCGTATTCTTTCCTAATTTAATGACTACTATCTATTTTTATAACCATGAATGGTAAACATTCCAATTTCAATGCGGCAGCCCATACTTTTCTTTTAATCCGGAGGGTCATAAACGTAGTTTCTACCTGTATATTTTTTTGGAAATAAGAAGAAATCGGAACTATTCTACTCCTACTATAAACAGTATTGAAAGCATATGTGTTTATTTTAAAGTTTTACAGCATATAAGCGTACCAAGTGCAATATTTTTTATTTATTCAGTCATACCTACAATATATGCTCACATTTAGCCACTTATTAAGAGGCGTTAGTGACAAATACATTTCGTAGGGCAACTGGTCAAACCGTTATTGCTGATTTTAAACCGATTACCATTCTGATATGAATGCGGAAGTGTTTGAAAATTGGTTCAAAAACATTTTATTGCCCAAATTGCCGCCAAACAGCGTCATAGCAATGGACAACGCTAGTCACCATTCGGAGCAACTTGATAAAATTCCAAATAGAACAACTAATAAGGCAACCATTCAAGAGTTTTTAAGATAAGAAGATTTATATTTCGAAGAGGACTACACAAAAAAAAACAATTGTTGGAAGTGCTTGGCACAAAAAAAAATTCGAAGAAATTTAAAATTGACATTCTCGCTTCTGAATGTGGACACACCATTCTACGATTACCCCCATATCATTGCATTTTCAACCCCATTGAAATGATATGGGGGCAGTTGAAACAAAGAATTCGACGAGGGAACACCGGTGGAAAATTTAGCAATGAAATGCTGCTAAAAATTAGACACGAAGCTGAAATAACAAGTGTCGATACATGGAGAAATTAAGTGCGGCATGTACTGGACATTGAAATTCGGTACAGAGCGAATCATGTACAGGAATTAATAATAGAAGTTAATCGTGATTTTAGCAGTAAAAGTATTAGAGTTATCTTTTATCAAGTAGATTACAGGCTTAATCGAAACGTTAGATTGACAGCTTTTTTTCAGTGTTTTATAGTGACAGCGATTTTTCCGAAAACACATCTAATAAAATATTTTTTCCTTATACATAAAAGGAAGTTTATTTATATTTATACCCTGCAGTTCTATTTAGAGGCGGTTCAAGTGATAATTGGTGTGATATCGTAAGTTTACAAAAAGTGCAAAAAATAAATGCAAACACACCAACAAATTTGTAAAGAATAAAATGAAAGCAAGTACTAAAAATAACTATGAAGCGTATTATCTAGATATCTGGGGTAAGAAATCTAATTTTACGTCCACAAGAGAAAATATTGCAGTCAGTACACTTCAACGTGATCTCCAGCCAAAAATTCATTTCCCTCGTTTGTTGAAATCAGAGAAATTGAGTTGGTAGCGGTTTTTGTTTAAAGAAACTTTTTACATCATCCAGATTCTCACTAAAGTGAACTTTAAAGAGTTTCACATATAGCCCTCAGATACAGTGCGGAAAAATACCTAAAGACCTTAAAACCAAAATCGACTGATCTAGATATACTTAACAGGAAAAAGATGATATCTTAGAAAACAAACTATCATATCAACAACCACATTTTTGTATGAGTCAGGCAACGCTCACACCATTTAAAAATCACCTCTCCCACTTTCAGCAGGTTCTAGCAACAAGAAAACTTTAATTAAGCGGGCGATTCCTCTTTAATAACCGTGGATAACTCGGAGATCAGAATCAGGTGTCATTGCTTGCTCATTCGACTCGAAAAACCGATTCCGCCAACAGCGGCAATTACGATCGGTCTATAAAATTAACAAGTCGCCACCGATATCCAATTAAGCATCTCCTCTGTTTCCGTTTTTGCAGGCTTTATCGGCATTGTTCGTTTTTGAAGTGAATGTGGGCGGATTTCTTTCCGTCGCGACCATCTTAGGGCGTTTTTGCACTCGGCTGTTTTTTACGGACAATTTGTGCTAATTTTTCTTTTATTTGGGAACTGTCACACGAGTGTCATGAATTTCAGGTGCTGTCGCGTAGTATACCGAGTGTCGGTAAAGTAATGCATAAAATTCAAAATTTTGTTTATTTGCAAAAATTCGAAGGTAAAGTATCAAGCAACGATATATGAGACTTATGCAGAGGGTTTTACAGCTTGATGGTCGGCCGTCCTAAACTATTGGGATTAGTGGCACGCTTCAAAGTTCCTAAATGGGCCGTATTCAAAAAAATCTTGTTGGCTAAAATTTTAACATTTCCAGTATAAATTTTTGAAATTTGCTAGTTGTGATAATTTAGCAATCAATAAAACAGAAGCTTTTATAACAAATTTTATTTAATGCAGACCTGATACTAACTGGCGCGACCCGCGATCAATTTTTATGTGATACTTTATTGGGTTTAAATTTTCCGTTGTATAAAATAAAAGCCTTTGCATGTCATAACGAATTTATACACATTAAATATAAAAACATACAAATTAGTAAGTAGAAAATTATTTACATTTGTTAGAAAAAATTTACAATAGCGCACAATAAAATTTATACACGGTATCGATTATGTTCATTTCAGCTTGTTAATAAGCACATTACAACAGTCACAAACTAAAAAAAATTGCTCACTATCACTTTCACTGCTAAAATCATGATTAGCTTCTATTATTAATTCTTGTACATGCTGCACTGAATTTCTCCATGTATCGACACTTGTTATTTCAGCTTCGTGTCTAATTTTTAGCAGCATTTCATTGCTAAATTTTGCACCTGTGTTCCCTCGTCGAATTCTTTGTTTCAACTGCCCCCATATCATTTCAATGGGGTTGAAAATGCAATGATATGGGAGTAATCGTAGAAGTCCACAATCAGAAGCGAGAATGTCAATTTTAAATTTCTTTGAAAAATCTTTTGTGTCAAGCACTTCCAACGATTGTTTTTTTTTGTCTAGTCCTCTTCGAAATATAAATCTTCTGTTCTTAAAAACTCTTGAATGGTTGCCTTATTAGTTGTATTTGGAATTTTATCAAGTTTTCAAACACTTCTGCATTCATATTAGAATGATAATCGGTTTAAAATCAGCAATAATCTGTTTGACCAGTTGCCCTACGAAATGTATTTGTCACAAACGCCTCTTAATAAGTATGTATGACTGAATAAGTAAAAAATATTGCACTTGGTACGCTTATATGTTGTAAAACTTTAAAATATAACTAAACACGTATGCCTTCAATACCGTTTATAGTATGAGTAGAATAGTTCCAATTTCTTCTTATTTCCAAAAAAAATATACAGGTAGAAACTACGTTTATAACCCTCCGAATTAAAAGAAGTTTTTAACCTGTAAAGAAACAGGGCAGAGGACGATTGCACACCGCGATCAAAAATTAGAAATTGGAATGTTTACCATTCATGGTTATAAAAATAGTTACTACTCATTAAATTAGGAAAGAATTCAAATAATAATGCCAAATAATGCTCATTGATTTATGTGTACGGAAAAGAAATTCTACAAAAGCTTAAACATATTTTTGGATACGGTCCACTTTGCTGCAAAACAGTGGTTCCCCGTCTGTTATTTACGACAGCTTCAGGTAATACTTGTAAACCATTGTGAGCGGTAATCAGTTGTTCATATAATGAGTCCCATAGATTGTTGCTTGCAACTATAAGATGAAGTTACCCTTATTACTACCATACGAAAGATTAAATCATTGTCGGGTATTATTAGTAAAACAGGTCCCAAAGCTAACCCGTGGGGAACTCCAAAATCAAAAAGTGCGGAAATCTCAGAATCTCAGTAAACAAGCCTGTATGTTTGATAGAGTTGGTGACATTCAGCGTCGATTTCGAAAAATCCCCCAACCACCCCTTGAAACCTCCAATGGCAATAATTTAATAAGACGATTTAAGAGCCCGCACCCCCAATAATTTACGGTAATGCGCATCACCGTGCCTCCTGGCACAGTGTTGATACCATTAATGCTACATATACACGTCGTGTATCCGTAATTTACAACTGTATAACGTACGGCCGTGGATTACTTTCACGTTTAACAAATGGGAAACGTCCCGTTGCGGCTGTCCGAATATAAATAACGGGCGTTCAAACGTTATGATGCATGTGACGGGATCCTGATGGCGGATCGCCACAGGGGATTCACCGTTCCTCTGGATTTCCTGCTACGTGGTGTCCGACGCCTAAAATTTACTACTGAGAGGTGAAGTGTTGAAATTTGTTACTATCCCGGTCGCCTCAAGTTCAAAAATGACTGGGTACGATGAAAAAGGATAAACTGCGTACAGCGTCTAACAAAAGTTAGGGATCTATAAGGTCTGTCTTCCCAAAACGCTGTAAGTGCCAATAAAACACTGATTTTTGGGGTTACAAAAATTCTTCACTGGCTGAATTGCCTAACAGGGCAATATAATGAGGACAGCCCCCCCCCCCCTGCTGACGAACTAGTTCATCTTTTATTCATGATGTCAAAGATGTGGAAATATCTAGATAATCCTACGTGTGCGAATCGGGTGCCCAAAAAGTAAAAAGAAAAACATGAATCCGTGAAAAGTGCAGTATTTTTTTCAGATTTACATTACAGAAGATGCTCAAAATGTTCCCCATTTACTTCCTGGCAGTAATGCAGCCTTGAGTAGAAGTTTTCTAATGTTGTTTATAGCCTATTTGGAGGTAAGTTCTGAATTTCTGCCCTGATTCGTCCTTTTAAATCTTCTGCACATTGTGGCCGATCAGCATAAATACGATTTTTCAGATACCTTCACAGGAAAAAATCAAGCGGCGTCAGATCAGGGGAACGTGCTGGGCATCCTATCGCTGCGTGCCTAACAATCCGTCTAGAAATATCGCATTAAAATATCCACGAACGTTGACTGCAAAATGGGGCGGTGCACCATCTAGCTGAAACCATATCTGTTCAGAAGAACGCGCAAGCATTTTCCCGATTGACCGCATTCAAAATTCAATCGATGAAACTTGTTCCATCCAATGTGGATTTGTGTCCGGCCAATATCTGCAATTATGTCTATTTACATTGCCATTGAGGCAAAAAGTCGCTTCATCAGAAAACATAATCCAATTTAAAATGTGTCTATCTTCATCTATCATATTCATAGCTGTATCGCAAAATTCTACCCTACGATTGAAATCATCTTTCCTCAGTTCTTGTGAATTTTGTACAGATAAAACTTCTCTTTTTTTCAAAATTTTCTGAACAGATCTTTTGCTAATATGGTGAGTGAGAGCACGCTGTTGTACGGAAACTTGGAATTCTCTTGCACATCTAAAAGGACATTCAACCTTTGTATACGTCCTGGTTTTTGACGATTTTTAACACAGCCTATTTCCTCAAAACGTGGTAATTTTTTAATACGATCTTCATGAATTGCATCGTAGAGTGCAACTACTTCCGAATAACTTCGTCTTCTTTCTCCATAACTAGTCATCATCAAAATTTCGATGCGATCATGTTCAGTTAACTGAGGCATTAAGATTGCAAATAACAAACTGAATGAAAATTATCGCCAGTCACGAGGAAAATGGAGACACCTGGAGTTTTTCGTCTTACTTGACGATAACGAATATGGTTTTTTGCAAGATCCAAGTTTGTTATCGACTTTTCTCAACTCAGAACTGTGCAAGTGTGATACAATTTTGAATAAATGCAACTTGCGCCCATATCTCGAAAACGAGAGCTGACACGGAGAAAATGCATTTTAATTATCGGTCGAACAGACCCTGAAATATCCTGTAGGTTCCATAATTTATGGACATATATGGTAACATTGCAAGCTATGCTGCTATTGTAGGCTTTTTTAAACTATTTATGTCATTTTCTTAACTTAACTCGCATTCTTTGATTCGCTGTATCCACGCAGCAATAGTTATACGTGATGCTTGAAAGTGTGATGTCAGAGCCTTGATGCATGAACTAATATTTTCTCCCGTGCTGGGCAAAGATCTGGTAACAGAAAAACCAAGATTTTTGCACCAAACCATTCAACTATATAGCTGAGTTGCCTCCCGCATGGGACCTCAGTACCTGCTGACCATAGTCGGCTATGCTAACAAAAATCTCTTCAGTTTTGAATCTTGAGAGTGAAAGTGATATCGAACACAGATCTAGAATTGGCAGTTCATTTATTGTTTTAAATAACAATTTTCAGCAGCATTGCTACAATTTGTTAACCCTCTAAATTTGATCTTGTTTAGTAATAAATTAGTTGTTTTGAGATCGTTTCGTATTATTTATGATTACACCAAATCTCCCTATTTAAGTGAGCAGTGCATCGAAGGTACGTTTAATTAAAATAACACAACGTAGGTAAGTACTGGACGATCACATATCAATCTAAATCTCTACGAACCTGGGTATGTTACATTACAGTACTGAGTTTTTTTTTTATTGTTTTAAATGACAGACAATGAAAATTCCTAAGGTATAGAACTGGCTGCCTTTAAATGAAACAGTACTGCCTATTCATTGCATTTCATGTAGGTACACAATATTCTATTGACCTATCCAGGTCCTTTTGGGATTACTGAAACATTTTTCTACGTCGTTTCGGAGAAATCGTTTTTAATTTTGTCGTTTTAGGAGGCGTGTGATGCACCCTTGCGAAACGACACGTGTTGGCGACACCTTTTGTATACATAACACAATGTGAACGCATTTGTTCCCTCCCCATTTTCCTAAAGGAGAGATATAAAGCGACTATCGCATTCTGCAATCTGCAACCTCACGAAGGGATGGATTGTATACGACAGGATCACCTTTTCGCTCGACGGTATTAGAGTATAAGGGATTTAAATTAAAATGGTTGAAATCATTTACTTGCACGAAAATAGTTTAGAATTCACAGGTGATTGGTTACGGAAAAAAAATTCAAACACAGCTATTTTATTTAATATATTTTTTGTCTGTTATCCTAAGAGCACTACATTAGAAAAACATGTATTATAGCCAATTTCAAAACAATTCCATAAATGATATATAAATCATTGTAGTGCATTTGGTTGCGTCAAAGTAGAAAAGAGCTTCAAAGCAACTGCTATTTTATAGGATTATATCTTCCACGCAGAAGTATAATATGCAATGGTAAATTACTAAAGCACGGCAATCATTAGGTTCTGTATTCATCATAAGAATATATATCAACACATGCTCTCTACACCGGTGTTTATTACTAACTTAGAGATAAGTAAAAAATAAGCATATTTAATGTTAGTGTTTACAGATAATTATGATGAAGCAGAAGTAAAGACAGAGTTTATGATTAGCGATATCTTATTTGCAAGCCTTTGACAATCCAATTGCATTCAACAACTGAAAAGATTTATTTCAATACTGAAAACAGTAAATAGTTTCTTCTAACAGGGATTACACTGTATAGTGTCATGGTAAGCATTTAGGTGTTAGGTGCGTAGTCGTTCCAAATGTTTAAACTTTAAATCTTTCTCTGAACTATTTTACCATAAATCACACTAAAAATAATATCTCTTAAATTATTTTGATTAGAAGTATATACTACGAAAAAAATCCATAATATTTGATTTCTAGTCAGATAGTTTTAACGACATTAGTTCTTGCTTATAGTAAAGATAGAGTGATTACAGATGATTCAATGGATTTTGAATAAATATAGATATTTCGCAAAGTAAATGATACATTGTAGGAAAAAACACACTTTCAAGTATCTTACGCATCATTACAAATGTTCTATATGCTCTCATTGTGTTACACGACAAATATTTAATGTGGTCGCGTTCAACATTCACTTCTCTATGTCAATGAAGGCGAAGCTTCATCTTGACAGTGAAGTTCTTTGACATATTAAAAGTTTATTTATTTTTTGAGACACTTCGTCAATACCATTCTTGTCATTCGTTGTTTGTTAAAATAATTTAGAATTTACGCGAAGGTGTTTGAATAATTTTCAACAACGACATTGACCAAATGCATCGAAGTTCAAAGAGACTATGTCGAAAAAGAAGCATATAATTAATTTCATGTTTTGTGTCTTTCTATACCAGGAACAGTATTTTACATTAATGCGATTATTGCATTTTCCAGTTATGATTCTAATTTTTTATATTGTTGGAGGCTTCTGCGGCAGTGGTCCAATAAATTTTTATCTCTGGGTTGGAATCGTCTTCGAAAGCTTGCAAAAAAACATATATCTGGTCATTAACTTTTTCTTTACTTATTGAGCACAATTATCTATACACGGTAACTTTACATGTCTATTTCTTATTTCTAAGTTCATAAATTTTTCGGAATAATTTAAAGGTGTAGTAAGCATATGGTATATATTTTAAGCATAGTATTCCTCTACACCATATATACACCTGTAAATATAATTCCGGACAGAAAAGTGCGACAAGACGCTGGTTCGTCGATATTTAATAATTTTGGATTTGAGTTGCAGAAGAAAATTAAATTGAGCTAAAAGTTAACTGTTGTAGGATGAGTTTACGTTATTTAAAAAATGAAGTTTCATTATAAGTAAATTAATAAACGCCAAGTGTTTATGGAATCTCCACGAATTTCAGAATGGTGAGTAAATTACATAATAAACCAAGTTAGAAAATGACGGCTGAAGTTTTTGAAAATTGGTTTAAGAGTAAACTACTACCAAAGCTTCCATCCAATGCAGTTATTGTGTGATATTTCAGAAAAGGCTTTCATCCTTTGCGTTCAACTGATCCACTGGCTGTTAAGAACAAATGTTGCTCCACTTCTGAATATGCAATTCCGAAGATAATGACGGAAATTGGACATAAGAAGATGGAAAACTTTAATGACAAGCATCCTCTACTAATCATCCACATGACACTTTAATTACTCTATCAAAAATTATGCATGCTCGACCTTCCTCGCGTCGAAACGCATCCCCAACGCAAACGACCGAATGACAACTACGTCATCAGCGTTCGCGAAACTGATTGTTGTTTATTGGGCAATAATTAAACAGTTCGCGAACCATCCTGAAATATAATTATGGACACGGTGTTTTTTCCCCTCCGCTTAATGTTCCCGATGTCGGGAGCAGCAGACCAAAGGAACAGTGGTCATCGCTATGGAAACGCGCGCTTCGCCCCCCATCCATGGCCGGCTCTACCAATTTGCCTCAGACCACCCAGCTAGTGTATTACAGAAGACATGCACATTAAATTATATCATTAAACCAGCTACACTTGCACGGTGTATTTATTGAAAAGCGGCCTGACGCTACACGTTTATGGAACGTTTCGATTATGGGAGTACTTAAGGGAACCCCCGAGGTGGTGGTGAGCAAATGCTTGCGCTTTGGCTGGCATAAATTGGAGGAACGTTGTGGATGGAAGTGATCTGGCAAGTCAATTCATGACTCTTTTATTTCAAGCCTATACGTTGATTTACTCAGTGTACCATTTTCTTCATTTTTCCAAATAACGTATGTAACAAAAGTTTTGGTAAAAATTTATGAAGGCTAATACAAAGTAGAAAATTAACAATACTGAAAATTACATTTTACAAGGGTGAATGCTTTCAGCGTCCATAATATAAGATAATATTTACTCGGAAAGATCGCTGTCGCTTGAAACCACTGACAAAATGTTATTAGTCTGACGTTTCGTTTACACCTGTAATCTCTGTGAAAGAAGAACAACCTCAAAATTTTCCTGGCACAAGTTCAAACAAAATTTTGAAAGTAAATAAACAAATCACCAAGGAAGCGAGACGTCATAGAAACAACGCGCCAACCTGATACAAAAGAACCTGACGACGAAAAAGGAACTATCTACCTGCTAGATATACACGAATTACTTGATAAGATAGCGTTCCAAATGTCACCTAACTCATAATTTCTACATTCCCTATTAAAATTATTAGTAATTTCTATAGCTTCTTTATCAGACATTTGTGATAATATTTTTCTCTATGTAAGATTTTCGTTTTATCAGTCAATCATGTGTTTAGTCAAATATGAGTGTTCAGCTACGGAAGATTTATCTATCTGTTGCAGCCTAATAGCACGTATGTGTTCTGTCAAACGCGTACCTACTTTTCTTTTAGTTTGACCTATGTAACACTTGCCACAAGAACAAGTAATTTTGTAAACACCTTCACTCTCTAAATGTACTTTATCTTTAGTAGAACTTTTATCTAATTTATTATATGTACTATCAACAACTAAAATATCGTGTTTTCTAAGCACTTTTATTAAAAACTGACCAAATATTCTTCCTATAACCATTTCTCACTAGCGCTGATTTAAGATGATATATTTCTTTTGTAAAGAACTTTCGTCTGATATCCTTTGTGCTCTAATAAATAACGTCCTTATAAGACTATTCTTTTGAGAGGGAGGGTGGTGGGATGTGGCATGTAAATATCTGTCTGTGTGTGTTGGTTTCCTGTAAACCTTGTGTCCTAACTGTCCCTGCTTTCTAATTCCATAGTAATTCTATGTCAGGATTTTGACTGTTCAAATGATTTAGAAACCTAACTCTTCTATACCGTGAGGCCAAATAACAAAAGTGTCATCTACGTACCTATACCAACATTTTGGCTTAAACTGAAAACTGTTTATCGCTACCTGTACAAAATTTTCCATAAACAAATTGGCTACTAGAGGACTTAGAGGTGAACCCATCGCACAACCTGATTTTTGTTCATAAAAATTATCGTTCTATAAGAAATAAGTAGATTTTAAACAATGTTCAGATCATCTGGCAWATCGTGTCACCTAGGGGATCGCTATTAAGCTTGGATTTGATGATATCTATCGTTTCAGGGATGGGTACTTTCGTAARTAAAGAAACCACGTCAAAACTAACTAAATATCACCTTCTGAAATACTTAAACCTTTTATAATATCAATAAAGTCTGAAGAATTTTTGACGAAACTACTGGTTTTTCCTACATAAGGTTTTAAATAGTTAGCACAACATTTTGCCATTCTGTAAGAAGGACTGCCAATTATATTGACTATAGGTCTTAAGGGGACATTGGTTTTATGGATTTTGTGCAAACCATACAATTTAGGTACCTTACAATCGGAAACAATTAAAAGAGACTTCTCCACATTCGAAAGATTTGAATTTTTGATAAGATCATTAGTAATTTTGGAAATTTTTGAGGTAGGATCTCGGGATAATTTTTGATATGTTTCATCATCTAACAATTCTCTACTTTATTATCATAATCTGTTCTATCTAAAATTACTGTGACTGAACCTTTATCTACTATAGTAACTATAACGAACTTATCTGTATTCAAATCCTAAAGAGTCTTGATTTCCTCAGAAGTCACATTAGGTTTGGAATACGTGCATTTCTAATAACGTGGCATACATCCATCCTAATCTTGTCCGCTTGATCTTTCGGAAGCAGTCTTGTACAAGATTCCACAGATGATATTATCTCCACTTTTGGAATTGTCCGTGCCATTACAGCAAAGTCCATCCCCTTCGCTAAATATTTACAGCAGCATCTGAGACACTCTTTTTTGACAGGTTTATCACAGTGTTGTTAATGTAGGTTTTAACCATGTTATATGATTTGAACTTGTGTTTAATGGTTTTGAATTTCACGAATTTAAGTATGTTTTCTTCCCTGACCTTGTTAAMGTGTTGTTTGTATACTTTTTGTGTAAACTTTATTTGAGATTCTTCGTCTTAGACAAAGATTACAGGTGTAATCGAAACGTCAGACATAACTTTTTGTCAGTGTTTTCAAGAKACAGCGATCTTTCCGAGAAAATATTATCTAGTATTACATTTTGTCACTAATCTAGAGCACATTTCAGGCAGAATGACAGGACGCCAGGTCCTAATAAAAGGTTCTAATAAAATTTTGGAAGACATTTTCGCATATATAGATTTGCATCTATAGCTTCGCCTCTAACATATCGAAATATAGGGGCGTGAAACACCAGCTTCAGAAATCGTATACCTTACTAATAGTTTGTCGGCGAATTTTGCTTTACATTTAAGTCTAACATTATCGGGAGTGTTCTCGATATCATCTGTATTTAGTAGTTAGGTATTGGACGATTACATTTTAATCTAAATATCTTGGAACCTGGGTATGTTACCTACATTAAAGTATGTTAAATCTTCACGAATCCCGCTTAATGGGATTCGTTCTTGTTATCACCCGATACAAAACGATCTTCCCTGTTAACACCATGGCGCCGCAAAATGCCGTTTCGTCGAAACCAAGGAGATAGTCGACATACGCTGGGGAGCGAGCTTCTAGGTCGTAATTTACACTCGGTGCAGCAATAACTTGCGCGATGAGCCGCATATGAGACAAAACTTGCGTTGTTAACACGACACTAAAGAGATTCGACGGCGGTTAACGCGATCCGGGCACCGGCTGCGGTTCTGCGAAATCGACAAAATGACAATTTGAAAAGCGAGGGCGGGAGAATTTTTATTGGCAGTTTGTGGGAGACCGGCTGAAGACAAAGGGAAAGAACTTGGATTATTGCTGAGTGTAAAAGTTTGCGGGTCCTATATCGAGCATTGTTAGCTATTATCGATGATATATGAAAACAGAAGTTTAGTTCATAGCATGGCTAAACGGATAAAAAAATCGACGAAACCGCTACAAAGTATGGAACTAGCTGGATATTTCAGGTCTCTCGTTTCCTAGATATGGGCGCAAGCTGCATTTTTTAATGGGAAGGGGGGTCAAAAGCCACATCATAAAAAAGAATATTTTTTCCTGATTTCAAAAATGTATCACACTTGTACAATTCATTACTTCTGAGTTGAGAAAAGTGTGATAACAAACTTTGGTCTTGTAAAAAAAACATATTCGTTATCGCTAATTATAAGAAAAAAAACTCCAGGTGTCTCCATTTTCCTCATGACTGGTGATAATTTTTATTTACTTTGTTATTTGCAATCGCAATGCCTCAGTTAACTGAACAGAATCACATAGAAATTTTGACGATGATTATAGCTATGGAGATAGAAGGCGAAGTTATTCGGAAGTAGTTGCACCCTACAATGCAATTCATGAAGTGAACCAATTGCCAGATCAATATTTCACTTATTACAAGGAGTGAGTGAAGATGATTTCGATCGTAAGATAAAATTTTGCGAAACTGCTATAAACATGATAGATGAAGATAGAAACATTTTAAGTTGGACTATGTTTTCTAATGAAGCGACTTTTTGCAAAGATTGGTGGGACTACAGCAGTATGAAAGGTTACAGATGACATTTTACGTCCAAACCTCGTTCCAAAAAATCGGTCGAACAGAACCTGCAATATCCTGCTGGTTCCATACTTTGTAGCGACGCTGTATATTAAAAAAATAAGTAGTTGTAGTGCGTAATACGAATGTTTATCTTGACCTTGGCTAAAGATTATGTGATGATTTTTCACATTTCTTTTGCAAATGTAGCAGTATAAAAATTGACAACAGTAATAATACGCAAGTTAATAATAAAAAGCATGTACGTTGTTCATATTATTCATGATAATGCTATGTTCAAATGCACAATATAAACTACACGAATCTCGGTTTCTAATGATAATTCTTTTAATAGTTATGGAAGTGGTTTTTTGATCAAATCGATCATTCCTGGTACGCGATAAGGAAAAATACTTAATCATGCATAACAAAAATCATCACTTACATTTATTCAAACGTAGTACAGGGCCTTATTTGTTCCTCCACGAATCCTTAGGTCACTAACACTCAAAAGTCAAATTCGAAAACGTTAATTGAACAACACTCGATATTTACCCGCACAACGCGTACATTATCATCCGCGACACTAACATATCAGGCGACGCATTAAAAAGAACTTCACCCCGCACAAAAGTGGACTGGCCCGTTTTTTACCGTGGCTCGCAGTTGGCAGAGTAATTAGCCCACACAAAAAAGCGCAGTATGCGCAAAAAGTCGTCACAAGATTGTAAACAGGTGAGTCATTAATTTTAAAGCGAAATAAAGTTGATTTATTAAAGTAGATGCGCTGGTGTTCATACAGATATCTGTTTTAGCTGTTTGAGCGATTAGTGCATATACGGGGGTGGTCCAAAAAGTCGTCATTCAATACTAAGTACGATGTTTCATTCTTTTAATCTTTACTATATTCCAGTGTTACATGTTGTTAGTTCTATAATGTTGTTGGGATAAAAATAGTTAAATATTTATTGTCTTTATACGCAGGAATAGTTGAAATCGTTCCAAAAACGCAAAAAAAGTTCGAGTTTAACTGAAGAACTCTTAAGGTGCAAAGTCAGGAGAATACGCAGGGTACGTTTGCCTATTTACCTATATATCTAAGAAATTTTCGTTTAATTATTATTTTACAGCTACTGATGCTGTACTGAAACAAATGCAAGTAAGTACCTAATATATGACTGCATATTCGTTTACCTCCTTATACTTGATACATTATCATTGCAACTGCTCACTTGATTACTGACAAGCAACAAGGTACATTTCGCATAAATAAAATTCAAAACTTTCGAAGGTAGACTGTGTGAAAGACACCTCTTAACCCAGCTTTTTAATTTGCAAGAACAAATTATAATAATCGCGCCTTTATACACCTTTCTTAATTGATGTTTGCGACCTTCCACTATATTTTATTTAATATATTTTCAAACAAAAGCTTCGTCAATGCCCCAGTAGACAAGGCGTGTATAATAATCTAACTCCAACTATAATTCTGGCATAAAGTGACCTGAAGCTGTTTGTTATCAAAAATTTAAACATTATGGAACAAACTAAGATGATATTACATATTCACAAAAAAATAATTGAAGAATTCAAAACCAATATCGCTCGTTTTGAATACTTTGGTACCATCTTTTAAATGATGTAATGAATAAAAAAATAAAAAAACTATGTACAGCTATCTAAACGTTTGTCCTCCATAATTATGATAGATGGAAAACTAACAATTTCCTACAAAACAGCAACACTTAAAAATTACTACGTACATTTTTGAAAATAGTCTTATTCGAAAGCTGCTGATCAACATTTTCACATAATCTAAATTTAATCGAATCTTCTAACTATACAATAAGCGTTCATTTATCTATAAATATTCAATAATTTTTTAGTCGTAATTTTTCACAAAATATGCAAATTATCTTTTCTCCCTCCTCATCTACAGGATACGTCTTGAAAAAGCAACGCAGTATTCTTCTACTTTGATATAAGTCGGTAAAAAAAAACGATAGTTTAGGATCTACCCATTATTTATTTAATACCTTTATTTTGAATTGATTGAACAAATGTTAAAAACGGAAGCAGTCTGCATACAAGAACCATCTTACGGTGAAATGCCAAACTAATTCTTGACTTTGCTATTGCCGTTAGAGATAATAGTTTCCTGTGCATGTAACCCCGCATAAAGATAACTGTTCTGAACAACAAACGGTAGATGGCACGGTCATGACAAAAGAATCATATAGTTTCATATCTGTTAAGTTCTGTTAATTCTGATTTGAAAGCCATTAATGTCATAATGTCCATAATTGAATAAATAGGTGCAAACAGCATTTTGTAAATTCACTCTTGGACGCTTCAATTTTTTTAAAGCATCCATATCAAATTAAAACTTTGATATCTTGTAGTGTCAGTTGCCCACAAAATACAAATACAAGGGTTGCAATGAATGCTTTTAAATAAATAATATAACAACCATCTCAATTAATTTTATTGACAAAAGTAAATACATTTTAATCGAGTGACTTCACACACTTGCCAGCTACATATACTTTTACAATGTTTCTATCATCCCCGACATATATGAATTTCTGGATCAATTCTATTGGTGTGCAAACATGAAGGTAATCAACACCTCCATTTTCCACATCCATGTCCACAATAAGTGCATCAAAATCCTTTCCAACTTGGAAATTTCCAACGACATCATCTAGAGCGAGAGCTGCAAAAAAATAACAAATAAACAGTTGCCAAAAATTAGATCAATACACGGAATAATTGGGAAAAAATGCAGTTATTGATAATAATTAATAAATTAGTACGCCGCTGTTTTAATAAAAGCTAGCATTATTAAAGAAGAGCGACAACAGCACAGGTTCCAAATAAAATCCCTGTGACACCCCAGATGTAGACAGCAGACCCGTTAGTCTAACCGCACTTGCTTCAGGTTTGTGATATATAATTTATAATCCATATAATTTTTAATAATATAATTAGATGCAACAGCATCAGTTATCAAGCCAGAAAATAAGAACAAATTTGCTGAAGTAAAGACACAGGCGACTTAGGGATATAGAACAGAATACTTATTCCTCTGTAATTATTTATTTTTATGGATAAAAATATGTATACCTACCCTTTGCACCACCTAAGGTTGCGAGATAAAACACATCGTAGCAGTTCAGTGGATCATAGTTCTGTTTACTGTAAGACAAATGGATGGAGGTCTGTATAGCAGCTCTCATAGCACTGACGATTGAGGGAGACGCTCCTCCAGATACATCTATTTTAAAACCAAAGTGCTATTAACTTAAAACAAGTACATTAAACACAAATACGGGGTCGCTACAAAGTATGGAACCAGCAGGATGTTTCAGGTTCCGTTCGACTGATTTTTTCTGAAATTAAAATGCATTTTGTGGAATTTTTTTCAACTCAGTATCAGCTCTAGTTTCCGGGATATGGGCGCAAATTGCATTTTTTAAATGGGAAATGGGGTCAAAAGGCACATCATTGAAAAGGATATTTTTTCGGGATTCAAAAATTTATTGCTTCAGAGTTGAGAAAGTTTAAATACAATAATTGGGCCTGACAAAGAACGAAAAGAATGAATTATTACCATTTTTCCTTGACTGGTGATAATTTTCGTCTAATTTGTTCAATTTATTGAGAATCGAGTACCCTAAAAGTAAAAAGGAAGAACATGATTCCGTGAAAACGCAGTATTTTTTCAGATTTACATTGCAGAAGATGCTCAAAATGTTCCCCATTTACTTCCTGGCAGTAAGGCAGCCTTGAGTAAAAGTTTTTAAATGTTACCTGATTCGTCCTTTTAAATCTTCTGCATTATGTGGTCGACCAGCATAAATACGATTTTTCCGATACCCCACAGGAAAAAATCAAGTGGCGTCAGATCAGGGGAACGTGCTGGGCATTCTATCGCTCCGCGCCTACCAATCCAAAATGGGGCTGTGCACCATCTTGCTGAAATCATATCTGTTCAGAAGGACGCGAAGCATTTTCACGATTAAGGAACAAGCGAATAAGTTCTTGTATAATGTGTTCGTGCAAGAGCTGTAAATCCTTGACCGCATTCAAATTTCCATCGATGAAAAAAGCCCCAATAATGTGCTCACCGATAATACCACACCAGACATTCACTTTCTGAGGGTGTTGTGTGTGGACTTGTTCCATCCAATGTGGATCGGGTCTCACCGATATCTGCAACTATGTCTGTTCACATTACCATTGAGGCAAAAAGTCGCTTCATCATAAAACATAATCCAATTTCAAATGTTTCTATCTTCATCTTTCATTTTCATAGCTGTTTCGCAAAATTTTATGCTACGATCGAAATCATCTTCGCTCAGTTCTTATAATAAGTGAATGTTGTGTGGATTTTTTCAAAATTTTCTGAACAGATCTTCTAATATGGTGAGTGAGAGCACGCTGCTGTACGAAACACTTGGGATTCTCTTGCACATCTAAAAGGACATTCAAGCTACTTTCCTCACTCGTAGCAACCTTTAGACGTCCTGGTTTTTGACAATTTTTAACAGCGCCGGTTTCGTCAAAACGTTGCAATGTTTTAATAACTGTTGATCTGGTAATTGGTTCACGATCTTCTATCTCCATATCCGACCATCATCAAAACTTCGATGTGATCATGTTCAACTAACTGAGGCATTGCGATTGCAAATACCAAAGTGAATGAAAATTATCACGTCACGAGGAAAATTGAGACACCTGGAGTTTTTGTTCTTACTTAACGATAACGAATATGGTTTCCATCCCGAAGTTTTTTGCCAAATCAAAGTTTCTTAACTCAGATCCCCCCTTCCCATTTAAGAAAATGCAACTTGCGCCCATATCTAGAAAACGTAGAAACAGATAGAGACGAAATAGATTGAATTTTATGATTGGGGGTGAATAATATTAGTTATTACGTTACCAGATCCTAATCCAACGGCAATTCCATGGCGTACGAGGTTTCTAACGTCACAAAGCCCTGATTGCAAGTTAGTATTCGACTCTGGGCAATGAGCTATGGAAGTACCACGTTCAGCCAGCAATCTCATTTCTGATTCTTCCAAATGTACGCCATGAGCCATAACAGTCTATTAGGACTAATTATTAGATTAGAACAGATAAAAAATGTTAAACACTTGCCTTTTTGGTAAGCAGGCCAGCGCTGTCGTAAGCTTTTGCATAGGACTCACCGTACTCCTTATTTACCAACGCTACTTCATCTTTATTTTCTGAGATGTGCGACTGTAATAACAAGAATAAATTACCGGAAAACACCAGTGTAATTGTCAGACCTGAATGTGTAGATCGAATTCTTTGGCGATTTCAGCTAGTTCTTTCATGGTTTTCCCGTTAAGACTTAAAGCAAACCTCGGGGTAATGATAGGCTTCACTAGGGGACTCTACAACAAAATTTTGAAGCCATTATTAGGTTGATTTCTTTTAATCTGACTTTTGATGAATGGACATCAAATCATAATAAATGATATATCAGTATTAACGCGCATAATAAAGGATGTTTCACGAATGATGATGATCCTGACGAAATTAAAGCAACCCAAAATACATTCACATAGCCAATGTGGTTATTTTACATAATGGTATTATTTTAAAAATAAATTGGAAATCCTTGACGGCTACGCGCTATGGTTCCTGTCACTGTATTTATTAAAAGTCAAATTGTATTCAAATGATGACAAAAACAGATGATTTATGGTGAATGCAAGAAAATGATACCGCTGCTGCTCGTTTATTCAGACAACGTTTTCCAAATAGAAGGGCTCCTGCCGATACAATTTTCAAGAGACTTGAATTAACTTTAAGGGCAAACTGGCCACCACCGAAAAATTCAAGAGAAAGAACAGCACAGGCCCTGACAATGAAATTAGAGTATTGGAAATGATTGACGAAAATCCTCATATTAGTCAAAGGGTAGTCTCAAGATCAACCGGTATTAGTCTGTCTTCAGTACACCGAATAATTAAAGGCAGTCAATTTCATCCGCATCACTTGCAATTGGTTCAGGCCTTGAAGGAGATAGATTATCCTAAAAGACTGGCTTTTTGTAACTTTTTTCGGGAAACCAAAATTTAAATGTGAGATTTTATGGCAACATTTGCTTCTCAGGCGAAGCAGGATTTTCTAATAATGGTGGAGTTAACAAACATAACATGCATTATTATGCGCAAGAAAATCCACGTTGGATTCGAGGACATTTTCAAACTATTTACTAGACGAATGTCTGGTGCGGAATATTGGGGAATCAAATTGTTGGGCCTTATTTTTTTGGCGATAATTTAAACGGTAATACTTATCTAAATTTTTTAAGAAAGATTTTACCGGTACTTCTCCAAAATGTAAATTTACAAGTAAGACAAGATCTATGGTTCCAACAAGATGAGGCACCTGCGCATTATCATAGAATAGTGCGAAATCATTTGGATTTGGTTTTGCCTATTCGATGGATAGGAAGAGGTTCATTAATCCTCGCCTACCGAGAAGCCCGGATGGTAAAAGAGCAAGTATATCAAACAGCAATTGAAAGTGTAGAACATTTAGAAAATAAAATACGTGATGCATGTAGATCCATCACTCCAGAAATGTTAATGCATGATAAAAGATCGTTTTGGGCACAAATTCAAGCTTGTGAGAAGACTGCGGATGGCGACGTTTTGAGCATTTATTACATTAATGTTATTGAATAGACATTTTTCAAAAATAAAATTTGTTTTACAATACCGAATTTCCTTAAAGCAAATGATTGAAGTTTATGTCAAAATTTACGAATTTATGCAGCTCTCTACGTTTTATATTTTTTAAGACGATGAACATGCTAGTGTAGAACCTGAGCGATATAACGACCGCTAAAACTTTCGGAACTTCCCAGATTTGATCCCGAAGGTTTTTGGGTTCCAAGTAGTTTGTTGGTCTCAGGATTTGGACACGTTAACCAGCATCAACAACTATTCATGTTTACCTTTTTTCCAATCAAATCTGTAACGAATCTCCTCGTTTCTTGGACCATCTCTTCATCTGTCTCTACGTAATTATAATGTGCAGATTTAGTCATATTTACTTTGCCAATGAACGCTCTTTGTCCATATAGGATGGCAAAATCGGCTAAATCCAAGGTAGAATCGGAGTAAAGGCTGCCAAAATAGCAAGCTGTAGTGGTGCCATGAAAAAGAGTTCTTTGCTACAAGAACCAAATGTTGGAACGACTTGCGTGACTTCTTGGTAACTTACCACAACTACTTCATACACTCCTCTCGCAAATTCCCTGTCCCTGTATTTGCTCTCCAAGGGGAACGTGTATTTCTGTAGCCACTCCAGAAGAGGCTTGTCATAACCCAAACCAGCGTTTGGGTATTGCGGTGCGTGAATGTGTGCATCAATCAAGCCGGGTATCAAAATTTGAGAGTCTTTTAGTACAACTTCTTGCACGTTGGATATACCTAACGCTTCTTTTGTCTCGTCTAAAGCAACTGCATGATCTATAGCTACAATCTATGGAAATGAAAACCATTATTCGATAAATGTTCGCGTAGAAAATTTAGCTTAGACAATCAGTTCTAAAGTTATGGGTGAAACTAAACCCACMTGTCCAAATACAATCTTAAGGGTGTAGACTACTTTTTTGGACAACATTGAAATATATTTGTTTTAAAATATGTAGAACCCGGTAATAAAGCTTAGAAGAAGTCGAGAAATATTGTAAAAAATCAAAATATGTAGACAGCATCGAAGTGAAAAAATGGCAATTCTGATGTCAGCAATAATTGGAGAACCGTTTGTCCCACAGTCCCTTAATTTTGAAACCTTTTTTAACAAAATCCCATAATGTTTATGTAATGTAGTTTTTGTTTTAATAATATTAACATGTTATTTCTTTCTTACTCATCTTAATAAGAGTTAATACAACTCGAATTTTTATTGTGTATTGTGCACTTCTACTAATTAGACCCATGGCGGAAGCCCTACTGAACTCATAGCAATGGGAAAAATATATCTATAAGATTGTAAGGACACTCAACCAGATGTTCACCTAGAGCAATAGAGCAATAAACTATTTTTAAGGCGGCCCTTAGCCTCATGCATAAACAGGTATGCGATTTGAAATATATTCGAACTCCATTTAGCGGAATTATATGCTTCCAAACATTTGTAGTCTACCCCATTAAGATGTAATTGCGATAAATTAATATTACACCGCAAAATCTTTGCAATCATCCGTTGGACATTGTTTCTTTCAAAGTTAATGTATCTAAAATATTATTTATAATCTAAGTCCTACCTTGCTGCCTCTAACTACCACAAATCCTTTTTCTAAAGTGTGCACAGAAAATGGTTCCGTACAGTGCACTATATTTCCAACTATTATCAAAACTTTCTCTTTCTGAAAAGACATCATGCAACCTTGGACCTGAAACACCAAGGTAAACTGCACTTATAGTCACTAACAGCGCATTGTTTAATTTAAATAGCAAAAAATATTTCTGTTTTTTAAATCGTGTTTAGTTTGAAGCTGTAGACATAAAACAGCAAAACGATAACGTATTGATTACAGGAAATAGCGGTTGAAATAAAACCCGTTGTAATTTATAAATAACCTGGGAATTGTGGAAGTTTTCATTGATAGGAAAGATATAACGGTTAGTGTACAATTTAATCAAGGACACTATAGATTTCTCACTATGTTGTGCTCAGTATATTTTATATTAATATCTACTGTACCTATGTTACGTTATTGAAAATGAAAAAAGATCAATAATTTATAGTTTAACATTATAATTTCCAACACTTGTCTTAAGTTTTTAGAAACTATCTAGAGTTTCGCAAATGTAGCAATATAAACTTTAGACCTAAATTTTATGAAAAAACACACAACTTCACAACATTGCAGAGATAACACATAACCTTTATCAAAACAAATTATTAATCTTCTAGTTTTGCGCCAAAAATCTAATATTGGTAGGCGTTAACGCAAAAATCCGCAGTTGACACTTCTTAAATTAGTACCTTCCAAAATACTTACGTTTTTCACATCAACGAGAAGATTTATAACAAAAAAATTGTAAAGGACATGTAAACACGTGTTGTTCAGCGTGATTCACTGTAGACTATAAGCAACAATAACACCAGCTCAATCTCTAACTTATCGTTCTTGTTTTCCGATAGAAACAGGCAGCTCTTTATTATATCGATAACTTTAATTAATGACTAGTAGTCCGTCGTGCTATCTAATAATTCTAATTCAACCTCTTCGGTTAGTTGATAAAGAAACATAAGTAGTTTGACAAAAAACGACCGACGCTTGTACAAACAATTCAACAAAACAGATTATGAAGATATATAGGCTGATATTTATCACAGAAATTATCTTTTCTGGTTATACAAATATACAATTCATAATCATAAACATATTCTTTATTGATGCTTATTAAAAATAGTATTTTTAGTTCCTCAGGAATCAGGAATAGAACTTTATACAATAATAATTAGATGCTGTTGTACTCCTAGCGAGACGCAAGCTAGGTTGATAAAGATCGGTTTTCTTCTTGTATCATAATCATGGTAATCCTCATTGCAGGTAAAAGCCTGAGCATTAGATTTAACACGGTTAAGAGCTCCATAGATGAACAAAGATTGTAGAGTAAGTATTTGTAGATCTTTGAATGAATTTCTGCAATCAGCTCTGAAGTTATTTATCTATAATGCGTACTGCGCGTCTCTATAGTACAAATATTTGTTCTTTAATAGATAAGTGACCCCATGGCAACAATCCATACGAAATAATACTGTGTATTAAACCAAAATAGGCCATTTTTGAAGTGTCTATCGAAACATGTTTACTGAGGTTCCACAAAATAAAGATGTTTTTATTATGAAATTTTTCTATTTTTTCACCATGCGCATGCCACAGCAGTCTTGAATCAAGAGTGACTCCCAGGAAGTTAGAGCAATTGGCGAAGTCCATAGAAACATGTCTAAGTGAGAATAACATCTGAATTGACTTATCCTTGTTCATAACAGCACCATTACTAACACACCAGTCATAAATCTTCGCTCGAGAAATATTGTTATGATGTAGTACCACGTCGATGTTGGTGCCCCTGGAACTGACTGTAATATCATCGGCAAATAAAGTTACTGCACCCTGATCAATACAGAGAGGCAGATCGTTAATAAAAATAGGAAATAACAGAGGCTCCAACACAGAGCCCTGAGGCGCACCAATATTTAGAGGAAGTTCATCAGAAAACTTATTAATCATAGTTTTCTGTGAACGATTAAAAAGAAAAATTGAAATTTGGTCTTTATTACGGACAAAACGGGAAAACACACTGCCTGCGGTAGAAAAAGCAATATTTATTCCATTAGAAGAAAATAATTTAGATAGGTTAACTGAGACTTGACCAACATTTATTAGTAAATAAACACACTGCCACGCTAGACAATCTAAATTCATTACATTTGTGTAGTAAATCATCTAAATTAAATTATTTGGAAATTTTAGAGATTTATAAAATTATTAACGAACAAAATTTTACTATTCTAAATGATTTTTGTAAATTCAATTGTCCTATTCTAAATTCTTTTCTAAATTAATGTTTCGTTTGAGTTACTGGCATGTGGGTTGCTTTTCAGTTTGTAGTCAAGTTTACTAGTTTCTGATTTTTGACTTTGTCAAACTGTTAGTTTCCTTTCATAAATAATTTTTGTACTGACGATGGCTAACGTGTAGCCGAAAGCGCTTTACAATTGTAAAAAATTAAGTGGAAGTTCACTTTAAGAATTATTTTCTTTAGAAGATTTAACAATTAATTACATGAGTTATGTGATTGCAAATATGCGGCAAGCATAATTTCAACATGTAAGCATTCACGTTATCACTGCCGTAAGCGTCGGATTTTAAGGAACAAATAATTTGACTAATTTCGTCAGGGGTAGCCAAATGGAAACTAAAATGGAGGCCATCATTATATTCTGCGGTTGTAGCCCGACAATTGTTTGGAGGTGTAAAAATGGACGTAAAATATTGATTAATTTCATTCACATCAGTCAAATTACTCGGAATATTAATATCTCTGTTATGTTTTATACACAGTCTACATCGCTGACTGCCCCTAGGTTCTCTGGGAGGAAATTAATATGAAAATGAAGGAACAGTATTTTCAATAACGTATTCCTTGCCTGAGCTTAGCTTTATACAACATAAAAGTTTTTAACTAGATTCTTGTAGTCATTCCCCAAAAATCCTCTGACCACAAGATGTCCATGCATGTTTTATCTTCTTTCATTAACTCGATTATTTGAGGGCCCACAAACTTTCCTTCCTTTATTTTTGCCTCACTGATCTTAGGAAACTTATATTTTTCCTGTTTGTAACGATCGTGGAGCGTAAACTTTTAATTGTATGTCACTATACCTGTTTTAGAAGTCACGTTATTTTTACCGGACCACTATTTTATCACAAATATTTACATGAAGAATTACATTTATATTTAAGTTCCTATATTCGTGGTGTTATATAAAATAAATATCGTGATGGATAGACACATATGCATTTATATTACTGCTACATTATTATTCATTCTCGACCTTCCAATATTAGTAGATAACTTCTCACTTATGTACACTAAATCAGAGTATACGAATATTTTGTAACCTTCGCCTTATCACTATAGAATCGTCTAAGCTAAGTACAGACGTGTTAAATAATGTACGCGCTAAAAACTGTTATTATTTTCTGTGTTGTTGACTTGGGGACATCACAGGTATGAAATAAAGTTGTTTTTCGTCATTAATTTCGAACATGTCTTTTTCAGAAGCAGTTTCGCAAATTCAGTAAGTACAAGATCCTTGGTGATCATTAAGGAAAAGAAAAACTCCAGTTACATGATTGATTGGGCTAAGAACTTGAGTTCGGCAGCGAAATATTCCAGATCCACTACCGCAATCTGTGGATTTGTCAAAAACCACTAAACCGCAGCGATGTTTACCTTCGACTTTGAAATAACGGTCGACGGGTTAAGAATGCCATGATCAACCTGGTGGATCCAACAGTAATACATCTAATAATTTGTATACAACAGACATTGCAAGTTTTTTAATTCTAAATTTTTCATTTAATCCTTCTACGTTGCCAGTATTTTTGCCAAGGGCCAGTTGCACCTATATGTTGGTAATTGATTACACGTTACGAGTCCAATCAAGCATAATTTTCTGTCAAATCATAATTCCTGCACATATCAAGCTGGCGCAGAACTGGCGATGGTGAAAAAACGAGTGCTGTCAAATTATACGAGTAAAAGTCTATAATTGAAGCATCACTTAGCTATATAAAGAGTGTGGGTAGTTCACTGTTTATGTGCAAAAAGTCCTCAAATCGGCATTTGCGAACTGTGTTGTGTGCAGGAATTTTGACATGACCCTCGTATAATAATTGTCTTTTTAGCGATCGAAGTCACCAGACGATAGTATATGCAATTCTGTGCAAGAAAGGTCATATTGGTGTTGATTTAATGATGATTAAAAAATAGATTATTAAATCAGCCCAACTCAGTCTGGTATACCTAAAACTCTTCACCATTACGGTCTTCCAGCACACTGATAGTGCCTTTACAACCCCAAATTGTAATCATTTTCATATTACTTACACCAGCAGTATGACATTACCGATGCTGAACGGAGCAATGAATCACTTATTGTTTTTTTCATTTCTCTTATTTCAACATGCGTAGGCACCTGCACCAGAAAATGGCACGTTCATTCAACGAGGTGCTACTTCGTTTACCTAAAGAAAAAACTCAATTAGCTCCGTATACAGCCGAGTAAACAGTTATGTCGCCGGTAACCTTCGTTTATTTTGGAATCCTTCCATTATGAATTCAGTTTTGTGTTGCACCTGTAGCAGATCGCGCGTTCACAATGTTTACGATTGAGAAGTTTGTTGTTGTTTTTATCGGCTTTGTCGGATTGGTAAGTTTCAGATGGAACTGTTAAAGCTTTGGTACTAATTTTGCGTAATTTTGGTTTTTAGGTTTGGTGTCAATCGAGTAAGTATACAGACAAAAATGAAGCCTTTCACACTTTCAAATATGTTTTCATGGAGTATAGTCATTAATAGGCATACGTGGGATTACTTGTTACTAAATATTCGAATCATTAATATTTATAGTTTTCCCAGTGTCTACGTTTTGTATGGACACCTGTTTTGCGACAATTACGTCATTTTTATTTTATTTTAACCCTAGCACTGGTTATGGAATTTTATTTTTTAAAAGGAGTCATGGAATTCTCAAAAGAGCAAACAGCTATAAAACTTTGAACTTGTGGCTTATATAGGTTTATAAATGTCTACTGTGAACGTGTGAACAATGGATAAAAATGGTAATCTATTTGTTTGTGATAGTAAATTTTTAACGTTTATGGGTATACTCTCCTAAAAGCAAATAAAATTTGTCCAAATTTTTCTTGAAAAAACTGACAAATTGATTGTGAACACAATTTTTACTTTGCATTCGTAATAAAAATTCGCGTAACTGTAAACAAAATACTTTTAGATGAACGTATCTGTCAAGTACCCAAATATGAAACTGTTTTCCAAATATTCGATTTGCACAATTTTCAGTGTATATGCCGAAAAATTCTCTAAGAATTCTTTTAACAGTAGAACAGTTTTGTTGCGTTTTTGCTTTAGTTTCTAAAGATAGCTACCACTCATTTAATTGAACACAAACGCGATTCCTATTTGTATACGAGGACATTTTGATAAATATCTGGCATACCATATAACAGGCCACAATATATTAAAACACATTTTTTTATTCCTTTAAGACTTCTACATTCAGCAGAACGTTCATAAAGTAGTTCTAAAGCCTTGTATCTTTGTATGCAAACGACTCCTCAACAGCAGCACATGACTTCAGTTTTATCAATTTTTTTGGCAAGTTCTCCAAGTCGTTTCTCCACAATTTTTTCGCGTAATATTAGTTAGTAACTAACTACAATATGTTGCCGTGACAGTTCTACCTTGTTCAAAGAAATCTAATGGAATTATTCCAGCTTATTATTATTATTCCCACAAAATTGAAGCAAGAACTGAGAAGCAATGACATTAGAGTCGAACTCAAGAAACGTATGTAGGTATAAATATTCAAGCGGACGTTATAATTTTATAAATGGTTAAAACGAAGGCCACCTTGACTATTTTGCGTCCATTACTCATTGCATCAATTGTAACAATAAAAACAAATCGTTATGAATCATATCGTTTAACCAGCAACCGCAACAGGAAAGAGTTTGAACGTTCAGAGCTGTATTACCCAAACAATTAGTACGGATAAAGTTTATTATTATTTCACGCAAAACGGGACTCAATTACGACGATTGAATAAGTTTTTGTCGCACAGATTGTTTTCCTAAATTACATTCCGTCACTTACGACAATGACACTCTAATCGAAAGAGAAAAAGCAGCTAATAATGTTTTCAAGGTGTTTTTTTCTGGGACTCGGTTCATCGCACACTTTGTTAATCAAAGAAAGTTCGGAAGAGGCTCCAGAAAACGTTGGCTGKAACAATATTTAAATGCTGAAAGTGTATTAATTTTTGGAAATGCAAATGAGACATAAATGAACAAGTAATATGAATAATTGCACTCTTTGATATATCTGTTGGTTATAGATCAGACAAACGAGTAATTACTAGGGGTGTTTTTAATTTTTTTCAAGCACGCCGCAAATGTCAAAATTGTCAAAAACCTCAAATAATCACAAAAAGTGATAATGAAATCCAACGATAATTCTAAAAATGTCAATATACTCGGTGTTCTATTTAAATTAACAAAGTTGGTATCAAAACTTCCAGTATAATCAGAAGTGGTCGAAACCTAAAAACATTTGGCATGAAAAAAAAATTTGCTGAATATAAAAAGACTTTTAAATGACTTTTCGTTATCTATTGTTGCAGATAATGATATGGATAAGTTCATGGCAGATATCTCCAGTTCATTTGATGGATTGGGGGATTCCATCAGACAGCATGTTGATCAAAGGTTATCACCATTGGATAACATGGGAACACGGATAGAGGAACAGGTTGAACATGCACTGGAACCAGTGCGAGCTATGGAAATCAACAATAAAATGATGAATGGAATTGGTGGAACTACCATAGCTTACTTTAATGGAGGTAATTATCTGCCAGTTATCATGCCGCGTCATTTTTTTATATTTATATCATCTATTGTGGATCCATTTATTATCTAACAAACTTTCAAAATCTAACAGTGCTGACACACTTAATAAACACTTGTTTATTGGAGAATATCGTTCCCAGCGCATGGAAAATTGCAAAAGTTTTGCCGTTACCAAAAAAACCGGTGGTGGCATCTTTTGATGAGCTGCGTCCAATTTCGCTTTTGCCGGTAATGTCGAAAGTCTTGGAAAAGATTCTGGATTTCGGCAAAGATATAGTTGTCTTACTGCACTTCTTGACTTGATTGATGATGTCATTCGTGAGGCTGATGTTGGAAATATTAGTGCACTTGTTCTGTTGGACTTTTCCAAGGCTTTCGACAAAATTAATCATAAATTATTGTTTTCAATTCTGGAGTATGTAGGATTTTCGCAGAATTCAGTGAATCTTATTGAATGTTATTTTGCTAACCGTAAACAATATACTGTAACGGATTTCGGTGCATCTGAGGAGGGAGTTATTACATCTGGCGTGCTTCAGGGATCTGTGCTTGGACCTATTTTATTCTGTATTTACACATGTAACTTGTTGTCTTGTGTTCAGTACGGTACTTGGTATGTATATGCTGATGACAACCAGGTCCGTTTTTCGTTTCCCTTTAGTAATATACATTTCGCAAATAGAATGATTAATGAAGATTTAAAGCAATTGCAACAAACTTCTTTGCAACATCAACTTAGTTTGAACGATTTAAAGAGCTCTGTACTGGTATTCGGTAAAAACAAAGAACTAGCAGAAGTGGTATTAAAGATTAAAAATGGTAATAGTATTTTGCAGTGCTCTAAAGTAGCGAAAAGTTTGGGTGTGGATCTAGACACGGAACTACGTTTTAGTAATTTCATTACTAAAAAATTGAATGTTGCATACATTAGCTTGACAAAGTTATATCCTTATCGCCATATCTTACCCATTAACTTAAAAATAAAGCTAACGGATGCAACGGTCTTATGTCATATGAACTATTGCGATGTCTTGTATGGCCCATGCTTAACCAGGGTAGATGTAAATCGCATTGAACGTTTGCAAAAGTCTTGTTTGAGATTTATTTACGGAATTCGAAAATTTTCTCGGATTTCATACAAGTTGATTTCTGCAGGATGGTTGAACATGGCCCATAGACGTGAGTTACACGCGGCGTGCCTATACTTTTCAATTATGTTTTTCAAATGTCCACCCTACCTATGCAACAAAATCACTTTTCGTACTGATGTGCACTCTTTGAACACTAGGTTTCGTGGACTCTTATCACCCCCTAGACACTACACTGCTTTATTCACTCGGTCTTTTACCTACAACATCTACAAAATATTTAATAGTATTCCAATTCAGATAAAAGAGTGCAATTTTTTTAAATTTAGATCAGAGTATCGTCGTCTTTTGATGTCTCGCCAGTTCTCGTGAATCCAGCATCCTCTTATTTGTCAGCTTTGCATTGAACCCATTGCTTTCTTGCATTGCGTTTTCCCTGTAATTATGTCCCGTCTATAAACTGTTTATTTCTTTTCTAATAGCGCGGTCGGAGAGACCAGCACTTTGGGTATTTTGTAATTAGATTGGTTTTTTTTTTTCTGGACTAAGATTAGAAATCAGGTTTTCTGCCTTCTTAGTCCTTTTTGTAGTAGCGCCAACTTGTCTTAATGTAATATATAATCCATCTGAATGTAAAGTATTATGTTGACCGCTACCACAAATAAATTTATATTATTATTATTATTATTATTATTAATATATGCCAAACACGGGTCAATCGTAAACCCATTTTGAAGAGATTGATTTCTACACAAAAGGACCCTCCATATAATTTTATTCCAATGGGAAAAGTATACTTATACTATCAGAAAGCATAAGTAGATGAGTCACTAATTTAATTACATTATTTTAACCTTTCTTTTAGTCGTAAAAGAAACTTATATTATAGAGGTTTGAAGCTATATAATCCAAACTGTTTTAGTTTTTGATAATCTATTTATCATTTTTATAAAAGCAATCACACAAATGAATAAAATATGCCAGTAAATAATTCACATACTAAAAGAACTAAGTCATCAACGAATGATGTAAAATGATCACCTACATTGAACAGATCATTAATGTACACCACGAACAATATGGGCCCCAACAAAGATCCTTGTGGTATTCCAAGCATAGTTTAGTTTCTTAATTATTATAATCTTTTTTTAAGTACCTCGCTTGCTGATCTACAACCGCAAAACCTACACCTGCTCAGACAATATTGTCGAATCTCCATACGCCCGTTGCACCGGAGTTCTACAACCTTTCAAAGCCGTTGCCAAGCAAGACTATTGCTTCGCCAATTCCTACTCTACGATCAACGACAAGCTGTGCATCAGTGGCTCCGATGACATGATCATGTTCTCCATGGTGAACGGAGAGTACGAATGCCGAAGCAACAGTGATGAACCAGCGCTGTTCATCGACTTGGAAGAGTACAAAAGGATGTGCGGAAGATACCCCTCGCAAGTTCTGTACAAGTATTTCGCAGACCTGAACGATCCCMAACATGTTGAGATACCTAACAACAACAAGGGGGTTAAGTGCCTGAATAATCAAGTCGGCATTTGTGAATTTATGGGCTTGCCAAAATCGGGAAATTCTAATGTCTACATCAGCAATGTTAATGTTTATCGAAGTTAAGTTGCTTCAGTTTATATGTTTTTAGGAGTAGGGTTCCTGTATTCAATACAAATTAATTAATAATGTTTTGATAAGGTTTGCAGTTTACATGCTTGTTTTATTATTTTTAAGTTGGCTTTGCTTGTTTTTATATAGTAATAAAATCAAGTTTTGTTTGCTTATTTTCACAACTTGACTCTTTCTCTTTTATTTTAACCTCACAAGCTTTCTTATAGATGTCGCTGACGTTCTTAATTATATAGAAATCATAAAAAATCTCTAATAGCTCCAAACTTCCACATATTACAACCCAAAGGCTGAAGGGGTCACAGTAGTTCTGATGTACTACAAATTACATTTCACTACCATAGCCAACAGTTAAAACAAAAATTACACTAACATTCGAATTTCTTCTGTTACAGTTTTATATTGAAATTTGGAAACAAGCTCCATCTACCAGGCAGCTGCGAAAATTTGATAAGTTGGTATAATTAAAATCACGTTTAATTCTTTTATGAATTAAGGGGTGGTACTTGCTTTCGAATTGTGTGTGTGATTTACATACACTAAAGGGCAACAAATGACGGTTATTTTAAATATCGATGTTTGACATGAGGGAGAATAATTATTCTTCCTTGACATGACCTTAAAGATATCGACACCATTTCTGGTAGCAAAAGCAAAACTGCCTTTACACATTCACCACCATCTATGTCATCATTTTTATTAAAAAAAAATAGTATATACCATCAAATAAAACATTTACAATTTCCGGGAAACGTTTATAGCTTTTCAGGTACTGATGAATGAAAGTTCAATTCTGTTATACTCATATTCCATACAAAAAAAATAAGTTTACATTTCCTTCTTGACATTCCCTCAGTAGTTTCGTTCGATTCTATTAACAGAAGTGATCAAAATCCTTACAAAATTCAGTATACACAAAATCTCAAAATGTAAAATATTTTATACGTTTTAACAAAAGATAGTCAAAAGAAAAGTATTTACAAACAGAAATGACCTCGGAAATGACAAATACAATTCTGAAATGATGAAATAGATATTAGTAAGATAAATTCAAATTTTCAAGGTGGTAAGATTTTCAAAAATAATTTATGATATTCAATTTTACTACTGCCCAAGTTCAAGTGCAAAAAATGAACAGATGCATATGAATATATTTTATTTGAAGTGTTTGAAATGGAAGTATTTTATGTATTCAAATACTTTGTAGTATTTGAAAATGCTAAATACTTACAGCTCTGACTCAAAATCGAATTAGCAGATAATGTTCTTTATAAAATTTAGAGCAAGAATGTTAGTTTCATGGCAGTTAAATTGTTAAATAAGGCAAACAATTATAATTCGAAATAAATTATATGAACTGTGTTAGATAGTCTAAACTATTTTAAACATCCACAATGCATAACACTAATAAACAAAATTTTGTTTATTGGGAGAAGATGCGAAATAGCTAAGAATGTAACCTATAAATAACCTAATGTATTTCGATGAATACTACCTAGTGTCATACAAACCATTTTGCTAAGAATCCCAATATGCTGAAATAAATGCTGGACTATAATAATAGCTGTTTGTAACACAACACTAATTTATGTTCACCATACTTTATTTGCAAAATACTGTATACAAAAAGGTGTATATAAAATGACCACAAATTATTACAGAATCCTTAAACCAGCTAAACATGTKAGAAAAAATGCTACATTCTAAAGTATTACACTTTTAAATACTGTTACACTCATATTATCACAATACCTTAATTCTTTTAATGAAAACACAATCACAATTTAGGAAACTGAATTCAGTCATTTTAAGACAAGCAAAAGTAACAATTATTGTGATGCTGCCCAATACACTAGAAATTTTACAGTTTTTTTTTTAATAAAATCTCATACTTTCTTGTTCTTATGTCATGGGATTACAAAACTAGATAAAATATCAGTTTGCTATTTTTATAGTACATTTGAGTTATTTTTAAATAAGGCAACTGAAGCCAAAATTTATTCTATACTTCCACACACTTCACAGTTAGATATGAATTTCTTGAAGATTAAAAAAATCTATTGCATAACATTTGTTACAACAAAATGTTGCATCCTTCAACAACGAAACTTCACCCAAACAGTGAAAAGAAGTGTAAAGAAAAATGAAATACAAAATTTTTTATTCTACACACAAAATAATTATGAAACTGTTCAAAAACACAATATAATTATAAAAACAACATTTCAAAAAAACAAACCTAATATTATCTTTTGATCTTTCACTTATTCATAATTCTCTGTACATCTATCGAGTATTTTTGGTCATTCTTAACTGCACATTTAAAATCTACCAGATCTGTCAGAGAATATCTCTTCGCAATCCGTGATCAAAGTTTCTAAAAGGTAAATATCGCTGGTCATATCAGGAAGGGCGGAACCAGCCAACTCCGATGGTCCAATAAGGGTTGGGGCAAAAACCGTTGCCAAGTTATGGGCTGTCATTTTGTTGACAGCAGCGTGAGATGCAACCCTATCGAATGCATTAAAGACCAAAAACCCACTGGCAAAAATGAACTTACCTTTGCAGATGTTCTATCATGAACCTTAGAGTATTGTAATGGGCAGAGTGTAAGGAATTTAGGGCATGTTGGATGGACGCTATTCGGACGTTGCGATTTTTTTGTTCTGTAAATTGAGATGGAAAATCAATATGGGGATGGAGCACAAATGGAATTACTTACGCATTGCGTCGATGAGTAGTGGGTGAACCAAAAATGTTATTAATGGAATGGGTAAGAGCCTCAAGTATAGTTTTAAGGCTCCCGTTATCACATTTATGTTTGGATATTTGTCTTGGCTAAGATCGGCTTTTTCTCCATCTGAAAATCAGTGGAAATACCAAATAAACATTTTAATATTGGATGTCCAATGAATTAATTTTACAATGTGCTATTAATTGTCTTTTAAATAATGAACAAAAGATTATTACTGTTACAAGTGATCATTTTCTTGTATCTGTATAGGGAACAGTGCTTACAAATTCAATATGGCAGAAATATGACCAGAGAGAAAATAAAAAAAATAGATAGTTACGTATTTTGCAAATAATAGAAATCACGTAAGAATTTTCATCCCCCTTTTCACACCTTTAGGGGTAGAATTTCCAAAACAATTTAACAGTCGTATATTCATTTCTAAACAATAGCCTAACTATCTTCAATACAAACTTTCGCCCCCTTAAGAATTGAATTTTCTAAAACTATGGATCATATGTTTATTATTTTCTAATCCAAAGCCTAAATAATAACATATTTAACTTCAAAAATGGCAGAAATCCCATATAAACATACATTCCCTATTTCACCCCCCTTGAGGATAGAATTTAAAAAAAAATCACTGGGATACATATTCTATTATCAAAAGCATAAAAATGAAGTGTCATGCTTCTAGTTTCAAAAATGATGGAATTCTGTAAAAACTTTGACCCCCTTAAAGATAAAATTTCCAAAAATCCTTCCTTAGTGGATGTTTAAGTTATGAAAACCACCTGTTGCCCAAATTTCATGTGTCTAGCTTCAATTGTTTATACTTGGCAGGAAATGTTATTTTATAAGTACATAAAATTTTGTACAAAGCTTTCTAAAATGATGTAAATACGTGCTAAGAGGGGATTCTTGTAAATGCACCCCATTTTTGATATATGAACACTTAGTTACAGAAAAAAATGTACTGTATCACTTATTTTTAAAAAATTCATTCTTTAAGGATTTTTGTTTTGAACCATTTCTAACTTCAAAATTGCCTAAGTTTCATACAAACTTTCAACCCTCGTTTTAGCCCCTTAAGGGATTAATTTCCTGAAGCCCCTTAGTGCACACTTTAGATCGTTTAAGGAACGTAACATAAACGTTGTGACAATCTTACAAAAATTGAGAGGGAAACAAATTCTGTGTATAGTCAGCATCAAAATTAATAAAATGGTCTTTGATTCATCTTCAGCGTATTATTCCCAACAGCATCTTTTTAACTAAACATGATATTGTTACTAACCATTTTTCACTAAATTAAAATTAAATGTCATTAATATACAATAAAGAAAATTATGTCTGGCCTGAGAAATTAAAAAAAAATAGCAAGCTGTCATTTTTGGGCACACATAAATAATTCATTTTTTATGCCAAAAAGATCTTTTAAGCATCATATTGCTGCAAATTTTTAATGAAACTGTGATAATCTTGTCTGAGGAAATGCTACAGTACTTAAAATTTCAGATAAAAATATATACAAACAATATAGCAGACTGAGAGAAATGAAACAAATCATAATTATTACTTACCCTTGTCAAATGCCATCTTGATAGCATCGATCTCTTCAGCAAAACCACTCAGTCTATAGATTCCTTCCACCATCAGGCCTCTGGCCTCTACTTCCGCAACACATTTCGTCACCACGAAAGGCAATTTAGCATTGTGTGCAGTCAAAAGTGTTGTCAGTTCAATGCCAAAAACACCTCTAAGGTATTTCAGATCAGGAACACAGAGATTTGGAATTTTTTCGGAACACCTGGCTAGAAACAGTTTGGAATCCAAAATATTTTAGGGACATGGCAAATTCTCATAAATTACGAACAACCACTAAAAAGATCCTGAAGTAGTTGAACTTTCTTGTAGCATATTATAATATAAATGCTAATAGCTGTTGAAAGAGCAAGAGAATGCAAGCTAAATCATGTAATATTTAATAGTAAAACATGCCAGATAATTATTTTTACATAGCTAACTACATGAAGCGTAAAAAAATCGTAGAATCAATATGACTGAATAGGTATTGGTAATCTTAATACAGTTCAATACAAAATTTAAATTTAAAACTTATTGATGCTTAAAAAAATATCGCATCTTTAATAAATAGATAGATATGCAATTCTGAAATTTGTCAAGCTAAAAGAAAGTTTTCTATGCAACAATTTTATAATTGTATTTAAAACATGAAACATTTTTTTCACAAAGAAAAACAAAAACTTACCATGTGCAATCATACCGCAATCGTCACATTTCACGCCTTGAGCAGTAAACCCCCACAAAAAATTGCCACATAGTTCGCACCAATTCAACCCCTTGAAAGTCGTAACTTTCCACACGTGTACTTTCTCGAATTTCTCTGGAATGGTACGCCCCAAAATTTGCTGGGACAATGGAATGTCCGAAGTATTGACAGGCAGTGAGTTTCTATTGAAATTCTTCACCCTAAAAAAGTGTTTCGCAACCAGTCCCCATCAACAAACAACACAAATAAATAAAATGAGAGCTAAGTGTGGTAATAATAATAAAGAAAGCCTAAGTAAGTATTTCGACAGCTAAGCTAACATCTACAGTAGAAAATCATGCTAGCCAAACATTTCAATAAGTCGCTTCTACTGAAGATGGCCGCTTGGCTGCCGAAATGCCTATTTAGACTTTCTTAATTAACACAAACTTACTTTGCCCTATCTCTCGTTAAGGCTCGCAGTTTTCGTTTGTTCAATGTCATGTATGGGCTCTCTTGATAATTTGCTGTGGGCAATCGCTGCAATGTGAGAGGTGCTTTGAGTTCTAAGTACATGGTTACAAGCCCGTCTGCAACTAAAGACCTGACGCAGTCATAGCGCTTTTCTCGAACATACAGTCCCGCATTGGGATCATAAAACAGCTTGTAGTGATGTATCTTATCATTGAACCTGAAAAGTTGATAGATAGTGTCAACTTCAAAAAGGCACTTGTAAGAATATACATTTTAATTTACTTCAAACTTAGTAGAGGCCTCCTTGATGATATAATTGTGAAATTATCTCATCTACTTATTTCCTATGGAACGGTAATTTTTATGAACTACAGAAAATTTATCATCAATCAGCACTAGTAAGGTATGGTTATAGTAATAGGAACATTTTATCAATGTTT
The DNA here is from genome assembly GCA_025024175.1 of Rhyzopertha dominica. NCBI lineage: Eukaryota > Metazoa > Arthropoda > Insecta > Coleoptera > Bostrichidae > Rhyzopertha > Rhyzopertha dominica. Next base: position 61,654,484 of record QCXZ01000064.1, read on the forward strand.
AATAAAATTTGCCATCAAAATATAGTTATGTTTGCCTTATGTACAGTCTTGCAAAAAAATAAAGTTTTCCTTCCTTGGTAATTTGTTTATTTACTACGAAAATTTTGTTAGAACTCGTGTCAGACATTTTTGGAGGTTCTCTCCTTTCACAAAGATTACAGGTGTCAGATCTATAATTTTTTATCAATGATAAGCAAAAGTGGTTTTCCGAAAACATAATAATCTAATTTATCTGGAATATTTCTGAGACATTAAAAAACCATAAAATGGTATTACCATTCCTTAAATGCCTTAAATGGACAAAATTTGACACTAAACGAAATTTACATTTAATCAGTTAAAAACAAAAATATGGAAAAACTGATAACATGTTTCACAAAATAAATGAAACTACACTTGGTTGAAAATTAGTCACAACACACAATAGACCTAAGTATACAGTATTTCTCAATTTGGATGAAAATGTGTTTCAATTACAGTAGCAATGGTACTACATTGATGTAAATTCAAATGAGATTAAATCTTTTCAACAAATAGAAGTGAATATTATGCATTAAATCCTTCTCATCTGCAGATTTTTATGTTAATAGAAACATTTCTATTCCAGTCTCAGAATTTATATGCAGAAGAATGTTTAGGCTGCCCAGACACATTAACCAATATAACTGAGCTACAATAGACGTTCATTGGTGTCAATAAACCCATAAAGTCAATGAATCCAATTGAAAACTATACTGCTAGAGGTTCCTAGCATAGTTCAATAAAGAAAGACGACATGCACTGATTTGTTTCTAAAAAATAAATGTGGAATTCTGATAAGATAGGCTTTTGACGTTGTATAACATGTTGACAAGTTTATACCTGAAAAAAATGCAGTGTACCTACTCGTATTTGTGACAATACAAATATTTGTTAAACAAAGCAAACAGTGTAGTAGAGCAATGCAGAAAGAGCGAGCTCTTCAAAGTACAAAGTACACATTTGATGATGTGGAGTATTAAAACATTGCAAAAAATCAGAATTCTGAAGGTAGTAATTCAGTATTGATTAAAAGCGTCTGCTTCCAATAAGCATTAGTCATTGGCTGGTATTTCAAATCAAGAATACTGATAATATGACGCATTTGGAATCTAACTACAAATAAAGCATAAAAAGTTGTATTCATGTATATTGTGGTAGGATTTTTATTACTATAGTCCAAGTTGGGCATAAATTTGAATACTCTCAACAACTTTTTAGTAAAATTACAGCACACTCAAAAAACTGACCTGACTTGATACAAAAGTAAATACTGAAAATTAAAAAAAATCTGGTTACAAGACCATAGAATAAATTGGCATTCCACCTTTCTTATAAGATGGTGTTTGTTTAAAATATAACATTAAAAAAATATTTACAAATCATCTGCAATTATTTATTTTTACCAAATACATTGGACTTCTTGTGAAAGATTAGGATAATAAAAATTGATAAACCCCAAAATCATAGCTATTTTTTTATTAAAGAATAAAGAATCACACGGCACTAATATAACTAATATAGGTTTTCCTTAATAACATGTTTCCATGAAAAATATTCATTATCTTTCTATTACAGATAAGTTTAAATCAGCAATAAAGTACCTAGTGCATTGACCTCTAACTGCGCCATTATATTCTACATTTTATTATCTACTTGTCTTCAATTAAACATTATAATAATCATTATTCACTTTTGATTTGAGTTTAATCAAAAGGTTTTTCGGTTAAAACAAAAAAATGACAAATTAAAATAAAACGAGTTATTTTTAATCAGTGTTGACATTTGCACACAATTATTGTATTTTTGGTGCATAAATACATATTGACAATAATTTCTTAGAACACCTATAAAACCTCTCAAATAAATTACTACGATTATTAATTAGTTTTATTATCACAAAAAGACAGAGCAATTACAAAATTTATTTAGTTTTGTGTGTCAGTTCTTTCTTTACCACGTTTCATCTATGGGAAAATGTAAAAAAGTTTGTTATTCCCAGAAACCAGAAAAGGAAAAATCAACAAACAGTGACAATAAACAACTAGTAAATTTTTCAGTACTTAGAAAACACTGTCTTGTCAGAATTTCTGAATGACAAACTTAACAAAGATTAAAACTCAAGTAATGGGAGCCAAATTTTTAATTTCTTCTGAAACTTTCAAATACTAGTCTTAAAATTAGTGAATACAAGAAATTAAAAAAAATTGGCACAAAACTCAATTACATTTCTTGTATGACAAAATATGTTTCACAAATTGTCTAATGATAAAATAAAAATACAATGAATCATTGAGAAGTTAGAGAACACAACTGCTAAAGTAATACATCGATGTGAAAGTTAATACGTTAATTTTGGATCATAATAACATCTTGTGTTAGTGCTCTTGGTAAAAGTACCCATCATGTTAGGTAAATGAAAAATATTAATGAACAAGGCATAAAAAATCAAAGGAAATTTTGGCCATTTTTTAAATGCTTTTGCAAAACAATCTCACTAATATATAGGTAAATAGTGATATGACCATTATATGGCCATTAAAAATTTTATTGTTGCACTCATAGCATTGTTTCAGGCATTGATTAAATAAACTTGATTATGTGCACTTCTATCTCACAATTAGTCACTGCACTTTTCCAATGAACAAGATAATTTTAGAACCACATTCAATACCCAATTAAAAAGCTACAACATACCTAATAGCAAAACAATGGCGACAACAACAGAGAATGATGGTTTTTAAAATAAAAACCAGGAAGCGAAATGTAACGATTTAACGTTCAATAACTTGCGATATCATCAGACAGTAAGTGAAATGTACATAGTGTTTCTTAAACAGATGCCAATGTTCAAAGGGGTAGCAGACTATAAATATCAAAAATCAAGAAATTTACAGGGACTCAATGGAAAACATTCTTTCAAGAAAATGTTGCTAGTTTATCCAGAAATGTTTTAAATTGTGCAATAAAAGGTAATTTTCAAATTTTACCTTCAAAAGGTCGTCAAACTGAAGAATGATAAATGGAAAACTCTTAATTTGAAAAATTCCATACCCTTCAAAATACCTGCATCCAGTTAAGAGCAAGTAGGCATGCCACAGCAGCAACACGAAGATTTTAAAGACAAATGAACACCATCAAAGACTAACTCACTTTAAGCTCAACGTGTGAAACTTCCCGTTGGCAGACCTGCTGCTTCGGACCAGGTAGGCCCCGTTAGGCTGGTTGCTCAACAGATTCGCAGCCTGTACGTGCGAAATGGCCCCGTGGTAGTCCCTCCCGAGGAAGCTGGGCAAGTCCGGAGGGACGTCCTCGCTTATTATGGGTATGGGCACGGGGGCATCCAGCTGCATCCGATACACTGAAACAAAAACGCTGCAACGCCAACTCTTCCATCTCGCACTGCACAAAAATACCACCTACACTGCACCAAAACAAAAGAAGGTGGGTACAACAAGTTGCAAAGGCGCTCCATATTCGGCCTGTAGTACAGGCCGTTATGGAAGTGGATGACACCGACCATAGTGCAAATAAAAATAAACACGCAAAAATTTATAGGTTACGATATCTTACGGTCGTTCTTCCACAGCGAGTGTATCGGCGAATCTGATTCCATTCCTAGGCCCATTGCAATTATCTTATCTCATTTGCAGGCGGAGTGTTTTTTATGCACTAGCAGGAACCACCTGGTGTTGCATTTGTTGTTTTGGTTGCGATAACGAGCATCGTAGAAAAACGAGTTCAGTATGTCCTTCGAGAAATATTCTTGGCTCCATGGTTTTCGCACACGTAAATTACACCCATACTAACTGCACTTTCACCATTTATTATCTCCCCTAATTAGCACTGATGTTTTCTGCTAACGAAAGCTCACTATGCCATATGTGCGATGTTCGAAGGTGTAGTTTTCATAGCGCGATAAGACAAGAATTTGATACAGCATTATAGTTTATAGTCTCAAGTGGTTCTTGAATCTTGATACTTAAACTTTATAAACAAAGGAGAAAAGTCAGATTATAGTAATTAATCATTTCAAGCCCTTATCTGATCAATAAGTCTAGGTTTTTATGCAACCAGCACTACGAATACGAAACGACCTATACGTCAGATTGTATAATTTTAATAATACCTGTTTATTTAAACATGAACAAATAGCTCATAGCTATGATGATAATAATAAACAAAATCTACAAGTGAATTATGTATTATGTATGTTATAATATCCCTCGACTTAGGGACTGCCAAGTTATGCAGAAAGCCTCAAAACTACCTTTGAGTTTATTGATTGGTTGCGGAAATATAACTACGCTATTTTTATGCATTAAAAAGTAACTTAAACACACCTATAATTGTATAATAATGAATCAATCAATCATCAGTTACACGCGCAAGTGAAATAAGGTTATGTTCAGCTGTCAAGCTGACAACTCCCCACTACTGCGACAGTTGTCGTTGTCATGACGATCACTCCGCCATGTTGTTTTCAAGCACGTGGCTTGCACGCGATTGGCCAAATGCCTTATAGTGAATGAAATAGTATCGTAATTCGTAAAAACGTAGTAAAACAGTGGAAAGCACGTGGACATAGCAGCAAGACAACAAAACACTGAAAATTAGATAGAATTTTCTTACTGGATATACTGATTATATTACCTGTTCCTAATCCAACAATTCCATTGCTTTTTCTACCCCTTAACGGTTTGGAAAATCAAATGAAAATTGGAGGGAAACAGCGTCCAATTTTAAATCAGACTGTTACCTATGGCATTTGAAAGAATAATTTCTAAGTGCTCTCCAAATAATCGAGAGATGTGTGTATTTTCACATCTGCATAGTGTTGCGATTCAAAATTAACCCAAATGGTTTAAAATAAAAAACTGCCAAAATTACTAATGCAGAATCACTCTTTCAGCGATTATTTTGTCCATAAATAGGCAATGATTAATGCTCATAAAGAAGTACTAAAAAGGCAGCTGTGGCTATTAAAATGATTAAATAAGGATATTCAACTTTTAGACAACTCAGGAACAGAATATCTAAAACTAAAAAATATGCAAAACAGTTTTCTTTGAGGAGCAAAAATTCTAAAATTTTAATTATTGCAGGTTGTTATATGCCCCAATTTGCACCACTTAAATGATGTCTGATGATTTTTGGAAAGGTTAGATACAAATTGAAAGGCATTTAATATTTTAACAGTAAATGTAATTAAATAAATAAAAGCATGTTGGGAAGATGTCTTTATTAAGTTTATTGGTAAAAAAGACTAGGCAAGAAATTGAAACAAATGGTATTTAATACAAGTATACCTGTAGAGCTAACTCACCGTTATTTTATACAACACCTTTACCAGTTATTATCACCTGAACAATAAAGGTAAAAGTACATAAACCAAAGATTCTGAATCAGAATTTAAAAAAATTAAATCCAATTATACTTAAATATAAACAGCTCATTATTTATATTTTTAATTGGTAACAATACTATCTGTTGGTATAAAGTGCAATAAACACCATGACAATTACAAAAAAAAAACAATGTAACAAAAATACATCTGAAATAAATAATTTTGTATCACATCTCCAAGTAACCGAGTTAAAAGTGTTATGCTTATCTAACAACACCTTTTCTATAATCACCGTTCATAATCTTACCCCACTAAGTCCTGAGGTGCTTTCCCAAATCAATACCAACCAAGGATTCTACCGTTTGATATTCCTCAAAGATGGGTCTAAAACAATACACTTGGGCTATCACAGTGAAAAATTCGTGCAGAAACAAAAAGTAACCAAATCATCTAAAAGGGGGACGTAAAGAACAGGATATCAGTGTTGAAATATTTATATTTTCAGCCATGTTCCAGTAAGCCTTTTAAACAATGAGTATTAAAAAAATTAATGTCCAACAAACGTCCTGGAATAACAGATCTGATATAAAAATTCGTAATGACCAACGACATCGAGCTACAATTTTTTGGTACAGGCTAACTACAGTTTTTTTTACAATGCGTAAATGAGCCGATGACACCCATACTTAGACCAGACAATACATTGACTATACATCAAATATGGTGCTTTTTAAATTATTATATTATTTGAGGTTGTATACAAGATAATCAACTACCTATCACCTTCACAAAAGAAGCTGGATTTGGAAGAGTAAACTGCTGTTTCATCAATTGATACATATTTTATTGCATCATCCCTTCCTTATAATGTTGTTTTTGTAAGAAAGAATTTCACCAAAATACTGACCCGTAGTCCATGTATTGTTCAATCTAAGTACCCACACTACCAATCTGTCAAAGATAAAATTAAGTTCTAAAATTAATGATGGAAAAATACATTTACAATTGCATACAGTAACAGCAACATTTAGCGGTAACATCAGTCAACATTCTAACCACACTAATACTGTTTCAAATGGGACAGGTATATTTATAAAAGGGCATAGTAGTCTGAAAGACGATTGTACAACTTGAAGAATTATTTATACCACAGGTATTTACAATGCCTTTTAAATAGCTAAGGTATAAAACCATAGCAGAACTACACGTCCCGCTATGCTTTTACTTAGACACTCTTTTACCACTACAGCTACTGTTTGCAACGTTTAGGGCACTTTTATTATTTGAACATTATTTTTTCAAGCGCGACAATCTGTACAGCGTAACGACTATATCATTTTCTAACAGTTGATGAAAATATCGGGCTAACATAAACCTAAAAGAAACGTTATTTACATTGTACAATATCAACAATATACGAAAATTACCGACAATGACACAGAAAACAATAAATGCTGAAAACACTAACGGCTTATTGCTTTTGCAAAGTTATTCAAACCCTATCTAGTATTATTTCGCTTGTTTCCTTAAGGTTTCAGACATAATCATGGAAACAGAACATATATTGTAAAAGACTGAAGTTGAATTTCTTTGCTCCAAAGTTATATTAAAAAATGTTAGTAACAGGTTTACTTATGTGCTTTGAGTTTCCTTAATAAACTCGTTAGTATATTGTCTAAAACATAGAAATAGTAATCATAGAAGTATCCAAGATTAGCCAATAAAACCTTTGCAGAATTATGATTTTTTGCAACTTTTTTCCAATGAAGTTTAATGTTATTCTCCTTAAATAACACTTGCTTCTTTCATATATTAGATGCTTTTTGTTGAGGAAACCAATGTTCCATCAAATGTCTTTTAATATGATATCAAAAAAGGTATTTAAACAGCATTTCAAAAATTTGCTTGGGAGCAAATAAATTCTCTTTTAAATATCCCGAGGTAATCTGGAATGCTATTCTACATTTTTTTTTTAATCAAATGGCAAGTGAAATGGCAAATAAACGAGCATTTTAGCAATTATTTAAGATTATGTCTGAAACAACTGATAACATACAAAWAAGTAMCCAAAGATGGAATGTAAAAAAAATACAGTAACAAAAAACATTTACCAAATTGTTCTAAAATAAATACAGTACMCCTCCACAAACATAAGTCAATAAATATCCACAAAAAATACAACTAATATGTCATGTAATATAAAATTTACTTACTAACTTGGTTTTTACAGCGGAATAGACTACTCAGTCCATCGGACATACAGTATCTTTCTTGTCTGCTAAAAATGAAAAACGGACGTCAATCAAACCGACAACAAAAAACGTACACATGACACAGTGTTAGTTTCAGACGAAGCAAAACCAAGTTAGCGAAGAGAAACGTCACTTACATGCTAGCAAACAGCAAACAACGTGCACGCTCCACGACGCTAGCGCCTTACAAGGTGGAGGACTATCAGTATGCTATTACACCTACTCTGAGGGCAATTCAGTTGTAATCTGTCTCCACACGGTTCTTCAGATGTTCCTGATTGTCCGCAAAAGCAAGCAAGAATCACACATCGTAATATTGTCAGTGTACACAGCATATAAAGACAGAGAGAGAAAGAGGAAGCCAACAACAAACAATTGCTAGATACGATGGAGTGTTAAAATGGGGGGGAGTAGCTTAAACGGCAGTATGAATGTTAATTATGGATTTGGTTACTTTTTATCTGCTAACAGTACAATGAGGTCTAGCATAATCACATTAAAATAATAGAGAAGCTTTCGCATAACACGACGTAAAATAAGAAAATCGTCTTCCACCACAATAAATTTGACTAGAACCGCAAAAGAAGAATTCGGCATGCACTAGAAGAAAGGAAAATTTTAGAATTGTTAGTAAGCAACAAGTACAAAAAGTGCTTCTTCAAATGATTCTAAGACCCAAGATCGCAGCAAAATAAGTACAGCACATGCTACACAACCTGATGCACCGGAAGGAAGCAAAAAAATATTACTTCACAGGTGCATCTTTGCCAAAATTTTACTGTGCATGGAATAAATTCGATAGAATGGAGTAGAACATTTACAAAAGAAAAAATCTTCATTTCATCGAATTTATTCCAATCGTTTTAGTGAATGCACAATATATGAACAATCAAATCTGATCTGTTTAAAACAAACATAGTAGAGTACTGTTTGCTGACTTGAGGTTCTAAATTATTATTATCATGTATGTCCTATTACTTTTGCATTCAATTTGTAATTATTTTGTCTTACAGGTATAATTTAGAACCCAGTATAAAGAAGTTTGTGAAATTCAAATGCATGCAGTAACACAGCCAATGATGGTGCACAGTATATTTTTCTTGGACTACGGCTATCATAAGAGAATAATTTAAACAGGCCCATGCCACATAAAACAGTCAAGACTGAATCAAATTAAGTAACAAAACAAATCCGCAAGAGGATATAAAAGGAGAACTCAAGTATTATGTAAAAATATTCCTTGCTGTTAATAACAAAAAGGTACTTATAAGAAGATAAAAAATCCTATAAAAGATAAAAATTCTGCTTTTATTTTGTTTGCATCCTTTCTTGTTTGTATGTAGTACTATATGTCAATACACAAAGTGTTCATAATCTAGGTCTTCCACATCAAGATATTTGAATCTTAGTAAACTGAATTATCTGGTTTCATTTATTTTTTGAAAACAGTTAAAGTTTGTATGTATTTTTGATTATATGAAGACTATTTTGATGTGACGCTGCTTGGTTAATAAAAAACCAAATTTTTTTTCTGAAATGAGGTATTAAGAAAACTTTCCTTAAAAAAATAAGTCAATATCCAAAACAAACATCTGAAAAATATAAGAACTGTTTTTTCTTATAGAGCTAAGGAATCAACAAGTTAAACTTACATAATGCTTGATCACTCTCTATTATTGATGCAAATAATGATAAAATTGGAAGGCATTACCACCTAAGACCTCCTATGTTAAAAAAATAGGGTTGTTGCATGGTTCAGAACTTTTGAACTTTATCTTCAACAGATGGCGCTCCATGTTAAGTGTATGTAAAGTCCCTAGATACATAAAATGCAACAACCCCATTACACTGCTGGTTTATCTTCACGTCTCACATTTCCTTAAAGATGAAACAAGCAACTCTATGCATGAGCCTGTTTAAAACCGTGCACCAACAGACAAAACCCTCAACAGATGTCGCTACCGAAACTGTGTACACAGACCGGCTGTCGTTACTAAATCAACACGGCTCCCCTTCCTCTGGTTATCACTTCGGTCAAGCTTCAGTGTAATAACAACCGATTTACAACGAACCTTAGTCGGTGTTAGTCAACTAGAGGTCAGCACACGGGTTAGTGGTGGTTAGATACATTCGAGTGGGTGGGGGGTGGTTTTTAACCGAGGTGTTGTCGTAGCAGTGCTGTTGTGTGGTGGGTTCACTTTTTACTTACCATCTCCGTGGTAAGGCAATTTATGGCGTGTTCGACCGTCTGCTTCTGGTGGTTCACCTGCGTCGAGGTGTTCGATCCTTGTCTTGCCGGCGTCGTCGGACATCCTACACACGTCTTATTGCTTAAGATCTCATCTTGCACTGTTTGTTGTGCAATCTAACTTATATGGGTAAGCGTTCGACTAAAGTTTGCACAAGAAATGAACAGTGGTAAAGGCTAATAGCAAGAAAAGCAGTAGCTTTGTTTGTAGAAAAATAAATTAATGACTTGCTAAGTGTAGATGGATACTATATCATTTTTGTTATAGGTAATGTCTCAAACTCAACTCTTACATTATGTAACCATAAAATCAACTTTTGTTGCTGGTTCATCCAGTTAAAATATTGCTGTCACTTTAAAAAAAGATCAATACGAATTATACCACGTTTTGTCTTTCACACTTAAGGCTGACACAGAAAATATTATTGGATGTTGTCAACAACAAAATTAGCAACTAAAAAAATATAAATAGGTGCAAGTAAATAAAGCATGTTATAAAAAAAGGTTGCAGTGAGTTTGCTACAGTTACAAACAGAATATCTTTAAAGAAGTTTCATTTACCCAAAATTTTAGATATGACATAAACTTACCTTTCTTTCATACAAACCAAAATTAGACATTTTTTAGCTTCCCCACAACGTAAAACTTCATATATTTATTTTAAAAAATGTAATAGTTATGAAAAATCAATGAAGAGATATTTACATTGTGTTGATGACTTTCTGTTTTGAGGAATACTTTTTGGCTTGGCATATAATGATGATTCCAATAATTCTTTTCGGAGTCGGTACATTCTAACAGTACCTTCTCAATGTACATTTTAAGTATACATGAAAAACACTGAGGTTGTTTCTGTCAAAGTGTCAAAGAAAGTTCAATTTTACAAGAGCAAAATTTTACAACAAAAATCAACAAAATGTAATGTACTCTCGGTTGCAATATTCATGCAACAGCATAAGGGGCAACCCCTACACTCTAAATTTAGTATCTTTTTCCACCAAACGATGGGGCAAGCACAGTATCCCTATTGAGCAACAATTCCCAGTTTTTATGCAACCCAACATTACCACATTTGAATATCTGCAGAGTTCAATGACAGGTAAAATCTACCCTCGGATCTACCTGTTTTTACTATTACACCCAATATAACCAGGCCAGCCCAACCGGTACGGTATAGCTAGGAATATGAAATTAAGAGTTCCAAATGGACAGATACAACGCTCGTAGGTTTAAAGGGTCGGCGTGAACGAAATTTAATAGCAATTACCTTCATTTCTAAACTCTTTTTTGAGGCATGCCTATTTAATAAACCGAAATATGTAAAAGGTTAAAGTTATTAAAACTTGAAACATTACTGTTATTATTATATTATTGTTAAAATGATTCACTTAAACCACGGAATCGGTCCACTTAAGTCAATGAACCCGTTTTTCTTCTCTATTTTAAACTAAAGTCAACTTTGTTATTTGAAACTACTTTTGTCATCGTAACAAAATTGATTTTAGCTAATATCAAATTTAAAAAAATAAGCTTTTAGATACTTATATCGAATTGTGGTAAGTCATTTATTTGGGTACTAAATTTCTCCACGTTTATAATTTGAGCATAGGTTTAATAATAATATATGAAAAGAGGACCGTGGTTGCAACTTGTCAATTTTTAAGGTTACTGAGAAGATGAGTTACAAATTACAATTAATGTGTGTATATACGTGTTCGTTGGGATATAACGACAGTAACCTATTGTGATGTCACTAAACTCTGTTCTGCCTTGATGTGTTCAATAAATTAATTTAAATATCCTAATTTGGTATATGTATACAGCGGGGATATTTTGTCGCATAAGTAGAATTACTTCCATGTGGTTATGCAGGGCAACTTATATCTATTTTAACAATCTATATATCCCATAATTGAATATTTAGAAATTGCAGATATTTTTAATAATTTTTAAAGTACCTAATGCTTCAAAATACAACAAATATGGCAAACAAAATGTAATAAAGTAAAAAACAAATAAATTTTCTCTAACCGCATGTAAAATAATAGCGTAGAAAAACTTATACCACCATGAAAGTATTGCTTCGAATTGCATGTAGGTCATAGTATATGGCGTGGATGACTACATATAAAGCACATTATTTATAACAATTGCCGAAACTACAGTACTGTAATATTGCAAACATTTTAACTGGAAGGTTTAATATATCGTTCAAATTATTAATGGATAGTATCAACGAATTTGCCATTATTATCGGCGGGATAATTTTGTTTATGTCTAATAAGGATGTTTCTTGCATGTTTGCTAAGCAATTGTCCATATTTAACAGAATATTTATAGTTAGAAGGAAATAAGGTTTTTAGATTGTGAAAGTGTTTAAAAGCTACTCTTCCAAAATGTAATTATATTAAATGGGTTACAAGCGATTCCTAAAAACATTTTATTGTATTTTATCCGCTGTATGTCGTTTTGCTTGATGTATTACCGAAAAAGTTTTTAGAAATTTTGTCAATATTCGATTATCCATTCTAGAAATTATTAAAATAAATATAATTTGCTCTGCATAACCGGATCGTAGTAATTCTACTTATTCGATAAAAACATGGCCGCTGTATACATATACCAGATTAGAGTACTTTAACGTGCCAATTTGTCAAACAATTATCAAGAACATTTACTTATGTCACAACACGTATTTTCTTGCAATTAACAGTAATTGGTAAACTCATCGCTCCTCTTTTTCAAATATTATTATTGCTTGTATGCTGAGGTAGTGCAGTTTAGTATAATATACCTGAAATAAATTAATATCATTATTAATTATCATTCGATGTGTCTAAAAATTAATGGGCCTTAAAGTAAGGTAATGTTTGGTTTAGATTCTCATTACAAAGATGATTTTAACTTAAAATAAAATAGAGAAGAAAAACCTGCCCATTGACTTCAGCTGATAGATTCAAACACTTCATAATGTTATTAACTTGCTCCATGTTTTACAAAAGAAAGTTGCTTATTGATATTAGATTTTGTTCACGCCGACGAGGCGACGCCGACCCTTTATGCCTAAGAGCATTGTATCTGTCCATTTGGAACAATAATTCCATATTTCCAGCTACACCGCACCACCTAAGCTGGGCTGTTTATATTAAGTAGGTAGTCGTAAAAACAGGTAGATCCGAGGGTAGATCTTATTTGTCATTGAACTCTGCAGATATTCAAATGTTGGGTTGCATAAAATCGGGAATTGTTGCTCAATAGGGATACTGTACTTACCCCATCATTTGGTGGAAAAAGGTACTACATTTGGAGTGTAAAGGGTTGCTTGTTATGTTGTTGCATGAATATTGCAACTGATAGTACCTTCCTTACAAGTTATTCAAAAACTGCTAATTAAAAAAAGTTTTCATATATGGGTGTGTAAACAAAAAATCCGTACATGCCCTTTTATGCTTTTAAAACATTATTAAAACATAATAGGCTGTGAAAACATGCCATTATGGTTTGAAGATTGACTCGTGTCAGATTGAGCTATTTCAAAACTTACATAATTTCTTGAAGTACAATGAGAACCTATTGAAGGAAAGTGACCGACATCGAAAAATTGGTGAATTTTACATGGAAATTCTTTAAGCAGTGAAACTTTACGGCATGCAAATTTTTTTAGTAAACAGACGAATCTCATACAAAAAAGCTACTGCCACCTCGCTCGTACACAGCAGGAAGATTAGGCTTATTGATTATTACCTGTGAAACCCATTGAGTTCCATTTTAAAAGCTGAAATAATTTAAATATTTCAACGATACGGGATCAAACAAAAGAACAGCGAAGAATAATCGTGTATAATCAATAATCTAATCTAAAAAAGAAAAACGGCGCATGCAGGACACTTATAAGACTTACCCATGTCGCCGCTGCTCGACGACTCCGTGAAAGACGGAGTTCCCTCCGTCCACGTCGGCGTAGATCCCTCGACGGAGGCTGGCGGTGTCCACGCTAGCCCCCGCGAGTGACTCGAGTGTCCCGCGCCTGAGCTCCCGGACTCGACGCTCAACGTTGATTTATTTTCTATTCTAGACTCTAAACGTATGTCTGATACACTGGAATTTCAGAAAAATATGAAATCAAAATTAGAACCTGACAAACATGATTCTTTAATCAGCAACACTATTAATCGATTTAGAAGAAAAAGATGTAAGTCAAAAAAATTAAACCATTAGCTATTATCCTTCAACAAAAAAATAATAAAAAGCTTGTAGTCGAGATATAACTACAGTAAAATAAATAAAAATTCTAAATTCTAAGCTGTAGCATGAGACAGAAATAATAACACTTTTTTATTTAAAAAAATGACTAAAACAGAACATCAAGAATTATACAGAATTCAACTTTTTGTTTATTGATATGTTATTCATTTCGATGTGATGTATCTAATCTTGTTCATTGTATATTATGACAATAAACCAATATTATTATTATTATTATTTTGTGCTTACATCTCCAAATTGGAAACATGATATATTTTTTCACTTACCTAACATCATCCCTATAAGATTTTGTCACCATGTGCGACTGATATGATGCATGGGAAGCCGAGCGTATCCTGCCGGGCGTGACGGAAGTCGACTCCACGGGAACGGAGCCACGTTGCTCCAGGACCTCGTCGAAGGTGGGTGGGGGCGTACTACAGCAGCTTGGGACTATACCTGCGGCACACATACACACAGCTACAGCGCTAGCCGGGTTAACGGACACAAGCATAACACGGGGTCACGTTAAAAAAATGTGTAACAAGTCAAATGTTTTGTGAGTCAGAGAGAGGCTGTTAGACATGCAGCTAGGTTACAACAACATGCAAGCTTGGTGTCTTCTGTTTGTCGACGTCATTTTTTGTCCTGGTGGGAACAAAACTACGCATTAATCACAGATGGATCGTTCTGGGTGGTGTTTGTCGTAGGGATGCGACAAAATGCAAAAATCAAGCTAAAAACCAAATGGCCGCACTGCTAGTATGCCAGTTTTTTTTTTGAATTGCAGAAGCTGGGATGGAGTAATTAGATTTACATAGCGATGCCATCTATCAGGCAAGGAATTAGGTAACTAAGCCACTTGGCCACCTACTCAAGAAATACACGTTGACTTATACATAACTACATTCAGAATAGAAATAACTCTATTAATTTTTGTTTATTTAGCTGTATTTTTTTAATTGCTGGCTTTTGTATATGAGTATTATACAGGGTGTCACTAAAATATAGGCAGCTACTTGTAGGGTGTATTCTATGCATAAAAATACTAAGAAAATTTATTTTGCATTTAGAGATCTGTGCTCTCGTTATTGAGTTACAGCTTCTTGAAGATGGATGGTAAAAAATAGTTTTTTTGCGAATAATTTTTTATTTTTTGACAGATGTTGATCATATTTGGAGAATATGGGTTTGAAGTAGTGCAATCTTGAACTGTACAATTAATTTTTAATATCTCTCAAGTTATGTGAGGAGTAGCTACCTTCAACAGTTTTTGGTTTAGAATTTTTGTGGGAATAAATTTTTTAATGATCTGATATCTCATTTTTAAATTTCAGTTGTTAATGTACATTAGGCACTCTGAGTAACATGCGATTATTATTATTGTTTTGTTAATTTGTAACGTTTAGTTAATGAAGTTGTTATTTTTTTTTTTTATAAAATTTTCTTTGTTTTTATGCATAGAATACACTCTAGAAGTAGTGGCCTATATTTTAATAGCACTTTGTATACATACAAGCTAAGAAACTTCTGCGAGCAGATTGGTTTGTTATTTTCAACAACCTTGTTTTTATTTTAGACAGACTTTGTAATCTTTGTACTAAATGAATGTAAAAATGGAAAAAACATTATATGTATACCTGAGGAAAATTTTTAAAACTTACTAATCTTCTAATATTCTGGGTTTAGGATGAACCGCTAAAGTATACGGTGTTATACCCAAAAAATTAGCACTTTTATTCTCCGAACTCACACTACCGCCATCTGAAATACTGAACCAATCATTCTTTTCATCCCTACAATTTTCCAGCTGCTCTAAAGGAATCTGCCTAAAACACTCGAGCCTGGGATCCTCATCAAAATCATAGCAATCTACCGGACGACCATCGAACTTGACGCTTTTGGAGAAAACCCTACGTATTTGGACAAGCGAACTGCCGGCAACGGCGCAGCCATCAAACAAAGCGTTCCGAGCCCGTCTCTTTACGTCATGCACGAGCCGGATACCATGCAGGTTCGCACCTTTGCCGCTAGCTCCGGGTGGCTTTTTTACTTTCGGCGTGCCCCGCGGGGGTACGGGGGGAGGTACTTTCGGTTTCGTGTCGTTGTTCGAACGACCAACCAGGACGGCTGGATAGGAAGACGGGGGGGGGGAGGTCRGGGGKGACGTGACGTGAGACGTCGTCACGGCGTACGCCGGAGGCGACACTTTCGGGGGCTGGCTTTCGACGGGGCTCACTGCGGATAGGATACGAAATTGTCCAAGCGGATGCGGCATGAAAGAAAAACACAGTACACGGTAAGCGGAGGTTCGAAAATAATTCTTTTTTGCTATGAGATGAGAAAAATAAACAAAGACACTGCGTAATTCAACGTAAAACCTGATGGTGCAGTGGTTAGCACATATGACTAGTGCTCAAAAGGTCCCGGGTTCAAATCCTGATCATTAAATCTTTTATAACCATGTATATAGTTTTGACGCCCTTTGAGAATACAAAATCACTTTGTTGATTGCACCCCTTGAAATGTTATGTCACTGGACATTGCAAAAAAACTACATAGCTCAAAATATTTAAATTTTGTCAAGTAAATGTCAATAATAAGAATGGCTATTTAAGCAGCCTATTCACAAAAAAAATATGAATTTTTAATACTAATGGTTTTTGCAATACTACAAGGAAATCATCTAATTCACCTGGAAGTCGTTTAATTCGTTTATATCACAGAGCTCAGGAACACATATGCCACCCACTAAGATATTAACACAAGTAAAAATCTTTTCAACAAACATTCGATTTTTACAACAAAAAGATTCGTATGAACAAACTCACCAGCCTTGTTGCCATTCTGATGAGCAGTAGCGTTGTTCAGCTGAGCCTGAGTATTAGCTGTGTAACCCAACACCAAAAAGCGTTAGATAATCACGGTAAAATGAATGACAGACGTCAATAAACGAGAAAAATATTAATTATGCAGAGCACTATTTTAAAATACAATATAAAGGTCTAGAAAGAATCTCCTGTCAATGTGCCGGAAAGGTTGATTTTGCATCAGACCACAAGGGGGCACTGATTGTCACCGTTTTAATTTACACCATTTGAAGAAAAAAAATTAATTAGTTGTATTATTTACAAAGAGTCTTTCTAAAACATATCGTACACTGTTGTTAAAAAGCAGCTGGAAATATGAAGAGATAAACTTACTATTGCTGTCGATTTCTTCGTGCGGTCGCAGAGGCCGCGACAGTGATTTCCTCTTCGAAGGGGAATGTTTTAGAGCTGCAACAAGATCCAACAACGCACATTAAAATCCACCCACCAACATGATCCATTTGAAATCGTATGTGCAAAAAGCCCATACGATTCCATCGTTCGAAAGAAACAATGCACACATCAAAAAGATCACAGTAAAACACCAAACAAAAAACAGTCACACATAGAACGGTACCTTACTGCTCGAGTGGTTTTCAAAACAAAACGAGACAGTTTCAAATTAATCAACACAGTTTGTGGTTGAGCAAGAGCAACATGCAATATGCAAATTTTTATTTGAATATTAAAATCACAACTTGCATAATCATGAAATGTTTTGGAATTGCTGGTTGCTCTTCGGTATGAAATTAACACTAAATATAGCTGGAAAAGGTCTACTACATTCTACGACACCAAAATGTAAATATGTTTGTGTGCACAACTGTATTACATAGTATTAAAATTGTTTGAATTTAGCTAAAGAGAAAAATTAAAATGTAAAATAAAGAATTATTAAGAGTGCTGCATGTATTATAATTCCATGGTATCAGAAATGCTGTTAGAACAGAGCTATATGGACATGTTTTTGGTAGTTTGAAAAAATTTGAAACTAGAAACACTTCAATTTTAAGAAGTTACCCCACAACTTATTTCACCCCCTTCCCTATACCCTACTTACCCCAAAAACAATAGGTCACTTCGAAAGTTATCATGTACACATACAGACAAGAAATTTTTTTTGCTCAAATTTTATTTTTAAATATTTTCGAGCATTTTAAAGCAAATGAGCAAATAAAAATTTTGAAAATTTTTATTGCAATACAATAAAATTGGTAGCGCATATGAAGGAATGATGTAACTTCTCAAAATTAAATTAAGGCAGCAAGGAAAATGACACAGTAACATTTCTGGTACCGGATAAACACCACCGAAAAAAGTGCGAGTAAATCGAAATTCCACAGATGCTTCAAAACACACAAGTCAGAAATTAGTCCACAAAAGATCAGCACCACCAAGAATAAAAAAAATATACAGGATCTGACAAACAATCTAAACAGTCAACAGTTAAGAAACCTTCCTTACTCAGAAAATTTTTGAATTCTGCAACAAAACACACACCGTAATTAGATAAAAATCTTCACCACAAAAACAGAACAGATTGCATCGAAAATGCCAGATCTCATGTTGAAAAAAAAAGCATTAGTGATCTGGTGTTAAGCCCAAAGTGTCTTTCGTGTTATAAAAAGCAAACAGTGTTAGAATGTAATGGCGTTGTGAACTTTACCTATGTAGCTGGAAACCAATGTGCGAAACTTGCGATGGTTGCCCTTTATCTCGGGCAAGTCCACTACATGAAGCATTAAAACACACACATACATCAGAGAATACTTCTAGGCTACGGTCTAGGGGCCGCGGACTGGTTCTCCCCCACAAGGGGGGGGAGTCCCCGGCCGGTGGAGGGATATGAGCAACAACGGATATACATTTAACTACTTAGGGGAACTACGGAAAAACTCCACCACCTCAGAGATTTAGAACAAATACCACCTTTTGGGGGATCAAATCTGGGGTAACACAAAACGTGAAGATTACATGAATTTTTTTGACAGTATGGATGTTCGCTTGGAGAGGTAATGTCAAATGCATTTGTGACTGCACCATGGCAAAAAACAAAGATTTTATAAAAACATGTACTATACCCTCAACTATGGCTTTTTTCCTTATTTAAAAAAACTCACCATGTTTAGAAACTCACAAAAAATAAAATGACAGGCACAAAATTTAGATGTGGTACATGCAAGTAGAATGACAACATTGCTGATGAAAATAAAAAGGAGATCATCATCAAACTTCAATACCATACCCTTTGCTTTAGGTTCTCTACTATTTTTTACCATATAAATAAAAAAAGTTTTAAAAGCATACTAATTTAAGCAAATAATTGTTCATCTAGGATCCCGAAATATGATTTTTTTTTAACATCATGTTGAATTTTTTAAGTAACCAAATGCAAGTAAAATTATCTTTCCAAAAGTATGCCCAGGATTTCTAATTATTTTTTGTATAAAAAATCAATAAAATTCCATCCTGGTCACATAATATAGGAACAACCATCAATATAATAGAAGAAACACAAAATATATACACTCACGTGATGGAATCTTCTTAAATACTGTTTTGGCCATGAAGTCCTGGAAACGCTGCGCATAAAAACTCGGCCTGTGTACAGAGACGGTATCCTGAAACAAACATCATATTGAAAAACAGTTACATCACCCTAAAAAGCTCCATAACTTACGCCATCGTGTATCATGGACTTCCACGTGTGTTCTAACTTCTTCTTCAGTCTGTAACTCTGCAAGATGTCTATGACACCGATGAAGAGAAGCAGGCGTTCACCTTTTGCGTTCCTAGCCGGGATCCCCCCAGATCTGTTCAAAACACAAACGGAAAATTCACAGAATAGCTTCATTCCATGGATTTTTAAATATTTTACTTACGGTACATCATCCTCTTCATCGATGGGCTCCGATTCGGCTTGTATGCTCTCCATCGCGGTGGAGTGGGCCACAAGCCTCTGTCTGTTGATGGATCGGCTTCTGTTAAGCGAGGCGGCACCTATTCTGTCCTCTTTCTCTCGCTCTCGTTCGTGCTGCAGCATCGAAGCACTCGGATCTCCTCTTACGTCTAATTCACCGTCTTCTGGTACTTCCTCTAAATGGCTGTGGGATTTCCTTTCCTACCAAAAAAAAAACCATAGTATTATTAATTAAAAGGGTCATTTGAACTCAATAATTAAGTTATTAACTGGAAGACTTCAAAGTAATAATGTGAAAATACACAAAATTCTAAGAACATAATCATTTGATATTAATATGAGGAAGTTATTTATTTTTTTGCAAATCAATGTTAACCAGAACTTGACATCAGTATATTCTGTAACTGCATTTGCACAAATCATTTTCCTCTTATTAATTGACAGATTCAATATCAGATGATAATAATCAAACTGTAATAAATTAAATTATACATCTAGAAAAACTAAATAAAATTCCGAAACTGTTGTTTTAAGTCATTTTTTGATAAATTTGATCAACAGATCAGTTATAAATCCACAAAACAAGATAATTTATTACTTACAGCTTTTTCTCTCTGCGCCTGATCCAAATTGTGTATCCCCAGCAACAAGCTGTAGTCCATAATTTTAAAACTCTCTAGCACCCTACAGTCCCTCTGAATCGTTTTTATTAAGGCATTGTATGTGTCTGCTTCCATAAGGATGCCCTCGGGATGATGTTCCATAAAATCTAAATCTTTGTAAGTCGGTGATCTTTTTTGCCGTTCCGCTTTTGATGCCTACGTACAGATACAATGAAAAATCGTATCTTAAAGTGAAAATAGCTCACCTTTCTCTTGTACGTACTTCCCTTGAGATCATACTTTTGATGCAATATCACCGTACTAGGTAAAAGATTGTTCATAATGACTAACCTTACATTTTTGCTATTACACTGATAACAATATAGGCCGAAGAATTTCGGTAGTAGCGTCCTAGGATTTTGATTTAAGTTCATATAATATCCTGAAATGAATGGAATATAAAAATAAATTCATTTTTTCTGGTTTTTTTATGTCCAAATGAGAGCGTTTGTTCCATAAATATGTAACCAATGAAGTCTTTTAGATTTTTGGTTGCTTTAACCTTTGAAAGATTTTTTAGGAAACCTGGCACAACTAGAACTCTGCCATCTTTGAAAATAATCCAAAACACTTTTGTATAAAAGGGAAGTAAAATTAGTAAACACTTTAGTATTGGATCTTAGTAATGAATAATATGAAAATATAGTTAGTGTTTACTAAATGTCGGCTTAAATATTAGCAATTGCGAACAAACCTTACGGACATCAAATTATGCACTTCCATAAAAACCTCTTTTAGTATCTTTAATGACGTTCAAACATTTTGGTTAGCTTTTTTTTGGCAAATACGACAAGCAATTTACACTTACCGGCTAAAAGTTTTTGTAGAAATTCCCCCTCCTTATGCTGTACAGTTTTGATAATAAACTCATCATCATTAGTTAAATAAAATATCGATCCACTAGCGCCGGGGTTCGACAGTTCCCTCAGTGGATTATCACACATAGACATCTGCGGGAAAATCCCAATAAGACGCACAAAACTCCACTAGTTTCTTCGAAGCGACTCACCAGAAAATCATCAGGTTGAATACCGAACAAATCACGAAAATACCTAAACGCTATCGGTGCATAATTTTTAAACTTAAACTCGGAGAAATGGTGAGCCGGCGTGTGGTTGGAACCCTCGCTGGGGAAGTTCGTGGTCTCCACCGTCATGAAGTCCTGCATCAGGAGGTCGCGTTCGGGTTTCGAGGCCAATCCACCCACGGCATGTTGGATACCTGTAAATTTGGGAGGAACACCAGTTTTCTAATGCTTTCACGAGCACCTACACACACCTATTTGTATTTTTTTGGAAAAACATGACTGACCACCAACTATGCACAACAGAGACATAGTACTACTACATCTTTTCAAGCATCACTACAATCTGAGTCAGATGATAAGTGGCTTGTGCAACAGATTGAACTATCTCAAATATGTGTTGCTCTCCTGAATTAAGGAATTTGATAAGAAGATAGCTGAGTTTACAGAAAACGAAAGACAGATGACAAACTGCGAAAATAGAACACAAGCTTGCTGAAACGTCACTCTCATAATAACTGATAAGATAAACAAGAAAAAACTACTTCCTCGAGGTCGTAAAATCATTTTAGTGGCAGTTAAACTGAAGCTCCTGGAATATTTTACAGGTGCACTTTCATTTTCGAACAGAAGCAACAAATGAAACAGTTTTTTTAATTATACGCCAGTTCATTAAGTCGTTTCTTTGATAAGGTAATTTACTACAGCTGGACTGATAAACCTTACGAAACACCAGCCGTGTGTTAGAGACAATAATTTACATATATCAATCACATTATCAGCTGATGATTTTACTAAATTTGAAGATAACTTAACAATGGAAAACAGCTTCTTATAATAACTGTTTTTATCTTTTATGGACTCACACTAAATACAGAATACTTTTTTCAGCAATTAAAATACTGCGTGTTCAGTAGAGTTACTTCCATGTGTTTCTAATTGGTGACAATGTGTATTATCTACCTAGAAACAAGTCTATTTTATTATCAAAATAAAAAAAACAGACAATAGTTACTTGGTATCAAGTCCAGACCATAAGGTGGGTTCACTATGTATAAAAGCACACTATTATATTTATTATTATATATATACGTATTGTTTCAGTAGATCTACTATTTTTCCTACATAGCATGATTTCTAAGGAAAGCCACAAGTTTTAGAAGCACATTTGTTTGAGAAAATATCATTGTTCTTTGATGTAAGAATGTACAAGAAAACTGTATCAAAAATAATGAGGAAGTCCTACAGCAAATATACAAACCAATGTGCTATATTTTTTGCTAATTCAAATTTTGGAATTTTATCCTTGTGAGATGCTGTGAAATGAAGTTAAATAATTTAGGTACTCTGCTTCAATGTACTGTTACAAAGAGAATGACTGAAGAACTTCAAATCTCTAGTAAAGTAGTGACAATAATGAGAAAAAGAGAGAGTGCTATAAAAATGTACTAGAAAAAGGAAATTTCCATTGCTGCAAATGATTTGACATTGACATTGATGTAATTTGAGAGTACATACATTTTTGTACTCGAAAAAAAAAGAACTACTAGTTATTCTTTTATAGTTCAATTTAAAACAAACTTAAGAGAGACCAAATAAATACGATGGAAAAAATCGATGCTTACAAAATGTTTCCTTCCTTTCTTCGTAAATCTAATAAACAACTTTTTAGATGCAGAACTTTATCCTAAAATCCAAGAACAAAGATGAATGAATATATACGATGAAAAACAGCGTCCCACTCTAAGAAAAATATGTAACAACATCAGCATATGTAGATACCAAAGTCACTTTTTGCTTATACCAGTGACACAATAATAATGTATTTGGATGCTACCATCGTAGATGTAAAGGCAAAATACAGAAAGTGTGTAGTTTGCTCTAAATATGCTGATTGTCAATTGCACTTAAACAAAAAGCTATACCGATGATCTCCAGACCAAAGTGGATGTATAGTCAACCATAGCAATCAAGAAAGAGAAAATTTAGTACTTCCGAAGGACGAAGAAGTTGGGGTCAAATTTCAAATATTAGAGTACAGACCACAACAAAACACAAAACTAATGTAATTCAAGCAAATATCTAATCATTTTAGTATTAAAAGCAATGCCATTTGTGAAAATTCGAAAATTAACATCGTTAACATCATTACCTAACTGTATGGACCCCATAATTTGTGACGTCTGAATTTTTTTATAAGTAATCTCTCCGCCAACTCCAACCCTCCTGTGTCCGATTTTCCTCTCCCTATCCTTCTCCCTCTCGGACTTGGTCTTGCCGATCGAGGCGGGTTTGGCTCCATGGGTTCCCTGTAAGCAACACGATCAACTGACGCACCTTATCACGACCTTGGCTCACTCCAACAACCTCGTCATGTTGTTTGATTAGCAAATCCCGCTCGAATATTTTCTCGCACTCCAAAAATGGATAGAAAAGATACATGTGTGAGCACAAGCACTTGATGTCTGATGCTGTTTAAAGGGGTCAACTGGTTGTTGCCTTTTTCCATAGATAAAGGGAAATTGATACACCATATCTTAACTACATATTGCATCAATGTATTTCGGATGAAATAGGACGTTATTGTAATTTATTGTTATCGTAAAATTAATAGCGGTGGCTGAGAATTGATAATTCCATGGTATCTTGGTAAAATTAGTAGTAAGCATGTTGTTTAGGAAGGGTAAGTAGTAGAATTGACCCTCTTTATATATAATATTTTTAACACTAGTTATAATGAAATAGCAGCAACTCTAGTAACCATTCGTTTCTAAAAAACTTGTTTGACTCTTTGTGACAAATAATTCTCAGAAACAGAAAAATTAAATAATACAAACTATGAATTCATAAACTTTATGTACAGCAGGATGCATAATTATTGAGACAGACAGTCTGTTTGATTTAATATGTTTGTTATTTTGTTTTTTTTATTATTCATAGCTTTAACAGTCTT
The DNA here is from genome assembly GCA_025024175.1 of Rhyzopertha dominica. Classification (NCBI taxonomy): domain Eukaryota; kingdom Metazoa; phylum Arthropoda; class Insecta; order Coleoptera; family Bostrichidae; genus Rhyzopertha; species Rhyzopertha dominica. Next base: position 61,679,023 of record QCXZ01000064.1, read on the forward strand.
AAATTTAAGTTTGACAGATGCATTTGTCATCTGTTTGCAATTTTTCCTACCCTGGCCACCTATATTTTTTACCCCTACATAATACCTTCAAATTTAAAAAAGTAGCCATAACTTTTATTTATTAATATAAATACAGAAAGTTATGTTTTAGAAAAGGACAAAAAATATTATTTTTAATTATTAATTCTCGAACAATATAAAAACTGCTGGTGCCAGTTTGTATTTGCACTGCATTATAAACTAATGTACATCTTCAACATAATAAAATATACCAAGATGTGGTTTTCACAATTTAATTATACTTAAAATAGCTACTGTAGTAGCCAAAAATTCTTTTAGTTTTAGATATGGACCATTCAATTTTGAAATTTTAAATCCTATTTAATAGAATCATAAGCAAATCTGATACTCTATTGTAAGTTATAAAGAGCTAAGAACAAATGTATTTTTCACTTGCATTTATCTTTTTAAACTGTAGTTCTAAATTAAAATGGGCTTTGCAGTGAAACAAACACTTTTTATAGCTAGTAAAGTAGCATAAAATGTGAAAACCACATATCGTTATTCAAGGGATAAATGCAAAATCTCATTAATGTTGCATAAATATTAAAAAGTCATTTACCTGCTACAATAAGCAATAAAGCATTCCACCTAACACCACACGATAAAAAGCCATATTCATGCGAATGTTCTGTGCCAAAAACTAGCAGATTCGCTTGTATTACTAATAAGCACTGACCCAAGGGAAATAAGCATGTGATAAAAACACGATAACGACACAAGGTCACAAAGAAAAACAAATGCAATCGCTCGAAATGATGGGTTATTCAAACTGACCGGACAAAAATATTTAGCAAATGTTTAAACAAAAATTTGTTTTCTTTTGTTACTAATGCATTACGTATACTTTATCTTTTTATGAAGATGTTCTGTAGCAGACTATGATTCACTGTTCTGTAAACAATGCATTTCTCTAAGCTAAGGATGATTTAAATAAACGTCATTACACTAAATCAGCTTATCCACAAATACACGAAGAAAACGTATTTACACTCGACACTGAACCTGTTTACTAGAAATTAAAGAAAAATGTGGACAACGATCAAGGTGATCCCAAATATAAAACTGCGCAAACTGCAAACGCCGCATAAAAAATTCGGTAAACATACTGTCGTGGATTATTACAAGTGTAGATATGATAAATTTCTATGTAAACACCATCTTTATTACTGGATGTTTGCTATCCCTGAGAAATGTTATCACTTGTATCTCTAATGACGTACACATGCTGTCTAGCGAATAAATCTCAGTTTATCTCAAATAATCATATCTGTATAGTTATAACATTGGGCTTATTTGCTATATTTGGGAAGATAAGCGGTAAGAACTGAACCTAATGAATATGCATGAGCCACATGGATATCACCTATGTAACTGGTAATAATTATTTAAACAAAATGATTTATTCTCCCCCATTGTCAGGACGTGACGCTGTTTATTCATTATGATATATCCAAGTAGATTTGATTCTAAGAAAAAGATGTAGAAATTATTTATTTCTGTATGATATAATTCACAAATTGTCAAGATATTTTATTTCAAAATAACTTTTGTTAATGCAAATATAAACTTCAGATATGAAGTGGCTATGGGAACTCTTGCAACTATTGCCATTCAGTTTCATTTTCATATAACACAAAAATATTTATTATACAGGGTTGCTATAAACTATTCATGCATCCAGCGCACTTATGGAAATTATCAATTAAATCAATTTGCCGCCTGTTAGGGACATATACCTGACTTCTGTCGATTTTTGAATTATTTGATATATTTTAATATGAGAAAATGCCTGGGACTGTGTATTTTCAACATATTGTGTAGTGTTTTGAGGGATAATTAACTTTAAGGTTGCAGAAAGCTTACATTTCAAAGCTGTGGTGTGACATTGATCTTCAACCTTCAGTACTATCACCGTGCATATTGTAGCTTGGCAGCAGTTACAAAAAGGTGGCACAAAGAATTCAGATATCAATGCCGCCCGCGTTGCATGAATCATTTATAGAAGCCCTATATACCTACCTTGAAAACGGCTTATTCTATCGTAATGTAATAAGAGAACCTTTTTAAAAGTTTTTGGACGATCTTAATGTCTGTGATAATAAAATTTATAAGTAATCACAAATAAAAAGGTCTGGTTGATAATTTAAAAGCCAATATTATTTGTATTGAAGGATTTGCTTTAAATTTGGACAAGAAATGAAATAATAAATAAATCCAGGACGGTTTGTAGGCTGCTACGAAGTGAAACAAGCTTAAAACTATTACGGAGCAAATGTGCATACGAATTGGTTAATCTGCAACTGGCATGCAAATTAGTGATTGAAACTAGGTGCTATTGATTGATGAGTCAATGTAAAACACTGACTAGACACTGAAGAATGCTGTCACCAGCGAGGTGTGATTACAACAGCCATGCAAAGAATTAATCAGCCACTGCCATGTACATCAAATTGTAGTGAAAGTTGAACTTACATCCTGTCCTCCAGACTTGCTAACAGTGGATATTCTGTCCTTATCTGCAAATTTAAACGTTCAGAATAAATCAAGAGAAACATTAATCGCTGAAGCTAACCAGGAAGTGCAATCAAGTAAATGTAATTTCAGTGTATAATTACTTGCTCAAGGGTACTGATAAAAGGCTATGCTGTTTGCATTCGATTACGTGTTTATCTGCAAATTGGAACAAATTGCAAGCAGCTATTTCCTCGGGAAAATCGGGACACTACTTGACAGCTATATCAGTGAACCCGATAATCGAATGAATTCTCGTTCTCGGTCACTTACCTTCATCGTCCACTGACGTTTCGCTAATTACAGCGTTGGATTTTGCACTGTTCATTCCCAACGATTCAACCACTTCTATAGTCTCTATGTTGTCACCTGAAGCCATTTTGCTCGTTGGCCCGCAATATTGAACTAATTCCAGTCTACGGTTTCGGGGATACCTTCACTACATTTAACTACATAGGCTTAAGTTAGAAAAAAATGTTTGTAACACATTTTTGGAATGAAATTTGCTGGCATTTACGATTTGACACAAACGTATGCCATTGCCAGTGACATATTTTTATCCCCACCCCCGTGCGAAAGAAAAACAAAACATTATCGGTTCTTTACGGTGGTCACGTGGGTTGCGCAAGAAAACTACCATCCCCTACCAGAAAGTAAGTTGTTGCATATAAATTCTCGATAGATAGCGCAACTAGTGCTGCCAACTTTACTATCTTTACACAGTAACAAAACAAAATTCAAAATCGTGAAATAGGAACATTTTTATCATTTTGAAGTAATCAATAAGTAATGCGAGTTTTTTTTTATTGTTTATTGGCAAAGCTATGAAAGATACAGGTGTACAATAAAGTTTGTATCATATAATACATACTGAAAGGTATATTTTCTTTTACATACAAGACATATGAATGTGCACAAGTATTTTGGTTCGTTCCATGCTAAGAAGCTGAATAAACATCTAAGACTTAAAGTTACGGTACGTGTAACAACAATGGACGATTTGTGTTTAACATTAACACATCACATAAAACGTTACATACTATTATAATATTAGGCCTTAGTAACATCCAAATCACATGGAAAAATCACCGAATTCACTCAAAACAAGCGCTAATATCACAAAACTATCGATTAATCATAATTTTTTTTTTAAGTACTTTGAAACATAATATTTTTTTACCTTACTGAACGAAGATAAGGAAATGATTGTTCTTGCAAAATTGGTTCCCAAACGAAGTTTTATTCCCTTTATTATATGTAGGTACTAGAAGAAAAATGGAAGGCAAATGTGCAGTCTTAATAATCATCAATGAAATTTTACAAATTTATAATGTATATGGGTATCATTTACGACGATTTAAATATTTACATCCTTTTTTAACTGATGGGTATCCACATAAAATCCAAAAATTTTTTGTTAGAGTACTACTTCTTTGTGGAGTCCCCTGTATTTAATACATTAATTTTTAAATACGATTTTACAGTACATAGTTCAAAAATCCACATAAACGACTAGTAATACTACTTTAGAATTTGAACATGCAGTCAACATACATAATCTAGCCTTTTTGGTTTGCAAGGATGAAAATGTGCAGTAAAGGCAAAGAAACCAAAAATTTTGAGAGAAGTTTTAGAATACAGTGAAATCTCTCTGGGCATATATTTACCCACATAATTTTTGTAGAAAATTTCATTTCATATTATTACCAAGACAATGATTACAAGCTTTTCATAAAGAACTTTAAGAAGATCCTGATGAATATTTTACAGTATTGTAGAAATATTTTTTTCTGAAAGCATGAAGGAAAAAGTGGAATAAATTTGTTAGTGTAAAGTTACTCGAGCAAGATTTCACTGTATTTGAGAAGATTACAAAACAGACAAAAATCAGTGCTTGAACACTGATTGCAGCAACAATGAAAGAACTACCCTTTCATACTTAACTGTCGTTATGACAATTTATTTTATCATTACTGTAACAAGGGTCCAAATTTAATTATAGTGGGAGTCAAATTGAATTGTGAAGTACATAAGAGTAGTTAAATTGTACACTGCAATGACTAAATACCATGTAATGGACTTTCTGTAAAATATATCCCCAATTTTACAGTGAATTATATTTTTAATGCAATAATAATAAATTGTAGATATGGTGCGCCTGTGCAGAATATATTTTATCTCTATAGTAAAATTTTATCCAATCGTATGCCAATAAACTTATAAAGTCAATAACAAATTTCTCATTATATCATTTGCAAAACATGCATAAATCGACTTCTTTTCAAAAACACTACACATATAAATAACAAAAGAACGATAACATTAACGACATCTAGTAGAAGATACATTAAACTGGAAATATTTCGCGAGAAGCCTTAAAATCGTACAACCTCCTTCAATTCAAACATGCCAGCTCCTTTGCTTTTCTCTGTAAGAGCACGAAACAATTGACTTGGTTTTCTTGAAGCTTCGAATCATCATACTATGTTGCGGGCTTGTAGAAACGCTGCACAAACTGGGCGAGACTGTAGACTGTACCGGGGCCTTTCGATTGGTCCATTTGAATGAAATCTTCCAAGTTATGCGTGTTTGCTGATTCAGAAATTAAATCCTTATTCACTCGTTTTAAAGCCGCTTTCATTCTCTATATTCTCGCATGTAGAAAATCAAAATTGGAAGAGCCATTCTAAAGTTATGCGGGTTTACATCAATAATAATTGACATGGACAACTGACATCGTTAGACTGGAACCTCCATAACTTTGGAGTACATTGGCCTAATTTCATAATCTAAATGTGAAAATGTAGATTCAAATTTTTGAGTTGGCAGTGGATTTTGAGAATAATGGTATGGGGTGAACCAGGCTGTAAAAAAAATACTTACATGGTGTGCGTATGGCTGGATAGTTCGGAGGGGGTTTAATCCAAGAACCGTCTGGACGTTTCATGTGTCTGCGATCGGAGGCGAAATCTTTTAGAAATTCGTTCGCCGGTATCACACGAAAATACCTGCATTGAAAAAGGTAAAAAAGTTCCAGAAATGTTTTACAAAAATTTTTTTCTAACCTGAAGTAGTCGGGCTTTAAGATATGGTCTGTGCGGAATGTTTCTGTCACATATTTGTGCACGTACGTCGGAAATGGCAGCTCCGAATCTAAATCGTAAACCAGGCATCTTTCTGGATCGGGATGGTAAATGAATATCACATGGTAATCCTGCCACAAATTTTTTTATTTTCAATTTCAAATTTTCAAACCAATCCAATAAATAATATACACATTATACTTACCCATATTACTAGCCTGTCTTCATCTTTACCAGCTTTTTGTTTCCAGAGTGGCACAGTACGGCTTGAATTAGATATGAATACAACATAACATTTTTGGATTTCTGCAAGGTGTTTTGCAGTTACTTCTTGGCAAAGTTTGTAAACGTTTTCCTCACTAGAAATAACAAATGGTAAAGTTAACATTAACTATTTCAATAGTAAAAAATTTTCTAAATGATCAATACCTCTCTGAAATAAATACTGCAGATTTTTTCATTTCAAGTAAGTAACACTCTTTATATTATCAATCAAACAATGCTATTGCAAAAATCAATTCAGACGGCATGAATCATATAACACATTCTTGTAGTACGAGCACATACTGCTGAATAATATAGAGAATTTTGATCTCATATGAGATAATTGCTATACTTAACATGCAAGGTTAAATAATCAATATGCAAACTCGTGCCACAATATGTATTCATAAAACATTTAAATACCCAACTGAGCTGCATGTGTACAGTTATTCCAAAAACTTGGCAAACTAAACTGCACATGAGGCAAAAATAAAACTATAAAGCACAAAAAATAAACATTTTAGCATACATGCCATTAAGTTGTAAAATTAAATTGTCATATAAGGCAGGAGTGAACTATGTGATTGTAACAATCTCAAAATCTTTCAAAATTTTTTCTAAATTTAGCAAAATTGCAATGTTTATAGTCATCGTAAAATATGTGTAAGCAAATTTTTTTTAGTGCTTCGAGTGCTATACCTACCAATAACAGGACACATAAGAACAATCGCTCTGCTTGGGAAATAAACTAATTGATGTTTTCTTAATTAACTGGGAATTATCTGTGTTGGATCGTTGTATGATTTCTTGTGTCTTTGAATCGGAAGCCATTATTGGTCACCTTTTCTACGAAATATGTTTGGCAATCATGAACTGTATTCTTTCTTAAAGAAACACTACCTTTTTATAAATATTTCATACAAAAAAATGTGGTTTACTACATATTTTTGTTCCCGTGTTTATAATCGAACATTTTTTGACAATTGGAAATGTCAATTAAATCATCCTGTCATTGTCAACATCAAAAATGTCAAATCGTAGTACATTCTACAGTGTTGTCAAACTTACAATAATTAGTGGATTTCCTAAATATATACCATTTAAAAAACTGAATTAAGAGAGTTGTAACAAAATAATTCCTCTGGCATAATATATATAGATCGATTGTTATCTTTTAGAAAAGACCAAATATCATATCCTTACATTGCTTGAAGCTTCTAGGTAACTATGTATTTCTGTGTCATTAACAGACATATCTATCTTCCTGAATTATATTTATTGCTTTGAATATGATATTTACATGGTAAATGAAATTTGTAATAGATTTATGTACACAATATAAAAAAAAATCAACTAATTTTCCGGTGCCCCGTCTCTATAAGTAAAGTCTCCAATTTTAGATTTACAGAACTTTTTAGTATATACTCTTGGTAGGTCCAGCAGCTTGCATGAAACATTACCTCGTGCTCACTTTTCGAGAAACATATGTTTTCTAGAACATACTGCTTCCTCTGTAACATAAATAGCATTAACTACTACAAAACCAACAACTCACAATTTACCTTGAATTCCTCCTTATAAGCCTCTGCAATTTCTTGTACTATATCCCTTAATTGCTCCGCTGACAAGGAAATAAATACGGGTATATTATCTTTACGCAATTTGACCACTGCAGACATTTGAGTTGCCAGGAACTGCAGAGCATTTGCATATATCTTCAAATTCTGCACGATACTGTATAATTCATCAGCTAATTTTTCCAGTTCTGCGGACAAATTTCCCGGTTTACTAGCTACCATCCCAGCGATTTCTTTAACAACATTCGCCCCCATAATGTGGCAGTCGTTCCATTTTTGTATATTATTGTAAACGTCAGCTGCAATGTCCCTTGCTACTCGAGGCAGACCGGTCAAATTTTTCTGTGATGTCACAGCAGCTGGACTTTTGGCGACTAAAATTTAAAAAAATTACTTTTTGATAAAGAAAATAATAAAACGGACGCTTACGTATTACAGGCGAAAATGAAGCAACATTCGGTGAAACACCGTCATTATTCTCTGAAGAATTTTCTGTCATTTTATCACATTTCTACTAGGATTTTGTTTACAATAAAAAGTAGGGTTAGTGTCAAAATACTGACAGTAGTTATAACCACCAGTAGTTCATATGTACTAAAGCATTGTGGTCAGCCTACTGTCAAATCCTATGATTGTAAGAGTAGATAAGGTCAATAAAAAATTATTTTTAGTCCCACTATTACTTTATAACATTTAATATCTTAATTTTTTATAGTCATAATAATAGTTCATATGTTGCTTTAGGAGTAGTTCATGTATCCACACTTTTTTACCTACTGTCATATATTTTCACTGAGCATGTCAGTGTTACTTTCAAGTTGCTTTTCAAATATGAAAAGCTTATATAATCTAAACCATTATTTTAAATTCAAACGGTTAAGTTGTAAGAAAATTACGAATTACACACAAAAACTTTGTGCCCATACAGGTAAGTCAGTTAACGCAGGATGTCTGTATTATAACCTTAACTTCAGTAAACTAAATCATTCCTTTTAGGTACAACAGAGCAGAAATTTGTCCCATTTTTAAACTTTTTAAAAGCCAGGCGTGCAGAAGCAAAATGCAGTATATTAGTTCAAGTACAAGCAGCATCGTCATACAGAGAACTGTACACATACTGCGAAGGTATGGGCACAGTGAAGAATATGTTCCATTATACAGCGGGAGTTGAACCAATGGTATAATAAATTTTATACGATTTCATCAGCTACATTTGTTTATTTTCAGCATTTTATTATAGTGGAATTTAGTAGCGAAGAAGACGTGAAAAATGTATTACTTCAAACATCGTACTTGGATGATAATCAAATCGTCCCCGTACATTCTACATTTCTGTGGTTTAGAGCATCGAGTGGCAAATCTCCAAAACTTAAACTTTCTCAATCTGCCAAGATCGACGCAGAAAATGGCACACGAATATTGAAAGACTTTGAAATTAATGAAGCGCTACAAAAAGCAGAAGATGTCAGTAGTTTCCATAACTTTTTTCACAAGCTTCATGTCATATTTTTAGGTCTCGGATCAAATGAGGATACTTCACAACATAACAAAATTAAGTGACATTGGAACGAGGCTTAGGTTTTTAACGGCAAAACAGATAGAATCGGCGTTGCTAGGAATGTTCCCGTATGTATCTGCCCTACCGTTTGGCTCATCGGTAAACGGGTTTGGGAAAATGGGGTGCGACTTGGATCTTGTGTTGCGGTTATCAGATAACAAAATTGTGAGTTTTTGACATGATATTTTGCAATGGATATATTCTGGTGATTGCAGCATAACGAAAGCAGTAGGTTGGTTTTCCACTGCAAGGCATCTACGGGAACGGAAAGAAGCACGTCCCAGAGGCACATGGAAACTATCGGCGATTTGCTTCAGTTGTTTCTGCCTGGATGTTCGCAAGTTCGGAGGATATTGCAAGCACGCGTGCCAATCATTAAGTATCACCAGCAGCTGACTGACGTAGAATGTGATGTATCCATGGCAAACATGTAAGTTTTGATGTAATCAAATTTTGGCTGGATTCTTGTGTAATTTAATAAGTGCAATATCAAAATAAAAGTCTGGGGATAGAGGGATTTAATGTATCGATATTGGATATGTATTTTGATTTATCAGTGCATATCAACAGATATCGAGCTAAATCAATACATATCACACTAAATCTAATCAAATTTATACAGGGTATCTCTCAGCATGTGTTATATCAATGTATCTATATTACACACTTTTAATTCGAATAACAAAAATATTCGTAACTATAAAATGTTTTATCCATAATGCATGAATAATTTATTTAGATGGTGTATTTTAACAAAGGAATCAATAACATGTACTATGACTTTTTTATATTTTACTTCAACTAGGTATAGATCATACAAACTACCAACACAAATTAACATTTGTGTGTTTATTTGTCATAAATTTAACTTTTTATTACAAGCAGAAAAGATTTAAAGGGCTTTTTTTTACTACTTACTAAAAATACCAATTTGTTTAACTGTAAAGGAAAGCAACAATCAACTGTTTGGAATTAATTGACGTAAATATTCAGTTCCTTAAATTATAACTCGGTCGATTTTTGACAAGATTTAACAATTTGTCATAAAGAGAGTTGAAGATTTCTAACTTCATTATCCCTTCTAGGTCTGGTGTTCACATGTCAGACTTTTTATACATGATGGGCGCATTAGATGATCGTGTCAGGCCGTTGGTTTTCACTATCCGTAAATGGGCAAGTGAGACGGGTATAACCAATACTTCTCCTGGGCGATGGCTTACTAACTTCTCCTTGACTTTGCTGGTCCTTGCCTTTTTACAAAAGCCTCCGAATTCACCACCAGTACTTCCCTCACTTAATACCCTTATAAAACTGGCAAGTAAGTATGTAAATATAGTAAACAGAATTGGGTGTTTGACTAAAAAATGCAGGATTCATCAAAACATATAAAATTATTAGTCTTTGTTTATAATAAAAGAAAATCACTGTATCTAGATTATGGAAATAAATTTTTCTAAAATCTTTTCCATTAAGCTAGAAAATGGAAATTCGGGAAATACGATCAAATTGACTACTAAAAGATATCAGTAAAATATAAAACTAGTCAAAGTTGTAGGTGCCAAAATACAGTAAGGCTTTTTTAAGGGCACAGTTCCTTTCTTGCCTTAAATGTCAACAAGTATAAATATATTATCGTTAGTAGATAAATAGGTAGTTGTTGCATTTTTTGACTTCTGTCAAAATTAATTTCTGTTTTCCCCGTAGTTTCTATTTTTTTATAATAAGTGTATAAGGTGCTGATGATGCCATTTAATAAAGTGGGGAAAACATTAATATTTGAATAATTTCTATTGAATCAAAACTGGACATTGATGGATTTCTACTTTGTTTAAATAAGCGGGATCACTTATGAATTTTGGGTAGACAAATGTAGTTGCTAAAGCAATAACAATTAGGGCAGCACATAACGGCTTTACTATTTTTTCTTCTTACATCTTGGAATCAAATGTGACATCACATTTTTTAAGGATTGTTAAATAATTTTGTTCCAACTAAGTGTTTTGACCAAAAAATAGCCAAATATCCAATTAGACACATTGTAGCTTTACATTTGACATAAACTCACTTGACAAATTCTTTTAGGACCTCAGGATGAATATATCACAGACGAGGGTCTCGACTGCACCTTCTTGCGCAACCTCGACGACCTTCAACACACAACCCAAAACAAAGACAGCTTAGCAAGTTTACTGAAACAATTTTTTGAATTCTACTCCCAATACGACTTCACAAAAAACGCTGTGTGTCTGAACGAGGCCGTGTCGTTAACGAAGCCAGATTACAGCGCCCTTTACATAGTGAATCCCCTGGAGAGGGGCCTGAACGTCAGCAAGAACGTCAGTTTCGAGGAGATCGAGAGGTTCCAGAACGAAGTGCGCACCGCGGCGTGGACGATGGAGACGCAAGAGAACAAAGCGGGCAACTGGGGTATACTGACTTTGTTCACGAATACCAGGAGAGCCGCGTTATCGTCGCCTTTTRGKGCCGTACCGACTAAAWCGAGGTTGATGGATGTCACGAAATTGTTCGAGGACGAGGCCGATTCGTCGGACAGTGTCGAGTACAAAAATGAGACTGTTAAGAAACAGGTGCAGAGTATAAAACGGGATACTAGACTGGCGATCAAGGCGATGGAAAAGAGGCGAAGATAGTTGATTAAGGGCCATTTTTATAAATAAAATGAATGTTAAAAAGGGGTTGCATTTTTTTGCACTAGACGTGAACTTGAAATTATTATGAATGGTTCAAGTAAAATTGGAGAAAACAATGATGATTTATTTTTTTCTGGGAAAATGTGAGTTTGCTTAAGCAAATTTTTGTCTTAATAATTCCTGAATATCATTTTTCATTAATAATATCACCTTGATTATTACAAGAAAAAAAAGTATACATAATTAAATTAGTATGGCTATAGACATACAGAGTCGTTACAAAGTATGGAACCAGCAGGATATTGCAGGTTCTGTTTGACCGATTTTTCTGAAATTGTACAATTTATTGCTTCTGAGTGTTATAATAACACTGACAAACCATTTCTACGTTTACACAAGTGTTTTTTTGAGAACATTTCTCTAATTTGCGAGACTTGTTTGAAATATGTTATGGTAAATGCAGAAACCTTATACATCACAAATTTGAAAATTAAAAGAACATTTTGTTAAGCAGGAACCCAAACTGATTAACGTATAGTATAAGTATATTTCTTACTGGGCAATTTAAGCTTCTCATTTCAGGGGAAAAAACAAGCATCTAATGTTCTGTATGTTTTAATCATTTTAGGCATACCCCAATACAAACGTTATAATAAAAACACTCTAAATTTCCTAGTGACTCTCTCCCTTCTTGCCAGCAATTCGTTTGAAATCGCCCATGTTTGTGGTACTTATCGGCGAGCCAATCACAGCCAGGTGATCAATCTGTGTTACCTCATCACCAGACTGGTTATCCTTGACAAACAGTTGGATGTTCTGCACGTTTTGGAACTTGACGAAACGCAAATTTACCGGATTTCCCTCCAGGTCCTCCTTAGTCAACCTAAAAAACGAAAAACTTCGAACTGACCTCGCAAAATGTTTACTCACTTACGTTAGTTCCTGTACACTGGCGTTGCTGTCGGCCATGTCGAAATCCAAAGTCCTGGGTTGGTTTATGAAGATCTTGATGTTTTTAGGGCCTTTGTCGGCCGGGCCGACGATTTTAAGGCTGTGAATTTTCACGGCTTGGTTAAATGCTATGTTTATGATCAGCTGTTCGTCGCAGTCTGATTGGAGGTAGCCCCCACCAGAAGTGAGACAGTTTTGAAAAGGGTGGTCGTCGCTTTCGTTGAGGCATTCACATTGATTTTTCAGTATGAAGGGATTCAGATCCATCTGCAAGATAAATTTTGTTTTGTTGCTCAAGGTTCATGGAAACCTGCTAGAATTTAGTATTCATACGCAAATGTCGTTTAAGGTTACACAGGGTGAAAATACAAAAATGTGTCTTGCATATTTTCCACATGTAATTTAAATTTCCAGTTGAGTTCACAAACTACTAACCATATATATACTTATATAGTATATACAATATTTAATTCTCTTCACATTAACGTCATTTTAAAGTCCATTTACGAGGCATATATTATATAGAATATATTTTTGGAAAAAAAACAATAAATACTCAACTACAATAGCCACTTATCCCCTTACCTGAAAACTATATAGAAACCAACTTAATAATTTTTATACATATCCCTGATAAGAGACCATTTAGAATATCACAGTATTTTTATGAAATCCGACATAGACCGATTAGAAAACATTTAAAATAGGTCTTTGATTAGGCTAAATTTTTGTTATTTGCTATATACGGTGAAAATTTAGAACATGTACTCCTTCCAGCACAGGTATGATATCAAACATGTCTGTTCTCGTACAACTTTTGCGAAAGAAATACAAACAACACATCACAATTCTCCAAAAAAATTAAAACCTTCATATATTAGCGAAAGAGTACAAAATAGAACACATCTGTTGTTGACAGTGGACTTTATTTTTTACGAGGAATTAAAAAATACAAAATACAGATGGTGTTCCAGTAAAATAAATGATTTGGTAACACCCAGAAAAAATGCAATACCTTGTGTACTGCAAAATAATTTTTAAGTGAACAGTTCATACAAGATCTGCGCAGCTGACTTCACCTTTTTAGACTTTTTAAAAACAAATTTTAATGTGAAGTTTTTGTTCTGAAATTGCTGTTAACTACAACAATAATTACTTAAAAAATACTTACTGACAATTTTTCGTTCATTCAAATAACATAACTTAGTTTGCACCGATTTTTGCTGTTGCCATTGAAATTTTTAACCATAAACTTAATCATCATGTGGGTAGAACAATTATGCCTACTAGAAACAGACTTTTAGTCGACAAACATCAAATAGAATGCATCCGCGTACCTTATAACTTAAAATTTTCGTGTTTAATAATCCACATCGTGCTAAGGTATATATCTTTTTTTAAGGTAAGCTTCTGAAATACCAGCCTGATCCATCATCTTGATAGGAAGTTCGTTATTAAAGAAAAACACAACGGTTAGACACACTTACATGTCCAGCAACGGCTTCCGCATCTTCTCCCTCTTCCGTTCCGTAATATTGCTGTATTTTACTCTCCAAGGCAACGGGGTCTGCTCCTTGCACACGATCTACTTTCGTCTGCAAGAAATAATRCTAAGTGAATGAATTTAAAAATACAATGAATTCAATTCACCTTGTTCCGATAGAATATAAACGTCGGCATGGAAGATACACCCTGCGATGCTGCGGTTTCTTGACATTTGTCTACATCTACCTTTAAAAACAGAGCCCTGGCATATTTAGATGATAACTGTTGGAATACAGGGGCTATTCTTTGACAGGGCCCGCACCTAGGGATAAAAACAGTTCACAACTGCAACATTGAGGTTATTTAACAGAAAATAACGTTACCAGGTAGCTGTAAAGTCGACTACAACAAGCCTGGTAGCGGCTGCCGCCAGTTCCGATTGGAAATGTGCTTCATCGTTAATTACACGGATTGTTCCCATTTTTTAACAAATTTTTAATTTTTTTTCCAGAACGTATAAGATGACTCGCAACTGTCAAATCTGAATCCTGTCTGTCAAACGATTACTGAGCAAAAAGAGAAAGACAGGATGTTGACGTTGACAGGAGCACCACGTTGGCAATTTTAAAAAAAATTAATGAATGGTTTTATTACTGTTTATTTAAACACTTCTAATCAATATTTTCGTTGTTCGTTGGCCAATTTAACACCAACACGCATTGTAAAGAAATTTTGTTAGCTTGGTATTGCCATCTGTCATTACGAATGATGCTACGAAGTTAGCCACTTTACAAAACTGTACACCTGCCTCTGCTGTGTTTCCCCTTAAATCTTGCAGGTGTACCAACGTAAAATGTGCAAAACAAACACAGTGCAGCCAACATGTAACCTGTGGTTACATTAAAGTTACACTAAAGCCCTTAATGACTATTAATTATGCGATCAATAAATTATCCTCAAAACTAAAATGATGTCTTACTGACTTATTGCAATGTTTAGATATACTGATGCCTAGTTTTATTGTTATAACGAGCATTAAAAAGCTGCAAATTTTTAATCTGTATCAACTATTCCTCTAGTCTCTGTGTATTTTTGAATCAATCATTTTTGAATTAAAGGAGTAAGCCTACTTATTGCTTAATAAATAGCATAAAGTATAATAATAGCAAATGAAATGTTAAAGATAGATGGATCTGAGATTAAAGCTGTCTATTACTCTTAATAGGACTACGTTTTCTGATTCGAAATTCTCGCATCAAAATCTAGTTTAGTTTTGATCTTCATGCTAGAAACTTTTGAACGCTAAACTAAGGGTGAATAGGTAGCTAACAGTAATAAAATAGCAGTACTTACAGTTATTATAAGTGGAATATTCGCAGTTAATTTTGTTATGCTAAAGCGCATATATTTTTAATCTTTGGTATTCTTACGTTTTGTTATTTGCAAAAATAACAGTGTACTTTCAGTGATCTACATTTACAAAATTTGATAAACACTGCATCTGATGAACTGATAATGATAATATACACACCATTTGATAAATAACGAAATGTATATAAAACTTTTTAGGTATATAGTAATACAAGAAAAACGCACTGTTCTCAAGGCATTATATTTAAACAACAACATTTTAAAAGAACGCCTAATTCGAGTCGATAGGTACAATAAAGTATAGACAATGCTGTGGCATAATATTTAACTTTCCAAATATAATATACATTTTCCACACTTTGTTTTAGAACATACTTCTCTTAACGTAGTTATTGTCTTTACACAACAGTGGAGAACTTTCAACTAAACGTATACTCAACAGAAAAATACTATTCTATAACACGAAGACTTCATAAGTCTATAAGAGTGAAACAATGTAAAGCTACCCACACATTACAGTTTATAGAAAGGAAGATATTGACGTTAAGTAGGAAATGGTAGAGTTTCTCTGTAACACCCTCATACATTTAATGCCCACTTAGTTAAATGTACTGATGATATGATCATTCTATTGTGTCTATATCAATCACAAAAATAAACCTGTCGTTACAAAAAGCACACAGATCGGCAGCGTTATTTACATCTTTGGAAGACATCCGCGATCTTTGTCGTTTCTAAATCCTTAAAAACTATAAGGGAACGAAAAGCAGGTACGTCAGGTGTGGAAAAGCGTCGCGAGATTAAATATTCTCCATAGAAAGCGTACAAATCTATGCCTGGGCGCTTAGGGGCAAAATATCACAATTGCAAGCTAATCCGCCGTCTCCTTCGGCGCACATCTGTTGACACCAGACATCCCAGTCTACTTCGCCGTTGTCGTCGTCGTCGTCGTCTTCATCMTCATCSTCACTGTCCCTGGTCTCCTTCGTTTCGATCTTCTGCGTGGTGGCGACATTCTCTGATTCGTACGCGCTGCAGTCTTGGCATCCGTCGATTTGTTTGTTGTAGTTCAGGCAAAAATAGCTGCAGACCTACAAATGACAAAAACGTACATGTCAAATACCTAAGTATCAAAGACTATATAAAAAACTAAACTAAAAAACCATATCAAGATTTTTTTCTTCAAAATTTGGCATATTAATAGTTACAGAAGAAAGTGATGACACATCCACAGTAAAATAAAAAAAGAGTTAAGTATGGTTGTGTGGTTTCGGGTCTAAATCTGAATTCATTAAAGTATCGTTGTTTCTTTGGACAGAGATGCTTTGAAATGCATTCGATTCCGTGTTAGAATTTTGTTTAATTAGTTTTACGTTTTACAAGTTATGGGGTGAGATATGTTGGGTTAAAGTATATATACCAAGTAACTTTTTTAAATGCTTATGGGGAAAGTTAGTAGACAATATAGAAATAAAACAACATCCGCTCTAATACGGCATCAAGATATTTCTAAACAATATGTAAAAGTTACTTTTCATCCGTCTTGCAAATGTGTTATGAAAATGTGTTCAAAAATTTTAATTTACTTCCCGCATTTTCAAATAATCACACTCTTAAACACCTTTTACGTAGCCAAATTAAGAGCAAAATTGAATTAGACAAGTGAGGTATATACAAAGTTTCTTTCAGTGAATGTGATAAAGTGTATGCAAGACGAACTCACAGGAACACAATTTGCAATCCAGAAATAGCGAAGCAATACATTCCATTGAATCCGGGCAGAAATGAAAAGACATAACTTTGTTAAAGCAAAGTATAGATTCAAATTTAAATGTACATGAATCTAAATTCATGAAAAATATAAAGATAAACCCACTAACATCGATTTAGCACCATTGTCTTCCTATAAATTAATAGATCTATAGTCAAGTAATCTATAATTGTGTTTTCGCTTCTGGGATGCTCTCTAGATTTACTTGCTATGATTTAATGCGTGTTTTTTCTGTTTTTTATTTGCCTTTGTTTTGCTACCTGCTGGAGTACAGTTCTTAAAACTGAAAATGAAAAAAACGGTTTATAAGTCAAAAAAGTGCTACAAAGGACCTATGCTGCGAGGAATTTTAAACAGGCAAACACAGACGATACACAATGACACGATCAGACAGGCACTGGAAACATATTGTACCCGCACTTTGCATTTTAGGAATAAAAACGTTTCAATAAATAGAATCGATAGATTTACACAATTTTCATAATTTAATTTTATAGATAATTACAACTCATTTTTGGAATACGAAGAATCATCGTTAGCGTTAATAATTATTGCTGTAAATCCACTAATGTTCAAAACAATTTACAAATAATGCCTCACTTAATTCATTTGTGACTTTTCGAACTACTTTAACAACACTTGCGTCTACATTTGGGGTTTTATTTTGTTTCCTGGTGTGATTTTTCAGCTGGCTCAAATCAGCTCTATGAAAGTACATTATGGGGAGAATTTTGGTAAAATTATACATACTGTCAGCATCTTCTACAATTAGTTCTTTATCCAAGATTACATCAGATTCACTATTTCTAACTTCGAAGTTGTCTTCTTCACATTCACATTGCTACGGACGCCACATTTTACCACATCCTTTCAAAATTTGTATGAATACTAAAGGGTTTCGACTTTCTCTTTAATTTGTGTAGGTGTTTTTGTCAACTCTATCTCCTTTACTCTTTTGAATGCCGTTTTGTTTACGACTACAGACAGACGAGAATACCAAAAACCAATTTTCTAATCCATTCATTTGGAAATAATGGTTGGGGTTGATACAGGCAAAGATGACTTATATCTTTAAAATGTCATTAGGATCAACGAGGTAAAAAGATTGATCCAAATAGTTTATTCAATTTGCCAACGAAATGGAATATCATTGTTATGGATAATGCAAAAGAAAAACAGAAACCTTTTTTTGGGGCGCAAAATATGTTGTTTTTTATTATAAAAAGCATATTAACATCGGAAAAAACACCTTTGTGTACCCCTAAGAACACATTTGAACATCACCATCGTAATTTTTTACATATAAAACGCATCCTTCCAAAACTGGACTATTTTTTCAACTTGCGTAATCACCTCTGGCTTTGTTTTTTCTTTTACCTTGACAATTTAACCAAAATGAATGTGCATTAGATTTACACGTCTGATGAAGAATACTTCGAAGTCAGAAAATGTCTGAAATGAAATGAAATCTTTGATGAAAGCCAAAGATAGTGATATAAAAGATATAAAATTTAATTAAGTAAATTGTGTAAATACGAAGGAAGCATTTGGTTCAACGATGTTCCAATGCTCTGATTCCTCTAGAAAATAATTCTTGTGGTTGGTCCTCTAACCAGTCGTCATTACTTGATAATCATCGTCATATCTGGTCCCACGTAGATATCCTTTCAATTTCGGAATGAAAAGTAATCACTGGGAGCTAGGTCTGGTGAGAACGCAGGGTGTTCGTGCAATTCAAATCCTGCGTCGTGAATAGGATTTTGTGTACAGCGGCGTTCATTTCCTTAATTTTGCCGGCTTTTTTTTTTGATGCGCTCGTATATTTTTGAAATTAAAAGCTGTTATTGTGTATCCACATTCCAAAAAATCATCTTCATGACTTTCTTTTGGCGACAACCTTTTCTTCTGCAAATATTTTATAAATGCGCGTATCTCAGATATTTCCGTTGCTGAATATCATTCAAACTCCTTCGCGTAAATTCTAAATTATTTTAACAAACAACGAATGACAAGACTGATATTTCACAAGTGTCACAACAAATAAATAAACTTTTAAATTGTCAAAGAATTTCGCTGTCAATCAACGCCTATTATATCAGGGACCGTAAACAACGATCTGTCCTCGTATATCTGTTTTCTAGTTATTGAAATGTTTTTATTCCTAAAACGCAAAGTGCAGATACAAAATGTTTTCAGGGCCTCATTTTCAGTTTTAAGAACTGTATTGTTGGCTAGTCTCCCGCTGAAGATGTTCACATTGGGATAATGTACAAAATTATATTTTTTGACGTGAGATTGGAGTTTTATTTAAGTAATCAATACGATGAGTTGGTTTGAAGGCTTCCGTGGTTGTTGTCGATGACATTTACCTATACTATAAATACCCGAGCAGGCTAGGACACTTCAGTTTCAGAGCTACTTCTGAGGAAGACACCGACATGAGTGTCGAAACGTCAAGGTCTAATAACCAACGTGGGAAGCAGCCCGGAAAACAACATGTCAATACGATGAGTTTTCATATCTTGGAGGAATCGATAATATAATTAAAACTGACAAAGGTGAGGGGTTTAAACTTCATTCAAAAGTAAAAGAAATCTAAATGGGTAGTTTTCTGAGAAACTAGAATGCTTTTCACGACAGGCGGTAATCGCCCAAGATGTCAAATTTAAAAAAAAAACTTCTAATCTTAAGTTACTTTAGTAGCGATTATAAATGTATAATTATTAAAAAATAATAATTTGTATGCTACTTTATACTAGTATATACTATAAGGGAAGTATGCAAGCAACTATATACGTTACTATTTTACCTCCTTAAAATCGGGCTTCCTCTTCTCCTGCTGTCCATCGCACTGGCACAGCGGTTTCCCGAGCAGGTTCGCACACAGCACCGGACAGGCATCGCGACGCGTCGCCGGCGTCGAGACGTTCGAGCCGGACTGAACCCGGAATTCCTGCGGGAAGGCGTCCGGGCAGGATGCTCCGCAGGCGTCGCCGCCCATGCCGGACTTGCACAACGACGCGCAGATGCGACGCTCCTGGGAAGACGTCGCCATTGGACGGCTAGAGGCGTCGCGGTCTAGGCGGCGGGCCTGGGCGACGCCCGAGACGCCCATGGCGACCAGCAGTATCGACAGGCTGCAAGGATATCGACGGTGTTAAAAGTTTGCTCGCTACAGTTTGAAGGACGTGATTGAAATTTCAGATGGTGTTAAAATGTTCGGGGGTTTTTATTGTCGCTTTGGAAATTAGGGATTTTATGGTGGATGTATAATGGAATGTTGTAGTGGATGTAACAAAATGAGAATAATGAATTTAGTAGTTTAAGCAGCTTTGCATTAAATTTTTGTACATCTTTTACGCTTCAAGAGTTTTTTCTTTTAGTGTTTGCGCCTTTTACGGAACTTCTTGATTAATTATCTTTGTATGATCTTTTCAAAGGTTTTGGTTCCTTATAGGGTGTCAAAATAATACAGGATGTTTCACGAATAATAATGGCCCTGACGAAATTAAACATGCAACCCAAAATACATTTGCGGAGGTAACATTCATAATTGTTCATCGTCTTAAAAAATATAAAACGTAGAGAGCTGTATAAATTCGTAAATTTTGACATAAACTTCAATCATTTGCTTTAAGTAAATTCGGTATTGTAAAACAAATTTTATTCTTGAAAAATGTCGGCCTCCGCTGTTTTTACAAGCTTGAATTCTTGCCCAAAACGATCTTTTAACATGCATTAACATTTCTGGAGTGATGGATCTACATGCATCACGTATTTTATTTTCTAAATGTTCTAGACTTTCAATTGGTGTTTGGTACACTTGCTCTTTTACCATTCCCCACAGAAAAAAATCCAAAGGAGTAAGGTCCGGGCTTCTCGGCGGCCAAGGAATAATTGAACCTCTTCCTATCCATCGGTTMGGCAAAACCAAATCAAGATGATTTCGCACTATTCTATGATGATGCGCAGGTGCCCCATCACGTTGGAACCATAGATCTTGTCTTACTTGTAAACTTACATTTTGGAGAAGTACAGGTAAAATGTTTCTTAAAAAATTTTGATAAGTATTGCCGTTTAAACTATCGCGAAAAAAATAAGGCCCAACAATTTGATTCCCCAATATTCCGCACCAGACATTCGTCGAGTAGATAGTTTGAAAATGTCCTTCTCGAACCCAACGTGGATTTTCTTGCGCATAATAATGCATGTTATGTTTGTTAACTCCACCATTATTAGAAAATCTTGCTTCATCTGAGAAGCAAATGTTGTCATAAAATCTTACATTCAAATTTTGGTGTTCCCGAAAAGAGTTACAAAAAGCCAGTCTTTTAGGATAATCTGTCTCCTTTAAGGCCTGAACCAATTGCAAGTGATACGGATGAAATTGATTGCCTTTAATTATTCGGTGTACTGAAGACAGACTAATGCCAGTTGCTCTTGAGACTATCCTTTGACTAATATGAGGATTTTCGTCAATCATTTCCAATAGTCTAATTTCATTGTCAGGGCCTGTTGCTGTTCTTTCTCTTGACTTTTTCAATGGTGGCAGCTTGCATTGCACTGATTTATCTCTTAGTATGTTCACCATTTATCAATACCTAGATTCCGAACCTCCCTATACACACGATCTTTTACTTATAAATGCTGTAAAATGCTACAACAAATACTAGGATTTGTTTACTCAAATATGCTCTGTACAAGTTCCAAGAAACAAATGATGTTTAGGTTAAATCGTTAGCTTGTAATCATAGTCGCAGCATGGTACTATAGTTGTCTGTGTTTCTGGTTTATTGTTCCTTATATTAAATTAAATTTGTAACAAAATCCGTTATTAAATCTATAAGATTTCAAGCTACCTTTGATGGGAGTATTAAACTTTGTATTCCATGAGGGGATTTCTCATTTGACCATTTTGTAGAACTTTACGAGTCATCAAGTATAATGCCCACTTAAAGTGATTGATGGGTACAGCAATAAGGCAAGACATAGCATATGCAGTAAAAGGCATGAAGTAATAATTTATTTTAAGAGAGGTCTAAAGTTCAAGCGTCATTTTAAATGAATTTGATATTAGTACTTGCGTTAGGGTTCTAGTAATTTGAACTTTGATAAGGTTTTCTTGAGCAAGTTTTTCGAGATCTTAGAAAAATGGCTACGAATATGCCAAGTTTTGATTAAATTCTGTTGAACAGGCGGTGAACAATTAACAGAAAACCTTGTATTTTGCTTATTTTAACGTAGTTAGTTACATTGATAATTTCCAGCGATCAGTTTTATACTATGAGTAATCTAAAGAGTTCTAGGCAGTTTTCTTTAACTGATTTGCTTATAACCAAGACGATATACCACAATTGTCGACTATACAGGCTGTTAATTAAGTATGTACCGTAACTTTAACAGCCTCTCTCAAACAGGCAGTTTCAAAAGATCGACGGTTGTCATAGGGAGGCCTATAACAGTAGAAACAGTTCAAATTGAAGCGACTGCTTTAAATGAAATTGAAGCAAATCCCCATACCAGTACCCGGAAAATAGCTGAAGAATTGATTATTACCCATGTCACAGTGTGGCAGATTTTAAGGGACCAGCAGTTATATCCTTATCATATGCAACTTGTGCAAGCTCTATTGCCCAGAGATTTCATCAAAATTGGCTAAAGGATATTTACTATATTTATGAAAGTTTAACACCCTGTGTTTTGAAAACGAAGCATTTGAGGACCCACGTTTATATGAAGTTTTTGTCTTAAAATAACACGAAGAATCGTCTGTTCAAGTTATGGTACATACTTAATTAACATCCTGCATAGAGTTCACTTTAGAAGAAATCAATGACTCTGTATTTAGATATAGAGTAAGGCTCTTTGAGGCAAAAATAAAAAAAACTGAAATTACCAATTTTGACAATGAAAACCATCAAATCCTGAAAGACGTGATGTATCCATAGTTTACAGAAATCAGTTTCGTGATGCTTTGTCGAGGAAGAACATCCCCATCCGCGTGTGTAACCTAGCGGAAAATGGCTACCGGTCTGGTGGTGACATCTGACGTTCAATTGTTTGTGCCGGGAGATGCATCGCGACGCCCTGCGTCTGACTGGGATTTATGATTGTTGAGGGGGACATGATATATTTGCCGGCGCGATGACACTTATTAAATCGTTTAGCTTACTAATGCTTTGAGCCGCTATTTTGTTAGTTTAATAACGACAAACGCTGGTAGATATTTCAGCTGTAGTTTGTGTCATACGATATAGTGCCTTCGACATCTACATCTACATCTGTAAGTGGAAGTACAGTCTGTCATTATGAAGTGCCAATGCTAGAAAGTATGGTCCGCTGTATTATTTAATGGAAATAAATATGGGTATGCTACAATACTTATGGACCATGTAAAATTTATTTTTTTTCAAATTACATAGTATTTTTCAAGAAAACTATAATATGGTAAAATCAGAACTGTCTATTTGATATTAATGACAATAATTAACTGTTCAAATAGACCACTATTCTGTTCCAGAGAAAAACATAGTATTTCTCTTATAATGTCAACTGCATGTTGGATAACCCATCGACATAAACTTCTTAGGCAAATAGGATGTTTTTGGTCTAGTTCTCTTTCTGTTGGATTTCACTAACAGGCTTTTATATTTTGACTTACATTTTAATGTGACATCTAGCAGGATCTACTGCTATGATCCCGAAAAGAAACAACAATCGGCAGTTTGGGTGTTCGAGAATGATAAGAATGATAATGATAAGAAGATGGTTGCTACATTTTTTGGAATTACTGGGCATGTGTCAACTGTAGCTTTAGAGCATCGTAGTACCTTGCCACAAGTATTTCAGGCCGTTAGAGAAAAGCGACCAAAAGAGAGAATCATCCTTCATCATGACAATTGTCGAGCTCATATAGCGGCTGGAACAAACGAATATTTAACTGCTAAACATATTGAATTATTGGGCCACTCGCCGTATAGTCCTGATCTGGCACCCAATGATTTTTTCTGTTTCCTAAGGTGAAGGATAAATTGCGTGGTTTCCGTTTTACAACAGCAGAAGAAGCTGTCGACGCGTTTAAAACTGAAGTAAATAACTTAACTCCAGAAGACCGGAAAAAATGTTTTGATAAATGGTTCAAACGCGTACAGAAATGTATAGATTGTAGAGGAGAGTATTTTGAAAAAATATAAGTATATTGGTTTCATTAAAAATGGGTTTTCTTGACTAGACTCAATAGAAAGGGACCAGCGCTCGTATGTTTTTTTCTGCGAATATGTACGGTCTCGAACATCCGGTCACCCTTGTAGCAGGGTGCTAAATTTCATTAAACAGAAAAACTTCCAGCAATTTTAATTATTATAATTGCCCCAATATCTTAAAAATGTCTAGACAATTAAAAAAACAGACTGTTTCTTGTTCCTGAACTTTTTCACTATAGACGAAACATAGGTCGCCATAACTTCGAGCTACAGGTTCAAGAACGATTCTGGCTTCAGGTTTTCTGTAGCTAAATTTAATTGAAAATAAAGTGTAACCGTAGTTCCGTTGATTTAAAAAATCTCTAGTAACTCTTCAGTACTAACCTCGTTACACAAACCATTTCTCTCTTAATTCTTCGATATTTTCTCGTTTTAACTAAAACTCCAAGCAACGCAGAAAATTTTCAAACCACATTCACCGAATGATCACTACTTTTCACTTGTATGGCGTCAAACTGCTGCTTGATGCCGCTGATCAGCTTTTATGAGCTTTAGAGCCTGATAAGCTTTAATCGCCAATATCAGATAAAAGATAATTAATGCACAAAGATAACGGAAACAGCGCAGTATCCTTGTGGATCCTTGGACCAAGGTAACTCGTAATTAATGTAGATATAGTACTATAAGTTATATCTGCACTTGCATCGTATTGTCTCTTTGTAAATTGGGTAATAATGGTCCTTCAAAACAATAATCAATCAAATTGTAATGATTGGGGACGTGCTTTGGCGCCACTTTCGAAAGCATCTAGAAGAAATAATCGTTTTCTTAGAACGTTATACTTGTAAACAACAAAACACAATATCGGGTAAACAATTGTGTAACCATTGTTACAAGCTTTATTAAACAATAATAATAAATAAAGAATTGGCAAACGAAGATAAAAGAAGGCTTGAGGAGGATTAGGGTTAAGAATAGAAGAAAACAGGAAAACAAAACAGAAAACTACGTTTTTTTGATATTACACATCTGAATTGTGTAGTCAATCATTACAAGCGTTTATTGGATTTAATGTTTTTCTTGAACTTTACACTTCAAAACCTAAGTTATAGGCGGTTGTTTTTGATTTGTATCATCCGGCATTTACAGCTTTGACATCTTTTCATGAATCGTCTAGACACCATAGATTTTCTATGAATGATCCTAATAACTACTACAATTTTAAACACACACAACGCTATCTACGGTCATTTCTTTAGAATGTGCATGACATTAATGATGCTTGTAATGGTATGGTGCTGCATAATCTTTTATTTGTTGAAAGATTTCAAACATAAGATTTCAAGAATTGCACCTGGTACCATATTTCTTGAAAAGGAACGCTGTCCATAGTAGGCTCTTTGCTTCTTGCTTTAAGAGTATATTGTATTTTATTCGGTAATAATGAGAATGCTGTTCTTTTTTTTCTGTTAAGACACAAATGTCTAAAGGTTGCTACGAGTGAGGAAAGTAGCTTGAATATCCTTTTAGATGTGCAAGAGAATCCCAAGTGTTCCGTACAACAGCGTGCTCTCACTCACCAAGCTGGCAGAAGATCTGTTCAGAAAATTTTGAAAAAAAAGAGAAGTTTCATCCATACAAATTTCGCTTATTACAAGAACTGAGCGAAGATGATTTCGATCGTAGGATAGAATTTTCTTGGAACTCCTATGAACATGATGGATGAAGAAAAAACATTTTAAATTGGATTGTGTTTTCTGATGAAGCGACTTTTTGCCTCAATGGTAATGTGAATAGACATAGTTGCATATATTGGTCGGACACAAATCCACAATGGATGGAACCAGTCCGCACACAACACCCTCAGAAAACGAATGTCTGGTGTGGTATTATCGGTGAGCAMATTACTGGACCTTTTTTCATTGATTGAAATTTGAACGCGGTCAAGTATTTACAGCTCCTGCTCGAAGATATTATTCCAGAACTTATTCACCTGTTCCCTAATCGTGAAAATGATGCGCATTTTTCTGAACAGATATGGGTTCAGAAAGATGGTGCACCGCCCTATTTTGCAGTCAACGTTCGTGGATATTTGAATGCGATATTTCCAGACAGATTGATCTGACGCCGCTTGATTTTTTCCTGTGGGGGTATCTGAAAAATCGTAATTATGCTGATCGACCACATAATGCAGAATATTTAAAAGGACGAATCAGGGCAGAAATTCAGAATTTACCTCCAAATATGCTACAAAGAAATTGATTCAAACTAGATGAAAATTATCACCGGTCAAGGAAAACTGGTAATACCTGGCTTTTTTGTACATTTTAGCGATAAAGAAAATTGTTTTCATCCTTTTCGTTCATTGTCAGGCTCAATATTCACACTTTTCTCAACTCAAAAGCAATAAATTGTACAAATGTGATACATTTTTGAAACCAGGTAAAAATATCATTTTAGATGATGTGCCTTTTGACCATTCTTTCCATTTAAAAAATGCAGCTTGCGCCCATAGATCGGAAACGAAAGCTGACACGGAGTAGAAATAATTCAAGAAAATGCATTTTAATTACCCATTAGTCCATGCACAATTTCAGAAAAATCAGTGGAACAAAACCTGAAATATCTCCTGCTGGTTTCATACTTTGTAGTGACCCGTATATTTGCATTTATTTACAGGTATACAAGGAATCTCTTTTTGGACATAGTAAAATATTCGACAGGAATGTTTCTTAATCTATTTGGAAGCAGCAAAAGGAAAGACGAAAAACGAATCCATATCTCCACCTGTCAATTCACGACTTCCACGTCTTCAGATTGCCTAAATCCTAAATTCCATCAACATTTTTCCTCCGTCCATCGATTTTCCACCAGGCAATTTTAAACTTAATCCAAAACTCGCATCCCCGACCAAACACGGCCGCATCCCGAGCGCATTTTCCTGCCATAAAGTTTAAATTGCACGGCGGGGGCGGCGTGCGCCCAAAATCAACTTAAAATTGTCGTTTCCCGGGTAACGCCGCTGGCTCGAACGATCGCTGACGTCAGCCGCTGACGGGGACGGCTCGCGGAGGCGGCAGCAAATGCCATTGGTGTGCCGTAATTGATCCTAAATATTTGAACACAGAGCGTTGTGCCTAACGCCTTCGGATGCGGGCCGACGGATTAGGCTTTGTGGTCCTGATTGTACGAATGCTGGTGGAAGAGTTGGATTTGAGCGGTTGGCTTTGAGGATTTTCGCTTTTAGGAGGAATTGAAGCCTTCGGTCAAAATTCCTCCGTGGAATTCTTGCTCGAAATATTCCTGAAATGTTTGTATTCTAACTAACTTACGACATATCGTCGTGTTAATCGTAAATCTCGTAATTGAGAGAATAGCTTGGTATTCGTTTGGTGCAGAGAAAACCATACGGTGTCCTCCTCCACCGGATTTATAGTTACCTAACCCCTGCAATCTGAAGGCTGAATGCTTTGATAAATAGAGTTTTGGTCCCGTGCCAAATAATACTTTTAATAGAAAAATTATAAACAGTTATAGTTAAAATTGGAGGATTGTTTTTAAAAAGAATCTGTTTGATTATTGGCAATAAGTTATTGCTGCAGTTCGTGAACGTTTTTGCACTCTCCAAAAATATATTTGGCTCCATGGGCATACCGAAGGGGTAGCAAGGGGAGGGGGGGGGGCAGCTGCCAACTCTGGGCCCTTCCCACCTTCCATACATTTAGCTGATTAATTAAGCATGTATTTACGAAATTGAAGTAAAATTTATAGACAAGCATATTTCACAATTTTCATCCAGAATTCACATTTGACCTATGCAAATGACATTCAATAAGTCGTTGTCAAGCTTATTTTGGTCAGGAGTCATAATACGATTTTTTTGTTCAGCTCTTCTAATATGTTTTCTTATAGGGATTGTTCAACTATGCATGATTCTATTATGTGGTCACATATTTGTATTTGGCCGTAACTTCAATCTTCTTAGTTGCAAATTTCAAAATTAACACAAAGAAACAAAAATATCAGTTATTTCGAGTAAAAATCCATCCGAACTAAGAGTTATGAAAGTCTATTAAACGTAAGTTTTAGAAATCCGGTAGTATTATGAGCACGAATTAAAACCCGGTGTGCTGTTAAAATGCCAGTATAGAAAAGACTTTTTGAAGAACGGATTAAGCATATGTCAGTTTATTTAAATGAGGCCTAATTTGGTTAAAATATTAAGTGCTGGGTTAATTTTTGGAAGCAGTGCACTGCCGAACTTCTGTAGTTCGTTGGCTTAACTTAAAAAAAATATAGCTAAATGTAAAATGTGATAATCAAATAAACCCAAAGGCTCAGCCTAAATAAAAGATGGTATATTCTGTACTGTGTTCATAGCAAAGCATGTCTTGCATAATTTTATGCAACTATCTAATTCTGATTTTTCGCAGTACCTACTCATAATGTGTACAAAATCGTCGTCGAACATTGAGATGTAATATGCTTTTTACTGATTTTACTGATGTGTTGCGGTCTCTGGTTATTATCTAGCATTTATATAATCGACTCAAAAGCACTATTTTCGATTTATGCCCTGGTCATTATTTTAGGCAAAGAGCAAAAAGAAGTACTTAGATTTGATCTATTTAAATATCGCCTAACTGATATCATCAATAATTGAATTAGGAATAAACGAGATTTTGAAGATCATTATATATAAAAACATAAAAACATTTTTATTTTTGTGAAATATTCAGTAAGATAAATTCCTACTTTGCCCCCCCCCCCTTAGACCAAAAGCTGGGTAGGCGCATGTTTGGCTCCTTTAATTTAATGCTCTTAAAACTTCTGTACTTCTGTCTTACTATACAATGTTTTGGATTCTCATCATATGGCGTAAGATTATAAGATAATTTATATGTTTACCTTATGAGTTATAACGATATTGTCTCTAAATTATTAAGAAAGCTTCATCCGAACCAGTAAATCTAAAGCACCAACACGTGTGTCACTGGTTCCAAAAAATACTCTGAGCTATTTAATGGTTAAAATGTAAAAAAATCAAGTGCAGATATATCAATCATTTTTAAATAGGCGTGTTAGCTCATAAAAGTATGACGTATTATACATCTAAAAGAAGCAATAAAAACGCTTGAAAATAGTTAGACACTTAAACGTTTTGCTATTAACTAACCCATAACTTTAAAATCTAGACATCACTGATGCCTAAAGCTGATGTCTATATCTATTACATTGTTTAAGCGTCAATACTTCAGTTATCTGGTATGATGTCACATCCCCTTTTTAATTGCATCCATTGACCAAAAAGTAGGTACTTATACCTAACAGTTATCATAAGGCAGAAAGCAAGGTATAGTTGTAGATTAATCGATTGCTTACTATCTATTACAATAGGTACTTATCGGATAAACTAAACAAATAAATGTAATTAGATAATATGTTTTCGGAAGAACCACTGCTGTCACTATAAAATTCATCCTTCACCAGCTTGTTTTTTTTTTTTAGCTGAAGACATAAACACAACATTGCAAATTCTATCCCATAACCTTTTTTATCACGATTTTCAAGATATAATAAAGTTTACACAAAAAGTATTTAGGCAGCACTTTAACAAAGTCAAGGAACAAAACATTTAGATTTGAGAAATGCGCAATACCATTAATAACAACAGTAAGTTCAAACACTGTAATAAACCTGTCAAAAAAGAATATCTCAGATGCTGCTGTAAATCTCTTAGCGAAGGGGATGAACGTTGCTGTAACAGAACCAAACTTAATAGAGATCCTCTAGGTGACACGATAGCCAGATTATCTAAACAATAATATTGTGAAAGACCTACAAAACTTCCAAAACAACGTATAACACAGATGTGATGATATTTCTGACCACAGATTTGTTTATTGTGCATTTAGTACACCTAAGATTAAATGTTAGCCCAAATACGTTACTCGTAGGTCTTTCAGACGCTTTGATGTCAGTGAGTTTCGGGAAACGAAAAAAGAAAAGGTTTCGGGTTGAGGAACTTGACGGTGAATTCTGTTAGGATGGAAAAACGTCGTTACATAGACTCAGTTGCCTCTGGTAGAGTTTAAACATTGGTACTAACAATGTCAGATCTGAACTACCTTCTAATCTCTCAAATAGCAATTCCATTAACGCATATTTCTCACAGTATTTTCAGTCAAATAATATAATTGTGGCACAGACAACATCTTGTTGAAAATGTTGCGCTTTTGTAGTCCCATTATTGATTTATATCTATTACACATCTTCAGTTGTTCCACATTGTGGGGACACAATGTGGAAGAAAGCCATCGCAATACCTTTACTTAAAAAGTCTAACCCTGAAAACTTTTCGGATTTACGTTTGATTATCATCTTACCTGCAGCTTCAAAACTGTTTGAATCTCTAGTCTACGAACAGATATCTGACTTTATCTTTTCTGGAAAAATCATTCCCAATGCTCAGTGCGGATTCAGACGCGGTCGGAGCACTTCTACTGCACTAGCTTCAGTCGTGGATGATCTCATTTCAGCTTACGATAAAGGTTTAGTCGGCGTTCGATACCATTAATCATGGTCTCTTATGCGCCAAACTAAAGTCTTTTACGGTTTCAGCAGCTGGTCGGTACACGTTTATTAGATCTTATCTGAGCGTTAGAATTAAGTGGTAAAATATAAAGATAGTATCTCCTTTGAATTGTCGGTTAGATCTGGTGTTCCCCAAGGCTCCATATTAGGACCAGTGCTGTTCATAATATAAACGTCTGATATAGTGAACTCGGTTCTTAATTGTAAAGTAACACAGTTGTGTTTTAGTTTCGATAAGCATGATTTCGCAAAAGCTGGTAAAATTTCGAATGAAGAACTTGAAAACTTAAGAAAATTGTCTGCTGAACACGACTGATGGTATTTGGTAATAAAAGTAACACAACATTTCTTAAACAGTTTTTCATTGTTTATACAGATGGTTCAAGGTTAAATTTTGTTCATCATAGTAGAAATTTGGGTCTCATTATGGACACGCAGTTCCGATTTAAGCTGCATGTAACTAAGTTAATACAAAAATGATTTTCTAACCTTAAGCTTTTGTATGCTTATAGACATTTTTTAGCCGTTAATTTGAAAAAGCAAATATGTGATGCACTCGTTCTCTCACGCTTTAATTGTTGCAGGTTTTTATATGGTCCCTGTTTGGATTAATTCTTTGAACTGGTTACGCATGAATTCCCGCTGGAATTATCACTTAGGTTGTTTCGTCCATGCTTTACTAAATTCTCCTCATGCATGTGAAAATTTGAGCTCTAGGTTTGCCTCTCATTCACCCAAGCACTCACGTGATACACGAAATGAAGCTAAATATTTGTTGCCTCGCCGTAGCTCTGCTATGTTCGTTCGCTGCTTCACATACAATGCTGTAAGGCAGTATAATTCCCTTTCGAGTGAGTTTAAAAAATTAAATATTAATAAATTTAAATTTAAACTAAGACAGTTCCTTTTCAACCGTGAGATTTCATGATTATCATGACTCTCTTAACTCATTCGGACTCAATGAGGTTCCTTGACTGTTTTTCAACTAATAGGTTGTCCGATATCGCTTTTGAACTTGTGCTCTATTTTGTTTATTATTGATTCCATTTTTTATATGCTATCTAATATAAATAGTTGAGTTTACTATAAAGGTTAAGTGCAATAGCGACAGGTAGAATTTGCCTTTATTTCTTATGTATTTACTTTGTTATATTCGGTGAGCCTGTACTTGATTTATTCGAATTTTATTTATTCCTGTGTTAATAAAATGTAATTATAGTTTAATTTTCTTTTTTAAGGTAAAGTAGAATAGCTTCTGCTASACTTTATTTTGATTACTTATGATGTATTATTCTCAGTATCTGCTCTCGTTTCAATAAAATCCATTTATTATTATTATTATTATTATGAAGTACTCTTTGTGGTGAAATCGCGCAGTAAAACCACACAGATAAATCAGAAGTAATGTTTATAGTGTCGCTAATCGCTGCAATGAGTGTTTGGGAAATAATGGGAGGTAGTTTGTATATGCATTCAAAAACAAAAAGTTAATATTAGTAAATTCAAATCTAGTATACGTAGAAAAATAATGTAACAAACTAAAAGTTTCCGTAACATTTTTCTTTTTTTAGACATTTCTAAAACCACCGAATATTTTTGAATTTTTCTGGAAGCACCGTGTACTGCTACTAATTTCACAACTTTTCTCTCATTAAACCAACTGTTGAGCTCTTGAAATAACAGAATTGGCCATACATAGCAGAATTAGTGATTCACCCTCTAGTGATAGTTATTAAATAGTACGCTGTGGACTTATAAAAAGTGGAAACAAATGTAGTGTTTAAGGGAACGAGTTTACATCAATATTATCATGTCGTTCTTTATTATCGGTTTGCCGAAAATATCACTTTCTCGTTTAATCAATCCAAACATTTCAAGAAGTCGTTCCTTCTACTGAAGACGACAGCCTAGGCGCCGAAAATGTATTTATGTTTTCTAAATCATTGTGTTTAGGGCTTTCATTATAGTTTAATTAGAATTAAAAGCCACACTTGACTGTTATTTTTCGTTTAACAATGAAAACTCTCAAACACAAAATCTCTTCAAAACTTATCTGTCGTAAATAGG
Source organism: Rhyzopertha dominica (assembly GCA_025024175.1). NCBI lineage: Eukaryota > Metazoa > Arthropoda > Insecta > Coleoptera > Bostrichidae > Rhyzopertha > Rhyzopertha dominica. Next base: position 61,712,171 of record QCXZ01000064.1, read on the forward strand.
TATAATGTTTTGTTTTAGTTATTGATACATGAAGGGCATTGAGTTAAGCAAAAGAAAAACTCGTGATCCTTCTATACTTCCGCATGGTCTTTCCTACATGAGTTTCTTCACAAAAAACCAAATTTTAAGCAAAAATCAACCCCGATCGGCAGTTCAACCAAAAAAACCACCCGGTGGTCATTCTCCCACCCCCATTTGTCCCAGTTAAACACAGAACTCGATTACACAGTTGCAAAACGTACTCCCACGCGGGCCAAATGGAAAAGGAGCGGCGAGCAGGTCATCCCTTGCGGGAAAATCTACCCCCGAAGCTCCACCTACGCTCGCGCCTCCTAGCGGCATGACGTCACATTGCGCGCGCAAAACAATCCTTAAAATGGGTCACCCGGTGTGACCTCCACAGAGAACGTCCCGTGGAGCTCTTAGACGTCGAACGCGGAGTCCAGGAGCTGCAGACATCACCATGGCTGTCAACACGTCMAACTACAAGCTCAGTGCGGCCACGGCATCGCYCAAGTGCACGGGTGAGTCGACCAGTTTTGGCGGCATTTTGGGGAATTTTCGGGGGAATTTTGGAAATTCCGAAAATTGAATGTGCGTGGATTTGTGGAAGTTTTTCGTTCCGAGAAAGTTAGAGTCGCTCAACAACAAAAAAAATTTTTTTGAGAGTGTCAAAATGGCACATTCCAATTTCCAGTCACTAATTTGGAGACTGCGCAGCTTTGTCTTTGCTTAGATCTTGGATAATTTGGGTAAAAAATTACGTAGAGAGTGAGAAGCAAGGTTTTCATCTTTCTTTAATAATTTGTCCTACACAAAATGTTTTTAGTCGAATAAATTTGAACCAAATAAATTATTTGTTACTTGTGTACTTAAAAAAATGAAAAAAGCTTGCACCCTTAATAGATAATATTTTGAATGAATGGTACTTTTATTTCTTTCAAGTAACATATTTTGTCTATTTATGTCTTGTTTCTTATTGCGCATTCTTCTACACCAACTAAAGATTTCTAAAAATCCAAATAAATTTCCACATAAACAAAAACTGTTTTTTAAAACGTCGTCTTATTTTTAAACAAAACTAACGTATAGAATTCCATTACTTATTGCATGTATAATAGTGAATTTGTAGTGTAAAATGAAATACACTGTACCAATTGCTGATAAGGAGTAAAGAGCATATGCGCTTAAAAGAGTATGCACGTAAAATACATCTTTGCCAATAAATTGTCGTAGTATGCTGTAATAGTTGTTCATTGCTTCATAATTATGTGACATCTTAGAATCTAAGTTAACCATAACTCAACGAGTCTTTGGTCTTTTGGAATATACTGCTCCAAACCCCAGGTCTTCAAAAAATTCTTCAAATCCATCGTATGAAAGACATCTAACATACATCTGTACCTACTACAGTGTTGAAAACAAATAATGGCTCACAAAGGCTACACAATACACTGCCACCACCTTTCATTTACAAAACACGTATAAATAATTGAAATATAATATGTTGAGCCAAATGTGTTTATTTTCAGTCTAAGAAATTCCTTCTTGAATTATTAAGTCTGTATTGTAAACCAAACTTTATTCCAAACAATTTTTAAGTAAACATATCAGTCTAAAATTAGAGCAATTAAATGTTCCATCAATCAAAAAGTGTTTTGCACAAAATTAATTATGTGCAAGAGAAATATGATGTTTAATTCAAGAGAACTCAGCTTGTAACAAAAATTGTATTTTGTCCGTATGAAATAATTGTCTTCAATTCAAACAAACAAAACACGACTCTTGAAGCAGATAGATTTATCCAAGGGTAGTTATTTTCTTCAATCAAACAAGCTATTTTAAGTATGTACATCAATTGATTCATATAATAACGTTTATTAAAAATACCCAATCATCTTATAAAAATTTTATAAACCATACAGCTTGCTTAGTGTAAAAATAGATGCACTCTAATGTACCTGTAAATCAATCAGTTTTGACGGAACTATTGTGGATTTTTGGACAACTCGAAGGGTATAAATGTGTTTGAGATTTTGTTTCGTTTTGAGAAACATAAGTTTGCTGAAAACCAACGAAAGTTTTTTTCTGTAAGTGCCAGAACGACACATTCCAATTTTCAGTCACTAATTTGGAGTCTACACAGTTTTGTCTTTGCTTAAATTTACTTATTTAACAAAAAGTTCAAAAATTACACAGCTGGTTTAGTATTAACTATAAAAATTTGAAGCTGCCAACAATACAACAAATTAGAATTATAATTCGACCTTGGAATAATCGCAGTAAACAAAATAATCTTTTCGTGCTGACTAACTATACAGGCTTTATATGAGGCGTTGTATAAAACGTTCGTTCACTATGCGAAAAACTTTAGTATCCATAAAACCAAATACACTCAAATGAAATGAACTTCTTTTTGCCTGTGAAAGATCTATCTATGGAGCAGTGTTTAAATAAAAGTCATTCGCAATATTTACTGTAACAGTGAAAACAGTAAACAACTTACATAGTACTCTTGTAGGGATTTAAGCGTTAGGTTCATAATTTTTTGAATGGAGTTAAAATTTAAAATTAGAAAGGTGTAATGCAAAGTGATTACAACTTGTTCATCTGATTTTCATCTAACAATCAAATTAATGTAAATCTAACAAATCAGTAATGAAGCATTCTTATTGGTAAAACCAGAAGAATTTTTTTCTTGATATTATTGCTGCATTACTAATTAGAATCGAATCTTTCTATCAATCCTGAAGGTTGAAACTAATATTTAGCATAATTATGTCAATCATCAGGTGGAATTTCCAAAGTGCCTTATTTTATTCACATCATGTTACTGTTGACTGTTTATTCGAACCAAATACTGATTCAATCTTAGTTTATTTAATCTTATTTACGTCTTATCTAGGCCCATATTATAAGATTTCTTGAAACATATAGTATATTATATTTCCAGAAATTTAGTGTTTGACTTCACATCTGAAATATGTTTTCCTTGTAAGGTGCGTATGACACTTGAATGAAATACACCTTAACCTTTTACCGATTAAAGTACAACTGAAAGTGAATTTTAAATATACTACAATTTGCATCTTCGACAACTATTTATTTAGTAAGTTAAGAAATCAAATAGCAATAGAAATATATCTCCTAGAACCAGATTTTTCAGTTTAACACTAACTGAAAACTGATTACCAAGGTATGGTATAAGTTATTTAATGAGATCTTGTTTATTAAGCTCATGAATTTAAAAGAGAACTTCAAAGGTTTGTGTAATTATCGTAGCCTAATTTTACAGACAAAAATTTATATTCCTAGGTTTTTACATTCTTAAATTCTAATTTTATTGTTTTTAATCCAAACTTAATTGTTAAATAGTACATCTTGCTGCAAAGTTGTCTATGTTTACTTAAGACGTATTAAAATGTAGCTTAAAATAACGATAGAAATTTCCAAATTGCTTATTATTTTAATATTTAGTAAACATGCGATTTGTTTTATACGACCAACAAAAATATTCGTAAACGATCCAAACGAATCTGGCAAATTCTGCATACTGACATATTTACTTTCGTAATAGAGAGATTAAATTATCTAATTATTTAATTCATTCATTTAATTTTGTGAGGATGGAATTTGTGCCTATGAAGAATTGTAAACACTTGTGCAATTTACTCCTGATTCTCGAGATACATAGGTGAGAGAATGCGTGTTTTCCATACTAACATGATCTAGGGCTCTGATAACAACACCATCAAATATACAAAAATACATAATTTTATTTGAAATATCAAGTTCCAAAGTTATAGGCATTCAAAACAAAAACCTTAAGTCACAAAATTTCAAGCTTCTGTAGATAACAAGTGAGTGTATTTTTGTACACAATGAATTGGGGTGTCCATTCATCCCTACAAATATGTAAAAATAGTGTTAGTAAACATTATTTATTTCCAAGTTTAGTTTTTTTAACCGCTACGAATCTCATTACAACTTGAAGAGTACTGTTTCTTAAGAAATTTTTATTTTTATTTAATTGCATTAGTTCGTTTCATTGTTGATGACTAAAAGAAATACTGGCTCTCGAGTCGTCGGTGTATTATTTAAAACAAAAAATCATAATCACGATAATATCGTAGCTGGGTTACAAAGCCTGTACTTGTGAAGAATAAATTTAAACAAGCTTATTCATCCTTACTGATCGAAACACTATCATTGTTGTTTTGTTGAAGAGTCACGATACAGACCATACTGTTGTCTAATACTGACAAATTCACATGCTTCGATGGGAATCCCAAAACTATCTGTAGTGGTTTCCGATTTGTCAGTATCACATCCGCTATATTAGTGTATCCACTTGGATTAACGTTTATCAAATATTCAGGAATTATATGATAATTTGTTGCATTAATATCTACTTGCGATTAATTCGTTGGCATAAGCCTGCTATTACCAAGTTTACATTAATATTACATCATGCTTATGCTACATCTCCAGTTATACGGACCAGATTGCACAATACTAAAAATGAAGGAGACTCATTTCATCAAAAAACAAATAAACAGCTTTATTTGAATTTTAATCAAAACCTGAACGGCCACGGGCAAGGTTACAACGAATTTTTATTCTTTCCGGCAAGAGAGGAAACCAAACTAGTTTAGGCTCACACCAGAGCTATAGATTGGCCACACAATATGCAACAAATATCCATTTGTCTGACTCTTGGATTGCAATCATTGGGATCGTAAGCTCCACAGAAACGCGCAATTGCACTCAGTCAAATCTGATTTCCGGTTGAGGTTTAAATTTCAAGGTTGTCTCTTAAAAAACATTAACTAAATTTACGCAAATGTCTGCAAATTTAATCGGAATGCCTCGAAAAAACGCTACTATGCTAAGCGGCTTCACGTGACAATTTATTAGGTTGCCACACGTGGATTTTGGTGTCCATTCGATGTAAACAAGTGAATGAACGTATTGTGAACAGGGAAAATTCAACAATTATTTATATAAGTGCAGTGAAAAGTTTTAATGAACGTGAAACTAGACTATACCTTAATTACTGTGTCATCCTTGTTATTATTATGATAACTTGTATTGTTATGCCTTATAAAGGTTTATTATAACAAAAATGACATTTTAACTGGATACAAGACCTTTATCAAATGTTAATGACATTGCTAACTGCTTCAACTTAGAGCTAGCATTAAATATACCGAGTAATAACGCCAACCTCTTAAAGATTATGCAGTAAACACTGTTGTAAAATTATCTTTCATTGACAAAAGGTTTGTTTTCTCGGTAATTATCACATAGCTCAAGATAAAATCTAATCTCTCATGTCTGCTAGAGAGCAAAGAAGGACAATAAAACTTGATAAGAGAAAATTTCGTTGAAGAGAAGCCTTGACTGAAATTTTCCCATTTCATTCGCTTTTCTAGTCCTCTGTAGATTTAGCTTCCACTTGGCCTCCCCCATTGTAGAAGAAAACAAAGCAGTTGGCTGACTACTCCAAAACGCATTCAAAACAGTTGAGATTGGGATCAGTTTTGCTTTCATTTTTTCAKCTAGTACTATTCGGATAAGAGCATCGCTATAAGTAAGTCAAAAGTGTTGAAACAAAAATCTTAGATTAGTTTATATAAATTGAAATATTTGTTAAATTATTGTCATCTTTATTGATTATCTACATTGGCAGATTCTTGTTTTGAATCACAGCCGTACAGATTGCTTTGAAAGGCACTAGCAAACTGTTGAGCAAAACTATCAAGTCAAGTTAGAGTCATTATACTTATTTATTTATTTATTTTTATGTATTTATATACAGAAGCACAAGCAGGACGAACCTAAAACAGTGCTTACAACTTAGTATAGAATAAACCACACCGCAAAACAGAAACTATTAAAATGTAAAATTGATACTTATATCTTATTCCAAATTAACACCTAATTAATGATTATAACATTATGTAAGAAGTAAACTATCGAGATACGAAAGGTAAAAGAAAGAATTTATTGGTGAAGCACTTTAAATATTTTTCTCCCAAATGAGTCTTCAGAATCACTAAATATATCAACTTCAAGTGATGGATTAGTTAGCCTGCTAATGAATTGTAGCACTTAATACTGGTACATAAAACAAATTATGGGACCTAGTGTTATACACAAAAGGTACCGAAATTTTCAGCATACTCAAAATAACTGTCGAGTCCACTGCACCATTACAAATGCCAAAGACGAAGTTTATAAGTGATATATCTAAGGAATTTGTTCTGAATCCTTTCAAGGCTATTAATGTACACAATATATTGGGGATTCCAAATAACCGAAGCGTAGTTCAAAATACTATTGACGTAAGCCATGAACAAAAAATTAAAAGATTTTTTTTCTTATTTGCCTTCCTTACAATATAGAAAATATGTTCACTAAATAGCATCTTTGAATCAAATACAACACCAAATCTCTAATTGAATGAACCCTATTCAACAAGCTACTGTTTATACTATAATCAAATTTTATAATGCTCTTATTCCTGGTAAATGATATCGCGCATCATTTATCAATGTTAAAGAAAAGGCTATTACTCTGGCAGTAGGATTGCAGCCTTTCAATATCCTCCTGGAGAAGTTTACAGTTGTCTACAGAAAAAACACAATGATAGATTTTTAAATCATCGGCATACATTAAAAAATTTGAATGTTGAATAATTAAAAATGTCATTTATATAGATATTAACCAACAAAGGACCTAGATGTGATCCTTGAGGAACCCCTGAAGTTATTTCTACTTGATCAGACTTAACCCTACCAATCTTCACAAACTGACTCCTGTCAAACAAATTCTGGTCATTTATTAATAACAAAAAAGACAATCCAATATTTCAAAGTGCATGTACTACGGCGACCAGTGTCTTAATACGCCAGATAATATTCTAAATGCTTTTGCTGATTTCTTTAGCAAATCTTACGCAGAATCATCACATTTGTCAATAAATTCGCCGGTCACACATCCTGCTATTATCTTATTAGAATTCACTGAAAATGAAGTATTAGCTGCGTTAAAGCGAATTAAACCTAAGATGACAGGGCCCGAGGGCATTCCTGCATTTTTGTTAAAAAACTGTGCACATATATTTGCCCGTCCTTTGATGGTATTATTCAATCTGTGCCTAAGGATGCGTATAATTCCCGACATTTGGAAACAATCTAAGGTATGTCCGCTCCAGAAAAAGGGTGATTTACGGGACATTACTAATTACAGACCATTTTATATTATATGCAACTTTAGCAAAGTATTTGAGATACTTTCACATAACTATTTATATCATAATTTATCTAAGTTTATTAGTGTTCACCAGCACAGCTTCATCAAGGCACGCTCTACTACCACCAATTTGGTTTGTTTTTCACAGTTTGTCACTGAAGCTTTGGATGGTCATTTGCAGGCCGATGTGATTTATACGGACTTCTCCAAAGCGTTCGATAAGCTGGATCACAATATTTTGTTAAACAAACTTAATCGCTCCGACATATCTGATGCTTTGATTGATTTGTTCAAATCTTACCTCCACAATAGAGGTCAATACGTGGCATATAATGGATTCAAGTCCAGCGCATACAATGCTACATCTGGAGTGCCGCAAGGTTCTGTTTTAGGTCCTTTGTTTTTTATACTGTTTATTAATGACATAACCGACGTTATAGACATCAACATTTTACTTTATGCGGATGACCTTAAACTTTACACTACCATACATTCAAGCATCGATTGTATTCGTTTACAAAACAATCTTGACGTACTGAATAACTGGTGTAGATCTAACGGACTGCCTTTGAACATAGCTAAGTGCAACGTTCTATCGTTCATATTAAAATCTGTACCTATAATATATGACTGCGGTCTTGAGGGTGTTTCTCTGTCTAGACCCGATATATTTAACGATCTTGGCGTAACTTTCGATAGCAACTTATCTTTTACTTCACACATTCATAAAATGTGTTTTAATGCCAGTAAAACATACGGCTTTATTTCACGTAACAATCGTGATTTCTGTTATAACACATTAAAATATTTTTTTTACTCATTTATTAGATCTAGATTGGAGTACGCAGCGGTTGTTTGGACTCCGTATTATATGCGACATACAAATTATATTGAAAATGTTCAACTAAAATTTCTAAAACTACTAAGTTTTAAACTCGACGGCGTCTTTTCCTCCCGAGGTGTTTGTCACAGCGATCTGCTTGAGAAACATGATATTTCGAGTCTTCAGACTAGAAGAGACCTTCACGCTTTGGTGTTTCTATTCAAAATTGTCAACAAATTACCTGATAGTGCCAAAATTTTGGGTTCTTTAAATTTTGTGGTACCTAGAGTGTCTGCCAGAACATCTCACATATTTTATCTGCCAACTGCCAGAACGAACATAAAAAAGCGTTCACCACTATATAACATGTGTGTTCTATATAATTCCCGGTGTATAAATTTTGATCTTTTTCGTGGCAGCATCACTGCTTTAGAAGATATTTTTGTATGATTAGTTTTGTCTGTACGTTTTTATTAACTCTTACCCTCCTGTTGTGTAGTTAGGTGCAAATCTGTACAACAATGTAATAAAATAAAATAAAATGATGAATTTTGTCAAACGCTTCGCTGAAATCAGTGTAAATACTATCAATCTGTTGTTGATTGTCCATTTGTTGTAATAAAAATTCTGTGTACACAAACAAGTTAGAAACCACCGAGTGTCCACTCATGAAGCCATGCTGAGAAGGACAAATCAGAAATTTTACGTGGAAGAAGACATGATCGTATATAATTGATCAAAAAATTTTAGCGAATATGCACAGCTTTGACACACTATGAAAATGACTGGAATCATATCAGGGCCTATTCACTGTTTTGAAAGAGCTTGTACTTTTTTCCTAATATCGTCCGCAGTTATTGAGGGAGCACATGCATAACTATTTGTAGCCAATCGAGATGAACTCTTGCGATAAAAGGGCATTCGAGTCAAGAAATATATTTATAAGTGAAGGTATAAACCGTAAATCGCGAAAACAAGAAGTTCAAGAAACGGCACACACATTTTATTTATTAATTATCAAGTTGACACACTCTTGACTGATTTCCACCGGCGATCTGGCTGTGTTTGCTTCTAATTCGCGACCCAGGTGTCGCGCGACCGCGTTCATCCCCTAATTGAGGTTTAAACAGCCTAATTAATCATTCATCCCGGCCCCAAACTGCAATCAATAACCGGGCTTACGCAGATTACGTACAGCCATCGGAGTTAACAATACGGTCCGTGTGCTGCTCGACGGGGGTGACTCTTCGCAAATAAGGGCGATAACAGTCGCCCGCTGCGGTGCATTGATAAGCGCAAATTAATTTAAATTCGTTTACCTTGCGGGGAAGGACAGAAGGTCGCGGAATGCACTTCAGGGATTATGGTCGCGACGGTGATTTCGTAGATTGCAAGCGGTGCAAGCATTGATAGTATAGTTCTCCCAGTATTCTAAGGTTATATTCTCTATTAACTCCAATAATGAGGGATCACTTTGAACTTCAAGTCTCTTTAGAAAATACTCGCGAATCCCTCTCAGGTGCAGGGTACGGGATGTTGCTTCAGGGCCGTATTCAGTCCTTTTGGCTATAGCAACTTATGTTTATATACATAAAAATGTTATCGCGTGTAGCACCCATTAATTATAATTGTCCATGTATTAAAATAAATTCATTGAAAATTAAAATCCATCACATTACAGCAAGTTCACAATAGCATATAATACTTTAGTTATTATACAGTGTGATCTATAAGCTTTACGCCAAACAGCATTTACATTATTTACGTAAAAAAATTTGTGCAATTCGATATTCAAATTTTCTATTTTATACAATGACCAAGGGTAGACACTTGATGGTACAATATATGCAAGAGAGATGTTTATTTTCTTTATAAGTTTTTTTTTGAATTAAAACGTAACATGATATATATTTCATCCGTTAAAAAAACTTCATAAATTATGCAACGTTTTCGTGTATTTCATGTTTTATCTTCAGCGATTTTAATTTGATGACACCTCAGTATTTGTTTCGTTAATAATCAACCGGGAAGTATTTTACGTGACATTATAGAACACATTAGATATTCTGCATCTTATTTCTTTTATACGACATGAATTTATAAAGAAAGCAGTATAGCTTGCTAAAAGGTGGTATCAGCTTTTTTGATGATAGAGACAAATCCTTTTTAGAAGCTGTCGTTCTTTGCGCTTTATATTATTAAAACTTGCATCTTTTAGATTTAGATAACATACTAATTCTTTTAATGACAGTACATACATGTATCGCGTTTTATATAATACCTACTGGTACCCTTGTTGTACCCTTAGTGTTCCAGGTGTATATGTTTCTTCCCAACTCACTTCCTCCTCTACGTTTGTGGAGTACTTTGGTTTCCAAATCTTCCATATAGATCTTTCATTGCCCATTTCTTTAGTGGAATATTGTGACTGGTCACCCAATAAAATACAGTAAAACGAACGCTTTTTTATTTAGTATATTATGGACTGATGAGGCAATATTTCCTAATTGTGGCGGTATAAATAAGCATAAAGAACATTTCTGGTTGCAGCAAATAGATAGTCACCACAGATAAAGTGTGAATGTCTGGTGTGGTGTTTTGGATAAAAAAATAGTTGGTCCTTTTTTAAGGGCATTTAAATTTCTTATCGGAATAGTTACTGATACTTCTTAAGATATACCTTTGCTAACCAGGAGAGAAATGTGGTTCCAGCAAGCATGCCAGGCAGAGGCAATTTTCGATTTCCATCTTTGGGGAAAAACTAAAAAGAAAAGAGTACAAACAGTCACGCAAGATAACATGATTCAAAGAATCAACGAAGCGGTTAAATACGGTATTAAAACTGCCATTCATGGAAAGATTACAAGAACAAACACGTACATTGAACTCAATTGTTTACGTTTCTAGTAGTATGTAAGTTTATTTAGCACAGTATGCAGTAATTCGTAAATATGTGTTTGTATTGTTTCTTTGACTATCTTTTTATTAAGGACGTTGAAAGATTCCTGCTTACTTGTTTTGCAGATTTTTATATATTTCCTACAGGAAAAGCATATAAAAATACATATACAAACAATAAAGGAATATTTAGTTCACAAAGGAAAACGTATTAAAGCAGTATAAAGCTGGTGACCAATTGTTTAACAGAGTCATAATAAATGTTACTCGTGGTACATGCAGTGTTGAAAAAATTACACATAGCTGACATGGATGATCGTACAGGTACAGCATTAGATGGATTAAATTTGATAAAAAGTCATGTTAATGGGAACTTAAACACTGGATATCCACATTAGAGTCACATTACTAACATGAAACTGATATATTGTTGGCTTGAGTTTGCGACTAACTGAGATAATACCACACTTACAGAGATTCAAATACAGTTTGTTACTAGTACGCCACTCAGAAATCCTATCCAGGTCATTCCGCAAACACAACTAGTCCTCTGCTGTGTCTACCCGATAAAATATATTCAGGTCGTCTGCAAAAAGTAACTTCCCGCACTGAATTTCGTCTACAATATGGTAAATATAGAGGAGAAAAAGCAACGGACCCAGGTTTGATCCCTGAGGTACACCGGATGTAGCAATATATGAAGTAGAGACATGGTTACTGTATTTAACGTCAAGCCGACGATTTTGCAGATATGATTGAAATAAATTTATGATCAAAGAAAAAAGCCATACCACCCACCTTACATGCACCTAATCAAATGTTACGTCTTCAGATGGTTACCTCCATAAATATACCGGAGTAATCTGTTTGTACGATCGGAGGGAAAGTCGATACAATTTTTCATCGGTAATCCGCATCCTGCAGGTTTATTTAGTACGGTATTAGTGGCATTAGTCTTGTCTCCGTTATAGTGATGTGCTGCTCCGTAGAGAGTGAAAACGAGGATTACTTACCCATATTATTCGGGAATATCATTCGTAGGGGGAAGCCGTCGTTCCCGTTATAGTTTTTTTAAGACATGGTGCCATTAATTTTAGCACCAAGAAATGCTGGAAAAGAATTTCATGTTAAATGATTGCTGAAAGCTCTTTGAATCCTTAGTTTTTTGAAATTGGTATCAATAAATAAAATCTTAAATAAAATAATTTTATATGGGAAGGCAATAAAAACTGTCTTCGTATTCAACAAGTGTTTACTGCAGTCGGAAGAAATATAGAGTATGGTGGAACCAGAAATGTATTTAAAAAAGTACTATTTTTTAATTAATTAGTAAATTTTCTTGAGTAATGTTTTAGTTGTCAATACAAAATTATTCTTGCACGCCTCATAAATCATATGTGGTATTAAATATGCGGGATCAAAAGTCTTTTCGCACTTCTCTGTCCTGATTTCCATTTATAGCAGTATTTCTCACAGTTGTTGGTTTGGTCATTCTACTCACGGTTTTTGTGATAGCCCCACTTTCTCCCTCTGCCTTTTTTTTAAGTATTCATAAGTATAAAAATAATTATAATTCCGTTTAATGAGGTTTGACTTTTCGGGTACATCATTTTCAACATTATTGTCAAAAACACCTTCTTGTTGGGGGGAAACTTCCACTCCATTCTACGGTCTCCAAAATTTTTATAATAAGTAAGGATTAAAAGAATGTTTAAATTTGTAGTGTTTTCCCAAAATTCATTGCTATTTTAGAACATAGCTTACGTAACGCAAATAAGATGTATGATTTTGAAAGAAACTGTTTTATTGAGAAATTACACAACCAATAACAAGCAACAAACGAAGAAACACGGGAAAAGACAAGAACTTGACTGGTTGACACACGAGAAGAAAATGATTAGAGGTTAAATAAGGTTCACAGGCAAATATTTTAGAGAAAGTTTGCATTTTCAGGAATTAAAACTCTATACATATACACAAGTGCTGAAACAATCAAAACCATATTTGAAGAATGTTTCTGGTTGATTTTAACCAGCAGGTTTACCCCTCCGGACAATTTTTTTGATGTGTCATATGGGTCGATTAGTTGTATCAAATTGTACATTGAAAATGTCAGTTTAGTTCGAGACCCCTACTATTGCTTGTTACGCTACTGCTTCAGATTTCTAGACTGTTTATCTTTGTAAACATATTTGTATCCTGTCCAGCTTTAATGTGATTAGGTCACTTTTATTATTTTCTTCCCCAAAAGTCATTTTCATTAATTGCGTCTCAAAACAATACTATACATTTGGATGCCAATTATAACCGGTAAAATGAAATGGCGTAATCTAAATAATGTGTCGATTATAATTTATTTCAGGTAGTGAATTAATTATTTTCCGCATATTTCGACAAACCCATTAATGTTATTTACTTATTTCCAGTGTTTTGCATATAGATGACCCTCATTCTAGATTCAAGGCACGATAAAACGGTTTGTTGACATTTTACTGAATCATGTGATTTTATATAAATTTATTCAGTATATTGCAGCAAAATAAATGTAAATAAAACGATCTTTTTCGTTTTGTCATTTGTAATAGTAGCAAAAATGGGAACATTAGTATAAAATATGTATACAAACAGAAATTAACACATCATGTGTATTCTGAATTTCATAGAAACTACCTTAATCTTCTAAAACCAATGTTTTAGTGGAACTAATCGAAAAATGCTCCTGGCATTGCTTTTTCGAACTGATCAGGCATATGGTGCAGATTTAAACCGCTGGGGTGCCGAAGCAGCATCAGATTGAATTCGCTTTAGAGTCAACTCCGGCCACCCTTGTTTATTTAGCTTATCAGATTATCACCACAAAGCGGTTCCCGTAGAACTTCGGTGGTTCATTACCATAAAGCTACTCAACAGCAAGCGGACTGTTCCAGGGAAATCCTGTGCGAGATTTGTGGATTTTGCAGAGCAAATTCGTTAAAAAATCAAAGAAAGAATATTGTGAAAGAAATGTGATTAACTGTCTTATGTGTATGAACTAATATATTATAGGTGTAGGAAAAGACTCTTGATGTATATATCTTGTGCATCAATTTAATAACTAAATAAAATAACATTGTCGCCTGAATAAGACGTCATATAAATGTCGCTGAAAAAGAGCTTGTGATTTATTTACAATGTTAGTTAGTTTCAATATATATCTATATAAATAATTTTGTGATTGTAATGATCAGTATGTAAATAATTAAGTATTTATTATAAATCTAAGCGTTCTGCCTTTCCAATTCTTCTGAAAGATTTAGTATTGACAATTACATCTCTTTTGAAATTGCTGTTATCAACAGATGCTTGTTGGTTGCTGCTAGAAGTACTAGGATGGTTGTAGATATTTCTGAGAAAGTTTTTGGAAGTTGTTGTACAAAAATACCCTTTTGCAAGAATCAGTCATGTTCAAAATACTGCCTTTAAAGTCATATATTACTGTCTGTTTTATACCTTTCTTTTCTCCCAGTTCTGGAACGTGCACAAGAAAATTAACCAATTAGTTTAGTAGCTTACCTACACCCTCTGTATATTTTTCGCTTAAAAATTGTATAAATAAAAATTATTGACAAATTAAGAACGTTAAACTTGCTTATTACTGTAACCATTTCTCACTATCGCCGATTTAAGATGATATATTCCTTTTAGTAAAAAAACTCTCGTCCGAGATTCCTTGATGTGCTCTAAAAATAGGGTCCTTATAAGACTATTCTTTTGAGTGGGAAGAAAAATCAATCGTAGCTAAACACTCATATTTGACTAAACACATGACTGACTTTGATAAAGCAAAAATTTTACATAGAGAAAAATATCACAAATGTCTCATAAAAGAAGCTATAAAAATTTGTAGGAATTGTAATATTTTTAATAGGGATTGTAGAAATTATAAGTTGGGAAAGCTATTTTGTAGTTATCTTTTCAAAATTTTGCCTGACCTTTAAACAGACGATATTTTATGGACGCTGAAAGCATTCACCCTTGAACCATCATACTGCTTTTAAATCTAGCAGATGATAAACATTAATGATTAAAATTTCCAAACTGAACAATGTAAAATTCTTTTACAATTTTTAGTTTGTATATTAAAACAAAATTTGCAAGCACAAGAATTTGACCTTTAAATCATACTGCTTGCCCCAGATACTCTCCACCCTGATACGCTAGACCAGCATGTGCACCCAAAAAAAGAGAGAATGATTGATAGAGCGGGCTGTTCGCTGTCTATACAAGATAATCTTAAAATTTATGAATAGTAGCTGCGAGTAAAGCCTCTATATACCCAAAATCTCKCCCAGAGGACCCCGCCTCATTATACAACCCCCCTTGAGATAGAGCATCGCCGTTTTTTCTTCACCCGCGAAGATAAAAATTGCGCTCAGCGACGTAGACGGATTCCGCGCGTTTTTATTGAAATTCCGAGGAGCGTATGCGGCGTTGCGCGTAGTTCAACTGTAAACGGCCCAAAAGGACCCGGGGGAGTTTTAATTAAACCTAAACCAACCCCTCGATAGTTGTAATTTTTGCACACAGAAGGGGCGCCGCTGCAGCGGCGGCTCCACGTCCGGCAAAGAGGGGTCACAATCAGAATCATAAAATTTACTCTATTCACACAGTTTCCATTCAGCAGAAGGTCATAAGGTAATTCTAAACTCTGGGAAATTTTTTTATCTTGTTCTGAAAGCCTCTCCTCAGCGGCACATACGACTTTTTTGATAAATGGGAATAAATAGTAGTCTGACGGTGACAAATAAAAAAAAACAATATTATCAATTTTTACCAATTTGTTGGCAAGTTTTTGGAGCTTAAAATATTATATTTGGAGTAAACTAATAGATACACTTGTTATAACCACAGTAATATAATTAACTATACAGGGTATCCTGAAATTAGCGTGCAAAAATTTAAAGACACGTAAATACATAGTTTTCTATATACTAGGTGTCAATAAAGCCAATACCTTCTTTATTTTTTTAAAAGCTGTTAAAATTTTTGATTGTACTTAGCATGTAATGATATGTACTTATGTACCCTAAGCATCAACTTAGTTTGAACGATTTAAAGAGCTCTGTACTGGTACTTGGTAAAAAGAAAGTACTAGCCAAAGTGTAATTAAATATTACATACAGTTGGTAATAGTATTTTGCAGTGCTTTAAAGTAGCAAAAAGTTTGGGTGTTGATATAGACACGTATCTACGTTTTAGTAATTTCGTTACTGAAAAATTGAATGTTGCATACATTAGCTTGGAAAAGCTGTATCCTTATCGCCCTATCTTACCCACTAACTTAAAATAAAGCTAATGGATGCAACGGTCTTATGTCACATGAACTATTGCGATGTCTTGTATGGCCCATCTTTAACCAGAGCAGATGTAAATCGCATTGAACGTTTGCAAAAGTCTTGTTTGAGATTTATTGAATTTCAGAGGGTTTTACTTCTTCATTCGTTAATAATTTAATTACAAATAATTTGTTATTCCAAGCTGAGATGACCTGCTTTCTCTCTCTTGGCTATCGCCAATAGACAGTTTATTTTTTTAAAGACTACTTAGGAGTGATACTAGGAGACATTATGACACAATATATAGGATGTTTCACGAATAATAATGACCCTGACGAAATTAAAAATACAACCCAACATACACCCTCATAGCCAATATGGTTATTTTACATAATGGTATTATTTTAAAAATAAATTGGGAATCCATGACGGCTATTCGCTATGGTTCCTGTCACTGTATTTATGAAAAGTCAAAATCTATTCAAATGATGAAAAAATAGATATGATTTTGATTTATGGTGAATGCAAAAGAATGCTTCCGCTGCTGCCCGTTTATACAGACAACGTTTTCTACATAGAAGAGCTCCTGTCGATACAATTTTCAAGAGACTTGAATTAACTTTACGGCCACCACTGAAAAAGTCAAGAGAAAGAACAGCAACAGGCCCTGACAATGAAATTAGAGTATTGGAAATGATTGACGGAAATCCTCATATTAGTCAAAGGGTGGTCTCAAGAGCAACCGGTATTAGTCTCTCTTCAGTACACCGAATAATTAAAGGCAATCAATTTCATCCGTATCACTTGCAACTGGTTCAGACCTTAAAGGAGACAGTTTATCCTAAAATACTGGCTTTTTGTAACCTTTTTCGGGAACACCAAAATTTGAATGTGAGATTTTATGACATTTGCTTCTCAGATGAAGCAGGATTTTCTAATAATGGTGGAGTTAACAAACATAACATGCATTATTATGCGCAAGAAAATGCACGTTGGATTCGAGAAGGACATTTTCAAACTATCTACTCGACGAATGTCTGGTGCGGAATATTGGGGAATCAAATTGTTGGGCCTTATTTTTTTTCGCGATAATTTAAACGGCACTACTTATCTAAATTTTTTAAGAAGCATTTTACTGGTACTTCTCCAAAATGTAAATTTACAAGTAAGACAAGATCTATGGTTCCAACAAGATGGGACACCTGCGCATTATCATAGAATAGTGCGAAATCATCTTGATTTGGTTTTGCCTAACCGACGGATAGGAAGAGGTTCACTGAGCCCACTGAGAAGCCCGGACCTTACTCCTTTGGATTTTTTTCTGTGGGGTATGGTAAACGAGCAAGTATACCAAACACCAATTGAAAGTGTAGAACATTTAGAAAATAAAATACGTGATGCATGTAGAGCCATCACTCCAGAAATCTTAATGCATGTTAAAAGATCGTTTTGGGCACGAATTCAAGCTTGTGAAAACAGCGGAGGGCGACATTTTGAGCATTTATTACATTAATGTTATTAAATAAACATTTTTCAAAAATTATATTTGTTTTACAATACCGCATTTACCTAAAGCAAATGAGTGAAGTTTATGTCAAAATTTACGAATGTATACAGCTCTCTACGTTTTATATTTTTTTAAGACGATGAATAATAATTATCAATGTTACCTCTGCAAATGTATTTTGGGTTGTATTTTTAATTTCGTCAGGGTCATTATCATTCGTGAAACATCCTGTACAATGGCAAGCACTAACAAATACAAATTATATTTAAATTAGAACAGACCTCAGTCAATCAAACCACACAAATCTCTATTTGAGCAACAATCACTTGTTTGTTCGTATTTTTGCAGCCTGTATTGATTTTTATTCATGTATTTAAGATATCGCAAATAAATTGTTTTTTTTTGTTTACAACTGAATGGTATTACATTTCTATGTCACAGCGACAAAATAAGCACACCGATAAATTTCTTAACGCCCCCACTAACTACGCCTATGTGTTGGATGCCAGAGATTTTCCGAATACAATTCCAAAGCAATCACACAAGCTGTGTCCCGTCTACGAACAGATGTTACCCCGTTGGCGGAGGGTACATACTCAGAGGCAGTCTCGTGAAAAATTTGTTGCGCCCCCATAAACTGACTGTTGATTTGTAAACGATGTTATTAGAATCGCCCTGGAGAAGAAGCGAGAGAAATAATGGCAAACTATAATTTCAAATTTTTCTTTAGGCTTTATCTTTATTTAATTCAGTCATCTTCAAATCAGTGACTAACTCTTTTAAGAATTGGATCTTTTTGTTTAATTTCTCTAAAGTATTTAATTAAATATTTGTATTCCTTAGTTAGTTCGCAGCTTTTATTTTCATTCGCAGAACAATTTCGGTAAATACCTGTAACCTTATTGCGTTTGGAATTCTATAATTATTCTCCACAAAAAATAAATAGATTCCGGTCCTGTTTAGTCGTTCTCCGAAACACGGAACAAATTTTATAGTTGCTGGGCTGATTGTGGTAAATACCCATTGTAAAACACATTAACTTTTAAACAATAGCACCCTGTTGTAAAAAGCAAGCTGGAATTATAAAACCATACATCGTTTAGTGTTTTATTTCTGCCAGCTACAAACTCGTTGCGTGCAACACAAAGAAAAACTTTGCCATCTGTGACAGAACGACGGTTTTTGCTAAGTATGATATCCGGGAAATGATGGAAATCATCAGCGAAGCACGCTGCTCCTGGCGGCATCTGTTCGAAATCATCCTGGGGGTGGAAGCGACGATAATCAATAAGTCTTGTCTGGCATACCAAACCGCCGAGCTATCGGAATCTGCGCCGTTGTGCGCCAGGAATATATTTCAAAATGCATATTGGACCTGATAGAAGTCGTAATTTTGTCTTCGGTGAACGAGGCAGAAATGGAATAGTTCTACATTTCCAATATAAATTTGGACGAACGATATCTGTAAGGATGGGCATGGGCCGTACTCAATTTTAATATAAATACAAATTATCTATTTGAACAGATTTACMTGCAACAAACTTTTCATTATGCTTCAAGAAAMTATGTATGAATAACTTTAATTTTCTCTAAAATATTTACCCGTGAAMCTATTTCATCTAATTTCTCAATAAAACAGTTCCATTCAAGACTTTACATTTTATTTGCGTAACGTAAGGTATGTTTTAAAAGAGCAATATTTTGGGATATTGAAATATTCTTATAGCACTTACTTATTATAAAAATGTGAGGACTCTGGAATGGGGTGGAAAGGAACACCAGCGAAATGCAGCATATGGACACAAAGACAGATCTGCAATAGTCGAACACGTAATAGAAGGCAAACAACACATCGTCGAGTTGGACAACGTACGGACATTCGCAAGGAGCAGCCATTGCCACCAAAGAATTGTGACAGAGATAAATGAAGCAGCCCAACAACTTTAACAAAGAAGACGACCACCGCCTGAGCAGAATTTGGAAGACGGTACTTGACCGGAACCGATAAGCAAGGATGAACACGTAACCAGCTAAACGGAACAGCTATAAGTCACGTCAATGAATGATTTCACCAGTCGGAGTACTTCTGAAGAAGCCGACAGCATGATCGGCGAAACGTCAAGAGCAAATTCTACAAACACGGTATCAAACCCGATACCTGTGGTCCAATATTGTTGAAATGAATCACATAATTTTTCCAAAATCTTACATGTTCCATAAGTATTTTTAACGTGGACAAATTCGATGTTTGGCTTGGCCTTATATTGAATTCTATGCGTTAGTTTATCGACACTGTATATTTCGTAAGGGAACGTTAATGTTATATTCTCTGTAACAACAAAGCTTCCCAGAAGCGTAGATTTTACCACATGCGTAGCATTGCCGCAAATGCAAATTGTGTTATCGTGTATTTGCGATTATGTTAACACTCTCGTGTATCTTGTATACTCATACCCACTTTGAGTTTATCTGCAGTTGATGCTTAGCTATCGGGCTGCAAATGACATCAAGTGCTCATGCTATGAGTACTAAATCATTTACTTTATTTGCACTTTACTTCAGCTGCTGATGGTGCACTCTGTTGTACTGACTCATCGAAAAATTCATAGCGTTACGGAAATTCTATACTTAATAAGTTTTGTTGTGCTCATCAATGAGAGGTATATTTCTTAATTTTATAGAAGTATTATATATAAGCTTTTCGTCCCTAGAGAGGACACAATCCACATCCTTTTATATACTTATTATGAGTAGGACCTCGGAGATTCCTTTTTTAGAAAACTGTCATCAAAAGCTGGCATTTTCGTTAAATTCTCAGTTGACAAAGGGAACCTTTTTTGTCACCTAGCTGCGAAATACTTTTGTGTTCTAGAACGCCAATTTCTGGACTTTTTCGATGGTATACAACTGATATGCTTTTCAAATATGGTATTAGTTTCGAAAATTTCTGATATTTGCATTTCTTTTAGCATTCAGTGTACATTTTAGCACTGAATATACTGAGTATAATGCCGAAGGTTTAACTTTATTAATTTTATGTTCGAAATATGCATTTTTTGAATTTTCTTTGAACTGCACCACGCTTTAAATTCGTTGTAAGCGATCTTGTACTGTCTCGACGATTTTTTGGTGATTAATTGTGAAACAGCACTTTGAACCGCTTCCAATACTTCTTCTGGTAAATGCTCCTTTTCACTTTCCGAGCTCATTTTCAATCAAATACCCTTTCACACTCTTTAGAATATGAATAATTACTTTTTCTAACAAAGTTTATTGTTTATTAGGTTGCTATCGTTATGACAGGCAACGCCACCTCACCTAAAATGTCTTGATTCAAACAGTAGTTTAAAGGATTTCAAATTGCAGTTTTCGAAAAAATTTGTATCTCAAACGCGAAATGCTTTTGCGTTCTCGAATGGGTAACTTCCATTCTTGAACGCAAAAGTATCATTTCGCTCTCTAGATACAGAAATAACTATTTATGATGTATGTACTTTCTGTACAAGCTTGTAAATGCCATTTTAGTATAACACTATACTCACGCTGCTAAATTCAGAAGTTTGTCCTAGCAATAAAATATAATAGATGTGAAAGTTGGATATACATGAAACATTACGAATAACATAATTTTAATATGTCGAGGCAATTAAAAATTATGTAGGTAAAGTTTACAAATCACGAAAAAAACGCCTCACCGTGACAATGTTTTCACATTGCCGTGACCAGGATTCGAACCTGGGTTACTACGGCCACAACGTAGGGTCCTAACCACTAGACGATCACGGCTGTCGAGACGTTGAAATTTCAGCCTTCTAGCGCAACTATGTGAATACACAATACGCTTAACGCGGTAAATTAGATACCTGTAATATCTGTTAATGAAGTGAAAATTATAGATTTTACTTATCCCAATGAAGACCATTTAATTTTTATACAGTTACATAATGCCCTGTAATGTTTTTTTATTCGTATTTTATTTGAAATTAGATACACATACCAACATATAACAAATAGCTTAACTACTTTGAAAAATCAAATGAAAACCCCACAAATATTAGGTATAACAAATTATAAAGAATAAATTTGAAACCACAAAATTAAAAAGAATAATAATTACTTTTTGTAATTACTTATTATATGTAAAACTAGCCACACCATACATATTTCAAACTATTAAGGAATTTTCTCCAACTTCGTAACTTTGCACAATAATTTTTTTTCGTGCAATGTAAGTACCATTGAAAAAATACAGACATATTCGAAAATTTATTGAAACGAAACTAATATTGCTGGATGTTCTTATATCTGTGGCAACCACTATATGCGCAAAGTTTACTATCTTTAAAAAAATTACATCTTCTTTTCAGATATACTCCCTTATAAGGTGGAAAACCATCCAGCCACCAGAGAGTTCCTCCAGAAGGTGATCGACATCCTTTTGGACTTCGTGAAGGCAACCAACGACCGCAATGAGAAGATTTTGGACTTTCATCATCCAGCGGAGATGCAGCAGCTCCTTGACCTTAGGGTTCCGGAACAGGGTCTTCCCTTACAACAGCTGGTCAATGATTGCGCCACCACCTTAAAATACCAGGTCAAGACCGGTAAGTCTGTTTCGAAAAGGCATATTTTGGAAAAAGTGGAAATGGGTCAGTCATATTAGGTTTTTGCTACGAAAATATCTCAGTGAGGAAAACTTTTTTATACAGGGTTTCCCATTTTTCCCAATTTCTGCAGGGTCCCGTAGTGACCGGGGTTTTTATATTATCTTTTAATAAGGTTACATATAGATTTTTTTACGTGGAATCTAATGACTCCATCAAAAAGAATATTTTTGTGCTTTTCAAAAATTTATACTTTCTATATTTATCTCAATAARTAAAAAAATTATTATCGAAAAAAACTGACAAGAAATAAAACAATTTACAAGTGTTCCCAAAACAGAATTCCTTAGAGCACTAAAATTTACATTATTTACAAATTATTTCCAATTTAAAAACAAATTCTACAAAAAATAGCTGGAATAGCAATGGGTTCACTAATTTCAAGTAATATAGCACAACTAATAATGGAAGATTTAGAATCAACAAGTCAAATAAATTACATAACACTATACACAAGATACGTAGATCATCTATTCATAATCATACCGGAAAACAAGACAAACGAAATTTTAAATATATTCAACAGGTATCACCCAAAATTACAATTATATATTACAACTATAGAAGCAGAAACAAACACATTAAACTACCTCTACCTCACTCATTAAAACAAACAAAAAAATAATTACAAAAATGGTACTCTAAACCAACATCTTCAGGCAGATTCTTATATTACAAATCCAACCATCGCTATAAACAAATATTAGCTGTCGTTAACTATACCATACAACGAATAATAAAACTTGGATATGAAACTTTAAACACAACAACTACTAACTAACCCCATTAAACTAATACGTAATACCATAAAAAAAACAAACAGAAAAATTTTATAATCATATACAACAAGAAAAACAAGAGTAAAATTTAAAACTAACATATATAACACTGCCACACATAATACCACTGACACAAAAAATAAATAACATCCTAAAACCATAATATAATATTCAAACTACATATAAACCCATCAACACAAATTAACAATTTTACCCACCCTTAAAGTCAAAAACACACATAATATACACTATACCATGTAAACAATGTAACAAGCAATATTAGGACAACCAGCACAATATTTAAAACATAGAATACAACAACATAAAAATCGTAATAGTAACTAGACTGCACTAAAGAAACATCAAGAGCAAACAGATCACATTTTTGACTTATAACTCCAAATATATTTTTCCCGAAACATAAACGAAAAACAGGAATTCTGCGAAATAATACATATATAAAAAACATAAGTAATTGTGTAAATGGTAGAACAAATGTACAAGACTTAAGTAACACCTACAACACTATTACTTAAATTTTGAACCATACACTCACAACCCAGCACATATACATATTACATACAACACCACATTTCCTTAACACTTATTAATTGTTTATTACTTATCAGTAATTTTTTGTTTAGTTGCGATGGAAAAAATTCTGTTAGAGAATTAACAAAAATAATATTTATATTTTTTGTTTAAATTTACCAACTTTTGTTTATACTGTTTGATTTAATACTTTTATGTTACATTGTTTATTATATTTATTATCTCTTTTATTATTCTCAGTGTTATACTCAAACATAAACACAAATTTCGTAATCTGTTTGCAACTTTTACTTGCATCTACAACAAATTTGAAAAAGTGGCTGTAACTTTTTTATTTATTAAGATAAATATAGAAAGTTTATGTTGTTGAGAAGCACAAAAATATTCTTTTTAATGGAGCTATAGCCAACTATGGTTTCTATTAAAAAAAGAATACAAATTTGGATTATATCTCAAAAAGTGTTTGCTATATCAAAAAAATAATAAGATAAAGATTAATAAAAGTGTGGGTCACCAAATTCTGTACAATCATTTTTTATGTATTAATCAACCAATCAAAACCCTATTCTAGTAAAATTATCTCACTTTTATTAGTATTACAGTAAAACTTATAAAGTATATTTGGCTGCACTTTCCACTGAAGTCTTCGTATTTATCTCCCAACATTACCGGCTAAAAAGTACAAAGCTCATTCAAACGCATTTCTGCACATACTCTTTGACCATCAATCTATTCGCCTGACTGCAGCTTTGATCCCGTTTCCTTTTCTCTTCAAGCGTCCCGATCGCCAAAAAATTCTTGCAGATCGCCCTTCATCCCCGGCTTTGGAACGCCGGATATACAAAAGTGGGCATCTTTACAATATCCAGACTATCAATCTGCCATTATCCCGGGCTATTGCCCAGAATAATTGAATGTCAGTGGACTTGAAACAAAGACATTACTTGCGGCAAGTGAACACCCTTTGGGGCACACGACCAGCGTGCTTGCCGAAGGGCCTTCCTGTAAACAGTATAGGGGGTGCACAAACTCGGGAGTTACGTCAAATATTGTACAGAGTGGGTCAAAAAGGTTAAATAATGGAGATGGGCAAAAGTTAAGTGACGTTACCATGGCAACTAGCAAAAAATGTAGTAAAGAAACTTTTAGGTCGCAAAACAAAGATTCCAAAAATTCTACTTTCCACCTAGGTACATTTTATCGACAAATTTTGGATTTATTTGCGTTTATTTGTAATGTATTATGAATATTTTTAGTGAATTATTCTGTATTGGAGACGGAGGGTGATTTTAAAAAACCTACATTTGAAGAATACGTTTGTATTTTTTTCCTGTTGAACATTTTTAAATTCTGTAAAAACATTCCTACAGTTAGTATCCGGGGTCACGTCAAAAAGTTATTGGTCCAAACATACTTTTTTAATAGCACACCCTGTATATTTCTACTTATTTGATCATCATACCAAAAATATAGCACGGTTTGCGCTTTACTTAAGTTTACTTTGATGTCAAAGCTTTTTCTGTTTTTGTTTATGCTCATTTTGGAACAGTACTTTTGACGATTGGCAAGATACAATTACCTTATTTTACTTTAAGAAGAATTTGACTTTTCAAACTAATTTGCAATGAAATAAAACCCAAGAAAGTAAGTGGCATCGGGATGAAGGTGACCCCATGGGGCTTTATTCTTGGTTGGATCCTTCCTCATCTCGTTGGTGCTGAAAAGGACCGATTTATTGTTCATCTTCATGACTCTCCCAAGGACGAATGTACTTTCTCTGGCGCAGACCGAACAGGAAAACGAGCCACAATTTATGATCCCAAATAAATGCTCATTGTAGAAGTATTTAACGAATTTCGTTTAGAAATACAATACATATGGATAAGGAGCTAGAAAAAATAGTGGTTTTAGAAAGTACCTATAGGAAATAATAACAAATAGTCGACGCGAAAGCTTAACATATTTAATGGATTATCAAGAAGTAACGTTAGGCAGAAATAGTTGTTGTCCTCATTTTATTCAGATAAATTGTGCCATGAATCTGTATACCATCAACAGCTTAATCTGAAATCATTTGTCTTCTACCAGCGAGCAGATGTTTACACTGGTATCGACATTACTACAATAGATGGGATATAAGCCACTAATGGCAATTTCACCGTTCAGAAACCCTTAATTCGGCAACTGCTGAACATTTCCTTGATTTGTAGGCCAGCTCCTATTACACTAATTGCTTTGCTAACCGAAGTGTAGGTACTAAATTGTATGCTAGCGCTGAAGTTCATGAGCTTTAGGTTGTGTTTTACGACTCCAATGATGGCGTACTGGAGGTAAATGTGAACTAGATCCGAAATATCTTACAGAGGAATGATAGTTAGATGTAAAGCTTGTGAGCTGTTTTTCATTGGTTATAAAAATGGAATTTGTACAAAATTAATTGGTTTTAATGAAATTGGAACTTGTATTTTATTGAAATACAGCCTTGAGTAAGTCATTGTACTACTTCATCGACTGCAGTGGTTCTTGTCCGTATTAATTTAACAAAACATTGCCCTTCGTTGGTGATATTCAAACGAATTGATGGAGCATATACGGTATTAAATAAATTCGCTGCCGGTGACTGTAAACGTCGAGTCAGATCATGGAATGCGTGAATTAGGGCTCTAGGTCCACGACCTGGGGCTATAAGCCTTGTAAGCCCGGATTTAGGCACCCTCCCTGCAGTTAGTTCTCTTCCATGGCTAACTATGGGACTGCTTTTTCATTCGTTTATAGACAAACGGCGTTAGTATACAATATACAATACACCTTAAACTATTTTAAATGCAGGAAAAGGATCCAAAACAAATTACTGGAACCTAAAAATAAAAAGAGAATACTTGCTAAAAGAGTGTTACACCTTGCTAAGGCAACTATCAAACTTACTACAACATTAATCTGACTCAGTATCATTGTAATTTTATTTGTTATTTTTTATATACGTATTCAAGCAAATTTGTAGCCTGGGATGACAATGGTTCACCTTCTTAGCGTATTAATTATTTATAGTAATTACATTTTGTAGTAAACAGACGTTTTTGTTCCCTGTAAATAGTCCTACTGGACTTAGAGAATAACATTATCGAAAAGACGCAAATAGTTAATAAATTGGTCATCATTTCAGATTTGTTCTGACCTTTAAAAAACAGAAAGCTAAATAAAATTAACAAATACAAGTTAGTATCTACAACAAATTTGTATCAGTTATATCACTAACAATAAACAACATCTTATAAGGTCCTATCTTATTGGAATAAGTGATTTATGAATAATATCATAACTATTAAAAAACTAAAGCACCAAAACTACTTAAAATTAAAATAGCAAAACGTATTACTACCTTTTACTCATTGTTCTAGTTTGTACCTATTTTACAATGAAAAGTTTACACAATCTATTTCATGTTAATTTCCGACCTATATATCGTTTAGTATCACAGTTAAATGACCCTAATATAGAAAATTCTATGACATGATGATTGCATTCATGCCAAATTGCTCAAACGAACCGCATAATTGAATATCGTATATTCTATTAAACGGCTAGTGCGGGTAGTATCATGTTCATCACACATTTTAACACTCGACTAGATGAATTATCGTTCAATAAATAACATATGTCCTATTTTGATAATGAAGTGCTTTTATCTATGCTTTCCGCTGTGACGTGGTCCTTTTTCGTGTGCACACATTATCAAAGCATGACTTGCTAAATTATTTGTTGGTTTTGCTGTTCAGAATAAAAGTACCAAGAACTATAGGTATCTGGAAATGTGCTACATCTAATATTTATGATCTTTTGCGATTCAGTAAAAGTCAGTATTGTATTGATTGAATTTTAACATTGAATAGTAACTTTAATCATTTCATGCTAAACTTGTTTTTTCCGAGTTCCCAAGGGTCAATTTTGGGACCTGTTTTATTTTTAACACATACAAATGTACTCGTATCAGTTAAGTAAAGGAAATTTGTGCTGCTTGTTGATGGTGTGTCATGATGTACCACTTTAATTCATCCAGTTTAGTAGAATAATAAAATAATTGGGAATGGGAACCTATAGAAATCTTCAAAAAATGAAACTTACCCAAATGAAATTATGAGAAAAACATGGTTTGTACGTTTCAAGCTGAACAACAAAAATGCGATGATTGCAGAAAATTTGGTTTAACAGTCGCTTAGACAGAATCTCGGAGGCCCGTGAATTTTTAATCAAAACCCGGATGACGATAAACACGTAAAACGAAACTTAACGACATTATAGATTTCGATGGTAGCATTCCCGGATATAGCAGAGGGTAAAGTCGTGGGGTTCCGATCTCGCTTATCTTTGCCGTGCGATATTATCATTCAATTACAAGTTCGAAAGTACGTTATGTACGGGCACAAAGCCTTCGTCGTACCACCAACACAAGCCACAATCGCGGCGTATTGTTAGTTTGTTTATCACCCTCTTGCACCACCATTCTGTTGGACCCACCCTGGGGAATTCATAAAAATATGGGGTATACTTTAGGCAAACGGCACTTCAGATAAACACATTTTTTTAGTTATTGTAGACAGATTTTTTGTGGATCCATTTTTATACATAAATAAATTAACTAAAATAAAGATTTTGACCAAATTTCTTAAACAATGCGTTCTTTCTATTTTTGCTATTTTGCACTTTACACTACTTTTTGGAACTAATAGCTGCGTAATTTGCTTTGATTCTGACTTGTTTTAGTTTGAATCTAAACAAGATGGAACGAACTACGACTTGGGATA
This sequence comes from Rhyzopertha dominica, assembly GCA_025024175.1. Taxonomy (NCBI): domain Eukaryota; kingdom Metazoa; phylum Arthropoda; class Insecta; order Coleoptera; family Bostrichidae; genus Rhyzopertha; species Rhyzopertha dominica. Next base: position 61,740,768 of record QCXZ01000064.1, read on the forward strand.
CCTAGAGAATTATGCACAAACCTATTCAGGCCCTTTAGTAGCCCAATAAATTTCTTTTTGATCGAGAACTAAACACACCGCTTAAGAAACAAAAAATGCAACTGACTAAAAATTATTGTGATTCATAATAAATGACTCACAAAAGTCAAAAGTATTAAAAAACAAACCAATGTTCAGTGGCGATAAAATTTAGTCTGTTGTTTTTAAAAAGGCAGTTTAGAAATATCTAAATTAAGGATGCTGGAATATTGAAAATAGCTTAATAATTTTCTAAAACTTTAGTAAAAAGAACCTAATATCGATAGGACCAATACTACAAAAGAAAAAGTTAAGACCTATGTCTTGCACTGGTAAACCGCTATGGTTCTGTATAAATTCTTCAATCATTTGCTTTCAGTAAATTCGGTACTGTAAAACAAATTTAATTTTTGAAAAATGTTTATTCAATAACGTTAACGTAATAAATGCTCAAAATGTCGCCCTACGCTGTTTTCACAAGCTTGAATTCGTGCCCAAAACGATCTTTTAACATGCATTAACATTTCTGGAGTAACTGATTTACATGCATACGTATTTTTTTTTTCTAAATGTTCTACACTTTCAATTGGTGTTTGGTATACTTGCTCTTTTACCATTCCCCACAGAAAAAAAATCCAAAGGATTAAAGTCCGGGCTTTTTGGTGGCCAAGGATTAATTGAACCTCTTCCTATCCATCGGTTAGGCAAAACCAAATCAAGATAATTTGAAAATGTCCTTCTCGAATCCAACATGGATATTCTTGCGCATAATAATGCATGTTATGTTTGTTAACTCCGCACCATTATTAGAAAATCTTGCTTCCTCTGAGAAGCAAATGTTGTCATAAAATCTCACATTCAAATTTTAGTGTTCCCGAAAAAAAGTTACAAAAAGCCAGTCTTTTAGGATAATCTGTCTCCTTTAAGGCCTGAACTAATTGCAAGTGATACGGATGAAATTGATTGCCTTTAATTATTTGGTGTACTGAAGACGAACTAATACCGGTTGCTTTTGAGACTACCCTTTGACTAATATGAGGAATTTCGTCAATCATTTCCAATACTCTAATTTCATTGTCAGGGCCTGTTGCTGTTATTTCTCTTGACTTTTTCAGTGGTGGCCAATTTGTCCTTTAAGTTAATACAAGTCTCTTGAAAATTGTATCGGCAGGAGCTCTTCTATTTGAAAAACGTTGTCTGTATAAACGGGCAGCAGCGGGAAGCATTTTTCTTGCATTCACCGTAAATCAAAATCATATCTGTTTTTTTCATCATTTGAATACATTTTGACTTTTAATAAATACAGTTACAGGAACCATAGCGCATAGCCGTCATGGATTCCCAATTGATTTTTAAAATAATACCATTATGTAAAACAACCACATTGGCTATGAGAATGTGTTTGGATTGCATTTTTAATTTCGTCAGGGTCATTATCATTCGTGAAACATCCTGTATACATTTCGTCATTTTTCGTCCTGTCCTTAACTGGTGCATATACTTTGACGATATAGACATTCGTTGTTAGCAACTTGTAAATAGTACTGATACTATTACACAGGGTGTTTAGTTTCTGTTGAGCCAAACAGTATAAATCTTTGTTCTCATTTTCTGACGAAGCAGTACAGTTAGGTAGGATTATCGAAAATTATTATTTGTAGTAATAATCGCAAACATTTTAATCACCTAATTGTTGTGGACTTTCAAATGACGTGTTACGTTCATGAATATACCGATGTTCGCTTATTAAATCAACACAGACGTCACACAACCAACCACCTACATAGAAATCTACACGCGCCCCTAAATGGCGCTATATTCCGACAATAATTGAATCGGCTATCAGCTATCTTTTCAGCTAACAAGCTGTTTATGTGGCGTAGGGGTGAAGCTACATGCTCCCCCACGGCTATTTCCGGCATACGCTGGGAACGTGGCCAAAATGTCGAAGGAAATTGCGGTGTATTAATACAGCGGTCCCAACTAGTTTTCTTATCTGGTTGACAGAGTGGAAAACTGTTGAGAGGAAAACTGCTTCTGAAATTGAGGACGTCGCTTATGGGGGATAAAACTCTGTAAATTAAATTTATCTGAGTATATATAAGTTCGGTAAACTTCGTTCCTACAGGAAGAAATTCATATTACTTACGAGAAGACATATTTCCTTAGCTAATACGCGTACGATGGCATATTGATGTCTAGTTCGCTTAGACAGTAACAAATATGCTGCCTTATAAATAAAGTTGTCAAGATTGTGAATTTTGAAAACGGCATGTCTAAGAAGAAGCTAAATTTCGATAAAAACGGGTTTAAGTCAGTTTCTCAACGTATACCTTATTGTATACTAAGTAACCTTTTTATAGGTGTGGTTAAATTTTATGCAACGTCTTGGGACTACTGTTCAGTTAGTCTGTATTTGAACTGCGGCCAGTACAGCCTATTATAGCGTAGAATAGAATTTAACCACAGGTATAACGAAATTAATTATTTACGGTTTTACATAGCATACAAAAAGGTATACGTTTAGAACTTTTAGAGCTATTACATATAACATAATATAATTTTTACTTACAAAGTAATGATTGACTCTCAAACACCTTCTGAAGAAGAATATATCATGTTTCTTAAGTTGCCAAACAGAACACCAACCATCTTCAATGGTGTAAGGAGCACGAAGCAAATCTTCTGTCCATAGAGATTTTCTGAAAGTTAGCTGAGTTGTAGGTAGCTCTTGCAGATCTCGGCAAATCAGAAACTCATTAGGAGCTGATTGATAATTTTGTCAAGCTTTATATGTAACAAACTATCTGCGAATCTCCGGAGCAGCAATGTTGATTTAATTGTTCCAGCGTCAATATTTCCTGTGTGATGACTATTTTTCCAGACAGGACAGCAGTACTCAGGATTGCTATAAAGCAATTAAATTGCAGGAGTACAGAGTACACTTGCGTTTACACCCCAACTTGTATACCAGCAAGCTTATGCAGGATGTTATTTCTAGTCTGTAATTTTTGCTGATGTTTTCTAGATGTTTCTTGTACGTTAGAAACGTATCTGGCGAGAAGTTATGTTTGAGAGTTATGTTATTTGACATAACTTGAAGTTGTTTTGTCCTTTGATGATTGTTGAGATGAAAACAAGCTACTTCTTAGGGCACAAGCACCAAGCTTTGAAATAGCAATTCATAATCTCGATGTCTCTTGACAGATTTTATTCAAGTACAGAAAACTACAACATTTAAACTTTTGAAACTGAATTGTGCTCTCTCTTGAGGCATTGCTAAACAGTGTCTTTCCAGGGCATAATAACTTTGAGCCAATCTTTCTAGACTCTAATGTTTTTTTCTACTCACTCAGTGAGGAGACCGCACATTGATACGGATTGTTCTTCTGTGGTGTACCGCAAGATTCTTCAAGAACGTATCTGTTATACCGACAACTTAATAGGGATTATTTTTCCCACACTTATTAGCCCAAGTATGGTTTAATTTTAAGAGCAATTTGTCAAAAAACTACTTTTTGGAGGCGCCGGGTATCGATCCCGGTACCTCTCGCATGCTAAGCGAGCGCTCTACCATCTGAGCTACGCCCCCTTGAAAAAACATATTTAACAATGCCAGAATGAATGAATTTGTGCCCTACTTTTGCACTCGAGCCTTGGGTGTGGTCGAGGCAAGTTTGGCCACCGCCTGGGGGCATTTGACGGCGTAGCATAAAGATATAATGCTCGTACATCGATTTAATTGTTTTAAAACATGCAACAGCTGATAACTCCTAACATTAGTGTAGGTACCTCGAAAGAAAGGATCATGATAATTAGAAGATGTAAAGTTTTAGGTTAGGAAGGTTTCCTTTGGATGTATGGGAACTCAATTTTTGTTTTGTAAATCTGCCAATAGAATAGATTATCCATTTTTAGATATTTAGGTGATGCTCCATGCTAAACATAAAAACACACACCTCTAAAAACTAATTACATCGCCGAATCAAAGACTTGACGTTCTTCTACGTATTTCCTAGATAGCTCCGCCCGTCAAACATCCGCACTCTTCACCATAAACACTGAAGCTTGCGCCCCCATWGAGTGGTGTAATTAAGGGCACTCAAAGCGCCCCTACGCTTTCTACCCTGCTGTCCCACGCCGGATTAAAAACTTACCCCCGGCACTGGCAGTTGAGGAATTCGTGTCGCTTTTGGGGGGTAACTCTTAAAATTCCGCGGATTCGTTTTATTAAATTTCTTGCCGTTAGTTGCGAAACTCACATGTAAATTGGATTGGGGTGTTGGGTAACGAACGTAATTGTTTGGTTTATTGTATTAGGCTGGACGGCTGGGGGAAAGCCTTTGGAGTTATTACCCATTGTCGTGGGAATAGTTATTATTTTATGTTTGTTTTTACCTCATATAATTTCACACACTCCATCTAAAAGAAGATAAGAGGCGGACAACCCCAAACTATTATTTTTTCTCTCTTTGTAAGTAGTTGCTTTGTTGTGCTATGTTTTGCCATGTTAATTTTCGAAGCTCTATATGGACCATTTGAAGGGGAATTTTCTATAAAATTTTTCCACTTGAAAACTGTTGAACTTAAAGATTTCAAATTTGGTACATATTATTAGCTAGTTGAGGGCCATTTTTCGCTGGAATTCTTTTTCAGGCTTTGTTTAGGAAAAGTTGAAACTAACAACCCCAATTTTTATTTCTCACAGAACTTTGTTCTACGTTAACCAAATCTAATAAATATGTTTTCAATACCTTATTTCACTTAGAAAAGTACAGTAGCACCCTCGTCTAAGATTTCTGATTCGTTCATTTGGGACTGAGTGTGTCCATGCTCTTTTGCCAAACTATCAATTCGGAATGATTTAGCAAAACATTTTGTCTTTGGAACCTCCAAAAGTTGTTTCTTTGTATAACATTCTTCAAAATTTAAGTATTGTTTAAAAGAAAATCTTTGATTTCTTCTTTACTTCAAGACATATTTCTAATTTTTTCAATCTCAGCAGAATATTAAGACGACTTGTCTAATGCAATTACTGCATTGACCAGAAGTTTAGCAGTAGTTAATACTCAAACTAATTTTCAAAAACTTCAGCCGCCATACTTTCATAGTGACCTACCTTTGCCTTGAAGGAAACTGTTTTGTTGGGAAATTATACAACGTTCTGCGTTTGAACCTTACAATCAACTACCCTGCTCATTTACTAATTTTCAGTCTGCACTCATCAGCAACATATCTTTTACGAAAGAGAGCGTTGTCTGTCTAACCTCGATGAGAGTAAGGGACAAGGGCCGGATGGCATACCCAATTTTTTCATTAAACAATGCGCTACAACACTTAGTGAGCCTCTCACTTTGATCTTTAACCGATCCTTGTCAACGGGCGAATTCCCTTCCCAGTGGAAAGTAGCTCATGTTTTGCCCATTCACAAAAACGGTGACAAAAATTTGGTTGCGAATTACCGCCCTATCAACAAGCTATGTATATTCAGTAAAGTCCTCGAACTTCTAGTGCAGAACGTTCTATTTCGGGCCCTGAAAGCTTCAATTCTTACTCAACAACATGGCTTTTTTTCTCAACGTTCTGTCGAAACAAATCTTACAGAATATTGCAACTTTATTTTAAATTCCATGGATCATCAGATTCAAGTAGATTCTGTTTATACAGATTTCAGCAAGGCTTTTGATAAAATTGACCTCTGTATTTTAATTCACAAACTGTCAAAAATAGGTGTGCACGGAACTTTGTTAAGATGGTTATCATCATATGTCAGCGGCAGAACTCAAGTAATATCGATAAATGGTTTTAAATCATCACCTTACTGGGTCACTTCAGGTGTATTACAAGGTTCGGTTTTGGGGCCTCTGCTGTTCTTAATTTATATTAATGATATTAAGCATTGTTTTGAACTCTGCAATTTTCTTCTTTGTGCTGATGACCTAAAAATCTTCGCTCCCATAAGTAATATCTCCGACTGTATACTATTTCAAAACGACCTATGTCAATTCTATAATTACTGTAAAAATAACAAACTTTATTTAAATTTCAGTAAGTGCTGTACTATTACATTTTCTAGAAACATTAGACTATTTTCCTTTGACTATAACTTTGACAACAATAAGATAAAGGCCGTTTCTCATGTGAAAGATTTGGGAGTCACTTTCGACCAGAAAATGACCTTCTCTGTGCATATAGAAAATATAGCTTTTCAGGCAAATAGAATGTTGGGCTTTATAATTCGAACAACTAAAAATTTTAGTTCTATTGAAGTTATAAAAAACCTGTACTTCGCATTTGTATATAGCAGGCTCAATTTTGCATCTGTTGTGTGGTCTCCACAGTATGACATATACAAATTAAGACTGCAGTCGGTACAAAACAAATTTTTAAGGTATCKTCATTTTAAAGTTGTGGGTTCCTATGAGTTAATAAATGCCACAACACTGACCCGAATGTACAACATAATGAGCCTAGMAAAGAGAAGATTAGTAGCGGATTTGCTTTTTCTCCATAAAATAATCAATAGCTCAGTTGATTCACCCTCTTTGCTCTCTAGTATCTTCTTAAGTGTTCCCGTGTACAACAGTCGTTTTTTACCTTCATTTCGCGAATATCTCTTCCGAACCAATTTAGGTCGTAATGGACCTTTAGCCCGCATTACTAGATCATATAATTCGCACTGTTCTGACGTCGATATTTTCCATAACTCTTTGAAAAAATTTAGAGCTTTAGTTAAATTAAAATTCAGACAATAGTGTTTCGTTTGTAAATTTTTCTTAGCTTAGCAATGTTTCTTATATGTATATAGTTTGAATATTGCATAATGCTTTATAGTTTACTTATTGTATTCGAGAATACTGACCTATATGTATATATTTTTCTCTTCTTTTTTCTGTATATTATACTTATATTATTATTACTTAATTATGATATTTTTTAACTGTTTTTTCTTGCTAATATAGATAGACTTATTAGTTTTGTACACACTAAATTGTAACATTCACGTTTGGTTATTCTCAGGTTTAGCATAACTATGTTTTTTTCTAGTGGGTGCCACTTTGGACTTGCCTGTTCGCACCCCTGTAATAAATAAATAAATAAATAAATAAATAATAACAGGCAACAAAATACAAGAACTTGACTGGTTGTCACACAAGAAGAAAATGATTGTTTCTAAATTTGACACAGCAGAAGAAGGAATCATAGGAGATTAAATAGGTTCACGACATTAAGAGATTTTTAAAAAATTAATGCCTAATAACTGACAGAAACTCGTTTTTACCAAAGTTTAGCTTTTCATCAGACATACCGATTTCATCCCAGTCGTTACCATAGTAACCAAATTGAATTTTGTTTACTGGCAACTGTCCAGGGCCTTGTATGTATCATTTTTAGTCGCCCATTTTTACGATTCTTAACCAGTAACAATTCTTATACTCCTGACGGTGTCTATAGGGCGAAACTGAAACAACCCGACACTTTTCCCGACCAAAAACCCTTTGTGCGCGCTTTTCATCCCGCTCAGAGAATGATTAAAAGCAGTTCCTTGTACGGGCAGGGCGTACATACGTGTCAGCTAAGCCCGCACCCCAGCACATGTCTGTGCCGTGTTATTTTCCAAGCCGATGGACATGATTCCTGCCCCATTCAGACACAGATTAGCGCTGCAGCAGTGCGATTCCTGCCACTCAGCTCTCCCTTCCTGCGAATGGATTCTGACATGTCTTTTATAGAGGACTTTTGCTGCGACAAACTGAAAAGAACTACGCAAACAGACGGCTGGGGAATGCCATCAACAAGTAGCGTTGGTTTTTCTATCTTATCTGTCTTTATCTATTATTTATCAAGTGTTTAGTATTGCCTTTATGTCACATTTCCATTCTAATTTTGAAAAAAGCAACTTTTTCCGATGTATGGAAAACGTCACGAATATTTCCAGTTTTTAAAAAACGGTGATAAAGCGGATGTTTGCAATTATAGACCTATTGCTTTTATGGCTAATTTTGCTAAGTTATTTGAGTTGGTCTTGTCTCAAATAATTTATCCATATATTGAGCCCTATATACCACCGGAACAGCACGGATTTGTTAAGGGAAAATCAACGACTTCTAATCTTTGCGAGTTTACACATATTGTATCTAAATCCCTTGACGAAGGTTTACAGGTTGACGTTGTGTATACTGATTTGAAAAAGGCTTTTGATCGTGTTAATCACTGCTTTCTATTGAATAAACTGCGAAATTTTGGTTTTTGCGATGGGCTTGTCTCCGTTGTTAAGTCTCTTTTGATGTACAGGCGGCAATCTGTTGAGCATGGTGTTTTCAGATCTAACACTTTTCATGCAACTAGTGGAGTGGTTCAGGGTTCGATCCTGGGCCCACAATTATTCGTAATATTTTCCAACGATGCAGTGAAATCGCTTAAATGTAATGTTTATATGTATGCCGATGACTTAAAAATACTGAAGGGTATAAGTTCTTATTCGGACTGCTTGGTTCTTCAGCAGGATATTGACAATTTAAATAGATGGTGTTTCACGAACAAACTTGAATTAAATATTAATAAGTGCAAAATAGTGACCTTCGGCAGAAAAAATGTACGCATTAACTTTTTCTACAACATCTCAGGGAATGTACTTTCCAAATGTGATGAAATTAGAGACTTAGGTGTTATCGTTGACTGTAAGATGTCTTTTGTTCAGCACATTGAAAATGTTGCGTCTGCTGCACCTAAGACTCTGGTGTTTATTATGCAAAATACTTCTGAATTCTTCTGAATTTGTGCTATAAAGTTATTGTTTTATGCCTTAGTTAGATCTAAGTTCGAATACTGCAGTGTAATTTGGAATCCTTACCAGCAGCAATATATTGATCTGTTGGTTTTAAGGAACTTTTTCTAGTATCTCTACTTTAAAATGTTTGTGATTTACCCTACAAGACATGATGATCAGAGCGCGCTATTAAATGTTTTTAATGAAGTCTTGCTTGAAAGTAGACGAAAATTGGCATCTATTGTTTTCTTTCAGAAACTTATTTGCGGTAAAACTGAACACAAAGACAGCAATAATAAGACAACAATTATCTTGAGAATCGTTGGCATCACCAATTAATTTCACTACAGTCGAAGCTCGTTTATTAAAAAAAAAACAACATTCTGTATATGAATAAAGAACGACTATAAAACTTATCGTCCATGTTGTCGGAATTTCTAGTTTTAAAGTTTAGATTACTTTGGAAATACCCCATATTTTACTACAAATTGATGAGTACAATCGTTATCCAGTAAATGACTATAGATGGAAGAGACACTTGTTTCATTCATATAACGTATCTGAACAATATTGTCTCAAAATCTTCATCTTCATTTCAATCATTCTGATAGGCGGTAGAAACATGATCGTGGAGAAGAATGCAGATTTTGCATAATTTTGGCATACTGTAGCAGAATAACGTTTTTTTGTCGAATATTTCAAGGCATAATGTGACTAAGAGGGTGAAGTATCTGCCTTCAGATGAGTCTCGAAGGATTTACTTTACTCCAGGCAAAACTAAGCTCTTTGTTTAACTCCTCCACTTGGTCGTCTTCTAGTCTAAAACTTATAGGTACTTATGGTGCATAAATACTACCATTACTTTAGTCTTAATCAAAAATTCTGCGCTTCTTTTTTCTTGGGGAATTTAGCAACCCGTATAAATGAATTGGAAGCTATAAAAGGTTGAGTTACCCAATGACGAGCCGCAAACACGCCTTGAGGCATTTAGCAAACCAGATCCTACCGCACCCAAGAATCGGGTGCAAAAGTAGGGCAAAAATTCATTCATTMTGGTATTGTTTAATATGCTTTTTCAAGGGGGCGTAGCTCAGATGGTAGAGCGCTCGCTTAGCATGCGAGAGGTACCGGGATCGATACCCGGCGCCTCCAAGACATAGTTTTTTGACAAATCGCAGTTAAAATTAACAAGCTTTTGGTGAGGTTAATTGCGTTAAAGAAGAGAACATTAAATTGTTAGAAAACTTTATTGGTGCATTAAATTTTAAGGTTCTGCGGATATAATTAAAGCTGTAAGTATTATTTCAAGGCAATGAGTGTGCCCCGAACTGAACCTTGCGGTACACTATACGAGTAACGTAAGATTTCGTGAAAGATTTCCAACAGGGCTAGACTTGAAGATCATCTAAGACAGTTAGGACGATTCTGTTAAGAATGAACGAGAAACGCAAGGAGGTGGATGAACAAAAGAAAAGAAATACCTTCAGAAGGCATAAAAATGATAAATCCTTTTGTAAAAAGCCTGTCAGATTGTAGCCCACTTCATCGTGTAAAAAACAAGTTGCCCACTCTTTACAACATTGTAATGTAACATACCCAGGTTCGTAGAGATTTAGATTGAAATGTGATCTTCTAGTACTTACCTACGTTGTAATTAATTTTAATTAAACGTACCTTTGATGCAAAAGTTACTCACGTAAATAGGGAGATTTGATGTAATCATAAATAATACGAAACAATCTCAAAACAACTAATTTATTACTAAACGAGATCAAATTTGGAGGGTTAGCAAATTGTAGCAAAGCTGTTGAAAATTGTTATTTAAAACAATAAATGAACTGCCTATTCTAGATCTGTGTTTGATACCACTTTCACTCTCAAGATTCAAAACTGAAGAGATTTTTGTTAGTATAGCCGACTATGGTCAGCAGGTACGAGGTCCCATGGGGGAGGCAACTCAGCTTTATAGTTGAATGGTTTGGTGCAAAAATCTTGGTTTTGCTTTTACCAGATGTTTGCCAAGCACAGGAGAAAATATTAGTTGGCGCATCAAGGCTCTAACACCACACTTTCAAGCATCACGTATAACTATTACTGCGTGGATATAGCTAATCAAAGAATACGAGAATACGGTTAAGATAATGACATAAATAGTTTAAAAAGAAGACTACAACAGCAGCACAGCTCTCAATGTTACCGTTGATTCCAAATACAGCATGTATCCTAATTAATTAATTAACAGAACAGTTTAGTTAAACAACTGCATTGATTGGATGACAATGGTGCTTGTTTAAAACTAATTACATAATGTGATTGAAAAAGGAACACAAACAATAAAAATTAAAAATTGAAACAGTACTAACCTGTGAACAGTTGAAGGAACACACTGAAACTGAAGCGCATCTGTTTCTTGTCCACATTTGCCCCGTTCTGAAAACCGATACGAAATATAAACTGAACAATTTGAGAGGCAATATGAATAAAAAAACAGAAATTTGATGATGGCATACCGGGTTACTTTAGTACAAACGAAAACTTCCTGAAACTTTCATCGCTACGTAGTTTACTTCTAAAATTAGCATCACTAAACAAGGCGTTATTGCTTGCAGGCCATCCTCGTTTCTTCAACCAGCTATCGTGCGGCTTGGACCTGATATCTATGGCGGGAGAATGGCTAACAGCAACGGCCAATACCAACATGTTTACTTACGAAATTGCTCCCGTCTTCATCCTAATGGAGAACGTCGTCATGACGCACATGCGAGAAATCATCGGTGATGGCTGGAGGAACGGAGACTCCATCCTGGCMCCCGGTAAGTTACTATAMAGATTGCGKTCAACCCCTGTCTCATATCAATACCTGCMCTGACGATTAGTTTGGTATATATTCCGCAAGAACATTCGCTCCCTCCTCGTTCCTATTAAACCCCGAAGTTTTGAAATGCTTCCGCCCATTTCAACGGAATAACTTGAACAATTCCAGGTGGTTCGATATCGAACCTGTACGCCTTCTTGGCGGCTCGCCACAAGATGTTTCCGAACTACAAGGAAAAGGGCATCGCTACGATCCAGGGACAGCTGGTCATGTTCACTTCCGATCAGGTAAATCACCAATTCTCTTTATGGGATCAAAGAATTTTCTGCGTTAACATTAATTTACTAACTTAGACGAATTACTGCAGAGGAACTCTATAAAAATGTGCTGCAGTAACCCAGTTATATTAAAGTAGTTCGTATGTGAAGCATTGCGAATTTGCAGATTGCATTTAGTGGGTTTCCAGAAAACAATAACTTGTGTGGTTTTCAAGTGTAGGTTGGAGCCGGGCGATGCGTGGGGTCGTATATCAGTGCCAATTCTTAACCCCCAAGCTGGTGGCTAGTCATATCGTACCGAGGGTGACATGGTTTTCGTGAACCGCGTGGACAGATTTATTTTGTTAGTTGTTGTTTTAAGTATTAGGACTGAAGGAACGCAGGCTAGACATTAAAATGATATATATAAGTAGGCTAAAGTGATTTTTCTGGCACTCTGGAGTGTTCGGTTTGTGGGAACGAAAAAATTAACGGCTTGTGTTGCTGTTTGGCAATATGTTGGAGGTTTGGTGGGCATCAACAAATAAACTATGTGGAGGGGTGATTTTTAGGGACATTAAGGTAATAGGAACACAAGAAAGGGAGTGTGTCGAGAACTGTCTTCACGATTAGTTGACTTGGGTTTCACAGCAATTGTTACCTGCCATTTACGTGCTTTTTACCTGTACTAATTGTTGTATTTTAAATCTATTCGGAACCACTTCTTGATTGTGTACAACAGCTTTTTTTGTGCTTTGTGAATTTGAATTCAAAGTCGTAGGTATGGTAAACTACCTTTTCTTTATTAAGGTGTGACTGTTATTTGTCTTAAAGTTATTTCGTGTTTATTCTGTTCATATCGTCTTAATTTTGTTTTTGTTTTATTGTACTAAGCCAGCTATTGTGAGATCCGGGTATCAATAACTGTAAAAGGGTATATTTTTTGACGTAATTTGAGTAATGTTGTATTAAGCTGGATTTTTCGGAGTGTTGCATGAATTTTTGATGTGAGTTCATGAGTTGATGTAAGGGTCTATCACTAATATTTCCCCCTGCAACTTTGTGTTCCGACAACTTTAAATGGGTCCTTGGGCACAAAGGTCACGCTCATAGTCGCCTTTWTATGGGGCCATCAATCCTGATGCAGGTTCCTACCACACGTTGGCAAATGATAAGCGAAAGGTGTTATAAAAATGCAGCTTAATTAATTTCTTAGTGTTTAATTTCTCGAACGTTATTTCCTATTTTAATGCCTCACGACTGCTGACTTATTTCATTTTCATAATTCGAGTGTTAATAAATATTATGGGTGGATGTGTGTGTTTTATTTTGTCTCATATTCGTGTTGTTCTCTCCTCATATTTACGCGAGTAATAAAGAACTTTTTGGGGTCTGTACTGGTCCATCATTCTTGTCACACAACTAATACGGTCCTGCTTTGGGGAAATTGACGATCACGTTTCCGTAATTATATTAGGTATTTTTTTAGCTAAATACATTACCAAAACATACTTTGAATAACGATTTCGAAACTGTAAACTAATCCCTAGGTTAGATTAAGAACTCTAAAAGAGCTGACTTATCTTGGAAAACTCATGATTTTGTTCGCAGAGTCACTACTCCGTTAAATCTTGTGCTTCCATATGTGGACTTGGCACAGACAACTGCTTGATGGTACCGTCAGACATTAACGGTCGCATGATCCCAGCAGAACTGGAACGACTGATTTTAGAGCGTAAGGGAAAGGGTCACATACCCTTCTTTGTTTGTTGCACGTCCGGAACYACAGTTTTGGGTGCCTTCGATCCTWTCAACGAAATCGCTGACATCTGCCAGAAGTATGGCCTCKGGTTGCACGKAGATGTAAGTGAAATGGACTAGAAAGAGTTCAAAAATTAATTTAAATGTTTAGTTCCGATATTTTTACTCCATTCAAGCCATTTATCGCAGTTTTTGTTTTGTTGTTAGGCGGCATGGGGAGGAGGACTCCTACTTTCCAAGAAGTACAGGCATCCTCGATTAAGTGGAGTAGAAAGGTAGGGTAGATTTTGAAACTTGTTTGTTACTTGAACAATCCTCGCTATAATAATTTCGAAAATCAAACTACATCTGAAAAATAATGTTGTCAACAGAAATATCACTAGGTATTAGAAGTTGAAGTTAATTATTTTCATGTACTAGAAGTTTTCACCAATTATGAGAAATACGCTAGGTCCTTCAGTTTTTTGTTCAAGATCATGATTCGAACAAAAAAATCAATAATTTTTTTTCAATGACATCTTCTAGACACCTTTCAGCTACAAAGGAACTCATCTAGCTTCACTCTCTTCGACTTTAAATAGAAAGCAATCATGTATTTTTAAGTAATAACATACCATCTCGCTAAAAGATCAAGAGAACCATAAAAATGCAGGTAAGAGTTAAGAAGAATGAGTTGGCAAACGGAAAAATGATCATCTCAAAGCACATGGTTAACATATAAGTGAAGATTTGTGGCAGTGGATCTGCCCCCAAAAAGGCCATGTTGTTTTACCGATATGATATTTTTAAAAGAAAAAGTTATTTGTGGTAAAATCATTTTTTCATAGTTTAGATATGAACGGTTGAATGCAGACTGGTTTGTTGTTGGTCACACTGGATCTAGATTCTGATTTATGTATCGGACTAATATATGAAGTTTTCCAAGCTGATGGAAATAGTTACATAGTTCTTCAAAGATATCATTGAAACGGATAGTTGCTGGGCAGCTATCCGATATGGCAATCGTGTCCACAGATGATAGTGATTTCACTTTAATCAAAACTTACTCAATATCGTTGTTATTAATTAATTGCCATGCATTAATTAATCGTCTCTTCCGAATAACACATACGTATCGTCTATCGCTTTACCACCCGCTATAGATGGATTTAACCGCGATTCACTTAGACATATAGGTAATATGATAACATGACAAGAAGTGAAGAATTCACAAAATAACAAATAAGTAATTTATGTTTCTTTATTGTTTTCTTTTCGGGTGCGAGAATTTTGCTTGTCGATGGTCTTTGTTATCGCGTTTACATATTTAATGATCTTATTATTGTCACTATTTTTGGTTAAAGTTTCTAACTCGGTAGCAGAGCCTAAAGGTATATCACTCACTTAACACAGTACTTATAAATAAACGAAAAATAAGTAAGACAGTCCATAAGAAAATTTTTAGGCCAATATTAACGTATGGGAGTGAAAACTAAATAATAAATCACATAGAATCACATAGAATAGAATAAGGATTGAAAGATTTCCAAAAGGGCTGGAGTTGAAGATCATCTAAGATAGTTTGGGCGATTCTATTAAGAATGAACGAGAAACGCAAGGAGGTGAATGAACAAAAGTAAAGAAATACCTTCAGAAGGCATAAAAATGATAAATTCTTTTGTAAAAAACCTGTCAGATTGTAACCCACTTCATCGTGTAAAAAACAAGTTGCCCACTCTTTACCACATTATAATGTAACATACCCAGGTTCGTAGAGATTTAGACTGAAATGTGATCTTCTAGTACTTACCTACGTTGTGTTATTTTAATTAAACGTACCTTCGATGCACTGGTTACTCACGTAAATAGGGAGATTTGATGTAATCATAAATAATACGAAACAATCTCAAAACAACTAATGTATTACTAAACAAGATCAAATTTGGAGGGCTAACAAATTGAAGCTGAAAACTGTTATTTAAAACAATGAATGAACTGCCAGTTCTAGATCTGTGTTCGATATCACTTTCACTCTCAAGATTAAAAACTGAAGAGATTTTTGTTAGCATAGCCGACTATGGTCAGCAGGTACTGAGGTCCCATGCGGGAGGCAACTCAGCTATATAGTTGAATGGTTTGGTGCAAAAATCTTGGTTTTTCTTTTACCAGATCTTTGCCCAGCACGGGAGAAAATATTAGTTCATGCATCAAGCCTACAAACAATAAAAATTGAAACAATACTAACCTGTGAACAGTTGAAGGAACACACTGAAACTGAGCGCATCTATTTCTCGTCCACTTAAGAACCTACCCCTCGCACGTCGCAAATATGCCCGATACGAAATATAAATTAAACATTTTGAGAGGCAATACGAATAAAATACAGAAATTTGAAGATGGCATACTTGGTTACTTCAGCATGATGGTCCATCTGCAGAATCTCGAACGGAGGACTGAAAAACGTGTCAGCATAAAATGTAGATGTTAATTAAAGCTCTCCAGCATTTCCAGAAGACCTCGCGCCAGTTTACACCGCAAAAAGAAGTCTGCACTTAATGTATCCATAAATTCTGGCACCCCTGACTTTATGCCAACACTTGAGCCTTACAAAGTTTAAAACGTGCCCTTGCGTCTGGCGCTGCATTTGATTAATGACGAGGTAATTAATAAGACCCGTGTCAGTGGAGCTAATTGCGGTGAATTCATTCACTACGCTCAGGGTGTGCCGATCGATGCAGTGTGTTTTTTTGATCAATTTGATTTTTTTTCAAATCACTACTCACAAAAGAGGTTCAAGGAGAAATGGAATACCTTACATTCTTTTTTACCAGCACATGCTACTTATCAATCGATATTCAGCTTACGTTCATATTAAATCAATATTACCCCACTTGGGTGTTCATAAAACCTCAGCTGAGTCCCAGAGCACCTCTCAATTTGCATGGAAACTATTTTATAAGTTTAAAAACACTCGAGGGCGGCTGCTAAAGTGCCAAAAGCACTCAGGGGTGAAACCGTCAATTGACACGAATTCATTCAACCGAAGCCCATCGATTACCCCCCGATGGGGCGGATTATAGGTGTTAGTGGTTGCTTATCATACGTACCGGCATCCTTCGCACAAGAGGGTTACTGGATGAAGCCTAATAATAAAGCAAACAGCTTTTAAAAAAATTATGTAAGTTTTATTTACACAAAATCACGAAACAACTTTTAATATATGTTAAGTTTGAAAGAAATGGTGGAGCTAAACTATATATATTCTTATGAAAAGTATTAATACAGTATAGTAATGCAACTCTATTACCGTTATTACAACCCTGCAATAAAATTTATCTTTTATCTCGAACAGCAGGCGGCCCCTCACAAGTTACAGCAAATAACCGGATTACCATAAATTTAGGTCCGATTTTCGGAAGATGGTTAAGCAGGGTCGGATTATTTAAAGTTCACTACCGGTCAAACCAAAACTAGCATTCAGTCTTAGTATTTCTGTGCGCGAAACGAGAGAAGCGTAAAATGTTTCGTCCTTGGGAAAAAGCTGCTCCAAGTACCGCTCAGAATGAAGTTGCTGACGCTGACATGGAAGTGCAAATTGAAGAAAACAAGAGGAATCGTCGTTACCCTACCCAAGATTCCAAAGAAATCATACAAAATATATACAATTTTTTGATAAATAAAGAGTACAGTGCTCCGTTAAAAGTGACAAGTGAAATGGTGGGTGTCCCCTACACGACTGTAAGAGATATTAATGAAAATAAAGGCAATTCAAGAAAATCACGCAATTCGGAGAAATTTCTAAATATATCAATAGAGCTTGAGATAGAAATTAAAAAAGTGATTTACCAAATGTATAAGGAAAATAAAGCTCCAACTACGGCAAGTCTAAAATTAAAACTTTTGGAGTTAGGATATGACATAAGATATTGTGAAGAGTGGTTCAGAAAATACTTGAGGAGCATCGGTACATTAAACCAACGTTTGTCCATAATGGATCAACCCGACTAAAAAGAATGAGATGGGATTATATAAACGAAATCAGAAGGAACCGCTAAGAAAATCGTAATATCGATAAAAAAGGTCTAACAGATGGGACAAATAACTGCGTCCTGCAAGCACCACCTTCGATAGGAAAAAGAATTATAATTCTTCATGCGGGAGGAAGTGATGGATGGGTGGAAAATGACTTATTACTGTCAGCGAAACAGATCCAAAAATTTTCTGCTGACTACCATTGGGACATGGACTCTGCACTTTTTGAAACTTGGTTTCAGCAGCAGGATCTGTTATAGTCATGGATAACGCGAGTTATCATTCAAAATTAATGAACAAGGCGCCAACATCAGCTACAAAAAATAGAAATAATTGAATATATGAAAAAAAATACAATTCCGGATGGAAAAGTTACCAAAAAAGATCTGTTGACAATAATAAAAAATCTCAACATACCTAAACAATATCGAGTTGATGAACTAGCAAAAGGACATGGACATATAGTTATGCATTTGCCACCGTATTATTGCGTCCTAAACCCAATTGAATTAGTGTGGAGTACGCTTAAAAAAGGAATACGAAGAAACAATTACATGTAAGCGTTTAAGTTCGGGAGTTGTAGATTTAGTGCGTAGAGAGGTAAGTATTTATCCCCAAATTTTCAAAATTTTATAATACATGTTAATGATGATGCTAGCAGTGATTCAGAATTTGACAGTAGTGATGATGATAATAATTAATATATTTAAGCTATGTCTTTTATTTACATATTTAGTTATGTTAACCGTTAACCGCATGTTTCCAATAGTTAAAAGATTATAAAAATATTAAAATGTATTGTTTATAATTTTCGGCTAGCACAGCATTCAATATATTCACAGGATATAAATATTACATGAATGATAAAAATAAAAATAAAAATATTTAGGAATGCGAGATTTTTATTTGCATATTAATTAATGCTCAGATGTGCATGTTGTCTAGTTAGATTACAAATTTCATTATAACTAGATATACCTTGCTGGTGCAAAATAATGTTGCTACTCATCTAAAACTACGTACAGTTCATTTTGAGACGTAAATAAAAAGGATCGATGTAAAACCTCTTATTAACCGAATGATTAAAAACTACTTAGAATAATATACACTACACAAACAAAAAACGAGTTTTAAAACGGCTTAAAGCCGGCACTGGAAATTCGCAAAATCACAAAGAGATGGTTTGATTTATGAGGGGTCACGTGCCGTTCCAAGTGTGCCTGTAAATGAAAGGTAAATAGTATTGCAGGGTTGTAAAAACGGTAACAGAGTTGCATTACTATACTGTCAATTCATGCGACTACGATAGAATATAAAAGCGTTGAAAGAAGAAATCTCTTCATTCGGTGATAAGAGATCTCGCATTTGTGCTCTATCTAATATAGATATACACATGTATGTATCTATTCACTTAAATACATACCATCTTCAGAGAATTCCTCCACTCAGACGTTCAACAAACCTCTTATCCACTTAAAAGTTGGTTTATTGATAGTCACAGAATTTTGCCTTAGACAAAAACTTTGCCCGAGATGATCCGACGTATGTAATTCAGGAACTGTTGACTTGAAATTAAGTTCGTTATTATAATTGTCTGATACTAAAACGTTGTCCAAGCATGTTTCGGTATATTTGTTGAACATAGTTGTCTAATTTTTCAACCATACTAAAAAAGTAAAGCCATGGATTTTGAAGTCTATTAACGAATGCTTAGAAACCTGTTACGATTTTGGTCGGACTCTTTCTCACACTGTAACAAACATTGAACGCGTTTTCTTAATGGGCATTTCATAAACGACGTTTACTCGAGTTCAAATCCGGATTTAGATTCTCCGGATGATCCCCGTCTGTCCCTTCAACTGTCTGGGAAAGGGTCCCATCTGCTCATTTCCCATGTAATCAGGGATTACCCCCGCTTCCAACATGCCCCACATCTGCAGAAAGACAAGCGTTCGCTTTCAAGTTGCAATACGGGACAGAACGGCCCCGGAAGTCTAAAGTTGTTATAGTAACGTGAGTTTTTTCGCTCGTTTTGAAAGGTTTTAATCGTATAAAAAATTCAATTAGCCTAGGTCCCCGCAGAAATTTAAGTTCATGGAATATAACACACTAGCATATTAAACAATTTTCGATTTTTTGTTGACCAATTCTTCGCTGGTGTTCAAAAACTCCTAGACAGTTATAATTTGTAAGAATACATAAATGATTCAAAGTTATTTCTGCATCACTTTTAACCACAAAAATCTCCAGGATTTATTGTTGTCGGTTGCAATTCATTGAAGTTAACGTTGTTCGATAATGATGTGAATGAATCCTTCATATATTAGTAGAGTTATATAATAATTATAACACTTGGTAATGTTTCAGTTTTTATTGAGTTTAATCTCAGCTTTTCTCATAGAATTTACAAACGAAATGGCAGCGTTTATAAATAAACTAGGGAATTCTTTAATTCTTTTTGATCGTTACAGATATTTTTATGGGGGTGTTCTGTTTATTTGTAGCTGTTCCAATAATCCTAACCTTATGCCGTTTTGAACGTGTTTTAAATCAATTAAATCTTGCCATTTTTCACTAACATCAGCTGAGCATTGCGAATGGTAAAATTATGGCATTATCAGTTTTGGTTGTTTAATACTGGTCATCTTTTCAATCGTTTTCGGTTCATACCCAGTTCTTTAATAATGTGCGATTCCTTTTCAAAATCTGCTTTACTTAACGGAACATGCAGTAGTCTGTGAATTAAACTATGAAAAGGCGACAATTTTATACTGACTGATTGTTTAGATTCGCAAGGACTAACGTATCGGTAGTGGTTGGTTTTCTATAGATGCTAAAATTTAGTTTCCCTAAATTCTTTGTTTATGGTAAGGTCTAAAAAGTTTATGCTGTTGTCGTTTTCTTTTTCTATGGTAAATTATATCTTTTCATGAATACTGTTAATGTAATTCAAAAATTGTTCTAGGTTTCTATCTATACCTGTCCAAATACAAAGTCGTCCACATAACATGCTCAAAACTGAATGCAATTGACTAGATTTCTGATTGATTTTTTCAAAATTATTCATGTATATCTCAGCTAGCAGTGTTGACAATTGAGACGCTATTGGTAAGCGATCTTCTTACGTTTAATATTGATTATTAAAACAAAAGTAGTTTTGATTAATGCATTCATTTAACAAATAGACCAATTCTTCTCTAAGGGATTCATCTAAGTTAACTGAATTAAAATGTTCAATTACGAAATTTTTTACTTCATCAACTGGAATTGATGTGAACAGGCTTTTTACATCAAAGGAAGGTAGGTAATGTTGTATTAGGCAGGAGGGTAATATATTGCAGATTTTTTACGAGATCTTTCGATTTTTTTACTGCAAAAGATGATTTAAAATCAATCAATTCCAAATAAGTACTAAAATTTATCTGCGACCGACTTGAACTAAATTTGTGATTACCAATATCTATGTACTTGTATAGCATGACACTAACCCATATTTTTTAATTACAGGGCAGATTCTGTTACCTGGAATCCCCATAAGCTGATGGGCGCTTTACTGCAGTGTTCTACCATTCATTTCAAAGAAGATGTAAGTATATCCAAAGGCACCAAAATAAAGGTTTCTCTTTCAACGACTTGGGTAACGACTCAGATCAACAGTATTCAATGAATGATTATTAACTGAATAATAATGGTCAAAATTATACTTAGTTCAGATGTGCAAAATTTTGTCCGCTTCCCTTAATTTACAGGGATTGTTTTCAGATCGACTTTATGTCCTTTAATTCTATTTTTAACAGCTCTACCCGATATACCTGAAATAATTCTGCACATATGAGCTCAGTATAATTCGATAGCTCGAAAAGATCGTCAGAGCTATCTGGTAAGACAAGTGAAGCAAAATAACATTCAATCAGCTTGTTTCAAGCTATTTTGTGAATACAGAATATTTTACAATAAGTGCACCTTCGAAACCATCAAATTTATGAACGAATATTTCAGAAATGTAGCTACAGTATCAAAAATTTTGATATACTGGTATACCAGGTGTAGTAGTTACATTCGTATAGAAAAGATCGACGATATTCATTGCGGTTAAAAAACGTTATGCTTGTGTTTTTGTGCCAATTCCTTTTTCTTTTATTTATTATTATTAGATGTTTATGTTTGTTTATTTCATGCTTTATTTTATTTTGCAAGTCAATTACCGTCACAGAACACACACTGGTAAACGGGGACGGTGCTAAGACTACGAAACGAAAAAATGTGAGTAAATTCGAGGCTAACACAAAGGTATGGTAACAATGGGGGCTAATGAATAATAATGCAGTGAAACTTATGAACCTAACTTTGCCACAAATACATAGACAAACTAACATACAAATAATGCATGAATAATTTTATTAACCTAACGGTAAGTAACGGGCGATGTTATATTTACATACAATTACAAAACTTTTGTATTGAGTGATAAACGTCATTTGGATACACTACAGAATATAAGTAAAGCAAACATCATCGTCATTTATTTCATGTGCCTCTTCCTTTACATATTTTAAGTAGAATGTAGAGCACTGTTCTTTAACAGTTAATTTTTTGATGTACATTGGGGTCTTCTTAAAACATTCATTTGAGGGAGTTTGAGTTTTTCTAATGTTATTTGAAGGTTTTAAGTTTCGTGTGCTACTTTTGCTTCGATAACATCTTGAATAGCAAAAACAGACATTGATTTTCTGACGCAAAGATGAGCAGGGGGAGGTATTTTCATTCAGAGTTTTATGTCGTTTCCAAGATCTACAATAACTTGCTATCGTTCTTTCTCATCATATTCTTCCCTATGCCTGATCTATAATCTATAAATTTTAAAAATAGAGAGTCTTTGGTAAAGTAGTTTTTCGAGTCTTTTAAACGCTGGTATTGAAAAAACTATATCCAATTATCTGAGGAATCTTTTTATATCAACTTTTAAGATATAGGTGATAGTTTTTTTAACTTTTACGTCAAAAACGAAGATTTTGCTTTACCTTTGTCTCATAATATATTGTACTGTACTTTTGAAATCGCACAGAGGCGAATAAATCTTAATATCATTAACCAAGAAGATGTAATAAAACGTGACTATAAATAGTGATATCTCGATGAGACCACATTATCGAATTAATTTATTCAATGTTTCCAGGGTCTGTTAATGAGCTGCAACCAGATGTCTGCCGACTATCTTTTCATGCAGGACAAGCTGTATGACGTCAAATATGATACCGGAGACAAGGTCATCCAGTGCGGCAGGCACAACGATATTTTCAAACTTTGGCTTCAATGGAGAGCAAAGGTATTTTCGTCGTAAATATACCCGTTCACTCTTGGCTTCCGGTAAATTTAGAAATTTAAGAAAAAAATAAATCATCAAAAAAGGAGTTCCCCAGGTGAGGCTCGAACTCACAACCCCGGCATGGCTCACGGCGACTGCCTTATAAGTACCGTGCGCTAACCAATTGCGCCACTGGGGACTTGCTCAAAATGATTCAGATAAGCTTATATAAGGGACCGCCCACCACAGATATATGCAACAATACGATATTGTTTATTTATATTATCGATTACGTTTTATAGATATTATTTGCAATTCTTTTTATATTATACTCACAAATTTCCACCATAATCTTACAAATCGACGACAGGCTGGGCAATGATGAGAAAATACGAAAATAGCAAAAACTGGACCACTGACGGTGTTGCCTAATTTTATGTCAGTAAGACTATTCGCTGAAAAGCGAAATATAGTTAAAAAATACGTTTAATTTTGAAAAAAACTACTGAAATGTTACTACAACAGAATACACCAAGTCTTATTTTGGATACCTAAAGCCACAAATACAGGTATACATTTTACTAAAAATAAGCTAAAAAAACTTAAAAAGACATATACAGGGTATCCCCCTATAGGGTATTCTACTGTTTTTTTATTGTGAGTTTAGAAAAAAAAGTACATAAACCAAATCTACCTTTTAAACACTATAAAACCCCATATATTGTTACATAACTAATCAAAAACTTGAACAGGGAGATGAAGGCTTCGAGAAACACATGGACAAGCTGATGGAGCTATCAGAATACATGGTGAAACGCATAAAAGCCCAACCAGACAAGTTCTACCTGATCATGGAACCAGAACTAGTGAACGTGAGCTTTTGGTACATCCCGAAAAGACTAAGGAATATACCCCACACTCCTGCCAGGGAACAGGAACTAGGAAAGGTAAAGCGAAAAAATTCCTCAACTGTTAAGTTTTCAAAAAAAACCTGAAACCCTGTCAACTTCTATTTCTATGGCGACACATTTTGTTGATGCATGTGAAGATTTTTCCGAGAACATATGAAATTATACAGTGTGGCTTGTTTTACCATCGCTGGCATTTTTAATAACACAAAACTCTCAATCAGATTTGCCCCATACTGAAAGCGAGGATGATGCAGTCCGGAACGCTGATGGTTGGATACCAACCAGACGATCGAAGGCCTAACTTCTTCAGGAACATCATATCTTCAGCAGCGGTGACAGAGAGCGACGTAGATTTTCTCTTGAACGAGATGGATCGTCTGGGTAACGATCTGTAAACCAGTAGGCCGTGCGAGGAAATCTAGGATCGAATAATTTAGTAGTAAATCGGTTGCGTTAGTCTCTTTTCACGAACGAAATTTTTCTCTCAAATAGACGAATACGTAGTACTTAAGAAAAGTATCTATACGATTATAATGAATCAAAATGGCGCTGTAGATTAGTTAGTTCGAACAATGTAGTTTAATACTAACAGAAAAAAGACTTAGTTCTTCTTGTTGTAATGTTTATTACTTTGACTGCAAATTTTTCTATTTTTCTTCATTGGTCTCGATACACTTTCATTAATTTTTTAATCTCCCAGGATATGAAAAGGCGCGAAATTTTAATTCAAACTATGTGAAGGTGCTATATTAGAAGGAACAAATTTATAGCTGATTGTTATTATATTTCTTCTACACAGCGTGTCAACATCTGTACTTATTTTGACAACCTTCTGATCCACGTCAATTTCAGCGACAAAAAATTGTCAATTGTTTAGGCTT
Organism: Rhyzopertha dominica; assembly: GCA_025024175.1. NCBI lineage: Eukaryota > Metazoa > Arthropoda > Insecta > Coleoptera > Bostrichidae > Rhyzopertha > Rhyzopertha dominica. The sequence goes on from QCXZ01000064.1 coordinate 61,765,497, forward strand.
CTTACAGTATAGAAATGACTAATAACCAATTATATCAAACAAAAAAACATATCAACGCGTAGCTATAAAATGTTTTGTGTTTGAGAGAAAAATTGGCAAAATAAAACATTTATCCAAAACCGGCTATAAATATGTGATATTCTTAGTTTAGATTAAAATTATTTAGCATTAGCAGTACGATAACATTTATTGCTTGTTAAGGATTATCACAATATATTATATAGCTGTTGTTTCTAATTCAAATTATTTATCGCATTGGGCTTTAGTTTATTATAAATATGTATAATGACTAGGATAAATCCATTTCATTTGTTGTTGTCTATAGGGCCGCCATCTTAGGAGAATTCCGAGCCCTGTTGTTAAACATTTCGCCGTTTAAAATCTAAAGAAAACCCGCAAAAAAATAAGTGTGCATAGCATATTTGTATAAGATAATTATAACAATGTGTAGCTGACGCAATAATGTTGTAAAAAGATGTTCATTTGTTAAGTTCTGCCTATAGAGTTTAAGATAATTTTCAAACACGCTTATACTAGAATATATACATACATAATAAAGTTTATATGAATGTTGAAGTTGATGTTAACAKATGGGTTATAAGAGGTTTTATGGATTATACGAGGGAGGATTGCGAAAGAACTGCCAACATACTGAAAGAATGAAGTAGTGATACTAACGCTTTTAAGGTACTGTTCGTTTATGATTGTGGAGCACTACAAATCTACTTATTTTACGGACAGAAAACAAAATTTATTTCCTTATCAGTTCACTTGTTATTTAGTGACTAGCGCTTCATGATCATGTAGATGTTAGCTAATAATGACACAAACCAGAGAGAACAAACTACAGCTAGTGACAGATACACTGATAGATGGGCCAATAGAATCATGGTTGCAAGATTCATAAAGTAAAATAATTTGATGTTCACAAACCGTTTACTATTGGTGCAAGCTGTCACGACCATAACATTATACTACTGACTAACAATTCTTTTTTTTGCAGTTTATATTCAAAATTGAAAGATAAACTAAATTTTAGATACATCTAATCGATCCTATTGTTACTCCCACTCTAATAGTCATGTTCTCTCTGATACAAACGATTCTTTTAAAGACCTATAACAATAATTGTCTAGTTTGTTTATAGATAAACTTTTAAATGAACTTGTACAATATATATATAATAGTATTTAGATCAAAATCAGTCAACAAATATGTTGTAGCTGGCATATCTCCCAACAAACAGGACACAAAATATAATAGAAAATTGCAGTCTGTGATTTGTTCTTGACTAACAAATTGGTTATTTGTGTTTGGTGGTTCTTACAATAAAAATTTAGGTGTAGATTTGATCTGTTTAGCTTAGTTTTCATTATTTTGAACAAGAAAACATCAAAGTACAGAATAATTTGTAATGTTTGTTAAGTATTTTCCTTTTATTGCCAAGAGTAAACAAAAACCATGAAACAGAGAGAAAGCTACCAACCATTTGTGGAGTTTGCTCATTTTCCAGCATTGTACATGAGAAATCCACCACATACTGTCGAAATGTCACTGTAATATATTTCATTTGTTTAAATGTATAGCGTTACCACTTTCAAAGTTTAGCTATTTATCCATGTGATGTATTCGACGTCAGTTGGCGTCGATGTTGCAACAAAATTCAACTAAAGTCTTCCATTTACAAAACGGTAGTCTTCCAAATTAATCGTCAATTATTAATTTGGATATTAGGGGTCTGTGTATAAAGTATATAAAAAGAAGCCAGCAACGGTCTCTAGCGACCGCATCCAAAAATTTGTGGTCTTTGTAAATCTAGTTGCTGCTTCGAATATCGCCATGTTGTTGTAAAAATGTAAATTAAAGCAAGAATAAAGCATCAGTGTATAATTCAGACTTTTATTATTCTGGGTCCATACCTGACTGGTTTTAAATAAAACCAAACAGACCCTTCCGCAAAATAACCATCATTTTAGTCTGTTTTTATCTGTATTTCTTGATGATGTGCATAAGACAGACAGCTATTGTTTTAACAGAAGAGGGCTTAAAACATCAAGAAACAGCACAATATACCTACCTCTTAAAATTTATAAAGGAATAATTAATTTTCAGACAGATTCTTATTATTTTCGTTATTGCAGTTTTGTTTTCATATAACTATTAATACTTATAAATACTAATACCAATTTTTTGCTTGCTTGTGAATAAACGGTTTTTTATTTACATATAGTAAGAATTTTTCTCCAACCTGTATCCTGGATTATAATTCTTGTCTCTTGGAAATCATGGATTCGCAATTGGCAACAATGCTTACATTTCTTTTTTAAATAAAAACAATGAACATAAATTTCGTTTATTCTCATTTATAAGAAACTAGTATTAAAAAGCTCAAAATTAAAGCGTAAAGTAGAGACTGCATACTAAAGGTGGGCTTCTGTCCAACAAGTTTAAAAAAAAACAGACAACATTGCACCATTTAACACCTCTCATTTTCCCTAACAAACAAGTTTAATTTGTATGCAAAGTAATCATGAATATTCTCCAAACGTGATAAAAACAAACATATAGTCCTTGAACTATTCATCAAGCTACGGTCACGACGACAAGTTATAACCTACAACAGTAAAGCCCTATAAAGTATGCAGTTTTGTTTTTAGTAGCTAGTAAATTCGTATAGTCTTTTGTGTCAAGAATTATAGCGTTTTATTCATCGTTAATTTGTACAGAAATGCAGTCTTTTGTGAAATACCCCAAGTTCTGTGATTTTCCAATTGAAAATCTTCCATATGGTGTATTTTCTACTAAGAGTAACGTGAGTATTATAATTTATTTTTAATATACATTATGAGTTACTATTTAAACTTACCTACAAGCCTATAACGTTAGTAAGAAGTGCTGAATAATTTATTTACTGTTGTAAATTCCTTAACATTTTTATTAATTCAAAGATTGTACTTTCGCCACCCAGCGGTTCCTAGTACAATCAATACTGGGTGTGGGATGTCCAATTGTAATTACCATCTATGGGTAGGAACCTGTAACAACTCAAACTGTAGGTTGCCAGATTGAGGAAATTGTCGTCAAATTTAGGGTATTTATTAATTATATTTCATAGGCACAAACTATGGCTAAAAGTATGTTGTGAATTGTTAGATTTTTTACATATGAAGTAAAAATATATGACCTGTAGTGGTAGATATAAAAATTTGATCCTGCTTTCTTTATTATTGAAAATGTTCTTGTAGGAGTTGAAATAACACCTTATTTTTTTAGCCTGAACCAACTATAGGTGTTGCAATTGGAAACCAAATCCTCAATTTGAAAGAAATCTGTCAGCTCTTCGACGGTCCAGAACTAAAGGATAAGCAACATGTTTTCAAAGAGGTACAAATCTTATAATGTCAAAAAGCAATCTAAGTAAAATTTTCCATAGGGAACGTTAAACAGCTTCATGTCTCTTGGACCAGCAGCATGGAAAGAGGCTAGAACCAGACTTCAAAATCTGCTGTCCGTAAATAACTCTGTGCTTCAAGATGAAGGAATACAATCGAAGTATATCTGTTAATATAAGAATATGTGGTCATATTTAAATATGGGATTATTGCAGAATTTTTACTGCACAATCTGAAGCCCAGATGCATTTGCCAGCAAAAATTGGGGACTATACAGATTTTTATTCTTCCATCCATCATGCCACTAATGTTGGAATCATGTTTAGAAGCAAAGAGAATGCTCTCATGCCCAACTGGTAGGGTTTTTTTGCTTCTGTTTGGACATGTTGATCTTTTGTGTATTTATAGGAAATATCTGCCTGTTGGATATCATGGAAGAGCTAGTTCGGTGGTGGTTTCTGGGACACCAATTCGCCGGCCATATGGCCAAACTGTTGTTGTGGAAGGTATATCTAAACAGAATAATATGTAGTATTGCAGAATCCTTTAAATTCTTTTCGTTGTTATCTAAGATACCCCTCCAGTGTTTGGCCCATCTCGCCTTATGGACTTCGAACTAGAAATGGCATTTTTCATTGGTGGTTCCCCTACTGATCTTGGTGAACCAATTCCCATAAACAAAGCCCAGGACCACATTTTTGGTTTTGTCTTAATGAACGATTGGAGTGGTAAGCAACATTAGTCTTTATACTCGTAAATGAAGTAATCAAACCTCTTATCAGCAAGGGACATCCAAAAATGGGAATATGTCCCCCTTGGTCCGTTTACTGCCAAGAATTTGGGAACTTCCATATCTCCTTGGGTAGTTACAAGCCTTGCTTTGGAACCATTCCTTGTCGACAACTATCCACAAGATCCAGAACCATTAGGTTATTTGAAGCATTCCGATAAGTTTAATTTCGATATTAGTCTTCAAGTGGATATTACACGTAAGTGAAACTATGGAGATTCTCGATTTTAATTGAATAGTGAAAAATTTTAGCCGAAAATTCTAAGGTACCCACGACTGTATGTAGATCCAACTACCGCCATCTATATTGGACTGCAAAACAACAGCTTGCTCACCACACCATAACGGGTTGCAACGTAAATCCTGGTGACTTAATGGCTAGTGGAAMCATAAGTGGAGATGTTAGTTTTAACCCATTTTGTTATTATTGTTTCKTACTTGATTCTTTTAGACCTCAGATTCCTTTGGTTCCATGTTAGAGCTGTCGTGGAAAGGCACAAAACCTCTGCTGTTGTCTGATGGAAGCCAGGGAAAGTTTTTGCAAGATGGYGACACTGTTACGATGAAAGCTGTGTGTGAAGGTGACGATTTTAATGTTGGATTTGGAATTTGCACTGGAAAACTGTTGCCAGCTGTTAATCCACTGCAGTGAAGATCTGTACACTGATTAAAAATGCAAATATATTCTCTTTCTTTGTTGTACTTTTTCTGTGACTGAAAACATGTGTCGAGTATCTAAAAGCACCCTTTTTTTAAGGTCTAAACCCCACTAAATACATCTATATCATATTAATGCTCAGTACTGTACAACTTTTGGAAATTTTTAATTTTATGAACCAAAGGAAAGGAACCTCATATTAAAATACAATATAGAACTATTTTACTAGTTATTTTTATTGTTTTAAAAAAGGGTTCATATTTATTTATATTCAGATGAATCAGTGGCATGTATTATTATCATTATTTTTTAAAAAGGACTGCCTTATGAAGACAAGAAGAGAATTAAAAAATGGTGACACACACTTCATCGACAAGCAGATTTCAGTCACTTGTGTTGCTGGCATATGGTAATCAGGAAACAGGTGGCCAATGTCTGTAATAATAATATATAATGACTAGATTTGGGTACTAAGAATTTTTCCATGACTAGAGAGTTTTTTTTGCACCTATAAAGCAGCGCTGCATGTTATATTCACTGGGAAACCCCAATTTTACAAAACGGTCATTCCGACCTCTGGCGAGACGTACTTACACTAATGATTAGATCTCGACCGATAGATGGAGCAACCAGGCATTAAAGAACGAAATATGATTGAATTTGGGAAAGCATTTAAACGTGGATTTAATAAATGATTACAATTCGATTATCAAAGATTGATAAGTGCCGTAGCATTATTCATTTATTACGAAATAATACATTGTCTGTAATACCACACACTTCACAAGTTACGTGGCGCATTTATAAACAAAAACTGTTCTAAATAGTATAAAACTAATAACAGTGAAACCCAGCTCGCCAGGAAAAATATCGATTTCCACGGCTCGAACACCTGTGCACTTATTGTATCCGCTATCATTTCCCTCCAAACCCTAAATACCCGCCCATAGCAACTAGAATCGTTTAACAACAGCAATGAATACATTATTCAGAAGCATCGCAGGCCAGGTCGTTCGATAGATTAATTTACCATTCATGTGGGTGGATTTGCAGATGTTGGGATTGCTTTCGAACAGGGCCAGTGATGAACCTGGTGAAATGGCGAAACGTAGCGATCCAGCTGCGGAAAATCCGCAGGACAGATCGGACCTGGTGGCTTATTGGAGCATACCGTTGACCGATGGAGTCCATACGGTTGAATTTGAACACGGGACGACAAGCGGGAAACGAGTTATAAGAGTTGATGGTCAGGTACGATTTTTTATTAATCACTTGTAAAAAATATAAAGATTTAAATAAATCTTGCCCAAAAAAGATTTGTATAGGCGCAATTTTTCTATTCTTGATAAAATCGAAATTAAATAAAGGGATTTCTTAAAATATATATTATAATATAGGACGAAGGCAGTTTGATTTAAAAAGCGGTTCTTTTTAGGAAATACTGCGCCGAGAATGGATGTTCAAACTAGTAGGAGACGAATATTTCGCAGTGGGAAAACAAAAAGCAAAATGCGAACTGCGTGTCGATCCACAACCCCATTTCAGTTTCAGCTACAGTTTGTTCGTCGATGGGAAGCCTCTGGAAAAATTCACAGAGAAACAAATGCAGTCCATGAGGTCATGGGCAGTTGTCACGCACGGACAGCGCTTCAGGGTTTGCCTTGGTAATGAAATTAAAGCAAAAATTGCGAATGATCTAACGCGTTATTTTTTTTTCAGCAAAGCAGACGCTAGACATCTGGGTAAACGGCCAAATGGTGGAAGCCGAAAATGAATTCGTAGACGATGGAACCGAAATGAAGTTCAAATTGGCAGAAAATATCGACGCACTTATAAAAGCGTCGAGTTCCGATAAAAAACTGGGCGTTATACATGAACTGTACGTCAATGGGCGACTTGTTGAAGAGGATACTTTTACTTAAAGTAATTTACAAATACTGCGGTTGTAATCGTAACGAAAATATTCAGTTTAATGGGTGCGGGCCTCGCCATATTTTTTAATACAAAAAATTGAAAAATGTGAAAAAGAATGAAAACTATAACACCTATAAAAACTCAGGTGCCTTTCTGTTAGAATTCTAGTTATTTGACAATAAATAAAGATAGCTAGTAATTCCCTTCTTAGGTTGCATAACTCACTGTGATCAATAAAATCAAAAAATAAGAAAAAGAGTCAAAAATTTCCGGTACCGGGAATCGAACCCGAGCCTCCTGGGTGAGAGCCAGGTATCCTAGCCACTAGACCATACCGGATTGATGTTTGATATATATTTATTTACGATTTACACAACGCTCTAGTTTATAAAATACGTATTATATAAATAAAAACTGTAAATAATTCCACCTATTTTAAAGAAAACCATGATATATAGTTAGTTATATTAGTAAGTATTTGAACTATGGTTCGAAGCAATTCAAATTCAATGGAAGAAGAGTAGAGGAGCAATAATTTTCTAAGACTACCATTATAAGAACCATCCTTAATGCATAATTCTTGATGGTATATCTGTATTCAAAACCTGGAAAAATACTCTGTTTTTGGAATTTGTAGTACAACAAAATAAGGCCTTCTAAATTCCAATTCCATAGGTTGGTGACACTGCACTCAGTGCACACGAGACAGATGACAGAAAACATAACCTTAAATTTTTGTAAATAATGCTGGAATAGAAAACAGAAATAGATAATAATTAATTGCTTTTAAAATTAAACACGAAGTATATTGTAATGGAAAGTCTAACTAAGAGGACTATTAGCTCTCTCAATGCCCATTCTAGGAATACAGCTGCTGTTAAATACGAAATTCGTAAGGTAAGAAAACAAATTACTTCAAAAAGCACTTAAAACCAAGCAAAAACTGCAGGATTTTAAAGGATGGAAGAAGAATCTCCGCGATGAAACGTTGAACCGCATAAGAAAATTAAGCATTCAGCCCAATAACATACTCAACATTATTGCGAAGATACAAAAGGAKCTGCTCAACGAATACAAGCCCGAGTTTACATACACTGAAGACGATTTTAAAGACATACAAGAGGATGTACTTGAGAAACTACTAGAGAAGGAGGTGGAAGGCTATGAAAAAGACCTGCAGTGTGAAGTGCTTTCGAGATATCTGTGTATTTCTTGTGGGCAGCCGTATGAAGAAACGACTTTTAACGATAATCTTTGCGACACGTGCATACATGTTTGTGATTGATAATGTGACTACACGGGAACTTATAAATTCTCGTGTTTGTTTTGTGTTTAATTTATTGATGCCTAGATTAAACGTTGACGACGAACTGTGAATGTTGAGGCACTCTGTATAGGTATTTGTAGCCCACTTTTGATAAAATAAATATTTGATAGTTTCTTGTGGTTGCTGTTGTTTAACCCATACTACCCTTTCAATTTTCTTGAATCGTTATATGCAACTCGACAAGCAGGAAACAGCTTAGTTATAATAACTATATCAAAACCTAAATTCTTAATTTTTTCTGTGAGATTTTTTTTTTTATATAAAACTATCCTGTAGGGAAATTGCTAGGTTGTTTCGCTCTTTTCCAAGTGAAATTCCATTATATTCAATGGAATTTTATATACAAAACATATAAAAAAAATATTTAATTTTATGTGACCAATCTTTGCTTTGGGGATGCCATCTACCAAAATTTATACAAGGTAGATTGGCAACACTGTGTGGATGCAAACGCGGTAGTTTTCCCGTTTGTTTAGTAGTTTGAGGTTATTTAACTGAGTTTGAAATTGAAGTGGACGTTTTCATGAGATCCATTTTAATTACTAAAGAAAGGTGAGTTGCGACTATAGTGACGTTACCTAGTTATTTTCTCTGACCAGAATGTAAAACATGGGAAAATCATGCTACATTTTGCTACATTAAAACATCCAGTACAATATCAAATTTTCAATATCTTGCAAAGCACAGCCCAAAGAGCATGGAACATGTCAGTTTTGTACAGGTTGTACCAATTTCGTTGTAATTGCAGTAAAGTGTAAACCGCAACTGTCTTAAAAGTTTTCAAAATACCCAGCAATTCCAATGAAACTGAGGCATCCTGTACTCTAAAAGAAAAGTAGCCGAGCTGCCTACGGCTATGTGTAAAATAGGTAGTAAGTACCATGCATTCTAGATCATATATTTCTGTGACGTATCTAATGCGCAAAAAATTGTCACAAGAATGTGCCAAATAATTTTAACGGGAGGAAAACAGTAGGAAAGTTCGGCGTGCTGCATTTGGTGCATTTACGTTTCATATGGGCATGCAATATTATGTAGGTACTCACTGCTTCTACAGTGCATCCTTAAAATTAAACAAAAAGAATACTCCCACGCAAAAGAATCATAGCTACGACTATACCTGCATATTTAGAGATTGTCATTTTCAGCAATTGTGAGTTAAATGTATATCAGGAAAGGACCCCTTAATTCAGCTACAGAATATGGAGGAAACATTAATTTCCTGTGCACACTTGAAGGACATTATGTAGGCGATGCTAAATAAGCTTGACTTTGCTACTGGTCGACAGGAAGAGTGTGAAGTTGAAGAAATGGAGCTTGAAGAGTATGAAATTTGTCAAACTTCAAAAGAAGATTCCGTTAATAGAGCCAGTGAGCTAGCAGAGCAGCAGGTGCAGTTCGAGAATAATTGCGTTGTCATGTTGAAAAGCCTGCCATTTGTTTGTACCGATGGGGGTTTCATGTGTGTTAGTCGGGGTTGTTCTAAATCATTTTTGAATTTGAAGAAATTGGCACAGCATCTGTTAACCAAAGTGCACCAAAGTAACAGTTGCAGTTCCAAAGAGCTCAAAAAGTCAAGTAGTTTTGGAAGGCCACCTAAATATAGTTTGTCTCCACACAAATGTAATATATGTAGTAAATCATTTAATGGGAAGTCAAAATTAATCATTCATTTAAGGGTACATTCGGGCGAAAAACCTTACAAATGTAATATGTGTGGTAAACCATTTAGAGACACATCAAATTTAACAGTACATTTAAGGGTACATTCTGGTGAAAAACCTTACAAATGTAATTTGTGTGGTAAATTATTAAGTTCAAAAAGCAATTTAAAGGAACATTTAAGGATACATACAGGTGAAAAACCTTACAAATGTAATTTGTGTGGTAAATCATTTAGACTGGATTATATTTTAACACGTCATTTAAGAATACATTCTGGCGAAAAGTCTTACAATTGCAATTTATGTAGTAAATCATTTACAACTAAAGGTGGCTTAACCAGACATATAAGGATACATACAGGTGAAAAACCTTACAAATGTAATTTGTGTGGTAAATTATTTAGTTCAAAAAGCAATTTAAAGGAACATTTAAGGATACATACAGGTGAAAAACCTTACAAATGTAATTTGTGTGGTAAATCATTTAGACTGAATTATATTTTAACACGTCATTTAAGAATACATTCTGGCGAAAAGTCTTACAAATGCAATTTATGTAGTAAATCATTTACAACTAAAGATGACTTAATCAGACATTTAAGTATACATACAGGTGAAAAACCTTACAAATGTAATTTGTGTGGTAAATCATTTAGGCTGAATTATATTTTAACACGTCATTTAAGAATACATTCTGGCGAAAAGTCTTACAAATGCAATTTATGTAGTAAATCATTTACAACTAAAAATGACTTAACCAGACATTTTAGTATACATACAGGTGAAAAACCTTACAAATGTAATTTGTGTGGTAAATCATTTAGGCTGAATTATATTTTAACACGTCATTTAAGAATACATTCTGGCGAAAAGCCTTAAAAATGTAAATTATGTAGTAAACCATTTGTTTGGAAAAGTGGATTAACCAGACATTTAAAGATACATACAGGTGAAAAACCTTACAAATGTAATTTGTGTGGTAAATCATTTAGACTGAATTATATTTTAACATGTCATTTAAGAATACATTCTGGCGAGAAGCCTTACAAATGTAAAGTATGTGGTAAATTATTTAGTTCAAATAGCAGTTTAAACAGACATTTAAGGATACACTGTGGTAAAAAATCTTACAAATGCAATTAGTGTTGTAAATTGCTGTCAGAAGGAATATTTATCGTCACTTTTAAAAATACATTCTAGTGATAAATCTTCTAGTGTTAAGCCATACAAATGCAATTTAATAGAATACTTAAGAATTCATTGATCTCATCAAGAACCTAACTACTTTGCAGATCACTTCATGCACATCTTTTCTTTGTTTACCAAACAGATAGAAAAATAATAAATGTCAATACAACCCTTTGTTGCGCAGAATGTCTTTACTTTTGCTTCCTAAATCTATGCTTAAGAAATTCATACTCTCCAAAGTGAATTTTCAAACTAATTTTTCTTGATGAATCATTACAACACATTTTCTTGTTAGACCTAAAAGATTGTTTTATTCTTTTATTATTTAAGTAAAGTAAGGGTACTTTTTGTGTATTTATAAATATGTAGTTATTTGTATAAAATAAATCTTTGAAATAGATTTTTCGTTTGTTTTATTAAACATAATCAAATAAATAAAAATATTGAATTTTTTTATTAATTTTTGCCTTAAACATTCTGGCAACAGTGTTGCTAACTTCCATTTCTGCCTCTATAACCTCACAACTGATTTGTATGTTGTTTACTAGAAAGTTACAAACGACAGCTTACAGTGTAAGATTTAAGTTATGGTAATATTTTATTATTTAAAAGAGTAAATAACGTGTTTTTTCTTATTAATGAAGGTGAGTGTTTGTTATACATAGTAGTTGATCTTATTATTGTCTGCTAACACATCTAGATATCCTTTATTGAAATGTTCAGCAACATTAGGCACTAATGCAACAAAATTTTACCAAATTTTTTTTTTTTCTTGGAGGAAGTTAAATACATAGGTGTCTATTGTAAGATTAATATTTTTAGCAGTTACCGATGAGATATCCAAAAAAACAGMTGAGCATCACATTAGCATATGCTAGCTTTTTTTACCCACAACTAACTTTTAACTGTTTTCATTTGAACTTCAATCAAATCGATGTATTGACATGGAAAAATTGCAAATTTTATTTTTAGTTTGGACAAATATATTGAAATATTTTTTCGTGGCTACTGATAACTCCAATAAGGCTATCGAACAAACGATTCGGAAGCATCCCTGTTTCAAATTCTTATGGATTGCCGATAGGGGGCGCCAGATGTTAAAAGTATGATATTTTTTTAGTAAGTTAGCCACAATTTCTTGTTTACTGGGTAAACGTTAGGTTTTATTTTCATTTCAAGTAATAAATCTACAAATACCAACCACCAAGCTTATCATCATAATTAGAACACGAAATTAACACATATTAAATAATCCTATGTCATGTCTTCCCACACATGATCATTATACCGGGTCACTACATACAATGTATGGAACCAGCGATTGGAGTGATAGAATGCCCACCACATTCCCCTGATCTGACGCCGCTTGATTTTTCCTGTGAGGGTATATGAAAAATCATATTTATGATGAACGGCCACATAATGTGGTAGATTTAAATGGACAAGTCAGGGCAGAAATTCAAAACTTAGCTCCAAGTATACTACAGAGAACATAAGAAAACTTATTCGTGGCTGCATTACTGCCAGGAAGTAAATGGGGAACATTTTGAGCATTTTCTGTAATATAAATCTGAAAAATACTGCATTTTTCACGGAATCATGATTTTCTATTTTACTTTTGGGATATTCGATTCGCACTAAATTGATCAAACTAGAAAAATGGTAATTAATACCTGGCTTTTTTATCCATTTTAGCAATAAAGAAAATTGTTTTCATTCTTTGTCTGGCTCAATTATTGTATTTACACTTTCTTCAACTCAGAAGCAATAAACTGTACAAGTGTGATACATTTTTGAAATCAAGAAAAAATAGCCTTTTCCCATAAAAAAAAATGCAACTTGCGCCCATATCTCAGAAACGAGAGCTGACTCACTGAATATGATGACAAAAAAAAAGAATAAAAAATGTAAAAATCATATCTTGTAAATTATCGCCATCTACCAGTGACATTTGGAACCTCTATCCATCCTCTTTCTATTGAGGGCCACTTTTGTTATATGACAGATGGCAAAGATCGTTATCCTTGAGTGGAGTTATCTGTAGTTATGGTGCTGAAGTAATAAAGAATATAGATAAGTCGATTAAACGGTACAGAAGATGATTAATTGATAGCTTTTTTTCACATTAAATATGAAATCAGGCTTTCTTACAAACGTGTAGTGATATTTATGTTATCTGTTGGTTTCAGCAGTCACTGGTGAAATATGAATAGACAAGCGTGCATCAGAAAACTTCACTAAAACTGTGCTATAGACGAAGAGAAGACATCAGACAGGAGCAGAATGTCGGAGCTGCGGTTAGAAAATAATTGTGTCGTGAAGGTGAATAGACTGCCATTCATTTGTTTAAATAGGGGATTTTTATGCAGTAACCAGGGCTGTCGCAAAAGGTTTTCTGATATGAAGCAATTGGCACGCCATTTATTAAGCCACAAATCAAACGAAAAAAGCTCAACATCTAATGCAGTTATCCATCAAGAGCGAAATGGACATGGCATGGAGGCGTTTCAGTGTAATTTGTGTACTAAATCGTTTAGATTTAGATCACGGTTCATACAGCATTTCAGATCTCATTCTGGTGAGACACCTTATAAGTGTAATTTGTGCGAAAAATCGTTTACGAGACAATCAACTTTAACAGTACATTTAAGGACCCATTCTGATGAGAAGCCGCACAAATGTCATAAGTGTAGTATGGCATTCAGGGAACGTTGCTATTTAGCTAAACATTTAAGAAACCATGCTGGTGAAAAAAAGTTCAAATGTCATCTTTGTAGTAAATCATTTATTGACAATTATGGCTTAAAAAGACATCTAATTAGTCATTCTAGTGAGAAATCCTATGAGTGTAAATTGTGCATGAAATCATTTAAGGATAATTCATATTTAATAGCACATAATTCAAGGGTCCATCCTGAGGAGAAACCCTACAAGTGTAAGTTTTGTAAGAAATCGTTTTTAACAAATGAATTACTAACAAATCATATAAAATACCATTCTATTGACAAGCCGCATAAATGTAATATATGTGGTAGATCATTTATTACCAATTCGCTTTTAAGACGACATTTAATAATACATTCCGATAGAAAACTTTACAAATGTACGTTGTGTGATAAGTCATTTGTTTGCAATTCCAATCTAATGACACATTTAAATACCCACACTGGAGAGAAACGTTTCAAGTGTAATATATGCGATAAATCATACGGTACGAATTCGACATTAGCAAAGCATTTAAAGATCCATACAGGTGAAAGAGATTATAAGTGTAATATATGTAGTAAATCGTTCCATCAAAAATCATATCTAGGCATACACCTAAAGATCCATACGGGTGAAAAACCTTACAAATGCAATCTGTGCAGCAAATCTTATGGATTTAGTTCTCTGCTAAGAGATCATCAAAAAGTCTTCCACTCCAGTGAGAAACCTTATAAATGCCAATTGTGTGACAAATTTTATACAGACAGATCAGCTTTGGCCAAACATTTAAGGACCCACGACGGTAAAAAGGCTTACAAATGTAATGTATGTGGCAAATCATATCCATACCGTGAAAGTTTAAGATCACATTCGAGGTCCCATACCGGTGAAAAACCTTACGAGTGTCGTTTGTGCAGCAAATCATACGCGCACCTGTCAAGTTACCTGTCGCACTTGCGGGCCCACTCTGGAGAGAAACCTTTCAAGTGCAATTCATGCGACAAGTCATTTGCAAGAAATGCTGGTTTAGTACAACATACAAAGGTACACACGGGTGAGAGACCTTACACCTGTGATGTATGCGATAAATCGTTTACTACTCGTTGTTATTTGACAGTACACCAGAGGATCCATTCTGGCGAGAAACCTTACAAATGTAATATATGCGATAAAGCATTTATTAGTAATCAGAGATTAACGGAACATCTAAAGGTGCATTCTCGCAAGCTTAAAAACATAGATCTACAGATTTGAGGTCATCTTGATGCGCTGATTACGAATATGTTTTTCTCCATTATGCCTAGTTTTAGTATAGGAAAAAATTGTAAAAAAAGGCCTTAGAAAAATGTATGTACGGATAATAGACACACTCCAAATTCCTTTTAATCTTTTTTTCATGTAAGCTATTTTTTATGGGCAAAATAAGGGGTGCAATAACCAAAATTCATAAAAGTGTAGGCTAAAAATAGACCTCGCAATTAGCTATTATTTTAGCAAAAAAATATTAAGTATATTGGCTTGACAAATACCTTAGGCTCCAGCTAAACCTTTTATCTTCCAAATAAGCATTCATTTATCCGTAAATATTCAGTAGTTTTTTGGTGGGGCAAGTAGTAAGCTGAATTGGACCATTATACTTACTGTATTCCTTGGTCTTCATAACTCTGACAGTCTAACAATTTTGTGGTAGAAGCTAAGTTCATATTTTACAATTAAATTAATTCTCCATTGAATTTTATTAAATTTGACGACCTGCAGGTCATGTCTAATAATTGAAAAATGTTGAGCTATGCACCTGTTTCACTCATTTTACTGCTGCGAACACAGTTATTGGATGGGGGTGTTCAATAACTGCACTGTGGCGTCCAAATACTATCAAGAATGTTTTTATATTAAATATACCACAGATGAGATGCTGAAATGTTAATGTGGTAAGAAGTAAAATCTCTTATTCGCAAAAAGATGACATTAAAGATAAAATTAAATTATAGCATCCCGTCAAAAAAAGATCGTTTAGTTTTTCACTATTTTTGCCTGCATCTGATTTCTTTGCAGCACCTTAGATAGAATGCTATGCAATGTTCTTTGCTGTTTCTTTAAATATTAGTTTAATAAGTATGTCTCTCTTAGATTTATGTATTATTTTTTATCGTTTTCTGGGGTGGTACAGAACAGAAGTATTATTCTAGTAATGATACATTCTGAGTACTTACCTTTCTCAGTTTCCCAATTAAATTAAATTTGTTGTATATACCTGTTTAGCAAAAAATTATGTAAACTAGAATAAAATTATTATTATATGCTTTCTTAGCAGTTTATATTAAGTGTAAAATTCCTGTATCCAAAACTTTGGATATCAAATCAAAAGTGATGATAAAGTATGTTGATATTAAATGTAAATTGTTATTTTTAAATATATTTTTGAAATGAGAATCTTCAGTTGTTTTATTAAAGGTCCTTTAATATGAAGCATAAAACAGGTAGGTATGTTACATAGTATCCAAAAACGCTAAAAGATTTACACAAGTACAAATTATATATACAAGGTGTCACTCCAAGGTCTGTAACTGTTTTTTGAACTTTGACGCTGTCATTTGAAGTTACGCTACAGGCTACAAAATCAATTGGCTCTTGTGGTTACGTTTTATCTTTCGCTGTTTGATCAATCAAAAGACATTTATAGAGAAAATACCTTTCAAAGTTACACTAAACCAATTCTCCATTTCAATATTATAGTAAAATTAATAACTGGCTGCTTATAAACATAAACAAATTCTCAACATTATTTTTAAAGWCAMTAAGATTATGTTTAGGGTACCGACTGACCACAAATCACAACGTAGCACATGCTTTTAGTTACAATGATTCGTTGTAACTCGGTCATTAAATATAAGTAAAACAAGACATAAAGGTAACAAATTTATTTTTACCTCTAATTTTCCACTTTTTTATATTAAATTAACACAGGCATATACAACTTCAGGCGATACTGCTTGCATTCGACGCTATCCTCGGCCATAAGTCTGCGCATTCCTTAGCCACCGGTCCTGTTATAGCCGAACCTTTCATTTCGCCCTTGTTGTTCACTATGACACCTGCGTTATCCTCGAAGTAGATGAAAACGCCATCCTTCCTGCGGAACGGCTTCCGTTGCCTGATCACGACCGCCGGCATGACCTTTTTACGCAGCTCTGGCTTTCCCTTCTTGACAGTAGCTACGATCATGTCTCCGGAGCCAGCAGCGGGAAGACGATTGAGGCGACCGCCTATACCCTGCACGGCAATGACATACAGGTTCTTCGCACCTAAAATTAGTGCCACAGAATAAGTTTACATTTTGATATGGGATAATACTTGACTTACCAGTGTTGTCGGCGCAGTTAATTACTGCCCCTACGGGCAAACCCAGGGAAATCCTGAATTTCGCTCCCGCAGAACCACCACGTCCTGGAACAACATAATGTTAACCTCAAACTACAAAAAATATGAAAACAATAGATGCCGAGGGATATAGGTCGATAAATACACAATCGAACATTGTGGAACACAAAACTTATGCGATGACTTCAAAAACAGCAAAGATGAATGAGAATTTTATGGATTTTCGATCTACGCACCTCTTTTAGACATTTTGGCAGGTTAGACGGTTAGAGAAATGATTAGCGATCAAAGCGCCGCCTACGAAACAAGCGGTGTTGCCAACGTTGCCATTAAGGATCACTGCTTGAATGCTTGATGCATTTGTTATTACTATTCGTAATACTCGTAACTCAATAAAGAAATATTTCAACAATTAATTTCATGCGTCTGATTACTATTAATTATCTTGCATTTTAATATTCCTTAATTATTTATTGCACTAATTTACGACGTTATCAGATTGAGCGGCTGAATTTAAATTTTAGCCATCGTAAATCAAATCGCCACATTATGCCATTGTGCTGCCAAACAATGTTAACCAAATTGTCGTTTTTCGAATACAAAACAATAATGTGCTAACGCTCGGTATTAAATTAACCGAAAATGGCTTCAGAAACGGACGTCACGGATATAAGCGAAGAACTCAGTTTTGATCCCCCTCGACAAACGGAAAACCTGGCGATAAATACGTTTCTAAACTTTTTACCCACTTCGATTTTTGACTATTCGTTAACGCTACTCATAAGATTCAGGGAGGCAGTTAGATATCTTCGACGAGGACCGTTGAATAATCTTAACTTGGGTTTGTTTGATACTTGCGCTAAATATCAGTTTATGTACTGAAACTTATTTCGAACTTTTCAGTTAATGTTTCACGGGATGAATCCGAACCAAATGGCAAAAAGAAGTTCCGGCAGGTAAGAGTTAAACTTTGTATTGAATGTAGAAGTGTACGTTCTATATTCAAAGGTGTTATATATGTACATTTGCACCGACCGTAATCTCAGGAAATCCCGAAATTTGGTCTTAATAAATTCATCAAGAACATTGAAATTCATCAGTAATTATTTTTACGTTAATTTAAAGGGCTGAGAGAATGATTCCTTTTTCTTGGACACGTGTAAAAAAATCGGCAACGCTGTACGTAATAGTGTACCGTATACACGTTAGTCAGATCTTTGTGAAACCTGAAAAGAAAGGACCCGTATTTCGAGATTTGTTGAGAATTACCAATATCGTTTATTATTTGTTTTGCTTGCAGATATCTCAAAGGAAATCATCAATGCACAGCTCAAGTACTAATGCAATTATGAGTGTTTTGAACTGCTCACTTTGTAAGTATACGCTCAATTTGGCAACTAGGCTTTCAAACTTGTGTTGTCTCTTGTCAAAGTCAATTTAGCTGTCATTCGCACATGTTATAAACTCCACTCATTGATTAATAACAAATTTGTAAAAATGTCACTAATTGATAGAATACAACTGGAACTGGGAGGTAAGAAAACTGCTAGATTTTATTTCTCTTCTGAATTTAAATGTAGCACAGGAACCTTGGCCGAAGGATGTAAAGTTGTATCAGCCGTATGAAGTGGAACAGATCCTTCTTCCGGACAATGCGAATTGTCTGGCCGTACAGGCTTTCCTGAAAATGTGCAACCTGGATTTTCAAGTGGAACCGCGTGCCAACGCGGAGTTCATGTCGCCTACAGGAAGGGTCCCTTTTATAAAAGCTGGCGCCTTTGTTGTATCGGAATTGGAAGGCATCGTGCAGTTTGTAAACAATAAAGGCATATCGTTGACCAGCGACTTTGAACCTGATCAGAGGTCCGACATGAGGGCGTACATGTCGCTGGTGCATAACGTTTTAGAAAATGCCGAGGTTAGTTACAATACATTGTCTGTTTCTGAGAAACGGGTAGATCTTTTTGATTAGAGGCAAGGAGTATTTAAAACAAGCACACACAGTCAAAATAGTTGTAGAAGTTTCATTTTATATTAATTGTTTCTTGTACTGACGATGGCTTTTATTTATTATTAACAAATCCACTTAGAGTAATGGATCAGCTTTCAATTCTGTTTACAGCTTTATATATGCTGGTGCGACAATGAAACTTATAGGGAAGTGACGAAACCACGAAATGGTTCTGTATATCCGTGGCCTTTAAATCATCTACAGACTTGGTCGAAGAGGTTGAATGTCGTAAGTCGGCTCAAAATGTTGGGGTGGTATAAGAAAACACTGCAGGAAGTGTACAAAGAGGTTGACAACTGTTGTCAAGCGCTCACTGATCGTCTCGAAGGAAAAGAATATTTCTTTGGAAACAAGTGAGTCGACCTTAAATCTGTTTTGAACTAACCAATGTGTTGTAATTGCCTTTTTAAACTGAACTATTCTCCTGCACATTTTGATGTCTAAATTATAATGAAAATTAATAAGAAACAACTTATTTTAATGATAAGTTTGACATGCACTTATTCAGGGTGTAATATTTGAGACTTCCCGTCTTTACCATAAAATTTTGATCACCAGTGGAGTATCGAACCTATGTTCTTTTTTGAAAAATAAGAGTATTTATTATTGTAACCGATCTCCTGGGAATCTGACCATCTTTGAAATTATTTTTAAGAGAAACTAAATTGCGCTGGTAGCTACATATTAAACTGAGAGACAGGTTAAGACCTTTTCTACCCCCACAATATTTTTTTCGGATTACTTTTTTTGTACAGCTGCACGTCCTTTCTTTTATTATGGTAGCATGGGTACAGAAAAGGACATCTTTCAATAAAGTGGGGTTTCAACTTGTTTTTTCTGTGACATTTTGTTATGGAACGTTTTCATATATTTATCAGTTTCCTATTTTAACCCATCTCACTCATTTACTGTCTTTTGCACTATATTCTTCCACTTAGTCCTGTCCTTTGCTATCTTTTGGCTATTCCGCACTGTAATTTTTTAGAGGGGGTTCCATTTGAGTTTGTAAAAAAATGACAATTGGCGAAGGTCAATCAAAAAATTTTTTTTTTCAATTAAGTACCTGAAGATTATATGTGAAGGCAGAAGAAGTCTCCTTTGTTATTTCCATTTCCAACAAACCATCCTAGCATAACCATTCCTTCTACCCCCTTGCACTTTCAGTTGCTCTGAACTGGATTGCCTGGTTTACGGCCACATAAAGACTCTCCTTACCTATCCCATCACCTGCAAAGACGTTGACTTCAAGGCCCTCGTTAGAAGTTACAAAATTCTCGTTCGCCACACAGAAAATATAGACTTGAAAATAATGAAGTCCAGAGTTAGGTTTAGGACGGAGGCGGGCGACAGTGAGATTTACGAAATGTTGAAGGAAGCTATTACCGCCTGCCACCAAATATATGAGGCAAGTTGGCGCGAAAATTTTAATCCGGTTGATCTTTTAATGTGTCCGTGTCTAGGATGCACCAGAAGCGTGTGTTGGACCTGAGGGAGACGTGTCTAGCTCTTGGGACACTATAGAATGCAGTTCTAAGTCGAATCCGACTTCATGGAGTTTCTGAAGCCTTAATAAATTATTTGCTTGTTGCCTGCTGTTCTTTATTTTTTTGGAAATTGATAAAGTACTCATTAGTAATTAAACTGAAATGGTTTAAAGATTGTTAAGTAAAAAATTATTTAATGCAGTAAAGTGGGAAGCATCTTTTGACATTTTTGGCAAAAACTGTGATTTATCTCTTATTTAATTTTAATTTAGAATCAAACTCTTCTGATGTTGTTTAATATTTATGAATTAAATCATATAAAACAGTTCGTGCTTTTTGGAAGTTCTTGCATAAATCTTTTTTGTTATTTTTGGTACTCTAACATCGATCTGTTTTAAAAATACTGGAGCTGATATAATTAATTTTGTTTCATTTATGGTTTTGTAAACTTCAGTTATAACTTAATACTCCAATTTTCAGATTAAATAAATTTTAATAAACAGAACATTTTTATAATTTAATATTATATCTACTGATCTAATTTCAGTAAATAATTTAAGAGTAAGAGCTGTTTGCCACTATACTTATTTAAATATTGAAATAAGTTCTTAAAATTATTATACAGAAACTGGATGCGCGCGCTGTTTCAATACAAGAAATTAGCCCACGTTTATTTTCTTGTACTGAATTTCCATACTTCGTGTTAAAACTGCACAGATCGATACGCACTAACCTGTTTTACCGTTTACAAACAAAACGTTCATAGAACCTACTTTTCTAACCTACGCAACAAGCAGGGTTGTGAGATTAGGTAGCTTTTGTACTGATATCAGCAAAATAAACATTTGAACAGGGGTTATCTGTTATTTTGGGCTGACTTCCTACTACCAGCTAATTAATACATCAACATGAAATGCAGTTTTAGGCCTCTTAAAATATGTATATTGATGTGAGTACACTTTTGACAACCCCGGGAACGTGATGTGTTGTCATGCTTTTGTAAATGAAATGGAAGGAATGCTTTCACGGAATTGTGTATCTTGTTTTCCTATTTTGTTATGGACAAGTTCAAGCAATTTTTCAAATGAAGCATTGATCATTTGTAGAAAATTTTTATATGCTGCTGGATCTTGTATTAGCAGCTCTTCTTTCAGCACATTTAAGAAGCCATGAACATTCATTCTCCTTGCAATATCATTGTTAGTATCAACACTGATGCATTTAATTTTTTTTTCAGTCAACAGGCATTTTTTTACTTTTAAATACAAATTGTGGTAATTCAGGGTGACCACAAACACAAACAACAGTAAAAGTAATTGTTTATGAGTGGGTTACATCTAAGGTGTACTTTTCTCTAGCAGTATAAAGACGGAATTTAATAGATTACGGTTAGATTAGCTTTAGGTTGAGAAAATCACGATTAGAACTACAAAAGGGTGCACACATACATATTGGAATACTTACTGAAAAGAATTTGCAATTACAAATTGAGAACAAAACCCTACACTTATTTCTTGTATTCAAACGAGGCGTGCTTCTAATTTTCAGTATGATAATTTTAAGAACTTATTTCGGTACTTAAATAAGTATAGTGGCAAACGGCTCTAGAGATATTGGTCTTTTTAATGGGATAGATTGAAAGAGTGGTTATTTTATTTGTGTTTAACTTTTTTGTAATAACTTTGTTTCTGACAGTTTAGAGGACTTAAAATAGCAATTTATTACAACTATCAACTGTAATTAAATGTGAAATTTGCAGAACAAAAGTTTACCTCAGGCCAGCTCACAAAGTGTTTTTAACCTCCAATTATGTACACATAACGTAGTTCATTACCTTTCTCTTGTTGTGAACAATAATTTTGAGCTTGTATGCTATTTCACGAAATAGCACTTTGTTTCATTTATGTTATTAAAGGTCCAGGAAAAAACCAACATTATTTTTTTGACAACCTAATAATTATGCTATGGTGTATGTGCTGTATTTAATGATTTCTGTTATCGTGCAGACCTACAGAACTAGACGCCCTGGTCTTTGGTCATCTCTTCACCATACTCACTACACCTTTACCCAACAGTCGAATCGCAAACACCGTACGCAATTATCCAACCCTAATCAACCTGGTGCAGAGGATAGAAAAGGAGTACTTCAAAAGAGACATGCCCCGTTGACAAAAACAGTAAACACTAAACTTATCGTTGTTCGTAGTTTATTAAATTGTCAATACAGTATTCGTTACAAAATAAAAACTGAATTATAAAAAGCACCTCGTTTAAATGCACAGTTCACATCCTTAAAGTTCGGTTAGGAACCAGGGCAGCATTAGAAAGATTTTTGTTATGTACATAAAAGGAATTGGGTAATGCCGCCGTGATTCAAAACCAGGTGAATTTTCCTGATCGTCTGAGAAGGAAAATTCACCATCATTTTCAACTGTTTAATAAAAGTGTATGGACGTCACTGTTACTTTGTTATCAAGGTGTCTCCATACACTTTTAATAGTGAAATGGATCAAAGCCATCTCATTCGTTTTGATAAATAAGCCCTCCACCTTACCCCTGTTATCACGATTACTATCAGCAGCTAAGAAAGAAAGAGGATTTTGAGGTCAGAAGAATAGGATTGCACCAACAAAATTCGTGCATGTTATTAATTTGTGACAGACTAGATGGACGTGTTAAAACACTTACGATCTTGATTTTGTTGGTAAACAAAGGCAATTAGAATTTTTAATACCAAAGAAATCCTGGGGTGAAAAACACTACCGTACCCCTGAGAGAAGCATACGAATTAAATAAAAATAAGACATGGCAAAAATAAATTATCAACAAAACAAGGAGAGGCTAAAAAAAAATTACAAAGACTAATATGAGCACTGAGGCCTATCATGGCACCTATAGCTATTTAGTTAAGACGTCATCAACGATGGCAGTTGTTACGGAATTGTTAAGTGTTCGTTTTTTGGCGTTTTCGTTCGTTCACTTCAACTAGTATGACTGTAGGCGGTGTTCGTGTACGGACCGCTGTATATTGAGCTACTGGGGTTGGACGTCGTTTTCTTGCTTCTTCTGCGAGCAAGCAGACACAGGATGGCGGCTATCACGCACAGCATCAGGATCAGGCCGGCTATGCAGATGCCTATCGCGAAGCTCCTCTGGGATATGCATATCGCGTCGTCCCACGACTGAAAATAGTAAAGACAGTTTTTAAGCGTGTAAATTTTGATGAATAATGTTTACTCTATTTTAAAATTAAAAGGAGTGAATGGGAAAGAAACTTTTACAGATAATTCTGGCTGCAAATTTGACTTTTAATTAAACTTCATCAGCAACAGCAGTTTTTATTTAAAGTGTATAGTTCATGTCATACAAAAATAGATAAATATCTAAGGTTATACAATGCTTTCAGCATTCAAACAAAATTCAGCACTAAAGAACTTGAATTTACCACGAACTTTTATATCTTTTTTTTAACAAATTGGTTAAGGCTTCTGTAGCCGGTTGATGCAATTCCAACCAACGACAGCCTTTAGACCCAAATTAGGACACCAGTTCAGATCTTTTTTGATTTGAAAAGATATAAAAAGCTTTTGAGATATAAATTGTTTGCAAATGCTTCATTTGTTTCACTAAGATGGAGCACCCCCTCATAATATGAAAGAAGAGTGAAATTACATATTTAAATGAAGTCAAGTCCAGTTTTTTTGGTTTTAGATTTTTTATATGGTAAACAAATTCAAAATTTTTATGGAAACCAATAGGCTATATTAGATAAACTTCACTCTTTTTTAATATTATTTATAATTAATTATTATGTGCATTGTGTTAATTTTTAATCATGTACATATACATAAGTACAGTAGCCTTTTATTAAAGAAATATAATTGAATCAGTTCATCAAAAGTTTTTGAAATGTCTTATTTTGCAAGATTTAGGTCCAAAATATTACAATTTTCCGTGGATAATAAACTGCCGATGCTTTTTTGAAGCTATGGTTTGTATTTAAAGAGGTGAGTATATCTCAAAATGATAGCTTACTTGCAAAATTGAATGACATTACTGGAAGTATTTAAAACGTCCTATCTAGCATGTATACAGGGTGTCACACATTATGTAGGTAATTTTTCGGATTCTGAAAACTTGTGTAAAGATAACACTATTTTACAGTATAACTTTTTTTGAAATAATGCCCACCTACAGAGATATTTACTTTTAAACATGGGGGAAGAGAAATAGTTTTCAAAAATAACTAAACTACTTATAAAAAACATGTATTTGAAAAAATACTTTCTCATTTTAAAGGTAACGATTAAAATGTGGGGGGTTGGCCCTTTCCCAGCACCCAAAGATATTTAAAAAATGTGTGCATCAATTTAATGGCTCCCACTTCAAATAATAATAATAAAAATTTGATTCACAAAAGTTATACGTAAAATAGTGTTATTTTTACACCAGTTTCCAAAAGGTTGGCTACATAATGTGGGACACCCTGTATAGACAGTTATGAATGCAATTACATCATTAATTAGATATTTACAAGAATAGTGTTATTTTACAAAAGCTAAGTGTGAACACAAAAATCTAACATTCTCTTTTATTAAAAAAATGAAAATGAAAACTAATTAATTCTTTTATGTAGGTATATTATAAGAACAACTAGATTCTAAAATTCATTTTATATATATATATTTAAAAAGTCTAACTACTACTGAATATCCACACACAGTACTTTTTATGTTCAAAGTTTATATAAAATTGTAGAGTATCTGGTAATGTGTTTTTATTTTTTACTTTATAAAAATTAGTGAATGAGATTAAGTATTAATATTTAATCACTGGGAAAATGCCATCCACTTATTGTGCTAACTAAACAGTTTTGCTAAGTTTAAAACGAAGATTTTAATTCAATTATTACAAAACAGTGCAAGATCACAATTTTAGCATTTTAAAGTTAATTGTTGAGAAGTATAACTGTTAAAATACTAAAACACACGCATAGCACCGTCTATGTTTCATTACTAAAACTCAGTGTGTTCTATTTTTAACAAATTTGGCATTTTTCATCATAATATAAGTTTTGTTCATCGGCACCTAAAGTTCGCTTCGCCCATCTCTAACAAGCGCCGGCTACTGTACATTATTTGCAGGGCACTCTGCTTTTTTGCGCCGTGGAACAATCCAGAAGCTTCAGTTTTTTGTTAGACGCAAAAAATGTCTGCTAGAGGCATTCTGCGCGTCGATTAAACGATTTAGTATGCTTTTAGTGACGATGTTGACAGTGCGTGTGGTGCCCGTGAACAATTATTATTGTTATATTGTTATTAATTATGTGACTGCCAATTTGTGATAGGGACTTGATTGCCTTTTTGATTCAGTGGATCGCAGTATCTTAACTACCCAGCATCAAGGTATGTTTAATTTAGCATCTATGAACCTTTTTGCGTATTAGTTCTCTCTAGTTATTAATTCATAAGATATTTCTGGTTTTGTACCACTGCTGAAGTCACTTAGTAATTTCAGAACGGTTGTTATATTCAGTGTGTAACAAGTACAAAATTTGCATAAGTAAAGATGACGCTGCTGTCTTTAAAACTATTTTATATTTAGTGTAAAAGTCTAAACATTTTCGCTAGTAACAAGTTTCATTTTCTCGGTATTAAGCGTTTTCTTCACCCATCTCTAACAAGCGCCGACTGCCGATGCCGTATATTATTTGCATGGCACTCTACTTTTTTGCGATGCGATGTTTTAAGACGTAGAACAATCCAGAAGCTTCAGTTTTTTGTTACACGCAAAAAAATGCCGGCCAGAGGCATTCTGCGTGTTGATTAAACCATTTAGTATGATTTTAGTGACAATGTAGAGACAGTGCGTGCTTTGCCCGTGAACAATTAATGTTGTAGTGTTATTAATTTGTGATCGGAACTTGATTGCCTTTTTGATTCAATGGATCACAGTATCAAGGTATGTTTAGTTAAGCTTCTATGAACCTTTTTGCGTATTAATTTATACTGTTGTTCGTACCAAGCAGTGAGAATTTTGATGGTTAATTTCAGTACAGTTGTTATATTTTGTATATAGCAAGTACAAAATGTACAAAGTAAAGTCTTTAAAACTATTTTATATTTACTATCAACATTTCCCCTAAGAACAAGTTCCATTTTCTCGGTACTAAGCGTTTTCTTGGCCCATCTCTAACTTTTACCGACGCGACCTATGAATTTACACGGCATTCTATGTTTTTGCCTCTGCCGTGTTCTAGAATAAACGCGTAGCTACTTTTTCGTTCGATGCAAAAAACGTCCCTTAGAAACATCGTACGTGACTGGTTAACTGTATTTAGTACGACTCGAGTTGATCGCGGGTGTTTTATTTTACGCGTGAACTATTAATTACTGCAGTTTATTCATTTGAGATTTTATTCTATTTGGTGCTTTTGTGCGATTGATGGAAGTATTTACGTCACATTTGATCGGGGTGAGTTTTTGATTGTAGATTGTGGCAAAAAAGCTGGAATTTGCTGATATTTGTACGTTATTGTTGTCGTTTCCTGTTAAATCCGTCTGTGGGTTTCAAAATATGCTAAATACCTACGTTTTATTGTTATTCTGTAATTACTATCTCCGCATTTACGAAATTACTGTGATGTATTCCCATTTTTCGCAGGTTTGTTGTTCACACTATTAAATCTTTTGATATTTTGACGAACGTTAGAACATGAGAATATCATACGTGGTTGAAAAAATCTGATTCATTTTGAGGAATTGGCAATTTTTTGCTCAAACACGGGGAGCTCAAAATTTGTGCACAAGCTGCCATTTACTGTCAATCTTTTAAACAAATTTTCACCCTAAATCTAATTAATGTTTATTTATTTAGTGCCTACATGTATTAAAATCAATTTCACTTACTAAACTATATGCAAATTTATGTTTTTATTGCATATGCTGTATAACGTCGATATTTCATTGGTTTTATTATGTGAAAGGGGAATCATTTACTTGAAAAAAAATGTGTTTTGCTGCCGAGGTTCCATTTACTAGTGAACAGTACAGTAAACAGTAAAAAATTTGCAGCCTTTGCCTAGGTGTTTTTAACTGCTTTATAAATATGGCTTGTGGTTTCGCACTTTTCTTTTGACGTAACAATTTCTATTTCTTTTCGCTAATTCATTTTCAACACAACCTTCGTAAGTGTGCAAAAAAATTAGTGGATATAGGGAAAGTATAATAGGAGTTTGATAGAGCGGATAAAGATTCAGCAGCAGTAAATATTCGGTGAGGAAATGTATGAAAATCTTCAAATCTTTCAAACGAGGAAGTCAATTTTAATTATTTCTGACTGCAAGTAGCCAAATTTATACGGTTTGGCCAAAATCCATAAAACTAATACTCCTCTAAGACCCATAAGTATTTGAAGCCTTGTGTTGTTGTTAGATTTTATTGGTTATCTAAGGGTCAATGGAAGCGATTGATATTATCAAACCCAAACTTAGGAAATATGAATTATCTAGCACAGTTTTTAATAAAAATGCTAATTCAAATGAAGTAAATTCTTAATCACAACAGAGTAAATTAAAGTTACGTTTGCCTTTGTACAAGACCTTCCTGAAAAACTAGAGGGGTACTATCCTATATAATAACTTAAAAAATATTCTGTGATCTACTTAAAACAAAGTAGGTGTATTAAAATGCATGTCTATCCTGTGCTGTCTACACCTCAACCAACTGCAGATAGATCTATTTCGCTGTCATTACAGCTCATCAGTAGGTGTACTTAACTACATTTAGTAGGTGAACACATATCTAAAAATTTTCAATAGCTGAATCATTTATGCCTAATTTTGCAACAAGGGATGAAAAAAGCGTGTTTAATCTCGAATAGGCACTGCTACTTTTTTTAGATATTGCTGTTTATAAAATAGCAGTTTTAGATTGCAGCTTAAATAATAAACAATACCATATACGTGGAAAACACAGTGATCACAAATATCGTTATCGAAGCTGATTGTCGTTTCAAATATATTTGTCAGCTTCTGAAGTATTTTCAAGAGAAATCTTGTTTAACTAATGGATTGTGCTCAAAAATTTGACCCGGAATATGTCTTTACTTTTTTCCTATTTCTTATTTATGGTTACCGAATTAGTAACTTTTGAGAAGGAAAATATCGTGTGTTCTTTGTGTTAGGGGTAGTCACAACAACTAACGCTTTTTCCAAATCTTGAACATTGTTTATTACCAAATCTCTTGATTCTTTGGATAAGTGACAGCGTTTATATTATAACTCATCGTCGTGATCAATGAGTATTTCTTTCCTCAATGTAAACTATCTACACGTAATACATATCGTTTCTAGAACAGTTTAGATTAAATATTAGAAACTTGCTAAAAGGGTTTAGTCACGATCACGAAAACACAAAGTGAAATTTATTAGTGAAAGTTTGCTTTATACATGGAGTTATACAGAAAATTCTAAACTAACGTGTTATTTTCTTTTATTTTGAATTCCCATGTTCCAGATAAAAAAAAAGATAGCTGCGCTAACTGATACATACGGTTATCATCAATTTCTAACGATATCACCTGTTTATATTTGTTCGAGTTTTCTTTTTTTATGTCACAGACAAATGAGGACGCGTCTTTTAAGAGAGTATTGTCAACAACTCTCATTTGTTACCAAATTCGTACGATGACTGATAAATGTAGTTCCCATGTCTGGACGACTTTCACTTGAACATTCAGTTGTTCAGCCGGTTTATATCCTTTGCTGTTTGGTACAATCAGAGCCGCGCGTTTATCCGTTTTTCCTCTAAAATAGGTGCATTTTCCGTGTTCCACACAAGTTATTGTAGCATTAAGTAATCGAAGCAGTGTTGCCACTAAATTGTAGCTAACTTTTTGAAATATTTATCTAGACAGACTCTTGCATCTAGGGCGTAGTGGAGTACGAAATTTTAATTGTGATTCAAGGCTTATAATGTCATCTTATGTTCTGTGAAGCTTTCTAAATATGTTTGTAGTTATTGCAATATATCGGTAGCTTTTTATATATACCTACGAGGGTCATGTCGAAATTCCTGCACACAAAAACACAATGCAATGTTGTTAAAAACGCCATTTTTGTCAAGATGTTTCAGCACTTGGTAAGCATATGCTGTTGCAGGGCTTTTTTCCTCCAAGTCAATAAATCAGACTTCACGAGAGGATTACGCCGTTGTCTTTCATATCTCGTCTACACGTTTGGAATCATGCATTTAAATGTTCCACAAAGAACAAAAATACATTGGTCTTTCGGTATTTGTCTATGGCGTGTCTGTCCATGCGGTCTTGTTCCATTATCGTGGCCACAATACAAGCAAAAGTGTTGTCGGTAGCAGTATGAGGCCTCCAACTTCTGTGGTAGTTTTACGCTTACTAACTCACTGTAAATTGCATCAAACTACCCCGATTTGAGAATTTTTTACTCATAAACTGAGTGAACTACCCGCACTCTATTATATAGCTAACTGATGTCCCAATGATAGACAATTGACAGCACTTGTTTTTTCACCATCGCCAGTTCAGCTCCGGCTTGATATATGCAGGAATTATGACATGACTCTTGTATTTATAAAATACAAGAAAAATGGCACTTCTCTTAACTTCTGGGGAGAAAATTGAAATAGTTCTGTGTGTGGGAGATCATAGGTAACACGATTCAATAATTAGTTAGCAGTATAGTACACTTTAGTGCTTTGGTATTACAGGATTTAAAAGTGTATATTTGTTTCAGGGAAAGCAATTCTACTTGATACGCTGGTTGATCAAGGTGAGTCCATTTAATCTATGTATTTTTTTAGCATTTCACTTTTTAAATTTAAATCAACGATCAACGAGGGGGCAATCGAATTCTTGCAACTTCACTGTAACTTAACTGCTTTTTTACGATTGTGTAAATTGCGTTTATATTCAAGGATCAGCACGTATACCTAAATAAATTGACTTTCTTCTGCAACATAATTTTGAAATTAACCGAATACGTATTAATTATTTTATCATTACTGTTTGATGTCAAGATATTTCTTGGATAGAAACTTTGACTTACCTATCTTACTTCCCTTTGAACCTGAATGGATTACTTTAACAAATCGATTTATTCTTCCTCTTAAAGAAGCCACTCTTTTATTGAAATAGCAATTCGCATTGTCTGAAATGACAACACTGTATTACGTGGAATCTTACCGTATCTAAAAATTGGACGAGCATGACTGCGATTCAAGTTCTCGATCAGCGGTTTGAAACGACCATAAATAAACCTATTGTGTACCTAATACGAATTTGCACGACTCCTTTTTAGTATAAGAAACTTCTGCACCGCTTGCTGTTCGCTATTGAAGATTTTTTGTCGGTTTCCATGAAATTCCACGCGTTCTTTTAGAAATGACAAACTGTACGTTAGTGTAGACATAGTCATACACTTTTGTTTGAATTGTATGCTTCGATATTTTTATGACTTGAGTACTTGGGAAGTACTTCCATTTTTTTCGTTATTTGTTATTGGCGTAATTTAATCGTTCAGAGACTATTTTTGTCTCCTAATGATTAAATATTAATAAATGAATTAGTAGACATTACAAATAATACGAAAATGAATTTGTAAATTCCTCAATTTACACATAAAGAGTAACAATAGTGGCCTGAACCTGTACCTTGTGGTACAGAAAGAAATTTGGCTGTTCACTTGAATATGTTGCACGTCAGTACAGTACAGAATCAAGTTTTATTAACAAATATTTTACTAATTCCAAAACTGCACATTGGCTCAATATGTCAAAAAAATTGTTAATAATTGCACTGTTTTGTTAATAAAATACTGTCTAATGCCGTTATTAAAATTATCACAATTCCAAAACATGTGTTCGATCAAAAAGACACATCTACGAAAAACGTATCTCAGTCATGAAATTAATTTAATTTAATTTATTAATTAATTTAATTTAATTTAATAATCTTCATTAATATTTAATCTGCGGGAAATTTAACACACACTTGCCAAAAAATAAAGGGTAGTTTCAATTTCTCAATCTCCCTTTTCAGAATGCTGTATGAAAACGTATAGTGCATTCTAAACAAAAACGTTTGATGTGTTTTAGTGTTAACTTACACAGTTACACAAAAATTATTTATTGTTTTTCTTACTCATGTCCACTTCTCGTTCCAAAAAAAAAGTACTGATTGTTTTAGATTTATCAGTAGCAAAAAATCACCTCGATAAACACTGAAACACTATACAAGAAATGGTAACAATTTAAACTTCAATGCAGTAATAAATATTGTGCAAATAAACAAATCAATATTTTTAATATTATTTATTACGAAAGGAAACTTTATCTAGTTTCAATTTCTGTATTTTTTGTTTTGTTGCTATTCTGTTTTATCAACATTTTAAAGAAGTATAGCACCTTTGAACAGAGATAAAAGCATGTGTGTAGGGCGTTTATATAAATAAGTATTCTTTAATGTTTAACAGTTATTTACTGTTTACTAGATAAAATGCTCCTAATAAAAACTTTTTTATACGCAGCAATGGGACAGTAATCCTACTAAAACGAAATGTAATAAAGATTATATTGTGAAAATGGATACAACACTTTTACCTACATATGAAGCAAATTTGAAAAGTTTGACAAAAAAAATTATACGCTCCAAATTCAACGGATGTAGCAACTGCCTTGGATCGTTCTAAATTAAATTACAAGTTGTGAAACTACTCTTTTAATCTCAAACAGGCATAAAACTAATATACTAATTGTKTTCGTACTRGCCTTTTCGAAATTAATCGAATCTTTCTAAACTGGGTGCAGTTACGCAAAGGCCAATGAACATTTAGAAATGCGTTCATCTAGATCATTGGATTTCGCGTAGCAAACCTTCACACGGTTTTTTAGTGGTCAGGTCAATTTCTAAATAAACTTCAGTAATGAATAATAATCGCAATCTTGCTGTTGCGTAATTCATTTCAGTGGTGTAAGCCAAAGAAACAGAAAATTCACGCTGATTGCCTCTGTATACTACAAACAGCCGCGGGGGACAACAAAAACAAATGGAATTCATATCTTGGAGCACGGTGTTTTCTAAGAAAGCGTACTGTTGTCCGGAAAAAGCTAATCTTATTATGGCTGTTTTCTTTTTATTACCATTTTCTATACAACGATTTGCTATACCGTTTTGTTGAATACAAGGGAAACGAGGAATTATGATTTGGAAATAATATAGTAAGCACGTGATTTTACACATAAAACAATATGGAGGGATTGCCTATTTCACAACAATAGACATGCAAAATTACATTACATTACAATTAAAACTAAAAGGCCTTACAAACCTATTTCAACGACAACAAACAAACTAATTGTTAGCATGTGACAGCTGAGTTCAAAACTGTTGTTCTTCATTGTATAGATCTTTAAAATTGATTTTTTTTCGGTGTTTGCCACCATTTATGGACATTAATTAAAAACTTTAACGTTGCTTTAAATAATAAAATTTTATTTCGGTTTTCAAATACATTATTGTTCAATGTTTTATAAAAACCAACATTTCCAATAATTTATTCAACAGAAAATGCAGAAAGAAAATAAAAATTAGATAATAACTACTTCAGAAGGTGTTTGAGAGTCAATCATTACTTTGTAAGCAAAAATTATATTATGTTATATGTAATAGCTCTAAAAGTTCTAAATGTATACGTTTTTGTATGCTATGTAAAATCGTAAAATTATTTTGGTTATATGTGTGGTTAAGTTCAATACAGTGTTTTAAAAATCCTGTTAAGTTACAATTTTTTGTTGTAGAATCTTTTCTTTACTGTTTACCAACAATGCATTTAGGTTATTTTTGTTGACGGAAATGAAACTTTTGTTTTCATTTGTAAGATCCTTTGCAATTCTGTCACGAATGTTCCGTATATAATTTATATATTGACAACATTTTTCGGTTGTTGAATAGGATTTAGGATAAAATTGAGAAAAGATTAATTTGGATTGTTTTTCTTTAACATTTTCTCTATCATAGTGGGATTAAAGCCACTGCTGAACGCTAATTGTTTCATAATATTTAATTCATTGTCAAAATTTGCTTTCTTTAATGGAAGGTTTAAAAATCTATGAAGTAAATTATGGAAGGTTGACAATTTAATGTTTGTACAATTGTTTAGATCGTGCGTAAACTAAGTGTCATTATCAGTTTTCTATATGTGCTGAAATTTTGTTTTCGTGGTGTGTGTTACTAATCACGAAACAAATTACAAAGATTATCCTGAGTTTTCATGGCAGATCTGATTTAGTGTGTTTGGGTAGTGATCTTCAGAAAATTTATAAAAGCACCCTAACTTTTAAACCGTAAACAATTGGATATTTTGTTCCATCAGGACAACGCTCCTGTACGCAAATGCCATATTGCAATGACTGTTATTTACGACGCAGGATTTGAATTGCACGAACACCCTGCGTATTCACCAGACTTAGCTCCCAGCGATTATTTCTTATTTCCGAAATTGAAAGAATACCTACGTGGGACCAGATATGACGATGATTATCAAGTGATGACAGCAGCAAACGACTGGTTAGAGGACCAACCACAAGAATTGGAACAAGGAGACTATGTCGAAAAATAAACATACAATTATATTTATGTTTTGTGTCTTTCTATGTCAGGGACCGTAATTAACGATCTTCCCTCGTATGCCCTAATCCATTGAAGATAGAAGTAACTTGCTTTCATCTCAGCAATCACCAAAACTTCAAGTTATGTCAAATAACATAATTCTGAAACATAACTTCTCGCCAAAATACCTTGGAGTGACCCTAGATACGTCTCTAACTTGCAAGAAACATCTAGAAAACGTCAGTAAAAAATTACAGACTAGAAATAACATTCTGCATAAGCTTGCTGGTACAAGTTGAGGTGCAAATGCAAATGTACTCCGTACTTCTGCAACTGCCTTGCTTTATAGCACTGCTGAGTACTGCTGTCCTGTTTGGAAAAACAGTCATCACACAGGAAAAATTGACACTCACTTAAATACTGCAATGCGACTAATCACTGGAACAATTAAGTCAACTCCATTACCTTGGCTTCCGATTCTTTCAAACATTGCTCCTCCGGAGATTCGCAGACAGTTTGCTACATACAAAGCTTGGCAAAATATCAATCAGTTCCTAATGAGTTTCTGATTTCCCGAGATCTGCAAGAGCTACCTACAACTCGGCTAACTTCTAGAAAACCTGTGTGGACAGAAGATTTCCTTCGTGCTCCTTATACCATTGAAGATGCATGTGTTCTGTTTGGCAACTTAAGAAACATGATATATTCAATCAGCAGCTTATAGACGATCCTACGGAAGAGGTAGCAGGAACTGACCTCCCAAGAAGGTCTTGGGTCACTCTGAATCGCCTTCGCACTGGTGATGGGAAATGCAAGTTTTTTCTTAATAAATGGGATTCATCTATCAACCCTTCTTGTGAATGTGGAGATCCCCTCCAAACAATTGGACATATGGTCAACAGATCCCCCCGTACAGCATGGCCTGGTAGTTTTGCGTCTGTCCATCGTGTTGATGAAGGTGTTAAAGACTGGCTTAAGACAATAGAGATCTGATTGGAGTTTTCTGCTGTTTTCTTCAATACTCTATCCAGAATAAATACATACATGTATGTATCTATTATGGATAAAGCGCAAATGCGAGAGCTCTTATCGTCGAATGAAAATATTTTTTTTCTTTCAACGCTTTTATAAAAGTCGACCGTAGTCGCATGAAATTAACAGTACTGTGGAATGTATTGATGATTTTCATAGCAAAAACATCAAAAACTTTAAAATATCGTCTGCTAAGCAGAAAACGACCAGAACTGACCGCAGTTCCATGTCTCTTCCCACATTTCTGACCGCGGCAATTCAGGATCGATCTATCTTTCGAACGATCTTCGGACGACTGCAATTTTGCCGTCTTCTCGTGGGCGTGGTGCTGCTGCTTACCTTTTCGCTGTAGACGGAATCCTCGTCGGCCGCAGCTTTGGCCAGGTCGTTGGCCTCGTTGACGTAGAGGCCGCTGTACACCTCGATGGTCGCCGGGGTGCCCTCGGATTGCTCTCCGCCGGACTGCCTCCTCGACCTCTTCTTCGCGGCGCAGTCGGGCCGCTGCAAAAGAAAGGCGTTATTAATGTACGAAAAGTGACGGGGCACGGTTTCGGGCGAACGCGTGGGTCACGATTTTGGCGGGCCGTTATCGACGAAAATGGTCGGCGACACCGACCAAAAGAAGAAGAAAAAAATCGCGGAAAAAGGAGTTTTGATGCGTTGGGTACTACGGATGACAACACATGTTTAGTTTTCTTTCGATATTTTTTTTTGCAATGGTCTCAAATAACGTTCTCTTCATATTATTTTGACAATCGTTTACAAATGGTTGGTGTACCACAGGGATCAGTATTAGGACCCCTTCTTTGTTTAATGCATACGGCGGTTATCTAAAAAATATTAACGAAACGTGATAAGATCCTGGGACAGATTCATTTTTTGGTGTACTTTTGAATTATGTTCCACGAGGGGGTAATCACAGGGATGTGTTTGTACAACTGTGCTTGGATCTGTTGAGTGGATATGTCTGGATGTGGATGGATGTGATTTGTAAATTTGAGCATGCGCGCATGTGCATAGCCCACAAAAAAAACAATCTCAAGTGCTAAAAACCTGACCTAAAACCACGCGTTTCACTTCGCATTTTACGTTTGCTGGCTTTTTAATGAAAATTCAAGCAGTGACAGACTGAACCGTGTAAAAATTACCCAAATTTCTAATGACCATGTATGGGTGTATTTTTGGTATAAGTTACAGGGCGCCAAATAGAAATAGTACTTTAATGGAGAGCGTATGTACATTCTTTCAAATATATTAAAGGAAAAAGAAAACATTGACAATATTCACTTAAAACAGCAACAGTTACAACAAAGGTCTGGAATGCTTGGGCAAATTTTATGAACTTATTGATTTTTTTACTCTCCCTAAAGACAAAAGTGTTGACATAAAAAGATACGTGCGCATTATTCCTGAAAAATAAACAAATGATTCTCAGATCGTTGTACCTAGAAACTTGTACAATGAAATAATCTTAATTCATTCAAACAACTTGGAAGGATCAGTAAAGCTGTTGTGAGAGAAAATACTCTTGAATTTGAAACTAGTTTGGAAACAAGTGAAGATGAAGAAGGAATTGGCTTATGCAGAAGACAAAGATACCGAAAATTTGTCATTGGATGAAGATAAAAATACTAGTGTTAGTATTATGCTTGAAAACTATTACAGTCTAGTTTGATGACCGCTGGTATCTGGGTTGGAAATTTAAATCGAAGAAGTGTAGTTCGGAAAATTACAGCAAAGAAATAAATAGAAAAATCATTTTTATGTTCCAGTAATTTAACAAAGCTCGCAACCTTTTTGTCTGAAAAGGGCAGATAAGCGAAATATAAAAAAAATATAAATCTTCTGAGAATCGAAATTGAGTATTTTTTAGATATACATTCTTCGAAGACAAAGTACTTTTGAACTATTGAAACATTCTTTTTCTTTACATTTTTTTACTATGTTATGTACGTTTAGGATTTCTTTTTTTGGCATACTTAGACATATATTTTGTAAAAAATGTTTGTGTATTTCCTTTGTCTACGATCTATTATTATTTTACATGTGCAAAAAGTAGTAAAGAGGGAGTCTGTATAGTCTATGAAACTCAGGATGTGTAAAAAGTAATTCTTGAGGTTCTCTGTCTAAATAAGTGTGGATTAGCGTGAATAAGTCTTAATTTTGCAGGAGGTGTAATGGATGTGTGTGGATATATATGGATATGGGTGGATTTGGATGGATGTACACGTTTGTCCATGGATGTATGTCGGTGTGTTTGAGAAAATGGATGAGTTTGTACAATTTTGGGTGGGTGATTTCCCCCTCGGTATAACCCCTTCAAAGTTTTAAATAGCATCGCTCTTTGCGATACTTAAAATGAATAATGTTTTGACCAGGCATCTTGGTAAAAATGTTACACGACAAAGAAAAAAACATGTGCTCAAAGTGTTTAATACCTTGGTCTAAAATTGTACACTAATGTTACTTCTTAAAGAAAATTCTTCAAATATATCTACTTTATTTATAACCAAAGCGCTTTCAGCTCATATAAGCCATCATCAGTTTCTAATAAACTGAGAAATACAGAAGAATTTATATAAAAGTGATATGGCAAATTCGAAATAAGCAATCTTGACTTTAAATAAAAAAGGAAGCCTACGTGCCAAAAATACAAACACGTATCCAATAATCAAATAAAGAATTTAGATTGGGACAACTAAAATTACAAAAATCATTGAAAATTGTAAAATTACCGTTATCTATAATTTTCTATATTTCTAGAAATTCTAAAAAAATTAATTTTGAGGCTTTGTTACAAACATGTAAAGAGTTTGAATTACTTAAAGAGGCATTGTGTTTAAATGACAATAAATGCTTTGCTAACGAAGAATTTGTATTAACTATATCAGTATTTTTATGGTTTTCGTATTGTCTTAAATATTCATTGGCTCTAAATCCGTTTGACCAGTATAAGAATTACAATTAAATAACGAGAAAACACTGCCTACCGTAGAAAATCCAACACTTATCCCAAGACTGTCTTAAATATTAAACAGTCTGCTGTTAAATTGCAACTTACTTGTGTTACACAAACAGAATTTGTCTTAAATCATTTTTTCAGTTTCGACAATAAATATTTCATACAAAATTCAGGTTTACCAGAACTTTTTATGAATAATTTAGAACAAGGTATTTTCAAGAACGCGACCTTTTCGTCCCATATTAATTTTTGGCATCGTTATGTACATATATTTTGCCTTTCTGCAGGAAATCACAATGCCTTAAATAATTTTCTTACATTTATAAATTCTCTTCACGATTCTACAAATTTTAGTTATGAAATAGAAATTAATAATCAAATTATTAGATGTTAGATGTATTAATTATACGAAATCAGTCTTCTCCTTACCTATCTTTCGAAATTTTTAGAAAACCCACATGTACAGGCAACATTTTAATAATAACTTTCCAAATCATTCATTACAAAAATTATACTTTAAATATTTAACAAATTTTAAGTTTTCTTTTAACATCATTTATGTTGAGGAAGCCAAAATTTGGTCGGTCCAGTCTCACTTAGTTTATCTAAATAGTTTTTCTCTCAAGGGATTTTATACTGTAGTCAGTGTGTTTTCCCGTTTTGTTCGTAATAAAAACAAAATTGTTTTGAATCATTCGGGAGTATATAATTTTTCTTGCAAAGATTGTAATTCTGTTTATATTGGTCAAACGGGAAGATCATTTTCAATTAGAGGCAATGAACATTTAAAACAATATGAAAAATACTGATATAGTTAATACAAATTCTTTGTTAGCAAATCATTTATTGTTATTTAAACACACTGCCTCTTTAAAGTTCTGTGCTACCTTTTTGTTTGAAGTTAAGATTGCTTATTTCGAATTTGACACTTGTATATAGATTCTTCTGTATTTGTTTTTTTATAAGGCACTGATGTTGGCTTACATAAGCTGCGTTTTGTCAATTTGGTTACAAATAAATTGGATAATAATAGAATTTTCTTCAAGAAGTAACACTACCATATTTCCACTTTGAGCATATGGACCAGTTTACAATATTTTATACTAATCTGTTTTTTTCCAAAACGGGGTCGGAAATGTACTTTTTCCGCTATATCTCGTTTAGAATGACTATCTGCGAGCTGGTATTTTTATTTTTACAAAAAACCCATATCAAATTATGGTTGTTCAAAGTGAAAGGTACTCGCCAAAAAAGATGTTTTTTATTTCTTGTTCAATGCCAGTTATTGCATAAAATATTAACGGTTCATGTTTGTTTTGATTCCATCTTTGATCATTGATACTTTTTTTAAAGAAATTACATTGATGAGTCGAAATTGTCAGTGGGTTACGAAACAGCAATGAATGCAAACAAAATGTAATTGCTGAGTTAAAACACCTGTGTAAACGCTGTTTGTTCGAGCAATAAGGCAGTAACAACACGTTCATATGTATCCATCTTTGTTGACTAAGATTTATGCCACGAGCATATTAGAAGGTCCTTACAACAACCAGCATGGTACACAGTTCCGTATTGGTTTTTAGTAGATGATGTCTTACAATTTCAATTTTCAGTTTTTCTTATCCAGATGCAAATTTATCTAACAAGAGAGAAAGAATTCGCATAGATAGTCGAATTTTATCAAAACTTTTTTAAATTAATAATGGGTTTGTTTCCAAACTGGTATATTCTTTATTTGACCATTCCGTTGGGCTTTGTTACAATAGTCGTAGTTATTAATATTTGTCAAGCACACCCTATGTAAATAAACCGCAGCCATTGGAGTAAATAAGGGAGTGTTTTAGCCAAGAAATTCATCAAAGAATTTGTCATTGAAGTCGGGTTCAAAGAAGCAGGACCGCTGTTGAATAATTATTCGACATTAAGGAGTGGCGTTTCATTATTTACAGATGAAGTTTTTTGGTACCACTTTCTTTCATGAATTAAGTTTGTGTTTTTGTGCACTGTTCACTTTGTCGTACGCAGTTTTGTTACGCTGCAACGCTTTGCTATTTTTTCATTATTCCACTTTTGACAATCTATGGCAGCTGCAAACGGTGCAATTACAGTTAGTATGCAACACTAACCGGCTAAATTACGTGAAAGCTGTGTATTTACCGATCAGGTGCCTATGAAATTGAACGCACCAGTAAAAAAACGAGGCACGCAAGTAGTACTATTGTTCTAGGGGCTATACAGAAAGTCATTCTCACAAGCGTGTTACGCAGTTCACGATTGAAGCACCCATTTATTAGGTTGTATACGTTTATGTTGCCTCCATCTTTAACAGAACAGGACGTCTGTTTTTTACCATAATTATTTGCATTTCATTTATTTTAAAGGATGTTCTAAAATAAGCATTAATGAGCCAATTCTTGAAGATTATTAGTTCTGTAGAGATTGTCTCGAAAGATCTTGACACTTTTTATTCTACTAGCGACTCAAGTGATGCCCGCAGTACCATCTTAAATAATTTGCAACTATTTTCACAGCTCAACGGCGTTGGTAATTATGTTCTGACTTTGGATCTTGTTTATCATCTTTCGATTATCTGATGTTGGATTTTGTTATTTCGATGCTTCACGTGCAGCTCCATTTGACATAAACGCTGAGTGAAGTATCCCAAAATGAACCTAAAAATTTTTGGTATTTTAATGACCGTGAGTATTCAGCTCCAGAGGATATCATACTGTAGTTTCTGAACCTAAAGATTCGTTTTCTAACGTTGTTTCTGTTTCATTATTTTTCTGGAGATGATGTTTTCTAAACATTGAAGGCTGCTAAGAAGCCCTTTACTTCTGGAGTCGATGGTGTTCCCAATTGGTATTTTTTCTACACCGCCTTCATATCTTTTCAATCTTATCCTGAAGACGTCTACTTTCCGAATTTCTATGTCCAATATTTAAAAATTGTGACATAAATAATATATCTATTATAGGCTGGTTCTCTTATTTATTTTATATCAACATCTATATGAAAGTGTCCAGAGCACAGTTTCTTCAGCATGGTTTTGTGCGCAAAGATGGCTTTTCTTCTTTGTTCATAAACTTATTTCAATCATATCTGCAAAATCGCTATTTTATGTGTTGGTACATCCGGTGTGGTGTGCCTCAGGGATCAAATTTTGGTTTATGCTTTTTCTCCATAATCTGAAAGCTTCCGAGCTATTTTCAAGGAAGACACGGAAATGAATGTCGAAACGTCCAGAGGCCAAACAAACATGTCAAATATATTTTCGGATTGCTTTTTACTAATTTTCTCAGCGAAAATGACAGTTGTGGTCGAGGCGATCGCCGGAGTTTTCTGATAAAATTCGTGATACAGAGCACATTTAAACAAATTGATTGATTTTGATTGTTTTGGAGTAGGTACTGAGAATGGGTTAGTTTACTTAAAATTATAACGACTTCTACTTTGTATAAATAAAAAGTCTGTGAAACGTCAGGTCTTTTAAACAAGGATGAACTTACGACGGACATATGACCCAATGATAATGACAGCTATAAAAATTGTTAATTTCATTCTGCAACGTCTTCAGTGGTTCCAAATTTGACCATGAAAGGTCGAGGCCAAAAATACCGTTGCTCCGCGAGATTAGACCGAAAAAGACCGCTCTTCTTTTTGGGTACAAAAGAATTATCGATGTTGACTAATGGACGTAATCAACCGTTACCGTACAACCACAAACTGAAGTCATCTTCGTGCGCTGCTCGCGGATTCCACGCCGCACCCAAGGTCAAGCTTGGGTACCCTCGGCCTTTGGCTGGTGGAGTTAATAAGCATCTTCGAGATGGTGTGTTGCGAAACGGTCCGTGCAATTAATTTATTGACATTCAGGAATATTGTATGTTAGGGGTTCATAATTCATTTTGATAATTTGTTGGAAGGCCATAAATTAAAACAAAGTGTTTTTATAGATGTTCCGTGGGAGGTACCGAACATCCTATGATTTTTGGGTTGCTTGGTGAATTCGAAAGAAGAAAAAATACAGTAAAGTGTTTGATTGAGAACACGCAAAAGTCATTAAATATGGACAGTTTAATTTAAAGTCTAAAATGCCGCTGATTCTAAAAATATTTATCAAAGGTGTTAGTAACATTACTTTGTTGAGATTGAGAATTTTCCTGAATTGGAGGACTTTAATATGTTTTTAGAAGTTTTCCATTGTATAATAAATGTTGAAAAAACTCAACAAATAACTATTATAATACTATATACAGGGTGATTTTTTTGAAAAACTTCACACCTTAAATAACTTTAAATAGAGGAAAAATTTAAAATTTTGCAAAAACAGGTAAACTTTTGTTTGCAGGGGGACAACTTTTGAGATAAGTTTTTAATGGATAGCGCTTACTCTTTCAGCAGGGTAGATACCCCTTCAAAAATTTTAAATGAAACTACCCATCTTACGATACATCATTTAAAAGCTTATTACACAAGGAGTCTTGCCATGTAATTAGTTTTACTATTTTTTACCCATTGACGGGGTTCTGGGTCAAAAAGTGCATTGTAGCAAGTGGCTTATAAAATGGAATTTTTTGGACTTCTTTAACAAAATTTATTGTCTTGCAGTTACAATAAAAATTGTCCTTACTTAAGCCTAAAAAAACTTGTTAAAAAATAATTGTTACACCTAAGAAAAATGCCAAAAATACTTAAAATTTTCTTTTGACATTAATTGATATTGCAACTCGACAGTTTATACTGAATTGGCTAAATAATTATCTACTTTGTGTTTCCAATTTTTTGTTTCAWCTTTTTGGCTACTTCTTTGGCACGACCTTCTTTTTGTTCACATTCCTTTTTACAAATCGCGTGAAATTTTAAAGTGAGAGTCCAAGTGATAATGGGTTATTCAACTGTCGAAAGGGTAGAAATAATTTTTATTTACGGTGCTCAGCATAGCTGTGCTCGTGCGTCAGCAAGGGTGGTTAACGAACGGCACCCCGATAAAAATGTTGACGCTAGGTACATTCTCGATCTCGTTCAGAAATTTCAAGACACTGGATCTGTAGTAAACAAAAAAAAGGGCAGGGAATAGAGTCGTTGATGAAATGGCCCAACTTGAAGTACTTGGTCATTTTGCAATGGGTCCAACTAGCTCTTTGCGTAACATTTCTACAGCCACTGGACTTTCTTATTCATCTGTAAGGAAAGTTACAAAACTGCACAAATTCCATCCCTATAAGATGAAAACTCTCCAGGAACTCGGCGAAGATGACTTCGATAGAAGACTGCAATTTTGCGAAATTATGACAGAAAAAATTATAGTAAATCCTAATCTAATAAAAAATATCTGCTTCAGTGATGAATGCACATTTTTAACGGCTCTGTAAATAAACATAACGTCAGGTACTGGAGTGACGAAAATCCTTATATTTTTCGAGAAGGTCATACACAAGTTCCTCAGAAGCTGAACGTCTGGGCTGGAATACTTGGCAACGCAATTGTAGGT
Source organism: Rhyzopertha dominica (assembly GCA_025024175.1). Lineage (NCBI taxonomy): Eukaryota > Metazoa > Arthropoda > Insecta > Coleoptera > Bostrichidae > Rhyzopertha > Rhyzopertha dominica. Next base: position 61,809,141 of record QCXZ01000064.1, read on the forward strand.
CCAATTTTCATTGATGGGACGCTAAATGGGGGAATGTATTTAGAATTACTTGATAACGTTATTGATCCTTTAATAACAGAGCAATTAGAAAACCAACGTGACCCTGAAGGAAATCCAATGTTGGATGAATACGAATTGTTTTACCAACATGATGGAGCCCCACCGTATTACGCCATTAATGTGCGAAATTGGTTAAATCATAGATTTCCTCTTCACTGGATTGGTAGGCGTGGAACAATTGAATGGCCGCCACGATCACCCGATTTGACTGCTTTAGATTTCTTTCTATGGGGTCATTTAAAATCTGTGGTTTACAAAACACAACCTGCTAGCCTGGACGATCTGCGAGAAAGAATTATTAACGAGTGCAGGAGGATTCCACCTGAAACTTTCCGAAAAGTGCAGCAGGAGTTCGACAACCGTCTGTATTATTGTATGGAAAGAGGTGATGCACATTTTGAGAATCTATTGTAAGGTTTGAATTTCTATGGTTTTGTTCACACTGTTTTTGGAGTTACAAATAAATAATTTTTCTTTTTCGTGGACATGGACTTTCTAAAAAATTACATGATAAATACTTTAATGTTAATAATAATGTTAAAAGAAAATTTTCAGTATTCTGGGAGTTTTTTTAAGTGTCATATTTTTTACAAGTTGTTTGTTTAAATTTCGGGTTCTCGTAAGGACAAATTTTATTTCCGCTCTAAAATAAAATACATTTTGTTGAAAAGAGTCCAAAATATTCAATTTAATAAGCAACCTGTTTCGTAGGCACTATTAATCTATTACCCCGTCAATAAGTTAAACGTGGTAAAACTAATTACATGGCCAGTCTCTTTGTGAAATAAGCTTTCAAATGATGTATCACAAGATGGATAGTTCCATTTAAAATTTTTAAAGGGGTGTCTACCCTGCTCAGAGAGTAAGCGCTATCCATTAAAAACTTATCTCAAAAGTTGTCCCCCTGCAAACAAAAGTTTACCTGTTTTTGCAAATTTTTAAATTTTTGCTATATTTAAAGTTATTTAAGGTGTGGAGTTTTCAAAAAATCACCCTGTAGATTTATTTAGTGGTGTCTAGATGATACTCTAACTTTTGGGTGATTATATTTATTATTTTACACGTATATGTCAAATTTTTTTTTATCAATCAAACAAAATACGATTGTTTAAGGTTAATTATAGAGAACAGTACTTGAAACTTACAGTAAGTAGGTGAAATTGTTATATTGAAAAGTTACGTAGATATTTACTGTAAAGGAGGAAAGTTTAGCCATTAGTAATTTGAGTTGTAATACTTGTACAATGAAAGAATTTGTGTTTTAATAAACGATGTTTTTACGAATTTGGAAGAGCATGTTACACTGGAGGAAAACATTTTTAAAAAGTCACGTAGAGCCATGCGTTTGTTTCTTATAGCTATGTACAACAACCAAATTCAATCGTGATAGCAACACAGCAAAGATTCTTACAAAATAGTTGTAGTTTTGTTTTCTCTGCTTACGGTACTGACAGTATTTAACAATCAAGCCAAAATTTCTTAGCTTTTTGATATATAATTTAATTTACTTATGTCATTTTATTACACTTTATTTTTATTTAAAGTTCAAAAAGTTGTTAATATCTTATTTATACCCCACAATATTTTTATATCTTTTAACAGGTATTTAAAAAATCTTTAGTCTCTTTTATACACCTTTCTTTGACACAGAAATGTTTAATAAAAGCTGCTTGAATGAAGAATGATGTAATATTGATAAATTTTGAGGAATATTAATCACAATGCAAATACTTGGTACACATGGCTCACCATATGGAGTATAATGTTTGCTTTGTATCGGTGTTGGCTTATTAGTGTAACACAGCGCAAAATTAACTGAAATCGCTTTCTCCTGCCCATAAAAACCTATCGTGTCATACTTCACATCGGGTAATGCAATTATGTAATATTAGTCATATTTGCCAGTTGGGAAAACGAGAGCAATATCACGACCGGTGTGGCTAAACTTTTCAAGCCCGTATTCGTTTAAGAAACAAAGCGGCGGCCAAGAATTAATGGTTCGCGACTATATCTACCCATATCGCGCCGGTTTTTAAACAATATTCAACAGATTACCGTACCGGTTTAACGGTGGTTATTATTTTCCAACACGAGCCCGACCTTTTTCAAACGGCGGTGCTGTTTTTGACTAATGTCGGCCATCAGATTTACAGGAATCCTTTTTCTGATTGTGGGTGTCCCTAATGGCGCGACGAGTTCGTTTTTTGGTGATTCATTTAGGTTCTTAAAGGCTCCTACGTAAAAGTGAAACACGTTTTTAAATCTGGTTCGGGCGGTTTCGCTTATTTGTGATACTTGCATTCAAAGGTCATGTAATATTTATAGGTGCAGTTTTTATTAATTAATTTTGCATTGTACTGCACTGCGTCTCTTGGAGACAAGCCCTGATATAAATGAATTTTTTAAGGATACAGTTTATTTTTTTAGAATTCTTTGTACTTCAGTTTTCAGAGCCTTATAATGTCAATCCAAGTCTCCCGGTGCTAGAATTCTACGCGAATATTAATTCTCGCTAATTCCTCTGTTTGGAGCGCACCTTGTACTTCACTTAGATCGCATCTGCTAAATTACCTTGAAAGTATGACTCCTCTGTCCACGAAGCTGTGAATTACAATAGCGGTTACCTAATGAATTTTTAATTTATGTTGGGAGCGAAAAGGAAGATGCCATTTATTATAACAATTCCTAATTGCAGAAACGTAAGCGGTAATTTTAGAATTCACCCTGACGAACTTTTTTACGCCTCTGGTTCGAGTGGGATAATGAGGTATTGCCGTATCGGAAGTCTCCAGACTGCGACTGCTTTCACTGTTTGGCAGAATTCTTATGGGACACCCACGGTATTTGAGCGGTGTTAACATAAATTGCAGACCTACGACGTTCACTTCCAAAAGTGTAAAACTAGAATGATTACTTTTATGCTTGCACTTTATGAAAGTGTTCGTCGACCCCTGGGGATGCCCAGCTTTACTTGGAAACTACCCAAAACGTAGTTGCTATACAGCGAGATGCAAGAATTTGGAACAAAATATATAAAATTATCTGCGGTCGTCTTCTTGCCAATTTAAGCTAAGATATCTTGGGGAATTCGACCTCGTGGTAAGGATCAACGAATACTCTTTATTACATTAAGCTTGTAAGAAGTGAAACAACATTTATATGGTACAAGTAGAAATTTTACGTATAATACAACGGGTGCCCTATATGGACTCAAAACTAAGCCCCATATTATCACAGTACGTGATGAACTACATATACCTACCTTTCTCACAACGTGATGATTTGCGAATATATAATTTCCGCATTTTTTTCTAACTTTCGACATATTCTAAACCAGTTGAATTGTCCTTCGTTTTGAAAGCACGCATCTTGCAGGCAGTTCATTACTTAATAATTAGTGTTACCGCACTTCATAATAAGCTTGTTAGCATACACCTAAATTAAATATGGTTCAAGTTAAAAGTGTAAAACCGCCTTTCCTAGACTTTGAAAGTATTTGGACACATCATTTAAATTTTAGGATTACAACGTAGAACGAGGTCGATGTGTATTAGAATAGTTAATTAAAAAGACCCATTTTCATGTTCCGAACCGGTTCAAGTGCCCTTCGTTTTGAAAGCACGATTCTTGCTAACAATTCATTATCCGTTTGATAACAATTAGTGTTACCACAGACCTTAATAAGCTTGTTGACATACACCTGAATTAAATTTAAATCAAGATAATTTGATCTTTATCGACAGAACTAGTACAAAATGTGCTACTTTTCGGATTAATAATGGTAGCAGATTTCTGTTGGCATTTAATAAAACTGTATTTTAAATAAGTTCTGACCTCCAATTCATCCCACATGAGATTTAATGTCAGCAGTATGGAAATTCTGTACATTTCGTAACGCTGAGTTAATTTTCAAATGTAATGCTCTAGAAATGAGAAAGAAAAATGTATATATCGGGAAAATATTGATGTCATTATATTTTTAGATGGCAACTTTGCATTATCTTGATCACTAATTCAGATAACTTTTAGCTGATTTAGCTTCAGGATTAAAGACAGATATGAAGTTAGAAACGAATATTCGAATTTTCTTTACAATGCTGTACGTAATTATAATCCTAATAAATCTTTTGCAAGAAGTGGTATGAAACAGGGTCCAAATTTTGGTCGATTATTATTTCTGATTGCTCTAGTGAAATTGTGAAAGCTTCCACGTTTTCTAAGCTAACACTTATCTCGATTCCTAGGGATTTACTATTCGGTCTTTATCTTTTAGTGATACTGGACAACCTAGTTAAATTGTGTATTTTTTAAAGCAATAGACATTAGATTCCATGATTTCTGATTCATTTTACATAAATATCACTCGGCTAAGCCTTATGACTTCCTTTTCTATCTATTTCTATATGCCATACAAGCTTTATTCAAGCAAAGAGTACTACCCAGCGGGATGTCAAAAATTGGGGAACTAAACAATATCTGACTTATTTTATACCTTTACCATCTCCTGTTATGGATGTTTATGTATTGTGAAAGTGTCAACTGTGCCTTCTCATTGTTCTATGAAAGAAGCATATCGTGTTTTTGTATTATGTTACGCGTCAAGTTGAAAGAACGACTATGGGTTGCTTCCACAAAGAGAAAGCTGCGTGAAGCCTTGTAAGGCCTCAGCGGTGCCATTAAGATTCTGCTCACAATTAAGGATGATCTCATGTTGGCTCACACCTGACGTGTAAAATTCCCTCCTGCAGGTGAATTTGACGGTAGTTGTCTATGAATGTCTCCGATGAAAGTGTTGTAATGGTCGTGGGTCTTCATAACGTTCTTGTTTTTTGTATAATCACTTAGGTTATCTGTTATATTCTGGTTAATGTGACAAACTATTACTTAACGCCTTATTTCATGTTGCTTCATTCATGTCGGCCGAAGGTGTGTGTGAATGATGCAGTAAACAGTCCTACCTAATGACATACTTTAATGATTAAATATTTTAAGGATATACTCGTATATTCGTACTAACGGCATGTGTTAAGTTTATTAAATCGCAATTAAAATTTAAGATTTTCAATCTCCTTGGATACTGATAATTTTATTTTTGGTATTAAAAAAGTGTATCTCTAGAAAACCCATATCTGTATATGGAAATAATATAAACAAAGTCAATGTTAATTAGAAATGCTATCCTACTATTTTATACAGCTTTATAGTGAAATTGAAAAAGAACTATTTAGTGCATATATTTGACGATAGATTACTTATAATCTTTAAACATTTCCCGCTGAAAGCTTTAAAGGCGTAACAAGTTTTTATTGCATAAGGTTTTATTTTTTGTAGACAAATAATTATTTTAGTGGAAATATAAAACGTAACCATTGCTTGTTGGTTAAACACGATATTGTGGAGACGATTTGATAAGGTTGACGATACTGACTTGTATCACACGAGTTGTTATGAAGTTGACAGTTTTATAACTATTGTTTTCAATATATGTTCTAATTATTGAACTCTCGTTGTTCTATATGCCTGCTACTTTTATTGGTCCCAAGGTTTTCCTAAATATTTGAAAGAAACTTCTCGGAAAGAGTATAAAATAACTGCTTCTTGTAGTAAATGGTAGGCTTTTTTACAATCACATTTATAAACTTTACTTTTTTAGTTTTTAAAAACTGCTGAGGTTGGTTACATCCACTATACATTTTCTTGACTAAAATTTTACTTAAAACTAGCCTTTTCTGGTTTTATACAATGTTAGTGAAAAGTATGGAGCTTATTTCTGTAAATGTCATTAACAATTACTTTTTATTTTTGGCCTGCCTTTTGTTTTTGTATGTCAACGCTTTTCTATGGTACGAACCTATAATGTGTTGCCCAGTAATAATGTGAACAAAAATACGTACTATTGCAATAAGTTTATTATTTAATTAAAAATAGCATTTACAAAAAGATTAAAACATAATCCGCCCCACAATCAGCCGCTAATCTCACTTTTGTAAAATTTCTAGCCATTATTGTTTCGAAAGTTTAAGTAGTAATAGTAATCGAGATATTTGTTGAAATTTTTAAAAAATGAACAATCGTAGATAGTGTGAAAACAAATGAAGGTAGTATCACCTTTCAACCTGTTTCCACCATTGAATTTGCCTCAAAATTTGACTAAAACCTCCAAATCTCATTGAAACTATTCCATCCTATATACAGGATGTTTCACGAATGATAATGACCCTGACGAAATCAAAAATGCAACCCAAAATATATTTGCAGAGGTAACATTGATAATTGTTCATCGTCTTAAAAAATATAAAACGTAAAGAGCTGTATAAATTCGTAAATATTGACATAAACTTCAATCATTTGCTTTAAGTAAGTTCGGTATTGTAAAACAAATTTTATTTTGAAAAATGTTTATTCAATAACATTAATGTAATAAATGCTCAACATGTCGCCCTCCGCTGTTTTCACGAGCTTGAATTCGTGCCCAAAACGATCTTTTAACATGCATTAACATTTCTGGAGTGATGGATCTACATGCATCACGTATTTTATTTTCTAAATGTTCTACACTTTCAATTGGTGTTTGGTATACTTGCTCTTTTACCATTTCCCACAGAAAAAAATCCAAAGGAGTAAGGTCCGGGCTTCTCGGTGGGCAAGGATTAATTGAACCTCTTCCTATCCATCGGTTACGCAAAACCAAATCAAGATGATTTCGGACTATTCTATGATAATGCGCAGGTGTCCCATCTTGTTGGAACCATAGATCTTGTTTTACTTGTAAATTTACATTTTGGAGAAGCAGCGGTAAAATGTTTCTTAAAAAATTTAGATAAGTATTGCCGTTTAAACTATCGCGAAAAAAATAAGGTACAACAATTTGATTCCCCAATATTCCGCACCACAGACATTTGTCGAGTAGATAGTTTGAAAATGTCCTTCTCAAATCCAACGTGGATTTTCTTGCGCATAATAATGCATGTTATGTTTGTTAACTCCACCATTATTAGGAAATCTTGCTTCATCTGAGAAGCAAATGTTGTCATAAAATCTCACATTCAAAAGTTACAAAAAGTCAGTCTTTTAGGATAATCTGTCTCCTTTAAGGCCTGAACCAGTTGCGAGTGATACGGATGAAATTGATTGCCTTTAATTATTCGGTGTACTGAAAACAGACTAATACCGGTTGCTCTTGATACTACCCTTTGACTAATATGAGGATTTTTGTCAATCATTTCCAATTTGTCAGGGCCTGTTGCTGTTCTTTCTCTTGACTTTTTCAGTGGTGACCAATTTGTCCTTAAAGTTAATTCGAGTCCCTTGAAAATTGTATCGGCTGGAGCTCTTCTATTTGGAAAACGTTGTCTGTATAAACGGGCAGCAGAGGAAGCATTTTTCTTGCATTCACCATAAATCAAAATCATATCTGTTTTTTTATCGTTTGAATACATTTTGACTTATAATAAATACAGTGACAGGAACCATAGCGCATAGCAGTCATGGGTTCCCAATTTATTTTTAAAATGATACCATTATGTAAAATAACCACACTGGCTATGAAAATGTATTTTGGGTTGCATTATTAATTTCGTCAGGGTCATTATCATGCGTGAAACATCCTGTATTCAGTATCAGAAGCTTAAAGTTAAAGCCTCAATCAGTACGCTAAAGCATTGTGTCAAAATTACGGGCAAATGTTTACTTAAGCTATAAATGAGTATTAGAGACAAAATTGGTCCCAAATGTGATCCCTGAGGGACCCCAGTAGCTCTAAATTGCTGTGGTTACCTGGCATAAGGGAGAATAAAAATTGATTTTGCCGATGCTTCGACGAGGTGCAACCTAGGTCTTCCCAAAATCATCCAAAACAAGCAAAACTCGTACTCACCTCCGCGTCACAACCCTTATCCGCCTTGAGGCACAGCTTCACGTTGCACTGGTAGTAAACGGAGGCCGTGTAGGGAAACTTGTGCGCCTGGAAGTGCACCATCGCCCTCGTCTTGTCCTCGGAGTACTCGAACGTCCCCATGATCTCGGGGTCGACAGGACAACCGTCGGAACCGACCAGCTTCTGCTCGCCCCATCCGAGGCCGTCGCGGACGAGGCAGTCGGTCACGCGGATGCCGTACACCTCCTGGGTGTCCAGCGTGACGACGAGGGTGAGGGGGTCGCCGATCTTGACGTTCTCGGCCACCTCTTTCTGGTTGGGGTTGCCGGAGAATATCCTCATTGTGCAGCCCGGCATCGGGGAGAGGGCGGTTACTGGGTCGGCCGCCATCAGGCTGGAATTTAAAGAGGATTGGATGCTGAGGGTCACGAACATTGATGATTTCATGATGAAGTTCATAAATCTGACTCTAAAGGGTGCTTTAAGTTGAGTATAAATTTTAATGAAGCGGCAAAACTAGGGTCCCAAGAATTTGGCTATTAACATGAAGCACGAATTGTTTTACATTACCCTATGTTTAGTGCCTTCATTGTGCTTCATAAAATTCCACAGCCACGTCGGTTGTTTTCAAGCTATGACCGTTATGATCTTTTGTGGCCAACTTCGCTCTTAGCCACTATATAATTTCCAAATTTGATATTTCTTTTAGCACCAGCCTTTAGCGCTTCAACAATTATGTTCCTTAAGTCAATATGTGCTTACATGGTTATTAGATCTAGCCACTGACATAAAGCACAAGTGTGAATCTTTATATTAATCTTTAGTGATCCCTTTTTGGTAAAATATATATTTTTTTATATTTTGAATTCAGCCACCGACTTAAAGCGCAGTTGCCCATCTTTTATTAATAATTAGTGCTTGGATTCGGCTTTATTGTGCTTCTTGCGTTAACTTAGTCACATGACCCCGTTTTGGTAAAATGTATATTTTTATTTAGCCACCAGAAAGCACAATTGCCCCTCTTTTATTAATCTTTAGTGCTTGAATCATGGTTCATTGTGATTCATGTGTTACCTTACCCAGATGACCCCTTTTTGGTAAAAAATGTATTTTTTATATTTGGAATTTAGCCACCAAATAAAACCACAATCCCACGTTTTATACTATTTTTAGTTAGTTACCAAAAAGGGGTCATGTGGCTAAGTTAACACATGAAATATAATCGTAGCACTAAAGAACAGTAAAAGATTGTGCTTTAATTTAGTGGTTTAAATGGGGGAGTTTCTTAAATTTTTGAGAAGAATTTTATGGTGTTTACAAGAAAACAATTGAACATCATTCTAAGATTTCAAATAAAAAGTTAGCTATTGTAGACTGTTAGCGTGAACACAAATCATTCTACCCGGAATATCTCAAAAACAAATGAAGATAAGGTATTGGTATCATAATACTTTTTTGTTTAGTTCAAAGTGCCCAATCGAATGCGTTAGACAAAATAGGGTCGTTCTATTTAAAATATCAAACTTGCAGTCAATATCTCCGACAGTTGACGATCAATTGTTTTTTTGTAAACACCATAAAATTTTTCTAAAAAAATTTAGGAAACTCCCCCATTTAAACCACTACTCTAAAATTTCAAATAAAAGAGTTAGCTATTGTAGACTGTTAGCGTGAACACTGTATATTTTACTAAAAAGAGGCCATGTGGTTAAGTTAATAAATGAAGCACAATCCGAAACACTTAAGGTTAGTAAAATATAGACAATTGTTCTTTAAACTGATACATTGCTAAATATCAAAGTTTGATCAATAAAAACAAATTTTTGAAGATATTTTCTGAGAAACTCGTCACGTGTTGATACAATATGAGACATCTCACATAAATATCTTCTATTTTGTGTTTTTTTTTTCTTTGGAACGGAAGCCCAGTAATTTTATTTTGCTTAAAGGTGGTAGGCTCATATCTATTTTTTGTTGTTTTGAAAGTTTTGGCAAGTAACTAATGTAATATATTCCTTTCTTCTCTAGAGCGAATAGATTTCTGATCCTATTTGCTTTTTAATTTCTGGAGGTCGATCTTTTGTTAAAGGAGCTTTTCGCTGTAATGCAGGCTTATTTAAAAATCCTAAAAATATTATATTATTTAATATATGCTACATACACTGCCTCCCAATAACTTACGTGTAACCTCTTGTGGTATCGCTTTGAAGAAATATTTTTTTAGATGAAAACGTACTAGGAAAATTCATTAAAAATATTTTGAATATGAGGCGTATTTGACATCATGTAACAAATAATCGCAAATAAATCAAAATATTCAAATAAAATATAGGTGGAATCTCTGTATAATTACCTAAAAGTTTGGCTACAACATTTTTTCTCTGGTTGCCATGGTAACGACACCACAAAGCAAAATAACTTCGAAACTTCTTGATCCAAAAAAAATTGAATTTTATGAACAAAATTCTTTTAAGAGTTATACATTTAGCAGAACATTTATAAGGTAATTCTAAACCTTTGGAAAATTGAACACTTTTTATGTATAATTAAAAATAGTGACGTTACAGGGATAAGAAGATATCGCTAAATCTCGGTTTCTTTTCAAAATACCTAGTAAAACATCCAAGGGCACATTAAATTATGCTCACAAAACTGCAAATCTTTCTCCATTTAACCTTCCGTTTCCGGTAGTTTAGGACAACATCCTGTATAGTGAGGTACCGTAAAACAAATGAAATTCAACGATCCTTAAAGTTGTACCCCGATGAAATCTAATATCATGACTCGTTTTTAATAAATTCCCGTGACTACCATCGAAGTGCACACACATCAAATTTTTTGTGTAATGCTCGTCCACCGGTTTTTGCTCGTATCCATGGAAACGCAGACAAAAAAACACCCGAGTTCGTCACGTAGCTACGCTTTGCGTATGCTATTGACGAAGGTCAGTACATTTTCGGCGCTCCAATTAACAGTGCGTTCGGTTATTAATTTGATTGCAGTGACGCTTTAGTCGGTTTTTGATCAAAAAGTGACTTTTGATAGTGATTGTGCGGTCCTAAAGACTTGCAGGGTAAAACTGTCGTGGTCGTTTGCCTAGTAAGGCGGTTTTTGGAAAAATTGTTAAGGTAGGATGATTTTGAATTTCAATTTCGCTTGCGCGGTAACAGTTAGGTACCAATGGCGTTTATACAGGGTGATTTTTTGAAAACTTCACACCTTAAATAGCTTTATATATAGCAAAAGTTTAAAAATTTGCAAAAACAGGTAAACTTTTGTTTGCAGCGGGACAACTTTCGAGATAATTTTTTAATGGATAGCGCTTACTCTCTAAGCAGGGTAGACACCCCTTTAAAAATTTTAAATGGAACTATCCATCTTGTGATACATCATTTGAAAGCTTATTTCACAAAGAGTCTGGCCATGTAATTAGTTTTACCACGTTTAACTTATTGACGGGGTAATAGATTAATAGTGCCTACGAAACAGGTTGCTTATTAAATTGAATATTTTGGACTCTTCAACAAAATGTATTTTATTTTAGAGCGGAAATAAAATTTGTCCTTACGAGAACCCAAAATTTAAACAAACAACTTGTAAAAAATATGACACTTAAAAAACTCCCAGAATACTGAAAATTTTCTTTTAACATTATTATTAACATTAAAGTATTTATCATGTAATTTTTTAGAAAGTCCATGTCCACGAAAAAGAAAAATTATTTATTTGTAACTCCAAAAACAGTGTGAACAAAACCATAGAAATTCAAACCTTACAATAGATTCTCAAAATGTGCACCACCTCTTTCCATACAATAATACAGACGGTTCTCGAACTCCTGCTGCACTTTTCGGAAAGTTTCAGGTGGAATCCTCCTGCACTCGTTAATAATTCTTTCTCGCAGATCGTCCAGGCTAGTAGGTTGTGTTTTGTAAACCACAGATTTTAAATGACCCCATAGAAAGAAATCTAAAGCAGTCAAATCGGGTGATCGTGGCGGGCATTCAATTGTTCCACGCCTACCAATCCAGTGAAGAGGAAATCTATGATTTAACCAATTTCGCACATTAATGGCGTAATGCGGTGGGGCTCCATCATGTTGGTAAAACAATTCGTATTCATCCAACATTGGATTTCCTTTAGGGTCACGTTGGTTTTCTAATTGTTCTGTGATTAAAGGATCAATAACGTTATCAAGTAATTCTAAATACATTCCCCCATTTAGCGTCCCATCAATGAAAATTGGACCTACAATTGCGTTGCCAAGTATTCCAGCCCAGACGTTCAGCTTCTGAGGAACTTGTGTATGACCTTCTCGAAAAATATAAGGATCTTCGTCACTCCAGTACCTGACGTTATGTTTATTTACAGAGCAGTTCAAAAAAATGTGCATTCATCACTGAAGCAGATATTGTTTATTAGATTTGGATTTACTATAATCTTTTCTGTCATAATTTCGCAAAATTGCAGTCTTCTATCGAAGTCATCTTCGCCGAGTTCCTGGAGAGTTTTCATCTTATAGGGATGGAATTTGTGCAGTTTTGTAACTTTCCTTACAGATGAATAAGCAAGTCCAGTGGCTGTAGAAATGTTACGCAAAGAGCTAGTTGGATCCATTGCAAAATGACCAAGTACTTCAAGTTGGGCCATTTCATCAACGACTGTATTCCCTGCCCTTTTTTTGTTTATTACAGATCCAGTGTCTTGAAATTTCTGCACGAGATCGAGAATGTACCTAGCGTCAACATTTTTATCGGAGTGCCGTTCGTTAAACACCCTTGCTGACGCATGAGCACAGCTATGCTCAGCACCGTAAATAAAAATTATTTCTACCCTTTCGGCAGTTGAATAAACGTCGTGCCAAAGAAGTAGCCAAAAAGTTGAAACAAAAAATTGGAAACACAAAGTAGATAATTATTTAGCCAATTCAGTATAAACTGTCGAGTTGCAATATCAAGTAATGTCGAAAGAAAATTTTAAGTATTTTTGGCATTTTGCTTAGGTGTAACAATTATTTTTTAACAAGTTTTTTTAGGCTTAAGTAAGGACAATTTTTATTGTAACTGCAAGACAATAAATTTTGTTAAAAAAAGTCCAAAATATTCCATTTTATAAGCCACTTGCTACAATGCACTTTTTGACCCACTACCCCGTCAATGGATAAAAAATAGTAAAACTAATTACATGGCAAAACTCCTTGTGTAATAAGCTTTTAAATGATGTATCGTAAGATGGGTAGTTTCATTTAAAGTTTTTGAAGGGGTGTCTACCCCGCTAAGAGGGTAAGCGCTATCCATTAAAAACTTATCTCAAAAGTTGTCCCCCTGCAAACAAAAATTTACCTGTTTTTGCAAATTTTTAAATTTTTCCTCTATTTAAAGTTATTTAAGGTGTGAAGTTTTCAAAAAATCACCTGGTATACTGTGCCTTTAATGTTTATTGATAGTTTGGCTAAAGAACATGGTCACACCATTAATAAGTTGTATTCGCATAATATTTATCGTCCTCAATAACGCCCAATTGTGCATGGGTAGTTATGTTTTAAAGGAACTTGTTTAAACGACAAGAAAAGGTAAAGCTCACGCATCAAATAACGTGTGAACGCAGGTAAATTGTCACTTTTTCCTCCTCCAGCTCGCTCCAAMCGCACAAAAAACTGGACCTAACGATTCAATTTCGTGAACAATGCCTCCAACAATAAACAGCTCGTACAAAACGCGTTACCATCTGCCCCAGGGGCAGGCCGCAGCGTCCCAACAAAAGATAATTCGAGATAACAAGCCACTCATTGTCGAACAAAACATTTTTTCCGCGACACTCTCCTATAAAATGAAGWCATTCACGGCGTGGAAAAAACGCTTCCACGCCGTTAACGTGAAATTAAACAGCGGGACGCTCATGATCCGGCGTTTTCGTGACTCCGGGTTGTTACTCTCGGTTTTTTCTTTCGGTATTAGCTATCGAGTGTTTTTCGGCTATTCGCGGAGGCGCAAAACCCTGGAAATAAACGTGATGCCATAAGCGGCTTGTTTGGTGGGATATTTGCCTTTGCATAAAGGCCAAGGTTGTTAATTCCATGTCTGGACTGGGTAATATGTTATTTGTCGAAGCAGAACTGCATGTAGTCGTTTTATGTCTGATATCAGTTATTATGTTTTATTAATTGGCATTTGTAACATGAAGTTGTAATTTCAAGATTYAACAAAGCGATAGTTTGATATTTAATGCTACGTATTCTTTCCAAAATGTTTGAAGATTATATTACTAATTGGTATTTGCTAAATCCAGTAATTAGATATGATCAATGCATGTAATCTTCAACTCTTTCATTATGCTTGCAGTGTGTTAGTTATTTGGGTTATTATAATCCATTAGCAAGCATATTTTTGCATTATTAATCAACTGGAAGTTGAATCTGTTAAAGAAGTTGCACATTCGTTAACATTTATAAAAAAATTGCGCTTGATTACATTTCTGGGTTTTAAAAAAAGTGAAATCATACGAGAATTTCAGTTGTAATTTTCCAATTTCCAAATCTTGTTACAATTTATGAAGAGTTTTCTTATTATATGCTAAGAGTAATCAAAATTCTCAAAATAGTTTTTTCCAAAAAAAAGTTGTTATGACACATTGACACCTTGTATCTAGTTAGCCAAGTAGTTATGGGGCTATGTCTATATGAAAAAAATCTTCCTATTTTTAGTCATAGAATACGTAATTAAATTCTTGCGCGCTGTATACTTGATGGAGCTTTAAATTCTTTAACTCCTACCACATATCGCTTTCATGGCCAAATTCACGAACGTTTTTCGATTTTACTAACAATAGACTGGTTACTAGTCAGAATAGGTTTCGTTAAATGAACTATAAACTATAATAATTAAAAAAAATGTATTTTGTCGAATATTTAAAATATGGTACGACGTTGCTTTAAACATTCCTTGAATAGATATTATTATCAGTTCATTTTAATGAGCTGTACTGTGATAAGTTAATTTTGATCAGTAACTTGAATAACTATAAGAATAACTTTCACGTTATATGAATATCACCTTGATTTCAAAACGCTTTTAATAATGGTTAGTGATATTAAAGTTTTTCTTGTAAGTATGCTGGTTTAACTTACTTATTAATATTACACCCAGTGATTATTAGGTATCAGTAAAATGAATGTAGGTTTCTAAATCATTTGAACAGTCAAAATCCCGACATAAAAATTACTATGGAATTAGAAAGCAATGGTAGTTTACCTTTCTTGGATGTAAAAATTTACAGAACAAACACTGGACAGTTAAGACACAAGGTTTAGAGAAAACCAACACACACAGACAGATATTTACATGCCACATCTCACCACCCTCCTTCTCAAAAGAATAGTCTTATTAGGACGTTATTTGTTAGAGCACAAAGGATATCAGACGAAAGTTCTGTACAAAAAGAAATATATTATCTTAAATCAGCGCTAATGAGAAATGGTTATAGTAGTAAGAATATTTGGTCAGTTTTTAATAAAAGTGCTCATCCAAATCAAGTAAATTCTCAGCCACGACAAAGTAAATTGAAGTTGAGTTTGCCTTATGTACAAGGCCTTTCGGAAAAATTAAAGAGGATGCTTAGAAAACATGATATTTTAGTTGCTGATAGTACATATAATAAGTTAGATAAAATTTTAAGTTCTACTAAAGATAAAGTACATTTAGAGAGTGAAGGTGTTTACAAAATTACTTGTTCTTGCGGAAAGTGTTACATAGGTCAAACAAAAAGAAAAGTTGGTACGCGTTTGAAAGAACACATACGTGCTACTAGGTTGCAACAGATAGATAAATCTTCAGTAGCTGAACACTCATATTTGACTAGACACATGATTGATTTTGATAAAACAAAAATTTTACATAGAGAAAAATATTATCACAAACGTCTAATAAAAGAAGCTATAGAAATTTGTAGGAATACTAATAATTTTAATAGGGATTGTGGAAATTATGAGTTAGGTGACATTTGGAAGGCTATTTTGTAGTAGTAGTTCGTGTATATTTAGTAGGTAGGTAGTTCCTTTTTCATCGTTAGGTTCCTTTTTTATCAGGTTGGCACGTTGTTTCTATGACGTCTCGCTTCCTTGGTGATTTGTTTATTTACTTTCAAAATTTTGTTTGAACTTGTGTCAGGCAAATTTTGAGGTTCTTCGTCTTTGACAAAGATTACAGGTGTAATTGAAACGTCAGACTATTAATTTTTTGTCAGTGTTTTTCAAGAGACAGCGATCTATCCGACAAAATATTATCTTATTACACTAGGGAAAGATGCTAAATCTTATAAATAGGAAAAACCAATAAATTATTTTTTTATGATAAATAAAACAGTATTTATTGCCTAAATGTTATTTAGTAATACTGTTCTCTATATGTTTGTACTTTAACAGACATTCTTTTTTATTTTCAAACGCGCCCACATGAAGACATGAGGAACAGTTTTAGTATACCAAAGCGAAGGTCGAAATAAACCGGTTCATAATATCTTCGCAAACAAACTAAATGTCAGCTTGTTTGGCGTAACATGAATTTTAACGTAGAATCACTCGTAAATTTAGATCAGAATCGTTTCACCTAACTAGCTATGTAAAGTTTATTTCATAGCTCACTAGCTTTTTTTGTTAGAGCAACTTTAATGTGTTGAGAACAGTTTCAACAAAATTTGGCGCACCTATATTTTGGGCTGCAACTTTTTAAGAGGTAAATCTATTTTAGTTTTTAAAGGCCCACATTTAAAACAAAATAAAATTTCTATTAAACTGCGGCGAACAATATAGTTTTTGAAAATAAATAAAGATATTAAGGTGCTACTAATCAATCAGAATTCTAAACTGGGTTAATTCTTAGGAATAAGCTGCGGTGTTCAAGTCATTCCAACAAATTTTTGTTCGCGATTTTATAAATGATCATCTCACAGAAGATAATATTGTATAAACAATAGCTTGCCTATCTTTGTATGGTGTTCCTTTTTGCTTTGGTGTGTTTGCTTATACAACTTCGTGAATTTTAAGTAAAAAAAGTTACAATGTATTGCTTAATTAGGAACTTATCAATAATATTTATAGGCCCCGAAGTTAGTTATTATTTATTTTTAATCGAATTTTCCTAATACTAAGTTTTGAATTCTAAATTCTTCGTCTTCGTCTTGGGTTAGTAGTCTTTTTTTACAAGATCCTAGTATATTATCACTCGTACTTTGAATATGATTACATTGATAAAGATCATTTATCATCTTCGTATCMCCCTTGCAACTTTCCATACTTGAAATCATGTTGAATATAATCAAATTATTGTTTTAAACATCCTATAACCAATTAATTTCTGTCAAATTATMATTATTTACAACACATAATTTGTCATCAAGGTACATTTCTATGATACGAGCAATGCCTGCAATGTGAATTCTCAATTTGGAGTATACTTGTTAACCAGTCAGTTAAGCACGTGAAATTTGTCAAGTGAAACTCGACGTTGCCTTGTATGAAAACACACTTTTCTCCGCAATATATCGCCGCCAGCATCTACCGCGTTTGCTAATCAACATCCGCTAATCCCATTGTTTCTTCGGCACTGTTAATATTCCCAAACTAGCTTAACCTACCGGCTTTCTATACGGTCACTTATCAACCATGATCTAATGGAAAACCGTGATTTCAATACACCAGGAAGGTAAACCACGGAATTTTCTCTTTTGTCAGCGACAATAGACTTACTCGACTTTGAGAGAATCGTTGGTAACGGTGTTGTTCCTTGTGCTGTATCGGCATCTGATGTGGAAGCCTCTGCCTTGGTTGGTTACTAGTTTGAGATGAGGTTGAACCACTATGGTGTTGAAGTATTCTATTCCACCGTCATCCTGGAACAAATAAAGGTGTAATAGAATTTGACGTGATATGAATTATTTGCTTCGTAATTAATCGACAAATGAGAATTTATCATTCATAAATATGAAAGAATTATTTTACATTAGTAATACGTACTAGGTAATGCAACAAACAACTCTTTGGCGGTAAACTTACAATATGTATAATAATAAATAGAAAAAACATTAATCTCACATGATCTAATCTTGTGAGTAAAATTTAACATTAAGTAGTTCAACTTCATTAATAATTGTGAATAATCATCTTAGTCAGACTGAGTAGGTACATACTAGGTAGCTTTTCTTTAACAACATTTCACAGAACTAACACTTCTGATGTCTATTGGAAGCTGATAATACTGGGTGGAGCGTTTCGCTTCACTTCATGGAAGTATCTCCGTTAGTATGAATAAAATTGATCAAAGTCATGTCTTTAATTCTTACGAGACTTCCAAATTAGCTGTCTTCGTTTGTTAGCTACAGTAGATTTTCTATTTTTGTGCATTCCTGGATCTTACTATTATTATCATTATTTATAAGGATAGGAATACTCAAATTTGGCGCACCTAAGAGGTTTGGAAGCACATGATTAGCAAGGAATTTTGATAATTTTATGACGTTGCAAATCTCAAATCTCATAAGCATATTCTCTTGTTATACGGCGCAAAGAATATGTGGTTTTATTGTACCATTACTTATGGACATAGTAGGAAACTTTAATGCCAGGGCAAGAAAGAATTAATTTTATACAGCGGTAATATCAACGAGCGAAGAAGTAATACCACAAACACGTGCACAATATATAATAGAGAAAAGAAAAACTAGTAATATACAGGGTGTTTCTTTCTATGTTCTCAATGGCCATCTCAGCAACTAGCGGATCTAGATCAAACTTTTACCAAAATAAAAATTACAATTTTATGAGAACACTATTATACACCTTTTGTTTTTTAAATTGCCCCCATTAGATAATTGTCGAAAACTGATTTTGTCCATTTCTTTAACTGCTCTTAATTCCATTATTATTAGTTCTACAAAAAAAGTGTTGTACCTACACAAAAATGTGCCCTTGCTTTTTTTCTGCCGTTTTCAAGTTATACTACAAACTTGTGTTTTTATAAATGGAAGTCATATACTTGGCTATGACTATTGAAAAGGCTGTTTCTTTTTTAATGATACATATGCTTCCTATTAACTATAATATTTCTTTACTTCCTCTACTAAATCGGCGAAGACAATATCATGTGGTAAATCCAGCCGACTATATAACTATAAGACTATAAGAAGTGTTTTTACATTTTTTAACGTAGGTCGCCACTAAAGATGACAGCTTAGCTATCGAAATACTTATCTGGCTTTTAGTATTGTAACGCTCCCGTTTTGCTAATTTAAATTCCCGCTACAGATTGTTTTGTTTGTCATTTGTATGTAGCTAGATCTCCAATATCTGTTGAAATCCGTTTTTTCGGGTGCTCTGTCTCTGTTTTTTCTTGCTAGGCACTCCTAAGGTGATTGAGAACATTCGACTACGGGAAGTGATCGCGAATTAATTCTGTGTGAATTTCACCCATTTCTAGGGATCATAGTCGCAATTTTGTGTTGTTTAAGGGCCAATCGTGTGTTTCCTTTACTTCTTCGTATCTTGATGCCTTTTCGATTGAGCCTGTTTCGGTTTTAAACCGGATGAAAAGCACAGACACTTCCAAACAGTTCGTCGTACTACATATTTCATTTTACAACTTGTGAAGCCGCCTAACACCTCAGTAGGTGCATATTTTATTGTTTTCTCGTTGCCCAACCAGCTATTTTAGGGCTTCTTACCCTTGGTTGGGTGTACCGGACATCAGCAAACCATATAAGCGAACGTACTCGACGTCTGTGGTGAATTATTCGATAGGGATTTCTAAATTTCGAAGCTGGAAGGAATCTTTCGTGGAAATACATAAGGGCTGTAGTGATAGAGGCTATTATCATCCACCTGTCCTAGAGTCGCCTACCCTTGCTAGAGGGGAAGGATCAACCTATGTATTTAAGGTCATATTTTTCCATTTAATTTGCGTGCTGACGTTGCCAGATTGTTCAGTAAATCTACGGAAGATCGCCGCTGCGTTCCCTTCGCTCCTGCATTTTATTTGTGCGTTAATCTTAGAACTTTTATATTCAGCACTTTCTCTGTTAATATCTTATAGAGTGCGGGTATTACTCTGTGTAATTATTTAATTAAGTTGACTTTACCTTCACCCCTTGCTTTAAAATTGGTTTATATTTAAAGAAAAAAAGTTTGAAAAAAACCGGTGGCAGTATCTTTAGTTGTGGTAAGGTATATTACAGCTACAGTCTTCAAACTCAGTTTCGTTATTGTTAGAAAAGCTATATAAATATGAACATCTACGTTTCAAAAACATAATGCCTTTGAGGGTGTTATAGAGGAGACTGTAAAGTAACGAATTTTTCTCTTCTTGCACATACCATGTCGGCAAAATTTAGCGCATCTAGTTTAATGTTTCACAATGCTGCTCACTCGTCAGCTTGGCGAGTACTACTGTAGCCTTATAGCCTAAGTTTGTAGTTTTGAAATTATCAAGTTGTCATTCGCTTCAAAGTTGCATAGATTCCGTATACAGTAATGCCGATCTAATGAGCTCAGAAAGTATCTTATACGTGCGTCTTTTCAATTTAAACAAAGCGACAACTACCGTTACACCGGTGGGAATATCCGCACAGCAAAAAAATCCTCATTGGCTTCCATAAAACTTGATCCAATTTATACAGTGTTCATTTCCTTCAGCCAATCAAGGACCGTTACTCTCATCCAACTATTTTTAGCACGCCATTAAGCCTATCGTCGAATCTTGTCGTTAAATAAATTGGCGGATCTAAAACACGCTATTCGAACATCCTTTCTGGGTAGATGAGTACGCTGTGTCTTCGTATTGAATGCAAATTAGCCTGCCGTTCGTTGATTCACGTACGTTCTTGGAACGGCACACGTATTCATCGGTCGTGCGGATGTTCGTTGATATTCAGATGACGTGGTGGAGTTTAGAACCTATCAGTTCTGAGATTGATTCGTACGAAGCTTACTATGAAGGAAGTAATGAGATAATCGATGTGGTAGTGGTGTTAAGGCTCTATTTATGAATGGACGAACAATAAAATGTCTTTGWGGCTTCAAAATTACACTTTTTTAAAGATACCATGACACTGCTACAGATTAACAGAATTAAGAGAGGAAATGGAAAGCTGTTTATTATAACTAGCGGCCGTTATTCTGTGACTTTTATTCGACATAGACTGTGATGCCGAGGTTTAAAACTGACTAATTTCTATAATTAAATAACATTATCTACTAAAGTTTGCATTAAATAGCTTCATGTAATTTCCGTAATACTCTCAAGCTGTAGGTATATCTAACATGTCAGCAACCTATTATATGTTAGAATAAAATACATCACATTCAAAAGTGACTAACATAGGCTTCTAAAGTTTCTATTATCGAAAGAAATTTACGAATAAGAACTGAACTTTAAAGAATATAGAATATATGAATAAAAGTTGGTTGGGTTTCTAAATCAGTTGAACAGTAAAAATTGTTATATAATTTACGATGTAGTTAGACAACAATGGTCATTTACCTTTCTTGGGTATTCAAAAGAAAGGTTATTTGTTATTAGAACTCACCGAATTTCAAGATTGCACTTGCAAGATTGACAAAAGGATCTATGAATTTATTTCACACCGGAGATTGGGCGAGTTGATTTTCACTTTATTTTTTATTTTATTTTTGGGCAGATTGTTTAATCCCTTAAGCTGAATGACGTATTATTTATGAACCAAAATTCAAACCTTACTCTTAGTTATCTCATCAAAATTACTTGTATTATTCAGCAGCTTATGTAGTTTTAATTACTTAATTTTAAATGCCGACCCAGTTTTGTGGCCCTTTTCGCTACCCATGAGTTATTGTTACACTTAATATGCATGTAACTAGAATTAACATCGTATAAATTACACTGCTTGTTAAATCATTATAAATAAGTTAAACAATTTCGAACATTACGAAAAGGAAAGTAAAGAAAATCTAGACCATTTGGTAAACTATATATTATTTTATCTCAGTTTGTATTGTACAATTTTTACTTCATCAAAAAGGTATAATTGCTTTATTAAGAAAGTAGCTTTTCTTGATAATTGAACATGGGAAAATTTTGACAATTTGATGTGTTCAAACAGAAATAATATTCACGTAGTAGCTATCAATTAAGTATAATAGTTAATCCAACATATCGCATGTCTATCTGGATTATATAATCACATATACATACATCTGTACGACCCTCATTATACAAAGTGCAGTTAGCAGTGGAGTTCCTTGTACAAATATGTAATTTGGCGAGACGTTATTTTTAACGAGACTGATGTCATTACATCCAAGGTATCTCTGCAATCACACTACCACTCAAGGTAGCGCAACTAACCTTGTTACGTGCTCATCAAATGAAAGTACGTCTGTCAACCCGTTAATTATATACGAATTTGTCATGTAAATGGCCCCTTCTAGAATTACTCCTCCTGGTATAGGAATCTTTCGCTAGGACGTTGCGTGTCATGGTGCATCTTATATAAGAATGTAAATAGGAAAGATAGTCACCTGTGAAGGTTATCTTAGCTAAATGACGACAAGGACGTAAGTCATCTGTTAATTACATGAAGTATGCGAGAGGTAATTTGTTTACGTTTGTACAATACTACCGAATGTATCATCGGATAAAGTGGTAAATGAACACGAATCGTGAAGTCATGTTTCTAATTATACATAATGATGATATTCTAAGTAAAAATGTTGTATGAACATATGTCGTTTTTCTCTTTGTTTAGAAGTTATAAGCATTTTAATTATTTACGTTTATTTAATTTGCCTAAAACATTTTTAGTCAAAATATAAATACTTATAACCTACAAATATGTCCATGTCCTTTCGCTATTTCATCAACTCGATATTGTTTAGGTATGTTGAGATTTTTTATTATTGTCAACAGATCTTTTTTGGTAACTTTTCCATCCGGAATTGTAATTTTTTTTTCATGTAATCAATTATTTCTATTTTTTGTAGCTGATGTTGGCGCCTTGTTCATTAATTTTGAATGATAACTCGCGTTATCCAGATCCTGCTGCTGAAACCAAGTTTCAGAAAGTGCAGAGTCCATGTCCCAATGGTAGTCAGCAGAAAAATTTTGGATCGGTTTCGCTGACAGTAATAAGCCATTTTCCACCCATCCATCATTTCCTCCCGCATGAAGAATTATAATTCTTTTTCCTCTCGAAGGTGGTGCTTGCAGAACGCAGTTATTTGTCCCATCTGTCAGACCTTTTTTTTATCAAGTCGTGGGTGTCGTACCACGTTTTATCCAAATATACGATATTAAGATTTTATTGGCGGTACCTTCTGATTTCGTTTATATAATCCCATCTCATTCTTTTTAGTCGGGTCGATTCCATTATGGATAAACGTTGGTTTAATGTACTATAATTAAAACCGATGCTCCTCAAGTATTTTCTGAACCACTCTTCGCAATAGCTTATGTCATATCCTAATTCCAGAAGTTTTAATTTCAGACTTGCCGTGGTTGGAACTTTATTTTCTTTATAGATTTGGTAAATCACTTTTTTAATTTCTATCCCAAGCTCTTTTGATCTATTTAGAAATTTTGTCCGAATTGCGTGATTTTCTTGAACTGCCTTTACATTTTTCGCTTTTCTTGTCTCGCGCACATGAATACTAAGACTGAATGCTAGTTTTGGTTTGACTGGTAGTGAACTTTAAATAATCCGACCCTGCTTAACCATCTTCCGAAAATCGGACTTAAATTTATGGTAATCCGGTTATTTGCGGTAACTTGTGAGGGGCCGCCTGCTGTTCGAGATGAAAGATAAATTTCATTGCAGGGTTGTAATAACGGTAAGATAGTTGCATTACTATACCAATGGGCAACAAAAATTTTTTTGTTTCATCAATAGCCCATTCTTTTAATGAGAACGAAGCGATTTTCCGTTACAAATTAATAACGCAAAACATCCAGCTTAACATTATCTTCGAATACTCGACACACGATTGCATAAAAATCAATCTCTCTTTGGTGCAAATCCAACCGGA
The DNA here is from genome assembly GCA_025024175.1 of Rhyzopertha dominica. NCBI lineage: Eukaryota > Metazoa > Arthropoda > Insecta > Coleoptera > Bostrichidae > Rhyzopertha > Rhyzopertha dominica. The sequence continues at coordinate 61,833,122 of QCXZ01000064.1, forward strand.
TCTGTGACGTCAGCCAATATCTGAGTCAGTCGCAAGGCAACTCGGGTCTCCAAAAACACCCACAGCGGCCATACCTGGCGAAAACAACGCAAGGTAATCTGATTAGCATGTCAGCCACGCCTGTGCGTTGGGCCACACTGGACGACGACGTACGCCAGTTATGCAATTTGAGAAGTGCGAGTGAGTTTCCTTAAAAGGAGCAGGATGCGATAGGCCGATTTAGGGCGCTAAAAGTCACGTAGAAGCTTGCACAAGTGAATAGCAATTTACAATTATTAATTAAAGGATATTGCCAAAAATCAAACATATATTAATAGACCGGATGCGATCGAATATTTATTTTGACTTATAATCAGTCTATATGGATGGTATACACATACTTTTAAATATGTAACCCCAAAAAAAGGGTCTAAAGCAGTCATGAGAAGTTCTAAATATATATCATGCAACAAATTTGCTATTGTGTAATAGATGATCTTTCCCGATGACTCTAGGGTCTGTCGCCATAACCTATCATCATGAAAATTTAGGTGTGTAAATTGTAGTTGACTGGACACAAAGTGAACATTTAATACTCTGAAATGTGGAAAGACTGTGAAGCTCATTGAACGAATGCTATCTCAACGTCAATTCAAAGTGTTTTTGGGAGAGAAAAGTAGCAAATCCAGGATTTTGAATAATGGTCTTCCACAAGGATCGGTTCTGTCGCCTATTCTTTTCAGCCTTTATATAAGTGACCTTCCAATAACTCAATCGAGAAAATTTGTATATGCAAACCACATGGCATTGGCTTTGCAAWGTAAAGACTTTTCTGTACTCGAACAAAACCTTTCAAGTGACWTCGAGATTATGAATTGCTATTTTAAAACCTGGCGCTTGTGCCCTAATCCATTGAAGACAGAAGTAACTTGCTTTCATCTCAACAATCACCAAACATCTTAAACATAACTTCTCACCAAAATACCTTGGAGTGACCCTAGATGCGTCTCTAACGTACAAGAAACATCTAGAAAACATCAGTAAAAAATTACAGACTAGAAATAACATTCTGCATAAGCTTGCTGGTCAAGTTGGGGTGCAAATGCCTTGCTTTATAGCACTGCTGAGTACTGCTGTCCTGTTTGGAAAAACAGTCATCACACACTCAGTTAAATACTGCAGTGCGACTAATCACTGGAACAATTAAGTCAACTCCATTACCTTGGCTTTCGATTCTTTCAAACATTGCTGCTTCGGATATTCGCAGACAAGCTTGGCAAAAATATCAATCAGCTCCTAATGAGTTTCTGATTTCCCGAAATCTGCAWGAGCTAMCTACAACTCGGCTAACTTCTAGAAAACCTCAGTGGACAGAAGATTTCCTTCGTGCTCCTTATACCATTGAAGAAGGATGGTGTTCTGTTTGGCAACTTAAGAAAAATGATATATTCAATCAGCAGCTTATAGACGATCCTACGGAAGAGGTAGCAGGAACTGACCTCCCAAGAAGGTCTTGGGTCACTCTGAATCGCCTTCGCACAGGTCATGGGAAATGCAAGTTTTTTCTTAATAAATGGGATTCATCTATCAACCCTTCTTGTGAATGTGGAGATCCCCTCCAAACAATTGGACATATGGTCAACAGATGCCCCCGTACAGCATGGCCTGGTGGTTTTGCGTCTGTCTATCGTGTTGATGAAGGTGTTAAAGACTGGCTTAAGACAATAGAGATCTGATTGGAGTTTYCTACGGTTTTCTTCAATACTCTATCCAGAATAAATACATACATGTATGTATCTATTATGGATAAAGCGCAAATGCGAGATCTCTTATCGTTGAATGAAAATATTTTTTTTCTTTTTCAACGCTTTTATAAAGATCGACCGTAGTCGCATGGAATTTACAATACTGTGGAATGTATTAATGATTTTCATCCGAAAATATCTGACAGTATAATTGTACTCTAGAGAAAGAAGTGTTTTAAGAATTAGTTATAATAACATTATACATATGTCAAATTTTTACATTACGCATAGAAAATAGAAATGAATGAAACACTACATCAATCAATTTTGCTAGCAAGACAGTACAGTCTATTTTTGATTGTATTAATTTATAAAAGATTGCTATACGTGATGTCATTCGCCTGACTTCCAGAAACTGAAAAGAGGAGAGGTTCAACAACAATCCTCTGGGGGGATATTAGTAATGAATTTTAAATTATAAGAACTGAAAAAATTGGCGCTCGTCGACTTAGTGGCGATCTTATAACATTCATAATTCGGTGACCAAATTAAAGAACAATATTCAAGCTCAAAAAGATCGTATAAGAACAAAGTTTTTAAACACTTGTAATACCAGTGAACATATTTTTATTCTGAAAAATAAAGCTAAATGAAGAAGCAACTGACTACTATTTTTGTTGCATGTTCTTAATTGCAAAAAATTATCAAAACTCGGGCTCAGTTCTACAACGCTATCCACTTGCAGTAAGATTATTAATATTGTAATTAAAAACAATAGGTGATCTGTTTTAAATAGATTCAATTTCATTAATTTACCAAAACTGGCGAAATAATATGCGAGTATGCATATAAGAATGGAGAACCATTTTAATCAGCTTGCTAAAGTGTAATAATATTGAAACTGATTTGTAATTTGACGTATTAGAAAACAATCACTACACAGTCTTGACAAATAGCGCGACAGTCCTTTACAAGAAAACCCGGTATTATTTGGTCACGATCTAAAACCATACCAGGCTTAATAGGTTTAAACGCCGACATTATACCGTCCCCAGAAATTTCTGTCGAATTCAGGCATGGAATATTAGAAATATCAATACTAGTTACCTAAATCATTTTCAGTATAAACCATGAAAGTAGATTTTAAATTTCGGTTACCTTTTTCTTTCACTTCGTCATTCTCATTTTCTTATCGGTCCCTTGTAAACTTCTAGTTAAACGCTCATCAATCTTTCATCATGTATATTTTGTGCTTAATTGCTTCTATTCTTGAGTTTAGTAATTCATTTGAATATATGTTTCTCGTTTAGTTAGACCGTATTTAGTTTACATAGATGGGCTTTTCTTGTCCTTAACATTGTCCAAATTAGTTACTGGAGCTCGGCCAAAATAAACTAGTTCACGTTATTAAATAACAAATACCTAGAACCGATTTTGTCATTCTTTCTTAGAAGCATCTAAGATCAAGATATCTATCAATTCGAAACAATGCAACTCCGCTGTCATCTGTGCGACAAATCGAGAGCGTGCATTAATAATATTACAATATGCTAACAGCTGTTTAGTGGGTAGATTCGCTTATGTATTTCAAGGACCTGTCCTCTTTTCGCTCTCATAACTCGAGACGTATAAGTAAAATGTATACGTAAACGCGTCGCCTTTTTATGGAACAGAATAGTTATCATTACGACACGATAAGTGTGTGAAACCCAGACTTCTAGCTCGGCACATTATGTAATTACATTGCAGACTGAAGGATGTATTTCATTTCACATTGTTTCTTCGCATTCTGAAGCAAAGCATGAGTCGATCAAAATGTATACATTGGGAGTTGAATATGGAGATTCTTCCAGTCATGCTACCTTCACGTAAAATTTTTGATAGGTAACTATACGTCAGAATTGCCAAAATACAAATTCAATGGAAAAATGAATGTATCTTTTAAGCCAGAGCAATTAAGTTTTAATTGTAGATTTCTTGGTTGCAAAACAAATAAAAAATATTTTTTGCTTTTGCATCACACTGTTTTTTTCCTTTTGAACACTATATGATCAAGGTATCTAAGAAATCAAAAATTATAAGAGTGTGGGGATTTAAAACACTAGTTTGATCACTTAGACAGCTGCTTTTGACTGAGCTTTGTTATAACGTTAAAAAATCCTAACCTATGTCAGTTGAAATGATTATAGGTGTGTAAACAAAAATCCGTACGTATGTTAATAATAATAATAATAAGAGTAGGCCTTTATTTAAACATACTATTGGGCGAAGTCTAGCGTAGCTATTCCACTCAACCCAAAATAAAATATAAACTTAGTTCAATATGAGAAATAAACAAACCAAAAACATAAACAACTATAGTACCATGCTTTGACTATAATTACAAGCTAATGACTTAACCTATACATCATATGAATATATACATATATATATATATATATAATATATATATATATATATATATATATATACATATGAACGCAGAGCCGGACGCAAATTATTTCAATGCCTTCCAAAGTATCGTAATCTAATTCCACTTTCGGTACACTTATTATATAAATACCAACGCCACCACCAGTTCGAAGACGATCCTTTCTTTAAAGTTTATACCCATCGATACACAAAACACTAGAGTCTATATCCTTAGACAGCCAAGTTTCTGTGACACCCATTACGTCAAAAGTAAAGACCAAATTTCTAAATTCATGAAAACCTTTAAACAGTGATGTGACATTCAGGTGACCGATACTGAGACTTTTGCTTTTGATAATTAGATGTTCTTCTTTCAGAAATTGTAATTAATAATTTATAATTCAAAACAGTGACAAGCAGAAAGACTAGTCATAACAAATTCTACCTTTTAAGTGCTCCAAATAGCTTAAAAAACTAGTGCAATTCACGTTCCTTACTGAATGTTCTTATTATTTTCTTAATTAAAAGATAATAGGCAATGAAAACCTGTCGTTGCGCTTTGAAGGACTAAGTATCAATCGAAATATTCAAAAATTTTATTTTGACGGCAAATATATTTTTTGGCCAGACATGACAACAGATTATTATGGCACTCAAACAATTGATGCTTTTCACCAAGAGCACATAAAATATATTCGTAATGTACCTCGATTGAGAGCGATTGAGAGATGTTGGGCCCTACTAAAACAAAAGGTAGATGTACGACGAAGGATGAGAAGCGAAAACAAATGAAGAATTTTTAGCAACTTCGTCATTATAAGAAAGACAATTTCCAAACGTTAATGGCTAGATTTTGTTACAAAAGTGAGATTAGCAGTTGATTATGGGGCGAATTATGTTTTAAAATAACTATATAGTCTTTTTGTGTAATCAATTTCCTAAGCAGTAGTTTAATTGCATTTGTACGGATTTTTCGTTTACACTCCCTTAATTGACATAAATCATCAAAGCGTATTGCGAAATACCTCTAGCGTTTCTTCCGTGGAACACACCAAATCATAAAAAAATCGCTTGCCCAATCGTATCTCATCCACGCATGCTAATCAAAAGAATCTGCATGAAATTTACACCAGAAGCGTGGGCACTCAGCGTAACAGTAAACAGAGCTTACGTCACGCTTCTTTTTGGTTTCGCGCTCAGACACCTACCGCTTAAAAAAGTGCTCCGCAAACAAAGGTCTTCCAAGAACACGGTGTAGCGCCTCGGAGGATGCCTCCAGCGAAGGCCGAACCGGTTCAGCGAGTTCGATGAGCATAAAAATGCTCCAGAGGTATGTGGCAACGACTGCGACGCATTCTTGGCGAGGAAGTTGCCCGAAGAAAAGGGGTGCATTAAATGTGTTTTCCTGCAGAGGCATTCGAAGCACTCTGGACAAGGCATGGATTATAAAATTTATGGGGAATTGTGTAACAATTTACTGCTTTCAATGAAACTATAATGCGTCATGTTGAGATCTGGAATTAAAGTGCCACTACTATTAGTAAACAGTCCACAAAAATGTCCTCAATAATTTTTAAGGAAGACAAATTAGAAAAAGTCCTGAGACAGGTCAGAACAACCCTGTACTCCTGAAAGGTCTCACCCTTAATTTTTTGACAGAGAATGAATCGTTCAAAATTCCTCCTGAATTGATTATAAAGTGGTTTCAACTTTCATAGACACGTTGAATCGTTACTCAAATGCTTGCCAGACATTTCTGAAGACTGGCGTTCAACTGCACAAACATTCAAACACAACTTTGGTATAATTCTCCTAAGGATGGTGTTGTGTTTTAAAAACCATCGATTTAAAGTGTCTTCAGAGGACAGGGGTGTAAGTTCTGTAACTTTGCTGGCCATTCTCTGAGTCCTCCCAGTCCAATCTAATGCCTCTGGAAATCAATAAGTTTTTTGAGAGGAGCAGCATAATGGGGAAAAATTGTGCAGTGAGGTTGCCATCTTCAGTGGGATTAACTACTTAAAGACAGAAGGTTCTGTTGATTTCACTTTCTTATATTGTTGCAACAGAAGATGGCTTTTCTTCATGACTCGACAGTCATCTCGTTCTTTTGAAGGCACATCCCCTCAAAATTATAATTAGTTCTTTACTTTTCATTGGTAGTGTTCTACGTATATTGAAGAATGAACCTTATTTATCTCGTCTTATTAAACGAATTACGTACGTAAAAATATATGATTATACAATAAAAAATACATTATACACGAAACTCGTAACCATATAACCAGGAAGCACCTCACCGGACAAACAAAAATATAGCGGTATTCCGCCTACTTAGTTAATTGGACCCGTGGCGTTATTAAATCGCGATAACCACCTCCTTATTAGTACGGGTCTCTGATGTACCTAAAGATAACCCACGCGCTCGAGTGACCAAAACCAACATTTGTAAATATAATTAGTGTTACAAAATATGACTCGTAAAGCGTGGTTATTATTTTGTGTATTCTCGGCTTAGCAACTGCTGCAACAAACGGGCAAACGTGGGCTGGACCATCTGATGACCCTCGAAATAATTTAATTATTACTTCTTAACGGTTCTGCAACTTTGTCGCAAATTGCTCGATCGGCGGACAGGCGTCAGCGGCTTCTTGCAGCAGTGAAGAACAGGTGCGTTGCGCAATTTGTCTGACTGGCGTAGACCATCTTTAGAATGTTATACAACAGCCGACATAATAAGGCAAGCACTTTTACTGGCAGCGAATGGAGGCAATTTATGAACTTTCGGATGACTTGATGACTGGTATGGTACAAACGCATCCATTTTATGTGTTAAAGTCGACAAATATGCTAACGTTAGTTGTGGGAAGTATCAGCATTATTTCATTTTGATATGTGGTACTATTTTTTTACTATAAGACCTGCTTTTCTTGTGATAACTTGGTTGTATTCAATATCCAAGAAAAATGTATTTCCCGTATGTGATCAAAAAATAGACCAAGATATTATAGTAAGTGATTAGCTTTTACGCTAAAAAAATCCATGCGGCTAGGCAGCTAGAGTTTTTGTTTGAAATTTTAACTGCTGTTTCTTATAAACTTTGGATCACCATAAATAGGGTGTAACGGTTCAAAATCCACGTTCGAAGCTATAGCTCATTGACACCGTTTATATAAAATTTCTAGTTAAAGATAACTGTTTCATTATTTGTGTGTATTCTTCGTCACGAGAAAGATGGCTCTAGGCGTATGTTTTGGGGACATGGGCTTTTTCTGTATTCGACCGGTTCTTTTTTGCGCGCTGATAAGCCAGGGATTCAGCGAGAAAAATGCTTTGAATTAGTATCGAAAACAGCTTGTGGTTTAGCGTGAATAGCGATAGGGCAAGTGTAAAATCTTCATTAAGATTCCTTATGATTGAGGGAGGTACTGCCCTATTCGCTCAAGGAAGTGACCAGTTGGTTGTTTTGAGATTAAGGTACTGGATCTTCGGTCTGTCGTTCGACAGGATTCAAATTCACAAACCACGTTCCACGCGGAAATCAGAGCAGAATAACGGATTCCAATCAAAACCCTCGACAGAAGAGGTAACTATTTAATAGTTTTCTGTCATTGCTGTGTCTAGTGCCAATACGCATTGTCTTATCCTATTTTAGGGTTTTTAATCCCGGCGTAAATCGCTTTTGTATCGCGGTGTCTATCATCTACGTGCCCTTGTCAGGGAGGTGCGCTCCTGTTCCCGTTTGACCGTCGGATCTGTGGGACATCCTGAAGGATTGGGTCACCGTATTAACAGCCCGTACGATTGTCATCGCTGCCCATCCCGAAGCCATCTAGAGAGCCACAATTCGCTTTAAAATTCGTAAAGCATTTATAGGAAAACCAGATAAGTTGCATGACAAATGTGTTGTACAGTTTTTTTTATTGACTAGTCGCGAAAACAGCATATTTATAGACGTTTGCATTTAATTAAATCAGCTATAGTTCATCTGGATTTATCGAAACGCGCAACTATTGGTAATTGTTCGATTTATTAAGTAATTGTAGAAAACGTTTATTTGTAAACTGAACGTGTACACGTACGGTGAAGAAATTGAACATTTTGTTTGTTTCTTTTTTTTGTTTTGTCAGAAAAGTATTGACACAATAATTGAATAGTTATTTATCCGAGCGATCAAATCGACGGAGATTTTTTTGATGTGTTTAATTATTTTGTTGATTATGTAGATGAACTTTTAGTCATCGATTTGCGCTACGGATTAGAAATTTTTTGTGAATATCGCCCTAATATTTAGTTGCATACTTACCTGTAATTATACTTTCATTCACGGGAGATATTAAATTTATTTATATATTACTAGTGCTTTTATCAGTAATTACAAATCGTTTGTATACCTACCTGGAATTTCTTGGTTTATTCCGCTACGCAAGGGGGTAGTTACAACAAGTGGCGCTCAGGCAAGTCTTTGTTTTTAACCCAGCCCATCTCCATTGGGTTAGCTGGCATCTACCCCGTGTATGCTCCGGTAGGGGATTTATTGGCTTGTTTTAGTTCTAATACAGTTATTTAATTGTTATATAATTTTTTTGCGTCACAAGGGGGCATCTAATATCTCTTTTTGACGTTTTTAATACATCTACATTCGTTTATCGCATCCTCGTTTTTATAGATTGACCCAGTCATTGTCGAATGCAAATATGTTTTGAATAAAGTGGGTGTCCTACACAACCTTGTCAACCCTTCTGTGACAAGAAATGAACACTCCACTTGGCTTAATAATATTATACTTCTAATATTTGTTTACGATGGCCTTACAGCTCTTACAAGTACTTTCCTAACTTCCATTTTCAATCGTGGTATGCGAAAATTTATGAAGAGGTATACTATCGTAAACTTCTATAAATACTCCGTTGTTTGAGATAATTCAACAGTATGGCACTGTTTCACCACGTTTAATGTAACAAATTTTAGTTATTCATTACGATGAGTCTCATTTTGTATTGTACTCAAACTCAAACCATTAAAAAATCCTTGCTTGAAAATAATTTTCCTGTTTCCGACAAGAACTAACTCGTATGGTGGACTGTCACCATTCAACTGTCTTTTCAGTGTGGGGAAAACAAAAAGACATTGGTACATGGATTCAACATTCTTTAAACGAATGATTTTTTTCTCGAAAACTTCGGYCATCTTTGATGGCATCTTCATTTGTGATGTTTCAACTGTTTTTCCGTGCCCTTAGCTAAGTACGATCTTGCATGACTATGAAGCAAGATTAGGTATTCCTTGTTGAACGGTGGCGGACGTATTTCACTTAATTTCTTGTTTAATGTGGTAGTAAATTTCTTCAGTGATCGTTGGGCCAGTTGACATCATAATAAAATATTTCAAGAGAGTGTTGTCCCTTTTTTAATGAAATTTCAATTTTAATTAAAATATTATGAGTCAACTTCAATACTAGCAACAGTTTGCTAATACTGGGTTCCTGCATTATTTATTACAACACCGTTGTTAGTTACAAAAGAACGTAGCGTATCAATTAATTCAAATTACGTGTTCGATTTCTCATTACCTCTAACAACTACGGCCTAAAGCGCAATCCATTCAACATGAAACGAAAGGCACCAATCACAACATTCATAACAATTTTTCTATCCTGTGTCGCTCAAGTTTCGCTTTTGAGATGGGTGGAGTCCTGTTAAGCTAGGTCAGGCCGGTCGTATTGTGCCGGTAATATTATCTCCGTATCTTTACTTTTACTACTTTCACCTGTTAGCTACCTACAGCGCGTTCAATTCAGAATCAGACGAAGCAAGGTGGTTGTCAGGAATTACTTAAGTCAGTTACGGCATAAAATGCTTCCATAAAAGGCAGTACGATAAATTGCTCGAATTATGTTGATGAATTGTGGAGATTTGGAGCTGAAATGTTAAAATGCTGTTGCGAAAGGAAAAGCAGGCTCGAAACTGGCCTACCTTTGTTTGCCGGTTGAAATGTTTGTGACATTTAGCCGGATCAAATATTTGAGTGCTCCCAGCGGATGTTTGCGAATTAAAGCTGAAATTGATTGTTGAAACATGGAGTGGTGGAGTAATGTTTACAAAAAGGATAGTTACTCAAGTACTCCTGCGGTTGTTTTGTCAACTCTTTCATGCACTTGAAGTCATGCATCATCTGTGTAGAGCCTTCAACTTCCGATCGTTCATAGAAATAAGATCTTTTATATAAATACATTATTTTATTGTTAAAAGTTCAGTTAAGTGTTACTCATGTTTCTACAAAAATCATATGTGCTTGAAGAGTATTTAGAAGAAGGAACCATAGCCCACAAGAGAAAATACAAACAAAATTGAATAATTGGGTATTTGCCATGTATTTATATTTTATTAAATTGCATAGTAATAGGTAGCATCTAATCCACAAAACAGGTGTGACAGCTTATAAATTCCAAAAAATAGATCATAAGATGTATTTTTAATATTAAAAATGTGAATATTTAAAGGGACCGTCAAAACGCGAACATATTGGCCGTGACGTCAGGTGTCTTGTAAATGGCCGCTTGTTTACATCTAGGGTCAGCGCGTCACGCGTCAGCCTCAGCCCGTCAATTTATCTGTTTGTTGTTTGCGTTCATTTTGTGACAAGCGAGTTAAAATACGCCAAGAAAAAGTGAAATACTTATGAGTTATGACTTCTGAAGGCATGTTCATTGTTATGGAATTTGTGTACAGCGACGAGCGGTTCAACGCGGCGGAGATGAGGAACGTAAAAGCGACGGCATAAGTGAACTTTTTATCATATTAACGTAGCATTGATAATTTGATCACAGTGGATTGTTGGAAATATACTATTTGTAAACATAAAAATGTAAGAATAAAAAAAGGTCGGAATAACTATAAATTGCCATTTATTTTCGGGGCTCTTGCGGCTCGTTTCCGGTCTGGCTAGCAGTCGAATATATGGGGAACAACGTCGTTCTTTATTATAACATTTCCCTCTACAAACTTAAAACGCATATAATTTTTCACATCCTCTTCAAGTTATAACAAAATGGAAACTGAATGGTAAACACTTATAACCCCAAAAAGAATAATAAAACTTACAGTAAGAATTAAGATGATTTTCGCAACAGAAAAACAAACTTTGCGATTTCGACATATCACGTCTAGGGACCTTAAACAACCTTTTCATACGTTGATAATCTCGAGGAACGGTTACAAAAATTTTGTTAGCTGTACTGACTGAAGTACTTTTATAACCATATACAAAACAACACTTGTTTTGTTTTCCATACATAATAGATGCTTGTGAAACTACACATATCACTTTTTTGGTGCGACCTCTTACACCGTCCTTTCAATAAACAATACACAAAAGCTTTTCCAATACAAGAATGATACTACACCATTAAACAGCACGCTCCTCGGTAATGTTTACGTGACACTTGACGTCACGAGTTTAACCTTGGATAGAAGCGTTTTGGCGGTGACTCCTAAGATTCGAATTTCAGACCTGAAATTCTCTACCTACAAATATTTTTTTGTTTTTTTTTAACATGGCATACGTTATATATGCACTTCAAGATTCATTTTACGTAATTTTCAAAAAAAGTGATAATACCCAATTAAGTACAGACACTTGAATTATGACACATTTAATCATGGATAACTGTAACTAAAAGGATATTCTTATTTTTTCACTGTTATAAATGCAAAGTTTTATTATATCATTAAGGTACGTATATTCTGGTCTTTTAATTCTTTGGGACATATTTGCAGTTACTTGTTTCCAAATGTCTTTAATGTGCTGGGTGATAATTTAAAAGCCAAGGACACTTTAAGTCCTTTGGTAATAAAGGATTTGCTTTAAATTTAGAAAAGAAATGTACTAATAGAAAATATGTGTGCCAGATTTGGAAATGATCGATGTACAGACATAAAAATAATTTTGACACCCTGTATCTTCATTACTCCATTTTTGTTTATGATTTACGGACATCCTGTATGTTTGGTGGAAGCTGTGTCTAATTCATTCAAATCACTGTTAATCTACCTCGCTCTTGCTGAAATAGTACGTAACCTGCGTAAAGATGGTAACTTTCGTACGTAAAAAAAATAGTAGCGGTCCCAATATTGAGCCCTGCGGAACCCCGCTCACGACACTAACCCGTATAATTTACACCCTATTTCGTATCCAGGAAACACTCACCAAATCCGTGCTCATGGTGTTGCACCCCCTCAGGGGCAGCGTGTACTGCACCGGCGACGGTCTCTGTACCCATTCCCCTAAGCACGTGCTGTTTTTCGACAGCCCCCTCGGGTAAATCATCCCGTTGAACCTGCCCGMTTTCGTGCTTATGCTGACTACGATTTCGTTGCTGTTGCAGGCGACGTGCACGTCGGAAGCCACTTCCGGAGGACCTGCGGAGGAAACAAAGAGCGTATTACCAAGAGGCACAACACAATGGGGCACGTACCATGCAGTTTTTCGAGCGACGAACGGGTGAATGCGTTTTAACGGAGCCAAAACGCCGAGGTGAGTTATGGGTTGCGCTTTCCGGTAATGGGGGAGTATGTTTATGGGATGGGCGTGAGGAGTTTTATGATTAGGGGGTTTTGCAATTGTTAACCGAATGGCAGGTCAAAATTTATGCGAAAACTTTTATATTTTATTATCTCGTCGACAGTATTTACATTTTTTCGTTATTTGGTTGGCGAAATCTTTCAATCTTAAGACAACTCGAGAGGAAAGAAGCCTAGCTTGATCGGATGTACAGGGTGTCCCATTCTCGATGTTTTTAGCTAGACCCATCTCGAATTTTAAGTTTTTCTTCGTCAAATGTGAACGAAATTAATGTAACTAACAAGAGGGATAAAAGAACCGGAAATAGTAAGAAGTATGTTATTCAGAGTCATTTATTAGCAGTTCCCGTATTTTAACAAAATATTCTTGGTTCCATCAATTAGGTAGCTTGGAAAAAAGCTGATTGAACGTATGTGCTTTGTCTCACTTGATTTATCAGATAACTCTGACGATCGTTTCGACCTAGGACGGTCATTTTCAAAGAGATAACAGCGTCATACTAAACTCAGATGTGCAGAATTTTGTTTCCATCCCCCTTTTTACAGGGGTTGTAAAATACAGTTGTAAAATCTCTCGCCTAGGTGTGAAGGTCGACTTTATAATTTCGGCAATATCAAAGGCGTACTGGACGTGGGAATTTCTATTTGTGTATTTGCCAAATTTATAGAAAACCAACACAGTCGGATGTTACAATCCCGGCTTCTTCAAATCAATCGTTACAGATTAAGCATTCCGTGTTTTATAGTTTAAAAACAGACTAATAAATATACCACTTAGAAAAGAAAGTTTCGAAAAAGAATTGACGACAATATAAAATTAGAATACAAAGAATGCTGTACAATGCTAACATCAATGAAAAAGAACATATTTTTGCCGCAGTATATTATGTCAAAGGAGTTAGTGTTTGTGTTAAAAATAGGCTGAATAGACTCGGAATAAAAGCAATAGAGGTTAATAAGTGCAATTTGGGAGGTCTTCTAGTTAACAATAAGCCAAAATCCAATAAATTGAACAAAAACGGCAATTACCAAATAAAATGCATGCAATGTGACATGATATACATAGGACAATCAGGTAGAGCTATTAAAAACAGAATTAAAGAACACGTTGCGAATATAAAATCAAACAAAAGCACAACAGGTTTTGCTGACCATTGCATAAGAAATAACCATCACTTAGATGAAAGCGACGTCAAAATTTTGCATTGCGAAAGGAAAGGTAAAAAACTAAACCTTTTAGAAGTTTTGGAAGTTAAAAAAGCTCAGCATCAGAAAAAACATTTGGCAAATACACAAATATTCCCACGTCCAGTACGCCTTTGATATTGCCGAAATTATAAAGTCGACCTTCAAACCCAGGCGAGAGATTTTACAACTGTATTTTACAACCCCTGTAAAAAAGGGGATGCAAACAAAATTCTGCACATCTGAGTTTGGTATAACGCTGTTATCTCTTTGACAATGACCGTTCTAGATCGAAACGATCGTCAGAGTTATCTGACAAATCAAGTGAGACAAAGCACATGCGTTCAATCAGCTTGTTTCCAAGCTACCTAATTTGTTTATTCAGGATGTTTCACAATGAATGCACCTTTGAATCCATTCAACATATTCTTGGTTCCAATTTGGCCCAAACCTCTTCTAATGAATTTTTGAGTTCATTTATGGTGGCATACTTTCAGTTATCCACACATACTTAAATACCCCAATGGTTTTCAATTGGGTTCATGTCAGGTGAACGAGAGGGGCACTCTAACAATTCGACATTTTGGTTGGCAAACCAAGCCATCGACTCTCTACTGACGTGAATCCTTGCATTATCTTGTTGGAAAATGAAATTCGGTTCGTAACGGTTCGTGTTGATGGGTAAGCCAATGTTTAAACGCCTGCTTTTGTAAAGGCACCCCAAACCATTAACGTACCACCCCCAAAGTTTCGTTTTGAAAGATACTCAGGTTCTATCCTCAAATCTCGCCAATAACAATTGAAACCATCTGGACCATCAAGATTAATTATTTTGTAGGAAAAGATCATCATAATTTAAAAAATAACATGGTTTAATTCGAGGTTTAATTGTACAGTTTTGGTCTACATTTCGATTCATATTCTCAGGATGGGGGTTTCACTATAGCAGATACGAGTATAAAACAGGAATACAAAAGTTCATAAACACAAACAGCAATTGCATGAATTTAAGCTTGATCCACTTACAACTGTTGAATGATTGTCAGTGTAAATTGTTAATCTATGAAAGAAATTCGGTATTTTGTCTATCTAAAAAATCAAACGCAAAACCGTCTTAAACACGTTCTTAGTATGTACGACTTGATTAAAATTTTGAAAACTGCAAAACTATTAATTTATAACCTAATTGTCAAATAAGTATAACAGTAGTTGCATCACTGATACAAGACTTTTTGTTATTATAAACTTTCATATGTTTCGGCATATTTTATCAGACTAAGTTAAAAAAAAACTGCAAACCATTCAGCAGGGTGTTGTTTTTGTATTTATATGTACCATTCATGGTAACTTATCAAAAATACATGCTATAAATTCTCCCCAAGCTTATTTAATTGAGATTTTTAATCGTAACAATAATAAGGTTGATAAAGGTGTGTGTTTTAGTCTGTTTCAAAACTTTATTCCTATGTTTGTCTTCATCAGTATACATGTCTTCTCAGTGTGTTTCAGCAGCTACAGAAGGTTTTACAAGACATGGAGAAATACGTCCCATTTGAAAAAAATAAGTGGAACTGTCTTTTTTGTCGATTTAAATAAACGTTTACCAAACATTACGTGGCTTTTTAATCTTTGAAGTGAATTTGTTGAAAAATAATGTACTCTATTTAGGCAGTTTCTTTTCCGCAGTCGTCGACCGTGAACTCAGTTCTGAAGAAGCTTACAGCAGCAGTGGACGAAACGCCAGGGAGTCAACTACGACTACTTACTGCAGTGTGAATAATCTTCAAGATTGTGGTGTTGCTGATATATTTTAGTCTGTTTCAGAATGACTGCCAAGAGCTTCGTCTAAGAAGGGGAATTGGAATTCCTAATTCAAGGTATACATGAATTCTATTTATGTTCCCAATTCGGATTTGTAATCTTTAAGCGCAAAAATAATAAGGACTTTGCTAAGAAATATTTAGTCTGTTTCAGAAAACTGCAGGCTCTGCTTTTGGACTGTCTTCAAATTGCTCAGGAAAACATTTAAGGATGTGTAAGAAGTTCTTTTGTTACTGATACCGATTCCCTTTCAAGAAGTGCATACCTTTTTCGTAAATTTAAATAAACGTTTACCAAACAGAACATGCGTTTTTTTTTAATTTTTTATGTGAATTTGCTGTAAAAATATTGTATTCTCTTTAGTTTCTTCTTCGGTATCAAAGACAACGGACTCAGTTCTGAAGACGCCTACAACAGGAGAGGACGAAACGTCTGTGAAGGAAAAATCGCCACGATCAGCGTCAGCCAACCAGGATCAACTGCAACTACTTGTTATAGTGTTTTAGTTCGCTTTAGAATGTCGCTACACAGTCGTTTACGTTCCGGTGTTACTGATATAATTTTAGTCTGTTTCAGAAAGCTGCAGGCTGTCTTCAAATCACCTACGAGATTTTTAAAGTTGATACCGACTTTCTTTCTCAAGAAGTGTTATCGTTTGTTATTTTTTTCTTCTATTTTTTTGCAGCATCAGAAATATTTTTGTTTCATATCTAAACAAAATTTTCTTTATGTCATTATGCTTGTTTTTCCATTTGAGATACCTACATCGTTTTTCTAATCTCCGTCTGTTCCAGGATTTCAGTAAATATAGCTACAGAGCGCCTACAAGACGTCAAGAAATGTGTTTATCTGGACAAGTTCATTTATTCGTAATATTTGTAACCTCATTATTGTAAATTTTGGACATTTGTTCTTGTGCACTATTTTTTCCATTGTTGAAAAGTATTTTTGTGTTGTTAAATCCGAAATTACATAAATGTTTATCAAAGCTTTAGATTTTTGAAGGGAAACTGGGCATAAAATTTATTCTGTTTCACACAAATACTTCTTTCAAATGTGGTGTCTGATTTCAGGATACTATTCGACATCTACCACTCTCCTAGAGCTTATAGTCCTCCATCTGACTATGTTTCAGAATAAGACCCAAAGGAGCTTCTATCAGGTGTCACGTTTTGCCCTTAGAGAAAAGGAATAAATCGCAGATAAATTATTGAATGTTTCAAAAGAAGTGTAAAGCAGCTGGGCCAGAAGTAAGCTACTATTTTGTACTGACTTCTTATTTTCAGGTGAACTGTTCAGAGAAAGGTTTGGAAACTGATTGTTCATAACTTGGAGCAATAATGTTGTCAGCAAATAGAGAGATTTGGATTGGTAACGAAATAGTCAGGTATCCAACAACATTGAAAGAATGTTAAACAATAAATACTATTTGAAAAACATCTATTGTTATTAATTTACCCCACTGACTCCAGTTTTAATTTTCCATTGAACGATTTTTTCGTTATTTCGTAGAACTGACATTAGTTTAAGGAGCGCGATGTCTTTGCATCTTTTTCAGCGGCATGTACATCAACATTGTGAACATGAAGGCTACAAATTGCCGACACATTACCTAGTTCTAATCGTTTACCATGTACAGAAATCTGAATAAGGATTTCGTACCTGTTTATAAAAATAACATAGCTTAACTTAAATGAAATATAATTTGCCCGATTGCTTTTTTTTTCGGAATGCAAGATATATGCAAATTATTTATGACGTTACGCTCAAAATATCTATAACGCTGTATAGTGTAGAAAGGAAGTCAACAACACGAGCGGAAATAAATAATCTAAATGAAAGCTGCAATCAGAAACTGATTTACAACTAACGCGTTTGGTGATCGGTGGCATTTGCGCCAATAATAGGAACAGGAAGCAGAATTAATTCGTACTATTATAGATGGATAACGCGTTGAAACTCCATGACATTTTTTGCGGTTTTGACTAGTGAACAGATTTTAAATATAGGGGGTGAACTACTAGATAAATTAATGCTACAAGTTCCTATAGATAGTTTTCATAAATTTATTGCAGAAAATGTTCAAGTTTATTTACAAGTTTAGTACTGTTAAGCTTTACAATAGCATTTCAAAATTATTTCCTTCCATGTTAATACACAAATGCATTCTTCTAAGATGAGTATTTTGCTTTACATTGCAATAATCTATTGTCATAGCTTTATTCTATGACTACCAGTATTTCTATTTTTGATCCAAAGACGCTCGTTCAGTTTTCTTGCATTGTGCTGCGTGTTATCATGAACCCTATCTTTTCTTTTTCATATATTATGATCTTTCAGGCGCAGCGAGGAGAGAAAAAACTAGATACTAAATCAATTGTTAATCCACTTATGCCTTTAGCCTTTTTTTGTAAAAATATCTTATTAACAACTGAATAGCATTTGAAAGAGCTCAATATGAATCCAACTAAATAAATACTGGAGGAACAGCCTCATTTATAAATTTAAGGATTATCTGTTGCGTGTATAGCAATTACAACTTCCAAGTTTAATGTGATTTTGATACTCCAGAATAATACACCTTGTAATCAAGCTTACTGCCGACTTAAAAACGCTTCAGGACGACAGCTCATCTATTTCATGCGGTACGCACGCGATTGTAATAATTTCCTCTGCCCTAGGGATACTGTTCTGACGAACGAGCGAGTTGCTCGTTGTTTCTTCAGAAAATAATTAAGTACCCGTTTTGATTGGCATCGCATTTTAATTCACGTTCAGTCTGGTACAAAAACAGCACGTTCTTCGCACTATCGCGAATTGCTGTGCGAAGATATAGAATGAAATGCACAGATTAGAACGTTGCAAATTTTATATTCATTCACACATTTAATTGAAGTATAATGCGTAATAATAACTACTTTTCTTTGGGGTGAAGTGCACAAATACTGTATAGACAATTAGCAAAGTCAATTTATATAGGAAATCAGTTTATTGTTTAGTAAATAATAATGTTACTAAAAGCCTGCAACTTTTTTGTTGTTCTTGCCTTTTTTATTATGTTTAAATGACGCTACAAAGTATGGAGGCAGCAGAATGTTTCAGTTTCTGTTCAACCGTTTTTTCTGAAATTGTGCATGGGCCTATAGGTAATTAAAATCTATTTTCTGGATTTTTTCAACTCATGTCAGCTCTCGTTTCCGAGATAGTATGGGCGCAAGTTGCATTTTTTTTAATGGGAAGGGGGTCAAAAGGCACATCATTGAACAGGATATATTTTTTTGTACAATTTATTGCTTCTGAGTTGAGAAAACTGTGAATATTGAGCCTGACAAAGAAAGAAAAGAATGAAAACAATTTTCTTTATCGCTAAAATGGACAAAAGCCAAAATCACCTTGACTGGTGATAATTTTCGCCTACTTTGATCAATTTACTGCGAATCGTGTACCCAAAAAGTAAAAAAAAAAACATGATTCCGTGAAAAATGCAGTATTTCTCAGATTTACATTGCAGAAGATGCTCAAACTGCTTCTCATTTCCTTCCTGGCAGTATTGCAGCCTTAATTTCTGCCCTGATTCGTCCTTTAAATCTTCTGCATTATGTGGCCGATCAACATAACTACGATTTTTCAGATACACAGGAAAAATCAAGTGGCGTCATATCAGGGGAATGTGCTGGGCATTCTATCGCTCCGCGCCTACCAATCCATCTGTCTGGAAATATCGCATTCAAATATCCACGAACGTTGACTGCAAAATGGGGCGGTGCACCATCTTGCTAAAACCAAATCTGTTCAGAAGGACGCGCAGCATTTTCACGATTAGGGAACATGCGAATTAGTTCTKGTGTAATGTGTTCGCGCAAGAGCTGTAAATATGATTTCTATCGATGAAAAGAGGCCCAATAATGTGCTCAAGGATAATACCACACCAGACATGCACTTTCTGAGGGTGTTGTGTGTGGACTTGTTCAATCCAATGTGGATTTGTGGTCGACCAATATCTGCAATTATGTCTATCCACATTACCATTGCAAAAAGTCGCTTCATCAGAAAACATAATCCAATTTAAAGTGTTTCTATCTTCATCTTTCATGTTCATAGCAGTTTCGCAAAATTCTTTCTTATGATCGAAATTATCTTCGCTCAGTTCTTGTAATAATTGTATTTTGTATGGATGAAACTTCTCTTTTTTCAAAATTTTCTGAACAGATCTTCTGCTAATAAGGTGACTGAGAGCACGCTGTTGTACGGAACACTTGGGATTATCTTGCACATTCAAGCAACCTTCCTCAATCGTAGCAACCTTTGGACGTCCTGGTTTTTGACGATTTTTAACACCGCCGGTTTCGTCAAAACGTTGCAATGTTTTAATAACTGTTGATCTGGTGATATTGGTTCACGATCCTCATGAATTGTATTGGAGAGTGCAACTACTTCCGAATAACTTCGCCTTCTATCTCCATAACCAATCATCATCAAAATGTCGATGCGATCATGTCCAGTTAACTGAGGCATTCCGATTGCAAACGGCGAAGTGAATCAAAATTATCAACAGTCACGAGAAAAATGGAGAGACCTGGAATTTTTGTTCTTATTACTTAGCAGTTTTTATCCCGAAGTTTTTTTGCAAGACCCAAGTTTGTTATCACACTTTTCTCAACTCAGAAGCAATAATTTATAGGAGTGTGATACATATCTCGAAACTAGAGCTGTCGCCGATTTCAGATTTCAGAAAAATCTGTCGAACAGAACCTGTAATATCCTGGTGGTTCCATACTTTGTATCGACCCTGTATATTATCTATATGCATTTCCTACATGGACATTAATTAAAAACAAGAATACCAATGCACATCTGATTGTCAGATACAGTATTCGAATTTCTAAGAACTTATTTCAAGCAATGTACTATTATTAATGTTCGCGGTTTAACGTGGAGTGAATTTAATTCCAGTAGTAATAGTAGCATCCTTCTCACGGCAGATACCCAGCTGAGATGATTGCGATATCAACAATACCATCTCGATAATTATGGCAGTTGTAAATACAGGAAGTCATTACTTGATGTGATTGAAGATACCGATACATTTGTATCTTGGCATTAAAATTACGCATTTAATTTTATACGATAATAGCGCACTTACTTTGAACAAGTGATCATTTAAAGTGGAGTAGCGGTAAATGCTATTTAGAAGTCATAATTGTGTTTCTTAGCATATTCATAGATATCTTGTTTGTAAACACGACTCTCCATCAGTCATTTTAACACATGTTTTTTCGTGAACCACAAAAATAGAATCTATAGTAAAAAAAACTTTTCCTATAAGGTTCTGTATAAAAGTCATACTGAATGCTTTCATTTTTTAGTATCATTTACATGTCGCACAATCTACATTACTGACTTATTAATCAAAAAACACCATATAGATTTACGGGCATAATGAAATTTTTAGAAATATTTATTACGACACCATAAATGTAGAGTATATGGTGGCTATAAAAACAATACTTTTAATACTTGAAATTAAACTCTTAGAGCCGTTTGCCACTATACTTATTTAAGTATTGAAATAAGTTCTTAAAATCATTATACTGGAAATTAGATGCGCGCGCCGTTTCAATACAAGAAATAAGCGTAAGGTTTTGTTCTCAATTTGCAATTACACAAAATTTTCAATACGTACGCGTGCGCCCTTTTGTAGTTCTAATCGCGAAGCTAATCTAACCGTAATCTATTAAATTCCGTCTTTATACAATAGCAAATGCAACGTAAGGTCTATTCTACTGCCACAGAAAAGTAGACCTTATTAGATGTAACCCACACATAAACAATTACTTTTACTGTTGTTTGTGTTTGTGGTCACCCTGAATTACCACAATTTGTATTTAAAAGTAAAAAAATGCCCGTTGACTGAAAAAAATTATTAAATGCATCAGCGTTGATACTAACAATGATATTGCAAGGAGAATGAATGTTCATGGCTTCTTAAATGTGCTGAAAGAAGAGCTGATAATCGAAGATCCAACAGCATATAAAAATTTTCTACAAATGAGCAATTCTTCATTTTTTTAACTTGTTCATAACAAAATAGGGGAACAAGGTACACAATTCCGTGAAAGCATTCCTTCCGTTTCATTTACAAAAGCATGACAACACATCACGTTCCCTGGGTTGTCAAAAGTTTACTCACACCAATATACATATTTTAAGAGGCCTAAAACTGCATTTCATGTTGATGTATTAATTAGCTGGTAGTAGGTAGTCAACCCAAAATAACAGCCCCAAAAGTTTATTTCGCCGATATCAGTACAAAAGTTGCCTAATCTCACAACCCTGCTTATTGCGTAGGTTCGAAAAGTAGGTTCTATGAACGTTTTGTTTATAAACGGTAAAACAGGTTAGTACGCATCGATCTGAGCAGTTTTAACACGAAGTATGGAAATTCAGTACAAGAAAATAAAACGTGGGCTAATTTCTTGTATTGAAACGGCGTGCGCATTCAGTTTCCGTATAATAATTTTAAGAACTTATTTCAATACTTAAATAAGTATAGGGGCAAACAGCTCTAATAATTATTCATCTGAATGATTTAAATTTTAATATCAAATTTTTAGGATATCCGCTCGAAAATTCATTATCGGCTAACGTATGTCCAATGAGATTTTACATTTTCCGAGGTCCTAAAACGACCAACAAAAAGTAAATCGCTGTAAATAAACTTTTGGCACATACGTTTATTATTTTACATCTGGATGCAATAACCTCTGAGCAGTTAGACATGTAGATAACTATCAGTCTGGATTCTGAACGTTTAGGTCATTATAACAATTAATTTTATTAAATCTAAATAAATTATGCAGTATAACATCTTTGTTTAGAAGTTGTAGATACAGTAAATTTCTAGAGCAGAGACAAAACTGTTGGTAAACTTTCTCGTACTTTGCTCTAGACTTTGTAGGTAGCAAACTTGACTCTGCTTCTTATACTAATTCCAAAATTTCGTCTTAAATTTCGCTTGATTGATTGATTCATTTTGCAGTTTTCAGGAAAGCTTTATCACAAATTATTTATTTACTGTTGTGATGTTTTGTTTCAATGTCGACAAGTCTACACAAACTTGACATAGAACCGTAAATTTCTCGATATACACCAAAAAAATACGTGTTTTACGCGTAAGAGAAGTGGGTTTTCTTTACTTGTAAAACAATCTACTAATTGAGAACCAAATTTAGAAATAATGACTTCGACAATGAACAACAAATAGTGACAGAACAATTTTTTGGTTTAATAATGAATTGCATTCTCAACTTTGACTATGACTATCTCGAAAATAAACTTCTACCGGAACAGTCAAACTGCAATCTCCATCCCATTTCACTCACATTACCATATTTGATCGCAAGTGATACCCAAGTGCGTTGTGCCCATAATTTCTCCTGCATTTCAAATTGCTAACCGAGCTAAACCATGACAGTTCCAAATAAACGATTTATTAAGCCAACAAAAAAAAGTTCCTTCCACTATGTCGCTTGAAAGTCAACACATACGCATAATTATACCGCGGTTTGTTCTCAAATATAATAATTACTTCCTTTCTGGCGGTTACTAGTTTAATTAAGCCTAAAATGTCCCCCGGGCTTTGCGGTTACACAACGTAATTTTCATTTATTACAAATAGGGGCAAAAGCGCCTTTCTTACTCTGTAGCGCCTACTATGGCGAATTTTTTTTAGACACGTAACAGTATTTGCCGAACGGCTATATGTATTCTAACGGTCCACTAATGGAACCTGAGGTCGTACMGTTTGCTCGTCTAAAATATATTTGAACCGGTTCTAAAAGTATTTGCGGTGACGTGGGGCACGTAGTTGAGTTTCAATCTAAGTAATGCTCGAGAGAACCCGCATTAAATTGGACATGTGCAGCTGAAGTAGCCATCAAGTTAACTGTAGTGGTTTATGTAACGAGCCCGTAATTATGGGAAGTCCATAACGTGAGATGATTTCAATTTGTTGAACAAGCTTTTGGTTCTCAGAAAACAGTTATTATTTTTTTTCTGCTACCTAAGGGACTGAGTTAGATGTGAGCTTTAACTTTAACCGAGAACGAGTACTCCATCTTGTTGCTGAATTGGTTCACTACGATGATTTATGAATAATTTGTCAGAGTTTGATATCATAAACTATGAACACATTGTTAGAATTCCAACAAAATAAAGCTAGTCAATTATACAGGATGTTTCACGAATGATAATGACCCTGACGAAATTAAAAATGCAACCCAAAATACATTTGCAGAGGTATCATTGATAATTGTTCATCGTCTTAAAAAATATAAAATGTAGAGAGCTGTATAAATTCGTAAATATTGACATAAACTTCAATCATTTGCTTTAAGTAAATCCGGCATTGTAAAACACATTTTATTTTTGAAAAATGTTTATTCAATAACATTAATGTTATAAATGCTCAAAATGTCGCCCTCCGCTGTTTTTACAAGGTTGAATTCGTCCCCAAAACGATCTTTTAACATGCATTAACATTTCTGGAGTGATGGATCTACATGCATCACGTATTTTATTATGCAAATGTTCTACACTTTCAATTGGTGTTTGGTATAGTTGCTCTTTTACCATTCCCCACAAAAAAAAGCCAAAGGAGTAAGGTCCGGGCTTCTCGGTGGCAAGGATTAATTGACCTCTTCCTAACCATCGGTTAGGCAAAATCAAATCAAGATGATTTCGCACTATTCTACGAGAATGCGCAGGTGCTCCATCTTGTTGGAACCATAGATATCGTCTTACTTGTAAATGTACATTTTGGAGAAGTACCAGTAAAATGTTTCTTAAAAATTTAGATAAGTATTGCCGTTTAAACTATCGCGAAAAAAATAAGGCCCAACAATTTGATTCCCCAATATTCCGCACCAGACATTCGTCGAGTATAGTTTGAAAATGTCCTCGAATCCCAACATGGATTTTCTTGCGCATTATAATGCATGTTATGTTTGTTAACTCCACCATTATTAGAAAATCTTGCTTCATCTGAGAAGCAAATGTCATGAAATCTCACATTCAAATTTTGGTGTTCCCGAAAAAAGTTACATAAAGCCAGTCTTTTAGGATAATCTGAACCAATTGCAAGTGATACAGATGAAATTGATTGCCTTTAATTATTCGATGTGCTAAAGACAGACTAATACTGGTTGCTCTTGAGACTACTCTTTGACTAATATGAAGATTTTCGTCAATCATTTCCAATACCCTAATTTCATTGTCAGGGCCTGTTGCTGTTCTTTCTCTTGACTTTTTCAGTGGTGGCCAGTTTGTCCTTAAAGTTAATTCAAATCTCTTAAAAATTGTATCGATAGGAGCTCTTCTATTTGGAAAACGTTGTCTGTATAAATGCGCAGCAGCGGAAGCATTTTTCTTGCATTCACCATAAATCAAAATCATATCTGTTTTTTCATCATTTAAACACATTTTGACTTTTAATAAATACAGTGACAGGAGGGACCATAGCGCATAGGCGTCATGGATTCTCGATTGATTTTTAAAATAATACCATTATGTAAAATAATCACATTGGTTATGAGAATGTATTTTGGGTTGCATTTTTAATTTCGTCAGGGTCATTATCATTCGTGAGACATCCTGTATACAACAGTTTGAAACAAGAACTTATATTTTTAAGAAATTTAATTAATTAGTTTTAAGCATTTTCGAGATACCGATCATCAACATGCAAATTTGAATGCTCTGTAGAATATTTATTTAAAGACACTGAAATTTATTCTGTTATCTAATATTTTGTGAGGTCTTGAAAATTTTTCTCAGTTTATATATTATGCTTTTGTTGTACACTTTTAACATGACTTCGATAAAGTTGACATAGTTTTGAGTGGTGTTATAGTAATAGACTGCATGTTTCAATGGTCTCAGAATAAAGCCCTTTTTAATATAAAGTTACCATTTTCGCCTTTACTTGGAATTATCGTAAATAACCCTTATTTTATGCGTTACCTACTTTACACTCTGTATAAGTACTTTCATTAAGGTTATAGTTACATTACATTCATTGTAGTTTGTCACATGCAGTATACAAATCTTCTTTGGCAGTAAATTCTAATGATTTGGAGTTTAACACTGTTGTTCAGTTAGAGTCTATTTTGTTTCATTTTACTTAACTGCATGAAGTAAATTGGAGTTTGCGTTTTAAAGAACGGGTTTACTTACAATAGCAAAATTTTCTAATTATTTACCAATGCGACAAATTTTAAGTAAATCTTACTTTCAAGTTCTGACGTTTCTAATATTGCTTTGACAGATTTTATGTCAGCAGCTGTACTTTAATGAGATAATATTGGACCCATAAATACCTTTTAGATTGCCGTCATAATCTTTTTTCGTAGTTTTCACCATTAGGATACGACTATACTTGCGCGAAATTAACTTTGACGATCTAAAAAATTGAGATCGACCAAAAAATGTGTACAAAAAGTACAATAAACTGGTTTAAAATCTATTTTTTTCGTGTCAAATAAAAAAAAATTCTTTATTACATCCTTCAAATCGTCTCTCACTGTATTCGACTATTTAAATACTTGGGATCCAAAAGACTTAATTTTGTGCTATTTTCTATACTATGTAAGAGTGTATTCTAACCTAATTGTACAGATGAGTTATTCAAACTTCGCCCATTTTGACCCATAATAGATAAACGTTACTTATTCTATATATATGCCTTCATAACTTGATCTAACTCCTATTTTGTGCCGTTCTAAATGCATAGTACATCATCTGCATATCTACGTAAAATTTTACGTATTTTATTAAGCGGATTTAAATGAAATAAAATATTTTTCAGCAATAGATTTGGTAGCCCATCTTGTTATATGTAGAATTCGATATTGGATCCTTAGATATTTTAATCATGTTGGTATTTTCTAACAGATTTTGTACATTTTGTATGTATTTATTTATCGAGAGTAGTTAGTTCATTGTCTTTGCCTGCCACATTCTTCCTTTAGTGATTTTAAGGTGTTTTGTTCTTTATTATCGGTGTTAACTTTAGTTTTAGTTTATGTTCGCCTGTAATTAATTTGTTGA
The DNA here is from genome assembly GCA_025024175.1 of Rhyzopertha dominica. NCBI lineage: Eukaryota > Metazoa > Arthropoda > Insecta > Coleoptera > Bostrichidae > Rhyzopertha > Rhyzopertha dominica. Next base: position 61,859,949 of record QCXZ01000064.1, read on the forward strand.
TATCGTATTTTGTTCGTGTGCCCAGATTAAGCCAAATTTTGTGTTGACGACTAGTAATTCGAAATATGAACCTTTTTAGTTTAGATATACGGCGAGTATTTCAGACCCCCATATAATAGTTATGGAGCAAACCAAGTGTTTTTATTAATTCATTGTATTGTTATCTATACATTATCATGTTTCATCAAGAGAGACCACGTCAAATTCGTTACTGCTTAATTAAATTTCACTCAAATGAAGCATCAAGTACGCTAAGAAAAATTGCCATCTTATTTTCTTCATTCTCATTTTCAGATCAGTAGCTTCCAMATAGATCCTGTTAAAATGTCAGAAACTCCAATAAATTCGCGCAAATTATCGAGACAGTCCAGTATGTTCGATACCTCTGACCACAAATGCATTGTATCCCCACCAGAGGAAACAACAACCTTTGTTCACCTAAGCGCAAATAAACGAGTAAAGACAACGCTCTCGATGGAGCCTGCTTCTTTTATCAGCGAGATCGTTACCCCAGAGGGCCGAGCAAAAAGTTTGCTCACGCAAGGCCGCACACAGAACAAAGAACCTGGGGGCTGCAAACTTCGTTATTATCCTGATCATTGCTGCTTAATTCGTAGCCGCATACGGAGAATCATGGTGGTCAGTTGCGGGAATTGGCTGTTTATGAGTGTAATTTGCCTGTAAGCCAGTGAAGACGTTTATTAATAAGGGTTTTCAGCGAAATTTCCCTAGCTAAAGCGTGTTGTTATATTTAGTTTAAATCGTACTCGGACACAATTTAATCGATTTTTTATTTCATCTAACGTTCTTGTATGAACAACTTCCAATAATTCCTTCTTTCTATAATGGTCTACAGAATATAACTCTTCTTAGGAATTCTTAAACTTCGCTTTTTACTGCTGTTTTTGGAACTTTATTAAAGTATCAAGCAACGATCTATGGAACTGACTTGTGCAGAGGATTTTACAGCTTGATGGTCGGTCGTCGTAAACTATTGGGATTAGTGGCACGCTTCAAAGTTCCTAAATGGGCCGTATTAAAAAAAATCTTGTTGGCTAAAATTTTAACTTTTCCACTATAAATTTTTGAAATTTGTCAGTTGTGATAATTTAGCAATCAATAAAACAGAAGCTTTTATAACAAATTTTATTTAATGCAGACCTGATGCTAACTGGCGCGACCCGCGATCTATTTTTTTATGTGATACTTTATTGGGTTTAAATTTTCCGATGTATAAAATAAAAGCCTTTGCATGTCATAACGAATTTATACAAATTTAATATAAAAACATACAAATTAGTAAGTAGAAAATTATTAACATTTGTTAGAAAAAATTTACAATAGTGCGCAATAAAATTTATACACGGTATCGATTATGTTCATTACAGCTTGTTAATAAGCACATTACAAGAGTCACAAACTAAAAAAAAAAATTACTCACTATCACTTTCACTGCTAAAATCACGATTAACTTCTATTATTAATTCTTGTACATGATTCGCTGTGTACCGATTTTCATTGTCCAGTACATGCCGCACTAAATTTCTCGCTAAATTTCGTGCATCGACACTTGTTATTTTAGCTTCGTGTCTAATTTTGAGCAGCATTTCATTGCTAATTTTTCCACCGGTGTTCCCTCGTCGAATTCTTTGTTTCAACTGCCCCCGTATCATTTCAATGGGGTTGGAAATGCAATGATATGGGGGTAATCGTGGAATGGTGTGTCCACATTCAGAAGCGAGAATGTCAATTTTAAATTTCTTCGAAAATTTTTTGTGCCAAGCACTTCCACCAATTGTTTTTTTGTGTAGTCCTCTTCGAAATATAAACCTTCTTTTCTTAAAAACTCTTGAATGGTTGCCTTATTAGTTGTTGTATTTGGAATTTTATCCAGTTGCTCCGAATGGTAACTAGCGTTGTCCATTTGGGCAATAAAATGTTTTTGAACCAATTTTCAAATACTTCCGCATTCATATAAGAATGATAATCGGTTTAAAATCAGCAATAATCTGTTTGACCAGTTGCCCTACGAAAAGTATTTGTCACAAACGCCTCTTAATAAGTGGCTAAATGTAAGCATATATGTAGGTATGACTGATATGCTGTAAAACTTTAAAATATAAGTAAACACATATGCTTTCAATACCGTTTATAGTAGGAGTAGAATAGTTCCGATTTCTTCTTATTTCCAAAAAAATATACAGGTAGAAACTACGTTTATGACCCTCCGGATTAAAAGAAAATATTAACCTGTGAATAAACAGGGCAGATGACGATTGCACACCGCGATCAAAAATTGGAAAGTATGGGCTGCCGCATTGAATTTCGAATGTTTACCACTCATGGTTATAAAAATAGATACTACTCATTAAATTAGGAAAGAATACGATTTAGTCATACATTAAAAGCTATTAGATGAGAAATATTTGTAGTTCAAATAATAATACCAAATAATGCTCATTGATTTATGTGTACGGAAAATTCTAAAAAGCCTAAACACAATTTTTAGATACGGTCCGCTCCGCTGCAAAACAGTGGAACGTGCCGAACCCGTCTGTTATTTACGACAGCTTCAGGTAATACTTGTAAACCATTGTGAGCGGTAATCGGCTGTTCGTATAATATAATGAGTCTCATAGATTGTTGCTTGCAACTATAACCAATACAGAATGGTAACTGGCATTGTCAAACACAATAACGCTATCTTTTGAATTTTTTTGATTAAGTTTTCTGTGAACCACTTCTCAAAAATTTCGGTAGGCATTTCAGAATGATAGTCCGCGCCAGCGATTTTTTTTAATTTTTACGCCATCACATAGGTGTCATTAGGCACAAATCAATTTTCACTCCCGGCATGCAGAATTTAAATTTTTTTACCTTTAGAAGATGGAATATTTAAAGCACACTTCTCAGAACCATCGAAAAGAAACTTGCACCATGTTTGAAAACTACTCTATTCTAATCTTATTTAATAACTGATTCCGTTGCTGAATTCCTAGTCCTCGCCTACATTTAATATGGTATTTTTATCAACATAGTAATGTTGCTTAAGATAGATATTTTATTATTCTTAAGTTGAAGCAGTGTTCTTATTATTACTAGTAGTACCTCCTTTATAATAGTCTTAAGAGCAAGTCACGGGCACTATTACAGATAAACAAACATTACAATCCAGGTAACAAAACTATTTTCATAGTGTTGACTTCATTTTTTGTAAACCTTAAGGAACTGAACGTAAGAAATTATAGTTCGGTACAATATAAATATAACTTGTAGCGGGACCAATCATAATATATTACAGTAGTCAAAGTATTTCACATAAGTGCTGTCTGCACCGAACCAACTGCAGATAGATCTATTTCGCTATTATTATAGCTCATCAGGTTTTGTCATCATGTCAGTGTAATGCTGACAGATGGCATTGCCATCTAAATTCTTACTTCCTTAAATAAGTTGTATGAAACAATACTTACTTGTTGTTGACGGTGGTATATTGGCAGCATTTACGGCAGTGCAGACCTGCAAAAAAATACCTTTACTAATTACAAGAATTAAATAAGCCATAAAACCGTATAAACCCATAACATTAAGTACACTTACAATTTAATGTATTCGTGTTCTTTTTAAACAAAAATGTCATCCACTTAAGAATTAAATTTACAAAAAAGAAACTAATTCCTGGAATTTGCTTTGGAATATGTTATAGATAGACGTAATAAAAGTTTAATATTCCTGTCTTTTCATAGGTAGTAAGTTTTAAAGTTGGAAACATAAGTGGTGGCTTATTTATAGAGCCTGCACTTACGATGGGAGGAACCACAGCATTTTCTATTTATATATTCATTTGTTTTTTAACAATAATTTAGAGGTACGCTTATATGTAAATACTACAAACTCGTACCAAATTTTTAACTCAATACCTCCAAAACTGTGGATTGTATCGTAAAAAAACGACTTTTAAATGTCAACTTTGACACCCTATATTTTTTAAATGAAGCGTTTTTCAGAAATTTACCAATAACATAATCGTCATATTTTGGCCTCAAGAATCTAGAGTTAACGGGATGACGTACTAATTTGCAACACCCTGTATAAATTTAATCCAGAATTGAAATCTACCTTCAATAGTAAATACACTTCCTCTGGGACTTCAAAAACAAAGCGTTTTATATCATCCCTGAAAAATGTATTTACTTTTGCGATTATTTAGTAGACCAAATAAGAACTGAACGATTAATACTTTACGATTCTAATGAAATGGCCAGTAAAATATCATAATCCCAACATCGAGAAGGGTAAACATGATCAGAAATTAACGAAAGGAGTTTTAAAAATCATTTCAGTCAGCTTCCAACTGGGACCTGACTAAAGAGAAAAAAAAGTGTGAATACTACGAAAGTCCCTTTATTTTTTATAAACAAAAACTGCGGAACCGTGTTGTTGTTATTTTATTTTCTTGGTGGTGGTGGGCTTTTTGGTTCCTTTTTGTAATAAAAATTACAGGCGTTGTTTGACATTTCGGCCTTATTCAAAGATAGAAAGAGCAAATTTACAATTAGCAAAGTTACTATCTACACCCAAAAGGACCCCACTTTCCCTATTTTTTATAACCATGATACCTTTATCTCATCGGTAAACAGAAAAATTGTAGAAATATCCGCCGTGAGTCAAAATGACATTCTCCTTAAACCTTTTAACACGTTTCTGGACCATTTATTGTTTAAAAGCATAATATTCGTACCTCTCTCTTAATAAATGCTTTATTGAGTTCTGCCTATATACGAGTATCTTTCGGGACGTCGCCGTTAGTGTTGTCCATATTGGGAAAGAATCTTTGAAGTGCTTAATACGAAAAACACGGCAAACTTTGTAGGCAAAAGGGCAAAACTTAGAAAAGTCACTTTCTTGCCGGCTCGTAGGAAAGATTATATTATGTATTACACTGGAAGAAAGTAGTTTTTCCTTCCTTGTAATAATGCCATTAACTATTATTTGGTCCACCCACTATTTGCAACCCGTCTTTCTAAAAGAGACAGCCCATTCAACACGCATTACCACACTTCCATCTATAATAACGGACACGTTTTCGGGTACCACATTGTATTCAAAGAGGTCTGAGAAGTCATTACGTCACCACATGGAGCATGGGCGATTCCCAAGGTTGTTCTGCAACCGGTGATCTGTCTCCATCAGCCTTGAATTGCTCACACACCAGCATATAAGGATAGCAGACTGTTATCCAGATGACGAAAACGTTATTGTTCCATGAATCAAGAGCTGAGTTAGCGGGATGGACGGGCCATGACCTTTCGAAAGAAAGCGAACCTCTTGAAACGGTTGACACAGAAATTACCAGGTTTTCACTTTCTTACAGTAAACGTTCGGGCACCGCCAGTGGTAGATGGGCTAATTGAAAATCGTGGGAAAAAGGAATAAATTTTTGCTTGGTTTGGAAGAACAAAGAGCTTATCATATTGCATGTTTGACGAGATATCACCATATGATAATCTTCGGAGATTATAGTGCTCTTTAACTTCTTTTTTACACATTCGGCTTCAGTACATCAAATTTTGGTTTTCGAATGCTTTCTGATTTTTTGGGAAGAACTAGAAGTCTGAACACGAAGAACAAGGAAACAATACCAGTAGTTAGTGTTACAAAAAAACCTTTCATTTTTTATTTGATTGAGTAGAAGAATCTGGTTGATATGGTGTTTAGATTCTCAAACAAACTTACTCCAGTAGATGATAAGATATATATATAATAAGATAGCCAGATTTTTCGTTCGTTCGTCTAGACCCAGAGGACCCATCTTTATAATTGCAGACCAATAACAATATTAAGAAAACACAATGTAGKTAACTATCAATATAATGTTAACGGTATGGTTTTGAACAAGGTGGATGAGTTCAGGGACCTCGGTGTTATCTTTGACCACAAATTAACCTTTTGCAGTCGCTTATTGAACACTATCAATTCGGCTTACAMATMCTATGGATTTTTGTATATAGAAACTAGAGAGTTCAGACGATTGGGTACCTTGCAAACATTATACTTTTCCCTTGTTCGCTCTAAGTTGGAATATGCAGATTTGATCTGGTTTCCCATGTACAAGACGCATATTGTTCAGCTCGAATCTGTCCAGGGGAAGCTGCTTAAATTTATATTTTGCTTAACTCAAGGATATTATCCTCCTAGGGGATATGATCATCAAACCTTGTCGGACGGATTTGAGTTTATTTCACTAGAAACTCGTCGTATTTGTGCTGTGGTCAAAATCTTCTTGAATAATAGGATTGATTGTAGTTTGCTGCTTGAGAAGGTTAACTTTCTTATACCTCGTATTAACTCAGGACAATAACCGTCTTTCTATTGCAGCGATAGTCGTGCAAATGTTTCACTTCGGTCGCCAATCAATCTTACGTGCTCTTATTTTAATCGTATTTCTAATTCTTGTCATATTCACTTTGATTCGCGCACTCCTATTGTTGGGCAAGTGATCGACAATGAATGCCATAGATGAGAAGGTTCAGCTAGGCTTTATTTTATTTTCATATTGTTTCATTCATAGATTATTTTTTAAGTTAAACAGCCTGTTGCATTAGGTATTTCCCTGTGATTGGGTGCTAACCTATTGGAAATAAACTTTATTGTTATTAATCTGTCTACATTCTTGAATTAATATTTTTATGTAGCCGTGGTTTTGTACCGGACGATAGACAGTCAATGTACCTTTAGACCTTGTATTTTCATACTTTCATTAGTTCATGATCAGTCTACCATATACTTACCCTGTCTAAAAACCCTAATAAATAGTTTTGTTTTTCCTTGCTTTTCTAAGATTATTGAATTTACATGTGCACAATCGATATGCGGTGTACCACAAGGCTCCAATCCGGGACTTCCACTGTTCATTATCTTCATCAGTGATATTTTATAAACTCTTCAACATGTGAAGTCCTGTTTATTAATTTCATTAAATTGTCCATACCTTTAAAACCTGGTCGCCTTCATAGATGTTATTGAATGTTAGCCATCTATATACCAGTAGATACATTTTTAAACACTAGAATTTTGAGCAAAATTTTTACGTACATGTACTTTTGCTAGAAGTTTATAAAATATATTCAAGAAATACAATATTTAAGCTTATTAAGTCAAAATTATTTAGTCTGAAACTCATCGGCGGTAGTAAATAAAACCAAAAGAAACGGTAAAACAGATATTAATAAGGTATTTCTCTTCTCTTTCAACGAAACAGTTTCAAGTACAAGCTCACGCGATATAAAGTACAAGCGTTATATTTTTCCTTGTCAAATTCGACGTACATGTATGTAACCCTACGTCATTGTGTACTTTAGCTCACAGATTAAACCTATTTTCGACTAGATCTGAACAACACCTAAAAGTTGCGATTTGATCAAACACTCCAACGTTTATTGAGGTAAACATCTGATAAACTCACACCAAAGGTGAATTTGCATMTCATTCACGAATATTACTATGTCACTGGCATTGCATTTGTTATCGGTAGCTCAAAGTACTGACCTGACCTACAAGTTTCATAACGATATTGAAATGTGTGATTCGTTTGAGGAAACTTTTCAATTTTTAGTTGCGGACAATCACATTAAATTTAAAAACGCTGGTATTTATCAAATTTTGATATCTGTTGCATTAGTTTGCCAACAACACATAATTATAAACTGTACAAATCTTGGTCTCTAAACTGTTTAACGTTTCAGAATTTTACCACTATTACAATTTAGTATTTTATCAGTGATTTTTTTTTAATTTTTGTTAATTGTTTTTTATTGTTAAATCTATTTTACTGTTATATGTAGTGTCTGATTTAGTTGTTTAAAGACGATTCTTTTAAGAATCTAGTGAACTTGACCTGGATTAAAACAGAGGATGTGTCTTGCATATTAGTATAGTACAGACGATGCTAGTATACACAGCAGTATTCTACTTGAAACTCGAAACACATATATGATGCTTCAATAGGTATTAAGGACATATTGAGTTCCACAAGCCCCTTCTAATCTGTCTACACGTGTTTGAAAAACGCCTAGAAATGCATTCATTGTTTTTGTAATTGTATAAAGCAATCATATTTACCGATTTCTCTTTGTTGCGAACAAATTCATTAATGAATAGTTGCTAGAGCACATTGAAAGAGGTAAACGACAAAAAGTTACAGAGCTTTTTACTTAGAATAAGATTTTAAAAATCCCTGCATTTTTTTGCATATTTACTTCACCTCGAAATATGTTTTCGACTATTTAAAACAGCTGTGTTCACGAAGTTTCTTAATTGCTTATAGTAATTCAAATCTAAATTGTAAAAATTACCAAATAACATCTATCAACTGTCAAAATCTGAGCCCACATGTTTTTAAATTATGATCAAACAAATATTATTAACCAATAATAGATCTAAACACACATCAATTAATTTATACAAAAGGAATGTGAGTAAAGAAATTTTCAAACGCAACTCAAAAACCGCTTTATTTTTTATATATTTATAACACAGTTTTGAAATGTGCGGTATAAAAAACTCGATTTTTCGTGATCTTTCAACCAATGTTGATATTTCTGTTATTTATTTCAGTTGCGACACTTAAAATTTGTGACGCTGTGTTAGTATTTTGTCTTTTTGATGATGAACTATACAATATCCTATCTGCCAGCTCATTCTTGTTAGAGATACTGTCTGTAACATAGCCTTCTGCAATGGATTCAGATTTCCAACCGCCATGTTTCTTTAGAGCAAGCATGTATTTGCCAATAATCTAGCTCACAGTCTTCTGAAAGTATGACCGTATACCCCCTAGCATTTCGAAATTTAAAAAATGTTGCTATTCTGCAAGGAATTCAGAGAATGTGGCTTTGCCGACAGGTTGACCAAAAGATTTGCCATTTTTCAGTTTTCATCGACCTTATGTTTACGTAAGGTAATATTTTCTCGGAAAGATCGCTTTCTCTTGAAAACACACATATTAGACTATAACGAAGACGAAGAACTTCAAAATTTGCCTGACACAAGTTCAAACAAAATTTTGAAAGTAAATAAACAATTCACCAAGGAAGCGAGACGTCATAGAAACAAAGTGCTAACCTGATAAAAAAGAACCTGACGACGTTTAATGAACTACCTACCTACTAGATATGCACGAACTACTTGATACAAGATAACTACAAAATATTCTTTCAAATGTCACCTAACCCATAATTTCCACAATCCCTATTAAAATTGTTAGTATTCCTACAAATTTCTATAGTTTCTTTTATTAGACGTTTGTGGTAATATTTTTCTCTATATAAAATTTTTGTTTTATCAAAGTCAATCATGTGTTTAGTCAAATATGTAGTAGCACGTATGTGTTCTTTTAAACGCGTGCCCACTTTTCTTTTAGTTTGACCTATGCAACATTTGCCACAAGAACAAGTAATTTTGTAAACACCTTCACTCTCTTTTATCTAAATTATTATATGTACTATCGACAACTAAAATATCGTGTTTTCTAAGCATCCTCTTTAATTTTTCCGAAAGACAAAACTGATCTTCAATTTTTTTTATTCTGGCTGATAATTTATTTGATTTTGATGAGCACTTTGATTAAAAACTGACCAAATATTCTCACTAGCGCTGATTTAAGATGATATATTTCTTTTTGTAAAGAACTTTCGTCTGAGATCCTATGTGCTCTAACAAATAACGTCCTTATAAGACTATTTTTGAGAGGGAGGGTGGTGGAATGTGGCATGTAAATATCCGTCTGTGTGTGTTGGTTTTCGTAAACCTTGTGTCCTAACTGTCCAGTGTTTATTCTGTAAATTTGGACATCCAAGGAAGGTAAACTACAATTGCTTTCATAATTCCATAGTGAATTTTATGTCAGGATCTTGACTGTTCAAATGATTTAGAAACCCAACTCTTCTATACCGTGGGGCCAAATAACAAAGATTACAGGTGTAATCGAAACGTCAGACTCATAATTTTTTGTCAGTGACAGCGACCTTTCCGAGAAAACATTATCTTATGTATTATGGACGCTCAAAGCCAATGCCATGTTGTTTACATAAACAAATATAGAATGGATAAAATTAGTTACAGAGCTGTTATTGACATCACTATTTACAAAAAAAACCTCTACTATCAACTATCAAAATTTAAGCACACCTGTTTCTGGCTTCTAGTGTACACCATTTTTATGTTATCTACAGTAGAATCTCGAATAAAATTAAACGTGTGACTTCTAAAACTTCGTTAACATAATCATTTGATACAAATCATTAACGTAACTCGCCTTATTCTCAACTTCTCCATTTATTAAAGGAAATACTTACCATAAGAAAGACGGTGAGTGTGGCAGTAGCGATCTGTCTGTACGGATCCATTGCGATTCTGAAAAGAAATAGAAAGTGGTCAGTGTAAAGTGGGTCAGACCGCGAAAACACTCGCAACCTTGATACTGCCAGACTGGCAGTTTTGTTTTTAACGTTGTAGCGAAGAAGCTTCGAAGCCCCTTGGCAATTAATAAGCACTGTTGCGTAAACTTGACAGGTCAAGCGGTTTCATAACCGTAACCTACTGTATTCGGGATGAACACATGTTCGATAGTTCTGTGCTTTTACGTAAGGTGAATTATCTTAAATTAGTGCAAATTGGTTGTCGAGTAGCCTAAATAGTAGCTATTGAACAGTGGAGCATAGGCATAATATAATCAGTAAATCAAACTAAGTATTTCACGTGTCTCCTGATTTTCATCAATATCATCCACGTTAATTCTTTGTAATACCCATTTACTAATAAAATTAATATATAATACTAAAATTTATATTAAATTAATTTCTCCTGAAGATGTGACTAATGTTATTTTTGCTTTAAGATCAAATGCAGCTGGACACGACAGCGTTTCTTCTAAATTCTGTTGCCCTGTTATTTACAACTATGTTGCTCACATTATCAATTGTTGTTTCGAACACAGTTATTATCCCGATGAGTGGAAGCTCGCTTTATTATGACCTTTGCTTAAAACTGATGAAATTAAATCTGTATCCGATTTGAGACCAATCAGCATCATGCCTGTGTTGTCTAAGGTATGTGAAAAGTTTCTTCATAAACAAATGTATGATTATGCTTATGAAGCTAAAATTATACCTGAAAACCAGTCAGGTTTTCGTACTCGTTACGGACCAACAACTGCGTTTGCTAATTTGGTGGACGAGTGCATTGGATTGATGCGGGCAAGGCAAATCTTTGGTTTCCTTGGATTTTTTGAAAGCTTTCGATACACTGAATCATGTGTTGCTTTATTGTAAATTGACTTACTACGGTTTTGATGAGGTTTCTGTTAATTTCTTCCAATCTTATTTGCTCAATAGGTGCCAGCGAGTCTTGTTGGGTGGCGAAATGCCTGATATCGGCAGTCCCTCAAGGATCTCGAAGCCCAAATTTCAACTTGCGTGGCAGACGCTGACAATACCTTTTACACCATTTCAACCCACAGAACATAGAGAGGGCATGCTTAGAAACGAATGAGGACCTAGGCAACATTAAGTGAATGTTCTAGTAATATTAACTTAAAGTTGATCAGCAATAAGTGTTCTGTAGTATATTTCGCGTCAAAATCGTCACAAAATGTTTGGGAAGGGTGATGTTAAAGTACATGTGGTTCATAATCAATTGCCGGTATATGAAAGCATCAAAAGTCTTGGTTTAAGTATAGAAAATGACCTTCGTTTTAAAAATTACGTGTCTGCTGTTATTAAAAAATGTTATGTTGCTTTACAGCTCTTGTACTCTAATCATGTTATTCTCAACTTTAACTTAGAAAAAAATTATGTGAATCTCTGGTAATCCCTCACTTACTTCTGTTTTATGGTATACTTTCCTTGTCTTGATGTCGTTAATAAATACAGGCATCAGATTGTGCAGAATAACTGCTGCAGATTCATATTTGGACTAAAAAGGTATGCTCATATCAGTAAGTACATACAGCAACTTAAATGGTTGAAAATTGATCAACTTTTTCATTACCACCTTGCAACTTTCTTGTTTCGTGTCTTTTGACCCTCTTCGCCAAAATACTTGCGTGATAAGTTTCATAGTCGTCGTAGCTTGCATTGCACTAAATTATCTCTTAGATATATCCATCATTTATCAATGCCTGCTAGCTCCAAACCTCCATATACACACGGTCTTTTACTTTATAATGCTGTAAAACGTTATAATGAACACTATGATTTGTTTACTTAAATATGCTTTGTGGAAAGATTAAAAAAACCATTGATGTATAGGTTAAGTCTCAAAGTATGGTACTATAGTTGTCTGTGTTTCTAGTTTGTTTGTATAGATACTCACTGACATAGAAACACATATACAGGGTAAGCTCTTTTTATGTTTTTTTTTTATGAGGACACTTTTATATACCTTTTATTGCAAACAAAAGTGATTTTGCGCGATTTCTTTAACTGCTCATAATTTTATTATTATTTGTTTTCTTTTTGTACAGACTGTCGTTTTTCAAGTTAGGACATAAACTTGTGTTCTTCTAAATGGAAGTTACACTTAGCTATGACTTTATTGAAAAAGCTGCTCTTTCTCTTGAAAATGATCACTTGGCCAACTTTATTTCAAAAACACACGAGTTATAACACATTTTAATCACATAGTAAGCCTTGAAAACAATGGACATGTAGACACTATTAAATCTGCGTGATCATCTTTGAAAATCCTTGACGAACCAACGTATTTTCGCACTTTTCCGTCCTGAATTCCATTTACAGTTATATTTCTTGCAGTTGAATGAAATTAGCATAATTAGCGCCGGTTAAATTGTCTTCAAAATCAAAGCTACCATGATTGTAAAGCCAGTTGCACACCAAACCTCACTATTTTTTAATTATTATTAAATATGAGGAGATTGTTTTCAATTTTAAATAACTTCTGCCAGTATCAAACAAGCTGACATGATGGCACTCCAAATCTTAACTAAAAACAGTTCGTAGCGCAAACGAAGCCGACCATATCTTTTACCCAATAAACGACTTGTTTATGTCATTCCAACATTAAAGTAAACCCCGTGTCACCTTATCTGTTTATCTATCAAGTTCCTTACGTATAAAAGCGCAAATAGACCTCTACGCAGATAAATTAAAATTCGCCGGGGTCACAGTATTATCCCCTCACAGCAATGCTAGCGATAATCATCGAACTCCTGCTAATACTCCAAATCTCATCGAGCGCCAGAATCTTGGGGATCGTCCCCACACCATCCTACAGTCATCAAATAGTGCATCGAGCCTTGTGGACCGAGCTGTCCCTGCGAGGACATAAAGTCACCGTCATGACCACTGACCCGGTGAAAAGCTCATCTTTGACGAACTTGACCGAGATAGATCTTCACGAGGCATACGACATCCTCAAGAAGCACGAAAATCCAGAATTTCACGGAAGACCTCTTGGACTACGAGATGCTCCACCCGCAAGTACAGGAGCTGAAAAACTCTACATTCGATTTGGTCATGGCGGAGACGGTCTTTCTACCACCCTTCGCGTTCAGTGAAGTCTTCAATTGCCCCGTCATAGCCATCGCTTCCATCGACGTGATGCAGAGGCTGCACCAGGAGATGGGGAACCCCACAAATCCGGTGACGTATCCCGACCAAAATTTGGCGTTCTTCGGGCAGTTGAGTTTTTGGGAGAGGGTGAAGACTTCAAGTTACACGACGATAAATCAGTTGATACACGGCATGAGGGTTTCCTTGGCCAACAAGCTGGTAAGGAAGTATTTTGGGGACGGACTTCCCTCGATTGATGAGATCTTGCAACGCATGAATTTGATGTTTTTAAACTTGAATCCGGCTTTGAATGTCGTCAGACCGGTGTCTCCGTCTACGATTTTCATTGGGGGAAGCACACATTTGCAAGATCCTAAGCCGTTACCTCAGGTAGATTTTCTTAATCTGAATGAAGGTTTGAAGATTATTTAAACGAATAACTTTTTAGCGTATTAAGGGGATTTTGGATAATGCCACCGAAGGAGTGTTGTACTTTAGTATGGGTACTAACGTGAAAAGCAAAGACTTGTCGGTGGAAACCAAGAAAATTTTATTAGAAGTGTTCAAAGAACTACCTTTTACTATTTTGTGGAAGTATGAAGATGATAAATTGAAAGGACTGCCTGGGAATGTCAAAATTGAAAAATGGGTGCCTCAGCAGGATGTTTTAAGTAAGTGAAACTAATTAAAATAGGTTACTTCAATCAGGGCTATAGCTGATTATTCTCGAAAAAATAATTTAAAGTTAAACCCAGAAAAGTGTGCGGCAATGTTGTTCTGTCCAAATCGTTTGCGAGAAAGCATATTGACAGATTTTAAAATTAGTATTAATAATCAACCACTGCCTGTTGTTAACGGCGTAAGAAACTTAGGTTTAATATTTGAAAGTGATCTTCGTTTTAAACAACATATTGCCGGCATAGTAAGGAAGGCTTATCTAGCCTTAAAACTGCTGTATTGCAACTGATATTTAATAACTTTCAGAATGCGTAAGAAACTTTGTGAATCGTTAGTGTTGTCCATCGATAATTACGGTTTCATTGTGTTTTACTCATGTCTGGATAAAATAACTAAGTTAATATTACAGAAAATCCAGAATAGATTCGTTTATCGCATACCCCGTGATGAAAGAGTGTCCCAAAGAATAGTGGCACTGGGTTGGCTTAGAGTAGATGATAATTATAGGTATAGTTTGTCAGTGTTTTTCTTTAATATGTTGGTAACCTCCTCACCTCCATACCTTCGAGGCAAGTTTCACTTTAGATCTGATGACATAAATGTTAATGTGAGGAATCTATCTTTACTATCAGTTCCTAGATATCGACTACCTTGTTTCGCAGGTCATTTTCGTACAACTGTGTAATTATATACAACAGTCTGCCTGGAAATCTGAAAATGCTTTCGTTACGCCAATTCCGAAAGCAGTTGAAGAAAATTTTGTTACTTTCGCAGTAATTTATATGCCTAGGTTAGTTTGTTATTGTTATGTGATATAAATATGTTTAGTATAAGCTACGTAGCTCGTATATATGGATTGTTCGAAAGATTGTTCCATTACTACGTGCTGCAACTACTGCTTGTTTTTGTTTCTATTTGTTATAATTTGATTGTTGATTATGGCTTGTAGTAATGGAAAAGGTTGAGTTGGGTAGCTTTTGGTTAAACTTCGCCTTAATAAAGACGTATTATTATTATTATTTACATGATTTTAAACGTTAGATCATTGTAGGGCTGTTCTATTTCAAAAAAATGAAAAAATAAAACCCAACACCGGTGTATTTGTAACTGGAAATTCGTTTGTTCATTAAGTATCTTAATATATTTGGTTTTCTAGAATGTTTCAGTATTTCTAAGTATTCTAACAAATTCAGTTTGGTACCTTTATGCAGATGTGTAAAACTCAAGTTTTTTATTTCGTTTGAATATGTATCGGAACCCTAAACAATGTTTTGCCACAGAACCACGTAATTGATTCTGTCTACATAATGTTTTTAAAAATTGCTCATCTCTGTCCTATACATATACACACTGTTACATCCGGAGCAAGTTGATCTGACCTGATTTGACAGGTTCAGCTTTTTTAGCGTAAAAAAATTGATTTCACTATTTTATTGTTGAAACATGATGATGGTTTTTGTTAATTCTTGAGATTTGCTACAAAACAAATAAAATTAACCTTATACAAACATGTTAAGTAATAAATAGTTGGCCAAGGAGGAGGTAACTGTGTCAGTATTATTATATTTTTCTAATTGCAGCAAAGTCATTGCAATAAAAACTTATACTCCGGAATAATTTAAATATCGAATTTTATCTTTATTATGAACTAACTCGGGTCGTAAGCTACCTACGGTAACGAATGCCAACTTCTTTTGTTTTTGATGTGAAACAAATATGCAATCTCGCTTCCATTCGGGTATACCTAAATTACTTTTGGATATTAACTACAAGAGAGTCTTGCCATTTTAAACAAAAATGGGTATATTAATAAAGAATTCAAATTCAAAATGATGGAGATTTTGTTAATTAAATTCAGAATTGAAGGATATGTTAGATAGGGTTAAACCAAATTTAAAGTTATTTCCCAAAGAATCGTTACTACTTTCTTTCGACGTGAACAATTTTATTTTCATTGATCTACTTCTTTAAAATTCTGATTTAGCTTTACTTCATAAAGACAACTTAGTTTTGTAAACTAAATTTGTCTTAACGGCAAAAGCAGCAAATTTGTATTTTGCAGTTATATCTTGAAAATGGTCAACCCTGTAATACTATGCATCTTAGTTATTTCTTGTTAATGTTATTGTTTACGTCTACCGATAGTTTGGTTTGAATTTGCATATGTGCATGTCGTGGAGTTGGAAAACAAAATTATCCTATTGTTATTGTAATAACTCTCCCAATTCGACAACGTCGTGATGAAATAAATATTTGTTAAACAAATGTAATCGACAATTAACATGTAACATTTATTATAAGGAAATAACATGTAAGTGTTTGGGGGGTCTTTCACCAAATGCATTGGCTGAGCGAACCTCTCACATGTCATCATTGTTTATGACTTGAAGATGGAAGTGACCATTTCCAAAACGTTGTCAGTATTAATTAAATAATCAGAATCTGTTCGTTTCTCAGTTTATATAATTTTCTTCAGTTTTTAATAATTGTTTTTATATTTTTCTCTGTTTAAAACTGATACAATTTGATGTAGTAGACAAACACCAATACAAAAATGGTGCATTACCTAGTAAACAAGTGTTCAACTTTGAAAATCCGTTATTATTCTTACTGTATCATTGTTGTTTTATAAACGACATACTGCAAGGCAAGTCTGCCATTCAGGTGTCGCAAACAGAAGAACAAATAGATATTTCTTAAGTGAAACAATATAATACTTTTGAAATATCATGTGATTGTTTTATGAGCTGCTATTTGAACTTTGTGGTGTTATTAATAAGTGTACTCAAAGTAAAAGGGCAATAGGATTATACTTTATGACCGATGTACACACTTCAACGCGTTCATCATTTTTTTTACCTCAAATGTCTAGATAAAGCTACCACTTAAACAATTCAAATTCCACAAGATTCAACTTCTAGCTGATTGACGAAAATATTTAAACGACACGTGTTGTATCTGCCATACTGGACAAAAATGAATACTGTTGCTATGGTCATACTTTGTCTCTGAGCAAACAAAGATTAATACTAAGAAAAAATTAATATCTTCAAAACAAGATAACCTAGAGAGATCCGGTTTGAAAAATACAATTCCCATGAAATTTTCTACATTACCGGATAATTTGATTTTTATTTAAATAGAACGACATATATATTTTTACCCCGGTCTTCCATTTTCATTAAGGTATGTTAGGATCACTAGTAACATTTCAAATACAAGTTGACTCTTTCAGGCCTTTTAGTTTCTAACGTCGCCATCTCAATATGACCTTTAATCTCACTTCCTAACAGCAACCGTCCTATTAGGAAATAGGAAGGACAATTATACTCGTATTTTACCGGAGTCGTATAGTTGGGCCAGTCTACCTATCTAATTAGCAAATTAGGAAAGACCTTAATTTATGTGATGTGTGTAACTTATTAATGTGATTGCTACGGTTTTTTCTTAGCAAACACGCTTAAAGGAATAAAATAAAACAATTTTCAAGTTTTAATACAAACTTATATTTATACGTTACAATAATAACATGTATGTATGTACAGTAAAGTATAAAAATATTTACAAATTTACAAAAATACGAACTTATATTTATACGTAATAACACAATATTAACATACATGTATGTACAATAAGGTATAAAATATATTTACATATTTGACGCGTATTTAAATGAAACACTTTTTACAAATGTCAGCCTGTCTATGAGATTTTGTTTGTCGTTATTAATTTTGACTTCAAGATAATCTTGCTTTAATTTTACAGTACGCCTAACAACTTTTTGGAATTTGTTGGATGTGTTTATTTTAACATAAACTTCACTATGAAAATTCAACAAACTATCAACAAATTGAAAAATATTTGGATGAGGCGAATAAAAACTTTTATTAAATCTTGAATGAAATTACTCACACGCATTGGTTGTTCTGGAAGAGGAGGCAGATGAACTTGCCTAAATATTTGGAGTAAATTTGGCATTTTCGCTGATGTAATTGTCCACTAAATAGTCGCAAAACTCTTGAAGTTTCGAATGTTTTGGCATGATTGGAATTAAATCGAATGCGAATGCGTCACCCACTTCATCACAATCAAGAAACTGAAGTCCAAAACAATATCTTAACATTTTGCCAACTTCCGTGTGGTTTTTATAATCCTGTGACAGTCCAAGCGAGTGAATTTTTCSATACCATGCCTGTGAAAGATGGAATCGGTATCCACTTACTCTAGCTTCCTCCCACGTATCCATAATAGCATTGTGGATTGCAGTTTCAAAATCAACACGACACTTTTAGGATAAAATTGTAAGTCACTTTCACTGCACTTCTGACACAACATATTCAAACATGTTTGATATGTGGATTGCTTTTTATCCGGAAGCAAACAAAATACCAATGGAACGTAATGTCCATTCTTGTATCCATGAATTATAAAGAGTTGTGTAAAAAATTTCGAACAAAAATCAAATGTGCCGTCCATATACACAGTTTCAGTACAACATAAAAAGTCTATTGCTATAAGGAGCAAAAATGATGATACCTTGGTCTGGATTATTTGTCAAGACAAATGATTCTTCTTTATGTGTCATAGGTGCCAAAGTGTTTACTGCTTCGAAAACTTCTTTTTGCGTTTTGGGTAGATTTGGAGTTAACTTCCTCTTGCACATCCATATATTATGCCTTACAAGTTCCATATCGTAAGTCGTTATGTTACTGCTTATGCCAGGGTTAGACCGAAGTTCCGTGTGCACTAATTTGGCAGGTTTTTCGTGTACATTTTCTAGAGCTTTCCTTTTCACACTGTTGTTGACAATCTGCCTGTGGAGGTTTATGTCTTCTTTGTGATTGTGAGATAATTCGGAGTCCAAGATCTCATTTCCAGCCGACGTGTAGATTTTTGCGGGACATTTCGATGTTTTATTTGTACACCTCCAACGCACAGTTCCGTTTTTCAGCACGTTTGCGATGCAAAACTTGTAGTTATTCACCACCAACAGTGATTGCCCTTTTCACTTTGCATGAATACAATGAATGTGCGCTAGAAATTTTTGTAAAACTGTTTAATTTGACTTGCGTTTCAGAATTTATAAACTCATTTCAGCAGGTAACCACCCTCTTTAACAAATTATTTAGGACATTATGGCACAAAATGTTTGCGTTTAAATTACCTACTTTTCTAAGTAGTATCAGGTAGCAGGATCTGATAAGGATTCGTTATCGATAACTATCGGCGGGAGGTTCATAATCCACCGTCCGCATCCTTCTGGCCCAACTCAATGACAGATTAAAGAATGATAAAGTTTTTGGCCCCAACTATAATGCGCCCTCTCAACTACCCTGACATGCAAATCTATTGTCCCAAACTAATAAGTGAGCGCAATAAATGTAGGTAGTCTTGGTGGGTGGACCCTAATATCTGAGGGTTTGTCTTAACCACTATTAGATCAAAATACGATGAAAATAACCTGTGGAGCTCCGTAGCGGAATTTGAGTTTCGGCTCAACCTACCCTAGGTCCTTAAAAATAAGTGAAAAATGTATAACTCAAAATGGTGACAGACTAGTAAGAGGGTATACCTATTACACGAAGATCACTCTTAGCAATCTTTCACCTTTTTATTGAAATCACAAATCTTATCAATCTTATACTGTTAAGATAAATACTGTACTAATTAAGATAACCGCAAGTGATAACTAAAAATAGTAGATAAACTTCCAGTTTACACTATGATTTCAGTAACAGTGTTGGTTCTCACTGCTCTCAATATTGCTGAAACAGCAAGAATATTGGGCGTTGTCCCCACACCGTCTTATAGCCATCAGGTAGCATTTCGACAGATCTTCGCGGAACTGTCACTTCGTGGCCATCAAGTCACCGTCCTGACAACAGATCCGATGAAAAATGCGTCGTTAACCAACCTGACCGAAATAGATTTACAAGGTGCTTACGAGGGCTGGAGGAAGCACGATTTGGCCAGTTTCATGCTTAAGAACGGACACAACCCTCTGACGATGGTTGCGAAGATGGACGTAGTGTTCAAAGATTTAATGGACTACGAAATTTATCATCCACGAGTGCAGGAGCTGATTCACAACGAGACTTTCGATTTGGTGATGATAGAGATGATGTTTCTTCACCCTTTTGCTCTCGTAGAAGTCTTTCAGTGTCCTTTCATAGGAATAGTGTCTGTTGATGCGTTGCCCCATTTTCATAAAACCATGGGCAACCCTGACCATCCTGTGCTACATCCAAATCAATTTTCTCCAGTTTTTGGAAAGCTAAACTTTCTTGATCGTTTAGTGAGCACGATTATATCCGTCAGTATCCGGTTATTGAATTATAGGGATAGTATCAAAGTTACCAGGGAAATAAAGCAATATTTTGGCGAAACTATGCCATATATACCTGAAATACTGGACAAAATTACCTTGATGTTTTTGAATTTGAATCCAGCTTTAAATTCTGTTCGTCCGGTGTGTCCTTCTACAATATTAATTGGAGGAAGTACACATTTAGAGGCAACAAAACCACTGCCCGCGGTACTGAACAGTTTGATATGAGCAAAAGTCGATTTTGTTACCCTTAGCTTTGCAGAAGATAAAAGAGACACTGGATAACGCAACGAATGGTGTAGTATACTTCAGCCTAGGTAGCAATGCAAAAAGCAAGGATTTTCCATCGGAAACAAAGACGCTATTATTGGACGTAATGAGAGAATTACCGTACACGACTCTTTGGAAGTATGAGGAAGATGCGTTGCCAGGACAACCAGAGAATGTTAAAATCGCGAAATGGCTACCACAGCAGGATGTTCTTAGTAAGTTGATGTACTTATTATTTGTGTAAATTGGAGTGACCTAATTCTACAACAAATCGAAATAGTACTACAAAAAATTACTGTAATCTACAAGCCCGCTCCACAGTTTAGATGAAAACATTGCCACAGCGTGATATCTACGAGGTCCTATGCTTTTAATTCAATTTGAAGCATTACATTGCCAAAGATTGACCAGTTGAACACATTTTTAATTAAATATAGCAATGGGAGTCGCGCGGCACTCCTAAAAAAATAACAAGTTAACGTGAACTAGAAATTGATACCCCTAGAACTTGATTGAAATTGCTACACAAAACAACCAAAGATTAAAAAAAAATCTCCAACAGCTACAAAAGCGGATAAATGGAACTTGATAGTAATGATCACTAGAAACAAATATAAAAAGAAAATGACTTAATGAAAATCTATTGCTTCTTAATTAAAAAAAATTGTAGACTGATCCATTTTTCGAAGTATTTTTGTTGTTGTAATCGATCAGGTATTCCTTAAAAAATTCTTCCTCCAAATTAAATCAGTGATTTTTAAATGTTCCTTACCTTTATTTTTTTTTTAATTTAAACCAACCTTAACTTTTACATCAAAATAAGTGATACTGATAGAAAATTTAAATTTTGTTTATTAAATAATTATAGGAACATTGTTATTGAAAGCAGTTTAGAGACCTACACCTAGTTCTTTTTCGAAAGCATTTAATGACATAGGTATTTAAAGAAGTCGTTTAAAAACGAATGAAAAATGATGGTGTAAAGAAAAATAAGAAATAACTTTGTCTATACAAGTGGAATTACTAAAATTTTGAAAGAAAGGTAAGAAGAATATTGGTAACGTAAAATTAATAAAGCTGAATTTGAAATCTTATTAATTTCTGTTTCATAACTGAAATTTATAGAAGCACGTAAGGGATTTATAAAAGTAAGAAAATTGCTTACATCGTGCGAATTACCTGTAAAAAGACACCTTAAATAGCTAAAGATATCTGTAATAAAACTAACTATGCATCTCTGTTGTAGACTCCTCAGTATATTCATATACGAGGCATGTTTTTTAAGTAAGTACCGTTTTGCGATTCCGCCACCGCAGCACTACGGTCGGCGTTCCGTGCATGCGCGCCGGTTACCTACATCTCTTGTCTACGTACTGACGCCATTACAGTTTGATTCTTCATTGTATACGTTGTTTACTGAGTGTTTAAGATGCCTCCGACAATCGTGAGTCCCGCCGATTGTGAAGTACGGGCTGTTATACGATTTCTTAGTGCTAAAGGCGTAAAACCGATCGATATTCATCGTGAGATCTGTGAAGTTTACGGACAAAACATTATGAGTGATGGAATGGTAAGGAAATGGGTGAGAGCATTTAAAGATGGCCGMACAAATGTGCATGATGAAGAACGGAGTGGGCGTCCTTCGGTCGTTAATGAAGATTTGGTGCAGAAAGTGAACGAAACGGTGAGAGAAAACAGACGCTTTACAATTTCATCATTGTGCGACTGCTTTCCTCAATATTCTCGTAGTGTTTTGTATCGCATTGTGACCGAGAACTTGAATTACCGAAAATTGTGTTCACGTTGAGTTCCGAAAATGTTGAAGGATTTGCACAAAACCCAACGTTTAGGCAGTGCAATGACTTTCCTTGAGCGGTACCACAATGAAGGTGAAGATTTTTTAGACCAAATTGTTACTGGTGACGAAACATGAGTGGCCTACGTCACACCAGAATCGAAACAACAATCCATGGAATGGCTCGACATTCATCATCACCCAAAAAAGTGAAGTTTAAGCAAACAATTTCTGCCCGGAAAATCATGTGCACAGTTTTTTGGGACAGAAAGGGAGCATTGCTAGTGAAGTTTCTGCCTCGTAATGAGACAATCAATGCAGCGTCTTATTGTAAGACACTGAACAATCTGCGTCGTGCAATCCAGAACAAAAGACGTGGCAAGTAAGGGTATCGTTTTGCTGCATGACAATGCCCATCCACATGTGGCTAATCAGACCAAAGATCTCATCAAATCTTTTAAATGGGAAACTCTAGATCATCCTCCATACAGCCCTGATCTGGCGCCCAGCGACTACCATTTGTTCCTGCACTTGAAGGAACACCTGGGTGGTCAGCGTCTTCAAGACGATAACGAAGTCGAAACATTTGTGATACAGTGGTTAACAAGTCAGGCGGCAGAATTTTATGAGGAGGGTATTCAAAAACTGGTGCCACGTTATGACAAGTGCCTCAATATTCACGGAAATTATGTAGAAAAGTAGATTAAGGTACAGGCTTTCATGTAAGATAAAATTATTGCGATATCTTTGCACGTCTTTTTTTAATTCCAAAACGGTACTTACTTAAAAAACATGCCTCGTACATAGACTTGAAACAGTCAAACTAGATTTCTTAAATATATTAGCTATAAATCCATCGAATTATATGCCACCGAAAATATATCAACAATAATGCTACATTATAATACACTTCCACTCGTTTAACGTATATACATTTCTAAAATTATATTCATATATAAGGTACTTAACAATCAGCTAGATTGACCAAGTTGTTCGACATTTCAATTATTTTTGCAGCTACTTTTTTAGATTGCTAAGACAGCTTTTTCGATTTATATACAAATTTGCTGATATTGACTTTTTCTTACCAATTTGAACACAATATTTTAAAAAAGAGCTAAAGATTTACACTTCACAATTATAATTGTTGGATTCTGACCTAGTTAGTACGCTGCATATTATGTTTAAGCCTTGACCTTGTTTGTGCTCCATTATCAGATAAATAAATAATTAAATACAACTCGTCTACCAGATCTTTTTTGGCAGTTATCTAGTACATTATACCTATTTATCCTTTTACTCTCAAAACACGAAATCTACTCCGCTTATCGCTGCAAGATAAGTATTCTACACAGCTGAAATGATTCAGCAGTATAAATCCATCAGTTTTCGCGATGATCATTGTGACAGTGCTGCTTTTTTCGGTCCTCAGAATCTGTGATGCGGCGAGAATTTTGGGCATAATTCCAACACCTTCCTACAGCCATCAGGTTGTATACCGACCAATATTCACTGAACTGTCACTACGTGGTCATCAAGTTACCGTTCTGACCACGGATCCACTAAAAAATGCATCTCTGACGAACTTGACCGAAATAGATTTACACGGGGCGTACGACATTTGGAGAAAACATGATATCATCAACTACATCGCCGAGAATGAGCGCAATCCATTTAAGATAATAGAGAAGTACAACCAAATGTCGAAGGATATCATGGATTACGAAATATACCACCCGGAAGTGCAAGAACTGGTTCAAAACAGGAGCGACAGTTTTGATTTGATCGTGGTGGAGATGATGTTCTTTCAACCGTTCGGCTTCACACAAATCTTCAAGTGTCCTTTCATAGGGATAATGTCGATGGAAACCATGTCACACTTTCACAGCATCGTGGGTAATCCTGACCATCCAATTGCGAATCCAAATCCCTTTATGTCCGGGATAGGAAATATGAACTTTTTCGAACGTTTGGCTAGTGTTGCTATGTCGACGATTTTGCTGATTCAGTCTTATCAGCTAAGTGATACGGCGACTAGAGAAATAAGAGAATACTTCGGACAACATACTCCTCGCTTCCCAGAAATAGTCAACAAAATGGAGTTGATGCTTTTGAATGTGAATCCTGTTTTGCATATCAAACGTCCTGTATCTCCCGCTACAATACTTTTTGGGGGAGCTACGCATTTGGAGGCCCCAAAACCGTTACCTGCGGTACACAATTAGCTTCTATTTCCAGAGATCGTTTTTGCAGTTATTTACTATTGTAGGATATACAAGTGATACTAGRTAATGCTACTGATGGAGCAGTTTACTTTAGCATGGGTAGTAACGCAAAAAGCAAAGATTTTCCGAAAGAAACAAAAGAAACAWTGCTACAAGCTTTCAAGGAGCTACCATATACGATTCTTTGGAAKTACGAGGATGATGAACTACCTGGGAGGTCAGATAATGTGAAAATAGCAAAGTGGTTGCCACAGCAGGACGTTCTCCGTAAGTTATAACTACAGTCTCCACTAGAACAAATTGAAGATGGTTAAGAAATCCGGTTATACCGAAAGTAAATTTCATCAATGGTTAATTCCTTATGATAAATATTAAAAAGCAAAGGCACGACAGTTTCTTGGGGCACTCCTATTTTCACTTTCTAACATTCCATTTATTTTTACGTATTGTTGCCTATCTTTTGGAGAGTTTTCAATAAGTTTTAAAGAAATGCCACTAATTCCACATTTTTATTAATAAATCATGCGATACTGTGTGTGCTAAGTGTAGGAAGACTGCAATGCTTTGCTTACCACTACCTATAAATTTGTTACAATTTCTTTAGTAAGTTGGTACATTGCATCTACTGAGCTTGTCTTGTTTCTGAAACCGTAGTATGTTATGTTTTGCAAGATGATTTGCTAGAGGTTTTTTTAAGCATTTTTGAAAAAGTTTTTTAATTGGTTTCTATATCGTCTATACTCATCTTCTTCTACTTTATTAAACGGCTGATTTGCCATACTCTTTTTCATTTTGTCTCGTATTCACATTGATTTTATTATTCCTTCTGTTATCTATGGTCTTAGTGTTTTACTGACTTTCTCCGTTTTCAATGTTGTTTTCGCTTGACTGCTGTACAATTTTTTTTTACTATTTCAACTAATTTGTTATTATTTATTCTTGTATGCTTTCTGTCACTGGAGGATTCTTTACGATGATTTTTATTTCGTGGCTATATGTGATAAAGCTGTGGATATCTTCGAACTAGCTATACCAAATATTGCATCGTTGAATAGCTAAAATCGCCTAGTTTATGATTCCATAGGCAGCTGAAGTTTGCATTTGAAGGGGCTGTCCGAGGGACTGTCTCATAAGTAAACAGACCAAATCAAGTTTAAAAGGGACCAAAATTTGTCGATACCTCCCGGAACATTTGGGGCGTTGTCCTTCTTTTCGATAAATTCGATTTCTTCAGAGCGCAAAAAGTTCGTAACTTCAGATGTATAAATAATGGCATGTTGCCATGTCTTTATCGTAAATGAAGTGTTTTTATTTTACAAGTCAGCACATTTATGCAATTTAGAAAGTGATTTAATCGTGTATGATTAGATACTTTGAACGTCTGCAAAACGTGAAACAATCTTATCAAGTTCAAACCACAGGTGCAAGATAACTTTAATTAGTATTTTACGCAATCGAAAAGTTTTAGCCCAACAGTTTTCGCGATGATCGCCGTGACAGTGCTACTTTTATCTGCCCTTAGAATGGCTACGGCAGCGAGAATTCTGGGCATAGTTGCAGTGCCATCCTACAGCCACCAAGTTGCTTTTCGACCCATATTTACTGAACTATCGCTTCGTGGTCATCAAGTTACCGTTCTGACGACAGATCCGATGAAAAATGCATCTCTAACGAATTTGACCGAGATAAATTTGCATGGAGCTTACGATATTTGGAGGGAACACGATATCGTCAACTATATGGCAAAACATCAAAACAATCCATTTAAGATGATGGAAAAATTCAACCAGTTGACGAAAGATATCATGGATTACGAAGTATACCACCCAGAAGTGCAAAAACTGATTCAAAACCGAAACAACAGTTTCGATTTGATCATGGTGGAGATGATGTTTCTTCATCCACTCGCATTTAGCGAAGTCTTCCGTTGCCCATACATTGGAATCATATCCATGGACACAACCTATATTTTCCACAACATATTGGGTAATCCCGCTCACCCCGTTATCCATCCAAATCCATTTATGTTCGGAGTGGGGAAAATGAACTTTTGGGAGCGCTTGGCGAGCTCTGTTATGTCAGTGATTTTCCGAATTCAGTATCATGGACTGAGCGATAAAACAACCAGGGAAATAAAGGAATATTTCGGAGAATCGACGCCTTCTTTTCCAGAAATATTGAACAAAGTCGAAATGTTGTTTTTGAGCTTGAATCCCGTTTTGCATAACAGACGTCCTGTATCGCCAGCCACGATACTTTTTGGCGGTGGCACGCACTTGGAGGCCCCAAAACCGTTACCTGCGGTACACCGATAGCTTCTAGTTCCTAAGATAGTTTTTTTAAGTGATTTACTATTGCAGGATATACGAGCGATACTAGATAATGCTACGGATGGAGCAGTTTATTTTAGCATGGGAAGTAACGCAAAAAGCAAAGACTTTCCGAAAGAAACAAAAGAAATATTGCTGGAAGCATTCGAGGAGTTACCGTATACTATTCTTTGGAAGTATGAGGATGATGAGTTACCTGGGAGGCCAGATAATGTCAAGATAGCAAAGTGGTTGCCACAGCAGGATGTTCTTAGTAAGTCGAAGTTGCAAATATGACGACTATTAGGAGTTTTCGAAAATAAATAATTGTCTAGTCGCTTTTCGGTTTCATCGGCCTACAAATTCTTTCTAATAATGATTAAAGTTATGCCAGCATGTTTAATATAAAAATATCTATAACCTACCTAGCAGTTTATTTTATTYTACGCTGTACTACAGGTGAAWACCCAATTAAAAAACAGGAAAAGTATATGAATTATCTACCTTAGCAGAGTAATATACATACAATAGCATAAGTACATCATAAGACAGGTAATATTATTACCCTTGATGCAACGAAAATCAGAAGAAAAATTAGAAAAACGAACATCCTAAGTCAAGTAATACTTTTTTATATCCTTAATGCTACAAGAAAAAATATAAATCTTAGCTATCTACTCTAGAGTATTAGTTCGAAGAGTCAAAATGCAAAACGTATCATAACTCCTGGAAACCTGGACCCTAATAATAAGCATATGTAACAAGCATTGACAATTTGTCTTATTGTTGACAATCCCCTGAGCAGAAAAATATTGACGTCCTACATCCAGACTAGAGAAACCATACCTATCCAATAATTGTTCATGTTCAATGCCAATAGGTGGATATGCATTATATCAATTCGGAAACTTACATATTTGAGAAGCCGTCTGTTTAACAAATAGAAATCGCTTAGATAAAAACATTACGAGCATGCAGGTGTACGTTTTCATATCTTAAGCTTTTACAATAACGCAAGAGATTAAAAAATGATTACTTAATATTTCACATTATTGTGGAATAATCTATTTTATCGTTGTTTACCTATCTCCTAGCTAGATGATATGTTGTATTCCACACAATCGAAATGAGTCGGTAGTTTACACTCAGCAGTTTTACCTAGTGCAATGTTCGTCCTCACAGTGTCGTTTTTGTGTGCGCTTAGAATTGCTTCGCCGGCGAGAATTCTAGGCATAGTTCCAACACCATCATATAGCCATCAGATAGTCTTTCGGTCCTTATTCGCTGAACTGTCGCTTCGTGGTCATCAAGTTACAGTCCTTACAACGGACCCCATGAACAATGCGTCTCTAACTAACCTGAATGAAATAGACTTGCATGATGCATACCATATTTGGAGGAAACACGATATCGTCAATTTCATAGCTGAAAACCAGCACAATCCGTTCAGTATGATGGAAAAATTTGATGAATTAACGAACGAACTGATGGATTACGAAATGTACCACCCAGACGTGCAAGAACTGATACGAAATAAGAACGTCACTTTCGATTTAGTGATGGTTGAGATGTTGTTCTGGCACGCGTTTGCTTTCGCCGAGATATATGACTGCCCTTACATAGGAATATTGTCTATCGACACAACTGCTCCATTTCACAGTATAATGGGGAATCCAGAGCATCCAGTTTTACACCCCAACCCGTTCACGAATGCGGTTGGAAAGATGGATTTTTGGGAGCGCTTCCAAAGCACTCTGATGACTGTGATCTATCAGGTGCAATATTACTCTGAGGCCGATAAAGTAACTAGAAAAATGAGGGAATATTTCGGTGACTCTATCCCTGCTGTCCAGAATATAATCGACAAAATAACGGTCATGTTTTTGAATGTGAATCCCACTCTGAATTCAGTTCGGCCAGTCTCTCCATCTACAGTATTTTTTGGAGGAGCTACCCATTTAGAAGCGCCAAAGCGATTGCCTGCGGTATAACAAACAATTCGATGGTTAAAAGGAATTTTTTTTTCATTTGCTATTTACAGAACATACAAGAGATATTAGACAACGCTACTAATGGAGTAGTTTATTTTAGTATGGGCAGCAACGCCCAAAGTAAAGATTTCCCGGAGAAAACTAAAGAAACATTGCTGCAAACCTTCGACGATTTACCTTATACGTTTCTTTGGAAGTACGAAGAAGACGAGCTACATGGGAGACCTGATAATGTGAAAATAGCAAAGTGGTTACCACAGCAGGATATTCTTAGTAAGTTCGTACGACCAAAACTTAGCAGTGGATGCAATATGGCATTTTCCAATAAATGAAGTGAAATGCTTAAACTGGTTCATTGTTTAAAACTACATTCCATTATCAGTAAGTT
Organism: Rhyzopertha dominica; assembly: GCA_025024175.1. Taxonomy (NCBI): domain Eukaryota; kingdom Metazoa; phylum Arthropoda; class Insecta; order Coleoptera; family Bostrichidae; genus Rhyzopertha; species Rhyzopertha dominica. The sequence continues at coordinate 61,889,504 of QCXZ01000064.1, forward strand.
TAATCTGTAATTTATCATGTGGTAGCGTATTTTTATGGCTACTACATGATAAAAATAATCTAGGATGACATGAAATTGATTGAAAGATGTTTGAGCTGCATTAGTGACTACAGAAGCTATGAAAGTTTTATTCTTTGACATATATACAAAATGCTCAATATAATAAGCATCTTTCTTCATTGTGCTTATTAATCTAGTACTCTTTACCTTTTTTAAAGGATCGCTTCTTATCAATCAATAGATTTATGGTTTCTGTTAAGTAATGAAAGTTACATTCTATGTTTCATACACTGTCTGGAATATGCAAAGAGCATAGACAGGACGAACTTTTTAAGGCGTTAAAGGGTTGCAAGAATTCCAATGTGGATAACATTTGCTAATTATAGACCAGTTTCTCTCCTTTGAAATTTTTTGAAAATATTTGAACCTTTGTTACTTATATCAAAGGCTATACGATAGTGTTAAATGCAGAATTTATTCGTCGATAACTACTAATTTAGCTTATTTTAGTCAATGAGTAATGGAAGTTGTGGGCGATAGAGAACAGGTAGATATCATATATATCATATAATTGATTATTATGTACTATTGAGTAAGATATAACGGTATAGTTTTTCCACTTCACTCATAAGTTTGTTTTCGTCTTATTTAGAAAATCGACAGCTTAGCTTTAGGTATAGGAAGACGTTTCCAAATCATATGTGGCTACCTCCGGCGTGCCTCAAGGGTAAAATCTTGGCCCGCTGCTGTTTTTATTATTTGGCACCCATTAKGTAAATATACATTAAACTAATTGMGTCTACTAAGATATGATTTTTTAAATTTCTTTCGTTTACTTTCGATTGTAAACACCCTCCTAGGGTATTTTGATTCTTTTTATTATACTTCCTGTAAAAATTTAGCACTTTTTTTCAAAAATGAATAGGAACCCAACACAGCTATCAGAGCTTTGAGTAAACTACTTATTTTTTTGTACCGGCCATAGCAGGACATCGATATAACCCAATAAATATAAGAAGATATCGCATTGCTTTTCCAACACAAGCAAGAATTTTTGACAGGACTGGAGCCCTCCGTCTACGACTACTACTACGCATATTTTGTTAGTTGTTTTACAGACGACATGTCATTGGAATACACAGTTGAAGACCTTGCGAGAACAAAACATCCCCACTTCGTTCGCTTGCTAACCCCCTTTTTGTTTCAGGGCATCCAAATGTCAAAGTGTTTATCACCCAAGGGGGAGCTCAATCAACAGAAGAAGCTATTTACTCCCACGTTCCACKGGTAGGCATGCCGTTCTTCGCCGATCAACAATACAACGTCAAATCGTTCGTCATGCGAGGTTTCGGTCTATCAGTTGATCGCAATGCTTTGGACAAAGATGAACTGAAGAGAGTCATCTTGGAAGTCGCAACGAACCCTAAGTAAACCAAGTGTTGATGTTTCTTCACCTGTTAAACCTGTTGTTTTAGGTATAAGAACAACATGATCACTGCGGCTAAGAGATCTTTGGATCAGCCAATGTCTGGTTTGGAAAAGGCAGTCTGGTGGACGGAGTATGTGTTGAGGCATAAAGATACTAAGCACTTGAGGGCAACTGCTGCTAAACTGTCGATAATAGAGTATTATTTGCTTGATGTTATAGGATTTGTTTTGGTAGTTGCTATTGTGGCGATCTATTTAGTATACAGAATAGCAAAAGTCGTTTTCTCCGTAGCAACATCGAGCACGAAGAAGAAGAAACAGAAGAAGCAATGATAAATAATTGTATAGCAATAAATTTGTTTTATATTAAATTAGTGATCGTTTTTTCATTACCTTGAATGGTATGGAAGGTGTGCTTTTTTTAAATGTGCTCTGTTTCAAGACTGTACTGAGCTTAGATGTGCAGAATTTTGTATAACGTCCCTTATTTTTATAAAGACCGTAAAATTTGGATGTAAAAGTATCTTGCCTGGGTTTGAAGATCGACTTCGTAATTTCGGTAATAACCAAGGTTTATTAGAAGTGGGAATTTCTTTTTACGCATTTGTCAAATGTTTCTTTTTATGTTGCCCTTTTCTAATTTGTGAATTTTTCAAAAGGTTTAGTTTTAATTATTTTTTGCAATATAATATTTTGATGTTTTGATCCAAGCAATGATTAAAATGCCTATGCTATGCTATGCTAAACATAGAGATCTCTTTCCCTGTTATTATAGCTCATCAATGTAGCTTAGATCCAGTGTATGCAGCATGGCATAAAACTGGTTTTTCTTATATATCAAAGGCTTGGTATTGCCAAAATTGGTAAATGTAGCTTTTGTTTTGGGGTTGTTTTGAACTAGGAAACCTCTCAAATTACACTTATTTTTATCCCTTCGGTTTTTGTTTCAGAATTTATTGAGCATTAAGCCTCTTTTTAACGTAAACATTAACGTCTTTCATATAAATTACTGCGATGTGAATATATTTTCTATTTGACGAGTATTTACGCAGATTTGCCTAATTTCTCAAATTGAATGACACTTTGCTTATGAACTAGAATTTTAGCCTCTAGATATCATTAGTTATCTCATTAAAAACTATGCTAATCCTGTATGAATTCAGACACTATCTTCCCTATACCTTTATTACGTCATTTTATTACTTTATACATAATCCAGGCAGTAACGTATATGGAACATAGGAATTAATTCTTGTGGGTCCATTGGATCATACTGAACCTACTTTAAACAATAAGTGTAGTAAATTTTTCACCATTTGAAACTTACTAGATTTTTAACTAACTTCCTAAAGTGGTACGAATTTAAAGGCAAAATTCGGTATTAGTTCCAGTTATTTTTAAAGTTCAAATTTTATAGGTTTGCCTTGGAGTACAATAAGCTTTTCTAAAACTTTCGCTGTTATATCACTAGTGAGGTTTAAACGTATTTCGTTAGTATACAATGTAATGTGTCAAAATCGATCCTTATAATCAGCATGTGTTGCTTGACGTGACTAACATGGTGACAATATTATTTTTAGCAATTCACAGGCATTGTCAGATAGTAGAACTAAACATATTATCCTTTAGTTGTCTTTGACTTATAGTTATACATTCTTACAATGTTCATGTTCATGGATGCATTAATTGATAGTAGATATTCTAAAGAAATAATACACATGCCCCAATAATAATAATATAACAAAATATGATAATCTATAAGTCATACTCAAAAAGTACAATAATAAATAGCAAAAAGGGAGTCAAGTTTTCTTATGTACTAAAACAAATTGATCAGTTAGGTACCCATACGTCATTACAACAACTTTTGATAACTACGTTCATAGACATCAATAATGTCAAATAAAAAAAACAATCGCCAACTAAAACAGTTTTGGCATTCAAAAATAATAGAAAGCAGCAAATACTTCCAAAAGCGTTAGAGATAAACCAAGTTATACCTTTTAATAAGATCAAAAATTCAAAATCACACGATGTAAAAAAGGTCTGTTTTTTATGTGGTCTATACTATTTCCACTCAAATATTGAGAATTCTTCCAGGTTGACGTAGAATTATTACATTTTTGCATCGTTCCAAAAAAGTATAAAAGTATATATGAACAAATGAAATGTAAGTCTGTCCGGCTAAATTTATTTCGAACTTTTCTTGTTAATTTTAATATATTTTACATTAGGTGTTATATTAACGTAGCTTGGACGATAACTTTCAAACCTTACAGAATTAAACTTGACTGTTGCCTTTCGTATACGTTTTTCACTCCAGTTAATTAGCTGTGCAATTAACGAAGCAGTTAGCCTTTAGACAGAAACGATACGTTTCTGAATTTAACGACAAACATTTAGATCTAATTGTTACTGAGTACTTTGCAGAATTTAAAGCCTGTCAAACTCCCCAGGAACAAAATTAACGTGAAAGTATCACCAGCTTCCATCACCAAAATTAAAAGCCTATTTCATTGTGATAACCGTCCAAGTTTTAGATGCATCCGTAGCCAGTGTGTAATTACACTTAATGGGATGTTAATAAAGCGATCTACAGACAGTTTTTTGTAGCGGCCGCGCGGGTATAATTGAAGATATTTACGTAGAGAGGTCAAGCGAAGCGCACCAAGATTAGCCAAGGAGTTCCAGTATCGTGGTTATTACGTCTGTAATGTATTACGCATTAAGGTTGCTGCTAATGCTCTCACGTAATTAAATGTATGATCTAACGGTTCGGGACAGCATTGGATATACATGGGAGGATTATATTATATGCGATTTACCTTGAATCTCTAGTACTTTGCCATTTTGCGTCGTTTTTTTGCTGGTGTTCGGAAATGTCGAATGAGAATTAATATTATTTATTATTAGTGGTAGACTAAGTACAAAAAACTACTAAATGCATAAAGAAAATTAACACCTTTTAAAAAAGTGTGCATAAATATTAGACTAGTATTAAAGAGACCTTGTACGAGGCATGTTTTTTAAGTAAGTACCGTTTTGGAATTAAAAAAAGACGTGCAAAGATATCGCAATAATTTTATCTTACATAAAAGCCTGTACCTTAATCTTCTTTTCTACATAATTTCCATGAATATTGAGGCACTTGTCATAACGTGGCACCAGTTTTTGAATACCCTCCTCATAAAATTCTGCCGCCTGACTTGTTAACCACTGTATCACAAATGTTTCGACTTCGTTATCGTCTTGAAGACGCTGACCACCCAGGTGTTTCTTCAAGTGCAGGAACAAATGGTAGTCGCTGGGCGCCAGATCAGGGCTGTATGGAGGATGATCTAGAGTTTCCCATTTAAAAGATTTGATGAGATCTTTGGTCCGATTAGCCACATGTGGACGGGCATTGTCATGCAGCAAAACGATACCCTTACTCAACTTGCCATGTCTTTTGTTCTGGATTGCACGACGCAGATTGTTCAATGTCTTACAATAAAACGCTGCATTGATTGTCTCATTACGAGGCAGAAACTCCACTAGCAATACTCCTTTTCTGTCCCAAAAAATTGTGCACATGATTTTCCGGGCAGAAATTGTTTGCTTAAACTTCACTTTTTTGGGTGATGATGAATGTCGCCATTCCATGGATTATTGTTTCGATTCTGGTGTGACGTAGGCCACCCATGTTTCGTCACCAGTAACAATTTGGTCTAAAAAATCTTCACCTTCATTGTGGTACCGCTCAACATTTTCGGAACCCAACGTGAACACAATTTCCGGTAATTCAAGTTCTCGGTCACAATGCGATACAAAACACTATGAGAATATTGAGGAAAGCAGTCGCACAATGATGAAATTGTAAAGCGTCTGTTTTCTCTCACCTTTTCGTTCACTTTCTGCACCAAATCTTCATTAACGACCGAAGGACGCCCATTCCGTTTTTCATTATGCACATTTGTGCGGCCATCTTTAAATGCTCTCACCCATTTCCTTACCATTCCATCACTCATAATGTTTTGTCCGTAAACTTCACAGATCTCACGATGAATATCGATCGGTTTTACGCCTTTAGCACTATGMAATCGTATAACAGACCGTACTTCACAATTGGCGGGACTCACGATTGTCGGAGGCATCTTAAACACTCAGTAAACAACGTATACAATGAAGAATCAAACTGTAATGGCGTCAGTGCGTAGACAAGAGATGTAGGTAACCAGCGCGCATGCGCGGAACCCCGACCGCAGCGCTGTGGCGGCGGAATCGCAAAACGGTACTTACTTAAAAAACATGCCTCGTATTGTGAGAACAAACTCTGTGTAGTGTTATAGCCAACAGTTCCATTTACACGCTTGTTATAGAATACACAACATACAAAATTTTATACAAGTTTTCAAAGTCTAAAGACCAATAAATTTAAACTTAACTGGGTTATGAGCAAAATAAATTTTTATATAGTATGTAAAATTTTTGTTTTCTCAAAATCAGTCGTGTGTTTAGTCTGATACGGCAGAAAATTTATTTATTTGTTATTCTGCAAACTACCGCGAATAAAATATTACGTTTTTTTCAAGTATCCTCTGTATTTTTCCACTTTATGGTGATTGACAAGTTACCTGATTTGAATGAGCACTTAACGACATTTGTTTTGGATATGCAAGGGAATTGTATTGAACGACTTTAAAAATATACGTTTCATTTGTGATCTGTGTTTCTGTGTACAGGAATGTTGACCTGACCTTCGTATTAAAATAATTTGTAAACCTACCACAAAATGTGGCAGATAATACAAGTATCATCTGCATACCTATACCGACATTTTGATTTAAACTTTACCTTTACTTTCGTAAAGAAACCACATCAAATAAAACATCAATAAAATCTGTAGAATTATTAATAAATTGATAATTTTAAATTTGAAAGATTTGAAGATCACTGGTAATTTTAGAACATTTTGTCAGCTATGATTAATTTTTTTCTACGTTTGTCTACTCTGTCTCAAATTACTTTTATCCACTCTAGTAATTAAGTATGATAGATTTAAATCTGTTCAAATCCTCAAGCCTTCAAATTCTTCAAATTTTATTTGAAGAAATTTTCTGAAAATTTTAAGGTTTATTACATGAACTGAATATGACTATGACTGACATTTGCAATTTTGAGCGAAAGTACATTACTGTGTTAATAATGATAACAGTCTCTTGTTCATAGTCGGATTCTTCAATGAAGGTTTTTCAATCAATCGCCATAATTATCACTACTGATCCAATCTAAGGTTCGATTTTAATTAATTGTTTAGACTGGCACTTATGGTGACCGTAATTCGATTGCTACATACTTGACATTGTTAAAAGATCGCTTGAATCCAGTGTTAACCGACTTTATATAAAGAACGATGACAGTGTTACGAAGAAGATAATTTGATGAAGCTTTAGCTTCCTTTTGTGGGGCTGCAGCGGAAAAATAGATCGCATATATGCAACGAATATTTGGCGAAGTTAAAAGCGAAACGGCATTTATAAGAATTCAAACCAATCTACATATATCAGATATGAAAATATCTACCCCAAATGAAAATTATTTACACCAATGGCCTTGGTGTATACTACCAAAAGCTTCACAGGATGCCACTGCAATGAGAGGGAATTCGCCAAAACAAAGTACCTACTTGTACAAATCACAAAAGCAATAAAAATCATTTTACATATGTAAAATTTATGTCTGTGAACGGCTTCAGCCTATGGAAACATTTCACAACATCAAATAAACAATTCAGATAAATATCACCACGGTATCTGTGCACTGGTACCAACCAAATTGTATTATTGCCGTAATACGAAATTGCAACAGCAACAATAACAGCTCAACCATGCCGCCATATGAAAGAAACCAGTAAAAACCTCACACTGTAACTTTTTCGCGATTCAAGATAAATGTCATTCTCACCGCTTCGCTGGGTACAAAACTGAATAGTCCCAGGAATTTAGTGACACGGAATCCCGCAGTGGAAAGTCACTGGTTCTTTGGATCAAAAATGCTCCAGACATTAGCGTGCGGTTTACCGGCTGAGTTGGAGTCTCTTCTCTCGCAAGATTGTTTACATGTCATTCGAATCGATAATCGTGAAAGTGAAAGTGCCCTTCAGTACAAATTATGGCCTCTCACATACATTCAAAGATCTATCACTTTATGTCCAAACAGGCCATGATTTATACAGACACTATAAATGAAACACCCAGTTCTAAGATTTTTTTAATAAATGGTATAGTAATGCAACTCTCTTACCGTTTATACAACCCTGCAATACTATTTACCTTTCATTTACAGGCACAGTTGGAACGGCACGCGACCCCTCATAAATCAGACCCTCTCTTTGTGATTTTGCGAATTTCCAGTGCCGGCTTTAAGCAGTTTTTTGTTTGTGTAGTGTATATTATTCTAAGTAGTTTTTAATCATTCGGTTAATAAGAGGTTTTACATCGATCGTTTTTATTTACGTCTCAAAATGAATTGTACGTAGTTTTAGATGAGTAGCAACATTATTTTGCACAAGCAAAGTATATCTAGTTATAATGAAACTTGTAATCTAACTAGACAACATGCACATCTGAGCATTTTTTAATATGCAAAGAAAAATCTCGCATTCCTAAATATTTTTATTTTGATTTTTAACATTCCTGTAATATTTATATCCTGTGAATATGTTGAATGCTGTGCTAACCGAAAATTATAAACAATACATTTTAATATTTTTACAATCTTTTAACTACTGGAAACATGCGGTTAACTAAATGTGTAAATAAAAAACTCGCGTTATCCATGACTATAACGGATCCTGGTGGTAGCCCTGGCAGTAACCGCTGCTGAAACCAAGTTTCAAAAAGTGCAGAGTCCATGTCGCAATGGTAGTCAGCAAAACAATTTTGGATCTCTTTCGCTGACAGTAATAATCCATTTTCCCCCCATCCACCACTTCCTCCCGCATGAAGAATTATAATTCTTTTTCCTCTCGAAGGTGGTGCTTGCAGAACGCAATTATTTGTCCCATCTATCAGACATTTTTTTATCAAGTCGTGGGTGTCGTACCACGTTTCATCCATATACGATATTACGATTTTCTTGGCGGACCTTCTAATTTCTTTATATAATCCCATCTCATTCTTTTTAGTCGGGATGATCCATTATGGACAAACGTTGGTTTAATGTACTATAATTAAAACCGATGCTCCTCAAGTATTTTCTGAACCACTCTTTGCAATAACTTATGTCATATCCTAATTCCAAAAGTTTTAATTTCAGACTTGCCGTAGTTGGAACTTTATTTTCCTTATACATTTGGTAAATCACTTTTTTAATTTCTATCCCAAGCTATTTTGATATATTTAGAAATTTCTCCGAATTGCGTGATTTTCTTGAATTGCCTTTATTTTCAATAATATATCTCTCACAGTCGTGTAGGGGACACCAACCATTTCACTTGTCACTTTTAACGGAGCACTGCACTCTTTTTTTATCAAAAAATTGTACAAATTTTGTATGATTTCTTTGGCATCTTGGGTGAGGTAACGACGATTCCTCTTGTTTTCTTCAAATTGCACTTCCATGTCAGCGTCAGCAGCTTCATTCTGAGCGGTACTTGGAGCTGCTGTTTCCCAAGGACGGAACATTTTTCGCTTCTCTAGTCTCGCGCACAGTAATACTAAGACTGAATGCTATAGTTTTGGTTTGACCGGTAGTGAACTTTAAGTAATCCGACCCTGCTTAACCATCTTCCGAAAATCGGACCTAAATTTATGGTAATCCGGTTATTTGCGGTAACTTGTGAGGGGCCGCCTGCTGTTCGAGGTGAAAGATAAATTTTATTGCAGGGTTGTAATAACGGTAAGAGAGTTGCATTACTATACCTGATTAACTGAAATACATAATTATAATTGCCCTAAAAGTCGAATTATTTCTTCACTGAACTGATCGGTTTGTATCTTGACCGCTCATTGAAATCACCATATTAAAACAGTAAATAACATGTGCACTGCTTAAACGATTTGACCACGATTATAGTACTAAGGTTTCATAGCCACGTGGAGATGAATTTAACCATACAGAGGCTTACTATAGAGGATTACTATAGCCAAAAAGGTTAAAAATAGCAAGATATGGATGAAAACGTTGCATAAAGATATCATTTTTATATTTTAAGGTTGTGAATCAGTAAAACTTTTTGTGCAGTGTGATTTTTTATTGAGATATTAATTTTTTTTCTCTTTGTAACTCAATCTGGAGACATACAATACGTTGGATTTTCCCATTTTCAACAAACTATTTATTTATCTGTCATATGTGCACTTTAGTAGAATTACAGACCCAAACACCTATAGATTTGTCAAAGAGTATTGTATCTAATTTTCGTCATTAACTAAAATACACAATTATAGTTGTCCGCTGCCCTAAAAGTTGGATTATTGCTTTAGTGTACTAAGTGGTTCGTATCTTAACCGCTCATTGAAGTCTCTTTGTTAAAACAGTAAATAACATGTACCAGACAGGTATTGCTGGATTTCGTAACCATATGAAGATCAATTTGCGCTTAAAAAGGATTGATTTATGCATATCTTCAATTGCTTAGGCAGAAAGGTAACAAATATCAAGGCAAACATACCTATAGGTATCAAATTCGTAACAATTCGTACCTATATTTAATACTAATCAACGTGTGGGCAAGAATAAATCGGACTTACCTAATTAAACTAAATTGGCGTGGATAAATAAGGCGCTACAGCTATCACAGAGGGGTGTAAATACCTAACGTGGAGATAAAACCTAATCAGCGTTGAGCAGAGGTATCGCACATCACCTGTTCATCTTACACTGCACCAGATCACCTGCAATTATCCTACGCGTAACACGTATGTCCGTCATTCGAGGTATCACGGGGCTGTTTCTCTGCCATACTGAAAGGGTAGACGTTATGGTTGTCCCGCGGACAGCAAGCGAGCCGTTTACACCGCCACACCGATTTACGACTGGTGAACTGGTCGTTTTCAAGAACCGCCGTTGAAAGCAAAAGCAAGGTAACCGGAGGCAAGGTGGGATTGGAAGTGGTCGGTTGGAATCGCGGGTTTTCGCTTTTCTAGTCAAAGTACACGGAAAAATTGTTGCTATAGTTTCATGCAATTAGTAGTAGTTGAGAAACCACGATGGAACGGTTAGGATTTAGTACTCAAATTGACGTAATGGGTCTCAGCTGAACTAAAAACCACGAGAGATTTGTTAATGTAATAAAGGCTGCTGCAAAGAGAACGATTCCGAGAAGTTTTGGAATTAGAATAAAGAAACTGGTGACTTCTATAGACAGTATCGAGCTCATCCCAGTTATGAATTGGCTGGCAGGGTTCTGGAATCCCTGAATCAATCTGGGAAGAAAAATGGAATATTCTATTGCAGAGCATAAACTTCACCCACTCCAGTCGCAGCAGTTGGAACCTGCAGAAAAAAAATTAGAACCAACACATTTATTTATTTATTTATTTATTTGAATAGGTACATCACCAAACAGCCGAAGCCAATTACAGGTGAGGGAAATAACAATAATAATAAGATATTACACATAAGGAGGGCATACACAATTCTCGATTTCACGAACACTACAGGAGAAAATGTCAAGTAAATCACAAACAGAATTATAGTTACTGCACATAACGTACACAGGAGAAAACTTAAGTAAATTTGTATGAGCGTAAGGTAAATAAAAACAATCGATATTACGACTAGCTGGTCGCGGAACTCTGAAGTACAATTGCACAAGTAAGGATATACAATTCACCTGCCCAGATATTATTTTATATAGAAATATAATTGAATGAAGCTTTCTACGAGCAAATAAACTGTGCATTTCAAATTTTTTTAACAATAGATCGTTAGGGTAATCTACAGCTGGATAGACACCATTAGAAGTAAAAGACAAGAATTTAAGAAAACGTCTTTGTACACTTTCTAAATTATCGATGTAGGTGCCATATCCTGGAGCCCATACGACGGAGCAATACTCTAATTTTGAGCGTACATACGCAAAATACAAAAGCTTCAGCGCAGCAACATCCGTAAATATTTTTACATGTCTAATAATGAAGCCTAACATTCTATATGAGCGCGCAATACAGTCAGTTACATGGTGGACAAAACTCAAGTTCCTGTCAAAGATAACTCCAAGGTCTTTTATGGTATCGCGTCGGGATAGCTTGTTCTTGCCTATAATGTAGTCGAAAATAATTGGATTATGGACCCTGTAATATGAACATGCAAAACATTTTTGTATATTCAGCGGTAACTTATTGACCAGACACCAATTTTCAATACTTTCCAGATCGTTTTGAAGATTATGTGCATCATTAAGGGACTGAAGAGAGGCAAACAGCTTCAAATCGTCGGCATACAGTAAACTATGACATTTAAGTCCTATCGAAATATCATTGACATATATGATGAAAAGCAAAGGTCCCAAAACGGAGCCCTGAGGGACACCTGAGGTAACATAGAAAGCAGGAGACACATGTCCGCGGTACCCGACGTACTGCCGCCGACCCATTMAGTAGGACGAGAAAAACTGCAAAAGTGACGGAGACAATCCAGTTGTAGACAATTTACGTATGAGTATAGTATGATCGAGACGGTCAAAAGCACTCGAAAAATCCGTATAGATTGCATCGACCTGCATCCCACAATCAAGACGCTCAGATATGAAATTTGAAATACACGCTAAATTTGTAGCAGTCGATCTACCAGAAGTAAAACCATGTTGACAGTCTGACAGCAGCGGTCGTACGTGATATTCCAAGTGTCTATGCAACGCAATTTCGAAGACCTTAGCAAAATTTGACATAATTGCTATTGGGCGATAGTTTTCAATTAATGTCTTATCCCCTTTTTTAAAAACCGGACAAAGTCTTGTTACTTTCCATGTGTTAGGAAAAGTATTAGTGTTCAAGCACAAATTAAATAAGATGCATAAAGGCACGACAAATGCGGTCGCACAATCACGAACGATAAACGAAGGAATACCATCTGGGCCTTTGGTAAACTTACACTTGAGTTTTTTTATTGCCAAAAGAACTTCATCTTGGGTAAGTGATGTCAAACTCAAAACGTTTGAGAAACGAGCATTGTCCGCAACATTATAACTTGTAGTATTTGAAAGGTCAGGGGTTGCAAACTTAGATTGAAAGTATGAGGCAAAGGAGTTAACAATTTGCTCTGGAGATGATAGATGTGACTCATTATAGAACAACTGATCGGGCATTGAAGATGTGCTGTGAAAGTTACTCATATAGGACCAGAATTTTTTAGGATCGGCCTTAATCTGATTTTGCATAAGCAAAATATAATTCTCATGTGAAGATGAAATATTTTTCTTTATCTGAGCTCTTAAGGCCTTAAAAGCATTATTAGTACATTACATTACATTATTATTACATCATTAATGTAGCCTGATTTAGCTTCTCGACTGGTTAATATTCTGTTCAAATATCTACGAAGGAAAAACTTCGTCAGTTAAAAAAAAAGATGCGAACCTTCAGTAGAGTTTTCGCAATTATTCTCAATGGAAGAACTTCAGCAAGCTATTTGTGCCCTGAAAGCCCACAAAGCTGCTGGTTTTGATGGTATTTACGCAGAAATCGTACGATTGCTGTCCTAACGTCAATTCGGAGTGTTTATGGTAGAGAAAAGTATAGCAAATTCATCAGGATTTTGAATAACGGTCTTCCACAAGGATCGGTTCTGTCGCGTATTCTTTTCAACCTTTACATCAGTGACCTTCTAATCGAGAACATTTGTGTTTGCAGACGACACAGCTTTGGTTTTGCAAAGTAAAGACTTTTCTGTACTTGAACAAAACCTTCCAAGAGACATCGAGATTCTGAATTGATATTTCAAAACTTGGCGCATTTGCCCTAATAATCAAAAGACAAGACAACAACAAGTTATGTCAAATAAGATAATCGAGATCTGATTGGAGTATTTCTACGGTCTTTTGTTCAATACTCTATCCAGAATAGATACACAACTATATTGTTATTGCTATACCTACTTTGTTTTAATTAAATACAGTTACTTTCGGAATTACGTCGTTTTCAAAACTTCGCGTTCGTATGATCCATCTGTTACTTTATTTTTGGATATTTTACTTATTATTACTTGGCGGGGTGTAGAGCTAGTTCGCCTCCACGTGGTGCACCCTGGGTAACGCTAAATGAACTAGCACAATTGGCGGAAAATCCGCCAAGAAAAAATATTTTTGCAAGTATCTACCTTATACTAATGTTATTGTTATGTAATCTGTGATGTAAACCATACGCTAAATAAATAAATAAATAATACTCATACAGTGCTTACGTTAATTGTTAAGCTTCAAGATTCACTCTTAGCAGTATAATGTGACAGGTGGGGTTCCTTAGGGCGCGGTGAGGGGTCCTTTTCTGTTTACATCTCTTCTAAAATACATACGTACCTATACGTATATGTAATTCTTTTGACAGTAAGAATAGCAATACCGGCGCAGTTGATTCTGAATCAATAAATAATATTGAAAATATGGCACTGTCTAGTGCCTATTATTACACCCCGATAAGATTTAATAAGATGCATGCAACTCATAAAGTTGATTATTGATAAATACCGCTACTGCACATATGCTACGTAATTTGTAAGTAGTTATTTTCGTAATTTTTAGTATGACCTTTCCAAATTGATAGATATCCCATTTAACATTGACTATATATTACATCAGCTTTTTAGCGGTGTTAATTTTACATACTAGTTCTTGTTAATCATGTTATACCTTACAATATTATTTCTTTAAGTCTCCCTTTTTTAATTAATACCTACATGAAAATTTTCAATGACATTTGAGTTATTTATATTCGATTTTAAGGTCAGTTCTTGTTTCGAGTTATGTTCTTGTCAAAATAGCGTAATAGCATACGCTATTTTTTTCATTTTGCTTGTAAAAAAGTTGCTTTTTCAATTCATTTCGACCGCACGATATAAAATGTTTTCGAAAAAAATTGCATTTCCAACACAGTTGCTTGCATGTGCTAATATTGTGACGGGCCATATATTATGTCAAAGACATAAATGATTGATGATTTTTTTTTAATGAACTCGCGCGTTAAGTTATATATGGTGCGAAAATTCGGTACTGAACACATAAAAATATTTATATATAAGTTATCATTCAAAATATTTACATTTTTTTTTTTATATTTTTGCAACAAATTGAAAAATACTGTCATGGCCCCTTTCCCTCCCTACACAAAGGTTTTGGTGCCGGCACTGTACTGAATACTAAATGTTTAAGTCAATATTACCGTGGCTTATACAACCAACAATACTGGATTGTATTAAATATCACATATATGCAACTTGGAAAATAAATATTCAACTAAAGTGAAATAATTAACAATTTAATAATTGTATTTCTAATATTTGGTCATTAATGCATTTTTAATGCAAAATTAATTTATGGTTTAAATATTTACTTCTGAATTATTACACAAATATTTTTTATAACATGTTATTTAACAACAGTAATACATGTGCTAACTTTTCGGTGACAAACTACATTTATATAACTCAAAACTCTTAAATCTTATTAATTAATGGAGGAAAACAGTTAAGGAAATAATTTATTAGATTAAATAAAACAATTAAAATAAAACCTAACTTTCTTTGCAACAATAAAACTACTATGTTTATTTCCCACAAAGCTATAACAAGTTTGCATTTTCAGATGAGATACAATGCTTTAAAAATACCTTATGAGTATTGTTTTAATACTTTATTTGCAATATTTAACAAATCAAAAATGTAAAATCCAAAAAGTTCTGGTTGTTTCTATTCGTATTCATCCATGTGTTAATGACTGTATGAATAATGCAACTTAAAAAGTCAAATTACCACCTCTACTGTCTACCATCTTTAAAGATTGAATTGCAGTATTTGCTTCTCCTTTCTACAATACTTTCAACTTTATTTTCTGGCATCTAGAAAATGTCTCATTTACCCTAGACACTTTCAAATCATGTTCGTTTCACACCTTCCGTAGCTTAGACCGTAGATTTCTTCTTACAGATGTAATTTACACTTACCTTAGAAACGCACTTAACACTATCAATCACAACATTCTCTTAAGTAAGCTTGAAACATTTGGATTCTCTCCTGCTTTACTTACTTCTTTTAATTATGTTGTACCTCAAATATAGACATTAATTCATTTCCTATCATAATTTTAAATCTGGTATTCCTCAGAGATCAAGTCTATTAGCTTTTGTATTGTTTATCAACATGCAAACTTTTGCCTATCTGTTATCACTACAGAGTTAACATTGTGCTACAATTTGTCACTTATTTTAAAGAGCTTAGTATTATTTTTGCTTAAAAGTGATTCTATACCCAAAAGAAATAAAATTTTCTACTGCTAGACTTCATTACAGAAACTTCCTTTATTTTGTTAAATTATGTTAAGTGCTTGGCTAAAAAGATCTAAATTGTAGTTTAAAATAACAATTATATTTAAAAAAATTATACAGACACTATAAAAACAAAAATTGTTTAAACAATCACAATGTACATAATCTATTCAATCAGTAAAATACAAAAATATAGCATCTCACAATACTACTACAACAGAAGAAGCATATAAGGCCTGCTAAATATCACAGTCTTTTTCTTTATATCTCATTCACGCTTTTTACCATGCATTAACCTAATGTAATGTGTCGTGTAGCTTTCACAGGCAATATAATTTGCTGAAGATTTGCAATAGAGGAACTGCTAGGATTAATCACTGACACCGGCAAAACTGTACTTGGATGAACACTTCCATTAACAGCAACTGGCAGTTCAACTGTCATTTTAGATTTTAATGGTGAAACTATTATTGTTTGGGTTGGATTGGGTTGTATTGGAACTTGTGTTTTAGTTACTGAATTTGCTTGATTCTGCTGAATTGTGCCTTTTACGTGGACTTGCCTCAGTAATTCCTTTGCTTTAGTCACTGAAAATAAGAAATAAGTATCACTTTACCTACTATTAACAACAAAAATGAAACTACACAGCTAAATTTTATGGTTGTTACAGGCTGTGGTTTACCCTTCATTGTCTGACAGTGCCTCAGTTTCAAAAATCAAAAATTAGTTTGCAACTTATTGACCACCGAAAATCCAAGAACATAAAAGTACTCTTTATATGATTAAGATAGGTTCAGTAGCAAGAAAAGCAGCACATTAAAATAAAATCATGACTTATAATTATGTTGTTGAAACACTTTATTATTTTAGGAATCAAATTTTACTTACTAATTTGTGGATCCTTTGATACATTACAGTCCTTATGCATCAAAAGCACTGATTTCACAGCAACCAATTCGCTGCGCAGCTGCTGATTTTCATTCAACAAGGCTTTGTTTTCAGTATTCAGCTGTTCAATTTTCTTCTGAATTTCGTCCATCCAATGCTTCTTTCTCGCCCTGCTTCTCAGCTGTGCCAGCCTGTTAGTTTCGCGGATTTTTAGAACCTTCTCGCTAACGCCCTCTGTAGCTTTTTGACCGGCTGATGAATACGGAGCGTTTTTCAAACTGCGTCTCCGCGGAGGTCGCAAAACATATGGATTCGGCTTTTTGTTTATTACAAGGGTGGCACTGTGAGCGTCTTTGAGTTTATCGATGCTGACTGGCGCTATTATAACGCCTTGATTTGTGGGTAGCTTGGGATGATCAGTTTTTAACTTGTTCTGCAAGACTTCTTTGATTTTTACCTTAATATTGGCCTCAAAATGAATATTTTCAGTTTCTTTTGAGCCACTGTCTGTCGCAACAGTCTGAGCATTGTCTGATACAGTCTGAGCAACAGGTTGATTATTTTCTTCGCTCAACTGCAAACATTCATCTATAACTACCAAATCTCCGTCAGAATCTGAATCTCTGCTTTCTATAACAAGTAAATCTTCATCTATTGATGGCACTCTGCTTATGCTAAAACCAGCATCTAACGAACTAACTTGGGTCTCAAAACCAAGATTATGTTTCTCAGCCACAGGATTATGAGAGGCATTTTCATTTGCAACAACATTATCGGCATTCTCTTTGTTTCCTAACTTGAGCAACTCCTCATCAAGTGATGGTACCCTGTTTATTATCTGATATTTATCACTGTTTTCTTCTGTGATGTGGGGCAATATGTGTGGCGTATGCAAGGTATCATCCGTTGATGGTATGGGAACGTGAACCACACCAGATTTTGCAAGCTCGACAGCTTTCTTAAAAGTTTCATCGAAAGGATTCACTTCCTGTAAATCCTGAAACAATCCCACTTCCTCACAGTTACGTATAAATCTTGTTGGTGTGGGTGTCTGATCGGCTAAAAAAAAAATGGGAATAATAACTTACGAAACATGTTCGAATATAAACTTACTGACGTAGCCACTAGCTTTATCAAGCTGCAAATTTAATACTGCTTCCTTCTGCCTGTGATGTGTACTGCCACTGTTTAGGGTTACTTCGCAATGTTCAGATTCACAGCTTAAAACCTTTTGCATCTCACTCATTTTTGCATTAATTATGGAAGCAGTTGTTTAAAAATAAATGCAGTTTTGCCTTCCACTAATTATTCATTGAATATATGGCACTAAATCGACGAATATTTGGTATTTACTTTCGATTTCAATGTATTCAAGGTTCAATGTCAGATGTGATGTACACATGAACTACTGGTAGTGATACATTAGAACTACGAATGCTGCATTGGTACTACTGGATTTTAATGTAGTGTTACCAAACTTCTTATAATTACTACCACTTAATCAATTCATTATATAACTATTTACTTAGTCTAATGTTTCACGGTATGTTGCAATGGCATATAAACTCGTAACGTCATACATTCACGAAGAAAAACCATTTTATCAAAGTTTTATTAGAAAATCATTTTTTACCCTGACCATTTTTTGGTAGAATAATCTGTAATCTGACAACTCTGGTTAGGAATGACAAATTCGTAGATCAAACGTTACTGAATTGTTAAATTGTTATCAACAATAGTGCACGATTGTGATTTGTTATCAGTTCTCTAGTAGAGGGGGTACAAGTCAAACCTATAAATATTCAAAACAAAATAGCTCTGCAGGTTTGCTCAAAATACGTTTGGAATCTCGCATATTTATTATAACTTGTACCACCTATATAGCTTAATAAAAAATGACTCAAGTGCAAAAAGTCCGAAAGCTATACAAAACAGTTTTAAAACTGCATAGGGGGTTACCCAACGGACTGCAAACCTTAGGAGATAACTACGCCCGTGATGAATTCAAAAGACATAAAAACTGTACACCGAAAGAGGCTGAAATATTTCTAAATGAATGGACTGTAAGTATCGTAAGGCTACAGCTAGTACATCTGTAAATTATTTTTCTATTTTTAGAATTATGCGATCAGTTTGGCTGAACAACTGGGGTTACGTGGGCCCGTTACTAGCCACAATATAGGAGCCCCTCTTTCGCAGGCCCGCCTGGAACAATTTAGAGAAGAACAAATACATCAGCTCTACGAATTAATGTTGGCTGCACAAGAAGATAAAAATAAAGACCCGAATAGGTGATCAAMAAAGTTCATGACGTTAGAAATGGKATGTTTTTACTKAGTGTATTAAAGGATGRATTCTGTGTACTTAAATTGTACTAAAATTGTTTCTGTTATGTAATAAAATGTTCCAGTTGCTGTGGAAGGTTTCCCAGGATTGTTTATTTGTGAATGTCCTTTAACGCTTTTTTGCTATTAATTTTATGCTTGAATGGATATAATTATTTTCACATGACTATTTTTAGCTGAACCGATTGTTCACTGAAAACAATTTTTTGTTAATGTAGAAACACAATATCAAACCGTTTTTGGTAACTATTTGTTTTATTCTGTTGGTAACATCAGTACGGCGAGTTGTTTTGTTGATAATTGCATAATATTACAAAAATAAACTATTTCGATACGAACATAAAAATAATTACTAGAAGCAGAACAAAATTTTGAAATCCTGGGTCGGTTATGTAAATGAAATGTTTGAATTTAAAATATTAGTTGGTATCCCTGTTCCCCCTAGAGTGTTGTGTGTTGGTAACTTGTAGTGTATGAAGTTAGAAGTAGGAAGATGGCGATGTATGTATGCGATTGAGCTGTGCGTGTGTTACTTCTTAAAAATTAAATGTGGAAAAAGTAAACGGTGTGTTTCATTCCGGCCAACCGAGGACCCCAGGCAAGGAAGGGGTCTTACAGCTTCAGGTGTGGGGTACACGAGACTGTGGACGTACTACACGGGGTAGACAGCACAGGGTACATCAGACGGCGTTGAGTAAATGCGCCAGGCACGTGTGTGAAACGTAGGTTGGAAAAGAAGCACCAAAGGCATCAAAGCTTGCTGTACGGGGTACAGTAAGGGTGAGGAACCAAGGCGAGGCAGCAGTGGTACACCAGGGTGGCGTCCACGAAGGCCGAAGTGTGAATACGGGGTATTCATAGTGGGTTCCAGCGTTGCAGTGCAAAAAACGGCCATTGTGTAAAACATCGTTTTTCATTTCCGTTCTGAGACGAAGGTCACATCATGTCGTCCAGCGGAGACGAGAGAGATGGAGCTGAAAGTGTTGTGAGTTTAATTGCTGGCACAGAGGGAGCTGTTGCTGGTAACGGAGCAGAAAATGAAAATTCCGAGCAAGGCGCGGGAAGTTTGAATAACTCGTTGCGAGCGGTAACGGTTGAAGAAATATTAGCGGCGGCAGTGCGAATAGCGAATCAGCGCACTGTTGGTGAAGGACAAGGACAAGGTAACAAGAAGCAGATAAGCAATGCTGAAATAGCTGCTCTTTTACCAAATTTTCATGGTGGAAGTGACGAAAACGTAGACACATGGTTTTCAAGAGCTGATATGGTTAAAAGCACCTACGATTTAACGGATGAAGTAATGGTACTGATTGTGGTGCAGAAGCTGAAAGATGCTGCATTAAATTGGTATCATTCGAAGCCAGTATATGCTACTTTGAAATATGCTGAACTAAAGTACAATTTGGTGACAATGTTTAGTTGTAGAGAAGACAAGATTTCGCTGATGAGAAAATTTGATAGTCGCAAATGGAGACGTAATGAAACTTTCGCAAGCTATTATCATGAGAAGATTATTTTGGGAAATAGGCTGGGAATGGAAGAACCAGAACTTATTTCTTACCTGATCGATGGTTTTGACAACCCGACATTACAATCTCAAGCCCGAATACGAGGATTCAACAACTTAAGTACGCTTTTAGAAGTTATGAATTCACTGAGCATGCAAGAAAGAGGGATTCGGAACCAAAACACTTCATATACACCCAGATTTTCAGGACGAGGTGGTTTACAGAGAAATACGGCAAGTAACGGAGCAACAGATAGAAAGATGGGAAGTACAATTGTTAAATGTTTTAATTGTGACGCCCAGGGCCACTTCGCTTCTGAATGCCAGAAACCAAGAAGAATTGGAGCTTGCTTTGGATGCGGTCAACAAGGGCATAGGAAGGTGGATTGTCCAAACCGAAAAGAGAGACAGTCAGGACAGCAAAGGAGCGTTGTACCAGCCGACAGCACTACAATGACGGTGGAAACAGGACAGGTCATACCTCCAGCTTATTACACTCCAATCAAGATACCAGGCGATGGCCAAGAAGAGGTCATCCAAGCCATGATAGACACAGGAAGTGGAATTTCTTTGATCAAGTCGAAAAAGGTGCCGTTAGAGCTGCGTAAACCGTACGTAAACAGAGGTGATGTGTTTACAGGCATTAATAAAACAAAGCTTAATACTTTAGGCATCTACTGCTATGAATTTACACTAGATCATGTACAGTTTATAATTAACTTTCATATTGTTGATGATGATACTATGTTTGCTGATTGTCTGTTAGGCAGAGATTTCATAACCAATCCTTTGATAAGCATAGAGTTCCAAACAGATGTAGCTGTTATAAAACCCGTATGCTCAAATAGTACAAATAGTGCTGAAACAGAAGTATTAAGTATTAGTATTTTACAAACTAACGAAGAGCAAGAGTTAAGTGTAGGCAAAAATGTAGACGGTCAGACAAAAATTGAGTTACATCATGTGTTTGATAAATATTATGTTAAGCCTGAAAGAAAAGACGAACCAGAAACCAAATTTTATACTGAAATCACAGTTTCAAAAGAATGTTCTTTTTCACACAAGCCACGTAGATTGTCCTATACAGAGAAAGCAGAAGTAAAAGAAATTATTGATGATTTGCTAGAAAAAAATGTTATCAAGAAAAGTCATTCACCCTATTGTTCTCCGATAGTACTTGTAAAAAAGAAAAATGGTAAGAGTAGAATGTGTGTAGACTTTCGTGAGCTGAACAAGTTTGTTGTTAAAGATAGGTTTCCAATTCCATTAATCGATGATCAACTGGACCAATTAAAAGGTAAAAAGTGGTTTACAAAGTTAGATTTAAAAGATGCATTTTATCATGTTCGAGTAAGACAAGAGTGTACAAAATACCTTTCCTTTGTTACACCTCAAGGTCAATATGAATTCGTGAAATTACCGTTTGGATTTTGCAACAGTCCTGCAGTTTTTACTAGATTTATATACGAGGTGTTCAAAAAATTTTTAGACACAAAACAGATATTAATTTATACGGATGATATCCTAATTGCTACAGAAACTATTCAGGAAAATCTTAAGATATTGACTGCTGTGTTCGATACACTTGTTAAAAACCTGTTGGAATTGAGGTTAGACAAATGTGTTTTCTTAGAAAATGAAATTGAATATTTGGGGTATGTAGTAAACGAGTTTGGTATCAGTCCTAATCCGGCGAATGTAAAAGCAATTGAACATTTTCCTATCCCGAAAAACAATAAACAAGTCCATAGCTTTTTAGGTCTTGCAAGTTATTTCAGAAGATTCTTGCCAAACTTCTCAGTTATAGCAAAGCCTTTGTATAATTTGATACGGAAAAATCAACAGTTCAAATTTGAGGAGCAAGAATTAGTTGCCTTTGAAACTATAAAGCAAAAGCTAGTTGCTCAACCTATTCTCAGTATATATTCTCCTCATAGTGAAACGGAATTACATTGTGACGCAAGCACTTTAGGCTTTGGAGCGATTCTGTTACAAAAACAAAGCGATTCAAAATTTCATCCGGTAAGTTACTTTAGCAAGCGAACCAGTGAATGTGAGCACGAGTTAGAGTTTCTAAGCATAATATATGCAGTGAAAAGGTTTGATGTTTATTTAAAGGGTATACCATTCAAAATTGTAACCGATTGTAACAGTGTCAAATTAGCTATGAGTAAAAAAGACACAGTACCACGGGTAATGCGATGGGTCATGTTTTTGCAGAACTATGAGTACCAAATTGAACATAGAGGAAACGACAGAATGAAACATGTTGATTGCCTTAGCAGAGTAAACAGTATTTTGATTTTGGAGGACAACACGTTTGATCAAGTATTAGCTATAAAACAAGATGCAGATGTTGAAATTGGGAAGATTAGGGACCTTTTAGAGAAGTCAGAACATAAACTGTTTGAGATGCGAAATGGATTAGTTTACAGAAAAGAGAAAGATAAGTTACTATTCTATATACCTAATATTATGGAAAATACTGTTATGAGTACTTACCATGATAATGTAGGGCATGTTGGCATTGACAAGACTGTAGAGTTGATCCGTAGAACTTATTGGTTTCCTGAAATGAAAAGAAAAGTCAAAGATTACATTAATAATTGCCTAAAATGTATCATGTACTCACCGAACAGTGGTAAAGTTGAAGGCGAGTTGCACAGTATTCCAAAAGGAACTAAACCTTTCAATACTATACACATCGATCATTATGGACCACTAGAAAAATGTCCAAAAAATGCAAAATACATATTTCTGATTGTAGACGCGTTCACAAAATTTGTAAAGCTCTATCCATGTAAATCCACAGGCAGTAAAGAGGTTGTTAAGCATATGTCAACTTATTTCAATACTTACAGTACACCTTTAAGAGTAGTTTCAGATAGAGGTACAGCTTTTACTTCACAGTACTTTAAAGAGTTTATGAATGAATGTAACATTCAGCATGTTCTTATTGCTACTGGTACTCCTCGTGCGAATGGTCAAGCCGAGAGGGTAAACCGAGTCATAACTCCTATGTTGGCAAAATTTTGTGAAGAAACAGATCAGTGGGACAAACATTTATCGCAGGTAGAATATGCACTTAATAATACTATCAGTAAAAGTATCGGAACAACACCAAGTAAACTTCTATTTGGAGTAAATCAGAGAGGTGAGGTAAATGACAGTCTGAGAGATTATTTAGTTGAGGTATTTGAAGAACAATTAGAACCAATTGAAGATGTTAGGGCAAAAGCGTCTGAAATGATTTCCAAATCACAAAAGTATAATGAAAAGTACTATAATCAAGCACACAAATCTCCTACAAAGTATAACGAAGGTGATTATGTAGTTATTACAAACACGGAGGTGACTCCAGGTTACAATAAAAAGCTCATACCTAAATATAAAGGACCATATGTTGTGAAAAAAGTACTACCTAATGATAGATATGTAATAAGTGATATTGATGGTTTCCAAATTACACAGATACCATTTGAAGGTACTTTCGAGTCATCTAGGCTAAGAAAGTGGTCAGATAATTAATTGTTTTATTTTCGCTTATGTAAAATGTTCAGTAGTTTGTGTATTTTTGTTTATTTGATTGTGAATCGAGCATCTTGAACTATAACTATGGTCGGGTCGACCATATGTCAGGATGGACGAGCTGTAAATGAAATGTTTGAATTTAAAATATTAGTTGGTATCCCTGTTCCCCCTAGAGTGTTGTGTGTTGGTAACTTGTAGTGTATGAAGTTAGAAGTAGGAAGATGGCGATGTATGTATGCGATTGAGCTGTGCGTGTGTTACTTCTTAAAAATTAAATGTGGAAAAAGTAAACGGTGTGTTTCATTCCGGCCAACCGAGGACCCCAGGCAAGGAAGGGGTCTTACAGTTACATTGAGAGTGATATGCTATATTCATTATAATGTGTATATCTCTGAATACGACGACAACAAAATGTAAAAATTTGACACTTGCCGCCATCTACCCATGGGATTTGAAACTTCTATCTGCACAGTGCCATTTTCATAGCATGACAGGTGGCACAGATGGTTATCCTTAGTGGAGTTATCCGTATTTATTATAATCGTTAATGAAATGGTTAGATGTACGTACCTACCGATCGTGTAATAAGATTTACAGAACTTTAATGGACTAGGAACAATAGTCAGTTTTATTATACATTAAAATTTACATACTTTAAGATAGCTTAAACGACATAAAAGGCAAAAAAAATCTGTTATTATTGTGTCTAGCCGTGCACGAAGACCAACAATTGATGCACGGCACCACGTCGTCTTAGCCACTACATGTTTTTTGGGATGCTATCGCGTTAACCTTCAGCAAGAGACTGACGTAAAATGGTAAGTGTAAACGTAGTTTTTTTTTTTCAAAACTACGATTGTTGGTAGCCTAAAAACTTGTTCCTAGAGCGTTCCTAAACAATGAATTCCGTCCTTTACCCGAAAAAACTCAAACCTTGAACCGGACCACTGTAGTTTCTTTCAGAATAACCTAACACCAATTTGTGCCACCCAGTTTACCTGCTATGTTTAATTTCAAGCCAACGTCGCCGCAGCAGTTGTCACCTGTGGAGGAGCAAGAAAAGTTTCTAGATGAAGCCCTGGGAACGGTGAAGGTGCAAGCGTTCCAAATGAAACGATGTCTCGACAAGAACAAGTTGATGGACGCTTTGAAAAACGCAAGCGTTATGCTCGCTGAGCTCCGGACGTCCAGGTTGTCGCCCAAGAGTTACTACGAGCTATGTGCGTTTCAATGCGTCATTGACGAACGCTGGATTTTGATTGTGTTTTGTTTCAGACATGGCAATCACAGATGAGCTGCGGCATTTAGAATTGTATCTGCTGGACGAGTTTCAAAAAGGAAGAAAAGTTCAAGATCTGTACGAACTTGTGCAGTATGCTGGCAATATCGTGCCGCGTCTGTATCTGCTCATCACAGTAGGCTTGGTGTACATCAAAACAAATCCTACGTTGAAACGGAATTTGTTAAAGGATCTAGTGGAAATGTGTAGAGGTAAGTTGGTATTAGAAATAAACGGTGATATGATGGATTTTAGACTGATTCAATCACTTTCATCTGTAGCATGTGTTCATCGTGGCGAGTATTTTGAAAACCAATAAAAATATATTTGCAGTTTGTTCCTATTCCCGAAATATAAATAGTAAGCCTCGTACATTTTATTAATAAGTTTTTGTGTGGTAGGTGTGCAACAGCCTCTTCGTGGGCTGTTCCTGCGAAATTACTTGCTTCAGTGCACAAGGAACGTTCTGCCTGACACACCTGAAGAAGAGGGCGATTCTCCGGAAGGTAACGTTCGAGATTCGATCGATTTCGTTCTCATGAACTTTGCCGAAATGAATAAACTGTGGGTAAGAATGCAGCACCAAGGTCACTCAAGGGAACGGCAACATAGAGAAAAAGAGCGCGAAGAACTGCGCATTTTAGTGGGAACTAATTTAGTCAGGTTAAGTCAATTGGAATCTGTTACGTTAGAGAAGTACCAGAAGCTCGTTTTGCCTGGAATTCTCGAACAGGTACGTGGAAAATGTTTTTTGATACAATTTTGTGCTGAAGAAGTTTTTTTTCAGGTTGTTAGTTGTAGGGATGCGATTGCTCAAGAATATCTCATGGAATGCATCATTCAGGTCTTTCCCGATGAATTTCATATACAAACGCTGAATCCGTTTTTGAAATCGTGCGCTGAACTCGAAGTTGGCGTGAACGTTAAAAATATCGTAATCAGTCTCATGGAACGGCTGGCTGCATTTAGTCAGAGGGCTGATAGCACGAATTCTGGGAGTAAGTTGAAATTGTATAGTATCAAAAACAGTTACAGTAAATGTTAGAAACAAATGTTATATAATCCTATTTTGATTAAAAGTAAATTTTATTGATTAGTTAGTAATCTCTGATTCCAGTTAGTGCAAGTATTTGTCACAGAGCTTTGATTCACTTTAAATAAATCAATCATAAAAATAGTGTGTCTTTAATGTAATAGAAACAGGGTACACTTTCGGTCATTATCAGTGCTAAAAAAAAACAAATGAAAAAAATTACAAATATGTAAATGGTTAAACAGTGAAAAAATTACCTGTTGACGGTTGTTAAAGCATCACAAATTATATAAAGAAATTTTAWAATTAAGAAAGTTGAAAGATGAAGTATTATTATTATCGCTCATACTATTTAATTGTTAATCAACTTCCATAGAAACTCATTTATCTGAATTTTTCCGAAAAAAATTGATGCAACTTGTGTGTTGTCTTACGTATGTGAACTCCATGTATAGCCACGGAAGTGAGACACCCTTTTTGTCAGCAGTTTATTGACGGGTACTTAAATTTGTTCAAGGTATACTTCAAGAAGTGCAGCTTTTTGAGGTTTTCTCTGACCAGGTTGCGTCAATAATCGCCAATCGCCAGCATCTACCTCCAGAAGACATGGTGGCGTTACAAGTAGCTCTAGTGAACTTAGCGCTCAAATGCTACCCAGAAAGGGTTGATTACATTGACAAGGTCATGTTAAATAGTGTGGAGGTACCAACAAAACTTTATATTAAAACATTGTGCTTGATAAAAAAAATTCCCTAGGTATTTCAGCGACTCGGCCTTGAGCGTCTAGAATCGAACACTTCAGTCGCCAGAGAACTGTTAAAGCTATTGAAAATACCCATCGATAATTACAACAACATATTGACGGTGTTAAAGCTGCAACACTACGCCGCATTAATGCAGCATTTGGATTATAACGGGAGGAAGTCGTTGAGTTTGTACATATTGAACAACGCTTTGGATAATGAAACTGTTATACCGACGCAGGAGCAGGCGGAACAGGCACTGCATTTGGTCAATACGCTCGTCACCGATCAAAATGATCAGCCGACCACGAATATTGATTTAGAAGAGCTGGCTGAGGAACAAAACGCTTTGGCCAGGTTCATCCATCAGTTTAGGTCAGATGTAGCTGATCAGCAGTATTTGATATTGACTGGAGCTCGTAAAGTGAGTAATTGGATAATGTTTTATGTTATTTTTTTGTTGCCCTTCGGGAAATGATAATCACTTGTAATAACATAAAAAGCTTCTTCCAAGACCGAAACGTTTGTTTTTGTTAGTACTAGTAACTGCCTTTATTTGAAATCTTACAGAAAAATGTTTCAAATAAAAGTGGTAGCAGCCAAGGAGTACTCACTAACGCAATGTAGCACATTTGTGCAGCATTGCCAGATGTCGAGTACAGAACCAAACTCGCATTTTTTTAATAGAACAGCAAGATTTTGCCAGTGGTGTTATTTTAAAAAAGAATGTTTGGATACGAGAATGGTCGGAAAAGTTTCTGAACTAACAATGACAAGATATTTTTCTCATTTTTTTTTTATTTTTCTACATAGTCCCATTGTAACGCTAAACACTTCTCCCAGCGATGCTCCCATCTCGCTGACCCATCCAAATAGTATTCAGCGTTTTTCTCTGCAAAGTAATTGAGCAGTGGTGAGCACCAAGGTTATTGCTTCCTCATTTGATAAAAATTTCCATCCTCCGAGTGCAGTTTTTAGATAAGGGAACAAAAAGAAGTCGCTTGTGGCTAGATCTGGTGGTCAAGCAGTTAAAACCATAATTCGTGGATTTTAGCCATGGCAACCACTGAGATGTGAGACGGCACGTTGTCTTGGTGAAACAGAATTTTTTTTCTGCAAATATGACCGTTTTTCTGCAATTTCTGCTTTCAGCTCATCAAGTAATGATGCGTAGTATGCTCCTGTAATGGTTTTTCCTTCTTGAAGATAATCGATTAGGGTAACTCCATGATTATCCCAAAAAAACAGTCACCATCACTTTCCCAGCCGAAAAAACAGTTTTTGCTTTTATTGGAGCCGGTTACTTCTTTGCAGTCCACTGTTTTTACTTGATTTACTATGTGACAAACACATTCTTTGGACATTTTCATAACCTCTACTATCTCTCTCACATTAATTTCAGCTGCCCAAAATTTCGCTGTGGAAATGATGGTGTAGGGTCCCCGAACAGAGTCCAAATCATCTCTGATTTGCGTAGGCGTATTGTCTTTCAAAAGCAAAAATTTAATGACAGCTTGATATTCATTTTTTTTTTAATTTTCACAAAAACACTCGCTGAAAGGACTATCAGCTAAAAACTGTGTGTCCAAAATGGCCGAAACTTGGGCGAGTAACTGTCAAAAGATGCACAACTACATTCACTAGCTTTTATTGACGAGTGCTGCCATCTTTATGTCGAGGTCGGAATCTTTTCGTAAATATCCTGTGCTGCTTTATCGTCTTGGCTGCTAACACTATTATTTGAAACATTTTTTTCTAAGATTTCAAATATAGCCGTCAATTGGGTGAGCGCGATAACTGGACCACCCTGTACATAGGTGATATCTAATAAAAGTTAGTTTATTGCATCGACAAGCATTTGTCAATTCCATGATTGTTGCAACCTGTTAAGAGGTCAAAAATCTAAATGTATAAACATAAATACATTGTGTACTTTCTACCTTAACTTGAAAATATTTCCCTTCCAGTGTTTTTTCTTTTTAATTCTTTGATTTGGTTTTTCTCCACGATCTTTGCCATCCTTGGTTTATAATTTTTTTATCCAATTTTCATATATGAAGTTAATTTATCATTCTTTGAAATATACACTTTAGTATCAAATACTTTGTCGACATTAAAGAAACAGCAAATAGTTCTGTGATTGCTCCTTCTCATATGCCTTTTTTTTCACAAGTTGTCAAATTCCACTAATTCCTTCTCCTATACACTTTTCCTTTTTGCTGGTAATGTTGTTTCGTGAGTTTCTTGTTGGGGTTCATTCGGAATGAAGACCGATACGTTTATTTTGTAGATTCTGGGGGCGGGCGGTCCACTCCGAATAAAACACACCCTACCGCCCCTAACCTTCCAGGCCTACCAGCTCGCATACAAATACAAATCCCTGAAGGACGAGGACGAGATGTGGGAGAAGAAATGCCAGAAGATCTTCCAGTTCTGCCACTCGACGATATCCGCCCTCGTCAAGGCGGAACTGGCCGAACTGCCGCTCCGTTTGTTTTTACAGGGCGCCCTCGCCATCGACCAGATCGGCTTCGACAACCACGAAACTCCCGCCTACGAATTCCTCTCGCAGGCGTTCTCACTGTACGAGGACGAGATTTCCGATTCGAAAGCGCAGCTAGCGGCGATTACTTTGATCGTGGGCACTTTGGAGCAAMTCAGTTGTTTCTCGGAGGAAAACGCGGAACCGTTGAGGACGCAGTGTGCCCTGGCCGCCAGCAAGCTCCTGAAAAAACCCGATCAGTGCAGGGGCGTCGCCACGTGTTCTCACCTCTTCTGGAGCGGCAAGAGTTTAGCAAGTAATCGTCAGGAGACACATGATGGTAAGAGGGTGGTCGAATGCCTCAAGAAGGGTTTGCGGATAGCGAAACAGTGTATGGACGTCAGCGTTCAGGTACAATTATTCGTCGAGCTCCTTAACCACTACGTTTATTTCTTCGAGAAGGGCAACGACCAGGTGAACGTTCAGATTTTGAACCAGGTCATCGGGAAGATCAAAGAGGAATTGCCGAACTTGGAGCCTTCGGATGAAACCGAACAGATCAGTAAGCACTTCCAGAATACCCTGGAACACCTCAGGTCGAGACTGGAGAGTCCCGATACGGACGGCGTGTCTTATAAGGGGCTCGAGATTTAATTCCGCAATTTTAGTTCGTTAGGTCTTCAAAAGTGAGCTTCAAGTTTAATTTAAAGATTTATTTGGGGTCGTGAATGTTCAAGATGCGTCAAAAGATGGGGTACAGCTAGAAGACTTGCCAATAGTTTATTTATTGCCATTTTATCCTTTTTGAAACTTCCAAAAATGCAAGCAAGTCACATATTCTTTGGTAAGTAAAACATTCACATGATTGTCAAAACAGAGTTCTTAATTTCCCTGCTAAACATTTAATAATCATGAAATACGATTGTTATATATACTACCACTGTGATCAAAAAATACGTGGGTTTGTTTAATAAAACTCAAATTTTCTGTTGATTTACCCAAATCTCTTATTTTTACCTTCAAATTAATCTTCTTTCAAATATTTTTATTTCTCTTTTTAGTGTATCAGATTTACAGATAATTGTCAAAAGGGGCCTTTCTAGATATACACGAAGTATACTTCCGTGTTTAAAAAGTATTAGAATTAGTTGACCAAAATGTGTTTTAAATGTAAATCTTCCATATTTCAATTGTGATTAATTTTTTATTTTGAATTATACTAATTCGATTTTTCTGTTTAATAATTTACAAGCTCTTGATTAAAATTACTAAACTTCTTGAGGGATGAAAAAATACCATTATGGTCAAAAAATACCCACATTGATTCGTTAAAACATAAATTTTCAGTTGGTTCATCCAGATTTGTTTGGTCACTTTCAGAATGCACAGTAAATACTAATTTTAGTGTTTCTTTTTTCCTGCAATTATCACATTCAACATTTTGTTCTTTTTACGAGGTATGTTCAAAGAGTAACATGAATTTTCATTTTTTTATCAAGTGCCGGAATTTTTTTCTTTCAAATCTTTGATGCACTTTCAATAGTGAGTAATTGCAAAGCAAGATAATCAGCTGTACCTCAGACTTATGTGTTATACAGATTGTTGTTGATTCGGATAAATGACAAAATTTTGTACCAAATTTTATCAAAATGTTTCGTTGCAGAGCGACTTATGCTGTTTCCATCTTTGATTTGTTTATTTTAGAGCTCAGTACTGATAATGGCCTACTATAGCATCGTTTCTTTCCACGTTATATTTTTAAATGTCTCCTTTTCTGATACAACAGATTAGTTTTATTTATTGCCTTGTTAGGTGTTAGCCTGCGTTATTTCCCCCAAAACTGTCGCCTGTATACTTTTAATTTGCCGGCGGGAGAATGGAATGATGTTGAACGTTTAGGAGAATGTTGTTTATTCTACAAAATTGCTTTTATATATATATGGTTACTGTATATTTATGTAGAATTGTTTTATATAGGTTATTAAATTTATATATTATGGTATATGTATATTGTGATGATGTAATTTCAAACTCATTAAAAAACAAGTTATTTCTAAGTAAACTTCTAGCTTTCTTGTCGATCCACAAAACCAATTGTTACAATTATACCTAAATAATAATTTTTATTGCAGGTTAATTCTACATTCATTAAGAATGTTATTCTTAATTTTATTTAGTTAATTCTGATGTACAAAAAAAAAAAACTGAAAGTAGT
The DNA here is from genome assembly GCA_025024175.1 of Rhyzopertha dominica. Classification (NCBI taxonomy): domain Eukaryota; kingdom Metazoa; phylum Arthropoda; class Insecta; order Coleoptera; family Bostrichidae; genus Rhyzopertha; species Rhyzopertha dominica. Next base: position 61,921,414 of record QCXZ01000064.1, read on the forward strand.
GGTAGTGCTGCTAAAGCAATTTTTGAAGTTAAGCGACGTTTTAACATTTTTTCATGTATATGTGCTTAAGAATGAACTAATTTTGTCAATTTGACAGCATACAAAATGAGGCACTCCTAGATTTCATGTTGTGGTATTTGTTTTCAAAATAGATATGATTTTAACATGTCATAGCAAGTCCGTGAATTCCCATTTACATTAGAATCAGCTTTTTGAGGTTAACAAAAACTAACACGATTATTTTATTTCCATCCATTTCGTTTGCAATATGTTTAATTACATAAATGGTCCCACACGCCTTGCTACTTCATTCCTGAAAACCGAAATGATAAAGGGCTCAAATCCAAAACTACTTTTTATGTGTTTTACTAATCTGTTTTTTGTTATTTTGTCTAGAATTATACTGAATATGCCAAGTAACTTCATCCTTTGGTCCCTTTTTTACCTCTTCTGTAAACATTCCTTCAATTAATACTTCAATATACACCTGGGTTAGATGGTTTTCAGGTAGATCAAAAATGCTTAACACTTTTTTTGACCTGAAGACGTCTGAGCTTTCTTTTTGGAATATATTCCATGAATTTTACTTCTATCAAAATTAATTTCTGTTTTCCCCATAGTTTGTATTTTTTGGCACTGACGATGGCTATTTAAAGCCGAAAGTGCTGTGCCTATTAGTATAAATTAAGTTGATTAGACTGGGCTGCAATCCAAATTGAATCACAGTAAGCTGTGCTGTCAGGAAACATGAAAATGACACTGACATTTAGGAGTGTTCCAAATTCATAAGATGAATAAAGTCATTAGCAAAGCATTTTGTTTGGCACTAGCAGTAATTGTAAATTATTCAATACATTTCATCACCTACATGGTTTTCTGTTCGGAACCATCAAAACCTTGTTATCTCTTCCCCTAATCATGGCATCCTTCTACTACAGCGGGGAAATAATACAGATCGCTGAGATACTGAAAAACAAACTGTACTTTGGGATAACCGAGGGGACAACACCAAAAGTTATAAGGAGCTCTGCGGACGTGTTTTACTTTTCTGTCGACGATGAACTCGTGTATGTCAACTACTATTACGACTTTGGGCCTCTGAACATTTCCTGCCTGTACAAGTATTGCTGTAAAGTCAACAACTATCTGAAGGTCACGCAGCCCAACAAGAAAGTTATACATCACACCTCGAGTGATCCGAATAAAAAAGCGAATGCGGCTTACCTCATTGGTGCTTATGCCATCATCTATCTCAAAATGGAACCCAGGGATATATACAAGCATTTATTTAACACCGTAGGACCTTTCAGGTAAAATTCGAACTGCCACGAAAGCAGTACCTTGAGAAGGCTTTTTTGCAGGAATTTCGTAGACGCTTCCCAAGGTGTGTCAAACTACACCATTCGACTCCTGGACTGTTTTCAAGCGATAGAGAAGGCACTATCGTTTAATTTCTTCAACTTTTCTGACTTTAACGTGTTGGAATACGATACTCAAGACAAGCTTCAGCACGGCGACATGAACTGGCTATTGCCTCGGAAGTTTTTGGCTTTTATCGGACCTACAGATGATAACGTGTTCGCTGGACATCCTCCTGATTTCTATATAAACTATTTCCTCAAGAATGATGTCAAGACGATTATCCGACTCAACAATAAAGTGTATGACTCCACAGTGTAAGTAACATTGAAGTTATAGATTGGATGGTAATTATCCTCCCAAGTAAGTTAATAATAATTGGCTACAGACTTTTTTGGTTTTGGAGTGCTGTTTTTATGTTTAGCTTGTGCCTTCTATCAGTATTTTCCCATGCTCGTTTTTTGTTTGACCAGCAATGTATTTTTTAGTATTTTATAAAACAGGTTCTGGTTTGCTGCTGTTTTCTTCCATTTTCGTCCAAAATTCTTCCCAAGTCTCTCTTTTAACTTTGATTTTTATTCCGTGCTCATTGTACCTTGTGCAATTCTTTACTGTTCGCTTTGCAATATATTGTTTCCATACTTCCAAACCAGTCTTATTAACACTAAAAATAAAGTTTTTGGCCCATTTACTATTAACTTACGAGGAAGACTCCCTGTTAAAAACATAACAGATACAAGAAGCAAAGTTACAGGTTCCAAAAGGCCGGCATCGACCACAACGAGCTGTTCTTCCCGGACGGCAGCACCCCGCCAAAGGAGATCCTCTTGAGATTCCTGAACATCTCGGAGAACGCACCAGCGGCCATCGGCGTCCACTGTAAGGTATGAACTTAATGGCAGACGGCGCGACATGAACTAAATAAGAGCGCAGGCAGGTTTGGGACGGACGGGATCTCTGATCGGCGCCTTCATCATCAAGCACTATAGGTTGACGGCCCGGGAGGCCATCGCTTGGATGAGGATCTGCAGGCCCGGGTCCGTAATCGGACAGCAACAGGGCTGGCTCGAGAAGATCGAGGGCTGGCTGTGGCGCCAAGGAAGTCAGTATAGGTACTTTCCCTGTAGTTCATTGTAGCGGTAGAAATTTGTCTGTCGTATGGTTTTTTTTTTGACAAGAATTTTTCCAGTTAAAATTTATGTACTTGGAAAAATCCTGAAATACGTCAACTTTTTTTTTTATGAGACACATTGTGATGGCGATTGTTACCTTATGGAGATGTGTTGAATTGGCACTCGATCAAATGTTTTCATCCATAATCGCTTTGAAATTTATCCACTAGTAGAATAATGAAATTACTTTATCCCACTAGTAATATAAAGAAAAATACAATATTAAATCAATCACATTTTATTTATTTATTATTAATTCACATTTATATTTATCAACAATTCATTATTTCTATTATCAAATTTAGTTTAACTTTGTTAAATATGCAGATGCCTTTTCTTGCAAGGAGTTACCAGTACCAGCAGAAACTTGGGTTTTCCTTGCAATGTCCAGCTTATTAGAAATGGAATCCTTGATATAGCTATCTGTTATTGTGGACCTTCTCCACCCACCATGTGGTTTAATTGTTGTGAGATCAGCCAGTAAAGTTGTTGAAGTCCGCCTCATACAATGGCCAGATTAAAAAATGAAGCAATAATATGAAATGAATGCTTAATTTTTCTATTAAACAATTTGGAAAATTATTGTTATAAGCAAAATGCAAAATAATGAGTTCTTTTTCATAAGCCGTATAGGAAAGAGGTATTTTAAAAAGTCTATTAAATAAATAATGAAAGACAACTAATTTATGTTGCTAAGGATGGGAAGAATTATAAGAAATAGTATTATGTGTATACATTGGTTTTCTACAAATTTCTAAAGTAAAGTGTATGTATGATTCGTTACTCTAAACTAACAAATCCAGAAAAGAGATGCTGTTGTTTATTTCTTTTTCATGACTAAAATATTGAAGGATGTAATTAATTAATAAAATAGAAAAATTATTGAGATGCACTTGCTTTCTTTTAAAAAGGCGTAATATGTATCCTATATAAAGAAACCAAAAATGATTAAAGAAAAGTTATTTTTATGAAGCTAAATCAAGGAGATCACTTAAAATTTTGATACAGTCGTTAGGAGGAATAGTAGGAAATAAATTGTTCATATCGAAAGAAATGAGAAAAGATTGACTTCTATCAAAATTTATTTATTTTCAGCCAGAATATTACATTGAATTACAATCAAATATAATAGAAATATCTGATGAACTTGCAGCCTATAAAGGTAAACTGAGTTACCTGCACATAGTTCTGGCTTTACTTATTAACTAAAACTTAAAACTAAATCAATCATGAAATTAACTTCAGTGTACAAAAAAAACTTTAGTGAAAGTTTACAGCATTTGATAGATGAAATTTATAGTACATAACAATTTTTACTTAATAACTAATGTGAAATATAATTTATGCAATCCCATTATCTGTAACATGAACTCAAATTAATATGAAAGAAAAACTCTGTTTCAACAGTTTGTACCATATTATTTATTAGTTAAATTATGCATTCTAAATTTATACAGTATTTACAGTTCTATTCCATTCCCTCAATTTAATTTCAATTAGTTTTTTTTGAGCTATCTAATATTTTTAAGTTAATTGGCAAAGGATTATAATATTCTTTGCTATTTTTATTTCTTAATGTTTTTTCTTTTTGGCTAATTCAAGTTTTTGTTTCTAGTTTTACTTTTTTGATGTTATATAGTTAATTTTTAATTCTATGATAAAAGATTTTTTTATGTTTAATGTTTTGACATTTATTATGGCATGTATGCTAATCTACTTCTAAGAATCTAATGAATGAAATAGTTTTGGGGCACCCTCAAATCATGTAATAAGTAATTAAAAAAAGCATCTGCAGACTTCAGCATTACGGCGAAGGTGACAAAATTCCCCGCCATCGATACGGCATATACAGCATGGAGTGGCCGCGAGAAAGAGAAAGGCTAATCAAGCAGGCGCAGATAAAGAGGGCACAGGAACAATCCCGAATCCTCAATTCCAAAACGGAAGAATCCAAAAAAGTTACGGCCTCGAAACGACAGGCGCACAGCGCTAAAGTCGCGAAACACCATGAGTTCGAGAAGAAGAGGAGTCTGCAGAACCCGAGCACGTTGGAGTACAGGAGGAWCKCGAAGAWCCTGTCGCGCGTCGCTCCCTTGCAGGAAGGATATCAAAGCAAGGACACCACCAACGTGTCGGTGTTGACGGCGCAAACTAAGAGAGACGGTTCCCTGGCGCCGCGAAACACTGAAGTCTTGAACGTAGTGCCGACGTCGAAAATGACCAACACGGATAAAAGGAATGTTAATACGAAGAACGCAGCGACGAACCGGGAACTAAACTACTCGGATAGGTCTGGGGAGGGGCATTTCGTGGGGCGAAACGTTAAGAGCGATTACGTTCCGTCTAATAAGGGAAAATACCATGAACAAACCACCCAGTACGACAGCAGGAGTAATGACAGTAAGGATCACAAGCTCAGAACACTCCAGAACAGATTTAAGAATGTGCGAGAGAACATTTCTTCAAATTTAGGTTACAACGATTACGAAAGCATGTTAGATATGGATAAGACGCAGGGAGATAGATTGAATGACCTGAAGATCGTAAATCAAATATTTAAGAAGTACAAGTTTAACGAGCAAGACGAGAGACAACTGAAAAAGGCACTTTTCAATGTCATTAGTCCTAGTCGACGAGTGAACAAAACCTATACATAATTGTTTTTATTTCTTTGGTATTCTAAGAACCACAGCCCAAAAATGTCTCAATAAATGGTAATGATAAAAACGTGTATTGTATTGCAGTAATTTTTTCATGTCCATCCCTATTTTGAAGTTCTAAAACAGCAGTGTAGTTCTTTTGTTTCCTTCTTACCAGATTTACCGGCTAGATAAAAATTAGTGATGTCTATTCATATCGAGTTATTCAAAATTGTCCCGAATAATATTCAAATATCAAATACGAGGATTCGACTACCAAAACCTTTTAAATACATGCACTGCAATGATGTGGAGGGAAGTAGATTGAACGTAGATGTGTGCAGAATGGAGAAGAATGGCAAATTTTGTTTATTCAAAACAATTATGTCATACACTTTATTGAACTGTAGTCATTAAAAAACTTATATATCTTTAAATGTACTTTTGGACTAAATGATTTACTACACAAATTACATTTGTAAGGTTTTTCACCAGAATGCATCTTTAAATGTACAATTAAATTTGAATTCTGACTAAATGATTTGACTGTAGTTGGAACCTTTAGAATGAAAACAATCGATTCTATTGATTATTAAAGCATCTCATTTCGTGCTATGGTATAAGTTCCAAAACCTCATTGTAGTTTTCATGTCCCAATGTTTTGTAGATAAAACGCTCTCACTTAGTTCGCTTGACATTATTGACAATTACTAGTGAAATTGCAATTTTTGAACATTAGAAACTCAGTTAAATTTTTTGTCCATGGTGACAAAAGATCGTGCTAAATATGTCTTCAAAAATGGAAATTGATACTGATGACAGGCAAAAAGTAAGGGAAGAAGTTCTCAAACTGATGCAAGAAAAAGACAAAATAGAAAGTAGCATTAAAGAACTATCAGTCGTATTGAACAGGGTAAGTCAGGTGCTGGCACAGATCAGATTTGCAGTACAGTTGACTTTTTTTAGAATGGTGTTGGCATGAATGATCCGTTGGTAGACCCCGAAGATTTTCCACTACGAGACGTCGATGTCTACCAAGTACGGCATGCGAGACAGAGGATTATATGTTCGTAATTTTGTAAACTAGCCGTGAAGTGTTAACTGTTGGCTTTTCAGGTTTGCAAAATGATCACAAGGCGCTCATGAAACGTATCGAAGTGGGTCTGGCTAATTACTATGATTCGCATGATTCGATACCAGCTGAAGAAGCCGTACAATCAAATCCTTCGTCCGCGGCCCCAAAAGTTACGTACACGACCCCCATCGCTTTCATAAAGGATGTCATCAATGGATCCCCGGCAGATGACGCTGTATGTATCGGGAAATGTTCAATTATTGAGAATGTCATAATAATCATTGCATTATTTTTTTGCATGAATTGTCTTTCGACTGACATCTCAATAATTACCAAATTTCCTTTTTCCTACCTTAATTTTTATTTTTCCGCAGGGTCTGCGACGTGGAGATAACGTAATCGAATTTGGATCAGTGAACTCATCGAATTACCACAACATAAGCGACATAGCAGATGTCATCAGGCATTCTGAAGGTGTTCCGATTAATATACGAATTAAACGTGACGGTTCTTTTCTGAACAAAACTTTGGTTCCAAGAAGATGGGCCGGAGTGGGTTTGGTAGGGTGTAACATTACCGATGTTGTGTAATTATTTTTTTTGGCAATGAGAATCACATTATTACTTACTTTTTAAAACATATTTTTGTGTGAAATATAAAGTTCTGCAGTATTTTCTTTGGTTTCACTGAAAAATTGAATAGGTGAATGTTTGGATGACTGTACAAATGAACAGTATGAATTTTTCAACTTAATGTTCTTGCAGATTCGGAAGTTTGAGTGGATACTTCAAAAAAATTCTTTCTGCGTCATTTTTGTTTTCATAGCGAGTGTTACAACCTTTTTTTAATACAAATCTTAGCTAGTATGGACTGTATTCTATATATTTTTCAAATATCTTCAACAGGAGTTGCTGCTTTTTATTTATATTTTTTTCTTCAAACATATCTGAGTTCGTAATTTTAAAACAATAATTTAAAGTGTTGGTGCATATTTGTTTGACGGATGAAAGTTCAATACTGGTAGTTTAACCAGTTGACAAAGTAGTTCTGTCGAACCGCACATGCGAACTACTATCTGACAGATGGACATAACCTATATAAACAGTGGCGTCAATCGTAAAACTATCTGTACAAATGTATTGCAAACCCAAAAGATGATTTTATATACCGTCCTTCTGTTGTATTTCCCATTATTTTGTTCCTGTAATGAGTACTGTGAAAAGGATAGTGAAAAGTGCATTAACAACAATCCAATTCATAGGTGAGTTCACATACAATCCTATGACTAGTAAATAACTATTTTTCTTTTAGGTACCTGTTTTACGACGTCAATGCACCGGAAGGCTTCAATCTACGAAGAGATGTGTACATGAGATATGCAGTATTCGCACACAAGCTAAAAAATTCACCAAAACTTAACTTAAATCGGTTCAGATTAGTGCTACCGCCATGGTCTTACATGCGACATTGGAAAGACTCCATCACAGCCAAGCATCTCCCATGGTCGACATTTTTTGATGTGCCTAGTTTGCAATTGTTCGCTCCTGTCATCGAAATGCACGAGTTTTTCACAGAACTACCAAGAAAATATACAAAAGCGATCATCGATGAAGTCTATGTGCTTCAGCATTTCAGTGATATGTTCGAAACTGGGAATTTCGAAGACAGAATGGCAGTTGAGATATGCCAAAACCCAATCCATACTAGTTTCTTCCACTATGAAAATGTGACTTCCAGCGATATAAAGTGTGTATCATTTCATGGGCATGCGACTCAGTTGAGTGAGTTGCTAGAAAAATCTTCCAGCAGGACTTTTTTATTTGATCACGCAGAAGTGGCATTGCATGACCATTTTGGGGATAAGCTGTATTGGCAGGCGAGGAGAAGTATGAGATTTAATAAAGAACTGGTCAACAGTGCGAATAAATTTAGGGAAGAGTATTTGAATTCAACAAATGAAAGTGACGGTGTTTTTATACCAAATGACTGGAGATTAGAAAAGGTAAATTCTGATTAAAAAATGTGCAACACATGATTTCATAAATAATTTATTATAAGCCTAGTCGTACTGCAAAAGGTGGACCATACCTAGCTGTACATTTAAGACGGAGAGATTTTTTATGGAGTCGGACTGAAACAGTGCCAAGTATAGGAGGAGCTGCGAAACAAATTTCAGCCCTGCTGAAAATGTTGGACTTGAACACTGTATTTGTCGCAACTGATGCAGCGGATGAAGGTAACATTTTTTTATAATGTAAAAAAAATACATTCGTTACTTTTTAGAAGTGTCACAATTAACTAAACTTTTGACCCCCTCATACAAAGTTCTGAGGTACGAAGTCAGAGAAAATTATGTGGATGGACAAATTGCCATAATCGAACAAATTATTTGCTCATATGCCCGATACTTCATAGGCACGCATGAAAGCACATTTTCCTTCCGTATCCAGGAGGAACGGGAAATTTTGGGATTTCCCACAAAGAGTACATTCAATCGTTTCTGTGGAGATGACGAAAAAGACTGTCAAAAACCTTCTGTTTGGAAAATTGTTTATTAGAATGTAAGATGTAAAGGCCACATTTATAAAAAGTACAATAAAAACGTCATATATCTGTCGCCATTTTAGCTATTAAATCCTGTTCCATTTTTAACTGCATTTCCTTTTGTTGGTTCTTGAGGTAAGTTTCCTTTTCCACATGTTGCTGGAGTCGTAAGGCACGTTTCTAAAAGCAGACAAAAGAATATTTGCTTCTATTTTTTATGATTACCTACTTTGAGTTTAGCACTTTTTTCATGTAAAGTTCTCATATCTTTTTTAATGTTAACAAGTTTGTTGTGGTATAGTTTTATTTGCCCGAAAGTTTCTAGTAATTCTGGACTATCCTTAATCTCTGCTAGATGTAAATTCTCATCGTGCATGTGATTTAGTAGAGCAGCTTGCTTAGTTCTGAAAATTAAACTATGTACAATAGTCATTGCACTGCATGTGTTGTAATTACGTTAATTCTGCTAGCTGAGCTTTAACTTTCGACAAACTCGGTTGGTAAGATTGCACAAATCCCTGAGACAGAAGTTCTATTGTATTCTTTGAAAATGGGGTGGCCCTGAAATATTTCAAAATAAAAAAAGAAAAGCACAGTGAAGTAACTGTTGCACTTACCTCTCTGAGATATCTTTAGGTTTATCCGACATAATAAAATTAATGAAATAATATGAAACACACTTTTGTACATAATCTCTCAAGTCATGTTCTTAATTTTTATGTTTGCTTCCTAGATAATCAGCTGTTGGTAAATGACAAACAGACCAGTGATGGGATCATTTGAATTTTTTTACTGTTCTCTGCTGACATGCTCATTGTCTTCATACCCCCCTATTAAATTTTGATTGGAACTCAAATATTATGGTAAAAGTTTAAAGTTACCAAAGTTCATTTTTTTAGCCACAGAATTTTAAGTATTCTATTACTGACATCACTTGCACCTCAGTAATATGGCGCCATCTCTTGTAATTCCCCGAAATGCGAAATATATAATATGCAAAGTTAAATTTTTGCTAGAAAGAATAATTAGTAACTCAGTAATTATTCCACGTTTACTTCACTACATTAATTAATGTAAATAACATAAATCTGACAGTTGCAAATTACAGTTTTGTTTATTTTTATCATTGCGACATATGTATGTAAATAATTACATTGGATCTTTTATTTATTCTTTGGCCGTTCATCTCAATACATAACTAAATCAAATTATTTATGCAAATATTTATAACGCTGAATCCTAGATTAAACATAACCCTTCTGATAACCTTTACAAAGAGCCGATAATTAATATTTGTTATATCCGAGAAGAAATGATAATTTCAGTAACTAGTGAACTTTCGACTAAACAAGTTAGTTAGTTTGGTAGATTTTAATAACAAGTACATATCTATTTTGTTTATTCATGCTTTTCGAAAAAATACCTGAAACTGCAATTTTTACAAGTAGGTCGTTTGCGCAATTTGCTGTTGGTAGGCATTATGCAATCATAGAATAGTTCTTAAGACAGCTAAAAACAAAAACAGAACGGTCATTCGAAAGATAAAAATACTCTTTTGTATACGGTCTTTGTGTTGTCTTAATACCTAATCATTAGAACGTAGTATTCTCGTATCAGTAAGTTAATTTTGCAAATCCAATTTCAGCAGTCGTAACCACTAATTTAATTTTAAATCACATGGAAAAGTAGTGGATAATTTGAATAGTATAATCTGATCAGTTTTTAAAGCAAAATGAAGTTTTTGTGCTTCACTCTGTTAATTCTCGCTGTTGTCTTCAACAATGGTAAGTGACCCCTTAAATACAAAATAGTACAACTGATTATATTGTTGTTTCTTTCAGTGGCTACTAAGAAAGTGCTTAAAGCTCCCAACTGGAATCCAACCTATTCCGTAAGAGGAGCACTGTTTATACCCTATGCAGAGTTAGCTGAGCCGTTCTATGCTTGGTAAGAAACAAACGTTCTCACAAGTACATACTGATGTATACTTCGATTTCTCCAGGTACGATTCAAATTCTAAGCAATCTCGCATTGATTACTATGGCGATATGGTGAAAACGTACCAGCTCGGTACGTTAGGACCCTACGGTGCGAGTCTAAAAGTGGCGCCAGTCACGACGGAGAACGAGCTTAACGCCAAGACTTGCTTGCAAGTTAATGGCACTGAAGATTTCTCCATTCAGCCGCAGACGATTTTACCATCCTTGGTGGGATTTGAGTGCATCGGTGAGAGAAATATACAACTTTTTGTGTACTTTTGTGTTATTAAAACATGTTATAATGTAAAAATCAGTGTGACACACACCCCAAATAATTTTTAATAAAATTCAGGCGAAGAAACAATAAACGGAATCCTCGCAGAGAAATGGCAGTTAGTTGAAACAATAGGCCAGAAAAAGAACAAATACACAATGTGGATGAATTACAGAGCCGATCCAAACAATCCTTCTGTTAAGATTGCTGTTCCCTTAAGGTACCCGTCATTTTAAAAACGTGCACAATTGTAACACTTTCGTTTAAACAGGTACGAAATGAAAGGATTCAATTCTCTACTTGGAAGCCATTACGATCATTATTATTTAGAATATGAAGACTACAGCACCGACGACATACCATCAGAAACTTTTACTTTGGGCGCCAGTAAGCGATAAGTTCACTGAATCAATTCCAAAACATTTTCAGATGTAATTTTTTAGACATGACGTGTAGCAGCTTTCCCGGTCCTGGTGATTCCCACGTCTACACTTTCAACCCGATGGCGGAATTCATAAGACCCGAAACGACGTCCCACCTCGATTTCGAGTTCAAAAAATTCTTGACAAAGCACGGAAAGCAGTACGTCAGCGAAAAGGAACACGTCCGTCGCAAGGAGATCTTCAGACAGAACATCCGGTACATCCATTCGGTCAACAGGCAGTTTAAAGGTGATTTGCTCGTTTTTAAGTAATACTTTATTCTTCTGCTTCGTTCGTAGGGTTTACTTTGGGCGTCAACCATCTCGCCGATAAGACGGAGCTGGAATTGAAGGCCTTGCGTGGCAAGAAGTACTCTGGCGTTTATAACGGAGGTGCGCCTTTCCCTTATAAAAATATCGATAGGGCGCAGCTACCTACAGAGTTTGATTGGAGGTTGTACGGTGCTGTGACMCCTGTTAAAGGTGAGCAAAAATTTTTTTCTGGAAAAACATATCTCCACATATGTACAGGAAACACTTGAGAATGCATTTACATTTATACAAAGGTGTATTAAGTTGGATGGAAACGAAATTTGAAAAATGTAAACTTGTTGATTTTTAACATAATCAATTTGCATCATGAATGACAGCAGGTAGAAGAACAAATAAGAGATTAGTGAGACAAGTTCTAAGATAGACAACAAGAAAACTAATGTCTGTATATTTAGACAGATTTAAAAATTAGAAAAGCCCCTAACCTTATCTTAAAAATTTGCATTGACAGACCAGTCAGTGTGCGGTTCCTGTTGGTCATTTGGAACAATAGGAGCCATAGAGGGAGCATACTTTTTGAAGAACGGTGGCCAACTCGTTCGTCTGTCACAGCAAGCCTTGATTGACTGTACCTGGGGGTAAATAGTTCATAATCTCAGTCAAAATGTATTGCAAACATTTCATAATTGTTTAGTTTTGGTAACAATGGTTGTGATGGAGGGGAAGATTTTCGCTCTTACCAGTGGATGTTGAAGCATGGTGGAATACCTACAGAAGATGATTATGGTCCTTACCTGGGACAAGTAAGTTTTGGCTTCTTTGAGATTGTTTGACAATGTTTTATGGAATGCAGTGAATCTTTAATTCAGTCATTTTTCTGACGACCCAAATAAGTATCTAGTTAGAAAGTTGAAATTATAATATTGTTATTTAACAAGTTATTTACTGCACGAAACTATATTCGCTATTTACTGCATCACAGTTGAACCTTACATTTTTTCTGCAATCTGATTTGTTTTTGTTCTAAATGTAGTACATTATCACTAGGAATTTGTGAAGAAGTTCTTTTTTTGAAAGACCATGTCTGAACAGGCATCTTTTTTGTAAATTATTTTATTATTATACAAGAAAAACATTCAACATTCATCAGCCTTTTCGCCAGTGTTACTTTCCTGTACTCTTCCAATACTAATTCAGTATTTTTCTATAAATAAAATAACAGCTGAAAGCAGAAAAAAAAATTCCATGCTACTTTGTAAGTTTTTTATCTTCCACTTCTTATATAACTTTTTAAATGTTTTGTTTTTTTTCTAACTAGTCCTATAGCTCACATGAACATTTACAGCACACATTAATATATTTTTTTAGGACGGTTACTGCCACATAAACAATGTAACTTTAACAGCCAAAATCACGGGTTACGTCAACGTAACAGCTGGCGATGAAACTGCTCTGCGTTTCGCCATGGTCAATCATGGTCCCATTAGTGTTGCTATTGATGCTAGCCACCGCACTTTTAGTTTTTACAGCAACGGCGTTTACTATGAACCCAACTGGTAAGAAAACTGCTTAACAGCTTGACGTGGGATTTTAATTTTTAAATTTCGGCAGCGGGAACAAGGAAGACCAACTAGATCACGCCGTGTTGGCTGTTGGTTATGGAACCATGGGAGGCAAAGACTATTGGCTGGTTAAAAACAGCTGGTCCACTTATTGGGGGAATGATGGTTATGTGCTTATGTCGGCACAGAATAATAATTGTGGTGTTATGACGACACCGACTTATGTTACCATGTAGAAGAAATATTGACTTTTGTATGATTCAAATCGTGAATCACTTTTACCTGAGTTTGTAGATGTTCCTAAGAAGCTTCCATGACTTTTTTTTGTATCTGTAAGCGATAATAATTATTGTAGATTGCTCAATAAAATTAGCTTCAAAGTATAATTTACTGTTTGCTATTATGCATGACTTCGATAACTTTTTTATGATTTTTTTTAGTTCACCAGTTTTTACTTATACACCAGAGGATTGGGATAATAACAAACAAATCAGAATACGATATTTACAAAATTTTATTGTATATACTTTCCAACTTATACAACTACTTGTGCAACAAAACTATTATCTTCATTGACAGTTCCTTGTGATCCAGGGATCCTAGCTGGATTCTGTAAAAAGCACCAACATTCATCATATTTAAATCAAAGACATATAATTGAATTAGCTTACCAATTTCTTTGCTCTTTCCTCTAACAGTCCATAAGCGAAATGATTGAGTATAATACTCCTTGGCAAGCTCACACCTTGAAACCTATAAATCGGACCTCCCTCGATGTCCGTATTCAATTTAATCACGTTAGCAACGGTTATTCTACCTAAGTGATCAGTGTTCGTGACCATGGGTCCCCTAGATATGTCAATGTGGGGCCCAGCCTTATATAAAGTCACTTTACCACCATTGTGAGATGCAATATCTGGTATCTGTTGAGTTTTATGCGGGTTGCTTTTGAAAATGTCCAACGCGAGATCTGTGCTGACATCTAGACATTCTATTGGATAGCTTTGCTGACAGAACTTTATCATTTCTATGGAGAGGACACGGAGTTCGTTTTCAGTAGGTGTCCAGTTGTCTAAAGAGAGTTGGACATCATATACGAAGCTGCCTGATCGAACTGCAAAAAATTTAATTCTGTAAAAGGTTAGATTAATTATGTTCTTCAGTCAAATGCTTTTTCTGATGCTCTTTTAATTTCCAATGTCATAAAAGTTTATAAAATAACACTGCTTTTATTCCAAATTTGACAATTGATATGGACATACATGAACCACCGAAGTGAATGCCACTGAGGATTTTATCTTTGCTGGCGAAACCTAGCATATTATATCGTCACTTACCATTTGCACTTGGAAAACTATGAAGAAGCACTTTAACTTTGTCCTTGAAGGCGTTACTGACCACAGCGCCCAGCAAAAAACTACACGTCCTCCAAAACACCTTATTCACAATAGCTGGCTGTGGCATGTGATAATGCAAAAATTCCAACCCACACGCATCTGGCAACGGCTTATGCATATGCCATAAGGTACTGTTGTTTAAGAACGCCACAACGGAACGTTTTGTGAACATTTCTCCCATATCTAGAAAGCAAATCATTTTTTATACTAGGCACGTTTCGTTTGGAACTTATGTGCTAACGTTTTGCACAGTCGTATGGAGTTGACAAGTTTTTATTCATCATCAACGCAACTTCTTCATTGTCTCTACCCTTGCACCTAATCTCAACTTTTTCTATTCTACCGACTGCATCCCGCTGTCGCTTTTGTTCTGCTGTAAACAGATCAATTTGTCGGATCTGTTCATCTGAAGCATTGCTGGAGTATCCTGAAACCAAATAGGAGTGGAATCAACCCTCTGTTTGGAAAATTTATTCAAGTTTCCTTACTTTTAGGTGTCACTACTTTAATACGTTGTAGCCTGCTTGACTGAATTTTTGATGAAATGTTTCGTACAGAATTCATAATTACAGACATTTTAGAGAAGTACAAATATTAATTCTTTCACACAAATACATTAATCACATTTTCATTTTACAAAATTTGAGGTTAACCGTGCAGTTTACTGTCTTTGTTGACGTCCTTTACTGCCATCTGCCATCTCTCGTAAGAGTAAGCGCAGTTGCCAGATCTATCATTTAAAATTTTTTAAAAATCCCGTAATTAGAAAATTTTGCAGTGAAATGTTATAATAAGCATTATAAACTTTGACAAAACTGGTAAACTTAAGTATAGGTGTAACTTTAATTTACGTTAGCACCGAATAGCTGCTTTTGATATTTTTTATTGAATTATATATCCGTGTTTATTTTGCACTAATGTTGATGCATTTTTAAATGCTGTTGCGAGGCTGACCTTTTTTCTACTAGTTTCTCTTGTGAGGTTTATTTGTCTATGAAAAGAGCCATGGAAGTAATTTTTATTTACTTGTCACTTTGGTGGAAGTAGCATTATTTATGGGGTGTAAAGCTAGTTCGCCTCCTCGTGGTGCACCCTGGATAACGCTAAATGAACTAGCATAATTGGCGGCAGATCCGTCAATACACATACAATACAAATACTCTACTTTATTTTTTTTAGGTACTCTTTAAATTATCTGATAAAATTATGACAAAGCGGCAACATTGTAAACGGCAATGACAGCTGACTTGAAATTTTTGAGGTTAGATCAGCACCGCTAGTGTTTTGTTGCATTGTCATTGGTTTCGTGGTGAAAAAAAGATTTTACAAGCGCGTTCAAAATGGCTTTGGCCGAAATTTGTGGACTACAAGAGTTCGACACTCGTTTTAAGAGCAACGTGTTCTCGAACGACATCGTGAATTTTCGCGATAACTTCTCAAACAACTTGGAACTTTCAGTACCCCCTTTTTCCAACGTAAGTGCTTCTTAGCAAGGTCTGTACAATTCATAACTGGTATTTTTGCAGCCCGCTGTAGACTTGGGTCGTTTTCCCAAAGATGAGGCCGGTAAAGAGATCAAAATCAAATTCGACCACGGCACTACGACACTCGGCTTTCAGTACAAGGGCGGAGTAGTACTTTCTGTCGATTCAAGAGCTACCGGTGGTGAATTCATTGGGTCGCAAACCATGAAGAAGATAGTGGAGATCAATAAATTCCTTTTAGGTAGGCTGGTTAACAAATAAATGTGTTTTCATAATTTGACGCCAAGTATTTTAGGTACTCTCGCTGGAGGAGCCGCCGATTGTGTATATTGGGACAGGGTACTGTCAAAGCAGTGTCGTTTATACGAGCTGCGGAACAGAGAACGCATTTCGGTAGCTGCTGCTTCGAAACTGATGACCAACATGGTTTATAACTACAAGGGCATGGGCTTGTCCATGGGTATGATGTTGGCGGGCTGGGATAAACGAGTAAGTTAGATTTCTCTCCTCGACCATTAATATTGCACATTCTCCTTTGTGTTTTAGGGTCCCCAGTTATATTACGTTGATTCCGAAGGAACCAGAACGGCCGGTAAGGTATTCAGTGTTGGTTCTGGATCAGTCTATGCGTTTGGTGTCCTCGATGCTGGCTATAAATGGAACTTAACTGATGAGGAGGCTTACGAATTGGCCAGAAGGTCAATTTACCATGCTACTCACAGGGATCCGTACTCTGGTGGTATAGTTCGTGTATATCATATGAAAGAGACGGGATGGGAACACATTGACAATCGTGATTGTTCTGACATGCATTATAAATATCAAGAGGAAAAGAAAGCCATTGAAGAAAAGGCATCTTCCTCTTAAGTAATGATAAAGTTAAGATTTCCTTCAAGATTGTACTAAGCTTTTTTAAATAAATGTTTGGGTAACATGTTTTGTTGTTTATTTTTGTTTGTGGGTCAGCACTCTTTCTTCAACATTTTCGTGAACACTATATTAATTTTTTCACTTTTATATATTAACTGGAGTAAATTAAMAATGTAGGAAATAAATTATTGTCTTAAATGAAACCTCCCTAGGTCAAAATTAATAATTCAAAGATATCATTATTAACACATTTTTAAATGCTCTAACCCTAAGAACTGTAAACAGTCCATAGTTTGTTTTAACCTTTGTGGTGGTGGAAATTAAATATACTCAAAAAAATTACAAACATCCAAAACCGGAGAATATATTTTTCCTTCCTTTTTTCATTGTTTTCCATTACTCATTTATTACATTTGTTATATTGCCGAATTCTTTATATTATCTATATTAACAAAGTTGTTGAATATCATATGGGCGTCTTCTTTAATTATATGCATTTCTCTATTTGACCGGGAAATCACAAAATGTCATTGCTTTTAGTAAAAATATTTTAATTTTAACACCTATGTTAAAACTTTATTTTTATGAAAACAAAATATCAAAATTAGGTTGGCCTATAAAAATATTAATTAATTTTCTAAGCACTCTAACAATGTAATATATAGTTAGTGTTACACAGTGCTAACGTCATCTCTTTACGTGTGGTAGAGAAAGAATAAAAATTTATAATTAAGTTTTTTAATAGTTTGAAATCATTTGATTTAATTTTCATCTTTCTATTGTCTTTTTAATGTTTTATAGTACTTTTTTTAAATCCATTTTGTCATTCTGATATAGCTAATTGTTGTTTACTGCCTTCTTTGAGCTATTATTGCAATTTTTAAGTCCTCTGGAAATTTACTTTGTTCCAAAAATGCCTTTGCTTTCAAATTCTTGATTATTTTGCTTATTTCATCAGTTTTGTTTGTTGCATGTATATATTTTGATCTTTTTTCAGCTTCAAGCGTAAATTACATAAAGTCCTATTAGTGGTTTGTATTGTTTTTGCCCTTTCTCTAGGATACTTTAGAGAATGAGGGTTAAAGATGTTTTTCTATAAGCAGTTCATTCTTTATTTCATTGGTAATTTTTTTTACAGAAATACAGATGATTTCTAATTTATGTTTGAAAGTATTGTTTTCTGTTGTACTAATCAAGATTTTTACTATTTTTATCTTTTCCTTATATAATATTGTGGTAGTGTGTTCTGAATTTTAAGTTAGATGTAAAATATGTAAGTACTGTAATTTTCCAATCTATTAAAAGACCTTTTGAAATTATGCAAAAACAAACATACTTAAAATTAGTTATTTTTGACTTATGCACTATGTAATATTGATGAATTTTTTATTTGGCTGTTTAAAGTTTTTTTGTAGATATCTTGCGGATCTTAAACAAAACATGATCGTTTGGTAATTGACTGACTGACACGTCAAAACTGACAGTTGTACTTGTTGCCAAAAGTCTGATGTTTCGATTACCAAAATATTTCAGTATTCCAAATTATATATGTTATCTTCCAGCTGGACAAAGACTTGCTACATTTGCACTTCCATAGTAATTGCAAGAGCATGCCATTCTTCGAAGAAATTCAGGTATTCACACCGCCACTTTATTTTCTTTGCCCCACAATTTAAATTTTTATTAAGCCGTCCATTTAAGCTTGTTTGCGTACTTATTCGATAATCGCCTTGCAAACTATCAAACATTCAGAGAATTTGCCGTTTCGATGAGTTTTTCATGCGCTTTTTGCCTCCTTATCGATCGGAAAAATTTAAATTTACACCGCGACGGCGAAGCGCGTGCGCGCGCTCCAGCGGGCACCGATCGCGTCTATTTTCATTCTTGTGCAACTTCAAGCTGTTGTTGACCGGTCGGTATGTCCCAAAGGCAACTTCTGACGTGCGAGCCCGAATGGCAACAGCTGCAGGAGTACTACGACAAGAATGGTGAGGACATCGTCAWAAAGGACCTGTTCGCACAGGATCCCCAGAGATTCAATMAGTTCAGGTAAGGGTACGGCTCGTGACCTGGCGGTKTCACCTTCACKTGACCCCTAAGAGAGGAATTTTGAACTAACGCAGTTCTGCCCCGATGACGGTCAAACAGGGACCTGCATATTCGAATTTGAATTTCGAATTTTCGCCGGGTATTCCCTCGATATTGACGCGGAATTCGAATCGAACAAATCGATTCGAAATTGGGTTACTGGGGGCTAAAGTACAGGTGGAGGTGAAACGTGGCTGTGAGCTTTTGAAGTATAATATTCTGGTTTCGTAATTAATTATTAATGATGGGAATTCATGCATTCTGTACAAATTATAAGAATACATAGTATAAAAGTAAATAGTTCAAGGTACTCTGTTTTATAATACACCCACATGTTCATTTTTTATTAATTTTAATGTGTAAAATTCATTAAAATAGACCAGCCAGTATTAGTAATCAAAATTATGTAAAGTATTGTTACAATGCTATGATTAAATAAGTAGATTAAAGTATAAACCTATGTAAACACTTTCCAAGTTATTAATTTCAAGGTCTTTATAAACTATAGATAAATTACTGCTTCCATGTATCAGACTAATAGTTAATCATCTAGATATGTCAATAATTAAACATAATCAGTTGTAGTTCTAATACTGCACGACATCATTAGCCTTTACAACAAATTGGTACATAAATAAATAAAATAGTGAACTGATCCATCAATGTGAAGTTTTGATTTAACAGAAATTTTTCAAAAATCAATGTCCTCCACTTTATTAAATATTAATAGGCAGAGCACTTTTGGCCTTAAATGGCCATCATAGTAGTTTTACTGTTCTATTCCCCCTAACGATTGTATCAAAATTTTAAGTGTTATTTTATTCAAAATTCTGATTTAGCTTTACTTTATAAAAACAACTTAATTTTGTTAACTCAAAATTTCTTTTTTTTTAATAATCAAAATTTTGTTGAAAATTCAAGATTAGCTATGGTTTCACACTTTACTCTTAAAATTTTTAGGAAACCAACGTATACTGATAATATTATTTCCATCCAACCAACATAAATTACCTTTCTTTATTTAATAGACTTTTTAATATACCTCTTTGCTGTATGGCTTTTGAAAAAAAGCTTGGCATTATTTTACAAATTGCTTATAATAGTAATTTTCCAAATTATATAAAAGATATAATAAATACTTAACAAAATTTAAGCTTTTATTTCATACTATTGTTTCAGATCGAAAAGAAAACAATTGGCATTCACTCAGGTTTATTGGTCTAGTTTTAGTAAACATTTCCAAATTATTTTTATCTCATGGCTTTATATATTTTTTCAACTGTAGGTAGCTTAGGATTTCAGTTAGTCCACAACAAAGATAAAATTATATCCGTCAATCTTTCTGGTGTTCACAGATTTAATTGCAATGCAATTTATGTGGGACAAAGTCAGAGATCTTTGATGGATACAATTTCAAAAATATAAGAACACAGATGTAGTTATGACAAGTTCCTCCTTAGCCAATCATTTATTGCTAAATAAGATAATATAAATATTTTACAGTTTTGCAACAAATGACCAAAATTAAAAACATTACAAAAAACACTGAAGAACTCTGTTTTATATACTATGGAGCTACATAGTTATTTAGAAAAAAATGGGATCTTATAAGAACCTCATACCAGCTTTTTTGCTGGTAGACGACAAAATTTTGTACAAAAATTGGACACAGCTCATATTAAAATTTGGAAAATTGAAATCTTATTCCTAATTGAATCAAACCGAACTGTTGTGATTTGTTCTTGATGCAATTTTGAGTGGCATGCCAAACACATACAAACCCTACTCCATAAGAGTGTAACTGAGTTTGATTACTTGGGCCATAATTTCACAAAAAGTAAAACATATAAACTTCATATAAAATTTGCAGCTTCAAAACTATTTTGCAACCAATGAACTTGAAGTTTGGTATTGTTGGATGAGATAACATTAGTATTTTTTGTTTTTCATTGTGCTAAATAGAATGAATGCCTTTATAAACTTTTATCTTTACCAAAAATTGCAAGATTTAAATTTCTAATGGTAAGAGCTAGTAATTAATATTAAAATGAAGGCAGTACATACTACTATTAACATACCTAGAAGGTTTTTTTTATGCTTTAACCATTGCTTGTGGTCTTGCAATGCATGTACTCTGTAAACTTTCATTAAGAAACCGTTTGCTCAATAAAATTTCAGCTTGACGCTCAGAACACCCAAAGATGGAGACATACTCATCGATTATTCCAAGAACCGCATCAACAAAGACGTCATGCAGCTGTTGTTCTCGCTGGCGAGAGCACGTAAGGTCGAAGACATGCGGGACGCCATGTTCAGCGGTGAGAAGATCAACTTTACGGAAAAGAGGGCCGTCTTGCACGTCGCCCTGAGAAATCGAAAGAGCACTCCGATATGTGTCGATGGGAAAGACGTGATGCCGGAGGTTAATGGCGTGCTCGCCCACATGAAGGAGTTCACCAATGCTATTCTCAGTGGAGTTTGGAGGGGGTGAGCGATTTTTTAGAAAAGGTTTTCTGTCAGTCTGTAACACATGGGGCTTATGTTTTAGTAAAAAATTATCTCCTCTTCCCCTTTACCAACTGAAGAATTAATCTCTAGCTATTGTGGATGTTGTAAAAGACTTGGGAATATTTTTAGATGTATAAAATCAGCATTTCAATTATAGAATTATAACAATATGTGGAAATATTTGTGGACCTACTAGATCACCAGATCTAACTCCTTTAGACTTCTCTCGCTGAGGATACCTAAAAAATAAATTATATGGCATAACAAACTACAAAAAATGAGGAACAATTACAAGGAGCTCTACTAAATGCATTCAACAACACTTATAGAAGGACATTAAAGAAAGTAGATAACCAAAAGTGTAAGACAGAGACGTCAAAAATGTGTTGAAACAAATGGTGGATTATTTGAGAATTATTTGTGTATATGTTTCCAATTCACGATCCTTTAGTGATAAATGTGATTTATTGCGGGTTTGGATCAATAAGCTGGTTATTTTATTTGCTAGCCAAGCTTTCGGAACCGTTTGCTTCCTTCTTCGGGGCTTCTAAAATACAATATAACAACACAAACATGAAGCAAAATATAAAATTATAAAACTCACTAAATGCGAGAATGTTAATAAAACTGCCCACAATTAACAGTTGTAATATAAAAATTCGTATGGTATATAATAAACATATAAATATAAATAAAAATGTGCAATTATATCAGGCTGTCATAAAATTATTTTTGACATAAATATTTAAAAACAAGGGAAACGTATCTTGATACCTTACAATTTAGAACTGCATGAGATGCATTCAAAATGGTATAACACATTAATCGATGGTTTCAAAAGGACTATCTTTTTTGTTCGGGTACATTAATAGATATGTATAAATTGCACTTAAATTTTGAGTATCACTTTTTATATTTATTGGTTCTTTCTGTTTATTAATATTTATCATTTCTTTTATTAGCCTTTTTTATAAACTGATTCTGTTGCTAAAATTTTTATGTTATGTTTAAGCACATCGTGTTAAACCATGTTTTATGTCACTTTTTTGTAAAGAAACTCTTGACTTTAACGATTGAGAAGTTCGACCTACATATGTTTTAGAGCAATTTATAGATAACATTTGAACATAGTTTTTAATTTTGTGTACAGATTGCCCACAGTTTTTACATTTCCAACAGTAATTTTATATGTTTATCTTTTAAAACGTTTATAATTTTATTGCTTAGCCCATAAATATTAGGAATAACTGCATATTTAAAATTATTTGTTGAATTTAAATTAGAATTTCTATTTGTTAAATAATGAATGTTATTATCAGAAGTACTATAATATATAATGTAATTGATTTTATTTTTTTTTAATTTGCTTTTGTCTCTCAAGCTTTTCAAATCTCTGATTTAAGATTTATTATTCCTATTTCTTATTTATTTTGTGTTTGTGTGTGATTACTGATGTTTTATTAGCATTTTGTAATAAACTATTATTATTGTGACTGATAATTTTGATAATTTTTTTTTCTATCTACACAAGTTTTGACTCTGTGAATTTTTTAATCATTGCCCTTTTAGGTATTCGGGAAAATCCATAACCGACGTCGTAAACATTGGAATCGGTGGGTCCGACCTCGGCCCTCTGATGGTGACGGAAGCGTTGAAATCATACAACAAAGGGCTCAGGGTGCATTTCGTCTCGAACATTGACGGCACGCATTTAGCGGAAGTACTAAAAAAGATCGACCCCGAAACTGTGCTTTTCATAATCGCCTCGAAAACGTTCACCACTCAAGAAACGATAACAAACGCCACATCAGCGAAACAGTGGTTCTTATCTTATGCGAAAGACGTACGTAAACTTGAGCCACGTTGAGAAATTTTTTTGATTGTGTTGTTTTAGCCGGCGGCCGTCGCTAAGCATTTCGTTGCTCTGAGCACGAACGAGGCGAAAGTGAAGGATTTCGGGATCGATCCGGCTAACATGTTCGGGTTTTGGGATTGGGTCGGTGGACGGTATTCTTGCTGGTCCGCTATTGGGCTCAGTATTTGCCTGTCGATTGGGTTCGACAACTTTGAGCAACTATTGGATGGAGCTTATTTTCTCGATCAGCATTTTCTGTCTGCGCCTCTGGAGCAAAATGTAAGAAATAGTGTAGAATGCTGTTTTGTTGCATAACGACAAGGAATGTTGACTGTGAAGTTTTTTTTTTTGTTGGGTTTTGATTTTATTGCTTCCAACATCTCATCTATAAAATTAAAATTGCAAATAAACAAATATTTGAGATACCTCTGCAAATGGAAATTCAGTTTTTAGTCTATTTTTGGGATCGGGATTTCAGCCTTTTATTTTATATTTTTATCGGGGTAGGAAGGAGTGAGTTTACCAGAAGAAGAAAAGATGAAAAGATCTCATCAAGTAGGCTGTAAGTTCACTAGATTCGTCGGACACTTTTTTACAAGAAAATATACTTTGTCTATAATCGTATGATGTCACGTTTAAAACTTACGAGGGAAAAGTTAAATTTGTAGTGCGGTGTTCAATTTATTGGCTTTCAACTTTGATAGAAAAGTTACATTGGTGCCCAGTTGAATAATTTGACTTGACCCCACAAAAAATTTGAGAACTACACAATAATTTCTGTTTAAGGGTCATAAATGTGACATTTTGCTTGTAACTCAACTCCTATCATGACAGCATAGAAACAAATATTAATAGTAATTGCAGCACTAAAGTTATAAAATATTATTAGAGATATTACAAATCCAAATTTTAAGATTAGAATAATCACCAAAGTCAACCAAATAGTCAATTATTTTATTATCTCATAGCAGTATTGACTTTATTATTGTTCATTATTACAAAATGTCAAAGTGTTACATTTTTTATTGAAGGTATCTTTCATTTTTCCAATATTATAAAAACCAACATTATACTTTCTTAATGGATTTTGTAATTTCAGTTGCCCTATTGCATTGCCTAAGTTATATTTTGTTAGGAAGGATTGTATCTAAAAAACGGTGAACAATGTATTTTTGTATTTTCTTTAGCTTCACAAATGTTCTAATTTTCGAAGAAATTCTTCACAAAATTCAAAAAAGTGTCAAAATGGATGTTCTGTGATTGCTTGTATGCCTAATAAACTTACCTTAGAATTTAGTAACGAATCCAGAAATTCAATAATCTGACTTTATTTTTTCTGCAGCCATATAAAATAACAGAAAAACCAAAAACTTGGATAAGTTCTATAATTTATTTTGCTGGTTTGTCAAAAAAAGCCATCCTAATTTTGTGATATGATGTACTGTGATATTATTATTTTAAACTTCTCAGATCAATATCTTGTAAGATCTACAAATGTTCACACCAGCGCTTTATGAAATGATGTGAAAAAATGTAATAGGATTTATTGGGTATTTTACCGATATGTGCAACACAAAAAAAAATTAATTAGTGTGTCAACTCAGAATTTTTTTTGTCAAGGTTGAACAAAAGTGGATTCTTATTCGAGGATGCTGTTTAAAAATGATTGTAAGAATAATTAATTCGTTAATAACTTTTTAATAGAGTATGGACAAATGAAATTATTTGTCAGTCAAACACAGACAAACAATGGAGACACAAATGGCAAGAAAAAAATAAAAAAACAAAGTTAGGGATGTCAAATTCACAAAGGTTAATCCAAGTTGTACATTTAATTTTAATTTCAAAACTAGAATTAGAGAACCAAGTCATGTGGTAAAATGGCTCCAAAACTTTGAATATTTCACTAGTCCATAGATTGGTATGGACGTGACATTCACATTTTTTCATTGGATTTTTTATCTGAGCTTAAATAACAGTTGACTTGTTAAAGTAACTTTTGTCTTAGTTAGAGAAATGTCATGTGTTAAGCTGACTGGAGAAAAACGAGTTTATATTTAGAATAGTAATGGCAGAATGGCATTTCAGATATGTTATTGTGCTGTAAAAGTACTTAGATAACAGTAATTTGTGTGTAGTATGTTCACAAGTTCACACAAACAACTTTATTTAATGCTAGGAAAAATATAAATACATTTCTATAGCTAATATAATGTGATACAACAGTAAGTGTTGATGGATTTCTTAATCATTATGCCAGAAATATATAAGAATTAAAAATTGTTGAAATATATTTTGGAGGCAGATGAATATAATGTGTTTTAAGGGCCACTGCATAATTGTTAAAAATCAATTTCTGATACATGAAAGAGATGTCTCAACAATTTTTGAAGATTGCCAACTTAAGTTATTAACTAGTAAAATGCTACAACATAAACAAAGTTAAGAGACACTACTTAATTTGGAAGAGAAGTGGAAAAAATCTTCCTTAACAAATTTAAAATTCTTGAAGACAGATTACTCGAATTCTGGTTCCATTCACTTATTCGAAAACGTCTGCCTTTTCCTCGAATGGAACAATATTATCCCCTCCCTCAGTTCGTCCAACACATCCGTCCGTTCATGTAACTGTATTTCTGATTCGTTATCTTCCTCGGCCTTCATTTCGTCGTACCGTTCCTGCGCTATCTTTCCTATGCGGTTTGCGAATTCTTCGTAGAGGGTGAAGCAGTGCCAGTCAAGTTCATATATTAAATCTTTCGAAAGTTATTGTGTCCACAAACAAAACCAGACAGAAAAGAAATTTGTTTTTGCTCAAATTTTGCTTGCCATCCGTTGGATGTGGAAGTAATTGCTTTGTATTTGTCTGGATTAAATTTTATCAAATGCAATAATATATTTTATGTCCAAGAATCTCTACCAACCAAGACAATCTTTGGCTCCCATTCTGGCAGTGATGTTATGCGTGTCATACCAAGTTTACTGCAAATAGACAATAGGTCTATTTTGAATTTTGAATAAATTCGGTTCTCCATCTCTTGTTAATTTTTTTTGATATTTGATGATATTTGCACCCAATTTTCGCCAAAGTTGCAATCCTAGTCCTTGTTTAATTTAACAATTCTAGCAATTGTTGAATATGACAGTCTTGCAAAGTGCTAGTATAAAATATTTCCAGGACCTGACTGGTCGGGTCGTTGTGTTTGCATATTTAACATCCCAAATAAATAAAAAGTAATCCCTGGTTCATAAATTATCCAAAAAGAAGATACAATAAACAATGCTTTATTTCACAGGCCCCCGTAATCCTCGCCCTCCTAGGTGTATGGTACGGAAATTTTTACGGAGCGGAAACCCACTGCCTCCTGCCGTACGACCAATACCTGCACAGGTTCGCCGCGTATTTCCAACAGGGCGACATGGAGAGCAACGGCAAGTACATCACGAGATCGGGCCGGGCGGTCAACTACAAGACGGGTCCGATCGTGTGGGGCGAACCCGGAACCAACGGCCAGCACGCCTTCTACCAGCTCATCCACCAAGGTACGCGCCTGATACCGTGCGATTTCATAGCTCCCGCGCAGACGCACAACCCCATCAGCAACGGTATACACCACAAACTGCTGTTGGCGAACTTCCTCGCCCAGACCGAGGCGTTGATGATGGGCAAGACGGAGGAACAGGCGAGGGAGGAATTGCAGCAGCAGGGTTTGGGGGACGGCGAGCTGCAGAGGCTGCTGCCCCATAAGGTGTTCGAAGGGAACAGGCCCACGAACAGCATCGTCGTTAAGAAGGTGACACCGTTTGTTTTGGGAGTTCTTGTGGGTGAGTCGAGGGAAAAATTGTGTACACTGTTTAGGAGAAAGTTGGTAAACTTGGTGGTACAAAACAAAAGATATTTGGACACTTTAAAATCGTTGGGTTTCAAAGAATGTTTTGCTATTATGAAAAACAAAATTGCTAGGCACAATTTTAATAATTTATTTAGTCGTCTATTATCATAATGCTATAAATATACAGAGTGATCAGTTAAGGGGGTATTTTCATGTGAACACATAAATTTTACCTCTTTTTAGGGATTTTTTTTCATAAGACAATAAAATTCAATCATGTTGTCGTAAATTAAAAGAAACGAATAGATTATTGTTCAGTAGGTCTGTCACCATTGTCCCTACTAAAATTAATTAATTTCTTGGAAAAAAAATGGCATCTTCAACAAACAATACTTAACAAACTTATGCTGAACACTTTCAAGTCTTCTAACATGGATCTCTTAAGAGGATTCCATATTATACAGCAGCACAGTTACATACTTCATTATATTTTAAATGAAATCTGGGTGCCCACATTTGTTTAAAAAAAAATACTGCGAGATTTCCAGCCTTAACTGAGCACCCTGTATATGTATATACAGGGTCCGCCACCTAAAACTCCCCAAGCTCGTATTTTCTTTGTTTTTTTAGGTACAACCTTAAGATATATGTCAAATTGTAGGTCTTTTTGAACTCTTTCAAAATAGCATAGTGAGGGTCCAAAATGTTTTTTGCATATTGTGATATTTTGCAAATAAAGTTAATTTTTGTAAATATTTTTTAACCTTACCCCGTATAATAAGTATTGCTTCATAGTTGGATGCCGATTTTTGTCTTCTTCAATTTGTGTCATTACCATGTATACGTAATTTTTACTCCTTCTTAGTGAAAAACAAGAAAAACTAGTAATATGATAATCTGCAAAAAATTTTTTTGAACACACACTAAGCTATCTTTAGAGTTTAACAAGACCTACAATTTGACATATAACTTAAGGTTGTAACTAAAAAAATAATGAAAATACGAGCCTGGGGAGTTTTAGCTGGCGGACCCTGTATATTGTGCCAAGTACATTACTGATGTAATGAAAGAAAGTGGGTGCCAAATCGAAAAAATAGATACATTATGACCCGCTGGAACATTTCAAGATTCCCTGTGCATGTAGCAAAGTGATAATAACACCCAATTCATGACTTACTTCTTGGACCTAGAACAGTTCTGGACCTTAGAAAACAGGAATATAAAATAGTATTCTAAGAAGGTTAAATCCGTTGCAGAACAGAAGGGTTAAAAGGAATGCCACTAAAAAACAAATAAATACTAAACACAATTAGTTTTATTTAAAACGTGTGGTCTATTGCGGTACTGTAATAGCATTGTGACTGCAAAACTAAGCTCTTCTCCTTTCAGCTCTGTACGAACACAAGATATTTACCCAGGGTGTTATTTGGGACGTGAATTCCTTTGACCAATGGGGCGTCGAATTAGGTAAGCAACTGGCTAAAGCAATAGAACCCGAATTACAGGACACCAATCCGGTGTACACCCACGATGGCTCTACCAATGGACTGATCAATTTCTTAAAGGCCAACCGCTGATTTAGTATTGTTGATGTGTAGTTGATCTTTAGTTGTGATCACCTGTTGAATGTGTATATTTTAGCATCGTCTATGTAAAGGTGGATTTTATTTATAAATGAATAAAGCAAGATGGTTTGGTATTTTGTTAGTTTATTTTTAATTTGTCGCTGTTGTATTTTTAGGGTTCTGTTGATTTACACAAGAAACTGAATGTTATAATAAACATATTTTGATGTTTGCTGTTTTATTATTAGCGGCATGGTTTTAGTCCATTGTATAATTACCAAATCTGGGGAAGTTACGGGGAATAAAATAATATGAAACAAATTGTATATTTAAATAATACGTTTACTAAGAAGAAGTTTGGTTTCCTACCCACCAAGGTCACCTGACCTAACTCCTCCTGATTTTTTGTTTTGGCGGCACATGAAAAGTGTAGTATATGCTGCGATTTTCTTTTTAGCTCTTAGTTTATTTTTTTAATTGCAGACAACAAACCAGTGTTAAACTAGCTGGTATATATTACATCCTAGCTCATTTTAGAGCACATTTTTTAATTCTGCAGTTCAAAATACATCTGTACGTCGATTTTGAGCTAAATCTATTTTTTGTCAAAAATCACAAAACATCCTTTGTTATTTTTTTCAACTGAATACAAGTATACTTACTCATTTGGACCTCCTGAATTTCGGAATGGCCTCAGTTGGTCGCTAGCTACAACGGTTCGCTCGGAAAGTGTCCTTATTTAGGCCGCTCGCAGTCCTAGCTCATTTTAGAGCAAATTTTTGAATTCAAAAGTTCAAAATACATCTGTACGTCGATTTTGAGCTAAATCTATTTTTTGTCGAATATCACAAAACATACAAGGCTAACCTCTTTGTTCTTTTTTGACCTTAAAATTTTTTCGTCTCCGATTCAGCTGAATATAACGTTAATATTTGCTTTGTCTGTTTGTGTCTGATGAACTCATGTATGTCTTGAGGTAGTTTGCATTTTATTCGTGTTTGTATATATTTTCTGCCTAACTAGTATGTTGTGGAACTTACACAAAAGTTGATGTTTTTTAAGAATCTCTTGTTGATTTTTTTTTTACAGAYTTCGACAGTTGGGAACTTTCTTTTGGAAGGTCTGCAATTTTTTAAAGTTAKTTTTTGATGTGTTACACCTCAYTTTGTATTAATTGGGGTATAGGGAAGGGGGTGAGAGGGGGGGATACCCTTCTTGCTAATTTTTCTTGTTTGTATATGATTAGTAGCTTAATTGCGAGTTTTATTCGTCCCTATAAATTTTCGGTGCAGTAAACGGTTTAGAAGATATTAGCAAAAAACCGTCACTTAAGAAAAGTGGTTTTTCTTAAATATCTTGGAAAATACTTAATATATTCAAAAAGATAAGATAAGATATCTCAAAAAGTTTAAAAAAAAATGTTTACAAAAAATTGATATTTCCAAAAAAACTGAATTATAAACCCTGTCCACACAATTTTTTTTAATTTTGCAATTATATAGAAAATCAAATTTCTGATTGAAAAGTACTATTGCAATTTTTTAATTAAGTGAATAATTTTCGAGTTACAAATAAGGATCTTTAAAATTTATGTATTTTTTCTAATATTACGAAAACCGTTAATTGTTCCAAAAAATTTGTAGACAAAAAAATGCTCAAAACCTCATTATTGAGCATATAATATAAGAAATAAAAGCATAAATGTCATTTTGACAATTGGATGTGGAAGTAGTGATTCAATTTGCAGTGGTTTTTTAAACCATTTCAATGCCACATTGGCTGTTCTGCAAGTATTCGATAGAAGGTTGTAGGTCGTAATCTTGTGTAATGATAGCTACGTCATTGCTACATGTGCATTTTTAAGGTGGAGTAAATAGGACACATAGATGTTAAAGAGAGTTGGGCCTAATATGTTGCCTTGTGGCACGCCTGCGTTTACATGGTGGTTGTAAGAAATTTCACTGTTAATTCCTACATCAAAGGTGAGATTTTCCATGAATGAGAATATTATGGCAGTTAGGTACTTAGGGAGATTCTGTTTAAGTAATTTGTGTTTTAATCCATCCAGCCATACTCTGTAGAATGCTTGTGTAATACCTTTGAATATAGAATGTTAGAATTACATTCTATATTCAAAGGTAATACCTAGGAATTACACTGTTGTGTATTTCTTGTTTTCGATACCTTTATCGATTAATTGTGTAACTCTTAAGTAAATGGTAATTCGTCGAATTGGAAATGGATAGGTGGTATGAGTGCTGTGACTTCAGTTACTTTTTCTGGTTTGGTTTTTATCATTTTTTTTTCCAGTAATTTTGAGAGAGTAGTTAGTAGACTTGTGGAATGATGTCCTTCTACATTATGTTTATTCTTCTGAGGTATGCGAAACATGGCGATACGTGTGTGTTTTAAGCCTGTTTTATTTTTGTTCAGCATATAGGGCCCGTTTAGATAAACAACTTTATTGCTAGTGAAAATACAAATGCATTTAAAAATTAGTAAAATGATGCAATCATAATGAAGTAAAAGGTATTAAACTATTATGGAAGGGACCCTCAATAACTCATAATTTCACAAAAAAAATATCAAAAGTATTCGGCAGAAATTTAAAAATTGAAAAATAAAATTATAAGATTTTCGAGTCTCCTAAATGGGATATCTGAAATATCTGTAGAATTTCTTCCCTAGGACAGATAACTTAAGTCTAATCACTCTACAATCTAGAAAGAAATCTTAAAATGGTTTACTTATGTTCTCTAACTAAGTAACAGAAAGAGACGACAGCAGACGATTAATTACTGAATAAAATATAAAGATTTCTTGGAAGTACTTCGAAAAATCATAGGTTCCTCTGAACATAGCTTCACTTGTTGGAAAACGTCTGCCTCTTCCTCGAACGGAACAAAATCTTCCCCTCCCTCAGTTCGTGCAACACATCCGCCCGTTCTTGCAGCTGTATTTCCGATTCGTTATCTTCCTCGGCCTTCATCGCGTCGTACCGTTCCTGCGCCATCTTCCCTATGCGGTTCGCGAATTCTTCGTAGAGGGTGATGCAACGCCATAGGTCCTTCTTGTCGATCCGGAAGCATTCTGTCATTTCGATGGCGACGACGTTCGCCATCCTGATCTGCTCGGTCGCCTTAAGGATCAGGGACACCCCGCCGAAATGATCGCCGTCTTCCAGGTGCGTTATCTCTTTGCCGCTGGGTAGGGTAACGGTGACGGTGCC
The DNA here is from genome assembly GCA_025024175.1 of Rhyzopertha dominica. Classification (NCBI taxonomy): domain Eukaryota; kingdom Metazoa; phylum Arthropoda; class Insecta; order Coleoptera; family Bostrichidae; genus Rhyzopertha; species Rhyzopertha dominica. Next base: position 61,953,541 of record QCXZ01000064.1, read on the forward strand.
GTTCGCTATGAAATACATGGCTTCCGCGGTCGACCCGGCGGCAATGATCACGTCGTTCGGCAGGTACACTTCTTGTTTTAGGTATCCGACGATGTCGCCGATTGTGGCCTTCGACAGGCCTTGGAATAGGCCTACTTTGTCCACTAGCGATCTGCAACTGTGGAGGAACAGTTCTTGGCGGAGGTGTTCCGATAGCGTTGACAGAATTGCCTGTTGGAATAAATAAATCCGCTATAATTTATTGCTATTATTATATAAGGGAATTATGACGTTAAAAATCCTAGTTTCCATAAACATCAGATTTGACGTATGTATTTTGATGAAGAATATTGATTTTGACCTAAAAACTAGAATCTTTATTTATAAAGTTTATTATTATTATTCCTGGCCTCTAATAATAAGTGTGTTAGCACTGGTAATGAAGTTTACACAGAAAATACATTTTATTATACTTATTACATTTTTTTTTAGAAATACTCCTATATTTATATACTTTGTTTCACATATATTCCTCAAGTATTTAGTTTCAAAATCATTTAGTATTCTCCATATTCTCTGTGAATCCCCTGCTGACAATTTTCATTCTACATATTGTCTTTCTAATTGTTGTCTAAAATTATTTACTTTGTTCTTTGTTTTCGTAAATTCTCTTTTGCCGTAATTATTTTGTAGGGTTTTCCACCTGACATATAGTTTGTCACGTTTTTTTTATTTCCTTTAAGTAGCCAGCAGTAATCCAGTTTTTTCCTTCTCCAATTTTGTGCTAAAGGTTTTGGTCTTTAGTAAATATTGGTATCCATAAACAGGGCTGTTCAAATTTTTTTCTGTATAAACCCATTGCTGCACACTCCAAAATTTTAAATAACCAATTAATAAMTCAAATACATAGTTTGTTCTAAAGAGAGAGGCTAGAAAAAGAAACCCTGTGTTGAGGCTGGTGTATATGCAAATGTCCCAAGCTTTAATGTCTTACAAGCAATTATTGTCTGTTTAAAGTATGAATTTTAGTTGGCTTCTTATGAGCTTATATGTATGTCAAACCTCGTTTTGAGGGGCCATTTTCTAGCCTCTAGTTGATGCACAATTTTTTATAATAAAAAAAGTTAAATTTTATTTGAAATATTGCCATTTTGTTTGTGCTATTGGCTTTGTATAACTAATGGGAGTACATCTGACTCAAATTAAAATTTCGTAAACAGGCCCATTTTATGAAATCGCAGTAGAATATATATAATATGTTCTATTTGTACTATTTCAGCCATTAAAAATATAGCAAATTGACCATCACTCTAGTATTTATCATTAGAGTATTATTTCACTGGATGGCTAAAAAAATCATTGACTGTGAATCAGTGAATCAAAAGCTAACTGCAGTTTTCATTAAAAATTTGTTTCAAAAACGACAAAATGCATAATTTTATTTTTATTAGAGATAAAATTATTTTGTATTAATATTTCTGCTGTAAAATAAAAACTACACAAACTAAAAGAATTCAAAGAAATAGTGAAAATTTAGTTTTTTCAAAATATCTAGTAAGTAATAATTTTTTTTTGAGTACTAAAACCTGCACTGAGTTGAGTTGACAAAGCAGCAAATCTTTTACCATTTAATCTTCCTCTTAGTTCTACTAGTTTCCAAGATTCACATATCGCTCATTGAAAAACAAAACTAATCCTGTACACTTCAATATACAGTCTTGCCAATTCTGATGTATTAATTGTTTATGATTAAATTAAATGCTGTCTGTTTAGCGGGGTCAAAACTGTGTTAAACGGTTGGCAACAAATGCACCTAGTGACACTTAAGTCAGTAATCTGAACTAAATTTCTTAACACAAATTATGGCGGCAGATTTAAAATAGTACCTGTTAAACGTTAAACGGGGTTAAGTGAAGTTAGCTCCAATAGTTGGTATTTTAATCACTTTAACCAAACGGAACAAAGAAATACAATATTTAGACGTGAAATTTGGTTTTTTTAATCTACATTCTATCCCTGGTAAAATACTATTTAATAAAATATTTATGTTGCTTTCTTTGTGTGCAGCACATTTTATATAATTAAAATTTTCTTTTATTTTTAATAAATCAATATTTTTTTAAATCTTGTGTACATATCCATATTTAAAAGGGGATATTAATTATGCAGTGAACCTGCATTACAGTGCAAAGAACATCCTCATTAAAATATTTTAGCTTTTATTGAGTATCATGTTTTTTGAAAATTAAAATTAAATTTAATTAAGAAATTAGGCTGGCAGTGCCATCTGTCAGCATTACACTGACATGATGACAAAGCCACCTAGCTGCCTTAACGGGAACTACTTCCTAAAGGAAGTGACCTGTAGCCTGACAAATTGGCATGCAACTGCATACTTCAATTTGACAGCAGGCCCCCACGGCACTTTTTGCACAGCATAGACATGCATTTTAATTAAATTTAATTGCTCCAAAACACTTACTTGTTCCCTGAAGTAGTGTCGCTGAAACTTATTGTCGTAGTAGGTCAACAGCCGGCTCCTGAGATGTGCGGGCAACTTTTTCGTCTGCATGTACTCGTACAGTTGGTACTTGATCTCCTCGTATTTGCTTTCGGATGCATTGGCAGATCCCATTATTTGAAAAGTCGTGATGACCATGTAAGCAAAGTACACGTACCCTGTCATTATCATGACAGAGAACATCACCTCTTCTAACGAGTGCTTCGCCTGGTACATTCCAATCCCGGACATGTAAAAGTGACACACGGTCGTCAAGAGCGATTCTATATACATGCGCCACAATCCGACATCATTAAAGGGTAGTATTTCGGCTTGGATTACCCAGGAATCATGCGGATACTTATTGTATATCTTGTAGTACAGTTTCGGAATTAAGTACACCAGGCAGGACCACCAGTGAAGGAAGAGGGTTGTGATTATTACGAGGCATATGATATCGTGTACCATGTCGCTCAACTTGAAAAGGCCCGTTATTTGCCTCAGATACGTAGTCATTGTTTTTAATCGTATGTACGTGGTCACGTGCAGGCATGCGCATATGGTCAACACCCGCTTATCGGAAACACCCAACATTTTATGCAGAAGATGGTTACTTGGTGCGGCACCTATCAAGTCGAATATGAAATATGTTCTTAAATATCTGGTGGCAATCTTCCTCGGTTGAAGAACGATTTCTTTCGTGCTTGATATGAAGTAGCCACTGAAGAAACAGAAGATTATATTCAGCCACAAAAGCACGTCTGTTATCGATTCCGAGATGTTCAACCAGAAGTAACTGTCAATGCGTTTCTCGGTCATGAAAAACGCCAGCGTGAACGGATCTTTGAAGTACACGAACAGCCATAACAGCGACATCATTATCTCCCTGTATATGCACAGCCAACTGAAGGGATGTATTATGTACCAGTGTTGGGAGCGTATGTGGCGTCTCTTTTCCGTAGTGATGGCCGAGTGGCTCCTTAAAAACAGCTTGCAGTTGTAATTTCCACGTGTGACGATGATGTACTTCCACAAGCGGCGGAAAATTCTTTTCCAGCAATTCGTTTGAGGGGGCAGCTTCGGTAGACAGCTGTCGGAGTCTTTTTTTAACTCGCATTGGTGATAGGCTGGTGGATGGGTTTGTCTACGGCCAATGTTCATTTCTGAAAGATCATATGTTTTGACATGCACATCAACTTTTGACTTTATCTCTGTTTCATGGGTTGCTAAGAATCTTGACTTTAAAAGAAAAATTATTAGCACAAGCAACTACATTAATTTATAATTCCAATATAATGGATTCAAATTGCAATGCAAACTGTATATAGACAGGCAACTCTTTTAGAAATCACAAAACAAGAACAAAACAAGATTTTGGCACAAAATTATTCACTGTTCGCAAACCATCTTTTAGGCACAGGACACAATTTAAAAATGAATAGCAATGTTGGTATTTTACATGTTGAACAAAAGGGCCCATTATTAAATTCATTAGAAATTTTGAGATAACCAGATCCAACAAATGTCCTAATAAAATAACACTAAATTTACAAGTAAATGAATGTTTTCCTTCAGATTAATTCCATCAATTTTTATACATACTTTTGCATAATCAGCCTTATAACACAACTATATACATGTGCTGTCATACTTCCCAAATTTGTTTACTAAAGAAATAAATTAGAAATTACCAGTTTACCGTAGAAATTACCCTCAAACATGTAGCTCCACCTAGCGTCCTACGAAATAAACATAGACTGAGATGCGATATTTACTCTTTACGAACAAATTAAATATGATTATTGGAAATTAAAAATAAACAATACTACACACTGCAGATTACTTAATAAATTCTATATATTCTGTTAAATTCGTAATCAGAGTACAACTGTGTCGTAACTGTACGTGCGCGTACGTGGCTTATGTGTGGTGTATACGAATCCGTTACCGTACCCCTAACGTGACTGACATTTGCGTGGTAAACATAACCTCAAACTTGTGGTGGTAAAAGTCTTGTTGTTGAAAACAAGCTTGCTAGATATTAATAAACATGGCTTAAGTTAACTTATGTACATACTTTTAAAATGGCTTTAACTGTGGAACAGTGTGATTCTCTACTGGGGTAATTTTTCCAGCACTTTCACTTGTAACTTCCGTAAACAGATTGTTTTAGTATTCTTACTCATGGTGCCGTTAAAAACCAAACACTGGAGGCTCTCTCGAATGAACTGCACAAGAAATTTGAACCAACAGATTATTTCAAAGGTAACTTTGTCAGAAGTAGGCGAACAAACGTTTAAAATGTACTTTTTTGCAGTGGGATCGTGTTTGGTGATGCTGCTTCAACAGGATCTGTTGCCCGAAGCGGAACAACGATTGGTAGCGATCACTCTACTACATGAATTGTATCGGGGAGAACCTCTAACAAACACACCCTTTGCCAATGTTTTTATGCATTTGTTGGTATGCAATGCGGTAAAATAATTAAGTCAGCCGTGATGACGATTTTTTTTAGCATCCGCCGGAGCATCAAAGTAATGTTGGTGCACCGAAGTTGGAATACCCTGGACAGCTTCCTAGGTTGTCGGTGCCGGAGAAAAATTTTGTTTTACAGCTCGTTTCCGATGTTCCGAAGGATGCTGTGAGTAATGTTCAACTTTATTTAGGGGAATGCATGACATTAATCAGTTTTTTTGATAAAAGTTTCTGTTTTTTACTGTTTTATTTGAGTTCAAAGAATGTATATGTTCTGAAGTTGCTTAATTTCAGATACTGAAAAAGACGGCAGCGCAAATCGTTAATTCCGATATTACAAACCCACTCAACATAGACATCTCCTCGATTCAACTGAGTCTGACGGAGAAGCAGTTGGAATTGCCTCATACTTGTAAATCCGGCATACCAGTTGTGTTATCGGTGCCAGAAAAGCAGACAAACAGGTAAGGAATCAATCATTCTTTAAAAAAAAATGACAGTCGTTTGTTTAGTTATGCCGAAGAAGCTTCTGAATCCGACGAAGTCATTAAGAAGCTTGTGACTGGTGAAAACGCACCAATAAATCGAGTGTACAAGCCGGAGTTTGTAACGCTGGCTCCACCGTTACTTAATTGTCAAGATGAAGTAAGTACACGTTACTTTTATTTTTTTATTATTAGATTTAGTTATTGTACTTCAATATTTTTTTTTACAATACAGTCAACAATTGTGAACAAAATATTCTTTTACAAAAGTAAAACGAATATTGTCTGTTACAATAACAATTATCCACATAATGTATTGACTATACATGTTTATTCTCTAGTTTGTGATACCTGCGAGTTACATTTTTAGTTTTTTTAATCAATTAAATGGATAAAAAACATTGAATATTGTTCAACATAGTGCCCAGCAAATTGTATATACTTGTCCCTCTCTAATAGGATCTCCCACCCCAGATTTTGAAATGCATCTTATGTTGACTTATTATGATTTGAATAATTTTGATATTTTAGCTTGTTTGGTTTAATGTAATTTCCCCAAAGGAGCACACCATCGCTTATGACATTACAATGTGTGTGCCCAATACAACAGGACAAGAAGCCAGAGCATTAATGAATAAAGCGTACAAATCTGCTTTATCGTTACACCAACAGCAACAACTACTAACTGAATTGAACGGTGATTCAAAGTTGGTGTATCATGTCGGTCTCACACCTTCAAAGGTAGCTTATGTTATCTTTTGTTTACAAAGTTGTCATATCGATTGTCTTTCAGCTTCCAGAACTTGTAGAAAACAATCCATTGATTGCAATAGAAGTTTTATTGAAACTGATGCAATCCAAGCAAATAACAGAGTATTTTAGTGTTCTGGTAAACATGGAAATGTCTTTACATTCTATGGAGGTCGTAAACCGTCTCACAACAACAGTAGATCTGCCCACGGAGTTTGTACATTTGTACATATCAAACTGCATATCGACGTGTGAGACGATAAAAGACAGATACATGCAGAACCGGTTGGTAAGGCTGGTTTGTGTGTTTCTACAGTCTCTCATAAGAAATAAAATAATTAATGTTCAGGTATTTATAACATATATCATGCTGGATCGAAAGGTTACATCGTGAAAATTTTCAGGAATTGTTTATAGAAGTGCAAGCTTTTTGCATCGAATTTAGTAGGATACGGGAAGCCGCAGCGTTGTTTAGGCTACTCAAACAGTTAGAATCTGGGGAGATTGGAATAATATCTTCTCCAACCAGTAGCAGGACAAAACTTGATGGATAGCTAGTGAAGTAATTATGTACATAGTTTTTTTTTTACAGAATGGATCGAATATGTTTTAATTGACTTTGTGGTAGCTTTAATAAAATGATTTGATAATATAAATTTGCATTTTCTGAATTTATCTTTCGTATTTAATTTGCAGCATCATTTGCAAATAGTGATTTTTCTTACCAAAGTCTTTTTTGCATTCATTTGTGTACATGTTATATAACATTGGACCAAGGACAGACCTCTGGGGTACTCCACTTGTAATAAAGAAGGGGCCAAGTGAACAATTTTTTCTATACCTGGATGGAATAAAAAAAGCTGTCTTCTAAATAACAAATGCAAATTTCTGAGTGAAATTTTTCCACTTACTGTCAAAATCAAACCTTCAACATGTTGCCAAGACCTTTAATGCAAGTAATAAAAATTATGTACGGTGTTAAAAGTCACGTTTATTCTTTTATAATAGTATTTACATCAGATAAATTCACAGCAGTGTTATTTGTAGCTAACATTACAAAGGGGCAGTTTGATTCGCAACTGTTTTAATATGCTATCCTTATCTTTAACATACGGAAGATCACCCAACAGTAAAACTTTCAGTTTCTCCAAAGTAAACAAACCTTCTAAACCCTTAGAAGTTATGTTCAAACAACTCGTTATCTGCAGATGTCGCAGAGTGTCTTTAAGCGGCGTTAACCCTTGTAGTGCTTCATCTTGTAAGTAAAGACACTTGTCAAATATTATCTTTTCGATGAATTTACAACCGACAAAATGGGGAAACCCGTAGTGGCTGAKGCTGGCATCCGTCGSATCAATTTCTTGTACATAAAAAATCGCGCCTTCTGGTGGGAGCTTGTTATAATCCTTTAACATTTCTGCGCTTCCAACGAATTTTACTGCCCGCGCCATTTCGAAGTAGCCATTCCGCACATGCTCTGTCAGGGCCGAACAACTTTCGGCGATCTTCATCTACTTTATTGAAAATTATGTTCAGCCACTGCCAGAAGTGTCGGGTCTGTCTTATTACTGGTCTAAGTGAACTTATAGTAGTAGTTAAAGACATCATCAAGCTTCTACGTTAACGTTTCACCTTTAGTGACCTAAAACAAAAATTTCCAGTCAACTCCATGAGTCACACAAGGACATGGGTGTAATGGGCTTACACAAGCTTCAAGGTAGTCTATTTTCCTTTCTAGAGTTGTTAATTTCTCGTTTAATACCGCGAGTTTAGAACGACAGGAAAGATCTGAAATTTTAAAGGTTGTTAAATACAGATGTGAATGTACCTACGAACACTTCCTTACCAAAGGAATTCAAGAAATCAGTGATTTTCTTAATGCTAACTGTTATAACTTCAATATATTCGCGATTAGCCCAGTCTTGTTGAATTTGTTTTTGGATTGCTTCTCTGTGTGGGGCTGCCATTTTTGTTTAATTACGTCAGAATGGGAATGGAAACGTCAAATAGGTGGCGCTAGCAGTAATTTTGTATTTAAATTGTGCAAAAGTACTTAATTAAATATTTTTAATTACAGATCAGCGTAGTATCGATTTATTTATTAAGTTGTTAAACTTATTTAACATTTAAATAATAACAATTTTGTTGTGTTCGGTTGCTAGCATTGATACTAGCTGTCACTGTAGTGTGTAGTCAGCTGTCAATATCATTTTTGTACTTAACCTCAATTTTTAGTTGTGTTACTTGTGTTTCAGTTTCATGTCAGATATTTTAACTTTAGTAGAAATAATTATTAATAAGAGTTATGGCTCCGAAAGATATAAAAACCAATTTAAAAGAAGCTCGAGAGGCCATAAAAAATAAAGATTTTGCAACGTCTTTAAAGCTATGTAAAGTGAGTTCTCATACTGTTAATATGTTATTGTGCTGTTAACTGTTAAAATTATATTTTTAGGTCATACTGAAGGAAGATAGAGACAATTACCTGGCACTGGTGTTTCTTGGAATTTCTTTGCAAGAAGTGGGTCCTATAGATCAAGCCCCTTTGGCTTTTAAAAAAGCTATTAAGTTAGATGCCAACAATATTCTAGCGTGGAATGGTTTGCTAAATTACTATGAGAAAGTTGCAACTGATCCCGCAAACAGTAAAGAATTGGTTGAGGTTTACTCTAAACTACTACAGGTAGAAAGGTACGTCATACTAAATTTATTTTGTGTATTAAGACTATTATATTAATGTACTTTTAGTAATGAGAAAAAGATCTGCGAATATTGTGAGAAACTGGCAGATCTTTCGACTGAAGATAACCAGGAAGGTATTTGTAAAGAAATTTACAGGCTCACAAAACTGCCAACCTTGGACCAGAAGTGTATTTTGTCCTGTTGGAATAGTATAATCACTGTGTATTTAAGAGTAAACAAACCCATAGCAGAGTTATTACCTATTGTAAGAATCACGTCCTTGAATAATAAATTATTGAACCTAAAAACTTGTTTGTTTCTAGTTCGAAGAAGCTTTTTCCATAATCGTGAGCGACACAAAAACAAGAACGAGGCAGAATTATTCCGAATATTTAACGTTGTTACATAAACAAGGAAAAAAGCAAGAAGTGTTACTAGAGGCCAAAAAAATGCATTTGATTTATGAAGATGATGTGTTACCACTGGAATGGTTGTGTAAAGTGTATAACGAAGCTGTTGTTGAAGGTTCCGTTTTTACTCCGGACATAGAAGGCAAAATTGTTGAATTAAATGAGAAACTTTTAAAATTGCAACCGGAATCTGCGATGGGGCTCTTCACAAAAAGTGTGCTGCTCTTTAATGATGGTCAAGTGTCTGATGCTGTGAGTCTGCTACAGAAAGGTATGTTGATATGACGGAAGGTGATAATGTTTGCAGAAGGTTTTTTTATAATTCTACCTAATCTTTTTTCTGGCTGTTGTTGCTCACTTATTGGAGGAATAATTTTTGGCATATTATCTTGTATAAATTAGTTAGTTGCCCGGGTATTAGAAACATTATTTTTTATTCGTAATCATATTTTGACCCACTATTTCAGTACGTTTGAAATCAACACAATTTTTTTTAATTTCAGTTATTAGCACAAGACCGGGATTGCTTCACGCATGGATTTTGTTAACAAAATGTTATCTTAAACTTCGAATCGCTGAAGAAGCAATACAAGCAGTCTTAAGAGCAAGAAAATTGATAAACTCTGCAAAATTTTCAAATCCGCTCTTGGAAAAGGTTGTTGAAGAAATGTATGTCGAGGCATTGTCATTTTCTTCAGACCAAATTCAGCTAGAGGAAGTTGTATCTGTTTGTTTGCGGGTAAGAAAATAGATACACACAAATCATTGTTCATTTTACAAACTGATGTAACTAATTTTTCCTGGTTTACCAGAACGGATTGAAGTTTATTGCTAGATGTCTTCAAACTTTAATGTGAGGTCCTGTCTGTTTTATTGATATCCAAAATAAAACAAAATTTTCTATGACCTTGCAATTTTTATGTAAAAATAAGACATACATCTGATGTCATAAACTGGAAATGTATTTTATAGTATTAATTGAAATCAAAACTTTAAACAAAGTTTTAGTTGAAAAAGTTATTATTATATATACGCAGAAATAATATTAAAAAAACAAAAACATTTTATAATATTTTAGTGTAGTAGTAAACTATAAAATTTTATATATTCATAAATTCTTACAACAGCAGTGGCTCTAGAACATAGAGACTGTATTTTTATCATCAGTATTAGTCAACTCAAAGTACAGCTGATTTGAACTTTACTACATTATTCATGTAGACGCTTAAGCATTAATATTGAGGTAAATCTGTCATTTCAGATACTGACTGTGGATGAAAATAATCTAGATATTCTGTGCTGTCTAATTAGAGCCTACATAAATTCAAAAAAATTTGATGAGGCACAAACCTACATTGCTAAGCTATGTTCAGCGTCCGAAACCATACATTTAGCAACGTTATACAAGGTAAAATTATATCATAAGCAAAACAAACTTGAAGAAGCCAAAAACCTACTTGAAGTTGGCGATAAGTTTGAATCCAGCGACTGGTGGTTAGAATATGCAGATATACTGTGGGAACTCGAGTTGTATGAAAAAAGTTTGGTACCTTATCTAAAGGTATGACTTAAACTAACAAAGAATTCGTTTTCTGATATTTTTGGATTTTTTTTAGGCTGCCAAACTAGATCCTTGCAATTATCAGTGTTTTGCATGTCTGGGACGTTACTATGAAAAATTCGGTGATCTGGATAAGGCAAAGCGTTGCTATGAGAAGGCATTTAAGTTGAACAGCAAAAATAAGGAGATAGTACTCAAACTTAGCAAGATTTATTGCAAGTTGGGAAGTTGGGTAAGTTTTAAACTTGTAAAATAAAGATTTATGCTAGTTGTATTTCGACATTATGTTTTTCCTTTATATGTACATATATATTTTTTGTTTATTTTACATCACTTCACATAAGTTAACTGTCTAGTTTCTACTTCAGCCAATACTGTCAGTAGTTCCTCCTATTTTGAGTTATATTTGTTGCAATTTGTAATGTTTAATACCACACATAAAGATGAAAATGAAATAAAATGATAAACTAAATAAAAACTCACAATTTATAATAAATATTTTCATAATTATTATTGATCAGGAAGCCAATGTCATACTTTTGGAAAGCTTCATCACCGAAAATATAACGAAAGAAAACCTGTGGGTGTACCTGCAGCTGGGACTTAGTCACTTGGAGCAGGGCAACTACGAAAAAACAATTGACAACTTGTGCATCGTCGTGAGATTAGACCCTACCAACAGGTGTGAAGTTTGTTTTGACAAGCGGTTATTTGAAAAGTAATTTGTCCGGGTTTTAGTCATTGTTGGGAAAGCTTAGCGGACGCCTATCTTGCCAGAGGAGCGTATAATTCTTCTTTGCGATGTTACCAGAAAGCTAGCGAATTGGAGCCGGATTCGCTGTATTCATGTTTGCAGGTTGCCAGCGTTAAACGAGTAAGTAGCTGTTTTGGGTTGTAATTCAGAATACAGTTACAATGCAACAGTTATTTTAAGTACTTTAACTATTAAAAATGATACTTCATTCTGGCAAAATTTTAAGGCTTTGGGACACTATGCAGAAGCAAGGGTGGATTTTCTCGATGTCTTGAAGAAAAATGACCTGTATGTACCTGCCCTCAAAGGATTGGCTGAAACGTGTCTGAATCAAGCAGTTCACTACCAGGATATGCAGCTGATTGGAATGGCGAGAGATAGTGCACAGTTTGCACTGAACAAGCTCACCGAGTAAGTACACAAATGTTGCAGTAATATCAATTACATTGTTCAACAGGTGTTAGATGTCTTTTGATGTTTAATAATTGTAGATTGTAGTTCGGAATATCTCCTATAACTCTTTGCAATTGGTGCTTTTTTCTGAATTAATAATTTAGTTTTGTCAGTAGTGTACTGAATCAAATTCCTCCTGTATTAAAATTTTTTTTGTGCATAGATGAAGTTTAGCAATGGGTTCTTTCATTATGTCACTTTTGCTGAACTGTTGATTGTGTACAAAAACGTAATGCTTCTCATCTCATGTAATACAGTACCATGAATGATATTTCTTGTCTTTTTACAGGAAATAAATTTGTTCTAATTAAATTAATTATTAAAAATGTCAACTTGCAGAAATGGTTCAGTTTTCTATTTTAAATTAATTTTCTTTAACACCATATAATTTCTGTCTGAAATATTTTCGGCACAAAAACATTGAATTTAAATAAGCGTTTATTCTCTGTCACAGTGCTTTGAGGCAACGCAGCGACTTGTCCTGTTTGTGGAAATTATGTGCAAACAGTTGTTTACTGATAGCAAAATTGCCAGAAAAATATTCTTGTGCCCTCGTAGCGACCGCCTTGGCCGAAKGTAAACCAGTGGAAGGCAGTAAAGCTCTAGACAAGCATGATCTYTATGTTCTAGCTGCTCGGTAAATATCTTATTTTAAACTTTTCACTTTTGATTGTTGTAATCAATTATTGTAGATGTTACTGTAAAGCATTGAGTCTAATCGAAGATAACGTGTTGCTTTGGCACGATTTAGCCTGTTGTTATTTTGCACATGCGCAGGACACTTTAGATAAACAGAAAAGTACGGAATTCTTTGATTTGGCTCTGGCGGCAGCGCAACATTGTACTGTGGTTAATCCAGAAGGCTGGCAACACTGGAATTTGTTGGGAAATATCTATTGCATCAGAGGTATGAATTAAGAAGTTGATTATTGTTCATTTCGTTTCTTACTGGCACATTGAATTTTTTATGGTACTAAATTGGACCAACCTTTTAAATTAAATTTTGAAACCAAAATTGTACTCTCCAGAATGTTGAAATTTCTGAAATATATACTTTGTTTATGTGGTACAAACAATTGAATATATATTTTAGACATAATCATTATATACAAGAACTAGTGCCCTTTCTCTTTAATGCCTTCATATACAACAAAAATGAAGAGAGAAATGGTGTGTTGTTTCAGAACCCAAAAATTATCGATTAGCTCAACATGCTTTTATAAAAGCCTTGGAAGCAGAAAAGAACAATGCAGTAACATGGACAAACTTGGGAGCACTATATCTAACGTTAGGTGAACTTGTTTTAGCCAATAAGGCCTTCAAAGAAGCACAACTTTCTGATCTTTTCTATGTAAATGGTTGGATTGGACAGGTATGTTATCTAAATATTTGCCCATCACAATTATAGATATTTCAAACAGGTGTAACTTGATTAAAAGATTTATCTTCACTTTTTCCAATGACAAATTTTCCATTTATGATATTAACGGATTAAATGGTGAAACCATTACAAGAAGGTTACTTTCCACTATAGGCGTTGATAGCGGAAGCTGTTCAAAATAAAGAGGCAATGGACCTGTTTAGGCACAGTGCGCAGTTGAAGTTCCATCCTGAAGGTGGCATTGGATATGGGAACTGGGTATGCAGAACGCTGTTGGAAATGGAACCACACAAACGTATATATTCAATACATGACATGAATGCTATTCCAGTTGCCTGTGATGCTTTAACGTGGTATACAGGTAAGAAATTCAAATCAGATGCCCATTAAATAGTATGACTATTTAAAGTACAGCTTGTTTTACTTGTAATTGAAAGTAGTTTTTGCAGTTTATTCAACATCAGCAAATAATACATGTTGTGCTGCTTATTAAACAAATTTTATTCTCTGCTCTTTGTATCTCGTGTTTGCTTTTTGCAATATATTATAACCATACTTCTTTCATTTGCTCACTTGTGTTTTTTACTTTTTTTTTAAATATGTTTAAAATATTAATATAATCATTTTTAATAATAAGTAGACATCAATTGACTTTGTTGCTTTTGTAAAACAAAATTTCATTTTATTTTATAAACAACGTACATTACAATAAATAAAAATAAATTACTGAGTTCAGCAAGGCTTATAAGAGAGCTACAGTTTGCTACATTTTTTTTCACAGTCTCTCGGTTCCTTTTTCTATAATTTTAATTCATTTATCAACATAGGTTGCTTCACATTTTGAATGAACATTAGCGCATTCTTCAAAGCTAGATGGTGTCTTTTGGCTTCTATATTTTTCCAATCCCTTATTACTAAAAATTTTTGAGTATAACATAAATTATTCATTTGTGTTTTTGTGTTGCCTTACCCAAACATGGAATACCCCCATTTCAGTAGGGGATTCGTTTTTGTTCTTACATCCACTTCACACACATATTTTCTTCGGCATTCCTCATCTTTAATGTTCATTGAATTAAAGGCCATCTCTGTCAAATCGAGCCTGGAAAAAAGGGTGATTTTTTTTGTCATTTTAACATACATAATAATATGAACGTACTTTTCCATAAATTTTGCAATCATATTCAAGTCATTCAGGATAGAATTATTGAAGCCCCTCTGCTGGTAAGATTGCGGTGCTATATTGGGATATCCTCCACTTGGAGGTAAGTACATGTTATTTGGGTAGCTCATCCCATCCCCTCCATAACTTGGACCGCCCATTGAAGACGGTGGGGGGTGATCCAGATAGGCTGAATTCATAGGACTTCTTTTGTCTTGATAAGATGGTTCTGGCGGATGATCTAAGAAAGCAGGTCCGCCATAACCTGCCGGGCCTGATAAACCACTTGGTGGTCCGTGGTCATGAATGTCATGATGGAAGTCATGAGATGGAGCTTGGAAGTAAATTTTTTCCGGTTCTTTAGATTTCGTTTCACCTACAAGATTAAAAAAATTGATTATTTCAAGTATTACTTTAATTTTTTTTGCCTTACCCATCATGTACTTTGAGTACGTCACCAATGCCCACAGTTTACCGAAGAATAATACCAGCACTATGATACCTCCGATTATAAAAGCAATTTTTATTTTTATCGCAAGAAATGTCAAGTAATACAGTAAACCAGCGCCATCTGTAAACAATTCTTACCACAACATATTTATTTTCATAATTTATCGGTGCTTACACATCAGGTCATTGTGGTGATGGTGATGATACGGTTTTTTTATCCCTTTATCACAGTGCACCGCCGCGATCAACAGAAAAACAACGATCACTTTTTCCCACATGTTTATCACAGGTCAGCGTCACTCGACTAAAACAGATTTCTGTTTCTTTTAGCATTTATAGGTGCTATATACACAGCTTTCTTGTTTACACATCTCTTTAGAGCGTGGACCACTTTTGATTTCAGCAAATATATGGCACTGTGAAGTATGCCAGAAGTGATTATCATGTGTTTGTGTGACAATTAGATACGTATAATATACGGGTCGACTTTCCTAGACCTGATTTGATGGGATTTCTAGTGTTTATTTGGCAGATTGCTTGCTTTCTCCTGCCAGGTGAAAACAGTATTTTGAAAATTTTGACATTAAACTGATTATTTTTATACTGGAGCTGTTGAAAGTAATTTTTACAACACTTTACAGTGAAATAACATTTTGTTTACCTTTTTGATGGATTGTTACAAAAGTTACAAAAAAAAAACCACTACAGTTGGCAATTTTCAACAATACATTTATCTCGAAGAATTAATAAAAATCCAAAGCTTTACCGGAAATTAATAGCAACTTTGTTAATTTAAATGGAAAACCATGTATATTATGACATTTTTAGAATCTTTGTTRWATTTGATCCTCACTGTGTTAATACGACMTGTGGTCTCAGGTTTACTGTTTCGTGATTMTTTGAAGTTTTTAAAAAATTTTTACATTTGCAGCTTGCTTGARAAAATTTAATATCTTCAAAACAGAACAATCTAGAAAGATGTGGTTAAAAAAATTCAATTTCCTATGAAATTGTCTACATTACTAACTTATMACATCTTAAGTTTCTGCACAATTTTACCACTTATGGAAAACTCAATTTAAAGAATTTCTATCCCGATAACTTAATATTTTTAAATAGAACAGCATATATATTKTTACCCCATCAGGAGCTAAATTTAGTGAACTTCTATTTTTATTAAAGTATGTTGGGGGTCTATCCTTAAAAGATTAGGAAATATTTGTGATTTTATATTATTTTTGTGGGTTAAGAACTGTCTTTATGGTAGAGTGACAGCAGAGAGATTCTGTACCATTATTTTGTAATTCCATGACAAATAAATAACGTAAAATAATAAAAAAAAAAACGGTGAGTGTGGTTAATGTGCCAAACCATTAAAATGAAAATAAATTCACAGTAATAGCAACAATAAAAAATAAAACAAGAGTAGCAACAGTGAAACTGCAATTTTTTCTCACATTTTTGATTGGGAAGCAATGAAAGTATTCTGTTATCTTTCAGAAAACAACCCAGACGATGCCTGTGCCTGGAACATGCTCGGAATACTCAGGGAACGTATGGGACTCAAAATGGGTGCCGCCCAAGCTTATAAGGAAGCTTTTATACTGGCCAGTCCCGAGTACCGTGACATAGGAAGGGTCAATTATGCAAGGGCGCTCATGGGCTTAGAAAATTATAGCCAGGCTATAGAAATGTATAGGGACGTAAAGGCAGCTACTTTGAACAGTGGATGTGGACTTGCACTTGCTCTGTACAGAGGTCAGTAAATTGGGGAGTAAATTCAGGCGAGAGGTAGCAGTAGTTCTGTTGGAGTTTTCTTTTTTTAAACATTAGGGATTAATTTCAGATCAGCAATATAAGGAGTCCTACGAGGCGTACGAGTCCGCCTTGCACTGGTTGGGCAACCACGACGAAGCCTTCCAGCTTTACAGAGATATAGAGGGAGGCGACAAAGAGGCTGCACTAAATTTGTTGCATTCAGATCTCCTGGTTGCATTAGCTTCTATGGCTTACATGTTTCAAGGACCAGACGAGGCAAAAATTCTTCTAATTCAGAGGTAAACCACTGAGAATCAAATCTCTCCCTCACTGTTGATGGTTTTTATTCCAGTATTGATTTAAAGCCCCCATCTCCGTGGGCGTATTACGCCACATTGTCTCTGGGTCTTCTTCATGACGACTTGAAAATGTCTCAATTAGTTCTGAATGAAATGCAGCACTTGAAAGACAATGTCCGATGCTTGCCACATTACGCTTGGCTGTTAGTTTGTATGGATTTGCTGCAGGTCTTTTTGGAGATGTGACAGTTTTTGTTTTTTTTAATCCTTATTTTTCAGGAGAAATATAATAGTGCCTTGGTGGATATTAGCAAACTAATACACTGTCGACCTGATCTATCATCTCTGTGGTATACTTTAGGTGTTATCCTTATGTTAGTTCAAGAAGTTAGACAACCGACGCAAGCGATTACCAAATGTTTGCGCAATGCGGCCGTGTTAGGATCTCAAACTAATTACATGGAAGTGTCTAGAGTAAGTATGCTGCATGA
Organism: Rhyzopertha dominica; assembly: GCA_025024175.1. NCBI lineage: Eukaryota > Metazoa > Arthropoda > Insecta > Coleoptera > Bostrichidae > Rhyzopertha > Rhyzopertha dominica. The sequence goes on from QCXZ01000064.1 coordinate 61,971,131, forward strand.
TTTCACAGTTCTGATGTGGTATTTTATATCAACTTTAAATGAGCAGAAGGAGGTAATATAGATAGGATAACTTTGAGGAAAGTTAAAAAAGGTTTAGTACTTTCAATTATGAGATCCTTAATTTCTTGAAGTACATAGTAAATACTTCAGTGTTCTGTTTATTCAATTTAGTCTTCATAATTATTATCACTCTATTCATGCTAGCAGAATGTATTTTGTAGTCTCATCACATTTTTAGTGCATTGCTAGGCTTTTTATTACAATCAGAGATTTGTAGAGGTTTTAAAATCGGTAAAGAACAGCATTATTTTGCTGTGGTATAATAATTTCTTAATATAGTTACAGAAGAAAACTTTAGAATCAAACAAAGAAATTAGAGTAATTTTATGTGTAAGTTTATTGCCATAAAAAAATACAATATTAACGAATTACCTGCCAGTCATATGTAGTATTTACAATTGTATACTAACCAAGTATTACTGGTTAAACTGCACTTTAAAGTTATTGCTTTATGACAAATATGATACTGAGTAGCAATATGCACCTTCAAAATTTGTAAAAATATATTTGGGACGTTCCAAAAAGTCGAAAAACAAATAGTGAATACAGCTAATATTTTTGAGCAAACGAAAATTTTTTAATTTTTTTTTCACGATACAGTTATTCCCATCTGTAGGATGTGGAAGTTTAAAAAAGCATAAAAACTTAGTAAACATGGCTAATATATTTGACCATCATATACAAAAATTAAACATTAGTGGCTGGCTATTGACAAATTTTTAAAGTTGTTACTGTATGGAAAACATGATACTGTTTTGATCGTTTTGACACACATTTTTCGCATGTATTTATTGCAACTTAACAGTGATAAACAAAAAGTTATTACTTTACAAAATATACCATATTAAGTAGATTTAACCTTGAAAGAATATTTGGAATGCTTGTAAAAATCCTAAAAAATGAAGAGAACACAACTAGTATACTAGCCTATCACCGACAAATAAAATGATCTTCATAAAGAAGGCCGTCATACTTCTAATTCCTCTTTTATTGCAGAWATTGKGCCTCTMAGCCTTGGCCTCATGGTTTCTGGATGATCCAAAATCAGCCCTMATATCAGCTCAGAAAGCAATAATAATCAATCCAGATACTGCCGAAAGCTGGTGCATGCTGATTGCCTACTCAGCAGTGACGGAAAAAGTCCACGAATACAAACAGAAGACCCAGTCATTGATAGACTACTGCAAAACAAAGATGACCCCCTCCCCTGGTTTTCTACACTGGTTGAAAAAGATCGAATTAAATAGTTAAACAACCGTAAACCGTATTAATTTAATTTCATGGTGTTAATTTTTCAAACCAAGCCTCCCAGACCGCAAAAAAGTGCTGAAGGTCAGCTTCATTCAGGTGTTAACTTCGTTAAATGTTCCGTGTAGGTTGTGCAATCGCGATCATGTATTTTCGCTGCTTTGTTTTGTTCGTGTTTTTCGGCGTCTGTTCGTCGCAGGATTGTTTGTTTCCGGCTGAGAAGGTATTGCGAAAATCATCTTTTAGCTTTTATTTTCGTTGCTTTTGCATTCCAGTGCAGTGATACTAAGGAATGCTGCGGTGGTTGCTGTATAAGCGGTGTATGCACATCGAGTAAGTAAGAGTAATCTTATTCTCAAATGATCTCATTGAATAATCAATGAAATTATTTTTAAAAATTTTTTTTTTTGGTTGTAAACGAGGAATATTTATAACAGTTACTGCAGTAAGAATCATAAAACTTTGAGTTAAAAGTTGTGCTAAGTTTCAAATGCAAAAGTTCATTGTAAATGATATGTTAATAATATGTTAAAAAAATATTTTTAATATGCCATACAAAATATAGTTGAGAAAATAAACAGGAACTAATTATTTGTTATCCCAGCTGTTTTGAACTCTGTCAAGGCTGGCAATACTTTTACATTTCATCTTACGCCTGTTAACCCATTAAAATATCATCTACGTTAATTAAAAACAAATTTATCTTTCTCTTTATCTAACTAATTTAAAACATGTCAGTCTTTTACAATGTTTACATCAAAATTAAATGCTTGCAACCAAGAAAAGATTTTTGAAGTTATTTATCAATTATTATTATTATAATTGTTATTATATATTATTCTTGCAGCATATGACAACTGCCTACTTGTGGATTACCCTTGCCAAGATGAGTATTGTCCACCAGGATTCGAATGTTACATGTATAAGCCTTCAGATTTTTGCGAGGGTTGTGGATTGCAACGAGCATGTCGGCCATTTACAATGCCCACAACGGAAGTACCACAGTTGAATTAAAATTGTTAGCTTAATCAGAAATGTCATGTCAATAAATATATTTCGGAAACTAGCACAATTAACTATGATTCATTACAGTTGACTGCAATGTTAGGTGAATATGTCTGCAAGAAGTTTTGATAACACAAACACCTGTAGTGTTCAAATGTTCAGTTTTTTTTTACATTTAATTAGTTTCTGTTGTAGTTGACTTGACTTGAACTACTGAGTGCAAGAGATCTAATTTTAGTTTTGCTGTCTAGTCATCAAAATTAATAAATGTATGTATATCAATGTTTAATACTCATTCAGAAAGACAAATTCTCGATTAACAAGTTCTTCAACTGCATAACAAATAATACATCATTAATTATAACATAAAATACATATATTTAGATAAATCATAGCCAACTACAGATTAAAAAAAAAAAGAAAATTATGTAATTAACCTAAGTTTGATTTCCTGTCTTTATATGTGATCTCTTGCCATCTGGTGATATATATGCTGCAGAATTCCCTTCCGTACCTAAAAAAATTGTCTAGTAGACCTTTAGTTAGCATATATAACAAGTTTACCATTTGGTATCTGTAATTCGACGTCCATATTGACAAAATCTGGGTTAAGTCCTTCCATACCGTTCGAAACATCTCTTTTAACGTCAGCCTCTTTTGAAGTCGTATTAGTTTGCAAATTTTGCAACTGCGGCATTGGCGATGTTACTTCAGTGCATAAATTCAAGTCGTAAAACTGCAAGTTTGAATTATGAATATTTATGGAAAGGATTCCTAATTCTGTTTCTGAAATTACCTTTGATATTTCATTTTCAGGTCTGTAGTAGTCATACAATTTTATGGTGGAATTTGCCCGTTCTTGTACAATAACATGTTCGTTGATTATGAAAGGGGCACATATAGTGTCCTTCGTTACTTTGGTGAAGTATAAGATGATTCTGTCATCTTTTTCTTCAAACATTTTTACTTCTGAAAAGAAACATTTTCAACTTTTTATTGACATTAGGAAATCAACTGAATGTCTTCAGAATGTTAAGACATCTATTTTGTCTTATAGTGTAATATACAAGTTAGATGATAGTGTTAAGTGCACTTTGCAATGTTGCTTACATCCAGGGCATTCTGAAATTGATGAGCAAGAATCAGTGAAGTAAAAAACAATAGGAGGTAGGAAATAGGGACTGGAGGCAATAAAATTTGTAGACTGAATTGGGAAGGCAGCCATATTGAGGTGCCACTTTGAGCATGTTGAAAAAGTATATTTGTTTTGAAATTTTTGTAATAATGAGTGTTTAAATTCTAGATCTGAATTTTTCCTGTCACTATTCATGATAACATTGTGTGTATAATATGGCATCGTTGTATGATTTTGCACAGGAAGTCTTCTGTCATAATTCTTGTCTGCTTATCAATACAACACTCGTTCCCCCCTGTTGTCTTTTACAACTGGTCCATTGTAGGCAACATTACATCTTTATATAAAAACACAAACATCCTTACTGCTATTTGCCGCATCCACCAGCTGGTACAACGAAGTTCTGTCTGGTTCATATCCAGATGGCAGATTAACTTCAAGCACCGCCATGTTCGATAAAGAATCTGGCCCATTATAAGTCAGGCACGGATTTATGTTGGCGACGGTGCACTTATCCGCTGTAGATGCTGGTGTAACTTCCACTGCCAAATTGAAGGCTTGGTTTTGTGGAAAATTGTATAGGTTGTAGGATAATACTGCCTACATGTAGAATGAAAAAATTATAGGGAAAATGTCCCTCTGTCACATTCTTTCTTACTCATTTAGTACACGAAAGAAAGAGTATGGTAAATACTAGTTAAAGTAGTGGTTGTAGTCTGTACTGTACAACGTTGGATGTGAAGATACCAAAGGAAAGGAATGACCTGCCAAAAATTATGAGGACCTCATATGAAAATAGAACTATTTTACTAATTTTTATCATTGTTTTATAAAAAAAACAAAAAAAATGGTAGTAAAAATACTTGATACTTCTGATATTAATGATTGTGTTCAAATGTTTTACAACTGTATGTATCTTGTCTCTAATCTTTATGTATGTATAAAAAATAAGTAAAATATAGCCAAAAACTTTGTTAAATTTACTGAAGAATGGTACAACTTTTCAAATAGTTGTAGAAATTAAAAATGTTATTTATTCTCCAATTCACCTCCAATTTAGCTAAATTTAAGTACATTTACTAAACTGGACCTCCTGAGTTTGGAAATCGCCTCAGTTGGTCGCTATCTGCAACGGTTGTCCCAAAATGTGTCCTAAATTTTTAGACTCTGCAGGTCAAAATACATCTGTATGCCGATTTTGAGTGAAAACCAGGATCCATCGAAAATCAAGAAAAAGCAAAGGCTAACCCCTTTGTTCTTTTTCGACCTTAAAATTTTTGCATCTCCGATTTAGCTAAATTTAAGTACATTTACTAAACTGGACTTCCTGAGTTTGGAAATCGCCTCAGTTGGTCGCTATATGCAACGGTTGTCCCAAAATGTGTCCTAAATTTGGCCGCCCAACTTCAGTAAATGCAAACCTTTCACATATTTACCTGGAATTTTGACTGGGGGTGATAAAGGTAATCTCTACGGTTTGGTAGAAGTTATATTAAATTTTTTACAAGTTAACAAATAGCATTTTTATACGAGATTTACTCTTGTTTTCTCATCCCTGGTACTAAATGAATGAGAGCGATTATGACAGAATAGACAGTGTTTAGCTCCGTTTACAACATATTAGTCAGGGTAAAATATTTTCCCTATAATATGTTGTGCTTCGAATGCATTAAAAATTATGTTACTGATATTTCAATAATAAATAAAGCTATTACCTGTGCTAGAAGACATCCCTCCCCAGTAATACTGAAGTGCACCACATTATCAGCTGCCGCCAAACTAATCCTCTTAGTTTTCAATCGATCATTTTCTCCAATGGAAATTACCTGTTCTTGATTTTTAGCCGATAATTTCACATTTAAATCGACTTTGCCATTMATTTTCGCCGMATACCTTGTCAGGGCATCCAGAGCTACAACAGTATCCTAAACAATACTTAAGGCAACACCATCTCTCACCACCTTCATACTTGAGTAGTTTTAAATCCACCGTGGGAGTTCTTCTTCGTTACCAGCCACCTAACGACTTGATGGGCGTGGGCAAGGTTGCTATCGTCATTCTGATGGATCAAACTTAGTAGAATATAGCTCATTATTTCGATTTCAGATGAAGAATCGGCAAACACTTTGTTCAGCAGAACGTTTTGAATTAACTTGTCGAGGTAGTTGGTTGCGTCGGTTTCCCACTTCAGCAAGTAGAGGGCGTTACAGCTTATGGCTAGGGTGTATTTATCGGGCACATTTTGTGCCCTGATACAGTACTTGGCATTGGTTTTCACTGATTCTGGTAGTTGTATGTCAACTTCTAGCAAGCTTATCATTACATAGGCTGTTAGAGCGGCTGTACTGTTTTCTTTGCTTGTACCACCCTACAAATTATCATAATGGGGGTGTGAATAGACACTTAAACATGATGATGAAAATATTTTGATTACATGAATTTATTTTACATTTTTCATCTGGAAAGTATTTAATAGTATTTTGACAGATAGTTCAAAGTATAGAGTAGTTCTTGGCTACACAGAAGTACACTATATTATGGCATTTTTAGAATCCTCGTTCAATTTTATTATCACTTTTATTTGTGATTATTAGAAGTTTTTTGAAAATTTTGATAGCTTATTTGCAATATTGAATGACATTTGATTGGGGACATAAAAAAGTTTTAAATTAAGTTCCCAAAACTGCAAATCTTTCTCTCATTTAACCTTTCTTCTAACTCTGATAGAAAAGTCACCCTGTATAATCCATGGATGACATCATTAGAATTGTTAAACCACGGTAAAACAATATGAACAATGATGTGATTGTTTTTGTTGTTTGCATCCTCTGCTGCATAAAAGTTGCACTTGAAGTCAAATTTGCTCTCAAATCAAAAGATAATTTTCAACTGCCTTTTAATAAAAATTGTATATTTGACTCACCATGTCCTGAAAAACATGTAACATTGCAGCAAAACATCCATTTTCAAGCTGATGATCTATTATCCACTTAACAGCTTTATTTAGAACATTCTCGTCTACGTAAATGTATTCTTTTGCTTGCGCAAGTGTTCTAACAGCAAACGCAGTCAAAAACATTGATCCATAAGCATCATGTCTTCCAAAAGCTGAGAMTGATCCATCCTTATGTCTGTAGGCTAAAATACGCTGATATCCTGGAAGGAAATTAGCGGTTTTTTAATTTACTGGGCAAATATTTTATGATGTTACCTATTTTGATATTTCTTATTGCCCTCTGACGGGTCACTGTCGTTAATTTATGTGTTGCATTCAGATATCGCAGAATATACAGATTCGGTGCCAGTGTTGACATTATTTGTTCACCACAACCTGTAGGTATGGTCAGTAATTCTTCTAGATGCTACAAAAGGAAGCCACTTAACTCACTTGCAATGGTTTTATTTTTTACCGACCTCAATTGTGCTACCCAATAAATCTGCATTGAGTATCACTTTCGCTTTTTCAGTGTTTGGTACTGCTAAGTGTTGTGGGAACTCCAAGGTATATGTGATGTTCTGTGGACCTATTGTGTCTAAAAGGTGTTTGGGTTATTGTAAGATAAAAAGTTGTATGTGTAAGATACCGTTAACGCATATTAAGGATGATTTTGTAACCTCAATTGGATATCCCTCCGGTTCGACTAAAACCATTTTACTAACGGCATCTCTGAAACAAGATTTGATAATGAGAATTCAACAACCTTCATAAATAGTGTACACCAAAGTGCTAATATGAATTTTTAGATGGTAAGAAATGAAAATATAGTACTGAACTATCTAAACAAACAGCTGCACTACCTTTTGTTCACTACATATTCTGGCCCACACTCGCTAGGGTAAGAAGAATCAATCTCCGCCAGCACTGTGACATTCATCTTTCCCATATCCCTACCCCTGATTAAATATACATGGTCAAGGTGTTCGTTAGCTGCCACACATTTTGTGACGTTCTGCTGCTGGGGTGTATTTCCCAATTTCTCCAAACCTGTAACATCTACCAGACTCAACCTTATCTAAAAAAAATTAATTTAATTTGGTCTCAGTTTCTTAAAGTTCAAACTACTTATACTGGTAAACTGTAGTTTAAATAGTTAAACACTTTTACGCGTAAATGCATCATCTCTCCACGCCTGATGGAGTACGGCGTTAATATATCGACGAAAAATGGTTGAAAGGCTGTGATCTCTTTGATTTCGCTAAGTCCAACGCCGTGGGTGGGTGAAACGCACATTGTGCTGCTGACCCAGTTCGTGATGGTGTGAGGAAGTTTTCTTGTAATAAATGCTTCACCATTCTTGCTAAACAATATATATTATATGAAAATATGTAATCATTAAATAAGTAAATGGGTAGTTCCCATGAAACGCAGAAATTTTGGTCTTACTATCGAAATGAATTAGTAATTATTTTTTGTGAATATCATAGTACTTTTATGATATTGTGACCCCAAAATAAATGTCTTTCAAATTATGACGATATTTAGACACAGAAGTGTGAGAATGAATTTTTAATTAAATTAACAATTTACATTCTATTTTTAATCGATCAGCATAATGTACAATTAATTTGATTTGTATTTTTACTTTTTCCTGTGCACATAAATTTCAGAAGTAATAACTGACACTTGTAGCTACAATAATGTACYTTCCAAGGATATAGTGGTTTTTGGTAAAACTGAAAGGACACTGTTAGATTTGGTGAGAACTACCCGGCTAACTTTATCAATCAAATTTTTTAAACGTAACTTACTTTACAGGTATTAACTCCCATAACCAAGTCTCTGGGAAAAAGTTCCGTAATGGCAAGGTTCTTTCATCACTTTGAGGAGAATATGGTCTCATGTAGAACTGTACTGCAAAGGTTTATATTATAAGTCGTAAAAACAACAGAAAATCAATGTATTTTGGAATGGTGATTTTTCTAGATGAAAATTTGACAACTGTTGATTTGTCTGTTTTTATATACTATTGAAGTTTAAAGACCTTTGTCATCTTTTGTGCTACAAAAGAACCACTTTTGTAGCATGAAAGATAACAATCATCAACAATCATCTGATCTTTTAATAATTTGTTTGTTTGTACACAAGGGTGTAACTAACATTAAATTAAATAATACTGTTAGATGTTTGGCTACTCCTTTCACATAAAAAATACATTTCTTTTTCAATACTTACCGTGATCTCCAGTAGGAACGTTATCTAAAATCACCGGACCTAAAAAAAATTTAAAAATTAATCCCAAATATGCAGTTGCCAAGATTAAATTTACCTTCATAGCAAGGCTTTGTAATTATCTTCAGATTAGTTACAGCAACAATGCCATAATGCTAAAATTGGAACAGATTTTTAGGCACACGAAAAATAAATGTCATCCTAAATGCTTACAGCTAGTATGTTATATGTGTCCATGTCTTCTGCGTGAGAATGAGCCATGCGTTTTTTCCGTCTTTTTCTAGCTGGTTCGTCTGCGTCAAGGTCAACAAAGGGCTCAGATAATGCTAAAATTGAATATTAACAATAGTATGTTTTAGTGAGACCCGACATGACAGCATCAACTATGTGTGAAATAGAGAAATATATGCTATTAAAAATACTTTTGTTTTAAGTAGATCTTTATGGTACACAATATCATTTTTATGAGGCACTTGAAACATACCCACTGCAGTTTTTCTCATGTGCTGTATACAGGTCAATCTTGAAGTGTCTTTTGCCTCATTTTGTTGAAGAAACTGTTTAAATAAAGTATTTATAGTAAACTCCTCGTTAGCTGTTAAGTATTTTGTAGACTTGTCTACGGCAGATACAGAACATAATGAATTAGGACTTGTCCTAATGTGCATAGTAGCGGTATCTCCAGGGTAATACTGATTTTCAGACCACCTTGTTTCAACCTGAAAAAAATCTTTATCGTTCATTCAAAAATTTTCTAAAATAAATACATCACCATATTTTGCAGACACGGTTTTATATTAACATCTTTAGTAGCAGCTACCACGTCTCCATTTCTCAAAACATAGTACACTAGCAACAGGTAGTCAGATATAATGTTTTCTTCCAGTTTGTATTTTAGCTCGAATGTATCTATGGTAGTACCCATCTTAGTGAATTTGTGTTTGCCACCGATAAGGTTGGTAAGGTCTTCAAACGTGACAGTCTTGTTTTTTTGAGGTTGACGAATTAGTCTTCGTAGTTTGTTAATTGTTCCTCTAGATTTTATCTACAACACAAAATGTACATTGAATTATATACAGTGTGTTTCATTTGTTTTTGGGTCACCCTGTAAAAAAGTTTATTAATCGTGCGATTTGGCTCAGGTTTTTCTTAAATTGTAGGGATTGACAAACTGCATATCTACAGAGTAGAGATACTATTGGAAAACTATCCTTCCACGCTGTGATTATAACACCCAAGTAAACCAAGTTACTTACCATGTAATAAAACGTGATATTCTCATTTTCATTAAGTTGATTTACAGTATAATAAACGGTAAAGTGTTGGAATCCTTTACACTCTCCACTGCTGTCCTCATTGCTTTTCAAATAAATATAATTACCATTACCCGAATGAAGACGATACACAGCCTTGTAAGCAGTCCTGACATTGGTCCGATTCACCGATCTTGCCTAACAGAAACTGTTAATCAAAAACCCAATAAAACCAAAAAATTACTTACATACAAATAAAACTGGATAACGTTAGGTTTGAATGGCAGAATACTGAACGGCACTTCATAATTACTCCCTGTAACAGTGAAATTGGAGCACGGCCGAGTATGTTGGACATTCCAGCTCCTCTTCACGGCCATGGTATAACACACTTCGATAACCTCGCCCTCTAGCGGCTCCTTGTGGACGTTCTCTAGCTTTACCGTTCCGAAATACGGCAGACCCGGTTGGAATATGCTAGAGCCCGAAGTAAATTTCAGCTCGTACATATCAAAACTGAATATGCTCTTTGAGGTAGTGAATTCCACGTGGTTCGTGCCAGATTCCGACACTGCTGCGACTATGTGCAGGTGTTTCATTTTGACGGGGAAGTCGTAGGACATGAAAGCACTGGCTTCGGCAAATGAGTCGTCCTTGAGTTGATGTAAATATAGGTCTTCGTTGGTGAATGTGAAGTCGCTACATCCATTATGCATCTGCAAATATGATACATATTTTCATGTGTACCTAGTAATTTCCTGTTAATATGTAAAAAAAAGAAACTGGTTACAGTTTGACCACAACCTACGATAACGTAGGTTAATTTCTGCCAGCAGTAATCAATTAATATTGCTATGTATTTTCATATCAAAATTTGGCAGCATGAAATTTTACCTCCGTGAATCAACCATGATTCCATATACTGTGCTGTTGTTGAATAGTAAAAAATTAGGTACTTGAAAAACAGGTGTTTTTGATTTTTTTTTATTTTATCCAACTCTTGTCCTTTATATAGCTTGTAACATTACCATTAATTGCTTTTCATTGTAGCGATATAATTTTCTTACACTGTCTTTGTTTTTGTAGCTCTAAATAGAGTATACTTAATACTTGCAAATGTACTGCAGTAACAAAAGCATGCTGACTTTAAATAGATATATTTGCTAAACAGTATGAACTTCTACTAAAAAAAAACATCAAATTTAACTTTCATTCGAGAGGTATTTTATTATTAGATCTTCAGAGAAATTAAAATTTTTTGTCATCAAATGCAAATGTAAATTAATGTAACTAACAAGAGATAAAAGAAGCGAAAATAAGATGTAGACTATTCACTCATTTTATTAACAGTTCCCGTATTTTAATAAAATATTTTTTTAAATTGGACTGGTGCACAACTATAGCCCTCTCTAAATTTCACACAGAATTGAACAAATTTTAACTAAACATTCGTAAATTAATTATGGTTTTGGCCTCTATTCTTCCTAGATAGCTCAAAAATTCTAGAATTCATGTTTGCAACCAAATTATTTAATATTCTAGGTTCCAAATTGGCCCAAACCTCTTCTAATGAATTTTTGAGTACATTTATGGTGGCATACTGTCGGTTATCTGATTATACCAGCCAAGCTAAGATACCCCAACGGTTTTCAATTGGGTTCATGTCAGGTGAACAAGAGGGGCACTCTAATAATTCGACATTTTGATTGGCAAACCCAGCCATGGACCTTCTACTGACATGAATACTCGCATTATCTTGTTGGAAAATGAAATCTTGTTCGTAATTGTTATTACGTTATTATGTCTCAATAAGAACTTGAATGTACTCTCAACTGTTCATTCGCATTGATGGGTAAGCCAATGTTAAAACTCATGTTCCCTCCTCAAATCTCGCCAATAACAATTGAAACCATCTGGACCATCAAGATTAAATTTTTTTTCATCTTGGGCAAATCTTTTTCGACTTTTTAAAGTGTTACTCGCTGTAGCAATAATTCTTCCTGCAGCTCTGGGCGAAATTTTTTTCTTAGGGCCTCCTTTCTTCTTTGTACCATACTGTTCAGGGTTTCGCAAATAACTGGCGACAACTTTACAAGACCGGTTAATTATTTGAGCAATTTTTCGGGGACTAAAGCCCTCATCCCAAAAAGCCAAGATTTTACCTTTTTCCATGTCACTCAGTTTCATTTCAAATACTTTATGGTATTGTCATAGATTGCAGTGATAAAAAAAGATGACTTGTAAATTTAACACAAATAAACTAAATCTAAATCAAATCTGACTAACACAAAGTACTTAATTGACTTTTAAAATGCAATTTTAATAGATTAATTATCTCACCTACCTTTTGTATTCTAGTTATAGGCTGCATGTTGTAAACTGTATCTGATATCTTAATCACAGCAGAACCCTTTACTTCTTGGTCATAGAAATATCTGAAAGTAAGCGACACTGAATGCTACTGCATTGCACACTATTTTTTTCAGTACTTAGCACATATCCTAAAAGTGGCATGTTCAGTTCCGGTATATATTATTTTCGGGTGCTCAACGGTTATTTTGAATCGTGGTAATATGTGTTTTCTGACTTCGAATTGTTTTTCCTCGTTGTTTGCTTCTATGGTCCACTTGCCCTAAAATATAGTGTACAAACTAAAATGTATCACAGACCATTCATGGACTGTACTTGCCTCAACAGTTTCATGTGTCAGTTGGTACTCTAACTGTACAAGCCCAAGTTCTGTATTAACCTTATCCCATAAAGAAACCGTTATTCCCATTGGATTCTTAATTTTTATTGAGGCTATCTAAAAAGGACTCCTGAAGTTACAACAAGAAGCAAAAAAAACCTGTTTTCACACCTTTTGTTTCTTCACAGAGCTCAGATCGTTATTCAAGACCAAAACTCGTATTTTTATTTTATCCCCTGGCTTATATACGGCTCTATCCGTTTGGATGAACGTAAAAGACTTGCTCGGGTAAATTAGAATGGGGTCTTGATTGTGAAAAGTCTCTACGACGTTGTTGATCTTGAGCTGCACCTGCAGATTTACATAGTGGGGTTCCTTGAAAGTCAAGGAAGGTATTGCCAGGTCAAAGCATGTGTGATCTGCGAAAATTATACTTTTGTTGTATAAAATGCCCATGCAACATCGCGAATTTTTGAACCGTTATAACACGTGTTTTTTGAAGTAGGAAAAGGGGCACGACAAAATGTCATAATTTTTTGTGCCTCGTATATACTTTTTGGCAGATATTTTCCACAAAAGATGAATACCTTATAGAAGTTGCTATCACTTACCCTTTTCGATATATTACCATTTCAGTAATGTAATGCACGTCAGTTATTTAATAGTATACATTTTTAACCTGCGTGAAGTACCCTAGATGGCACCACATGCAACTTGTGCCAATCTATCTAAATATTTGAATTCTTTGGCTCAAAAAACCCCTGCATACCAAACTTCATACATAATACAATTTTTCCCAAAAGTTATTAAAAAAATTAAAAACTAAAGTTTAACACCTTGTTTCTTTGTTAATACTCTTTCTTTTGTGTACTAAACAGAATGAATATGATAGGGAAAGGGACGTGATAAAATGTTTTCCCCATAATATACGTAAGACAATCAATGTCTTAAATTTATATCAACAAATCCATTTGGCAAGTGACCTACATAGATAAATTTTGGGTCACTCAGTCTAGCATTCAAGGTTATATTCTCTTCAAGCGGATTACAGTATTAGCTGATAATATTTTTGAGTCACTGAGGCAGCGTGATAACCTTTCGGTCAATTGCATCAAAACAACAGCTCAATAAACTCCTTCATTCAGAAGCAGTTCCAGCGTATGCCCACCTGCGTTAATTGTACGTGTTGTGATGTGGTGTTTGTCCTTAATCTTGAGGTCAACGATAATTTTTAAGTTGGTCACGTTTTTTTCGTGCAAGGTTAAACAAACACTCTCGTTCTTTCCAGCAGTAAGCGTCCGGGGTATCGTGAACAAAAAACCGGGCACTTTCTTTTGAAGATTTTCCCTAAAAGATTTGAGTTACTGTGTTGGTTTCTGGAAGATTTTGTACTTACCCCTCTTCATTTTGGCAAAGCACATGTTGGAGTGAAACAAAAACTAGCAGAAATTGTAGCAAGTACATAATGCAGTAGATACATGTAGAATTATCAGCGGTGATAGTTCGATTGGATTAAGAAAACTCATTGAATAGAGTGATTGCATTGCAGTGTCTGTTCTTATCTTAGAATATTTTTTCTGACTTTGAACTTTGACTTGTGGAAGATATTTTCATTTTTATGGAATGCATCGTTCATTGTGTTCGTGAATTGCAAGTTGTTTATTTGCGAGTTTATTGCATTTAAGAACAAGTGCTCTTCTTCCTGATGTATGAATTTTTGGCAAATATGCAGGTTTATTTTTTTTGTATCTTTCCCTATTTGATACAAATAACCTGAATGTACAACACTTTCATTTTATGCTTATTTGTTTGTTTTTTTTCACTAACTGGAATGCTATTTTTATTTGTTTTTTATTTTATTTTCGATAAATTTACACACAACTTTTCTTTCTTGAAGCTTAACAGTGTAAATGTTCCTTAGATACACATTTTTTATAATTTTTAATGTATGAAATATTGAAAGTTGATTTCTGATTAAAAAAAATTTGTTCGAAAATTAAAATACTTTTTAGCAGCAGCATTATCCGACTATTGACACTGTAGGAAACAAATATTCAAAAATAAATAAAAAATGTTTAGTTAATACAACAAACTGACTAAGAATGTACAAAAACACTTTATTTATTTAAACATAATGTCTAAAAAATATAGTTATATTACACAGTACTTCGTAATAGAAAATAAATTTAGTGAAGAACGTAAAAATAAATATTTGTTAAAATTATCCATGGTTTTTGCTCACCGTCCTCATTACTGTGGATACTCCATCTACAAACTTTGTCCTGAATAAAACATTTGCGTTATTGAACATCCCATCTTTCAGCGATACAATGATGAACTGGAAGAAAAAAAATTATGAGCAAATCAAGATTTCAGGCTTTTATTTTCAGTACAAACGCTCAAAATATAACATGACACTTTATAGATTTGGTGGAACTTACCATTTTATTTGGAGTAGTTTTTTTTGAGAGGAAAAATAATTGCTAAAAATAGCACGTAAAATGTGGCCATCAGACAATAAAATCTGTAAGCTATAAACCCGGTCTGTCGAAAGTAAAGCACCCTATTTTTCTTAAATATCAAACCTTAACTAAGAAAAACTCAAATATTTGAAAACATCATTTACATTTAAAGCAACTTCACAGAAGAAAAATGTAAAGAATTAGTAAACTGACAGGTCTGAACATGAAAGGTAAAACTAACATGTCAAAATTCTAGCTTTATATATTTGTACTGCATATGGTTTACAGATGATTAATTTTGAAAATCCATTTTTCATGGCAGTTGAGGCTGGAAAAAATATAGAACTAGAAATTCCACATTAGTTTTTACCTTTTACATCATGTGCTGTGTATATAAATAATCTCCAGCATTTAGAAGTTCATTTGTATATAAAATAAATAGAAGTGAGCCCCATATAGGACCATTGAGGGTCACTGTAAGCTTTACACGACTTTAATCTTCACTGTTCACAAGATAAATAATTGTGTAATAATTTGTGCAGAAGTGTTTGTCAAAAAAAGGAATAATTCTTTATTCTAAATAGATTTTTGCAACCTTAGTTGCCAAACACGGAAAATAAGGGCAAAAGTTATCATTGTAATCCTTAATTTTAAGGCAATAAGGAAATGAATTTCTAACGAAGGCATAGTGATCAACTGTTAATTGTTACTGTGGTATCAAATAACCAATCCAACACATTTTAATCACCAAAACTTATTCTATTTCAAGTCATGCACGATTATAATATCATCATCTTACCTGTGATTGTTTAAAATGTGTCTTGAGCATGTTCCCGATGTTTTGGGTGTGCGAAAGATCCAAAGCTGCGTCCACCTCGTCCAATATATACAAAGGTGCCGGTTTGAACAATAACATCGCCAAAATCAGCGACAAAGCAACCAGCGACCTCTGCCCTCCACTGAGTTCACTCAGACTTTCTTTCCATACATTTCCAAGACTGACTTTCACCTAGAAATGGTGTGATAAGTTTTTGACCAAATTTTAGTTTTGAATCATTTAGGAAGGGTTTTTAGCCTTTGCGTTGGTCTTTTTTTAGCAAAATTTTCAGTAGTTAACCATTCATTTACAATTAAATAAACACAGCCATAATTTACAATGCAAGAGCAATATATTTTTGCAGTGAAACATCTAAATTATGAAAAAAAAATTTACATTTTTGAAATTTTAGTTAAGCCAAACTAATACAAGAACTTGTAAATATCATACCTCTAAGCCAGCCATTATCGACTGCCCTTCCAAGGGCTGAAGTTTGGCATTCGCACCTGGTAGGAGAGTTCCGAAAATTGATCCAAAATCTTTTGTGACTTGACCCCAAGCCAATTTGATGACATCGATTTTTTTGCGCTCCAATTTGTCGATTACCGTTTGTATTCTCTGTTTGTCATTTTGTATGGTCTTGAGCTTGTTTTTTATGTCAGTGTGCTGCAAATGATGTCACGCAATTAGGAAATCCATATAATATATCATTCTCTTTAGTATTTTCACGGGGGATCATTTTGTTTGTAGCTGTATTTTAATACAATTTGTCTTAAAACTGACACCCATGCTTTTGGGGCTTGTTTCAGGGGACTAAAACAAATTGAAAATTTTCTAACTGTCCTTCGTTATAAAGTTAATAATAAGTTTTATGCAGTTTTCTGATTAGTTCTGTAACATAACTCATTAGGTGGCTGTGACGATGTTAATAATTTTTGGGTTGTTCTGTCATAGTGACAAGTATCGCTTCCTTCGGTTTTTGCGTGAAGATTTCCAAATCGTCAGCATCCTGATGCAAGAAACACAAGACATGTGGAACAAAAATTACTGGAAAGAGGTCGTTTAAATCCTATCTGTACTAAGCATCAAACAAAAAGAGCAAATTCTTGATTTTATTGGGGTGGAATCAAGTACAAGTCTTCATTGTTCTCATTTCCAAAAAGTTATAATTAAATATCATTAAACAGAAATAGTCTGCGTCCCTTTAGGCAACAAACAGCGAATATTACGTTTTGTTTTAAATTAGTGAAACATGTTGATGTAAAAAGTGACAATGTTAAAAACATTGTTTTAAAACATCGCAAATAGAGAAGTGAAAAAAGCTGTTAGCATTCTTTTTGTAAGGGTATGTGACAACAAGACAAAAAGGAGCAAAAGTACATCACACTGGAATAACAAAAAAAATTAAATCAATTTTTTTTTCAATATACCTTTTTCTCTTCCATTTCCAACATGCTTTGCACCTTGGTGTTCACCGTTCTGCCCAGTCGGTGTCGTTTCTCTTGAGTCATCCGTATCTGTCGCTCCAAATCTTCACCCTGGTGATCTGTGAAGTTGGCGACTTGTTCCAGGTAGGTGGCATTGTTCTTCACTTTCCTGGTCAGTTCTTTCTCCCTCGCCATGCAATTTTTGTGTTCGTCCTCGAGCTTTTTGCGTTCGTGCTCCATCTTCTTGATCTCCAGTTCCAGCTCGTTGATCTGTGCCGTCAGTTGTTCCTTCTTGGTGTTCCTGTGTTGGATGTCGCGGTTTTTTTCGCTGATGGCAGCCTTCTCCTTTTTCACTTGTTGTAGCATTTCCGCCACAAACGCCTACATTGTACGGAATATATTAAACGCTAGAYAGCAGTTTGTAGTGACAAAATATTAAGTGAAGCATAATTATTTACTGAGAAAATGTCGCATTTGTTTTGAGACTTCGGTACATATTTAAAAGTGCAACTCAAATAGTACGATACTGGTTTGGGTTCGGTAATGTTCCAATTCATAAGTTCAATAGCACCTATTGTTAAAACTTTGCCAGGAATCCAAAATTGCCCAAATTAGCAAACTAGTAATATTTTTAACACTTATTAAAATAATTTAAATATCGGATGTAAATTTATAATAAGATTTTTTGTTTTAATTTTGAAGATTTACCAGAAAACAAAAGTTTCCATAAAAAAATAATGTTTGACACAAATGAAACTTCTAAATTGCCTGTTTTTACTTCTGTATCATGTAGTATGTACAAAGCGAATAGTAAAGGATCTAAAACAGTACCCTGGGGTACCCTGTCTACTGGTAGCCGAATATAAACATTCAATGCTTTCCTGCAAATAAATCACTACTTACCTTTATCTCCTTAGCCTGTTCTTTTAACTCGACATGCTTTTCCTTCATCTTCATGAGATTTTCTTCGCATGCCGCGATCTGTTCCTTGAGAGATTCTATCTCCTTCTTCAATTCGCTGATCTCCAATATCAAAGTTTCGTATTCCTGTTCGCGTTTCTTCCACTCCTCTTTGCTCTTGTCCGCCTTCAACTTGAGCCGTTTCATCTCAGCCTCGGCCTCCTTCAGCTGTCTTTCCTTGTACCCCTTGGAATCTTTCACTTTCGCTTCAAGTTCCTTTGCCTTCTGGTTGCTTAGTTGCTCTGTTTGTTTAAGTTCGTTCATGCGAACCGTCAGCGCAGCTGCAAGAGTACAAAAAAGGACATTAATATACAGCTACGGTGATTTAGTTTCGTATATTTACCGACTGAATTTTTTAATTCTTCGACCTCCTGCTTCAGTTGATGGTGTGAAGTGTGCTGCAGTCGTTTCTGTATCAACCCCAATTCGTGTTGTTTCAGTTCTAGTTGGTTCTTTGTTTGTCTCCATCTCTCTTGTGAGCTGGCCATTCTCGTTAGTTCGGCTTCAATTTCTGCGTTTTCTTGTTCGATAACTTTAAGGCGTTCCTGGAATTATAGGACATTTTTTTTTTCATAATGTTGAAATTTTTTGTAAAGCTCTCAACCTTTTTCTAATACCACGACAGTATTACCAAAGTACTAATGTGGTCTCTTTTTTCCTTTGCCACAAATGTAACATTTTAGTGTTACAAGCTGTTGCTGGTTAAAGAGTACAATTATAATTAATAAACGCATTTATAATTTTTAGATTGCTTTGTTAGTATTTTCCCTTACTATCATATTACACAGGCTGATCCAAAATTTTGATGTCATAGATTCTGCTGTAAAGTACAAAATGAAATTAAGAATTTAGGATGGCAATGCCATCTGTCAGCATTACACTGACATGATGACAAAGCCACCTAGCTGCCAAAACGGGTACTACTTCCTAAAGGAAGTGACCTGTAGCCTGACAAATTGGCATGCAACTGCATACTTCAATTTTCATCATGTCAGTGCAATGCTGAAAGATGTCATTGCCATCCTAAGTTCTTACTTTCATACCATTGCTTTGGTATATAAGCAAAACCAGTTCTATGCCGTGTTGTCTACACTAGACCTAAACTGCACTGATGAGCTGTAATGACAGCGAAATAGTACTATCTGCAGTTGGTTGAGGTGTAGACAGCACAGCATAGACATGCATTTTATACAAAATGAAATATTAAACTTTGCTATTTTTGGAAAAACTGTTTTTTCAAACTTGGCAATTTTTGCAAGGCTGTTATTTATAACACATAATGGTCAATAATTTGGTATAGAATAGTGCTTCAGATGTCTAGCAAAGGCGGGTTGTATGAGCAGCAGGAGATTTTTTTCTTAAAAAAAAATGTTACATTTCAAAAACCAAATACATAGTACTATTTTAGGAAAAACAATAAAACTACTCTTATTACAAGTCACTAGGACAATTGATTTCTGAGAAAATAAAAAAATTGTTTTTCTAAATATATTGAAGCAAACTCAGTAGAAGATTAATGGTATTGATTAAAAAACTTGTGAATTACTCTGTAGTACCTAGATAATAGTGAATTATCAGTTAAGGCCACATAGATCTTTTGCTGTAGTGCATTTCAAAACAGAATTTCTTAATTATATTTGTAAATTTTAATCGATTTTTTTCAAATATGTATATAAAAAAACGAAGCACTTCTATTAACTTTTTGTGATTTTTCTTTAAACTGAATACGGTACTGTGTGTAAATAAAACATTAAATATTGCAACATACCTCACTCTGCACAATTTGCTCCAGTAACAACAAAACTGGCTCACTTTTCTGCCTGGCTCCACCACTTAGGACACCAGCAGGTTCGACAACATCACCGTCTAATGTTACACACCTCTTCATAATCTTAGGATGGAAAGCCACTTTTTTTGCCACATTCAAATCCTTACAAACGAACGTGTTCCCAAAAACGTACTCCATGGCGGGCTGCAGCCTTTTGTTATAAGTAATCAGCGATAGCGCAGCTTGAACATTATCTGCACCAACCTATGAAGTTCTCATTTTGGTTTAAACAGTGTTCAGTCAAAAAAAAAACAATCCCTTACCAARTCTTGTGMAAATTTWTCCACTGGTGGAGTTATCTTTCCACTTTGGAKTTTATTTAGAGGAATGAAGGTCGTTCGTTGTTGGAGATTGCCATGACTGAGTAGTTTTTTGCTGGTAACATCTGTGTCCACGATTACGTTGTACAACTGGATCGAAAAATGAAATTATTTATTATAATGTGGTGTAAATTCAAATCTTCTCTACCATATACAATTAAAGCACCATAAAAAGTTTACTTAAAAGTTATATGTCTGTGTAAAAAAAACCAAGTCTGCACTGGATCAATACAAAATTTTGAATAATTCCATTCTCTTGCATTTTGGATCTGATATATGATAAATAATAATCTTTTGAATTATTAAGAATAATTTGAAAGGAATTTTACATTGTACTACATAACGCTGTCCAAAACACGTACCTTTCCTCCCGCAGCAGTTTCCAGTGCTATAGCCGCCTCACGTTGTTCCACTTTCACCAACTTACAAACCACACCGAAAACGCTCTTTCTGTTGAAGTTGCTTTCCGGATCCCTGTACGTGAACTGAGTGTAAGGTCTCTGCGCCTCGAAATTTTCCACTTTTTGCCGCAAAGCACGGCCCTCCTGGACACACTGCCTTCTGCGTTCTTGCAACTGCACCATTTTCTCTTCAGAGTATTGTATGCCCCCGATGGTTTTCTGGAAAAGAAGACGTGCATTGGTGCGTGGAACTCGACATGCAGCCACCTCCACGTGGTGAGTTCCGGGTTGTTTCGATAAAAGAAACAAGCAGAGAGCTGCATTTTTTCAAAAAGGGACTGGAGGTATTAGATGTACTTTAGAAATCCCATAAAAATTTTCATCCCCCAGTTCACTTCTTGAAGGGTTCAAAAGATGAAATACGTGTTTATTTTTAACAAAATTTCATACAAACTTGCATCCCCTATTTCATTCCTTAAGGGTGGAATTCATAAAAACATTAGAATACATCTTTATTTACGTCTAATCAACCCTTCATTGTTTTTTTAATAGCAATGTGACACAATAAATAACAAAGGTGTGTGATCTTTGTCTCCAACAATTTTTAATTTTTTTAATATGCCTAAATATCGGAATCTCAAATTAGCCGAACAATCTCAGTTCTTTTTTCTTGAAACAAAACAACATACCTCCAAAGACTTAATTTCCTTTTCCAGACGATCAATATTCCCAACATCACTGCTCTGTTCCCCCGATGTAGCCTTCAGTTCCTTCTCCTTTTCCTTCAGTTGATTTTGGAAATGCGCAATCTCCATCGACGCTTTTTGATATTCAGTTTTGGCTTCGGCAGCGGCCGTTTTCGCACCTAAAACCAGCACTCAGAAACGCCAAACACATTCCGAAACCATATCTTTACCCATCAGTTGCTCTTGCAAGGTTTCTGCCTTGCCCTCTTCGTTCACTTCCATGCCAGCACTAACGGCCTCGAATTTTTTCTGTGATAATGCAAATGCCGCAGTGTCAGCTTCGTCGTTGTTTTTGAGCTTTTCGAATAGATCTTTTACTTTGCTCAGTTCCTGTTCTTTCGTTGCTAGCGCTTTCTCGTCATCTTTTAAATTCTTCTCCAACTGCTTTTTTCTTTTCTCTTCCGAGGATATGGCATCGGTTGAAGCCTTCTCTGCTGCATTTGCAGTGGTTTCCTCTTTCTCATGTACTTTCAACTGGTTTTCAAGATCTGCAAGTTTCTCACTGTCTTCCTGTATAAAATAAAAGCAAGAATTTCAGATTTTCAAGGCTCTTTAAAATGCTGAGGTACTGAAAACAGTAGTAATTTCACTTGACCAGCAACAGAACGCAGCATGACCAACGGCGAGTCCAATTTATTGAAAAGTTATTCCCACTGATACCAACCTAAGTAAATTTGATTATGCAATTCTAGTGCTTTCAACTGTGCATATCATATATCCAAATGAAGATGTGTATCATAAAAATAAATTATCATACGGGATATAAATATTGTGTCTAAAAATATTTGAATTAAAATGGTTGTGAAAATCTGGAGGTATATTTTAGATACATTACATTGCTTATTTATTTATACAAGTTGGTCCATAAGTAATGGTACACAAATGATTGTTGCCAAAACCTATTTGGATACTTAGATATCTTAAGATTTCTGAGCTCATACATTTACAGACAGGAACATATTACAAAACAAATATTCTATATTTAAAATTTCCTTTAAGTATGCATTAGTTATTTTTTTATATTGTTTACAATTTTTTGTGCTTTAATGTAGAATTTATGTGACGGTTTCATTTATGTGATTGCTGAATTTAAGGATTGTTTAAGTTTCATTTGAACTTTGTTGAACTTTTCAAATTTTTGAATTAAAACGATTGTATAATGTAGCAGTTCCTTGTGATAAAATCTAGCTTTCAGATGTGTTCGATATTTTTAAATTATGAAATTTTTTTGATTATTAAATTTTCTAGACAGTTAAATTAAAATGTTTCTTTTACAGAGTTGAATTTTCACAATTCTTGAACTTTTCAGACACTTTAAAATATAAAAAGAATCAATTTATTCAAATAACATATGTAACCCTAAAATTTATAACTATAGTAAGAAGTAGTTCCCATTAAAGCAGCTAGGTGGCTTTGTTATGTCAGTTTATTGCTGTATAATTTTCTTTTTTAGACTCTCTGTAAAACTCACCGATTTTGTTTTTGTAATCATTTCTTTCACTTCCTCTTCAATTTTCTTGATATTTTCCTTGTTTTTCGCTATTGTATTTTTAGTTTCATCAATTTTAGCCACCTGTGCATCTAAATGTCCTTTTGCCGTTACTGTTAATCGTTGCGACGAATAAAACTGCCATGCATGGTACAACTTCATCAGGTGCTCGAGTTCGCCTTCTAAACGTTGGTATTCTTGATAGAGCTTTCTCTCCTCCTTCAGTTTATGTATCTTGGGGGTGACTTCTTCTTTAAATATAGTGTCTAGGTCGTTGTACTTTGTCATCTTTTTTTCCAAGTTCCTCTGTGCGGCTATCCTCTTGACCTCGTACATTCTTGTGCCTGCTGCTTCTTCCATCATTGATAATATCTAAAATATTATTGTAAGCTATGATAATGCTGTAACTCGCATCTCTAAAAGAACTGTTCTTAATACAGACAGATTTACTTGACTGTTACTACAGGTCAGTGTTATTATTACCTCGGGTGGCTTCATATTTAAAACTTTTGTAATCCGACCTTGCATGATCAAAAAGTGTGGGTTGTTAACGTTCAGCTGTACCGAACAAAACAA
Organism: Rhyzopertha dominica; assembly: GCA_025024175.1. NCBI lineage: Eukaryota > Metazoa > Arthropoda > Insecta > Coleoptera > Bostrichidae > Rhyzopertha > Rhyzopertha dominica. The sequence goes on from QCXZ01000064.1 coordinate 61,994,717, forward strand.
ATCGTTCACTAATTTGTTTTGTACGACTGAACCGTTTAACATGTATCTACTTTTTCCACCCATCATTACTTGACGGGTGATCGTCAATTCTCGGTACTGTTCAAATCCCGGAGGACATTGTTCCTTATCACTATTGTCGAAAACGATGGACACTGTTGCTTTTGTAATACCAGCTTGTCCGTTCTTGTAAATTAGATCTTGTAAACTGCCGGCTCTCACCTTAAAATAAGGTGTAAGTCCCTTATAAAGTTTTTTTCTGTACATTCTTACCTGAGAGAGGTTCGTAATCCCCAATACAAAACAGATTGAGTCCAAAATATTGGACTTTCCACTACCATTTAAGCCTGTAATAGCGTTGAATTCTTTGTCAAACCCATGAATTTCTGTTCTTTGGCCGTAGGATTTAAAGCCATCAAGAACAATCGATTTAATAAACATTTTTGAGTTTTTATCTTTAACGTGGTAAAACAGTAAACAAGAAATACGTTAGTTTAATAGTAGGTTAAATTTGAATCAACACTGCTGCCAATCATAACGCGTTAAAGTTGTTTATTATTATCCAAAATTTAATGTTCCCTTTTTAGCAATGTACTCTAAAATACAACAAAATCGGTATATATAATTATTAGTTTAACCGAAGGAATATTAGTATAAAAAGATTTCTAAGTTATTGGAAAAAGAAAACAGCAGTAGTTCATTCTGTGTAGCTTACAGTTGAACTACTACTCGTTTGACAGTTGACACTGACTACTTTGACAACTAAAAGTGTGGTTATGTTTCTTCTTGTGGTGTAATGTGTGTTTAGTTATGCCGATAACTGAAAGAAAATAAGCTGATTGCAATTAATTAATATTAATGGCGAAGTATTGGTGCTATTTCCTGTTTTTATTATGGCTTTCGTACATGATATTATCCTCTGTGTTGTTGTTTACCAAAGGATTTTTGTTAAGCCGAGAGACATTGAAGCATAATGCGTCATGTATCACGCCTGTAGAGAAAGAAGAGATTTTTATGGACAATATAAACACTGCTGTAGAAACTTGTCTTCCTCAAAAGACGAAAGTTGTGCTATTAATTATAGACGCACTKAGATACGACTTTGTTACTTACGACAAGGATTTAAAAGTCCCTTTGCCTTTCCAAAACAAACTCCCAGTTGTGAACAAGCTTTTGAATGAACATCCGTCATCTAGCCGACTGTACAAATTTATCGCTGACCCACCAACCACAACGATGCAAAGATTGAACGCATTGACAACCGGAAGTCTCCCGACCTTTATAGATGCTGGCTCGAATTTTGCCACTGCGGAAATAAATGAAGATAACATCATAGACCAGTTAATAAAACATGATTATAATGTTGTGTTTATGGGTGATGATACGTGGATGGGACTTTATCCCAACAGATTCGTTCGTTCTTATCCATATCCCTCGTTCAACGTTCGAGATTTGGATACTGTAGACAATGGCGTTATTGATAATTTGTATCCTGAACTTAAGGGTGGAAATTTCAGCCTTCTTATTGGACATTTTTTGGGGGTTGACCATTGCGGGCACCGTTATGGACCGTATCATTCAGAAATGAGCAGAAAGCTAAATGAGATGAATGAAGTGATAGAGTAAGCAGCTTTTTCTAAGTTAGATGTTGACTAATTGAGTTGTTTTAGAAATGTCGTGGAAATGATGGATGATTCCACTGTTTTGATTGTTATTGGAGATCATGGCATGACAGAAACAGGTAATGCATTGTTTCACTTGTTAGAGATTGCCCTTATTTTGGGATTTCATTTGTTCATAGCGAATGTTATTTCATATTTCAATTTTTGTAAAAAAAAAGCTTGAAAATCAATTGTGTAACAAAATCACAATTTTTATGCTCGTTCCATAGTATAACTACTTATTATTTACTGAATGACCCTTGTATATAGCAAAATAAATTGATGCTAAATGAATAACAATATAATTTGCACATGACAATGTTTTCTGAGCTGTAATTTTGACTCTTTTACAGGAGACCATGGTGGAGGCAGTGAAAATGAAATCTCCTCCGCATTATTTGATTATACACCGCTACCGCTGAAAACAATAAGCACAGTAGACACTGTTAAACAAGTGGATTTAGTTCCCACACTAGCCGCTATTTTCGGTGTGCCAATACCATATTCGAACCTTGGAACTCTCATAGTCGATTCAGTACCAGTTTCTAATAATTTAGGCTGGAAACAGCTTTTATTTTTATTATGGTCAAATGTTCAGCAGTTGGTTCGCTACATCAGACAGTATTCCGAATCAAGTCCAATATTCAATGAAGATGAACTAAATGAGTTGTATAACAAATTTGCCGTGTTGAATGCTCGTGTTCACGGAGTGAAAGACGAAGCCGAATTCAAAGATTTCTTCGAAGAGTGCATTTCATTTATGGTTTCTTTGCGGGAGATGTGTGAGCAAGTTTGGATTCAGTTCGATTCCTTCTCGATGTCCCGAGGGCTCCTTCTCCTTTTTTTGAGTGTGTTTTTTGTTTACATGATTGTCGATGGTATCCCTAGTAACAGACTGCCGGAAATCTTCATGAGTACTTTTCTTTTGTGTTCTTATACTGCACTCGCACTTTCCGCTGGTCTTAGTTTTGTTTTGTACTATTTCGAGTTTGTCGATAATTTGCTTTTAAATATTTATTTCTCCACCGGGATAGCATCGTTGTTCATGTTGGTTGTGCTTGTGATACAAAATTGGGAGGTTATAGCGCTTCATTGGTACGATAAAAGCAAGAAAAATAAAATTCCGAACCTCATATTGCGACTGGTTTTAATTTGCAGTATTGGCGGAGTATTTTCAAACAGTTACATTGTAGAAGAGTGTTATGTCTCCGAATTTTTACTGATCACTTTGGTTTACATCAGTTGTTTTGGTTTGAGTTATAAACCAACGAATAAGAAGGTACTTTTGCTAGTATTTGCAGTGTGTGTCTTGTCACGGGTATCAATGTACTTTTGGCGTTGTCGAGAAGAACAACAATGGTGTCTCATGTCTGATTCATTTGTATCTGTCAAAAATTCTTTAGAAACTGCCCGTACCGAATGGACAATCACTCTCATTAGCCTAGCTCTTTTAGTTACGATCACACGTATCTGGCTCCGTAGTTGCGGCAATCTCGTTGGCTACTCTTACCCAGTTATCATGGCCAGATACGCCCCTACAGTAATAGTAGTCTGCACCGGAGGATTTTGGGTACTACAACGCCTACCCAAAGAGATGAAATCCAAACTCCTACCTTCGGGACAACCAGAGCTACTAGCTTGGGTTGTTTACTTGCTAGTCTTTTTAGGCATGCTTTCCATACTCATAAAACCACTTTGCTTATATGTGGTACCAAAGAATGTCGATTCAAGCAAACAAAMCGCAATTCCGTATATCTTCARGCAACKCAGGAGCCTGTTTCAGTCGCAGGCTCAAGAAAAGGATGACGTACCCATAGTGTGCGGTTTGGCCACAGTTTATAGTGCGGTGTATTTGATTTTCGGTGTCTACTTTTGCTTGCTGTGGGCGTTGTTGCTTGGCGATGTAGTGGCGCCGAGTTCTGCAGTTGCCTTCATCACTGTTTGTTTGTTTGTGGTCGCCACGTCTATTGCACGAATGCAGAAAATTTCCAGTACAGGTAATATTCATAGCTAAACTTTTTTACTACAAGTGTAACACAATGGTCAATATTTTAAGTTACAATTAATAAAAAATAAATAAAGTATTAATGATGATCAAGCAAAAATATTTTGCACAGGCTATTTCATGGACCATGATGATTAAATTAAGCCAATAAAAAAATTTGTGCAATTAGTCTCTAAGTACAGTACAGTTTGGTATAAATCTGAGTAGATTTATTTTTTGCAGATCTGCTGTTTGAAGTTCCAGCTTCCAACATTTTAACATTCGTCATACTCTCCCAACATTTCTTTTATGCTTCCGGACACCAGCCCACATTTCCAAACATCGCATGGGAAGCAGCTTTTGTAGGAACCAGTGGCATTTTTACCCATAACTTTATACCTGCTTCTTTKATAATAATCAACACATATGGGTCGTATATATTMACAGGATTTTTACTTCCTCTAATCGTGATAGCACCTTTTTCACTTTTCGTGATKACACCTTCTGTCATCCCGAARAARATGGAGAAGGACCTTTCCAGGGGAGAAATATTGCTCTACGAAAAGAGCGGATTGTTTTTAAAAAGCGTTTTTATATTGTGCTGTAAATATGTTATGTGTTTCGGCATAAAGGTGAGTATTTGATAAGATTTAGCTTCGGAAATTTCAGCCATTAATATTTCAGGTTTTCGCTGCAATGTTGTCTTCTACCATTCACTGCCGGCATTTGATGGTGTGGAAAATTTTTGCACCAAAGTTGATATTCGAATCCATTGGTATTCTAGTCACGCTTGCCACTGTTTTGTTTAGTTATTTGTTGTTGATACACATCCACCATAAAGTCGATAGTTTAGTGTACCGTCTTAACAAGCAGTACAGGTGATACTTGTTGTAAAGAAGCAATAGTATTGTAGCATTTAACTAAATTGTTTTTCACCCATCACCACACCGATTTGATTAGAATTTTAACGGCTGTGATTATTTCAGTATGATTTTACTTGTGTACGTAACCATTGTTTTATTTTAAATGTATTTCCTCCATTACTACATACCCCTATTTATTTGATGTAATTTTAACTGGAAATAAAAATATGTTTCCTTTTTAAATTCTGTGTTCATTCATAAATGTATTGGTGGATTTATTTATACACTATAGCACAGCTAAGATTTGCTGGTAAAGGGCGTATTTGGTATAAAATTTGTTTGTGTTTTGTTTAATGCAAAATAAACACTAAGCTCACCTTGTTTTAGGAAGTACCGTAGAACAGGTAAAAAAAATAGCTAAAAAACTGATTATTTTTGAGAAAATAATACAGGTATGACTGTATTCAGTTAGACAACATTGTAAAGTATTTATGCTAAACCACGATAAGAAATTGAAAGTTTTATACTTAGCTATCCAACATTAGTCATACAAATTTAATACTTTAGTACTCAACTGCCTGTATTAGTAAGGTAGTTAGGGTGTACTTATAAAATATATTTAATATACCTATAATAGTATTGATGGTAATTGTAAGTAATGTGTAGATATAGTTATGCAGACTAACTGTTGCAAATAAATAAAACAAAAACTAAAGCTTTTTTTAAGAAAAGAAGTATATACATATCACATATGTAAATTACTTTCTACTAAATACTGCTAATTTTCAACAGACAATACTACCTTCTTTGAGCATATTTATTAGCATATTGCTATTATTAAAGATTAAGAATACTTTTGTCTTCTGCTAATATTTAACAACAGTTACTGATACATCACAGTACTGACTTCTATGGTGCTACAAAGGCTTGTAATCTCAGCCGAATTGGCAACACAGCTTTTTTCTTGAGCACTGTAAAGTCCTTAGATAGATCTATCTAGGGACTTTACAGGACTAGCGGATTAAGAAACCCTGTAGGTAATACAGGTCTCCAGTTTGACGTTCATAAAGAATAAAGCAACACAACGTAAAAATTTAGGTATTGATACAATTATCAAACGTAGTTAGACTAGCCTGTTTGTGATCCACTTATTTTAACCCATTCTTTACATCATGTTCAGTTTTTTTTAATTACAAGCTGACTAAAATTCATATTTTAGTTCCCACAATCGACACCATGCGCAAGTTGCGCAGTAGTGTTGCCAGGTGTCCCCATTATTTAAAATTGTGTCTGATCAAGATAGCTGTTGATTAAAAAGCCAATAAATATGACATTATTGTTCACAACACAATAACATGTGTGATTTAAGCAGCAGTGAAGAAAATAAGAATCTGTTGATGATGGTTTTGCGTCAGCATTTTCAAGATCGTCCCCAAATTGTTAACGAGGCAATGAAAGAAATTGAATACTATTCTGCAAAAAGTGGAAGCAGACTTGAATACGAAAAGGTTCGCATTTTAATCATGAATGTACTACACTAATCACTGCTTTTTAAAGACATTAAACCGAATATGTGATCTAATGAATAACGATTTGCCATCGAATATTTTACTTTATTTTTTAACGATGGTGCCATTGCCCAAAGATGACAACTATCATTCTACAATTATGGAACTGATGAAAAAGACCCACAGTAGTTCCCTCCCTGAAAAGTACCGTTACCTGATCGAGTTTCATACACACCTAATCTTTATAATTATCGTTTTTAGCATAGGTCCTGTTCTTTCTGATTATTTGAAAAACAATACTAACCGTCGTTCATCAACAGATGTCTCCCATGGTTGCAACTTTGCAAAAGTAGATGCTGCTAGCATTAAAACATCTGCTGATAATTTAACAGGTAAAAAAACAATAAAGTAGGTATTTCAAAGCATAAGTTGATGAAAATTATTTTAGAACCAAATTCATGTAATAAGTTGGTAGATATGTGTGCAAAATTTGTTTTGGAACACGAAAATTCTTTGAAGAAAATGTACGAACACAAAAATTCAGATGTATGGAAGTATATTGATGAACACAATGTAAACAGTCAAGAAATTGATATATGCTACAATATAATCAAAGACACAAACAAGAAAAGAAAGTGGCTGAGAATGATGGACAACGAAGAAACTATGGCGGAAGTATTCGAAGAGGAATATGGCGAAAGCGATGTATTCGTAAAAGAGCGCCATCTGTTTGAATTTGTAAACACTGAACCTTATCAGTTCACAGACGCCCTCGATAAGGCTGTATTTGAATATGTAAAACGGTGTTAAAACCATTTAATTGCAGTGTGTAACCGTTAAATAAAAGTTCGTTGACTAAATAATCAACTTGATATTGTGTCCGGCATTTCGTCGCTGAAGGTTGGCAGTTCCGAATTCGGCATATTGATTGTTTTTGTCATTGGCCGATTATCAGCAGAATCGACCAATAAGAGCTTGTTAAGTAGTAGTCGGAAAGATGGCTGCGCTGCCGTCTCCAGGTCAGGTAAGTTCGAGCACTATTTCGAAAAAAATAGTGACACAAACGCAACAAATTACGTTTCGACGGTATCGCAATGTCGACCAGATAGCAGTGATTGTAGTGACGTGCCGGTAGTGACAAAAAGTGGTGTTGTTCTGGTGTATTTCGGTGATTTTTCAAAAGTGACATTCGGCTGACAGTTCGGTGGGCGGCGTTAAAGGGGCAATATTTTCGTCAATAATTTGTTGAAGATTAATTCGGCATCAAAATGAGCTTTTATTTGCCCAGAAAAATAGCTTCGCGTTTCAGGAATGGGCTGTACATAAAGAATTACCTAATTTTCAGTTGTCTGTTTTTGACAGTTCACCCTTAAAAATTTACGATTTTCGTGCCTTTGCTTCCATGTGAACGTTGCATTAATCGTGTGTTGATGTTAAGGACGATAAAAGTGCTTTTCCACACTCATACGTTTTTTCTTTTAGGTGGCTGGTAACCACAGTGCCATATATGAAGCCTATTACAATTTGGTAAGCTGTTTTGCATAATTTATTGCAATTGAGCATTGAGCTTTTCAAAGGACACTCATTTGTAAACATCTTACGAATGTGCTTGACATAATTGATTTTAAGTGCATCGTTGTATATTTATGATCGTCAATGTGATAAGTATTGCGTGATTTCAAATACTGACAGCTACGTTGTACTTACAGAAAGGATGTGATAACGCAATCAGCGTTAATAAAAGCATTCTGCTATTCATGAGTAGGTGGAGGGTTGTTGTTATTGATTGTGGCGAGTTTTGTCATAGGTTATGGTTAATGCAATTAATAAAACTGTACATAACCATATACTTATTTCTATACAAATGTATAATTTTTGTAAAAACCAGATTTTAGACTTTTAGAAATAAATCATTGTTAATAGAATTTTTACCTAATATCAATTAGTTGTAAAGGCACTTCTAAAAGCTATTGCTTCAGAAAAATAAAAGTTCAAGTTATGAAAATATTGAACAAAGATCAAGAAACAAGATTAAGAATGCAAAGATACTTTGTGCAGAACTATTTTAATGACCAATGTGAAGACAGCCAAAAGTCACATTTTATATTTTAAGTGGCTGTGAAAAGAAACAAAAATAATAACAGTAGATTTGTGTCTTTGACATTAAAACTGACCTCTCTACCAAGTTTTATTTAATTTCGAAATAATGTGGCTTCTGTTTTCATTTATTTTTTATATCTTAAATGGAATGATGCTTATATCTTTACTTCACTAGTTTCTGTTTTTTTTCTTCAACTAGTTTGATCAACTTGAAAGTCTATATTGCCATCACTTCCTCCTGTTTATTATAAGCTATCAAAAATGTTGTGAAAAATATAAATCTTTACCTACTTTAATTCCCCTAATTTTATGTGTTTGTTCTCAAGGTTGATCCTAACAGGATCGGTACAATTGGTGCCATGGAAGCGGCACGTTTTCTCAAAAAATCCGGATTGAGCGATGTCGTACTGTCACGAGTTTGGGACCTGTCAGATCCCGGAGGGAGGGGGTGCCTGGACAAGACGGGCTTTTTCGTTGCATTGAAACTTGTGGCGTTGGCCCAGTCAGGCAGAGACGTCAACATGTCGAACATTTTGTTGGATATGCCTCCACCAAAAATGGTGAGTATAACAGAAGTAGAAATGTATTTGGAGTTGCACCTGCATTTTTAAATTTCCTGTTGTAAATAAAAGTATTAAAATGATTTTGTTTTGGGCTGTTTTAATCTTGTTCTTCAAAAGCAAAGGTGTTCAAGCTTTCTAACTAATATTTCTGCTTTCATGAACACTACCATTATTAATTAAGCACTGGTAAAAGTAAATATTCGGATGTATTTTCATCACAAGAAAAAGGAAAAAAGAAATTTTAAATCTGAGAAACAATTATTTGTTTAAAAATACATTTCGAGAAACTGCAATTAACTGAATAAGAAGCAGAAGATATTAGGTTTCCTGATCACTAACTGTGTTGCGAAATTTAAAGTTACTTGACAACAAATGCTGTCATTACATTAGCAACAATAAATTTTATAAATCTAATTACCTAATAGATGTGTGGATTTGTATTTTATTTAGTCCTTTTTTACAAAATAAAGAGTCACTTTCAGCACTTCTGCATTTTTTTCCAGGGTGATGTGCCCCTTCCAAAACCAGTGAAACCTCCACCCCCCACCACTACGCCACTGATCACTTCTTTACCTCCTTCTGCGGTCGACTGGACCGTCAAACCGTCGGAGAGGGAAAAGTATAATAAGCTGTTTGATTCTTTACAGCCTTTAAATGGGTTGATTCCAGGCAATAAAGTAGTAATGCACCATTTGGCGTCGTCAATGGCTTTTTAATGCTTTCTTTTTAGGTCAAAGGTGTTCTTATGGATTCTAAGCTACCTGTAGATACGTTAGGTAAAATTTGGGACTTGGCTGACCAAGATAAGGATGGGATGTTAGATAGACACGAATTTATTGTTGTAAGTAAGAAAAAGAATTTGAATATGCTAGGTAATTTTCACGTTGCCTTTGTTGTTTTCTTTTTTTTAGTTGTTCGATAAATGCTATATAAATGTGCCACTGCTATGTTTAAATTACACATGAAAATATTTACGCAACCGTATATCAGTCAAATATGCACAATATTTGCCTGTATACGTGATTACCCTTGAAGCAAAATGATTATCCTACGGATTTGTTTACTACATTTTTATTCAGAAATCTGTATTACGACGTGGGTTGATAAAATTTGTTTGTCTTAATGAAATATGTGTTGACATAGATTTTATTATAGTGTGGCAAATATAAACATGTACGGCGACACGTTCTATGTAAATTGTGAATCAGTTCAAGTATCTGTTTACAAAATTGCAACGGAAATATTCAATTTGTGTGTTTATTTTTTTAGGCTTGTGTTATTTTTTTACAATGAAATCATTTAAATTACATAGTACTGTATAATATTTTTTACATAATTTAAATTGAATTTGGGAAGTTTTTTTTAAGTATTATTTTGACTATTGATTTATTGCAAATTCACTTTGGATGAGTGATAGAGACTGCAGTTGTCGAGGCCAAATTGGTTGAATTACGATATGAAATACTTCTTGAACCGGCCTGCTCGCCGGATTTAGCTCCTTGCGACTTATTCTTTCTGGAAATGTCAAGAAATGGCTTAGCGGAAAAAATTCGACTCTGATAAATAGATCATTACCGAAACTGACAGCCATTTTGCAGACTCAAAGAAAAGCTGGTTTTTGGAAGGGATAAAAAAGTTAGGATAACGGTGGGCTGAGTGTATACAGCTTAAAGATGACTACATTGAAAAATAATTATAGCTGTATCGAACAAAATGTTTCTTTCGTTTGTCACTGTTCTATCAAATTTTTGGCACATATTTGATAATACAAATGGAATTGGTAATATTTTACAGGGTGTTAATTAAGTATGTACCATAACTTTAACAGACGATTCTCAGAGTTATTTTAACACAAAAACTTCATATAAACATGGGTCCTTCAAATGCTTCGTTTTCAAAATACAGGGTATTAAACTTAAACAAAATATATCCTATATATATTTGTTGTTGTTACATAATTGTAAATATGAATTTAAAAAAATCCAAACGAAATGTTTCCCCATATTTTTTGTGTAGTCCAGGAATATGCAATCAACTAGACTTAATTTTTTTCTCGAAAACTAAGCAATATACGAAAAAAATTCAAGAGACAAAAAAGTTGTATTTTTAGTTCCTTGATGTGAAAAAAATATTTAAAGGTTTTAAAAAACCATTGGGACACATTTTTTTGTCAAAAATATTAAGGTGCCCTCCGGGACGCCGCTGCACTTAAATAAATTTAATCAAATTAGGTCCAAATGAGCCCTTTAATACTAGTATTAACACAGTCAAATTTCATCAAAATTGGGTAAAGGATATTAACAATATTCACGAAAAGCCAAATTATTTTTTTTAACACCCTGTATTTTGAAAATGAAGCATTTGAGGACCCACGTTTATATGAAGTTTTTGCCTTAAAAAAACTCTGAGCATCGTCTGTCGTTTTTTTGTTAAAGTCCATGTTAGCTAAAATCAACCCAGTAACTATGACAATAATAATTGAGGTATGCGATGGTTTAGATTTTAATAATTACAAGTATAAAGTTGATTTTAGCTTTGAATACATATTTTTTTCATATGTCTCAAAGGTACAAAAAATATAAAAATGTTTGCTTGTCTATATTTTGTGTACAATCAGTGTCAAAATTAATTGGTTTCAAATGGTCTTGAACAATAGTTTCTCTAGTACATTTTTCACTGGACAGAAGATAAACAACATCCGACAGGTTTTTATTTTTTATTTATTCTGACCAGTAGGTACTCAAATACAGGAGTCCGATTAATTTTGAGGTTGACTGTACAAACGTACAAAAAATGTGTTGTTTCTTAATTCTCGGCACACAAACAGGTTTACCTCATTCACCTTATCACCATTATCTTTATTTACCAAGTTCACAGATAAAACAATGCCCATCCCCGCCCCCGTTATTTCACCTTTTGTTTCCCCGTTCAAGGCCATGCACCTAGTGTACAAGGCCCTCGAGAAGTACGCCATACCCAGCACTCTCCCCCCCGAACTGCTGCCGCCGGAGAAGAGGAAAGGATCTACGCCGACGGCGGCGCCCCCCCTCTTATCGCAGGGCATGGACGGCGTGAAGCCCAACATACCAACCAACATGGTGCCGAACGTTCCGATAAGCGCCCTTGCCTCGGTTATGAAACCTGTACAGTCGGTGCAGCCGACGGTACCGTGGGTCGTCAGCGCCGACGAGAAGGCCAAGTCGGACGCACTGTTTTTGAAGAGCGACATCGACAAGGACGGGTTCGKTTCGGGGCAGGAGATTAAGGATGTGTTTTTGCAGTCGGGCGTGCCGCAGCCTGTTCTTGCTCATATCTGGTGAGTTTCAGTTTGGCGTTGTTACGAATAAAAGACAAGTAAATATATGTTCACGTTACTACACTGGGGAGCATAACAGAAATGTCACTCCTACCAGTTTCTAATGGTTTTATAAAAATATTGTAGATGTCACTAATAGCTTGACAGGAACTTCAAATAATAATAATAAATTTTAAGGCGAATTCATCAAGATCCATTATATTTTGAAGCCAAGCAGAAATCAACAAAAAGAAAATAAAATAGCTTTAAAGGTCTTATCCTAGTTTCAACATTCTGTGTATTTAAATCGAATGTGATTTCAATATAACTAAATAAATTTGTGATGTGAGTTTCTTTGGTGTAGTTGCATTGTTTGTACTCCAAAACTTTGAATGAAATAGCAATAAATCGGTTATATTAATTTAAATAAATTATTTTAAGTGTTTTGATTTGTAGGTTCTGGCTCCTGATTGTATTAAATTAAACATACTTGTATTCATATAATGTTTCAACCTTTAATGTAGGTCTTTTTCAATTATAAAATAAAAAAATATTTTAAAAAGACCTAAATTAAAGGTTGAAATGTTATATGAATAGAAGTTTGTTTAATTTAATACAATAAAGGCCTGAACCTACGAATAAAAACACTGGAAATAAATAAATAAAAGGACTCGACAAAAATAAATATCAATATCTATGATTAAATAAAATGCTAATCAATTCTCTAACATTACAAAAGATCTTGTTAAATACAGTAAGTTCATAATAAAGTCTACAAGTTACAATGCGTTTGTATCTTATTGTATTATATTATCTGATGACTGTCAAAACAGTAAAACAAAATGGTTGTTTTCCACCTGAACGTGTTGACAACTGAAAAAGTAAATTTACAAAAAACCATGCTATGTTTGTATTAATTATTCACACAGTAATGTAGCCTATGTATCTTCATTTATATTAAACAGAGAAAAGGAAAACAAGATTTTTTCGTTTATTCCAGGGCATTATGTGATATTAAACAAAGCGGCAAGCTGAACAATGAACAGTTTGCGTTAGCCATGTGGTTTGTCGCACGTTGCTTGAAGGGTATCGAACCACCTCCGGATTTAACACCCGAGATGGTGCCACCTAGTTTTAGAACAACGAAATCTGCAGACGGCTTAGTAGTAAGTATCCCTCTAGTTTATAATTCTAGCGTATTTCCTTCCCAAGAAGGCTTTCACGAACACATACAGAAACACGGAGAGTATTATCACCATTCCCAGCAGCATGATGTGGTGGTTGAAGTTCATTTTGAGTTTTTTCTCCACCACGAGACGTATACTGCCGGCTAATTCTTTTTGCTGCCAGCAGCTGTAAATGACGATTGTAAAAGTAAATATTCATAGTGGAGCAATAAGAAAAGTATAACATCTCTACCCTAAACTGGATGAAGGAAAAAGTTTTGGATCCAGTGTGTTACTGTTTTTTTTTTAATTTAAGAAAGGCAGGATTAATTAACATTTTAAATTCAAAATGAATATCAAGAGGCAATAATATTTTTGATTTTAGTAGTGTACCTACCTATAGATATTAGAATCGGAGATTTTTGCTTTCTTTATGTATAATTTATCCATAACACTAACATACATTCTGCCTTTGGATTCTTGAGCCAGTAATTCAGGAATGACATTTTTAACTCCTATTTGCCACTGGATTGGTGCATCTGAATTGCTATTCCTACAAAATTAAATAAATGATAAAAATTAAGATACAACACACAAAAATTATATTTTTTAAAATGTAGCTATTTTCGAGGTAAAAAGGTTTAAGTTCTTTAAAAAATGTCATAAATTTATTTTAGTTCTTAAAATAATACAGACATAATTTAAAGGATCTTTAATACGCAAAGTGTCCACATCTAGTTTTTTTGGTACAAAAAAAAAATTAAACATACCAGTCATCTTATTTTTGATAACTTGATGTTTATACATTTTCACTCTTCATTTGTTTGAAAGCTTTTAGGTTTTGCCTGAAAAGTCTTCAGGAACCTGTACGCTAAATATAAATATAAATAAATAATTCATGTATCAGCAAATCATCAAGGCTTATGGTTGAGATTGCTTCTGTATAATATACATTTTTGGTTTCGTAGATGATATTTTGTGCGATTTACAGCGTTTGAATCTTTCATCGGCAAACTATAATTTCTGTAATATTTCTGAAACCGGAAGTCTGGGACCCCAAGTTTATACATTTTCTGAATCAGCACGTCAAGATCTATCTGCCTGAATTATTTCAGATTTTTCGGAGACTTTGTGAAAATCGACAAAAATTTCATACTTTGGTCAGAAAAAAATGGCGATTTTTGCAAAATCTCCAAAACATCTGATATAACTCAGGGAGATAGATCTCAACTTTCTGATTGAGAAAATGTATATAACTTCCGGTTTAGGAAATATGACAGAAATTATAGTTTGCCGATGAGATTCAAACACATTAAATCGCTATAGTTATATAGTCATATAGTTTTAAATAAAATTTGTATATATTACCCTGGACATGACAAGGAAATATCGGTACCGCCAAACTTCATATTGCAACCGTCTCTCAACAGKCGGATCAACTGGTGGCAACCCTTGCAACATTGAATATATCCCCGCAGAGTTGTTTGCCTTTTCAATGATCCTGCCGTCTTTGTCTCTAACTTCGAACACCTTCTGCTCAGGGCATTGTTCCTAGAACGTTTGAAACTGATCCTCGCGATCAGGCAGTACTTTTTAAAGCTGACCTTGCAATATCCAGTCATCACCTCGTTTAATCTTGCCTTCACTTGCGGCAGATTTTTTATCGAGTTTGGTAAAATATGGGAGTAGCAGGGAATCCCGTATTTGAATATTCGGAGCATCTCCAAGTCCGTCGCTGTGACATTTTTGTCGTCCGTTTCTCTCTTGGTCGAGTTTACCTGAAAAAGCTGTTGTGTAATCGCGCCGAAATTGGTCAAGGTTGCTCATCCATAAAAGTGAACAATGTCGCATTCCACTCCCTGGTTTGTTTTGTAATTGTCACAGACGGCAGTTCTAAGGTAGGATTATCTATTTTTCTTACATTTGTGGTTGAGTTGGTAGCAATGATGGGGGGTCTTGTGTCCGCGTCTGGTAAAATGATGTTGCAGTAACCAAGTCTGTGTTTTTTTCCAACTTGATTGCATTTCGTACATGATGACCATGGTCCCCATTCCGTGTCCAATAACATATTGTATTCGGGTATGTATACTTGGCCGGTAGCATAAGGACCATGTGGAGCTTGTTCGGAATGTACCTAAAAACTGATTTTGTGCTGCCAGTGAAAACTTTAATAGCTATTGGTACTCAAAATCTACAGAAATAATTTCAAAAATATCTAATTACTGTGCAATAGTTTAATAGTTCTCATAAAAGTTAGACTGAAAAATGTACCACTCTTGTTTGTCACAGAAAAGTTTATACACCTAAAATTTCAACTTTTTGAGAAATGTTAATAAAAAAACCCTATTCAAGAACCCTCCTTCAAAGGTCTGGGGCTTCCTCAGGAAGTAAATATACATGTAGATATTTTTGGGTACTATAACTTAAAATCATTTTCAAGTATTAATTATATTTTTGCATTTCTTATGAAACTTAACGACGCCTTATGTGTCTAATATACAAAATGCACCAGAATTAAGTTATTCGCCATTTTTTAATGACATTTGTAATACCTGTAAAAGCAAGCAATTTGTAAACTGAAAGAGGTGAGTGAAACCCCGGAGTGTTTGCTATTCTAGAGTGTAAAAAGTACTATTAATTAAAAGTAGAAATTTTAAATTCTCTTACTTCAGTAATTTTTTTTGGGGCTTGTGAATAATCTATTTTTTGTTTCTTCTCAATTTTGTTTTCATGTTTTCATTGTTTTTACCATTTAGGTAAAAAGCTACTTCCATTTTTCATAGTTATTACAATTGTTCTTTTTCTACAAACTCTGTAGCTTAACATTGATGCTAAATGGATTAAAAATTTGATCTTCTATTTTGTTTGTAATCTGCTATAATGGAATTTAATCATCAGACTTACAGCGGTTACATTAATGGAACTGTTAACAACTGTTAAAAAATATGGCACAGTTAGGGCGTCCCCCATTGTACAAATGTACTGTCCTGAATGTTCCTCTTGCAAGTTGTATATCTGCAAACTATGATCTTCCGGCGAAGACAGTATGTGTTCAGAATATTCCACATCTTCCAAATTTTCGCTGTCTACACCGCCCCACTGCCACTTTATAGTATCGACAGTGCTACTTTCTAAGGGGCTTACACATATTTTGCAGTCAAATCTGAAAGAAATTGTGGTTTTATCTGGCTGAAAGAATAAAAGAATTCCAACTTTTGAATTGCTATTTTTGCCATCGGATAATGTACAGTATATTATTTTAATGCATCTACTTACTTTATAGTTCCGCCCTCAAATCCCAAAACTGCTTCTGGTGTAGCAGAACCGTGCATACCAAGATTACTGTTTTGCTCCCTTAGGCAGTTATAGTACTCCTCCCATTGCTTTTTGTGTATGTCTCGATATTTTTCGTTGGCACCAGGATATTCCGTAATATCATAACCAAGGAATTGCCAAGTTTTGTCCTTCTCCAACTTAAATTTATAATACTTGTGTGCTTTTTCTTTGATACCGCTCAATTTGTCCCCAAATAATGCCACTGCCTGTTGTATTGAAAATGATGTTAGCGTCAGAAAAATTGTGGCGGCCAACCTCATTTCTTTGTCACATTGACAAGCAAGGGACAAGATAGCTTTGACGTATCAGAGAAAAAGGAAAAATCTGTAGAAAACTGCAATTTTTTCTGTGTTCTTTTTATTTCTTTTATTATGTGCAATACAGTTTTTTCCACATGGGTTATTAGTTGTAGCCTAAAAAATTTTTCATTTAGAAATTTTTATTCTTGAATTTTCCAATGTTGATATGTATAAAACATAATAGGATTGTTAAAATGATTTTTATTGTAAACCCTGTATAGAGGTTTGGTATCTTGTCTGTGAAATTTAGCAAGGTCTGAGCTTGTTTAGATTGGTTTTGCAATATTAGTTTCATCGTTAAGAAGGAGACAAACAATAGAAAATTTGTTGTACATTCAATAGCAAAATTAATGAAACAGTCAGCAGTATTAAATCTTCCCCTGTAAAATTGAACAATGTTGTATTATTATACTTTAAAATGGACTTAAAAGTGCGGGAAAATTTTAATTTACTGGTATGTTCACTTGGTTTTCTGACGCCACTCTTATGCTACAATAAAACCACATTGTTTCAGGAAAACAATAATACAAGATATTCCAATCCCGAACTAGATATGATTAGCAAAGACATAGAAGAATTATCCAGAGAAAAACTATCACTAGAGGCAGACATAGCGCAGAAGGAAGCCGACATAAAAATAAAAACTGGCGAGATCAAAAACCTTCAGGTAAATATACCCATCACCGACTAACAAAAGAACATTAACACTCGTTTCCAGAGCGAATTGGACACTTTAGCGGCGACCCTGAAGCAACTGGAGAACCAAAAGGGGGAAGCACAGAAACGATTGAACGACCTCAAGGCGCAGGTGAGAGATTTTAAGGTTTTGTTTTCTTTCTTTGTGATTGGCTTGCCGCTTGCTTATCCTTTATTAATCGTGCATTTTGCTCAGCGTAACGAAACGGAACTAGTTCTTTTCTAGCCTAGTACACGGCATGTTGCATTTGTTTTTGTTTTGATTAGAGATCTGAGTTAGACAGTGAGATGGAGAAGGTCGATAGGGATCTAGCTGAGGAGAAGGCGAAGGTAAGCTAACAACGTTCTTCCTTCATATATGTTATCTGTTTCTAATTCTTTGCGGTGGCAGGTGCGATTATCTGCATTCTTTTTTTTGCTATAATGCTGAGGTGATGGTTTGTTCTTTATGTTGATTAGTAGAATATACATTTCATCTAAAGTTGTCTGTAACTTTGGATTGTCCAGTAAGTGTTTTGGAAAAGCCTAAAAGTTAGAAAGATGAACGTAAGTAAGCTGTCAAAACAAAAATGCTAATTTCAGTTTTTTCAAAATAACTCTGAATGAGTTGGAATTCATTTGTTTTCTAAATGGCACATAATTATGAATTAAATTCTGCATACTTTGCCCATTTAACAGACTTTCCTCCTCTAATAACTAAAAAAAAACAATTGTAACATTTTTTTATATCTTACATTTACATTTTTATGAACTAGAATTGACTTTTTTACGAACCAATTGCATTTAGGCTTACAAAAAGTAGCTAAATAATGATGTTGTTAGACAGACAATTTTTAGGAATGTTGAATTTCAAAATGGTTTTACAAAATGTGTTGCTATTCATTTGATTCACTATCCGTATAGTGAGAGGTATGTATGTTAATTTTTAAACATTGTATTTGTGATGTATATGTGCATTTTGTGAAAAATTACTCTTTGTTTTCTTTGCAAAGTATCTCTATTTCGCTAGTTAAGTATGTAGTTTACTGCCTAATTTTCTAGAGAAAATAGCACATTTTTCTGTTGGATATTATTTAAGATATGTCGCTTTTTATACTGTAGCAAATATTTTGTGCAGATTTAAGCACTCCATACAGACTTGTTGCTTTTATTTAAAAAATACTATTATTATTATTAAATTAGTTTCGTGTATTGCCCTCTAATTTCTAAATGCCCATGTATTATAAAAAATTGGGAAATATGTTTCTGTATTTATATTTTCCCTAAATGTTTTTGGCTACACAAAATTTCACTTATGTTTAAAACTTAGGCACTAGTAACAATAAGAAAACGAATTTGTGTTGTGTTGTTATAATAACATCAACCTTTTAATTTTTTATTATTTATTTATTATATATTTGACGCCACTATGACAAAAAAAAAACAGTGAAAACTTTCTACAAAATAGTATATACATATTTACGTTATCTGTTATGATGGTATATAATTTTTGACAAATGGAATATCTTCTAAAAATGAAAAGTATTTTTAAACACATAAGAGGCATTTAATTTTGTAACAACTTTTTTTATACACCGTATGTTTCTGGTTCATATCTCAAGAAATACTAAAATGTAAACAGATAGTAGTACTATAGTAGTAGTAGTATATTTTAGCTGTATTTGTTTTTGATGGATGTCATAATTCGAGAAATCATTATGTATGTAGCCTTAGAGTATATTATCAGCCAACGTTGACATAACTGTCAATTTGTTAGGTTGATAAACTGCGATCACAGGCGACCGAACAAGCAGAAACAGTAGCGGCGCAGGAAAAAGAATTAACGAGTAAAAAGGAACAGCTCGAGGGCTTGAAACAGGAAGAGCAAAGACTGGAACAGCAAAGGGCCGAGAACCTTCGCAAAATAGAATCTTTAACTACCAACCTCCAAAATACTCAACTGAGCATTAGTCAAGTATGAATTTGCTTAATTTTAGCTCGACATCTCATTACAGTATCCATTTTTGTAGGCGAAAGCTTTAATTACGCAATTACAAGAACAGACACGTCAAATGAACGATGCAATAGCTGCCTGTGATACGGCAATAGACTCAGGAGATGTTAGTGGTATTTCCGACCTAGTTTTGAGTATAAATCCCGATTTCCGGGATCCACAATATACCAAAGTGGGTTTGGTCAACGGTGATTCTTCAAAACAGGTATATCATCAAGAATTCTGCAGAATTTCAATTTTTTATGTGTTTTTATTTTGTCTTGTAGAATGGTTTTGAAGATGATCCGTTTAGTAATAAAAATGGTTTCGGTACAAATAAAAATGGATTCCAAAACGATCCTTTCAGTAGTGGTAAGTGTGTTTCGCATTGCTGATTATGGAAGTTCAGTGAAATCATTGTGTGTTTGTTTTAGATCCTTTCAAAAGCAATTCGGATGCCTTTGGCTCAAATGATCCTTTTAATGCTGCCTTTTCGTCAAAGTCCAATGTAAGTCGCTCATATAATTTGGGAGGATGGCAATCTATAAATTTTTTTTGGTTTCAGAATGGCTTTTCTTCGGATCCGTTTAGTTCATTTGAGACGAATACCGCTAAGGTGGAGTCATTTGATGCCTTCGGTGATGCGAAGAATTCTGATGTAGCTGCAGAGGTACTGTATTTCATGTTTAATAAGATTTCAATTTTTTCCAAATTAGAAATTGTTGGGATTTTATGCAGTTTGCCATTTTTTAATAATATCTTTAATAAATTGAATAAAATGTCTGTTAATCTGTATTTTTGCCTTTTTATTTGTCGAAATATTCTAGGACAACAAAGATCCCTTCGGTTGTGACCCGTTCGCGGTACTTCACGCCCCCACCAGGCCGGGTCAGGCGCCCGGTCGGCCAACCAGTCCGAGTCCCGCCTTGCCCCCCAAGAAGAGCAAACAGCCCCCACCGAGACCGGCACCTCCGCGACCCAATCAACCTTCCAAATCGTCAGGGTTCCAGTCTGATCCGTTTGGGGCGCCGTCGAACGATCCCTTCTCATCTGGGAGTGGCTTCGCAGATTTCGCCGATTTTGATTCTAAAGTATGTGGAGAATAGTTTTTTTGGAGTATTTAAAAAAAAATTTTGGGTGAAATGATCTGCAAGAGCTGGTAGTGGTTGCGTAGTTATTGGGATTTCGGTTTTGCTTTAGTGCTGTCATCGTAGCTTCCTGCCCCTTCCCTTTGGTTTCCTAGACAACCTGTTCACCCCTACCGAATTCCTGTTCAAAGGATCCTGTGAATGTTCTTCGTCCTCTTGGTCCTTTTCCTTTGGAGAGCAGCATGAGGTATATTTGTTTGATTTGTTTTGAAACGTCCAAAAGATGGTAGCTGATTATTTCATTGTTTCGAACTGTTTTCAAAGTTAAAGTTACAGCAAGATGGTGTTGATCCAGTTATTAGAGCGAAAAGAGTTTTTATTATTTAACAATTTTACTTTATTTCATCCACATAATAAACAGACGTAGTTGATACAAGGTAACAGTAAGACATAAAGTAAAACTAGTATAGCACTAGCACAAACGGATCTTAGCTAACTAGATTCGTTTTTGACATTTTGACATCGCATTTTTTAGCCTCCCTCTTTAGGACGAACTATATACTTAATTTATTTAAATGTTACTATCTTAACATCTTTCTTCCCTTTACCATTTTTTAACGTCATTTTAGAACAAGAAACTAAGATACATACAGATGTAAACACCATGATATAAATCATCCTAAGCCACCTATGGTGACAGGTTTTCGGAAAATTAGTAACTATACCCATTTATTGTCAAAAGTATATATTAAGGAATGGAAGATTTTAAATAATATACTTATAAAAGCAACATCTTACATCATAATTTATTGAATCATATATAGAAGTTTCTTAACATATGGACTAAGTATGTCACATTTTTAGGTAGGTGATGGTGAGATGAACTAAAAATATACGGGGAGTTTCATTAAAAAAGTAATCGAATTGTTGCATTAAATGATGTCAGCGTCAACATTGATAAGATCTTTAGTTTTTTTTTACGGGCTAAATGAAGATTGGCTACCATTTTTTGCCTGTCAGGAGCATCTGAGTAAATTACTTCATGATACTTGCAAAACATATTGCATCTCCAGAAGAACGATGATGCAAAGCAAATTTTGAAATTTTTACTTAATTATGTCGAAATAGAAGTAATCATTCTTTCCATGGTGCAACAATCTAATTTTATTATGTACAGATAATATATTAAGTTTAATTCAGAGAGTAATATCATTCCAAAATTTTATTACCCATTTTTCAGCTGTAATTATTATTACTAATATAGATTTCATTCCGTGTATTCTTCCAAAGACTAATGTTTTTCTATAGGCTGTCTCAGTTTAAAAAAAATATTTTTGACGTTAAATTCTGTCAGGTATAATACTATCAGAGAAAAACAGCTGTAGCTACTTGTTTTTTTGGAAATTTTTGAAAATGAATGCCATATCTAAAACTATAATACATTTGCTGTACATTAAAGCTTTTTCCACTAGTTGCAAGATTGGTTAACCAATGATAGAGATAAAAAACTGAAATCACGATTTCCGAGGAATTGACTTTTTCTGGATGTGCAATATTATTTTCCATAAAGAAATTATTGCACATAAAACTCAGATACTCTCGATGCATTTTGTGTTTCAAATTTTCATTTTTTACCCACTGTATTTTCATTTCGTGTCTTTTCATTTTTATTTTAGCTGGATTATCCAAGGCATGTGCACCAGCACCGACCGATTATTATCGTTTATTTTCGATATGCTCTTTTATTTCCGTAGACACTAACAAAAATTTCCAGGTTGGCCGAAGGACTTACCCGCCCCGACTAACAGACTTAACCTTTCCCGTTTCAGCCGTAAAATAATCTCGTCTTTAGTTCTCCAGCAAAC
Source organism: Rhyzopertha dominica (assembly GCA_025024175.1). Taxonomy (NCBI): domain Eukaryota; kingdom Metazoa; phylum Arthropoda; class Insecta; order Coleoptera; family Bostrichidae; genus Rhyzopertha; species Rhyzopertha dominica. The sequence goes on from QCXZ01000064.1 coordinate 62,017,110, forward strand.
CGGCAGCAGCCGCCGCCGCGTCGTCGAAAAGCCTCGACTTCACGGACGACCCCTTCCGCGATTACAGGTACGAGGACCCGTTCAACATAGCGTTCGACGACGAACCCGACGACGCGGCGGCCAAGAAGAGCACGGGCAGCGTCGACGCCTTCGGTTTCTCCTCGACGAAGGCCGACAAGTTCGATCCGTTCGGTCTGGACGGTCGGCAGTCGGTTCCTTTGCCGTCGTCGTCGTCGGCTACCCTGTCAGTAAGTAATAGCAACGCCGCGGTGAGCGGGAGGGCGTCCGCCCCGCTCAGCCTAAACCAGCTGCCGAGCGAGGACCAGCAGTTGGTGTGGGCCGCGCAGGAGAGCCTGAGGTTGGAGGAGGCGCGCAGGAAGAGACAGCTGCAGGAACAAGCCGACCTGGAGCTGGCGATATCGCTGAGCAAGGCCGACAACAAGGGGAAGTAGCGGCTCGACGGACGCCCTTTCAATACTTAACTGTCTGTTAGCTTTTTTAAGGATGTTTTTGTACGTTATTTTATAAGCGAAACATATCAGGTTAGGTTGTTCGGTTTCGTCTTCGTTCGTTGTTTGTTGTCCGTAGTGATGGGTGAGTTACGAATTCTTTTTCTCCTCAAAAAATCATTTTTTTTTAAAATTTGGAAGACTTGTTTAATTTCCTTGAATGTTACAAGTTTTTGTGTGATCTGGCAACATTGTGATGCCAGAAATTCAGTTCTATTTTTTAATTTTTCATACGTTTTGAAAAATAACAGAATATAATGCCCTTAGAAACTGCCAAATAAATGCTTTTTTTAATGAAATTACATTACAGATTACTGGAGATTTCAATTAATGCTGATTGTTGAAAATCAATAAGTTTTGAGAATAAATATAAATAATTAGGGAGTTGAAAACTACATATTCCAAAATAAATATAGCCATAGCAGAAATATGACTCTTGAAACTAACTAATTATTTAATGATACAAAATATATGCTTGTTTTAAAGCTTCACATTATCGTGCAGTTTCACATTAATTCAACCTTGGAATAGCTATAAAAGCTAGAAATTTGCATAAGTCTGTATTTTTACATTTTATAAGTTAGCTCAAAAGTCTTATGGAATCTTGAGCACACGAATCAAGGTCCTAAGGTTACAATATCCATTTGTAAATATTTTGTTCATTTGATCTAAACGATGTTCGGAAGTTATAGAATATTTTAGTTTTGTTACCTTTGACTCAATACACAAGATTTTATAAGACTTTATCTAACTAATGTAAAAATAAAAATTTAGGCAAGTTTATGGCAAATCATTTGCATTGTTTTCAACTTGTTTCCAGCAAATACCACGAAATGGTTCCCTCCAACATACTTCTCAGGCATAAGTCCTTGTGACTTTGACATAATTTCTAAAATGAAGCAGAAATCGTTTTGTAGCATTTGTTCCAAAATTATTCCAGAGGTTTTTTCGGCGGTAGACTTTTAAAACTATACTAAAAGTAGCATGTGCGTTCTATATTATAGGAAACAGGTTGAACATAATACTGTGACTAAAGTGAAGGACAGTACTGTATATTTTTTTCAAAAGTATGCAAAAGAGATACCAAAGTTTAGAAAAACCCAGAAATGTACTCTTTTCTTTAGACTAAATTGTTATAAAAGTAGATTTTTATTTCTTTTTTTGCAAGGTCAACACAGATTTTAAATCAAGTTTGAAAAGATATTGCAATTTTTTTTTCTTGGATATGGGATTTTTGGGCTGAATATCAATGAAAGCATAAGCAACATTTGGTAGAAATTCAATACTTCCTTCTTAATTAATGTTTTTAAAAACATGTGCTTGTCATTTTTTTCTTAGATGTGCAAAATATTATCATGTAACTGGGTTTCAGGTAATGTCACAGATAATTTTTTTTTATTAGCAACCTTACATTTGTTTAGATCCATGTGTTGKCTTAATTTGGTACCTTACTTAATCATTTTATTTACTTTGAAATTTCCATCATCTTCAAAAGTTAAGTTCTAAAATTAACATGAACACACCTCTCTAAATATATGAAGTTATTTTTCCCTTCAAAATTATTAAAGATAAAGTATAACAGATGTTACATAAAAGTGTTCTACATGCAAATTCTGGTACTATAGGTGTTAATACTTTTTCAGTTTCAAACATGGCCTAAATGTAAACAGTTCAATTACAATTTTTTAACCACAAATAATAACACAGTGTTTTATAAAAAAAAACTAAGGAACTGTATACGACACTTTCAAAATTCACTGGCTATAATTTACCGTTCAGTAAACAAATGGTGCTACTTTTAAAAAGTTGTCAACAGTGTGACAAAATCAAAATTGATCCTGTTGTTTAACAACAATGCAATATGATTTGATTAAATTTATTACACCCATCACTACCTTTCGTTTTTCTAAGACATGGAGGTTTCTTATTAAAAGCAAGTTACCTGCTGTGAAAAAATGAACTACCAAAGGCTATTACTTCCGTTGTTTTACTTTCTACCATTGTTTTAAATGTACCCGTACCGCTTTACAAAGACATTCTGTATCCGTTTTGATCGAGTATTACTGGAATATCATGTTGTTCGTATATCAATACTTGACCAAATGTAGATGTTGGTTATCGTATGCAGACTGCGTTTCCTTGTGTTGTTAGGATGTTTTTTGCCAGAGTATTTATTGAACGCAAGATGTTATTGATCGTGCATAAGTTTTATCGGTGTTATCTCTTTACATTCTAATAATTCTGATTGAGCGAATAAAGTAGGATGCCTTCACAGTATTTTCTAGGAAACCAACTGAGACTCGATAAAGTGTAAATCATAATCATTATACATGCCTTTAATTGTAGGACGTTCTTGTAACTGTAAATAATGTTTATAGCATAAGTTTGTTCAGTGCTTGGCAGTGAACGAGCTATAGTCATGTATATAAGCATTATAAAACTCAAAATGTATATTTAAGTAAGTTCTGGAGTACAATACAGTTATTGTTTTGTGTATGCTTTTTTTTTCTTTTTTTAGGTAGTGTTTACTTTCTTAAAATATGCTGGCATTTTTGCACATTTTGAGTGGATCTTACATTCAAAGCGATACATAAGAAATCCCAATAAATGTTTATGTTCAAAAGTGAAAATCCTGAAATGATAATATGCTTCTTAATATCCAATTAGTAAAAAGTTTCGAAATTATAATAATTGGTAAACCCACAATCCTGAATGAACCAGTAAAATTTAATATTGAGCGTTTATTATTTATTCATCTGTGTAATATAAAAATTATGCTTTGTTTTACAGAACTGAGCTACCTATTTCACAAAACTTATTGCCTTTTTTGTTTACCGAACACAGTATTTTTTTATCTTTATCATTATCAATTCACTTTTGTGTCCATATCGCATTTTTTTACCTAGAACTTATAATATCCTTTGGCCCAATAATTTTTTCTGTTTAGTTATATTACCAGAAAATTAACAGTAATCTTTGAACTAATGCCGATCATTGTTATTTCCAGGATAACTTGATCATCAGCAAGTATATGATTCTAAATTAGTACAAATTGGAATTAACATTCAGAATGAAGCAAATGCACTAACATTGCCCTATATTGTATTGCGTTGTTTTTCGTTTTCATGTTGCCTGGAATTATACCAGCATAGCTCTAATAATCTTATTAATAAATCACTTCTTCCATGTACATAGCATCTGTGAACAACTAAGCAATTGTTATTCCCCCAAGTACCTTGTAGAGTGTTATTGTTTCTAAACTCTAGACAATACTCCATGTGTTTGTATATAAATTTTTCGTCTCTAGTGTATTGTATAAACGAAATAATTGAAGGTACATGCCTATCACAACTAACCACAGTTAGTACAAGTGACAAGCCTAGGCACTAATATAACTACTTAACGGACCAGTATAAAGTTGGTTATGCTTCTGCTGGTTTAAAAAAAAACGAATCCTCTGAGCCAATGTCATGTATTTTGTGTAAAACAGTTGGTACCTATTTGCTTAAGTTATCTATTTTGACCAAATAAACTACCGAAATCTATGACCTGAAGTTGGCTCAGAGTGATCACTGTAGGTAACTTTAACTAGCTAATACTATGGTAACAATAAGATGTCAATAAAAGTGCAAATGGTGGTAACAATTATCTGTCAATAACGCTTTAAAACTAGCCTGCGCTTCAGCAAAACTAACCATTTGCATTTTCTGAGCTATGGGGTGGATTGTGCGCTACAATCATAGCCGTTACCTTTTTAATGTACAGTGTTGTTTCCTTTTACATTCATTGTTGTTAATGATTAAGTGGCACGTGTACAATAATATGCACTTGTATCCAGTGTCGGTGTATTTTCTCACAAGGTACCCCAAGAACGAACAGCTTAGTGGGTTTTTTATGGGTGTTCAGAGCACCACGAATTCTCATTGGATGATAAAGTCCCGTAGCATAGTGTTTTGTTATATAACGCATTGTAAAGAATGATAGCTGTTAAATGTGTTAGCTTCATTTTCACAAGAGCCATGGTGTAAAGTACATGCACGATATGTCATCGAATTACATTGTACGTGTAATACAATTACTATGAGAACTATTTGGTTTCTTTGTTCATAACCTCAGCTAAAAGCAAGCGGTCATGAAGATGACTAGCACTTGCAAACAAGATTATAATGTAGGTTTGGCAATAGTGCTAGAGGCACTCACAGGTCTGCCAATCTTTAGTTTATGAGTTAGTTCAGTATAGACGTGTAGGTATTATTTAAGGTTTTTAGCTGTTCGATTGTTGGTGCCTTGAGCCTTAAATATCCAAACAAGAAGTTTAGGAAAAATTGAAATTTAATGAATCTGATATTTCAATTTAAGGATCCGTGAAATTTGTTTACATATAATTGAGATATTCTGACATTCAGTTGGTAAATTGGTAGTGTGTTAGTGGGCTTATTTGCCTGTCTAGGTCTAGAGTCATTTTCGTTCTTAAATATTGAAATGGGTAGATTTCCTCCTGTTTTTCTGTCAGTTGTTATAATGAATCCATTTATTATAAAACACGGATTTCAGGCAATTAAAGATAATTCATTTATTGAAAAACAGCCAGCAAAAGGTAAGAGCTACTAAAATAACGGAAATATAAAAACAACCGTATGTGCTACTTTGCTGAAATTCTAAATTCAAGTTTTAGTTTAGTAGATACTTTTGTGTAGGTGAGTAGAATTGACAGTGACTAACATTTTTTACACTTTTCTATTTTGTGTCTTCTACACAAACAAATTTGATAACTTTCTTGAAATTCAAAAATTTTGCTACTTCTAATCTGACAATGTAACAGTTTTGATAAGAGAAGCACAAATTTCATTTCATTCGTTTTATTCACAGGCTCTTGTAGAAATATTTGTGTTTTGAATACAATTTTCATTTCCAAAGATACTTTATTGTTTCTAAGTTTGAACTAAATGAAACTGAATGTTTACATAAATAAATAAATAATAATAGGTGAACTGGAATCTATAGTATCGTTATTTTTTTGACGGTTTTGCAACGTTTGCGAATTTTATCGTATCATACGTATCTGAATTTATAGTACTGGAAAATTGCCTTTGTTTTTGGGGAAAAAATTCTATTCGATTCTTTCCTTGCTGATCTGATTCGTCTTTATGTACCCATGATTACACGTTCTAAAATATTTTCGCGTTTTCTTTAGGAAACATTTGCTTTCTATGTAGACTGCGATATTGCCGGGTTGTGTGAATTCTTCCTAGGTTGGAGAATTTCTTTATTAGCGCGTTCGTATAAGAACAGTAAAGTAATTTTAAGAGAAAAAGGATAATGTAACAGAATCAGAATACGAGGCTTTACAAGAGATGGGATAGGATTACCATTTTATGTTGTTGAATACCAAAATAAGTCCCTAAAGAGTGTAGCTGTACTCGTAGTTCTCATGGGTCCTATTTTTCAATTAAAAAATTGTTTCCAAGTGTTTTTTTTTAATACTTTCTTGATGAACACTCGAACAAATAAAACCTAAATGAAAAGAGAATAAAATTTGATAGAAAATGTTAGTTTTATACTGTGGGAGTAGGTAAATATTTACAATTACAATACAATAAAAAAGAAATCTCTTTTAATTGCAATGCACGATTGCCGATTCTTCAAAGGCGATCTGCGTCATTTCCCTCAAACGCGGACGAATTTAAATAATCCATAATCGATTAACTCGGCGCATTGCTTTGTATTCTCTGTACGGTATGAAAAGTAAAAGGCCCATAATTACTTTACGGCCAGGGAAAAACAGCAAATCTGCATACTCAGACTGCAGCTTTCTCCTGATCGTTTATTTCTGTTTTACTAAACTATTTCTATTTCCTATGTTCTAATGTGGCAGGCCACGCATAAATGCATCGCACTAAAGGCTTTAAATCATTCCGTCGTAATCAATTGTGACAGTTGATGAGACTGCATTTTTGACGCGGCTCGAGCACCGAAAGTGGGTTACTTCTTCTTATTTCCCGTAAATTACGCGTTTGGAGAAGAATAACATCAAGTAAAGTAAATCTTACGTCATAATTTTTTTGTGTGATTCAATAAAATGTCCTACTTATAGACCGGTGGAAATAGCAAAAAAATTGAAAATAATTCCAGATGCCTTCAAACACTTCTTATAGATAATTTKGCRATCAAAACAATAACTTTTTGKTTTAGTGAATCGCCACAATTGCCGTTACKGGGCTCACAGCAGTCTAAGGATTAAATGTGTGCATAAGCGTACCGAGCTTTTGGTCTAAGGGGGGGCGGGGGCAAAGCAGGAGTTTCCGTTAGTGAATAATTCAACATAAAAATGTGCCCTCCCCCCTTGCTCCTCATTCGGTACGCATATGAATGTGTGGGCTGGTATTTTTGGAAAATCCATTGTAGGACCTTTTTTCCTTCTTTGAAATTTAGTTAGCTCTAACAAATATCACTGAGAACCACCCCGCATATAATGAACAGAAACTGATTTTCTCTCCTCCTCATGAGTCTTAAAATGTGCGTAATTATTTAAATGACACGTTTCCATGACGATGGACAGTACGACGGGACCCAATTGAATGCCCACCTCGATCACCCGACTTAAGCCCTTTAGACTTTTTGTGGGGATAAAGAAAGCCTTGTTTACAAAACACCACCAGACACATTAAGAGAGTTGCAAAGAAGAATTATTAACGTATGTCGCGAAGTGACACCGCAAATGCTTCAGAATGTACGACAACGGTTTGAATATAACGTTGGTGGGTAGCAATTCGAACATTTACTTGACTAATAAATAAGCATTAAAGTAAAATTAAATCGATTTTTGCATTTTGTTGGAGTTGCCACGGTAGATATTTTCTAAAAGAGAGGATCGATTTTCAAAAACTAAGCAGCACTGTTATGGGGAATGACAAGCCCCTTCCAATGAGGTATCACTTGACCCCCTTCCCATTTGAAAAAAATGTGGGATGACACCCTTACTTAGGGGGTTGAAGTCAAGAATAAGGACTAGGTATTTTAATTCTCTTATAGATTCTTGCGGATAAAATAAATCCATATTCACGTACGAAGTATAAATAACGATTCTTACACAATAATAGACACTCATAAAAAATCAGAGAAAAACCCGTTGTTTACAGCGCTCGGAGTGAATTTTTTGTCCTTAACCGTAGAACCCGGCAAAAACGACTAGCAAGGTCAGTACGTCTCTAGCGTTGTTAGCTAGTGGTCGTGTTTAGTGAATAATTACAAATTAATTTAATGTATTCGCGATTTGTGCAAGTTTACGGACATTTATCAATAAGTGCATTTAACGATGTCGTATATCAAAGTGTTCAGACTGCTTGAAAGCTGCTTTTGGATTTGCGTGAAACCAGATCGAGGTAGGTGATTTCAATTTCTCGTTCGTAGAAATGAGAGGGGCTAATGAAATCGATTGTGTTTCAAATCAGTCCGGCCAATTTGGGTTGTGTTAAATTCTAATTAATTTTAGTTTTAATAGGAAAGGTTTTTGCCTGGGCTTATTGAAGCTGTCTGAGACCATAAGCTAATACGACGTAATGTTGTATTGCTTTCCAAATGCATTTTTCCTGTTTAGGAATAAAACCAATTTCGTCTTGGGAAACATTTCTGCTACAGTTTTTTTTTTCAATAAAACGTGCTGTCATAAAAATAAAGGTTTGGGAGTTAAATTCAATCGCTTTTTCAACTAACTGGCCAACTGTAATATAAATATGACATCGCTCTGTAATATATTTGCCTAAAACCCCATTGTTGACCTTGTAGAAAAGTCTTCCAGGATGAGTTACCCAAGTCTGAAGATGAACAACAAATCATTGCCCTTAACATTCTTTTTCTTTGCCACATATGGAGCACTGGGACCTTCGAAAAGAGACCTAAAATTTTGGAAATCTAGTGTTTCCAAATTCGGTATTAAAAATACCTGAGTACAGCCATTTTTTGGCCGTAGCTTTTATAGGCATTCAATGCACTCTTCCTTGTAATGAGAATATTTTTTTGAGGTACAGTCACGGCTGTAATGTGATTCTATCACAGGAATTTTCTTACTGCATGTTTACATCATCAGAAATCCTATTGGGTGGGGTTTCTTTTCCACTTTGTTTTTTGGACATAATACTTCACATACTTCAATACGTTGATCTTAAATGGTAAAGGGTTAAATATACAGGGTGATTTTTTTGAAAACTTCACACCTTGAATAACTTTAAATATAGCAAAAATTTAAAAATTTGCAAAAACAGGTAAACTTTTGTTTGCAGGGGGACAACTTTTGAGATAAGTTTTTAATGGATAGCGCTTACTCTCTGAGCAGGGTAGACACCCCTTTAAAAATTTTAAATGGAACTATCCATCTTGTGATACATCATTTGAAAGCTTATTTCACAAAGAGTCTGGCCATGTAATTAGTTTTACCACGTTTAACTTATTGACGGGGTAATAGATTAATAGTGCCTAAGAAACAGGTTGCTTATTAAATTGAATATTTTGGACTCTTCAACAAAATGTATTTTATTTTAGAGCGGAAATAAAATTTGTCCTTACGAGAACCCAACATTTAAACAAATAACTTGTAAAAAATATGACACTTAAAAAAAACTCCCAGAATACTGAAAATTTTCTTTTAACATTATTATTAACGTTAAAGTATTTATCATGTAATTTTTTAGAAAGTCCATGTCCACGAAAAAGAAAAATTATTTATTTGTAACTCCAAAAACAGTGTGAACAAAACCATAGAAATTCAAACCTTACAATAGATTCTCAAAATGTGCACCACCTCTTTCCATACAATAATACAGACGGTTCTCGAACTCCTGCTGCACTTTTCGGAAAGTTTCAGGTGGAATCCTCGCAGATCGTCCAGACTAGTAGGTTGTGTTTTGTAAACCACATACTTTAAATGACCCCATAGAAAGAAATCTAAAGCAGTCAAATCGGGTGATCGTGGCGGGCATTCAATTGTTCCACTCCTACCAATCCAGTGAAGAGGAAATCTATGATTTAACCAATTTCGCACATTAATGGCGTAATGCGGTGGGGCTCCATCATGTTGGTAAAACAATTCGTATTCATCCAACATTGGATTTCCTTCAGGGTCACGTTGGTTTTCTAATTGCTCTGTGATTAAAGGATCAATAACGTTATCAAGTAATTCTAAATACATTCCCCCATTTAGCGTCCCATCAATGAAAATTGGACCTACAATTGCGTTGCCAAGTATTCCAGCCCAGACGTTCAGTTTCTGAGGAACTTGTGTATGACCTTCTCGAAAAATATAAGGATTTTCGTCACTCCAGTACCTGACGTTATGTTTATTTACAGAGCCGTTCAAAAAAAATGTGCATTCATCACTGAAGCAGATATTTTTTATTAGATTTGGATTTACTATAATCTTTTCTGTCATAATTTCGCAAAATTGCAGTCTTCTATCGAAGTCATCTTCGCCGAATTCCTGGAGAGTTTTCATCTTATAGGGATGGAATTTGTGCAGTCTTGTAACTTTCCTTACAGATGAATAAGAAAGTCCAGTGGCTGTAGAAATGTTACGCAAAGAGCTAGACTCTATTCCCTGCCCTTTTTTGTTTACTACAGATCCAGTGTCTTGAAATTTCTGCACGAGATCGAGAATGTACCTAGCGTCAACATTTTTATCGGGGTGCCGTTCGTTAAACACCCTTGTTGACGCACGAGCACAGCAATGCTCAGCACCGTAAATAAAAATTATTTCTACCCTTTCGGCAGTTGAATAAACCATTATCACTTGGACTCTCACTTTAAAATTTCACGCGATTTATAAAAAGGAATGTGAACAAAAAGATGGTCGTGTCAAAGAAGTAGCCAAAAAGTTGAAACAAAAAATTGGAAATACAAAGTAGATAATTATTTAGCCAATTCAGTATAAAATATCGAGTTGTAATATCAAGTAATGTCGAAAGAAAATTTTAAGTATTTTTGGCATTTTGCTTAGGTGTAACAATTATTTTTTAACGAGTTTTTTAGGCTTAAGTAAGGACAATTTTTACTGTAATTGCAAGACAATAAATTTTGTTAAAAAAAGTCCAAAATATTCCATTTTATAAGCCACTTGCTACAATGCACTTTTTGACCCACTACCCCGTCAATGGGTAAAAAATAGTAAAACTAATTACATGGCAAGACTCCTTGTGTAATAAGCTTTTAAATGATGTATCGTAAGATGGGTAGTTTTATTTAAAATTTTTAAAGGGGTGTCTACCCTGCTCAGAGAGTAAGCGCTATCCATTAAAAACTTATCTCAAAAGTTGTCCCCCTGCAAACAAAAGTTTACCTGTTTTTGCAAAATTTTAAATTTTTCCTCTATTTAAAGTTATTTAAGGTGTGAAGTTTTAAAAAAATCACCCTGTATGTTACCTGTCTTTTATTCTTTCTGTCACCTGTTTTATCTGTATTTCTCTTKATCGGTGCTACAATTACGCTGGATGTTACAAACTGACGCTTTTGATTAATATATTTTTCTGGCGACCAGAGCTGTGAAAAAATTTCGGTCTTTCTGTCTTCGTGAATTTTTTATTTCTCTTTATTTGCCTAGCTGTCAGGCTTCCACAGTTTTTTTCTCTTAAAAATGTACTCCTTTCCAGTAGCAACTTTTCTTTTCTTTCGCTACAATTTATAATTATTCAGTAATTTATCTCGCATTTCTTACGACTGTTTGAGTTTTGTACTTTATGCCAAGCTAAGAAAAGTCTGCTTCAGTAAGTAAACATCAATAACACATTGTCATTTTGCCTAGCCGTGGATGTATTTTTTTAAATTTCTTCGATTTGTCGAATTGAAAATGATCTTGCTTTTATTTTGAAGTATGTTATAAATTCTCAGCTTTTGGATGTAATAATTGTTTGTGTTTTTTACATTCACTGCTCGTCTAGCAATGTGAACTTATTCACACGATTAAAACAGTGCCAGCAGTTTAAAAAATGCACCTTTTCACACGCAATTAACTCTTCGAGTACACTAAACAACAAAGAAGCTGCATTTATGTTTTCCATCCTAAATTACTTTAATCTCTCCAGAGCATCTGAACAAAATTTACTGGTCTTTTATGCCATTGTTACGTCATTTTATGTAACATGCGAGCATTGCGTCTGAAGGTGGCAAATCTTTTGGATACCGACACACTTCCTTGGCCACTTTTAGGAAGGGAACGTTTCCCCACTCTGCCTTTCCCATAAAAAGCTACCATCCCCATATGAAAGATTTAGTCGTTGATAGAAAGTGCTGTGTTAACTGTGTTCGGCATTGTGGCTTACAAAATTTGAAAGGTTAGCGTTTTCTTGGTGTTACGGATGAAGGCTCCGGGCAAATGACAGTTTTGTTAAAGTTCCGGCCTGTTGGAGGAGATGGATTTTTTTTATCAGAGGAATGCTGTCATTTGTTTGGGCACTTTCTTCCATGTGATTATGGACTACATCCTTTAAATTTCTCATTTGCGCCGGCAGTTGGAGAATTGATTTATTTTATTTTCTCTCGATTTTAGACTTCGTATAATTTTCCTCTGTTTTTTGAATCCCATTAGTTGGTGGTGTAAATTTGTTTCACAAAGATGTCACTTTCACAAATGGTCTGGAAAATTGGTAACTTTATGTTTTTTGACAAGAGAATTACGAATTTAATGCTAAATTTACCACTATATATACAGGGCGTTAGTTATTACATCCTGGTACTTAAGTAAATTGCAACATATCTTTTTTGCCTAACGAGTTATGGCTAAAATGACTAGAAAATCTAAAAGGCAGTTCCATTTTCAATAAAAAAGGCACTCTTATTTATTTAATGTATAATGAATTTATTCTTTTAAATTACTAAGTGCGGGTAACAACAGTAAAGGCAACAAATAACAATCACTAACAGTAATACAAGAAAACTTCAAAGTAAATGTTCATAAGGACCGCCTTGCACTTCAATACACTTTGTAGTAGTGTGTTTAAATTTTGTTCAAGGAAGTTTAAATAAAGGGGCCCGTTCAGATTAGGAGGAAGTTCAAAAGGACCAATAAAAAGACAGATATCGCACACTCACCAAATATTTATCTTGAATTCATGCTGAAAATGTCGTTCCTTTAGAGCATGTGGATTTTTAGAGTCCCACAAATGATTGTTTTTCCAATTAAAAACACCTCCCCTAGTAAACGTCGCCTCATCGGTGAAAAGGAGGTTATTAAAAAATCCTGGTTTTCGGTTTGAGCAAACTGTAGGCGAACTAGTAAATCGTTAGGTAACAAATTTTGGACAGGAGTATAGTGATATGGATGGAGATTGTCTTTCATTAAAATTCTCCAGATAGACGGTTGGCTTATTCCTGTTGCCTCACTTAACCGACGAGTACTGATATCTGGATTTTCCGAAATACGAACTAAAACCTCGTCTTCATCATCGACATTGATAGTTTTTCTAGCACCATTTAAGTTTGGGTTGTTTTCGATTTGGGTGTAATTCTAAATACCTTCTGGCTGCACCAAGTCCACTGTAATTTGACTGAGCAAAAACACAAATCATATCATGCATTTCAATTCATTATGTCGTAGAATTTTCTTATGTTAGAATTTTTACTACAAATAATACCAAGTAAATTAGAAAAATACAATAAGCACTCTTACTTAGTGACAGTAAAATTGTCAAATATTTCTTTACACGAAAAATTGATAAGTGCTGACACAAACCTACTTCAAAAAAAGTCAAAGTAATAACGATGTTTTAGGAGTCTTTACAGTGAACGTTGAAAATGAACTCAAAAACTGATAGTGTTACATGAACTAAACAAATGTGCCTAGATAGAAATAAAGATAGAAAGTTACTTATTACCAGAAAACATAAGAGCGAGTTATAAAGGCGTTCAAGAAGAATATCATCAGTATGATATAAAAGAATTAATAACTATTAATAATTTAAGAGAACATGTGTGCCTGTCCTCGTTAATTGGATGTTGCAAAGTATGTTACTTTGTGGGTGCAACTGTAGAATAATGCATAATAAGCAATTGCAAAAGTCTTGAAAAGTACAGTCATATTTAAGAGTATAATAGTATTCTGATGAAGACGCTTTTGCAATGAGGTTCGTGACTGAGCCAGCCTTATCTTATTTCTTCTAACTATAGCTATTGTAAATAAATCAGACCGATTAGTAGCAATTTCTACAGCTGTTAGCTGTATAGTTTGTGACATATTCAACTCTCAACTAAATGCCGGAACACTTTAACGTTTTTTTTTATTGCAGTGCATATTTATAGCTCACTGGTTGAAATAATGGTTCGTGTAACTTATCTTGAGTTGGAATCCGGTTATTCTTTAGTTGCTTTCAATTAGTTTCTGAAATGACGTTGACAATTTGTGCGATTTATATATCGATTGCCTATTAAAGAATTCATTTTTTATGATGCTGGAATATTGCTGTTCAACTCTATTTATTGTCGTGTCTATTATTCATTGGTTTCTTTTTTACATTTGCTAGCCTCTTATTTATTTATTTCAAAAACTAGATACTCCTTCGCACTTCGTTTTCATTTACTCATAACTACCCTAAAACGTCTATTATCTATTTCATTCTTATCATTGGCATTTCGTATATTCTAGAAGTCTTTGACATATACTTTTTCCCCATTCTAATGCTCTCGCTTCCATATAAGCTGTACTTCATACATATGTGGCATATACGTATTATGGTTTTAGAACAACATTATGGAGTTTCAGCTGCGAATAAAATATACGAAAATTACCTAATAGAGACCGTTGCTGTTCCGCCGTAAAAAGACGCCTTTTGTCAAATTTGTTACTAATTCGACTAGAGAAAGTTACTATTGTCTTCCAGCAAGAACAGACATGGTATAAAAACTCGTGAATCTAATAAGTTAACAATGAAGCAACATTTTGCACATTATGTCATACGATAATATTAATTTATAGCTGACATTATTCTTATTTCTTAAGTGGAACACTTCCGTCATTTAACCGCACTATATGTGTATKGCGTATTATTACTTTTTTGTATTTGAGATGGGTAACCTCATTTAGCAGCGATACAATAAACTTAGCTTCTGTAAAAAAATATTTAGTACTAAATKCGTCATTCTTAACATATTATTAAAAATCCAATCATTCGCTAATTTTTTATTTCTTTATTCTACTTTTTAATGCAATAGTAAGGAAATTATAATATAATATAACATAATGTTAGTTAATATGTTTTCGGAAACATTATCTAGAATTATTGTTTGTTTAATATGAAATAATTTCGTTGATATTTTATCGCCTTTTTTTGTGAATCTGCCAGCTTTAATGTGATTTAGAAACAAGATTTTTGTTTTAGTTTGAAGTTGTAATTCGGTGGTTTTTCTTGTTTTTGAAGCACACTTCAAATTTGATATTTTATTATGGGATTGAAGATTTTTCGAAAACTTAAAGCGGCATCCAAGATTGTTGCCCATAATAATATGTTAGATACCAAATATGGTCGGGTGTGTGCATGGGCGTCGCCAAGGGGGGGCAGGGAGGGGCGGCTGCCTCCTTCCTGAAAATCGGACAAAAGACGAAAAGTTAAAACGGCTAGACAAACTGAGATTTATGTTGTGTGTAGTTTTTAAATTAATTTAGTATATTTATAAATGTATTAATTATTATTAAATTGATTACTGCATACTATATACTATAGCTACAGGTTCATACGGTTTACTCTTTCTATTTTGCATTACATTCTTATTCAAATATAAGTAAGCAATAAATGTATCGATATGTCTTTGTTTTAGGTACTTAAAATGCGGCTGCTTTACCGGCAAACCAAACTCTTGCATGCATTAAAATTCGATAATAGATAACAACCGTTTGTTCTTGAAATCTTATATAATAAACCTATTAGTTATTAGAACTATTGCCCAGTTCAAATGCACCTCCAATATATCATCTCACATTTGTGTATTTAAAAAAAACTCAAAGAGCAAAAAGAAGAAGTAATTTGTTTCTGATAAAGTTGAATGTCTTAATAACAAGATTACGAGTAAATATGAGTCCAGAAAGGTTGTGCCTCACTGGTTTAAAATTAATTAAAGGCAGTTAAGGGTTTAACATTTAACTGCATATATGTACTACATAGTTTCTTTTATTTTTACTAAAGTTGGTAATACGTTTTAGAATAAAGCATGAGCACTTTATAAAGCGTCAAAATGTGTTTGTCAATCCCACTAAAATAATAATTCGCAACTATAACCACAGGTTTTTCAAGTAAGTTAATAGCAACCTCTATTTCTTTTCATAGTTTTAGGTACATTTCACTTAAAATTAAACTTTTCGTCTAGACAAGCCTTCTTTTTATATAAATATAAAATATATAAATAAGTAATATCATTCAGTATAAAAACTCCTGTTTAAAATTTATTGTTAAGTGAAATGTGGTTTACACATTTTTCATAACTTTACGAGATGACTTAGAAGACGAAGATTGGATATTAGCTAAGTAAATCCCTCCAATCTCCGAAGTATCGTTTGTCCGCATAGAATATATCGATGTTTATTTGAGTCATTATATTGTTTTTAATTGTAAAATAGTTTTCCCCTCTACGGTTGTTTTTTCGTGCCCCCCCTTCTAGCTTGTGAGCTGGCGACGCCGTTGGGTGTGTGTTCTCTCTTCGATAACTTTTTTAAACGTAATTAGATCTCTCGAGAACTAAACCTGACATGATACTGGAATTTGTTAGATCAGTAATTCTGCACTTATTTGATACCAAATACGGTATAATTTGTGTAGAAATTTTGGAATTGAGATTAGACTTCTTTAGAAATTGAAAGATTGACGATTTTCCGAAAACTGAACCCGATATCCAAAATTGGTGTTCAGAATATGCTCGAGCAGAAAATTCAACCCCTGTTTGGTAAAAATACGTTAGGATTTGGTAAGAAATCACGGCAACGTACGCATTTGTTTATGTTTTCTAGTACACGAAACAACCAAAAACCATCAAATTCTCGGAAGACCGACACAAAAATCTACCGCCCCCAAAACGTCGAACCGCGAATTCTTCCTCGTCATTGCACGTCCGCCAACAAAACAAAAGACTCGATCCAGATTTTTCTACATACMCCCGACAATTACACGGTAATACCGACTTATCCGGCGTAAAATTGGTTAATTGGTTCGCCGCAATGTCTGCCGTAGCGACCGCAATGCACCGGTCCGAATCGTCGTCCAGCCAGGTATAATCATTCGAAAAATGCCGAGTTTTTCGACTTCCCAATTCGCGCGCGCAAAAACGGAACGAAAAACTTGTCACTTTCTCTGTCGCGCCATGGGAAAGCCGATCGAAAAACGGAATTCGCCCGCCACCTACGTTTTGAAATTACTATATTGTGTTGGTTTCAAAAGGACCGTTAAGGTTAATTGGATATATAATAAGAATGCAGGTGTTGCGTAATCGCGGATCGACTTTCGAGGCTGTGTGAAAACATGAAACAAGTGTTCTGTCGTTTTATCGGCTCAGAAAAGTGTGTCAAATAGACGTTATTGCAGAAAATCGAAAGCAAGATTCGCTTTATACATGCTAATCCACTTCTTAAGCCGCTCTGGAATCGGTTTCTAATTCTATAGTTCGGATGTTGTAAAAACGATAAACGCTCGATTTCGATAATTTGATGGAGGCAGTGTAACACTTCACGTTTTATAGTGCCTCGTTTATGATAATTATAGTATTCTCGATTGCTTAAAAGTCTTTATTAAAGGAGAATGTCAAATGTTAATATATGTTCTTCAAAGTGACGTAAGTGTAAACGATGCTTATACACAACATAACAACGTTTCTTTGGTAGAAGACTAAAATTTTTTAAACAAAAACTTTCTTTCGAACGCTTAAACTGACTTTGATGATCTTTGGTTTCAAATGAAGCTTCATTTATCAGCAATTCCAAAATTTCATTCTTTTTTCAGTATTCAGTATCTATATGAAATTGTGCATGGGCCTATGGGTAAAAAATGCATTTACTGGAATCTTTTCAACTCCGTGTCAGCTCTCATTTCCAAAATGGACAAAAAAGCCAGGTATTGCCATTTTTGCTTGACTGGTAATACAAAAGATTCTCAAAATGTTCCTCATTTACTTCCTGGCAGTATAATGCAACCTTGAGTAAAAGTTTTCTAATGTTCTTTGTAGCATACTTAGAGGTAAATTGTGAATTACTGCCCTGATTCCTCCTTTTAAGTCTTCTGCATTATGTGGCCGATCAACATAAATACGAATTTTCAGATACCCCCACAGGAAAAAATCAAGCAGCGTCAGATCAGGGGAAGGTACTGGGCATTCTATCGCTCCGCGCCTACCAATCCATCTGTCTGGAAATATAGCATTCAAATATCCAGGAACGTTAACTAAAAATAGGGCAGTGCACCACCTTTCTGAAACCATATCTGTTCAGGAGGACGCGCAGCATTTTCACGATTAGGGAACAGGCGAATAAGTTCTGGTATAATGTGTTCGCGCGAGAGCTGTAAATACTTGACCGCATTCAAATTTTCATCGAAGAAAAAAGGTCCAATAATGTGCTCACCGATAATACCACACCAGATATTCACTTTCTGAGGGTGTTGTGTGTGGACTTGTTCCATCCAATGTGGATTTGTGTCCGACCAATATCTGCAATTATGTCTATTCAGAAAATATATAATCCAAGTAAAAATGTAGTCTTCATCTATCATGTTCATAGCAGTTTTGCAAAATTCTATCCTACGATCGAAGTGATCTTCGCTCAGTTCTTGTAATAAGTGAATTTTGTATGAATGAAACTTCCCTTTTTTCAAATTTTTCTGACTAGATCTTCTCCTAGTATGGTGAGTGAGAGCACGCTGTTGTACGGAACACTTGGGATTCTGTTGCACATCTAAAAGGACATTCAAGCTATATTCCTCACTCGTAGCAACCTTTGTACGTCCTGGTTTTTGACGATTTCTAACACCGCCGGTTTTGTCAAAACGTTGCAAATGTTTTAATAACTGTTGATCTGGCAATTGGTCCACTATCTTCATGAATTGCATTGTAGAGTGCAACTACTTTAGCAGAACTTCGCCTTCTTTCTCAATAACCAATGATCATCAAAATTTCGATGCGATCATGTTCAGTTAACTGACGCATTGCGATTGCAAATAACAAAGTCAATGAATATTATCACCAGTCACGAGGAAAATGGAGACACCTGAAGTTTTTGTTCTTACTTAGCGATAACGGATATGGTTTTTATCCTGAAGTTTTTTGCAAGACCCAAGTTTGTTATCACACTTTTCTCGACTCAGAATCAATACATTGTACAACTGTGATACATTTTTGAAATTAGGAAAACATCGTTTTCAATGATGTATCTTTWGACCCCCGTTCTCATTTAAAAAGAATACAACTTGCGCCCATATTTCGGAAACGAGAGTGGACACGGAGTTGAAAAAAATGCCAGAAAATACATGCATAATTTCAGAAAAATCGCTGAAATATCCTGCTGGTTTCATACTTTGTAGTGACCCGGTATTTATTCAACATATTCTTTTATAGCAGAACGTTTATATCAGATATCAACCGCAAATAATTTTTGCGCATAAAATTTTCCAGTGATTTCTTTGAATCGTCGAACATTCGTGATGAGGTTCGTAGAACAACTAGAGAAAAGACAATAGACCACAAGCAACATTAGTATGCCCGAATCCGTCTAAAACAATCATAAATTACCGCACACCTTTTACTGGCGTCTCTTAAATCAAGAACGTGAAGCACGTACACCAAAGTCAAGGTTTCTTAGTTTTGTCGGGCAGTTTCTTTTCTATGCAGTGTCAGGTGCAAGGCCGGAGAATAATAACACTTTTGCTATCGAAACCATAAGTTTTCTCGACGACCCACTTTTTATACAAGCACGTAGGCCATATCTGGTAATCGACATCTTATATGGCACACTTTTCGAGCAAGCCGTTTATTGTTGTCTCCGTCAGGACAATATCGGTGATAATTTAGAAAGCTCTGTCTATTGTGTGAATTACCATTAATGCAGTTGATCGAAAAAGCTGGTGGATATTTTTGCGTCCTGCTGGAAACGAATGTCACCGTCTTGTTACCGAAAGTAACTGAGAAGTTTGGACTTTCGAACGTTTTTGCCAACGTGGATTATGTTTCTTAAAATTGCATAAATAAATGTGTCCGTACCAGGTTGCGCATAATTAACACAGAGTATTAAGAAGTAATGATTTAGTGACACGTTCAATAAAAAAACATGGCTCCGGTAATGCTTCGTTTCCTTTTTTACCCCTAGGGTGTAAAGGTATGCACTGTCTTTCACTCGTTTACTGTCTTTTGTACTATTTTCTTCCACTTAGTCCTGTCCTTTGCTATTTTTCTAGCTTCGTCCCAGGCGAGGTCTCTCTTCCTCAAGGCATCGGCCACTGTCATGTTCCATGTCTTCTGCGGTCTTCCTCTTCTTTTCTTTCCTTGTACTTTTGCCTCCCACACTAGTTTTGCTGGTCTTTCCTCGTTCATTCTCACCAAGTGCCCTATCCACTTTAATTTATTCTCTTCAATAGTTTGTTTAATCGACTCTATTTCCAGTTCTTCTCTGATTCTGTCGTTTCTTATTCTGTCCATTCTAGTCACCCCTTTAACACGTCTCAAGTATTTCATCTCTGATGTCTGCAGTCTACTTAAAATTCTATCACTTAACACCCAACTTTCACTACCATATGTCAATATTGGTCTATAAATGGTCTTGTATACCGTCATTTTTGTCTTCTCACTTATTTCCTTTTTACTTATTAACGCCCTGTTTAGTGAGTGATACACCTTTATTGCACTAGTGATTCTTTCACTTATTTCTTCATCCATACTTCCATTGCTTTGTATTGTAACTCCTAGGTACTTAAAACTTTTAACATGTTCTATTTGTTTCCCATTTATTGATATGTTTTGTGCTCCTTTCCTATGACCATTGTTTTAGTCTTGCTCGTATTTATTAAAATTTACGTTTTGTTAGTTCATTCTCCCACAACTCTACATTTTGTTCTTCATTTTCTGCACAGATCATCAAGTCATCTGCAAATGCGCATTCTGCTAGCTTTATCACCTTTAATTTTCTATACCTTGTTGTGTAGTTCCCACAATATATCGTCCATTACCATGATAAACAGTGTTGGGCTTAACACCCCCCCCCTTGCCTTAATCCATCCACTACTTGAAAATCCTGTGATTCCATGTTGCTTGTTCTGACATAATTTTTTGTGTCGCTGTATAAACTCTATATGCTTTTTCTGAGCTTATTATTTATACCTCTTTTCTTCATACTTTCCCAGACCACTTTTCTAGGGATGTTATCAAATGCTTTCTCTAAGTCCAGGAATGCTAAACAGATTCCTTTTTCTTTGCCTATCTTTTCCGCCATTTGTTTAATCGTAAATATATGGTCCTGGATGCTTCACCCTCTTCTAAACCCGCCTTGTGTAATTGTGGTTCCAACTTTTCTGTTAATCTTGCTTCAATCAGTCTTTCATAAACCTTTTCTACTACACTTAACAATGTGATTCCTATATAGTTCCCACATTCTTTTGTGTCCCCCTTTTTATGTGTTGGTACAATTATCCCCATTTTCCAGTCATCTGGTACTGCTTCTTTATTCCATGCAATGTTAAATGTTCCCCCCTTTTGGTCCCATACTTTTCAACATTTCTGGTACAATTTGATCATGCCCCGCCGCCTTTCCTCTTTTTATATTATCAATGATCTTTTTTACTTCTTCTTCCTCTATTGTTTTTATTTTTTAGAAAACTGTCTTTCCAAACTTTGCTTCTAATGAACAATGGCCAATAATTTGTTAACAAATGTTCCGTTGATTTTTTATGATTTTTTTTACTCAGGTTGCATTAACGTGTGTGGAAACATAATTTCTCGAAAACGATTAATTGTAATGATTGTAACATAATTGAAAATAGCCTTTTTTAACTCGAATAGTAGAAGAATTACAACGAAAGCGAAATCTGCATCACTAGAAATGCCCGACGATACCTACACGCGTGAATTTATCAACCTGCTGGGTGTGATGTTAATTTAAAAACGAAATGAGACCCAGATCAGGTTCAGGCTGGACGGGGTGAAAGTTTCGCTTTAGGTCATGCACGTAACGAGGTGCACAGCGATCAAAAAAGCCCCTTTCTTACATAAATACGTTAACACGGGGAAATACGGACACGGCAATGCATTGCGGAAAATTGCGAGAATCCAGGGCATATTTCTTATAACAGCACCGTGTAAAACTGCGAGAGGTAATCAATTAAAGCTAAATTAAAGTTATTATGGATTGACATCCGTTGATGCTTCGATTTCAAGCTTCACTGGAAAAAAGCGCGGTATTTAACGGTTCATATTAAAATAGAGCCCTGAGGTGGCAATTTATTTTATATTTACGTGTACTGATTGCTCATGTTCAATAAGAGTATTATATGGAGCAAGAAGTGTGTTAAGAAACCGAATGATTTCTCTAGATCACTTTCTCTCTTTTCGCGAGTGTAAATTTCGTTGTGCGTCATTTGTATATTGTCTTATCGAAAGCGTATGTACAAGTTTCTATGGGGTTTGCTTGTTTTTGAGATGTGACACCAACTTACATATTTTTCGTGCTAAAATCGGTAGAGCTTTTTTGATTCCGAAAATAAATATATATGTTGATAATATTTTCGAAGAAACTTAGATATTATTCTGGAAAAACTAATTACTTATAAACTTTTGTAGTGAACGTATCAATATGAGACATCTTTATTTCTATAATAAATATAATGGATTGACAATCGCGCAGCACATAATAACGTAGTATCCATCCAGTATAGTTTTCGAGAAATTCGTGTAATAAATCGACTATATTGATGCATTTAGAAAGGGCTGGGAAACGACTCAAATAGAACTTTAAAAGCGTCATTTTTCTATGAGTACACTCGTATATCTTGCATATAAATGTCAAATAAAATTACATCACAGAATTATTATACAACGCCACTCAACACGTGCTGTCTTCATAGGTCACGAAACTTCTTAATTTCTGATATCAGAAAACATTTAGAACACGAAAATAACAATAAAACCTAATGGTGCAGGAAAGAGCCTATAAAAGCTAAGTTTCCACTGTGCCGGTTATTAAATAATTATGTTAACTGGAATAATAAACACACTGAGCAGAAATCGCGAAAGCATTTCCAAGATAATTACACGGTAGTGGGAACCACCTCTAAACACTACGTTTGCCATTTGCTTTCTAAGGAATAAGTCTCAATTACTCTCTATTCATTATACATTCGGCGAGTTCAAGATAGGTATGGCATTAAAACAGAAAAAAATGTAGGCTTAAAATGCCAAGCGGTTATGTCATATTTGTTTCTATATAATATCCCGAGTGAATATAACGAATGCGGTAGTTATAAGCATGCCAATGTAGCTTTACATTCGATAAAGGCATTGAAAGAAAAAATCGTCTCATTGAACGACAAGAGATCTCGCATTTGCGCACACACATGTATGTATCTATTCTTAATAGAATATTGAAGAAAAACCGTAGAAAAACTCCATCTTAAGTCAACCTTCAACACCTTTATCAACACATCTGTTGACCAATTGGTTGGAGGGGGTCTCCACATTCGCAAGAAGGATTGATAGATAAATCCCATTAATAAAAAAGTTGCATTTCCCATGACCAGTGCGAAGGCAATCAAGAGTGACCCAAGACTTTATCGGGAGGTCAGTTCCTACCACCTTTTCCGTAGGATCGTCTATAAGCTGTTGATTGAATTTATCATGTTTCTTAAGTTGCTAAACAGAACACCATCCATCTTCAATGGAGTAAGAAGCACGAAGGAAATCTTCTGTCCACAGAGGTTTTCTGGAAGTTAGCTGAGTTGTAGGTAGCTCTTGCAGACCTCGGGAAATCAGAAGCTCATTAGGAGCTGATTGATATTTTTGCCAAACTTTATATGTGGCAAACTGTCTGCCAATTTCCTTTTTTTCCCGACAGGACAAGTGTACTCTGCAGTTAATGGTTGAATTCTTTAGATAATAAGGGCCCAAATGACTCAAAACAGACTGCTAAATTCAATCTGTTTCAGCGTTTTTTCGAATTTTTGCAAATAACCTTTATTTTGAACTCTATGTGTTACTTTATAGACACTCTGTATAACTAATACTATTATACATATGTACATATATGATTATAAAGGACCTACACTTTTTATTAATAGCCTTGAACCTTGGCAACGCAGCAGTATGAACTAATATGTAAATCCCCTGGACTGTGAGGACATTTTATAACTCGGATAGTTTCGAAAAGACCTAATTATCAATCTGTTTAAAAAATCCAATCGATTCTCTTCTGAATCGAGTCTATTTAGGTCAATAAAACATGGTTGATCCATTTGCCACTCTGTAGCAGTGCCTTCTTTGATAGCCAGAAAATTAACTTGGGGGGGAGGTGCGACTTAAATTTTAATGTTTAATTTGCTAAAATGTTTATTATACAACAAACCAATAGTTTTCAACAAATGTGTACTGTTAAAAGTAAAAAAGCTGCTATATTCCATTATCAAAATAATTTAGTTTGCCCTTTTGCCCCCCCCCCCATTGGCTACGCCACAGAAGCAGGCACTGCTTGTTATTAACACTTCCTTTTTTCAGGATGAACCGCTTACTGTCAGCCGCATCTTGTTTCGCTCTGCTTTACGTCGTCAGCTGCGTTCCAGACGGTGGTCCGCAGAAGTTCACGAAGATAAGCACGGTGCACACCGTTAAAGAGATGCAAAGGAAGGAATACAGCACGTCGGCCTTCAGACCGACGGTGGCGTACGCAGACGAGGACGACAGCAAAGAAGATTTCGACGTTGCGGCGTCGCAGGTCAGGAGGCCGTCGTTTTCAGACGAAAATTACCCGATACCGAACGCGATACCTCTGGCACAACTCAGGCCGCAGCCGAGGCCCCAACCACTGCCGGTGATTCCCAAGAGGCCGAGCCCGCCACAGCCGCAGCCGTTTAGGCAACCCTTAGAAGAGGTAAGCGTGCAAAAAATAACATAATCTTCAAATCAGATGTAATAATATACATATCGATTGCTTGAGAAAACTCTATACACCCTTTGAAGTGTCTTTTTCCCTTCCGCAAAGTAATTTGAAAAATAAATGCACTTTCTGGAGTAAATAAGATTAATGTTCTCCAATTACACCCCCCTCCGAGCCCGTTAGAGACCCTTTCAAACTAGTGAACTCAATTGTGCCCATGAACACTTCCATTTAGTTTGAACTGAGTTGTTTGGAAATGATATGTTGCAAACATTAATCGTTTTTTCATGAGGAAGTTCATTTATTTTTCAAATTAGACTTTAAGCCTTTTGTTTCCAGAAATTTTACCTCTTAAAACGAAAAATAAATTTTCTACACTTTAGTGTATATACATTTTTGAAGCACCCTGTATATGTAATAACCAAAAGTTATACAAAAGAGTGTAATGGTATAGTGCAAAACTGGAATAATACAGAAATAATTAATGCATAGTAATTTGCACTATTGTCACTATATTATTGAACAAAAGCATGTCAGTGTAGTTCTTAAAATGCTCATATAAATATTTAGGTGAACTTTGAAATTCTTAAAAGGTATTATGGCAAATTAAAAGGCCCTACAAGTTCGATGTCTTTAAACCAAATTTTTTGTATAATTAGTAAGTTAATTCTAAGTATTTGTAAGCAACAAATCACAATTCGCAAGCCCATAGTAGTTATACTTTGTATTCAAAATCCTAAGATTACTATAATGTCTTTCAACAAATAATGTATAAAAGACTATTAATATAGTATCCATAAGCAGTAAAATTACAATTTATAGGAACATAGTGTTTCTAGTTCTTAAAATTATATGGGGTGTCCCAGAAAATGTGGGTATTTCCACACAAGCTTTCAGATTCAGAAAGATTGCCCACATGTTCTGGGAGCTAACTTTGCACTTTGTCAGTGTCTGATACTAAGAACTATTACAAAAAGCAGGTCAATATAAAATCAAGAAAGGAGTCCTACGAAAATACCTTTTCTACTAGCAAAGCTCAAACTGTATTTTTAATGGCCTGTGACTTGTATCGCAACCATACCTATTATTTCTACTACTAATTGTAATTATCTTGTTTCAGACTTCTAACCAAATACAGCAAGCAAGACCGCTACCAAGGCCACCACAAGGATATGCCAGAAGGCCATCTCCAGCCCCTCAACTGTTAAGAGAACCTTCAGAGGTACCTATTTTCTTTTTATCTTTGTTATACATATCTGCCCTTGATTTTGATAACCTTGTAAATTGTCAATCTAAAACAGCAGAAACCAAGGAAGGAAAAGCTAGAAGAGGAAGATGAAGAGAAAGAAGAAGAACCAGACCGCCTTAGCATTCTCCTTCCTCAGTCCAAATTCGAGTGCGTGGGCAAAAACACTGGATACTATGCCGATGAAAATTTGGGATGTGAAGTTTTCCACTACTGTCACGAGAACGTGAAACACTCCTGGATATGTCCTGATGGATTCACTTTCCATCAAGTGAGTCTTCACCAAGAATTCGCGATTAAAAACAACATGTTGGATGGCATTTTGTTTTAGGTTCATTTAATCTGTATGCCACCAGGAGCTGACAACATTTGCGAAAAGTCTTCTCAGTTCCATTTTGTCAATGAATATCTTTATAAACCAGTGAATTTAGAGGAGCACCAAAACAAACCCAATGTTTCATTGAGGTATTCAGAGAGGTATTACCCTCAGGGTCAATACAATACGCATCTTGAGGAAGATTATGAAGATGAAGAGCCACTGCCTAAGAAAATACCTGTAAGTAACAAAATACCTCTCTTGTAGTTGTTGTGTAGTTAAATAGTGTGATTAATTTTGTTATTATAAAATGTGAATTGCAAATAAACTCTTTATTACTGTTCTTCTTTTCTGTTTGTGTTTAGTTGGTGTGGGTTGTTTCTCTCTTCTAACTAGCCTTATTTCCTTTCTCTTTCACTTTTTAGATACTATCTTCTCAGTAGATTTCTGGATTATGATAAGGGACTTTCATTCTTTCCATGCTTTAGCAGCTAAAATAAATGTTAACATGAAGATTTGTATAAAATGTGTATGTGCATATTGTTTATTCATTTTAATATTATTGTTACATCATATTGCTTCATAATATTCTTTTATACAGTGGGGTTGTCACACAAGTTCGCAATAATGACATAATATTTTCTGGGTCATATTTTTTGGTTGCTGATTATTATTACATTTGAATTGTATTGTCTTACTGCTACCCATCTAGGTTGCAAATTGGTATCACACTTTAGGAGAACATATACTATACAATGTTGTTAATTGTCAGTCAGTGGGGTTTTMCCCCAGAGAGTTCAGAAATTTAGTGATGTGTGTGAAGTTTTCWACAAAAACGAATTAAACTAACCTGTAAATGTACAGTAGAACTACAAACACAAATATGTTTTTATCATTATTCTATCCTTTATGGTTGGGTTCATTRTATAATCCGTTGTTTCCTGCTTATCAAGTAACCTCTAAACCCCAATGCAACATCTAATGGGTTAATTGCTAATTAACTGTTATGTTATTTTGAATTAAATTATAGTAGTTTAAAACTACAACTTGTATGTGATAGATGGTAAAAACGTTGGTGTAACAATCCCACTACTATAGGCACATAATTGCACTATGTAAATAACATTGTATTCTATACAAATAACAAACAACAGTACACAAAAAGCACATTTCTTTGTTACTGTAAACAATTAGTTAGTACCTATGTAGGTTTTCTAATTAGGTTTTAGTATATGTATGATAGGAGTCTGAAATTTGCACATATCATGAAACAGAGAATTTGTTATTAGCATGTTAAATGCTGAAGTTCTATTTTTTCAGTACATAAAATTATATGTATTAAGACATAGTAACTAGAAGTTTCTTAATAGTGCAAATTTCTGTATTCCACACGATTATAAACATCTTACACAACAATTTTGGAGCCTTGACCATCAAAATACTTTAGATTAAAGTTCAGCAATCACCTGCTCCAGTAAGACGCCCCTCACCCTCCCCCTTTACACCAACTTATCGACCTCAAGCCAACAACCAGGTGTTTAGATCGCCCGAAGAAATTAACATCCCCTTGCAACAGAGGAGGCCGCAGTATTCCTTATCTAGATTCCTAGGAGGAGAGGATCCAGATTTCTAACGATTTCCTGTTGCTTAGTGTTTAGGATGAAAATATCTGTACTTTAATTTATTATCGTTACATCTTGGATGATGTTTTTTGTAGCGACTTTCCTCCATGTCCTTTTGTGAGACTTCAGTGTATGTTGCCCAAGCTGAGTTTTGAATAAAGATTTTTTTACTTGATTTTATTACAAATAAACAAGTTTGTGATTTTTTGCACACTGAATTGGACTTTTTTAATTGTGCAGTAAATATAATAAACATTAAACTGCAGCCTTGTTTTGGCTTGCATATTGAAATCTTTGTTGCACCTACTTTGTACTTTGATTCCCTACTATGACTTGCAGTAGATGCTATATTTGTTTTGTTGTATGTGAAATTAGAATTAATGCATGTAAACGTTATTTTCTTCTTAGAAAGTGAAATTGTTTTGGGAATCCGACAACTTACCTTTGTATTGTCCTAACTAGTGCTGTTAAAGCATGTTAGCTACACGTGCCTACGTGGTAGAATACTAGTGGATTGTTTTTGTTCCATTATTTAAGGAAACTATGGTATTTTGCAGTTGACACGTCCGCCATTTTTAGTCCAACTGAGGGCACTAAGCTGTATGATTGTATACATTTTCACTGATTTATACTGAGCTAAGCTGTATTTGGTCGTAAATTTTGTCACACATAATCATTAACAACGCCTTAACAAAGGAAAATTCTTACTACTATAAAATACAAATGGGTATTATTTGACAGTAACAATACAGAATACCAATAATCTGTATACATAGGTGTTTGTGTTTTCCAAATAGGTATAAAGTTAAGCATCCCTGCTCATTTGCGTTGAGAGATATTCAAGTTTTCATTTGTTCAATTAAGTATAAGACTCTTCTAAATTAACAGCAGGTTTTAAAGTAAAAAAAGTCTGAACAATAATGATTTAAATCGCTCTCATTGCACTTTACGTTGAGGGAATTATTTAAATTAATCTGTTTAGATGACAAAATGGTGGTCCCTAAAGGGGCACTATTCACAGACAAAAGCTTGTGTCAACTAATTCAAATGCTTAAATAACATTTCCAGAGAAATAACATTAAATGGTAATAATACAATTTGAAATAAGAAAATGTCACTAGGCTACAAGAAGATGGCGGACGATTGTGGCGCTAAGTAGTTTCAATTTTTTGCAGTAACGGTATGTCACTGCCAGTCCATCGTATTATTTTAGTAACAAATAAACAAATAAAATTAAAGGAACTCTCAAACTGACCACTAATTGGTGCTGCTGCTTTTTAACCATAAATGATGCGTGTTAAGTAGCATTAAGGCGCTATAAAGTTCTCTACAGAGTTCCAGTAGCACCATGATTTTGTAAGGTTTTGTTAGGGATAATTTACAATAACCGGCAACGTCGKCGATTTGAGATCGTAGTACATAACCTCATTATTTGACATTTGACGTATATCGCGTTTGTAGTTTGTGGTTTGTTTTGGTTTTTCGGCGTTGGATTCCAATATTCACAATTTAACGTATTTTTTAAAACTGTCACTATATTTGTAACAATTCAGTTACAATAATGAGTAGAAAAGAAGCTTTATCGGCTTTCATACAGCAAATCCATGCTAGGCCAGT
The DNA here is from genome assembly GCA_025024175.1 of Rhyzopertha dominica. Taxonomy (NCBI): domain Eukaryota; kingdom Metazoa; phylum Arthropoda; class Insecta; order Coleoptera; family Bostrichidae; genus Rhyzopertha; species Rhyzopertha dominica. The sequence goes on from QCXZ01000064.1 coordinate 62,046,502, forward strand.
GGTTGTCAAGTTAAACAGCGGTGTCGACTACAGAGGTAAGTCTATAGAACATCGTACCTATTATGTGCATGAATTTAACCATTTGCATTTGTAGGTGTACTCGCATGCCTGGATGGATACATGAATATCGCACTAGAACAAACGGAGGAGTATGAAAATGGACGATTCAAGTATAAATTCGGCGATGCTTTTATTCGAGGAAACAATGTATTGTATATAAGCACATCTAAAAGAAAGTAGACTTATTCATTTTCTTATTTTAATAAGGTATCATGTAATACAAACAATAAAAGAGTTAAAGGGTATATATATATTTTTTAATCTCTACCTTCTGACATGTAGCATTCAGAATACTGAATTAGTTGACTATAGCAGACTGTTGCCTATATGCCAGTGTTAGGAAAGGAGCGTCCCACTGTCATTAACTTTTTGCAATAAAAGAAACAGCTCTATAGACTGTAATGAATTCTCAAAATTTCAACAAACTGTCTCTGTAAATAAATGAGCAACATCCTTTTTTCAAGAAAGGGACAAGTAATCTTTTTATTCATTTATTACAGGGAAAATTTATTGGTTTTCTTATGAAAAGATAGATAGATAGTTATTTATCCAACAAATTGTTAGGATAAACAATATTGTAGAATACCATTACATATCATTACTAAAGACCCTCAAGGTACAATTTTGGGACCTCTATTCTTTATCATTTATGCCCATGATTTGCTCTTAATATGTTTATCTAACAGCACTAAGAAGCAGCCAAAAGAAACTTTTATTACAATATCTAAACAGTTTAATCTAACATACACAGCAATAAACAAGTAAAATATAACTTATAATCTTATTTATTTTGTATATTTAGAGTTGTATCGTTGGTTGCCTATTCTAACATCACAAGGGGTACTTCCTTATACAATAAATTGTCTATCTCAACTTTTCTATTCCAGTCGGATTCTCTCTTCCCTACGAGTGATGTGTGGCTCAACCCTCGACGTGGGGGTAAATCTGCCTGTAGGAGGGGCATGCGACCCTCAGTTGAGCAAGGGTAGGGTAGAAAAAGTGCCAATATAAGAAAAACACGGGACCTTCCCGTCGTTGCCGCAGTTCGAGTGGGGTGGGCCTTGGGAAGATGTGATCTTTTTTTTCATCCCGAGACCAGCGAAAACCATGGAGTCATGCTCACAGCGGTAAGTTGATATTGGTAAATCGTGATCGTAGTATCATTCATTCACAAAAACATTTGTTTACAAACATGGGACTGTGAGGTTATGTGGTGTGTTTATAAATAAAAAGGTGGGTGGTGGAATACGTCATAGAAACTCACTAATTTTGAATTTCAATGTCACGATTTTTATTCGTTGTCAGGTTGTTAGAGATGACGTGAGCGACAAAGAAACAAACGCGCATCTTAAGTACGAGTCGTTCCGATAACGTTTTATTAATTTTTAATGAATTACATTGAGCTTATCTCCGAATAGCCCCAACAATATTTTACGATTGGTTCCCCAAGTGTGCGTGAAATTAATAATTTATCAAAGTTACTTTTGACGTGAACATTTGCCAAACGAGATTATGGGAAGACACGAAGTATAGGGGCAGGTCCCGTGATAGTCATCTATCACCGATCGGGCAGTGGCCCGTGTGAATGCGGACCCCCCTAACATTTCCCAAATTAGGGTTCCATTTTTGCTACGTCCTGACCCAAACGAATTTTGACAGGCGTAACATTATTGATGTGAGATTGGTATCTACGTTTTCGCAGTGTTGAAACAAAAATGAATTCTTTTTTACCATAGAGCTTCAATTACTGGATTGATTAAGTTCAAAAAAAGAACTGATTTTATTTAATAATTGCATGTTTTAAACGGTCAATTGGTAGGCACCTTCGTGGACGATCGTTTCATTTTCAAAGTCCACGGCTGTACGTCATCTTCACCGATTGAAAGTACGACATCAAAGTTTATTATTTTACAATAATTTTATTTGCGACTGTTCTGAATTTTATTCCTTTCAATTTATGTTTAAGCTGTTGATGCTAATTTGGGTAAATTACGTGTTTAGAAATTGTTACATTTAAACGATGCGTATAAAACGAGAATTTAAACAAAGTTGGCCATGCTCAAAGTTAGTTGGGCCATGCCCACTTGATATACTCAACTCGGGATGAATCGTCTGCAGTGCACCGAAATAACGATCTATACTGTCAGTGGTAGGTTGCCAGTTCGGCCATTTTCTCCCTGAATTCAGTGATTTCTGTTAACACGTTCCTTTAGATTATTATTGCTACTCAAGTATCGGTTCCGTACCATTCATAAATAGATAAAAAAATAACAATAATTATTGGTACAGTAGGCTTGTGGATGACTCTTTAGTCTGTACAACACCCTTGCAATGTGAAAAGCTTTGTGTAGTGCAGCTAGCGTTACTACCACTTAGTTTGTGAAGTTTACCATTACGGCAAGCTGGATCATTTATAGAATCCCTGTATTTTAGGAATATTTAGCAAAGTAATATCTCTCTTTAATGTTTTATGGCGTTACAATGGACATTTGATGTTTCATGTGCACTGGTTACCCAACCTCACTTTCTGGATTTGAATTTAAACTGTCGCGGGTCATTCTTGAAAGAATCGTTCCTACTGAACGACTCACTCCTTGATTTTGCTTTTTATTAATGAATCAATTCGGTAATGATTCAGGAACGATTTAAAAGAGCCAAATCGTCCCGTTTTAACGATGTTAATCGATTATGTGGACCCCAGGTTGAATATATCGTTAGAATAACATTTTTATGTTATAAAGATGAGTTAGTATGCGTGTTTTTGCAATATCTACGAGTGCGCGATCCGGCAACGTCGCGTCCTTTCGCTGCGTTGCCCGATCCTGACCTACACCACGAGGCACCGGCTTCGGGCAGGCCATGTGTTCGCGGCGTGCCGCCCTAAGTGCGCGTGCGTTGCGGTGGTGCCCCTGTGATGTTTTTCTCAGAATCGGGGTCCGTGCGGCGACAACAACCAGCGCAAATTATTCCCCATCCGCTCAATATTTTCGGCAGTCCGAAGTTTGTAAGTAGCCCTTGCATTTTCGCTTAGCAGGCTGCGCTTGGCTCAAGGTCGTCGCTTTTCGTTTGTTCGGATGCAGCGATGCTTGCTTGTTTTCGAGAAAGCGGGCTTTTTGGGCTTAGTTCGAATTTCAATAACGCAGAATCGCTTCGAATTAACATAATGTCAAGGGTGTTGTATTTTTTTCGCGATTCATAAAGCGCTGACGTCAGTGGGCCTAGGTCAACCGCGTGGGTTCAATAATCATTTCGAAGGTTTTCGGAGGCGGTCGTTGCTCTTATTTTTATTTGTCGGGTGGCCTTGCCGTTTTATATAGCACTTAATTATATTTATCTCGTTTACTGGGATTGCAATGTGCCGATATCTGCAATATTTGCCTTTCATTAGTGTCGATGTTGCAACTCATCGTTTTTTTTAGCTTGTCACCATCCCAAAAAATTGTATGGTTGATATAAAAAGTTATTATTATGGATTTTCTTATCGGTCGGGTGAAAATTGCGCAGTTTTTTTATTAATGTCACAAATAGAGATCACCCTAAATGTAGTTATACGAGTTCATAATAATTTTGTAAAGTTTACCCAAAGATTTACCGTGTTTACAACTTAACCCAGTACCTAACTTGCATTAATTTCATGCAGATCAACCGCAAATCGTAATTTTTTTAGATGATAATATGAGGGCTAAGCCAGGAAATCGGGGTTCGAGTCTGGATGAGAGCAGAATTTTTTTTGTTGAAAAAATTGCCATTCTACCCAATAGACGTTCGTACTTACGTCACATGACTTTAAAGCGTCCATATTCATCATTTGCTCAATTGTATTATGTTCATTTGTAAGTATTTTTTGCCTTCAGCTTCTAGTAGAAATGTAATTTGTTATTTTCGATTATTATGCGCAAGAAAATCCATGTTGGATTCGACAACGACGTTTTCAAACTATCTACTCGACGAATGTCTGGTGCGGAATATTGGGGAGTCAAATTGTTGGGCTTTATTTTTTTCGCGATAGTTTAAACGGCATTACTTATCTATTTTTTTTAAGAAACATTTTACCGGTACTTCTCCAAAATGTAGATTTACAAGTAAGACAAGATCTTGTGGTTCCAACAAGATGGGGCACCTGCCTATTATCATAACGGAGTCGTATAGTTGGGCCAGTTTACCTATCTAACCCTTCTCTGACTGAGCGGGTCAACTAATCCCGCAATATAGTTGGGCCAAGAATCTGCTTTGCCCGAACAGCGGGTGATGGACCATTATTAGCAAATTAGGAAAGATTTTAATTTATGCGATGTGTGTAACTTATTAATGTGATTGTTACGGTTTTTTTCTTAGCAAACACGCTTAAAGGAATAAAATAAAACAATTTTCAAGTTTTAATACAAACTTATATTTATACGTTACAATAATAACATGTATGTATGTACAGTAAAGTATAAAAATATTTACAAATTTACAAAAATACGAACCTATACGTGTGGTTTTTATAATCTTGTGACAGTCCAAGCGAGTGAATTTTTCGATACCATGCCTGTGAAAGATGTAATCGGCATCAACTTACTCTAGCTTCCTCCCACGTATCCATAATAGCATTGTGGATTACAGTTTCAAAATCAATCACGACACTTTTAGGATAAAATTGTAAGTCACTTTCACTGCACTTCTGATACAACATATTCAAACATGTTTGATATGTGGATTGCTTTTTATCCGGAAGCAAACAAAATACCAATGGAACGTAATGTCCATTCTTGCATCCATGAATTGTAAAGAGTTGTGTAAAAAATTTCAGACAAAAATCAAATGTGCCGTCCATATACACAGTTTCAGTACAACATAAAAAGTAAAGATTGCTATAAGGAGCAAAAATGATGATATATTGGTCTGCATTATTTGTCAAGACAAATGATTCTTCTTTATCTGTCATAGGTGCCAAAGTGTTTACTGCTTCGAAAACGTCTTTTTGCGTTTTGGGTAGATTTGGAGTTAACTTCCTCCTGCACATCCATATATTATGCCTTACAAGTTCCATATCGTAAGTCGTTATGTTACTGCTTATGCCAGGGTTAGACCGAAGTTTCCGTGTGTGTGTTTTTCGTGTACATTTTCTAGAGCTTTCCTTTTCACACTGTCGTTGACAATCTGCCTGTGCAGGTTTATGTCTTCTTTGTGATTGTGAGATAATTCGGAGTCCAAGATCTCATTTCCAGCCGACGTGTAGATTTTTGCGGCACATTTCGATGTTTTATTTGTACACCTCCAACGCACAGTTCCGTTTTTCAGCACGTTTGCGATGCAAAACTTGTAGTTATTCACCACCAACAGTTTTTTGTCTTTTTCACTTTGCATGAATACAACTTCCATTTCGCCGGTATGAATGTGCGCTAGAAATTTTAGTAAAACTGTTTAATTTGACTTGCGTTTCGGAATTTATAAACTCATTTCAGCACGTAACCACCCTCTCTAACAAATTATTTAGGACATTATGGACAAGTGTCCTATAATATTTTACATTTTTTAAATAAGTCCCACCCATCTTAATTGTGTTTCGTGATCTATTGGGTCCACAGGCACAAAATGTTTGCGTTTAAATTACCTACTTTTCTAAGTAGTATTAGGTAGCAGGATATGATAAGGATTCGTTATCGATAACTATCAGCGGGAGGTTCATAATCCACCGTCCGCATCCTTCTGGCCAAACTCAATGGCAGATTAAAGAGCGATAAAGTTTTTGGCCCAACTATAATGCGCCCTATCATAAAATAGTGCGAAATCATCTTGATTTGGTTTTGCCTAACCGATGGTTAGGAAGAGGTTCAATTAATCCTTGGCCACCGAGAAGCCCGGACCTTACTCCTTTCGATTTTTTCTGTGGGAAATGGTAAAAGAGCAAGTATACCAAACAGTAATTGAAAGTGTAGAACATTTAGAAAATAAAATACGTGATGCATGTAGATCCATCACTCCAGAAATGTTAATGCATGTTAAAAGATCGCTTTGGGCACGAATTCAAGCTTGTGAAAACAGCGGAGGACGACATTTTGAGCATTTATTACATTAATGTTATTAAGTAAACATTTTTCAAAAATTAAATTTGTTTTACAATGCCGAATTTACTTAAAGCAAATGATTGAAGTTTATGTCAAAATTTACGAATTTATACAGCTCTCTACGTTTTATATTTTTAAGACGATGATCAATGTTACCCCTGCAAATGTATTTTAGGTTGCATTTTTAATTTCGTCAGGGTCATTATCATTATCCTGTTTAAATTGGAATGAACGTTTTTCTAAGACATTTCCACATTTTCCTTCTTTTGCGTCTTCAAAGCTCCATCTTCCGCTGCTGTTTTAAATACCACCCGTGTCCTTGAGCCGGTGCTCCGATTAATTGGAACGGTATGTTTCCGTGAAGCACCGTACGTCACTGTCTGCTTTGCGTCCCCCATGGAATGGTGAAGAATTCACGGCCCCGGGGCGTGGTCCTTCTCGAACACTATACACGGCCGTACCGTAAAACAGGTCGAGCACATTTTTTTTATCGCGAGCCACCCTCGATTATCCCGTTATGTGGCGGGTCCTTTAATAAACTCTCACAAAATGCGTTTAGTGAAGACGGCACAAAGAGAATTCGGTGCCTGCAGATCCCGTTGGCTGTGTTATGGTCACGAGGGCTTTGGGGTGTAATGTTTTTTCGTGCTTGGTGGCGTTTTATTGCTATATATACCAATTTGTTGGGCGTAAATGTCTTTTTTTTATAGGATTGCGACTTGTTGAAGCCTCTGACGATATTGTAGGTCAACAGCACAAATCACGCAGTCATAGTTTTAGCCATGGATACATAATGAAATTGTAGGTCATTTTACGCGGTGTTAAAATGTTTCTTGGTCTCGAATTTACTCGCCATTCCGAAATTCGTTGAGATTCCATAAGCACTTAAGGGTTATTAATTTTCTTACAATGAAACTAAATTTTTCTTAAAAAACTACATAAACTGCCCTTACAGCAGTTAATTTTTAGCCGAGTCTTAATATTCTTGTGTAATTCTTCAGTTGTCAATACAAAATTATTTTTGTATACGTTGTATTAAATTTGCCTGATCATCTTTGAAAACCCTCGAAGAACCAACGTCTTTTGGCACTTCTATCCCCACTTTTTCCCTCCGCATTTTTTATGTATTCACAAACATGATATTTTACTCTTCTGCTACATCATTTTCAACATTATTGTCAAAAACATCTTCCGCCATTTCGACTTCTTCAACCACTTCTACTTTGATTTCATCTTCTTGAGGGTGGGAAACATCAACCCCATTCCATGGTCTCCACATTTTTATGCGCTATAAGAATATTTCAGTGTGTAGTGTTTTCCCAAAATTTATTACAAACTGGAGAGCATAAATATAACCCCATCCTGAATTTTAAGCTTTTCTTTATCAAATGCAAACGTAAATTAATGTAATTAACAAGAGGGATAAAAGAAACGAAAATAATAAGAAGTAGACTATTCATAGTCATTTATTAACAGTTCCCGTATTTTAATAAACCTCTTCTAATGTATTTTTGAGTTCATTTTAGGGACATACTCTCGGTTATCCGCATATACTCGCAGAACTAAGATAAGTCTCGGACATTTTCGACGTACGTGTTCATTTTTCTTTAGAACCCTCCCTATAGTCCATTTTGAAACATCAAGCCCGCACTATTGGGCAATTCTTTTTCGACTTTTTAAAATATTAAGTAATTCTTGCAGCTCTGGGCGAAATTTTTTTCTTAGGCCACCTTTCTTGTTTGTGCCATACTGTGCAGGGTTTCGCAAATAATTGGAGACAACTTTACGAACAGGGTTAATTCTTTGAGTAATTTTTCGGCGACTAAAGCCTTCATCCGCAAATTTTAGAAATAATGTCATTAAATTATGGAAATTATTAATAAATTACTTTAAATAGTCCAGTTCCTATTATTTTTGTTTATCTTATCCTTCTTGTATTAAATTAAGTTTGCATTTAGTCAAGGTGGGGCTATAGTTATGCCACCCAGTGCATACTGTTTCCATACTTCTTTTTTCTTTGCTACCATCGTGTTTTTTTAGTTTTATCTACAAACATTTTTTCGCGCAATAATATATTTTTTTTTAATTTCATCCATTTTTATTTCCTTCTCTGTTTAGTTGTCCTGCATCGAATTTTTTCCACAAGCTCTTTATACTTGTCTGTGTTTTGATTTTCAGCTAGTTTATATATTCTAATTCCTTCTTTTTTTTACTTCTGTCTTTACTTGTATGTTGGCCTCTTTCTGTGTCCTTATTTTTGTTTTTCCTGATGATCACTGTACATTTCATAACCTCTGTGTACTCTTACATCTATATTGAACTCAAATTTTCGTATWTGTYCTCTATTTTTACAGGGGTTATGAAATTTAGTTGTAAAWAAATCTGCGATTGGTTTGAAGCTGGAATTTATAATTTTGTTAAGATCGGAAGCCTATACTGCATGTTGATATTCTACTTTTTGAATTTCCAAATGTTCCCAAAGGTTTGTGCAATGCAAGATTTTAATGTTTTGATATAAAGAGTAATTATTTTTGATGCAGTGGTCAGTAAAACTTCTTATTCCTCTATTTGAATTTATACTTGCAACGTGTTTTTTTAATTCCATTTTCAAAGCTCTGCGTGTTTTTCCATTAAATACCTTTGGTCTACTCATATTTCCACAATATTTAATAATTCAGTTTTTCTGTGTTTGATAGGAGAGAATTATTGAGAGGTTAGAGATATCAGAGGATACGATATTCATACAATATGATAATTCTTTTATACCTTGTTCGCGTAATATACAGAATTTTTACGCTGTATTTGAACCGATATTCAGCGTTAAAAACTTATTTGATAGAACATTACTATAAGAAGCCTTAGAAAACCTTCAAACTGAATATGTCGAAAACATTCAGCATCAAGGTATTTAAAAAAAAGTGATGTGTTCTTAAATTTTCTGTGTAAGTTTCTAAAACGATTGATTTTTCTTGTATATCCGATAATTTTACCACACGACCTTGAATGACATTGCCGTTTTGCGTGCTGCACTTCGCAAACTGCATAGTGTAAATATACCTCGGGCAGGTCCTCATAATGCGGACCCACGAAACCAATAACAACCCAAATGTGCGGGTAAAATCCCTCTGCCTGCCCAGGTTCAGTGAACGCCGGACAAAACAATCTTCTGTTGGTGGCAGGTCCCTTCCGCGAGAAGGGAWCCGCACAACTGCCTTCGTAAAGACTAACTTAATCCCAACTGAAAACAGAAAATTACAAGGAAAAGACTGGATTTACAGGCTTTCTCGTACCTGGCTCCAAGTCTACCTGCGGTGCAATTGCAGCAAAGGGTTGACCACTACAATTACGGGAGTATATTGATATATGGTCTACCATATTTTAAAACAAAATTTCGTTTATTTAGCATATTCTCTTTCAAGACTTATACAGGATGTTTCACGAATGATAATGACCCTGACGAAATTAAAAAGCAACCCAAAATACATTGCAGATGTAATATTGATAATTCTTCATCGTCTTGAAAAATATAACACGTAGAGAGCTGTATAAATTCGTAAATTTTGACATAACTTCAATCATTTGCTTTAAGTACATTCGGTATTGTAAAACAAATTTTATTTTTGAAAAATGAGTTTTCACAAGCTTGAATTCGTGCCCAAAACGATCTTTCAACATGCATTAATGATGGATCTATATGCATCACGTATTTTATTTTCTAAATGTTCTACACTTTCAATTGGTGTTTGGTATACTTGCTCTTTTACCATTCCCCACAGAAAAAATCCAAAGGAGCAAGGTCCGGGCTTCTCGATGGCCATCGGTTAGGCAAAACCAAATCAAGATGATTTCGTACTATTCTATGATAATGCGCAGGTACCCCATCTTGTTGGAACCGTAGATCTTGTCTTACTTGTAAATTGACATTTGGAGAGGTACCGGTAAAATGTTTGTTAAAAAATTTAGATAAGTATTGCCGTTTAAACTATCACGGCCCAACAATTTGATTCCCCAATATTCCGCACCAGACATTCGTCGAGTAGATAGTTTGAAAATGTCCTCGAATCCAACGTGGATTTTCTTGCGCATAATAATGCATGTTATGTTTGTTAACTCCATCATTATTAGAAAATCTTGCATCATCTAAGAAGCAAATGCCATAAAATCTCACATTCAAATCAAAGCCAGTCTTTTAGGATAATCTGTCTCCTTTAAGGCCTGAACTAATTGCAAGTGATACGGATGAAATTGATTGCCTTTAGTTATTCGGTGTACTGAAGACAGACTAATACCGGTTGCTCTTGAGACTACCCTTTGACTAATATGAGTACAGTACTCTAATTTCATTCTCAGGACTGTTCTTTCTCTTGACTTTTTCAGTGGTGGCGAGTTTGTCCTTAAAATTAATTCAAGTCTCTTGAAAATTGTATCGGCAGGAGCTCTTCTATTTGGAAATCGTCGTCTGTATAAACGGGCAGCAGCGGAAGCATTTTTCTTGCATTCACCATAAATCAAAATCATATCTGTTTTTTCATCATTTGAATACATTTTGACTTTTAATAAATACAGTGACAGGAACCGTCATGGATTCCCAATTAATTTTTAAAATAATACCATTATGTAAAATAACCACATTGGCTATGAGATTGTATTTTGGGTTGCATTTTTAATTTCGTCAGGGTCATTATCATTTTTGAAACATCCTGTAGATTCGGCAGAACGATTTATACACTAATTGTGAACCCCTGAAAAAATTATTTATCTTAAACGTCTGCAAACCACTCCTTAATGGCACATATGACTTCAATGTTTGTCGAAAATTTTTTACCTTTCAAACATTTTTGAGCTTTGCTAAATCGAAACAATGGGGTGGGTTCTCCTCAACCAATTCAGAACAAAATTTTGCAATGTAATCAACATGGGCAGGAAGGTTATCTTGTAAGTAGATCAAATCTATGGCAAGTTTTCTGCGTTCTTTTTCACAATGTGTCAAACATTAAAATCTTGCAATTTGAACACTGAAAATGCGTAAAAAGTACTGCGAATATTTAATAACGAGCTACACATTTAACATTAACGAATAAATTACAAAATACATGTCACTTTTCCTCTTGTATTATAAGATTCAGCCTACTTTTGATGTAACAGGAAAATTTTGATGAAATATATGAACTCAAAGTACTGTTTCTCGACACTATAATACAGCTCGTCTCGTTTACAATCAGGAAATTTTGAACCGCTGGATATTATTTTTTGATCTTTTGCTTTTTGCTTTTGGTTGCTGCTTCAGTTTTTTTTTGTAACTTTTTTTCAAAGAGCCCAATATAACATTCCTTGATGTAATTGTTCCTGTGGTGACAAAGCACTGAGTACGATGCCCGCATTGACAGATTGCCTGCCCCACAAGATACTTTATCCCAAATTTTTCTACACTGATAGTTGTTTCAGACTTAGGAAGAATCTGTCCTTTAAAAGAAGTATAATATTGTGAACCTGGTAGATTCGTAAAATCTGTTTTACGTATGTGTTGTCATCCAAAGCGAAGACATGTTTTCCCAAATAAATTGTATAGTTTTCGGGCTCGTATTTTAATAATTTTTCCTGCTTTTATGTAATTTTTGGCACTTTTTGCGTTTTATACGTTTTCAAACCAGCCGTTTTTGACCCTTTCTACCATGCTTTTAGTTGTATCACATTTTTTGGCAATGTCTCTGAAGGACATGCTGCGATTTTTCCTACAAACTTCAAGATTTTTTTGTTCCAATTGCAAATCATGTCAGCCAGATTTTGTTACAGAATGTGGCTGTCAATGTGCTTTGAGTCTTGAAACAACGATTTAAGTACATCATTTACCGTGGATCTTGACATTTTCAATTCTTTTGCAATGAAGTGCTTAGGACGCTATGGATTTTCTCACCCACTTGTCAACAACCTTTGGTCGATGCTCCTCTTCATTCATTTTCTATAATCAAAATTTTATGTACTAGTATAAATATATAACTTCTGCTTCGCTAGGTTTTTAAACTTACGTACTAACCAGCACAAAATGACAATGACAAATATTTGACCTTTCTAAAAAGTCACAGCCATCTAAAATTTCGGAATTTTATTCGAGACAGTCCTTATATTACTTTCAAAACACCTGTCCCAGTATGAAAGCTGTACTTCAAAATTTTCAGTCTTTAAAATATGAATACGCTGCATGCATAGTGTCGCATAAATGCTTATTTTTAGAATACAGGGCCATTACCAACGCAACCTCATTTACAATACGAAGTTCAGGAATATTTTTGGCACGAGTACAAAAATGTAGTGCAATATGTAGATTATTCGTGGAATCTTCCAAAATGGGTGCATAGCATATATAAAACTTTTAGAAGGATTCCATGTTATCCTTGGTTATACAACTTTACAGAAATATGTTCATTTGAAAAGTTGCAGATTTGATTAAATTGAAATGCAAGACCGTTTCATTCTTAATACAGAATTAGTGCGCAAAAAATCTTGTAGTTACTAGTCTTCGTTGGAGCTATATACGAGTAGCATACAACATAATGAAACAACTGTATTTAAATATTTGACGGAGTTTAAATTCATTTCATTACTATTAAATCCAACAACCAAAATAAATCTCGTGTTTTATTTAGAAAATTGAAACTGGACTGAAGTCTCAAGCCAAATTTTGATATGTCAGGAAATAAAAGAAAACTAGACCATTCGTTATGTATAATAATGATATTATTTTAGAATAAATGCTGTTGACATTTTTCTTTCCTGTTGAAATAGACGTATGGTATTAAGAAAGTGTAAATTTTCCTTGTCTAATATGGTGACAGAAAGATTAACCATAATAGTAGATTTCTGTTAAAGTTTACCCAAAATATATTATATACGAGGCATGTTTTTTAAGTAAGTACCGTTTTGGAATTAAAAAAAGACGTGCAAAGATATCGCAATAATTTTATCTTACATGAAAGCCTGTACCTTAATCTACTTTTCTACATAATTTCCGTGAATATTGAGGCACTTGTCATAAACGTGGCACCAGTTTTTGAATACCCTCCTCATAAAATTCTGCCGCCTGACTTGTTAACTACTGTATCACAAATGTTTCGACTTCGTTATCGTCTTGAAGACGCTGACCACCCAGGTGTTTCTTCAAGTGCAGGAACAAATGGTAGTCGCTGGGCGCCAGATCAGGGCTGTATGGAGGATGATCTAGAGTTTCCCATTTAAAAGATTTGATGAGATCTTTGGTCCGATTAGCCACATGTGGACGGGCATTGTCATGCAGCAAAACGATACCCTTTACTCAACTTGCCACGTCTTTTGTTCTGGATTGCACGACGCAGATTGTTCAATGTCTTACAATAAGACGCTGCATTGATTGTCTCATTACGAGGCAGAAACTCCACTAGCAATACTCCTTTTCTGTCCCAAAAAACTGTGCACATGATTTTCCGGGCAGAAATTGTTTGCTTAAACTTCACTTTTTTGGGTGATGATGAATGTCGCCATTCCATGGATTGTCCATCTTTAAATGCTCTCACCCATTTCCTTACCATTCCATCACTCGTAATGTTTTGTCCGTAAACTTCACAGATCTCACGATGAATATCGGTCAGTTTTACGCCTTTAGCACTATGAAATCGTATAACAGCCCGTACTTCACAATCGGCGGGACTCACGATTGTCGGAGGCATCTTAAACACTCAGTTAACAACGTATACACTGAAGAATCAAACTGTAATGGCGTCAGTGCGTAGACAAGAGATGTAGGTAACCAGCGCGCATGCGCGGAACGCCGACCGTAGCGCTGCGGCGGCGGAATCGCAAAACGGTACTTACTTAAAAAACATGCCTCGTATATTACAAATTTTTATGAAGGTTCAAGCGCAAATTAGAGTTCTGGTCCCCAGTAAATAATCACAAACAAATTTTATTTATTGACAGTTATATAACGCACAAAGTAATTAAAATTCAAAATAACTATAAAGTTATTTTATTATATTAGTATTGACAGTTTTACGTTGGATAGGCATAAAAATCATAAGATGATCGGTACACTGGATGAAAATGCTCATTGTATGCTGATTTTTCTATACATATTAAAAGTCTTTTCTAAGCTTTACACAGATCATAAATGAACTAACATGCTCTTAATTTAATAGCTCGTAATAAATTGTATCCAATCATCATGCAAGCATGACACACAAAAGGGTAAAACAAATGCTTAAAATTACATGCTTTGACAATATTATTGCACAAATTGAACTTTAATTAAATTATATTCAGTCTGATTTTCACCTAGCATTAATCGTGTGGTGTTTAAAAAGGCAAGCCTGTTGTTGATCAATGCATAAACTTGGTAAAAAAATGTCCTTTATCGATAGCGTAGATTCTAGATGAAGAACTTGCGCAGTGATCTTGCTTTTCGACCTTATTAATCCAAGAGAGTTACAAGTAAGAAACCGGGTAACGTGGTCGTCGTTAAAAATTTGTGCAATTGGCGATTGTTTAAAATGGCGTTAGCGTAAGCGACCATAGTGCACTGCTATTTACTTTTTAATAAGATAAGCCAAGGTTTTCGTTTTATTGGTGTTATAGACGATGGATTTCTCGAGGTATGTGACTAAGAGTGTGATTAGTTTGGCAAAATTGTACAAACTTGTGCAATATTATCCACGTGAACCAGCAATTTTGATTTAATTTGTACTGATAAAGTAGAACTTTAGCAAGTAGTAAATTCATAGAACCCTATGAGTGATGAGTAAAGTTTTTTTGACAGATGTTCTGAAGATCTATATATGAGACTAAAGTTGAGGAAATATTAGATGAGGAACGTTAAAAAAACTATCCCGAGATCCTACCTCACAAATGTCCAGAATTATTAACTATTTCTGTCTGTAAGGAACCAGAGATGTAAGATGTACGTTCCCCTAAAAGCTGTGCACTGGTTGTCGCCATTAATAGAAATATTGTGACTTACACCGTTGATACAGTGCATCACTTTTTCCTGGAACTTACATTTTTGCAATTTTTTAATTTATTATTAAAAGCAGGCCATGTAATAAGAAACGATCCAAATTTTGTACAGCGCATAACACGGTCTTTAGTTCGAAGATGTCTAGCTTGTATTATAGCGGAAGGTGGCTATTTTGAGCAGTTTTGATGTTTTAGGAAAATTAAATAAATGTAAATAATTAAAATGCTTATAACTTCTAAACTAAAAGAAAAAGGACATATGTTCATATAACATTTTTTACTTAGAAAATCATGATTATTCATCTTGTTCAAGTTTGGCTTATAGTTTATAGATCACCCTGTATTTTACAAAAGTTTACACGGGCCATGATAAGCTGTTGTTCTTTCAATATTTCATGAACTAAATTCCTTGGAATACACTCTTAATTTGTAATTAATCCTACACTCTTACTTGGATTATCTTCAATCAATTCTACATTAGCATATCTGTTATTATGTTATGTTATTCGTGTTAATTTAAAAAAGCAAACATAAAATGGTAATTTATTACGCTGGCCCACTTGTCTAAATTATTTAATACGAAGATTTTTTTACGATTTTATTCCTGCGATATTAAAATTTATAAATATTCGCAAATAAAAAAGGTATGGTTAATGGGTTAACAGGCACATATATGAATTGAAAAAGTATTGCCAGCTTCGAGATCAAAACTGCAATACTATATCTTATGTACATTATTAAATGTATTTAGACAATAATTAATTATCTTTCATTAAGGATTATAATTTGTATAAGATTGCTGAAATGCATCACGTCGTCTCTAGCACTCCAGTACACGTCACTTTTTTTGTCGTTGTGGCTGTCAGACAGTCAAAATTACTGGGAAAATGTAAACATCTGGTTTTGAACCGACCGCCTGAATAAATTCAAGTCTTTTCGCCGATAATCCGGGTAGAAAGAGTGGTCATAAAATTCTACCTAGGTAGCCACCCGCCGATCCATTGCAAAGTGGGAAATTTTTGTTGTTACAGCATGGCTCTGGTCGGGGTGCTCAGTACACATGGTACGCTAAAGCCAACCAGTATACCTCAGAACAGGATGTCTTGCGCTGGAACGTCCAGCTTTTCCTCCAGCTCCATGGCTGAAAAACCACCATCGCCCGCTGAACAGAGCACCGTCGACAACATCATCAGTGGCATACTTAAGGTGAGTGAGAAGTTTATTTATCCATGATCACTTTATAATTGAAGTTTTATCTACATTTAAGAACCGTATAATGTACCACTTTATCCACTAGTTAGATAAAGGAAATTACAGTCTTAAATCAATCACGATTTATTGATGTATTATTAAGATTTGTCAGATTCAAAAATGAAGTAACTCTTGAAGGGACTTTCTACAGAGTGATGATTCCAACAGACTGAAGTACACTTTTGATTAGTGTGTCGTAAACAGAATTTGTCGTTGGATAAATTCTTTGGACATAAGGACATGTATGTCTCCACAACAGTGATATAGAATCCTTCTATTATTGTGAATTTTCGTGAAATGCCCGTCTTGGTATCTGATACGGAAACAAGCATATATGGGCCCCTGTCTTTCATAGTACTGCTTTTCAAATTCGTTAATTTGCAACTTAAAATATTTCAAAATTTATTATCTAGAACGTCTAGAAAGTTATGATATGTAACCTTGATCATCAACTATTCTATATCGCAAGCCGTTCGCAAAAATTCTTTCACGTGCGCTTTTTCCAATAGCTGCAGCTTTCTTCGCTTTGTATTCTCTCGACCACACTCTTCGGGAAGGCAGTGAGCTTACTATATTTTCCAACGTCTATGTTTCTTTGAACTTTTATTGCAGCCTTCAGCATCAAGTACTTCGACCACATGGATGACATTGCATACTTCTTCAAATTTAAGAAACATTATAACAGTACTTCCTCATTTACGGTAGATACACCCCGTTTTTCATTCCATTCATTAAATTCGGAAAATACTTTTTCATAATGTTCCTTGGACTTCGTAGGCAATAATTGTAGACTTGCTTCTGCAGCTAAATTTACTAATCTTCCGTTAATATTAAGTCTATTGGGGTCTATTCTTAAAAGTTTAGGAAATATTTGCGATTTTATATTTTTGCAAGTTAAGGCGTTGGTAACTTATTTTATGGTGAAGTGACAAGATAGAGATTCTTTGTTGCAAATGCAAATTTTTATATTTTGTAGCATTTTCATTAATTCCATGACAATAATAATAAAAAACGATGGGCGTGTCTACCAAATCATTAAAAAGAAAATAAATCCGCAGTAACAACAACAAATAAAACAAGAGTATCAATAGTGAAAACAATTTTATGGTGATTAGGTAAAAGCAAACAGGATGAAAACTAAATACTTAATTAAATATGTGAGTTAAACACTTTTCAATTCTTTTTAATAGAGTTATATGTAGCTCACGAAATATTAAACATTAAATGCCCCTCGTATTCTGGTCATTAAATCGTTTTTAGTGATCACATTAGTTCTGTACACTTGAGTCCCAAACAATTAAAAATACTTCACTTTTCATAATTATTGTTTTTATTGAAAAAGTGCACAGTTTTTCAGCTTGTGGGTATAACGCTACTTATACCTGGCTGCACATTCCCTGTTTTGTGACATTATATTGCCACTGTAAAATATTTTATGAAATGAAAGGTTCCTTTAGAAAATACCGACACAGGCTCATAAATCATTTCCATTTTCAGTACCAAATTCAGATAACTTGTACTTCAGTAGGAACACTGTATACTCCTAGTGCCTATACATGGGCAATATTTTTTCTTTGGCTAGCTAAAAAGTATTTTAAATTGAGACAAAGGTGTTGAATTTTATGCTCAACGTATTAAAATCTGCCTGCAAATTAAAATCATTTTTAATTGCGATATAATTTTTTTTCTACGACATTTTGGAAGTAAAAAAACAGTAAACTCTGGTGAGCGAGCTGTGCGTATTGCATGCTATTCCACAATTAGTAAATTTCGTCTATCCAAATGATTTTATTTGTAAAATTCTTGTCCATATTTGTCATATGAGCAAGCCACTTGTAGAACTGCTATCGAATGGCATCATTTGCATGTAGCATTTGACTTAGGTGCGTGAATCTTGTAAGGTTTCTATTTACTTTTTAGATGACTGCACCTTTGACACAATTCAGATTAATCATTTGTGACAGCGTGACCACACTTCTTTAGTTTCTGGTCGGTCCAAAAGAAAGCAAAACTATGCTCAATTTTTCTACCAGGTCTTTTCCTGTAACACCAAACTTTTATTTATTGTTTAGGTAAGACTTATATGTGTACCTGCCTGAAGGTGCAGGGAGATGTATTTACAACCTCTTTTCGAAAATCCATTGGATTATTCTAAATCCGCTTACAGGGGTTATCTTTAAGTAATTGAATTCTGTGAAGGGTCTTGAAGTTATTTGAATTGTAATTATAATCTGCGCAGTATTGGAAAAAGCCAAGTTTATTTGAATGTTTCACTTATTTTATGCGACCGTACAACATTCCTGTGGAGGATTATTTTTTTGAGTAAATTGCCGAAACAAGTCGATCTTTTTTTCAGATTGTTAGAACACCTAGCCCTAAATTTCATAATGGGAAGAAGGGGTTGAATAATACCTCATTTTCAAGCCTTTCAGTTTTTTTAATGCGTTTAATTTTTATTAAACAATTTTAGAAATTTTATCAAGCTTCAACTGAATAAATTTCAAAACGGCTGTCATCAACTTCTTACCTAATTCTCGTCAACATTTTCAAAATATATATATCTTAAACTACAACAAATATAGATAGATGGTTTAAGATTTATTCTTCTCAGTTCGTCCAGAATGTGATGTTTCGAGATGACAAGTGATATTTGATGGCCTAAGAGGTGATATTGCTAATACCATTTTTAAAACAAAGTTGACACAATTTTAGTTTTATCAAAGTTCATGATTTTTCTAATGCCTAAGCATTTGCAATACTTTGCAAATATAAACTAATTCGTTCTCTATTCACACTTCAGTATAGGTATAATTTTTAAGTGTTTCGTAAAATGTGAGTAATAAACTAGTTTAAGATTTTTGTTTGTTTATCTGTGAACACATACCGTTTTCTGTACTTCTAATGAATCTGTTTGAATTTAAACCCTGTTTTCTTTTTTTTGTAGGCTGTGAATGAGGAAGAGCCTTATGTGTGCTCAAGCTGCAGAAGTGGCACTTCCTCCGCTGTTAGCGTGTGGAATGGGCATTCCATATCGAGCAACTCTAGATGCTCGTCAATGGTAAGCAATCCTTAATTCCATAGGGGACCAATTCAACATTTTAACAAATTTAGGAACTTTTTATTTATTTTTAGAGAAAATAGTGCAGGTGTTTACAATTTTGCTTTGACATTCCTTTTGATAAGTTTTTTTCATTATTTTTTTAATTAAACTTGATACACTCTACATTGCAGTTACAGAAATTTCATAAACGTATTAATACTTTATTTGTACTTATTTTTTTAAACTACAATCCGCTACCAATGAATTCAGAATTTCCACACCGTGTTGTCAAAAAATGAATCCTTGTTTTGAAGTCATGTAGAAGTACATTGGTTTGTGTTGTATTAAAATTATAGTTACCTGCAACTTTTAATTATGTTCTAAGAAAATATCTATAAAGAGGCTTTAATTCCTGTTTAAATCATATCTTATTGGGAGAGAAGATAGGATTCTCTATGCTTACTTTGTCTCTAACCCATTTTGGTTAAACTCCGGTGTTCCTCAAGGTTCCAATTTAGGTCCCCTTTTGTTTCTTTTATTTATAAACGACCTACCATACTCATTAAATTGTTATAAATTATTGTTTGCAGTTGACCTTAAATTATTCACTAACATTTCTTCTTCTGACATCTGTTTGATCTTTCAAAACGACTTAAATTCTTCAACAACATGGTGTGATCTGAATAGATTAGGTTCAAATGTTCTAAAATGCAATGTGCTTTCGTTCACTCGTAGATATAAATATCAAATCAATAATCAAGTCCTAAATAGAATCAGTAATTGTTATTGTGTTAAGTTATTATGCTCATGAGTTGAATAGAATATAAAGATCCTATTTTTATTATCATCAATAAATGTATGCTCCATTTGCACATTAGAACATTGATGTTTCCAGGCCAGTTACAGTCCCCAAAGTCTGAGCCCGACTCCAAGTTTCTGTGATCGTCACCATGAACCTCTAAGGTTCATCTGTGAAACCTGCATGTTACCATTGTGTTCGGAGTGTGTCACACCCGACCACCGCTGTCACCAGATCGTGTCGATGCAAGATGCCACCGACAAGGCCAGGACCATCGCTGTCCAGATGCAGACCGAAGTCATGGTGCTGAAGACGTCGGTGCGCGAGGCCGCCGACACTGCCCAACGCATGTCCGAGTCCCTTGAAGTGCGATCGCATCAGGCAAGACTGAGTGTCCAGACGACGATCAGAAGGTGAGTGTTTGACGGGAATAATCGAATTTGTGAAATGGAAGTTTCAAATTTTTATTTTTTTGCTCAATTGTGAGCAAATATAGTGAAAGTTACAAGATGTAGCTTACTCTCGTTCTTTTTTAAATATAAGACGAGTTCACCATGTTGGTGTATTAGAAAAACTGTCTTAAATACATCAAAATTCAAATCAAAGTTCCTCTCCTTCGAATCTCCCGCCTAAAATCGTGACGTCAGAGGCGAACTTCAAATGCCATCTTGGCAACAAGGTTGCATCTGCTGTCTGTCCAATCTATGAGTCTGACATTTTTCTGAGCTGTTCTTTCATTTTTTTTAATCTGCTAATGGCTGGAGATGAATGTACATTTTTTAAAGTAAATAGATATAAACTTTGGGTAAGGTTGCTTACATATTTTGATTTCTTTTAGTTCTTTATTCTTATTCTGGTAAAGTGCCAATTTACAATTTAATAATTGTTTTTATGCAAAGCAAAAATAAATAATAATTAATACTCCTGGTTCTCCCAGAAATCTCATTCGTAATTGTTATTTTAACATAATTAGTAATAACAAAATATAAACAGAATTTGACATTCGATCAGAGCCACCTAAAAGTTGTTTTAAGTGGCACTATAGTTATGCACCACGCAAATTATGGAAACTATTAATAAATTACTTTAAATAGTCCCGTTCCTATTATTTTTATTTCTTTTATCTTTTTTTTCATTAAATTTAAGGTTGCATTTAGCCAAGACTAACTAATAATTCAAGGTGGGCTATAATTATGCTCCCCAGTGTAGTTTGATTAGTTAACTGTCAAAAATAATCAAGCAACCATTTAGAAATTGGTCAGGAGCGGAGCATAGAGATCCACGCTTCAATTGTTACTCTTTGTTTTCACCAGAGCAATTCAAGCACTGCAAGAAAGAGAATGCGAACTCATCTCCATGATCAACAACATCAGTCAATCCAAATCTCGTATACTGGTCACTCAAATGGAAAACTTCAACACCACTCTGTTGGGCCTCTCTCGCCTCATGGACTGCCTAAGCGAGTCCATCGACAAGGGCAACAGCTTGGAAGTGATCAGCACGGCGAGAAACGCACAAAGCGAAGTGACACGCCTTCGCTTCACCTGTACCGATCTCAACCCTCACGAGGACGACAGGATAACGTTTGTCGCACCTGATGCTAGTTTTCTCAGGTACGGTAATCTGATCTGCTAAAATGGAAATTGAAAAATTGAATTTCAAGTTGGTAATAATAGTATGGTATTTCTTAGAATTGTGTTGTCTCAGTAAAATGAAACACTTTGTATATTATCACATTTTCGGATTTGTTGTAAAAAATAAATGTTTGCTTATTAATATCATATTAGGCCTCAGTCACACCTTTTTTTCTAAATTTTGACATTTACAATGTGTTGCGCCATTTTGAATATCCTCAAAACGAAAATAGTTAGTAGCAGGATATGGTTTTTCACCATTCATTTCCAGAAATAATAAACAATCATTTGTAGATATTAAATTGTAAAATTTGTTTTAATTGAGATACTGCAGTTGAAGAATTATTATCTATTACTGGTAGTTCCTGAAATATTTATTACAAAATCTTTCAATTATGAATATTTTGTTAGCCCTGATTGATTGGGTTTGTTTGGTAAAGAGTTAATTATGAAAATAACAACGCAAGACAAGATTTTCATTTAAAAATCGTTAAAAGTTTTCTAATAAAACGTATTAACCTGTATGATACCCTGGGAGAAACAGATATTTCTTTAATTAATTTACATATAATTATTTAGTCATTTTCTCCCTTGTCTGTGTAGGGCCTTATCCTCTCTTGGCTCCATCAATACAACAAATGGAAGATACGTATCTGCCCGTTCTTTGAGGGAAAATTCCTCGCAGATAAGGCCTTTCGTTCCACGCATTGCATTGAACCGAGAGCTGGAATGCGAACCACAGGGACGCCCCATCTTCGGGATGATCAGCGCTGTAATTTGCAAGGAGCCGCTCAGTGTTATCCCGTACCTGATTTTTGGATCTGAAGGTGAGTGAACTTGCAATTCTTAACCAGACATTTCAGTAATTGTTTTCTTGTATATTGTATGCAGCGTTGACTGAATGTTTAAGAGAGCAATGCCACTGACCAGTAAAAAAAATTATTTCCATAACCCTAAGAGAGTGTAGTAACTATAGTACAATTTGCGTAAGTTTAGATATATTTTGAAAAATATTTTATGTTCGAAAGACTTAACATATGACCTTGAAATTTGGCGTACATATAAATCCCAACTACCCAAAGCGACTTATTGTTTTTGGGGTAAGTAGGGTTTTAGTATGTAATTAATAAGTATAATTGCGAGTATTATTCGTCCCTATAAATTTTCGGTGCAGCAAACTGTTTAGAAGATATTAGCAAAAAAGCGTCTTTTAAAAAGCGGTTTTTCCTATAAATATCTCTGAAAATACTTAATATAGATAGGAAATAAAATTTCTCACAAAAAGTGTTTTAAAATTTTTTCCAAGTTTTTGACATTTTCAAAATATTTCCAATAAACTTATTTTGGAGCCTGCCCATACGATAGAAAATAAAACTTCTGAACGGAAAGCACTCTTGCAATTTTTTTGTTGAGTTTTTAAGTTATTTGGCAAAACCTGGTTTTAAAGATTTATGTATTTTGGCTAGTATTACGAGAACTATTAGTCTTAGAAAAAATGTGTAGAGAGAAAAAATGCTCAAAACCTGATTACTGATCATATACAGGATGTTTCACGAATGATGATGAAATTAAAAATGCAACCCAAAATACATTCTCATAGCCAATGTGGTTATTTTACATAATGGTATTATTTTAAAAATAAATTGGGAATCATGACGGCTATGCGCTATGATTCCTGTCACTGTAATTATTAAAAGTCAAAATGTATTCAAATGATGGAAAAACAGATATGATTTTGATTTATGGTGAATGCAAGAAAAATGCTTCTGCTGCTGCCTGTTTATACAGAAAACGTTTTCCAAATAGAAGAGCTCCTGCCGATACAATATTCAAGAGACTTGAATTAACTTTAAGGACAAACTGGCCACCAGTGAAAAAGTCAAGAGAAAGAACAGCAACAGGCCCTGACAATGAAATTAGAGTATTGGAAATGATTAACGAAAATCCTCATATTAGTCAAAGGGTAGTCTCAAGAGTAACCAGTATTAATCTGTCTTCAGTACGCTGAATAATTAAAGGCAATCAATTTCATTCGTATCACTTGCAATTGGTTCAGGCCTTAAAGGAGACAGATTATCCTAAAAGACTGGCTTTATGTAATTTTTTCTGGGAACACCAAAATTTGAATGATAGATTTTATGACATTTGCTTCTCAGATGAAGCAAGATTTTCTAATAATGGTGGAGTTAACAAACGTAAAATGCATTATTATGCGCAAGAAAATCCATGTTGGATTCGAGTACATTTTCAAACTATCTACTCGACGAATGTCTGGTGCGGAATATTGGGGAATCAAATTATTGGGCCTTATTTTTTCGACTTAGTTTAAACGGCAATACTTATCTAAATTTTTTAAGAAACATTTTATTGGTACTTCCCCAAAATGTAAATTTACAAGTAAGACAAGATCTATGGTTCCAACAAGATGGTGCACCTGCACATTATCATAGAATAGTGCGAAATCATCTTGATTTGGTTTGCCTAACCAATGGATAGGAAGAGGTTCAATTAATCCTTGGCCACCCAGAAGCCCGGACCTTACTCCTTTGGATTTTTTTCTGTGGGGAATGGTAAAAGAGCAAGTATATGAAACACCAATTGAAAGTGTAGAACATTTAGAAAATAAAATATGTGATGCATGTAGATCCATCACTCCAGAAATGTTAATGCAAGTTAAAAGATCTTTTTGGGCACGAATTCAAGCTTGTGAAAACAGTGGAGGGTGACATTTTGAGCATTTATTACATTAATGTTATTGAATAAACATTTTTCAAAAATAAAATTTGTTTTACAATACCGGTTTTACTTAAAACAAATGATTGAAGTCTATGTCAAAATTTACGAATTTATACAGCTCTCTACGATTTATATTTTTTAAGATGAACAAATGTATTTTGGGTTGCATTTTTAATTTCGTCAGGGACATTATCATTCGTGAATCATCCTGTATTATAAGAAATAAAAGCGTAAATATCATTTTGACAATTGGATGTGAAAGTATTGTTTCAACATGCAGCTGTATTTCACTAATATTAGTAAAATGAAGGGGTACTTTAAAAGTGGCTTTGAGATTCTCCACGTCTTTTCCCTTTATAACTTTTCTAGCCGAGCGACGCTCAAACTATTGTCGTGACACAATTTTCATTCAAGGCTCCGAAGACGGCAAGCTGTGTCGCCCGTGGGGCG
Organism: Rhyzopertha dominica; assembly: GCA_025024175.1. Lineage (NCBI taxonomy): Eukaryota > Metazoa > Arthropoda > Insecta > Coleoptera > Bostrichidae > Rhyzopertha > Rhyzopertha dominica. The sequence goes on from QCXZ01000064.1 coordinate 62,071,504, forward strand.
TCTGCTGCCACCGCAGCGGCAAGCTCATCGTCGCCGACCGCAGCAACAACCGCATCCAGGTGTTCAACGGCGACGGCACCTACTCCCACAAGTTCGGCTCGAAGGGTTCCGAGTGCGGCCAGTTCGAGAAGCCGGCCGGCGTGGCCGTCGACCCGCAGGACCGCATCGTCGTCGCCGACAAGGACAACCACCGCATCCAGGTCTTCCAGATGGACGGCACGTTCCTGCTGACGTTCGGCCAGAAGGGCCAGCGACACGGCCAGTTCTCGKACCCGTGGGACGTCGCCTGCAACTCGCTGTCGCAGATCGTGGTGTCGGACACGCGCAACCACCGGGTCCAGCTGTTCACGCCCGACGGCGCCTTCATCAACAAGTACGGCTTCGACGGCAACGGCATGCTGTGGAAGCAGTTCGACTCGCCGCGTGGCGTCTGCTTCACGCCGACCGGCCACATCGTCGTGACGGACTTCAACAACCATCGGATTGTGGTCATCGATCCGGCGATGAACAACGCGCAGTACCTGGGCACGGAGGGCAGCAACCAGATGCAGTTCATGAGGCCCCAGGGCGTCGTGTGCGATGATGAGGGGCGCATCATCGTCGCCGACAGTCGCAACAATCGAATACAGGTGAGTTTGTTTTCATATTTTCAAGTACTTTATAGCAGAGTAACGAAAAGTTTAACAGTATACCGGTGAAAGAAAAATCTGTCAAATATAATAGTTTTTGCTTGATTTTTTAAGAATTMCGAGATATAATCAAAATCTGCCTTTTGCATTTGAAAGAGTTCATAATTCTGCATCTTTTGGTGCTAAACACATAAAGACTGGTGCAAAAACATTAGCAGTATAAGAAAAAATCTTAAAAAGTGGAATTTTTGCTCGATTTTTCAGGACATATAGGATATACTCATAATCTGTTATTTCCATCTGAATAAGCCCATAATTCTGCATCTTATGCTCCTAAATTATAAGCAAAAAACTAACAAATTAGAGAGAATCTTATAGTTTTTGCTCGATTTCTCAAAAATTATAGGATGTATTGAAAATCTGTCTTTTGTGTTTGAAAGAGCTTATAATTCTTCTTATTTTACTACTCAATACCTAAAATTTATGCAAAAATGTTACCAGTATAAGCAAGAAGAATTAGAGTCAATGTTACAGTTTTTACTCAATTTCTCTGAAATTACAATATATACTCAGAATCTGACTTTTGCAGTTGAAAAACTAAATAATTCAACATCTTTTATTGCTTATCACATAAAGGCTGGTTAAAGAATGTATGCAACATAAGCAAAAAACTTAAAAATTACAGCGAATTTTATTGTTTTTGCTCTATTTCTCAAATATTATAAAATGTATCGAAAACCTGTCTTTTGGAGTTGAAAGAGTTTGTAATTCTTCATATTTTACTGCTAAATACCTAAAATCTCATGCAAAAATGTTACCAGTAAAAGCAAAAAATTTAAAAATTAGAGTAAATTTTACAGTTTTTACTCAATTTCTCTGGAATAACAAGATATACTCAGAATCTGATTTTTGCAGTTGAAAAATTTCATAATTCAGCATCTTTTATTGCTAAGCCCATAAAGGCTGGTTAAAAAATGTCTGCAACATAAGCAAAAAACTTAAAAATTATAGCGAATTTTATAGTTTTTGCTTTATTTCTCAAAAATTATAAGATGATGATGAATTTAAAAAAAATGTATCATTATTCTCCTCTTTATTTAATCAGGTGTTGAACAGCAGCGGTACACACTTATGGCAGATCGGGCGATCAGGGAAAGGTCCAGGGGAGTTCGACCGACCCAGCGGCATTTGCCTGAATCCAGAAGGCAGGATTGTCGTCGTCGATTTCGCCAACGAAAGAGTGCAAATATTTTGATTTTATGCCCACGTCTCGGGGCTTTAAAACAATGCTGATACATTCTCAGGGGTTATGTAAACTTCTCAGGTAAAAAAAAAACGATCGACACAGTGATTTTTTACAAATGAAGCTCAGTGCCAAGTTTTTACGGTGATTATTGTAACGTGTCATGCTAGGAAACTGTGGTCCTTGTGATTGTACAGGTTCTCTGGTAAGCTATACAGTGTTAAGTATTAAATTTTTTACGATTTTTCAGTTCCTTTTTTATGATTCATTTGCCTCGTAAAATTAAAATTTTCCACTAAAATATCAAATGTTTCAAAAATCCCACTAGAATATCAGTGGTTAAGTCATTGGATCAATATTGCAATGCTACAACTTTTGAAGTGCTCTTTAAAAATGAGATTAAAAAAAACTTTGTTGGATTGTTTTTTCCTTCTATTATAAATAAAAAAAGCAAATTACTGAAATATTTGACACTTTGTGTCATTGTGATGTCCGACTTGCGTTTTAGTATAAATAGTTTTGACAGTTTCCTAACGTGACATGTCTATACCGTTTGTCATTACGTATACCATTTTTCTATGTACCTTATCAGCTTAAAAATATATATTATGTGATTTTATATACAATTGTTTTTGTGACAAAGTTTTTACAGTTTCTTGACCGTGGCCTTTTCGCCCGTTAGACACTGTATAATAATATTATAATAAATTGTATTTGATTTCGCCTGTGGACATTTGAATGTATTAATTTAGTGGCACAGCTCTAAATCCTATTTTTGTTAAACTGTTATTGTCTCCAAGTACAGAAACTTCCAATGAAATTGTCAGATTCAAATTTCCCGCCATAAATGGCTATAAGACTGATTGGTTCTTTCTATTGATAAGAAGAACTTTATGATTAACGGCGGGAAATTTAAATCAATACTTTTCTTTTGGTTCTCCTGCGGAAGATGTTGCAGACTAAAATTGTATTACATTTGATGATCACAGTTTGTGAGTTGGGAGTCAAATGTCCACAGGTGTGAAACAACTGCAATTCAACTTAATTAATAATTAGGCAATTTGATTAGATGTAAGAATCATGGAGACACCAAGACTGAATAAATGTAAGTTTCTCTTTTGCATCAAAAAGAGGTGAGTCTTTTGTCCGTGAATCTCGTTTGTTTATATCTTTGCAATACAATTTATGTGTAAGATTGTTTTAGTGTTTTGTTTTTTTGAGTTTCTTTCACTTATGTTTAATTAATTTGTGTAAGACTACACTTTGTGTTCTTTAACATTGTGTTTTACCTATTAACACAAGTGTGTTTTTAAAAATGCTTCTGGTACTTGAAGTATTCATTAGATTGTAGTATTTGTCTGTTCAGAACACCTTGTAATTATGGTGCAATTGTGTAATAAATGAGTTCCTAATTGCAGTGGTCGTATATTATTTTAACAAATCACAACAAAATAACACTTAGTGCCAGAGACCTGTGGTTAAAAGATCTAGAAAAAAACATTAATTTTGGATATCTGCTTTGATAATCAAGAAAAAAAGTACTCTTTCGTCATCAACAGGACCAGTAACCAGGGCACCAAGGTAAGAAGAAGGTAAGCTATTCTTGTAGATTAATAATTTATTTAGCCTTGGATGTTTTGTGATTTTCGGCTCAAAATCGACATACTGACGTATTTTAAGCAGCAGATTCCAAAAATTTGCTCTAAAATGAGCTAGGACTGCAGGCGGCCTAATTTAGATCACTTTCCGGGCGAACCGCTGTAGCTAGCGACCAACTGACACCATTTCCAAATTCAGGCGGTCCAAATTAGTAAGGATACTTGAATTTAGCTTAATCAGAGATGAAAAATTTTTAGAGTCAAAAAAAGAGCAAAGGGGTTAGCCTTGGATGGTTTGTGATTTTCGACAAAAAATAGATTTAGCTCAAAATCGTCATACAGATGTATTTTGAACTGCAGATTTCAAAAATTTGCTCGAAAATGCGCTAGGACGTAGGGCGGCCGAAATAAGGACACTTTCAGAGCGAACCGTTGTAGCTAGCGACCAACTGAGACCATTCCGAAATTCAGGAGGTCCAAATCAGTAAGTATACTTGTATTCAGCTGAATCGGAGACGAAAAAATTTTTAGGTCAAAAAGAGCAAAGGGGTTAGCCTTGGATGGTTTGTGATTTTCGACAAAAAATAGATATAGCTCAAAATCGTCATACAGATGTATTTTGAACTGCAGATTTCAAAAATTTGCTCGAAAATGCGCTAGGACGTAGGGCGGCCGAAATAAGGACACTTTCAGAGCGAACCGTTGTAGCTAGCGACCAACTGAGACCATTCCGAAATTCAGGAGGTCCAAATCAGTAAGTATACTTGTATTCAGCTGAATCGGAGACGAAAAAATTTTTAGGTCAAAAAAGAGCAAAGGGGTTAGCCTTGGATGCTTTGTGATTTTCGACAAAAAATAGATTTAGCTCAAAATCGTCATACAGATGTATTTTGAACTGCAGATTTCAAAAATTTGCTCGAAAATGCGCTAGGACGTAGGGCGGCCGAAATAAGGACACTTTCAGAGCGAACCGTTGTAGCTAGCGACCAACTGAGACCATTCCGAAATTCAGGAGGTCCAAATCAGTAAGTATACTTGTATTCAGCTGAATCGGAGACGAAAAAATTTTTAGGTCAAAAAAGAGCAAAGGGGTTAGCCTTGGATGGTTTGTGATTTTCGACAAAAAATAGATATAGCTCAAAATCGTCATACAGATGTATTTTGAACTGCAGATTTCAAAAATTTGCTCGAAAATGCGCTAGGACGTAGGGCGGCCGAAATAAGGACACTTTCAGAGCGAACCGTTGTAGCTAGCGACCAACTGAGACCATTCCGAAATTCAGGAGGTCCAAATCAGTAAGTATACTTGTATTCAGCTGAATCGGAGACGAAAAAATTTTTAGGTCAAAAAAGAGCAAAGGGGTTAGCCTTGGATGGTTTGTGATTTTCGACAAAAAATAGATTTAGCTCAAAATCGTCATACAGATGTATTTTGAACTGCAGATTTCAAAAATTTGCTCGAAAATGCGCTAGGACGTAGGGCGGCCGAAATAAGGACACTTTCAGAGCGAACCGTTGTAGCTAGCGACCAACTGAGACCATTCCGAAATTCAGGAGGTCCAAATCAGTAAGTATACTTGTATTCAGCTGAATCGGAGACGAAAAAATTTTAAGGTCAAAAAAGAGCAAAGGGGTTAGCCTTGGATGGTTTTGTGATTTTCGACAAAAAATAGATTTAGCTCAAAATCGTCATACAGATGTATTTTGAACTGCAGATTTCAAAAATTTGCTCGAAAATGCGCTAGGACGTAGGGCGGGCCGAAATAAGGACACTTTCAGAGCGAACCGTTGTAGCTAGCGACCAACTGAGACCATTCCGAAATTCAGGAGGTCCAAATCAGTAAGTATACTTGTATTCAGCTGAATCGGAGACGAAAAAATTTTTAGGTCAAAAAAGAGCAAAGGGGTTAGCCTTGGATGGTTTGTGATTTTCGACAAAAAATAGATTTAGCTCAAAATCGTCATACAGATGTATTTTGAACTGCAGATTTCAAAAATTTGCTCGAAAATGCGCTAGGACGTAGGGCGGCCGAAATAAGGACACTTTCAGAGCGAACCGTTGTAGCTAGCGACCAACTGAGACCATTCCGAAATTCAGGAGGTCCAAATCAGTAAGTATACTTGTATTCAGCTGAATCGGAGACGAAAAAATTTTAAGGTCAAAAAAGAGCAAAGGGGTTAGCCTTGGATGGTTTGTGATTTTCGACAAAAAATAGATTTAGCTCAAAATCGTCATACAGATGTATTTTGAACTGCAGATTTCAAAAATTTGCTCGAAAATGCGCTAGGACGTAGGGCGGCCGAAATAAGGACACTTTCAGAGCGAACCGTTGTAGCTAGCGACCAACTGAGACCATTCCGAAATTCAGGAGGTCCAAATCAGTAAGTATACTTGTATTCAGCTGAATCGGAGACGAAAAAATTTTTAGGTCAAAAAAGAGCAAAGGGGTTAGCCTTGGATGGTTTGTGATTTTCGACAAAAAATAGATTTAGCTCAAAATCGTCATACAGATGTATTTTGAACTGCAGATTTCAAAAATTTGCTCGAAAATGCGCTAGGACGTAGGGCGGCCGAAATAAGGACACTTTCAGAGCGAACCGTTGTAGCTAGCGACCAACTGAGACCATTCCGAAATTCAGGAGGTCCAAATCAGTAAGTATACTTGTATTCAGCTGAATCGGAGACGAAAAAATTTTTAGGTCAAAAAAGAGCAAAGGGGTTAGCCTTGGATGGTTTGTGATTTTCGACAAAAAATAGATTTAGCTCAAAATCGTCATACAGATGTATTTTGAACTGCAGATTTCAAAAATTTGCTCGAAAATGCGCTAGGACGTAGGGCGGCCGAAATAAGGACACTTTCAGAGCGAACCGTTGTAGCTAGCGACCAACTGAGACCATTCCGAAATTCAGGAGGTCCAAATCAGTAAGTATACTTGTATTCAGCTGAATCGGAGACGAAAAAATTTTAAGGTCAAAAAAGAGCAAAGGGGTTAGCCTTGGATGGTTTGTGATTTTCGACAAAAAATAGATTTAGCTCAAAATCGTCATACAGATGTATTTTGAACTGCAGATTTCAAAAATTTGCTCGAAAATGCGCTAGGACGTAGGGCGGCCGAAATAAGGACACTTTCAGAGCGAACCGTTGTAGCTAGCGACCAACTGAGACCATTCCGAAATTCAGGAGGTCCAAATCAGTAAGTATACTTGTATTCAGCTGAATCGGAGACGAAAAAATTTTTTAGGTCAAAAAAGAGCAAAGGGGTTAGCCTTGGATGCTTTGTGATTTTCGACAAAAAATAGATTTAGCTCAAAATCGTCATACAGATGTATTTTGAACTGCAGATTTCAAAAATTTGCTCGAAAATGCGCTAGGACGTAGGGCGGCCGAAATAAGGACACTTTCAGAGCGAACCGTTGTAGCTAGCGACCAACTGAGACCATTCCGAAATTCAGGAGGTCCAAATCAGTAAGTATACTTGTATTCAGCTGAATCGGAGACGAAAAAATTTTAGGTCAAAAAAGAGCAAAGGGGTTAGCCTTGGATGCTTTGTGATTTTCGACAAAAAATAGATTTAGCTCAAAATCGTCATACAGATGTATTTTGAACTGCAGATTTCAAAAATTTGCTCGAAAATGCGCTAGGACGTAGGGCGGCCGAAATAAGGACACTTTCAGAGCGAACCGTTGTAGCTAGCGACCAACTGAGACCATTCCGAAATTCAGGAGGTCCAAATCAGTAAGTATACTTGTATTCAGCTGAATCGGAGACGAAAAAATTTTAAGGTCAAAAAGAGCAAAGGGGTTAGCCTTGGATGGTTTGTGATTTTCGACAAAAAATAGATTTAGCTCAAAATCGTCATACAGATGTATTTTGAACTGCAGATTTCAAAAATTTGCTCGAAAATGCGCTAGGACGTAGGGCGGCCGAAATAAGGACACTTTCAGAGCGAACCGTTGTAGCTAGCGACCAACTGAGACCATTCCGAAATTCAGGAGGTCCAAATCAGTAAGTATACTTGTATTCAGCTGAATCGGAGACGAAAAAATTTTTAGGTCAAAAAAGAGCAAAGGGGTTAGCCTTGGATGTTTGTGATTTTCGACAAAAATAGATTTAGCTCAAAATCGTCATACAGATGTATTTTGAACTGCAGATTTCAAAAATTTGCTCGAAAATGCGCTAGGGACGTAGGGCGGCCGAAATAAGGACACTTTCAGAGCGAACCGTTGTAGCTAGCGACCAACTGAGACCATTCCGAAATTCAGGAGGTCCAAATCAGTAAGTATACTTGTATTCAGCTGAATCGGAGACGAAAAAATTTTTAGGTCAAAAAAGAGCAAAGGGTAGCCTTGGATGCTTTGTGATTTTCGGACAAAAAATAGATTTAAGCTCAAAATCGTCATACAGATGTATTTTGAACTGCAGATTTCAAAAAATTTGCTCGAAAATGCGCTAGGACGTAGGGCGGCCGAAAATAAGGACACTTTCAGAGCGAACCGTTTGGTAGCTAGCGACCAACTGAGACCATTCGAAATCAGGAGGTCCAAATCAGTAAGTATCGGAGACGAA